>CM060940.1:327637620-332437620 GCA_030765085.1 Allium cepa
TGAATGGAAAGGTAAGCAATAGTGAACCGAAAATTTAAAGCAAACCGTAGACGAAGTAATATTGAGGAAAGAAATGTCAACGGTCACCATCTTTTTAGCTGAATAGTTTAGAAAATTTATTGCTTGCGTGGGCTGCACGTTTCAATTTTTGAAACTAAAGGATAGTGTAGAGTCGAAATTTACGGTACCGTTATAATGAACAGTTTATTATTTTCGTCGCATAACGGATCTCAAAATACAGAAATAAATATATCGCAAAGATCAGCACGACGAGACGATCAAAATAGTATACATATATCAGTGGTACAATTGAATTAATTTTTTTTAAATTTTCGCCACTAGATATGCTGCAAAATTTGTAGAAAATAAGATAAACAAAGATAGAGAAAACCAAATATGAAGAAACGAATTATGACGTCTCACTAAGAAGATGATTTACAAATTTATTGTATAAAAATATTTAGGTTTGAAAAACATTTTATTATCATCAAATATTAATTGATTTAAATTGAAATAAAATTTACACAAGAAAATAAAATTCCATATTTTCAGATAAAAATTTACCATTTGCTATGTTAAAATAGACATATACCAAATATTAAATTTTTATTTCCAAATTCAAATATTTTAAATTTAACAAAATTCAGTTAAATATATTATTAAAACCATTAATATTTATGGGTCATTACAACTATGTTAATTTTTTTTAAATGGATTGTAGGTTTGAGTAATGATATTATATCACAAATGTATTTTACAAAATAGTATTAACTTTAAACATAGACTGCAGAAATAGATTAGATAATGAAAAAAATTCCTGAAAAATATTTACCAGCTAAAAATTTGCCTAGAAGAATAGTCGTCATACAAATATTTGCCAAACAAATGTTTTAAAATGAATTTTAACATGCGATAGTATTTGAGGTAAGTCTGCGAATATTTACCCATTTGCCTCACCAATATTTTCCGAGAAAATATTTTATGACAATAATTGACTTTAATAATGATATCATTATAATTTGTTTTACAGGTTCGACTTCACAAAATCATATATTCACACAATAAAAGCTCGAAGAATCAACGTACTAGCACACACAGAAAAAATTTGGGAACTTATATTTATCAAGGAAATTACTAAAAGGATCCGAAACAACTAATTCTACACAAGGAACTGAAATATAAACTACAAGTGCTACTCTGGACGAATGTGAAAATCCAAAGTTGAACCTAGAAACGAATCAACAGGTGTTGAACTACTGCGAATGAATATGTACTTGAAAGTGAACCTGAAAATGAAATGTTCAACAAGAAACGTAGATTGCAATGCATATTTATTCAAAAGTAGTTGCATAAGCATATGAAATAATAAAAGAAATGTAACATTAGAAAATCCAGAAAGAAAATTTATCACAAAAAGAAGAAATTAAAAGGAAGTAATCAAGAAACAGAAAAAATTAGCTGAAAAAGTGAATAATAAGAGCTATAGAAGCGGTGTAAAATCTTTTCATACCCTGGTTGAAAAGTTGGTAAAAACAAAAAAAACTTATAAAAACTTATCAATGGACTATAGCTAACTCTACTTGCGATAATCTTCCTCCACCTCTGATACCCAATATACTCGAAGTAGATAGTAGCGCTTTAATGGTACCCTACAGATGAAGGAAAATCAACAAGGATTCAACAATGAAATCAATCAATAATTTGTCATATGTCTCACCATGCAAGGACGGAATGTAATATAAAACAAATATATGTTTGGTCCGGCTCGTACTGGCATTAGATCTAACTTATAAACTAGCATAGACAAATTTCCCTATCTGGATCTTAGTGGGTCTGCTTAATATATTAACTAGCATTAGATCCGATCTATTTATTAAAATAAAATCATATTTTAGTTTAAGGTGTTTTATATTTATTTAATTAATATTATTAATTAAATTTATTTAATGATCATTTTAAATATATCTCATTTATTCATTGCATGACATGATAACATATAGGTGTGTAGATGTGTGTAATTAATTAAGAGTTTTATTTTCTATTATTTAGGTACGTTAGAAGTCATATTCTAATTTATTGGGTATAAATTAAGAAAGAATAAATGTGACATATGTGTAATTAATCAGGAGTTTTTTTAATCTTCTTTGGGTATGTGAAAGGATACATAGACATATAGGGTGTATATTACAAAGTGAACATATGTGTGACATGATAGTATGATGACAAAGAAGTATATGTAGTTTTAGACATAAATATACGTCAGTGATATTGTTATCCAAACTTTAGACCGAGCAGCTCTCAAACGAATCCTAACAATAGGACGAATAAGAAATGGTTCAAGGACATAGAGACAAGCTTAGAATGGTAATGGAAAAGACTTCAAGAAGTTTGAACTTGATTGTGCTTAGGCAAAGAGATTTGTACCGACATGAAGAGAGGTTGGTACCGAGCACTTTTTGTGCACATTCATGGTTCTGGAGTAATGGTCAAGGAGTGGTTGGATAAAGCGATCATCACGCGGTCCATTTTTGAAGAAGTAGTTGAACAAATCCAAATAGCTCATCAGAAAAGGACAAGTATTAGAGGAATCATAACCTCTTGATAACGACTTTATTTCTGAGGCAAAAGTGCTCGGAACTTGAAGAATCGAAGATATAAGATGGAAAATAGGAGAATCATATGGTTTGAAACTGGAAAATCATGTCGGTGTCGACATGATTCATATCGCTACCGACATGGTTTTATGATATAGGGGGATTCGTCTTACCTCCTTTTTTGGATCTGGAGTTATACCTGTTATTTTATGATGCAAGCATTTTCGTTGGTAGATTCTCTTATAAATAGCAAGCCTATAGCAAGTTGGAGAGGACCTTTTGGTCATTCTTCTTCACTCTCTTATCGCTACCTATATTTTGTCACTTAGAAGGCTATTCTTTGTTATCCTAAACGATTGAATTGTAAAGCCCTTGTATTTGTGACAATCATTTCAATAATAAGAAAAAAGTGGACATATGCCATAGATTTTGCCAAATCGCTGCAAAACAAGTGTCTATATTTCATTCTTACTATTGTTATGCCATAGATACACAATTAGACCCCACTTTTCCTACAAAGGTTTATCCATATCAAGGAACTTCATAGCGCTACATCTATTGTTTTAAAAATAAATCCATTGCTCTTTATATTTATGTATTCTAGTGTTGCCAAAACTATCAATCAATTATACTAACTAGTAAATAGTCAAAATAAAATTTTGATATTATGTTTTGGTTGTTACCATTTACACCTGTCTAAACACTTACTAATGTCACTTGAACATTAATAAAATTAAGTCGTGAAATCTACTTCAAAAACTCACCTTAAGCTTAAAAGATGATACAGAAATAAATTCTAACGGTTTAGCATAACCAAACAATATAAATATAATGAAATCTAATACTTGTATGCAATTATTTTTAATCATATCAATTATTAGTGATAAAAAAATGAGATGAACAACATAAATAAAATTCTTTTATCAATTTCGGATTAAAAGTTGATTGGTTAAGGTATATAATTTTATTTAGAATATGCATGTAAATCGATATTTTTATAAACATATTAATTTTCTAGGGAATGGATTATCATAATCAATTATTTCTGACATAACATATTGTTTTCTATTACAATCGCTTTCATTGTTTTTTAGCACAACAACAAGAAAAATAATGATTGTGTATTTTTGATTGAAATAGTATTGAACGCTCTTTAATATATTACAAGTAACACCTAGTTTGAGTTGCAAATTATTTTGTACTATATTAATCTTACTTAGGGTTACATCGTTCACAAAAACAATTTACTTGCAATTAAAGTTGATAACAACTTAGTTATAACAAAATTAGTTGACTTATGTGTAACCATGAAGCATTAAATAAAAAATGATCAACTATGAGGGAATTTTGATTTTCTTGTTTGAAGAAAGATAGAGAGGGGATGTTTGAAAGATCGATTTCACCCTAGAGGGCGGTGAATAGGGTGATACTAACAATAATAAAAATTAATGTGGAAATATATATAATAATTGCAGCATAGATAATGACAGAATAATAAAAGCAGAAATAGAACAAAACAGATTTGCCCTGCTTCGGCAATAACCTTCCTACGTGCCGCCCTCAAGGTTTGTACTATAAATTAAGTAGTCGGACGCTTACACACGTAAACTTGCAACGCCCACTAATGATTATCCTAACTCTACGCTCAAAACCCTACCACAACACTCACTAATGATTATCAACCAATCACTTGAATTTAATTCCTTTTAAATTCTTTATTTAAGAATTTCTTTAATTTTCCTTTAAACCCAATTTATTTATATTAAAATTTTTGGGTTGTATTCACCAAATCAGAGCACAACACAATTAAATTTTCAATTTATCTATCACGGTAACAAACAGAGCATAGCATAACAGGATCTAAAATAATTTTATCACTGAATATAAATGTGATATATTATAGAATATAAATAAATTTTTATTTGTGAGGAATCCAGTTGGATCCCTCCAACCTGTTTCCCTGCATCCATAGATATTAGCACAACAACATATACCGATCGAATTTGATAAAAATTATCATATTCAACCAGTCAAGCAATCATTCAATTAATGACTATTTAAATTAACTAATATTCCACATGTGAGTGAGTTAAACTCACCTTGTGTTTATGGCGAGCGTTCAAATTTAAATTAAATCGAAAGGCGTTCGATTTAACCTAAATTTTAACTTACTCGAAAAGATTACAGAACTGCACCACTGCGTAGTACGCGTCTCTCTGATTCCGACGTCGCCAGTTTCGTCGAAATCTGATAACGTATGTAATAGATATGAATTTTCAAAGTTTGAATATAAACTTTAAAACAAATTTCTCTTTTTATTTTTATTTTTATTTTTATTACCAAAAACAACCACGGCCGCACACCCTACAGAACGAAATCAAGGCCGTCCCTCCTTTCTTCCTCATGCACGCAAATACATAGCTAAAGGCCGAACCCAAAACGCGATCTACGGTTAACAACCGCGACCACCACGGCGTGCTCGGCGACGATCCAACACCATCACGCCGCGCGCCGGCCCCAAATCCACCCACGGCCCAAAATACGCCGGGCTCGGTTAGTCCCTAACCTCGATATGCGTGAACGCGGGACGAACGCGACCTCCTAGCATCTCCAATCGACGACGATAGCTCGTATCACCCGTTGGATCTGAAGCTTTCTTTGCCCTCTACGACATTCCAGTTGAAAGATTTCTCGATTGCTTGATGGATTGGTCGCAAATTGAAGGTGAATATCGATATGTTTCGGCCATTAATTTAGAGGCGGCGGCTGAAGAAGGTTTCTAAACATATATAAACCTTTAGTTATATTATTTTAATATTAAAACCATTATAAAGCAACTTATTCTAACGATCTCCAAATCACACGTGCTGTCTGGCGTTCCTAAGGTTTTACCTACATTTCGAACATAATGGAACGTGTTTCGGAGGCTAATTCGATCATATGCGCAAGTTACGAAAATAAACGATCAATTTTAAATTATACCGATTAAAGTATTTTCTATGCGTTTTAAGCTGCCGGGGTCAAACGGCAACTCCGGTTGCTACGAAAATTGAAATCTGATAATAACTAACTATTACGGATCCAATGAAACTGGTTTCGTTGAATTCTGAGACTGTGCCCCAGAAGGCTAATTTAACTCGTCGATTAAATCGAGCGATTTTCACAATCGTCGAAATCATCTAAAATTTCACTTTTAAAAACTTTATTAACTCTGTTATAACTCGTATAAAATTTATATTCACATTAGAAATCATTCCAATTCGTTTTAAATCAAAATCTGAATATTTGCATTATTATATTATTAAATCCCATTATTAAATTAATATAAAATTCCAAATTTAATCTATCGACTTTTAATTCCATCCAACAGTCCAATATTATAATTCAAATCCAATTAGACTTAAAATAAATTTTAGAACCAAATTTTAGATCTATTTACACTCAGAATCACCCATTATTCCAATTCCAATATTAAATTATTATTATTCAAATTTCAATTAAATTCCCGTATTTGAAATTTAACTAATTTTATTAACTTAACCAAAGTCTTTTATTTCAAAATTCAAATTATAATACATATTCAACATTTAAAATGAATTAAATGTTCAAATCTAGTGACACAAAATTCCGGGTCGTTACAAAATATTATCATCCTATATATATAATACTAGACATACTTTATACATATACTTTGTAAACATAACAAATAGATGTTATATCAGACAAATATATATATATATATATATATATATATATATATATACACATATATAATAAATGTATTACGAACTAACAAACCAAAACTATAACGTAACAAATATAACTAACAAATAAAAATTCAGAAATCAATATATGTTAACAGATATATAAATTACCTATGTAAATAATGTGGAGGCTGCACACAAGCTATTGCAAGGTGGACACGAGAGGATTGGGCAAGATTGCTTGGCCTGAGTTGATGGATTTCTGATGTTCAGGTGAGGCAGGAAGAAGGGTATGCACGGTGGAGGTAGGAAAACGAGAGGCAGAGGAGAAAATGGCATCAACCAAGTTGCTATGCCTTTGCCGAGGAGGTTGGAGGGGTTTCGAACAATGGGTTGATTTGCTACACGTGGAGGACCGGAGGTGGATTGGCAATGCTGGGTAGTGGCTAGGCTGAAAGTGTTTAGTTGAAGCGATGTTGTGCAGTCTCGGCCTCGTTTTTTTATATATAAATATATGTTGCGCTCGAGAGTGAGGGAGAGAGGGGAGGAAGACAGGCGAGATATTGAGTCTGGACGTTTCAAATTTTGAAACCGAACGAAAGTGTAGAGTCAAAATTTACGGTACCATTACAACGAATAGTTTATTATTTTCGTCGCATACCGGACCTCAAAATACAGAAATAAATATACCGCAGAGATCAGCACGATGAGACGATCAAAATGGTATACAGATATGTGGTACGATTGAATTTAGAATTTTCAAATTTTCGCTACCGGATATGCTTCAAAATTTGTAGAAAATAAGATAAACGGAGATAGAGAAGATCAAATTTGAAGAAAGGAATTATGTCGCCTCACTCAGAAGTTGATTTACAAATTTATGTACAAAAATATTCATGTTTGGAAAACATTTTGTTATCATCAAATATTAACTGATTTAAATTGAAATACAATTTACACAAGAAAATAAAATTCCATATTTTTAAATGAAAATATACAATTTGCTATGTTAAAATAGACGTACAACAAATATTAAATTTTTATTTTCAAATTCAAATACTTTAAAATTTCACAAAATTCCAGTTAAATATATTATTAAAACCATTAAAATTTATGGGTCGTTACACTCTCCCCCACTCAAAACTTTTCGTCCCCGAAAAGCACGAGGTAGAAGAATAGAACAACCAGAAATAAAAATAGATCGAAAGACAAGGATAAACAATTAATTTAAAACTATATAAATTTTACTTGAAATATTCATTTGAAAACTTCATTTGCAAATCAATTATCTTTAATACTTTAATACTTTTAAAAACTCATTTGTAAAATTTCTTTTTTCCTTTATAAGTACCATTTATATGTTTAAATAACACCTTTAATAAATATATGAAAACTATTTGATAACAATTATTTACATCATTATTTATATTTACAAATAAGCTATTGAAAACATTAAATCCATAATTCATAAATTTATAAATTTTATCTCAAGATACTTTTCAAATATTATTAATAAATCAATAATCATTTACTTTAAATATGTTTTATTTAATTAATAACTTCTAAAATATTTATAACATTAAAATTTTTATATTACACCATGTAGTATATAATAAACAATATTTTAAAAAGGATATATTCAAAAAGGAAAAGAAGGTAGATTTGGAAAAATAGAATATATGTGAATAAATAAAGCTGAGCAGATAAGGTAGATTCAAAAGAATAGTATCGGACATGAATAATTAATTAGAACCATAAGAATTTCTATTTCAAATACTAATACAGAATTGTTGAAAAATACTTTTGTAATAAAATACCTTTATATCGAACCAAATTTTCCTTTCAAAATATTTTTATAACTCGATGTCTTAACAGGTTTATCCTCGTTCTTGTAGGCTCTGGCTGTGCGTTGATCAGGCGCAAAGCTAGAATTCTCCAATTACTTAGTAGACCTGTTTCAACACCCAGTGAAAATACTCAAAAAACCTTCAAAACCGATATGGAAAGTACAATCCAAACAAATCAACCGAATCGAATCGAATCATGGATCACAGATACACAATGGTTATGCCTAGGACCCCTAGGAAACATTTGTACCTTTTAGGCAATCTCTGCCTTACGAATTTTGCCGTGATTAGAAAAAACTGTAGACCGCGGATACACAATGATTACGCTTCGATCTTCAAGGAAAAATTTGTACCCTTTAAGCAATCTCTGCCTTGCAGATTACGCTATGACAACAAAAAACTTATAGACCGCGGATACACAATGGTTACGCCTAGATCCCCCAGGAAACATTCATATCCTTTAAGCAATCTCTGCCTTGCGGATTACGCAACTAAAACGACCATAGATCGCAGGTACACAATGGTTACGCCTGGATCCCCCAGAAAACATCCGTACCTTTTAAGCATTCAATGCCTTGCAAATTACGCTATGCAGTCGAGTTCGTACGACCATCGGTAACGCCATGGAATTCGAAGGACACTCGAGTATCATATCCAAAAAATCTAAATCAGGGAGAATAATATCGATAGAATGAATCTGTAATGTGGTCACAAAGAGTATATCAAGCAGAAGGCTACTTTCCATATCTTTACTTTGAAAATATGTATCATATAGTACCTTTCAAATCAATTTCAAATATCGTACTTATATAAAGTCCATTATATATAAGATTTTATTTGGAAATCGAATACTTTCCAAAATCAATAGTATATCTAATCACACTTATATAGACTTCGATTATATAAGATTTCGCTTTTCAAAATGGGTATCTATCCAAATCAATAGTTTTCAAATCAACTTCATACTTATACAAATCAATTTTATAAAGTTCGATAACTCCCAAATCAAGTATTTAGTGAAATAAGGTTCTCAATTTCAATTCGTTTCAATAATAGTTCAGTTTCAAAATCATATACGATTTCACCAAATTATTTCTTCCAAACTAAATATCTTTAGTTTCAAAGTTTCCAAAATAACAAGCTTAGAAAATAATCCAAGTTTCCAAATCAACATAATTTAGGTCAAACAAATTGATTTCCAAAATCATCATATAAATACTGAGTTTTAAATTCCAATCTATTTTCGAAACCAAATATTTTTCTCAAAATCAATTATACCCAAAAATGATTACCAAGTTTATAACCATTCCTTTAAAGCCTTTAAACTATTATTTCTATTTGAAAGATCCAATTCACCTTTTGTAAATTATTATTCTATATATATAGTTTTACAAAAGATGTTACTAAGTTAAAACATTTTAAACTAAATTTTATTCAAAACATTTCAAAACTAAATTCCATATTAGTATAATTCAAAATAGTCTTATTCATTTACTTGATAAAACAGTTTCAAACTTATTTAAATCATACTACTTCATACTTTAAACATACAAAACTAAACTTATATACTTTATCAAATAATTTATACCTTTCGAAATTACTTAGCTTTGAAAATTAAACCTCGATTTGGAAGTGTTTGAACATTCAAAATAGTCAGAGAAATCAAATTTCAAATTCAAGAGTTGGAAATTAGCAATCAATCAGTAAATCAATTTCAATAGATAGGGTTATACCAAATCAAATCTGAAACTTGAGGTGTGAACACAGGGCTCACATCAAATCATTTCAAATATATATACAAATATCTTTCGGATATCGAATCATACTTCGGAATTTGAGATCAAAACTAAGTAAGTGGCCTCTCCCCCACTCTGAAACTCGAAAAACAATGTTGATGATGCATGCACTCATCGCCGAAATTATTCTCCAGCAACATAAGTGAGTTATGGACTTCTATTTTCTTGAAAACTTCTTTGAAATTTCTTCGAAACCATGGAAACTCATTTGAAGTCATTTGAAACATTTCTTATTCGGGAAATACTTTCAAATCGTATTATTATATATTTTCAAAATCTTAATACCAACTTCAAAATACCGGAGATCAATCTCTCAAGTTTCCAATTCAAAACCCTTCAGTTATAAATCACTTTTATATAAATCAAATTTCTTATAAAATTTTCAAAATTTCAAATCCTTTCCAAACTTCAAATTCTAGTTTTAAAAAGGTATATAATCCTTATCAAAAAAATTTCATTTTTATATATAGAATATAATCATACTTATCAAAATAATAATTTCGATATATAAAACAATTTCTAAAATACAAACAACACGACTTTTCAAAGGATCATTCAAGAATGGATTTCAAAACAAAGATAGAGATTCAAATTAGAGGGACTCTAATCAAATAGAATTCTGATTCGAAGATAGGCTCGATTGAAGATGAGATAATTAATTAAAAAATAGAAGATGGATATACTTGCATAAATAGGGGGTGACCTTGACCGGGTCAATCGTGACTTCAGGAAGATGATCGATGCGGAATTCTAAGGAAATCGACATCCAATCGCCGGAGATAGAATTCGACATAATAAAAGATAGCAGCATCTAAACCGAGGGTATAGAAATCTCCGGTGAATCAATGCCAATTGTAAAGGAGTTTCACTCCTTTACAAATCATTCAAAGATTGGTGGGATCGTCGATTATAGAGATCATTCGAAATGGAGTTATGGGATACTCCAGAATCGAAAGAATATAAATAGGGGAGACAAGAATGGATTTCAGAACAAGTGGGAGCGTTCCAATATTCGAAGACAAGCACGAATGAAAGTAATCCTGTAATTAAATCTACTACATATGCTAAGTTTCGCCTAAAACCAGAGTTCTAATACCAACTGTAACATCTCTGTATTTTCAACCATTCGCATCCGCATATATCGGACTTGAATTGCTCAAAATATCATATTGTTAATTTAAATTTGACAAAACCCAACATATACAGTAAATATATCAATCACAGAATCACAGACACAGAGTAATATAATAATAATGCAGCGGAATAGATAAATAATAGTTCAGGAAGCTACTATATAAACATCAGAGTTAGAAATAAAATACAGTAGGATATCTCAAATACACTGAAGTCTCGAATACAAATAGATGACATCTCTGAACAAATCAACTGGAAAAGCTGAAAGCTGAATCGATAGTTGGATCTCCAAGCGAAGCTCCAAACTTCAAAGGTGAGTCTCAAATGCTGAATCACTCAGTCTGACTCGAGCGTAAGGCAAAACACAAAACATCGAGTCAGGATAAACATTCTTATATCAATAAATCCAACTCAAGTGAAATATCAACTGAAAATAAAATTAATTTAAAGGATGTTTGGGATACCCATCCTCTAAGAATTCGTGGAACTATCTACAATGTAGAAATATACGCAGTTAACAACCAAACGTCATTATAACACCATGGTCATTTCAAAAATAATTTATAATTCAAAACCAGAATATCATCTCCATTTCAAATATATATATTTCCAAATTATAGAACTTTCAAAGTTACAACACTTTCGAAACTAAAGCACTTTAAAATCATGGTTCTTTGGAAAACCATAACTCTGAAATCATAACTTCCACCACTTAAACAGTTTAGAATAAAATAAAATAGTTTATAAAATAAAATAGTTTATATCAAAATAATTAGTATATTAAAATAGTTTATATCAAAAATAGTTTATGTTAAAATACTATATATATTTAATAATTTATAAAGTAAAATATTTGTAATTTCCTCAAATTTCACAAATCGATTCAAATCAACTCAAATTCCAAATTCAAATTTAATTCAATCTCAATTCAACAATTTCAAATTCAATTCAGTTTCTAGATAAACAATTTAAAATTATATCGATTTCAAATACAGATTTGAACCACAAAATAAACCATTTAAATTTCAATATATTTCAAAGTTTTAAATTTTCAACATTTTCAAACTAAATTTAACAATTTCATATAGATCTTGATTTAACTTTAACCTTAAATTACATTTTACTAAAGATTTCCTTCAATTTATTTAAACGTGAAATATTCATTAAATTACTTAAATCAAAATTCAAGTTATAAAATCATATCTTAAATCCCAATTTCAATAAGTTTCAAATCAGTTTAATTAAATAAAATTCTTAACTGAATATAATGACAAACAAATTCAAATTTATCTTCCCAACCTTAATTTATTCGAATTTTTACAAAAATCTATTTTTGAAATATAAAATTTAACAAATACTTAAACATATTATATATTAATTAAATCAATCTTTCTTAAATTGAATATTATTATTAAATATATATATATATATATATATATATATATATATAAAATATCATTTATATATAATATTTTATGAATCAATATTTATTAAAACCATATATTTCTTTCCAAAACCGCAGAAATTATTTTCAAAATATCTATACATAGACCAACGTTGTCTGCATTTAATTTCTATCATATGGTCAAGTGATACAGGTATTTATCATTTCAATCCGAAATTCAAATATATATGGGTATATATCATTTCAACCCGCAATCCCAAATTCAATTCAATGAAGATCGCTGGGGTTTGTCATTTGAACCTATAACGATTTTCTCCTATTCTACAGATCGTTCGGCTATGTATCATTTCAACCCATAGTGAATTCTATACTAACAGGGAACTTGCAGAGTGATAACATATATAATAACAATATAACATGCATATATCATAAATATAAATGACTACAACAACATATTTCAATTGTTGTTTCAATTGAAATCAAATTTAATAAATACAAGAACGTTAATCGTGAGTGATTGCTCACCTTTGGAGGCTAGATAGATTTGACAAAGAAATGAGCTATGAATTCCAAAGCAACGCTTGATGGACATGATTCGATGAAGAAAACAGGCACACGGTCAAAGTTGATAGATAAGGAATTGACGAAATCAAATCAGAACTGGATTTATGATGATAAATGGTATAGGTGAATTTATATATATATATATAACTATATATATATAATCGAATTCTAAATTCAAACCTATATTAAATCAAATATATATAGGAGTTTCAAAATCCATTGTTTTAAACTAAAACTCAAATACTAAAGTCAAACATATAAAAATAAATTATATGTTATAATTAAAACAATATTTATTATAAATTTAGTATTGTAAAAATCAACTTGAATCCAAAATAGTGTGTGTGTGTGTGTGTATATATATATATAAACAAATATATGTAAGCTATTTATATATGCCACTAACTACATTCATGTTGCTCAAAATGTATGCAGACCCATTATAAATATATGCAGACCCGTTATAAACATACACGCAATACAAATACACACACACACACACAGATATATATATATATATATATACATACACACACACATATATGTACATATATATACACATATATGTACATATATATATATGTATGTATGTATGTATGTATATATATGTGTGTGTGTGTATATGTATGTATATATATATATGCAGTATATATATATGTGCAGACCCAACAACATACTAGTATAAGTTATATAATAACCTATATAACACTATTATGACTCATACTTTATAATATATTGTATAAACTTTATAACAACAGACCCCACAGTTCTTACACATGTCTATATAAACCGGTATATATAAGTAAAAGAGAAATACAACTTATACATACTTATATATATAAACAGGTTATATAATTGAAAAATCAAAACATGTATAATTATATATAACAGTACATACATTTATAACTACAAAATGTTAATACTTTAAACATACATATACCAACTAAACTTTGAGGTATAAAACTGTAAACAACAAACTTACTTCAATCATATATATATATACACTTACTATCATATTATAAATCCTTTTCATATAGTCTAATATATATATATATATATATATATATATATATATATATATTATACACACACTTTATTTTATAGAAAATACTGCCTTACACTTCGAACGCACTAACTCATCACAACATCTTACTCACGCATGCTATAATAACAAATTTAAAATCAATATTTTAGTGAAACCAATATATATATATATAAGTTTAAAACTAACGTTAAAAAATGCAAAGGACCTTTATATAAACAAGATTGAAATATTATCTTCTTATGCATGTAATACTAGACATACTTTATACATATAATTTGTAAACATAATATATAGATGTTATAGCAGACAAATATATATATATATATATATATATATATATATATATATAATATAATAAATGTATTACGAACTAACAAACCAAAACTATAATGTAACCAATATAACTAAAAAAAATTCAGAAATCAATATATATTAAAAGATATATAAATTACCAATGTAAATAAAGTGGACGATGCACACAAGCTGTTGCAAGGTGGACACGAGAGGATTGGGCAAGATTGCTTGGCTCGATTTGATGGATTTTCGATGTTCAGGTGAGGCAGGAAGAAGGGTATGCTCGGTGGAGGTGGGGAAACGAGAGGCAGAGGAGAAAATGGCGTCTACTAGGTTTCTGTGCCTTTGCCGAGGAGGTTGGAGGGGTTTCGAACAATGGAGGGTTGATTTGCTACACGTGGAGGACCGGAAGCGAGTTGGCGACGCTGGGTAGTGGCTAGGCCGAAAGTGTTTAGTCAGAGCGATGTTGAGCAGTCTCGGCCTTGTCTTTTTTTAATATATAAATATATGTTGCGCTCGAGAGTGAGGGAGAGAGGGGAGGAGGATAGGCGAGATATTGAAGTCTGGAAAAAATAGAGATGTAAAATGAAGGCCGTGACTTGAAATAGGAGCAGGAATTTTTTTTTTGTTTCTTTTATACTTTCAAATAAAGAAGAAAAGTTTTATTTTTATATATATTTTTCGAAACGGAAGAATGAATGGAACGGTAAGCAATAGTGAACCGAAAATTTAAAGCAAACCGTAGACGAAGTAATATTGAGGAAAGAAATGTCAACGGTCACCATCTTTTAGCTGAATAGTTTAGAAAATTTATTGCTTGCGTGGGCTGCACGTTTCAATTTTTGAAACTAAAGGAAAGTGTAGAGTCGAAAGTTACGGTACCGTTATAATGAACAGTTTATTATTTTCATCGCATAACGGATCTCAAAATACAGAAATAAATATATCGCAAAGATCAGCACGACGAGACGATCACAATAGTATACATATACCAGCGGTACAATTGAATTAATTTTTTTAAATTTTCGCTACTGGATATGCTGCAAAATTTGTAGAAAATAAGATAAACGAAGATAGAGAGAACCAAATTTGAAGAAACGAATTATGACGTCTCACTAAGAAGATGATTTACAAATTTATTGTATAAAAATATTTAGGTTTGAAAAACATTTTATTACCATCAAATATTAATTGATTTAAATTGAAATAAAATTTACACAAGAAAATAAAATTCCATATTTTCAGACGAAAATTTACCATTTGCTATGTTAAAATAGACGTATACCAAATATTAAATTTTTATTTCCAAATTCAAATATTTTAAAATTTAACAAAATTCAGTTAAATATATTATTAAAACCATTAATATTTATGGGTCATTACAACTATGTTAACTTTTTTTAAATAGATTGTAGGTTTGAGTAATGATATTATATCACAAATGTATTTTACAAAATAGTATTAACTTTAAACATAGACTGCAGAAATAGATTAGATAATGAAAAAAATTCCTGAAAAATATTTACCAGCTAAAAATTTGCCTAGAAGAATAGTCGTCATACAAATATTTGCCAAACAAATGTTTTAAAATGAATTTTAACATGCGATAGTATTTGAGGTAAGTCTACGAATATTTACCCATTTGCCTCACCAATATTTTCCGAAAAAATATTTTATGACAATAATTGACTTTAATAATGATATCATTATAATTTGTTTTACAGGTTCGACTTCACAAAATCATATATTCACACAATAAAAGCTCGAAGAATCAACGTACTAACACACACAGAAAAAATTTGGGAACTTATATTTATCAAGGAAATTACTAAAAGGATCCGAAACAACTAATTCTACACAAGGAACTGAAATATAAACTACAAGTGCTACTCTGGACGAATGTGAAAATCCAAAGTTGAACCTAGAAACGAATCAACAGGTGTTGAACTACTGCGAATGAATATGTACTTGAAAGTGAACCTGAAAATGAAATGTTCAACAAGAATCGTAGATTGCAATGCATATTTATTCAAAAGTAGTTGCATAAGCATATGAAATAATAAAAGAAATGTAACATTAGAAAATCCAGAAAGAAAATTTATCACAAAAAGAAGAAATTAAAAGGAAGTAATCAAGGAACATAAAAAATTAGCTGAAAAAGTGAATAATAAGAGCTATAGAAGCGGTATAAAATCTTTTCATACCCTGGTTGAAAAGTTGGTAAAAACAAAAAAAACTTATAAAAACATATCAATGGACTATAACTAACTCTACTTGCGATAATCTTCCTCCACCTCTGATACCCAATATACTCGAAGGAGATAGTAGCGCTTTAATGGTACCCTACAGATGAAGGAAAATCAACAAGGATTCAACAATGAAATCAATCAATAATTTGTCATATGTCTCACCATGCAAGGACGGAATGTAATATAAAACAAATATATGTTTGGTCCGGCTCGTACTGGCATTAGATCTAACTTATAAACTAGCATAGACAAATTTCCCTATCTGGATCTTAGTGGGTCTACTTAATATATTAACTAGCATTAGATCCGATCTATTTATTAAAATAAAATCATATTTTAGTTTAAGGTGTTTTATATTTATTTAATTAATAATATTAATTAAATTTATTTAATGATCATTTTAAATATATCTCATTTATTCATTGCATGACATGATAACATATAGGTGTGTAGATGTGTGTAATTAATTAAGAGTTTTATTTTCTATTATTTAGGTACGTTAGAAGTCATATTCTAATTTATTGGGTATAAATTAAGAAAGAATAAATGTGACATATGTGTAATTAATCAGGAGTTTTTTTATCTTCTTTGGGTATGTGAAAGGGTACATAGACATATAGGGTGTATATTACGAAGTGAACATATGTGTGACATGATAGTATGATGACAAAGAAGTATATGTAGTTTTAGACATAAATATACGTCAGTGATATTGTTATCCAAACTTTAGACCGAGCAGCTCTCAAACGAATCCTAACAATAGGACGAATAAGAAATGGTTCAAGGACATAGAGACAAGCTTAGAATGGTAATGGAAAAGACTTCAAGAAGTTTGAACTTGATTGTACTTAGGCAAAGAGATTTGTACCGACATGAAGAGAGGTTGGTACCGAGCACTTTTTGTGCACATTCATGGTTCTGGAGTAATGGTCAAGGAGTAGTTGGATAAAGCGATCATCACGCGGTCCATTTTTGAAGAAGTAGTTGAACAAATCCAAATAGCTCATCAGAAAAGGACAAGTATTAGAGGAATCATAACCTCTTGATAACGGCTTTATTTCTGAGGCAAAAGTGCTCGGAACTTGAAGAATCGAAGATATAAGATGGAAAATAGGAGAATCACATGGTTTGAAACTGGAAAATCATGTCGGTGTCGACATGATTCATATCGCTACCGACATGGTTTTATGATATAGGGGGATTCGTCTTACCTCCTTTTTTGGATCTGGAGTTATACCTGTTATTTTATGATGCAAGCATTTTCGTTGGTAGATTCTCTTATAAATAGCAAGCCTATAGCAAGTTGGAGAGGACCTTTTGGCCATTCTTCTTCACTCTCTTATCGCTACCTATATTTTGTCACTTAGAAGGCTATTCTTTGTTATCCTAAATGATTGAATTGTAAAGCCCTTGTATTTGTGACAATCATTTCAATAATAAGAAAAAAGTGGACATATGCCATAGATTTTGCCAAATCGCTGCAAAACAAGTGTCTATATTTCTTTCTTACTATTGTTATGCCATAGATACATAATTAGACCCCACTTTTCCTACAAAGGTTTATCCATATCAAGGAACTTCATAGCGCTACATCTATTGTTTTAAAAATAAATCCATTGCTCTTTATATTTATGTATTCTAGTGTTGCCAAAACTATCAATCAATTATACTAACTAGTAAATAGTCAAAATAAAATTTTGATATTATGTTTTGGTTGTTACCATTTACACCTGTCTAAACACTTACTAATGTCACTTGAACATTAATAAAATTAAGTCGTGAAATCTACTTCAAAAACTCACCTTAAGCTTAAAAGATGATACAGAAATAAATGCTAACAGTTTAGCATAATCAAACAATATAAATATAATGAAATCTAATACTCGTATGCAATTATTTTTAATCATATCAATTATTAGTGATAAAAAAATGAGATGAACAACATAAATAAAATTCTTTTATCAATTTCGGATTAAAAGTTGATTGGTTAAGGTATATAATTTTATTTAGAATATGCATGTAAATCGATATTTTTATAAACATATTAATTTTCTAGGGAATGGATTATCATAATCAATTATTTCTGACATAACATATTGTTTTCTATTACAATCGCTTTCATTGTTTTTTAGAACAACAACAAGAAAAATAATGATTGTGTATTTTTGATTGAAATTGTATTGAACGCTCTTTAATATATTACAAGTAACACCTAGTTTGAGTTGCAAATTATTTTGTACTATATTAATCTTACTTAGGGTTACATCGTTCACAAAAACAATTTACTTGCAATTAAAGTTGATAACAACTTAGTTATAACAAAATTAGTTGATTTATGTGTACCCATGAAGCATTAAATAAAAAATGATCAACTATGAGGGAATTTTGATTTTCTTGTTTGAAGAAAGATAGAGAGGGGAAGTTTGAAAGATCGATTTCACCCTAGAGGGGGGTGAATATGGTGATAATAACAATAATAAAAATTAATGTGGAAATATATATAATAATTGCAGCATAGATAATGACAGAATAATAAAAGCAGAAATAGAACAAAACAGATTTATCCTGCTTCGGCAATAACCTTCCTACGTGCCGCCCTCAAGATTTGTACTATAAATTAAGTAGTCAGACGCTTACACACGTTAACTTGCAACACCCACTAATGATTATCCTAACTCTACGCTCAAAACCCTACCACAACTCAGCCCATGAATTGCGAATTCTCGAACTTCACCACCGTAGTTCGTAACGTAGTCACATGACTAGAAAGTTACACAGTTTAAAACAGAAAATTACAAAACAAAACAACTAAACAAAGTAAAAAAGCCCTAATTAAAATTGTGGCCCAAAAGAAAATAAGAAACTGGCCCACTTCAAAATTATAACTTGTGAAAAAGGAAAGCGACGTCTCCCCTTATTGTCTTTTACTTCGGCCCGTATATCTTTTAGTCCATGCCGTTCCTTTTGTTACTTGCAATCTGAAATTAGGGTTTGCTGAAATTTGAAGCGCCAATTGATAATTCAAATCAATTGCATATTGTCCCTTGGTTAGCTTCGATGCTCCTTGTTCTGTGCGCTTCAATTTGGTTGCGATCGCTTTACTTATGTCGAGCTCACATTAAAAATAGTATGCGATTTGCCCTTTTTCGATATTGATTATTACTCGACTTGTTTGATCGAGTTTGGGATATTTATTGCTTTGGTATTTTTTTGGAACTCGAATGCTTCACTGCTGCTGATGATATGGGGATTTATGTAGGGATTAAAGCCTTAAAGTTACGTTCATATATTTGACTTGAATTCTTCAAATATTTTTTCTTGGCCGTTCGATTTTGCTTGAATACTTATGATAATTCTGACTTGTTCAATTTGTATTTTTTCTTCCATGATCTTGAGTTTTACTTCGTTGCTTTGAGTTTTCTCTGAGTCGGTTCATCCTATAACTTCGGCACTTTTCTCCTACGACTTTATTATTTTGAATTTACCGACTTTGTGAAGTTTGACTTGTTCAATTCACTGACTTGTTGGCATTTGTGTTCGATGATATATTAATGATGCATTGTTCCATTTATTTTCTGGCGATATTCGAACTGCTGTTGGTCTTATTTGATTTTCTTCTTTTATATGATTTGTCTGGTTCGGACTGCCATGTTACTGCACTTGCATATGCACTGAATCCATCCGCCTTGAGTGCACGCGAGTATGTTGACTTATTTGATTGTCTTGTTATGAGTGTGCCTGCACTTGATCACTGTCACTATTTGCTTGGAGTTCTATGTCCAGTAGCTTGTATTCATGTTGGTGTTGACCATTTATCTGATTAGAGTCTTACATTGTTGGTTCTGGTACCACTTGAATAGCTTCGAGTTAAATCGTCCAGTTGCATGTCTCTATTATATATTGATCTGTATACTCTGGCATTGTACATTGAACTTGAGTTCCATTGTACATATAACTTGAATTTTGTGAACATGGTTCTGTCATGCCTCTTGACCTCTGGTTTGGTCTGGTCTAGTTTACTTGTATTGTGTTCACCACTATCTGCACTTGTACATGTCCACGCATGCATATGTATATCATGCTAGAACTTTGTTGTTGCATTGCTTCATGTATTGGTAATTTATTTTGCCTGCATGTTAATAGTTTATTTGCTCCACTTCATATGTGCACTTGATTTTAGTTGCTTTGTACATGGTTGCCTATTAACTTGCTGTTGCATTTGATTCCTCAAGTGTACTTTTGTATTCATGTGAATCTTATCTGGTTCACCTGAGCTACAGTTCATGTGTCATATGAGCTCCGGTCTGATGTGTGTTGGTGCCTTTGATCTTTGAATTCTGAAGCTTTTTGTTCCATGATTTGCATCCTTGCTTTGATCTTGTTTGCAGTATGCTTTGAGTTACTTTACTTTGAAATGCCATGTTTACTGTTTGCTGGCATGATGGACTTGAGTTGAATCTAATTTTTACTTGGGTTTGACCTCATGCTCACCTGTCTGTAGTTTTAACAAGCAAGTGCATATCGGTGAGCATAGACTTGGGGCATGTACAGTGATACACTGTGCATGCCACAAATTATGGATTAAAAGTAAATGATGACGAAAAACTCAAATAACTGAGGTAAATGATATTTTCAAAACACACATTTTACTGTACACTGCAAAATAAGTTTTTTTTTCAATTTTACTACGTCAAGGTTTATTTTGCAAATAGCTTAGATGTCGGATTCAAGCTAGAACAAAGTTGAAGATCAAATATACGAGTGTTGAGTGAATATGCAGTTAGGTTTAAATTGTAAAGTGAAAACTTTTTTGTAATTGATTTGTAATTAAAATGTAGCGAGGGCTCAAATTTGTAATAAAATATTTGTTTAAATAAAATATTTATTTGAATATGAGTTCTGAGTTATTTATTTTATTCAACAAATATTTATTTAATTATGTAAAAAGTAAAATAGTGCAACAATAAATACATTTAAACGAATATATATATATATATATATATTATCATTAAAAACAAATCATATGTTATTATATTCTACAATCTCCCTTTTTTGATGATAACAAACATATATTAAGATTTTGACTTTATTAAATGTATTTGATTTTAATAAATTCCATTTGTTTCCCCTACTTGAACATATATGCATGAAAATAAATAAAAATAAATTTGCAAATAAAAAGGCAATAAACCATGTAAATGAGCCTAGATGAGAATATGCAATTAAAAAATAAAATATTTGAACTTTATTTGCCAAAATCTTAACTTTTCTCTCCCATTTTTTGTTATCAGAAAAAGAGTAATAGTGTTAGAAAAATAGAGACAAAGTGGTATACGTTAATACAAAATTAATACCCAATCGAGTATAAATATTAAATTTCAATAAAAATTAAACAAAAATCATAAATACTCAGTTAGGTGCATATTCCAATTTAGAGTGATGGGGGTGATGTGGGATATAAAACCATATAGTAGTATCTATCTATGGTATATTTATGATAGGAATTTGAATACTTACCAACCATGCATAACCGTTAAGGCTTTTAAATGAGATTAGCAGTATTCCCATTTTTGAGAAAAAAATGAATTTCAAGTATTTTCTAACCACACATATCCGTGAGGACTTTTAAATGGGATAGAATCAACTCGTCTATTTAATAATCAATTTTGGCATGTGTTCCATACATGCATAACCGTGAGGACTTTTAAATGAGCATAAACGCACATAATCAAAGATTCCAAGTAATTCACCCATGTATAACGTGAGGACTTTTAAATGAGAGTGGATACTTTGAATATTTTCATTGCTAATTAAATTTAAAAAAAAGAATAATTTCCCTTATAAATACCACATTTTGACATACTATATTAGATTTAATGAGTGATGGTCGTTAGAAATATGATTGAAATAGAGATGGTCATGGTCAATCAAAGTTTTTACAAATTTTGTTTAAATTTTAAAGAAATTTACTACATATACTGTCTCAAGTCATAATGTATGATTAATATCAAAACTCATCATATTTTTTTCAGTCACTATTTATCTTTTCGATAATCAGTAGGGAGTCGGATTAGTTAATGTAGTCATTTAAGATCAAATCCAAAAATATAAAATCAAATTTCTAAAATGCCTAATCTGAAACAAATTCAACAAAAACTATTTTCTGAAAGGTATTTTGAAAGAAAATGTATGCAATTGAAAATCAGTTGAAATGAAATTTTGCAGATATTTTCTTTGAAAACATGATGCAACTAATGAATGTCTCAACATAAAGCTTGTTCCATTAGTACTTTTTCTATCAACTAGACAACTAGCATAATCTGCATCTAAAAAACCTTTTAAATCTAGGCTATCATAAGTTGAGTACTATAGATCAAACCATAATGTGTGCAACAGATATTTTATAATCCTTTTACAGATTTTAAAATGAGATTCACTTGGATTTGATTAAAACTGTGTACATAAACAGACATAGAACATAATGTCAGGTCAAATATATCCACATGTATCTAGAATAATCATCAACCAATAAAACATCATCATTAGTCCAAACAAATCTACATGAACTAGTTCAAAGACTCTAGATGTACTTATTATATTCTCAGCATAAAAAGATAAATAACCAACAATTTTGCATAAATCAGAATCAAAATCAACATTCATCTCTTTATCACTTAACTGGCTGATGTAAATCAGATTATGGTGTAGATATTCGACATATAATATATTATTCAAAATAAATGTACCATTACCTATTTTACCTTTATCGATAATTTTGCCCATTGTGATTCTGCAACATTTGTACTAGGCTAAGGAACTTTAATTTGTTGCCTGTCATTTGCCAGGAACAGCCAGAACCCGGGTAACACTGTTGTTGTTCCTTAGCCTACCACCAACCTACATGAGAAAAGATTTTTGTGACCTACTTGTTTTTATAAGTCCACGATTGTTAGTCACAAATGATTTTAAGAAATTTGTTTGTGTAGACCCAAGAAAATATATATTTGTTCCTTTCGACATTCAGATTTGTTTGACATTAAGGGATTTTATGTTCGTGCCTTTAGGAACCCAAATTGATATGGTTTTCACGTGTTTGGGACTATACCAGCAATTATTGTGATTGTGTTCAATTTTTCCACAAATCGTGCACTTGGAGGTAACATGATCAACTACATTAGACTGAATATACCCAAGTCCTTGTCTAACAGTATTAACAGTTTGTTTTCCCAACAACATATTTAGTGATTTTGCTCCTCTGGAGAATTTTCATGAAGTTGTAAACAATTGTTCGACTTATATTTTGAGAGATTCATTTTCATTCAATAATAAAGTGCACTTCTTATTAGAATTTTCTCTCCTAGTATTTTCACTTTCTTTCAAAGTCAGAATTTCATTTTCAAGTGATTTAATTTTATTTTCTAATTTTTTAATTTCTTCTTCGAATGATGAACACTTGTCACACTTAGGGCTCTTATTTTGATAGTTTTCAACCAACTGGTGAAGCTGCTTATTTAGTTCTATCAAACTATCTCTTTGTGATTCAATTTTAGCATACTTCTCCTTAAGTCTTTCAAAACAGCCATTTACCTCGTGAAAATATATAAGTAATTCTAAGTGAGTAAGTTTTGATACCTCACTTGGCTCGTCATCATCGCACTTATTTCTCCTTAAAAACACGGTTTTGCTTTTTCACTCTTATTGCCAGTGCTTTCATCTTTTTCTTCATCACTTTCATCCCAATGGCTGTAAAACTTCTCCTCTCCGATTTCTTTCCTTTACTGAGTCAATTTGCAGGACAATTAGGCTTGATATGACCGGGTTTATTGCAGTTTTGACAGATGATCTCCTGCTCTTCTGAGTAGTTTAGAACTTTGACTATTCTGCTTTCCAGTTGTTGATCTAGAGCTAGATTTCCATAGTTGTGATTCCACCTTTTGAATTTCTTTACTACCAGCGCCAGTTCTGCTGCACCACCACCATCATCTTCCCTTTCAGTTGTTCCTTTAAGAGCTATTGATTTCATTTCGCGTATCACGTCCTTTGCATTTTTCCTTAAATTTGATTTCTAGCTCATAAGTGGTAAGTTTTCTGATGAATTCTTCAACTTTAATTTGTTTCGTATCTTTTGATTCTTTAATGGCAGTGAATTTTTCTTCAAAATTTAGTGGTAGAATTTTGAGGATTTTTCGGACTATTTTCAATTATGTGTATGGTTTTCCGAGAGCTTTCGATTTGTATAGGAGATTAGAAAGTCGTCCATACATTTCTTTGACACTTTCATCCTCTGCCATTTGAACTTTTCGTATTCGCTATTGAGCATGACAAGGCAAGATGCTTTGACTGGGAAGGTTGCTTCATGAGTCACTTCAAGCGTATGTCAGATTTCCTACACAGTTAGATAATGTGAGATACGATTAAATTCAATTTGATCTAATGAATAAATAATAGAATTCGTAGCTTTAACATTAGCATTTTGTAGTTTATTATTAAGATATGTCAATTGATCCATTGGTTTTTCAATTTCTTGATTATCTACCACTGCAGTTGGTGTCCTATATCCTGTCTCAACAATATTCCATGCATCTATGGTTTTTAGAAAAAATTTAGTTCTATTTTTTCAGTAAGCATATTCACCATTGAACATGGGTGGTCTAACTATGGACTGACCCTCAGCAAAAGCATTATTAAAAGAAGCCAGTTTAAATATTCAAATTTTTAAAACAAAAATTGATTTTTGTTCCTAGCTCCGATACCACTTGTAGGATCGATTTCACCCTAGAGGGAGGATGAATATGGTGATACTAATAATAATTGAAAATAAAGCGGAAATATATATAATAATTACAGCACAGACAATAGTAGAATAATAAAAGCAGAAATAGAACAACACAG
Source organism: Allium cepa (assembly GCA_030765085.1). NCBI lineage: Eukaryota > Viridiplantae > Streptophyta > Magnoliopsida > Asparagales > Amaryllidaceae > Allium > Allium cepa. Next base: position 327,663,145 of record CM060940.1, read on the forward strand.
ATTTACCCAGCTTTGGCAATAACCTACTTACGTGCTGCCCCTAAGGTTTCTACTAGACATTAAGCAGTCAGACACTTACACACGTAAACATGCAACACGTGCTAATGACTAACCTAACTCAATGCTCAAAACCCTGCCATGACACAGCCCATGAGTTGCGAATTCTCGAACTATACCACCGTAATTCATAACGGAGTCACATGACTAGAAAGTTACACAGTTTAAAACAGAAAACTACAAAACAAAAAAACTAAACAAAATAAAAAAACCCTAATTAAAATTGTGGCCCAAAAGAAAATAAGAAACCGGGCCACTTCAAAATTATGATTTGTGAAAAAGAAAGCGACGTCTCCCTCTATTCTCTTTTACTTCGGCTCATATCTCTTTTAGTCCATGCGGTTTCTATTGTTACTTGTGATCTGAAATTAGGGTTTGATTAAATTTAAAGCGCCAATTGAGAATTCAAATTAATTTCCTATTGTCCTTCAGTTAGCTTCGATGCTCCTTGTTCTATGCTCTTCAATTTGCTTATGGTCGCTTTACATGTGTCGAGCTCAAATGGGTATAAAAATGGTATGCGATTTGTCCTTTTTCGATATTGATTATTTCTCAACTTATATGATTCGATTTTTGGATATTTATTGCTCTGGTATTTTTCTTGAACTTGAATGCTTCACTACCGATGACAATATGGGGATTTATATTGGGATTAAAGCCCAAAAGTTATGTTCGTATATTTGTGTTGAATTCTTCAAATATTTTAGCTTGGCCGTTCAATTTTGCTTGAATACTTGTGGTAATTTTGACTTGTTCAATTCGTGTTTGTTCTTTCATGATTTTGAATTTTACTCCATTACTTTGAGTTTTCTCTGAGTCTGTTTCATCCTATTACTTTGGCACTTTTCTAAAGTGACTTTGTTATTTTGAATTTACTGACTTTGTGAAGTTTGACTTGTTAAATTCACTGACTTGTTGGCATTTATGTTCGATGATACATTCATGTACGCTATTCCATTTATTTTATGGCAATATTTAAACTGCTAGCGGTCTTATTTGATTTTCTTCTTTTATATGATTTGTCTGGTTCGAACTACTTTCATGTTGCTGTTGAATTTCTGAGCCTCTGAACTGATATGTGTATACATGCTTACACATATGTATATATGTAACTATGTATATATTACTACACTTGCATATGCACTGAATCCATCTGCCTTGAGTCCATTTAAGTATGTTGACTTGTTTGATTGATTTTTTATGAGTGTGTCTGCACTTGATCACTGTCACTATTTGCTTAGAGTTCTATGTCCAATAGCTTGTATTCATGTTGGTGTTAACCATTTCTTTAATTAGAGTCTTGCATTGCTGGTTCTAGTTCCACTTGAATAGCTTGGAGTTAAATCGTCTAGTTGCATATCTTTATTGTATATTGATCTGTATACTCTAGCATTGTGCTTTGCACTTGAGTTCCATTGTACATATAACTTGAATTTTGTGAACATGGTTCTATCATGCCTCTTGACCTCTGGTTTGGTCTGCTCTAGTTTAGTTGTATTGTGTTCACCACTATCTGCACTTGTACATGTCCACACATGCATATGTATGCCGTGCTAGAACTTTGTTGTTGCGTTGCTTCATGTACAGGTAATTTCTTTTGCTTGCATATTATTGTGAACTGGTTTATTTGCTCCACTTTATATGTGCACTTGATTTTAGGTTCTTTGTACATGGTTGCCTATTAACTTGTTGTTGCATTTGATTCTTCATGTGTACTTTCGTATTCATGTGAATCTTATCTGGTTCACCTGAACAACATGTTCTTGTGCCATATGAGCCCTGGTCTTATGGGGTGCTGATGCCTTTTGATCATTGCATTCTAAAGCTTTTTGGTCCATTATTTGCATCCTTGCTTCGATCTTATTTGCAGTGTGCTTTGAGTTACTTTATTTTGAACTGTCATGTTTACTGTCTGCTAGCATGACGCACTTGAGTTGAATCCAGTTTTTACTTGGGTTTGACCTCGTGCTCACCTATCCCTGTATTTTTAACAAGCAAGTGTATATCGGTATGCGCCTTGTGGCATGTACAGTGATACACTGTGCATGTCACAAGTTGTTTGTGTAGGATTAAAATCAAATGATGACGAACAACCCAAATAACTGAGGCAAATGATATTTTCAAAATACACATTTTATTGTACACTGAAAAATATTTTCTTTTTCAATTTTATTGCGTCAAGGTTTATTTTACCGAATAGCCCAGATACTGGATTCAAGCTGAAACAAAGTTGAAGATCAGATATACGAGTGTCGAGTGAATATGTAGTGAGGTTTCACTTGTAAAGTGAACATTGTTTTGCAATTGAAATTGAATTGTAATTGAAATGTAGTAAGAGCTCAAATTTATACTATTAAAATTTGCAATAAAATATTTGTTTGAATAAAATATCCATTTGAATATGAATTCTGAGTTATTTATTTTATTCAACAAATATTTATTTAATTATATGAAAAATAAAATAGTGCAACAACAAATACATTTTAATGAATATATATATATTTATTATCATCAAGCAAAAATCATAAGCTATTGTATTCTACAAAGTTGAGTTATGGTTTTGAGAGAATAAAACGGTTATGAAAAATAGGGTGTGGAAGAGTGAAGTATTTATTTGAATTAGAGGATAAATAAGTGAGCGAAATTTTAGGTGGATTGGCATTACCCTAAATGTTTTTAGAAAAGAATTAAAAAATATTGGATCCATTATAGATTTGGAGGAAACATGTTAGTCGAAACATCATTACATTTAAGCTTGCTGATTGAAATTTATCCATTAATGTTCTTGCTATCTTGCAACATATATTTTTATAATCATAGTACTAAATTAAGAGAATTTATGAATAAGAAAATTGAAAGGTAGTTACTTACCAATAGTACAATTCAATTCGATAAAGCAGAAAAAATGTACTAAAATTAATAAATAAGACATCAAACATGCGAACGGTTGGAATATAAATATTTCGTTGATTGAATAACTTATTTGATGAATTGTATACTAACATTTTGCTCTTGAAGGGTTGGCATGTAAAAATAATAATTGAATAAATATACGAATCTTTTCTAAAAACAAATACACAAGCATGAATTTCGCAGTTAAATCTAGTTAGGTAAAAAGAAAAGAAATAATTTTAAATAAACCATAAAAAATAGTAAATTTCTAATGTCGAATGAATCTTTGACATACGTATTCCAGGATCAACTTCAAAACTATTCAGATCCACCGTATAAGTAAATTTGCAACTTGTAGAAATTTGTTACCGCTGGCATTAATCCATCAAATTTTATTTGGTGAAAGAAGCAAAGAACATGCATAAGGACGCCCGTGGCCATTAAATAGTGGGACAACAAGCAATATTTGATGTTTGATGGTGATAGGGTACTCTGCAAACGAAAGGGGACAGCCTGCTATTTGTGTGGTTTTCCTTCTATCAGCCGAATCCCTGGAAAATTCGTATCTAATTGTGTGGTTTGGCTTCGGCCTCACGGGGGATCCTTTTAATATTCCTCTGAATTTTCGAATGGAGCCCAATCATTCGCCCTTCGCCTAAAGTTTATATTTCCAACATGTAATCTACAAAGGGAGCACGTGAACAATCGTAGGGCATACAGTGTATCCGTTGGACATGCCTGTTATGACTTTACCGCCGCAGCGTACCTCACGAGTTATTATACTTCGCGCTACACCACACTACATTGAGCTGGGCTAGACAATATTAAACAAATGTATTCAAGGCCTGTGTATTTCTGGACCTCCGTTCAGTTTGTACGGCAACAAAATTCCTAGATTTGTAAATTGGCAATCTTTTTCTTTTTTCTTGTTTATACAAGTCCTGTAGTATTTCACATACATCCATACATACATTTATATACGTAGAACGGCACAAGTTTATAATAATATTGATGCATATAATTGATTGACTCAATTATAGTATATGAAAATATTAACATTTTAATTAACGTAAATTTCGCATTTTAAATAAAACATGAGCGGTTTTAGATATAAAACCAATTAATTCAATTTTAGTACGCATAAATTTATATTTTAATTAAGGAATGAATAGTTTAATTTAAAATTTAATTGAAGTATAATCGATACACTTAGTTTTAGTGGACGAAAAACTTATTTTAGTTAAGGTATCAGTAGTTTTAGTAAAGGATAAAAGTGATTGACCAAGTGATAGAGTATGAAAAATTGAATTTTAATTAAGATCGGAGTATATTTAGTAATATTGAGATGCAATTTGAATTTAAAAGGTATTTTTGGAAAGTACTTCTACACCAAAACGTATGACACCAAATGTATTAAACATATCCTTAAAGAGGTATGCATGTGTAGCAATCCGTAAATTCGAACACTCCGTCTTCGAATATCATAACATTTTGAAATGTAGTTAAGTGTTGTAAATGTGATTTTATAACCTTGGTAAACATCTTTTAGCTAATGAATAATGATTAAAAATATGCTTTTGAAATTTGTTTACTAAAATATACTTTTCGAATAAATATAGACAGTGTTACCAAAAATCGATTTATCGGTAAACAATTATTTAATCAATATAAGTTATTCAAACTCTATTGCACTTAGCTAATGAACATATAAAGATATTAGAAACTAATTAACACACTTTGTTTCATGAGGTAATCAAAACATTCTAGAAGATTCTAACGGATAAAATATATTTATGTTAGCGTTGTTTAGTTATTTACTAACATTAAGAGGTGTAAAGCAGAATTAATGAGCACGTGGAGGGGCGAGTGTAACGATCCATAACTTCGTTACTTCGAAAATAAGAAATTTTGTTTATTTTAAATTTAAAAGAATTTAAAACTTAAATAAATAGGTTATATATAATAAATAATAATAAAGAAATTATCTATTCTTATATTGAATAATTTTAAAAGTATAAATTCGAATTTTAGAGCAAACCAGCAAAAATTAAATTTTGTTAAAAATAAAAAAAGGCTTAAATAAATGGATTTAAATATTTATTTGAAAAATTAAATCTTATTAAAAACACCTAATAAAGATAATAAAAGTTGAAAAATTAAATCTTATTAAAAACACCTAATAAAGATAATAAAAGTATGTTAAAATACTTCAAAATATATTAATAATCGTTTTACAAAAATAACCAAATTTTGTCGTACTTTGTCAGTTTTACATACACTGTAAATTAGAGATTTTGATATTATATAAATATGATTTTAAAATATAAAGAGATATATTTTAATTTATTTAAAAGAAGTAAAAAGTTCATTTGTACGTTTGGTTCACTTCAATAGATAGCTTAACAAAAACATTAAATTTTGACTGTAAAATTTGTCAACAAAAACACAGTTTTCAACCGTAACAAGTTGTCGCAGTGTTGGATAAATGTGGTCACTTCATAACATATATAATAACAACTTTGCAAACTTTAAAACACATTACATTTAGCATATAAGACAAAATAAGATATTTTGAAAAGTTTAAATAAATATATAAAAAAAGTAAAATGGTATGATTTGACTAATTTAAATTTTATTTTAAATTTTTATGAACAACATCATTACTTAAGGCTGGTAGGTTGAATCGCTTAACCGCTCAACCGTATCAATCGTTCGTACAGTTACCATCTATAACGGTAACGTTTACGGTAACGGTTGAAGAATTTGAAACCGCGGTCAACCATACCAACCGTACACGATAGTTTTGTATAATATTTAACATGAAAGTATAAAAATTAGTAATTTAAGCTAAAGGAATGACTTGTACATTAATAATATGTGTCTTAATGAACTAATAACATGTGCATGCATATTAGTCATTTTATAAATAAATAAATAAATTTGCAAAAATAGCCAAAGCTATATCAATTTATCATCAATAATGCATATAATTGAAAATATATGTACGACATGCTTTAAAATTGAAAATACGATGGTTAACCATCATAGACGGTTGCGGCAACGGTTATAAGAATTTATAACCGTCAACAACAGTTACGGTTACGGTTGGTGGTAATAAAGACGGTTACCGCAACTGTAACACCCCTATCATTACTTATATCTTATCTCATTAATGAGATGTTACGTATATGCATGGAAAATGAGCTATATTATATGTTTAAATATTTACAAATCATAAGAAGATGAAATCTCTTTATCTCTTAACACACTCTTTCTAAACCATCATTCCACACATTAAATGCAACTCAAATCAAGGCTAATCAAAGTCTAAAAGTAAATAAGGGTATTAATGTCATTTACCACTCAATTTTCCACTTATAAATACAAGCTCAAATCCCTTCATTCTTCACTTCACTTTCATTCTACAAAATTTCTAAACTCTCTCTCTTCCTCTATTTTTCTTCAAGTCATCATCACCACATCACCAAAACTTAGCCACACCATCACCTACACCACCACAACTCATGGCCAAACATCCTTACATGCCTCGTATAACACACACACTATAACGACCCGTAAAATTTGAATAATATTTATTTGTTCTATTGATATATTTAATTGGAATTTTGTGAAATTTTAAATAATAAAATTTTGAAATAAAAATTTGATATATGAAATGCGCCTATTTTAATATAGCAACCGGTAAATTTTCATCAGATATAACCGTTGAATTTAAAAGTGTTCTGAAACCTAAATATGTCAACATGAGAAAATTTTTATGGAACACTCTGAATAAGACTGTGTAATTCGTTTTGCAAATTTCAGACGTTTCTAGTTCCGTTTGGATTTTTTCGTACAGTATAGCAACGTATAACAGCAGTGTCCGTATCGACTTTTGATAAGATGATCGTATCATTGATATCTGTATACCGTTTTGATCGTCTTGTCGTGCTGATCTCTATGGTATATCTAATTCTGCATTTTGAAGTCTGATACGTAGCGGAATCTGTAAAAATGATAATCGTATCGGTTCCGCAACTTGCCTTTTGGTTTGCTTGTGACTATTCATTTTCCATCCTATAATTCGTGCACCTATTTACATTTATTATTTCTTGAATTTAGGAATGTGACTTTTCTATTGCCAATCGGTTCCTCCTCTTTTCATTTTGTACGTTATTCTTCATTTTGCCACTATTTCATTTTGCATAATCAAGAGTCGTGACTATTGCCATACGTTCTGTCTTCTTCATAAAAATATATATATATTATAAAACCTGTTCGTTTCTTTTGCCTATTCACTAATATAATATACAAAGTTATATAAATCATTATTGCTGCATCTCCTCCTCCACGTAAGCCCCATCACCTCTCATCCCCACCTGACTTTGGCTCCTTCGCCGAACCCACTTATCAACAGCCTGGCCAATGCTCCTCCCCGATCAGCCGCGTCGACACCCAAATCTTCCACCTTCGCCCAAAGCGGAAGCTTTCCTTCCACCACATCTTCAAGCACAGTAGCTCCACTATGGATGGCAGAACCACCATGCTACCGAGCCTGCTTGTGTTCTCCAGCCTTCTTCCCCCTCTCCTCGTGTGCCGCCTCACCCTTCGGTCCACCAGGCCGACCTCGTCAGCAACCCACACCCGCATCACCACCCTCCCCTCTTAGCTGCCGTGTCTTACCCAAAGCCCGAGCCTCCGCTTCCTGTAGCATGCTAGTCTTCATCATTTGCATGCTGTGGTTATATAATCATTAGTAAGTTTATATATATATTATATACTGTTGTATATTTTATTTGTATATGATATCTGTATATATTGTTTAGTTTAGGTTGTTAGTCACCATTTGCTATGAAAAGGGTTTTGTTGTTTATAGAAGTATATTATAACTGTGTATATATATATATGTATATTTCATAAAGTATTGTATGTGCTTAAAATGGTTATGTATTTTTATTATATAAAAGTAGTTTTCGCTGTATATTGGAAGCAGCCGTGCTTATATATGCATATTAATTAGTTCCTATTTTACAGCATGCTTTGCTACCTTATATTATATAGTATGCTTAAAATACTTACAAATTTATTTTAATATTTTGTCTGATTTGGTAACAACCAATATATATAAAGTTGTATTGCCGTTTGTACATAAAGCATGGATCCGAAATATAGATACGTGTGCGATGTAATATAAGTTGTATATATATATATATGATAGTTGTTTAAGTTTAAAATCTATAAAGCTGTTTTATATATGTATTAGTTATATACACTTTGATCTGTCAGTTTAATTATATACGTTACATTAGTTTATATATCTATAGTCTGTGTAAATATATGATAGTTTTGTTGTTTATAAATATGGATTCATAAAGGTATATTATATTTTAAAAAGTTATAATCTTTGTTGTATATATATGATTTTACTGTATTATATATCTACAGTAATTTATAATATTGAATTTAAATTTTTAATATGTATATATATGTATATAAGTAGTTGTTATGTAAATCATGTTATAGTGTACATTGATGTTTATGTATATGTAGATATGTTTATTTTATTCTATGTAAATCAATTTATATAAACATAACTCGATTTAGAATTTGAAATGAAATTAAGGTTAGAATTTAAGAATTTAATTTCCAATGATTTCAAATTATGGTTTTAAAGTTTAAAATGCATATTATTTAAAGTATTTTCGAATAGAAATTGTTTCCAAAGAATTTTAAAATGTTTAAACCAGCGCTCTCCTATTTTGTCGCTGGAAAATAATTTCGGTGATGGCGGCCGAATCATCGACATTCGATTTCGATTTTCGAAGTAGAGGGACCATCCTGTAGCTTTGCTACATTTTTGTATTGGAAAACAAATTTGATTTGAATTTCTTAAGTATGACTTGATGTATAATAGTATATAGATATATGTTTATTATTTGATTTGGCATATATGATACGTATAGGTACATATTTATCTCTGAAGGGTTTGAAGTGAATCAGAATTTAATTCTTGAATTTTATGTTAAGGGATGATTTCAAAATAAAGCAAAATTTGGAATGATGATTTAAATATGAAAAAATGAATTAGAAATTTTACTTGTATAATATTCAATTACATCCCAATATAACTTACCTAAATCATTCAGAAGTTGAATAGGTAATTGAATAATTTACATTGTGAAAAGATGTTAAAGGAAATTATAAATAAATCTGAGTAGTTACAATAAGTGTAAATATACTTAACATATGTGATAAGATATATTAAGTAGAATAAATTTAATAATAATTTGGAGTAAAGAAAATTTTAAATTTGTTGAATAAAATATGATTATAATAAATGACTATTCAAATTTATGATTTTAGAAAGTGTTAGTTAAAGATAATTGGATAATAAGATAATGAATAAATGAGATAAATTAAATAAACTTTGCGTTGAAGGAATTAATAAACTAACAATTGAATCAACTTAATTAAATACCTTGAACCAAAATCAATTATTGAATATTAATTGATTTAAATTAAAATTTATATGATTAGAATTGACAGTTTGAACTAACAAATTTAAATTGAATGACTATTTATTAATTTAATATAAATGGATTTAACCAAATTGTTAAATATTAATTAATTTAAATTGAAATTTATATGGTTTTAAATTAATTGTTTTATTTTGTATTTCAAATATATTTTCTTTCTGGTTGTTTCTATTCTCCTACCTCGTTCTTTTTCGGTGATGAAAAGTTTTGAGTGGGGGAGAGTGTAACAACCCGTAAATTTTTAATAATATTTATTTGTTTTATTTATATATTTAATTGGAATTTTATGAAATTTTGAAATAAAAATTTGATATATGAGATGCGTCTATTAAATATAGCAACTGGTAAATTTTCATCAGATAATACGAAAGTTTATTTTCTTATGTAATTTTATTTCAACTTAAATCAGTTAATAACAGTTGAATTTAAAAGTGTTCCGAAACCTAAATATGTCAACATGAGAAAAATTATTTAGAACACTTTGAATAAGACTGCGTAATTCATTTCGCAAATTTCGGACGTTTCTAGCTCCGTTTGGATTTTTCCGTACGGAATAACAACGTACATCAGTGTCCGTATCGACGTTTGTTAAGATAACCATACCACTAATATCTAGATCGTCTCGTCGTGCTGATCTCTGCAGTATATCCAATTCTATATTTTGAAGTCTGGTACGCCGCGGAATCCATGAAAACAACAATCGTATCGGTTTCGCAACTTGCCTTTTCGTTTCCTGTGACTATTCATTTTCCATCGTATAATTCGAGCAACTATTTACATTTATTATTTCCTGAATTTAGGAATGTGACTTTTCTATTGCCAACCGTTTCCTCCCCTTTTCATTTTGTATGTTATTCTTCATTTTTCCACTGTTTCATTTTCCAAAATCAAGAGTCGTGACTATTGCCATACGTTATGTCTTCTTCTTCATAAAAATATATATATTATAAAACCTGTTCATTTCTTTTGCCTATGCACTAATATAATATACAAAGTTATATAAATCATTATTGCTGCATCTCCTCCTCCATGTAAGCCCCATCACCTCTCATCCCCACCTGACTTCGGCTCCTTCGCCAAACCCACTTATCAACAGCCTAGCCGATGCTCCTCCCCGATCAGCTGCGCCGACTTCCAAATCTTCCACCTTCGCCCAAAGCCAAAGCTTGCCTTCCACCACATCTTCAAGTATAGTAGCTCCACTATGGATGGCCGAACCACCCTTCAACCGAGCCTGCTTGTGTTCTCCAGCCTTCTTCCCCCTCTTCTCGTGCGTCGCCTCACCCTCCGGTCCACCAGGCCGACCTCGTCAACAATCAACACCCGCATCACTACTCTCCCCTCTTAGCTGCCGTGTCTTACCCAAAGCCCGAGCCTACGCTTCCTGCAGCATGCTAGTCTTCATCATTTTCATGCAAGGTTTTAAATATCGGATTTCGGTCATGTTTCGTCTCGAAATTTTTACACAAGTTATCTCGTATCGGGAAAGATCTCGGACGAGATGAGTACGTATCGGGTGTACATCTCGGATTGACATCTCGGGTCTTATAATGCATCTCAGAAATATCTTGGATGTACTTATGTGTTTAAAATTGATGTGTCAAAAATTTCTTCAACGATTATAACTTTCTTAGTAAAAATAAAAATGGTAACATACTTGATTTACATGGAAAAAATATTTTTAGAAGAGTAGTAGCTTGATTAGCTTAATTGATTTGGTAATGATTGAATAATATCCTTTTATTTGAACGTAATAAAGAAGTGAAACCTTTCGCTATGACTCACTAAAATAAAAGGTAAAGAATATGTTCAAGAAGTTGGTAATTATAATTGGATTGAGTAGTTTCTTTTAAATCAATATGAAAATAAAAATTATTGTGGAAAATAAGAAAAATGTATAACTTCGGGTGAGATCTCGGATTGAGATTTTGATCCATATATCGAGTGAGATTTGAATATCTCGGACGAGATGAGTGTCGAGGGAGATATGGAGGAGATTTGATGTCTCGTCTCGTTTAAGTGTGAAAATGAGATCTCGGGCGAGAACTCGGGCGAGATATAGGAGATTTAAAACCATGCATGCTGCGGTTATATAATCGTTAGTAAGTTTATATATATTATATACTGTTGTATATTTTATTTGTGTATGATATATGTATATATTTTTTAGTTTAGGTTGTTAGTCACCATTTACTATGAAAAGGTTTTTGTTGTTTATAGGAAGTATATTATAACTGTGTATATATATATATATATATATATTATAAAGTATTGTATGTGCTTAAAATGGATATGTATTTACATTATATAAAAGTAGTTTTCGCTGTATGTTGGAAGCAGCCATGCTTATATATGCATATTAATTAGTTCCTATTTTACAGCCTGCTTTGCTACCTTATATTATATAGTATGCTTCAAAATACTTACAAATTTATTTTAATATTTTGTCTGATTTGGTAAAACCCAATATATATAAAGTTGTATTGCTGTTTGTACATAAAGCATGGATTCGAAATACATACACGTGTGTTATATAATATAAGTTTATATATATATATATATATATATATGATAGTTGTTTAAGTTTAAAATCTATAAAGCTATTTTATTTATGTATTAGTTATATACACTTTGATCTGTCAGTTTAATTATATACGTTACATTAGTTTATATATATTGTTTTTGTAAATATATGATAGTTTTGTTGTATATAAATATGGATTCATAAAGGTATATTACATTGTAAAAAGTTAGAATTTGTGTTGTATATATATGATTTTACTGTATTGTATATCTATAGTAATTTATAATATTGAATTTAAAATTTTAATATCTGTGTATATATATATATAAGTTGTTTGTTATGTAAATGATGTTATAGTGTATATTGATGTTTATGTATATATAGATATGTTTGTTTTATTCTATGTGTTTATTTAAACCAATGATTTTTGAAATAAATATATATTTCGTTTAATATAATATTTCTTTGAAATTTAAAATAGATATATTCTGTTTCTATCTAATTGATTTTGAATGGTTCTCCTCGATTTCTGTTATTAGATCTACCCGTCAAATTCGTGCCCATCTAGCTTTGTTTTGGAATTCGTGTTTGGATTCTTAACTCATTCTATTATCGAATTTCTCTAGCCTCGAAAGGTGAGCAATCACTCACGATTAATGTTCTTATCTTTATTAAATTTGATTTCAATTGAAACGACAATTGAAATATGCTGCTATTAGTTATTTACATTGTTATATATATGCCATTATCTGTATATGTTCACCTATGACATCTGACACCATTATCTGTTATTTATATTGATGATATATGCTTGTTTTATTATTATCATATCTGTTATCACTTTGCAAGTTCCCTGTTAATATAGAATTCACTATGGGTTGAAATGATACATACCTGAACGGACTTTAGAATAGGAGAAAATCATTATGGGTTGAAATAATAGACCGAAGTGATTTTCATTTGAATTGAATATGAGATTGCAGGTTGAAATGATATATACTTGTATATAATCTAAATTACGGATTGAAATGATAAACATCCGTATCACTTGACCATAGATAGAAAATTGTATACGGACACCGTGGTCTATATATATATAAATTTTGAAATGTTTTCTATGGTTTTGTAAATATGGTTTTATAAAATATTGATTTGGATATTATATAAATTTTATTTTATATATAGTTAAATTCTTGATTTTAAGCTATGTATAAATTTGTTTTAAAATATAAAATAAGTTTAATAATAAATTTTGATTTTGTTAAAATATAATATGGTTAAGTATTTATTTAAATTATATTTTTATATAGAGTTTATAGTGATTTAAATAAAAATTAAGGTTGGAAGATAAATATGAAATTGATTTGAAATTAAATTTATTCAGGAATTATATCAAATAAATTCTATTTGAAATTTAATAAAATGGAGATTTTAAAGGATATGATTTTTATAATTTGATTTTGGTCTAAAGTGATTTAAACGAATATATCAAGTTGATCTAAATGAATATATCCAGTTTAAATAAATTGAAAGAATATTCAGTTATTTGAAGTTTAATAGTTTTACTAAATGATATTGGATTTATTAAGTAAACACTTCAAACCTAAATAATAGTATTTGAATTTGATATATAGGAATTATGAAAATTTAGTTTTGAAATTATGGAATATTTAGAGCTTTGAAATATATGGAATTTGAAATGGTTTATTTGAGGTTCAAATCTGTATTTGGAATTAATATAAATTGAAATGGATTATTGAAAAACTGAATTGAGTTGGAATTTATGAATTGAGATTTGATTTAAATTGAATTTTGGACTCAAATTGATTCGAATCAATTTGTGAAGTTGAGGAAATTAGTTTATTTTATAAAGTAATCTTAAATTTAAAACTATCTTATTATATATACTATTTGAATATCTAAACCGTGTAAGGGGTGGAAGTTATGGTTTCGAAGTTATGAATTTCAAAGTATTATATTTCGAAAGTATTTTAATTTCAAGTGTTTAGTTTCGAAAGTGTTATAACTTTGGAAAATGACATGATTTTGGAAAGGATATATTTGAAATGGAAATGATATCGTATTTGATTTTGAAATGGAACATGATATCGTATTGATAAGGTTTTGAAATGGCAATGATATTTTGGTTTTAAAATTATAAATTATTTGAAATGACCGCGGTGTAATAATAACGTTTGGTTGTTAAAGAGACCGGGATCGGATATTGTCATACTCTCTGCCAATACCGAAAACCACTTTAACAACCGTGTACGCGATGGAGATTCCAGAATGAAGTAGGATGGTGGCGACGTTCTATTGAGGTATGTACGTGGACGTGACTTCCGTGAGTTGGCATAAGGTGGCTAAAACAGGAGCGTTTCCGGGCCAATGAGTTAGCTCCTCTTATCGGACACACTTCTTCATATGTCATTCTATTACATTGTGATTGATATGGTGCATACCTTTGATTTTGAGAGTGTGGCTCGAGGTGGGCGATAGTGGCTACTACGCGTTACTACCAGTCCGGATGCATAATTGGTATATCTACCTGGCATTGCCTCGTTGTGTTGTGTCACCTACCCTAGCGCACCTTGTACGATTTTGGTTTTGTGCCATAACCTATGGAGTATCCTCTGGTGGCTTCTCGATCTGGAGGGACTATGATACTGTATAGACTACTGGGACATGTACGTGTTAAGGTGGAAAATGTAAAGCCTTAACGCTATTTTTAAGTAAGTTTACTTTACTAATAGACATTATTATAATAGCGTGTATTACTACATAGTAAATAATTTAACGGATCCTTAGAGGATGGTTATCCCAAACATCGTTTGAGTTACTTGTATTTTAGTTGTTATTTCACTTGAGTTGGATTTATTGATATAAGAATGTTAATCCTGACTCGAGTGTTTTGTTTTTTTCTTTACGCTCGGGTCAGACTGAGTGATACAGCTTTTGAGACTCACCTTTGAAGTTGGAGCTTCGCTTGGAGATCCAACTATCTATCCAGCTTTTAGCTAGTCAGTTGATTCCAGTGATGTATTCTGATCTTGTATTTGACTATTGTATTTGAAACTTCTATTGTATTTTATTTAACTCTGATATATATATATATATATATATATATATATATATATATATATATAAATAGTAGCTTCATGAACTACTATTCTCTTGTTTAAGCTGCATTTTTTGTTATATTACTCTGTGTCTGTGATTCTGTGATTATTTTATTTACTACATATGCTGAGTTTTTCCAAATATAAATTAACAACTTGATATTTTGAGCAATTCAATTCCGGCATGTTTGGATGCGAATGGTTGAAAATATCGGGCTGTTACACACACCCCCTCCTTCCCACCTACCCGAGCACCTACACCACCTTACACGCCTCCAAAATCACCTACCCTCTTCCAATACCCCACGGCCGAGCCCTACCCACCAAACCCGAGACTAAAACCCCACCTACCCACCTCAAAACACACGCCTACCCTACCTACCCGCCTACCCAAAACCATCTACCGAAGGCCGTACACTCTATACCCTTCCAAAAGCCCACAACCATACTAAATGAAAAAAGAAAAGGAGATAGAAAGGAAAGCAGCGAATTCGGGACGTTTGGAAATAGCACGTTAGCTCGAGAGATGCATATCTCACGTAAAAGTTTTGATGGAGTTGATATGAAGGTGAGAAAATTCTCACCGCTATATAATTTATATTGATTTTTGAGTTGATTTGCTATAATAGATAATCATAATTTTATGATATGGATGTTTGAATAATTGTTTGAATGTTGGATAATCCATAGTAATGTTATAACGCAGCTTTTGAGACTCACCTTTGGAGTTGGAGCTTCTCTTGGAGATCCAGCTATCTATCTAGCTTTTAGTTATTTAGTTGATTCCAGTGATGTATTTGATCTTGTATTTGACTATTGTATTTGAAACTTCTGTTGTATTTTATTTAACTTTGATATATATATATATATATATATATATATATATATATATATTAGCTTCATGAACTACCATTCTCTTATTTCCGCTGCATTTTTTGTTATATTACTCTGTGTCCGTGATTCTATGATTATTTTATTTACTATATATGCTGAGTTTTGCCAAATATAAATTAAGAACTTGATATTTTGATCTATTCAATTCCGTCATGTTTGGATGCGAATGATTGAAAATATCGGGCTGTTACACACACCCCCTCCTTCCCACCTACCCGAGCACCTACACCACCTTACACGCCTCCAAAATCACTTACCACCTTCCAATACCCCACGGCCGAGCCCTACCCACCAAAACCGAGCTTAAAACCCCACCTACCCACCTCAAAACACACGCCTACCCCACCTACCAGCCTACCCAAAGCCATCTACCGAAGGCCATATACTCTATACCCTTCCAAAAGCCCACAGCCATACTAAATGAAAAAAGAAAAGAAAAGGAGAAAGAAAGGAATGCAGCGAATTCAAGACGTTTGGAAATAACATGTTAGCTCGAGAGACGCGTATCTCACGTAAAAGTTTTGATGGAGTGGATATGAAGGTGAGAAAATTCTCACCACTATATAATTTATATTGATTTTTGAGTTGATTTGCTATTATAGATAATAATCGTTCTATGATATGGATGTTTGAATAATTATTTGAATGTTGGATAATCCATAGTAATGTTATGACATTTACCGTATTGAATATGTGAATGTCATATGATTGTTTGTATGGTTGTGATGTTAATCTGAACATTAAATTTCTATCATTTTTGATTAAGTGATCTCTTTGCTAAATAAGACCAATTTTGACGATATGATATACTTTGAAAAATAAGTCTCTTTTCAATTGGAAATGAAATCAAAGTAGAAATAAAAGAGAATTTGAAATTTGAAGTGAAAAGGGATTAAAAAGGGTAGTGAAATTGAAATTGAAATTAAGGTGAATAGTGAAATTGAAATTGAAATCGAGTTTAAAAGTTGAAAGCGAAATTAAGTTTGAAATTTAAATTAAATTGAAATTAGATTTGAAACCTAAGTTTTAATTGAGTTTAATTTGAAGTTAGAATTGAAATTGGAATTTAAAATTTAATATTAAAATAATAGGAATATAATAATATTATAATATGGAACAGTGAAAATACATTTTAAATACTTTAAAATGTGAAAATATCGATATAAAATGAGTTGTAATGATTTTATAAGCGATGAAATTCATCTCGAATAGATTATTTCAAATATTGAAAAATAAGTTAAAACTAGGAGCGTCGCGCAACGGTAGTTCGCGATTTTGTGCCGAAAAGTTCATATGAGTATATAGAGTGGAATATAGCTCGGAATTTTTCGAGATAAGAAAATTCTGAACCATTATATCCTTATCTTCTAAACAAAGAAAGAAAATCAAGATTTCGCTAAGTAGATTTTGAATTATGTCCAAATCAATTTTCTAGAAAAACGCGCTAGTGCAGTTAAGTAATCATAACGGAAAAATCCGTTTAAATGAGCGTTTTTAATTATGAAAAAATATGAAATAAATTTGATTAATCCATTTAAATAGTTTATAAGAGATTTTTAGTAGAAATTTCACATATTAAAAAGTTGTTTAAATGATATAAGCTTGTATAGCACTTTCCGCAGCACTTTTATGCTGCGAATCCTATAACTTTTTGAATATGAGTTTAGACATAACGATATTTCATTGAATCAATTATGAGTGTTTTAAAAATAAAATTAAGTGTTTGAAAGGTAATTTGGATTCTTTATAATCAATTTCAAAATAAAGTTGATGACTGAGTATGCGAAAACGACTAGTACATTTGTCTCACCTCTGAGATCTGGAAAGATAAAACAAGGTGTTTAACTAAGGTTAGGAATAGAGCAACCTGTGTCCTGAACTTACCTGACCTCTATTTTCTCTTCTTAGGCGAGGGGTGGAACAGAGCAAAAGGAAAGCCCGGATGCTCTTTGAAAAGATTGTATTAAGTTTTCAAAATAAAAGAAGATTGGCATTATCCAAAATTCAAGCAATCTCCAAAATGAATAAACTAAAACTTGGATTGCATAGAGATAATCTTCTTATACTTGGTATTAAAATCCGAAGAGGGAACTCATCCTATTCGTTGAATTTAGAAGGTGGTTTCATCGTTATTCCTCCCATAGCACTTGTTGAATATGAAAGTTGATGTTGAGTAAAATCAGAATGATTTCTATGATCCTATTTACTCAAAAATGTTTTCTAAAATTGATTTAGGGTTTATCGTAAACGTTTTCTTAAATAACATGTTTTTTGACCCGCCAAAAAGTTAAGGAATTTGGATCGAGAGTTAAATGAGGAAAATTGAAATATTATCTAAAGCAAAAGAATGAATTAACTTAGAATTTCTCTAAGATAAAAGAAAGAGATTTCGCAATCATCCGAAAAGAATTAAAGTGAAAAGAGACTTAATGATCATGTATACTCATATTCTCTTTTAATCGATAATTGGATTTCGAAGGAACCGGGGTTGAATTTGGGTGATTCCTATCCGAAAACCACTTCAAACTAGTTTACGTATTCGAAGAATGAAGATGTTTGAAGATGGAGATATTGAGACGAATAATAACAAGGGACTACTTGTTGATTAATTGAGGATAAACTCCCGATTCATTATATTGTAGTAGTGGTCTCTTTGTTATGAAAACCTTAAAACCACAAGGACTTCTCACCTAGTAATGACCAAGGAAAGTGCCTTCGGTTTCGTATAGTCGCAGAACGAACTTGTATGGATGACTGTCTGACCTTCCATTCTAAATCACAATGAGTGGTCTCTATAAATTTATATCAGTCGGTGGCGGAGAAGACACCTTCTCTTAGCTTAACACCCTTTCTCGAGACATACGAGCTCAGGAAGTAATACGTTTATAGAAATCAGTCGTGTGAATATGGAATGGCAATGTGACATTCAAAGTGAAAGAAGATGTGCTATGTGAAAAGGTAATAATAACCTCGAGCCTCATCAACCGAAAATGACCGAAACAGGGTTACATGCGGCAAGGCTAAGTGGGTCATTCCCAATTAGGGTATGATCATCCCTTCTTAGATATATTTCTTCCCGCTATGACGTTCAGGATGTAAATTAATGTGGTTTATATGCTAGAGAGCGCTTGATTAAAGGTTGGTAACGACCGGGGGATGAAATATTCGGTACTGTCTACTTACAGTGATAGGCTGGTCTTGTGTTGGTAGAGGATCCTTTGTGTTGGTCCTCGGCACATTCCTCTAGAGATGTACTGTCAAAAGCTAGTCCCTTCACCTGGTCATTTGTATGGAAATCCATTCTCCAATAAGAACTTATGGTTTTGTTTGTAAAGCCCAGTATGCTGGAATTTAATAATGGTAATAATTTCGGCTAAGATTAATAAATTTATTTACAAATGTTTTCAATGATATGTCATTAAAAACAATATCAAATGTTTTGGTATAAAAGTGTTTTAGTTATTATAAGGTTAAAACCTATCCATATTTATGTGTGGACGTGGTCTTATGAGATACTCTTTATTTTCAAGGGATTTTATTTAAAGGCTGATATATGACACTGTCATTTATTATTGAGTTTTTCTCACGCTGGTTTATCAAGCCCAATTTGAGTATTTTCAACACTCAGTTTAGATCCAAGTAGTTTCAGCTTTAGTCAAAGACGGTTGAAGTTTTCAAAGGAGAGCTGGAGATATTCATCTATGTATGGCATATTCTATTATCCGCTTTGCACTGTTTGTTTGTCTTTGTTTGATGTTTGTCAGCAATTGTAAGGATAGATGTTTATAACTATCCAAGCTAAATTTAGGTTAGACTCTGATATATGTATTTTAAAAGTTTTTTGCTGTAACGATATTTGTTCAGTATTATATATTGTTCCATTCGAGTGAGATTCTGTTCTGTCTATTTTTATTTTTACCCTTCATTCGAGTGAGATTCCATTCTGTTCATTTACTTAAGAGTGATTGAATTCACCACCTTGAATAGAAATATATTGTGTGTATATGTTTGTGATTGATTGTTTCTTTGTGATTGAATGGATGGATATATGTTGTAATATTGATATATGTTTGTAAAAATCTTTCGGTTCTTACTCTGAAAGCATATGACATATGTAATCCATATGTTTGAACTTGTAGCACAATCTTGAAACAAAGCACATAGGTTGTAGTTGAACATAGTTTTTAAGTGGACTTGGATTTGAAAGTGCTCTTATAGCGATAGTCTTAGGAATTACTTTGTATTTGAAAATTTCTATGTAACTTTGTAGAGATATCCTTACACGTTTCTTTCCATATTTGTGATGTTTTATATGTATGCTTGCTGCCATGAAAAGTTTGAATGTTTAAAAGTTGAGTAGCATATAGAAAAGTGGTCAAACTTACACTTGCAAAACTGCCTCATTTTAGACTTTGTTTTGGACTTTAATGGTTTCATAAAATATTTAAATTTAAGTGTTTTTTTTCATTCTTTTTACAAGTGTTTTCTACCTTTTATTAGAGTACTTTAAAAATTGTTTGAGATTCATAAGAATTAGTTATGAATTTTAAAGAAGATGATTTATTTTTAAATATATAAAACATGGTTTTTCTAAGCTTTTGAATATTTTATAAACTTGTTGTTTTAAAGAAATAATTTAAATAAATATTTTAAAACCTATTACAAGTATTTTAAAGTATTTTAAAAGCATTTTTAAGTATATCTAGCTTTGAGAAAGATAGCTAATAATTTTATTAATATCTTATATAAATATCTCGTCTTTTAAATTGTTTTATTAAATATATAATTTTATAAATAAATTACTATCATATATCTATATATCATTTTAAAGGGCTTTAAATTAAAAACAAAGGTTTTAGAAAGGGGTTAGTAATTGCTTACTAGCTAAATCATTGTTTGTTTGATTACTTGTTTGAAAAGTAATTAACCACGCTCAACACTAAAAGCCGACAAAATAGACTTCTCTATTTGTGAGAGTTAAGATCGATGTTCGAGTAGGGATAAAAGAAATAGTGTTCTAACCTATCTTTTCCCTCTTGACCGAGGAATAATTGAGTTGAAATGTAGAAAATGTGTTAATCTTGTTGATTATTTAGTCATTTATGGAAGTCATTAATATGATACTTAACACTAAAAGCTGATGAGGTAGACTTGTCTATTTATGAGAGTCAAGAATGAAGTGTCTAGGCAAGGTATTGATATGCAACCAGTGCTCTAACTTATCTGGTTTCACTCTTGACCGAGGGATAGTATAAGTTGGAATGTCGAAAACATATTAAGTACATGAACCTTGATTTTTATAAGCGATTGTTTTTAATTGAATAGTCGGTTAGTTGACTATCAAACTTAACCAATTATTGCTTAAGAAGTATCAAAAAGCTTCACGACTTCATACCCTTTGAGAACAACTAGGAAGGAGCATTGGTATGAAATGTCTCCAGCTTCAAGAACTTGTATACACGAGACCCCCGGAGGAACACTCCTCTTTATATAGTTCTCTTACTTCTAAAAGAATGAAAATTGAGTTTATCTGTAATTCATCGAGTTAGTTTTGAGAAGAATAGGATCGGTAAGTGTTTTACTTATCGAATAACACTTCAAAATTAGTATACGAGGTTTTTGTTTTGGAGGTACTTGTGAAGTGGAATGTCATAGAGTTGAACTGTCTATCCTAAGGTTAATTCTAAGAGAGAAGTTATCATTAGCATTTGTTGGGCGACTTATGCCGGAATCCATGGAATTATGCATATTTTATTCGAGTGATGAAGAATCATGTGAGAGATGCCGAACAAAGCCTCGATATCAAAAATAACAGAAAACAGAGTAGGCCTCATAGCCTGGGGTTTAGCTGACCCATGACAGGATATATCAACGCTAGGTCTACAGAATGCTAATCTATTTTGCAAGAGGGAGTTGATGATATATGGGATCACATGTATAGATGTGGACCAACTATATTTCTCCTAATTGGTATATTTTATCTAGAGATATATGATACTCAGATGTAGTTTCTGACCCTTGTGCAGAAGACTGGATTTCGCTTGACCGAAGGGATCTCCACGGAAAATCCATTATGTGAGCGTACTTTAGCCGTTTTGATTGTACCCTTAATATTGTTGAGGTATGATCGATGTAAGCATCCTAGCTATTTGATATGATTTATATACATTCCAGACATTATCTATTGTATCACTATATTAACTTAACAATTGGTTGGTTTTTTTGGGAAAAACCGTTACGAGAATTCGTATGGGCTCAATAGTTAACTTATATGCTGCATGTATCTTGGGTTTTCGCGCACTAGACTTATGTCTGACACGTGGTTTTTGTTTTTTCTAAATTCTATGTGTACTCTTTTGAGCAGGATGAGTAAGAGGGTTTTATTTTGGGCGCTTCAGAGTTTAGGAGTCGAGCTGGAGGCATCTGTTATCTATCTATTTCTTTTTCATTATATTATATACGTATATATCAGCATTATGAGGATTGGCGGGTAAAAATGTTAAGGCTGATGATAGTACTTAGGTTTTGTAACTCTGAAATTTCTTTATTCGGAGTAACCTTTTGTACCGTTCTATTGGTATTATACATTATCATTCTGCTGTGAGATTCTAATGTTGTGTTCTTTCTCTTGTTTTATTCTTTTTATTATTTTATATTAGCCATCCATCTTTTCGGCACTTGGGATTTTGGCATTCTCATACCGTGGATATATTCAATGTCGAGATCCGAGAGTTGAAAAGTTGGGTCGTTACAGTATGTATATGTACACATTACTAGAAAAGCGATTAAATTATTGTAACGATCTAGAATTTTGCAAAGAAGAATCAATTGGTTAAATCACTTAATTAGTTAATACGAGTTTAATCGAATAAGAGTAATCTATGGCATAAAAGTCGATTTATTTGAATACCATGGAAGTAGGGCAGTTTGGAATGTCATTTACATTTGAAAAACATATAAAAATTTAAAGAATCAAAGAAATAAGTTAGGAGCGACAAACTTTTAAATAAGTTTATGAAATATCTTTAAATGAGAAAACTTGGAAATAAGAGCCTCGCTTTCTCATCGTTTTTCATTTTCTTTCCTCTTTGTGATGGTCACCGCCGTATATTTCCAGCACCTAATATACCTGTATAGTGCGCTATAATGGTACCCGGCCGATGTAGCATGATTGTTAAGGATTGTAAAGTAAACAAAACAATCATAGAACCTATCGTATATCCCGCAGCACATCGAATGAAATATAATATCAACCATAGATATAAAACACACGAGACATAAATATAACTAGATGAACCATAAAATTAGAATGCATAGGTTCAATAAAGTTATACAAAATACTGGTAAATAAACTCAAATGTCTTTCTCCAAATAAATAAAATAAATCAGCATTGTCCAAACTCCGCAGTGTCGAACAACAAAATAAGCAATAATTAGTCCAAAAGTGTGCTTCCTACTAGTCCATTTGCATAAACTCATGTGTCGTCTACACCGGGTATCTAGTCCACTTATGTAAGAGTATCCGAGATAATAACAAAAAAAGCATAAAACCTCAAGTTAGGCAGTAGTATGGTGTAAGTGATAAATAATGTCAAAATGCTATGAAACCGATTTAGTAAAGGGCATATGGTACGAAGAACCACGCCTGACCTACTCCTGCATCAAAAAAGTTAGCACATAATAATATATGCTAATATACTATCATACATCCTAAGTACAATATAGCCGTATCTAGGTATCCACATTCACAATATCTACGACTTGCGACATCCCTAGAGTGACAAACAAACATGGTAAACATAACTTCCATAAACAATCCTTACTGTCACTCATGTACTTAAGATATATGATTACTTGTATGACCATTTCCTATTAGGGATTAATGGAAAAATCATGATTTTTAGGTGCTCGAACTCTAGCCACACAATTGTTAGAAACTAGAACCCTTCCTCGATCCAAGGTACACAGATCCCTTACTCGATCCAAGGTATACGTCCTAATACCCAGTGAGCATCCTGTCATACCCCCACTTTATGAGCATGCTTAAAAACTCCCTGCGTATCAACGATCCCTTTGCATGCATATGCAAGACCTTCCCCGCTCCATTTATTTTCCATAATGGAACCTGTTTGCGCCAAAATTGGTCACAAACACCCAGAGTCGTGAAAGCACCCGTTTACGTGTTCAATTCGATAATATTCAACACAGAACTCAGCAACAATCAATATATAATTCAGCTCTAATCAACAAATCACAGTAATTCACGAACAACAATCACAAACACAGGATTTATAGTGGTTCGGCGTTCGCGCCTACGTCCACTTTGAAGGTTTTCTCTTTATTGCTTTGCTTGATTAAATCGATTACAATGGATTACAGCTGACAATTGCTTTGAAATCTGAATACAACAGCGATTCTGATAGTTAAACTTGAATCCGGCAGAGTCTTGGCGTTCAATGGCGAAAAAGATCCCCTTTTCTGAAGGCTTCAGGGTGCTATTTATAGGCGTTGGAGGCCCAGATCTTGCTGAAACTTCGTGAGACTCCTTCTGGCACGTGAGTGGGCCCACGCGACCGACCCCACCAAGTTTCGTCTCGATCTGACATCGGTTCGAAGTGGTTTCGAACCCATCAAGAAATGGTCCAATCGAGGTGAAACTTGGCAGGAACAATCTTTACCTCATATGGAAGCTACTATGAAAATTTGGTTGCATTTGGATTGGTGGTTAAGGAGATATGCTCGGTTCGAAATCGACATCTTCGGTTGGCTGAGGCGTTCGAACCCATTATTTCGAACCCTTCGTTTCGAATCCATCAGTGCACGTGAGCTTGCAGTGACGTGGCGCGCAATATTCGAATCGATCCTAACTTATCTCCGAATGGACCGCTTCGACTCCGTGAACTACGGCGAACACGTCATCCAAACCAATTGACTCGGTGGATTCGAAATAGGAAGCATTCTTGGTTTCGAACGTGACTTTCGAATCCAGGAATTCTTATGGGTTCGAACTTGATCGGTTCGAACTGGGTCACTCGATGGGTTCGAAGTGAGGATGTGAGGCCGAGTGAAGTCGTGGATTCGAAGGTAGGTCACTGTGGTGGATTCGAAGGTAATGGAGTCGAAGGCGATGGAGTCGAGGCTGGGTACTAGCTGATGGGTTCGAACATCATGGGTTCGAAGGCAAGGACGTGGATGGGTTCGAACTAGGTGGGTTCGAAGGAGAGGGCGTGGATGGTTTCGAACAGCATGGGTTCGAAGGAGAGGGCGTGGATGGTTTCGAACAGCATGGGTTCGAAGGAGAGGGCGTGGATGGTTTCGAACAGGATGGGTTCGAAAAGGATGGGTTCGAACTTCATGGTTTCGAACCAGACAATGACTATTTCTCTTCACACTGAATCCATCATATCTTGAGCATACGAACTCGGATTGACTTGAAATTTGAAATGATGGCTCCTACAACCTTTCTTGTCGTGTCCTATCAATTGTGGCCTGATCCGGACTCGGGCAAAATTCATCGATAACCGTAGCTAAGTGAAGTATATCCAATCTCTGAGATGAACCGTTTCCCGTTTTCGACCAATCTTTTGGTATCACGGCTTTACCAAAAAGCGGGATAACACTTTGCCCCCCAAAACATGCCTTGCTGTAGGAAGGTGTGTTTTGTAATGCCTTGAGTTGGATGTTCGTATCCGATCATCAACCTGCAAAGAACTCAATAGTTTCATATGTCCTCAAATGACGATCGTTCGGGATCGAGCCATTTGGGATGAAGTGCGGCCGTTCATGGTCAAGCGCTCAACTTCAAATGACAATCGTTCGTGATCGAGTCATTCGAGGGGAAGTGCGACCGTGCGCGGTCGAGCGTACAAATGCATGCTTCGATCGTTCGGGATCGTATGCTGCTTGAAGTGAATCGGGACCGTTCGCGGTCCGTGCCGTTCGTGGCATAAGATGGAATAGGACCGTTCGCGGTCGATGCCGTTCGCGGCGAATGATGAGATGGGACCGTTCGCGGTCGACTGCCGTTCGTGGCAAATGATGATCGTTCGCGACCAAGTGCCGTTCAAGGCGAATGGTGACCGTTCGAGGTCGGATTTCATAATCAGTGAGCCATGACCGTTCGCGATCGATGGCGTTCGAGGCAAGAAGTGATCGTTCGCGATCGTGTGCCGTTCGAGGCAAATCTGTGACCGTTCGCGGTCTGTGCCGTTCAAGGCAGAAAGTGATCGTTCGCGATCGTGTGCCGTTCGAGGCGAATTCGTGACCGTTCGTGGTCGGATGTCGGACCTCAAGTGACGACCGTTCGCGATCAAGTCATTGAGGTAAGGTGAGTTATGACTGTTCGAAGTCGGGTGCCGTTCGAAGCGAATTGTGTGCGTGCCCGGGAGGGCTTGGTGTTATCGATGCCAGGGTCACGTTCGGGTGAGTTCCTGGATCGTTTGTATGGGCGGTTCATCGCCGTCTCAGAGCACACCTAAGGATCGTTCGCGATCCCGTACATGTATAAGTAGCTTAGCCATTTCAGAGTTATCAGAATCAAATATCTATTACACGGATGAGCTTCAAAAACAATTGTCCAAACAAACAGAGTCTAAATGTTCAAATTAAAGCGAAATGAAAGTAAAGCATGGATATCAAAGTGTAAGTTCCCACTACAAAACGGTCAACGATCATTCAGAGCATGTCTGGAAATCGTTCGCGATCTCGCACATGTGTAAATGATTTAATTGTGTTAGTGGAAGCTTACAACTTGTTCATCGTTATCTTACTCAATTGATAACCATACGGTGCCTTGGTTCGGGATCGCCCCTAGCTGATGTGGACGGTGGTCGTTCTGGTTCCGCCACAGGAGCTCGTCTCCTTACATATTGAAGGAGCATACCGTTCCTGATATGCCCTTCCACCTCATCCTTCAGGTGCCTACAATCGTTAGTATTATGACCATTTAATTCATGGAATACACAGAACTTATCTGATTTCCTTTCATCAGAGGTAGGGTCCCTTCGCATCGGCCTACGGTACGGAATCTGTTCTTTGGTATCCTGATAAATTCGTTCCAGGCTCTCGTTCAACTCAGTGTAGGTGGTGAATCGCGGCTCCCTTCGTTGCCGCTTCGATCTGTCTCTGTCATTCTCAATCTTTCTTTTACCTCTATCCTTGTCCGAATCCTTTTTAAGAGGCTTTTCGTCTCTAAATGCAAAAATTTCTATCCCATCTCTTTCTTCTCTCTCGGCATTTGCATCTTCTAATCGTAAAAACTTTTCTGCTTCATGATAGAATTCCTCCAGATCTGTGGGTGGATCTTTAGTCAATGAATTCTTGAACTCTGTGCCGTCAGCTATTCCGGACACAGCTGCCATTACCACCATGGATGGGTCCGCTCTATCCACTGAAGCTGCTGCTGCATTAAATCGTGCTAGATAACTTCTCAAGATCTCTCCGGCCTTCTGCTTTAGGGTTGCCAGAGTCATCACGTTCTTGGGTCTTGTAATATGAACCCTGAATTGCCTCATAAATCTCTCTACTAAACCATTCCAAGTTCCGATGGATCCGTTCTCCAACTGTCTAAACCATAGTGCAGCGATATCTGTCAAGTATAATGGAAAACACCGGGCCATAACCTCCTCCGATGCCCCCAGTACTTCCATATGCCTCATATATTTTGTCAGGTGGACCGTGGGGTCCGTTCCCCCGTCATACATATCCAACGATGGTAGTTTGAAATCAGGCGGGTTCCTAGCTTGCCTGATTGATGAAGTAAAAGGGCTTCTATTAACATCTTCCAAATCTTTGTTCACCATACCGCCTCTCAAAGCTCTCCTAACTATCTCTGCTAATCGGTCATTGTCTCCGAGATGTAATCCTTGTTCACTACTTCCAACCTGCCCCCCGAGTTCACGAGGTAACTCCGGGATCTGCCCCCTTGACTGAGCGTTTGCATCTCTACTACTACCGGGTTGCGCAGATGCTCCTCTTTCTCTCTCCGAAACTGGATCAACGTTCTCCAAGGGTGTGCCCCCTAATCCAGGTGCTACTCCGGATGGTCCTGCTCCGTTCTGGACTCCATTGGCTTCCCTATTCTGTGCTCCGAGCTGTCCTATCTGTTGGAGTAAACTCTGGATCATTTCCTCTTGCCTCTTCATCATAGTTTCCATCTCGTCCCTAGTAATGTATATTGATGGTTGATTTGCTCCTGACGAAGCCTCTTGGCTTCCTTGTGGTTCACTTCTCTCAGTCCTTGGCCTCCTACTCGATTGTCTTGCCATAATTCCTAGATCTGAACTTCTGAACTTTCAAATCCAACTTCTTCCTGAATTAGCTTCTCAGTGAAAGCACCAAAATGTTTGCGCCAAAATTGGTCACAAACACCCAGAGTCGTGAAAGCACCCGTTTACGTGTTCAATTCGATAATATTCAACACAGAACTCAGCGACAATCAATATATAATTCAGCTCTAATCAACAAATCACAGTAATTCACGAACAACAATCACAAACACAGGATTTATAGTGGTTCGGCGTTCGCGCCTACGTCCACTTTGAAGGTTTTCTCTTTATTGCTTTGCTTGATTAAATCGATTACAATGGATTACAGCTGACAATTGCTTTGAAATCTGAATACAACAGCGATTCTGATAGTTAAACTTGAATCCGGCAGAGTCTTGGCGTTCAATGGCGAAAAAGATCCCCTTTTCTGAAGGCTTCAGGGTGCTATTTATAGGCGTTGGAGGCCCAGATCTTGCTGAAACTTCGTGAGACTCCTTCTGGCACGTGAGTGGGCCCACGCGACCGACCCCACCAAGTTTCGTCTCGATCTGACATCGGTTCGAAGTGGTTTCGAACCCATCAAGAAATGGTCCAATCGAGGTGAAACTTGGCAGGAACAATCTTTACCTCATATGGAAGCTACTATGAAAATTTGGTTGCATTTGGATTGGTGGTTAAGGAGATATGCTCGGTTCGAAATCGACATCTTCGGTTGGCTGAGGCGTTCGAACCCATTATTTCGAACCCTTCGTTTCGAATCCATCAGTGCACGTGAGCTTGCAGTGACGTGGCGCGCAATATTCGAATCGATCCTAACTTATCTCCGAATGGACCGCTTCGACTCCGTGAACTACGGCGAACACGTCATCCAAACCAATTGACTCGGTGGATTCGAAATAGGAAGCATTCTTGGTTTCGAACGTGACTTTCGAATCCAGGAATTCTTATGGGTTCGAACTTGATCGGTTCGAACTGGGTCACTCGATGGGTTCGAAGTGAGGATGTGAGGCCGAGTGAAGTCGTGGATTCGAAGGTAGGTCACTGTGGTGGATTCGAAGGTAATGGAGTCGAAGGCGATGGAGTCGAGGCTGGGTACTAGCTGATGGGTTCGAACATCATGGGTTCGAAGGCAAGGACGTGGATGGGTTCGAACTAGGTGGGTTCGAAGGAGAGGGCGTGGATGGTTTCGAACAGCATGGGTTCGAAGGAGAGGGCGTGGATGGTTTCGAACAGCATGGGTTCGAAGGAGAGGGCGTGGATGGTTTCGAACAGGATGGGTTCGAAAAGGATGGGTTCGAACTTCATGGTTTCGAACCAGACAATGACTATTTCTCTTCACACTGAATCCATCATATCTTGAGCATACGAACTCGGATTGACTTGAAATTTGAAATGATGGCTCCTACAACCTTTCTTGTCGTGTCCTATCAATTGTGGCCTGATCCGGACTCGGGCAAAATTCATCGATAACCGTAGCTAAGTGAAGTATATCCAATCTCTGAGATGAACCGTTTCCCGTTTTCGACCAATCTTTTGGTATCACGGCTTTACCAAAAAGCGGGATAACAGAACCCTTCCTTGTTCTGTTCCTATAGTAGAATCCTTCCTCATTCCACTTTCCATGTAGAACCATTCCTTGCTCCACCCACGAGTTCCCTTCCTCAAACCCATCCTTATGGATCATCATCACGGCTCCCTCGATTAAGTCGTCATCATCGGAATACTTCTAGACATCTCTAATCGGTCTTAGAATCCACATATCCAAAGCATCATATCATCTCCTCATCGTCTATACTCATTCTTCATCACGCCGCAACATCGACATCGAACGTCGAAAGAACGAATGAACGCCCGCCGCATGAACCCCTAAGCATTGCCTGCACCTCCACAAAATTTTGTCGCCAATGGGAAACCTCCGATCATATCAATTATGATATGATTGGACATGTCGGTGTGAACATTAAAGATTTTCATGCCCAGGTAAAACTCAAAGCCACCTTCCCATTTTCACGAAGCCGCTGCCAAATAACTCAGGTCCAACATGGTTAGTATCGACCATGTTACTTAGCTAACTTTTTTTTGCAAAATCTCCGCCACTCCACTTCTCTAGCTCGGCTCGGAGCTCTACCACCTTTTTCCTAATTTTTTTTTAATTTCCTAGTTCGAAGCACTTCTCTGCCGACATGATTTTCTCCCACCACCAACCATACTTGTCATCAACCACTGACCATATTTTAAGCCCCCAAACCAACTCCAAATGTCATGCGAATTGTTTTAGGGTCTTCCTTGGTTTCAAGCACTATTACACTCCATCCTCATCACGTTTCGAACATCTTTGATGCCAATTTACACCAAATGATGATCATATTCCTAACTACCCTGAATGACTAACAAACACATCAAATAATTCATACAATCATCACAAATTATCACATAGCATCCAAACGGCACATAGAATCAATCAAAAACCTATTTAAAAGTGTGTGTGTATATATATATATATATATTCCTAAATCTAATTTTATATGAAAATGACAATATGGTTGGTAATTAATGTAAAACAAATTAAAACACAAATCTATCTTTTTAAATTCGATTATAAAGTTCTATTAATATCATATGTAGGTTTTTAAACATTTAAACCATTAAAACATATCAAAAATCACATTATATTAATAGACATAGAATAGTGAGAGAAATAATATTACTCACCAAGTTCCAAACTACTCTAATTTCGACACAAATCAAAGGTAGAGCAGCAAATGCACAGATCCGTAGGTAGTCCAAACAGTAATACATTGATTCCCCTTGCTAATCACCCCTTAATGACGTGCTTGAGCTAATTAAAGTAAGAAAGAACGTTGTCTTTTTTGGTTAAATTGGATTAATAGAGGTTTTGTTCATTTTTGGAAAATGGAAATTTAATTAGGAACTGTCCATTCATCCCTAACTAGGCAAAATTCCTAAAATAGGTTAATGGGCCTAATTCAAGCCTAATTAATTACCCACTATTCTAGCTAAAAACTATCTAAACTTTAAACGACTATATCTCCCAAATGATAAGTCCAAAAAGCTATTACGACTACTCTACAGAAAAAAAACTATCATATCTTTAAAATGGAAGTGGTCTCAACCCCTAGTTCGGCTATTATAAAAAGTTATAGGTCTTACTAGATTTTCAAGGTTAAAATCATCTGATAAATATTCTAAGGATAGAAAATGTCAATAATTAACATTTTACAAAGTTGTAGAGTCATAAAACCTCGTATGAATTTAAAAATAATAATTTATGGCGTAAAGTATATGTTACTACACCCCCTTTAGGAATTTCGCCCTCAAAATCCTCAAATCGATCATGGCAAATTCAAATATAGTTAAGACACATTCCTAACAACCATAAGCAAAAAGACCAAGCACCAAACATGAAACCATGCAATCATAAGCAATTAACAATATAAATATACATATCATAGCATGTAGAATACTAAAATACCCTATATAATATCAAAAAGCGAGTGAAAATGCAATAAATTGAAAGGCTTATTAAATAAAGAGCTCCAAATAAGGGTCCTCATGCTCTCCTCGATTTCATACGTACAATCACTCTTACTCTCACTATATTTAACCTTCACTGGCTCCACCATCTTCCTCCAAGCTGCTTCGTATCTTATTTGCTGATAATAATGGGCGTTCAAGGTATTAAGGCATCTAGTTTAATCTTGATATCATCCAATTGATCTAGTACAACTATCATGCCTAAGCTACGAATAAACTTTCGTAAATGAGAAATAAGGAACACAGTGTGCACACCCATGATCTTTAGAGGCAAACTGACTCTATAACCTAGGTTCCTGATCCTTTCTAGTATAGGAAAACCTCCTACAAATCTTGATGCCAACCTCCCCTTAGTGCCGAATCGAACCACATACTTCAGTGGAGAGTTCTTCACAAACACCATATTACAAAAAGAGAACTCTATATATCTATGTCTCCTATCAGCATAGCTCTTCTATCTATCTTAAGCAGCCTTCATTTTTTTGAAATGGTCTTGGTCTTCTTCAAAGTCTTCCTGATCATAACTAGCCCAAGTATTATTTTTTCACCCGCTTTCCACCAACACGAAGGAGCATTACACAGTTGGCAATACAATGCCTCGAATGGTGCCATACCAATGCTGGACCGATAACTATTATTGTATTTGAATTCCACTAATGCAAGTGATCATCCCACGAGCCTCCAAAGTTGAGTATGAAAGCTCATACGAGATCCTCTAGATATGATTTACTCTCTTAGTCTTCCCATCAGCTTATGGGCGTTAAGATGAACTGAAGCGTAGCTTTCTCCTTAACGCCTCCTGTAAATTCTTTCAAAATGTACTAGTGAATAAAAGGTCTCGGTTTCTCATAACACTTTTTGGCATACCATGGAATCGCTCTATCTACTTCACATACAATCTCAAAGAGCCATCTTCCTTAGTGGCGGCACTACAGGTGCACCCTACTTAGATAATTCTTGTGAACGAACCCTTCCTCATATGGTCATTCATTTGCATCTCAAGTTCCTTCTTCTCTCTAGGTGCCATATGCCTCAAAGGCATAATTACTAGTCTGGCGCCTTCACTAAATCTATGCAAAACTCAATCTCTCGGTGTGGTAGTAATGTAGCAACCTCCTCGAATACGTTCTAATACTCTCTAACAATGGGCAAATATGATGATTTGTCCCATGGGACCTCTGGTGAATATAGAAAGCTATCCATAACCTTGTCCTCTAATAGGCAGCCCAACTTACCATTCAACCATCCAAGACCCCAATTGTCTCCAACATTTTCTCGAAATCCGCCATCATCACGTACTTCCTCAGCCAGTCCATCCCCAAAATAATATCGAACCCAAAAAAATGAAAGTCAAAGTAATCATAAATAAAAGAGCATTCATAACTTGATAAGACCAAACTACGACAAACTATACATAGGCCGGTGGAGCCTCCAACAAGGTTTATCACTACTAATGGTCGGTCAACAATTATAGGTTTCAATCTTAATCTACCCACCAGGTTACTAGAAATGAAGGAACGTAAAGCTCTGATACCAAATAAAACATGTATGAGAACATCATAAATAGATAGCATACCATGAATAATGGTGCTCTTCCCTTTTTTTCGCTAAAGGAGCATTCGACGAGATTGGAACAACATCCAAAGCATATGTCTTTACCATTCTCCTCTACTTTATTGGTTCAGGATAGTATCTCTGCAGATCCTCTGGCTTGTTGCAGTCATAACACCTCTTCCCTTAAACTTTGCAATTCTTACTCGAATGGCCCTTGTACCCAAGGCTACCGCAAATAGGGTTCCACTTTGCCTTTTTGGCTGCTTATTCCAGAACTGATTCTTTTTATTATTTCATTTCTTCTTGCCTCCCCCACCTGATTGCAGCTTTCACACTTCTTTAGAGACAATAACATGCTTACATTTGGGGTACAGACACTCGTGTCAAAGTGCCTTCTCAAAGGACTCATCAATGTGTCCTACTAGTTTCTCTCATAGGTAATCACCAAGCCTATAATAAACTTCTTGTTCTTCTTTAGCAAAGCATCGATAAAAGATATCTCGTATTTCGACAATGCATCAGACTCAGCCACATGCTCGAAGATAAACAATCTTCTTATTTCAGGTCCCCAAACTTCCCGAATAATATCAACTTCTGGGCCATCGTTATGAATTTCTCCTCAAACTTGGTATTGAAATAATATCAAGTGAACTGGTCATCGAGCATAACAAACTTCACAACAATCCATCAATTCATAGCCCTTTCCAAGAATTATCGAGAAGCCAACCTTCTTCTCATAGCACTATCCGATTCCAGGTCATTACAGATCCTCGCGCTGGCACCTAACCAATCTTGCACTTCCATTACTAACTTGATATCTTGAAAGGCTTGCCATAAAGACTAGAAAAATCCTTTTTCAACTTTGTAAAATTTTCCCTGGGTGCCTGCACTTGAACACCATTCAAAGCAGTCACTTGAGCATCTTGCAACATGCTTCTCATCATGGTATTGAACATCGTCTATAAATCGGGATTAGCAGCTCCTAAGCTCTCTCCTTCCTCTTCAACTCCAGAGATGGAGTTCCTGGTAGCATTTCTTGTATGCTAGTTCATTCTTAATCTAAAATAAGAATGACCAGTCTCTTATAAAGAAAAGCTGCATTAATGACACTCAAGTGTAATGTGACTTATATATATATATATAGTTTTGGAAACAAAAATATGTAACAAGTACACTCTCTCATATACTCTCGATCCATTCTATGTTGATAACTCCTCCTTATCTCTGGTGGATCTTGGTATCAAGTTTAGTCAACTAATGCAACCTAAGCTCTTGTATCCAACGTGACGATTACCTACACCTCCAGTCCCCAATATACTTGTATAGTGCGCTATAACAATGCCCAGCCAATGTACGATGATTATTAAGGGTTGTAAAGTAAATAAAACAATCATAAAACCTATTATATATCTCAAAACACATCAAATAAATATAATATCAATCATAGATATAAAATAGGTGAGGCAAATATATAAATAAATGAACCATAGAATCTGAGTGTACAGGATCAATAAAGTTGTACAAGCACTACTGGTAGAAAAAATCAAATGTTTGTCTCTAAATAAAATAAAATAAGTCAACACTATCAAGGCTCCATAGTGCCACATGGCAGAATAAGCAATAATAAGCCCAAAAGCACGCCACCTACTAGTATGTATGCACAACCCCATGTGGTGTCTATACCTTTTATATGGTATACTCATTTAATAGTACCTAAGATAATAAGAAGAAAAACATAAACCTCAATTTAAATAACAGTCTGATGTTAGCGATAAATAATCTCAAATACTATGAAAATCGATATAGCAAAGGACATATGGTATGAATAACCATACTTAACCTTGCCCTGCATCAAAAGGGTTAACACATAATAATATATGCTAATCTACTATCATTATAAAGGTGTACTGCATCCTAAGTACAATATTGGTGTCTAGATATTCACATCTGTAATACCTACGCCCTAAGACATCTCTAGAGTGACAAAAAAACATGGTAAACATAACATCTATTAAACAATCCTTACCATCGCTCATGTGCTTTGGACATATGACAACTCATATTACCATTTCTCTACCAGGAACTAATGGAAATTTTTTGATTTCTAGGTGCTCGAACTACAACCACACAGATGCTCAAAACTAGATCCCTTCCTCGATCTGATACATATCTTAATACCCACTGAGCATCCTCATATTACCCTACTTTACAAGCACACTTAGAAACACTTCAAGTATCAATGATCCCTCGCATGCATATTCAAGCCCTTCCTCGCTCCATTAATTTCCATAATATAACTCTTTTACATTCAATTCCCATTGTAGAACATTTATTTCTTCTACTTTCTATGGTAGAACCCTTCTTCGTTCCATCCACGAGTGCCCTTCCTCGAACTTGTCCTAATGGATAATCATGACGACTCCATCGATCGAGTCATCATCATTGAAACACTTCTAGACATCTCTTATCAGTCATTAGATCCACATATTTGAAGCATCACATTATTGCCCCATCATCCATCATCATTCTTCATCATGCCACAATGTTGACATCAAATTTCGAACGAATGAACGAATGTCTACATCATGATCCCTTAGGTATTACTTCACCTCCTTAATATTTAGTTGTCGTTGGGTGACCTTTAATCATGTCATTACAACATGATTAGTCATGTAGGTGCCGACATGATTTAGTTAGCCAAATTGGCTAAGTTTTTCATGCCCGGGTAAGACTCAAAGCTACCTTCCCATTTTCATTAAGCTCCCACCAAATAACTCTGACCGATGTTACTAAGCCAATTTCTTATCAAAATCTCACTCTACTTCTATAGCTCAGCTTGAAGCTCTACCAAGTTTTTCCAAAATTAATCACTCCCCAAGCACTTCTCCACGACATGATTTTCTCCTACGGGCGACCATAATTTCATCCACTATTGACCATATTTTAAGCCATCAAACCAGCTCCAAGCTAATAATTTTGAGGTCTTCACGAGCTTCAAGCATCATTATACTCCTACCACATCACATTTTGAACATATTTGATGCAAATTTACATCAAATGATGACCATATTTCTAACTACCCTAAATGGCTAACAAACACATCAAATAATTCATACAACCATTAAATGTCATCTTATAGCATCCAAACGGCATATACAATCAATGAAAACTTGATTTAAAAGTATATATCTTACAAGATCTAATTTTATATAGAAATGACAATGTGGTTGGTAATAGTGTTAAAGAAATTAAAACACAAATCCATTTTTTAAATTCGGTTATAAAGTACCACTATTATCCATTTTTTAAATTCGGTTATAAAGTACTGTTGTTCTACGTTTTTAAAACATTTAAACCTTTAAAATCATATCAAAAATCACATTTTTACTATATTAATAAACATAGAATAGTGAGAGAAATAATATAACACACAAAATAAAAAATTATCTAAATTCTAAGTCAAATTAAAGGTAAAACAACAAATACACAGATCCCTAGGTGACCCAAACTATAATCCCTTGATTCCCCTTAATAATCACCCTTTAATGACACGCTTAAGCTAATTAAAGTAAAGAAGAGTAATTCTTTTTGGTTAAATTCGGATTAATAGAGGTTTGGTTCAGTTTTGGAAAGTTGGAAAGTGATTAGGATCTATCCCCTATCCCTAATTTGGCGCAATTCTCCATATGGATTAGTGGGTTACCAATTAATCTAATAAGAAATTGTCCATATTTCAAACAGTCATATCTCCTAAATAATAAATCTAGAAAGTTATCGTGATCACTTTAAGGAAAATGGAAACCATTATATCTTTCAAATCGAAGTAGTCTTGACCCCTGATTTGACTACTATCAAAAGTTATAGGCCTTACAAGATTTATGAGATTGAAATTGTCCAATAAAAATTCTAAGGATCGAAAATGTCACTAGTTAACATTTTCCTAATTTGTAGAGTCACAAGACGTTATATGAATTTAAAAATAATATTTAAAATCCTACGATACATAAAATATGCATTATTACACTCTTCATGGTTGCCGTCTTCCTCCTTCCGTAAATCCTCCTTTTTTCACAAAAAAATCACACAAAATACTCTACATTTAAGTGAGAGTGTCCTACCTATATGCGATGATTCTATAGAATCGGGGAGTTGATTTCAGAATTAATGAAATAGGATTTCAGGAGTTGATTTCAAGCAAATTTTGGGGATATCTACTAGGTTGGTGAGTAAGAATGTTCTTTACCTTATATGATTTCATATATGCTTTTATGCTTGGTATGTTGGGCTAAGGTTTAGCCATGAGTGCTTTGCCTCTTGTTTAATTATGAGTACTAATCTGTTTTATTGAAAGTATGATGTATATATTGGATGCATGCAAAATTGAAACAATGAACTAAAGGTATTAATTAGATAAACAAGTTAATTTGAATGAAATCAACCAATGGTAACATCGTTTATTAATGTAGTTTAGCAAAGATTCTTGTTGGTTCATAATTATGTTTAATGGATGGTAAAGCACTTTATGCCTGCATGCTTTTTGAAACATTTGAGTTTAGAGATGATTCGTTGAATTGTCTTCTAGTGGTATTCATCCCATGGTGGATCATCAATGGCATGAAGTCGAAGTGATATATAGCCGGTGGGCGTAAGTTCATAATGCTATGGGGAACATAATCAGTGTAAGGAAAATTGAGGCGATGGTCGAGCATTGTATACAGGTGGGATAAGTTCCCTTAGAGGCATTTTATCCCATCAAGGTTCGGGTTGGATTCCCTATAGTAAAAAGTTGAATTATACGAGGGTATCAATTGATTGATCGAGGGGCATGTAACGTTCAGTGGTAGAGAAGAAATATGCCAAAATTGGCCTATGACAGTGATTGGCCAGGATTAACCAGTTGACTATCAAGCCGGTCGGTCGACTTGTTGCCTCAGCCAAAATTGGCTATAATGGGCCAGTGGACCGAACAATTTGGTTTAATCGACTGATTGATTGTAGGTTGAAGTATTTAGGGGTGTTGGCGCTTGAGCATGAATTCTATGTTCGAGCGAGGCTTGTAGGTTTCGGTGTGACAAAGAGCAATGTTCTAGAGTTCTTTGGCATAGGAGCAGTCGTGGCCCAATGTTGAGGCATAAATGGCATATTC
The DNA here is from genome assembly GCA_030765085.1 of Allium cepa. Classification (NCBI taxonomy): domain Eukaryota; kingdom Viridiplantae; phylum Streptophyta; class Magnoliopsida; order Asparagales; family Amaryllidaceae; genus Allium; species Allium cepa. The sequence continues at coordinate 327,701,688 of CM060940.1, forward strand.
TATGATGTATCGTGATTAGGAGGTGATTTAAAGTGTAATCAGGACTTGAGTCATGTGTCAAGATACTCAAATGTTCTCTATGGCTGACGACTAGAAGGTTGTGCTCAACATGTCTTCTATGCGGTTTCAATGTTAGGTATGACTTTGGCATTTGATCATCAGAATATCCAAGACACGTGGATTAGGGTTGGGTATGATATGACACTACCTACACCCAAGGCTTATAGCTACAACTTAGGCATTGTAATTTTCCACTGAGACTATTTGGGATTAGTCACGGCTTTCAACAAGTGTGATAATTGGAGAGACAGGGATGCTTATCTATATCGGTAATCGCCATAAAGGAGCGGCAACCACTTTGTTTTCTCTGACATAAATTGGTTCAATGGAAATGCTTTATGACTCGTTGTAATTTATTTCAAATACATTGATGGGAATGAAAAGATGTTACCTTGGGCTATGGTTTTGGGTGCGATACAAATTACCTTAGGCTTTGGCTCATGGTCATAAGCAAGTGGGTTTGCATATGTCTTTCTTGATTTTCTTGATGATAATATCAGCACTATTATTCATTGTGCTAACTAATTGGATGTAAGAGGATAACATGGTTAGGTAGATATGGTAGTGCTCTACAGCTTTTGCTCATTTATTATATGTACATTTGTTGCATATTCCAAGCTATCATTTAGTATATTAATCATGTCATACTAATCTACTAGATATTATGTTTAGTAGTGATATTCTCTCTTCAACATAATTTTATGTTTTTCCCTCTCTATGTTTTCCTTTTTATGTACTCAATTAGCAGGTACAGTTTAGAGATTCAAGGAGACAACTAGATGGAGTAGACTACAGTGCCATAACTATATATTGCTATATATCCATTATTTTTGTATACTGACTTGTTAAACTTTATCTTATATATGAGACATGCTATTTTGATATATTTTATCATTTGAGCTTCATATGTTTAGAGTGTTATATATTATGATGATGGATCCTATAATCTTCATATTGTTATGACATTGATAGTCTTGCATATGTGCATGTTATTATTATATTTTATCCTTCTGCTATGAGTTTTGTACGAAACTATAATAGATAAGCTCTATTTGTTTCCTTTTTACTAACCTTAAGAATTTGCATTCTTAGTACTTGGTGATTCGGGTGTCATTGTGCATGATTTTCAAGTATTATGAATATCAAGTCTTTATATTTAGTATCAAAACTTAGTAAACTGATAAGAATCTGGGCAACACTAAGGTAGCGTATTCGTATATTTTTACCATCTAACTACATAAGTGTACACTATTTATCCCATGAATTTCAATGCTCTTAAGGAAGTTGCTAACATATATTCTTATAGATAAGCAATTATGAGACGATATACAAGAGCAATAACACTTGGTGCCAATGCAAATGTTGGCAATGAGGCTGAGATGCCTATTTGGTTCCGACAACACCTAACAACTATGGAACTAGATAACCCTTCGGATGGGATTGTTTCAGATGTTGCGGTCGAGGATATTAGCAATGTGGTCGTGATTTTGGCCATGCCACCAGTGTTGCATTTCTTGAGGATATACCAAAGGTTTACAAGCTTAGGTGGAAAGTCATACATGGTTATAGAGACTTTTGTTGAGACTCAATCTTGGATCAAATCAAGTGATCGTATATTTAACAACATGGCATTTGATGGTGTAGTGAAGCACAAGCTTGTGTTGACTAAAACTTTAGCCAACCTTGGAATTAGACTAATGTGTTTGTATTAGCAAAGGTTACTCATTAATACTATGCTGAAAATGTAAAATGAGGAATGAAGCAAGCATATAATGTAAATGAAACATGATGTAGATTGGTTCAACAGAAACTTGTTTACGTCTGCTATGAACATCTTTTACTATGTCCATCTCTTACAGTTACAAGGAATTATAAGAGAATAATAAGAACATTAACAATTACAGTTACAATGATACTAAATTTATGGGCTTAGAAGCGGTTGCTTGCTTTGGATAAGGATTCTAAGTATATGAATTAATTTATTTTCAAGTTCCAAGCCCCTTTAATTTTGTATGGCAAGGTGTACTTATAGTAGCTGATATGGACCGTGGATGGCTGAGATCATGCTATAAATAGGTGAGAATCATTCCTAACCATTGATCTGGTTGCTTGGATAGATGAAGGACAATTGTAAAGGCAGTATGAATATTTCACCGAGAAGCACACCTACTGTAATTTCGCATGAGATGTGTGTATTATGCTATGAGAGGCGGCATTCTACATGAATTGATATGCTTTTGGCAGACAAGCTATAGTGGAAGGTGTACTATGTTGAACCAGGCTATACTTTTCGACGTCCAGTACGCTTCTTTAGGAAGCAAGGCTGGAGGAAAGCTTCTTGCACAGTGACGGTGTGTTGCTTGTTACCAAAGCTTGCAGAAAACAAAGTAGAAAATGCTAAGGATGGAGCATGAAGAAACGAGCCAAGATATAGTGATGAGATGGGCTATTTAGGATCGATTGTAGGTGGACTGAAAGAGCCGAGCATAGACGGGTTGCTTTAAGATGGATTAAATCATTTGAGATGGCTACGTCAAATCATGCCAGTCCAGGACGGTCATAAGAGTCCAGCTAGCCTATCTATGACTTATTGGATTTACTGGGATGGAACTAGGTTGAATGTAGGCTGACTTAAACTAGGCTGGCTTAAACTAGGCTGGGCTAAGGAGTGCCTAATGACATGGATATGGGTTGGGTGTTGATGTGCTGGCAAACTAACTATACTTGCGATAAATTTGAGCAACATTTTGCCTCCAAGCCTGTGTCTATCAACAGCCGCGGGCATGTGAAATCATGAAGATTCTGTCGATCAGACCTTCTACTTTGCATTTAATGCATGTCATACATATCACTATGTAATTGGTTGAGGTGATTCACTTTTCCAGACATAGTGAGGAACTCACGTTTCCAATGTGTGTGATGTGACAACAACATTGATTAGGCCTTGGTGGTTGAGACGGCTTTTGAAACCAATGGATGTGATCGAGGGGTAGGTATATAAATACCCACCCCCTTCATCTTCTTTTTCTTTACCAAAGCTTGAGAAATAATTAATGCCATTAAAAAACCTCCAAACCTCCAAATGTTTTAAAGCTTTCTTCTTTCTCCTTGCAAAACAATAAGCATCTTTATCTTCTTCTTCCTTATGTCCGAATGCTTGATAGTTCTTTTTCCATTAAAAGAGTTATTGTCTTTTGTTGTTGCTATTTGAAACTTTGTTTTGAGTTTGATTCCATGCCATTGCTTGGCTAGAATCTATGTTTTTTGATCATCTTTTGGACGTCGATCCAACATCGCTTCCAAGTAAGTGGTGGTCGATCGACTTTGGTGAACTTTCCGGTGGCCCTTGATTTTTAGAAAACGTACTAGCGTAAGGCTATAGATTTAGGCCCAAATTAATAGCCTTGGGCTTCAAGTAAAAAATAGAATAGTAGATATGGGCCTTAAGGCCAGCTCCTTAGCTTAGGAATGTCATGAAGACAATTGTCCAGCTTCAGTCTCAAGACGTTGCCCCCAGGTCCTGTAAGGCTTATATACCAAGGACCTGTCTAACTTAAGCCACTTATGTTTTAGATAGTATCCTTTGGAACTACGTTAGATGGAGTCTCTGGCCACAAAGTTTCTGAGTTATTTGAGGGGAAGGCAAACTTGGCCACGAGCCTATCTGATAATGAATGTGATATGGAGGTAGTGAGATACCCTATGACCATATGTTGACCGGACCGCCCTCCTCAGGGCTTCTTCTCATGGTCTCTTAGCAACTTTAAGGTCGGAGTGACACTACTTCTTCGCCTCTACTTGATTTCCATCCTTAATGCTTTTGGCACTACCCCTAATCGGCCTACTTCCAGTACCTATCAGTTTTTATGCTTGCTTTATGTCACATGTACGGACTTTAATATCCTTGTGTCAACCACTCAATTGGTCAACATGCTCTCTGTCTACAAAAGGAAGATAGATACCTAACCAGTTCTTACTTCCATTTTCAGGTAAACATTATGCCCGTTATCTTCATGGTTGTTCTAAGCAGGGTTACCTTGAGATGGATGGGGAAATATTTCTTCATCCTTTGCGGGGTCAACCTAGAACTAAGGAACACCATGTTCCAAATCCATAGTAAATTCTTTTTTTCATTCTCTTCTTCTTTCATCTTTGTCCCTTCTTTCCTTTGCTTAACCTGTCCTTTAACAGATGCTTCCACCGATCTTGTCGGCTTCAGCCTCAAAATGCTAAGTAAACATATTCAATGGTTGAAGCGTTTGCCAATAATGTTCGGGACCTAAAGATTTAGTAACCGACAATAATCTCGATCGGAATCGTATAATGAGGGGAACCTAAACCATAGTTGTAGTGCAGCTTGCTCCATCAAAGAAACTAGTCATGGAAAAACGCTATTATACTAAGATCAAATTCAATAACCCTTTGATCGGGATGATTATAGATGAGAACCACAGGTTCAATGATGCTACCTAGGGTAAGGGGCCGGAAAAGTGGCAACAAGTTGATTATGACAAGCTTAATGATGTAGTGTCGACACCACCACAGTAGGAGACTTTTGAACTACAATAGTTGGCTGACATCTTAGTTCTATAGCGTGAGCGTGAGACCTCGAAAATTAATTGAGATACCAAGAAAAGTTCTAAGGAAAATTGTGTAGGGGGAGGGTTACAAGAACCGAGTGTTAGAAGCCACATAGGTCCGTCCTTTAAGCCACATCCCTCTTATGATCCTTAATATCCTGAATATGATGTTGCACACCTAGAGAGTCCTACGTTGAGGACATATCAATTCGGTGTTGGTAGTTAGGTCTCATTATGTCCACCCTTTGTCAGAAGGCAAGACCGAGTAGGCTCAAATGGTAGTTAATTTATTTGCACTCATCACTTTTCTTATATTGATCTCATCATGAATTTTTGTTGTTTTAGTGGCTAACAAGCTCAATTTTGAATCCTTTGACGCAATCGGCTCCACCACCCGAACTACCATGGTTCCTATTCCAAAGGTACCCATACTAAGCATGGAGATTTTGAGCACCTCCACCACCCTGACAATAGGGGAAACAAGGGCCAAGGGAAGTCATTCGGGGGAGCCAACACTCCTTTTACCAATCAGAGGCCCATTTATAATGAAGAGGGGTTGTCCTACAGGGAAGACGTGGATTTACTGAGACGAGTGTCTCTGGTGATTAACTGGGCTACAGACATGAAGACTTGGACCAACCATTGAGGTCATTCTAGCTAATGTCCGTGGAAATCTCATCTTTTACTCACATGCACCCCACGAAGTTGGTGATTAATACACATAGGATGCTATTCTTGTAAGCTTCCAAAACTTATTTTCCTTTTGCTTTGTGGAATTTCTTCTAACATAAACTTTTCAAAACTCCCATCACTACATTTGCGTTCAAGATGAGTATCTTGAGCTTAAAGAGGATGTCTGAAAGAAGGAGGCGGCTCGAAAGGAGGCGGAGGAGGCTTTGGCGGCATCTAAGGAGGTGGTAGCGACGATCGAGGAGGCAAATGAAGAAGGCAACTAAGGCAAAGGATAAGGCGGAGATGGCTGCCGAGGATCTTAGAGAGAAGTTGGAGAAGGACAAGGAGGAGGTTTAAGCACTGTGGAATGACCTGAACCAGCATTTTTGATGTAGGGAATGATCGGGTGGTGAAGGAGAACTATGGAGGAACCGACTTAAGAACATGATAAAGGCCCTATTCAAGGAAAACTACTACCTTCTGATCTCCATTATAAACTTTAATGCAGAGGCCCTCGCCATGACCTAGGACGAGGTGGTTGTCGAGATGAAGGCACCCGTGCAGGCTATGCCAGCCATTTTGAGAAAGAAGCAGATTGACTCCTACGCTCGATCGGCTAGCGGGTCGACTTTGTAAACATCTTTGTATTTTTCTTCAATCTTTTTGTAAAACCAGCGGAGCAGATATTGTGCCCCTTATTTTTGGTGGCAATGAACATAAATATTTTATGCAAATGAAAATTGTTTATGTGTTTGATTTATCTGTCTTTTCTTGCTTATCTTTGCTTGATAAGGTAGTGTACTTTGAGTAATCGACTTAGACACCGTGTTATATACACTTTAGCATTTCCATAGAATTGATAAATAGCAGTGTATGGTAATAAGATGAGCAGTGACTATGGCCAGTTCATGTGAACCATGTAAACTGATTTGATGTAGAACTTATTTCGATGAAAGGTCGACTGTGATTGCTGAGAAGCGCGGTCGTAGATGAACACAAAGGCGGGAATATGGTTGTCTAGTCTATTTGTGTTGACATTGTTGGGAATCCCTAACATGAATTGGAGTATTGGGGGCTCGGCGGTTCTCCTAGGTAACATGTGGCAAGGTAAAGTGGCAGGCGAATCTAACACAAACAGAAGCATTAAGTAGCTTGGGGTTCTTTTGGGTGACACATGGCTAGTTGATATGGTGCCTAACTTATTTCTTTGTAAGTGCATTATGGATGTCGAATTGATGTCATTTTTGGTAATGGCGTTAGTCTTAATAATCGTACCCAGTCCACTAGAAAGGACATGTGGCATCGTATGTGAGGGATCAGGATCGTTTCAGTCGTGCTTCCGATCGTTGATGCACCCCTGCACGAAGGGGAGAGACATCTCACCCAAATTCAACAAGGCAATTTGGTAGCTCCTAAACAAAGTAATGCTGAGTAGATTACCCTCATTGGAAAGTTGGTCAACAAGGAGGAGAGCAAGCTTGCATGGTCCTTGGCGACAGAGGTCGGCAGTCCTCGAAAAAGGGAGTGAGTGCTCATCCTTTATTGACTAGCCTACAGAGATGGAAGCCTCCAAACAAGGAGTGGATGCACATAAATTCATCTTTGTTGGATAGCCAGCCGACAAGGAGGGGAGAGTGGCTTGTGTGGTCCTTAGTAGTGAAAGTCGGTAGTCTCCAAGTAAGGAATGAGCATGGAATAACTCACCCTCATTGGATAGCCTCGATGGTGCTGACAAAATTGCCTCTGAAGTAAGTCTTCATTCTATTTTTTATGAAAGATATTTTACAACCTTATAATTGCATCTTATATATGATAAACTTGGACGTGCTCTAGGTTCCAAGTGCGGGATATATCTGTTCAATTCGAATGTGAGGGGTATATATGCCATTAGATAAGACACCGCTGATAACATTGGTTCCCTCCCAATTTGGACCAAGCACTCCTTCGGCCAAGTTCTTTGTCCATGTGAACACCAGACGAAAGATAAGATTACTAACAATGAATTACTGGAGATTTACTTCGGAGTTGTAGTGCTTAGCTACCTTCCTTTTGAAGGCTTCAGTGTAGAATTTTGCTTCAGTTCTTCGTTCTTCAAAGTGTCGAGCCCGTGCTTGAGCAGCTCATCGTTTTGTTAAGGCTCATATGTGCGACAACATGGTGAAGGGACACCTACTTCGATGGGTGGAATGGCTTCGTATGTAACGCCGCACCTCTATACCCATGCTAGCCAAGGACACTACGGTGTAGTGCCGTCAACTAGCGTGGAGAATAAGGCTGATGAGGAGCGACCATTCGTGTAATGGCTTTGTGCGAGCACCGATATGCCAGATAAAATATAACTTGCATTCTTTTCAAGAGGAAATCCGACATGCCGACAAAAACTCAAACTACTACACAGTGGCTATAATATCTTCGGAAACAAATATAGAAATAAACATAACACAAATCAGTCACAGATAATTCATATCACAAAGGCGGAAATAGATATGAATATATATAACACTTAAAAGTGTTCATCAGAGTTGTGGTCAAACAAAATCCACAATATCACAAAAGAATAGTTACAAGTGTTAGACAAAATAATATGTATGCATCAAGGAGTCTCTATCGCAAAGGTATACAACAAAATAAACTACCAATCTAAGTAGTTAGCCAAAAGTTTGGATAATAATCACAGACGAGGAGTCAAGTAGAAGCACCTGTAACAACTCGGTCTGACCCGAGTATTATTTAATAAGAAAATAATAAACGGATCAGTCTAGCTATAAATATCAGATGAGATGATATTGAATAAGAGATATGATAAAAACATATGATAACCATAAAACCATACTGTGATAAGTATGTAATTGAAAATCAACAAGAGATTAATCAATATCACCAGAATCTTCTCAAAGATCAAAAAGAATGTCATACTATTTTTATTCACCAAACCATAAATATTGACAATTATATCAATGTCAATCACAAAAGTTAATGACACACAAATTCACCAATGCACAAATATTGATGAAACATATCAATGTAAATCACGAATATTGGTGAAACACAAGTTCTAGAAATCATCAATGGAAATTCAGAAATCACAAAAAGGGGGAGGCCTATCACAAAACGGGAGCATTAAAACTCACCAACACGTGTATCACAAAATGGAACGCTATTCCATGGTTGCTAACCATTAACTTTGAGCCGAGGCTCCATAAAATGGTCCAAAGACCATGGGTCGCTACCCCACCAAATTGAGTCGAAGCTCCACAGAAACGGGGTTTAGTCTCCCTCGTAGACAAAGAGACATCGCACATTTGCTAGTCAAAATCACAAAAATGATCATCAACGATCATCAAGAAGTGTCAATTACAGTAAGCTATTAAATATATGAGCTTAGCCTCATGTCCCATAACCACTCGCTTAACTTAAATATTTACGAACAAATTGTAACTTTCCACTAGAAAATTGTCACAAGAGATTCAATCGAACAAGTCCAAGAATTAACCAACTAAGTAAACGCAAGCGTTTCATACCACTTGTTTTACAAAGTAGTTTAATTAGATTTCTCATACGAGGGAGGCAAAGGTTTGTATATACCAGTAGATTAGAAAACGGTTTAAGAAACGAGCTTTGTAATAAAATAGGGTTGAAATCGTTTTGATGAAAGAGTTTTGATATTTACTACTAGTATTGAAACCTTTATATTTTTAAAGTGACGAATCACAAAAATGATTGTAGAAATAATAAATCACAAAAATTCACATTCAAAGACATGAATAAAATCCAAAAAACTCGATTCCAAATCCATCCAGGTGGAAATACCCTTGCGACTCAACAGCCACGACTTACGGCTTAACAACAATGCAACACAAGAAATCAGCGGCTCAACTCATGCAACTCTACGGCATGCGACCTAAGGGGTCAGCGACTTAAGGAATAGCATGCGGCCTAACTAAGCGACTAATGAAGATAGCGGCATAAGTGAACGACTTAAGGAGCTAGCGGCATATGAAACTAGCGACCTAAGGAATGGGCGACGTAAGCGACATAGGCGACCTAAGCCTCAAAACGACTTAAGGTGGGTGCGACTTAAAGCATGCCGAGTGACTTAAGTTGGTGCAGTCCGAACGACTAAATGGTTGCGACCCAACATGGCGCGACCTAACTGCAGGCCGAGCGACCTAAATGGTTGCGACTTAACAGGCCGAGCGACCTAAGTGGTTGCGACCTATAGCAGGCCGAGTGACTTAAGTGGTTGCGAACTATAGCAGGCCGAGTGACTTAAGTGGTTGCAACTTACCAGGCCGAGAGACCTAAGTGGGTGCGACTTAACAGGCCGAGCGACCTAAGTTGGAGCGACCTAACAGGCCGACACATAGCAGGCCGAGCGACCTAAGGAGCAGAAGTACAAACTCTCACTCAATTTGCAATCGGTCGAGCAACGACGCTAAGGGTTTATGCCAATCGACTACCCGGCCCTATATGCTCCTCGATGCATCACTAAAAGCATGATCAAACAACAAAGCTATGATTTTTAAAGATTTGAACCCAAAACACTAAAAATTGGAATATTAACAAAACCAATCCAAATCAAAATCAAATGCACATGAATAAGTGTTAGGAACTCATACCTAACAATCAAAGATAATCATAGACTTAGATGTGAGATAAAAATCTCACCTTTTTACAAAATCAACGAAGGAGAAGCTTGAAAGCAAATGAAGAATCAACCACACTTCAATCTCAACACAAGAAGCTTGAATCAATGGGTTCTCATAGAATTGGGAGCTAGTGTTTGGATTTTGCAAATTAACTAGGGCTTGGAGTTTTAATTTCTCATTCCTCTCTCCATTTTTGATGAAGCTTGAGTGTTGGGAAATTAAAGTGAAGTAATGAAGAGAAGAGGGGGTTGAGCTAGAGTTAATACTTTAGGCTAATGGGCTGAAGCAAACACAAAGCCCAAAGTGAAAAAGTGGCAAAATTCCACTAACTCCAAACATATCAAAGTTTATACTCAAAAAGATCGCAAACGGCGTTTTGAACTCAATGGAAGTGGTCCCGAGTCCTAATTCGACTGTATGCAAAAAATGTAACTTTTCGGACTAAAATCCGACTAACGATAAAATATTTAAACAAAAATATTTAGATATTCAATCGTAAAATATGCGGGTTATTACAGACTCCCCTCTTTAAAGAAATTGCATCCTCGCAATATTTAAGAAGAAAATATAAGGTAACAACCATGAAAGCATATCAACACAAAAGAAATTTGAAATAAAAATTCACCTCAAAGGGCGCGGGAAAGTAAGTCCGGATGTATTCGCTCGATGAATCTCTAGATTCCCAAGAGCAATCCTTAGAATTTGAGGACCATTGATTTTTAACAAGCGGAACATCTTTATTACGAAGGCGTTTAACTTCCGAAGCAACAATACGAATATGATGTTGCTCATAAGTTAAATTAGGCGAAACTTCAATTTCTTCCACAACACCGGGCTCAAGAATAGAATTGGAATATCGAAGGCATTTTCGTAATTGAGAAACGTGAAACACGTCATGAATAGCAGAAAACTGAGCCGGTAATAAAAGGCGATAAGCCACTAAACCAATACGTTCGGTGATAGGAAATGGTCCAATATATCGAGGCGCTAATTTTCCCAATCGACTGAAACATACAACACCTTTCATAGGTGAAACACGAATAAACACAAGATCTCCCACAAAAAATTCTAATTTCCTTCTTCGGTTATCGGCATAGGATTTTTGTCTACTCTGGGCTTCTTTCATCCCATGACGAATAAGGTCAATCTTCTCTGTGGAATCACGAATAAAATCTGGACCTAAAACCAGCTTCTCACCGGCCTCAAGCCAACAAGAAGGAGATCGGCATTGCCTTCCATAGAGTGCCTCAAAAGGTGCCATACCAATTCTAGATTGGAAGCTATTATTATAGGAAAACTCAACAAGAGAAATATGATCTTCCCAACTTCCATCAAAATCAAGAGCACATGCACGAATAAGATCTTCAAGAGTTTGATTCACACGCTCAGTCTGTCCATCGGACTGAGGATGATAAGCGGTGCTAAAATTAAGCTTCGTTCCCAAAGCTTTTTGAAGACTCTTCCAAAATCCACTAGTAAACAATGGATCACGATCACTAACAATAGAAGCAGGAACTCCATGCAATTTAACAGTTTCTTTGATAAAAGAGTTTGGCCAAAAGAGGCACGGTTCGATTGGACCGAACGGGAATAAAATGGGCAGATTTAGTAAGTCTATCGACTATCACCCATAATCTTTCATGACCCGAACGAGAATGGGGAAGGCCGTCTATAAAATCCATGGAAATTTGGTCCCACTTTCAAATTGGAATTTCTAAAGGTTGCAATAACCCACCGGGCCTTTGATGCTCGGCCTTAATGAGTTGGCAAGTCATGAAACACTTAACAAAGTTAGCAATATCAGATTTCCTTCCCTCCTAATAATAAAGTCGCTTTATATCCGCATACATTTTACTACTACCGGGATGAATGGTAAATTTAGAACAATGAGAATCTTCTAAAATGTCTTTACGAAGATCACTAATATTTGGAACGATAAGTCTACCAAATTTTCGAATACCGCCATGAGAATCAATATCAAAGTCTTTCAAACCTTCAATATTAATTTTATCCCTAAAATTTTTGCCAAGAAGAGCCAATTCAGGATCTAGCTTTTGAGCTTTAAGAATGCAGTCTAAAAGAGAAGGATAAGCCACAAGGCTACATAAAGCCAAAGATGAACATAAATCGGACCCACGATCTCTAATCTCACAAGTGGATAAAACCTCGAGATCATTCCATTTTGATATCATCATGGAAACAACCGCTTGTTGCTTGCGACTAAGGGCATCGGCAACACGATTTCCCTTTCCGGGAGTATAAAGAATATCAAGATCATAAGATGCAAGGAACTCGAGCCAACGTTGTTGACGCAAATTAAGTTCCTTTTGGAAAAATAAATACTTCAAAGATTTATGATCGGTATAGAGAATAAACTTCTCTCCCAAAAGATAATGACGCCAAATTCGAAGGGCGAAAATAATAGCCGCGAGTTCTAAATCTTGAGTGGCATATCTAGACTCGACGGGCTTCAATTGCCTAGAAGCATAAGCAATAACACATTCTCTTTGCATAAGAACGACACCCAAACCAACGTGACTAGCATCGGTATAAACAATAAAATCTTGGTTTCCTTTGGGAATCACAAGAATAGGAGCATCGGAAAGGAGTTCTTTTAATTTCTGAGAAGAAGCTTCACATTTGTCCGACCAAATGTATTTAACACCTTTCTTTGTTAAGCTAGTAAGAGGCACGACAATTTTAGAAAAGTAATAAAACGACGGTAATAGCTCGCCAATCCGAGAAAGCTACGGATTTCCGTCACACTCTCCGGTCTCTTCCAATTTCGAATCGCTTCAATCTTTGAAGGATCCACAGAAATTCTGTATTCGGAAATGATATGACTAATAAACTTCACACGAGATTGCCAAAAGTGGCATTTAGAAAATTTTTCTTTCAATTGATTGCTCCTAAGAGTTTCCAACACAATCTGAAGATGTATTTCATGCTCCTCCTCGGTTTTAGAATACATAAGAATATCATCAATAAAGATGAGAACAAATCGATCGAGGAAGTCTTTGAAAACTCTATTCATAAGGTCAACGAAATAAGCTGGAGCATTCGTTAAACCAAATGGCATAACAAGCCATTCATAAGATCCATAACGAGTATGGAACGATGTCAAAGGAATGCTATCCTCTGCAATACAAAGCTGATGAAAATCGGTAGCCAAGTTCAATTGTGAAAAGACTCTAGCACCACTAAATTGATCGAATAGATCATCAATCCGAGGTAAAGGATATTTATTTTTGATAGTAAGATCATTAAGCTTGCGGTAGTCAATGCAAAGTCTAAGTGTACCATTGGATTTCTTCACAAAAATAGCCGAAGCTCCCCAAGGCGAGGAACTAGAGCGAATAAATTGCTTCGTCACCAATTTGGATAATTGTTTGCGCATCTCCTCATTTTCCTTATTAGACATGCGATGAGGAGGACGAGTGATAGGTTGAGCTCCAGGGATGAGATTAATTCTGAATCAATTGCTCGCTCAGGTGGCAATCCTAAAACGGGCTCAAATATGTCAGAAAATTCACGAACAACGTGAATAAGAGAAATAATATCTTCCTCATCATCATTATCGTCATCGTGAGGATTTAAAGAATATAAAGATGCAACCAAGCTAGAATTCGAATCTTTAAGATCAATAGAAATCTGCTTAACAGATTGAGGATGTCGAAGATGAATAGTCCGCTCAGGACATAGGATTTGAGCTTCATAGCGGTTAAGCCAATCCATTCCCAAAATCATTCCAAAGCCAAGGTAACGCATAACATGCAAATCGGCACGAAAAGAGTAATCACACAAAATAATTTCGACATCTTTACACAATAAAATGATTGTTGCGGATCTACCAACCGGATTCACAATTCTCAAAGAAGTCATTAAACACAAAACATCCAAAAAAAAAGTATCAACAAGTTCTTTTGAAATAAAAGAGTGGGACGCACCCGTATCAAAAAAAAATCGAATAGGATGATCACGAAATAAAATAATGCCATCAAGGATAGAATGAGAAATACCTTGACCACAAGAAGTGTTACTAGGAGTTTGCACCGCATTATGCTTTCCCTCCTTCATGTTTTGAAGTTTGGGACAAGAAGATATATAATGGTCCGAGCTTTTGAAATAGCGACAAGCACGGAGCTTTGAACACTTATTCGCATAATGGTCCTTAGAACCACAGTTATAGCATTGCCCACCACTTGAGGTAGAAGTCTTGGTTGCCGGATAGGCTTGCTTCCCTTTCTTATGGTTGGGATAAGGACCCTTGAACTTATTAGGCCTTTTCTTGTTGGTGAAGTTTGGTTTAGCACTCCCAGCCTCAACATCACTTACTCTATCAGCCTCTTCAAGTCGAAGAGTGATATCAATGAGTTGATCAATAGAAACTTCTAATTTTATAAGTAATGGCTTCTTGAGATTTTTGTTCAAGCTATAGACAAATCTTTGGTTTTTCTTCATTGGGGTGTTTATGTACTCGACCCCGTATTTAGAAAGTGACTCGAATGATGCGACATAGTCTGCCATGGAAGATTCACCTTGAACAAGGTCTATGAAACGACGAGCCAAAGTCACCTTCTCAGCTTCTGGCACAAATTTTAACTCGAAGCGTTTTCGAAATTTCTCCCAAGTAAGATCCACTTCATTTATTTCAGAAATCAGAAGCTCATACCAATCTAATGCTCTTTCTTGGAGCATACTAGAGGCCACCTGAACACGGTGAAGATCAATAAGATTCATGCGAGAAAAGATTCGATCGCACGTTCTCAGCCAAGCCTGGACTTCAATAATAGTTTCAGATCCTTTGAATGGCTTCCCACCAAAATTGGTATAATCATTGCACAAACGTGCAAATCCAGACTTAGGGTGAGTTGACTCCGGATTAGATCCGGCTGCTTGAGAATTCTTTACTAGATCAAGAAGCTGCTGGGCAGACATAAATACTCCATCTTGGGGAGTAGCACTAGATTGACCGGCGTTGGGACGACCAGGTCTAACCATTTCTTTTCCTTAGAAAGAAAGAAAGAAGAAGGAAAAGGTTATTCGCCAAATGAATATCAAGCATTCTTGATTGATAAAACAAGGAATCATAAAGAAAATAGGATGAATCGGTACGAAGACTCGAATTAAATCCTAAAGCACGACTCCTAAGAAGGACTTAGGACCATGATCCTTGCTAGATTATTCTACATTGTTCCGAAGTTTCACCCTGATACCAAGCTGTAACGCCCCACCTCTATACCCATGCTAGCCAAGGACACTACGGTGTAGTGCCGTCAACTAGCGTGGAGAATAAGGCTGATGAGGAGCGACCATTCGTGTAATGGCTTTGTGCGAGCACCAATATGCCAGATAAAATATAAATTGCATTCTTTTAAAGAGGAAATCCGACATGCCGACACAAACTCAAAGCTACTACACATTGGCTATAATATTTTCGGAAACAGATATAGAAATAAACATAGCACAAATCAGCCACAGATAATTCATATCACAAAGGCGGAAATAGATATGAATATATATAACACTTAAAAGTGTTCATCAGAGTAGTGGTCAAACAATATCCACAATATCACAAAAGAATAGTTACAAGTGCTAGACAAAAGAATATGTATACATCAAGGAGTCTATATCGCAAAGGTATACAATAAAATAAACTACCAATCTAAGTAGTTAGCCAAAAGTATGGATAATAATCCCAGATGAGGAGTCAAGTAGAAGCACCTGTAACAACTCGGTCTGACCCGAGTATTATTTAATAAGAAAATAATAAACGGATCAGTCTAGCTATAAATATCAGATGAAATGATATAGAATAAGAGATACGACAAAAACATATGATAACCATAAAACCATACTGTGATAAGTATGTAATTGAAAATCAATAAGAGATTAATCAATATCACAAGAATCTTCTTAAAGATCAAAAAGAATGTCATACTCTTTATTTTTATTCACCAAACCATAAATATTGAAAATTATATCAATGTCAATCACAAAAGTTAATGACACCCAAATTCACCAATGTACAAATATTGATGAAACATATCAATGTAAATCACGAATATTGGTGAAACACAAGTTCTAGAAATCATCAATGGAAATCCAGAAATCACAAAAAGGGGGTGGCCTATCACAAAACGGGAGCATGAAAACTCACCAACACGTGTATCACAAAATGGAACGCTACTCCATGGTTGTTAACCATTAATTTTTGAGCCGAGGCTCCACAAAATGGTCCGAAGGCCATGGGTCACTACCCCACCAAATTGATCCGAAGATCCATAGAAACAGGGTTTAGTCTCCCTCGTAGACAAAGAGACATCGCACATTTGCTAGTATAAATCACAAAAATGATCATCAACGGTCATCAAGAAGTGTCAATTACAGTAAGCTAGTAAATATATGAGCTTAGCCTCATGTCCCATAACCACTCGCTTAACTTAAATATTTACGAACAAATTGTAAGTTTCCACTAGAAAATTTTCACAGGAGATTCAATCGAACAAGTCCAAGAATTAACTAACTAAGTAAACGCAAGCGTTTCATACCACTTGTTTTACTAAGTAGTTTAATTAGATTTCTCATACGAGTGAGGCAAAGGTTTGTATATACTAGTAGATTAGAAAACGGTTTAAGAAACGAGCTTTTTAATAAAATAGGGCTGAAATCGTTTTGATGAAAGTGTTTTGATATTTACTACTAGTATTGAAACCTTTATATTTTTAAAGTGACGAATCACAAAAATGATTGTAGAAACAATAAATCACAAAAATTCACATTCGAAGACGTGAATAAAATCCAAAGAAATCGATTCCAAATTCATCCAGGTGGAAATACCCTTGCGACTCAACAGCCATGACTTACGGCTTAATAACAATGCAACACAAGAAATCAGCAGCTCAACTCATGCGACTCCATGGCATACGACCTAAGGGGTCAGCGACTTAAGGAATAGCATGCGGCCTAACTGAGTGACTTAAGAAGATAGCGGCATAAGTGAACGACTTAAGGAGCTAGCGACATAAGAAACAAGCGACCTAAGGAATGGGCGACGTAAGCAACATAGGCGACCTAAGCCTCAGAATGACTTAAGGTGGATGCGACTTAAAGCAGGCTGAGTGACTTACGTCGGTGCAGTCCGAACGACTTAAATGGTTGCGACCCAACATAGCGCGACCTAACTGCAGGCCGAGCGGCCTAAATGGTTGCGACTTAACATGCCGAGCGACCTAAGTGGTTGCGACCTATAGCACGCCAAGTGACTTAAGTGGTTGCGACTTACCAGGTCGAGCGACCTAAGTCGTTGCGACCTATAGCAGGCCGAGTGACTTAAGTGGTTGCGACTTACCAAGCCGAGCGACCTAAGTGGCTGTGACTTAACAGGCCGAGCGACCTAAGTTGGAGCTACCTAACAGGCCGACACATAGCAGGCCGAGCGACCTAAGGAACAGAAGTGCAAACTCTCACTCAATTTGCAATCGGTCGAGCAACGACGCTAAGGGTTTATGCCAATCGATTACCCGGCCCTATATGCTCCTCGTTGCATCACCAAAAGCATGATCAAACAACAAAGCTATGATTTTTAAAGATTTGAACCCAAAACACTAAAAATTGGAATATTAACAAAACCAATCCAAATCAAAATCAAATGCACATGAATAAGTGTTAGGAATTCATACCTAACAATCAAAGATAATCATAGACTTAGACGTGAGATAAAAATCTCACCTTTTTACAAAATAAATGAAGGAGAAGCTTGAAAGCAAAGGAAGAATCAACCACACTTCAATCTCAAAACAAGAGGCTTGAATCAATGGGTTCTCATAGAGTAGGGAGCTAGAGTTTGGATTTTGCAAATGAACAAGGACTTGGAGTTTTAATTTCCCATTCCTCTCTCCATTTTTTATGAAGCTTGAGTGTTAGGAAATGAAAGTGAAGTAATGAAGAGAAGAGGGGGTTGAGCTAGAGTTAATAGTTTAGGCTAATGGGCTGAACCAAACCCAAAGCCCAAAGTGAAAAAGTGGCAAAATTGCACTAGCTCCAAGCATATCAAAGTTTATACTCAAAAAGGTCGCAAACGGCGTTTTGAACTCAATGGAAGTGGTCTCAAGTCCTAATTCGACCGTATGCAAAAAAAAAAGGTAACTTTTCAGACTAAAATCCGACTAACGATAAAATATTTAAACAAAAATATTTAGATATTCAATCGTAAAATATGCGGGTTGTTACATCGTGCCTATAAGAAAACTAGAAGGAAGTATGGCCGATTGACGTATAGCTGGTGGTGTGATAAGACCAGAGGACAAGGAGAAGTTCCTCGACCTAGTTCCCCTTAGCTTTTGTGAGGCACTACTTGGGTGTTGATTTGATGGTCTCTACTTACCCATTTTATTGGGGGTAAATAATGGAAGAGAAGCACTTCTTGATCATGTTCCTTGCATAGAAGTCCTAGAAGAGGCTAAATTTAAATTAAATGTCGTTGTCATTGTGATCTTCATTTGCAAGCCAAATCAGTAGACGGTGTTCTTGACGACGATGTGTGATACCTTAGGGGTAGTGACCCTAGTGAGGGGCTTGGTCTTAACCCATTTTGTGTAGCAGTCAATGGCGACTGTGGAATTCTTGTATCCTCCCTTAACATTAGGCAGATTTCCCATCAAGTAAATTCCCCAAGCATCGAAAGTCTAAGGGGAAGTCATCAAAGGAAGGAGGATACGAGAGGGTTAAGGGATCTTAACGAATCACTAACATTGATCGCATTTCTTGACGTAGCTCACTGAATCTTTTAGTTAGTAATAACCTTGTTAGGTAGCCTTATTTAATAAGCTCTTCCCTCTGACATAATCTCCACAAAATCCTTCATGCAGCTCTTCCAGTATCCAGCAAGCTTCGTCTCCAAATAAGAACCGCTGAAGTGTTGTTAAGTTCCCTCGCTTATAGAGCCACCTATCTATGGTTGTGTAATGAGGAGACCGGTAGAGGACTTTCCAGACTTCTTTCACTACAAGAAAATCGTTCATTTATAGCAAATGAGGATTGCAAAAAAATGTTGTTTGCAATAATTACTCTTCTACTACCTATCTAGAGTTAAATATGACGCTCTTTCCATGCTATTCCCACATCGAAACTAGCGATGAAAAGTTAAGCGCCAGATGATTTCGTCTCCCTCTCATTTTCTAAATAGTTTACCGCGAACCTCTTCTTTTCATCCTTCACTCGGAAACCCTAAATCACTCTCCCATTCTTCATCTTTCCCTTCCAGTCCATTCAATTATTACTTTTCTTCTTTGATCTTACATAATCAGGAACCCTTGACCCCAAAGTCTTCTCTCCTATGTTGTTTTTGGACGATCGACTTCTTTGCAGATAAAATAAAACATCCACCGCATTCCACTCCAATCCACGATCGACTTCTTCCAAACACTTTAATACCACCTTCACCCTCTGCAGTCCACGCCATTCACGATCCAATTCTATCGTGATTGGAATAAATCCAAACAAACCAAGCTTCCTCTTCTCCAGATAACGAATGCCCTCCTTGTTGGTGCATATCCTATACCTCATTTGAAGACATCGATGATGTCGTTATGTCCTGTAAGATGCGATGTTGCACCTATCCACTTTGTCGGTGTTTAATCATCTGATTTTAAGGTATTGCATCTTTTTTATGTTTCCCTTAGGTTTTACTGATGAAGAGCTACAAATATTTTAGGAATTAAAAAAAATGTAGCATCTTTTCTGAAAATCCCCCTTTCGTTTGCATGTTTAGTTGACAATATCAAATGCGTGACTGATTTTAATTTAAAGCTATGCTTGTTTGTTTTTTTTTCTTAGCTCAAAATGCAATGAAAAAGATATATCCTTGTTATGGTTTGATGACTATCATCTTAAATAAATGAGTTTGCCATGAAAATAATTTTCATTTTTTAATTCAAGTTGTTTCCAATTTTTTCTCAGTAATTTAATTTGCTGATTGATTCAAAATTATATACGCTTAAAATAAATTATGATTTGACTTAGTTATTGGAATACTTCAAAAACTCAAAAGGAAGATTAGTTAAACCCATTAAATAGTTTACCATTAAAACTCAAGGTATGCTTTTAAAAAGGGTAATTTCCACATGTTTTAAATAACCGTTGGAACAATGTTGTTGCATTTTTGTGAGATGTTGGTGTCGCATAGGATAAAGTAAAATGGGCTTTGTGGTGTGAGGCAGGGCTTTGTGTTGTGATCAGCCTCATGCCAAATATATTGCATAATTTCAAAACACTTTTTCTTGCAATTTTTATAAGACTCATCTTCATGAATCAATTTCAATTCTTTTTGTCACACATTATACCTCATATATTCATAGTTTTGTTGAAGACTGTTTACATTTTTATCGTTTAGTCTTCACCTTGAGGTTTTTACTTAACAATGATGATTTTTTCCTTCAATATAGAGTATATATTAATTATTTGAACTTATTTCATATTATCTTCCAAGTTCAATTATATGTTTATGATTATCATCCACTTTATGAATATTGTATAATCAGAGGAACCCATATTATCCAGCTAGCTTTTGTTTAGTTATGCCATTTCTTTTCTACTTAACATTATTTGTATGTGGCCATCTGATTGTAATATTGATTTCCCTATAAAAAAATAAAATTACATATAAATTTTATGAGCAATTGTATTTTTGATATTATTTATATGGCAATCTTGAAAAAGCTGCATAATAAGTGATAATTATTATCTTTTGTATCAGAGAACTAGAACTATCTTAAGGTGGGAACAAACTGAAAACCTGAACTCTTATATTGTGAAAAGGAACTAATTTAAAAGTCAAATTTGATTATTATTCTAACATAGTATTGATAAATGGTTTGTTGGCAGGATAATTTGTCATTTCCACTCTTGTGTCCAAACTAAAATGCAGATGAGGAGATATTTCTTTTTAGAGGTAATTTTTATCTAGCTTCTCATAAGTAATGTTTCTTTATGGTTCTATAGGCAGTTGTATTAATTGATTATTTATCATCATTTTGACTTGAAAAATACTTGACATGATACTTTTAAGGAATTGATGTGTACTGACTGAGAAATTGGATAGAAATTTCTGATCATATAGGCACTAAGAGTAAAGCCCAATGTATTGACCATTATGTTACAGCATATATGAATTCCCTCTGGTACCGTCTTCCAGTATTGATCAAATATACCCACTATGCTTTGCTTGGCTTTAAATATATGAGAGGTTCATATTTCTTATTGATTGATTATCGAACATGTCTTGCAATAATGGGTATAATAGGATGGAGTTACTTGCTATGACTGTAGTGCAAGAGGATGGAAAAAAAGGTTTTATATTGCAATGGTTTATGCTCTTTGTTTTTGGTTACTAATAACTTAACAAAATATTCGAAAAAGAAAGAGAAGTCGTGATTGCTTATGCTTATTATCATGGTTTCATATTTTTGGTCATTTGCTAGGTGCTAATATGTTTATATCAACCATTATGGAACCTTTATAAACAGATACTTGTGTATTTAGTTTGACATTAGAGCTTAAATAGATAATTGTGTATTTAGTTTGACAGTTGGATTTGGTTAATACCTTTATAAATACTACATATGCAATGCATATTCCTAAATTATTGATATTTATGGTTAATGTTAAGAAATTATAAATGGAATTCTCATAAGTAGCATGCAACAACATTGGAAGTTAATCAGGAAAGTAAAGTTAATAAAATTAACCATTAAACAACAGCTTAAACAAGATTTAAGTTTATAAATTATAAAATGTGACAAACTTTTCATCTTAAAACATCTTTCCTCCTCCAATTTCCAACAATAACAGTTCATCAACAAAATCACACAAGTTTGTCTATGCCTGGTTTTACTCCCCTGCGCCCTAGCAAAACTGACATGGAAAGTTCATCGTTCCTGCTTTCCGAGGAGTCGAGCAAATGGGACGTGCTACTTGGTATGTTCGTTTTGCTCTCAAAAGAAGAATGTTTGGCTTCCCATGATGCATGGCTCTCGGCAGATGCAGCACCCGCTAGCCGGGCTTGTTTGGCTTTTCTATTGTTTAGCCTGCATAAATGAAACATCAAATATATCACAATAATGTACTTCTTAATTTCTATCTTTGCTAGTAGTTGTAACATATAAAATGTCCTATAACTTATTGAGGTTTTTGAATTTCAGAAATTTTGATGTTAGTTAATTTATATGCAGTCTATAATTGTTATTTTGTGTATAAAGAAAATGATGCAATTAAGACATCTTGATTCTTCATACCAGGAGCTAAGCAGCTTTAGACTTCGGGAGTAGATCAATCACTCAAACTGTTTGCACCACCAGACTGATGATGGTTGGTAAGCCCCTTATAACACCCATTCATTACATAAGTGCTGGTATGTGATGCTCTGGTTCTGTTTGTGTTTGGATTTAAGTGTCTGATCATTACTGTATTTTTTACATGCTTACCGTTTGGGCATTTATTGAAATTTCTGTTGTTACGTTCTTTCTATATGCACCAGACTGAGGTCGAAAATACCACGCATTCTGTCTTTACTTAAAATTATTATGTTTGAATTTCTGGATGAATTTTCCAACCTCGGTCTGTAGTTGAATAACCTCCGTATGGCCTACATGCCATAGGAGTTTTACACCACACCTTTCCATATGTATGTCGTGTATTTGCATTGGAAGGATAGAAGTGTAATCGTTTTACTTATTCCCACAATTTTATTTACTTATTCTCAACCCTTCATTAATTCTTAGCACGATTTCAGTCAATTCATGTTCTATTTTTGATAGAGTCAGACTCATTATTAAAGTTTATGTCTATTTCACTTTATACTTCTCTTTTCTATTTTTTTAGTAATTTGTGTTCAAATCGTTTACCTAATTAACAAATAATATGATACTATGCTAGTAACCAATTGGCTTATGGTGATACATTCACTAAAATATTGAAATAATTTTTTTTAGCTGCTTGAGTTTCAACTTTCGAAGTTATTGAAACTATTATAAATGTACTATAAGACCCTTTATTCCTAACTATTTAGTTACTGGGTTCTCTATATAAATGTGCAGGCCTTTTGTATTCTGTGCTTATAACTTCTGTATTAACCGATGCAATTAAGGATGCTTATAACTTCTGTATTAACTGATGTATTCTGCGCCTTTTGTATTATCTTCTGTATTCTGTGCAGGCCTTTTGTATCCAGACTCATTGCAATAATAATGAGTTTCTCATTAATAGTTTGAATGCAGATGATAGTTTACATATGGGTTTTGATCTCTTTTCCATCTTGTATCTCTACTGATAATGCAAATCTACAGTTTAGTGTTTTATGGAAGTCAATTAAAAATGAAATGCATGCACTGCTCCATATACCCAGTACCTGCTCCATGTATATGAATACATGTGACTTATACAAGTAAGGAGTCAATAAATTCCCAAAAAATTGAAAATTATTTATTGCGTTAGGATATATGATGCTAATAGCTTCACCTTATTGAATCAACTTTCATATTCTTGGTCTGTAAGTGTAAGTTGTCACCGTACATCAATCGGCATAGGTTAACAACCTAACATATTTCAAGTTGCATCACATTTACTAAACACCTTGTTATTTCTTATTCATGGTAGGGAACATCAGTCAGTGCAGAGAAAAAACTCGTTGTTGTTACTCGGTGGCAGCCCAGATTGCTTATTAACTGATGCACTATCTGGAACATATTAACATGTATCATTGTTAATTCTATTATATAATGGAATTGACAACTAGTGTTTCATTGAAAAATTTCAAACTATAAGTAGCTTAAAGGGGAATTTACTTACCTGCCCTCATCAGTATGGCTTCGTGAGAAGGCCACGCACTAGCTATAGGAAACCATGACACAATGTGCAGGTTATGGGACCTTAGAAACCTCTTCAGGTCTCTCTGCGTACTCAAGGAAGAATGTTACAGTTTCTACATATATACTCATGTATGTTATATGTTATTATATTATAAGTGTTACACTTTCTAGAAAAACACACGTTTGCATAAAAACATCTTCAATCGATTTACTATAGAGCCGGGAATATGGAGTGTATAATACAGCTATTATATTTATATCATAATTAATTTTCAAAGAGCGGATTGCATAATAAATTCACTTTACTTTGCTATATAGGTACACAAAATATTCCTTTGCTACATGGAAGATTGCTATCTAAAGTTGCTAATAAAAGGTATGTTTTTATACATTTGAATGTGTACGTTATTATGAAGTATATTTTGTTATATATGATATAAATTCGATCTTGTTTTGATCGTGTAAATGTATATTGAATTGAGGTGTGCGGAAAAGTACTAACCGTGCAAATGAGGTGTTGACGAAATTTCATAAAATCCGATAAGTTTATAAAATGAACAAAGTTTATAAGAATTAACTAAGTTAAATCAAGTTTTATAATAATTAAATAATTTTATAAAAATTAAGTAAGTTTTGTAAAATTAAATTAATATCTAAATATTAATAAAATTTAAATAAATATAAAAATTAACTGAGTATAAAAATTTAACTAAGATAACTAAGTTATATAAAAAATAATTAAAATTAAAAGAATTCACTTACTTTATTAAAATTAACTAATTTTTATAAAAAGTTAACTACGTCATCAAGTTTTATACAAATTTAACTAAGTTATATAAAAATTAACTAAGTTAATTGAGTTTTATAACAATTAACAAAATTTGAATTTTTTAGTTAAATTAACTAAATTTTATGAAAATTAATTTAGTTTTATAAAAATCATGTTCTTTATTTTGGAATCTTTGTTAAATTGTAATAAAAATTGACAAAGCTTTATAAAAATTAATCAAGTTAATAAAAATTAACTAAATTTAAAAGAAGAATAATAATATAATATAATAATAATAGTAATAAAATAATATTATAGTAATAATAATTAAATAAGCTAACTGTTTTTTTAAATTAAATAAGTTTATAAAATTTAATTAAGTTTTATAAAAGTTAGTTTTATAAAAATCATGTTCTCTATTTTGAAATAATTGTTATAAAAATTGTTTAAGTTTTATAAAAATTAACTAAGTTAACTAAGTTTTACAAAAATTAATTAGGTTTATAAAAATTAACTAAATTTAGAAGAAGAATAATAATATAATATAATAATAGTAATAGTAATAAAATTTACATCCATTTTAGGAAATTCCATATGTTATTAATATCATTTCCATATAATTATATAAATAAACTAAATTTTATAAAATTAAATAAAGTTTATATAAATCAATTTAATTTTATAAAAATTAACTAAGTTAATCAACTTTCATATAAATTAATCAAGTGTTAATTAAATTTATATAATTAAGTCTCACACACACATATATATGTATGTATAGTTATAATTGCTAATTGTTGAATTTCTTTTCCATAGGTAATTACCCATCTATGGTGCATATAAATGGCAACGGGCTGTTGTATATTAGTGATTTGAAGTTCTTTTGAAGTAACAACTTTTTTGGTTTGCATATTTAATCGTCATGTGTAGTACGATCTTTTTATCACTTGTATTTTTTGCACTTCTAATGTAATGTTCATTAAATATTACGATATATTATATATTGTTCTATGTGAATGTTGAATGGTTAGTTATTTTTCGTTTAATGTGATCTATATGATTGTGTGGAATGATACATTGTGGTTATGTAAATTTGTCGATTATAATGTGGTAATGGATATGTACGTACTGCAAAAATGATTTTTAAAACGTTGTTAAGAATGCCATTAATAAGACTTTTTATTGCATGTTTAAAGTGCTATAAAAACATGTTTATTATAGCGTTTCTTCGGTTTGCAATAATAGGTCATTGATTTATTACAACATGTTGATTTACAGCGTTTATAAAAACGCTGTAAAATCTTTTTATAGCGTATTAGGAATGTCATTAATAAGACTTTTTATAGCATGTTCAAAACGCTATAAAAAAATATGTTTTTTATAGCGTTTTTTCTGTTGCAATAATAGGGTCCTGATTTATAACAACATGTTGATATACAGTGTTTATAAAAACGCTATAAAAGCCTTTTATAGCGTTTTTTAAACGCCATTAAAGGGTCTTTTTGTTGTAGTGTTTATGGTTGATCAATAGTTCTTTATTTACCAATTGCTTGATCAGGGGAGCTATCTAATTATCCATAGATTGGTATCAGCCTCTATTGTTGTTGTCCCCTGCTCATAGCAAGGTGCATCTCGAACTTCCAATGGAACCGAGAGAGTGGCTTCTTCTGGATGTTTTGTTGCCCTAGCTAGCTGATTGGCCTTGGCATTCTGCTCCCAAGGTATTTGCTCTAGCTTATACTCAATGAAGGTGTTGATTATCTTCTTGGCCTCTACTACATACAAGGTTTGTATTTTTCCTTCGAGTTGGAAATGATCGCACTTTTGATTGACGACTAGTGATGAGTCACTGAACACATGGATGGATTCCACGCAGAACTCCTTTGTCATCCTAAGACCGGCTAAGACAACCACTTACTCGGCATCATTGTTGGTCTCCTTAAAAGTGAGGTGGGCTGCAAAAGAAAGTTCTCTACCCTTGGGTGTGAAAAGAACCATGCTGGCCCCTACCTCTTTCTCATTTGATGTCTCATCCATATATTGGCGCCAATCTTGTTTATTGAGGGTCTTTTCTTCGCCATAGTCCATGCTTGAGCACTTGACTATGAAGTATGCAATGACCTGGCCCTTGACGGAAGTAGAGGGCTAAAAAGGGATGTGGTGTTGCTAAAGTTCGACAATCTACTTCAGTAGCTAGCATGTTGTGTCAAGTCAGTTGAAATTCGCTTCAACGGTTGTTTGGTCAGGACTTTAATGGGATGAGCTTAGAACTACGGCCTGAGTTTCTTGGCTGCTAAGAATGGCCAAATGCTAAATTTTCTAGCCATGTGTATGCTATTTTAATGACCGATAACCTTTTGCTAACATAGTAGATCGACCATGATATCTTCTCATTTTCTCTAATCAATGCATTGTTGATTGCATGGTTAGACACTGCAAGTTAAAATTACGGATCCTCCTCGTCGATGGGCTTAGATAATACTGGGTGTAGCTAAGCGCTGCTTCAATTCCCCAAATGCCTTAGTGCACTTGTCATTCCATGTAAACTGCTTTCCCATCTTAATGAGATTGCAAAAGGGAAGACACTGGTCGGTTGCTTTAAACATGATCCGATTCAAAGATGCAACCATTCGTTTCAAGCTTTGCACTTGCTTTATAAGTCTCGAGACTTTCATATCTTGGATGGCTTGGATTTTAAATTACCTTGATGCTCATAGCATACCCAAGGAATTATCCTAACAAAATGGAAAATAAACATTTCTTTGGATTTAGCTTCGTATTGTACTAATGTTGGATGTTGAAAGGCTTGGCTAGGTTTTATATATGCTGGTCTTCTCTGATTTTCATCAACATGTCATCCATGTATATTTCCATGGACCAGCCGATCTGTTTTGAGAACATACGTTTGACGAGCCATTGATAGGTAATGGCTTCATTTTGTAGCCCAAATTGCATTGTATGGTAGTAATATAGGTTAGCATTAGTGATGAAGGAAGTGTGCTCTTGTTCGGGCTATGCTTAGCTATCTGATTATACCTAAAAAAGCATCCATGAAGGTGAGAAGCTCATGTCCAATAGTCACATCTACTAGCTAATCAATGTGAGGCAATGGAAAAATGTCTTTGGGACAGGCTTTGTTAAGTTTGGATAAGTTAATGCAAGTCTTCCATGACCCATTTGGTTTTTTGATTGGTACTAAATTGGCTAACACAGATTGAATATTTTTCCTCTTGGATGAAAGTGTTGGCTAACAACTTCCCTAGCTCTTCTTTGAGAGCTCGGTACCTTTTTAGGTTGAGTGGTCTACGCTTTTTTCAGACAGGGGTTGCCTTTGGATTGATGTCTAATGCATGGAAAATGATCTTTGATTCAATATCGGTCATGTCAGCTTGCTCTAAGCAAACATTTCTTTTCTTTGCTTTAAGAATTTGACTAATTTATCTTTGATCTTTGGGCTAATCTCAGTGCTGCTCTATGACATCCTAAGCAAGATTAGCAATGTGCTTAAATGATGTGCTCCACGACATCCTCGATCAGGCAGACATCCGTGCTCGAGTGAAGAGGTTGAGATTGCCATGGCTATCATAAATGAACCTACCAATGCCGAAGGGATATGAGTTGTTATGTTGGACATCCTCCATGCCAATGGGGTACCACTTGCTCATTCAAAGCTATGATAAGCTCTTTTTTCCATTGGGGAGCGGCCAAGGAAATAAGATCCTTACCGTCTCGATTTTCAATGTTGTGAGCAGTCACATTAAGGATCGGAGTGCTGCTGGGCTTAAGGTTCTCTCGGTTGACATGTGGCAAGCTGGTTTGGCTTCGTTGCTTTAGATGGTTACGACATGAACCTCAGCATTAATAGGCTCGAAGTTACTCCTAGGTGATTCACCGTCGATGTTAGATTCTTCTGGCTAAGGACGGTCCTAGCACGAGTGGGAGAGGTGACTGACTCGACCACTCTCTTGGGTGACACATTGTTGATATCAGCTTCTTCAAGGGCAAAGGCAGTCTTGACTTATCTGTGAGTGCTGACCAGCTCGATCACTTTTCTATGTGACATGTTACTGATAGCCATGACTTCATTAGGGGTTTACTGTTCATGGGGGAAGTTGTTGAGGTAAATGTATTTAATTTAGATCCAAGGTCGATCTAGGTGCGAACGTGAGCGCTAACCTACTTGAAGGTTCTATCAAGTGGCTCATCGTTGAGTGTTGTTAATTCTTGTTCAAGAACGAGGAACTCTTCTTTGATTGTCTAATGTAAGTCTGTAACATCCCTGGCTTAATGTATTACCTCGATTTTTGTGATCTGACCATGGACTGGAAACTTCACGACGAGCAAGTTATAAGTGACAACTACATCAAGTTTTGCGGGGGCCGGTCATCCTATCAAAAGATTATAAGTAGTCGGGAAATCAACTACTACAAAGTTCACTTATATTTGTGTAATGAGGGGCTCTTAGCCGAATGAGGTCATGAGAGAGGTCATTCTGATTTGAACAATGTCGATAACTCCAAAACAGTAGATGAGCAAGGTGCG
The DNA here is from genome assembly GCA_030765085.1 of Allium cepa. Taxonomy (NCBI): domain Eukaryota; kingdom Viridiplantae; phylum Streptophyta; class Magnoliopsida; order Asparagales; family Amaryllidaceae; genus Allium; species Allium cepa. The sequence continues at coordinate 327,730,825 of CM060940.1, forward strand.
AGGGTGAGGTTGGAGGCACGAAGCTTGAGTACCTTGATGACTTGCTTGAACATGAAGTTGACTTAGCTACCCCATCCATAAAGGAAAGAGGTATATTTATGTTGGCCATGGCAAGGGTGATGACTATGGGGTCATTATAAGGGCAGGAGATGGCTACTATGTCTTCAGCGGTGAAGGTAATAGGTCGATCTACTTCTAGCCTAGGTGCTTTTGACACTCTATGCTCTAATGGATATACTTAGCCACTAGAACCCACTTCTCTTAGGTACTGGAACTATGCTCCCTGGGTGCTTCCATCCTCATGTGGGTCTCCATAGATAGCTGAAATGTTGGTTATGGTCGCGACATTACTGTTGGGTTGCTGGAGTTGAGCTGGCATATTGCTAAGATAAATCCTTTGATCGACCTGATGCTGAATGAACTCTATGAGCGCTCCTTCTTGTATCATTCTTTCTATCACATCGTCGTTCAATATATGGCACTCATTGGTAGAGTGGCCATCGATTTGATGAAACTCACGATATTTTCCACGACCATAAGGGTTCTCCCTTCTCATGACTCTAGTGGTCAATGGTTTTCGTAATCGTAGACTAGGTCATTGGTTGTAAGACATGGATTCCATATCTTGAGTCAAGGTGGCATATTTTTCATACCTAGGCTTGTGCCGGATGCCATCTTTTGCTTACCTCCTATTGTTGTACTGTTTATTACTTCATTGGTTGATTGTCTCATTGGGTCCGACTATGTTTGAACACTGAGCTTCATCTTCATTATCCTAAAGATCAGCATCCTCTATTATCATGATGTTGTTCATCCGTTGATACAGTTTAGTTAAGGACCTGGTCGGTTGCTTCTGTAATTCCTTCCACATTCTAGATTTTTATCCGACCCATGAGTAGAGGGCCACAACCGAGCTGTTCTTATCGACTCCCTAGCCCAGGTGAGCTCTTTGTTAAAACTATTCACATATGATGGAAGATTCTCGATCGGGCTCTACCTAATTTACATAGCTCGCTAGCCATCATGACATGATCTAGGAAGGAAAGAACCTGATCTTGAAATCTATGCAGAGCTAGGCATAGGAGTGGATGCTTCCCAGTTGCAAATGTATGAACCAGCGTGAGGCCAGTCCAATGAGAGTGAATGGAAAGAGCGTACACTTTGTAGGGCTAGAAAGCTATCCGACTTGAGCGATGGAGTTAAAGGTAGTGATGTGATCTAATGGTTCAACACTCCCATCGTATTTGTTAATAGGTGGAAAGGGCGATGGATGTATGTATTTGGGATTTTCTCATAAAATGGTTCCTCATTATCGTCATCAGATAAAGCTTCGGCCCTAGCATTCCGGGCATGCATTCTATTGATATGATGGCAAAGGCAATTCATTTTTTTCCCAAGTTCAGCATCTACCGGCTGCCGGAGTGTTGGCTTACTATTGGCACTAGGCTTAGCCTGCATTTCTATGGAGCGGGAGACTAGCAGTGGTGATATGTTGAGGAGTGATGGTGATGACGACGACCTAAAGATAGGGACCTCCTTCCCTCATGCATAGAAAGTGACCATGGATGATTGACCAACCCTTCTCTTGATCTAGGCTTGACTACACCCTTTTGAGATCGGGAGTGTATAGAAGGGGACCTTTATTCTCTGCTGACGGCATGAGCTCAATCGTTAAGATGCTCGAACCATAAGGCTTGAGCTCCATTTACCACCCGTAGGCACTCAAAAGCTGACGGTCATTCAATGAAGGAGAATAACGATGTCCTGGTTCCCACCGTGGTGCCAGTTCGGGATCAATTTAAATAATTTGATTTGTCTCATGCATAGCATGCACTCTCCTATGGTGAACTGGTGCTACCCCAACCGGGGTTTCAAGCATAACCCTTGGGTAGTATTAACATGATTATAAGTATTGGGAATGGCATGATGGATAGGAGTAAGATCAACTACCGGAGGGGGTGAAGGATCGAAGTTTATAGTAGTTTGAGCATCCAACCTTGTCCATAGACTATTCACACCATCGAAAAAAGTTCCCACGTTAGTTAAGCCATAGAGAACACATTTCCATATGTCATTGTTGAGCCCAAGCAAGGGACTAGCGACGCTGGAGATAGTGTTACCGTTTGTCTGATGGTCATTAAAGTTGATGCTCTCGTTCTCACTATTAGGATTTGACATGGTGCAAAACATGAAAGAGCATATAGAGAAGAAAAAGTGAAGAAAGATGAGAGCTTTTAGGGAAGGTCCTCCTCCTAGTGCTAAAATGTTGATTAAAAAGTTAGCCAACCTTGGAATTAGGCTAATGCATTAGTATTAGCAAAGGTTACTCACTAATACTAGGTCGAAAAATATAAAATTAGGAATAAAGCAAGCAAATGATATAAATGACATAATATATAGAATGGTTCAATTGAAGCTTGTCTACGTCCACTATTAACATCTCTTGCTATGTTTATCTCTTACAATCATAAGAAATTACAAGAGAATAATAAGAAAGTTAGCACTGAAGCTTACAATGATACAAAACTGAAGGCTTATAAGGTGTTGCTTGCTCTGGATTACAATTCTGAGCATATAAATTAACTAATTTTAACTTTTAAGCTCCTTTAATGTTGTATGGCAAGGGTATTTATAGCAGCTGATTGGGCAGTGGGTAGCTGAGGTCATACTACTGATATCTGGGAATCATTCTTGACTATTGATCTAGTCGCTTGAATGGATGGAAGATAGTTGTAAAGGCGACATGAATATATGCTTGAGAAGCATGCCAGCTATAATTCAATATGGCACATGTTTTATGCTAAGAAAGGCGGCATGCTGTAGGAGTTGGTATGCTTTTGGAAGATAGGCTGCAGTGGTAGGTGTACTAAGTCGTACTAGGCTATACTTTTGTACATCTAGTACACTTCTCTAGGCAGCAAAGCTGGAGGGAACCTTCTTGCATTTCGATAGTTAGTTGCTTGTTGCTGATGCTTGCTGAGAACAAAGCTAAAAATGATAAGGCTGAAGCGAGAAGGAATGAGCCAAGACATAGTGATGAGATGACCTGCTTGGTACCTGTAATAGGTGGGATGAGAGTGTCAGGCCATAGACAGGTCACTTTAAGGAGGGTCAAGTTATATGAGATGGTCATATCGACTTGTGTTGGGCTGGGACAAGCATAAAGGTCTAAGCCGACCTATTTGTAGCTTATTGGATTTATTGGTATGGATCTAGGTTGAATGTGGATTGGCTAGAACTAGGCCGGGCTAAGAAGTGCTAGTTAACGTGAATATGAACCAGGCTGTGATGTGTTGGCCAGCTAATCATACTTGCATGAAATTTAAGCAGCACTTTTCTTTGTGACATCTCCTAGGGGAGGCTCTAAATTGGTGGGAAGTAGTAGTTATTACGGTAAAAGAGGTGGAAATCACATAGGATGATTTCAAACACCGATTTAAGGTTCAATTCATCTCGAAGGCCAAGAGAGGAACTAAGCATGAAAATTTTACTAACCTTCACTAAGGTTATCTTTCTATATAGGATTATGTGAGCAAATTTAATGCTCTAGCTAAGTTCAAGATGGATCTTATCAACACTCCATTGAAGAAAGCTTCCTAATTTGCAAGGGGTTTAAAATTGACTCTTAAAAGCCAAGATCTTGGTCAAATTGTTATGGAAGCGAATTTTGAAAATCTTTTAGAGTTGTATTTTCTCTATGAGGGGCCAAAAGAATTGAAAGTTGAAGTGAGGCTTAAGTTCTAATTGAAGCGCAAGGGATAATGGGGCAAGAATGAGCAATAAAAGGTAACTAAAGGAGGGTGATATCATATGTAGAAGTTGCAATTTTAAGGGGCATATAACCATGATTGCAAGAAGGATCTTGAAAGATTAAGGGTGTTAAGTTATGATCCGTTTCACAACGGGTGAAATAGGTAAATTTCAAGAAAATCACTATTTGGATCTTTTTAGTTCTACATAATCTATTGACTAACATTAGATCTAATTTATCTACTTAAATAAAATTATATTTCATTTAAAATTAGTTTGTATTTTTTTATCGATATATTTTAATGTTATTCTAAATATATATAATATATATACCCATAAAATGCAAGATAACGTAGAGATAAATAAACATGTATATAACTATATTATTATATATATAGATATGGGGATCAATATCTATTGTACATGCATATATATTGTATTACATATACTTATAAAAATACTTATGCATATCAGTATATAAATACTTAAGTTATATGTACATTTGACTATGCTATAATATATGTATATGGTTTGTGTACATATATCAATAGCACCACACATATATAATCAATACTGAAAATTGTTATTATTTCACAAGAAATATTTGGTATATATACAAAAGCAATCTTTCATAACTTGATGCATCCATTACTAAGTATCATATGATATGCTCCTACTATTTCTGCCATTACTATAACGGTACATGAAATACAAACCTCCGTGGCAATTTTTTCGATCAACTATAACTTGCTTACAGTAGAGAGTGTTAGATCAAATACCTTAAACTTAAAGAAATGAATCTTATAGAAAAAATCTATATTAAAATTACATTTGTAATATAAATCACATTCACCATTTCATATCAAGTGAATACTTAATATTTTATACATTTTCATTTCCAATGTCTCTTCATGAAGCCGAAGTGACCATTTACTCGCTTTATCCCAATTGTGCTTATTATACATCCGCTATCGGACGTTCGCTGTCCTTTCCAAATGGTTGAACCATTCAAAAAGGAAACCCTTACTACAAGATTGTAGGGAACTCTTTACAAAAGAATATTTGAATATCCTTAATAATATATGGATATCGAGTAGGTTGCACTTAAATAAAATGATCAAAAATGACGTTTCAATGATCGAATTCCAAGGTCGGTCTTTAGTCCTTGGTTATTCGTTGTTTTCATCATAACAAGATTATCATCACATTTAATTATATTGAATGTATGACCTTGCACTATGGATTTCTTGCTCGTTTTGAATGGATCTATTTCATTGAAATTTTGTATATTATGAACATGATGGATCACCATACAACTTTTATATGTGATCTAATATAGATTAAACATCCATATTCTTACGCTGCTTTTGATTTCAAAACTCACAGAAGATAATGTAGTCTTAGGAAAATAAATATTTAAGTGACCATGGTATGAATCTATTTATTGGTTTTTGGCTCTTGCATAGGTCCTGAAGTGATAGCATGCCAAAAGATTTATTGGTAAGTGTAACACCCCGTAAAATCAACCATAAATAAGTTGGATAATTTAAATAAGACAGGGATAAAAATAAAATTTTGTAAAAGTCAGAATTTGACCATGAAATTTATGTCGTTGTGTTCGTGGTAAAATTTTGACCAGTTTCCATATGTAATATGTTGAAACGAAGCTCAAATGGAAAAGTTATGGATATTTGAATTTTGGGTTAAAAATAATTTAAATAGAATTCAAATTCGAATAATTAAATAATTCTTAAATTTGAAGTTCAAAAGTTAACTGTAATTAAAATTGGAGTTAAGTAAATGTTAAAATTAACGTTAATGTTAAAGTGTAATTAAGGAATACAACAAAATAAAATAACGGCACGAAGAAAATCTTCCCAAAATAGGTGTAATGGTCGACAGCTCCCGGTCGATCGAAAAATAGGGGCGATCGATCGGTAGATGCATTTGCGGCTATAGTTTTAATTATGTGAACATTTAGGATTTAGTTATTTAAATTTGATGGTTCTAGTGCTTTTTCGCCAATATAAATAAGAATCTAGAACCTTCACCTTCATTCACACAATATTTTGGGAACCTTACGAAGCTTTGGCGGTTCATCTCTTTTAAGATTCAGAAAAACTCCATTAGGGTTTCAGGTAAGAAATCCTACATATCTATTTTGTTTTCTATTTATTTTCCAAACCTATTCTTCTCCAATTTTCTGAACCTAATACACACACACAAATCCCTTGTTGTATATATCTAAAAGAAGAGATCTAATAGAGATTATCAAAGGCATGTCAAATCCAAAGGAGGCAAAGCTAAGGATATACTGTGAGTGTAAATCTTAGCTTTTCTATTTTAGTAATTGATTAGTATAGTTTGAGTTTGAACATGCCTTGAGAGTTTTGGTTGCGAAACATCATGTTATAAACCCTCAAAATTTATTCAATGTTAAATGTCAATTATAGGTTGAAATCTCGATTGTTTTTGTCAAAATAATGGAAATTGTGTAGATTTGCAGTTTTAATCATTTTACCTTCTATTCTATTTCTTTGAATTTGATTAAAAGATTCTGACTAAGGAATAGTGTGTAAGGTACAAATTTTATTCGTAGTTTGCATTGCTTATTCCCATAAATAAATAGAAATTCCTTTCTTTATTTTTGAGTGAAAAAGGAGTTAAATAGAGAGGGAAATTTGGAATTGCATGTTTCTATTGTTAATATACTCCATTATTTTGATGTGAAAAGTTGAGTTTAAATTTTAATACTATACAAGTCTATTGATTGGATTTTTTGGATATGTATATTGGAATTTTAGTAATGTAGATAATATGGAATGAGACTTGTAAATTATTTAAAGAGTTGACGTTTAAATGCTTTTTTAGGGCGTATATTCCACATGCTTAGAAATTATTAAGCGCACATATATATATGTATGTATGTGTGTGTGTGTGTGTATTAACGTAATTAACTTATAATTATAACGTATAATTGTGTAGTTAAATAAGTTATTAATTCTATTAAATCCTCCTTAGGAAGGCAATTAATGTTAAGGACGAAATAAAAAATATTTCTTATAAGTCCTTAACTATGTAAACAGTGAGATGTGCGATAATATACGTAGAGTGTGACATAAATTATGACTAAGTTAAGGGATGTGAGGTCAGTCAAAAGCACATGAAAATATGCCCAATTAATCTAGCTGCCAGAAATGTAACTTTAGAGCCGATGTAAGACATCGTTTATAATAAATAACTAAGATGACACGAGGTTATTCCCAAATTATGTAGGGTAAATCTGCCCAGCTACTCCGACTACCAGTACCTATGCATAGTCGTGCTAATGTGAGACATCACCGTAGGTTACGAGTCATAATACGAAGGACCTACTTCTGTAATTGAAGGTAATAAGTGATTGTATGAGGGCCGGCCTTTTCTTTATGTCGGAAGTAGTAAATGGTCGGGGTTGTGGATTAGGCACGGTAGAGGATATCTCGGGAAAGAGCCTACTTTAATAGGAAGCATTAAGGGACTGAAGAGATTTCGTGCAATGTTAGCTAGATAGTTACTAATAGAGAGTCCGTCTTGGGATTATATGTAGTAAATGATGTGGACCTTCCTTAAGTAAGGCATTAAATGGTCAAAGTCTGCGTAAATCTCACTAAAGGTATTAAGCGACTTGAGTACTATCTCTCACATTGATAGGACATTATGGACGATAGATATGGGTTATTGGATTGATAGAAAGTTAGCTATGGGCTTATATTTGGAAAGCCTTTTATTTAAGTTTAAGGAAAGCCATTGAGCTTATATTTGAAAAGACGTATGTTGTAGTTAGAAATGTAAGACATATTCTTGTTTAAGTTAAGATTTTTATTTGTCGAACATATGTTGTTCTGACTCCCTCCTCATTACAACATATGTTAGGAAAGATGATGATGTGGAAGGCGAATGCGTGGATAAAACTTATGGAAGTTTACCTATTATCTACTTATGTTATTCTCTGATGTACCACTAAAGCATAATGATGTATTTTGAAAATGTTATACTCTGAATATGTACTGTGTTGTTTTATGCCAATGTGAATTTTGGTGGAATGGGTACTACATCTGTTATTATATTTTATCCTTTCACTGTGAGTTGTGAAAGTGTAGAAAAATAACTTTGTATTATTCCTTTTACTAACTAACAGCCAGCTTTGAGATGCGTTTAAGTTTCGATAGACATTTTCCAGGTCGGAATTTAGGTCCATTTTAGGGTGGGTTGTTATAGTAAGTATATTATATTTCTATTCAATCTTAATTCAATTCATTAGGGTATTTCGATGGAGAAACAATTTTATCGGTTTGATTAGTGCACCAATTCATTGAAATGGATAATTCTAATTTTGTATAGCATGTGTTCTTCCATTATTAGAATGGTTAAACGCAATCATTTCATATTTATAAAAAGGGTCATACAAGTCTTTAGTATTCCTCGAAATCAAAAAAGAACTACAGAAATCTTTGGATTTCTATATTGAGTGTTAGGAGTCACACACCTTAAGATTCCGACCTTGAGTTTAAGATTCCGACCTTGAGTTTTCTTAATAAGTCATAGGCACATAAGCGATGGATCACTTTTTATCGATTGTATAATATACGCTTTCTAATAGTGGTCTTATCCTTAATCTTGGCATTTACCTTGAGTTTGCTTAACAAATGAAGAGAGACTATTCGCTCTTACATATCATTTCTCAATAGCGTAAGTATAACGCACATACCTTAAGTTTTCTCAATAAATGCATGCATGTATCTTGCCTTGTCTAGGAAATATATCAGTAGTACTATACATAACAACTCAAGCTTGACTTAGCTCAAAAACCAGTGCCTATGCTAGTAATCTATCATATATGAATGATTAAGGGTCACTTATATTAAAGATTCATAATCTTTTTGGCTATAGTTGAGTGATATCGATTTAGGAAACAATGTACTTCTCATGAAACACCCTCGTAATTCAAACGTCAAATACATTTGAAATCTATTACATACCATATGCATGTATTTATTCCAACAGTCTATATGGGTTTATTTCAGTTCCACTTAAATTTAGTTTATAAATATAATTATATAAGTTCAATTTATTTATAACTACTATAATTCAATTAACTTATATAATATTTATATGTATCTTATTAATAAAATCATACTTAATTTAATTAACTAAATTAATTAAATTTTGTTTTAAAATTTTATATTTTTACTTTATTCATCTTAAACTATAATATCTAACTATAACCTTTATAGTTATATATATAAACTATTTATTTAATTGATTATTCAATTAAATATTTTTATTAAATAAATTTCAAATTTTATTTAGTTTAATTTCTTAAAACAATTTTAAGAAAATCGAGAAAATTTAAACAATTAAACTATAATTTATTGTTTATATATATATATATCAGTTAATATTTTAATTAATTGACATTAATTAATTCTTTGTTAAATAAATCATTTATTTAACTGATCATTTTAATTAAATATCTAATAAATTTCGAAATTTTTTTAATTTACCTTAAAAAAAATTAAGATAAATCTCTTAACTATAATCTTTATCGTTACATATACATACATCACTACATAGATTTTCTAATTTAAAAGAAAAAACGGATCTTGTGATGGCGTCTGCAACTTCAGTTTCTTGCCTTCAAAGCTCGTCTTCTCCGTTCCATCCTAATCTGTAATTGAAGTCAATTACTCGCTCCCCTTTTCTTTATTGTGATGCTTTCCCAAAACGATTATACTCCAAGTTTTCAAGGATCATGTACCTTCTCAACAGTTACAAAATTCGTTTTATCGTATTCCAAAATTCAAGAACTGGCAAAGAGGGGTAAGAATTTCTGCTACCGATGTGGGGATAGTAAGCATTTAGCAAAGCAATGTCGTGATCCAGTTAGATGCTTAGGGTGTGGAAAATTCGGTCACAACAAGAGAGACTGTTCGACGAAATTGAATTTCTCCGATTCTTGTCCTTCTACGGTTGACCATGGATTTCAATTTGTTTTAAAATGATGTTGTTAAAGGGGAGTTTACTTAACCATCTATAGCAAAAGAGGAATGAGGAAATTAACTATTTAGAGGATCTGTTTGTTCATATTGATGCCATCAACTTGTCTAATATTGGTAAGGGATACAAAGACAAATTTAGAGATCGAGAGAGTATTTTGGAAATTCTGAATCTTCTTTTAGCATTACTGACACGAATGTTGATAGAGATGATGTTTTCGATCAGGTAAATGGCTGTGTAAATACTGATATTCGTCAAAGGCAACTGTTTTGTTGAATTGTGCTGTCTCATCCATTGATGATCCTGGAACTGGTTCTGTGCATAGTGATTTAGGCAAAGGATTCATTCATTTTAATGATAAATGAGCCAATTTTTTTGTGAGTTGGGTAATTTTGAGTTATCTATTGCCAACAAATTGATTGTCTTGCTTCTTTGATAGTTTCTTTTCTAAGTTCTAAAATGTTCGGAATTGAGAGCGGTTTAGAATGTCATACTCAATCATTCGAAGTTTCTGCTGTAAAACAATTGAAGAGTGTAGTTGGAAGTAATGTGAATTCTGATGTAAGTATAAGTGTTAGTTTTGATGATGGTAAACTCTCAAAGGATGCTATTGTGGACTGGTTAGGTTTAAAAGGAATTATTGTTAGTGATATTTTTGCTCAGAAAGTCAATTTGGATGATAATGGAGATTCTGATGTTCGAATGGCTAAATGTTTGATGAGATTTGATGAGAATCTATGTGCTACAGATGGTAAATTTATGGATAAGATGTTGTATGATTCGGTAGAGGGAAGAAAGAATCAATCATTTGTTGATGAAGTCGTTCTTCTTGCTAGCGTCATGTGCATGGTGCGCACCATTTGCATTAATCTGATGATAAACCATCTTTGAGCCTGGTACCTTATATTGATAATCATATTGAACTGGTTGGAGATATTAATGAAATACTTGGATGTGACGACCCAAAATTTTTGGATATTTAAAATTGGATATTTAATTGATTTTAAATATTTAAAAGTTAGTTTCTAACTTGAATTTCAAATATCACTATTTATTGAATAATTTAGATATTGAATAAATAAATGGAAAGTGGGAAAATTGTTGAATCTCGAATTTCAGGCTTGTTAAAAATAAATTGAAAGCTTATAAAATTTATAATAGTGATACTAGAGATAATAGATGTGATAAAACTGAATTTAAAAGTAACTTGTTCAGTTTTAAAAATATATTGTTTAAATTGATATTTGAAAATAGTCTTTCGAGGTACAATTTCGGAATTCGACGAAACCAGTTCCATTGGATCTGTTATAGTGTGTTGTTATTAGATTTCAATTTTCATAGTATTTGGAGTGATCTTTTGACCGTACGATAGATGAATGCGTTAAAACTATATCGAAAATTCAATATAATAACTGGGTCCAAAAAGCTATCTTCTCCATACGATCGAATTAGGACTCGAAACCTTTTCCATTGTGTTCGAAATAGGGGTTTAACTTTATAAACGCCTAGTGGCACACCTCGATAGCAGTTCATAATTTTTGATTGCAAAAATTTGATATATTTTATGAACTGAATAATGTTTTTACAATTCTCTACACGTGTTCACCTGATAAAAACGTGTCCCCTTTTTCACTTTCTTTTTGAACGTGTTGTTTTTTTTCTAAAAGAAAAAATTTATGGCAGAAGCAAAATTAAAATCGAATTGAACTACAGAAAAATTAAAAACCCTCTCTCCGTTCAAACCAAATGAACGATGACCTCCCCGGTTCTAATTCGTTTCAAATCAATCAAATTCTCAAGAAAAAATAATAATCTATGGCCGTAAAAAAAAGAATATGTTATAACCATGCTTCTCCACTCTCGTTCTTCTAGATTCAAAACAAAATCTTCATTTCCCCCAAATCATTAACCTAACCAATTCGAATCGAGCGCATTGAGGGAGGGCGCCAACATGTATGAGCGACCAAAGAGGCGGAGGGATCATGGACATCGCTAGCAAAGGGTAGGGTTCGCAGTGGCTTTCATAGCGAGTCAAAGGGGTGGTTCGTCATCGCTCGTGTGGGAAGGGGCAAAGTCTATCGGAGTTGTGTGATTCATCATAAGTTCGGGGATCAGAGCCGTGTGGAGCTGGGTCTATGGCTACGGCAATAGAGGCCGATAGTGATGCGTTCGTCGTAGATTGGATTGTCGATTCGCGAGCTCGAGACGATGCTGGCAGTAGGGCAGTAAGGTATAATCTTGTAATTAATTCAGTTTAATTTCTGAAATTTGGCTGTTAATTTAATTAAAATTTATAATGGAGCTGTATATTGTTTTCTTTTCTATAACCAGGCTTTAAAAAAAAGAGATTTATTTTATAAATATATATGTAGTTTCGATGAAAGAATAAAATAAAATACGTATACATATATGCCTATCTTCACTTACTAGTTATTTTAAAGTAATGAATTATGGTAATAAATTTGTGTACTCAACTTATTAAATTATTTTAGTCATGAGAAATTATTCCTTGCGGGAAATTAGTTTAATAATAAACTTTTTAGTTTAGGCTAAATTATTTAAAAGGAAACTATTTGTTCAATTATTTAAAAATGTTAATGAGCCCTATAATGTTTGTACAAGGTCTAAAATCGTGGAGAGACGAGCAGGTGTGGATCGGATTGCATATTATCAAAATCAAAGGTGAGTTAATCTCACTCATTTGGAATACCCGTTAAATTTAAATAAGTTAAATTTAAAGGATTGGTTGAATGATTGAATTGTCTGGATATGTTATATTATTTAGTAGTATATATTGAAGTGATTGATTTCCTGCATTATATAGCGGATGAGATGATATAGCCCCTTTATACCGTGACATTCCACCTCGAAGTGGAATTGGTATTTTATATTGTGCTAACATCTGTGGATGCAGAGAAATAGGTTAGAGGGATCCAATTGGATTCCTCAAAATATTTAGATTTGTTTAATATTCTGTGATATGATTTATTTGATAATCTGAGATAGATTATATTGGTGATTGAAAATATTGAATGCTATGTTTGATTAAATGTATTTAGGAATACTGAGTTATCAAAATATATAGATTTGATTTTTGAAGGGGAATAAAAAGGAAAATTCTTAAGTAAACAAATATAGAGGTTTGGATAAATGTATTGGAAAATAATAAAAGTTGGGTTTTTAAAATTCTAATGAATAAATTCCAAGTATGGAAAAGAGATTTTTGAATAAATGGGAAAAGTGGATTTAAAAATAATTAAATGATATTGATTAAGGGATGAAAGATTTTTTTAATTCAAAATTTAAAATGGTTTAAGAAGAAATGAAGAAGAACTTTGGAAATAATATGAAATTGGTATTATCAGTTAAAATAAGATTTTAAATCATAATAAGGAAGTTAAATCTGAAATTAATGGATTTGGATATAAATTGAGAAAGTAAAAGAATTTATTTTAAAATGAAGTAAATTTTGGAAATCAATTTGAAAATTGATTAAGTGTTTGAAATTGGAATTTTAAAGGGAGATGAGACCATGGAATTTATAAACGAGGTTTTAAAGTGAAATAAGATATCGGTGGATATTTAGAAGTATAAATTCAAGATGGAAAATTTTAAAGGAATGGGTAATTTGTTTTAAACATAAATAGTGGTTTATTTCTAAAGTTGTGAAAGGAAAGTGTATTTCCCTGAAAAGCCAAGTACGTTTCCAAAGCGGATTTTTAAGTATAAGTTAAAAGTTTTAAAGCTGTTTTAAAAGAATGTTTTTGAGAAATTAATATTTAAGTTTTTTATTTTTTTTAAAGGTAAATATTTATTTAAATTAATTATAGTAGTAATTATTTGAAATGTTTAACTAGTATAGAATTTTGTAACTCTTATTTTAAAATTTAGTTTGACTTATCTTTTATTTTAAAATTAGTTTTATTTTTTACAAAACTAGTTTTATTTTTAATATTTTTAAAGTGTATATTTTTGAATAAAATGTTTAAGTAGTTTTAATTTAAATGTTTTAAAGTATATTTTAGAATTAAGCGATTTAAATTATTTTAAAATCTAAAGTAGTTGGACTTGGTAATTTTCAGTGGGAAATAAACAATTTTGGGAATTTATTCCACCAGTGAAAAGTGATTTGAAACAGATTTCAAAAGATTGAAGTGAAGAACATATCATGCGAAGATATTTTGAATACTAAATAATTTGAAAATTTATTTAAATCTAATGGTTGTTTATGGATGTTAATTGATAGTTAAATAACCGACTATCAATATTGGCCAAATGCGCTAATCGTTTCAAAGAGACCGCGATCGGGATTAATTTCCCTAAAACCACTTCAATCCGGTTTGAACATTTTCATGAGGAAGACAAGAGCTTGAAGTAGAATATGGAGCAGTGAAGTGCGATGGCAAATCGCTACTAATCCCGAAGGTGATTCCGAAATGGATTTGGTAGGAGTAGTGCCTTCGTTTCCGTTCGAAGCTGGAACGGACTTGTATGGACGAATGCTTTTAGAACATCATCAGGAGGGCGATGAGCATTCTAGGTGAATGTGTGCTAAAAAGGTAACTCATAGCTTCGAGCCTCATCAACCGGGAATGGCTAAAACAAGGAGGTGCGCACAAGGCTAAGGGGCTAGCAACCAATTTTATTTCGGCTGTGTGAGTGGTTGTTGATCCCAACCACAGGGTGAACTTATTCGAACTATTCAGTAAGGGGTAGCTCCGGTCTTGTGATGCAGGAGATCAGGGTGGATCCTCGGTACGGTGATCTAGACCACGCACTTTGTCGGACGGTACCCCAGTAGGCCTGCCATTGATCGAAATCCGTTCTCCCGACGTGCATTTACGGTTTTTGTTTGTAGAACCCACTTTGTGGCTAGTAACTGGAATTTAATAATGTAACAATTTCAGCTATTTGAATAAGTATTTGTATATATACACTATTATAATATTAGAGGATTTTATAACAAACGTTTTGGTTATCGTAAGGTAAAAACCCGGCATATTTATTTGTGGCGTGGTCTTACGAGATACCTTTGGTTTCAAGGGATTTTGAAAACTTTAATAATCCAATTGAATGTATTTTCTCACGCTGGTTTTTCAAACTGACTCGGGTGTTATTTAACTATATTGCTCGGGTTAGACCGAGTATTATTGAGTACCGGAAAGAATGATGTGGAACTCAGGAGACGAGCTGGATGGCGAGACGTAGCATACGTACTTGATGTATAATTCCGCTGCGTTGTTAGCTGTATAGTTAGTGTTATGATGACAAGTTAATATAACTGTCTGGTTGTGTGCTATAGATGTTGTTGTACTCTGATGTTGTAATGTATAAAAACAGATATAGTTTCTTTTGAGTACAGATCTGTTGTTACCTATTATATTTTTTTCAATGCGATGGTAAGATTCTGATATTGTTTCTATTTCTTCTTCTACCTCCTTCTTCTTTAACCCTAACGGTTCGGTTTTTGGGGATCCGATTGCTCGGCATTTGATACAGTGGACGTACTGATGTCGATTTTCGGGCATCAAAAAATTGGCTCGCTACATTTGGTATCAGAGCTAGGCTAAGCGAGAACCTTGGCTCTGGTGGGAATTACTCATTTGGAATAGAGTCTGTAAGTACTCTAGAATGAGTTTGAGTGTATTAATAGTATAAGCGCGTATTTGTTAGTGAATATAAAAATTGTTTTTATATTGTGTTGACTTATCGGTTAAGTATTTATGAATTCTGGTCGATACGTGGGACGCCATGTGATTGATAGGACTTTCTAAGCTCTTAAACAAGATAAACCGACATAGTATTGTTTTAAAATAGGGTAAATGAAATAATTTTACCCAAATTATTTTTGTATATAAAAGGAATAATTTTCTGTAAATTATTATAGTTATATATGGTTGCTTGGTTGTTAGGAATGATAATATTAAACTATTATCATTGTTATGTAGAAATTAAAATAAGAAATTAAAGTTAAAACAAAAAAAAGTTAATAATAAATTCATATACAAATGGAATTTGTAAATGAAAATGGTGAATGTTATTTATAAAATGAAGTAAAATTCTAGAGTAATAGTTGAATATGAATTGAAAGGATTTGGAATTTGGAATTTTTGGGGAAGGTTAAAAATTCCTTCGGGTTTGAAAATGTTTTTCAAAGGTTTTGGAGAAATAATAGTGATATTATTTGAGAAATATTTTTGAATTGTATTAGAAAACTAGTAAGATTTGGAATTTAAAAATATTTGAAGGGATTTGAAGAGATAAAAGCATTGAACTCTTTTCGGTCGCTGGAAAATAACTTCGGTGATGACTGCAGCATCATTGATGTTCATTTTCGAGTTTCTAAGAGAGGAATTGCTACCCGAATGATTTAAATTGGAGTTGTTTGCAAAACTGGGTTGGTTTTAAAAATTCAAGGAATAATTGGATATGCAATTGAATTATGGATTTCAAAAATGATTTTTGAAATATTGAAGTTTTGGTTTGGTAAAACCGTTTTGATTTTAAAATACAAAGGAATATTGGATATTTTGGATTGGTGTTTGTTTGCGAAGATTGGGTTTGATTTCGAAAATGCAAAAGAATAGTTCAATGTAGATATATATGCCTTCAAAATTTATTTTGAAATGTTGTGAAATTGTTTAAAACTCTAGAATCTTATTTAAAATGTTTAAACTTTGGAAGTTTAACTAAAAATGTTTATGGATTATAAACAGGTTTGGGAACTATTAAGTTTGGAAACTGCCTAGAATGGAACTAACTTGCAAAAAGTAAATTAAAGTAAGTCTGAAAACAAAATAAGCTGAAAGGTAAGCAAATTAATTAGAATGATTTAAAAGAAGTTAGCCAATAGAAGGTAAATAAATTGGAGAACTTATAGAAGCTTGAAATCTGAATTAAATTAGAATGTAACTAAACCAAGTTAAATAAAAAGTGAATGTTGAGGAAATAAATCTAAGTAGACTAAATAAAATAAGTGATTGAAAATAAAATTTATTAAGGTGGAAATAAGTTGTGAATGAATAAATGAATTTACAATTACAAGGAAATGAAATTGAAAACTGAATGTTGAAATTCATTTTGAATTGTGAGAGATGGAAAATTTGTCCAGTTAGACAAAATAAAAACGAAAGATTGAAGAGAAAATTAGTGAGTAAACTAATTGATTTAAATAGGTAAGAAAATGAATTAGAAATGAATTTGGGTTGATATTCAATTTAAATTGTAAGTAAATGGAAGTGAAATTGAGTATTCAAATTCATTTTGAAATAAGTTAAGTGAGTCGTAGAATTGATTCATCATGGACTAAATTAATTAAAGATTAGAAATAAAATTGTTCGAGATGAGATGAATTGAATTCAATTTTTTTTAATTTGGTTGGTAAATTAAATACAAAATGGAATTAAAAGTGCAAAGTTGAATAGAAATGGATATATAACTTCAGTAATGAAGTTGAAATAAATATTAAGGTGTAAAATATTTATATTGAACTTAAGAAATGGATGGAAAATTCTTAAGTGAAATTTGGTATTGAGGAAACATATTCTAAGTAAATATGTGAATGAGTATTTAATAAAGGCAGTAAAATGATAAGGGTGAATAAGTGAATGGAAGATAATTGATAAAATTCAATATTCAGAGTTTGAAGATGAACCGAATTCATGTAGAATTGAAAATGAAAATCTGGATGAAATTTGGAAAAGGGTATTGAGATTTGAGATTAATTGGTAAACTGAAGCAAATTGAATATATATGGAGTTGGAATCCAAATTGATTAAATGTAGATAGTAACCAAGTGGTAAAGTGAAAGTAATAATATAAGAGTATATAAAATGCTTATATTAAACTTAAGAAAGTTAAGGGTGAAAGTTCTTACGTAAATTTGGTATTGAAGATATACTAAGTAATAATTGGATGAAATTTAAACTGGATGTTGAGAAATGGGATGGTTATAAATAAGTGGATAGAAATCAAAATAAGTGTGAATAAAAGAGAATTGATATAGCTAATAATCAATTGGGGCAAGTACATAGGATGTACATATATTATTTTATTCGCATAATGATTTGATCCAGAATTCGAGTATAGAATTTCGAGGTAGTCATATCGTTCCGAGTCGAGATTTTTCACTCGCTTTTCGATGATGAACTCTGTGTATGGACTTTTGATTGATTATGGAAATTCTCTATCATAGTTTACGGCTATGCAAGGAGAATGACGGCTTTCGATCAAGAAACTAGATCTGAGTCCATACTAGGAAGTCGGGTGGACGATACTAGTTTGGAAATAAAATTATGTGATCGAGCGATCAGATTTGGTATTGCGTATGGATGATATATGTGCATTGTACGTCTTAAGTAAATCAAAAATTGAAACTTTTGTAGAGAAAAGTATAAAATGATTTTGAATGTTGTAATTGGATATTATTGCTAAGTAGGATATACAGGTATCTAAAGGCAAATGTTGAAAATTTTGAAAAGAAATAAATAGAGTGAATTTGGATTCTGTGAATTGGTATGATTGCTAAATAGGATACATGTGTTTTTAAGGCAAGGGATAAATTGGGATTTTTGATTTCAGAAGATAAAAAATTTATGGCCCGACAAAAGTGTTGGATCATAGGTTTTGATTGCTGACAAAAATTCACGAATCTATGACTACGACATCATCCTGACTCAACGACTCAAAGTATGGTTCATATAGTTATATATTTTAACAAGAGTCGTCAAATATGTATATAGAGTCTAGTAAGTGCTTTGTTAAAATCTTTCCTCAAGAATCATCATTCACATTCAAATAAACTTGCATGCATATTTTAATCAAAATCAAGTTTTCAAAAAATGCATGGAGCGGGGCTCGAACCCAGGTCACTAGTTTGGAAGGCATGTACTCTAACCAAATGAGCTACCGTTGTTTTGTTTAACAACAGAATTCAGTCGACTGAATTTTCTGCACAGTCGACTGAATCTGTGCAGTTTAACATACATGCACAGTTTCAGTCGACTGAATTTCCTGCACAGTCGACTGAAATTGTTCCTGAAAATTTTTCTTCATATTTTCAGTCGACTGAATTTCCTGCACAGTCGACTGAATTTGAACCTGCGAATTTTGCATGAAAGGACACCTTCTTCTTCCCAAGAGTTGCGACCATTCTTCAATAGAAATGGAAGCTTCTCTTATCTACAACCCTTGGCAATACATGCATCCTTTTTACAACTATAAATACATGATTCAAACATCATTCAAATAATCGAATTCTCTTACTCTAATCTATCTATTTCTTGATCATATTTTCTAAACATTATCAAAGCAATCACTACTCTCTTTGCTTGAATCACTGTTTATATTTAATATATTTGATTCATAGCAAATTCATAATTCCTTAATCTTCACAAACATATTTCATATTCTTGAGGATAAGATTATAGGAACATTGTACTACATTAGACTCATTCGTGTTATAAAGAACACAACTAGTCAAAACTTGTTTAGCATTGAGGTTTGAAGTCCTCTTAGGTAGTTTGAGGCAAAGAAATCCCATTCGGTTGTTCGGCTATTCCATATTACACGATCCTATCAATTACTCCCGACTTTCAAAAAGGTATGTATTTAAATTTCTGTATGAAATTTGATGATTTTCTTGTCTAGCCACTAGGCTTTTTTGTTTTCTTTTGAAATCTAGGGGCCCGTGGAGGCATTTTGTAGTTGTACCGAGCAATCCGCGCAAAGGAGACGCTGGCGAAAATTTTCGGAAATTTAGAGAGTTAGATAATTTTGAGAAAGTTTTTGATAATTTAAAATTTGGATTTGGATTTGAATTTAAATTTGAATAGTGGAGTAAATAATGCTGTTTGGAAACTATGGAAGGTTTTGGAAAGTTGGTTGAAGTGATAGTGGGTCTTTAATAAAAAAATATGTTATGGCTAGTTGATAAAACTGTTTGGTTTTGGGAAAATAGTAATGGGTTTGGATCATTCTCATTAACAAGTAATTTCGGGGACGAAATTCTTTTAGGGGGGAATGTGACGACCCGAATTTTCAGGATATTTAAAATTGGATATTTAATTGATTTTAAATATTTAAAAATTAGTTTCTAACTTGAATTTCAAATATCACTATTTATTGAATAATTTAAATATTGAATAAATAACTGGAAAGTGGGAATACTGTTGAATCTTGAATTTCAGGCTTGTTAAAAATAAATTGAATGCTTATAAAATTTATAATAGTGATACTAGAGATAACAGATGTGATAAAACTGAATTTGAAAGTAATTTGTTCAGTTTTAAAAATACATTGTTTAAATTGATATTTGAAAATAGCCTTCTGAGACACAGTCTCAGTATTCAACGAAACCAGTTCCATTGGATTCGTAATAGTGTGTTATTATCGAATCTCAATTTTTATGGTGTTTGGAGTGATCGTTTGACCGTACGATAGATAAACGCACCGAAACTATATTGAAAATTCAATATAATAATTGGGTCCAAAAAACCATCTTCTCCATACGATCGAATTAGGACTCGAAACCTTTTGCAATGTATTTAAAATAGGGGTTTAACATTAAAAACGCCTGGCGGTATGCCTTGATAGGAGTTTAGAATTTTGGATTGCATTTATCGAGGCGATTTAAAGTTTGAATTTACAATTTGATATATTTTATAAACTGAATAATGTTTTTACAATTCTCTACACGTGTTTACTTGATAAACACGTTTCCCTTTTTCACTCTTCCTTTTTGAACGTGTTTTTTCTTTCTGAAAGAAAAAAATTATGGCAGAAGCAAAATTAAAATCGAATTGAACTACTGAAAAATTGAAGGCCTTCTCTCAGTTCAAACCAAATGAACAATGACCTCACCGGTCCAAATTCGTTTCAAATCAATCAAATTCTCAAGAAAGAAAAATAATCCATGGCCGTAAAAAAAAGAATATGTTATAACCATGCTCCTCTACTCTTGTTCTTCCAGATTCGAAAACCAAATCTTTATTTCCCCTAAATCATTAACCTAAGAAATTCAAATCGAGCACATGAGGGAGGGCGCCAGCATGTATGAGCGAACGGAGAGGCGGAGGGATCGTGGACATCGCTAGTAAAGGGTAGGGTTCGCGGTGGCTTTCATCATGAGTCAAAGGTGTGATTCATCGTCGCTCGCGTGGGAAGAGGCAAAGTCAATCGGAGCTGTATGGATCGTTGCAAGTTCGAGGATCGAAGCTGTGTGGAGCTGGGTCTATGGCTACGGCAGTAGAGGCCGATAGTGATGCATTCGTCACAGATTGGATTGTCGATTCGCGAGCTAGAGAAGATGCTAGCAATAGGGCAGTAAGGTATAATCTTGTAACTAATTCAGTTTAATTTCTGAAATTTGGTAATTTAATTAAAATTTATAATGGAGTTGTATATTGTTTTCTTTCCTATAACCAGGCTCTAACAAAAAGAGATTTATTTTGTAAACATATATACATATATACATATATGCATATGTGTAGTTTCGATGAAAGAATAAAATAAAATAAAATAAAATAAAATAAGTATACATATATGCCTATCCTCAATTACTAGTTATTTTATAGTAATGAATTATGATGATAAATTTGTTTACTCAACTTATTAAATTATTTTAGTCACTAGAAATTATCCTTGTGGGAAATTAGTTTAATAATGAATTTTTTAGTTTAGGTTAAATTATTTAAAAGGAAACTGTTTGTTTAATGATTTAAAAATGTTAATAAGCCCTATAATGTTTATACAAGGTCTAAAATCATGGAGAGATGAGCCGGTGTGGATCGGATTGCGTATTATCAAAATCAAAGGTTAGTTAATCTCACTCATTTGGAATACCCGTTAAATTTAAATAAGTTAAATTTAAAGGAATGGTTGAATGATTGAATTGTCTGGATATGGTATATTATTTAATAATATATATAGTACATATTGGAGTGATTGATTTCCCGCATTATACAGCCGATGAGACCCTATGCGCCGCATAACAGAGGATTAGATGATATAACCCCATATACTGCGATATTCCACCTCGAAGTGGAATTGGTATTTTATATTGTGCTAACATATGTAGATGCAGGGAAACAGGTTAGAGGGATCCAACTAGATTTCTCAAAATATTTAGATTTGTTTAATATTCTGTGATATGATTTATTTGATAATCTGAGATAGATTATATTGGTGATTGAAAATATTGAATGCTATGTTTGATTGAATGTATTTGGGAATACCGAGTTATCAAAATATATAAATTTGATTTTTGAAGGGAAATAAAAAGGAAAATTCTTAAATAAACAAATATAGAGGTTTGGATAAATGTATTGGAAAAGAATAAAAGTTGGGTTTTTAAATTCTAATGAATAAATTCCAAGTATGGAAAAGAGATTTTTGAATAAATGGGAATAAGTGGATTTAAAAAGAACTTAGATGATACCGATTAAGGAATGAAGGATTTATTTTTTTTAAATTCAGAATTTAAAATGGTTTAAGAAGAAATAAAGAAGAATTTTGGAAATAATATGAAATTGGTATTTTCATTTGAAATAAGATTTTAAATCATAATAACGAAGTTAAATATGAAATTAATGGATTTTGAAATAAATCAAGAAAGTAAAAGAATTTATTTTAAAATGAAGTAAATTTTGAAAATCAATTTAAAAATTGATTAAGTGTTTGAAATTGGAATTTTAAAGGGAGATGAGACTGTGGAATTTATAAACGAGGTTTATAAAGTGAAATAAGATATCGGTGGATATTTGAAAGTATAATTTCAGGATGGAATTTTTTTTTAACGAATGGGTAATTTGTTTTAAAAATAAATAGTGGTTTATTTTTAAAGTTGTGAAAGGATAGTGTATTTCCCTGAAAAGCCATGTACGTTTTCGAAGCAGATTTTTAAGTATAAGTTAAAAGTTTTAAAGTTGTTTTAAAAGAATGTTTTTGAGAAATTAATATTTAAGTTGTTTAATTTTTTAAAAGGTAAATATTTATTTAAATTAATTATAGTAGTAATTATTTGAAAGGTTTGATTAGTATTATGATTTTAACGATAATATTAATATTTATATTTTATAAAACAGTTTTATTTTAAAGATAGTTTAGTTAAAGTTTTATTTGAAAACTTGTATAGAATTTCGTAACTATTGTTTAGAAATTTAGTTTGACTTAACTTTTATTTTAAAATTTGTTTTTTATTTTATAAAGTAGTTTTATTTTTAATTTTTTTAAAGTATATATTTTTGAATAAAGTGTTTAAATAGTTTCAATTTAAACGTTTTAAAGTATATTTTAGAATTAAATTATTTAAATTATTTTAAAATCTAAAGTAGTTGGACTTGGTAATTTTCAGTGGGAAATAAACAATTTTGGGAATTTATTCCACGAGTGAAAAGAGATTTGAAACTGATTTCAAAAGATTGAAGTGTAAAAGATATCTTGTGAAGATATTTTGAATACTAAATAATTTGGAAAATTATTTAAATCTGATGGTTATTTGTGGATGTTAATTGATAGTTAAATAACCGACAACCAATATTAGCAAAATACGCTGATCGTTTCGAAGAGAGCAGGATCAGGATTAATTCCTCGAAAATCACTTCAATTCGATTTGAACATTTTCGTGAGGAAGACAAGAGATTGAAGTCGAAAATGGAGCAGTGAAGTACAAGGGCTAATCGCCACTAATCCTGAGGGTGATTCCAAAATGGATGTAGTAGGAGTAGTGCCTTCGGTTTCGTTCGAACCCAGAACGGACTTGTATGGACGAATGCTTTCAGAACACCGTCAGTAGGACGATGAGCATTCTTAGTGAATGTGTGCTAAAAAGGTAACGCTTAGCCTCAAGCCTCATCAAACAGGAATGGCTAAAACAGGGGAAGTGGACGCAAGGCTAAGTGGATAGCAACCAATTAGTATAAGGTCACCCCTGTCTAGATGTCCCTTTTATTTCGGCTATGTGGGCGGTTGCTGATCCCAACTGCGGGGTGAACTTATTCGGACTATCCAGTAAGGGACAGCTCCGGTCTTGTGATGCAGGGTATCAGGGTGGATCCTCGGTACGGTGATCTAGACCACATGCTGTGACGGGCGGTACCCCAGTAGTCCTGCCATTGATGGAAATCCAATCTCCCCACACGCCTTTACGGTTTTTGTTTGTAAAACCCACTTTGTGGCTAGTAGCTGGAATTTAATAATGTAACAGTTTCGGCTATTTGAATAAGTATTTGTATATAGACACTATTATAATATCAGATGATTTTATAAGAAATGTTTGTGCTATCGTAAGGTAAAAACCCGGCATGTTTATTTGTGGCGTGGTCTTATGAGATACCTTCGATTTCAAAGGATTTTGGAAACTTTAATAATCCAATTGAGTGTATTTTCTCACGCTGGTTTTCCAGACTGACTCGAGTGTTATTTAACTATAATGCTTGGATCAGACCGAGTATTATAGAGTGCAGGAAAGGATGCTGTGGAGCTCAGGAGACGTGCTGGATGGCGAGACGTAGCATACGTGCTTGATGTATAATTCTGATGTGTTGTTAGCTGTATAGTCAGTGTTGTGACGAAAAGTTAATATAACTGTCCAGTTGTGTGCTATAGATGTTGTTGTACTCTGATGTTGTAATGTATAAAAACAGATAGAGTTTCTTTTGAGTAAAGATCTGTTATTACCTATTATATTTTTTTCTGCTGCGATTGCAAGATTCTAATATTGTTTCTATTTCTTATTTTACCTCCTTCTTCTTTAACCATAATGGTTGATTTTTCGGCATCCGATTGCTCTGCATTTGATACAGTAGACGTATTGATGTCGATTTTCGAGCGTTGAAAAATCAGGTCATTACATTGGAGATCAATTGTCTTCGGTTTTGCATGTGGATTATGCTGGGGATGATTGTTTGGAAAAGGAGGTTGCTGATTGTTTGGAGAAGGAGTTTGTTGTTTGATCGAATGGGGGATTAGTTAGTTTTTTGGATTCAATTGATTTGGTGGGGCAACCAGAGACCAGGGATACTTTAAGTAAGCACGTTATTGATGACATTCATCTTGTTTTGAGCAGTTCAGTATGTAACATTGATGTTAGCAATGTGAGCATATATTTGGATAATTCTATGATGCGGCGTTCTTTTCTTTTAGCAAATGTTTGTGCTAGTGATGTCGGCGACGAATCTGTTTCTTGTTCTTCCTCATCAAGGAGAGGTAGGCATAGAAAGTCTGTGGCTGTTAGTGGATCGGTGCGACGTAGTGCAACGATCCTTTGTAGCCAGTCTTAGTCCACAGGTGAGTTACATGATTCGAGTGCCACGAGTGGTGCTACGAATTCAGGCTCAAGTATGATGTCTGATTTGGATAGTATGTATTCATCAATTGCTTTAGGTAGTTTGTATTCTTTTGAGTTTAGTCAATTAGGTATAGATACCTCTTTTTTTTCTGGTGTTGGGGTAGATCTAGAGTATATTAGAAGTAGGGAATTTGATAGGGTTAGATCTGTTGGTATATTAGGATTATTAGTTGGAATATTAGAGGTTTGCCCGATTTACATAATTATGATAAAGTAAGAGCTTTTTTTTTAAAGACTATTCTATTGAGATTGCAATTTTACATAAAACTAAAATCGACTGTCCTGATATTCGTTTTATAGGAGATTAGATGGTTATCATTTTAGGAAATAGGCTTATTTACCTTCTGTTGGCGCTTCTAGGGTTTACTTATTGGGTGGCGGGATAATTCTTTTAAATTGCGCCAATGTACTACTAAGCAACACTCACTACATATTATTCTCATTAAGCTTAGTGATAATTCTATTTTAAATATTTCTATTGTTTATGGGCTAAACTCTAAAATGGTCGTCAGATTCTTTGGAATAAATGTCTAGAATTTAGATATTTAGCTCCTGGTTCTTGGATTTTGGGGGGTGAATTCAATGTTACGCAATTTCTAAGAGAGCGTTCACTATGGGAAGGTAATTTTTCTACTATGGGGGAACTTGACCAATTTATTATTAATTCTAATTTGATTGAAATTCCTTTTTCTAATAGAGCTTTTAAATGGTCTAATGTAAAGGAGTCCCAATCCATGGCTCTTCTTGATAGATTTTTCGTTAGTGATGAAATTGAGGATAAATTTCCAATTCATAGAGTTTTTGGTTTTCCTTACATTTATTTTGATCATTGTCCTATCATTCTTACATGTGATCATCATAGAGTTATTAATAGATCTTTTAAATTCGAAAAAATGTGGTTATTAGAGTCCAAATTTTCGACTTTAATTAAAAATAAATGGATTTCTATGAGCTTTTATAATATTAGAAATATGGATAATTCTGTAAAAAAATTTGTTTTAAAACTTAGGGGT
Organism: Allium cepa; assembly: GCA_030765085.1. Taxonomy (NCBI): domain Eukaryota; kingdom Viridiplantae; phylum Streptophyta; class Magnoliopsida; order Asparagales; family Amaryllidaceae; genus Allium; species Allium cepa. The sequence goes on from CM060940.1 coordinate 327,756,970, forward strand.
CTTAGGAGCTTTCTTAAAAATTGGAGTAAGAATGTTTTCGGTAGTATTAAAATTAAAAAAGAAAATATTCTTTCCAAAATTCTTAAAATTAACAAGATAGAAGAAACTAGACAACTAAATCTTGGTGAGCATAACGTTCTTTCTATTCTAAAAGAAGAGCTTAATTCAATTTTATAAAAGGAGGAGGTTATGTGGAAACAGAGATCTAGAATTCGATGGATTAATGAAGGTGATAATAATACCAAAATTTTTCATAATATGCATAATAGTAGAAAGCGTAGTAATACGATTAATTCTATTTTTGTAAATAACGGAGAATTGGTCGATCAAAGTGATCTTAATAAGGCTTTTACCGACTATTATAGAGATATTTTGGTAATAAAAATAAATATAGAATTAATATCAGATGGAATGATCTTTATTCTTCTAATTCTATCATTGTCCTTTCTGAGACTGATAATCCTTTTTTCTGAAGGGGAAATTTGAAAGTTGTTAAAGACATGCCTGGTGATAAATCCCCGGGTTCTGATGGGTTCCCTATTTTCTTTTACAAAATATATTAGGATGTTTTAAAATTTGATTTAATTAGCACATTTAATGATTTCTGTAATGGAAAATTGCAATTAGGAAGATTTAATTTTGCAAATGTTATTTTATTGCACAAAAAATCGGTGCTAATAATTTAAAAGGCTTTAGACCTATTTCCTTAATTAATTGTTCTGCTAAAATTATTTTAAAAGTTTTAGTTGTAGGAAATGTGGATTACGGATCTTAAGGCAGAATTAACACTGGGGGGGATGTTAATTAATTTTATGAATCATTTTTTAGAACTTTTCGAATTTAATCCAAACAGATGCATTCACAAACACAAAAACAATCACAGAATCAGACACAAATGCAAATAGTAAATAAAAGCAGCGAAGAAAAGAACACACCAGAATTTTATACTGGTTCAGAGTTACCCTATATCCAGTCCCACACAATTTCTTGTGCAGATTTCTTTTCAAGGCCATGAGATACACCCTACTGTCTCCGACTCTATGGCTCACTCTCTTGATTTAACCAGGCTATAAGATCACCTAATTGATTTACGGGCTACAATCACACCCAACTGATTTACTGGCCACATTCACACCGTTTCCAATCACAATTTCATAGATAGAGACTCAATATACTTCGATCTTTCGTTCTTTGATTACAAATGATCGTATAAATCTGAATAGCACCGAGATCTTTGGGAGAGAGTGGCAGCTAGAGATGATCGAGTTTGATTCACTTCGAATTTCGATAGAGTTTTGTTAAAGTAGTTGAAATATAAAAGAATTTTTGAGTGGAGAAGAAGGAGTGAAGAAATGAAGAAAAACTAACTTAAAATTTGTTGAAAACATCTGGTATTTATAGGAGACAACGGTCATGTCCATTCATGAAAGGTTTTGATGAATAAGCACTTCTTTTGAAAATTTGAATTTTAAATTCTATGGCTAGCATGTCGACATGGAAGGACGAGGGATGTCGACATGCCTATGTTATTTTTGAAAATAGATTTTGCTTTAAAATAATTTCTATTCTAAAACTTGTCAAAACAATTTCTAAACTTTTTAAACCATTTTGAATATAGTTTAAACTTATAACAAAGTTTTAGAAAGTAATCTTAAAATATATAATCTATAATATAAAAGTAATATTAAAACTATCTTTAAAATATGTTAAAGCTAAAAATATTAAACTCAAGAGATAGTTTAAAAAACAGGAGATGACTTTGAAATTAATATGATTAAAAATAGTTTTTGAATTAAGGCTAAAATATTTAAATTGATAGAGATGACTTTAAAAAGATAGTTTTGAAAAATTAAATCATCTTGAAAATTTCGTGGATTCCATTCCACTTGAGAAGATCGTGGATTCCATCCCACTCAGGAGGTCGTGTGTTCCATACAACTATTAAAGCGAGAAGGTGAATTCCATTCCACAATTAAAATCTGAATAAAGATTTTAGTGCTATTATGAAGTTTTAACATAAATCCAGTCTCTATTACTTATCTTGATATCTTGAACTTTTGATACTCATAAGTCTTCAGTCATGATTTCTTTAATCTTGAATTCATCAGTATTGAATCTCTATACCCATTCTTGAATTTTTATACCGTACAATCTTCATCCTCACTACCTACATATATATATCCTGCATATAAATATATATCTAGACAAGAAGATTATTATTTATATTTTATAACAAGTCCTAAGGTTGTTTTCATCAAAACCATCATCTCAGGAACTAACAATCTCCCCCTTTTGATGATGAAAACCTATGTTTATAAAATCTGCTCCGACAAACTTCGATTCTACTCCGACTCCCCCTTAATCTACTAATACCTCCTTAATCTAATCCTATCTAACCTATTTTGTAATTCTCCCCTTTTGTCATCAACAAAAGCTAATTCCTAAACTGCATAACTCCCCGTTAAACCGTGGAACTAAAATCCTGCCTAACCTATTATCTCCTCTCCCGATCTATTGGATGTCTATGCGTCTTTTTCCAGATTGGTTGATCAATAAAATTGGTAAAATAAGAAGAGACTTCTTATTGAGTGGGGAAAACTCTAACCATAGTATTAAATGCTTAGTGAATTGGGAAACTATTTGTAAATCCAAAAAGAAATGTTGTTTAGGAGTCATTAATTTGCATAACATGAATTTGTCTTTGTTAGTAAATGGTTATGGAAGTTTATGGATATTAATGATAATCCTATTTAGAAAGAAATCATTTCTAAATATTACTATAATGGCTGTAATAATTTACATCAAATTACTCCTACAGTTATATGTAAACCGTCTAAATTTTAGAAATCAATTTTAAAATGTCATGAAATTTTTAACCTAGGCACTAATACAATAGTTCATTCAGGTAATAGTACTTCTTTTTAGTATGATCGTTGGATTTATGTTATCCATCTTAGTATAGAATTTAAAGAGCTTTACGAAATTTGTAATTTTAAGAATCCTTTAATTATAGAAATTTTTCTTTCGAAAATGACCCCTCTTGAAGTTTTAGTTTTAATAGAATTTTAGTGAATTCTATTCTTAGGCAGCTTTCTTTGCTTTATGCTCGATTAAATCTATATAATATTGATAATGAAAATGATAATATTAGTCGGAATGGAATAAGAGTAAGAAATATACTTCTATCCTTTTTTATAGATTTCTTAACTTCTTGGGTGTAGCAAATAACTCTTTTAAATTTATTTGGAAAAAAAAGCTCCTCCTAAATCTGAAATTCATATGTGGTTAACCATGTATGGAAAACTAAATACTATAGAATTTTAAAAACAATAAATATGCAAATTGATAATAAATGTTATTTTTGTAATCTGCATTTTGAAGATATTAAACATATATACCATGATTGCATGGATACTTACTACATTTTGAATAATACTCTCAAAAATTTTAACTTTTGTCTTACAACTAAAATTTCTGATTGTGATTACTATTGGAATAATTTTTTATATAAGTTTAAAATGGAAAATAGATTTTTTACTTGATACTTTATTCGTAATAATTTATTGGTATATTTGGTTTGAGAGAACCAGAGAATTTTTAATGATAATAATAATAATCATTTTAATAAATTGATTTTATAATTTTTTCATTTTGTTTTAATTGGATCTCAAATCTTAAATATAAAGTAGCTAAAAATAACCATTTTAAAGAGTATCTTAATAAGGTTAGTAATAATATTAAGATATTTAAACATAAAAACAATATTTTTGACATTAATAATTGTAGTATTAACATTTTTTCAAACTTAAATGATGATTTCACTGTGTACCTTTTATAGATATAGGTTTAGGCCAGACGTGGTGTTAGATTCTTTTTGCAGGTACACAGGATTACTAATGGCAGGATTGCGGTTTGCAACGAGGATTCTTCTCAATTCTTCTACATCTTCAGTATGGCGTTTTACTTTCTCGATGATCCACTTTCAGCGAGGCACTCTCTCCAGTTCTACCGTGTCCACAAAGAGGGGCTTTCCATTCCAGATCTTTCGCATTACCATTTCTTTCGAGTTTACAGCGTGGCGCTTCCTTCTCAGACGGAGCTGGCTTCTAGTATCATTGGCGATGAGATGCTCCATAGTTTTTTAGATACTTCTAACACCTCAATATTGGACGGTGACCTTATCGAAGTTCGACATTGAAGTGTAATAGGGAGTGGCCTTGCCGGAGCTCATTATAGGGGTACCTGAGTTATTTTCTTTTTTTGTACTATGATTGGCTACCTGCCAGGCATGTTGGCAGCACCTTGGTTTATGTGATATATACATATTACATGCGTGCTCTCCTCTTTTCTAACAGATCACACATTTTTCTCAAAAAATATATTTTTTTTCTAATTAAATAACTTTCATCTAGTTACTTAGTTAATTTTTCTCGAGTAAAAGGACGCGTAGAGTTACACTATATAGCCATATCCTTGCAAACAAAAAGGTAAAAGTTCGTGATCAACAAGCCTGGTCAGTAGCCAAAAACAACAAAGTTTACTGGAATCCAAGATCCAAAGACCTATACGTTCAACAACATAGCTAATATTTTAATTTACATAAGTAGCCAGCCATAACTATTCATATCATCACACCATCATCCTTTAGAATCCATTAGCATTTTTGTTACTTGCGAACTCTTGAATCCCATAACAAGATAACCAAAGCTGAAGAGGCCATAAATCCCACTTGTCCATTCAAAAATCATTTTCATAATAATGTTAGCAATATAAGTATAGCTTTTCCTTTTGGCTTCAAAGAAAATTTCATTTCTTTTTCTCTCCAGACAGCCTAGGTAATGGCTAGAACTAGACAGACTTTGGTGGAGAGGGAGCTCCCTGATCTATGTGAAGCCAAATGCGAAACCATGTCGGTAGCAAATATGTCCATGTTTATAAACAAATTCAAAGCATATGAATTCCAAAGTCGATTAAAAAATCACATTGTTAGAAGATGTGATCAGAGCAATCACAATCCTGATCGCATAAGAAGCAACCATGGCTAAGCCGAGGTGCTTCTAGGGTAGGAGTTTGGTTGTGTTCTTCTTATTCGACATTACAAGCCACACATATATCTTAAACTTTGGTGGTACCTTAATATTCCAAAGCAATGAAGTTCATAAACATAACAGAGAAGTTGTAGAATTGGTATAAAGATTTGATAACATAAACAGAGAAGTTCATAGTCAATGTCTGTTGCAAGTTGGATATTGTTGGTCATTTTAAGAGAAAGATAAGGTCTCTGAGGTTGTCATTTACGATGATAATGTTGAATAAGATGGAGAAATGCCTATTGCTGAATGCTTGATTGATGGCTATGAATCTGTTAGAAGCCATACTGAAGAGATTATGGAAGATTGATCTGAGGGAGACAATGTTAAGCCAAGGGTCAATCCAGAATGTAGTTATGTTATTATTTCCAGCACTGAGACATTCTGATGTGAAATTTGGTGCAACACGATAGAATGTCCTTTAAAAACCAAGGCAGTGTGAATTTGAGATCAGACAAAGTGAAGTTGTCGTTGTAATAACATCTATTAACTTAGGTTGGCCATGGTTTTTCGGAGTCAACGACAAAGCTCTAACCCCACTTGCCCTAAATAGCATTGTTGAACTGATATAGGTTAATAAAACCAAGACTCCTTGATTCTTAGGTCTATAAATAATATCTTAGGCCACTAAGTAGTTATCAAGGGAAGGGAGCTTGTAAAAAGATACCCAAAATGTTGGTAGGGAGGAGATGACAGAGTTCACAAGGGTTAACCTACCAACTCTCGAAAGAGATGAGCCTTTCTAATCAGCTAATTTGGCAAAATTTCTCAACGATATGGGCCCAGTCATTGTGATGAAGATTGGTAGGTCTAATGGTGAGGCCATGATAAGTCCAAAGGAAGGACTAAAGGGCTCAACTGAGGGAAGATGATATATGACATGCAATCTCCTGATTTTTCCCAATCATGATGCTGAACTTCTGGGAAAATTAATCTTTAGACCAGATGTCAACTCGAAGTAATGAAGCAGATGCTTCAACGAAGCAATGGATAAAGGATGGGGAAGAGAAAGTAAAATGGTGTCGTTAGCATACTGAATGGAGTTGATTCTTAGAGGAATTACATTGTTACCTAGGAAAGAAAGCAGTCCATAAGAGCAGGCTTTATCGACCATAAATCCAAAAGTATCAACTTGCAGGTTAAAGGGCAGAGAGAACGTCCTATTGTCTAAGTCCACAACTAATGGCAAAAAGATCCCCACGTTGGCCTTTAATACAAATGGAAGAACCTAATAACGTGAGGATTCCTCTAATCTAAATGATGAACCTATAAGGAAAACCTCTATGCTTAAGCACATCTAGGATGAAATTCTAGTTCAAGGAATGAAAGCTTTATAAAAGTCAAGCTTAATATCGGCGTAGTTAATTTTTGCCCTATAATAGTAACGATTCGCTTCCTGAACTGCTGCAATGTTGTCCAAAAAAGGTCAGTCACCGGTGAATGCGGAATAGCCTTAATTAGTCAAGAATTCCATGAAGGGTGGTTGATGATTTGCCCAAACTTTTATAATCAATTTGAATATTATATTTTCACTAGACTTGAAATCAAATGTGGAGGAAGCACCATCTTCTTAGGGATAAGGATGACGTTTTTTGCAAGGCAAGATGGTTTTACAATAGACCGTACCCCTTTTTCATAATAATACGAATAGGCATGAGGTGAATATACCTCAACAACTTATGTTACAACACATGCTTACATAGCTTGTAAAATAGCAACGCACACCATTACAGGACTATGACATGAAACAACAAACTATGATAAACATGGGACATAACCTAAATCCTATTACCAACAAAATACTAACATTTCAATCATCAATGAATCACCATGTGTAATTTTTCCAAAATCCAAGCATATATCAGCGGTAAATAAGACAAGCCAGTACTGTTAGATCAATATGAGCAAGCATACCTAATTTTCCACCATCATTGACTTTGACAGAGAAGGATGGAACTCATAAACAATAATCAACACAACTAGTCACAACTAAGGGAATCTTAGATGTGATTCACTAAACAGAGTTTAATGATTCAAAGCATTGGACATGAATGCGCTTATTCACAAGGAAATAGATAGCGCAACCAAAATCTCTAGCAATGGAAGTGCAAAACGAGCATGACACTAACTACCACATAAGATACATAACAACACCAAATAACACAAACAATGCAGTCAGATAGGAAGATCAGTGTCGAGGGAAAGAGGAGTTGCATCATGAGGGAGAGGAACTTCAGCCAAATAAACCATTAATGGAAAAGCCATCCAGTGTGTGGCATATCAAATCATTGCAACTAAAAGAAGTAGACACAACAGCTCATATGTAGACGCAAGCATAATAGCAAATTCTAACCACTAGCATCGCCACACATTGTTTCCAAAAGCCAATAGAACCACTTTCCCATAGCCATAAAAACCACAACACCAAAACCAAGACGCCCCACAGATGTCCTATCTCCCATGAAAAAGCACCGGACCAATACAGTGAACAAACTTCCATGTATTTCAACGGTGACGGGACAAGCCATTCAAAAATCAATGGGTTCTAAATCTTCAAGAAATTAGGCACAAAATTTAATGGAAAGATTAGGAGTAGGAAAGATGGAATAGCCAAATGGGTATGGGAAGGACAAGTTCCGAGAAGAACGAAACACCGGACTAGGGATAAGAGAGGCTAAAAATTTGTGAAGGGGAAGCGTAGCAAGGCAAGAACTAGGTAAGAAACCAAGGAGAAAGAAATAGAGATATGAAAATGGAAAATGAAGTCGTTGCGGGGGAAGAGAGAGAAAAAGTTGATTGTTAGGGATAGGATTAAAGATAAGGGAAGAAAGAGGGCGGCTCAAAACCTAGATCACTATTATCTATATTTTTAGATTTTTGATAAGGTACATTTTTTGAGATAAGGATGATGTTGAAGGAGTTTGGATATGAAATATGATCCAGATTTGAATGTAATTCCTAGAAAATGTTGTAGAACCTAAATTTTAGAAAGCTCCGGAAGCGCTTGAAGATAGCCGACGAAAAGTCATCGGGACCAGGCGCATTGTCACCGTCATGTCTTAAAGGGCACTCCAAATCTCATTAACCTCAAAATCCATGTCAATAGGTGCATGAAAATGAATCTCCATGAGGTAGAGTTAGTCCCGGTCAGTAATTTGCATAGTGGAGTTGTTGGAGGAGAAGACATCTTTATAGTTCCTTGTAAAGACATTAAGGACCACAAATTAGTCAAATATCTCCCTACCCTCATGAATTATACTATTAGTAGAGTTAGATCTACGTATATCATTAGCCTCACAAAGGTCCTAACCTTTAGCTTGTTTGCCCTTGACCTTTGTTTCTAGGCTATTTCCTACTAAGACATATGTTAGCCATAAAATCCACTTAAGAACAGATGTATGAAAGAAAGTTAATGAAAATGTCGGGCACTATTGGCATGGGTTTTGTTAAAGGTCACAAAATAACATTTCGAAGGCATTGAGAAAGCTTTGAGGAAGTCGCAGGCACTAGGCACCGTCAGCAGTGATAAACAGTAAAGAAGCTTTCGAAGAAAAAGGTGGAGCTACCCTTCCGCCATTGTCAACCCTTCGAAGCAGATGGATCCACGTATATAGAGAAGGCAAGGATAGGCTCGAAACCCCTTTCGAAGGCAATGAACATCAACCTCTCACATGCACGCCAAACCTTTCGAGGCTAAAGGTTTCGCTTTCATTCAAATTGCTCAAAACAACCCTTCTGAAAGCATAGCCAAGCATTCCAAAACGATCGAAGCCGATAACATTAGAAGAAGGTTCTGCAACAATTCCCAGGCATGCACTCGGAAGCCACCTACTACATCGAAACCATTGATACTTCAATGTCTTCGAAGCCCTTATGGGCCATCGACAGAATTGAAAGCCCATATCTTACTTCTGATGGTAATAAGGTAACATGAAGAGAAAAACGCATTTGAGGCCCTTTCGATGACGTTGAAAGCAATTAAGGAGAAAGTAGGAAAAAGGGACACTAAAAATTTGACAAAGGCGAAAGTTGGATAAAAGACCCTTTCCACAATGTCGAAAGGTCTGGAATAAACAGAGGGGAAGCGCAAGGGTGAGTTAACGGACTCGAAAGAGATGCCTTTTGACTACATCAAAGGTAGGCGAGGCCTTTCGATCATGTCGAAGGGATGATGAATAATATAAAAGGGCCTTTCGATTAGGTCGAAATCATAAGCACGGATAGGGGCCGACCAGCATCTATAAATAAGACCTAAGGGGTCCAGTTTTGGGAATCAGACTGTCACGATCCGAAATTGACACTAAATACCTCACTTGTGTTCGACTGCCGAAAATTCAAACATCGAACTTCAGTCGGATGAGCTTATAACAACATTAGATGAATATAAAACAGCGAAAACAAAATGAATATCATGCATTACATCACAGATATAACATCATCATAATATCCATTACAACATCAGAGTATTCTTATACATATATCAAAACTCCAAATAGAACATCGTAATAGAATAACAAGCGATCATATGTCAAAAAGTCTTCAAAGGAAAGAAGCGATAGCGAACCTCCAAAAACTAAGCACCTTGATATCCAAATCTTCCAAAATATCTCCAAGACAAAAGCCTCCAAAATACTGCTAACACCAGAACACGGAAAACCTGCTACTAAGCTGCCCGTGTGGAAATGATGGGTACCCAAAGTTTGGAAAAGAAACAATAAACTCTGGGTCAGTCATGGGACTGGTATGAGTAAAAAAACAGTTGCTTTGAAATAAACAAAATTTTAAAAGAAAACCATTCTGCTTTTAGAAAATGAAGCTATCATAAGGCCTCCCGGCACACACACAATGCAATCGCACACTTGGAGGAGATTTCCCCTTATGATAGTCAAATATGCTTGATACGAGAAAAGTTCTTGATATTATTACCAGTGCATAGTGTGAAAATATTTCGAAAATATAATATTAATCTTAGCCAGCATAGGTACCATTATACTATGCCTACTATAGCTACCATGTTAAATGGCAGGTTCTACAACTAAAACCGTACATGGCTCATATTGTTTCTTTGGATTTCCAACAAATGGTCAGGCTAAGGAACTTCCTACTCCCACATGGGTACGCCTCTGGAGGGACGTCCCGAGAACCTACTCGGTTCTCTGCCAACACAAGGCCGGGTTACCTCTGTATCTAGGTAACTACTACTCGAGTATGCCACCGCTCGGTCGTTTGCGACCTTTATCCAAGGGCCCTCTATAACAAAGCAACAACCATACAGTAAATGAGATTACAGCAACTACATAGATAAAGTATCTGGGCTCCATACCATGATACTACCTTTTTCCAGAAGGAAATGACATACCCTAAAGGGTGCGACCCTCATAACATTTCTGTATCTTTCCTGTTTCGACCACTCCCGGGGTGTGAGGTCCGATGAGGTCTCGTCCACAAAGCTACGCTTTACACGAAAGCCATGCTTTGATCACAAATGATCAACAAATGATCATCAACACACAGCAGCACTTAGCATGCCACACTACCAAATTGGGAGTATACCGCTAATAACCTTCAACTACATAACCTCTAAGCTCGTACGTCTCAGAGAGGGGTGTTAAGCTAAGAGAATAAATTCTCCGCCACCAACAGATATGTATTTGAAAGAAATCTGCTTTATATTTCAAAGTGTAGTATCAGACACACACCATACAAGTCTATTTTGGGTTTGAACAGAACCGAAGGCACTTCATCCAATAAAGGAAGAAGCCCTTGCAAATCCGGGTATCCACAATTCCGATCGGACTCCCCATCACATGTGGAGATCTCTATACCATCTCAGTGCAGAGACATTCGATAGGTTATCCTATCGTTTTCGAAGACACCCGGTCTTCACCACCGTCTTCAAATGCTATTAATTTCGTCGTATCATTATTCGAAATGGGTTATATGACACAAAGTCCTCTCCCGGCTAATCCGAATAGCGAACGCTTAATTTTAAAACACGTGGATGTATCAATTATAAAGATTCTCGTTCAGGGTTCGATGTGGGTTTCGGATAACTAACTGAAATCCGACTCCCTGTCGCATCAAAGTTTAAATGCCGTTTTACGGACAAAAGGGTTTTCATAGAAACAAATCACGAATCACAGTTCAGCATAATGCAATTCACATCACACAGTATCACAATCACAACAGAAATATCAATCCAGTACACAACATTTGATAATAGTTAATCATTTCCAATTAAGATGAATGTGATTTAAGTGAATTAACCACATAACTATTTCTATTGATTATTTTATATCAATGATTAATTATTCTTAACTACGAATTAATTAAATCTTAATTAACTTTATTAATTAATTATTCCTTAATTAATTATCTTAATTAAATACTAATTATAAATTGATTGACTTTACTTATCTAATTAACAATTCTTAATTACAAATAAATTAGGCACTTAATTATTAATTAACCAATCTTTAATTACAAATTGATAAATCTCTAATTCCTTAGTTAATTACAATTATAAATTAATTAATCATTCTTAATTATTTTCCAAAAAAATTAGTTAATAATAATTTTTTATCTTAAAAAATCTTCCTTAAACTTTGAAAACTTTAATGGTAATTAAATTTCAACACTTGTCATACATTAGCTACTTAATTAAAGTATTAATTGGATTTTAAAACTTTGTTAAGTATTTACTTAAATAATTTAAAACTTATAATAATTTCTTGGCTTAATTTGTCAAACATTAATTTAAGTCATTAATATTCAAAATTGTTTAAGATGACACAACTTCAATTTTTTTTAGCTGAAGGTCTCGAAACTACACCGAGAAAATCCCTGCGTTTACTCGAGTTAATCTCGAGTTTCTCCCACCTATTTTCTGAGTTATTCTTCTTCCCTCTCATTCGTTTCTTCTTTTTCGTTTTTTTCCAGTTAAGTTGAATTTAAGCTTAAGTATAAAATATAGTATCAGTTAAACTCTCTCGTGCTGGGCTAAAACTTGAAGCAGTCGACCACTTTACTCGAGTAACGACTCGCGTCGCTCACCCCCACCAGTTTTCTGACATCAAAACGTTATCGTGCACGTGCACGGCGTCGCGCCGCTGCTCCGGCGTAATCCACTACTTTCGGCAAGTCGCGAACTCACCTACACTCGATTCGACACCAAAATTTTCAAATCGAAATTAAGCAATTCGCTCGAATTCCTGAACTCAACCAAACCAACGAAACCACTTCACCGTAGTTGCTCAGACCACCGGAGCTGCCCCAACTCCATCCACACTACGTCAACACCTCATGCTACCATCCCCTCGAGTATCGAGAGGCTCGATCAAACAGAGGAGACGAACACGTCTCATTTCTTAACCACATCCAATTCGAGCCTTAAACCCTAAAATGGCCTCGTCCCTTCAATTCGTGCAATAGAAAAAAAATTTGACAATTTTTCTGGAATCATCGATGAACAAACCTACTTTGCACAAAATTTCAACATCCAAAATTGAATCGATCATCAGAAAATGGTTAAAATGCATATTTTGTTCAACTGTGAACTGCTCGTGGCATAAGCAACTAAAAATTCCTATTTTTGTTTTAAAATCCTATTTTGCAGTGAGGATCCAAGTTATGAACTTGAATTAGCATTTTACAACAATCGAATTCAACAAAATATAACATGTTTACTTGTAAAACAAGATTCCAGTGGTATATTTCACTAACATGTTTTAAAACAGATTTAAAAATCGTGATTGAGGTTTAAACTTCTTGTTTGATTGAAAACTTTAAGCTTTACAATGATTTAATGAAAATAATTTGAATTTGAATAAATATTCAACCCTGTAATAAATAAACAGAGAAATACAGTATACATAACAACTTACATATAAACACAGAATTATATTCAAAAATAAAACACATACAACACCATATTATCAATGAATCATCTGTACGGTTTTGAATTAAACTTAAAACTTTAAAATTTATGTTTACTCACCTGAAACAAGTTTGTGAACAGGGAGCTGCTTTTGTTTTGAAAACCTGCAGTTGATCTGCCTTTAAACCCTGTTTTGTTTTTTTGTTGAATTGAATTTAAGTTTTGTAAGAATGGTGATGTTTAATTCTTTTTTTCTTTTCTTTCTGGCTTTGCTATGTTATTGAACGAACAAGAAATAATATGGATATATATATATATATATATATATATATATATAAAGGAACAGCTAGTACAGGGGAGGAATTTCTAGTGTAGTTAGTTCCTCTTCTTTTTTTATTTTGTTATTTGATCAGATTTTTTCCTTGCCTCCATCTTTGACCAGAGATTTTTCTTTTGGAGGCTGAAATGATTTTTTTTCATTCGAAATGACTTGTTTCTGTGCTGAGAATAGATGGTATTAAATGCATATGCTTCCCATTTTGTTTACAGCTTTATCTCATTTGATTTTTTTGTAAACATATTTTGTTTTATCTTCTTGCATACATCTTTGTTTTGTTATCTTGCATACACAAAATTTACATACATTAACTTGTTTGGTTTATCTTACCTTATATATTTATGTTTAACACAAATTCTTTTTTATATTTTTTTTTAATTATTTATTTAAAGCTTAAACTACCAAATACTTTATTTATATCCATATATTTTTGTAATATTTAATATTAATAATATTTTATTTTTTTTGAAACTTTTCAAATTAAATTTCAAAAGTTCAAATAAGTTACCATATTTAAATTAATAAATTTTGGGATGTTACAGATATCCCCCCTTAAGAAAATTTTGTCCTCGAAATTTGAAAGAGAGAGAAAAGCAAACAAAGAATATACGAATTCAGAAGAGGATAGAGAAATGGCTTACCGGTTTAAGCCGAGATATCCACTCTGCAATTGGGATATGATTTCTGCATGCTATCTTCGGTTTCCGAAGTGCAGTCCATTGGATTGCCACTCCAGTGTACTTTAACCGGTTTTACAACTTTGTTTCTCAATTGCTTTTCATCACGATCTACAATCTTTATTGGTTCTCTTTTAACTGTTAAATTGAGAGTGATTTCGAGATCCTGCTGAGCAGCTTCTTCAATAATACTATCTGGATCGTGCACATACTTCCGAAGATTAGAAATGTGGAATACATCATGTACGCCAGATAACCAGCTTGGCAACTGCACTCGATAGGTAAAAGAACCGATCCTCTCCAGAATAGGAAAAGGACCAATATTTCATGGTGCTAGCTTACCGGTCTTCCCAAACCTCAATACACCTCACATTAGAGACACTTTAAGAAAGACAGAGTCCCAAATCTGGAATTCCAAATCCCTTCTTCTACGATTATAATAACTCTTTTGACGACTTTGAGCCGTTCTCAATTTCTTCCGTGTAAAATCAACTTTCTCTGTGGCTTCTTTAATTCTGGCCAAAGAACGAGTCTATCACCAGCCTTAATCCAGCATGCGGGTGATCGACACGGATGACCATATAAAGCTTCAAAAGGAGCCATCTCTATACTGGCCTGATAGTTATTGTTATATGAGAATTCAACCAGATGTAAATGGTCCTCCCAAGAACCACCAAAATCAAGTATACAAGCACGCAATAGGTCTTCTTAGATTTGGTTAATCCTCTCAGTCTGGCCATCAGATTGTGGGTGATAAGCGGTGATGAAATTCAGTTTTGTTCCCAATGCGTCTTGAAATGCCTCCTAAAATCTACTAGTGAAGATCGGGCGACGATCACTCACTTTGCTGCTAGGAATACCGTGGAGACCGAAAATTTCTTTCACACACAACTCGGCCAAACTTACTGCCGTGCGGGTAGATTTCACTGGCAAAAAGTGGGCTGTCTTAGTCAAACGGTCCACAATGACCCAAATTGCTTCATTGCCTTTCCGAGTACGAGGCAACCCGTCGATGAAATCCATTGATACTTGGTCCCATTTCCACTTGGGGACCTCTAAAGGCTGAAGTAAACCCGCCATTTTCTTTTTATCGCTTTTGATTTGTTAGCAAGTAGCACAGCGACTCACATATATAGATATGTCCCTTTTCATTCTCTTCCACCAGAAAGTTCTTTTGATATCTCTATACATCTTAGTCACTCCTGGATGGATGCTGAATTTAGATTTGTGACATTCATTTATAACTTCTCCTTTTAATTTCGGAATATTTGGGAACAAATTCTGCCATTTAATCTTATAACCCCATTATCATCGATTCCAAAACTGGAATCCTCACTTCGACGAATCCTTCCACGTATTTCCTGAAGAAACTTGTCCTCTTTTTTCTTGTTGGCGATTTTCTCAAGAAGAGTAGGAGCAATGACAAGGTGAGCAAGAATAGCATGCTTTCTACTCAAGGCGTCGGCAACTACATTGGCTTTTCCGGGCGTATACAGAATATCTAGTTCATAACATGCCAGAAATTCCAACCAGTGTTGTTGTCGCAGATTTAAATCTTTCTGGGTGAAGAGATATTTTAAAGATTTGTGGTCGGTGAATAATTCGAATTTTTCACCTAAAGAAATAGAGTGCAATAAATATATTTTTTAAGTTAAGTTAAATTCGTAAATTGTTAAGAAAGCTGAAAAGATTTTTACCCAGAAGATAATGTCGTCATATTTTCAAAGCGAAGATAATAGCTAAGAGTTCCAAATCATGGGTTGGGTAGTTTCTTTCATGAGGACGTAATTGTCTACTCGCGTAGGCAATTACCTTCCCATTCTACATTAATACTACACCCAAACCATCACCGCAAACGTCGGTATAAATAGATAAACCCTGGTTCTCGTCGATAATAGCGAGAACAGGAGCGGTGGTCAGTCTCTTCTTCAACTCCAGAAAAGCTTCGTCGCATTTCGGAGTCCAGTTGAATTTTGCATTCTTCATTGTTAGCTTAGTCAACGGACTAGCTATCTTAGACAAGTCCTGAACAAACTTCCGATAATAACGTGCTAAACCCGAAAAGCTTCAAACTTCTTTTGGGTTAGAGGGTTTCCTCCAATCAAGAATAGCGGAAATTTTGCTAGGATCAACAGAAATTCCTTCTTCATTAACAATATGGCCGAGAAATTTAACTTCTTTGACCCAGAAATGGCATTTGGAAAATTTTGCGAATAGAATATTCCTCCTTAATATCTCCAAAACGATTCTAAGATGCTCGGCTTGCTCCTCTTCGGTCTTGGAATAGACCAAAATATCGTCAATAAACACAAGCATAAATTTATTCAATAGCTCCCGGAACACACGAGTCATAAGATATATGAAGTATGCTGGAGCATTAGTTAGCCCGCAAGGCATGACTAACCATTCGTAGAACATATTAGGACCCCTTAAAGTGGTCAAATGAACAAAATCTTCGACGATTCGTAGTTGACGGAACCCCTGGGCTAGATCCATCTTCGAAAAGAAATGAGCGCCATGCAATTGATCAAATAGATCATCAATTATAGGTAGATGAAATTAATTCTTAAGAGTCAGCTTATTGAGATCGCGGTAATCTACACACAATCTCAAAGATCCATCCGATTTAGCAACAAACAGGATGGCTGAACCCCATTCAGAAACACGGGGTCGAATTAACCCTTTATTTAGCAAATCATCAGTTTGCTTGACTAATTCAACCCTTCCCTGGGCCCCATCCTGCGACTTGCATGAACGACAGGACGAGCATTGGGTACTAGGTCAATTCTGAATTCTATTTCTCGAGGTGGAGGTAAAGAGTTCACCTCTTCGAACACGTCCGGAAAATCTCTAACAACGGGTATGGCCTCCACACTAGGTTCGGGATAACCCAAGTTATACATCAACCCTTCTCTTTTAGGACTAGAGTCCTCACAAGAAATCACGATGAAATCTCCAAATTAGTTTTTTGATCGAAATCAATGATTATTGCAATCCAATTTGGCTTCATATTTTGCTAGCCAATCCATTCCGAGTAAGACTTTAAACTCGTTAAAATCAAGGACAAAAAGACCGATAGGGAATTGGTAACAAGAATACGAGATAGGAACGTCTCTACATCAAAGACAAAGGTTTATGGGACCTCCAACTGGATTCTTTACGCATATAGGCTCATCAAAAAAGTCGGGTTCAAGATTTAATTCATTAATAGCTTGCTGAGAGATAAAACTATGTGTAGCGCCCATCTCAAACAGAACTCTAACAATGCTATCATAAATAGTGAGGTTACCTTCCAGAAATCCTTTCCCCTTTTCTACTTTGGAAGATGCAGGTTGGTCTTTGACTGTGTACACCTTGGCTATCTGAGCTTACTTCATGACTGGGCAGTCTTTAACTTCGTGTCCCAATTTCTGACAATAATAACATTTCGTGGGCTTCGCTTGAACAGATTGATCTCTCTTTGGCTTCTTGCAGCTGTTTGAGTAGTGGCCTTTTTCTAGACAATTGAAGCAAGTGACATTCTCTGCTGTGCTTCCCTGATTGATCTTCTTTTTCTCTTTACCCTGTCATGGTTTCTTGCCTCCAAATTTCCTCTTCTTCCAATTTTGATTGCTCGAATTTCCTTTCTCCACCGAGGCTTCTTGCATGTCAAGTGTAGCATATATGTATCTCATATCAACCAAATCTGAAAAGGATTCTTTGACGTGGCCAGTCATTCTTTCAAGGAACTTCTTATTCATTCCACGAATGAACCTTTCATTCTTCTTTAAAGGTGTATTCACAAATTCTGGACCAAAACGAGACAATTCATTGAATTTGTTTAGATACTCCTCGAATGACAAACTCTCATGCTTTAAGTCCATGAATTCCTGGTACATTCGAGAAATTCCAACCGATGGCATATAGCGCTTCTAAAATACTTCTTTAAATCTGTCCCAAGTAAACTCGTCTTCTGGCTTATCTATAGTAACTGTCTTCCACCATGCTAAGGCTTCTTCTTGAAGTTGCCAAGAAGCTATGAGTCGCATCTGATCATCTTGCAACTTTAGCCCTTTAAAGATTCTTTCACATGATCTGATCCATGCTTGGGCTTCAATAATCGACTCCTTGCCGGTGAACGACTTACCACCAATCCTTGAGAAACTCTTATATAAATCAGCCAGATTCGGCTGATGCTGAATAGATAAAGCTGCTTCTGCTGTTGGGGGAACTTGGATAGGTGCTATGGCATTTCCTCTCCCCCCCAGCTCTTCCTCTTCGTCCGCTCATTCTTACTATCTATAATTAGTAAGAAAATTGGTTTAGATATTCGAACGAGATATCTTAAGGAATATTAGCAGTTAAAGGAAATAGACTAAGAAAATTAAGGGTTTCGGTCTCGGTTATACTCATTCTAGGGTATACTTCATCCTATCTCTAATGAGCCATCTAATATGTTATACTCCGTGGCTAAAGTTCTTACTCAACCTTTAGCTTTGATACCACATGTCACGATCCGAAATCCAATGTTTGAAAATTGACACTAAATACCTCACTTGTATTCGACTGCCGAAAATTCAAATATCGAACTCCAGTCGGATGGAGCTTATAACAACATTAGATGAATATAAAACAGCGGAAACAAAATGAATATCATGCATTACATCACAGATATAACGTCATCATAATATCCATTACTACATCAGATTATTCTTATACATATATCACAACTCCAAAAATAACATCGTAATAGAATAACAAGTGATCATATGTCAAAAAGTCTTCAAAGGAATGAAGCGATAGAGAACTTCCAAAAGCTAAGCACCTTGATATCCAAAGTTCCAAAATATCTCCAAGACAAAAGCCTCCAAAATACTACTAACACAAGAACATGGAAAACCTGCTACTAGGCTGCCCGTGTGGAAATGATGGGCATCCAGAGTTTAGAAAAAAAAACAATAAACTCCAGGTCAGTCATGGGACTGGTATGAGTAAACAAAAACAGTTGATTTTAGATAAACAAGATTTTAAAGGAAAACCGTTCATGCTTTTAGAAAATGAAACTACCATAAGGCCTCCCGGCACACATACAATGCAATCGCACACTTGGGGGAGATTTCCCCTTATGATAGTCAAATATGCTTGATACGAGAAAAGTTCTTGATATTATTACTAGTGCATAGTGTGAAAATATTTCGAAAATGTAGTATTAATCTTAGCCAGCATAGGTACCATTATACCATACCTACTATAGCTGCCATGCTAAATTGCAGGTTCTACAATTAAAACCATACAAGGCTCGTATTGTTTCTTTGGATTTCCAACAAATGGTCAGGCTAAGGAACTTCCTACTGCCACATGGGTATGCCTCTAGAGGGACGTCCCGAGAACCTACCCGGCTCTCTGCCAAGACAAGGCTGGGTTACCTCTGCAGCTAGGTAACTATTACTCGAGTATGCCACCCCCGGTCGTCTGTGACCTTTATCCGAGGGCCCTCTACCACAAAGCAACAACCACACAGTAAATGAGATTGCAGCAACCACATAGATAAAGTATATGGGATCTATACCATGATACTACCTTTTTCCAGAAGGAAATGACATACCCTAAGGGGTGCGACCCTCATAACCTTGTCGCATCTTTTCTGTTTCGACCATTTCCGGGGTGTAAGGTCCGATGAGGTCTCGTCCACAAAGCTACGCGTTACAAGAAAGCCATGCTTTGATCACAAATGATCAACAAATGATCATCAACACACAGCAGCACTTAGCATGCCAAACTACCAAATTGGGAGTATATTGCTGATAACCTTCAACTACAAAACCTCTGAGCTCGTACGTCTCAGAGAAGGGTGTTAAGCTAAGAGAATAAATTCTCCGCCTCCAACAGATATGTATTTGAAAGAAATTTGCTTTATATTTCAAAGTGTAGTGTCAGACGCACAACCATACAAGTCTGTTTCGGGTTTGAACAGAACCGAAGGCACTTCGTCCAATAAAGGAAGAAGCCCTTGCAAATCCGGGTATCCACAATTCCGATCGGACTCCCCATCACATATGGAGATCTCTATACCGGAGCAACTCAGTGCAGAGACATTCGATAGGTTATCCTATCGTTTTCGAAGACACCCGGTCTTCACCACCGTCTTCAAATGCTATCAATTTCGTCGTATCATTATTCGGAATGGGTTGTATGACACAAAGGTCCTCTCCCGGCTAATCCGAATAGTGAATGCTTAATTTTAAAACACATTGATGTATCAATTACAAAGATTCACATTCAGGGTTCGATGTGGGTTTCAGATAACTAACTGAAATCCGACTCCCTGTCGCATCGAAGTTTAAATGCCGTTTTACGGGCAAAAGGGTTTTCACATAAACAAATCACGAATCACAGTTTAGCACAAAGCAATTCACATCACACAGTATCACAATCACAACAGAAATATCAATCCAGTACACAACATTTGATAATAGTTAATCATTTCCAATTAAGATGAATGTGATTTAAGTGAATTAACCACATAACTATTTCTATTGATTATTTTAAATCAATGATTAATTATTCTTAACTAGGAATTAATTAAATCTTAATTAACTTTATTAATTAATTATTCCTTAATTAATTATCTTAATTAACTACTAATTATAAATTGATTCACTTTAATTATCTAATTAACAATTCTTAATTACAAATAAATTAGACACTTAATTATTAATTAACCCATCTTTAATTACTAATTGATAAATCTCTAATTCCTTAGTTAATTACAATTATAAATTAATTAATCATTCTTAATTACTTTCTAAAACAATTAGTTAATAATAATTTTTTATCTTAAAAAATCTTCCTTAAACTTTGAAAACTTTAATGGTAATTAAATTTCAATACTTGTCTTACATTAACTACTTAACTAAAGTATTAATTGGATTTTCAAACTTTGTTAAGTATTTACTTAAATAATTTAAAACTTATAATAATTTCTTGGCTTAATTTGTCAAACATTAATTTAAGTCATTAATATTCAAAATTATTTAAGTTGATACAACTTCAATTTTTTTATTTAGCTGAAGGTCTCGAAACTACACCGAGAAAATCCCTGCGTTTACTCGAGTTCCTCCTACCTATTTTCCGAGTTGTTCTTCTTCCCTTTCATTCGTTTCTTCTTCTTCCTTTTTTCCAGTTAAGTTGAATTTAAGCTTAAGTATAAACTATAGTATCAGGTAAACTCTCTCGTGCTCAGGCTAAAACTCGAAGCAATCGACCACTTTACTCGAGTAACGACTCGAGTCGCTCACCCCCACCAGTTTTCTGACATCAAAACGATATCGTGCACGTGCACAGCGTCGCGTCGCCGCTCCGGCGAACTCCTACTTTCGGCAAGTCGTGAATCTCACCTACACTCGAAATTGACACTCGATTCGACACCAAAACTTTCAAATCGAAATTAAGCAGTTCGCTCGAATTCCTGAACTCAACACAACCAACGAAACCACTTCGCCGCAGTTGCTCAGACCACCGGAGTTGCCCCAACTCCGTCCACACTACGTCAACACCCCATGCCACCATCCCCTCGAGTATCGAGAAGCTCGATCAAATAGAGGAGATGAACACGTCTTATTTCTTAACCACATCCAATTCGAGCCTTAAACCCTAAAATGGCCTCGTCCCTTCAATTCGTGCAATAGAAAAAAAAATTGACAATTTTTCTGGAATCATCGATGAACAAACCTACTTCGCACAAAATTTCAACATCCAAAATTGAATCGATCATCAAAAAATGGTTAAAATGCATATTTTGTTCAACTGTGAACTGCTCGTGGCATAAGCAACTAAAAATTCCTATTTTTGTTTTAAAAATCCTATTTTGCAGTGAGGATTCAAGTTATGAACTTGAATTTGCATTTTACAATAATCAAATTTAACAAAATATGACATATTTGCCTGTAAAACAAGATTCCAGTGGTATATTTCACTAATATGTTTTAAAACAGATTTAAAAATCTTGATTGAGGTTTAAACTTCTTATTTGATTGAAAAATTTAAGCTTTACAATGATTTGATGAAAATAATTTGAATTTGAATAAATATTCAACCCTGTAATCAATAAACAGAGAAGTACAGTATACAGAACAACTTATATATAAACACGGAATTATATTCAAAAATAAAACACATACAAGACCATATTATTAATGAATCACCTGTACTGTTTTAAATTAAACTTAAAACTTTAAAATTTATGTTTACTCGCCTAAAACAAGTTTGTGAACAGGGAGTTGCTTTTGTTTTGAAAACCAGCAGTTGATCTGCCTTTAAACCCTGTTTTGTTTTTTTGTTGAATTGAATTTAAGTTTTGTAAGAATGGTGATGTTTACTTCTTTTTTTCTTTTCTTTCTGGCTTTGCTATGTTATTGAACGAACAAGAACTAATATGGATATATATATATATATATATAAAGGAACAGTTTGTACATGGGAGGTATTTCTGGTGCAGTTAGTTTCTTTTTTTTTATTTTGTTATTTGATCAGATTTTTTTTCCTTGCCTCCATCTTTGACCAGAGATTTTTCTTTTGGAGGCTGAAATGATTTTTTTCATTCGAAATGACTTGTTTTTATGCTGAGAATAGATGGTATTAAATGCATATGCTTCCCATTTTGTTTACAGCTTTATCTCATTTGATTTTTTTTTTGTATGTACATATTTTGTTTTATCTTCTTGCATACATTTTTGTTTTATTATCTTGCATACACAAAATTTACATACATCAACTTGTCAGATTTTCTTTGCTTGTATAAAATTGTTTTGGTTATTATATTTTTCTCTCTTTGTCTTGCATTCACATATGATTTTCCATATGTATTTATTTATGGTTGATCTTACCTTATATATTTATGTGTAACACAAATTCTTGTTTTTTTATATTTTATTATTATTATTTATTTAAAGCTTAAATTACCAAATACTTTATTTATATTCATATATTTTTGTAATATTTAATATTAATAAAATTTTATTTGTTTTGAAACTTTTCAAATTAAATTTCAAAAGTTCAAATAAGTTACCATATTTAAATTAATAAATTTTGGGATGTTACACAGACTTTGGGATCCTAAACTTATTTTGCTATCACAAGATCTTTGTAAACCCTAAATCAATTTGGGGTTGTAACTCATTTTGTATTAATAATAATGGAGAGATATGTGGATTCATTAAGGATTTCGATTATGAGGTAGATCACCATGATCGTTAGCAAGATTAATGATCCATTGCATATGATTCTGTCTTATTCACTTAACTTCCTTTTGTATATGCAATACAATAGGATCGATTTGGATACAAACATGCGAAACGCATCACCGTCGAAACCAATATTAAATGATGAAAATAAGAATGGTGATGGTGTTTCGACATTGATGAGTTTATAGAACTTAGGAATATCCAAGCCGATCTTATACTGAATAAATAGAATGAAGCTTAGGCAACTGAAAGCTGGATCTGTTTCGAAAGGACGGAACCCTTCCCGACTTGGTCGAAAGGGGTGTTTTGAAGAGAATCCAGTTTGTAATTGGCAAGCGAATGTGTAATAAGGAGGTCATTCAAAAGGGGCCTACCCTTCACTACATCTGCAACGCTTTCTCATAGGGTTCCTCCGTAAAAGAAATGAAACCAATATGGTTGCAAGCAGTTGTTTCACTTTAATAGGTCAAGCACACCTTCTGACATGGTCGAAAGGGTTAGAATGATCCTTTCGGCATGATTGAAAGAAATAAAAATTCAATGCAAATAACTTCCTTCGACTCATTCAAAAGAGAGGTTCAAGTTAGATTCTTCTTCCTTTGCCTGCGTTTCTGATTTAATCACTAGTACTACTTCGACCCAGTCATCTAGGTCAAAAGGTGGGCTTCGAAAGAAGCGATTTCTTTGGCACCCTAGTCTTGTATGATCTTATTTGCCATTCACATAGCTTTGGGGATGTTGACAAGTTTTCTTATTAACATTTTTGGCGCCAGAAGGAGGGCTTGAACCTCCGACCTTGTTACTATATTATAGACTAATTATGGATCATTTGACTTG
The DNA here is from genome assembly GCA_030765085.1 of Allium cepa. NCBI lineage: Eukaryota > Viridiplantae > Streptophyta > Magnoliopsida > Asparagales > Amaryllidaceae > Allium > Allium cepa. Next base: position 327,781,008 of record CM060940.1, read on the forward strand.
ACATAGGAAAATGAAATCTAAATGACTCAGTAGAATGGATGAAGAGGTCAACCACACTAGAACCCCCGAGGAGAACATATCGCCAACCTTTAATTTGAATGGAGTTGTTCAAGGGCAGCCTTCATCGTCAGCCCAGCAGGATGAAAATACTGCCAAGGTCAAACATTTAGAGCAACAACTGCAAGAATTGCAGGAACTCCTCAAAATGGAGTTGTCTCAAAAGTCCTCAAAAATGGTGAAGCCAACACCGGGGGGATGAGGTAGTCTCCCAAAGAAGGAACTTGAAAGCTCTTTCTAATAAAAACAAGAGCAAGATAGATCTAACATCTTTGAAGAAGAAGGAGCGCCTTTAATCTAAAGCTAATCATCAAGGGAGGTTTCTCAATAAATCACTTGAAAATCTGGTAGCTCTACATTAAAAGAATGGTTTCGTGAGAAGAAAAACTATTGTGATGTTGAATCCTATCTGAAGGATGCTACAGAGAATGCAATTAAGGATGCAATGAATACAAAGGGGAAGAGGACCATGGATAAAAATGTCAATGATAATGTGCGAGTGCCATCCTTTATAGATGAGATAATGGCAACAATAATCCCATCTTATGTGAAGATTTCGACAATGAAGTACCATGGAATCATAGATCTAGATGATCATCTAATGGCTTTCGATAGCCAGATGGATTTATACAATGCATCAGGAGGTGTTAGATGTAGATTATTTCCTATCACTCTCCAAGGAGCTACGGCCAAATGATACAAACAATATCGAGAGAAGACCATTTACTCATGGAAGCAGTTCTTCAACGAATTCTCTGCTCAATTTTGCATATGTGAAGATCCCACCATTTGTTATATAGCCCTGGCCAACATAAATCAAAGGCAAGGGAATCATTGGAAGACTATCTTAAAAGATTCGACCCCAAAGCACTGAGAGCAAAGGACATGAATGACCATGGCAAGCTTGTTGTGGTACATTCTAGCTTAATAGATAACACCTCGTTCTGGAAGCAACTCTTTGTTAACAGGTGTAAAGATTTGTAAGACTTCCACTTTCATGCTGAGAAGTTCATTCGAATGGATTAGCTTTACTATTCTAAGAGGAAAGTAGTCCCCAAGAAGGAAGGAGGAAGATTCGGTCTAGATCGGGGACATAAAAGAATGAAATGGGAAGAGCCAATTGCTAATGCAGTCGCTTTGAACAAACAACTGTCTTACGTTTATGTTGTGGCGAAGGAAAGAGTCTACTTTTCGACCTCCTTCAAGGCTAAGAACAACCTAGAGCAAAGAAAAGGAGGCGATTATTGTGCGTATCATAAGGAAATTGATCACAAGACAGATGAATGTAGAGTTTTAGTCAGAATTATCTAAAAATTGATCCGTAAGGGTCATTTGAAAGAGTTTGTTCAGGAAAAGCAGAAGATTCGGCGAGCTAAAGATGGCCTGCAAAATCTTTCTGGCAATGCTGTTAATGTATTGGAGGATGAAGACTCACTGCGTTTAAGCCCGTCGACAAACAGAATTGACGTAATTCATGGCAGACTGCATCCAACAGGAAACATCAACGGCGCACGAAATAGATATATCAAGGAGGCTAAAGATGAGGTTTTCTCTATCCAAGAAGAGCCTCCGATGAAGAATCAATGACTCAATATTGAAATGCCAAATCTGATCGCCACCTCAAGAATTAAGGTAATTCATCATACACACAATGATACGTTAGTGATTACGTGTCAAATCAGATTGTCCATTGTAGTTAAGAATCTTGTAGATACAGGCAGTGCAGTTAAGGTTTTCTTCAAGCATGCCTTCGACCAAATAAACATCCCTGAAGATAAGCTGGATCCTATCACGGAACCAATTTTTAGATTTAATAACAAGAGATCAACTCTAGTGGGACAAGTGAAACTGTAGGTGCAAATGGGGGTGCAACCTTTCTGCAGAACTTTCAAGACTCTCTTTGTAATCATCGACCAACCCTCCTATTACAACTCCTTCTTTTCCAGGCCTGCACTGGATGAAATAGATGCATTTTTCTCTCTAATGTACCTTATGGTGAAGTTCTTGAAAAAGGGGATGGGGCATGGTCCGAGGAGAGCAGTTCGGCTCTCGAGAGATGTATTTTGCCATAATCGATCAATATAAAAGGGAATATTCTGCTTACTTTGACTCTTCCACTATTTTCCAACGTTTGGATAATGGATTTTTACATCCAATATACGAAGAAAAAATTAAAATTAATAAGCCTAAGAAGCGCATGTATGAAAGGTACATTCCTCCTAGAGGCAATAAGAAGAGATTTGATGCTAATTCCGCTAAAGAAAGCCCAATCATCACTGAATTTGATTGTCGAGGGGAAATAAAAAGGATAAAACCTATAGAGGACCTTGAGGAGGTGTGCATAGATTCAGATGATACTACTAAGGTGGTCAAAGTGGAAAAGGAATTGGATAGTGATTTGAAGAAAGATTTGATCTAATTTCCTATGGTCAATAAGGACGTATTTGCATGGTCATATTCTGATATAGTGGGATTGATCCGACGGTCATGTGTCATGCACATAACATCAATCATAAGCAACCCCCATCAGATAGAAGAAGAGACAATTAGATAGAGTATGGTCTTATTCATTGAAGCAAGAAGTTGAGAGACTCCTTAAAAATGGGTTTATTTAAGAAATATACTACCCAAAATGGCTAGCAAACCCAGTCTTAGTGAAGAAATCAAATGGAAAATGGAAGACTTGCATTGATTATACGGACTTGAACAAGGCATGCTCGAAAGATTGTTTCCCATCACCACGAATTGGTTAGTAGTAGATGCAACTAGTGAGAATAAATTATTGTCTCTCATGGATGCATACTCAGGATACAATCAAATAGCCATGTTCAAGACGGATGAAGAACACACTAGATTCACAAGTGAATGGAGAATTTACTACTACAAGGCAATGCCTTTTGGGCTAAAGAATGCAAGAGCTACCCAAGGCTGGTCAATGGGATGTTTAAACAGCAAATTGGCCGGAATTTGGAGGTTTAGGTGGATGATATGTTAGTGAAATCTGGCAAGGGTAAGAATCATCTTGAGGATTTAGAAGAGATGTTCAGGATATTATGAAAATATCAAATGAAATCGAACCTACAGGAGTGTTCTTTTAGAGTCCATTCGGGAAAGTTTTTAGGCTACCTTGTAAGTGCCCAAGGGATTGAAGCTAGTCCTGACCAAATTCAAGCCATTATGGACATGGTTGGACCTAAGACTAGCAAAGAGGTATTGAGTTTGAATGGAAGGGTAGCCGCTCTAAGTAGGTTCATTTCCAAAGTTACTGATAAATATATCCCCTTCTTAGATGTAATCAAGAAAAAGAAGAATTTTTAATTGGGGGAAGATTGTAGAAAAGTCTTTCAGGAGTTAAAAAGCCATTTGGAAAAGCCATCGATACTTTCTAGTTCCGAGAATGGAGAAATCTTATACTTGTACATAGAAGTTTTGAAGCGTGCGATCAGCTCAGTATTGATTAGGGAAGGAAGTGGAGCTCAACTCCCTGTGTACTATGTAAGCAGACGATTGAAGGATGCGAAAATTTGATACCCAATGATAGAAAAGCTAGCTTATTGCTTGATCCTCACAGCATGAAAACTTAGAGCATATTTTCTAGCACATCCAATCAGGGTATTGACCAATTTCCTGCTAAAGCAAGTTTTCAGTAAGCTGAAAACTTCAGGAAGGTTGGTAAAATGAGGAATCGAGCTCAGCCAATATGATATAGAATTTCATCCGCGAGCTACAATTAAAGGCCAAGCATTGGTAGATTTCATTAATGAATGCATTAGCTTCATTAAAATGCAATCGGAAAAGGAAAAGGATCAGAGGCCTATATGGCAATTATTCGTCGATGGTGCATCAAATGAACAAGGTGTCGGTGCAGGATATGTGGTAATAACACCGGGCGGACACCGCTTACATTATGCCATGAAATTAGGATTTCCTACAACAAATAATGTGGCAGAGTATGAATCTATGGTAGCAGGGATAACTTTGGCATTAGAGCTTAAAATCCTACGGATTCAGATGTTTTGTGATTCCCAGCTAATGGTAAATCAAGTGAAGCAGATATATCAAACAAATGACTCCAATCTGTCTTTATATGTGAAGAAGATAGTAAAAATGCTTGCTTTGTTTGAAGACTTTTCCATACATCAGGTCCCAAGAGCAGAAAACTCATAGGCAGATTCACTAACAAAATTAGCCAGCTTAAGGGGAACCTTAGAAACACAGATTGTTCCAGTGGGGTATCAAGAAACTCCGAGTATTAAGGAGGGAACATCCGAACAAGAAAAGGAGCTGTTAGTTCTGACAAGGCCCCAAGCTATGCAACAAGAGAAATCGGGAAGAGAGATTGGTAGAGAAATGTCAAATGAGTGTGTTGAACAATCAAGAGCAAATGATCCGTATGATGACACTTGGATTTCACCTATCATTGAATATCTTACTAAAGGAATACTACCATCCGACAGGGGTGAAGCAAGAAAAATTAGGCGACAAACTCCAACTTTCACAATAATGGATAGGATCCTTTACAAGAAGGGATATGCACTTCCTTTCCGAAGATGCGCAAGTCTGGATGATGGAGTAAAATTGTTAGCAGAAGCATATGAGGGATCTGTGGGGACCACTCGAATGGAACAAAATTGGCAAAAAGGATAATAAGATAAGGATTTTATTGACCACGTATGGTAAGCAAGCCATTGAGTATGTCAGAAGATGTGAGAAATGTCAAAAATATTCGAAAATCCCCAAATTATCTTCGATCAGTTAACTCCAATCTCAAGTCCATGGCCCTTTGACATATGGGGAATAGATTTAATCTGCCCATTGCCAATCTCGAAAGGGGGAGCAAAATACGTCGTATTCGCCATAGATTACTTCACTAAATGGGCTGAAGCGGAACACTTCCTTAAATTAATTCGGGGAAAGTACTCAGATTCATCATCAAAATATTATAACCAGATTCAGAATTCCCCAAAAGATAATTTTCGACATAGGAATACAATTTGAGAGTGAATAATCTCTCGCTTTTGTCACAAGAATGGAATCATTAAGAGCTTTTCCTCTGTTGTGCAACCAAAAGAAAATGGGTCAGTCGATGCTGTAAATAAAACCATAAAGATAATTTCGAAAAAGCAATTGAATAAAGCTAAAGGAAACTAGGTAGAAGAGCTGCCACTTTTGTTATGGGCTTATCGAACATCTGCTAAAGTGGCGAGGGACATACTTCTTACTCTTTGACATATGGGTGTGGGTAGATGTTACCAATTGAGATTGAAATACCCTCGCACCGAAGAATCACCTATGCATTTGATTTGAATCAAGATCTGAAAAGAGAATCACTGGATTTGATACATGAGCTGAGAGATGAAGCATCAATCATAATAGCAGAGTATCAAAGAAGAATTTCAAAGTATTACATCTCAAAAGTAAGGACACGATCATTTTAAGAAGGGGATCTGGTACTCCAAAGAGTAATGGAAAATACAAGAAATCTCGTTGATGGACTACTGGGACCAAATTTGGAAGGATCATTAATCATTTGCAAAGTAATTCCCCCAAGAGCTTATAAGTTATGCCGACCAGATGACAATATGGTTCCCAGAACATGGGACGCATAACATTTGAGACCATATTTTCAAAAGATGAATGAATAAAGCATCTCTTTCTTTAAAAGAAAATCTACATGGTTGGGAGTATAATTCTCCTTGCATATGGACACTACCTTTAACGGTCAATGCCTCTGTCAACATCGAGTTAGCTAGGGCAGAGCGCCTCTTGGAAGGAGGCCGGAGTATGCCTTTAACCATGCCATGCTATGGCCAGTTTAAAGCACCGGACAAACCCTTGGTCATGCCTCGGGTTAGGTTAAGGCGCCTCCTGGAGAAAGAATGGAGTAAGCCTTTAACCGCGCCACGCTATGGCCAGGTTAAAGCACCAAACAAGCCCATGTCGACGCCATGCTATGGCCACGGCAGAGCACCTCCTAGAGGGTGGTTGGAGTAAGCCTTTATCTATGCCATGTTGTGGCCAGGTTAAAGCACCGGACATGCACTTGGCTGCCCCTCTGGTCAGGTCAAGGCGCCTCTTGGAGGGAGGTTGGGTAAGTCCTTGGTTCCAGCCTCTAAGAATGAGCTAACCAAGAGCACCAAACAACAACGGACTAAGATGTCCAAGCTCGAGAAGTGGCTCATCAAACAATGGACTAAGATGTCCAAGCCTGGGAAGAGGCTCACCAAACAATGGACTAAGATGTCCAAGCCTGAGAAGAGGCTCACTAAACAACAGACTAAGATTCCAAGCCCAAGAAGAGGTTCATTAAACAATGGAATAAGACATCTAAGCCTAAGAAGCGGCATATCTCAAAAGGACCAAAATATCCATGCCTAAGAAGTGGCATATTTGATTACGGACTAAGACGTCCAGGCTCAAGAAGCAGCCGATCAAATTGCAACTACGTACAAAGCCAAAAGGGTTTATGTATGTCAAAGAAGACAAAGACTAAAGAGTAAGCAAAACTCCGTTTATTAATACCCGAATCTGGGTTTCGGGTCTCCCATTTCTGAATTTCGTCTATTAATATTCGAATATAGGTTTCGAGATTATTACCTAACTTCACTTTAATGCTTGAATCTAGGCTTGAGATTTCTGTTATCAAGATAACTATTATGGATTTCTGATTGTCTGAAATATGCCTGAATCTGGGCTTGAAGATTTCTATCATAGAGATAGATACCATGGGTTTCTGATTAGCCGACATATGCCCTAACGTGGGCTAGGGTTTTTGACATAAAGATAATTACTACGAATTTCTGATTATCCACCATTAATACCCGAATCTAAGATTGAGAATTCCATTTTGAAGACTATTTCTGATTCTTGTTTATTAGAACCCGAATCTGGGTTCTGGACATCTTACTATTAACTTCTAAACTTCATTAGTTAATGCTCTAATCTGGGTTAGGTTCCATAACCTACTAATTCCTGAATTTGAATATTGGTTCGTTATGATCGCTTTTGAACTCTATCTATCGGATATCAAACCTGGGATTTAAAGAAGTAGTATTAAAGCTATAACAGATGTCTAAGTCATCAACCAGTAGCTTCAAGCTGGTCTTCTTAATACCAAATCTGGGTTATTTATTTGCAAGTCTAAACGATGCTCACCAACATCTAAATTCAGACTTCAGTATCATTCTCATCTCTAAGGAGAATTTATAAATACATATTAAGATTATGGTTTATAAAGACTTATTTCTAGATAATGGCTTATGATCTCCTATTTCCTAACATTGGGAAGTTTTTAGACTTCAATTATTATACGCAGGGATAGCTATTAATCACAGACGTCGCATCCTTTGTTAAATAAAGTTTATGACTAACTAACCATTTAAATTTAGAAGTACCCCTATGCTGACTTATCATAAGGCATAGTTATGAGATAATGAGCCAGCAATAGAAAATGTCACCTACTTTGAAGTTTGTAGGAAGACAAAGTTATTAAGCGAAAGGAAGTTCTGAAATTTTTGTCCTAAAGAACAAAAGCGTCTTTCATACAAAGGGGGCAAAATGTTAGCCATAAAATCCACTTAAGATTATAGGTATGAAAGAAAGTTAATGAAAATGTCGGGCTCTACAAGCATGGGTTTTGATAAAGGTCACAAAAGAACATTTTGATGGAATTGAGAAAGCTTTCAAGGGAGTCGCATGCACTAGGCGCGGTCATAAGTGATATACAATGAAGAATTTTTCGAATAAAAAGGCAGAGTTACCCTTCCGCTACCGTCAAACTTTCGAAGTAGATGGATCCACGCATATAGAGAAGGCAAGGATGGGCTCGAAACTCCTTTCGAAGGCAATGAACATCAACCTCTCACATGTGCGCCAAACCTTTCGAGACCAATGTTTTCGTCTTCATTCAAATTTCTCAAAACAACCCTTTCGAAAGCATAGCTAAGCCTTTCGAATTGGTCTAAGCTGATAACATTAGGAGAAGGTTCCGCATCAATTCAAGGCATGCATTCGGAAGCTATCAACTGCATCGAAAGCCCTTGATACTTTAACGTCTTCGAAGCCCTTATGGACAACCCATCAACAGAATCGAAAGCCCCTATCTTACTTCTAATGGCAACAAGGAAACATAAAGAGAAAATGCATTTGAGGCCCTTTTGATGACGTCGAGAACAGTTCTGGAGAAAGCAGGAAAAAGGGACACTAAAAACTTGACAAAGGCAAAAGTTAGATAAAAGACCCGTTCGACAAGGCCGAAGGTCTGGAATAAAGAGAGGGGAAGCGCAAGGGTGAGTTAAAGGACTCAAAAGAGATGCCTTTCGAATGCAACGAAGGTAGGCGAGGCCTTTCGACCATGTCAAAGGGAATGTGACGGAATATAAAAGGGCTTTTCGACTAGGTCGAAAGCATAGGCACGAAATGGGGCCTGACCTACAAATAAGACCCAATGGGTCCAGTTTTGGGGATCACATTTTGGAATCCTAAACTCATTTCTACTTCCTTGCTATTATAAGATCTTTGAAAAACCTAAATCAATTTAGGGAAAAGATCTCATAATCATAACTCATTTTGGATTAATATAACGGAGAGATGCGTGGATTCATTAAAGATTACGATTATGAGGAAGATCATCATGATCATTAGCTAGATTAATGATCCATTGCACATGATTCTATCTTATTCTCTTTACTTCTTTTTTTCTATGCAATACAATATAATCGACTTGGATACAAACACGTGAAATGAATCACCTTCGAAACCAATATCAAATGATGATAAATAAGAATGGTGATGGTGTTTCGACATTGATGAGTTTATAGAACTTAGGATTATTCAAGTCGATCTTATATTGAATGAACTTAATGAAGCTTAGGAAATTTCAAGTTGGATATGTTTTGGCAGACGAACATGTAAAAGGGAATTCATTCGAAAAGGGCCTACCCTTCACTACATCTGCAACCCTTTCGCATGGGGTACCTCCATAAAAGAAATGAAACCAATAGGGTCAAAAGCATTTGTTTCACTTTAATAGGTCAAGCACACCTTCCGATATGGTCGAAAGGGTTAGGATGTTCCTTTCGACATGATCGGAAGGAACAAAAATTCAATACAAATAACCGCCTTCGACTCATTCAAAAGAGGAGTTCAAGTTAGATGCTTCTTCCTTTGCCTGCATTTTTGATTTAATCACCAAAACTGTTTCGTCCCGGTCATCTAGATCGAAAGGTGGGCTTCGAAAGAAGCGATTTCTTTAGCACCCTAGTCTTTTATGATCTAATTTTCCATTCACATAACTTTGGGGATTTTGACGAGTTTTCTTATTAACAATATACGCCTCTACAGTTGCAACTCAATATCCCAAAGGTTGGATTTATTAATTTGAGAGAAAAGGGCACTCTCCTCCTTTATATTCATATCTAAGATTAGGTCAGGTAAATATCCTTTCTCTACCTTACGCTTCCCTATATCCCAAACGACCATATACACAAGGCCTTGCATAAGAGGAAGAACTTGATGACAAGAATCTTAATGGCAGAGCTTGAAACCTAGAAGGATCCCTGGAGATGTCTACCATGTCGTGGAAACCAGGCTCAACTGTCCAGAAGATCTTGAATTTAAAGGACACTTCGGACCACCATCACCAGAGTCAAGAATGATAGGTAGTGAGCGAATAAAATTGAGCAGAGACCATTACAGGAAGCTTGAATTTGAAAGAATGCTACAAATCATCATCACTAGAATCAAGAATAATAGAGCAGCAAAAAAAAAATTGAAGGTAGACTATGATGGGAGGTTAAAGTATGGGAATCTTCCATAGAAATTCTTCGAAATAATCGAGGAATCTTTACAAGTGAAGGGAGTCTCATTTCTTAGAGCAAGCACTGTTATTTAAAGGAATATCTATGAGGTCACATGTGGAGATGAAGTCGGTAAAGAAATCCATATTTGAGGAAATTCTACAACTATTTATTTTCTTATGGAATCTAGTAATATTGAAATCTCCATTAATTAACAAAGGCCCATTTGTAAGTTTGGCAAACTCTTCACTGTTATTCCAAAGACCCAATCCCTCCAAAAATGAGTGGGAACTATAAACATTCAAAAAAAGTAAAGAGTGCCGGGCAAGATATTTTTATGAATCATGGGAAGGGCGTTACGGATTTTAAGATTTGAACCAAAGATCATTTAGACTCATCCCAACCCATTAAAATTCCTCCTCATAACCGATAGATTCAAGACAATCACATTCGAAAAGAAGGTTACCACCTAGAGTCCTTAATGTAGAAGGACTAGGAGAATACAGTTTAGACTCTTGAGTGAATATAATGTTCGGGTGAAAAGGCTTTATCAAGTTTTTGATTAAAGCACACTTGTCTAAACATTCTAAACCCTTAACATTTCAAGTCAAGACCTTCATGGAGTGGAAGAATCCCACTTATTTTCTAAATCCTTAATAACCGAAATGACAAGAGAAAACAAAGCAATGCAAAAGGAACTTGTAGTAGAGACCAAGCCGGCAAAATTAAGATAACTAAAAAGATCAGGAATGAAAATACTCCCTTTAAGAGGATGACCGCCACTCCTTGACAATAGTAGGCCACCTCTCCGAACAGTCCGCACACTAGCAGGCACATCAGGAATGTGAGGTGGGGTCTGCATGGGCATGTTACAGAGCTACAACACTGTCTCAATGTTGTGCAACCACTGGTTGTCTTGGATCACACTAAGGCCCATATTCATTTAGTAATTATGATTCATTTCCTGCTACAGATAGTAGTTTCTTTCTTCTACATAGAGGGGCAGTAGTGTACCATCAGGATCAAGAGGAGGCCAGCAGGCAGATGGACCAAGCATATTTGGGGTGGGTGCTCAAACTTCTTCTTCATCATACGATGCATTGGTTATCATTTTCTTCCTAACAACAATTTCATCCCAACACTTGTAGATTAATGCCTCCTTAGAGATGATATCATCAAGAAAGCTTAAAGGTGGAAAAGGCATGGACTTTTTTGACCAAAATTTTAAAGAATCGACCTTCCTAAGAGTAATGTCATCAGGATTAATAGGAGGATGCGTGTGTAAACAATTCCTAAGACTAAGCTTGAAGGTATTGTTGAAAGATTGAGTTACCAAAGTGTTGGAATACGAGCCTATTTGTCCAACCTAATCTAACCATAATGATCTGCTACAATGAAGTTTCCCAAGGGGAAAAGAATGGTCTTGAGTTCACCATCACTATATAGGAACATAGGTATCCCAACAACGAGGATCTGGGAGGTGTCAAAGAACTCACGCTTGAAACTTTCCCTTTTAGAGACCACTGCCTGGGAAATATTATACCACTGTCTTTGTGAAAGAACACCTTTTTATGGCCATGCCAATCAACATTTGATTCGGAAGCAAACTAAGAACAATCTATTCCTATGGAGGGGAATTCACTAAACCCTACACCCAAAGTTAAATTCAAGACAATAGCGGAGGTCGACCATTGATTAAAGACAACTAACCAAAGAGAAAATGACTTGCTTTTGACCTTCTAACTTCTTTTCTCGATCTTCATGCATGCTTCCACTACTATTTTTCATAAATGCTAAAGAGAGGAAATAGTGAAAAGAATGATTCCCGTTGAAATTTTTACTTATATCTAAGTGGGGAGAAGGACAGCCAGTGGGGGTTATAGCAACTGGAGGAGATTCGGAACAACGTGATGAAGACTTTATAGGATTTAAAGGTACCTAATCAGAATTATTGCACATGACTTTGCCCTAATTAATCATATCATTCACGTATGAATTAATGCATTTGGAAGAAAAGTTACAATATAATATACCTAAATCACAAGATGGCATTTCAACATATTAGAGCCATATGGCCTCTTAGCCCACACTCAAAATATCTTCTCTCAATGTGAATCCCAACCGTAACCTCAAACACATGTCCAATCTAAGGGTTGGCCTTAATGCTATATTTCAAAATAGCAACGACTACTTTAGATATGTAAGTGGATAGAGAGTTTGATCCTCTGGTAATATCCATGAATGGCCTCTTATCTAAATGGGCCATGAGTCACTTAGTAAACTTAGTTGAAGCATGTGCGATTGGGGACACCTCCAAAGCCATAGGATCAAAAGGGATGTCCTTAAGAGGGCAAAGTTTGTCATGTGTCATGCCCAGAAGATGGAAGCAGAGTTAAGATTGGCAAGGGATGGGACAAGGATAGAGAATTTTGGGCAGAAAGATCAAAGGTTAGAGTGTGAACGAGGGGACTCAAATGGAGAAAAGGAGGATGCTATTTAGAAAAATTAATTTACTATTACCTTTCCAACTGAAACTACAAAATATGAAAAGTATATTACTTATTAATCCAATTAATTAAATATTTATAAAAAAATGAAACATATTATATTAATTTCTCAAAAAAATTCAAATTTATAATATTTATAAAATTTCCTTTTTACAGTTTAAACCAAACATTTAAATTTATAATATATTATAAATTTGGAAATCATAATTTGAAATTTCCCAAAGACCCAAAATAGATACAGATCTTACATTTGGGTCAACCTTTTAGAATAACTTTTATCCAATGTTTTGACGCGGCTATATTCGAACTGATTGGACAAGTTAGATTCAACCATCGTCAAGGCTGGTAAGTATGGTTGTGGAGTCTAAAGGTCAAGTACAGATGATAATACGAAGCAATGATCTAACGAAATTGAGGGATATGTAATGCACAATGTTTAAAGTATGGAATATAGTTTAACATGGAAAAAGGATCAGCTATAATCATTCTTTAACATAGGGATCGACATATTTCAAGAAAACAAGTGCAATTCAATGAAAACAACCAATATCTCAAGATCCATAAGTCCAATGCATATGAAACTTTGGAAGCAAGATGTGGGGACCCTAGAGAGCCTACCCTAAGGATCGCACCTCAAAAGGGTGAAATAAGAGGGATCGACCCTCTGCCCTTAATAGGAGAATCAGGAAACAACTCACCTTGCAACAAAGAACGAGCAATAACTCAAGTTTTACTAATCCAATTGGCATGAAACTTGGAGGCTAAGCATATTACAACATGGGGAAGCTCCCACAGGGATCACACCTCTAAATTCCTCTAAGATAGGAATCGACACTGGTCCTTTTTCCTAGGGATTTGGGCCATGCGAACCCTCTTATGGGTTCACAAGGTTTTATAGATCCTTCTGTCGAATTTTCATGGAGATATTTCACCGTCTTCCTTTATAAATGCATGCTTGGTTGTCCATTATCAAGACATTACATTGCTGGTTTCTTTATACACTATTGTAATTAAGGATTTTCATCTGATCCCTATTGTACTCGGTTTACAAAGTAATTAATACAGCTATCTATTCAAAGTGGCTGTAGGCAAACAATGCCAAACCACTATATATCGTTGTGTTTGTGTTATTGCTTTGATATTCTGCTATTAAATTGCTTATTTCCTCTGTTTTCATTTTATATTCTTAATTTATTTCTCTTTAGAACTTCTATAGGGTGTTTGTACTAATTTTTGGTGCAAACATTTTGGTGCTTTCACTGAGAGGAAAGATTCTCAACCCTTTTTGGATCCCTTTACCTCTGCTAGATTGCATAAATCCCCTAAAGTGATCCATAATTATTTTTAATATTTTTATTCATTCTATTCTGCTTTGCAAAAGTCAAAGAAAAACTATCAACAATGGTTAGGAATACCAGATCTACATCTCAAAATGCATAAGGAAACGAGAACGCTAACATCCAACAAGGAGGCTCGAGTAATCTACCAGCAGATATGAATGTTGCCTATCCAGTTGATGCCCAAAGTCCCGTTGATTCCATCACAAGAGTTGATTTTTAAAATCTAATGAGAGAGCTTGTAGATAGCCACCGATAGTTGAACCAGCATATTCAAGCCAATATTGATCTTATGCATCAATTCAGGGAGCAACAGCGTAGGAAAGCTTGGAGGAAGCCAATCACTTATTCTACATCAAAGAGTTCTAGTTCATCAGATGATTTCCATAAACATAGACATCGTAGAATTTTTGGATATCATGCAGAAGCTTCCACACATCATCAAGCAATCCAACCTGGCTTGCCGAGATCAATCGGTGCCTATCCTTTATAGGGATCAGGGCCGATCCCTCCTTCAGAGGAGAAAGCTTCCCTCTTCATGGTGGAGCGCAAGCTGGAGCTGCTGTCTTTGATTTGGATGCTAGAGTTATGGTGGATGCAGCCCAATTATCTCCCTGGAATGATGATGAATTGAATGTATGTAACATATGTCAAGTGGAAGTTGAGCCAAGAAGGCATGGAATGACCCATAGACAACAACCGGGCCATTAGTGTGAGGTGGAGCACGACTACCGCATGGCTTTAACTATCAAAATGCCAGAATTGTCGGCTACGGTTAGACAACCAATGAGAGAGATCCAAGACTTGACCAATGATGATAGTGGGTCTCAAGAAGCCATACCCCGTTCACTGACAATATCTTACATGCAGAGTATCCAAGGAGGTTCAGCATACCGTCGATGCTTGCCTGTAAGGGAAAAACTGACCCCAAGCAGCACATCACGAGATATGAATGGTTGATGGATTCTGCATGCGCTAATGATGCAACAAAGTGTAGATGTTTTTCTATTACTCTCTCTGGCATAATAACGATGTGTTTTACGAGATTACCCCCACCGTCAATCTCTAGGTTTGACGATTTGGCAACAAGTTTGTGGGGCAGTTTCGTATATACACGACTTACCCTAAAGATGCGACGTCCCTATCCAACATGATCTAGGCTCCGGGAGAATCATCGAAAGATTATTTTGAGAGACTTTAGATAGCTATCATAGAAGTTAGTTATCCAAATGACCATTCAATATTGTTGGCGGTAATAAGAGGGATTGATCCGAAATCCGATTTTAACGATTGATTAGCTAGCAAACCACCCGCAACATTGGAATGTTTCTATGTAAATGTAGCTCTGTTTTTGAGGAAAGAGGAAGCTAGATGCTCTAGGAAGAAGAATGTTGTGGACCAAGTGGAGAGTAGTCCAGAGTAACATTCCAGGGAAACAATCTGGTGATAGTTCTTGAAAAGTTCAAGTGAATGTCCAAAATAAACCAAATCAGCAAAAGAAAGGCGGGGATCAGAACTGTGAATGAAAATGGGTTCTGGAAGAGGAAAGCCTAGGATTCCAATGTATGACAACTACACACCGCTAAATACATCTCTAGAGAACGTCTATTTGTCTACCAGCAATACCATGTAATACAGGAAGCCACCTCCGAAGGAATCAACAGAGAAGCAGATTAGAATATATTGCCGGTTCCACGAATGCTATGGTCATAACACGAATGAGTGTAGGCATCTTTAGGATATTATTGAGAAGCTGATTTAGGAAAGAAAATTATAGCAATTTGTTAAAGCCCCGTAGGATGGCTGGCAGGGGACATCTAATCCTAACCGAGGGCAAGCACTGCATAGGGTCGAGGAGCCTGCACAGACTGGCGGAAGAATATTGATCAATACAATAGTTAGAGGATCGCATGTAGCTGAAACGAGTTGGCAGGAGAAGGAGTGCCATGCTAGTGCAATCAGGCATATGAATTTTGAATGTTGTTCGAGTGCTGAAGATGAAGCTCTGGAAAAATAGTAGCATACAATGGCATGTGGCATTGTGTTCAGAAAGAGATATGCAGATAAGGTGGAGGCACCGACGATCAACCTAATGGTCATTTCGGCCATGATCGGCCTCGCCTTAGTAAGGAGGACTTTGTTTGATTACGGAAGTTCCGTAAATGGAATTTTCAAAAAGTCTTACGATCAGATGAGGATGGAAGCCAAGTACTTGAAACCATCTAAAGCCTGCATTCATGATTTTAACAATGTTGCGACCGAAGCTGTCCAAAATGCCGAATTGCCCATGGAGTTAGGATAAGATGACTGTAGGGGAGTGCAGATTTTACCAAATTTTGTCTTGGATGTTGACTCTCCATACAATGCTTTTCAGGGTTGACCGGCCTAATCTTAGATTCAGGCAGCTCTTACCTTATGGTGTTTGACTAGGAAGTTCCTAACTGGCAACAGTGTTGGAATTGTGCATGGTGATCAGGCTTCTAGATGTGTTCGCTATGTGGCTGAGTTGAGAGACACTCAGTGGAAGGAGAAAGGTAAGGTATTGACAAGTCTCTTCGCATCCAAGTTGCCAAAAATTGACAACCAATGCCTGGCCCTTGGCTTGGGCGACACATTCGGTTCTACGAAGACATAGATCAGAGGGATGACGAGGAGGAGCTGAAGGAGACCAAGGCTACAGTGGCTGAGCTGATGATTGACAAAACGGTCAGCCATGACGACCCATCACGAGTCCTAATGATCGGATCACAGCTCAGTTCCCCGATGATGAAAGAACTTACCGATTTTCTCTAAGAAAATCTTGATGTGTTCGCTTGGACTTACTCTGACACATATTGGATCTCGCCTGCAATTGCGAGCCATGCATTAAATATCGACCCAAGGCATGTCCCATTGAAACAGAGAAGGGATGGCATAGACCGGAGAGATCTGCCGCCTTTAAAGAGAAGGTGGATAGGCTCAAACGCAATGGGTTTATTCGTGACGCCCTTTACCCTACATGGGTATCTAATCTTGTACTTGTGAGAAATGCGAATGGAAAATGGCGGACATGCATTGATTACTCACATTTGAACAAGGTATGCCCAAAAGACAATTTTGCCCTTCCAAAGATCGACCAACTAGTAGACTATATCGTAGGACAGGAATTGCTATCATTCATGGATGCGTACTATAGATATAACTAAATCTCGATGCACATTCACCATTAAGAGCACACCGACTTTATTACTGACATTTGATTGCACTGTTACGTGGTGATGCCATTTAGATTGAAGAATGCTAGAGCGACCTGTCAATTCCTAGTCAATAGAATGTTTAAAGATCAGACTGAAAAGACGATGGATGTAACAGCCCAAATTTTTTATTATATAAAAATCTAATTTTAAAGTGATTAAAAAAAAACAATTGACCAAATTTTTAATTAAATAATAAGATCTCTGAAATTTTGACGTGGTTAAGAATTAACTTTAATTGGAAATTTGGGTTTTTGTCGAAGATGATAAATAACTTAATTTCTAGCAAAATCAAGCTTTAATTAAGAAATAAGATTTGAAAAAAAAATTAGTGTATAAATAAACTATTTAATTACGCGTTTAAAATGCGTGTTATTGATGGAATATTTTTAACGTATAGTTACTACATAAGCGAACGCGTAAATTTAAAAAATGTCACTTTTATTATGAAACTGGGCGCGTGTTTTGCATCGGTTTTTCACGCGTCTAAATTTATTACCTTGGATATAAATAATCAAATAAATCAGTATACATGCATTTTAAGTCGGAAAGGAATAAATTTTCTTTCCGTTGACCCCACATATTTAATAAATAAAACCCATTGATTTTCAATAACGTTCAAATCAAATATTCTTTTCCGTTTCTTTACTCTAAGAATCAACACTTTTCTTTGTTCAATTTTATAAAAAAGTTCGCCAATTTTCTATTTTTCCGGACTGTTAAAACAACACAATAATTTTTACCTTAGCTATAAAATGGATTATCTACCTTTTAAAGTTAAGTAATATTCTGAATAATACATTTCTTTGTCAATGGTAAATAGATCAGAAGAAAAAAAAATGTAAACAAATTTTATTCCATTTAAGTAGTAAATTTTAAATTTTTATAGTGTATAAATGAACTGGGTAATTACGCGTTTAAAGGGCGCGTAAATTTAGGGAATAAATATCGTATATATATTTAAGAAAACGTATAGAATTTTAATCCGTTATTTCGGTATATTTTGGGCATAAAATATTATGGCTATGGTACACATTCTTAAAAATATGACCTTAGTGTAAATGAGTAAATTTATCAGTGGCATGTGTTTTTAGAGGGAAGGAATACTCTAGCGTTCAAATCAAGTATGTTGCCACTAAATTCAACGCATTGCTTTAAAAATTTGATTTCCATAGATTTTTTTTCCATTCAACAAAATTTATTTCTTGCATTTTTCAAAACACAATTTTCTCCTAAATCTCAGTCATGCACAGTATCCATTCTCCTATCTGCTTGCCTATTTCATATACGTTTTTCTCTTTACCCATATTTCTTACGTTTATTTTTCTCTTTCCAGTAAAATTTACTTTCCAATTTATATATATTTTAATTTGATCAAATCATTTCCAAAGTGCTAAATAATAAATGAAGGTTTCACTTTGTTTAAGGATAACTCTAATTGGAATTTTAATAATAAAAAAAAAAAATTGGATTATATACTTGCTTTAAAAATTTGTAATATTTGGTCCATTTGGATAATAAATCGCCTTTTAATGGTAATAAGAATCAGAAAGAGATGTAACCAAAGTTTTATCTTTTTAATTTAGTAATAAATGTTAAGAATTTATAGCATATTAATAAACTGATAATTTCGCATTTAAGAGGGTACGATATTTAATGGTATAAATAACGTATATAGGAAAACGTATTAATAATAAAAATCAACGCATTCAATTTGCTTTAAATTTGGTATAAATCTTTGTCTAGTAAAACTTTGCCGTTTCTTTATAAATCAATACTGATTATAAAAATTTCAAATCCACGTACAACTTCATTTGGTTAATAGGTATATAATCTGTGATTTCCTTTTACCATTCTCAGCAATAAATTCTTGCTGTTTCTCCACCCCAGTCACATTTACTTCTTATTTAAAGCAAGAGCAAATATTTCCTAGATATTTTGTTTTTCCTCTTCCTAAATTCGTGCACGTAAGAATGCATTTACAAAATAAAACGCTTGGCACTGGAAACGTTTGCAATCAATGAAAGAAATTTATTTTCTCACCTGTAGAACGAGATTTCTGAAAAATCAAAGGAAAATCATGCAGCTTCCTTCTTTTACACGTTCAAATCAAAATTTTATCTTTGCCAAAAATTTATCAACGCATTCAATATCTGTTTAAATTTGTCATAAAAATCTTTGCCAAATAAAAACTTTACCGTTTCTTCTCTTTAATCAACGTAATTATTTCCAAAAAAAAATATAAGGAGAAAATAAACGTGTACAAATGTGCCTAATATTCCTGTCTGTTTCTTTGCGTAAATCCAAGCCACCGTGCAAGTTAATCTAAATTTATTTCCTTCCTATATTATTCACCTTAAATCACGCACCCCCCTGCCTATATATATAAGCCCATACAATTATTCATACGCATAGCATCAGCTCTTCAACCTTCTTTTTCTTGCTTGCAAGCTCCTTCAGGTAATGGAAGTTTACTCTCTTTCTTCTTCCTTTTATTTATTTATTTATTTATTTATTTTGCTTTTCTATCGTATGTTCATCTGATCAATCTAAATACTCGGCTGCTCCACCACATGTCCTTGCCACATCTCTTTTTCCCCCTCGGATCTATTTTGCCATGTATGTCAGATTTTTGTAGGAAGTCAAGTTTAGTATCCTTCTTTGCATTCTATAGAAAAATGCATGCGTCTCTGTAGTTGTGGCCATGAGACCTTCATGCGTGAGTCATGTTAGTAAAGCAAGTGTGAAATAGAAAAAAAAACTTGGAAATGTTTCGTAATATATTTGTTGTGTGCGAAGCAATCACACGGTTTTGTAATTATCATTAGAGCATCCATTCAAGCTTATGTAAGCTAGGACCGTGACACTTAAATTCAGCTTAGACCAATCATATTTGTCTCCAGACTAGTAAAATATAACTCAGTTTGCTTTAGATATTATATTGGACAATAGGTGAATGTTGTCTTGTTTGAGTGATTAGATTCATTTCAGTGAAAGAGAGATCAACTAATATTTGAGTGTGTTTAGGTATATATTACAAACGCGTGGGTGGGTCTGTAGGTGAAAAAGAGAAAGTGGAAGTATGCATGCATGGGCCAGGACGTAAGTGGGTAGGCGTACATGCTTTCGGGTTAAGATAGTAGCGGTCGTGCCACACCAAAAAAAAAAGGAAAAGGAAAAAAAAACAAATAGAAGTTAGTACGTGAGATTGAAAAGGGAAAGGAAGAAGGAGTGCTTGAGAAATTTGAATGAACACCACCTATTAGTTAAAATCAAGTCGGGTGTGGGGAGTAGTCGAGCAAAGTTGGTCCATTTATCTTTTTATAATCCCGTCTCAATTTCGTTTATTTAAATTTTTCTTTGACCGTAAATTTAAGTCGCGCGTTTGGTTTTATTTGGATCTTGTTCTAGATTTGAATCAAGACGTTGCATCCGCGGAAATCTAATCGTGCCGTTTCTTCATCAAGTGATACAATCGTTTGAATCAAATTTTCTGCAGCTCTAAGGTGAGTATTTCTCACCAGACAAACATACCTATATATCCGTGATTTATCACAAGTGTATTTGTAAATTATTTTTTAGATTTTATCTGCCTGTGATATAACGTATGATGTTAAACCCCATTTTAAATTGACACCTCATCAGTTGTTTATCTATTGTAATATTATTGCAGTTATACTATGTAATGCCTATTCACTGATTAAATCATCACTGTAAGTTCCCTGTAAATTTGAGATCGTTATAGGCTGAAATGATAGGCCTGAACGATAATCATTTGTTCATTTATTTAACTGTTTAATTATTTATTTGTTAACTTGGGATTGCGGGTTTGAAATGATAGAACCCGGGTTTTTTTGTAAATTGCGGATTGAAATGATATATATCCGTATCACTTGACCTAGGCTAGAAAACTATATACAGACCCGTGGTTTAGATAATATTTTTCTGAAATATTTTTAAATAATTTAAATGGAAAGTTTATAATATTCTGGGATAAGTGTATTTAAAGAATTTTTATAAATTTATAAAGATTTTTAAATAAGTCAAAATGTTAAATAAATAAATGTTTAAGTAAAATTTTGGAATATAACTTATTTTGGAAATTCTGAATTGTTGTTATAAGTGAGATTTTATTTAAGCAAATTAATAAGTTATATCTTGGAATGTAAAACTAAAATTTAAGATTAATAACCTATTACAACTTTTAAATGTTGTCATTATAAATGAACTGTTTTAACCTATAGACTTTAGGTAGCATTTCATAAGTGATACGGAAACTGAATTTTGATTGTTTTAAATAAAAGTTATGGAAATAATCTTTGGGAAAAGGTAGAAATTTTGAAATTTAATATGTAATTTATAAAAATAAGGAATTGACTTTAAATAGTTTTAATGGAAGGATTTAACTTTTAAATGTGAGTTGAAAGGCAATAAATTCCTAAATAAATTAAATAGATTTAAATGGTATTTTATAGAATGACTGATGTTTAAATAAATGATGTTTAAAAGGATATTTCAATTTGAAAAGTATAAATACCATTTTTAAAAGTTGTAACCACGGGTTATAATAACGTTTGGTTGTTAAAGAGACCGGGATCGGATGTCTGGCATACTCTCTGTCGATACCGAAAACCACTTTAACAACCGTGTACGCGGTGGAGATTCCAGAATGAAGTAGGATGGTGGTGACGTTTCCTTTAAGGTAAATGCGTGGACCCGACTCCCGTGAGTTGGCATAAGGTGGCTAAAACAGGAGCGATTGACGGATTAATGAGGTAGCAACTCTGATCGGACGCACTTCTTCGTATGCCATCCTATTACTTTTGTGATTGTTTGGTGCGCACCTTTGATTTAGGAGTATTGTTCGAGGTGGGCGGTAGCTGCGGCTATGCATTTCCATCGGTCCGGATGCGTAATTGGTATATCTATCCTGGCATTGCCTAGTTGTGCCGTGTCACCTACCATAGCGAGCCTTATACGATTTTGGTTTTGTACCATACCTATGGAGTGCCCTCTGACGACGCCCAGTACGGGTGAGATTACGGTACTGTATAGACTATGGGAATATATTATGCGTTAAGGTGGAAAATGTAAAGCCTTAACGCTATTTAAAAGTAAGTTTATTTTACTAATAGACACTATTATAATAGCGAAGTATTACTACATAGTAAATAGTTTGACGGATCCTTAGAGGATGGGCGGTCCCAAGCATCCTTTAAGTTACTTGCTCTATATTACAGTACACTTGAATTAGCTTACACTATATAAGTATGTATGTCCTGACTCGAGTGTTTATGTTTTATGTTACGCTCGGGTCAGCCTGAGTTGCAGTTCAGTTTCATCCCGGAGCTAGGATTTCTGTAGATCACTTTCAAGCTGCCGGCAAACTTCCTTCCCAGTTCTTTATCTAAATTTTTGAAATCAAGACTAGTGGACATTTGGATTGTTCTACTGATGATTTAAAACTATATTTGGATTTAAGACTATGTAATTTTTATTTGATTGAGACTATTTATAGTGGCTTCATGAACCACTAAGTATTTTAAATTCTGCTGCGAGTATTCTGATTTTGTGTCTGTGATTCTGTGATTAATTATTTACTGTATATTTTGAGATTTGCCGAATTTTATTTACAACGCGGAATTTTGAACAATTCAAGCCCGACATGTGCGGATGCGAATGGTTGAAAATACTGGGTCGTTACATTTGTTATCAGAGCTTTGGCTCTAGGCAAAACTTAGAATGTATGGTAAATTTGATTTACATAATCACTTTCATTCGAGCTTGAATCTCTTCCTTTTGATTCGATTTTCTTTGAATTTTGGAACGTTCCCTGCGGTTCCAAAGTTCATTCGTGTCCCTCACTATTCATCTTCTTTCGATTTCTGGAGTATCTCATAACTCCATTTCGGATGATCTTTATAGTGAATTGGCGGTCTCGCCAATATTCTAATAAAGGGGTGAAACTCCTTTACAATTAGCATTGATTCACCAGAGATTTATATTTAACCTCGGTTTAGATGCTAGTATCTTTGGTTATTCCGAACACTATCTCTTCGGATTGAATGGTAAATCTACATTTGATCTGACTCTTTAAGTCACGGTTGACCAGTTTAAGGTTGCCCGCGATTTATATAAACTTATCTAGTTCCTTGTTCTGTTATTTAATCATCGGATCTTCTGATTCCAATTTATCTTTAAATCAAAATTCTCTTTGATTTGAATCCATCAAATTTGAATTTCTATCCTTGTTTTGAAAATTTTATTCCTATATTTGGGAAAAATCTAATATTATATATAAGTATAATTTTCAGAATTTTATAATTAATTTAACTAGTTGTCAAGAGATAATAGTTTTGATTTTATTTATGGTTTTACAGACCATGTGTTTTGTCTAATATAAATAATTGAATATAAACAAATGGTTATAAATTAATTTGGAAACAGAAATGAATTTAAAACCAAAACTTGAGAATTCAATTTTCGATGGTTTCAAACCTTGTGTTTAAAATTTTAAAGGGAGATATTATTTAAATTATTTTCGAATAAAAATTTGTTTCCAAAGAATTTTAAAGGTTTAAAAATCAGTGCTCTTCTCCTTGTCACTAGGAAATAATTTCGATGATGACAGCAACATCATCGACATTCATTTTCGAGTTTCGAAGTAAAAAGATCATTCTGTAGTCTGGCTACAGTGTTACCTTGAGAATTTAATTGATTCGAATCTCTAAAATATGATTTGATTTATAATATATAGATATATGATTTAAATTTGATTTGACATATTATGTACATATATTTATTTGGGTTGAAGGGAATTAGAAATTTAATTCTTAAATTTTATCTTGAGGAATAATTTCAATTAAAAAAAAATCAAAATTTTGAATAAATGATTCCAACTTGAGATAATTAAATTTGAAAGTTTTATTTGTATAATACTCAATTTCATTTCAATATAACCTACCTTGACTTTCAGAAGTTAACAATGTAATCGAATAATGTACAATATAAAAAGATTTATAAATAAAATTTGAGTGGTTATAATAAATGTTATACACTTAAATTCTAGTTATAAAAAGATTAACAGAGGTAAATAAAATAAAAGGGTATTGGAATAATTTTCAATATAAAATGATGTTAAGGAACTAAGAATAAATTTAAACAGTTGTAATAAGTGTAAACATATTTAACATAGATGAGAAAAATATATTGAGAGAAATAAATTTAATTATAGTTTGGAATAAAGAAGAAACTAAATGGGGAATTTAGTTTATTTTGGGAAATGGTAAATTTACTTTAACAATTAAGTTAAATTACCATTTCAAATTTGGATTAAAATTAAACATTTTTAAATTAGAATGTTATAATACCTTGTGTAAAATTTGGATAAAAAAAATGATTTTATAAGTATAGGGATATTATACAAGTAAATATGTAAATAAATAAATGTTAAAATTTTAAGTATAAATAGATGAAATCAATTATTAATTTAAAATTGAATTTTTATTGTTTAGATTAATGATTCTAATTTAAGTTTCAATTTAATTTTCTTTCAGGTTGTTTCTATTCCCCTACCTTCTTCCTTTTCGAGGACGAAAAGTTCTGAGTGGGGGAGAGTGTAACAGCCCAAATTTTTAACAAGTATTTTTTACTTGTATTTTTAAAACTTTGGGGTTTATTATATAAAAATCTAAATTTTAAAGTGATTTAAAAAACAATTGACCAAATTTTTAATTAAATAATAAGATCTCCGAAATTTTGACGTGGTTAAGAATTAACTTTAACTGGAAATTTGGGTTTTTGTCGAAGATGGTAAATAACTTAATTTCTAGCAAAATCAAGTTTTAATTAAGAAATAAGATTTGAGAAAAAAAATTAGTGTATGAATAAACTATTTAATTACGCGTTTAAAATGCGTGTTATTGATGGAATATTTTTAACGTATATTTACTACATAAGAGAACGCGTAAATTTTAAAAGCGTCACTTTTATTATGAAACTGGGCGCGTGTTTTGCATCGGTTTTTCACACGTCTAAATTTATTACCTTGGATATAAATAATCAAATAAATCATTATACATGCATTTTTATTTCTTTCCGTTAACTCCACATATTTAATAAATAAAACCCATTGATTTTTCAATAACGTTCAAATCAAATATTCTTTTCCATTTCTTTACTCTAAGAATCAACACTTTTCTTTGTTCAATTTTATAAACGTTCGCCAATTTTCTATTTTTCCGGACTGTTAAAACAACACAATAATTTTTACCTTAGCTATAAAATGGATTATCTACCTTTTAAAGTTAAGTAATATTCTGAATAATACATTTCTTTGTCAATGGTAAATAGATCAGAAGAGAAAAAAATGTAAACAAATTTTATTCCATTTAAGTAGTAAATTTTAAATTTTTATAGTGTATAAATGAACTGGGTAATTACGCGTTTAAAGGGCGCATAAATTTAGGGAATAAATATCGTATATATATTTAAGAAAACGTATAGAATTTTAATCCGTTATTTCGGTATATTTTGGGCATAAAATATTATGACTATGGTACACATTCTTAAAAATATGACCTTAGTGTAAATGAGTAAATTTATCAGTGGCATGTGTTTTTAGAGGGAAGGAATACTCTAGCGTTCAAATCAAGTATGTTGCCACTAAATTCAACGCATTGCTTTAAAAATTTGATTTCCATATATTTTTTTTCCATTCAACAAAATTTATTTCTTGCATTTTTCAAAACACAATTTTCTCCTAAATCTCAGTCATGCGCAGTATCCATTCTCCTATCTGCTTGCCTATTTTATATACGTTTTGCTCTTTACCCATATTTCTTACGTTTATTTTTCTCTTTCCAGTAAAATTTACTTCCCAATTTATATATATTTTAATTTGATCAAATCATTTCCAAAATGCTAAATAATAAATGAAAGTTTCACTTTGTTTAAGGATAACTCTAATTGGAATTTTAATAATAAAAAAAAAAATTGGATTATATACTTGCTTTAAAAATTTGTAATATTTGGTCCATTTGGATAATAAATCGCCTTTTAATGGTAATAAGAATCAGAAAGAGATGTAACCAAAGTTTTATCTTTTTAATTTAGTAATAAATGTTAAGAATTTATAGCATATTAATAAACTGATAATTTCGCATTTAAGAGGGTACGATATTTAATGGTATAAATAACGTATATAGGAAAACGTATTAATAATAAAAATCAACGCATTCAATTTGCTTTAAATTTGGTATAAATCTTTGTCTAGTAAAACTTTGCCGTTTCTTTATAAATCAATACTGATTATAAAAATTTCAAATCCACGTACAACTTCATTTGGTTAATAGGTATATAATCTGTGATTTCCTTTTACCATTCTCAGCAATAAATTCTTGCTGTTTCTCCACCCCAGTCACATTTACTTCTTATTTAAAGCAAGAGCAAATATTTCCTAGATATTTTGTTTTTCCTCTTCCTAAATTCGTGCACGTAAGAATGCATTTACAAAATAAAACGCTTGCCACTGGAAACGTTTGCAATCAATGAAAGAAATTTATTTTCTCACCTGTAGAACGAGATTTCTAAAAAATCAAAGGAAAATCATGTAGCTTCCTTATTTTACACGTTCAAATCAAAATTTTATCTTTGCCAAAAATTTATCAACGCATTCAATATCTGTTTAAATTTGTCATAAAAATCTTTGCCAAATAAAAACTTTACCGTTTCTTCTCTTTAATCAACGTAATTATTTCCAAAAAAAAATATAAGGAGAAAATAAACGTGTACAAATGTGCCTAATATTCCTGTCTGTTTCTTTGTGTAAATCCAAGCCACCGTGCAAGTTAATCCAAATTTATTTCCTTCCTATATTATTCACCTTAAATCATGCACCCCCTGCCTATATATATAAGCCCATACAATTATTCATACGCATAGCATCAGCTCTTCAACCTTCTTTTTCTTGCTTGCAAGCTCCTTCAGGTAATGGAAGTTTACTCTCTTTCTTCTTCCTTTTATTTATTTTGCTTTTCTATCGTATGTTCATCTGATCAATCTAAATACTCGGCTGCTCCACCACATGTCCTTGCCACATCTCTTTTTCCCCCTCGGATCTATTTTGCCATGTATGTCAGATTTTTGTAGGAAGTCAAGTTTAGTATCCTTCTTTGCATTCTATAGAAAAATGCATGCGTCCCTGTAGTTGTGGCCATGAGACCTTCATGCGTGAGTCATGTTAGCAAAGCAAGTGTGAAATAGAAAAAAAAAACTTGGAAATGTTTCGTAATATATTTGTTGTGTGCGAAGCAATCACACGGTTTTGTAATTATCATTAGAGCATCCATTCAAGCTTATGTAGGCTAGGACCGTGACACTTAAATTCAGCTTAGACCAATCATATTTGTCTCCAGACTAGTAAAATATAACTCAGTTTGCTTTAGATATTATATTGAACAATAGGTGAATGTTGTCTTGTTTGAGTGATTAGATTCATTTCAGTGAAAGAGAGGATCAACTAATATTTGAGTGTGTCTAGGTATATATTACAAACGCGTGGGTGGGTCTGTAGGTGAAAAAGAGAAAGTGGAAGTATGCATGCATGGGCCAGGACGTAAGTGGGTAGGTGTACATGCTTTCGGGTTAAGATAGTAGCGGTCGTGCCACACCAAAAAAAAAAAGGAAAAGGAAAAAAAACAAATAGAAGTTAGTACGTGAGATTGAAAAGGGAAAGGAAGAAGGAGTGCTTCAGAAATTTGAATGAACGCCACCTATTAGTTAAAATCAAGTCGGGTGTAGGGAGTAGTCGAGCAAAGTTGGTCCATTTATCTTTTTATAATCCCGTCTCAATTTCGTTTATTTAAATTTTTCTTTGACCGTAAATTTAAGCCGCGCGTTTGGTTTTATTTGGATCTTGTTCTAGATTTGAATCAAGACGTTGCATCCGCGGAAATCTAATCGTGCCGTTTCTTCATCAAGTGATACAATCGTTTGAATCAAATTTTCTGCAGCTCTAAGGTGAGTATTTCTCACCAGACAAACATACATATATATCCGTGATTTATCACAAGTGTATTTGTAAATTATTTATTAAATTTTACCTGCCTGTGATATAACGTATGATGTTAAACCCCATTTTAAATTGACACCTCATCAGTTGTTTATCTATTGTAATATTATTGCAGTTATACTATGTAATGCTTATTGACTGATTAAATAATCACTGTAAGTTCTCTGTAAATTTGAGATCGTTATAGGCTGAAATGATAGGCCTGAACGATAATCATTTGTTCATTTATTTAATTGTTTAATTATTTATTTGTTAACTTGGGATTGCGGGTTTGAAATGATAGAACCCGGATTTTTTTGTAAATTGCGGATTGAGATGATATATATCCGTATCACTTGACCTATGCTAGAAAACTATATACAGACCCGTGGTTTATATAATATTTTTCTGAAATATTTTAAAATAATTTAAATGGAAAGTCTATAATATTCTGGGATAAATGTATTTAAAGAATTTTTATAATTTTATAAAGATTTTTAAATAAGTCAAAATGTTAAATAAATAAATGTTTAAGTAAAATTTTGGAATATAACTTATTTTGGAAATTCTGAATTATTGTTATAAGTGAGATTTTATTTAAGTAAATTAATAAGTTATATCTTGGAATGTAAAACTAAAATTTAAGATTAATAACCTATTACAACTTTTAAATGCTGTCTTTATAAATGAACTGTTTTAACCTATAGACTTTAGGTAGCATTTCATAAGTGGTATGGAAACTGAATTTTGATTGTTTTAAATAAAAGTTATGGAAATAATCTTTGGAAAAAGGTTGAAATTTCGAAATTTAATATGTAATTTATAAAAATAAGGAGTTGACTTTAAATAGTTTTAATGGAAGGATTTAACTTTTAAATGTGAGTTGAAAGGCAATAAATTCCTAAATAAATTAAATAGATTTAAATGGTATTTTATAGAATGACTGATGTTTAAATAAATGATGTTTAAAAGGATATTTCAATTTGAAAAGTATAAATACCATTTTTAAAAGTTGTAACCACGGGTTATAATAACGTTTGGTTGTTAAAGAGATCGGGATCGGATGTCTGGCATACTCTCTTTCGATACCGAAAACCACTTTAACAACCGTGTACGCGGTGGCGATTCCAGAATGAAGTAGGATGGTGGTGACGTTTCCTTTAAGGTAAATACATGGACCCGACTCCCGTGAGTTGGCATAAGGTGGCTAAAACAGGAGCGATTGACGGATTAATGAGGTAGCACCTCTGATCGAACGCACTTCTTCGTATGCCATCCTATTACTTTTGTGATTGTTTGGTGCGCAGCTTTGATTTAGGAGTGTTGTTCGAGGTGGGCGGTAGCTGCGGCTATGCGTTTCCATCGGTTCGGATGCGTAATTGGTATATCTACCCTGGCATTGCCTAGTTGTGCCGTGTCACCTACCATAGCGAGCTTTATACGATTTTGGTTTTGTACCATACCTATGGAGTGCCCTCTGACGACGCCCAGTACGGGGGAGATTACGGTGCTGTATAGACTATGAGAATATATTATGTGTTAAGGTGGAAAATGTAAAGCCTTAACGCTATTTAAAAGTAAGTTTATTTTACTAATAGACACTATTATAATAGCGAAGTATTACTACATAGTAAATAGTTTAACGGATCCTTAGGGGATGGGCGGTCCCAAGCATCTTTTAAGTTACTTGCTCTATATTACAGTACACTTGAATTAGCTTACACTATATAAGTATGTATGTCCTGACTCGAGTGTTTATGTTTTATGTTACGCTCGGGTCAGCCTGAGTTGCAGTTCAGTTTCATCCCGGAGCTAGGATTTCTGTAGATCACTTTCAAGCTGCCGGCAAACTTCCTTCCCAGTTCTTTATCTAAATTTTTGAAATCAAGACTAGTGGACATTTGGATTGTTCTACTGATGATTTAAAACTATATTTGGATTTAAGACTATGTAATTTTTATTTGATTGAGACTATTTATAGTGGCTTCATGAACCACTAAGTATTTTAAATTCCGCTGCGAGTATTCTAATTTTGTGTCTGTGATTCTGTGATTAATTATTTACTGTATATTTTGAGATTTGCCAAATTTTATTTACAACGCGGTATTTTGAACAATTCAAGTCCGACATGTGCGGATGCGAATGGTTGAAAATACTGGGTCGTTACAATGGAGGTATACATGGATGATATGCTCATGAAGTCACGACGATCAAGTGTCCACATTTGGGACTTAGCATAAATGTTCGACCTCCGATATTACTAAATGTAGATCAATCCTCTGAAGTATTCTTTGGCATTGCATTAGGAAAGTTCTTGGGTTTCATCATCAATGGTCATGAAATCGAAGCTCATCCTAAGAAGATTCATGCAATTTGCAACATCCAAGTGCCAAACACCATCAAATAAGTACAGAGTCTAATGGGAAGATTGCTGCTCAAAGTCAATTTATTTTCGGAGCCACCAATAAATGCATTACTTTCTTTGATTTGATTAGGAAAGGGAAAAGGAACTTTGAATGGATGAAGGATTATGCAGATGCATTCTAAGCTTTAGTGAACCACCTAGAGAGGCATTCCGTCTTATCAAAGTTGGTGGATCATGAAGACTGGTATATCTACTTGGCCGTGTAGGTACACACTATAAGTGTCGCACTG
This sequence comes from Allium cepa, assembly GCA_030765085.1. Taxonomy (NCBI): domain Eukaryota; kingdom Viridiplantae; phylum Streptophyta; class Magnoliopsida; order Asparagales; family Amaryllidaceae; genus Allium; species Allium cepa. Next base: position 327,811,644 of record CM060940.1, read on the forward strand.
CTTCACGAAAAGAATTGGATCTAGTGACCGGTCTATTATGTTAGCAAACAATTAACAGGAGTTTAAAGGAATTTTACGAAGATAGAGAAATTGGTGTATTGCTTGTTGATTGCTTCACAAAAGCTCTATCCTATTTTTTAGGCTTATCCTATCGCCGTTTACACCGATCTGCCGTAACGACAGGTCCTAAAGCAACCTGGGACGTTTGAGAGGTTACTCAAGTGGAATATCGAATTAAGCCAATTTTACATCACCTATCTTCCTCAAAGACCCATCCAGGCATAGGCACCGACGGACTTTATAGCGGAATTCACTGCATAGGATGATCTCCCAGAGAGCAGTGGATCCCCTACCATTCGGTGGAAAATGCATACAAGTGGAGCATCCAATGATCGTTGTTCTGGAGCTGGAATCATGTTAGTAACTCCAAAAGATCAATCAATTTTCTATGCTTTAAAGCTTGACTTCCTTGCAACGAAAAACAAACATAAGTATGAAGCTCTGATTGCTGGACTTAAACTTGCCAAAGAACTGGGAATAAAATCACTTGAAATCTTTTACGGGACACAGTTGGTAGTATGCCAAGTCAAGGGAGATTACTAAGCCAAAGGTCAGGGACTTGCCCCGTAACCTTACCCCAGTCTAAGTGTTATTGACTGGCTTTGAATATTATGACATCAGGTACATTCGCTGGGATCAAAATAAAGAGGCTGACTCATAGGCAAAGTTTGCTAGCATTGGGATGCACAACAGATTGGCTTGGTTCTAGTTGAAGTACAAGACGCTCAGAGCATAAACCAGACGGAAATCAACTGGATACCAGAGATGGAACTCAAGAAGGAGTCATTGATGACTCCGATTAAAGACTATTTGCTACAGAGAGTCCTTCTCGAATGAAGGAATGAAAGATGACAAGTTCTTCGCATTGCTTCACGATATATCATTTAGGAAGGAGTCATGTATAGAAAGGGTTTTTCCGTTCCCGTGCTCCGATGTATCGCTCATGATGAAATAAAATGAGTCCTAAAGGAAGTTCATTAAGGGGAATGTGGAATTACACGGGGGACAAACCCTGGCAAAGAAAATACTCCGTTATGGGTATTATTGGCTGACTATCAACCGAGATGCTGCCGATTACACTAGGCGATGTGACAAGTGCTAGATGTATGCAAAAGTTCCAAGAGATCCATCGACAAAAATCACACAAATGGTCAGTCCATAGCCATTTGCAATATGGGGCATAGTTATTATCGGTTCGTTACCGATCTCTAAAGGTGGTGCAAAGCATGCCATCATCGCAGTTGATTACTTCACCAAATGGGCCGAAGCAAAACCTTTAGCCATGATCACAACAAAGGAAGTAATCAACTTCATTGTCCAAAACATCATCTGTTATTTTGGCCTTCCGTTATCCATTGTAACTTACAATGGAACCTAGTTCGAAAGCACTGAATTCAAAGACTTCTACCGTCTGCCTCATATTGAGAAGAGATTTGCGGAAGTTTCCCACCCTCAAGCAAATAAACAAGCTTAAGATGTGAACAAAATCATAAAGTCCATTTTGAAGAAGTGTTTGGAAAAGGCTAGAGGCCAATGAGGGATGAACTCCCAACAACATTATAGACTTACAGAACCACCTACAAGTACATGACTGGTAATACTACATTCCCTTTGCTTGCGACTTCGAAACCGTCATTACTGTTGAACTCGAAGTCCCTTCTCATCGACTGACCTATTATGATCCTAGAATGAATAGAGATATCCTCTTGGAATATCTAGACTTTGTAGATGAAAATCACAAGGAAGTTGATTTGAGGGCAGTTGCACATCGACACCGAGTCACCCAATAATACAACACTAAAGTCCAACCTAGAACCTTTGAAATCGATGATCTTGTCTTGAAACGGGTTTTTCCTACCCCATCACACATGAAACCTACTTGCGAAGAACCATATGTCATTGAACATAGGCTTAGATAGGGAACTTTCAAGCTAGCGACTGTTGATGGCATCGCACTCTCAAGAGTGTGGAATAGTGAGCATTTACGACAATATTTCATTTAGTTTGTTCTTTTTCATTCAGTTGTTTTCAATTTCCGAATTTGCTTTAGCATTTGATTTTCCAGATATGTAATGAGACAAATTATGTCATTTCTTTCCGTTTGGCAAATAAAATTTGAAACTTTCCTTCATATCTATGATTGATGTAGCATTAAATGTTAGTTACAATACCCGACAAACTAATATTGATATGTCCGAGCAAGTTCCTAGAGTTTGGAGCTAGCCTATTACATAAGTTCATGATTGAACTAAGCAAAATGAGAACGGTCCGACCATTCATTTGAGGATTCTCGCTTATAACCCAATGGATAGAATATCTAAGGAGGAATAGATGAGGCTCGACAATCTAATAACCAAATTAATCCTACCAAGTGATAGGACAAACATAAATCAAAAGAGATCTTGAAAGAACCGATTGCTCATTAAGTTAAACCCCAAATCTAAGAAGAAATCAATAAATTAAGGAAAATATGGTCGGACCATTTTTCGAAATAACTCTAAGTTCCCAAAGCGTGGGCTGGATTGTAAACACAAGTTAAGTGCGATTCAACTACCCGCCAACTAACTCTTGTCCCTAGATTGTGAATATGAATATAAACAACTAGATGAGCGTGGTTCGACCACTCACTACACTATAAACTCTGACATGAGGCCGACAGGAGGAGTATAAACTCACTAAGGATGGAGTTCGACCATCCATTATCTAACTCCGCCAACCCGAGACTGGACGCAGGAGTATAATCACTCAAACCGCTGAATTCGTCAATGGTACACTAGGGCTCGAGCTCAGTGTTTGATACAACCTAAGGCCATGACCACATGGAGGACTTAAGTGAAAATTAACGGATGATTGTCCAAATTAACAAGCATCGAAATACAAGTACATTGAATGGAAAAGTAATAGCTCTATTACTTAGACAAAGTTCACATAAGAGTTCGATAAAAAACAAAGAACTTTTATTTGCATATTAAACTTGAAAATTGCGATACAAGTTTATTCAAAAGCGGGGGCCATACCCCCACAGTCATGGCCAACAAAAAGAGGAAAGCAGCTATACAAGCTATATACGAACTAAGCTGAAGCAACGATTATTTCTTCTACCCTTTTTCTCTTTTGGATTTTTTAGGAGTGGCGCCACCCGAGCTTCTGGTTATTCTTCTTTTTGATCCTTTATTGTCCTTGGTAGAGAGATTTTCAAAGATTAGAAGGCGCTCCTTAGGAATCTCGCTGGGTGGAATGATTTATAGTGGGACGAGATTTGGATGGTCGATGTCCACATCAGTGGGTTCATCGTTAGCCTTTTCCTTCAACAATTCCTCACTCTCGACGTGCTTTTTTAAGATGAGGTCATGGGAATGTTCGGTGGCACCACTGATTACAAAGTCATCTGATTCATCTGGCAATGGCAGGTCATCATCATTTTCATCATCAAGTGCTCCGATAACTTGAGCTTCGAGCACTGGAATATAAATGTATGTCGAAATTTTAGTAGATGTTGATTGTTGCTTCACGGCGGCACCACTTCCTGGAGTTTGGTTAGGATCCGGAATACCTACAAATTCACGGAAATAAGAAAATAAGCCCATGACTATGGGGCATGAGGAATGAAATCTCTTGAACCTGAGATACCTCTGTCTGGCAGACTTTTAGTTATCGTCAAAGTACTCCCCTCTAGAGTAGGAGTCATTACCTTTGATTGATAGCCGGGTCTATTCGGATCATAACTCAGATCCTGTCCTGGACCAAGAGAAACCAACGCTACGATTGTTTGAAGTGAAGGGAAACCTTTGGGATCAGACTCCGAAGACTCAACAATGTTTTTCACTTTGCCAATGGGTGCTAAAATATCAAAGCATCAGTGTCTTGCAGCAGCAAGGTATAAAGGTTCATCCCTATGATGAATCTCCTGTCAACTTCTCTTCATCTAAATTAGCTTCACTGAGGGCTTTCTTCTTCATTTCAACAATGCATTCCAAAGCCTCGGCAAGCGACTCAAGATAGCCCTCTTCAAGGAAACTCAAATCGCGATGGATTAGGACTTTAGCGTTATATTCAACGATCAAAGGATCGAACATGTCTTTAGTCACATTTTGACTAGCTTCCTTGGCATCTTCTAACTGGGCCTCGATCTGCTCCCTAACCTCGTTGCGGCCCGCTTCTCTTGCCTCTTACTTAAGGACTTCAATTTGAGCTAATTACTCATCAAGCTTGATTTTCAATTCCCGGGCTTCGACGGCCTCTTCGCAATGTCTTTGTGATTCCTCCTGAGCTTCGAGTTTTTCTTCCTTCTCTTTTCTAAGGAGTTCTTCGAGTTACTTAACGCGGCATGCCAGAATGTTTTTCTCCTTTTGCAGTGTATCCTTTTCCAAAGCGAGCACACCGTAGCTGTTGAGGGCAGCATCCATTTTTTTTTATGAGCCATTTATAGACAACTAACCGCCTCGGATGTTTCTTTGGCACACTTTTCTGCCATAGTTAGCTTCAATATCAATTCCAAGTCCTCGCTATCTTGATGTTTAATTATGTCTTTATCATGGATCGCCTCTAGCTTGAGACGATCAATTTCATTTTGTCTCTCGATAGACACCGTGGAATTTTTTTTGGTTAGATGATGAAATGCTTCGTGTTGCAAAAAATGTCATTGACGCATGTAAGGGAACTCACTTTAGCACTCCCTAGAATTGTATGAATGGAAGGAAGTTAAGCCGATCGAAGCGAACTTTTGGAAAGCTGGCCTTAAGTTCGGTAACTTTTCTACCGTGGAAGCCTTAAGAGCTGCAGTAGGCAAAGCTGGATCAAAAGCAACTAGTGGATATTTGCTTAACCTACGATCATGGGACTGTCTAAAACAAGATGAACTAGAATACTGCTATGGTGGCACAATAATTTCAGGAATATTCGAAAAAAGTATGATCACTACCATGTACACGAAGATTGGGCTGAACTTCCTGATGAGACGATTGAGATTTGGACTTATATTAGAAGATGATGATTCCCTCAAATGACGACTTCTTTCCCGGATGTCATCTCTCCCCCGATGCCTACCCGATTCTAGACCGTGACTAGATCCATACTGTGTTGAGGAGCCCCTCAAGCAATTGAAGGCATAGGTTTGAGACATAGCACTTGAAAACCAAACAAGAGTGTATAAATGACCATCAAATGAAAGATAGACGATTTTTTTTAGTGAAGTGCGCATGGTTGTGAGTGTCCTAGTGTCCCCCCAACGGAGCAGCTGTCGAAGCCTTGCTCATAGGAGTGTTCTCCTATTTGCTAGTTGGGGGAACGTCATCACCACTCCCGGTCGAAGAATTAAACCCTCCAATACTGATGTTGAGGAAGTCATAAGTCATGATATCATCAGGGATCAGGAGATTCGAGAACCCTTCCGTCGAACTTCTAAATGTTGAGAAGAAGACTCTTCATCGACTTGGGTGATGATTGAACTTTGACTCTTTAATGGTTTTTATCCTATGGAGTTTATATGCGAGCTTTTTTTCTCTCCTTGTTGGCATGTGAGATTGTGCACCTTATGATGGTTCGGACACAGGTGCATTGCCCAAAGCTACATCAGCATCGTCAGGCTTATTGGTTTCAACACCTCTAATTTTTCCCTCTTTGGTTTCATCTCGAGCCCCCTCGATTGGGGGCACAACAGGGCCATTGGTGCCGCCTTCTTGTTCCACCACATTTCTTAGCGGTGCAGCGCTTCATGGAAGCCCAATGTCGCGACCTTCTTCTAATAGCCCAAACTGAGATAACAATTCATTGATTACTACGGATTTGATGTCCCTATCCTTAACTAGGGTGGCACAAATTGTAGAAATCGCCGTTGAAAAACTATCACCATCTGGACATGATGGACACCTATAAATTTTTGAAGCATTAGTTAGAATATGACTTAGACTAAAGAATTTGAGAATAAAGTGAAGATAGCACTTACATCCTTCCAACCATCGCCTTGCAAAGACAGGCGGACAACAAATGTAAAACCATTTGTGTTTAAAGATGTCGAGCTTGTTCCAAGCGCCAGTTAGAATTTGACAGTTAGGTGAAGGTTTATGGAAAGTGTAAGAAAGGCTTCCTGTCCATTGTTTGAAGTTGTAAATAAACCTGATGTCCTTAAGAGATGGAGGGCGGAACAGAACATCAACAAATAGCAAGAAAGTACCATAAAGAAAAGCATAGCTACTCGGATGCAACTGAACAGGATCTATTATTAAATAATTTAGCATTTATAGACTGAAAGAATTGAAAGGCGGCACACGTCCGGCTCAGCATATGAATTTATTGCATGTCGTATATCCCTTCGGAGGCAAATGAGCCCTATAGTTCACTGAAGGGACTATAACATCTCTAAACGAAATTCTATGTTAAGAGCATAGTTTGCGGATAGCGACCTCCCAATTTCGAAGGCTTGGGAATCCATCGGGTTATCTAGAAATATAGCACCTTCTATGGTGTCGAGGGCAGGACTTATATTTTACGCTGGAAGGACGGGAACACTAGAGAATAGGTCGGCCAATGGGCCGGAAACCTCTGGTTGCTCAATTTATTGATAAGGGGAAAGTATGCTGGAAACAGTTGTAGAGCATGACTCAGCTTCAGTATTGCTAAGTTGTGATGGTTGTCTAGAAGACATTGCAGCTAAACGCTCGAAAACGTCTAGAGCCCATATTAACTAAACTTAGTAGATAATCGAGATTAGAAAATTTTACTTGTCCTCCCATGCTAAGTGTAAACTAGTGTGGTGCAGTGTTATACAGTACAGAGATAAGAAGTTCAGAATTAAAAGCAAAAGCGACGAGACTTTAGATTTTGACTGGAGTGACCATCATCGTTGACTGTCTCAACTGGCGTTTAGATTGATCGGTTGTGTAAGCTTTGGGATCGACCATCGATATATCAAAGTGTCAAATCCATTATCAAAATCCATATGTTAAGCTTTGGTTCATATTCTAAGTCTCAGGAGTTTGGTCATCCAATTTCGAGTTCGATATTGGATATCCAAGTCATGTTGTTCATTATTGTCATATGTTCAAGTTCATTGAGTTGAGGTTGGTTCTTATTGTTCATCCAAGTGAATATGGATTGGTTTTTAAGTTCAATTCAAAGCTTAGAAATCAGCCAAGTACCATAGTCGATCCCTCTATATAAGAATATAGCCTATCGCTATTACAAAGCCTACAACCGATCCCTCTTATGAAGCAAAACAACTGATCCCTCCATCCTCATACACAAAACCACCGATCCCTTTACTTAGCCGCATTTATACTCCTCCTGAAGCCTATAGCCGATCCCTCTTCACTTCACAAATGACCAGTTCCTTTCCACATCAGTAGCCAACCGATGCCTTCACTAAACAAAGCAACCTATCCCTCCACTTAACCAAGCAACCAATCCCTTTCTCTTCAAACTTCAATACCGATCTCTCTACTTCAACATTTTCTCATTTCCATCAAACATCCACTCTGATCCCTCTCCTTTACCTACGTTCCAACCGATCTCTCGCCTAATCCATATGTCTCGTCGCCCTCGAACAACTTTGACTATCATTTTTCCATCTAACCGCAAAGTTACAACTCCATTCGCATCGAACTCTAACCCATCCCCCGACACAATCAAACCCAATATCTCATCACAAGTTAAAGGCAAGAAAACCTACCTAAGTTTGAAGAATATGAGTTTCTTAAGAGGAAATTCTAGATTTTTATTCAAGGTGAAGATGGATCGGTGGTCTAGATTGAGAGAAGATGGTGAATCTAAGGAAGGAGGTGATGTTTGATTCGAAGAAATGGGATCGAGTGGATGAAAACAGAAAGGGTTTGGCATTAAGGAAATGATATGATGGTATGGTCATGAAGAAAGTAAAAGTAAATGGTGGAAAAGTGAATAAGTGAGGGTTGGGGAAGAAAGATGTTAGCTTGTATATGGAGGATAAGGGTTTGGCTTGCTTTTCATTCTCTATGAAGCCAAAAGGGTTGGGTTCCCAACATAAGGAGGGATCAAGTAAAATCCCTTGATTTAGGTATCCATCCGATCCCTCTCAACATAATTTTTTTTCCGTTCCCTAAAAAACCAAAAACCAAAAAGTAGGGAATCGACCCTATGTGCACGAAAGAAAATGAAAAAAGAGAGAAGAGAGAAAAGAGGGATCGGCTAAAAAAAGCCAAACCATACATCCATCAAAATGAAAAATAAAGATTGGTCACGAAACTTATGTGCATGCAAGCATATACGTAAAAATTATAAAATGCAATGGTATTGCATATAACTCAACAAAAGTTGTCGTCGAGCCGTGAGCGTGCAAACGCGTCCAGGAGTCAACAACAAGAACGTGTGCCAGAATGTGCACATTTCAAAAGTTCAATTTTTAAAATCGATAGAAATTGAATTCAAACCTGAAGCTTTCAAGGTCGACACTAGATCAGATAGCTAAAGCTTATTAGTCTCGTAGAATCGGGTATAGATATCAACTGACGGAATATAATCCTGAATTTATAATATTAGAAATCGACCAAGCGTCATGACGATCAAAGAGAGATACAATACTTTAGGAAAATATTTCAACGTTAGGGTAACGACTATTCATAAAACTGGATGGATTTCTTTCCAACGACTCTAACTTGCTTTGATTCAAAGCATGATATGTTCAGCATAAGACTACTTTCGGGGACAAGTGTTATCCAACATTTTGACTTGGATATATTCGAACTGATTGGACAAGTTATATTCGACTATCGTCAAGGCCAGTAAGTCTAGAGCGATGGTTGTAGGGTCTAAAGATCAAGTATAAATGATAATATAAAGCCGTGATCGAACGGAATTAAGGGATATGCAACGTATAACATGGAAAAGGGACCAGCTATAATCATTCTCCAACATAGGGAATAGCGTATTTCAGGAAAAAAAAGTGCAATTCAACGACAAACAACCAATATTTCAAGATCCAAAAGTGCAACACATATGAAACTTTAGAGAATGATGTGGGGAGCCTAAGGATCCCACCTCAAAAGGATGAAACAAGAGGGATCGACAAGAATCGAAAAACAACTCACCATACAGCAAAGATCGAGCAATAACTCAAGTTTTACTAATCCAATTGGCATGAAACTTGGAAGCTAATCATATTAAAACATGGGAAATCTCCCATAGGGATCGCACCCCCAAATGCATCTAAAATAGGGATCGGTACCGATCCTTAGTCCTTAGGATTTAGGCAATGCGATCCCTCTGATGGGTCCATATGGTTTTGGAGATCCTTCTGCCAAATTTTCAAGGAGATATTTCACCGTCTTCCCCTATAAATATAGGCTTGTTGTTCATTTTCAGGACTTTAAGCTGCTTGTTGCTTTGTACTCTATTGTAACTAAGGATTTTCATCTGATCCCTATTATACTCAGTTTACAGATTGATTAATAATGCTATCTATTCAAAGTAAACGTATGCAAACAATGTCGAGCCACTATAAATTGTTATGTTCATGTTATTGTTTTGACCACCTGCAAATTAATTGCATATTCCATTTGTTTTCATTTTTATATTCTTCATTTATTTCTCTTCAAGACTTCCATTGGGTATTTGTGCTAATTTTGATGCAAACACTTACTCCACCCTTTGGGTCAGGACAGTAGCCCGGGAGAGGGGAATACATTTTATCCAGCCAAGAAACTACTATTCTAGACACCCATCAAGAGGAATAGTTATTAGTTGGCACCTAATGTTGGCTAATTAGACTGCATGATGATATAGCCTCTGATACCATTGTTGGGTCACGTTCTGTTTCGCTGTAAGAGAAATGGAAAATTAATCATATTAATTAACATATTTTTGAAATTATTTTGTACTTTTTTAATTAATCATATTAATTAGTACAATTTAATGTTATTTCAAATATACGTCATGTATATACTCATAACATGACATGATAACATAGAGATAAATAAGCATGTGCATAACTTTACAAGCACATAAATATTGTGATTTATGTCTATTGTATCTATATATATATTGTACATATATACACACACATGAAAATTATATGCATATTAGGAATATAAAAGCCAAAGTATATACATAAGATTGACTATACTATAATATGTGTATATGATTTGTATACACATATTAATAGCACTACACATATATAGTTTAGAACACACACACACACACACACTCTTATGTGATATATATAACCACTTACACACACACACATATGCAAACAAATCTATAGAATTAAAATTAGATATCCTCATACATAGGTGAATGCTTTTTGTTTAAGAGAAAATGGAGAAAAGTATGCATTGGATCTAGTTATAATTAAATCAGTGTCCAAGGGAAAAGAAGAAAAGGTAACATCTTTAATTGATTCTATCTTCCACTTTTTCAAACACCCAATTAAATCTATATCTAACCTCTATGTGAAAGGAAATGTGATTCCATGATTGTCAATAATCAAAATTATCTTAGCATTTAAATTTTATATTTGAAATATCACACATGCACGCGCAAATGCATACACACACACATATAAATATTCACATACATATATAAACCAAGTCACTTTTAAAGCAATGTCATAATTAATATTGCTTCAACATCATGAACTGATTTCCATATGTGTGTGTATAATATAATTTAAAACATAAATTTCAAATGTATTATTTGATTGAACAGTAAAACATTGAGTAAGTTAATTTGAAATCAAGGTTAATTAACTAAAAGATTTAACTCAAAAATGTTTTACTATTTTTAATAACATAAAGATGCATATATTAAATTCAAATGTTTGAATATAAAATTTGATATTTTAAATAAATTAAATTTTTGTAAACATATGCGTACTTTATTATAGCCAAATCAAATGAACGTTAACAATTTACTTCTCTTAAACATGTGCATAAAATTGGTTTTATATTTTCCAAATGGCAATACACAAATAATTTTAAATCAAATCTAACAAATGGAAATACAATATTTATAGATAAGTGAAGTTTGGAGGGTCAGGGTTGAATATTATGAACGAACATAATAAAATTAAACTAAACGCCAAAGGATCTTGTGAAGGAACCGGGTCAATCTGCAGCGGGTGAAATGGACAGATTTAATTTTTTTTCTATTTGGATCATAGTAAGCCTATGAAGTCTAATAAGTTTTACTAGATCCAATCACTTTTAAATAAAATTACATTTTATTTTATTTTATTATTTATTTGTTAATTGATCATATTAACATTTCAACCAAATGTTTAATTTAGGAATGCATCATGTATACATTTAAACATGCAATAACATAAATAGTCTAAAGTAAACAAGTGTATAATTACATTACACACACACAGTAACACACACACACAACTTGATATTGGGATATATATATATATACATATATTGTGAGTGTATATATTAGACTTACATATACATGTAATAATCTCACATGCATACTGAGGATAAAAATTCCTAAGTATATACATATATTTGAATATATTATAACATATATATATATATATATATATAGTTGGTGTACACATATTGCTAGTAATAGTTTGGACATATATATACATATATGTGAACTTTGTTAGCAAATACACACACACACATACAACTGCATATACATATATGCATACATAAATATGTGTATGTATGTATACGTATACATTTATAAAAGTGTGAAAATAAATCGCATTAAATTGACATTTCAAAATAACAAAAAATTTGAAGAATCATGATGGAAAGAAAATTTATGTTATATTTAAATATAATTAAATCAAATTAAAAAGGGATTAACATAAAGTGAAAATTTTATTTTACCTTTCTTCTAAAAACACTAATTTAACAATTATAATACCATACAAATTTCTAAATTAATTACAACAAAACATCCGAACCTTTAAAATTATAGTTTGAAAATATATATACAATCAACATAAATAAAACTATAATTCTACAATTTAATGTATTGACTCTAATGACATGGTCGGATCTAAAACATTACACTTACATGTTTTTACATATACATATAATTAACTGAGATTTAATTCAAAAAATGAGTTTGAATTAATTTGGAATAAATAGACTTAACAAAAGATTTTAATTTTGATGTTGGTTTACAATTTCAAAATATAAAGATGAACATAGATTTTTTGTATGTATGTATGTATATATATATATATATATATATATATATATATATATGCATAACTCAATCCACCAAAAACTAATTTTGTGTTTAAAGTGAATATATTGTAATAACAACAATAATTTTTTGTAGCAAAAGTAACTTATAACAACATAAATCTCAATTCCAACAAACAAAAGGATTTGTACTAGATCTCAAATAAATTAAAACATACATTGTTTGGTTAGGCAAATAATTAATCAATTGTGCTAATAGATGAAAATTTTCTGACAAATCAAGTCAACAACAATTAGTTATTTAAAATCCAATCAAGATATCAACATTCGAATAAAATCATACACAAATAAAATTCACATTTAATCACAATACATAGAAAAACTTCTAACTTAGATCTTAATAAGTGGCTATAATACGCATACATGTGGATAACATCATTTTGAACATCATGAATAAAATAGAAATAAAAGAAACATAGCAAAAAAACTTTGCTCTTTGTCACACCTCGACTTGTTGCTTTTCCCTAGATTTCCAAGTTAATATGCAATCCACCTTGTTAGAGAAGGATGAACCACCTTTCTTTTAATTTAATTTGATATTTCATTTGAATTTTCTTGGTGTTATTTTGCACGGAAATATGGTTGGCCCTAGCAATGGAGGAAAAAGTTGCAATTTTGTATAAAAAGAATGTGAAATGAGAAGATTTTATTTTAATGGGATAAAAGTATACTTTCCCGTTCTCCTTATTGAACTTCCTTATTTAATTTAGATCAACCAATCCCTTCATTTTCTTAATGTGTTGTCCGACCCTAGCATGCATACATAAAGGGCAAAGTTTCATAAAACCCTCCATATTATTATTTATTTTTAAACCCTATTTAAAACGTATACTGGTATTGAATATCGATATTTACAAATATAACTTTTATACATGCATTTAAATAATTACTAACAACTTTAAAACATCAAATAAATTTATTATAATTAGTATTTCAAAAATGTGAATTACTTGAACCAATTTATAATATTTTATAAATTAATTAAATCGTGTGGTTTTTTTCGAAGAAATCATAAATGTGGTTGTGTGACTTAGAGGTTTGAATTCTGTTAGTGATTGATATTAAACAATTCAAATATTAACGTTTATATGTCACTTTAGTTAGTGGTATGACAGTTTAGCCAAATCTATCGCTTACATATCTTCTTAATAAAATTTAATTTCACAATTCTTAAGCGGTACCTTTTACTAACTATAATTTACACACATTCTCTCCATCAACACATTATCATTTTAGGATTTCTGGAATTTATTTTTGCTTCAGCAATAACATTTATTATTAATTGTACCGCTATGGCCAAATATTTTGAATTTGAATTGACTATAGTTGACTGTGATACTAACCTTGTACAACCAAGGATATGAATTCTCTATTAAATAGGATTTCACTTCCAATGCTTGAACTCAGACCTAACTATAGTATCGCTTAATGGGCACCATGCCATGATTGAATTATAATCAAGGTGGAATTTTCACATTGAAGTTCAATAGTATTGTCAAGAAAAGAGAAGTATGTAATATTGTTACTTTGAGATTTATTATTTGAACTAGTTCGTATTAACCACTAGGAAACTCTTAGACGAGTCATTCTATTGTTATCCAGTAACCATTAGTATGTTACCCCCCAACAGCCCTAAGTAATACACTGCTTAACATTTGGAAGACATTACATACTCTGGACTCAATGAATGCATCAATATCCTATTTCGGAACATCTTGACCAAAAATATTTAAAAAATGTGTTATTTAATATTGTGACACCATTATCGTGATTACAACTTCTTGTAATCATATCACATAATACATCATTTAAGGATTTTCTATGAGTTTAAATTAACTATTTAATTAATATATTACAACATAATAGAAAACAAGCACCTTTTATTTCGAATGAGATTTTATCATAAATTTAATAACTTATAATAAATTAAATAATTTTCCCTAGGGCATACCCCTTACTCTACCAATCTACTGAATTAACTTGAGTCAAATTATGGAATCTCAGTCTTATCCCTTCAATCAGTTTGCTTGGAACTGATCGATTTAGTCCCTCTGTAAATGGATGCTATGTTGTTTTCAGTGACTACTCTTTCAGTCACAACTTTTCTTTATTAGTGATAAATTTTCTTATCAAGTAGAATTTTCAAAGAATGTGCATTGACTTCTTATAATCTCTTGCTTCTTTTGTGAATTGCATCGTACCATTTTTATCACATAACAATGTTATGGAATTTTCAATGTTTGAAAACATTACTAGCTCAGCCATAAATTTGCGTATCTAGACCGCTTCTTTGGCTGCTTTGTTAAGGGCGATGTATTTGGCCTACATCATATAATCAGTTATTGTCTCTTCCTAGGAACTTTTCCAACCGACTACTCCATTATTCAATGTGAACACATAATCAAACACCGATATACTATCATCAATATAACTCTATGTGCTTGAATTTGCATCCTCTTGGTGGTCTTCGTTCTTGTATATAAGGAATAAGTCTTTAGTATTTTTTAAATACTTAAGAATACATTTCATTATCATCCCATGCTTTTCTTTGGGATTAGGTTGATATCGACTTATGCATCATAATGCATAAGCCACATCCGGTCTAGTACATATCATAACATATATGATGGAATAGACTGCATATGCATATGGTATCCTCTTCATACTCTCCATCTCCTCATAAGTATGAGGAGCGTCCTTCTTAGAAAGGGCGATTCCAGATTACATTGGAATATTTCTATGCTTGGAATTTTTCCATACTGAACCTTTTTTGTATGGTATCTATGTACAGGGATTGAGACAATCCTAGTAACCTTTTGGATCTACCTCTATAAACTCTTATACAAGCATATAGGTTGCTTCTCCTATGTCCTTTATAGAGAAGTTCTTGGACAACCATTATTTCACTTATTGTAACAACGCAGTGTCATTTCCTATCAGTGGTAATTCATTGGCATATGATTAAGAACACAATAACGCTCCTATTCTTTCTTACACACACACATTTTCTTGGTGTTCCAATAATACCCAAACTGTTTGGTTACTTTATCAAAACACATATTCCAACTTCTTAAAGCTTGCTTAACACCATAAACCGATTTTAACAATTTACATTCCTTAACCTTGCTCCAACTGAACTCAAACCCCTCAGGTTGTAAACGATCTCCTCTAAATCACCATTTAGAAATGCAGTTTTCACATCCATTTGCCATATTTTGTAGTCATAGAAAGCAATGATAGCAAGCATGATCCGAATGGACTTAACAATGGCTACAAGAAAAAACATTTTGTCATAATCAATGCCTTGAATTTGATGAAAGGTCTTCTGCAGCTAGGCTTATTTTATAATTCTCTACATCTGCATTTTGTTATGTCTGTTAAAATCCATACTTTTTTTTCATACATGGAATACTTTTCGAATTTCATTACTTCAAGCCAAATGCGGAGTCTTTATTCTATACTGCTTGTTATAATGAGAGAGGAGTGTCGCCTTCTAAGACGTTGTCCTCTTTCTCACCATCCATGTAAAAACTGTAGCATTTCTCTAGCGCATGAGATTCCCTATTAAACCTTCTAATTGGAGGCATGTTTTCGTGTAGTAGGGAATTTGATTCTACCATTGGTTTAGCCTTTGTGTTTACTTCTTGGATTTATCCAAGTCTACAACTGTGCTATTAATTTATTTTGATAGAAATTCCTTTTCTATAATGAAAATTAATGGTGGAACAATAACCATTTGTTCCTCAGTGTCATAGAAAATATATCCACTAGAAATTTTGGGATAAGCTTTAAGTTTACACAAAGCTGATCTTACTACAATTTTATTGAGGCCAACGATTTTAACGTAGGCTGGACAACCTCATATCTTCAAATAAGAGAGGTGTGGTTTCTTCCCATGCCAAATCTCATACGATGTTTTAAGCACAGATTCGGTGTGTATAAAATTCAGCGCACGCGCTGCGGTTTCTAGTGCATATCCCCAATAGGAAAGGGGTAAATCGGCCTTACTTATCATGGAATAAACCAGATCTAATAATGTTTGATTCCTTCTTTCCGAAATACCATTCTGTTTTGGAGTATAGCGTGAAGTAGCCTGAGAGATAATCATACTATCTTTTAAGTACCATTGGAGCTCTTGTCCAACATACTCACCTACTCAATCTGATTGAAGTATTTTAACTTTATAATTACTCCGATTTTCAACCTCATTCTTATACTCTTTAAATTTTCCTCCAGACACTATATTTATTCTTCATAAGGTGAACATATAGTGGTCTTGAGAAATCATCAGTAAAAGTTGCGAAGTAACTTGAATTTCCTTAGTAACTATAGGCATCGGGCCACATATATCAGTAGCATGAGACCCTGGAGTCCATCAACTCTTTTTTTGCTCCTACTAAAGGGGTGCTTGGTCATTTTCCTTTGAGACATGACTCATAAGTGTTAAATGATTCATAATCAAATGATGGTGAAAAACCTTTGGTTTTCAGTTTTGTACAGTCTTTTGCCACTAATGCGACCTAGCCTATAGTGGCATAAGTAATTATTATTAATGTCAACAAAAGATTTATTAACATCACTAATATGATTATAATTAAGTACATAAATGCAAGTATCCAAAATAGCATCGCGGATATTATTTCCGTCAAACATAATATTATTTCATTGCAATGAAAATAAAAACCCATCTGAGACAATCTAGAGAAAAATACGATACCATAAATAAAAAATTTCGCATAATAGAAATTATTAAGAACTAAATCAAATCCACAAGGAAAAATCAAGTGTTCGTCTCCAATTGTAATTGCTTCTACTATAGATCCATCAACATTTGAACCCTTATTTCACCTTTTGACACATGCCGCCTGTACCTAATTCCCTGCAGTAAATTATAGATACGAGCCCTAGATCCAATATCTAAAACCCAAGGTAATTTATTGATCGAAAAAATAGTTTTGAATCATAAACATACCTTTAAGAGCAAAGGAATCAGGTTCCTTCTTCCTTCCTTTGACCATCTTCAAATAGTCTAGATAATTGCGTTTCAAATGCCCCTTTTTGTGATAGTGGTGACGTTCACCTTTTTCAATGGGCACGTTTCTCTTACCTTTCTTAGAACCATGCTTGTGCTTCATCGAACCTTTAAAACACAATGCCTTATTTTTACAGCTAACATCATATTTTGATCCTTAAACAATCTCTTAGCTGTCTCAACGATTGAGTAGCTCGAAAAGATTTATGCTTAATAGGTTCATATTGTAATTCACTATAAATAGCTCAATTTATGGCGCCAACGATCCAAGGATCAAATCCACATGTAGTTATTCATTAGCTCAAAACCACTAGCCTAGAAACTTTATCAATATAGCTATTCATTGTTAAAATGAAATCCTATAACACAACTGACCTTACTCATCTTCTTGCCGAACAACTTTGTAGTAATCTTGTTCCTTATAGAATGGGATTTCTCCTTAACGAAAGCTATGAGTGGATAAATATATTTTTGTGTTGTCTTTACAACATTTGTCTAAAGTAGACAGCTTGAAAACCTAAGCGATTTCGAAATCAGCAATCCAAGTGTTATAAGCTTTTATTGTGTCGGCACTGGCAAGTTTCTCTCTTAAAGGTTTATTGATAGATGACCATAAAAGCTTATATGTGAGTGCTATCTTAATTGCTCTAACCAGTCAGTTCCAAATTTAATTTAAGTAGATTATGACATTTTATACATATCAGATGTTCTTATATTATTTGATAGGTTAAATGTTACATTTCATTTATCTAATAAGCTTCCATTAGACATTTATGTTTCTCAAAACCCTAGGAGAAAACATATAAATCTTTCAATTTCTTTGATGAGTGTTAGGACATGCTTACCTTAGGATTTCGAACATAAGGAAGCTCAACAAATCATAGGCTAGCATGCGATGGATAACGCCTATCTGTTGTATCATGTACAACTCTTAACCTGTGGTTTTTTTCCTAATCTCATTTAACCTTAAGGAAGATCAACAAATCGAAAAAGATTATTCATTCATACCTACCATTTCATGACAACCTAAGTATAGTGCATGTAACTTGAGGAAGTTCAATAAATACATGCATGTAGCTTACCTCATCTACTCAATATATCAATAGTGCTACAAATAATATCTCTAGTTGAGGAAGCACAATAACTAAAGCAGTATACAAGTAATCCATTAATGTATAAATGGTACTGGACAACTTATATACTAAGGATCTATAGCATTCAATGATATCTATTAAGGGAATAATGTATTTCTTGTGAAATACCTTTGTGATTTAAGTGCCCGGCATATTTGAAATCATGGTATACATATAATATGCGTGTTTTTTAAGCAAAGTTAGATGGCGTTTATTATGGGTCATTTACATGTATACATGAAAATGTAAATAGGTGTTCTAGTAAATGCACCAAAACACTTAAATGACAAGATGAAGCACATGAGTTTAGCAAAAGTGCTAAACCACTAACCAATAAAACCTAAGCTAGTCTGCCGTCGAGGAGGAAGATTCATTCCCCTTGTCTGAAGAATCAGGACCAATAACATAATAATACTTAGCATTTCCTATCCTAAGAGGTATCTGAGAGAACAGAATGATTCAGGTCAACCATTTGACTTAACACCGAGATTATAAGACTTCATCCTCAACATAGTAAAATAATCACCGCTCTTCATCATCTCTACCCACATACTCGTATAACCTACCATCCTTACGGTCAAATCTTATTTTAGAAGACTCATGAATCCAAGCCTACTCAGACGAACCCTAAAAGAAGTCATCCAAAGAGGAAGCCAAATCCAGAATACCAGCAAAGCTAATCTCAACATCAATAGAGCGTATGTCAATAACAGAAGACAAGATCTCGGTAGGTGAAATCACCACAACATCCACAGAGCGAACATCAACTATATCAACAGAGTGAACATCTATGACTGAAAGGACAATATCAGCAATCGAATGCAAGGTAGACAGAGAGATGTGTGACGAAGCAGAAGGACTGACCTCCAAAGGAGAACTAAAAAGGGTGATCATAGGGACAATATGAATAACCACCTCTACAGTTTTAGGCTTCAAAACCCACTTTCTAGTTGGAGGACGAGGGATAGGGACCTTAGCAGAAAAATGAAGAGGCAGATTAAACACCGGAGATAACCCAGCAAGAGTACCATGCTTGCATGATTCTGCTATATGGCCGAGGAGCAACAATTCATACAAATATCCGGCTTCCAATTATAGTGAACATCAACAATAGCTACATGACCTAGAGCAGGGAAAACCCTAAGCTTGGAAGGAAAGGGTTTATCTAGGATCATTTCAACCATGGTCTTAACATAAACAAGCTTTTTCTAGTTACCATATTTACATCAAAACACTTAAGCTTGCTAAGCTAGATAGCCAATCAAACCCAGTCATCGGTTATACAGAAGGAATGTGGGAGAAATGTGCCTAGACAGGAACAGATAAAACTTGTTTCTTAGCACTATCAATAGACACATTCTAAGTAATAATAAATGGCCTACCCTTAATGAAAGAAGGGCCAGATTCAAGAACACGCATTCTCTCCTCTAGCTTAGAAAACTTAAAAGAAAAACATAGAGTTGTCAAAATGGACTTGCAATCTACCTCTTAGTTTCCATCGGCTACAATAATGTTTCTTATCAACATGGTAAGCTAGATTGGAGTCCAGAAAGAAGCCTACCAAACATTCTAACCAATGGTCAGCGCCAGCTTTAATTATCTCAAAAGGAGGAACCGTAAATCCATTCACAATAGTTGTTTCAAAAGTGCGGGGTATATACTCGCCTACACTCCTAGGAAGCGAGCGAAGTAAAAAAGGTCGATTTTTAGTACCACCAGAGGATCAATAGGGCTACATCAAGACGCAAGAGGGATCTGGGCAACCTGAGAAGCACGTTAACATTCGCAGCAAAATTGGGCTGGGCAATACCACAAGCATCTTGCAAGGATTGGGATGAACTAATGTACCAGCTTCGATGTCAACTTGCACACATTCTCCAAAAAACGTCATCAGCAATTGCTCCTTTACCAGAAGACAAAACAAAAGCATCAGCCCAGCACTTCTCAGACCAAGGCCCTCAGCCAAAACGAGCTGATAGGGCTAACAGAGCTATTCAAAGATGCATGTTTCCTCATATCAAAACACGAAAAAGTCGCATTTAAACTAGAAACCAAGGACTCAAGTGCAATATCCAGGTTAGGATCGAAGACAATCGGAATAGATAGACGCTTCCAGTGCCAAGGGGGAGGGGACGAGCCGGATCCAGTATCTGGGAGCTAACGACCATAAATAGAGATGGATGAGGCAAAAGATTTTCTGGATATGGTAGTGGAGCACGACTAGGAGACATCCAGCATAGAGGGGAGAGGAGGTGAACAGAGGTGAACAAAAATGCAAGGAAGAGGCGCGGAAGAAAAGTCAAAAGGCCTGGATGAAATTAATGTTGCCTGGACGTTTCTGGTATGCTAAAATATTGCGGTAAATGTAATATGCATGTTGTCGTCCCTTAAACCTAAATTGGTTTCTTAGCAGTTCCACTTATATTATACATTCATATTATACAATCTTTGTTTATTTATAACCTTTTATAATTTAACTAACTTATATAATCGTTTTATGTATTATTAATCAAATCATATTTAATTAATTTAACTCAATTAACTGATTAATTAAATTATTTTAAATTTTAAATTTTACTTTATTATATTTATCCTAAATAATTTTAAAATGAATATTAACTATAACATTTATATTTTTCTATACATATATCATTATACACAGAAATTTAATTAATTTATTTATAAAATAAGTGTTTTATCTAATTAAAACAATTGTAGTCAACTATTTTAATAAATTCAAAATTTACTTTAATTCAGCTTAAACAATATAAGATATATATATATATATATATATATATATATATATATATATGATACTAAATTATATATATATATATATATATATATGCATATACCAATATAAATGTTTTATTTTAAGTAATTATCTACTAATTTTTATTTATTTAATTAATCCAATTAATTGAATTTTAAATAATTTTGAAAATACTAATTTATTTCTAGAACAATTTTGAAAATATATTTTATTACTTTTACAAATTTTATTTTTCATTTTAAAGTTAAATTTAAAATTTAAAATATACTTTAAATTTTCAACCATAATTTTGAAAATTATTCCAAGGCGCAAATCAATTTTGCCCTTCAAAATTGAGCCAACCTTTTGGACTTAATCCGCCCATTGGCCGGACCAATAGCCAGAGAGAGGATAATACTTTATTATTTAACAATCCAATACACTACTTTTCTAGACATCCATCAAATAGGTAGAGTTGTTATAATAGCCATGAAGTTGCTATTAGACCGCATAAAACATTCGGACTCTTATACCATTGAAGGGACTGAGCTAGTCTGCAGTAAGTGAAATGAGTATATTCTAATTTTTTCCCTATTTGGATCGCAGTTGGCATACGAAGTCTAATATGTTTTACTAGATCTAATATAGTTCTAAATAAAATCATATTTAATTTAATATCTCTTAATTAATCGTATGAACATTTCAACTATTTAATTTAGGAATGCATCTATATGCATTCAAACATACGAAAATAAAATAATCTAATATAAGCATGTGTATAGCTATACACACACACACACACATCTGGATATTATGATTTATATATGTTGCATATACATTTATTATAATTAAATATATATGCAATAATCTCATATGCATGTTGGGAATATGTGATCTTTGTTGCCATTTATATTTTTTATACATATATAGCACATTTGTAAAAGCATGAAAATAAATCACATAAAATTGTCATTTCGAAATGAGACAAAATTTAAATAATGAAGATATGCAAATTCAAGTTATATTTGAATCTAATCAAGCCTAAGTTGAAAGGGAAATAATATGAAATGAAATTTAACTTTACCTTTCTTCTATGAATACCAATTTAACGATAACTTAATACCATAAAATTCCAAATTTAGTTAAACAAAACATCTAAACAATTAAAATTGTAAATTTGAAAATATATACAATGAACGTAGAGAAAACTAAAATTTACATTTAAAATATTGACCTTAATGACATAATTAGATCTAAAACATTGCACAAAATATTTACAAACATACACATAAAATTAACTGAGATTAATTCAAAAAATGAATTTGAACTAATTTTAAATAAATAGACCTAATAATTTTTTTAAATTTTGATGTTGGTTTACAATTTCAAAATTTGAAGATGAATTAATTATAATATATGTATATATATAATATTGAATTGTTTTAAAACAAACCGTGTATAAAAAACAAAAGGGTGGAAATGGTTATCTCACGAGAAGAAGACAATCTTGGCAAAAAAAACCATATACATCAACATCTATAGATCAACTGGATAAATCGCAATCAATGAAGAATTGTACATGGTCAGAAGTGGTTAAAGGGGAATAAATCAAAACTAAAGAAATTACTAAATCTACAATTCTACGAACAATAATAGATAAAGACTAAACAAAAAGCATAAATAATAGAAGAAATTTTTAATCACACAAAGGAGAAGTGGAAACAAAATATAGCTGTCTAAGTTTTTGGCCAACGTCCTACTTATACATAGTTTCAAAATTATACTACAAGAGTGTGGAATCCAAAATCAGATTACAAAATCATTACAAAACCAAATGGATTCTATGTTGTATAATTAGAAGCAGTTGAAGACCTTTATTGAATTCTGAAGGGAGGCCGGTACTCTTACAATTCCAGAATCATTCTATTAAGAAGTGAACTCTAGATATGATATTTGAGAGGATATACTTCATATCAATCCTACTCTGGATCAAATTGCATGAGCTTGATTTGGAACTTTAGGATTTGGTGGCTAGGTGTCGCATTACAAGTGTTATTGGAACCCTTATCAAATTAGATAAGTTTACTGAAAGTGCATAAAAAATGAATTATGTAAAAATAACATTTGAAGTGAATTTTTTTGACTTGCACAGTAAGATCCATAAGCTAGTTAAACAAAGAACTTCGAGGTAATGTTAGAATGTGCAAGCCAAAAGCGTTGTGGCTCACCTAAAAACCAGTATAGCTAAACCACGAAATATCTATGTCGGATCAAAATGCATAACCTAATCAACACAATGCAACTCAAAAACAAACAACAGATAGCGTATTCTTGAGATGCAATAATGCAAATATACCACAATAAAACGCAAAGATAATATGGCTAATCGAACTGACCAACCCCATCAAAAATCTACCCAATTGGACGAAAGCCAAGCCGAGGCCCAATAATAAAAATTGTGCACCAATCACAAAACTATCGTGTTGCAAGTCGAAAAGTCAATTCATCTTATGAATAGAATGCGCTATATGTTTCAGCAAACTTCACAACTCGCATAAGTATAAAGCATCGTAGTATTACACACTAGAGTAGACCGTTATACACAGAACTAAGTAATTAAACCAAATATAGCTAAGCTATGTCATATTGTCATACTCATGCTTCATGACCCACTTGATCATTAAAATTCTATGTACACGAGCAACCCATCTTTGTATGACAGCCTACATAGCACCAACGCCAGCCAAAGTGGACCGAGGCATGCCAAACAAGAAAATTGCGCCAAACTTATAAATTGCTTCAATTCCAATAGGAAAAGCCACTTTAACATGCTATGTTGGCTAACTACATCTCTATCAAAATCAAGTTCACGACAACTGAACTATGCCGACACACTTCGGAAGCGTAAACATCATATTGCACCCACGTGAAGTCAGGTCACAACGTCCAATCCTACCCTAAACCATGATACATTGTCACTTCGGATTGCACTATCCATACAACCATGGACTGAGTCGCAATCCTACATTAGAACAAAATCCAGATGGTAGGAACTGAGCTACAGCCTTAATATTCATCTCAAATTGGAACTTTGGCACATCTACTCAAATGACTATACCCAAGCAGGAATAGCGACACAAACTGCAACTAATATCTAAATTGGTAGGGTTGCGTCGCACTCTTATATAACATTACAAAACTAAAAGGATGCTCTACCATCCTGATGTGGCATTGAAGATACAAGACTGCTGCAATCTAATGCCAATGCTAAAGTGATAAAGATGCATTGCAATCTTGATGTAATATGGTGACACCACAATCCTAAAAGATACTTACCACACAAATAAGGGTCCAAGGGATGGAGCAATGTACTGAAACTACTTCACGACAAAAAACCGAGCCTCATTCCTAAATGATAAATGGAAACAGTGTAGTCCTATATGTATATGAGAACGGCTTGGAATATATTCATATAGGGCTACCACGCTTCAAAATAATGGCTTAGCATCCACTATCAAGTTATGCAACTCTCCAACACTGCACTACGCAGACAAAGGGCAGTTGATATAGTCCATCCTTGAATAAAGGGCAGTTCACTAATGTAGTATTATTTACATATCTACGCAGTTCACAAACCCGTTGCTTTGCAGGATCAAAGATGGCATGATCCATTAAAATTCAGGCGTTTCCTACCTTAATTATGTGCATTCTAGCATCAAAATCAACCCTATGACAAACTTCCCACACAAAGACACGTCACCAGCTCACACTACTTAAAGTAAGCAACAGGTGGATGACATGTGTAAAGATCTAACACGGGAAGGGAACCACAGAAGGATAACTCCATCAATTCACCAAAAAGTTCAACTATAAATAAAGAGGCATTGTAGTAGCGTCAGGGATCTTTTTTGAAATCCTAGAGCAGAGTCTTTTTTCCTTACCTTCGTAAGGTTTACAAAGTTCTATGCGAAAATAGATGTACTCTCTTCCATTAACAGAAAGAAATACATAATCAAATATTTGACCCATCGACATAGGATTCAGAGGAAACCAAACCATGTAAATTTTTGTGTCTTTTACTTTCCCTGCATTTTACATACCTTTTTAGGATCAAATTCTTCTCTGTTTGAATATAAATTAGACTTGAAATTTTAACAAACGGTTGGAACGAACTTCCTAATTATGTAAGAACACAACAACATAATTACTACTTTAAGGCATATTTAATATTACTTGAATTCGCTAATTCATAATCGCTGAAGTAATTAGAACAATAATTGCTCTACAAACATCTTGGGTGTTGTGAGATGAAAAATCTCACCAATATTTTGGTGCTAGAGGATGGTCATCTCCTCTCATCCAGTTTCCTTTTGACCACTACATAAATAGTTGCAATCAACGTGGATATCGAAGAAGCCTTTGTCCACAAACCAACTCAATAAAGGCGCTCAGATCTGTGGTATTCAACGCAGCTTGATATCGCATAAATTGGTGCATGGTAAAATACCTCTTTGTTTTTAATAGTTATTGAACATGATCTTACCTTGCGATTCTTATTGTCCAAAAGATACTATATCGCGAGCTGAAGTTTCTTAGTAGTTATTTTTACCTACATTTACTATTATCTACGCATATTAATCCTGCTACCGAAAGTAAATCGTCAAAGGTCGATCCTTTATCTTATTTTTTAGTCATAATCCATTTTAAATTTGACTTAAAAGAAATGCTTCTTATAAATATGAAATAGAACCTTTCTAACGAAGTGCAAGGAAAAATATTTATCAAAGAAAGCCAATTGCACTATTCTTGAATATAATAATATGCTTAGCTTTAGTTAGTATTTACTATAGGATACACGATTCTTTTAGCTGTCTAAATAACATGAAAAACCAATATACATCAATGCAAACCTGCCTCCGTCCCTCCGCTGGTCACCACCAATGCCCTCCAACCAAGCTAATTATGCTGTTGGAGAGCAAAAACGGCACTCTCAATACAAGAATGGTGATATTGAACTAAGATGCGCTGATGTAAGGATTTCAAAATGAAGCTCATATATGCTAAAAAATTGGCATGGATGGAAAAATATGAATTCCAAAATTCAACAAGGAAAACCTTGTTGTGGCCCTTCATAGTTCCTGGTAATGGACATTTGCCAAGCTAAGCGTGTGGTTAGTAGACAAGAACTGCACTCTTAGCACTGAGAATGGTGAAACTAAGTATAAAACTTGGAATGGCATAAATGCAATCCGGCTTTTCAGCCCGATTACTGCGCCGGACATAGGGATATGGACGGTCCGAAACAACCATCAAAATAGGACTACATATACGTGGTCCGGTTGCTCAAACAAATTACTGAACTAGATGTAGGGAATATGGACAGCCCAAACTAGTACAAAAATCTCTCTATGTTAATTTCACTAATAGTTAAAACTTACAATGCATAAGGATATCAGACGACCTGAAGCATTACAAAAAACCTTGAACATGAATTAAAAAGGACGTAAATATATGACCCAACTTTAGAGTCAAAATATAATCTACCCTCAAATAATAGAGTGGACCGTGCTAAGCACATGAATATGAAACTCCCTTAAATAATGGACAGGTCATACTAAGCACGCAGCAAAGAATGCATGTCAAAAGCTCAGTCAGGATCTGTGAACTGTACAAGAAGTTAATCCAAAAAAGGGCATGGAAGGACAACACATGGAATGTGCTGCAACCTACAGACCGGGTATAATTCCAAAAACTACTTAAAGCGTGCAAGGTATACATTAAAACTAAGATTTTCTCATATTTATGTAATTCTACTTATATTCACTAAAAATCTGCAAATGATTATATGTTCCACACATCTGCACATACTTTGCAGGTAAAAATAAATAAAAACAATCACGGCACAAGTTACATCAAAAGTCGAGTTTACAAAATTATAATTCGTAACAAATGAAACAATGTTAGGAGTCCAAATCAGACCCAAAAGAGGCAACAAAAATAGGTCTTTTGCGATAATTATATCTTCAACCATCTAACATAAGATGCTATGTAGAAAAGCCCCTAAGATGGAAAGCAAGAGATAGATCATCTAACTCAGTAATAATAGCTGATGAATGGTTAGGTGTACTGCCAACATAAATAAATCAGGGATAATAATTAGCACCATACCTAACATCATTATAATCCTCTTAATCAAAGACATAGTCTACATGATTATACAAAAAGGTTAATTCAATTTCGAACTATAGGTGAGAGAAAACCTAGATTGCATGCTTTATGGCAATATATTCCATGACCCTCCCGACCCCCTCTTTTAAAGTAGCTCCACCAAGGAAGCCCTATCCAAACTAGCTATAAAAGTAGCGAAGGTTCCATATGATGTAGTAATAGGAATTTGGCTAAGGGTCAGTATATTAAATTGAGAATCTAGGGAATTTTTTTTTAAGAGCTTTCACGCACTCAATATCCACCCTCCTAATCCGTTCAATCGCATCCAAAAGATTCACTTTCATTTACTTAATAGCACGAGAATAGGAGTCGAAAAGTTCCTTTGCGGTAGATCTTATATGTGAGCAGCGACTCCTAACGGACTTCGATTTATTTTTATAATAATTCTTCAACTCAATAAACTTAGACTCATAATAGTTTTTAAATCATTCTTCCACTCAAGAACAACATCAGGGTTTGACCCTGGAGGAACGTGGGGGTAGCACCAGGCCTAGAAACTACAACTAGAGCCAAGGCCGTACTAGGGTCATCTTTAATGCTAATTTGGTTTGTGATCTGCTTAGGCAACTCCTTAACTTTGCATTCTAGCGCCTTGATCTCTTCTGTGTATACAATCCTATATGAATTCGTGGCATCTCTCAACAAACCTTCCAATTCAACAATGCGATGCAGAGAGGACTTAAGTCTTTTCTCTAACTCTTCTATTTTTGAATGTTGTTTAGTAATGCAATTATATTGCCTTACATTAGCTTGCTTAGACTTTTCAACTCTCATTCCATTCAACAAACCGCACTCGTAGCTCCTTATGAATTTTATCAGCAACCAATTCTTTCTACCCAATAAGATCTGCTTTAGCGGTCTCAAGCACTTTGATCCAAATTTTGTAATCCCTGATGACGATGAAAGAAGTAGGATCTCACAAACAAAGAGTAGGATGAGTAGCGCCAACAAAAGAAATAGGTGTCGTCTTCAAACAAGAAATGACCGGGCAAGGGTCAATAAGTAGATAAGCAAAAATAATGTTAATATAAGGATTAAATGGGAGTACACATAGAAATGTAGAAATGTTCCATTCGAGCAGTAACTAAAAAAGGAGTAAAATAATACATAAAAAGGAAGAACCTTCTTTTCTCTAAGCCTAAGTTTATCTTTAAACCACAGTAAGTGGGGATGTCTGAAGGGAAGAGATTCACTTTCTAAGTTGAAGCCCCATTTGCAAAGTACAAAATCATATAGTGCATCCCTATTGTGAATGAATCATGTAATTTTGGATAAAAGACCTTGAGTATCTTTTCTTAATAGAGTAATAGTCTGCTCCAATTCATTTTCCATCCTACATGCCAAGGTCATCCTCATCAATAGTCTCTCCGTGGCCCACCATTCTAAAACCTTAAATTTTTGAACTAAACTACTTACTTCGCATGACTTTGATAAAAGGGGTTTACCCATACTTAAATTTTTTACCTAGAAGAAAAAAGCAGAAATTAAAACACTGAGTAACAAATATACATAATAATGATTTCATTAATAAACTTTAGTGTTTACAAAATGTCATGTAAAAACACATGTAGTTCCATCAAAAAAAATATTTTTCTAAGAAAAAAGGGGAGATAAACTTAATAACCAAAGAGTTGCAAGTTCAAATATTTACTTATTTAGTATTTACTTCCGAAGTATTCATAAATTCTAGAGGAACAACCTTGGACTGCACTTGAGAAGTAGTAGGGTCCTTGTCCCCATTGGAATCATCAGATGTATATTCAGCCTGCATTCCTTCAAAGGAGGAACTAGAAAGGTCATTATGCTTTTGAACCCATTTTCGTCTGTAGTATCTGTGACGATCCGAATTTTCGGACCAGTCAGAATCATCGAAAAACCCATCTGTTCTAAAACTACTAATGAAAACTACCAACTTAATAAATAATATTTAATAAATATTCAACATTACTAAATGTATATGATATAATTTCAATTATACAACTTATCAGAGTAATTAATTAATTTATTCTACAAGGGGTGCATACGGAACTCATACGTAATAAATCTACTACTGCATACTCTAATGAGAAAGACATCAATATCCTTACCTGAGAACTCCATAAACAATGTAAATGCAGAATAAAATAGTGAGGGGAAAGATACAAAAACACAAGATAAACAACAACCAATAACAGATAAACAGAAAAATGGTTATTAGGGGCTGCATCACTACCACTTGTGACTACCTACGTACCCCTATCTAATTGGGTACCCAATTAGATACAGGATCAAGCCAACATAGTTCTCCTATCGTAAATAGGACTCATGGAGCCTACGATGCACAAACAATAAGCAATTCCAAAAACTACCCACTTAGGCTTAATCTTCAATTTTAGATTTTTAAAATCTAATTAACTTTATGGAAATTATCTCTTTGAACTTTATTTTCAAATTCTTATTTCAAAATTTTAAATATATATATATATATATATATATATATCATTTATATTCAAAGTAGTCCTTTACTCGAGATCTGAAAACAAATCATCTTTTGAAACGATACCAATATACTAACATAAAGACTATATGCTACCTGATTGGGAGGTTTCTAGCCATAACAAGGCAACTGGATCCCAACCTTCTGGAAAAAAAATATAGATATGTATATCCCTCTTCAATGAGAGCGGCCTATATACAGAACATCTGCACCTGCCTTGCCCACTTTTTAGTTATGGGTTACCCGAATCATCGGTAGCATAACAAATCACTTTATATACCGAAGTGGCAAAATCATTTACAGTAATAATTACAAATGCTTCAAATCTATAATAACTTACATTTCCAAATCCTTTCAAAAATCATTTTAAAACCATCGAGTTTAGTCCTCGAAATTCTTTCGGTTTTATAAAATATTTTTATAAAACCGTTACACAAATCAACTTTTATATAATATAACTTCAAAATATTCATTTCCAAATATTTCTATTTATTTAAACATTTCATAAACTTTTATTTAGTAAAACCAACTTTGAAAACAATTCCATCGACGTCAAATTATTATAACTAATTATAACAATTTAAATGAACCAATATTATCACTAAACACTTTATAGTCACATCGTGAAATAAATTACAAGGTGTTAGCCTACAATTATTTCATAATTCAAATATCTTTCAAACTTTTTAATAGCTTTATCAAATTTATTTCATATTTTTAATCATTTAAAATATCATTTATAAAGAAATTCATTCTTGGATTCCGAACATCAAAACTGCGATGTTTTAGAAAATTGTTTTGGACATATTTCAAAGTCTACTCAATGAAATCATGATTTCCTTTCTAGAAAACTATGGATATAATAGTTTTAAAAATTCTTATCTCAAAGGATTCTGAGCTATATTCCATTTTGTACGCTTAATTAACTTTTATGGCGTGAAATCGTGAATTACCATTACGTGACGCGCCTACTTTCGACTTGTTTTTCAATTTCTTTTCAAACATCATAAAAACACTTTTAAATGTTTATAAAACATTTCTAAATCATTTTAAACTCATTTTAAATAATATTTTTATATATCAAACTCATTTTCCATTACATTTCATATTATATTATTATAATATCGTCTTCAATCGTTTTAGATATTTTAAAATCATTTAGAGGCTAAATAATTTCTATACACATATTTAAATGGATTTAAATTCTCATTTAATTAACAATGGTAAATTTTTATTCATTTATCTTATCAATTATTAGACCAAGTAATCATCCATATTAATAATCATATAAGCAACCAACTTTGCATCCAAGTTATCAAACATATTAATCATCTAAGATATTTAATTTTTATATTATTAAACTATTAGTTAATTAAAAAATGAGTATTCGCCTTTAAGTAAATTTATTAACTTCCTATCAACATTCTTGTCCAACCACACTTCACTAAACTAACTTATACATCACTAATACATCCATAAACAACTCCACCACCTAGCCCATCCTCACAACCATCCTTCCTCCTCCATAGCTAATGGCCGTAGCCACCCAGTCTCAATACTCATGGCTTAAGGCCATTTAAAGAAGAAAAGAAAATGAAGTGAATTAAGAAGAGGTTAGAGAGTAATTAGTAGACTGGTGCTCAAGCACTCCACTATTTTTAACTCTCCTACATCTCTTAAAGAAGAAACCATTAATGAGCAAAAGAAAGCTCAAAAATGAAGAAGGAGAAGAAGAATGGGAAGTGTAAAGAAAATGAGAATAATGGAGCGCA
Source organism: Allium cepa (assembly GCA_030765085.1). Taxonomy (NCBI): domain Eukaryota; kingdom Viridiplantae; phylum Streptophyta; class Magnoliopsida; order Asparagales; family Amaryllidaceae; genus Allium; species Allium cepa. Next base: position 327,843,288 of record CM060940.1, read on the forward strand.
TTTATAGGAAAAGTAAGGAGTTGTGAATTGCAAAATTAACTCTTTACAAAATTACTTAAATATCCTTACTTTATCTTACTTTTCAATACTTACCATCACTTTGTCACATCACTACTTTATGTCTTAATCACTTAATGCATAAGGAAAATAAAATAAAATTTTTATTTGATTTGATTTGACATGATTTTGTCCTTTTATGTTTACTTTTTCTTAATGATTTTTTAGAAATTTTTGACCTTAATTAGTAAAAGTAAGCTTGATTAGTTAATTTTAATACTTAACATATTTAAAAATGTGTACATGTATATATACATTGTAACATCCCGCCTTTTTGCACGCTTTAAATCGACGATAAACCATACACGTAAGACTTAAACCATACAGAAGGGCGGATTGTTATGGGGTAAATAAGAAAAAGTAGAGAAAGAAAAAGAACAAAATAGAATCTTGCAGCGGAATGATAAATATAATAATCAAATATACAGTTTATGAAGCCGTTTTACAAAATATTCAATTATACTTATACAATATATATCAGAGTTACACGTACCAGAGAATAATAAATAATGCAGTGGAACAGTACGAATGCAGTGGAATACAATAAATAATAGTAATACAAATCTTCTTCTTAGTCCTCCAAAGATAAAGTCTTCGAATCCTGAAATGCTCAGACTGACCCTAGCGAATTGAAAAGACAAAACACTCGAGTCAGAACTAAAAGATCTTATGTAAGTTAAATCAACGGTAAATAATATGAGTGGAACGACGTCATAGATGTTTACGGGGTTTGACATCTCATATCTAGTGTCTAACGTGAGTACAGTAACTTAAAAGATGTTCGAGATTCACATCTCCTAAGGATCCGTTAAACTATTTACTATGTAGTAATTTCGCTATTATAATAATGTCTATAGTAAAATAAACTTACTTTTAAATAGCATTAACGAGTTACCCAATCTCCCCCTTAACACAATAATAGTCCCAGTAGTCCATCTAGTATCATGGTCCCTCCTGATCGGGAAGACACCAGAGGATACCACACGGGATACGGGAGAAAACCAAACTCGTACAAGGCGTGATAGGGTAGGTGACACGGCACAACTAGGCAATGCCAGGGTAGATATACCAATTACGCTTCCAGGCCGGTGGTAACGCGTAGCGCGCAGCTACCGCCCACCTCGAACCACAACCCCAAATCAAAAATCAAAAGTGGCCACCGAATCAATCCACAACTAAGAGTGTAATATCGAAGGGACGTGTCCGATAAAAGGTGCTACCTTCTTAGCCCGTCGATCGCTCCTGTTTTAGCCACCTTATGCCAACTCATGGGAGTTCGGTCCACGTATCTACCTCAAAGGAAACACTGCCACCATCCTACTTCATTCTGGATTCTCCACCGTGTACACGGTTGTTAAAGTGGTTTTCAGAGTTGGAAGAGAGTATGACAACTTTCGATCCCCGTCTCTTCAACAACCAAACGTTATTATAACACCTCGGTCTTTTCAAAACAGTTTATACTTTTAAAACCAGAATATAATATCCATTTCAAAACCATATAAATACATATCCTTTCCATTTCAAAAACTAAATCATTACGATATCATTTTAAAGAAATCCCAAATCAATATAATATCATTTTTATTTCAAAATACATCCTTTTTCCAAAATCGTAGCACCTTCAACTTTATACACTTCAAACCAAACATTTGAAATATAACCTTTCAAAATATAATACTTCGAATTTCATAGCTTCTAAACCATAACTTCCAAAGCTTAAATGGTTTGGATGTTCAAACGGTATATATAAAATAAAATAGTTTGAATTTAAAATTACTTTATAAAGTAAAATAATTTCCTCGGCTCCGCACTTTTATTCACCTTAAAGTAAATCTCGATTCATAACTTCCAACTCACTTTCAATTTCAATAAACTATTTCAATTGCAATATATTTCAAACTTTGAGTATTAAACAATTTCAAAACTATGGTTGGTAATTATGATTCAACAATTCAATGTTCTATTTTTAGTTTTGAAATAATTGCATATTAAATCCATTTTCATTTAAATAAAACTCAAATTACAAATAACCAAAATATTTCCTTCAATTTATTATAATTGAAATATTCGTTTAATTCATCTTAAACAAAAATCCAGTTATAAAAATCATACCTTTGAAATCTCAATTTTTGTTAAATTTCAAATGAATTTCATATTTGTCTTTCAACCATATTCTCATTTGAGTCATTATAAACTCCAGAAATATAATTTAAATAAATACTTAACCATATTGTATCTTAATAAAATCATACTTTATTATTAAACTTATTTATATTTTAAACCAATTTTATACGTAGCTTAAAACCAAGAATTTAACTATATATAAAATAACATTTATAAATATCCAAATCAATGTCTCATAAAACCATTTATTTCTCTACAAAACCAAAGAAATCTTTTCAAAATATTTTTATATATAGGCAACGGTGTTTGTATAAAATTTTCTATCCTATGCTCCAGTGATATGGATATTTATCATTTCAATCCGTAATTTAAAATAAAAATACGGTTATATATCATTTCAAACCGCAATCCCGAATGAAATAAAATGCATATCAACTTGCAGTTTATAACAATATAAAATACAACATCCATTCATCCAATATCAACCATCAACCATTTATCACAATCATCATCCAATTAAAACAATAATATCAATATATAACAGATAACAAACAACAGGTATTTACTGGTAATTTATATTCAATAATAATTTAATTAACAATTTAACTGGCAGTTTATATGCAATAATAAATTAAATAATAATTTAGCTGGCAGTTATATGCAATAATAAATTAAATAATAATTTAACTGGCAGCTATATGCAATAATAAATTAAATAACAATTTAATCTAATAAATCCAATTTAACCGAGATGATGATTAAAAGTATGCCAAATAGTCATAAATAAATTTCTAATCACGTCAAAAATTAATTTAACAAAACATAAGAAAATTTAGAAGTTGTAAGTGGGTTAAAGCACTCACCTTTTGAATTTAAATCCAATTTAAACCAAAAAATTAAACAGTCTCAGAATTCGTCCAAATCTGCATCAAAATGTCCAGAATTTTGATACGAACCTAGCAGAGAAAACGGCGTATGAATTTGACCTCGTATGCAGAAGATATCGATATGAGAAGATTATACAATTTAAATTAAAACAAATAAATAATAAAAGGAGTAAATAGCTGTACACACATGCTACCACGTAAGCTCTCCTTTTCACACAACTGCTCACTCTTGGTCCAAATGAAACCCAATGCGTCATCGCCTTTGACCGGCCACGCACGCCACTACACGCCGCTACAGGCCATGGCACCACCGCCTACGAACTCGCCTCCTCCCCCTCTACCTTCGGCCTGAGGCCGCAAGCCTCCGCTGCCCCCTAGATCACCGCACCGCCACCGATACTATAGGGTTTCGAAACCCTAAAACACGAATTCCGCTCGCCTCTCTCAACAATAGGTGATGCAACCACCACGAATCAACTTCAGATGCAATCCTACATGAAACCCATATCTCGATTTTGCTGATTGAGGCCAAAATCGAAAACCCCCAAATCGACGTGTAGGGTTCGTGAATTTTGAGCTTTGACCGAGCTTTCAGGATGATTCGAGCATCATTTACAGAAATGAACACTTGATGTAGATTCGTATCGATGAGATCTACGACATATAACTTTTCTAAATTTTTTTGAGGAGTTTGAAATTTCAATTTGATTTTTGAATTGCAATTGGATTTGGAATTGTCTACCATTGGAATGAGGAGAAACAGAATGAATTGTACGTACAGACAAATGATAATGAGGAACAATTAGGATTTATAACGAGGTATATGTAGGAAAGGCTGAAAATAGAATAGATGGATCAGATTGGTATACGCGTTGAACAATAAAATGGCCCGAAAAGCCCGTTCTGACCCCGGAACGAAATTGGGTCAACCCATTTACCAAATAGATGTTTTTGAATATTTTAAACTCGATGGAATAGGTTTCAAGTCCAAATTTCATCATATGAAGAAGTTATGACAAAAATCAAATTATTTCACATTGATTTCAATTGATTTCAAGGCGTTTCAAGCCCAGGCGATCAAAAGACAAGCCCGATCGTTATAAAACTTGAAATCCTATAATAATTCACTGTTACGGATTCGATTAAACTGGTTTCGTCGAAATCCGAGTCAGTGGCCAAAATGACTATTTTTACATTAATTAAATAAATTGATAATTAATTATTAAATCAAATTTTCAATTTCAATTCTGTAATTGACAAATTTCATCATTTTTGATTTCGCAATCATTTACAATGATTTAAACAAATTTAAATGTCAATTTAGAGTTGATTAATTTATCAATTTCATTACCTCAATTTCATTTAATTCAAATTTATAAATTTAGTTTCCAATAATTCCATTTAATTTACTTTTCATTCTATTATTCAATTTATTATTATCAAATAGATGAAATTAACATTGGATTCAAAATCTATTACATAAATATTCTCACATTTCATCTTCATTTCAATTAACGTAATATTTAGATATTTAATTTCATTTATTTGCAATTATATTCAATTTCTATAATTCAAATCCCATTAAATTGATAAGTCTTCATTTTCATTCTTTTCATTTAACCAATTGTCATATTATAAATAAAATTGGCATTATTTCCAATTATTTCCTTAATTTATACTAACATAACTTTTATTTTAGATTTATTGCAATTGATTATCAGTTTTAATTTAATATACTAAATAAATGGTTAACTTATACTAATTGTTACCGTTAACGTTTAGTTTCACCTATAAGCTATTATTAACAACAATTGTTGTAATTGATTTAGATCTAATTCAATAAATTAAATGAATGGGTAAACAATTAATAATTATCACTATTGTTAAATTTACTCACATTCATACTTAATTATCAACTAACAATTATTATAATTACTTATCTAGAATTGATTTTATCAAATTGTAATTTATTACGTATTACTTCATCAATTAATATAACTGTAACAACCCTAGATTTTGCTTATATTTTTAAATTGACTTTATTTTTTATTTTATGTTATTTTAAATTTTTTTTTCAAACATCTCATTTTTTAATATAAATGATGATTATTAAGTGATTTATAGTTCAAACTAGTATAATTTGAATATTTTACTGTAAAGTGAATTTTTGGTCAAAATAGTCAAACTTTGACTTTTAATTTAAATTTTTAAAAGTTTTAAAATTTAAATTTTATCTTTTATTATGAAAGTACATAAAATTAAGAACACCACTTTTCTTTTCGTTGAAATCGGATGTAAATTGTGAAAGTTATACCCTTTACAATATTGTGCGCATATAGGGTTATTTAACAATGACTATTTTAAATTGTATAAATTACTTCTTCTTTGTTATATTTTATTTTAATATGTGATAATATGTTATATTATGTATATTTTGACTTTTAAGTATTTTTGAAATGATAATATAATTTTTCTAAAGTTTATTTGAATTTATTTCAATTTATAAAGCCTAGTTTGGTATTTACTGCATTTTTCTTTATTTAAAATTCTATTTAATTAAAATTTAATTATTTATTTCACCTTGAAAATGCTTTAAATAAATTAATTTAATTCAACTTTCCACTTCATAATAATTTTATAATGAAATGTATAATTTTCCAAGACTAACAGTGATTTATGCACAATTTTAAAACACTGTTTGGTATTTTTAAGGCATTTTGTTTATGTAAAGTTTTAAAAGGAAAAGGTTATGGAAGATTGTAAATCACTTTGAAACGTAAGCCCTTTTATTTGCCCAAATCCTTCATTTCCTTAAACTCCTCAATTAATTGCCTTAGCCGTGTAAAACCCTAATGTAGCCGTCATCTCATTAGGTTTTCACGTGAAAAAAAAAGATCTTTTTCATTTGTTTCTCACGGCTTCAAAGATCTGGTAATGGCTTCCCTTTCTTTTTCTTACTTTTCTACTTGTTTTCTCTAAATTTTGCCTTGTTTCTCTTCTAGTTTGGATCGGCCTCTTCTCCATAGCCGCAGCCACAAACTCCTACATCTCTTCCATGCCTCCAACACCATCTACTCCACCAACCATGACCATGGCCGAGCCATCTATGGTGGCCAAACCCTTCAAATTGCAACCTACATGCCTAAAAACAATGTTTTTGACCATTGTTGCCTCATTCCCTTCATCCACCACCCAAATCACCACCATAGCCGCCACCACTGGCCTGACCACCACGCACCACTCCAGCATTGATGTGACCTGCAGCATGAATAGCCAAGCCCACATCAGTCAAGGCCGAACCCATATGTGCACCAAAAACCCACTTGTTTGCCTTAACCCTTTGTATTCTCATGCCTTGTAACCTCCACCTTGCTCTTGCCATGTAGCCGTACCTTCTAGGTCCAAACCAGATCCAAACCATATCAAAACCTGACCTATATGATGCCATACCTGGACCAAAGCATCATCATAGCCGAGCATAAGTGTCCCTTAGGCCAAGCGTTGAAGTGATTGAGGCATGGTAAAATCATCTTGTCCATTGTTGTTTTATTTCAATCAGTTTCAATGCTGTTTTGTATTGTACGGATATGTTTATATGGTCTTGCTTATTTGTTGTATACAAGATCATTATCAAGGCTTTCCATTCATTCAATTCAAATCGTGCTTGTCGTGCTTTTGGAATCGCTCTTGTGCTTGTTGTTTTGGTCTTCAGCTTGAAAGGTGAGTCTTTCTCACTCTGACATTTATACTTATGAAAAAGTGAATTGATGACAAGTGTTTAGTAATATAAAATGTTTATGCAAGTTAATGATGATCATATGATAGGCTATGCCATGTTATCATCATGTTAAAACTGTTAATTTTCACCTGACACCTGATATATGACTGTATATTGTGATATTGACATTGTTCATATTATTTCTGTTTATGATCACACTACATGTTCCCTGTTAGAATAGAATCATTATGGGCTGAAATGATAGGCCTGATTTATTGTTATTTATCTAATTTTAACTTGGGATTGCAGGTTTGAAATGATAGAACCCGGAATTTTACTTTTTAAACTGCGGATTGAAATGATACATATCCGTATCACTTGACCTAGGTTAGAAAACTATATACAGACCCGAGGTTATTCTATAAAGTGTTTTGAATATTTTAAGTATTTTAAAAATTATAAATTTATGAAATTTGGTTTAAATAGTTTTTGAAAGGTTTTAAAATAAATAAAATATGATTTTTCTATGTGTTTAAAATGTAATTTATGAATTGTTTAACTGGATTTCTGAAATATAACTTATGTTTGAAATTTGGAATTTTGACTAAAAATGATATTTAAGTTATATGAATAAAATGGACTTTAATTATAGTTGAAAAATGGTAAATATGATAAATTGATTTATATTTGAATTTAAGTGATTTAGTAAAGAATTTTTGATTTTTCTATAAATTTAAGTGGTTGAATAAATGACTGTTGAAAAATGAAATTTTAAAAGATGACTTGAAAATGTGAAATTTGAGTTTTAACTAAAGATGTTAAATTAATTAAATAAATTGGAAGTCTAGTTAAAATTTTGAAATGGCAATATAAATCTGAAATGTTAAGTTTATTTGTTGAAAAGTGAAAGAAACGTATAAGTTTTAGTTTATGAAAGAAACGTATAAGTTTTAATTTGTGAAAGAAACGTATAAGTTTTAATTTGTGAAAGAAACATATGGGTTTTAATTTATGAAAGAAACGTATAAGTTTTAATTTATGAAAGAAACGTATAGTTTTAATTTATGAAAGAAACGTATAGGTTTAATTTTATGAAAGAAACGTATAGGTTTTAATTTATGAAAGAAACGTATAGGTTTTAATTTATGAAAGAAACGTATAAGTTTTAATTTGTGAAAGAAACGTATAGGTTTTAATTTATGAAAGAAACGTATAGGTTTTAATTAATGAAAGAAATGTGTAAAGTCCTAATTAATGAGAGAACATGAAAGTTTTAATTAATGCAAGAACATGTAAAGTTTTAATTAAGAAAGAAACATGTAAAGTTTTAAGTAGTGTGGTATTGATTTAATTAATAAATGTTCGTTATTGTAAAAGGAATATAAAATTTAAAACGTACATTTGACACGTAGATTTTAATCAATGTAATGGTGTATTTTAAATTGATTAAAATGATAAATGTTACTTGCTGTAATAATAAAATGTAAGTTGATAACGTACATTTGATAAGCAAGTTTTAATTTATGTGAATGGCATACTTTAAATGATTAAAATAATAAAGTTTCTTTATTGTAATAATAATGTAAGTTAATAAGGTGCTTTTAACTTAACATAAGAATTTCGGTTTAAATTGGATATTACAGTAAGAAAGTTTATCTAACTATAAGGCTATGATAAATTGACATGTTAAAATTTCAAGCTTATCAATACTTTGATTATATACAATGTAAAGTGGAAAGTAGTACATTCCAGAAATGCTATGATTCCTTAAGGTAACATTTCCAAACTGCTATGATAATTTAAAGGAATATTTCAAGTTTAATAAATTGAAAGAAATATTCAATGATTTGGAAATTTGGGTTTTATTTGAATGATATATTTATTGAATTATTTTTTTGAAATGGAAATGATACTATTGTGATATTGTTTTGAAATGAGTATGATATTTTGGTCTTGGAAGTATAAATTATTTGAAATAAATATCCATGGGTTATAATAACGATTGGTTGTTAAAGAGACCGGGATCGGATATTGTCTTATAGCCGGCCAATACCGAAAACCACTTTAACGACTGTGTACGCGGTGGAGATTCCAGAATGAAGTAGGATGGTGGCGACGTTCTCGAGGTATATTACGTGGACCCAACTCCCGTGAGTTGGCATATATGACTTAAACAGGAGCTATACCAGGCTACACAAAGGGTCGCACCCTTTCATCGAGCATGTTCCATCGTAAACCATTCTATTACTTTTGTGATTCGATTCGGTGGCGCCACTTTTGATTCGAGGGTATTGTTCGAGGTGGGCGGAAGCTGCTGGCTTGCCATCACCACCGGTCCGGGAGTGCAAACGGTGTATCCACCCTGGCATTTCCTTGCGTGCCGTGTCATATCCTTATATCGAGCCCACTACGATTTTGGTTTTAAAGATCCGACCGCGTTAAGGTTCACCATCCCCTTAACGCTATTTTCTATATGATTATACTTTACTGATTAGACACTACCGTATATAGCGTATATTACTACATAGTAAATAATTTAACGGATCCTTAGAGGATGGGAGGTCCCAAGTATCCTTTAAGTTACTGATGCATTTTGTTACTGTTCACTTGAGTTGATTTACAGTTTATAAGTATTTATGTCCTGACTCGAGGGTTTTGTGTTTTGCTTTACGCTCGGGTCAGATCGATTGAGTTAGCATTCAAGATTCACCTTCGGCGTTGGAGCTTTCCTTGAAGATCCAGCCATCTATTTTGTTTCAGTATCCAGTGGTTCAGTGATGTATCTGATTTGTACCTGATGTATCATGTTACTCTTCTGTTGTATCTTATTTAACTCTGATGTATCTCGTATTTATATAGTAGCTTCATGAACTACTATCTCTTTTTCTTCCGCTGCATTTTTATATACTCTGTGTCTGTGATCTGTGATTTTTATTTACTGTATATCCTGAGATTTGCAAAAAAATTTATTTACAACGCGGTATTTTGAGCAATTCAATTCCGGCATGAGCGTCTACCTATACACTTACAATGGATGCGAATGGTTGTCGGGTCGTTACAGTTGGTATCAGAGCTTTGGTAGCTCTAGGCAAAACTCAGCATATGGAGTGAATGTATTTACAGAATCACTTTCATTCGAGTTTGAATCTCTCCCTTTTGACTCGATTCCTTTGAATTTTGGAATGTTCCCTACAGTTCCGAAATCCATTCGTATCCCTCACTATTCATCTTCTTTTGACTCTGGAGCTATCCATAACTCCGCTTCGAATGATCTTTCTAGTGAGTCGGCGATCACACCAATTTCAAATTTAATTGAAAACGGGGGAAAACTCCTTTGCAGTTAGCATCGATTCACCAGAGATTCTTATCTATCCTTGGTTTAGATGCTAATATCTTTTGTTATTTCAAACTCTAACTCTTGGGATCGAATGTAGATTTACCCTAGAAAAATCAACATTAATCTTATTCTTTAAGTCACGGTTGACCCGGTTAAGGTTGCCCGTGATTTATATAAGCTTATCCATCTTCCTATTCTGTTATTTAATCATGTCATCCTTGTTTCCAACTTATTTTTAAATCATAATCTCCTTTGATTTGTGTTAATCAAAAATTTGAATCTCTATCCTTCTTTGAAAATCTATTCATGTATAGTGTATTTGTAAACTAGTATTTAAAATTAAAATGTTTTATATATTGTGTTGTTTGAGTTGTTGATGTTGAGTTGGGTTTCTGATCGATATGTCTGATCAGCGCTATCGATAAGATTTCCAAAACACTTTGACAGAACAAACGGACACATTATATTTAAAAAAAAAATTTGGTTAATGAAACAAATTTTGATATAAGTTTATGGAACTTAATGAAATGATTTAAATTGATAATTTGAAATGATAATGTTTGATTTATCATTTATTGTTCGACAAATAGATCTATAAATATTTGTTTATAAATTTATTTGGGAACTGAAATGAATTTAAAACAAGAATTTGAGGATTTAGATTCCGATTATTTCGAACTTTGGTTTAAAGTTTTAAAAGGTTATATTATTTAAAGTATTTTGAATAGAATTTGTTTTCAAAGAATTTTAAAGGTTTAAAATTAGTGCTCTTCTCTTTGTCGCTGGAAAATAACTTCGGTGATGATCGCGACATCATCGACGTTCATTTTCGAGTTTCGAAGTTCAGAGACTGTTCTGTAGTCTTGCTACAGCTTTGTTTTGGGAAATTAAATTGATTTGAATTTCTAAAATATGACTTGATTTATAATATATATATATATAGATATATGATTGAAATTTGATTTGACATATTATATATGTATATATATTATTACTTATCTCTAAATGGTTTGAAGAAATCGAAAATTTAATTCTTAAATTTTATTTTCAAGAACAATTCCAGAAAAAAAAAATCAAAATTTTGGATGAATATCAAGCATGAAATGATTTAATTGGAAATTTTATTTGTATAATACAATTGCATTCAAATATAACTTACCAAAATTTCAGAAGTTAAAAAAATGTAATCGGATAATATACGATATAAAAAGATTTTATAAATAAAATTTGAATGGTTATAATAAATGTTATACACTTAAATTTTAATTATAAAATGATTAACAGAGGTAAATATAATAAAGGGTAATTGAATAACTTACAATAAAATAATGTTAAAAGAACTAAGAATAAAAGAAAGCAGTTATAATAAGTGTAAGTATGTTTAACATAAGTGATAAATATAGTGAGAGGAATAAATTTAATTTTAATTAGGAATAAAGAAGAATTAAATTTATTAAATACATTGTGAGTGTAATAAATGATTATTTTTCAAACCCATGGTTTTAAAAATTGTTAATTTAAGATGATTGGATAATAAAACAATGAAATTTGAGATAGTTAACGATTTATTTAACTTATAAAAAAAAAATTAATTTGAAATTTCCATGCTTTCAAATTTATTTCCTTATTTTGTTTTTCAAATTATCATTTTGTTGTCCTTATTATTCTTATCTTACTATAGACTGGTATGGGCATCTTTCTATAATCTTTCTGTTTAGAAATCTTTGTATAATCTTTGACAAAACTGCACCTTGTAAAACTTACCTATAACAATAGTTATCAGGTATAATTTCAATCTCCTTGTTATCTTGTCTCAATCTTATTTCACTTTATCTTTTTCTGTGCTTTCCCGTACCTCATTCCTTTTTGGGGACGAAAAGTTTTTGAGTGGGGGAGAGTATAACAACCCTAGATTTTGCTTATATTTTTAAATTGACTTTATTTTTTATTTTATTTTTTTACGTTATTTAATTTTTTTTTCAAACATCTCATTTTTTAATATAAATGATGATTATTAAGTGATTTATAGTTCAAACTAGTATAATTTGAATATTTTACTGTAAAGTGAATTTTTGGTCAAAATAGTCAAACTTTGACTTTTAATTAAAATTTTTAAAAGTTTGAAAATTTAAATTTTATCTTTTATTATGAAAGTACATAAAATTTTAAGAACACCACTTTTCGTTTCGTTGAAATCGGATGTAAATTGTGAAAGTTATACCCTTTACAATATTGTGCGTATATAGGGTTATTTAACAATGACTATTTTAAATTGTATAAATTACTTCTTCTTTGTTATATTTTATTTTAATATGTGATAATATGTTATATTATGTATATTTGACTTTTAAGTATTTTTGAAATGATAATATAATTTTTCTAAAGTTTATTTGAATTTATTTCAATTTATAAAGCCTAGTTTGGTATTTACTGCATTTTTTTATTTAAAATTCTATTTAATTAAAATTTAATTATTTATTTCACCTTGAAAATGCTTTAAATAAATTAATTTAATTCAACTTTCCACTTCATAATAATTTTATAATGAAATGTATAATTTTCCAAGACTAACAGTGATTTATGCACAATTTTAGAACACTGTTTGGTATTTTTAAGGCATTTTCTTCATTATTTTATATTTTTTCAAATTATACTATTTGTTACATCATATTTCTAATTGATTTCGGTTTGTAAAGTATTTTCTCCTGAAATTTTGTTTACGTAAAGTTTTAAAAGGAAAAGAATATGGAAGATTGTAAATCACTTTGAAACGTAAGCCCTTTTATTTGCCCAAACCCTTCATTTCCTTAAACTCCTCAATTAATTGCCTTAACCGTGTAAAACCCTAATGTAGCCGTCATCTCATTAGGTTTTCACGTGAAAAAAAAAGATCATTTTCATTTGTTTCTCACGGCTTCAAAGATCTGGTAATGGCTTCCCTTTCTTTTTCTTACTTTTCTACTTGTTTTCTCTAAATTTTGCCTTGTTTCTCTTCTAGTTTGGATCGGCCTCTTCTCCATAGCCGCAACCACAAACTCCTACATCTCTTCCATGCCTCCAACACCATCTACTCCACTAACCATGACCAAGGCCGAGCCATCTATGGTGGCCAAACCCTTCAAATTGCAACCTACATGCCTAAAAACAATGTTTTTGACCATTGTTGCCTCATTCCCTTCATCCACCACCCAAATCACCACCATAGCCGCCGCCACCACCACTGGCCTGACCACCACGCACCACTCCAGCATTGATGTGACCTGCAGCATGAATAGCCAAGCCCACATCAGTCAAGGCCGAACCCATATGTGCACCAAAAACCCACTTGTTTGCCTTAACCCTTTGTATTCTCATGCCTTGTAACCTCCACCTTGCTCTTGCCATGTAGCCGTACCTTCTAGGTCCAAACCAGATCCAAACCATATCAAAACCTGACCTATATGATGCCATACCTGGACCAAAGCATCATCATAGCCGAGCATAAGTGTCCCTTAGGCCAAGCGTTGAAGTGATTGAGGCATGGTAAAATCATCTTGTCCATTGTTGTTTTATTTCAATCAGTTTCAATGCTATTTTGTATTGTACGGATATGTTTATATGGTCTTGCTTATTTGTTGTATACAAGATCATTATCAAGGCTTTCCATTCATTCAATTCAAATCGTGCTTGTCGTGCTTTTGGAATCGCTCTTGTGCTTGTTGTTTTGGTCTTCAGCTTGAAAGGTGAGTCTTTCTCACTCTGACATTTATACTTATGAAAAAGTGAATTGATGACAAGTGTTTAGTAATATAAAATGTTTATGCAAGTTAATGATGATCATATGATAGGCTATGCCATGTTATTATCATGTTAAAACTATTAATTTTCACCTGACACCTGATATACGACTGTATATTGTGATATTGACATTGTTCATATTATTTCTGTTTATGATCACACTACATGTTCCCTGTTAGAATAGAATCGTTATGGGCTGAAATGATAGGCCTGAGTTATTGTTATTTATCTAATTCTAACTTGGATTGCGGGTTTGAAATGATAGAACCCGGAATTTTACTTTTTAAACTGCGGATTGAAATGATACATATCCGTATCACTTGACCTAGGTTAGAAAACTATATACAGACCCGTGGTTATTCTATAAAGTGTTTTGAATATTTTAAGTATTTTAAAAATTATAAATTTATGAAATTTGGTTTAAATAGTTTTTGAAAGGTTTTAAAATAAATAAAATATGATTTTTCTATGTGTTTAAAATGTAATTTATGAATTGTTTAACTGGATTTCTGAAATATAACTTATGTTTGAAATTTGGAATTTTGACTAAAAATGATATTTAAGTTATATGAATAAAATGGACTTTAATTATATTTGAAAAATGGTAAATATGATAAATTGATTTATACTTGAATTTAAGTGATTTAGTAAAGAATTTTTGATTTTACTATAAATTTAAGTGGTTGAATAAATGACTGTTGAAAAATGAAATTTTAAAAGATAACTTGACTTGAAAATGTGAAATTTGAGTTTTAACTAAAGATGTTAAATTAATTAAATAAATTGGAAGTCTAGTTAAATTTTTGAAATGGTAATATAAATCTGAAATGTTAAGTTTATTTGTTGAAAAGTGAAAGAAACGTATAAGTTTTAATTTGTGAAAGAAACGTATAAGTTTCAATTTGTGAAAGAAACATATGGGTTTTAATTTATGAAAGAAACGTATAAGTTTTAATTTATGAAAGAAACGTATAAATTTTAATTTATGAAAGAAACGTATAGGTTTAATTTTATGAAAGAAACGTATAGGTTTTAATTTATGAAAGAAACGTATAGGTTTTAATTTATGAAAGAAACGTATAGGTTTTAATTTATGAAAGAAACGTATAGGTTTTAATTAATGAAAGAAACGTGTAAAGTCCTAATTAATGAGAGAACATGAAAGTTTTAATTAATGCAAGAACATGTAAAGTTTTAATTAAGAAATAAACATGTAAAGTTTTAAGTAGTGTGGTATTGATTTAATTAATAAATGTTCAATATTGTAATAGGAATATAAAATTTAAAACGTACATTTGACACGTAGATTTTAATCAATGTAATGGTGTATTTTAAATTGATTAAAATGATAAATGTTACTTACCGTAATAATAAAATGTAAGTTGATAACGTACATTTGATAAGCAAGTTTTAATTTATGTGAATGGCATACTTTAAATGGTTAAAATAATAAAGTTTCTTTATTGTAATAATAATGTAAGTTAATAAGGTGCTTTTAACTTAACATAAGAATTTCGGTTTAAATTGGATATTACAGTAAGAAAGTTTATCTAACTATAAGGCTATGATAAATTGACATGTTAAAATTTCAAGCTTATCAATACTTTGATTATATACAATGTAAAGTGGAAAGTAGTACATTCTAGAAATGCTATGATTCCTTAAGGTAACATTTCCAAAATGCTATGATAATTTAAAGGAATATTCAAGCTTAATAAATTGAAAGAAATATTCAATGATTTGGAAATTTGGGTTTTATTTGAATGATATATTTATTGAATTATTTTTTTGAAATGGAAATGATACTATTGTGATATTGTTTTGAAATGAGTATGATATTTTGGTCTTGGAAGTATAAATTATTTGAAATAAATATCCATGGGTTATAATAACGATTGGTTGTTAAAGAGACCGGGATCGGATATTGTCTTATAGCAGGCCAATACCGAAAACCACTTTAACAACTGTGTACGCGGTGGAGATTCCAGAATGAAGTAGGATGGTGGCGACGTTCTCGAGGTATATTACGTGGACCCAACTCCCGTGAGTTGGCATATATGACTTAAACAGGAGCTATACCGGGCTACACAAAGGGTCGCACCCTTTCATCGAGCATGCTCCATCGTAAACCATTCTATTACTTTTGTGATTCGATTCGGTGGCGCCACTTTTGATTCGGGGGTATTGTTCGAGGTGGGCGGAAGCTGCTGGCTTGCCGTCACCACCGGTCCGGGAGTGCAAACGGTGTATCCACCCTGGCATTTCCTTGCGTGCCGTGTCATATCCTTATATCGAGCCCACTACGATTTTGGTTCTAAAGATCCGACCGCGTTAAGGTTCATCATCCCCTTAACGCTATTTTCTATATGATTATACTTTACTGATTAGACACTACCGTATATAGCGTATATTACTACATAGTAAATAATTTAACGGATCCTTAGAGGATGGGCGGTCCCAAGCATCCTTTAAGTTACTGATGCATTTTGTTACTGTTCACTTGAGTTGATTTACAGTTTATAAGTATTTATGTCCTGACTCGAGGGTTTTGTGTTTTGCTTTACGCTCGGGTCAGATTGATTGAGTTAGCATTCAAGATTCACCTTCGACGTTGGAGCTTTCCTTGAATATCCAGCTATCTATTTTGTTTCAGTATCCAGTGGTTCAGTGATGTATCTGATTTGTACCTGATGTATCTTGTTACTCTTCTATTGTATCTTATTTAACTCTGATGTATCTCATATTTATATCGTAGCTTCATGAACTACTATCTCTTTTTCTTCCGCTGCATTTTTATATACTCTGTGTCTGTGATCTGTGATTTTTATTTACTGTATATCTTGAGATTTGCAAAAAAATTTATTTACAACGCGGTATTTTGAGCAATTCAATTCCGGCATGAGTGTCTACCTATACACTTACAATGGATGCGAATGGTTGAAAATATCGGGCCGTTACAATAACTATGGAATTTATTTTCCAGTTCACTAATTTCAATAAATTATAACCTTACAATTGTTACAGTTAATTGAGTTTGCACTAATTTAGTTATTCAATCAGTTTCATTTTACGGTACAATTATCATGGTTTATACCATAGTGCATTAGTATTCCTATTATATATTAATTTAAAATGATGTAATATTAAATTCCATTTACTACAATAGATCCAATAAACTAAAATTTAATTTCAATAAATTGTTTTAAATTTGATTTCAACAATTACTATAATTTCATACATAATATTGAATCCATTCAATCACCACTAATTACATCATTTCACTAGTTAATTTAATATTCCCATTTGTTTTCTTATATTAAACTTATAACCTAGTATGACAATTTACATTATTTCAATTAATTGCAATTTCATTTTTAATTATTAATTTTTATTTCAATTGATACACTTCAATTTACATTTGCTTCGTTATAAATTATAAAAAAAATTCTTTCTAAATTTAATTACGAAAATCTAATTAGATTAACCGATTTATTTATCAAAATTTACTGGTCGTTACACTCTCCACCACTCAAAACTTTTCGTCCCCAAAAAGGAAAAAGAAGGGAAAAGAAGAATTAAGAAATCAATATATCTTACTTAAAATATTAAATTTATAAACAAATAAATTTACAAAATTAATTAATTTAGATAAAATATACCAATTTATAACTATTAAATCTTTTTATACTCAAATTAATAAAGTTTGGAAAACATTTTCAAAATATTTTCTAAGTCCAAAATTTATGGAAAATTTCGGCAGAGTCTCCTTTGTACGGGAAGGCTCAGGAGAAAATATAATATCAAATATAACAATATATAACATGTATTTTCCAAAATATTATACATCCCAACACGTGGAAAATAATATAATAAAGCTATAAAATCATAATCCGAGAACGTACCTATTTTTTGGGCAATTAACGTTTAATTATGAAACCAAAAGCAGTAGAAATTGCTTATCGATTTCACTACCTAACAACCAATATATTACAACCAAATATATCACTTATAAAAAAATTATTTTATATATATAGAAAATATAATAGGCAAAATTATTTCGTTCACCTATATTTAAAACAAATATTGTGTCGGTCTGTCCTATTAAGTGTTTAGAAATCTCTATTGATGTCATAGCGTCCTATGCACCAACCAGAATTTATAAATACAAAACGGAACAAATTAACACAATATCAAAACCTTTTTATAACACTAACAAGTATGCTCTATTATATATATACTCTGAGTGACTCATCATAGGGTATTACTACCCTATTGATAAGAGTCTGACCCCACAAAGCTAAGGTTTATCGCTAAACCAAAGCTCTGATACCAGATGTAACATCCCGCCTTTTTGTACGCTTTAAATCGACGATAAACCACACACGTCAGACTTAAACCATACAGAAGGCGGATTGTTATGGGTTAAATAAGAAAAAGCAGAGAAAGAAAAAGAGCAAAACAGAATCTTGCAGTGGAATGATGAAATATAATAATCAAATATACAGTTTATGAAGCTGTTTTACAAAATATTCAATTATACTTATATAATATATATCAGAGTTACACATATCAGAGAACAATAAATAATGCAGTAGAGCAGTATAAATGCAGTGGAATACAATAAATAATAGTAATAAAAATCTTCATCTTTGTCCTCCAAAGATAAAGTCTTCGAATCCTGAAATGCTCAGACTGACCCGAACGAATTGAAAAGACAAAACACTCGAGTCAGAACTAAAAGATCTCATGTAAGTTAAATCAACGGTAAATAATACGAGTGGTGGCGTCAGAGATGTTTACGGGGTTTGACATCTCCTATCCAGTGTCTAACGTGAGTGCAGTAACTTAAAAGATGTTTGGGATTCACATCTCCTAAGGACCCGTTAAACTATTTACTATGTAGTAATATTTCGCTATTATAATAATGTCTATAGTAAAATAAACTTACTTTTAAATAGCATTAAGGAGTTACCCGATCTCCCCCTTAACACAATAATAGTGCCAGTAGTCCATCATGTATCATGGTCCCTCCTGATCGGGAAGCCACCAGAGGATACCACACGGGCTACGAGAGAAAACCAAACTCGTACAAGGCGCGACAGTGTAGGTGACATGGCACAACTAGGCAATGCCAGGGTAGATATACCAATTACGCTTCCGGGTCGGTGGTAACGCGTAGCATGCAACTACCGCCACCTCGACCCACACCTTCAAATCAAAAATCAAAAGTGGACACCGAATCAATCCAAAGCTCAGAGTATAATATCGAAGGGATGTGTCCGATAAAAGGTGCCACCTTCTTAGCCCATCGATCGCTTCTGTTTTAGCCACCTTATGCCAACTCATGGGAGTCGGGTCCACGTTTTTACCTTAAAGGAAACGCCGCCACCATCGTACTTCATTTTGGAATCTCTACCGCGTACACGGTTGTTAAAGTGGTTTTTGGAGTTTGCAGAGAGTATGACAACTTCCGATCCCGGTTTCTTCAACAACCAAACGTTATTATAACACCGCGGTCTTTTCAAAACAGTTTATACTTTTAAAATCAGAATATAATATCCATTTCAAAACCATATAAACACAATATCCTTTCCATTTCAAAAACTAAATCATTATGATATCATTTTAAAGAAATCCCAAATCAATATAATATCATTTTTATTTCAAATATATCCTTTTTCCAAAATCGTGGCACCTTCAACTTTATACACTTCGAAACCAAACATTTGAAATATAACCTTTCAAAATATAATACTTCGAATTTCATAGCTTCTAAACCATAACTTCCAAAACTTAAATGGTTTGAATATTCAAACAGTATATATAAAATAAAATAGTTTGAATTTAAAATTACTTTATAAAGTAAAATAATTTCCTCGACTCCGCACTTTTATTCACCTTAAATTAAATCTCGATTCATACTTTCAACTCACTTTCAGTTTCAATAAACTATTTCAATTGTAATATATTTCAAACTTTGAGTATTAAACAATTTCAAAACTAAGGTTGGTAATTATGATTCAACAATTCAATGTTCTATTTTTAGTTTTGAAATAATTGCATAATAAGTCCATTTTCATTTAAATAAAACTCAAATTACAAATAACCAAAATATTTCCTTCAATTTATTTATAATTGAAATATTCGTTTAATTCATCTTAAACAAAATCCAGTTATAAAAATCATACCTTTAAAATCTCAATTTTTGTTAAATTTCAAATCAGTTTCGTACTTGTCTTTCAACCTTATTCTCATTTGAGTCATTATAAACTCCAGAAATATAATTTAAATAAATACTTAACCATATTGTATCTTAATAAAAATCATACTTTATTATTAAACTTATTTATATTTTAAACCAATTTTATACGTAGCTTAAAACCAAGAATTTAACTATATATAAAATAACATTTATAAATATCCAAATCAATGTCTCATAAAACTATTTATTTCTCTACAAAACCAAAGAAATCTTTTCAAAATATTTTTATATATAGGCAACGGTGTCTGCATAAAATTTTCTATCCTATGCTCCAGTGATATGGATATTTATCATTTCAACCCGTAATTTTAAAAAAATACGGTTATATATCATTTCAAACCGCAATCCCGAATGAAATAAAATGCATGTCAACTTAAAGTTTATAACAATATAAAATACAACATCCATTCATCCAATATCAACCATCAACCATTTATCAAAATCATCATCCAATTCAAACAATAATATCAATATATAACAGATAACAAACAACAGGTATTTATTGGTAGTTTATATTCAATAATAAGTTAATTAACAATTTAACTGCCAGTTTATATACAATAATAAATTAAATAATAATTTAACTGGCATTAAATAATAATTTAACTAGCAGTTATATGCAATAATAAATTAAATAATAATTTAATCCAATAAATCCAATTTAATTGAGATGATGATTAAAAATATGCCAAACAGTCATAAATAAATTTCTAATCACATCAAAATTAATTTAACAAACATAAAAAAATTTATAAGTTGTGAGTGGGTTAAAACACTCACCTTTTGAATTTAAATCCAATTTAAACCCAAAAATTGAACAATCTCAGAATTCGTCCAAACCAGCATCAAAATGTCCGGAATTTCAATACGAACCTAGCGGATAAAACCGTGCGTGAATTTGACCTCGTATGTAGATGATATCGATATAAGAAGATTATACAATTTAAATTTAAAACAAATAAATAATAAAAGGAGTAAATAGCTGTACGCGCATGCTACCATGTATGCTCTCCCCTTCACGCAACTGCTCACGCTCGGTCCAATTGAAACCCAACACGTCACCGCCTTTGACCGACTACGCACGCCACTACACGCCACTACAGTCCTTGGCACCACCGCCTACGAACTCGCCTCCTCCCCCTCTACCTTCGGCCTGAGGTTGCAAGCCTTCGCTGCCCCCTAGATCGCCGTGCAGCCACCGATACTATAGGGTTTCAAAACCCTAAAACACGAATTCTGCTCGCCTCCCTCAACAATAGGTGATGCAACCACCATGAATCAACTCCAGACGAAATCCTCGACGAAACCCATATCTCGATTTTGTTGATTGAGGCCAAAATCGAAAACCCCCAAATCGACGTGTAGGGTTCACAAATTTTGAGCTTTGACCGAGCTTTCAGTATGATTCAAGCATCATTTACAGAAACGAACACTTGATGTAGATTCTTATCGACAAGATCTACGACATACAATTTTTTTGAATTTTTTTTTGAGGAGTTTGAAATTTCAATTTGATTTTTGAATTGCAATTGGATTTGGAATTGTCTGACATTGGAATGAGGAGAAACAGAATGAATTGTACGTGCAAACAAATGACAATGAGGAACAATTAGGGTTTATAACGAGGTATATATAGGCAAGGCTGAAAATAGAATAGATGGATCAGATTGATATACGCGTTGAACGATAAAATAGCCCGAAAAGCACGTTCTGACCCCGGAACGAAATAGGGTCAACCCATATACTGAAATAGATGTTTTTGAATATTTTAAACTCGATGGAACAGGTTTCAAGTCCAAATTTCATCGTATGAATAAGTTATGACAAAATCAAATTATTTCAAATTGATTTCAATTAATCGATTTCAAGGCGTTTCAGGCCCAGGCGTTCAAACGACAAGCCCGATCGTTATGAAACTTGAAATCCTACAATAATTCACTGTTACGGATTTAATGAAACTAGTTTCGTCGAAATCCGATTTAGTGGCCAAAATGGCTATTTTTACATTTATTAAATAAATTGATAATTAATTAATTAAATCAAATTTTCAATTTCAATTCTATAATTGACAAATTTCATCATTTTTGATTTCTCAATAATTTACAATGATTTAAACAAATTTAAATGTCAATTTAGAGTTGATTAATTTAACAATTTCAGTATTAACCTCAATTTCATTTAATTCAAAATTATAAATTTAATTTCCAATAATTCTATTTAATTTACTTTTCATTCTATTATTCAATTCATTATTATCAAACAGATGAAATTAACATTGGATTCAAAATCTATTACATAAATATTCTTACAATCCATCTTCATTTCAATTAACTTAATATTTAGATATTTAGTTTCATTTATTTGCAATTAAATTCAATTTCTATAGTTCAAATCCCATTAAATTGATAAGTCTTCATTTCCATTCTTTTCATTCAACCAATTGTCATATTATAAATAAAACTGACATTATTTCCAATTATTTCCTTAATTTATACTAACATAACTTTTATTTTAGATTTATTGCAATTGATTATCATTTTAATTTAATATACTAAATAAATGGTTAACTTATACTAATTGTTACCACTAACGTTTAATTTCACTTATAAGCCATTGTTAACAACAATTGTTGCAATTGATTTAAATCTAATTCAATAAATTAAATGAATGGGTAAACAATTAATAATTATCGCTATTGCCAAATTTACTCACATTCATACTTAATTATCAACTAACAATTATTATAATTACTTATCTAGCATTGATTCTATCAAACTGCAATTTATTACGTATTACTTCATCAATTAATATAACTTTTGAATTTATTTCCTGATTCACTAATTTCAATCAATTATAACCTTACAATTGTTTCAATTAATTAAGTTTGCACTAATTTAGTTATTCAATCAGTTTCATTTTACGGTACAATTATCATGGTTTATACCATAGTGCATCAATATTCCTATTATATCTTAATTTCAAATGATGTAATATTAAATTCCATTTACTACAATAGATCCAATAAATTAAAATTTAATTTCAATAAATCGTTTTAAATTTGATTTCAACCAATTACTATAATTTCATACATAATATTGAATTCATTCAATCACCACCAATTATATAATTTCACTAGTTAATTCAATATTCCCATTTGTTTTCTTATATTAAACTTATAACCAAGTATGACAATTTACATTATTTCAATTAATTGCAATTTCGTTTTTAATTGTTAATTTTTATTACAATTGCTACACTTCAATTTACATTTGCTTCATTATAAGTTATAAAAAAAATTATTCTTTCTAAATTTAATTACAAATATCTAATTAGATTAACTAATTTATTTATCAAAATTTACGGGTCGTTAAATACATAGCGGTGCAACAACATTGCGGCAACTTTTATTCAACAAAACATTGATTTTCGACAAAATGTTTTACGGTTACATTTTGATGTTTTTGTTAAACTATTTATTTATGTAAACCAGATTTAAAAATTTAAATTTGTATAATGTTATTTAAAATATAAATACTCATAAATTAATTAAAATAATTCATTCAACTATTGCAACTTCCTTTTCTGAAATCAAGATTTTGTCACTTTTGTCGATATAAGCAATGATTCCTATTTTGTGTAAATTTCACTTTGCAACTCATATATAATATTATTTAAATCATAATATGTTATATATTTGATATTTAAAATCACTTTAAATAGTATATTTTAAAATGGTCAAATTTTGGGTTGTTATAGTATCCCTCAGCCTGTTTGATCAAGTTTGGCTTTTTCAAGAAGGATAAATGGACTTCTGCATCCTCTGCATCGTGCTTATCCATAAAGAATTAACTCTTTACTTGAGAGCGTAAATACTATAATGAATATTATGAGTGATCTTGTATAGATTTTTTTACTTCGGTAAGATTCCAGTCTTCTTACTTTCTTCCTCTATTGCACGACATCTTGTTCCATATCATTGATCTTTTTTGGAAGACACCTCCAACCGTGCCTTATAATTCCCTTTCTACTTATTACTTGCATCAATGTCCAGGAGGCAATGTCCAAATCCTATCTCAACCGTGAGTTCTCTAGCTTCAACTTCGAGATTTCTTCGTAAGCAGTAGTAAGAACCGGCTCTAAAGTACTGAGAAATTGTGCAGCTCCATCTCGAGATCAACGACCTAAAAGCATGGAGAGTATAATGAATAACAATGCACCTAAAACCATAACTAGAGAAAACAACAATATAATTTGTTAACTTGTAAGTCATAATGTTGCAAGTTCGATAAGACTTCCCTAAAAGGCGAATTGGAAGCTGGTAACGGAGAAGGGGTCGGTGCAGTATAGTCGTCATTGAGTAAATGACCCATCCTCTCCACTAAGTCAAACATTGCACTTTCTTCAGGAAGCATGAGAAGGAAGGAAGTGTGCTAATGGACGGAGTAGGAGCCGCAGTACCCATCAAAGAACTTGGGGGAGTTAGCGGAGGATCGTCCACTCTCAATTGCTTGTGTGCACTATGATATGCAAAAAATATATTCTCCTTGTCTTTTTCTTACACTTTTCTTATTCTTTGTAGTAAAAGCAGTGGTTAGCGACGCCATTAAATCTACGCAGTGAAATGGACAAGATAATACATATAGACCTTTGAATTTTAATGAATCAAATGGATGACAAAACAACTAAAATATATATGTATATACCGTGTGGTGCAGAAATGTCAAATTCATATGTAAAAATGTATCTAGAAAAATGATGGTACGTGCACAGAAAAACATGTCTATGTAGTAAATCTTTAGTAAAAAGATGTAACCTCTCACACGCATCATCAGTTAGCATCATGCGTCTTCCATGCACCGTGAAGACAACTTCTTGTCCTTTTAGCGAAGTCAGGACGATCTGCTAAAAGAGAGGAAGATATAAATCAGTATATAAAAAGGAAATTAAATGATAAAGGAGTATGAAGAAGATTGAGTGCAGTACAAAGTTCTTGGAAGGAAGAGACAAAGTCATCCAAGTTAGAAACAAAAAAGAACGGAATCGCCCATCGATAGGTTTTACGAGGAGTAGAGGAAAATAGGGATTTTGTGGTCCAAGCAAAGAAAATTCATGTGCACCCCAAAGAGCGGTTCTCCCTTATGTAATACAAGAAGGCTTATTCTCTAAAAGAGAAAGGGGTAAAATTCTCAGCGTACAAGACATATGTGCAACCAAAAGATAATAAAAACTCGGGCCAATTGAATAGGAGATAAGCCAAACATCACAAGTCATTCCTTAAGAAGGGAGTGCAAAGGCAAATAAAGACCACATCTGATATGCTTAGATGGTACCAAAATATACCCCTCGTAGAGCAATTGAATGCGAATGGAGGGCAAGAGAACCCTAAACTCGTTAACCACTAGTCTAAAAATTGGCCAAAATCCCCTCTACCCAACATCTCTCACAAATGGCCGAGGGAAATTCACCAAGGAAGAAACATGATTAATGGGGCAAGGACGATCGTCGGAAGCCATTAATAACTAAACTATGTAGAAGAGATAAATTACTCGCAAAATAACGTAAATCGACCTTAAAATAACAGGAAATAAAAATTTTATTGCATTATAAATGAACTAATAAAGAAATCCCAACTAAAGAGTTCATCAATCAACTAGAAAAAAGTTGGATATGAATTGTCAAAACCATACTAATAAGAATTAGCACAAACTTGAGGGGCAAGTGTTATTCGACCTTTTCGACTTGCACAATAAGATGCATAAGCTTGTTAAATAAAGAAGTTTGAGGTAATGTTAGAACCACAAAGCAAAAGGCATAGCGGCTCACCTAAAAAGAAGTCTAGTTGATCCACAAAATAAGCTATGCAAGATTGAAACACATAGCCTAATCAACACACTACAACTCTAAAACAATGAATGGATCGTGTATCCTTAAGACACAACTATGCTAATATACCATAATAAAGCGCAAAGATAATAATGCTAATAAAGCTGGTCTATCCCATTAAAAATTTACATAATTAGACAAAAACCCATGTTGTGGCCCAATAATATAAATTATCCACCAATCACAAATCTACTGTGCTGCAAATCGAAAAGTACTTCATCTTACAAACAGAATGCGCTATAGTTTGAATAAACTTCGCAACTCCTACAAATATAAAGCTTTGTAGTATGACACACTATAGTTAACCGTTATGCCCAGAGCTATGTAACTAAATCAAATAAAGCTAACTTGCGCTATACTGTCATACTCATGTTTCATGACCAACTTGATCATCAAAATTATAAGTGCACAAGCAACCCATCAGGGTATGATAGCCTACGTAGCACCAACGCCAGTAAAAGCGGATCGAGGCGAGCCAAATAAGAAGAACTATGGCGCACTTGTAAACCACTTAAATTCTAATAGGAAAGGCCACTTCAAAATGCTAAGCTAGCCAGTTACATTCCTATCAAAATCAAGTTCATGGAAATCGAACAATACCGGCACACTATGGAAGCATAAACATCATACTGCACCAACGAGAAGTCAGGACACAATGTCCAAGCCCATCCAGAACCGTGATACATTGTCACTTTGGACCGTGCAACCTTTACAACCATAGACCGAGTGACAATCCCATGTTAGAACAAAATCCAGATGATTGGAGCTGAACTACAGCCCTAATATTCATCTCAAATTGGAACTACGACACATCTACTCAAATGACAATACCCAAGTAGGGATGCGACAGAAAATGAAACCAACATCCAAATTGGCTGGGCTGCGCCATAGTCTTATATCACATAACAAAGCTACAAGGATGCCCTGCTACCTGATGTGACGACAAGACTGCACTGCGATGGTAACATCCCCCATCTTGAGACTTAAAACTAAGTGCTACAGTTGTTGCAGTCATTTATGGTACGAATTTTTGGTGATAAAATGCGGTCATGTTAATTATATATGACATGAGAAACACAAGAATATTAAATTATTCAAAACTCAATTCATTAAAAAAACATTCACATTTCATTTCAAAGTAAGATTTTATATTCGTTACATAATCCCATTCGATCCCTCATTTGGAGAAAATAAGGTTATTACAAAATACTCCAAGAGCCACATATAAAGATGACCCTTAGCTGATAAGAGTCTAATACTTGGCAGTTATACAGTTTGATATTACATTCATTAAGTAAAATGAAAGTAACTCATCAGATAAAATAAAGCTCCTAAATAGCTATCTTGCCTCCTCCACATCTTCGGAAGCTTATTCGTTAAATTGGAATCCTAAATACCCTTACTCCTAGCATACTCAAATGAGCACCCGAGAGTTTAAGAAGAAAAACAAAAGCTTCGGGTCAGACAAACAGTCCAGTGTGAATAATATAATGTTATCTCGAACTAAACAGATATCCAGTGAGATACGCCGTCTAGTGGAGTAGGTTTTCCCCTCATTAGTAACTTACCAATATATGTCAACCATAAATCATGCTCCTACTTCCGTAATGATTAAAATATAAAATAAACATGATCATATGCATGCATGCAACATGGGTAAGCTTGACTAATCTATCAATATAGGGTTATGCATTCCTATGGTTTACCCAATCTCCCAAAATGGTCCAACTGTCTCAAATCATAGTTTTCCCCGGGTTACTAATAACCTGTTAGTTTTCACAGACCAACTAACAACCTATCTCCAGATACAGTTAGGAGTACATATCAAGATAGCCTGTCCTTATTTAAGCTTAACCAGACATACCAAAGTCTCCAAAAACAGTTAGGAGGTACAATTAAAATTCCATAAATATAGATAGTAGAAACAGCAATGCTTGAGATACGGTTAGGATTCTTCCACCATCTTATATGAGTTTATAGAGCTACGAGTTGCTTCATGTGCGTAAACATCCCTTCACTCACTAAGCCTTACGCATTGGAATCATAGACATTTTCCAACCAATGGCTAACGGCTGAAGCATAGGGAAAAACCCTACACCAATCCCACATTAAACTTGTTATCTAGTTTTATTCATATGTTTTGATCGGTCTAAGGCATTCTAACATAATTTGATCTTTCCGGTCTTCTGGATGCAGTACTACTCACTTAGGAGTTTAGTCTGACCATACTCACTACTGGAACAACTTATCTAGTTTTTCCGCCCTTAATTTTTTTCCAAAATGCAGTTATATGTCAAGATAATGTGAGTAGGTCAATAATAAACATGAAGATACAACTGATCAATGATAACAAGAACATGTAGCATGCATCACTCAAATATGTTCAATCAATGGTCATTGGCATCATATTATTATTTAATCTTAAGTAATAACTCACTTTGGCAATTTCATATAAAAACTTGGGCTATGCCATAGTTTATTTTCTTGAAAACATTTATCATTATGTATGATTAATCCCCTTAATTCATATTTTTTAAACAAGGAAAATGTAGCCCATTATTTTACCACCCTCAAGCATTTTCATATACAAAATAAAATAGCCATGTATGTTTTCGGTATTGTTATAATAATGTCACACCTCTTCATTATAGGGTGTACCTCCATTTAGTAGACTATGTTCTTAATTAAAAACTTGTGGCATCAATATGGTCGGCATGGAGTACCGCGTCCCTCCTTATAAAAGTTTAATAAAGAATTCTGGTTTATTTAACATAAGGCTATAATGCTTGAAACATTGCTATCATAACATATTAATACATAGGTTGCCGCACCTATTAAATAAATCCTTTTATACATAAAATATATGGATGTCGACATGGATGATAATGGCATCAATATTATAGCACCATTGATATTGGCTGTTTTACAAAGTAGCTACTATACCATATATAAGGGATATCAAAACCTTGATATAGCGGCATCATTACCACAAAATAGTTTAAGTCGAAAATAATACTTGCGGCATCGCTACATTAAGCTATGGCATCAAAACAGGAATCATGCGAGATCACTGCCACAATATAGTTGATATCGAAGATAATAGTATATGGCATAATTTGAACCTGAACACTTACGGCATCAATGACGTATGGTATAAATTTCAAATAGATAAATAAGAAAGGCCGGAATAGTTCTGGTGTGTTACAGATCACCTTGATGACCTTGATTTGATGCAGAAGAGCTTATACTATATGTGTTCAACCCGAACAGATTTATTCCATATCGACATAGTTGATATCAATTGCATTCCATTCACGTTGTTTGATTCTATTGTGGTGACATAAATGTCGGCCATTACTTGAGGTTCGACATTCATATCGCATCATAGCAATATCGCAATTAATATAAAAACTATTTTTTTCTATTAAAAGCAATTACTTTTCATCAACTCTTAACCCTTGTCAAATTTCTATTGGATAGAAAAAACTTTATCAACTTATTTTTAGAAAAAGTGCTGCAAATTGTTTTCTTTCCTCCAAGCCCATCGTACCCCCAACAAATAATATTAATGATTCAATATTTATTTATAAGCTTTTCTAGCTTAATAAATTCATATAAAATCATAACCACTTAGGAAAAATCCCCAAAAGTCTCTTAAAATAAAAATTCACATATTCTTTAACATATAAAAATTTCAGGATCAAAATCATTATTTAGTTATTTTTATTACTTAAAACCCAAAACAAACGCCTTCTTCTCCTTAGGAAATTCATAAAATAGTCGTATTAATTCGAAAAATATTGAAAATAAAATTTCATCTCCAAAATTTTGTTTTTTCACAACATATCCAAAATTCAAATCAATTAAAGATCAAGAACTTAGGCTTTTCTCTTAAAACCTATCATAATTATTCCATATAAATTTCAATAAATCATTATTTACCCAACAATAATATAAACAATTATGCCATGACTTATAATCATCAACAATTCAGAATCAAGCACAATCCAAGAATAAAACACATAAATATGAAATGGTTTTATTATTATTCACCTAAGATTGGATAAAAAGTTTGAGATTTGATATAGATTTGTTTCCCTACGCTTTTCCCCTTACTTTGCTTTAGTTTTCCTCTTCTAATCTCCCCAGTAGTGGCTGGCCTCTTCTCTTTAGCTTTAGATTATTTTGGTGTTGTAAAATGAGAATGAATGAGAGGGTGAGAACATAAGGGTGAAATTAAGCTCCGTTTCTATTTTACCCTTCTCATTTATTCTTATCTATAACAAGTTTAAAACAATCTTATTAGTTGATTAGTTAAGGCCTAATGCAATTAATTATCAAATCTCAATCCCATTATCACACCACATGTTATTCTATTTGATTTATTTACTTAAATCTCCTAAGTAACATTAATCAAAATTAGGGGTGTTACAGGCATCCCTGCTTAATGAATTTTATCCTCAAAATTCGATAAGGACTTCACACAAGCATACCAACCATGCAAACATCTGTAATAACACATAACAATAATACAAGCCTACCTGACTAGAAAAAATTCTACATACAACATATAAAGATCATACCGTCAAAACAATGTAGGATAGGTCTCTTTAGTCCTCTCTTATGTATCCTAATTGCAGTCTTTCTTGTTATCACTCCACTGGACTTTCACTAACTGGACTGTTTTATTCTTTAACCTCTTCTTGTCTCTTGCCATAACTATAATGATTGTCTAATAAAAGTCATATTTGGTTCCACCACTAAATCTTCTAATGAAGTTGGAGGAATAGTAGTCTCTCGATCATGCACACACTTTCTAAGATGAGAAACAAGAAACACATTATGGACTCCTATCGAACTGTTTGGTAACTCTACTCTTTAAGCGAGTTTTCCAATCCTCTTCACGATATGAAATGGACCTACATATCTCGGTGCTAATTTCCCTGTCTTTTCAAACGTACTACACCCTTCATCGGTGATATGTTAATAGAAACATGATCTCCAATTGAGAACACCAAATCTTTACATCTCTTATCGATATAACTTTTCTGCCTAGACCGAGCTTCCTTAATCCTTGCTCGATTTAACTCAATCTTCTATGTGGCTTCTCTCGCTATATATAGACCAAGAACCAATTTGTCTCCAGTCTCTAACCAACATGCTAGTGATTTGCACTACCTTCCATACAAAGCTTCAAAAGGTGTCATTCATATACTAGTTTGATAACTATTATTATAGGGAACTCAACTAAGTGCAAATGGTCATCCCACGGCTCACCAAAATCTAGTACACAAGCTCCCAACAAACCTTTAAGTACCATATTGACTATTTCTTTTTTCCCATCCATCTGTAGGTGATAAACGATACTCATCTTAAGCTTGGTATCTAATGCCTCTTGTTGACTCTTTTAAAATTCACTAGTGAACAAAGTATCCCTTTCACTAATGTACTACTAGGAATCCCATGCAGTCTATTGATATTCCTCATAAAAAAATTAGCCAACATAGGTGCCGTCCTTTTCGACTTAATGGGAATGAAGTGTGCACTCTTAGTCATTCTATCCACTATGACCCAAATATTCACATTTACCCTATTCAACCTTGGCATCCCATCAATGAAATTCATGGGTATGGATGTAAAGGCCCAAGCAGTCCACTTGGCTTCTAATGTTCGGCTTTTACTTATAAATTCAAACATTACTTTACCCACAAGTCTACATCCCTTTTCGTACCTTTTCAGAAAAAACTCCTCTTCATATCCTGATACGTCTTAGTTCCTCCAGGATGAAAAGTAAACTTCGATCAATGACACTCCCTAAGAACTTCTTTCCTTAGTTCACCAATATTTGAAGCACACAGCCATCCTTTCTTTCTTAACCATCCATTCTGGTCAAGACTAAAATCCTTCAAATCACCAATCTCAGCTCTAACTTTATTCCATCTAATTCTTTCGGCTAGTAATGGATCATCTATTTGCTTAGAAGCTAACCTTTTGATCACTACCGGTCAAACTTCCAAGCAAGATAACAGGGTATTATTCTGATTAGAACTAGCAGTCGATCTCAATTGCACACTACAAGTTGTCAACGCCTCTAAATCCCTCATTCTGCCAATATAGCTAACACCATATTCTGATGCTTCCTGCTAAGTGGATCAGTAACTTTATTTCCTTTCCCTGGCTTATACTCAATACCAAAATCATAAGTTGCTAAAAACTCTAGCCATCTCTGTTGTCCCATATTCAACTCCTTTTGAGAGAATAAATAACTCAAAGACTTATGATCCTTAAACAACTCGAATCTTCCTCCTAAGAAGTAGTGTCTCCACACCTTCAAAGTAAAGATCACCGCTGCCAACTCCAAATCATGAGTCGAATACCTAACTTCATGCGGTTTAAGCTGTCGAGAAGTGTATCCAATCACGTTTCCACTTTGCATTAGCACAGCTCCTAACCCTGTTCCACATGCATCAATATACACCACCAAATCCTAACTACCATATGGTAGTACTAACATAGGCGTAGTGGTCAATAAATGTTTTAGCTTCTAGAACGCTTCCACACATTTGTCGGAACAAACAAACTTTACATCCTTCCTAGTTAGTATAGTTATAGGTGCCGCCATATGAGAGAAAACCTTAATAAATCTCCAGCAATAGCTGGCTAGCCTAAGAAAACTTCTTATTTCTATCACAATCTCAGGTCTCTTCAAACTATTAACAACTTCTATCTTAATTGGATCAACAGACAGCCCTTCTTCTTGAACCACATGACTAAGAAACTTCACTTCTTTCTTCTAAAATGACACTTTGAAAACTTCGCTTTTAGCTGATGTTGCGTCAACGACTCAAACACTATTTTAAGGTGAGTCTTATGACCTCTTTCGTCCTTAGAATATATCAGAATGTCATTAATGAATACCAACATGAACCTATCCAAGTGCCCTTGGAAAATTTGGTTCATCAAATTCACAAAGAAAGCAGACGCATTGGTCAATCCGAATGGCATTAATAACCACTCGGACGAACCATATCTTCTTTGAAACGCCATCAATGGAACACTATCTTCTGCCAATCTCAACTGATGGAACCTTGTTGCTAAATCTAATTGAGAGAAAATTTTAGGCCCACTTAACTAAGAAAATCCAATTCATTTTCCCTCCTGCGTGCCAAAGCCATCCTCATCAATAGTCTCTCTATGGCTTACCATTCTTAAACTTAAATTGTTCAACTAAACCACTTCCGTCGCATGACTTTAATAGAAGAGGATTGCCAATACATAAATTGTTTGTTTAAAAGAACAAAGCAGAAATTAAAACACTGAGTAAAAGTGTACATAATATAGATTTCATTAATAAACTTCAATATTTAAAAATGTCATGCAAAAGCACACACAGTATTACGGTAAAAAATATTTCCTAAGAAAGGGAAAGAGAGAAACTTAATAACCAAACTACTGGAAGTTCAAATATTTACTTCCTTAGTATTTACTTCCGTAGTATTCATAGATCCTAGTGGAATAGCCTTGGACTTCACTTTTGAAGTAGTAAGGTCCTTATCTCTATCAGAATCATCAAATGTATATTCAGCCTGCGTTCCTTCAAAGGAAGATCAAGGAAGGTCATCATGGTCTTGAATCCATTTCCGTCTGCAGTATCCCTAGGCCTATTTGATCAGATCCGGCTTTTTCAAGAAACTCAAATCGACTTTTGTATCCTTTACATCAGGCGTATTCGTAAAGAATTGTCTCTTTACTTGAGCGCAAATACTATAAAGAACCATAAAAGCAATATGTCAAGATCATTTTATGATTTCGTAAGATTACATTCCACTCTACTTACATTCTTCCTCTGCTGCATGATATCTTGTTCCATATCATTGACTTTTTGGAAGACACCACCAACTGTGCTTTGTAATTCCCCTTCGTATTGTTGCTTGCTTCAATATCTAAGAATGCAACATCCAAATCCTATCTCAATTGTGAGTAGCCTTTCTTCTTAATCGAGATTTCTTCCTAAGCAATAGTAAGAGACAACACCGAAGTACTGAGCCTTTTGTACAACTCCATCTCGAGGGCAATGACCTACAAGCATGAAGAGTAAAATGAATAATAATGCACTTGAATCTATAACTGGATAAAAGCAATACTATAATATGTTAATTCGGAAGCTATAGCGGCGCAATTGCGAGAAGACTTCCCCGGAAGGCAAACTGGAAGCTGACAATGGAGAAAGGGTCGGTGTAATATTGTAACGACCCAAAATTTTCGATCTCGAAAATTCCAGATAGTTAGGAAAAAGAAGAAATAGATAGAAGGAAAAGAAGAACAGAAACACCAACATCTCACATTCGCAGCGGATAAAATATAATGCTAAATAATAACAGTTATACAAAGGAAAACTGTATTTATCAATTTCATTTTAATACGTCAGAGTTACACACATACACAAATATTGGACACATACAAATCAACATGTCTCAGATAAACAGAAATAATAGTCACAGCGGAAACACTCCATATGTTCCTGCCATCCAGCTTGCCCCCCTGAGCTCCAGAACGTCGTTACCTGAAAATCTGTAATACTCGGTCTGACCCAAGCATTACATCATAGTAACACCCGGGTCAGGCTGGAAACCAGCGTGAGTAAACCCATCTAACAAAAAGTACTAGTACAAAAGGCTTACTTAAAACCCGGGGTAACTCATCTCAATTTACAAATTCAAAATTTGTTATAGACATCGCTTATTTTACACATCAATTTCTATGTACCAAACTTAGATTAAATGGTTCACTTCACTTAACTCATTCTATTCTTGTTATCCCAACTTTTGGCAAAGCTGAGATACCAAAAAATTAGCTGAAAATCAATGATTACTATTCTTGAATATCAACTGTGCATTGCAGGATAACCATGGATATCGATGAATTTTGTCCGAGTCCAGATCAAGCCTCAATTGACAAGACATGATGAGCAAAGCTGTAGAAGCTAGCGTTTCAAATCTCAAGTCAATCCGAGCTCGTTTGTGCAAGATATGATCGATTCAATCTAAGGAAAGGCCTCAGTTTTGTATCCATCCTCACGCTCCAATTCGAACCGATCTCGTTTGTATCGATCGCGTTCGAATCCATCAGAATGCCTCAGTTCGACTCGATCACGTTCGAACCCATCGGCTTCCCCTTCTTCGTATCCATCAAGGAAGTCCCTCTACGAAACCATCTAGGCAGAGCATTTCGTAACCATCGATTGTCATTGGTTCGTATCCATTGATGCAACTACTGTTCGAATCCATAAGCATGGCCTCACTTCGAATCCATTGTCCTCGTATCGATCAGGGGCGTAAGTCCCTCGCATCCATCTGTCTCGAGTTCATCGGGTGACTTTGTATCTATCAGAAAGTTTCACTCCGCATCCATTAGAAGTCTTTGTTCGAGTCCATAAACAATCACCTGTTCGTATCCACCAAGTCAACTAGCTTGGATGACGTGTCATTCCACGATACGAAGTAGGCGAGATCTAAGGAATCGAAGTGTTCAACTCGAAGAGAAGACTGGGTCGACTCGAAGGATGCGCCCCACCTCATCACAGAACCACGTGAGCTGATGGAGTCGAAGGCGTCGATTCGAAGCCATGGATTCGAACCAGACAGCCACACGAAGAATACCATTTCGAATCGACCATATCTCGAGACCCATGAGTCCAAATGCCATGAAATTTTCACAGAAGCTTGCATACATGTTGAATAATGTCCACACCAAATTTCACCTCGATTGGATGATTTTCTGATCGATTCGAATGGAGTTTGAATCGATCCCAAAGTGGGCCCAAATTTCCTAAGGCCGGGCATGTGGGCCCCTTCACGTGCCAGAAGTGGTCTCCCGAATTTTCAGCGAAATACCAACATCCTACGCCTATAAATAGAGCCCCTAGTCCTACAGAAAAAGGATCTTTGGACTCTCAAGCGCCCAGACTCTGCCGGATCGAGATCTACTCCCTTCCATAGCTGATTTAGCCGAAATTCAATCATTGTAACTGCTGCAATCACTTGTACCCAGCAAAGAACATCAATAAAAGTTAAAATCCTTGAAGTGGATGTAGGCTGGAGATAGCCGAACCACTATAAATCTTACGTTTCTAGTTGTTATCTTTGTGTTGCAGCTTGTTGCTTACATGGATTTGAGACTTGTGCTTGAACATTGTCGATTTACATTCATTGTTTGGTGCTTTCACAATACTTGGGGTTTGTGACCATTTTTGGCGCAAACACTTTGGTGCTTTCACTGAGAAGGACTAGCACCCGCTACACCAGATTTAGAGTTCAAATTTAAGAACTTGAAGATTTCAGACTTAGAGAAAATGACTCGACAAACAAGACAAAGAGCTGATCGAAGCCAACAAGGAGGAAGCCAAGAAGCATCCTATGGAGCCGGAGAGGGACGGGCTTCGATGTATATCACTAGAGATGAGATGGAGGCTACGACTAATTCATTACGCGAAAGCATGATGAAGACTCACCAAGAGATGATGCAGAATTTTCTTGAGCAGATAAGAAGAGCGAACGTGCAAAACCTTGGGCCAACTACAGCGGCTGCAAGTACAGGACAAGGAGTCAGGATTGCGGAGGCCAATGAAGGTCATGTTCAATACCGTAGTGCAGGACCTGAAGACAATCAACAAGGGCTTGGGGGCAGACCCTCAGGATCAGATACCGGAAGACCCATAGATGAAGCTCAGCAGGCTAGAGTCCATGCTACTATTACTGAGCCACATGAAGAGTACGTACCAGAGTTCCCTTCAAGACTTGGAGGGAAGGATAGAAACACGACAAGGGGGCAACCCTCGGATGGAGATGAAAGAATGATTGGTATAGTGCGACGAATCATGAGAGGAGGATTGTCAAGTGGAGGATTGCGAGAAGTCAGCCGGAGTCCGTTCACTCCGAATATCAGGAATGCAAGGAATCCTCCGAAGTTCAAACTGCCTACGTTGGATCCTTATGATGGGAGGTCAGACCCAACGATGCATAATACCAAATACATCAGGCACATGGAAGTGCTGGGGGCACCCGAGGAAGTGATGGCTCGATGCTTACCTTTATACTTCTCAGATTTAGCTGCGCTTTGGTTCAGACAGCTGGAAACTGGATCAATCGGGACATGGGGCGAGCTTGTAGATTGCTTCATGAGACAGTTTAGGGTCCATGTGACGCGACCCAAGAGTGTGATGACTCTAGCTTCAATCAAGCAAAGGACCGGAGAGTCCATAAAAGATTTCTTATTGCGGTTCAATGCAACGGTGGCTTCTGTGGATCACCCAGATCCATCGATGATTTTGATGGCGGCGGTAGCCGGAGTCGAGGAAGGCACCGAATTCAAAGATTCTTTGGCAAGAGATCCACCCCAAGATCTTGGAGAATTTTATCATGAAGCTGAAAGATTCATTCGGCTGGAAGAGTCACGAGCCGAAAGGAAAGAAATAAATGTTGTGCAGGGCGAAGGAACCACCAGGGAACAGTCTAGAGCGGACAAAGGAAAGAGAAAGCAGGATGATGGGCATGATGGTCCTGATAAACGGAAGAAATTCCGAGATCCTAGATTCAGACAGTACACGGATCTGAAGGCAAGTCTAGAAAGAATTTACACTGAAACTCGGGGGCAACTCCCCTATCGAAATCCACCTAGGAGAGATCCCACTAAGCGGGAGCGCAGAATTGGAAAATATTGCCTATTCTATGATCTGGATGGGCACGCTACAGATGAATGCCGTCATCTAAGGGATGAGGTGGAAGAACATGCCAGGAGCGGCAGATTGCCACAATATGTCAGAGAACGGACAACAGTGGCAAGGCCCGAACAACTACCGCCTCCACCTAACAGGAACGATCCTGGATCGGGATCACGACTCGTCATCCACTGATTAAAGGTGGCAGGGGCCAAGTCCAGGATTTGAACTTCGATCAAATAATTTCATTAGATTTGTTTTCAGAATAAACGGTTACTCCACTTACTCATGTACGGGAACCGGAGAGATCCCTAGGCATGCTCTGAGATGGAGATAGACCGATATGCCCGGAGAGGCAATGTTTACCTTTTTCTTGATGTTTGAGATTGAACATCTAGGACCTAAATTTAATAAATTAATTAGAATCCCTTGAAATAAACCTTTGACCGAAGAGTTAAGGGATGAATATTGAATGCCAATATGAAAATGATCGCTTTATGACCCTACCCGGAGAGGCAGGGTCCGGAGTGCAAGAAGTGAGTTGCTTCGCCAGAGAGCGACAGGATCGACTCACTTAACGTCGTTTCCCATTCACCGGAGAGTGATTAGATTGGGATTCGATAAGAGCCCGGAGAGGCTATGATCGGCTAACGATTTAGGCCATGACATCGCTTAATGTTCAGATACACTAAACCGGAGTGCAAGAACTGAGTTGCTTCGCCGAAGAGCGACAAGATCGACTCACTGAACGCTGCCTCCCCTTCACCGGAGAGTGACAGGATGGGATACAGCAAGAGCCCAGAGAGGCTATGATCGGTTCAGAGCAACCAAGACATCGCTATATGCCCTAGCTGGGGTCGGAGTGCAAGGGATAGAAGGACCGGAGTGTAATGGGATCTTTCTATTCAATCGTCAAGTCTAGAATGGGCTTGGCAAGGGTTCGGAGTGACCAACGATAGTCCGGAGAGACTGTAAAAACTCATTCTTAATTTCCACTGAAAGAAATTGATAACGATTTGGCTCTGAACAGCCACGAACTTGATTGAAAATGCTATAAGCTCTGAACAAAACATGAACTCACTACGTTCCATTTAAGAACGATAAAAACACGCCTTTTACCAAAAGGCATGTTTTGGGGGGCAAAATGTTTTCCCAACTTTTGGCAAAGCCGAGATACCCAAAAATTAGCTGAAAATCAATGAATACTATTCTTGAATATCAACTGTGCATTGCAGGATAACCATGGATATCGATGAATTTTGTCCGAGTCCAGATCGGGCCGCAATTGACAAGAAAGAACGAGCAAAGCTGTAGAAGCTAGCGTTTCAAATCTCAAGTCAATCTGAGCTCATATGTGCAAGATATGATCGATTCAATCTAAGGAAAGGCCTCAGTTTCGTATCCATCCTCACGCTCCAATTCGAACCGATCTCGTTCATATCGATTGCGTTCGAATCCATTAGGATGCCTCAGTTCGACTCGATCACATTCGAACCCATCGGCTTCCCCTACTTCGTATCCATCACGGAAGTCCCTCTGCGAAACCATCTAGGTAGAGCATTTCGTAACCATCGATTGTCATTGGTTCGTATCCATTGGTGCAACTACTGTTCGAATCCATAAGCATAGCCTCACTTCGAATCCATTGTCCTCATATCGATCAGAGGCGCAAGTCCCTCGCATCCATCTGTCTCGAGTTCATCATGTGACATCGTATCTATCGGAAAGTTTCACTTCGCATCCATCAGAAGTCTTTGTTCGAGTCTATGAACAATCACCTGTTCGTATCCACCAAGTCAACTAGCTTGGATGGCGTGTCATTCCATGATACGAAGTAGGCGAGATATAAGGAATCGAAGCGTTCAACTCGGAGAGAAGACTGGGTCGACTCGAAGGACGCGTCCACCTCATCATAGATCCACGTGAGCTGATGGAGTCGAAGGCATCGATTCGAAGCCATGGATTCGAACCAGACAGCCACACGAAGAATACAATTTCGAATTGACCATATCTCGAGATCCATGAGTCCAAATGCCACAAAATTTTCACAGAAGCTTGCATACATGTTGAAGAATGTCCACACCAAATTTCACCTCGATTGGATGATTTTTTGATCGATTCGAATGGAGTTTGAATCGATCCCAAAGTGGGCCCAAATTTCCTGAGGCCGGGCATGTGGGCCCCCTCACGTGCCAGAAGTGGTATCCCGAATTTTCAGCGAAATATCAGCATCCTACGCCTATAAATAGAGCCCCTGGTCCTACAAAAAAATGATCTTTGGACTCTCAAGCGTCCAGACTCTGCCGGATCGAGATCTACTCCCTTCCATAGCTGATTTAGCCGAAATTCAATCATTGTAACTGCTGCAATCACTTGTAACCAGCAAAGAACATCAATAAAAGTTAAAACCCTTGAAGTGGATGTAGGCCGGAGATAGCCGAACCACTATAAATCTTACCTTTCTAGTTGTTATCTTTGTATTGCTTCTTGTTGCTTGCTTGGATCTGAGACTTTTGCTTGAACATTGTCGATTTACATTCATTGTTTGGTGCTTTCACAATACTTGGGGTTTGTGACCATTTTTGGCGCAAACAATTCTAGCCTATTGATTTCACATATCAAGTCTATATAGAATCGAAGTGGTTTCGGGTATTAACTAATACCCGACTCCGGTCTCTTCGAGTTCAGTTCATCTTAACACATGTTATTCAAGTGAAATGAAATTCAACTTTAAATAAAAGATGTTGCCTTTTTACCCAGCAATTCATCATTGATAGATAACCACATTATCATTGTCCACCCAAACACATCATATCACGAACCATTTCATATCAGAGGTATCAATTAATTACCTGAATAATTTAATAAATCTCAAATCCTACTTAATTTTAAGATAAAACTGTTGAATATGCGCTTATATGTTTTTGTTTGATGATAATAAACATATATATTCATTTAAATGTATTTGGTAATGTACTATTTTGTTTTTCACAGATTAAATAAATATTTGTTGAATAAAATAAATTACACAGAATTTGAATTTGAATTCAAACAGAACAAGTTACACAGATTTTGAATTCAAACAGAAATTTTATTCAAACAAATATTTACTACAATCTTGAATAGTACAAATTCATGCTCTCACTATACATATACAATTTTGAATACATCACGATTTTATATTTACATTAATATCCTCACTATATATCACTCACACTCGTATTTTGTCTTCAACTGCATTCCAGTTTGAATCCAGCATCTGAGCAATCTGCAAAAATATTCACTAATGCAGTAAAATTGAAAAAGAAATATTTTTTCAATATAAAATAAAATATGATTTTTGAAAATATGATTTGCCTCGGTTATTTGGGTTGTTCGTCATCATTCACACTTGAATTCATCACACACGAATAGTGTGACATGCACAGTGTATCACTGTACATGCCACAAGGCCGTGCACATCAATATACACTTGAAATGCTACAGGGACAGGTGAGCACAGGTCAAACCCAAATACAGGATTCAACTCACGTGCAACATAAATAAAATCACGACACGAGCACAAGGTCAAATCCGAGTTTTGAGACTGGATTCAACACAAGGAAACTTGAAGAATGCAAAGCTTCGACAAATCAAAACTGCATCAAAGCATCAGCACATGAATACTGTAACAAATGCAAGCTCGACCAACATAATGCAAACTACAACCCAACAACAACATACTTGAAGACAATACAGTATGTAAAGCATGCAAGATCCAACAGCTACATGAAGCATCAAAACTCATGAATGCAGTAGCAAGGTTGCAAGCATATGAAATGCAGACAACAAGTGACAACATACTTCAACGACCAGAATATAAATACAACTCGAATGAATGCAAGTTCATATGTACAGCAACCCAACAGTGATACAAGTTTTACAAGATAACAGCAACTTCAATATGCTCAAGTGAATTCAATTCAAAGTGATATAACAGTTACAACTTCATCAACAAAAGTCAAGGCTGAAAATGAAGACTACAAGTACAAGGCATGTCAACAACAAATGAAAAAGTCAGCAATGAAAAAGTCAGCAATAAAATACCAGAGATTACAAGTAGACCAAGTCCAATTCGAATTCATGACATTGTATCAAATACGTCTTTGAAAAGTCAGAAATGAAAAAGGGGAAAGTTGTTGCCGTGTGACTCAAGAAAATCGAACGCTACAGAATAGAAGCCGTGTGCATCAGGTAACAGAAAATTGGGAAAGTATCAAATTGATACGAACGAAAACAAGTGTCTCGAATTCATATAAATATCAAACCCAAGAGTACATCATCGGCATCGAGTTAAAGAGCAAGCAATGAAACAAGCAACAAAAGAAATTACATACCAAAATCATCAACAACTCGATCGAGCTAGCAACAAGCATAAATCATCAGAGAACGAGCGTGAGCAAGAGCAACGCAAGTCAAAGAACCGATCATCAGAAAGCCCCAATTTTGAATCGAAGACAGAAGCCCTAAATTAGTGGCAAAGAGAATCGGCCGCATTATTCTTCACTGAGCGAAAGAAAGGAACGGGTCAAGGAATAACAGTGGATCGGATCAAAGAATAAGGGGCCGGCCTTATATTTGTTAAAAGGGGATTATTTTGTTTTATTTAGGGTTTTATCAAAAGGGGTTTTTTTAGTTTTTATTTTGAGCAAAAATTACGGGTCCAAAGTTGTATTTTAATTTTTGCTCCTGTTTTAATTTTGAAGTTGTTTTTTTCTTTTTGAGTCAAAGAATTTGTAAATCACCACCTAGGTTTAGGTAGTGTCAGATTGTCTAGTTAGAATTAGTTCAGTGAGCAGGGTGTGCGAGTTTGCAAAGCTCTATAGGCGGGAGCAGTGTTTGCGAGTAAGCGAAACTCTATAGGCGGGAGCAGGGTGTGCGAGTCTAGTAGAGTGTCTGTGAGCGAGAGCAAAAGGGTCTGTGAGTCTAGTAGAGTGTTTGTAAGCGTGATACTGTTTAATTCTAATAGAAATCTGGGAATGCAGCAGTAGGCAGGGGTTGCCGAAGCTGGGTAAATTTTGTGTGTGATTTACTTTTCAGCATATTTATTTCTGCAATTTATTTCTGTGTTTAATTCGAGAAAATTTGCTATAACCCTATTCACCCCACCTCTAGGGTTAATCT
Organism: Allium cepa; assembly: GCA_030765085.1. Lineage (NCBI taxonomy): Eukaryota > Viridiplantae > Streptophyta > Magnoliopsida > Asparagales > Amaryllidaceae > Allium > Allium cepa. Next base: position 327,886,212 of record CM060940.1, read on the forward strand.
AGATCCTACAAGTGGTATCAGAGCCCGGTATTTTGTTTTAACTCTAGAGTCATGAATTCACCGAATAATGCTTTTTCTGAGGGGCAATCTATTGCTAGGCCACCCATGTTTAACGGGAACGATTATGCTTATTGGAAAGTTAGGATGGGTATCTATCTTAGTTCTGTTGATTATGATGTTTGGGATATTATTGAAACTGGATATAAACCTCCCACTATAATCGTTGGATACTGAGATTCCTAAACCTAAGGATAGGTGGGATGCTAACGATAAGAGATTGAAAATGACAAATGCTAAAGCCATGAATGCTTTGATATGTGCTCTTGATAAAAATGAATTTAATAGAATTTCTCATTGTACAACAGCACAGGAAATTTGGCACACTTTGGAGGTGACACACGAAGGAACTTCTCAAGTCAAGGAGTCTCGTCTATCCCTATTCAGCAATGAATACGAGAACTTTGTGATGGACAAAGGCGAAAGCATAAAGGACATGTTTGGACGCTTTTCAACTTTGGTATACAACGCTAGAGCGCTTGGGAAGGTATTCACCGAGGTAGAGCTTGTGCGGAAGATACTAAGAGTTTTACCAATGAACTTTGAGGCAAAAGTCACGGCAATCCAAGAATCGAAAGATTTGAGTAAACTAAGCATGGAGGAGTTGATTGGCAACTTGATGACATATGAGCTTGAGCTAAAAGCAAAAGAGGAACGCAACAACTCCGAACCAAAGAAGAAGACGATTGCCTTAAAGAGCAAAGAAGAAAGCGATATAGAAGAAGATCCAATCGAAGAGCTTGCAGTGGCTGTCAATAATCTTAGAAAATGGTCTAGATTCAAGCCACGCATGAAGAAACAAGTCGTAATAGGCCAAAAGCTTCTGAAAATTCCGATAATGAACTGACGTGTTATAATTGTAACAAGCCTGGCCACATCAAACCAAAATGCCCACTTCTCAAAGACAACAAAGAAAAGAAAAAGAAGAAGAAGGCCTTTGCAGCAACTTGGGATGATGAAGAAGGAGATGAAGTTTCGGATAGCAGCTCAGAGGAGGCTAACTTGTGTCTTATGGCAAAATCAGATTCAGAAGCAAGCTCCGAGGAATCTAGTGAGGCAGGTGAGTATTCCTATAGAGATCTTGTTTTTATGTGCTTAGATCTTACTAAAACAATTGATAGTCTTGAATCTAAAATTGAAAAACTGAAATCTGATAGGAGAGAATTTGCTCATGAAAATTTTAGGTTAAAAACTGAACTTGAAAATATTCAAAACCTAGAATGTAAAAAATGTAAGATTTTAGATTCAGAATTATCAAAACTTAGGAATAACTTTGAGAATCTTGAAAAGGAAAACTTGAATCTTAAGGAAAACATTGACACTAGGAAAAAGGATTTTATAAATCGATGCACCTCACTTGTAACTGAAAACACGTCACTAAAAAGCAAAGTACAAAATCTTGAGAAATCCTTGAATAACTTTTCAAGAGGCGAAAAATCTTTCAACATGCTATTGGAAAATCAAATTTTTTCTAACAACAGAAAAGGACTAGGTTTGGAAAATCACAAGATGATGATAAAGGTAAAAGTGTCTTTGCTCGATCTGAAATAATTGGACATCATAGTCATAGGAACACAAAATTCAATCAAGTCAATTTAATGTGCACGATTTGTAGAAAATTTGGACATAATCAAAATAATTGTTGGTATAGACCCAAACACGTGAAAACTACACCAATAATACAAGAGAGGCACAGCAACAACTACAAAGACCAGCTACTCAATGCAACTCAGTGAAGCTACTGAAGGCAACATAACCAAAATGTGGCAGTGCACAAGCAACATCAACAAGCAGTGCAGACCAAAGAAATGCCACCAAGAACATATGAACAGAGAACATGCATGAAGCATGAAACCACAAGTTGAGGATAATGCAAAAGGTGGGAGTAGCTTTACTAGAAGTGAAATAATTGGACATCATGTTGAAAATTGTAGTCATAGGAACAAGAACACAAAATTTATACAAGTTTGGGTTCCTAAGAATTCTACAAACAAATTTCATGTCTATTGGAACAAGAATAAAAGGACTAAAAAAGTTTGGGTTCCAAAGGGTTTGTTTATTCATAATGCTTCTGCCACTAACAATCATGGACCTAGAAATAGGTCACATAAATCTTTTCTCGTGTAGGTCTGGTGGCAGGCTAAGGAACAACAACGGTGTTCTCTGGATTTTGGTTGTTCCAGAAACACAACGGGCAACAAAGCAAAGTTCCTTAGCCTAGTATAAAGGTGACAGAATCACAATGGGTAATCACGAGAAATTATCGTAAAGGTAAAACAGATGAAGGTATATTAAATGTGATAATCTGCACCATATTCTGAATTAAATCAGCAAAAATTGTGATAATGATGTGATGATGACTTTAATTCTGACTTATTCTTAATTGATATGATTTTTCTTTTGACTTGTTCTTATTTATGACCTTGATTTGTGCTTAAATGATGACCAATCAGATTTTCAACTTTGAACTAATCCATATAAATTTGTTCGGTCAAATGATGGTATTTTATTGATCTTTGATTACTCATGCTACACGTAGATATATTTTGACATTTTGGTCACTGCTTGTAAATTTGCACGATTTCAAATTTCATGTGAAAAAGGATTTTAAGAAATTGTTGAAACTTCAAGAAATTGTTTTGAAATAATAATGAAGTTTTAATGACTGTTGATAGTTGTTCATCCTATGGTTTCTAAGTTTAACACTATGATATTTGTTTGAGTGTTAACATGGCTTCATTTCAAATTTCATTCTGAGAAAGTTTGTTGAAATTTCACAATCTGGTCTTTGACATCCAACGAGTGAATATTGAGTGAAATTTAAATTCAGATGCAGATTACACTGGTAATATAGTTGATAGAAAAATTACTAGTGTAACGTGATTAATCTTTGAAACATTCATTTGCTGCATCATTTTTCAAAGAAAATATCTGCATATTTTTCATTTTAAATAATTTTCATTTAGTAGAATTTTTTTTTCTCATATAACCCTTTCGAGAAAATAATTGTTTGACCATATTTTCAGATTAGTCATTTTTATTTGATTTTAAATGACAAAGTTTGACTAATCCGACTCCCTACTAATTATCAAAAAGAAAAATAGTGATTGAAAAGGTGATAAGTGTTGATATTTAACATACATTACTCAAGAGAGTATATTTGGAAAATTTCTTTAGGAATTAAAACAAGAATTATAAAACTTTTTGTTGGGTAAAGATTCCATGACCATTTCTATATCTATCATTATTTCTATCGACCATGGTTTATCAAATATTCAATATAGTTTGTCGATATGTGGTACTATAATCAGGAATCATTTGTTTTTCATGTCACATTTTTTTTAAAAATAAATAAATATCCAAAGTATTCACTCTCATTTAAAAGTCCTCACGGTTATGCATGGGTGAATTACTTGGATTTTTGATTATGTGCTTCCATGCTCATTTAAAAGTCCTTACGGTTATGCATGTATGGAACGCATATCAAAATTAATTGATTTAATAGACAAGTTGATTCTAATCCCATTTAAAAGTCCTCACGGTCATGCGTGGTTAGAAGATACTTGAATTCATTTTAAAAATTAAATTCGAATACTACTAATCTCATTTGAAAGTCCTAACGGTTATGCATGAATAGTAGATATTCAAATTCCTGATATAAATGTACCACAAGTTGATACAATTGTATGATTTTATATATGAACATCATTTCCATCATTTCTAAAAATGGAATATGCGCCTAACGAAGGTCGTTACGATTTTTGTTTGATTCTTATTGGATTTTAATATTTATATTTAATTTGAGTTTAATGTTGGATTAATATCGATCACTTTATCTCTATTTTTCTCTCACAATATTATTCTTTTGCTGATAACAAAAGGGGGAGAGAAAAGTTAAGATTTTGTCAAATAGAATCAAGCAAAGGTCAAATAATTTTTCCATATGCATCTAGGCTCATTTGAATATATTTCTATTTGTATGCATATATGTAGGGGGAGCATCATGTAGAGAGGAAGCATTTAAATAAGGGGAGCAATTAGAGTATATAATTGGTCAAATACATTTAACACGGTCAAAATCTTAAATATATGTTTGTTATCATCAAAAGGGGCAGATTGTTGAATATGCGCTTATATGTTTTTGTTTGATGATAATAAACATATATATTCATTTAAATGTATTTGGTAATGTACTATTTTGTTTTTCATAGACTAAATAAATATTTGTTGAATAAAATAAATTACACAGAATTTGAATTTGAATTCAAACAGAACAAGTTACACAGATTTTGAATTCAAACAGAAATTTTATTCAAACAAATATTTATTACAATCTTGAATAGTACAAATTCATGCTCTCACTATACATATACAATTTTGAATGCATCACGATTTTATATTTACATTAATATCCTCACTACATATCACTCACACTTGTACTTTGTCTTCCACTGCATTCCTGTTTGAATCCAGCATCTGAGCAACCTGCAAAAATATTCACTAACGCAGTAAAATTGAAAAAGAAATATTTTTGCGATATAAAATAAAATATGATTTTTGAAAATATGATTTGCCTCGGTTATTTTGGTTGTTTGTCATCATTCACACTTGAATTCATCACACACGAACAGTGTGACATGCACAGTGTATCACTGTACATGCCACAAGGCCGTGCACATCAATATACACTTGATAATGCTACAGGGACAGGTGAGCACAGGTCAAACCCAAATACAGGATTCAACTCACGTGCAACATAAATAAAATCACGACACGAGCACAAGGTCAAATCCGAGTTTTGAGACTGGATTCAACACAAGGCAACTTGAAGAATGCAAAGCTTCGACAAATCAAAACTGCATCAAAGCATCAGTACATGAATACTGTAAAAAATGCAAGCTCGACCAACATAATGCAAACTACAACCCAACAGCAACATACTTGAAGACAATACAGTATGTAAAGCATGCAAGATCCAACAGCTACATGAAGCATCAAAACTCATGAATGCAGTAGCAAGGTTGCAAGCATATGAAATGCAGACAACAAGTGACAAATACTTCAACGACCAGAATATAAATACAACTCGAATGAATGCAAGTTCATATGTACAGCAACCCAACAATGATACAAGTTGTACAAGATAACAGCAACTTCAATATGCTCAAGTGAATTCAATTCAAAGTGATATAACAGTTACAACTTCATCAACCAAAGTCAAGGCTGAAAATGAAGACTACAAGTACAAGGCATGTCAACAACAAATGAAAAAGTCAGCAATGAAAAAGTCAGCAATAAAATACCAGAGATTACAAGTAGACCAAGTCCAATTCGAATTCATGACATTGTATCAAATACGTCTTTGAAAAAGTCAGAAATGAAAAAGGGGAAAGTTGTTTCCGTGTGACTCAAGAAAATCGAACGCTGCAGAATAGAAGCCGTGCGCATCAGGTAACAGAAAATTGGGAAAGTATCAAATTGATACGAACGAAAACAAGTGTCTCGAATTCATATAAATATCAAACCCAAGAGTACATCATCGACATCGAGTTAAAGAGCAAGCAATCAAACAAGCAACAAAAGAAATTACATACCGAAATCATCAACAACTCGATCGAGCTAGCAATAAGCATAAATCATCAGAGAACGAGCGTGAGCAAGAGCAACGCAAGTCATAGAACCGATCATCAGAAAGCCCCAATTTTGAATCGAAGACAGAAGCCCTAAATTAGTGGCAAAGAGAATCGGCCGCATTATTCTTCACTAAGCAAAAGAAAGGAACGGGTCAAGGAATAACAGTGGATCGGATCAAAGAATAAGGGGCCGGCCTTATATTTGTTAAAAGGGGATTATTTTGTTTTATTTAGGGTTTTTATCAGAAGGGGTTTTTTTAGTTTTTATTTTGAGCAAAAATTACGGGTCCAAAGTTGTATTTTAATTTTTGCTCCTGTTTTAATTTTGAAGTTGTTTTTTTCTTTTTGAGTCAAAGAATTTGTAAATCACCACCTAGGTTTAGGTAGTGTCAGATTGTCTAGTTAGAATTAGTTCAGTGAGCAGGGTGTGCGAGTTTGCAAAGCTCTAGAGGCGGGAGCAGTGTTTGCGAGTAAGCGAAACTCTATAGGCGGGAGCAGGGTGTGCGAGTCTAGTAGAGTGTTTATGAGCGGGAGCAAAAGGGTCTGCGAGTCTAGTAGAGTGTTTGTAAGCGTGATACTGTTTAATTCTAATATAAATATGGGAATGCAGCAGTAGGCAGGGGTTGCCGAAGCTGGGTAAATTTTGTGTGTGATTTACTTTTCAGCATACTTATTTCTGCAATTTATTTCTGTGTTTAATTCGAGAAAATTTGCTACAACCCTATTCACCCCCCCTCTAGGGTTAATCTAGATCCTACAAAAACTTATTCTTACTTATGATTGAATTATCATTAACAAAGTATTAAAAACAATTATGAATTATCCACAAATCTGTAATCTTCTTATGATACCACAATGTCATAAATTTCCAAAATCGATAATCTCCTCTTCATTATCTTTAAATCAATTAATTAATTAATCTAAATTAATTATCAATTAATGACCTTAATTATTAATCAATAAAACTTAATTACCCATTTATTATTTACTAGTTACTTATTTAATTATTTGATTTATCCATTATGAATTTTTAATTAAATTTCTTAATTAGTTAACTATTAATCATAAATTCATTAACTTTAATTAGTTACTTTAAAATTTCTTAGTCACCAATTTATTAAACACTTAATTAATAATACCAATCTTTAATTGCAAATTGATAAATCTTAAATTACTTAGTTGATTACAATTATAAGCTAATTAACATTCTAAATTAACTTACAATATGAAAATTATTTATCTTACGTTTTAAAATCTTCCACAATAACTTTAAACCTAATTATTTACTAACTTAAAAGTTTTAATGTTAATTAAAGTTAAACCTTTATTTATAAATTTACCATTTTAATTAAGAGTAATACTAACTGGTTCCCAAAATGATTAACTATAAACTTAATTTATTAGGCTAAGCTTTAATATCACATACTCGAGAAAAATCCCAGGTGAACTCGAATTCAATCCCGAGTGGTTTGCCTATTTCCTCGAGTACTCTTCCTTCCTCATCTTTTTTTTAAGTTTAAGTTTAAGTTTTGAACTTTACACACTAGGAAGCAAAATCACGAGTCTCATGACCTAACCCGAAGCAACATCTTCATTTACTCGTGCATCCCCTCAAGGACCCAAACCCAGATCATTAATCGTGCATGTGACCCACCGTGCACTTGCACACGCCGTCGACACACCTTCGACGCCTGAGACGATCACCCACAAGTCGACCCTCGATCACTCTATCGATCGAACCCACTAAACCCTTGAACGAACTCGAGTATGAAAATTGACCAACTTGAGCTTCCAGACCTTAAAGCTCCGAGCATCAATTTCCTCGTTCCGGCGATGCCAACCTCCAAGAGTCTCGAAACTCTGGCCATGACACCCCTAGCTTCCACGCTATCACCCCCTTGCATACCGTGCCACTCGATCAACCAGAGGTGGCGAAATCACTTCGTCTCCGACCTTGTTCAAAATCGTGAGTTAAACCCTACTTTTGCCTCGTTCCATCATCTCTTGCAGTAGAAATAATTTAACAATTTTCTCGACTTCACCATCAGCTACGCTGGCTTTAGGCAGAGTTTCAATGCCTCGCATACTTACGATCACCAGAATTTGGATAAAAATCCATTTTTTGATAAACTAAAAACTGCTCTATGCTTACACATCTGAAAATCACCATACTTATTTTAAAAATCCTATTTTCGAATGTCGATTCAAGTTATATAAGTGAATCAATGATTTGTGACATTAGAATTTAACACACATTTCCATTTGTTCTATAAAACAAATTTTCTAGCTTTGATACTTCCCCAACCTGTTTAAAACTAATTTGTAGCTCTTGTTTTATGTTTGAAAAACCTGTTTTGTTTAAAATTGTAAGCCTAAAAATGATTGGATAAAGATGTATTTAAATTTCTTGTTTAATTTCACTCTGTAACCAGAAACAAAGAAGAAACAGCCATTCAAAACTACACAGTACAATCATACATATATATATACAGAGTTTCAAACCTAAAGAAATTGTACAAATAAACACAATGATTATTCATGAATTATATACACAGATTTAAATTACATTCAGATCTTAAAATAGTTTGTTTATTCACTAGTATAGAGGAAAAAGAAACTAGGTTAGGTTACTCACCTTGCTTTTGTTCTGATCTTATCGCACTTGAGTTGTTTTGTATTTGTGATTGTATGAGGAGGTAACTAGGTAGTGTATATATGAAGTGTTGAAGAAACTAAGCTGAAGTAGGGTGTGCAGGCTTTTGCCACTTTTTTTTATTACTGTGATCAGAGATTTTTTTCCTTGACAGCCAAGATTTGTGAAAATGACACGATTATAAACATTTCGAAATGACTTCCTTGTGTGCTTGAATTGATAACATTTAATGTTTTCATCCTTATCCCTTCTTGCATATATAGATTTTTTTTCTTTTCTTATTTCTTTGCATAGCTATATGTATTTCCATAGTTTGTATATTACTAGAATCATCTGATGTGTTTACTTAATATTTTCTTGTAACCTTGTAAGTTATCTTATATACTTGTTTCCATTTCTAACGTGAATCTTTATTTTTATTTTCATTCTAAGCTTAACTATCAAACACTTAATTTATATTCATATATTTTTATACTTATATTTAGTATCGATAAGACTGATTTATTTCAAACATTATTATCTAGATTACATCCAGATATATATTTAGATCAATGTTAATAAGGTAGAGTTTTACTTAAATGTGAATAAGATAAATTTTATTTTGAATATTTTTGGAAGACTTTATTTTAAATCTTCAAATTATAATTTTCTTCACAAATACATACATACATACATACATATATATATATATACACACACACAAATGGCAAATGTCCCAAAAGTCTCATTCATTTTTAAAATGATAAGCTTGAATTTTATTTAATTAGGTTAAATGCTTATTAAAATAATATTGTCGAAATCCCAGGTTGTCACATTCCTTCCCCCTTTAAATCTTTTCGTCCTCGAAAAGGAACGAAGCCAGAATTATTAAAATGCTTAAAATCAGATAAATTTTCTTTGATCATTTTTAAACTACTTGATTAAAAAACTAGATAATATTACTAAAATAGTTTTTATATAAATACTTTTATAACTCGATGTTTCGATAAGTCTATCCTTGTTCTCACAGAAATTAGGTCATACGTTGATCAGGCGTACGACTGAAAATCTATAAGAGCTTGGCAGACCCGTTTCAACACCCAGTGAAAATACTTGGGAAAATAATTTTATTGAAAATATAGAAAACAGTTTTTGAAAATAGAGGAAATATCTTTGGTGAGAATGCTCTGGAAATCATCACCCACATCCATGGTCGCAGTTACATCCTGGGTTATGTTGTCATCGCAACAAAAGTCCATGTAACTGTAGGCACTCCGCGCCCCTCGATTACGCCATGGAACCCACAACAGATCGCAGTTACATTCCATAGTTACGTTGCCATCGCAGCAAAAGTCCATGTAACTGTAGGCATCAACACCCTCGATTTTCGCTATCAAAATGAAACTTCTCCACTCCCACATAGGTCGCAATCTACCGATGTAAAATCAAACGTAGACCGCTGGCTCTCAGCGGCACACACGACTTTCGCTATGTTACCATAGGTAGCAGTCTACCGATATAAAATCAAACGTAGACTGTTGGCTCTCACAGCACACACGACTTCGCTATGGTCTGCAGTAGATCTGTAACGACCCGATATTTTCAACCATTCGCATCCGCACATGTCGGACTTGAATTTCTCAAAATACCGAATTATAAAATAAATTGGGCAAAACACAGCATAAACAGTAAATAAATAAATCACAGATCACAAACACAGAGTAATAAATGCAGCGGAAGTAAAGAAATAGTAGTTCATGAAGCTACTGTATAAATACATCAGAGTCAAACAAGATACAACAGAGATAACAAGATATAATGGAGGTCTCAACATGATAACCAGGTATGAATCATAATACATCACTGGAACCAACCGGAAAACTGGAATCCATTGGATAACCGAAAGTCAAATAGATAGCTGGATCGTCAAGAAAAGCTCCAACTTCAAAGATGAGTCTCCAATGCTGTATAACTCAGTCTGACCTGAGCGTAAAATAAAAACTCGAGTCAGGACATACATACTTATACAGTGTAAGCTAACTCAAGTGAACTGTAATATAAGGTACAAGTAACTTAAAGGATGCTTATGACCGCCCATCCTCTAAGGATCCGTTAAACTATTTTCTATATAGTAATATTTCGCTATTATAATAATATCTATAGTAAAATAAACTTACTTTTAAATAGCGTTAAGGAGTAACCCAATATTCCCCTTAAAACGTAATAGTCCCAGTAGTCCATCCAATATCATAGTCCCTCCTGATCGGGAAGCCACCAGAGGATACCACACGGGCTACGGGAGAAAACCAAACTCGTACAAGGCGCGATAGGGTAGGTGACACGGCACAACTAGGCAATGCCAGGGTAGATATACCAATTACACTTCCGGGTATGTGGTAACGCGTAGCGTGCAGCTACCGCCCACCTCGAGCCACACCCCCCAATAAAAATCAAAAGTGGCCACCGAATCAATCTAAAAGTCAAAGTATAATATTGAAGGGACGTGTACGATCAAAGGTGCTACCTTATTAACCCGTCAATTGCAACTGTTTTAGCCACCTTATGCCGAGTCGGGTCCACGTATTTACCTTAAAGGAAACGCCACCACCATCCTACTTCATTCTGGAATCTCCATCGCATACACGGTTGTTAAAGTGGTTTTCGGAGTTGGCAGAGAGTATGACAACTTCCGATCCCGGTCTCTTTAACAACCAAACGTTATTATAACCCATGAATATTTATTTCAAAATCATTTATACTTTCAAAACCAAACTAGCATATCCATTTCAAAATCATATAATTTCTTTCAAAATAGTATATACTTTCAAAACCAAAATATCATACTCATTTCAAAACCATATCACAATGGTATCATTTCCATTTCAAAAATAATTCAATAATATACCATTTAAATAGAACCCAAATTTTCAGATCGTTGAATATTTCTTTCAATTTATTAAACTTGAAATATTCCTTTAAATTATCATAGAATTTTGGAAATGTTACCTTAAGGAATCATAGCATTTTTGGAATGTAATACTTTCTACTTTAACATTTTATAAAATCAAAGTATTTATATGCTTACAAATTTAACATGGTCATTTTATCACAGCCTTATAGTTAAATAAACTTTGTTACTGTAATATCCAATTTAAAACTGAAATTCTTATGTTAAGTTAAAAGTACCTTATTGACTTACATTATTATTACAATAAAGAAAAATTATTATTTTAATCATTTAAAGTATGCCATTTACATAAATTAAAACTTGCATATCAATTGTACATTATCAACTTACATTTTATTATTATAGTAAGTAACTTTATCATTTTAATCAATTTAAAATACACCATTACATTGATTAAAACTTACATGTCAAATGTACGTTTTAACTTACAGTTATTATAATAAAGAGCATTTATCATTTTTCAATATTACGCTAATTAATACTTACATTATCAAATGTACGTTTTAAATTTACATTCCTATTACAGTAAAGAGCATTTATTAATTTAATTAATACCACACTAATTAAAACTTTACATGTTTCTTTCATTAATTAAAACTTTACATATTTCTTGCATTAATTAAAAACTTTACAGGTTTTTCTTTCATTAATTAAAAACTTTACATGTTCTCGCATTAATTAGGACTTTATACGTTTCTTTCATTAATTAAAAGCTCACACGTTTCTTTCATTAATTAAAACTTACACTTTTCTTTCATTAATTAAAACTTTACATGTTTCTTGCATTAATTAAAAACTTTACACGTTTCTTTCATAAATTAAAACTTACACTTTTCTTTCATTAATTAAAACTTACACTTTTCTTTCATTAATTATGAATTTACATGTTTCTTTTATTAATTAGAACTTTACATGTTTCTTGCATTAATTCAAAACTTTATGTGTTCTCTCATTAGTTAGGACTTTACACGTTTTTTTCATTAATTAAAAACTTTACACTTTTCTTTCAGTAATTAAACTTTACATGTTTCTTCAATTTAAAATACCTTATTTTCTTAACTTAAAATCTCCATTTGGAAACCAATTTCCAATCATCAAGTTAAGTCATATATATAAATTACATTTTATACATTAACTTATACAACTTAACTTAGAAAATCACTGTAAACCTATTTATACAAACATATCTGTTTCATGGAATAAAATTCATTTCAACTACTAGGATAGATTTAGAATTCCACATTAAATCAAATTTCATTATTAAGTTGTTTATTATATTCCAAATCTTTAAATTACAAATTTAAAACCAAATAAAGATTTTTCTTCATTACAATTAAAAACCAAAATCAACTTATAAAATCTTAACTTATAGAAAACCAATATCTCTTTATATTCTAAATCTTTAAACCATTTTTTTTATTAAATTTCCATATATTTATAAATTCAAAATACTTAATAATTTTAGGAAACTATTATAAATTTTTATCCATGGGCCTGTATAAAATTTTCTAACCTAGGTCAAGTGATACGAATATGTATCATTTCAATCCGTAATTTAAAAAGAAAAATCCGGGTTCTATCATTTCAAACCCGCAATCCCAAGTAAATAAATGCAGTAAAAATCATTTGAGCCTATCATTTCAGCCCATAGTGATAGAGAACTTGCAGTGTGAGATACAGTATATAAAATGAATAGTATAACATATAAATACATATTAGATGATGCGACAAATATATGAACAACATTTAACATCATATAACATATCACAGGCATGTATGAATGACATATCAATTTATACAGATCCACTTGTCATTATTCCATAATAATATAAGTGCATATGTCTAGAGTGATAAAAACTCACCTTTTAAAAGCTAGAATCAAATTCACAATACACAATTGAAACTCCGCAAAACACGACAAGGCACGACCAAACTTTTGAGTAGATGGAAAGTCAAGATCCATATCTTGTATAAAACAAATACACAAATCATAAGAATAAGATTCAACACAACAGAAGATGGATTAAAGTATGGAATACGAATCAAAAAACATAACCTTGCTTTCAACCTCCAAGTGGGCTTGGCCATGGTCTAATAGTGAGGAGGAGGTAATGTTGTGGTGGTGGAGGCCGAGCTATATAAGGAGAAAACAAAAAGAAAAAAAGAAAAAGAAAAAGAAAGTGGAAAAAGAAGAGAGAAGGAAGCCATGGATCTATATTTTTTCCTTCCTCACTCAAATGATACAATGAGAAACCTTTTTTTTATTTCACGTGAATGATAAGAGGCAGCTAGGTTTAAAAAGATTTGAATGGCTAAAGATTAGGAATAATTAGAAAATAAAAAGGCAAGGAAATTTAAAAAGGCACAATTTAAGTAGGGAAAAGATCTTGTATATATTTACCTTAAACAAATGAAAAGATGTAACATCCCGTGTAAATTCGATGTTTAAAATGAATTAAATTAATAGGATTTTAATTTAAATTTACAAAGCAATAGAAATCTTATTTATCTATATGAAAGAGAATGTTGAAATTAGATGTATCAAGGGTAATCAAAATTTGCAAATTGAATTATATATTGCAATTAATTGTAATAGTGGAAATTGTCGCTTTTGGATATAAAGTTAAAATAAGTAAATTAAGGCAAGTATTGGATTTATCAATGAAATAAAATATTGATTATGGAAATTGAATGTAAATGGGGGTAATAAAGAAATGCAAGACAATAAACAATTTATTTAGTACAATCCCTTTTATTTGTAAACTATTGTAAGGTGTTAATTAATTATGAAAATTAGGAAATAGATTCAAATTGTATGTTAGATAATAAATTGCAAAAATTTAAGTTAGTAATTTATGGATTAGATGGAATAATTAATTGGATTTAGAATCTTAATTTGTATGGGTGCATATATGTAAAATGGAATATAAAAGGGTAAAATAATCATATACAAGTATAATTAAGTTTAAAATAGTGGGTTACTAGTAAACCCAATCATGTACCAATATAGATAATTAGGTGTGCCTAATTTGTAATTAAGAGAATAATGAAAGAAGTAAATGAAACTATCTAAAGTATTAATTATAATTGGATAGAGATTTTAAGTAACAATGTTAATGCAATGTCAGTAATGCTAATTTAAGTCAATAATAAGGAATTGGGGTGAATTCAAATTTTGTAACGTATATTATAAATTACCTGCTTATTTATTAATGAGATTAGAATTGGTAATAAGTGATAATAAAATAAATGTTACATTAATGGGAAATGAAGTAACGTTCGTTTAAAAGTTGAGTAATTATAGGGTCGTATTTATTATTAGCGTTACTTTAAAATTTATGTTTAATTGTGAAATTCATACAAGATAGAAATTTGGGTAATGAAAAGGTATGTAACTAAGAAATAGATTCACAGAGAAATTTTAGTTATAATTAATATATTTGGCAACAAAATAATAAATGTAGTGAAATCCAAATTAGTATAAGAAATTGTGAAGTTTTAAATTGATTGGAAATTTTAGAATCAGGAATGGATTAAAGGTTATTGAATTAAAACAGGTAATCAATTGCAATAAAAATTCAAATTGTATGTTACGTTAAGAAAATTTAATGTTATGCAATTGAGGTAAAGAATTGGGAAAAAAATGTTAAGTTATCTGGATATACACCAAAATAAATGGTATCCATGATGGTTTTTAAGCTTTGTATAAATTTGATTTGAAGTATAAAATAAAGTTTGATTTTCGAGATCAAATACGATTAAGAATTTATTTAAAATTAAATTACTGGAGTTTTAATGACTAAAAAAAAGAGTAAGGTTGGAAGATGAATATTAAGTTAAATTGAAACTAAATGAAAAGTAAGGATATGATTTTTGTAACTTGATTTTTGTGTAAAGGGATTTGAATGAATACCAGGTTGATTTAAATGAATATATCAAGTTTAATAAATTGAAAGATTATCCAATTATGTGAAGTTATAAGTTTTACTTAAAGTATATTGAATTCATTAAGTAAACATTTCAAGTCTAAATAATAAGAAATTGAATTTGATATATATGGGATGGGCAAATGAGTTTGTTTTTGAAATGGTGTAATATTTAAAGCTTTGAAACGTAAAAATTTAAAATGATATTTGGAAGTTTAAATCGATATTTGGAATTGATTTGTGGAATGTAAAGAAGCTATTTTGTTTTATAAAAGTAATTTAATATTTAACCATTTGAGAGATGGAATTTGTTTCAAAGTTATGGTTTTCAAGGTAGTAAAATTTGGAAATATTATATTCAAAAGTTTTGATTTCTAAATATTTTACTTTGAAACCACTATGATTTTTGGAAAGAATATATTGGAAAATAAAGGTGATATCATATTGTTTTGGGTTTTAAAAGGAAATGATATCATATTTATATGGTTTTGAAATGGATATTATATTCTGGTTTTTAAAGTATAAATTATTTTAAAGGACCGCGGTGTTATAATAACGTTTGGTTGTTGAAGAGACTGGGATCGGAAGTTGTCATACTCTCTGCCAACTCCGAAAACCACTTTAACAACCGTGTACGCGGTGGAGATTCCAAAATGAAGTAGGTTGGTGGAGGCGTTTCCTACAAGGTAAATACGTGGACCCGACTCCCGTGAGTTGGCATAAGGTGGCTAAAACAGGCGCGATTCTCAGGCCAATGAGGTCATTCCTCTGATCGGACACTCCTCTTCGATATTATACTTTGACTTTGGATTGATTCAGTGGCCACTTTTACCTTTATTTTTGAGGGAGTTTGTTTCGAGGTAGGCGGTAGCTGCGGCTACGCGTTTCCATCAGCCCGGATAGCAATTGGTATATCTGCCCTGACATTGCCTGGTTGTGCCGTGTCACCTACCATACCGAGCCTTTACTACGAGTTTCTATTTGTGTCGTACCTATGGAGTGTCTTCTCGTAGTCTCCCGATCAGGAGATATGCAGGCACTGTATAGACTATTGGCACTATTACGTGTTAAGGTGGAAAATGTAAAGCCTTAACTCTATTTTAAAGTAAGTCTATTTTACAATTAGACACTATTATAATAGCGCAATATACTACATAATAAATAGTTTAACGGATCCTTAGGAGATGTAAATCCCGAGCATCTCTTGAGTTACTGTACTCATATTCATTTCTGTTAATTTAACTCACATAAGATCTTTTAGTTCTGACTCGAGTCTTTTGTCTTTTCAATTCGCTCGGGTCAGTCCGAGCGTTTCAGGATTTGAAGATTTAGCTCTGGAGGACGAAGACGAAGATTTATATTATTATTATTTATACTAGTGCACTACACTCATATTGTTCCACTGCATTAATATTATTGGTATGTGAACTCTGATATTTATTGTATAAAGAAGAATCAAATGTTTGTAAACAGTTTATGAACTGTATATTTATTATTATATTTTGTCCTTCCGCTGTGAGATTCTGCTTTGTTTTATTCTTTCTCATTTTTCTTATTTACCCAATAACAATCCGCCCTTCCGTATGGGTTGAATTGGCACGTGTGTCGATTTAAAGCCTACGAAAAGGCTGGACGTTACATCTGGTATCAGAGCTTTGGTTTAGCGATAAACCTTAGCTTTGTGGGGTTTGACTCTTTACTAATAGGGTAGTAATACCCTATGGGAGTCGCTGAGCGTATATATATGAGAGAGCATATTTGTTAGTGTTATAAAAGGTTTTTAATATTGTGTTAATCTGTTCCGTTTTGTATTTATAAATTCTGGTTGATGCATGGGACGCTATGACATCAATAGGGATTTTTAAACACTTAATAGGATAGACCGACATAATATTTGTTTTTTTACATATAGGTGAATGAAATAATTTTGCCTATTATATTTTCTATATATAAAATAAAAAAATTCAAATGGTATCTATATTTGGCTGCAATAGATTGGTTGTTAGGAAATAAAGTGTATAAATAATAATAGAAATAAGATTAAAAAAGTAAAATAAATGAAATTAGGAAATTTAGAACCTAAGATCCGGGGTTTTGAAATTTTTTTCGAATAAAATTTGAAATATAATAAATTTGTTTATAAATATTTTCTGATATAAATATTTAATATAATTCAGAAGAATTGTTTAAAGAGGATTTTGAAGAAAATAAGTTTTGTACTTTCCTCTCTGTCACTGGAAAATAATCTCGGTGATGGCGGCCGCATCATCGACTTTCATTTTCGAGTTTCGAAGAGGGAAGGCCACTGTAGTAGTTTTACTGCAGATTCATTTTTGATAGAAAAATATAAATTTTGAATTGTTGTAAATATAATTATATATATATATATATAAGTTGTAAGAATATATTTATCTATTGTTTTAAAATAAATTGAAATGAAACCCGGTATTTAATTCTTAAATTTCTGTTAATTAATTGGTTCAATTATTGTAGTGAAAGGAAAAGTGGGTAATTAATAATTGAAACCCTAAAAAAAACAAGAGATGTAAATGCTAAGTTATAGATGGAAATTAAAGGAAATTGGAAATTTGTAACATATGAAACAAAGAGTGATATTGTTGAACATTAAATTTAATTAAAGGATGATAAAACTTGTATAAGTTCATTTGCATTTTCTTTAACATATATAACTTACCAAATATAAAAAGTTGAAATGTTTAATAAGAAATGTAATGGAAATTGTACGAGTAAAAGTAGGTAATGAAGTATCCAATGAGTTTGCTATTAAATGAGAATTTAATGTTATAAATTTAAGTTATAATCGAAATTTTACCAAGTAAATATAATTAAAGGAAAGTATGACAAATAGATGGTTATAAACATAAATAATTAAAGTGTAAATAAATGAGGTCGTGCAATAATAAATGAATGAATAATTATAGTAGTTAATGGCATGACCTGAGTTAATGGAAATGAATGATAGTAACTAGTAAGTGAACATAAATGGATGTAATATAATAAAGAGAAATTGTAAACTTAAGAAAGGGTTGCAGTTATTTCTAAATAAAAATTGAAAGAAATAAATGAAAATAAAAAGAATAAACCGTTATATGAATGAAGAGAAATTAAACAACAAATGTATGAATGAAATTAATAAGGATAAACAAAATTTGTTGTTCAAATTGGTTGTTGTTTGTGTTTTAGTTGTTGGGTAAGGATATTTTAAATTTGTATGGATGGATGAATAACCTATTTAGTTTTATCTAAAGACTTTGAGTAAATGATGCACTGGATGGTTTGTTTTTCATTCCATACAATATAAAGGTTTTGGACCCGAACAACTATTTGTTTGTTGGTTGAATGGTTGCTTTGAATTTGTCATGTGTGCTGCTGTTAAAATTGATGGTTGTTGTATTGTTCTGTTATTAGTGATGGAAACCACTTAAATATTTCACTTTATATAAAATTGTTAACCCTTTAGATTTTATAAGTGAAATGCAGGTTATGGAAGCAATTGCTACTGCTTTTGGTTCCATAAATTTTAGCGTAAATTGCCCGACAAATAGGTACGTTTTCGGATTACGGTTTATAGCGCTATTTTATATATTTTCCCGTGTAGGGATATATATTATTTTGGAAAATATTTGTGTATATTTTTATATTTAATATTATATTTTCTCCAGAGCCTCTCCGTACAAAGGAGACTCTGCAAAAAAATTCCGTAAATTTTGGACTTAAATATTTTGAAAATGTTTTCCAAACTTTAGTAATTTAAGTATAAAAGAATTAAATGGGTATAAATTGATATATTTTATCTAAATGAATTAATTTTATAAATTTAATTGTTTATAAAGTTAATGTTTGAATAAGGTATATCGATTTCTTAATTCTTCTTTTCCCTTCTTTTCCTTTTCGGGGACGAAAAGTTTTGAGTAGGGGAGAGTGTAACGACCCGTGTAAATTCGATTTAAAATGAATTAAATTAATAGGATTTTAATTTAAATTTAGAAAGCAATAGAAATCTTATTTATCTATATGAAAGAGAATGTTAAAATTAGATGTATCAAGGGTAATCAAAATTTGCAAATTGAATTATATATTGCAATTAATTGTAATAGTGGAAATTGTTGCTTTTGGATACAAAGTTAAAACAAGTAAATTAAGGCAAGTATTGGATTTATCAATGAAATAAAATATTGATTATGGAAATTGAATGTAAATAGGGGTAATAAAGAAATGCAAGACAATAAACAATTTATTTAGTACAATCCCTTTTATTTGTAAACTATTGTAAGGTGTTAATTAATTATGAAAATTAGGAAATAGATTCAAATTGTATGTTAGATAATAAATTGCAAAAATTTAAGTTAGTAATTTATGGATTAGATGGAATAATTAATTGGATTTAGAATCTTAATTTGTATGGGTACATATATGTAAAATGGAATATAAAAGGGTAAAATAATCATATACAAGTATAATTAAGTTTAAAATAGAGGGTTACTAGTAAACCCAATCATGTACCAATATAGATAATTAGGTGTGCCTAATTTGTAATTAAGAGAATAACGAAAGAAGTAAATGAAATTATCTAAAGTATTAAATATAATTGGATAGAGATTTTAAGTAACAATGTTAATGCAATGTCAGTAATGCTAATTTAAGTCAATAATAAGGAATTGGGATGAATTCAAATTTTGTAACGTATATTATAAATTACCTGCTTATTTGTTAATGAGATTAGAATTGGTAATAAGTGATAATAAAATAAATGTTACACTAGTGGGAAATGAAGTAACGTTTGTTTTAAAGTTGAGTAATTATAGGGTCGTATTTATTATTATCGTTACTTTAAAATTTATGTTTAATTGTGAAATTCATACAAGATAGAAATTTGGGCAATGAAAAGGTATGTAACTAAGAAATAGATTCACAGAGAAATTTTAGTTATAATTAATATATTTGGCAACAAAATAATAAATGTAGTGAAATCCAAATTAGTATAAGAAATTGTGAAGTTTTAAATTGATTGGAAATTTTAGAATCAGGAATGGATTAAAGGTTATTGAATTAAAACAGGTAATCAATTGCAATAAAAATTCAAATTGTATGTTACGTTAAGAAAATTTAATGTTATGCAATTGAGGTAAAGAATTGGAAAAAAAATGTTAAGTTATCTGGATATACACCAAAATAAATGGTATCCATGATGGTAATATGATAAATAGTGAATATAAAATAAATGGGAATCAAAATTTATTTATGTATTTATAATTGAAGTATAGAGTCTAACAATTGAAATCAATAGAAATTAAATGAGATTGAATATAGTTAAATAATTCGTTATTTGAAATATAGATAATATGAGAAGTTGTGCGATAATTTGGAATCCAATATTTAATACATCCGTTTGACACGAATGAATGGAATACTAATTAATTTATTTAACTAAACGAAATTTTAGATATTAATTATAATTTGGAAATTTAATGAAATTTAGGATTTATATTGAAATTTAAAAATTTACCTTCTTTAATTTGACATCTAAACTTGTTGGAATTTTTTAAACGATTAAGAATTTTTAAAAGTGATAAAATGGGTCAATTTTTGAATCTAAATATAAAAATTTGATTTTATTTATTTATTTTGAATTTATTTAATTAATATAAAAATAGCCATTTTTGTCACGGACTCGGATTTCGATGAAACCAGTTTCATCGGATCCGTAACCGTGAACTATTGTCGGGTTTCAAGTTTCGTAGCGATCGGACTTGTCGTTTGATCGTACGAACGCGAAACGCGTTGAAATCGATTTAATTGAAATCAATTGGAAATTTTTGTTTTCAGCATAACTTCTCCATACGACGGAATTTAGACATGAAACTTTTTCCATCGCGTTCAGAATATTTTTAAATACCTATTTTGATATATGGGTTTACCCAATTTCGTCCCAGGGTCAGAACAGACTTTTTGGGCCAATTATCGTTCAGCACGTTTGTTTATCGGATCCATCTACTCTATTTCTAACCTAACCTATATAAACCCAGTTATAAACCCTAGCCCATCTATTCTCATTTGTTTGTGCGTTCATTTCATCGGTTCCTTCTCTTCTTCCAATGGCTAGAAACCCTAAATCCAGGTTCAATCCAAATCAAAAGTCAAAAATTCAAGTCCTTAGAAAAATTCGAGGAAATTATATAATGAAGCACTCGAAGAGCGTAACCCAGATCCATGATTCGTTTTCCAGTATGAAGCTCTGTTCGTCCAGAAAATTTTGAACAAGTATCGGTCGTTCATCACGTTCCGATGAACGTCGATGGATCGTCGAATTGATTGTACCATTGGGTGGAGATCGTCGAGAGGAGTCGATCAGTACGGTTAATAGGTGATGTTGATGGTTGGATTTGGCGACATAATTCGCCTAGGGTTTGACAAAGCGGTGGCTGGAGGGGCTCTCGTGGCCATATGGCGATGTCGTTGCGAGATAGGAGGGGGTTGAAGCATGGGCGGCCGGTGTGGCAGCGGCCATAAGGCACGGCGACGGCGGTTCCTGTGAAACGCGATGAACAGTAGGTTAGGGTTTTCGGTTTGCGTACATGATTCTGGGGAGGACGGTATTGTAGCGTGTTTAGGGTTCTTGATGACGTGGCCGGTTTGTTTTATTAAATATAATTTTGAATTTCAAAACGTTTATTCGAATAACTTTTACGTACAACCTCCGTTTCATGCGAGATTTTTTTCGTTAGGATCGTAATTAAATTTCGGATCTGTTGACACTGGTTTGGACAAATTCTGAGACCGTCAAATTTTGAGTTTAAATTTGGATTTAAATTCAACTTAAATTCAAAAGGTGAGTGTTTTAACCCACTCACAACTTCTAAAATTTCTTATGTTTGTTAAATTGATTTAAGATTTGAGTAGAAATTTATTTATGACTATTTGGCATGTTTTATTCGTCATCTCAGTTAAATCGCATTTATTTAATTTAACTGTTAATTAATTTTATTTATTGCATATAATTTGACAGTTAGAATTTATTTATTTGCATATTAACTGCCTATCATGATTATATTTATTTTTATTTCATATTAACTGCCAGTTAAATTTAAATTTACAATTATCTTTGCATATAAACTGCTAGTTTAACAGTAGTTAAATTTATTGTTGAATATAAACTGTTAGTTAATACATGTTATTTATTACCTGTATAATTTATATGCTCTATATTGATGTTGTTTAAATTGGATGATGATTGTAATAAAATGGTTGATGATTGATATCTGGATGAATGGATGTTGTAATTTATATCGTATAAACTGCAAGTTATCGTGCATTTCATTCATTCGGGATTGCGGTTTGAAATGATATACAACCGCATTTTTATTTTAAATTACGGATTGAAATGATAAACATCCGTATCACTTGACCATAGGGTAGAAAATTTTATACAGGCACTGCGGTAAATATATAAAATTATTTTTGGAAATGTTTTACTATGGTTCTGTAAAGCTATATATATATGGTTTATGGGATATTGATTTGGTTATATATATATATATATATATATATATAGTAAATTTTCGGTTTTTAAGCTTTGTATAAATTTGATTTGAAGTATAAAATAAAGTTTGATTTTCGAGATCAAATACGATTAAGAATTTATTTAAAATTAAATTTCTGGAGTTTCAATGACTAAAAAAAAAAGAGTAAGGTTGGAAGCTGAATATTAAGTTAAATTGAAACTAAATGAAAAGTTAGAATTTTTAAAGGATATGATTTTTGTAATTTGATTTTTGTGTAAAGTGATTTGAATGAATATCAGGTTGATTTAAATGAATATGTCAAGTTTAATAAATTGAAAGATTATCCAATTATGTGAAGTTATAAGTTTTACTTAAAGTATATTGAATTCATTAAGTAAACATTTCAAGTCTAAATAATAAGAAATTGAATTTGATATATATGGGATGGGCAAATGAGTTTGTTTTTGAAATGGTGTAATATTTAAAGCTTTGAAACGTAAAATTTTAAAAAGGTATTTGGAAGTTTAAATCGACATTTGGAATTGATTTGTGAAATGTAAAGAAGCTATTTTGTTTTATAAAAGTAATTTAATATTTAACCATTTGAGAGATGGAATTTGTTTCAAAGTTATGGTTTTCAAGGTAGTAAAATTTGGAAATATTATATTCAAAAGTTTTGATTTCTAAATATTTTACTTTGAAACCACTATGATTTTGGGAAAGAATATATTGGAAAATAAAGATGATATCATATTGTTTTGAGTTTTAAAAAGGAAATGATATCATATTTACGTGGTTTTGAAATGGATATTATATTCTGGTTTTTAAAGTATAAAATATTTTAAAGGACCGCGGTGTTATAATAACGTTTGGTTGTTGAAGAGACCGGGATCGGAAGTTGTCATACTCTCTGCCAATTCCGAAAACCACTTTAACAACCGTGTACGCGGTGGAGATTCCAGAATGAAGTAGGTTGGTGGAGGCGTTTCCTACAAGGTAAATACATGGACCCGACTCCCGTGAGTTGGCATAAGGTGGCTAAAACAGGAGCGATTCTCGGGCCAATGAGGTCATTCCTCTAATCGGACACTCCTCTTCGATATTATACTTTGACTTTGGATTGATTCAGTGGCCACTTTTACTTTGATTTTGGGGGGAGTTTGTTTCGAGGTGGGCGGTAGCTGCGGCTACGCGTTTCCATCAGCCCGGATAGCAATTGGTATATCTACCCTGGCATTTCCTAGTTGTGCCGTGTCACCTACCATACCGAGCCTTTACTACGAGTTTCTATTTGTGTCGTACCTATGGAGTGTCTTCTCGTAGTCTCCCGATCAGGAGATATGCAGGCACTGTATAGACTATTGGCACTATTACGTGTTAAGGTGGAAAATGTAAAGCCTTAACGCTATTTTAAAGTAAGTTTATTTTACAATTAGACACTATTATAATAGCGCAATATACTACATAATAAATAGTTTAACGGATCCTTAGGAGATGTAAATCCCGAGCATCTCTTGAGTTACTGTACTCATATTCATTTTTGTTAATTTAACTCACATAAGATCTTTTAGTTCTGACTCGAGTGTTTTGTCTTTTCAATTCGCTCGGGTCAGTCCGAGCGTTTCAGGATTTGAAGATTTAGCTCTGGAGGACGAAGACGAAGATTTATATTATTATTATTTATACTAGTGCACTACACTCATATTGTTCTGCTACATTAATATTATTGGTATGTGAACTCTGATATTTATTGTATAAAGAAGAATCAAATGTTTGTAAACAGTTTATGAACTGTATATTTATTATTATATTTTATCCTTCCGCTGTGAGATTCTGCTTTGTTTTATTCTTTCTCGTTTTTCTTATTTACCCAATAACAATCCGCCCTTCCGTATGGATTGAATTGGCACGTGTGTCGATTTAAAGCGTATGAAAAGGCTGGACGTTACATCAGAGGAGTTTGATAATTTTGTACGTGATTGAAAAGGAAAAAATCACGTCTACGCATTTATGAATAGATATGGTAGAAGATTAAAAGGTGGGAAATATATAAAGGCAAGAAATAAATTAAGAAACGTATGCCTACATTTAAAACATATCTTAATTGATTTGTTACTTATCCAATAAGTATAGATGTATATACACAAAAGAAACCTTCACTAAATAAATAAAGTTTATACACACCATACAAGTAAATAAGAAGATGGAAATAGAAATATAAAAAATGAAACGCATAAATTAATTATAAATTTAGAAAGGCACAATTTAAGTAGGAAAAGATCTTGTATATATTTTTCTTAAACAAATGAAAAGAGGAGTTTGATAACTTTGTACGTGATTAAAAAGAAGAAAATCACATCTATGCATTTATGAATAGATACGGTAGAAGATTAAAAGGTGGGAAATATATAAAGGCAAGAAATAAATTAAGCAACGTATGCCTACATTTAAAACTTATCTTAATTGATCTGTTACTTATCCAATAAATATAGATATATATACACAAAATAAATCTTCACTAAATAAATAAAGTTTATATACACCATAGAAGTAAATAAGAAATGGAGGACGAGCCTAGTTTGAAGGAAGACAAAGAAAATAAAAAAAAATAGAAAAACAAAAGAAAACGAAGCCATTACTTACAAGAAAATTTCTCACGTGAAGATGCAAATGAAAATAAGATGTGGTAAAGAGTTTTTTTACGTGAATTAAAATTTTCTAGGGGAGTTATTCACGTCAAATCAAGTGCAACGAATTGGCAAGTAATTAAGTGCTTAAATGGCTAGAGATTTGAAGGGATTTATTTCCTATTAAATAAAAAGAAACAATGGAACAAAATGGGGTAAGTTACTTGCTTTTTCATATGAATTGATAGGGTATGAATAGCTAAAGTTTTAGGTAGGCACGGCTAGAAATTAATTAAGGAGGTAGGAAATAAAAGATAGGCAAATAAAGAGGCAGATGTAACGTATGCCAATTAAAATAAATAAATCAAATAAATATAATCTAAGTATATACAATTAAAATAAAAATTAAAGAAACAAACATAGGGAAATAAAATATGAAATATAGAAATATATGTATATATATAAAATGAAAACACATAAATTTATTGCGCGTAAAGCGCTGTAATTTATCCAAATCTAAAAGTATAAATCGGAATTTCATGAAATGAAAAGCAAGATAAATATTAAAATAAAATACATTTACGAAGAAAAAGATTAAAATTTAAAAATTCAATTTTTTATTTAAACTAAAAATTCATATTTTGACCAAAATATAAAATTTTCAAAAATTGTTTATTTATTGCATTTGAAAAATAAATTACAAACAAATTCCAAACTTACATTGGAAAAATTCTAAAATTCACTTTTATTAAGTCTATTACTACTCTACAAACCTAATTAACCATCCATTCCTTAATATACTCCAATTTAACAACTTTTAAAAATTGTATTACATTTCACACAAATGTAACTTTTGTTTATATTTATTAGAAATTGACTTCTCATTTCAATTTAATAGAATAAATAAACATGTAACACATAATAATTGTCACTGTTTACTTTTAACTACATTTATAAGTTTATTGCCTACAGACCAAAATTACAATTACTCATAGGACCATGGTCTTACTCAATTTCCATTCATTATATTAAACCACATTCTTAAATCTCCTTCAATCTATCAAAAATTTAGCTTTAATTACCTTTTTTACCATTCAAATTAGTTATTACATCTACATTAAACAATCAATTTCTATTTCTTTTAATATTTTAATTACATAATCTTATTTAGTCAACTATTTTTAATTACCCAAAATTTACGGATTGTTACAAGATCGCAGTGACATCGAGTTACACTGTCGTCATAGCATAACCCGAATGCCTCTGTAGGCATCAGCGCCCTTGACTTTCGCTACGCACTACTCATAATCCTCAGGAACTAGTTTTTTCCGGACTCCTCACAGGATCAACTTTAGAACCCCCCCTTAGGGTTCAAGGCAGCACCATCCGGTGGCACTCCTGAGAAGTTCATTTCAAGGGAGCGCCTTTTCCCCCAGAGGCATTATCAAAACACTTTATACTATACACATATAGTATCTTTCAAATCATACACCTAGTATGATCTCATACAAATCTCCTTTACACAAAATCGATAATCCAAAATCGATAATTCTCAAACTAGGCTTTCCAAATTCCAATATTGATTTTACCCAAAAATAAAAAGCCTTTCCAAATCCAAAGGTTCCCAAAAATCCTCATAAGATCCTTTATATATATATATCAATTTTTTTAAAAGAAAACTTTGATCATTTCAAACTTGTATAAAATTCCTTTTGTACTTCAAACAACTTCAAAATCCATTTTCTTCTGGCTATAGATTCAACAAGGGAAGATTTATCTTATATAACAAAGGTATATAACTTTGTTTATTCAAAATCAAATATTCAAATTTGATTACTCTTTTTTTAAGGTTGTTTCCACCCTACTTACCATCATAAAAATATCCAACTTTCACCTTCATCTATTGCATATTTCACACAATATACTTCATTTCAAAAGAAATCATTTCACATTTCTTATTCACAAATTTCAATATCAATTTCATTCAAAGACGTATGATGTACACTTATCATCCGTACGCTATACCAATCTGATCGCTCACTCGATTACACAATTTCACTTCCGAACTAGTATCGTCCACCCGACTTTTTAGTGCGGACTCAGATCTGGTTTCTTTAACAGAAACCGTCATTCTCCTTGCATAGCCATAACTATGATAGAGAATATACAGAACCAATCAACAATCCATATCCAGGTTCGCTGTCGAAAATCGAGTGAAAAATCCCAACTAGGATCGATAAACTATCTCGAAATTCTGTGCTCGAATCTGAATCAAATCACTATGCGAATAGAATAATATACATACATCCTACGTAATTATCTTCATTGATTATTAACTAAATCAATTTCCTTTCTATTCACATTTCCTTTAATTTCTATCCACATATTTACAATCGCTTCAATTTCATTGGATTATCACTTCAATTCTTATCTCAGTTGGGTATTTAATCCATAACAGTTAGAAAATAGATTGAAATTTTAAAAATAGATAAGTAGTTGAAAAATAATTATTAGTTTGCAAAATAGCTATAAAATAGTTAACTAATTGTAAAATAGTTGGAAAATAGTTAAATAGTTATAGAAATTTTAGATAATTGCAAAATAGTTGTAAAATAGTAATTAATTTATAAAATAGTTGAAAAATAGTAATTCGTTTATAAAACAGTTGAAAAATTGTTAATACTTCCAAAAAAATCATAAAACAAATATAAAATAATTTGGCTTTAAAAAGAAAGGTTGTATTTATTAAATAGCTTGGAAAATAAGTTTATATTTAAACAATCTATATTGAAAATAGTCCAGAGTCAAAACTATTCACTTTTCCATCAATTCAATTTAAATTTCCACTTCCGTTTAAATTGACTCATTTCCAATTTGAATAAATTCAGTTTCCATTGAAATTGATTTAACCCCAATTCAAGTTGAATTAATTCTCAATTTCTTTCAAATTTTCAAATCAAATTCTAGTTGAGTTTTAAACATATTCACTTTAATTACAATTCCCAATTATTCAAATTAATTTAGACTTATTTCAAATTATTTCAATTTCTATAAGAATTAATCCCAATTCCTATTTGAATTTGAACTCATTTTCCATTTTTATTTCCAATTAATCCAATTCAAATTTTCCATTTGAATTCCATACTTATCCATCTTCGATTCTAACTAATTCAAACTAAATTCAATTTGAACTAATGAAATCTAAATCTCAACTTTAAACTATCTCGAATTATATAAATTCGAGTTAAATTTCCAAATGTCGATTTAACCCTTTAACTCAAATTAATCTTTATTTTTAAATCAATAATCCAAATCTTTACACAATTTAACTCTGAGTCCAATTCTCAATAGATAAAGAAAATTTATATTAGATTGTACTACTACAAAATATTCCATACATTAATTGACTACATGCTAGTAGTTCATACATTACATACATTTATATAAAATAAGAGTCTTATACATTACATACATTTATCAATCTGGATAACCTTCACGCCTCCAACAGTACGTTCCACAGCCTTACTCCTCTTCCGCCTCTCGGAACAATTCCTAGCAATGTGTCCCTTCTTCTTACAATGATAGCTAATAGTCGACTCATTGACCGGTTCAACTGGTTTACACTTCGCCTTCCTCACTTCAGGGCAATGATTTAGGAAATGTCCTTTCTTATGACACTTAAAGCACAAGATCTCATAGCGAAACCGATGGAATGTGCCCTTCAATTCCTTCCTTGTTTTACCGCACTTGGTTGCGTAATGACCCTTATTGAAACATCTATAATAGGTGACATTATCATAAGGTCCTCGTTCAACCCTTTCTTTAACATGTTTCTCATACTCTTGAATTTCTTCTTCTCGACCCCTACGTGCAGCTGCTCTTTTCTCTCTGCGCCTAACCTTCCATTCTTCACTCTTAGTTATCTCTCTCAAAGACTGAATTCTAGAGGGGCTTCCTAACCTATAAATTAGGCTTAATTAGAAGAATTCAACTTTTACTCTTATATTAATTTGCTTACTAAGTTATACCTTATGTTTTAACATCTTTGGTTTTTAATTTCAAACAAAGTTTCAAACAACTTCTTATTTCAAAATAAGATTACTTTTAGAACTATTATGAATAATATTATTTATCATTCCCTTTAACAATTTGAAACCTAATTTAATTCTAATATTCCTTATATGAATGGTACATTCTATTCAATTCCTACTCGGATGCATATATTTACCACTTAAATTCTTATTTAATTTCAGTAATTTAGCATCCCATTACCTTAATATTTATTAGAAAGAAATATTGCCTTATATATCAAAAGATTTTCTTACATAAAATCATTTAAAAAATTTATATAAGAAAATAACAAGTACGCTCTTATATATATATATACACTCAACTCATTTTAGGGTACTACTTACCCTATCCTTAATGAGTACACCCACCAAAGCCAAGGTTCTCGCTTAACCTTCGGCTCTGATACCAACTGTAACGACCCAAAATTTTCGATCCCGAAAATTCCAGATAGTTAGGGAAAAAAAGAAAGAGATAGAAGGAAAAGAAGAATATAAACACCAACATCTCACATTCGCAACGGAAACATATAATAATAAATAATAAAAGTTATACAAAGGAAAACTGTATATTATCAATTTCATTTTAATACATCAGAGTTACACACATACACAAATACTGGACACATACAAATCAACATGTCTCGGATAAACAGAAATAATAGTCACAACGAAAACACTCCATACGTTCCTGCCATCCAGCTCGTCCCCCCGTGCTCCAGAACGTCCTTACCTGAAAATCTGTAATACTCGGTCTGACCCGAGCATTACATCATAGTAACACCCGGGTCAGGCTGGAAACCAGAGTGAGTAAACCCATCTAACAAAAAGTACTAGTACAAAAGGCTTATGTAAAACCCGGGGTAACTCATCTCAATTTACAAATTCAAAATTTGTTATAGACGTCGCTTATTTTACACATCAATTTCTATGTACCAAACTTAGATTAAATGGTTCACTTCTCTTAACTCATTCTATTATAGCCTATTGATTTCACATATCAAGTCTATATAGAATCGAAGTGGTTTCGGGTATTAACTAATACCCGACTCCGGTCTCTTCGAATTCAGTTCATCTTAACACATGTTATTCAAGTGAAATGCAATTCAACTTTAAATAAAAGATGTCACCTTTTTACCCAGCAATTCATCATTGTTAGATAACCACATTATCATTGCCCACCCAAACACATCATATCACGAACCATTTCATATCAGAGGTATCAATCAATTCAGGGCATTTAACCATCATTTAATCATACATAAGCAAGATAAATCAATCACACCATCTCGAACAAATCTAATTAACCGTAATTGAATTAAATCAATTAACTTTAAGTCCTGCTTATTAATTAATTACAAATTAATTATTCTCGATTAATTAATCTTAAACCTTAATTAATTAACTTAAATTCTTAATTATTGAATTAATTAATTATCCATTTTAATTACCTGAATAATTTAATAAATCTCAAATCCTACTTAATTTTAAGATAAAACTTATTCTTACTTATGATTGAATTATCATTAACAAAGTATTTAAAACAATTATGAATTATCCACAAATCTGTAATCTTCTTATGATACCACAATGTCACAAATTCCCAAAATCGATAATCTCCTCTTCATTATCTTTAAATCAATCAATTAATTATTCTAAATTAATTATCAATTAATAACCTTAATTATTAATCAATAAAACTTAATTACCCATTTATTATTCACTAATTACTTATTTAATTATTTGATTTATCCATTATGAATTTTTAATTAAATTTCTTAATTAGTTAACTATTAATCATAAATTCATTAACTTTAATTAGTTACTTTAAAATTTCTTAGTCACCAATTTATTAAACACTTAATTAATAATACCAACCTTTAATTGCAAATTGATAAATCTTAAATTACTTAGTTGATTACAATTATAAGCTAATTAACATTCTAAATTAACTTACAATATGAAAATTATTTATCTTACGTTTTAAAATCTTCCATAATAACTTTAAACCCAATTATTTATTAACTTAAAAGTTTTAGTGTTAATTAAAGTTAAACCTTTATTTATAAATTTACCATTTTAATTAAGACTAATACTAATTGGTTCCTAAAATGATTAACTATAAACTTAATTTATTAGGCTAAGCTTTAATATCACATACTCAAGAAAAATCCCAGGTGATCTCGAGTTCAATCCCGAGTGGTTTGCCTATTTCCCCGAGTACTCTTCCTTCCTCATCTTTTTTGTTTTTAAGTTTAGGTTTTAAACTTTACACACTAGGAAGCAAACTCACGAGTCTCATGACCTAACCCGAAGCAACATCTTCATTTACTCATGCATCCCCTCAAGGACCCAAACCCAGATCATCAATCGTGCACGCGACCCACCGTGCACTTGCACACACCGCCACACACCTCCGACGCCTGAGACGATCACCCACAAGTCAACCCTCGATCACTCTATCGATCGAACCCACTAAACCCTTGAACGAACTAGAGTTTGAAAATTGACCAATTCGAGCTTCTAGACCTTAAAGCTCTGAGCATCAATTTACTTGTTCCGGCGATGCCAACCTCCAGGAGTCTCGAAACTCCGGCCATGACACCCCTAACTTCCACGCTATCACCCCCTTGCATACCGTGCCACTCGATCAACCAGAGGTGGCGAAATCACTTCGTCTCCGACCTTGTTCAAAATCGCGAGTTAAACCCTACTTTTGCCTCGTTTCATCATCTCTTGCAATAGGAAAATAATTTAACAATTTTCCCGACCTCATCATCAGCTACGCTGGCTTCAGGCGGAGTTTCAACACCTCGCATACTTCCGATCACCAGAATTTGGATAAAAATCCATTTTTTGATCAACTAAAAACTGCTCTATGCTTACACATCTAAAAATCACCATACTTATTTTAAAAACCCTATTTTCGAATGCCGATTCAAGTTATATAAGTGAATCAATGATTTGTGACATTAGAATTTAACACACATTTCCATTTTGTTCTGTAAATCAAATTTTCTAGCTGTGATACTTCCCCAACCTGTTTAAAACCAATTTGTAGCTCTTGTTTTATGTTTCAACAAACTGTTTTGTTTAAAATTGTAGGCCTAAAAATGATTGTATAAAGATATATTTAAATTTCTTGTTTAATTTCACTTTGTAACTAGAAACAAAGAAGAAACAACCATTCAAAACTACACAGTACAATCATACATATATATACAGGGTTTCAAACCTAAAGAAATTGTACAAATAAACACAATGATTATTCATGAATTATATACACAGATATAAATTATATTCAGATCTTAAAATAGTTTATTTATTCATTGGTATAAAGGAAGAATAAACTGGGTTAGGTTACTCACCTTGCTTTTGTTCTGATCTTATCGCACTTGAGTTGTTTTGTATTTGTGATTGTATGAGGAGGTAACTAGGCAGTGTATATATGAAGTGTTGAAGAAGCTAAGCTGAAGTAGGGTGTGCAGGCTTTTGCCTCTTTTTTTTTATTACTTTGGTCAGAGATTTTTTTCCTTGACAGCCAAGATTTGTGAAAATGACATGATTATAAACATTTCAAAATGACTTCCTTGTGTGCTTGAATTGATAACATTTAATGTTTTCATCCTTATCCCTTCTTGCATATATAGATTTTTTTTCTTTTCTTATTTCTTGGCATAGCTACATGTATTTCCATAGTTTGTATATTACTAGAATCATCTGATGTGTTTACTTAATATTTTCATGTAACCATATAAGTTATCTTATATACTTGTTTCTATTTCTAACGTAAATCTTTATTTTTGTTTCCGTTCTGAGCTTAACTATCAAACACTTAATTTATATTCATATATTTTTATACTTATATTTAGTATTGATAAGACTGATTTATTTAAAACATTATTATCTAGATTACATCCATATGTATATTTCGATCAATGTTAATAAGGTAGAGTTTTACTTAAATGTGAATAAGAAAAATTTTATTTTGAATATTTTTGGAAGACTTTATTTTAAATCTTCAAATCATAATTTACTTCACAAATACACACACATATATATACAAATGGCAAATGTCCCAAAAGTCTCATTCATTTTTAAAACGATAAGTTTGTATTTTATTTAATTAGATTAAATGCTTATTAAAGTAATATTGCCAAAATCCCGGGTCGTCACAAATATAGTCAATAATGAGTAAATGACCTATCCTCTCCACCATGTCAGACACTACATCCTCTCCAGGAATAACCAGAAAGTGTGAGGGGGACGAAAGTGTGCTAATGGATAACATAGGAACCACAATACCCAACATAGAACTCGAGGGAGGAGGTGGAGGATCGTGCACCCTTCGTTGTTGGTGTGCACTCTCATGTGCAGAAAGATCTTCTCTTCGTCTTTTCGTTTCACCTTTCTACTTCTTCATTGTAAAAGAAGTCACATCCGATGACATTGAATTTGCATAGGGAAATGGAATAGTTAATACATATAGATCTTTAAATCTTAATGAATCTAAATGGATGATAAAAAATTAATATATATATATATATATATATGTATATGTATGTATGTATGTATGTATGTATGTATGTATGTATATGTATATACCACGTGGAGCTGAAATGTCAAAGTCATATGTAAAAATGGATCTAGAAAAATGATGGTACATGCGCCAAAAATTATGTCTGCATAGTAAATCTTTCATAAATAGATGTGACCCATTACGGGCACCATTGCATATGCCATGCACAGTTAAGGTAGCTTCGTGTATATTTAGTGAAGTCGGGACATTCTGCTTAAAAAGAAGAAGATACAAATCATTGCAGGAAAGGAAGTTAAAAGAGAAAGAAATATGAAGAAGAGTGGGCACAGTACCAGGCACTTGGAAGGAAGAGACAAAACCATCCAAGTTAGAAACAAAAAAGAACCGATCCACCCATCGATAGGTTTTACGATCAGTAGAGGAAAAAGGGGATTTTGTGGCCAGAACAAAGCTAAACCCATGCACCCTAAAGAGTGGTTCTCCCTTTTTGAATACAAAAAGGCTAGTTCTCTACAAGCGGAAGGGGTCAAACTCTCGATGTATAAGACATATGTGTAGGTCAAAGATAATAAGAAACCGGGGCCTATTGAATAAGAGATAAGTTAAACATTGCGAGCCATTCCTTGAGAAGGGTTGGAGAGGCAAATAAAAGCCACATCTGATATGCTCATAAGATACTAAAACATACCCTTGGGGGATAAATGAATGCGATCGTTGGGTGAGGGAACCCTAAATTAGTTACCGCTAATCTCAAAACTAGTCAAAATCCCATCCATCCTACTTCCCTCACGAATGGCCGAAGATAATTTAACAAAGGAATGGGGGAGCAAAGATGATCGTCAGAGACCATTAATAACTAAACTAAGTAGAAGAGATGAATTACTCGTAAAATAACAAAATCAATCTTAAAATAACAGGAAATAGGGTTTTTATTGTGTTGTAAATAAAATAAAAAAGGAATCCCAATTAAAGAGTTCATCAATCAATTCAAAAAAACCATGATATGAATTGTCAAGTCCACACTAATAAGCATTAGCCCAGGTTTGGGGGCAAGTGTTATACCATATTTTCGACTTGCATAGTAAGATGCATAAGCTAGTTAAATAGAGAACCCCGAGATTATATTAGAACGACTAAGCCAAAAGCACGGCAACTCACTAAAAAAGCAATCTAGTTGAGCTATAAATTAAGCCGTGCATGATCGGAATGCATTGCCTAATCAACACACCACAACTCTAAACGAAGAACAGATCATGTATCCTTAAGACGCAACTGTGCCAGCATACCACAGTAAAGCACAAAGATAACAAGGCTAACAAAGCTGGCCTATCCCATTCAAAAATCTTCCCAGCTGGACAAATTTCAAGTTGTGGCTAATAACATAAACTACATGCCAATCACTAATCTACAGCACTACAAGCCGAAAAGTCACTTCATCTTACAAACAGAATGCAATATATGTTGGACATACTTCGCAACTCCCACAAATATAAAGCGTCACGGTATGACATACCGTAGTAAACGTTATGCCTAGAGCTATGTAACTAAACCAAATAAAGCTAAACTGCACCATATTGTCATGCTTATGTTTTATGATCCACTTGATCATTAAAATTCTAAGTACAGGAGCAAGCCGTCTTGGTATGGCAGCTTGCATAACACCATCGACAGCCAAAGTGGACCGAGGCAAGCCAAACAAAAAGGACTATGCTGCACCTGTAAACTACTTCAATTCCAATAGGAAAGGTCACTTTAACATGCCAAGCTAGCCAATTACATCCCTATCAAAATCAAGTTCACGGCAACTAAACTACGTCGGCACACATTAGAAGCATAAACATCATACTGCACCAGCAGGAAGTTAGGACTTAACTCCAAGCCCATCCTAAACCACGATACATAGTCACTTCGGACTGCGCTAACATTACAGCCATGGGCCATGCCACAATCCCACGTTGGAACAAAATCCAAACTATAGAAACTCACCTACAGCCTCAATATTCATCTCTAATTGGAACTATAGCACATCTACTCAAATGACAATACCCAAGCAGGGATGCGAAACAATCTGAAAAAAAACATCTAAATTGGTAGGGATGCACTACAATCTTATATCACATAACAAAGCTATAAGGAAGCCCGGTTATTCTGACGTTGTGACAAGACTGCACTAATATCCAATGTCAATGCTAAAGTGATGAATATGCACCACAATCTTGATGTAATATGGCTGCTCCATAATGCTAAAAGGTACTTACCAAACACATAAAGGTCCAAGAGACAGGGCACTGGATTGAAACTACTTCATGACCAAAAGACGAGATTTATTCCTCAAAGACAACGGAAGCATTGTAGGCCACTATACATTAATGGCTCGAAATATATTCATATAGGGTGACCACCCTTCAAAATAGCGGCGCAGCATCCCCTACCAAGCCATGCAACCCTCCTACACGGCACTGTGCAAACAAATGGTTGTCGATACAATCCATCCTCAAATAAAGGGCAGTTCACCAACACAGTATTATTCAAACATCTACATAGTTCACAAACCCACTGCTTTGCAGGATCAAAGAAGGCACGATCCATTCAAATTTGGGCGTTTACCACCTCAATTTCATGCATTCCCACATTAAAATCAAATCTTCTCGCCAACGACAAACTTCCCGCCCAATGACACGTTACCAATCCACATGTTCTTAAAGCAAGCAGCAGATGGATGTCATGTGTAAAGATCTAATAGGGGAAGGGAAGCACGAAAGGATAACTCCATCAATTCACCAAAAAAACTCAATTATAAACAAAGAGGCACTATAGCAGGTTCAGGGGATCTTTTTTAAAATCTCGGAGCTAGGTGTTTTTCCATACCTTCTTAAGGTTTATAAAGTACTATGCTGAAATATATGTACTCTCTTTCATAAAACTGTAATAGAAAGAAATACATAAACAAAGATTTGACCCATGGATGTAGGATTCAAACGAATCCAAACCACATAAATTCTTGTGTCTTTTACTTTACCAACATTTTACTTACATTTTCAAGGTCAAAATTTTCTCTATATTATTCGTTAATCGAATATAAATTAGACTTGACATTTTAACAAACAGTTGGAATGCAACTTCCTAATTGTGTAGGCACACAACAACATAATTACTACTTTAAGGAAAATTTAATATTACTTCAATTTGCTACTTCATAATCATGGAAGTAATTAGCACCATAATTATTCTACATCATCTTAGAAGTTGTGAGATGAAAATTTTCACCAACAATTGTATATCGACATTTGATACTAGTTTAAAGTAGAATTCCACATTGGTCTAGTTAAAAAAGTGCAAATACCATATGACTGTATACATCCTAGATGCACACATTGTCAAATATTTGGGCATAGTGATGTAAAATGCATGTTCAAACGATTCCCTAAATGGATTCCATGGAAAATGCATTTGAGAATTCAAGTTCAAGTGAGGTGCATAGGGAAGATGACAAACAGCGGCATGAAAGCGTAGCATAAGGAAAAGGAAATGGAAGTACATGTGATACACAACATAATGATGAACTAAAGCAACGCAAAAATTTAGTTTATGATGACAGAAAGATAGACATGCGAAATATAATGTCATCTAGTAAAACATCATCTGAAGTTACAAGCACATATCCTCCAGTTGGCATTAAACTTTCCAATATGTTTGACCCCTTGTAGACATGTCAGGAAGATGATGTAACCACAAATGGATCTATAACAGAGGTACTTCAAAAACAACCAAACTTAAAACACATTACACAAATGATCAGAATACATGTTTAAAAACATACGAAGTAGAGGATGAAAATGAAGAGTCCTTTGAACCAGCTATTGATGAATTTTAGGTAATGGTTATAATTGAGAATTTAGCAGTGGATATACAGGAATATGCTACAGAGCCTCATATTCAACAAATGGAACATCTTATAGAAGAAAATGTTAATTATACAAAAGTACTTCAATCACAATCCAATACAACTTGCCCATCAAGCCAATCACAGGCTCCTCCTAAAAGAATGACTAGGAGCAAGGTAAAATTTAAATGACCCTTATTACTTGGAATGTGAGACGAATGAATGAAGAACTGAAAATTTCACACATTATTTGTTTCTTCCATAAATACAAACCAAAAATTTGGTTTGTTAGAAACAAAGTTAACACCTGAAAAGATATGCTTATTTATTGATAAACTGCAAACTGCTTGAAAAATTATTCATCACAATGAGATCACTAAAATTCTCATTGCATATATATAGAAGTTTGGATTTTAGTAGAAATTAGTTGAAGTGAACTACACATTGCTGCGGTTGGTACTAATACCGAGGGTTCCATCTCCATGGATACTTGATAGCAGATTCACAAATAATAGAAAAACCATGGATACTCTCAGGCGATTTCAACAATGTGCCGAACTTTAAAGACAAAGAACGAGGTAATATGGTGCTTTTGTCACATATAAGAGAATTCTCTAACTGCCTGATGCAGTGTGGAATAGTAAAATCAACTTTACAAGGATTTCAACTTACGTAGAGAAGGAAAGGAATAGCAACTCATACCGACAACGTCCTAATTAATGACATATCACTGAAGACTTTTAGCAGTTTCAAAACAATTGCACTTTCATCTCCTTTTAGCCCTTTAATAGCACAATTCTACGAAAAATATATTCATAAAGGGAGGGCATTTAAATGTGTTAATTCCTGGTGCACATAAGTGGGCTATTACTAAGCAATTTTTGAAGGCATAAATAAAACTACATGGGCTATAATATGCATAATCATATTTTCAAATTGAAGGCTACTAAAGTGGAAGTGAAGAAATGTAACAAAAAAGAGAGAGAGATGACATCATAGTTACAAAAATTGAAGAGGAATACATTGACCTTTTGTTACACGTAGATAGTGATCGTTGTGATGTAGAGGCATACAACTCAATGGTGGATAGAAGTATACAGTTGTGGCAACTGATGCAGACTTGTTATGACAATTACAGACAATAATCAAAAGTGGATTAGCTTACTCACAGAGACACAAATTCTAGATACTTTTAAGCATAAAAAATATCTACGAGAAGGTATCAAAATAACATACAAGTTGATGAAACAAGTTAAATACTGCATTATAAAGATGCACTTGAAATGGAGGCAAATGGAATTTATACACAACTTAACACCTTAAATAGTCCTATCTCTGTGCAACCAGTAGATATAAACTATAGAAGGAAAATAAATCAACAAAGAA
This sequence comes from Allium cepa, assembly GCA_030765085.1. Classification (NCBI taxonomy): domain Eukaryota; kingdom Viridiplantae; phylum Streptophyta; class Magnoliopsida; order Asparagales; family Amaryllidaceae; genus Allium; species Allium cepa. The sequence continues at coordinate 327,925,454 of CM060940.1, forward strand.
AACAACTCTTATCTTAACACTACAAGAAATCTGACCTTTAACTACCAATATTTTACCTACCAATATGTATATGGGCATGTAAAGGTAACCTTTATCTACCAATATTTAATGTATGATTTATTGGTAGGTAAATATTGCCAATATTATAACATTTTGGAAGGATGATTATCTACCAATAAATATGAGTAAGGTAAAAGTATTACCTATGCATATACTGCATGGAAAGTTTTTTGAAATTAGCGCATATATTTCCCTCATATCATTTTAACTTTTCAGTAAAAATAACGCTGAGTTGTGTGATGATGTATCAAAAAACCTTACCCTAGCAATTTTATTTTTGGAATGAAGATTCAGTTTGCATATCCTAGCAACGTTCCTTGTAAAATCACTTATGTATTAATCATTAATATTTAATTTGAGTATGAAATAATTAGCAACTAATAATTAATAAACGGTAATTAAATTTTAAATAATCATTATTAAATATTAAATAATCATTTATTAATAACTAATCATTTATTAATAACTTTTCATACATTGCCATTTTTATTCAAACAATGGACTATTAAAATGTAAGTATTGTAATCTTTCTAAAAAGTTTCACAATTTCATACCAATATGTCGTCATCCAAAATGGCTAAAACATATTCTCTCCAATTTATTAGAGAAACACAATCCATACCATACTTGCCAGCTATAGATCTAACCGTTTATTTTAAATAAAATCTAACAGTACAAATCTCTATCCGCGTATTTCCTTTGATTGGCTACACTAGAAACCGATGTGAATCTGAAAATGAAGATAGACAACATCAATTTTTCAGATGTCCTTATAGTGCCTACATCTGGATGCTAATGAGACAGAAGCTTAATCTACAGCCGCATAATTTGCTCAACCTTGACGAAGAACTAGAAGAATTGAGAATGAAATTTACCAGTAAAGATCAGATTGCTCAGAGAATGATGACATCTTTTGTGATGATGGCACGTCACCTCTAACAGGGAAGAAACTCCAGGATCTTTGATGGCAGGAAGAGGATGAAGTTTCAACTTGCAAAATTAATTAAGATTGATGTGAGATTACTCATGGCGACGTCTAAAGAAAAGCCGAAAATGAGGAATAATGAGCTTGTTAGTTCAGAATTTCATCAGCACCAACACCTCCAAGAAGTCCGAAGGTAAAGCTCCGGAAATTAAGTAGGAATATTGAGTTCGAAGGGGTGACTATTGAAATGTAGTTTGGTTAAGCTTGGAAGGTAAAGTGTTAAATCGTGAGGTAACAATAGTAGATGCCAAAAGCCAAAAGGGTAAGATCAGAAAATAAGGGCCCGTTTGGTTTCATTTTGTATTTTGAGTTTTGTGTTTTCAACCTGCACAAAGAATTAGCAAGAAATAAGAGAAGAAGATTTATAATCTTAGCCATTGCGACGACCAATGGACAACAAAGGAGTTGGATTGTTCTCCATGCTTTTGTTATCCCTCAAAACATGAAAAACAAAAAAAAACTTATTTTCTATTTTGCTTGTTAATTTCATTTTTCAAAATTGTTTGTTTTTCAACGATACGTACAACGAACGCGCTTTTGTATAGACGAAAACACAAAACTAAAAACGAAAAGCCAAACGGGGCCTAAATAACACCGAGATTTTTATAGTGGTTCGCTACGTCCACTGTCCTTTTCCTATTTAGTTACTCTTATATAGCCGAGATGCTTGTTACATTGAATCTAAGCATTTCTTCCATTAATGAGTTTTTGAGTAGAGTTCTAATATAAAAAAGTACTATATAGTTCTTATTCTTTTTGTGTCAGAGCCCCTCTTGTGCCTTAGGATTGCCACCTATTTATAGCCAACATGCCATGACGCCATTGGTTGAGCGCATTCTCTTTGGATTAATGATCTTGCTGGCCATGAGTAGCCTTGATTCGAACCTGTGTCATCATCTAGTTGAATGTGACTTGATGTGGACTGTTGATATGACGCTTTTATATATAGCTTTTGGATATCTTTCATTTATCTTGACCGTTGTTCTCGGCCTAGACTACCTAAGCCATTGATTATTATTGTTTGTTGAGTTGTTTTAAGCTTCGACAGCCGATGCTCTCGATCAGCCTTCTTACCTCAGCTGAATTATGATTTCGGCCATGGTTGACATATTGGTTCATGCTCTCGGATTGCATATTTTTATTAGAAATCGAAAGATAGGTCTCAGAATTACAAGCCAAGGAGCTTTCCTTTCGAACATTAGCAATTTGTACTTTACAGAAATTATAGTGTAACATATGCCCTACCAACGTTCACCTTATATGATCGATATAGGGAAGACTTTGGAAAGAGTGGTGCCATATCAGGTTTAATCCTTGGCTTGTTTATTGCGTTCCCATCACGAAGAAGATTCTGAGCTTTCGAGAACATTGCTCCACTTATGCAACTCGTAAAGATCTAAACTTATCATGAGGGTTTTGAAAACAATTTAAAATCAATGCCAGAGGCGAAGGCTTGGTTGGTTAACGGTTTTGAAAACTGAAGGGGTGAAATTTTAACATGAACCACGAGGTCAAAAACTTTTGAATTCATATTTTACACTTGAAGCTATCCAGACTAGATGATAAGTGAAATTGTTTTGATGTTGAAAGGTGAAATCTAAATCGGGACAATAAGGTCAAAATTTTCGAAAATTTTCAATTTCGATTTGAAGTTTCTTAGATTAAATGATAGGCGGAGATGTTTTGGTGTTGAAAGGAAAAATGTAATTTGGGGCCATAAGGCCAAAATGCTTGAAATTGTGCTTACTGTTTGATGCTGTTTAGCTAAGTGGTAAGCAAAACTATTTTATTTTTCTACCAAAAGGCAAAATATAACTTGAGGCCGAGAGTTCGATATTTTTGAAAACTTTGTTGGTCGCTATCTAGACTAAGTGACAAGCGAAACTACTTCGGTGCCGAGAAGCAAAATATAACTTGAGACCGTGAGGTCAGATCTTTTGAAAATGATGCTTGTCACTTGAAGCTATCTAGGCTAAGTGGTAAGCGATACAGTTACAATGCCGAAAGACAATATCTAATTTGCGACCGTGAGATCAAAACTTTTTCGAAAACGATGCTTGTCATTTGGAGCCATCTAGGCTAAATGGTAAGCGAAACTATTATGGTGCCGAAAGGCAAAATCTAATTTAGGACCATATGGTCAAAACTTTATTTGTAGTATGAACTCGTAGGCAATCTTTTAGAACTAGACCTTTAAAGGATGGGTTCTAGTTTTGCATTTAATATTGGTCCAGATGTTCGCAGTTGATTGGTCATCATAAAAAAGTGTTTCTCTTTTCTTGTGCAAGAGTGACTTGGCATCTATTGGGGCGACCTTTTGATATTCTTTGTCAAACTAAATCCATCTTGGAAAACTTGTCTTTCTTTAATCTATGTCGTTCCTTTTAATATAAACACTCCTTCCCTTTTTTTTCTCATTTCACTTATTCAAATTGCAAAACCGCCATTAAATTCTCAAACTTTCCTTGACTCTTCTTTTGATCCTTATTCTCTAGAAAGTAACTCCTTTTCAACTTTGTTTTTCTTACTGTGATTACTGATATAGCCGTTGATATTTTCCCTTTCATTGCTTATCCAAGAACTCAAATGGAGTTCAATTTGTTTAATCTTTATCTTGGAAATAATGCCGATTCTCCCTTTTGCAATTGAACATTTTACTTTCTTTTTCTTAAGCTGGAAATGGACACTCCTGTTGTAGACCAACAAGTTCTTAATGAAATTTTGTCTTCCTGTAGAATTATTGGAGTGAGACGCTTGCTTCATAGGCCAAGTTGCATTATAGTGATCTTGTGTGGTTCATAGAGCATTTGGAACATGGGATCTTCTTACCCCTTACTCTTTTGTTTATTGATGTCTTAGAGTTTCATAACCTCATCCCTTTCCAACTATAGCTACCTCTTACTCAATTATATCTGCTCTAGGTTAATTATATGTTCAATATGCCGGAGTCTAAGACTTTCGGGGAATTTCCTACATATTTCTTCAAGTTCTTAAGAAAGTCTCTTTTAGACGATCCCGTTAGGAAAACAAAACCACGCCAGTGGTTTCTGGTAAAAGCTTCCTCTAACTGAATCATCATTTCTCTTAATACTACTGATATGTTATTTGACACTCCTCTCTTTTCTCAGTCTTATTCATATTCTAAACTGTGTCCTTTTATTTTGTTGGAACTTAATTAGTGAGAACTAGAAAGAGTTTCGATCCAGCTCTTGTTAGCCAGTTTAAAGATAAGTATGAATAAGTTATGAAGATTCCATTCCTTCGATGATACCGACACTTTGTTTTTATCGAGAGCAAGCTGAAAGCCATGGGTTAGTTACCCCCTCTTGCTACTTTCGCTGATTTAAGCCTTCTGGGAAGTAAGTTGCAGCTTCTACTATAATTTTTGGCAGTGGAGATGAAGCTGAATTTGATCCTAAGGAAGGTGAGGCTAAGGGTTTTGCTATTTAACCATTAGATTTGCTTACTTGATGTTCTTAGTCACAAATTTTAGTCTCGATCATGATTTTAACCTTATCTTATTTTTCTTGTTATAGGTTTTCCAAGAAAGATGACTCCCAACATAAGGGAAAAGCAATTAAGAAAAGGGCTAGGTTTCTATCTTTTGACAAAGAGGCTCTCGACTTAAAGAAACAAAGGGTCCCTAAACCTTCCCAGCCTAAAAGCCCTAAAAACGTTTTGGTTTGGCTTTTTTAGAAGAAAAGGCAAGCCATAGAGATTACAAGGGCTACTTTTGAAGACGTTCTTTCTTGTGCCATCATCGAACTGCATGTTAGGCTTCCTACCTCTGTTGTTGGTGTCCAAAAGACGATCGAATGTGGCCACTGGGAGAGTATCAAGGTAAAAGGGATGTTCTTGTAAAGGTTTATAATTTCAATATATATCCTCAATCTGTTTATCACTTCCTATATGGCGGTGGAATTCTTTGTCCTTCAACATGAGTGGTTGAAGATTGAGGAAATAGTGGATGTTGCAGAAGCGACAAAAAAGGAGTTCGTGGAGTTCGTGGAGTTCGTGGCTATGGTTCAAGAGGTGATCGCTCAAGTTGAGGAATCATGTAGGATAGTGGGAGAGATGGACCGTAGAATTGGGACCCTTAAGAAAGCCATGAAGGAAAAGGATGGGAGCCTAAAGAATGCTGAGGCTGGGTTGATTGACAAAGAACGTTACATCGCTAGAGAAGAGCATGCGAGGGAAGCTAGTAGGCGAGCCTTTCAAGTTTTATTTGATGCCTACGCTCACCACCGAGATCAAGACACGTTTCTCTCTTATCTCGGAAACAATGTCGTCTCAGTTGAGGCCAATTTTGCTAGGAAATATGAGGAATGCCAGAAAGAGAAGGATACCGAGGCCTTTGAAACCGAATCAAAAGCCGAGATCCCAGTAGGGAAGAAAGAGGAAGTTGAAAGCTCAATAAGGGAGGAAGAAGAAACTGTTTCTGATAAGGAGGTACAAGAAGGTACTCCTGATAACACTTTTAATGGAGGATACATGTTGTAACTTGTCTTTGTAATGACCTTTGTAATTCTCGTCTTATATAATTTCTTTTCTTTTTTTGAATGAAACCCTTCCGACGACTTGAGTTTATTTGAATTCTCATTCAATCTTGATGTGATTATTATATGCTATCTCAAACTAGGGCAACTGATATGGAATCCTTCCTTACTTACAATCTTTTATCTCTCCTAATCTTAAGCTGACATTTCTTGGAGAGAATGCTACCTGAACTGTTCAAGGATCCAGTGAGACTATGCTTCTCTTTACCAATCTTATAAGGAAAAGTTAGCCAAGCTCCAAAATTTGAAAGTCACCCTTACGGCTTTTGAGGTTAAGTGCAGTTTTCTTAAGTCAAATTTAGGTCTAAAAACTAAGAGCTATATTATCTTAGAGAAGAGTAAGCCACGATCTAATATATGGTTTCAGGAGATGACATGGAAATTCCTTTTAAACGAAGAGACGAAAGGAGGTTGAAGATAATGCTACTAATAGGTTTTTTTCGAGATCATAAATATCCAAATTGTATCGGAGGGTCCTAGTTTATCATCTCGGTTTGCCTATTTGGAGGAGGATCTTTCCTTTTACCATTACACCTTGCCTACCGATATTTTTGATTTCATAGTACAGTCTTTGTAACACTATTTCTTTAGGCATTTCTTTCGGCCCATCCTTCTAACACTTTCTTTAATAAATTAGTGAAGAATCTCTATCCACTACAACAAAAAAACTCTATGACAGCGGCAAAAAAAGTTGTTAAAGCCTATAATAGCAGTTTAATAAACACGGTATAACGACATGTTATTAAAAACAGTGAACAATTTATAGCGCATAATAAGCGCTATAACAAGTAAAAATATAATAGCGCAAATAATCTGCTATTTTAAACATTTTTATAGCAGCAAATTATGTGTTATTGTTTACTATGATAGCGCTATTTGTCCGCTATGAAATTCGTTGTTAGCCACAAAATATTTTTTGTTTACTAAGATAGCACTAATAATGCGCTATAAAAAGTATTAATAGCGGATTATGAGCACTGTATATGGACATGTTATAGTAGATGTTGACTTGTCACAACACCAATATGCCACTATTAAGATTCAACTAAAATAGCACATATATTCTGTTATGATATGTTCTTTTATAGCGCTTTTTCTGTTATGCATATGTAATATTGACATATTTAATAGCGGTCACTTGGCGCTATTAAATATTTATAGCGGTTTTCAAATGCTAAGGTTTAGTTTCACAATTCAAAAAAATTCTACATCTTATTCATAACCTACAGTACTAAATAACAATATCAAAATGTATAATAATAATCGTGTTAAACATAAAATCATTTAAATAACGTAAGAATCATAAAAGATAATAAATATAGAGACGTAACACATTACATTAAACATATCAAATTTTCAGACACATAATACCTTATAACTTAAACCACATAAATCAAAATGTAGTAGAAAATGTTTTAAGCACACCCCAAAAAATAGTAGCAGAGTTTAACAAAGAAACAAGTACATATTTGGTTGTTTGCATTAAAAAGAAGACCACAACTTGCGCATCCTTCTTCTTTCACACACCTGCAAATAAGATCAATATTTACATTAGGAACGAATATGAATAAAACACTGACGAAATTTGATTTTAGATAGCAAACAGTAATTTTAGCATAGCTCGCTTTAATTAATCAACGAAAATGGAACAACGTTAAACTCACTCCAGCTAAGAAATGAGGTCCACTGTCTTCATTCCTCATATGGAAATATTTCAAAACAGCATGTTATAAACATCCGCACATCTACTAAATTTTGTTTGTTTTCAAGGAAAAACAACAAATAGATAAAAAAAACATAAAATTTAGAAATCAAACAATGTTTCATATTAAATATCCTAAGCGAAAAGCACTTGTAAACTCCAAATAAATATAACAATACACACTAACAAAGTTGAACGTTGCATGCCCTAATAGTGAATTGAGAATCATATTTTGAGCACACATGCAAAAATCACTCTAATGACTAATTAAACAAATGAAACTCAGGAAGTAATCCAGAGTGTAAGTGTATAACATTCCTCAATTCAAGGAAGGCACTAATGGTTATATTCTTCACTTAAATCAAAAAGGAACTACCACCATAACAATAACCGTTGATATTGTAAAAAAAACTTGGTGCAAAATGAGTAAAATCATAGCCTAATTTTCTAGACCCTTTATAATTAATCATTTAGGTATTAAATAGTTCATTATAAGCACATCCAACTGCCTTTTTGACTTCAAACCCAGTTTGGTCCGAATAAATAATGATGATTTAATAAATTTACTCTAATTTGATTTTCATTATGAGCATTCTATCCTCTATTACTGGACAAATAAATATTTGCCCCACCAGGTGAGAGATAATTTGCTTAAAAACAAGATGAGGATCTTCAGGTCAAAAATTTAAAGCATTGGCATTTTCTTACAGGCTTTATTTCTTTGTGGGTTTCAGGAAGAAAGAAAAAAAGCATGAAAGTAAAGAACAAAAATACCTTTAAGAAAAATCTTCAATTGACCATTGATTTGCAAAATTATTTTCAAAAATTAATAATGAGGGAGAACACAAATTCTAGTCACTGTATGCATATATAACTAGAATTAAATAGCTTCCAATGCGGTTAGAGGCCAGTCAAACTTGTAACAAATAGTATGGCAGGTTCAAGAAAGAATTTACAATTGTGTATATAAGTTATCAATGTAACTAGAATAATTAAGCTTTAAACCGCTCTTTAGTGATCGAACTTGGTTTATATTTGTGTGCAATACTTTTATATATCTTAGATTCAAAATTGTTTTATCATTGCTAGAGCAAATGCATATTTCTTGAAAACAACATGTATTTTTGCATAAATAAGGTTTGAAAAATAGTTTGCAAAGTTAGAAAAAGTGAATACTTCCTTGTTTGCTTGAGTATAAGTAACTATGACCAAACATTACTGGCTTTACTCTGCATTTGCAACAAGGACACAGGGAGGTTGTAAAAATTAGTCAATCGACATTAAAATAATACACAACATTTGCAACAAGATGAAGCTTACAGTTTGACCAAGCCAAAATGACGGTGGATCTAAGTGTTCAAAGATAATGATTATTGTTCACTAATGTGCACCACAGTTGCTTGTGTAAATATCATACATGAATTTAAACTTCAAATTAAAAACATTTAATGTATAAGCACGATACAATCATATACATAATTGGGTTCATTTATGATATTTGTAGGATCGATTTCACCCTAGAGGGGGGGGGGGTGAATAGGGTGATGCTGTTAATTATAAAAATTATTGCAGAAGCTTATAAAATTATTTCAACACAGATATATCAAAATTATAGCAGCACAGATAATAGCAGAATAATAAATGCAGAAATAGAACGATACAGAATTTACCCAGCTTCGGCAAAACCCTGCCTACGTGCTGCCCGCAAGGTTTCTACTAGAAATTAATTAGTCACACGCTTACACACGTAAACTCGCGACACCCGCTACTGACTAACCTAACTCTACGCTCAAAACCCTGTCACAACTCAGCCACTGAGTTGCAAATTCTCAAACTACGCCACGTCGTTTGTCCCCTAGTCACACGACTAGAATTCACAACAGTTTAAAAAGAAATTACAAATTAAAAAACAATTAAAATTTAAAACAACCCTAATTTAAACTAATGCCTTACAATTTATAAACTTTAAAAAAAAAAAAAAGGCCGACCCCTTTTTCCTCTTTTATATATTGTGGCCTGTTCCCTTGTATTTGATAATGGCGGCTTGCGTTTCTTGTTCGTTCCTCTTCCTTCAAAAATTAGGGCTTTCGTATAATTCGAAGAAGCCGATTCTAATTGCTCGATTGAATACATGATTTGGCGTCCCTTTTCTTTCAATCGATGGTCTCTATTAATTACTTCGACTGCTTCGAATTGATCGAGTTCGAGAAGGCTTCGGTATGTTATTTTTTGCCCTTTTTCCTTTTCTGATTTAATGCTTGAACTCGATGATTAATTGCCGATGATGATTGTGGGTTTTATATGCGTTCGATCTCCTTTATTTGCGTTCGTCTGATATTTTCAAAATTATGCTTATGCCATTCGATTTCGTTTGGATGTTGATGATTTCACTGACTTTGTCAATTTCGTATAATTTGTTGATGGCTTGTTCATCACGGCTTCGAATTGCTTTCGTGACCACCACGGCTTTGAATTGTTTGGACTTTTGACTTTGGTTTGAATTTTTCTCTATAAGTTGATTGACACGGTTTTGATTTTGAGCTGTTCAATATTCTTGGCCACCACGATTTTGAATCCGTACTGTTCGATCTTTGATCTTCTTGACTTCGGCACTGGATATTATGTATGCGACTCCATGACTCTATATTAACTTCGGCCATCATCATTGCTTTGATATTGTCTCTGCTGCATACATGTATTCATGTGTTCATGCCTGTGACATTCATGTTGTTTGCATTGCATCACCACTGTTGCAAGTATTCTCTGTTCATACCTGTAGCATGCTTGACTTTGTGTTCTGGTTTCACTTCATGTTGCCTTGACTACACTATCTTCATATATTTAAAACTGTGTGTGTACTGTTTGAATTTGGTCAATGGTTTTTGTTGATCTCATTGTATTTGAACTCTGGTTCATTGTATATTGTCACTTGTAGTAGATGTTGCAGTTTTAACTTGTATCTTCAGGCAACTTGCATATTGTTGGTCTCATTGTATTGCTGTGCATTGAGCATTGTCCTTGTATCACTTGAGTCTGTTGCATATAGTTTGGTATAGTCTTGTAGCATTAAAAAAACTGTAACTTGATGGATGCTGTGTTTGAGTCTTCTGTGCACTGTGCATATCACTGCACTGCTTCGAGTCAGGTTGCATACTCTCTAATCAGTTGCAATGTTGTTTCATGTATTCACTGATGGTTTTGGTTGTTGCATTTGCTTGGTACACATTCTTGACCTGTTGCAGTCCTGTATATGCTGTTCTAGTTTTAGGCTGTGCTTGCAGTTGAATTGAGTTGTACCATTGCCTTTGTTCTCGAGTATGATACTTGCACTTGTCCTGTCCACTGCCCTTTTTCATACTGCTGGTTCATTGTAGTAGTTGTTAGGATTGGCTTGTGGTCTTCGCTGGCATTACTGGTGCATGTGCTTAGTTGAGGCAGTGTCACTAACTTGATCGAGCATTTTCACTTGAGACTGTATTGTCATGTTGCATTGATGATGCTCTAACTATTTTATTGCGTTTGGATTTGTTTTTCGAATTACACCTGAGTTGAATCCAGCTTGTAGCTTGGATTTGACCTTGTGCTGAAAATTGTGACATTATTTTTATTGCACTTGAGTTGAATCCGATAATTTGGGTTTGACCTGTGCTCACTTGTCCCTGTAAATCTATCAAGTGTATATATATCGGTGTGCACGGCCTTGTGGCATATACAGTGATACACTGTGTATGTCACAATCTGTTCGTGTATGAGTGATATGTAGTGAGGTCAGATGTAAAAGTGAAATTGTGATGTAATTGAATTTGTATTGTAATCAAAGTTGTATATGTATAGTGAGAGCTTGAATTTGTGCTATTCAAAATTGTAATAAATATTTGTTTGAATAAAATTTCTGTTTGAATTCAAATTCTGTGTTATTTATTTTTATTCAGCAAATATTTATTTAGCCTATGAAAAATAAAATAGTACATTAACAAATACATTTACACGTTTATATATATATATATATATATATGTTTATTATCATCAAACAAAAATCAAATAATCGCATATTCAACAATCTCCCCCTTTTGATGATAACAAACATATGTTTAAGATTTTGAATATGTTAAATGTATTTGATCATAGATATACTCTAATTGCTCCCTCTATTTAAATGCTTCCTCTCTACACAAAGCTCTCCCTACATATATGCATATAAATTAAAAATATGCAAATGAGCCTAGATGCAAATGGAAAATATTTGACCTTTGCTTGATTTTATTTGACAAAATCTTAACTTTTCTCTCCCCCTTTTGTTATCAGCAAAAGAGTAATAGTGTTAGAGAAAATAAAGATAAAGTGATCGATATTAATTCAACATTAAAAACTCAATCGAATATAAATATTAAATTTCAATAAAAAATAAAAAAAAATCATAAATATTTTGTTATACGCATATTCCACTTTTAGAATGATGGGAATGATGTCATCATATAAAACCATACAGTTGTGTCTATTTGTGGTATATTTATATCAGCAATTTGAATATCTACTAACCATGCATAACCGTTAGAACTTTTAAACGAGATTAGTAGTATTCCAATTTTATTTTAAAAAAATGAATTCAAGTATCTTCTAACCACGCATAACCATGAGGACTTTTAAAGGGGATTAGAATCAACTTGTTTATTTTAAAAATCAATTATTGATATGCGTTCCATACATGCATAACCGTGAGGACTTTTAAATGAGCATGGAAGCACATAACATTCCAAGTAATTCACCCATGCATAACCGTGAGGACTTTTAAATGAGAGTGAATACTTTGGTATTTATTTATTTATTTTTAAAAAGAAATAAAAAATAAAAAATGAATGATTCCTGTTTAAAGTACCAAATATCGACAAACTGTATTGAATTTTGATGAGTGACGGTCGTTGGAAATATGATAGAAATAGAGATGGTCATGAAATTTTTACCAACAAAAAGTTTTATAACTCTTGTTTAAATTTCTAAAGAAATTTACTAATTATACCGTCTCGAGTTATAATGTATGATTAATATTAACACTCATCACTTTTTCAATCACTATTCATTTTTTCGATAATCATTAGGGAGTCAGATTAGTCAATGTAATCATTTAAAATCAAATTCAAAAATAATTATAAAATCAAATTTTCTAAAATGACCAATCTGAAAACAAGGTCAAAAATGATTTTCTAGAAGGGGTTTTATAAGAAAAATTTCTGCTATTTGAAAATTATTTGAAATGAAAAATATGCAGATATTTTCTTTGAAGAATGATGCAGTTACTAAATGTCTCAGCAAATCACGTTTCACTAGCAATTTTTCTATCAACTAGATTACCAGTGTAATCTGCATCTGACTTTCTCTTTCACTCAAAATTATCATTAATTGAATTTGATAGACCAGACCATGAAGTATGCAACAAAAATTTCAAAATCAATTTTAACAGCATTTTAAATGACATTCTCTTGAATTTGAAATGAAGCCGTGTAAATAATCAGAAACCGTGAATATAGAGTTAGCTGTATTATAACCAAATGTATTATCAACCAATAAAACACTATTTTTAATCCAAACTAATATATATGAAGTAATTCAAAGAATCTAGAGATTTTTATAGTGTTTTTGGCATAAGAATATAATTGGACAACTATTTTGAATAAGTCATAATAAAAAATCATCATTATTTTATCATCACATTATTGACTGATTTAATTCAGAATACAGTGCAGATTATCACATTTAATATATCGTTCAAATAAATATACCATTACCTGTTTTACCTTTACGATAATTTTTCGTGGTTGCCAATTGTGATTCTGTCACCTTTGTACTAGGCTAAGGAACTTTTCTTTGTCACTCGTTGTGCGCTTGGAACAACCAGAATCCAAGTGGCACTATTGTTGTTCCTTAGCCTGCCACCACACCTACACGGGAAAAGATTTTTGTGACCTATTTGTTTTTATAGGTCCATTGTTGTTAGTGGCAGAATATTTTGAAAAATATTTTTGTGGAGACCCAAAACTATTTATATATGTTCCTTTTGGCACCCAGATTTGTTTAACTTCGAGAGATTTTATATTTGTGCCTTTTGGAACCCAAATTGGTATAGTTTTTACGTGTTTGGGTCTATTCCAACAATTATTTTGATTGTGTCCAAATTTTCTACAAATTGTGCACATTGAATTGACTTGATTAATTTTTCTTTTAACAGGTTTAGATTGATTATATCCAAGTCCTTGTCCAACTGTATTAACAGTTTGTTTCCCTAAGAGCATATTCATCGATTTTTCACTTTTGGAAAATTTATCTAAAGTCGTTGACAGTTGTTGGACTTGTGTTTTGAGAGATTCATTTTCGTTTAACAATTGTGTGCACTTTTTACTAGAATTCTCTCTCCTAGTATTCTCACTTTCTTTCAAAATCAGAATTTCATTTTCAAGTGATTTTATATTAATTTCTGATTTTTTAATTTCTTCTTCGAATGTTGGACACTTATTACACTTAAGGATCCTACTTTGATAGGTTTAACTAATTGGTCAAGTTGTGTATTTAACTCTATCAAAGTATCCTTTTGTGATTCAAGTTTAGCATATTTTTCCCTAAGTCGTTCAAAACAGCCATTTACTTCGTGGAAATATATAAGTAATTCTGAGTGAGTGAGTTTTGATACCTCGCTTGGCTCATCATCATCGCTATCGGTTATATTACCTCGAAGGCACATATCTGCTTTATCACTCTCACTGCAAGTACTTTGATCATCCTCACCACTTGTATTCTACGTGGCTGTAGCATTTCTCCCTTTTGATTTCTTTTCAAAATCGCGTCGATTTTGAGGATAATTGGGCTTGATATCACCGAGTTTGTTGCAAATGATCCTGTGTTCTTCTAAGTTGTCTAGTGCTTTAATTATTCTACTTTTCAATTGTTGATTTAGAGCTGGATTTCCGTATTTGTGGTTCCACTTTTCGAATTTCTTCATTAGTAATGCCAGCTCAGCTGCTCCATCCTCATCATCCTCATCACAACTGCTTTTACCAATCCTGTTAAGCACATTTCTTTAACTGAGTCGGTTGTGGAGGACTTCTCATTGCTGTTGACTTTTGCATCATATATTGCATCGAAAGTATTCCAGATTTCCTGTGCATTTTCACAATGAGAGATGAAATTAAAATTATCTTGATTAATATGAGAATATAATATATGCATATCAAGAGCGTTAATCGAGATAATTTTCTTATATGTTATATCACACCCGTTTTCAATAATATCCCAACATTTAACATTAACAGATTTTAAATAAATTCCATTTTCAATTTCCAATTCAAAAAATCTGTTCCATCGAAAATAGAAGAAATAATATTGGAACGACCCTCAACAAAAGTATTTTTAGAAGAAGCCATTTTAAATTCAAATTTTTAAAACAAAAAACTGATTTTTGGAAAAAAAACGAATTTTTAAAACAAATGTTGACTTCTATTCCTAGCTCTGATACCACTTGTAGGATCGATTTCACCCTAGATGGGGGGTGAACAGGGTGATGCTGTTAATTATAAAAATTATTGCGGAAGCTTATAAAATTATTTCAACACAGATATATCAAAATTATAGCAGCATAAATAATAGCAGAATAATAAATGCAGAAATAGAACGACACAGAATTTACCCAGCTTCGGCAAAACCCTGCTTACGTGCTGCTCCCAAGGTTTCTACTAAAAATTAAGTAGTCACACGCTTACACACGTAAACTCGCGACACCCGCTACTGACTAACCTAACTCTACGCTCAAAACCCTGCCACAACTCAACCACTGAGTTGCGAATTCTCAAACTACGCCACGTAGTTTGTCCCCAAGTCACACGACTAGAATTTACAACGGTTTAAAAAGAAATTACAAATTAAAAAACAATTAAAATTTAAAACAACCCTAATTTTAAACTAATGCCTTATAATTTATAAACTTTAAAAACAAAAGAAAGGGCCGGCCCCTTTTCCCTCTTTTATATTATTGTGGCCCGTTCCCTTGTATTTGATAATGGCGGCTTGCGTTTCTTGTTCGTTTTATAATTCTCTAAATACCCATTTAAATACATAACCAATTTCTTTATAATAAATCTCAATATTCTGAAGTAAATCCAAATTATTTATTTAAAAATTTAAAAATTTCATTTTTTAAAATTAAATATGTATTATTAATTATCTGTAAAACCGGGTTTTTACATCTACCATCAAGGGTTAGTGATCACAATCTAATATGGGTTACTTTAGCAGAGCAGAACAAAGCAGTAGGAAGACCTTTTAAATATATGAATCATCGTGCTTATTTGAAGAGTACTTTAGTGTTGTTGAGGAAGGATGGGAAGCTTGCATATAAGGTAATCCTTTGCTTAGATTGTTATAGAGACAAAAGATAATCGGAGAAGACTTAAGTTGTGGAGTAAAAATAAAAACAATAGTAAAAAAGAAGTAGAATATTACGGAGTAGAATGTAAAATGTTGCAAGAAATTGTGGAAACTAGCGGGGATGTTGATGCGATAATCCAACTATAAAAAATGAAAGAAAAATTGGAGTGCTATATCATAGGAGAACTTGGACACAAAGCAAAATTCCACAAAGTAGAAATCCAAATGCAATTGTTGTTGTTGGGGGATAATACCACTTCTTTTTTCTGTGCCAAAATCATGAACATGAAATGTGACAGTAATTGGGGATTTATTCGAAAGATGGACAAATAAGTAAAAATCAGAGTGAGATAGCACAAAAAACAATAGATTACTTTCGAAATTTGTATAATCAACATTATCCTACAGACTTTCCAAACATTATATGTAAGAAGATTGTGACAAAATACGGAAAAAAATTTACTAAATGATTGTATCGACATAAATGAAGTCAAAGAGGTGGTTTTTAGTATCAAAGACGAAACTTCACCAGGTCTAGATGGCCAAAATGCAAAATTCTACAAGTGCATTGGACCAAAGTAAAGGAGGATGTTCTAGTTGCAATAAATGGCTCTTTTGATAATAGCAAAATCATAAAAGAATGTAATCATATGTTTGTTCATATGATCCTAAAATTGAAAAATTCCTCAGAAAAAACATAATTTAGATCGATTGCCTACTGCAATATGTCGTACATGATTCTAGCTAAGATCCTTTGAAACAGGATGAAGATATTCGTGGAAAACTTAATATCAGAAAACCAATGTGCGTTTATACAAAACAGCTCCGAAGAAGATGGAGTTCCCCTTGCTCATGAAATAGTAAGAGGTTTTGGGAGGAAAAGTAACAAAGACGTGTATAAAAATAGACATAAGCAAAGCTTGTGATTCCATTAACAGAGATTTTATCATACACATATTAAAAGAAATGAACTACATGCAAAAATGGATCAATATCATTGAAGAGATGATTAAATCCCCAAGCTTTTCCATCATTGCATAAAACGTTCCACATGTTTTTTCCAAGCTCGTTTGGACTACGACAAGGAGATCCGCTATTGCCTTACCTATTCACTATCATTATGGAAATTTTCACATTACTAATGGAGGAAGAAGTTAGGAAGGGAGAATCGTTCCAATAGGTGAATCGGATATTACACACATTATATATGTAGATTACATTCACGTCTTCACAAAAGCTAAGAGATCATGTATAGAAGGAATCCAAAAGGTTTTCAACAAATTACGCATAACTATAGGTTTGAATTTAAACAAGGAGAAATCTAAAGTATTTTTTGGTGGTGGCGTAGAAACAAAGAAGAGTTGACTAAAGTACTTAGCATAGAACAAGGTAAGCTCCCTATTATGTACCATGGTAATTCGTTATCGTGTGTCAATATTAAAGGGGATGATTGTACTAGTCTGCTTGATAATATCAAAAAAAAAATTCAAGGATGGAAAGCAAAAAAAAACTAAGTCTAGCGAGAATATTAGAGCTCATAAAATCCGTCCTATACCCAATCACCCAATACTAAATGCAATGCCTCAAATTACCTTCAACAACTATAAATCGCATCAAGCATTTATGCCTAAATTTTCTTTGGAAGGGGAAGTTAAGTAAGATGCTAAAAGAGGAATGGGGTTTGGGTCTGAAACATTCGTATGAATTGAATTCTTTAATGATTATTAAATATCTAGAAGTTTATTAACGAAAGAGGCATATGGGAAAGAGATGCAAGAAAATATATAAAAACCGATCCTTTTGGAAAGTTGGAATGAAATCAATTGACTCTGGGGTGCGGAAGAATATAATAAGAAACCGTAGCGCAACTTTAAAATGCATAGGAAGAAGAATAGTGAACGGAAAGATGAGGTCATTATCGCACGATCCCTGGTTATCAGAATTTTAGAGATCAAGTGATGAACAGAATATTGTAAATGTGAACAGAGAAGTGAACACTGGAATTTTGAAATGAAATGATAATATGATGTATTGCATGATTCGTTGTATCTGGTGTTACAATATATACAATTTTCAGTGAGATGGGCCTATGGGCCAGAATACAGTTTACACTAAAACAATAGAGTATTTACATGAGCCATCAGATAATTAAACAACGGTTGGATGAGCTTTGTCTTCACACTATTATACTTCAGCGATTTACTCTTCAGAAGACATAATCTGATACTCCCCCTCAAACCCTAGAGTGTCTAGGGTTTGCGGCGATTTGAAATAAAACATCTCTTTACAGAAAATTTGTGGGCGATCTGAGATCAGGTTGAAGTACTAGTCAATTGTCGTCAGAGATTGGCAATTGATTTGAAGTTCAACGATAGTTTTTCTCAGGTTCGAAAGATATGGCTGCAATAGAGGGAAAGCTTAAAGTTTTGAAGCTCAATCTTTTCCAGACACATCAACAATGACTTGCGATAGCATGAGGAAGAGCAAAGTTGAATCTTTCTTTGATAGATAAGTATTTACACAGATGTTTGAAGAGTCTTCTGCTGGTATGTTGAAACAAGCTTGACAGATGACCATGGCAGTTCATATACCTTTGGTGTGTGAATTGTCATCGGTGTTTCTAACTTTAAGTCTTTCTCTGAATCGATTAAAATTGTCTCTTGAGAGAGGCTTCGTTAGTATATCGGCAGTTTGGTAAGTTGAAGGTATGTGATTTACATACAGTTTTCCTTTCTCTACTTGTTCACGAACAAAGTAAATGTCCAACTCAACATGTTTTGTTCTTGAGTGTAGAATAAGATTGGCTGTAAGATGCACTGCACTTTGATTGTCACACCAAATGATTGTCTTATTTTCAATTTTGACATGTAACTCCCCCAGTAGAGATTCAACCCACATGATCTCTGCTGTAGCGTTTGCTACACTTCTGAACTCGGCTTCAGTACTCGATCTTGATATTGTGGGTTGTTTCTTTGAGCACCACGATATTGAGCTGTTGCCTAAGTATATGCAATACCCAGTGGTTGATTTTCTGTCATCTGGGTCATTGACCCAGTCAGCATCTGCGTATCCATTGATACTGATAGATTTGCTTGCATCTAGAATTAATCCACAATTAAGTGTTCCTTTGAGATATCTTAATATTCTCTTAATTGCTTTCCAGTGAATGTCTGTTGGATTCTGCATAAACTGACTTGCTTTATTCACACTATATGCAATGTCTGGCCTAGTAATTGTAGCATATTGAAGTGCTCCAACTATACTTCTATATTGTCTGTCATTGAGTAATGCTTCTCCTTTGAACTTTGACAGCTGTAAGTTACTGACCATTGGTGTTGAAATAGAGTTAGCATCATGCATTCTTGCTTTGTGTAGAATCTCAGTAATGTATTTCTTTTGACTTAAGTGAACAGATGCATCAGTGGGCCTTTTTACTTCAATCCCCAAAATGTAAGTTAAGTTGCCAAGATCCTTGATGCTAAACTCTATGTTGAGATGCTTTATTAAATTATTGATTTCCTGATCACTGTTACCTGTAATAATAAAATCATCAACATAGATTAGTACAAGTATTGTTATGTCATTACTGAATTTTGTAAATAGGGAGTTATCAGACTTGGTTGAATTATAACCAAGTTTGACCATTGTTTATTTTAGTTTCTCATACCACACTCTTGGTGCTTGCTTCAAGCCATAAATTGCTTTGTGTAATTTGCACACATGATTTTCTTTCCCACTCTGTTTAAAGCCTTGAGGCTGCTCCATGTAAACCCGTTCCTGCAAAATACCATTTAAGAAGGCATTATTTACATCTAATTGCCTGATGGGCCAATTTCTATGCAAGGCTATAGTGATAACAATTCTTATAGTAGCAGGTTTCACTACAGGTGAAAATGTTTCTGTGAAATCAAAACCACACTGTTGTGAATAACCTTTAGCTACTAGCCTTGCTTTGTACTTAGAAATTGTACCATCTGCATTTCTTTTCAACATGTAAGTCCATTTACACCCAATTATATTTTTATTCTTTGGCTTAGGAATAAGATTCCATGTCCTGTTCTTCATTAGTGCCTGATATTCTTCATCTATGGCATTTTTCCAATTTTTATTTTGTATGGCTTGATCATATGTAGTTGGCTCTTCAGAATCTAAGACAGTGTGATAAACTTTTGGTTTGAAAATGCCACTCCTAGATCTGGTGATCATATGATGACTTTGTTTTCCAGTGTTTTGTTGTTGTGTAGCTCTTTCACTTTCAGGTTGGATGTTTAATTCATTCCTTTGCATGCTGATTTGAGTGTTCTGTTCCTCAGTGATTCTTTGTTGTGAGTCTTCATCAGATAAATTAGTTTAACTTCTTTGATCATTTGCCATATCTGGTTCAATGCTTGGTTCTATTCTTTGAGAATCTGAGCATACATCTTCATGATTGACAGTGCTTTGAGTTGACTTTGATTTACCCTGAATTATCTCAATAGATGGATTAGATACAGAAGATATAGATTCTTTTGCATTATACACTTTATTGTTTACTTTGATGTTTGCTTCTTTAAAAGGAAATATTGTTTCATTGAATACTACATGTCTTGAGATGAATATTCTTCCATTACTGCTTAGACATTTGTAACCTTTTTTGTTACTGGCATACCCTATAAAAGTACAGGGAGATGATCTAAAGTCTAACTTGTGACTATTATATGGTCTAGTGTAAGGAAAACATAAGCAGCCAAATACTTTAAGGTCATGATAATCAGGGCTAGTATTGGTTAAAATTTCTAAAGGACTTTTCAACTTTAAGACCTTTGATGGTAGTCTATTAATCAGATAGACTGTTGTGGAAAATGCATCTGGCCAAAATTTCTTTGGCATAGATGCTTGTGCAAGAAGAGTAAGACCAGTTTCTACAATCTGTCTATGCCTCCTTTCAATTAACCCATTTTGTTCTGATGTATATGGACATGTTGATCTATGATTGATCCCCCTTTCTTTAAAATATTCCTTTAATGGTAGATATTCAGTTCCACCATCAGTTTGCATGATTTTGACTCTGCAGTTTGTTTGATTCTCTGCTTGTGCTATAAACTGCACTACTGCATTGTGAGTTTCATTTTTTGATTTCAAAAAGTATATCCACACATATCTAGAAAATGCATCCACAAAAGATATATAGTATTTGTATCCATAATCAGTATAAACTGGGGTAGGTCCCCATAAGTCAGTAGCAACTAGTTCAAGAGGTTTACTATAACAAGTTTCAGAAACTGAAAAGGGTAATTTATGACTCTTACCTAACTGACAGTAAGTGCATATGTAAGGTAAAGATATACCATTAAAAGAAATATTATTTTTATTCATTACATTGCATGCTTGACAATGTTGGCATTTGGATGCCCAAGTTTACAATGCCACTTATCAAATATGTCATTCATTTCTTGCTGTTTGAATTCAGTATTATTACACCACTTTCTTTTAGTGACAGAGTTTCTTGAATTATCCACTTTGAATTTGTACAGTCCTTTACACTGTTTACCCTGCAAAAGTACTTCCTTAGTTAGAATGTCCCTAACTAGGCAGTTATGTGGATAAAACTCAAAATACACACAGTTATCTTTTGCAAATTGAGACACACTTAGCAAGTTTTTCTTGACATGTGGGACTCTTAAGAGATTATTCAATTATAATTGTTTTTTTCCCATGATATATGACTTACCAGTGTGTGTAATTGCAATAGATTTGCCATTACCCATATGAATAGAATTCATACCTTTGTATTCTTTGCTTCTAAGATTTAAGTTGCTCAAGTTATTTGTAATATGATTAGTAGCACCTGAATCAGGATACCAGTCTTCATCTTGAATATGATCTGACCTTATGATTTCAGTTTGAGAATTCTTCATCTCTGATTGGTTACTTGTTTCGGGTTGTAGATGAGCCATATTTGCACTATGATTTGCATTTCTTTGTGTATTTGGTACTTGTCCTGGAACATAATTGAGATTTAACCTGAAGTAACACTTTGCTGCTGTATGTCCAATCTTCTCACATATTTGACATTTTGGTCTATTGTTATTGTTCCATCTGCCTCTACCCTTGACCTATTAGAGTAGCCACCTCTTTGAGGGAATTGATCACCTCTATTACTGTTTTGTGCTTTCCCTTTGTGATTAGCTGCAAAATTAATGGATAAATCTGATTCTTGAGGCTTCTTGATATCAATTCTTGCTTCATGAGATAGTAAAATGGAATGAACATCTTCAATGGATGGCAGATTTCTCTGAGATGTTAGAACTGCCACTACTGCTTCATATTCTTCACTAAGCCCATTGATTGTCATAATTTGTTCAGAATCTGATACTTTTTGATTTGATGCTTCTAATGCATCACGGATTGATTTGATTTTAAATAAGTACTCTCTCATGTTGTGACTTTCCTTTTTGACATTATGAAGTTGTCTTTTGTAATATAACACCTTTGCTACTGATTGAGAATTGAACACTCTTTCTATTGTTGACCATATCTCATAAGCTGTTTTGTAACCAATCACATGAGTAAGAAGATTTGTGTTAATAGATGATAATAACCATGAACATATTAGCCTGTCTTGTCTGTGATGATTGATATATTCTTCATTACTGATCATTTTGTTTTGTTGATCAGCAATGAACATTGGAGGTACTGAGATGGTTTCTTGAATGTACTCATCAAGGCCATATCCCTGTAGAGCAGTTTCAATCTGTACTTTCCACAGGAGATAGTTATCCTCACTGAGATGAACTGTTACGAGTTGGCTTTGAGGGCTGATGGCGGTTTTGACCAGTTTTTCAACATTTGATACAGTGTGTTGCAAGTTGTTGCCATTAGTGGGTGCTGCAGAATTTGCTTCATCTGCCATGGTGATCTTGAGATTTTAGACACAAGAATTGTGAGCAAAAGCAAAATAAGAAACAGTGAATCTTTGAGCAGAGATAAAGAATCAAGATCTGATCAAGATTCAGTCAGGTAAGTGCAACCAGAGAAGGAAAATCAGGTGATGATGATATACTGATGATTTCTTTCTTTTTGGATGGCACTTTTCTTGATTAGTTGATGGGTTTTAAATTCTTGATTCTGATTCTTCTCTATACTTTTGATTTCTGTTTCTTTGAACTCAGTGGTGATTCCTTTGCAGCCAGAACTTTAGTGAACTGGCACGGTAAATGTGATTGCCTTGAGTTCTCTTCTCAAATGATGATATAATATCTGATGAGAAGAATATGTGAAACTCAGGTGATGATTCTGATCAACTTTCTGATGGGTTTTCACTCCTTTTATTGTTCTATTGGATCTTGCACTGCTATTAAGCACTGTGCTCTGATACCATATCAGAATTTTAGAGATCAAGTGATGAACAGAATACTGTAAATGTGAACAGAGAAGTGAACATTGGAATTTTGAAATGAAATGATAATATGATGTATTGCATGACTTCGTTGTATCTGGTGTTACAATATATACAATTTTCAGTGAGATGGCCCTATGGGCCAGAATACAGTTTACACTAAAACAATAAAGTATTTACATGAGCCATCAGATAATTAAACAACAGTTGGATGAGCTTTGTCTTCACACTATTATACTTCAGCGATTTACTCTTCAGAAGACATAATCTGATACCGGTTAGGCAGGGGAAGGCTTATCAATGGAATGGGGATGGAGACAATGGAAAGAGTGAGAGGAGAACAAGCATTTGTTAAAAATATTTTCGAAAATGGAGAGTGGACGATAGATAGGTACAGTTATTTGTTCTAGTTCAAAGAAGAGATAATGAAGACCAAACTGCATAGGAATAGTGAAGAGGATTATTGGTTTTGGACATACAAAAATAATGGTAAACATAGCTTTAAAGTATTTAGCAAAGCATTCATACAACATAGAGTCATGTTCAATGGGATAGATTTGTTTAGCACAGAATTCACGTTTTGAAAATTTAGTGTGCATGTTCAAGTGCTTAACCAATTATGTACCAGCCAAAACCAAACTGAAGCAAAAAAAATATCAACACAGAAACAGCGTGTGCTTTATGCAATCAGCAAGATGAAAACACAGAACATCTTTATTTTCGATGCAACATCACAAGTAATGTTTGGAAATGGTGCCATGAAAAGTTCAATTGGCCAACATGTAACAATTAGAATCTTAACTTACACATAGAAGTTTAAAACATAACTTCAAATTTTGGAAATAGTTCTAGAAGTGGAGATGTGGCTAAAGTTTTGCTTTCAACTTGTGTTTGAGCTGTTTGGCAAGAACACAAAGAAGGGTTTTCCAAAAATAAATATCATATAGAACAGACTGCATGCAAAGAAGTTACAAGCATTGAGAAAATATGCTTCACAAATCCAAATACAAAACCTATCAAAGCATGCGAGACGAATGAATTTTCAAAGAAAGGGAGTAAGTAATGTTGGAATAATTCAGCATTATGGGGCCACATATTTTAATATTTGAATGTATGGGCTATCTTGGGATTAAGTTTAATTATATGATCTATTTGGAATAAATACAACAAGACTTAAGGGGTATATTCGTCATGTAAATTTATAATGTGTGGATACCAGAGTGACAATTTTAGTTTGTTGAAGGGCCGAACTGAAAAAAGTCACACGCTATATATATGGGGTTACGGTCCCCAAATTACACAAGTCTTATCATATTCTCTCCACCATCTTCTAAAGAGAATTTTCAGATCTAAGCTTGTGTCAATTTGGAAGATCTAAAACCTAGTTGATCTTATTTTGCAAACATCAATGGATTCAGGTACGACTTTTGCTGAACTATTTAATTTCATGTATTTGTTTCTCGATAGAATCAATATGGGTTGTATGTATTCAGATCTAGAATTTATTTATTTATTACAACAAGTGGTATCAGAGCCATCCATCATTGATTTTTTTGAGAAATTCTTTCAGATCGGCGAAATTTGCTCTTTTCTTATTGATTCATCTGATGCCTTTGTTTCAGATCTATATAAATAATTCATGAATTAATTCCTCTTGTTCAAATCTGATGCCTTTAATTGTTGCTACTTGTATTATTCATATTTTATTGTCAGTGGTATTGTGACTGTACAATTTTTTTATTACTATAGATGGTTACCATGTTAAGTTTTGTTTTCACACATATGGAAGCATATTCATGCCTTTTAATGTTCCTGTAATACGTATTGGATCACATAACGGTCAATTGCATTTAGTTTTTATCATAATTGCATTAAATGTGGTTGTTATAGTAATAAATAAATTAATTTATTATCATAAATGCAGTAAATGCGTCAGTTGCAATAAATTTAACGATACAGCATGTTTGTATTTGGAATAAGAAAGGACATATTGTTTATTATTTAATGCTTTTATATTTTATAAATACATATATTTTATATGTATGGCCCGCTCATTAAAAAAAAGTTTCACTTTCTGTAATATAATATCACATGTATGGACCATGCTATGTTAAAATTTGTTTTTTCTTCTACCTTGAATATTGACAGTTAAATAAAATATGTATAAAAGTAACAGAAAAAATGAAATTTATGGAATACGCATAAATGAAGGAGTTAAAATAAATTCATATACCATTTGGCTTCTTTTGCAAATTTATTGTGAATATCCTACATTACAAGTGAACTAATTGAAATAATATGTCGCCAAAGTGACCTCTCTTATTTTATTTGCTCATGAAAAATGTTAGATATTTGTGTGTATTTATTTATGCGAATATTAGTCGGCCCAAAGGAAGGTTAATATCTGGCCAAATCAGATACACATGTATGATGATAAATATGTAACAATTATAAAGTTTTACAAGAAAATAATTAATCGGCCCAAAGGAAGATTATTATTTGACTTGAATTTATTGTTAATATTTGATGATTACAACAAGAATACCACTTATAGTTAATATTACTATCCAAAGACTTGATATTAATGTTGTGCTAGGTATCTTGAGCAAAGACTTACCAATTATTTTAAATTTACTACAGTTGTTTTATAATGTAAGCATATTTGATTAATTTAAAATTACAGCTAATTTGACTACAATATCTGCCAATCTAAACAACATTCCTATTTTGACTGGAACAAACTTTAAGGATTGGAAAGAGAACATATTTCTTGTTCTTGGCTGCATGGATCTTGACCTTGCACTTAGGATAGATGAACCCGCCCCTCTTACGAATGAAAGTTCTTCTGATATTATAAAGAATTTTGAGAGGTGGGATCGTTCAAACCGCATGAGTCTAATGATCATAAAGCGCGGCATTCCGGAGGCATTTAGGGGTGTGGTATCTGAAAAGATAACCAATGCTAAAGATTTCCTTGCTGAGATTGAAAAACGTTTTGCTAAAAACGATAAGGCGGAAACAAGCACGCTTTTGCAACGCTTGATTTCCATGAAGTATCAAAGCAAAGGAAACGTAAGGGAGTACATTATGGAAATGTCTAACACTGCTTCAAAACTTAAGGCACTTAAGCTTGAGCTTTCAGATGATTTGCTCGTGCATTTGGTATTAATCTATCTTCCTTCACAATACAACCAGTTCAAGATCAGTTATAACTGTCAAAAGGAGAAATGGACTCTTAATGAGCTCATTTCGTATTGTGTATAGGAAGAAGAGAGATTGAAGCATGATAAGGCTGAAAGTGCTCATTTAGCATACACCTCTAAGGGAAAAGACAAAAAGATCAGAAAGAAGGATAAATAAACTTCTAAGGGTCCGACTGAAAAGAAACAACAAAAGGAGACTGATGGTTGTTACTTTTGCAAAAAGGCTGGACGTTTGAAGAAAGATTGTGCCAAATACCACGCATGGCGTGTTAAGAAAGGTACATCTTTTGCTTTGGTCTGTTCTGAAGTAAATTTAGCTACACTACCTGGAAACACTTGGTGGTTAGATTCGTGCTTCTACTCACATAAGTGTTTCGATATAGGTTTGCCTGAGCTACCAAAATCCAACTGATGCTGAAAGATACATCTATGTGGGTGATGGAAAATCGGTAGAAGTGGAGGCTATTGGGCATTTTAAGTTGTTATCAAGAACTCGGTTTTATTTGGATTTATTTGATACTTTTGTTATACCGTCATTTAGACGGAATTTGGTTTCTGTTTCTAAGTTGGACAAATTTGGTTATTCTTGTTCATTTGGGAATGGAACTTTTAGTTTATCAATGAATTCAACTCTTATTGGAACTGGTTTTCTTAATGTTTATGATAACTTATATATGCTTGATGTTAATACCTCTTATAATGAAGCCTTGCATGTAGAGTCACGTGGTACTAAAAGAAAAGCTAATAAGGAAACTTCAACCACATTGTGGCACAAGCGCTTAGGTCATATATCTAAAAATAGAATTCAAAGGCTCGTGTCAGATGGCATTTTGGAATCCGTTGATTTTTTAGACCTTGATGTCTGTGTAGAGTGTATCAAGGGAAACAGACCAAACATAAGAAAATAGGTGCCAATAGAGCAACTCACGTCTTAGAATTAATACATACAGACATTTGTGGGCCATTCCCTGAGGCATCATGGAATGGTCAACAATATTTTATAACATTCATAGACGACTACTCAAGATATGGCTACCTATATCTTATTCATGATAAATTAGAATCCTTAGACATGTTCAAGAAATTTAAGGTAGAAGTTGAGAACCAACTCAACAAAAGGATTAAAACTGTCAGATCTGACCGTGGCAGTGAATATTATGATAAATCTGACGGATCAGGTGAACAATGTCTAGGACCATTTGCCAAATTCCTAGAGGGATATGGAATAGTCCCACAATACACTATGCCAGGTTCACCTATCATGAATGGTGTTGCTGAGAGATGAAACCGGACTCTTAAAGACATGGTAAGGAGTATGATCGGTCATTCTACCTTATCAAAATCACTCTGGGGAGAGGCATTAAAGACAGCAGTTTATATCCTTAATAGAATACCCACTAAAGAATCTACTAAAACACCTTATGAGCTCTGGACAGGCAAACAGCCTACTCTAAAGCATTTTCACATTTGGAGATGTCCAACCGAGGGAAGGCCATATAGACCAAATGAAAGAAAATTGGACTCCAAAATAGTGAGTAGCTACTTTATTGGTTATTCTGAGCGATCTAGGGGCCATAAATGTTATGATCCCATACTGAGGAAAATATTTGAGATGGGAAATGCAACATTTTTTGAGAATGTTGAGTTGTGAGGGAGAAATGAAGTAAGGAACATTGTTTTTGAGGAGGAATCATCGTCTATGATTCCTACTACAGTTACTTCTTCAGACAATGTGCAGACTATTGTTCTTGTCATTGATCAAGAAGTGAATCCAGAACCCCAACAAAACAATGTTGAAGAAAATCCTCTTCAAGTTGAAGTTAATGTTCCACAAGAACAAATTCAACAACCTCAAAATGAATTGCCATTAAGAAGATCCACTAAGGAAAGAAGAAATGCTATTCCGGATGATTATGTTGTATTTCTTCAAGAGTTAGAGGATAATAATGGATTGATGGAAGATGATCCTATCAACTTTCACCAAGCCATGCAAGATATTAATTCTCAAAAGTGGATTGAAGCTATGAATGAAGAGTATAAATCAATGCAAGGCAATAAAGTTTGGGATCTTGTCCCTTTACCTGAAGGTAAGAAGCCCATTGGTTGTAAATGGATATTTAAAACCAAGAGGGATGCAAAAGGTAAAGTGGAAAGATATAAGGCTCGTCTTGTAGCAAAAGGTTTTACTCAAAAGGAAGGCATTGATTTCAAAGAGACTCTCTCTCCGGTTTCATCGAAAGACTCTTTTAGAATAATTTTTTCACTTGTTGCACATTTTGACCTTGAGTTGCATCAAATGGATGTTAAGACTGCATTTCTCAATGGAGACATTGAGGAAACAATTTATATGGTGCAACCGGAAAACTTTGTGGTCGAAGATCCAAAGAATATGGTTTGCAAACTAAAGAAATCTATTTATGGACTCAAACAAGCTTCTCGTCAATGGTACCACAAATTTCATAATGTAATTACCTCTTTTGGTTTTGAGGCAAACATCATTGATAACTGTGTGTATCACAAGTTTAATGGGAGTAAATTTATATTTCTAATTTTATATGTTGATGATATATTGCTTGCCAGCAATGATTTAAATATGTTGCACGAAACTAAGAGATTTCTTTCAAATAATTTTGAAATGAAAGATCTTGGTGATGCCTCTTTTGTATTAGGGATCCAAATACATCATGATCGTTTACGAGACATTCTTGGATTGTCACAAAAGAACTATATAGAAAAGGTGGTTAAGAGATTTGGCATGCAAGATTGTAAACCAGGTGATACCCTTGTCGCTAAAGGAGATAAGTTTTATCTCAAACAATGCCCTAATAACATCCTTGAAGTTAATGAAATACAGAAGATCCCTTATGCATCTGCTATAGGGAGTCTAATGTATACTCAAGTATGTACGCGTCCGGATATTGCGTACATTGTAGGAGTGTTAGGCAGGTATCTTAGTAACCCTGGAATGGATCATTGGAAAGCAGCAAAAAGGGTTATGAGGTATCTTTAAAGAACAAAGGACTATATGCTTACATATAGAAGATCAGATCAGTTGGAGATCATTGGGTATTCTGATTCTGACTTTGCTGGATGTCCGAATAGCAGAAAATCCACTTCAGGATGCATATTTATGTTGAGTGGAGGGGCTATATCATGGAAGAGCATTAAACAAATGCTTATAGCTTCTTCCACTATGGAAGCAGAGTTTGTGGCTTGCTATGAGGCATCTAATCATGGAAAATGGCTGCGAAATTTTGTCACTGGGCTGTGCATTATAGATAATATTGAAAGACCACTAAAGTTATTTTGTGACAATAGATCAGCAGTATTATATTCTAATAACAATAGAAGCTCAAGTAAGTCAAATTACATTGACATCAAGTTTCTAGTTGTGAAGGAAAGAGTGAAAAATGGGTTAATATCCATAGAGCATATTGGGACAAATTCCATGTTAGCGGATCCACTTACAAAAGCATTACCACCCAAGGCCTTTCATAAGCATGTTGCTAAAATGGGTGTATCTTTTATGTAAGGATATTTTGGTTTAGGGGGAGTTTGTACTAAGTCGTTTCTTTTATGACATTGCTCTATATTTTGATTGTGGATATGCTTCAGTTTTTCTAATCATAAATAAAGTTTAATTGCACTCAAATTATTTTTATATGTTTAGATTTTGATTTCATTAAAGTAAAGTAGGACCAGTTGGAAATAGACATGTAAAGATCACATTTCATGTAATTTCCATGCTACACATACATGACTGATCTATGTCATTTGATTATATTGATATACGTGACCATTGATGGGTTTAGTTACACTAACGATAATGAAAACTGCTATGTTAACACAATCAATGGACGAGATTGTTTTGGATAAACCATATTGTCAAGATAGCTATTTGAGAGCTCATAAAGTTAAATTCATTCTATGAGGTTATATATGTGGCCCGGGGGGGGGATTGTTGGAATAATTCAGCATTATGGGGCCACATATTTTAATATTTGAATGTGTGGGCTATCTTGGGATTAAGTTTAATTATGTGATCTATTTGGAATAAATACAACAAGACTTAAGGGGTATATTCATCATGTAAATTTATAATGTGTGGATACCAGAGTGACAATTTTAGTTTATTGAAGGGCCGAACTGAAAAAAGTCACACACTATATATATGGGGTTATGGTCTCCAAATTACACAAGTCTTATCATATTCTCTCCACCCTCTTTTAAAGATAATTTTCAGATCTAAGCTTGTGTCAATTTGGAAGATCTAAAACCTAGTTGATCTTCTTTTGCAAACATCAATGGATTCAGGTACGACTTCTGCTGAACTATTTAATTTCATATATTTGTTTCTCGATAGAATCAATATGGGTTGTATGTATTCAGATCTAGAATTTATTTATTTATTACAACAAGTAAGCTTACCAACCACTGAGAATGGGTGGTTATAGTCACTGGCTGATAGTTTCAGATCACAAATTCCTTCATGTACGAGCATTTACAGGGTTACCCCTTCATTTCTGACTATTTTAAGTTACGTTTGATTTTTTACATGAATCATTATTACAAATGAATATTAATCGGATTTTAAGCTAGTGATTGTAGATCCAGGCCAGATTGATCAGTTGCAACAGCTTTTCTCGATAGATTATGAGATGGTAATTAGTATTCACATTGAAATTGAAGAACAAGCATAAGAATAGCAAAATTCTAAGTGCGTAAGAAGAGCAGAACTTACGAACTAGTTGATGCAATCGACTACAACTGGAGCAAAAGCTAGATCTAGAAGAAGAGAAGTTGGTGAAGATTTTTCTAGGTTCACGATGTTAACCCTTAAAAAATAAATGGTGTTTATTTGATTTTTATGCAACTCCGGTAAATAAAGTAAATTAGGAAAGCCGAAGATCCAAGTTTTAGTGCAATGAATGGTAGTATGAACAAGGGTTATTCTATATTTGTGGTGATTTTTCTAGATGTGTTGGTATAGAGGGGTTTTAGGCTATGATCAATTTATACATAATGGGCCCACGCTAAATTTAAAGCAATAAAGTAACTAGTTCAAAAAAAATAGAAATTTTCAAGCATTGCTTCATATTTCACAAAATTATCTGTAAAAGCCTCCCAAAACCAAACCTCTCATTGACGATTAAAAACGGTAGATCAAAATCTATCGTAAATAATATAACAAAACACCCAACAAAACACCCAGCGGTTCTTGAACATCAACAGTTGTTGATGCCAAAAATGGGCATAAACACCCAATAGAATCCAGTAGATATTAAACGAAGAATGAAATTAAAACAGAACAAATATCATAAATGAACATACGAATTTTTATAAAGGTTCGATATCCACTTCATATTTTTTTGATCTTGCACTTGATTATGATTACAATAATTTTTGGATCACCTAGGATCTATTAGTACAAGAATAAAGAATAAAAATGGAAGAGCCTTGGCAATGGAAAGAAGGATCCATTTTTCGACGCCATGGCTGATGTATTTCTAAGGGAAGATATGCATGAATCGGGCTGAAATTTCGATAGAAGAACCTCCAGGCCAAGGCGAGGCCATACAAGAATTTTGAGGCCCATTGGGGCCCATAATAGGGATCGGTACTGATCCATATTTTGGTGTCCAAATGGGGTGTGATCCCTATGGTAGGTCCCCCTTGATGTTAGCAAATTTCCCACTAAATTTCATGCCATTTTGACTTACCGTTTGTAAGATATCGCGTTTTCCATGAAGTTATGTTGCATCCATCCTGATTTCAACCGATCCCTCAAATCTCCTCTGATTGGGATGATCCGTATGGAGTGTTCTCCATGTTGTAATGTGATTACACTCCAATTTTCATGTTGATAACATTTGTAGATTTGTGTTATTGACCGATCATTGTTGCAATATGTAGTGAAAGTTTAATATGGCTGATCCATTTTATACCGATTCCTTTTATATCGATCCTTTTTACACTGATCCCTTTTTATAGGCGGAGTAATTCGCCTGTAACTTGGATTTTCGAACTCCAATCGACTTGAAACTTGAAATATAGCCTCATGGGGACTTCCTTGTCACTCCAAATCAATCTCAACCAGTTTGGGACAAAAATTAAAGATGGGTACCGATCCCCTAGGCAAAGGGATAGGCACTGATCCCTTTCCTAGAGGAAGTATTATACATTAAATATTCTGGAGAGTCTATCTCTTGATCTCGTTGATCATCGCTTCATATCATTGCATGCGTTTAATTTCCGAGTTTAATAATCATCTTTCTTGGCTATTTTTCTCGATGGTCATCTAGTCTAATTTGTCCAGTCATTCTTAATATAGCCGGGCAAAAAGCTCGGATAACATTTCCCCCGAAGTACGTCTTATTGCGTAAATGACATGCTTTGAATCGATGTCAATTAGGATCGTCGAAGAGGATTCCACTAAGTGTATCGAATGGTCGTTATCCTTCTATTGTTGTTGAGCCGCTTTGTGGAGAGTCGAATCTACCTTTTTTCATCGTGACGCTTGGTCGTTATCAAACGATGTAAGTTCTAGAGTAGAATCTGTCGATAATCATCTGCACCCAATTCCATTAAGCTAATTAGTTGAGTTAGTATGCCTTGGTTATCTGATCCAATTCTTTCTCTGATTTCCCCATCCAAGCATCCAATTTATGTTGATTTTGAGAAATCGAATTTTCAAGATGTACATGTGCACGTTTAGGTACACATTTTTGTTGTTGGCTCCCGAATGCATTCATACGCTCACGGGTCATTGTCAATTTGGTGGAATGCAATTCAATCATTTGTAATTTTTTTTGTCCACTGATCCTTCTCGTTCCAAATTTTTATTAGTACAGGGTGAAGGGATTGAAGAAGTGGATGTTGAAGAAATCGCCGATGACGATCGATTATGGGTTTAAAGCATATGGGTTGATCTTGAGGTTGAATATGTCCCGCTGCATTTGATCGCTTAGGAGATGAAAATGAGGGGCGGTTTCAAACAATTGCATGCATGGTTGGCCTTGGAAGTTAATGGCAAGAGGAATGGTATTTCTTCAAAAATGATTTTGAGTGTGGGACTTCTCTCAATATTCGTTTGATTTTGTCATGGGAAATTCACTAAAGCAGGGTGAATAGATAAACCCTTCATGTATATGATTCCTTCTTAGATGACATAGCATGAAGCTTTGTGAAGGATCTGTCATTTTTATTCATTTGTTTAGAAAGGATTCCCCATTGGAGATAGTCTTTTATAGTGTCATCCATAACTCTTTGTCTGGGTCCATCTCCAAGATCTGGTTGATCTCCATCTGGTCAAAGCTTGAAACATTAAGTACTATGATTGGGACTAAGCCCATTTGCGACGCATTCCTTAAAATGGCATATGACCAGCTGGGAATAGCAAAAGATCTGTAGGGTTTTTACTTCTAGTTATTTAGCAAGCTTGAACAGGGCAATCAAGGCTTCATATTCAGCTTCATTTTTTCTCACAGGGAAATTGAGTTTCAGGGCGTAGTAGATTGATCGCTCCTCAGGAGTCGATAACACAACTCCAACGCCAGAACATTGGTAGGTTGATGCTCCATTCGTGTACAATTCCCACCAACTGGTCGGTTCTACATTGCTCCTAGGAGAGTCATCTGGTGCAGTAAATTTGACTATGAAGTCCGCTAATGTATGTCCCTCGATAGCTCTTTGAGGGAGATAAGTGATGTTAAATTAGCTCAATTCAATGCTCCACTTGAGTAGTCTTCTAGATGTCTCAGGTTATTATATGACTTGTCATAACGATTGGTCGGCATAGATAATAATGGGGTGAGCCTGAAAGTAAGAGAGGAGCTTTCATGATGAAATCAACAGGCATTACGTGAGCTTTTGCAGCTTCGGGTAGTTTTTTTCTTAGTGTCTATCAATCACTTGCTTACATAATATATCGGTCTTTGGATCTGATTCTCTTCATATAGCATTGCGGCACTTATGGCATGTACCGACATGGATAAATAGATGCATAAATCATTGTGATCCAACGGCTTGGATAGGATGAGAGGTCTCTCTAAGTGATCTATCAAAGCTTGAAATGCATCAACGTAGTCCTGCGTCCATTCATAGTTTCTTTTCATCTCTTGATTAGGTCAAAGATTAGAATACACATGTCGGTGGCCCTGGTGATGAATCAACTTAGGGCGATGACCTTCCCGTTTAGGCTCTATACCTGCTTGGTTGTCTTAAATACCTTGATGTCTCTGATTACCTGAATCTTCTTAGGATTGGCTTTAATTCCATGAGAGTTGAGCGTTAAACCCAGGAACTTCCCTAACGCAACGCCGAAAGAGCATTCAAGGGACCGAGTTTCATTCCATATCTTCGGATAAAACTGAATATCTCTACCAAGTCATCGATGTGGTTGTTTGATTTCCGTGACTTCACGAGCATATTATCCACATGTACCTCCATTGATCACTCGATCTAGTCTTTGAACATTCGATTGACCAACCTCTGGTAAGTAGCACCAGCATTCTTCGGTCCGAACTCGAATGGCATTACAACGTAGCAATATAGACCTAGGTCAGTAATGTAGTTGGTGTGTTCTAGGTTGGGGATGTGCATTGGGATCTGTTTTCATCCGAAGTACCCATCCATGAACCAAAGCAGTTCATGCCAAACGGTAGAGTCTACCAGCTGGCCGATCTTTGGAAGTGGAAAGTTGTCCTTCGAGTTCACCTTATTCAGGTCTGAGTAGTCGAACGCCACTTTCCATTAGCTTTTCCCACAAGAACTAGATTGGATACCCATTTTGGACAGAGGGCATCGTGGGTAAACCCATTATTTTTCAGTTTATCCACCTCCTCTGTAAGTGCGGTTGATCTCTTCGGATCCATACCGTGTCACTTTTATTTCACCTGGACATGCATCGGGTCAATATTCAATGCATGGCTCGTAATAAACAGCAATATTCCATACATATCAGAATGGGTCCAAGTGAACACATCAAGATTCTATACCGGAGAAAGCCAGCTAGTTCCTTTATGATCGTTGCACTGAGCTGCATTTCGATCGTTTGGACTTGTGATGAGTCATCATGATTGACCATAATGTCAATCGCTAGTTCAGCGTGCCCAACCTTGGATTCTTTAGGCTCCTCTTCTTCATCTCTCATGCCTATATCTTTATAGAACCGACTGTCGTGTTGTTGCTTGATATTGGCCTTATGCTATGAGCTGAAAGATGCTCAAATGGATTTGCCCAAGCAATGGGATCGGTTCTGATCTCTTGTTTTAGTGGAACTTAAGCAGTTTTTGATTTGACGCCAACATATTGGACCATGTGAACTCGAAATCGAACAATGGGATATTCCATAGATGACTTGCATACTTGAACTAGCACAAGCCTTGAATCGGATGTTTACCACTTCAGACTTGAATAGCTTGGCATATTTATACTTGTACTGATAGTAACATGTGCCCTGAATGAACATGAATATGAATGTCAGATTCCCATATGTCGATAGCCGATAATTAAGTTCAAACATAACCGTTTCGTGTAACAATCAGCAAGAAATCTGGTTGGGACGTTCAATAATTACTGTCATTTCCATCAAATCCCAGAGTTTTTTCATGAGCTATTGAGTCCGATAATAACGGGTTATAGATGCTTTAAGAAATTATCTACGATGGTTAAAAATTAGGCCTAGAGGAGCACGCTGAATCTAATGTCGAATAGGGTTCAGCTTTGTATTACGTGCAGCTGCATAGCTGGCTCTTGCTTTGAGTTTGAATCCGCTTGTGTACTCGAGTAACGCGTTTTCATTCACTATA
Source organism: Allium cepa (assembly GCA_030765085.1). NCBI lineage: Eukaryota > Viridiplantae > Streptophyta > Magnoliopsida > Asparagales > Amaryllidaceae > Allium > Allium cepa. The sequence continues at coordinate 327,961,559 of CM060940.1, forward strand.
TTTGTGATCTATTGCTCGTCGTTCAGGTTGGAATCATAGTCAGTTGATTATAAGCTTGGGCATCGATTTGATGATTCAATCTGTAGGCACCCTTTCGGTCGTAGCCTCGAGTCATTGTAAACACTAGATATGAGTCACAATATTGAGCTATCATAGTCGGTCTTTAGAAGATCACACTTCAACCCCTGGCCTTGGGTTGATAAATGTACTACATGGACGGTCGAGGCTCGTCCTAGTCGTATTCATATTCCCATCTAAGCTCCAAAGACTTAAAGTTAATCGATGAATGGCCAGCTCACATTCATCTTGTTCCTCGCTTGTTCCCCTAAGTCTGGGACATACGTCGACAAGTAGAAAGACAAACCATGTCACCTTATCTTTATACTCTTTCCTGTTAAATCGCGGGATCAGGTTAGTTGATGGAAGGCCGAGTCTCGTCTATCATGAATAGTATTCTGGTGTTTCCTTGCGAGGGGAATATTTCGATGCTCCGTCGGATTTCAGGCATGAGTTGGGTACTGGATGGTCAATCACGTCCAATTTCAACGCAAATGTCACCATACTCTCGACGGGGACCTGAAGAATATATGGTCAAGTCACATCCAATCAGTAATCGATGCTCTCTCTATCAGACCAAGGACAAGGATCAGTGCAGACGGTCGAGTCATGTCCATTTTCATATTACTCTTCTAGTCAAATCATGGTAAGAGTCAATGAATGAACAATTACGTCACATTCATTCAGAGTCGGATGGTCAGTCGCATCCATTTTGATTTATATTCTCCTATCAAATCTAGGTACAGAATTTGCTTAGGTGTAGTCGGGTCATGCTCATCTAGTTTCATGCTCCTCCTGATGGATCGAAGGAGGGTGTTGGAGAATGAATGGTCAAGTCACACTTATTTATGACTTATTCTCCTCTCCGCACTCCGATGAGCGTAGTCTTTTGGAGGACATCCGGGTCACATCCGTTTATGTTTGATGTGGATCGATTTGACCGCCGACCCAGTAGGACGATATGGAAAGCTTGGATCAACATTACCTATTGATCCGGTGGCACAATATAGTCGGTTGCACATAACTTCGGACGTCATTTCGATTGGTTTTGTGTTAAGGCCTCTCGCATTAAGTTGTAAAGATCATCAAGCTAGAGCTATAGTGATATGTCGTACAGCTTGTAGTAGTTTGTACTCTTGTTCACATTCTGGGTTAGCAGAACTAGTTCATGGATGGTCGAATTCCTTCCGTAGTTAGTTTATACTCCTTCTATCGAGTTTAGGTCGGAGTTTATGGAATATTGAGTGGTCGAACCGCACTCATCTATTTGTTTATACTCATATTCGCACTTTGGGGATAAGAGTTTATAAGCGGGTGGTCGAACCGCACCCAATTTTTGTTTATACTCCAATCTGTATTGGAGGACCAGAGTTATTTATTGGACGGTCGAACCGCGTCCATGTTTTGGTTTGGATTTTGGGCTTGCCAACGTTTAGGCAAGGCTTGGATAGTTCGCCATGCCTTAGGTGCAAGCAAGGTCATAAATGGACATATCACATCATCTTTGGATTAGATGGTCGAACCATGTCTAATTTAGGCTTGGACTCTAAAACTGCCCACTGCATACAGGGTAGCAATCGATGCGTGGATGGTCGTATTAATCCACTTCCATTTGGATCCTGTTTTTGCTGAGTCTTGGGAGTAAGATGAGTGTTCTATAGAACTTTGGGCTCAAGCAGGGGAATAGATGGTTAGATCGCATCCACTATAAGACAAGTGTTTGCCCCTAAGTCAAGGGCTAGAGTTGAGGAGAGGATGGTCGAATCGCGTCCACTTTTATGGTATTTATACTCCAGACCACTTGAGTGATCGGAGTTGATCAATGGACGGTCAAACCCTATCCATCTTTTAGTATTTATACTCCAGTCGACGCTCCGGGCACTAGAGTTTTATGATGGGTAGTCAGTCACACCCGTTTGATGTTTATATTCCTGTTTGCACTCTGGAAGCTAGAGTTGATCAATGGACGGTCAACCGCGTCCATCCTTTTGTGTTTATACTCTGGTCCACGCTCCGGGGACCAAATTTTTATAATGGTGGTCGGTCACACCCGTTTGATGTTTATACTCTAGTCCATATTCTGGGGATTAGATTTGATCAATGGATGATCAAACCACATCCAATTTGCTTCATACTCCTCCCAACAAGTCAAGGGAAAGAGTGGTTGGGTGGACGGTCAAGTCACATCCACCTCACGTATAGTCTTGTCCTCGTGTTGAGGGCGGCAGTTGATGAGTAGACGGTCATTCACGCCTACTTTAATTCGAGCTTCCAGACTTCCTCATGTGTCCTAGGCAGGAGTTAATGTGCCGACGGTAAAATTGCGTCCGCTTTAGTTGGACCTCGGTCATGCTAAGCTTTGAAAGAGGCGTAAGTATTTTAGCAAACTTAAAATATGAGCTTGGGAGTGAATGTTCGAATCACATCCACTCCAAGTCCCTCTTTGGTCTCCAAGTCGAGTGCAGAGGTTGTTGAGTGGACGGCCGATCGTGTCCACTTTGTATTGGATTCTGACTTTGTCGGGCTTTGACTAAGGCATGGGCATTCTATTGAAATTGAAGCACAGAGTAAGAAGTGGATGGTCGAGTCACACCCAATTTCCATTTCGAGTCCTTGCCCCCAAGTCAGGGGCATATGGTAACTGATGAGCGGTTGAATCACACTCATCTTGATGATCCCCCAAAGGTCTGATCAATATAATTGGTCGTAGTTGGTTACCTGCATTGAGCGGTTGGCGCCCAAATCTAAGTACTTGGTCACCTGCATCATTTGAAAGTAGTTTAGTTCAAGTTGGTCATAGTTCATGACATAATTGAAATTGAAATAAATCTTATCAATAAGTAAAGCAGCCGCATATGCTCACTATCCCACTTCGTCCCATCCTTTCTCAATTGGAAGTCGACCGTAGGTGGTCCAATTGACAATCAGAGTTATCTATTGATAGGATGTTCCCTGCCCATCATTCTATGGGGCTTGTACATATTGTTGAAACTTTTCTTTCCGGATCAGCTTTCTGATCACATCTCGAAGGTATCTGCAATTGCCGGTGTTATGACTGTGTGTATCTTGAAATATACAACATTTTTCGAATTTCTTCTAGGTTTCGGTGGATTCTCTCGAGGCTAATTTCCAGTACTGCTTCAAGTCATGAGTCTCCATGTAGATGTTTTCGATTGAATTGTTCAAAGGAGTATATGAGTCGAATTTTGGGATCCTGGGTCATCATCTATAATCTGAGTCCTCATCTAAGGCCTTAATGCTGCCCTCGCTTTGAATTCCTTTAGCCAATGGACCTGCATCGTTCTTTCTCCTAATCTTCTCTAACTCCTCCTTGCTTAGGTTCTAGTTCACTTTGTAACAAAACGATCGAAGATGATAGGAGGTTCTCCAGCTTACCAGTCGCCAAAGTCTGTCGTCTTAGAGTCGATTTCCCTTATCAACGCCATCAGTTTGATATTCTTGCTGGGATTGGTGACTTTGGTGATAGCGATGCTAAATCTATACCAAAAATCTTGAAGCAGCTCGCTTGGAACTTGGGATAAGTTGGATAACTACATCGCATCCTTGGGGCTCAAGCATTCTAAATTTCTCGATGAACTTCTTATCCAGTTTATTAAAGTTTATTAAACGAGGAGATGGACCTAGGCGGTAATCGCGTAACTCGCATGATCGATCACTACTCCCCTGAGGAATATAGGAAAGAATCGACAATTAATTGTGTTCGTCGCTCTGGCAGAATTCACATGCCCTTCATATTTCATGAGATGCTCTCGAGGGTCTATGTTTGCAGAATACGCCGACATAGTAGGCATACTTAATCTCCTGGGATATTCTGCATATCGAATGGCTTCGGTGAATAGGCTTTGATTGGAAGAAATGCTCCAGTCGTCGTTAGTCCGGTCCGTTTTCAAATTACGACTGTTTGTAATGCTTGTGACTGTTGTATGCATGATTGTCCAACGTTTGACAGATTTGTGATAATTTACTTGGAGTCGATCCGAAAAAAATCTGCTATTTGCTTGGAGTCAACCCCTGGTTCGCTTGGAGCGGCTGAATCTGAAATGCTGGGTTGGTGACGAATGGTGCTTGGAGTCATATTGCTATTTGCTGGGAGAAAATCTTGGTTTTACCCGAGTTTGACCTTAGGCTAGAATTTCCTAGGTTTGCTTCGGGTCGAATGAATGATTACTTAAGTTCGACTTCAGTTCGGAACATATAGAACCTGCTTCGAGTCATATCACGTTGGTCCCCTATGCCCGGTCAGTCACAGGATGTAAGGGAAGTGGATAGTATGCATTGTCTTTAAGTTGAGTTTCGAATCCAGAATGCGTGGGCATTGCGCTGCGGCACGGCTTTGGGTGCTTGGCATAAAAAAAAGAATTTAGAGCTATTTTATTTAAATGGATCGTACCTGATCCATATATATATATATATATATATATATATATATATATTAATGTATATTAATGTATATATACCGATCCGTTTTATTTCTTCATTGGACTGCATCGGTGTTTAGGAGGGTTCGGTCGCAAGCACGTTGGAGATGATAGAGCCGAAGGAGGGATCGGTGTATTGACCTTGCAGAGGGATCGATATGTGCACCTTGCAGAGGGATCAGTATATACAACTCATAGAGGGATCGGTATATATACATTATAGAGGGATCGGTATATACACCTTATAGAAGGATCGGTATATACACCTTGTAGAGGGATTGGTATGGTATACATATATATTGGAGGGATCGGTATATCTGTTTTGGAGGGATCGGTATTGACGTCTTTGGAGGGATTGGTATTAAGCATGTATATGTATTTAGGGGTCATTTACAAGGTGTTGAAATCGCATAAGACCATGTCGTGTAAGGAAGACTCAACACTTCTAGCTCCATGAACTTTAACATTTGCATCCAAACTTGAACTTGACAATGAGCCATAAATTGCAGGCCTCAAGCTTGAACATACATGCATATGGATAGACATGATCTTTTTCCTTGAACATGGATTAGAATCCAACTTGAATTGCCAACGCTATATACCAGTACACCGATCCCGGTCCCTATGTGAAATTTTCAATCGACCAACGTGAATGTCAGTTAAGCGTTATGCTTGCCTCATCAAACGCTAGCACCATCAGATCCTCCAACAACACGGGAAGTAGACTTTGTTCCTCTGACCATGGCTATCAGCTTCCTTTATATTTCCTTCAAATCCGAGTAGAATAGGAAGTTTATTGGTTGAAAGCTGGATCTATCTCGCGAATATGGGAATCCACAAGTAGATGATGAGACCCAATCAAGCTGAGAATTCATTTCTCCGTGAAAGCACAAAATGTTGACTCCAAAAGTGGGCATCAACGACCAATATAATCTAGTAAAGATTAAATGAAGAATAAAATTAAAATAGAGCAAATATCGTAAATCAACATACAGAATTTTATAGTGGTCCGGCAATGTTGTTCTACGTCTACTTCATATTTTTATTGAACTTGCACTTTACTATGATTACAAGAATATTTGAATCAGTTGAAATCCATTAGTACAAGAATAAAGAATAAAAATGGAAGAGCTTTAGCAGCAAAAGGAAGGATCTCTTTTCTGACGTCATGTATGTTGTATTTATAAGGAAAGATGTGCATGGATCGGACTGAAATTTCGATAAAAAAACCTCCAAGACGAGGCCATACAAGAATTTTAAAGCTCATTGAGGCCCACAATAAGGATCGGTACTGATCCTTATTTTGATGTCCAAATGGGGTGCGATCTCTCTGCTGGGTCCCTCATGATGTTAGTTACTTGCCCTTCAAATCCCATATCATTTCGACTTACCGTTTGTGAGATATCGCATTTTCTATGGAGTTGTGGTGCGTGCATTCTGATTCCCTCTAGAGGGATAAAGATCGATCCCTCTAACCTTCTTTGATTGGAAAGCGATCCCTAGGAAATGTTCTTCATGTTGTAATATGTTTATACTTTAAGTTTCATGTTGATAGCATCTGTAGATTTTGAGTTATTAACCGATCATGGTTGTAATATGTAGTAAAAACTGAATATGGCCGCTCTCTTTTATACTGATCCTTTTTTATATGTGAAGTAATTTACTCATAACTTGAACATACGAACTCCCAAACTACTTGAAACTTGAAATATAACCTCAAGGAGCATTTCTTGTCACTCCATATCGATCTCACTCAGTTTGAGACAAAAATTGAGGATCGGTACCGATCCCTAGGAAAAAGGTTAGGTACCGATCCCCAGTCTAGGGAAGACATTATTTAATACTTAGAATACTCAAAACAGTCTATCTCTTGGTCTCGGTTGATCGTCTATTCATTTCATTGATGCGCTTGATTTCATTGTTGCGCTTGATTTCTAGGTCTAATAATCATCTCCCCCAACTTCTCGATGATCGTTCAGTCTAATTTGTCCAATCAATATGAATATAGCCGGACCAAAAGGCCGAATAACAAACAGTTATTAATCAACTTATCATTTATGTCTGATTTTTAATAACTTAACTAGTTACAAATCAAAATATTAATTTAAACCCTACTGAAAATGCATTTTTTCTTCTGTTAATTCAAGAAATCAATTCCGAACTTTTGTATAACTCGCATAAAATTTGAATCATAAACATCTACACCATGGAACAGCAATATGGATTAGCAAGAACAACTTCCAATATTCAATCAAGAACCACGTCACAGTCACCATAGACAGATGAATACATGGAAAGACACGTTGTGTTTCCTTGCTCTAATACACTCATATCTTGTCTTCCATGGACGAGATACCAATTTCTAACAAATACTAAAAATATACATTGTTAATGTTGACTCACTAAACCTGCTGTGCTTTAGCAACCTCATCACCCTCCTTCAAAAGCCATTCTTGCGCAGCTACTAAATCAGGCAAGACTGGCGCTCCCGATTTTCTCCAAACTTCGGCATCCGGAGTCTTGAACCGATCCAGTAACAATGCATGCATTCCGATGCTTCGAGCTGGGATGTAGTCTTTTCTCATGCTGTCCCCAATGTGCAATGCTTCTTCTGCTGACACGTTCGCTTTCTCGAGGGCGATTTCATAAATTCTTGGGTCTGGTTTTTCAATGCCAACTATGCCCGAGAACACCCCAAAGTCCCACTCCGACCCCTGAACAATATATCAAGAATTGAACTTCAAAATGTTTCATTTCTGTTCTTTGTTCTAATGTGGCTGTTCATAACATGGATAAGGCACAGGATATCAAGCATGAAAAGAACCATGCAATACATGTTCTCTATTATTACAAAATATGTGATAAGCCCAGCTATTTATATTAGCTTGAGATTCTATACCATAGCCGCATATAACATCCTCATAGATCTTCACTCAAAGAACTCATCTTTCACTGCAAAGTTGATGCTCCATAGGCCAATATCTTTATCTTTATGCTTTAGTACATATTAACCAATAAAGGAAAGAGAAGACGTTTGTTGAAGTTTCAAGTAAACTATAGAAAGAAATTGCAACAAAAAACCATCCCATTTCCAAATACCAATTCTATGTTACATCCTAATCTATAGAGATTGAAACTAATATCGAAACAATTATATACAGCATTTATCATGTTCACTGAGACAATCATAGATAATTTTGGAACCATTGTGTTTCAATTCAATTTTGGAACCATTAACAGGCAAATTTTTGCGGGCTTCAACATAATGGGAATGAAGTAAATGGCTGACCTGGTTCAAACCCAAGGCTGGAAGAATGACTTCTTGATAACGATACTCAGCATTGCTCACAACTCCAACAATTAATCCTTGTTTGCGAGCCCACCTCATAAAAGGTTGTGAATCAGGAAACACAGAATATGGTGCCGACGAACCAAAAGTTGAATAAATTCGTCTGAAGACTTTTTCAAATGTTTCATCATCATAGTTATAACCTGCCTGGAAAAGGAAAAAAAACACATACATAGATTCATAGTTGAGCTAAAAATCGATAGATTAAATTATCAAATGAACATATGATTTCCGAACACTACATACAGCCTTTCACTTTATGCTGCAAGCAATCAACCTATAAGAATGTGTAGCTTACCTAAATGCTATAGATCTTAAATATGTTAGCTCTCCATACTATGATTCAGTTGAAGTCTGCGTTAGTTACTCGTATTTCAGCATTTACAAATTGAACATTAAATTCAAATCATGTAAATCATGTTAACAATTCTACGACATTTTTAGAAAACTTAAGAAGTTTACTAACTAGAGCGATACACTTGGAAGCTAAATTTGTGCTGTATACATGTTACACTCAAATTAAATAATCATTAATTAACTTGAATGATCCCCACGACACAAACTAGTCATTTATGTAAATGTAATGACAACCCCCATTAATAGATTTTAGAATATCATGGCAGACAAGGTTTTCAAAACGAAATTCAAATAGCAAAATTCGAACTTTAAACCAAAATGAAATTTAGATCTTAAATTGTAGATTGAAAAAGGATCCATATTTTAAGGTTCGATATACTTAAAAATTGATTCTGATGTTTGAACTTCTCCATATAAACTAAAATTCAATTTTCTCTCTTGTTTCATTTTATTTGTTTAAAACACACTAACTTGGAAGTATCGATCCAGATAAACATATTGAATATACAAGTATGGATTTAATAATTTTTCCCAATTGTGGTTTTAATCGAGTTTGAATCAGAATGTAATTCGAATTGTAATGAGAGAGATTCGATTTGAAATGAGATTTAAACTGTAAGATTTCGAGACTTATGGTAACAATGTTTGGATGTGTGTCCAACTCCGGCCACATAAGGTTTATAAAATGACAATAGGCAATGTTTGTCGACGGTACTAACCAATACTAATTCAGCTTTTCCCTTACAATGTTGGTATGCTTCTACATTACCAACTTGCCTCCTAATGCTCTATTATGCCATATCATCGTAAATTTGTAACCATCCACTTTTCATACAACCAAAGCTTAATCTACTAGCTACAACATAAAGTATAATTTTCTATACTATCTGAAACTTAGAAGAAAAGGTTTGTAAAATGTACCTTGATAAATGAATCTTTAACACAAGCCCTCCACCATTCTATATTTGGTATTTTTGCTGCATGTCCAAAGCACGGATATCTATTTGCCATATCGGTGTAAGCAGTTTTAAAACCTTCATGCATTCGTTTATAGTCGGGACATGGTAGTCCTACAGCCTTAGCTGCCATGCAGTAGTAATCGCCAAGCTCTCCTTTATAAGCTATCAAAGTACCAGTCACATCTATAGTTACACATCGCAACTTTGACAAGATCGACATTTTTGGTTAAGTTCCTAAGATTGCTGATTATTTTGTATCTGGCGTACTTGTGATATTACCTTGTCACGGTACTATTGGAACTCTGTTCATTTCAGAAATTGATAAAATTAGAACAGGAATAGTTTGAACTTCAGAGTTTTGATAATGAAATGTATAATAAATAATGGATAAGGTCAAGGCATCAAATTGACTATTTTCTAACCAAATACATTCGGATGTAGATTAGAAGATAACAATCATCAGCAAGAAGTTAAAATGTTACTTGAATCATTGCGGGTCAGTTTAATGCTAAGAACCTTCAATATTTCAGAATATAGTTCTGCTGTTTAGCAAATACTCTAAAGCAAAGTTTAAATAGTATATCAACGATTATGTACATAATAACTAGGCATGAACTTATACAAATTTGCATTTTAGCAAATCAACTCAAAATACGAACAGATTAAAGGAATAATAGAAAAGGCTTAGCAAAATACTGATGGGCGCCTGCAACAAATCATAAATCAGAGGCCAATAGCAGAAGAGATAAGACTACGGTGAAATTTGTCAAGATAAAAAAGAAAAAGAAAAGGAGGGTAAGCTAACCAAAAATATCCAGCGGTCCAAACTTAGATGAAATCCATAAAAGAGAGAGAAGCTTGTTTTATAGTAGAAGAGGGAAACGTAAAGGGAAAAAACCGCAGCAGAAGAAAGGAACTTTTTCGGCTTTGGGGTTGGGGGGAGCTCCTTCTGTTTATGGAAATCATCCTTCCTTCTAATTGCCTTAAACCCCTCCAATTTTTAAAGGTCTTGATTCATCCATCAATTTTTTGATAGTTCGTTTGAATTTATAAACTAAACCTTGGGTCTAAGATGACAAACCTATCATGAATAACAAACAAAGGCGTAAATATTCAAAATGTAATAGCAAAAGCAACATTCAAATATTCTTTGAGCCCTGTGAATACATATTTTCAAACGAAATAGTTTTACATCCACATCCGTGTTCGAAATTAATTTTGAATATCGTACATCCGTATTCAGGGTATGGACGGATATCAGATATTTTTTGTGTGTCATACGATTGATAAATCAAAAAACATAAATAAAAGATTTTGATTTAACTTAAAAGGATTTTAATTTCATTAATTGTAAAGTACAAAGTTACAAAAAAAAAAACAATGATAATAAACAATTTGGAGGGGTTGTTGCACATTAAATACATATAACATGATTTATTGATCTAATAAAACAATTATTCATAATACTAAAATATACATATACACAATACTAAAATTCAGTGGTTGACAGTTCAGTTTGAAAGATTAAAGTTCAAGAGTTCAATCATCGAGATCTGTTTGAATTAATGTACCATTAAAAAAAAATCTTAATTCCATGAATTCCACGTTTATTTGGTTTCCTATGCTATTAAATGAATGAACATTTTGTAAGATCAGAAGAGATGCATGAATGTACAATGATTATCTCTTTAACTTGCTAGATTTTCATTATCCAATTAATTGAAATATCAGCACGATGGTATCCCTATCATTTGAAGTTACATGTATCCTACAAAATAAAAATTTCATAAACAAAGTCTACAACATTCATTAGTCGATTGGTATTTGTCTTAACTGGAAACCAACAATATAAATAAATTATGGACTTGTTTTGTAAAGAAAAAAAAATGATGAAAGATACAAACAACATGATTCATCTGGCATTGCTTGCAAAAGAAACATGAAAATGCAATTATAAAAAAATACGTGTAATTCCACGGACAGATATATGATAATATTTATATATGTTTTAGACGATTAGTGGATGAAAAATGAATAATCAAGTCAGCAACCCACAGGCGTCAAAATAATGTGAGGGGCCACTGTTAAGCAATTACAAAGCGGGGGCCTTGTTATAAATGTTGAAAAGGGTAAGGGAAAAAAACAGCAGCAAAAGGGAACCTGGTTTTGAGCAGCAATTGGTTTGGGACACGAAAAACAAAGAAAGACGTGCACTCATTGGAATAAAAGGGGTAGTTTGTATACTTAAAAAAACTAACTGCTTTTTGTAACGCAACGTAATATAATAGCTCAGCGCTTGGTGCAATCGATTTATTACTGTACTGCATAACGGACTTGGATTTGAACTCCAAATGCGTCCAATTTCTTCTGTTCAAAGTAGTTACCGTCTATATTTATTTGTTTATCTTTTTTTTAAATTATTTCTTCCGTCATTGTGTTAATCGAGAAAGTATATTCTGACGAAAATACATTTAAAAATCATTTAAGTTAGTTTGTTCAATTCTATTTAACATCTTCGCCATAGCTATTATTCATTATTGTATAGGAAAAAGAACAACCCCATTGAAGAAAACTAAATTGTTAGGGTTTTCTCGTATTACAGGAAAACCGATATGTTAATATGAAAATATACAAATATTCCATAGGACAAAATTATAGATTTTTTTTATTAACTAGAGTTCATCAATATTTTATTCCCAATGACAAAGGCGATAAAATATTTTAAAACACCATAACTATCGCTGCGCACTTTCTCCTTTTCATCTTCGATCTCGTTTTTCTTCTTCTTCTTTAGTTCTTCTTCGCTTTCTCTTGCGCGCGTTTAAATTTAAATCCACTTTTGCATTCTTCTTTATTCTCGTGAGCGATCTACTCGTATTATTTTGATTTTGATTCTCGTTTCTTCACTTTCGACGCTAAAAAATTTCAAATTTAGGTATAATCCTAATTTTTTTTTTCTTTTCCTTCTTTCAAAGTTTTAATTTGGTAATTTCTAGCATTCCCTTGTTTTTCTTTTTAAAATTTGAGTTCAGTTTTGTTTTTATGTTTTCTTCTTTTTATTTTATGGCAAATTTGAACACTAGCACTGTAACGACTTGCTATTTTCAACCATTTACATCCTCACATGTCGGACTTGAATTGTTCAAAATACCGAATTGTAATTTAAATTTGGTAAAACACAGCATAAACAGTAAATAAATAGTCACAGATCACAGACATAGAGTAATAAAATGCAGCGGAAGTAAAGAAATAGTAGTTCATGAAGCTACTATATAAATATACATCAGAGTTAAGAAAGATACAACAGAAGTCTTAATATGATATCAAGTACAAACAGAATTCATCACTGGACTTAACTGAATAACCGGAATCAACTGGATAACGAAAAGCGAAATAGATAGCTGGGTTTTCAAGTGGAGCTCCAACTCCAGATGTGAGTCTCTAATGCTGTATCACTCAGTCTGACCCGAGCGTAAAGCAAAACACAAAACACTCGAGTCAGGACATACATACTTATACAATGTAAACCAAATCAAGTGAACTGTAATATAAGGTACAAGTAACTTAAAGGATGTTTGGGACCGCCTATCCTCTAATGATCCGTTAAACTATTTACTATGTAGTAATATTTCGCTATTATAATAATGTCTATAGTAAAATAAACTTACTTTTAAATAGCGTTAAAGGTTACCCATATAGCCCTTAACACGTAATAGTGTCAATAATCTATACAATACCGTAATACCTCTTGATCGGGAGGCTACTAGAGGATACTCCATAGATACGACACAAATCAAACTCGTACAAGACACGCTAGGGTAGGCGACATGGCACAACTAGGCAATGCCAGGGTAGATATACCAATTATGCTTCCGGACCGGTGGTAACGCATAGCCGCAGCTACCGCTCACCTCGAGCCACACCCCCAAATCAAAAAAATCAAAAGTGACTACCGAATCAATCCAAAAGTCAAAGTATAATATTGGGATGTGTCCGATCAAAGGTGCTACCTCATCAGCCCGTCAATCACTCATGTTTTAGCCACCTTATGCTAACTCACGGGAGTCGGGTCTACGTATATACCTCAAAGGAACGCCGCCGCCATCCTACTTCGTTTTGGAATCTCCACCGCGTACACGGTTGTTAAAGTGGTTTTTGGTATCAACAAAGAGTATGTCCATATACGATCCCGGTCTCTTTAACAACCAACCGTTATTATAACCCATGGATATTTCTTTCAAAATCATTTACACTTTAAAACCAAAATATCTTATCCATTTCAAAACTAAATACTATATTATTTCCTTTCAAAATCAAATCAATATATTATTTCGCATTTCGAAAACCAAAGTAATAATATATCCTTTAAATTCCAAATACCAAATCAATATCTCATTTAAATAAAATCCATGTTTCCAAATCATTGAATACTCCTTCAATTTATTAAACTCGAAATATTGTTTTAAATCATATTAAACCAAACACTTTGAAACCATAATACTTTGAAATCCTAACGATTTAGAAATGTTATCATTTGGAATTTATACTGCTGAAATCACAATACTTAGGAATCATAGCATTTTTGGAATGTAATATTTTTCACTTTAACATTTTATATAACCAAAGTATTTATATACTTACAAATTTTAACATGGTCATTTTATCATAGCCTTATAGTTAAATAAACTTTGTTACTGTAATATACAATTTAAAGCTGAAATTCTTATGTTAAGTTAAAAGTACCTTATTAACTTACATTATTATTACAATAAAGAAATTTATTATTTAATCATTTAAAATATGCCATTTACATTAATTACAATTTACATATGAAATGTAGGTTTTAACTTACATTTATTACAATAAAGAGTATTTATCATTTTAATTAATATTACACTAATTAAACCTTACATTATCAAATGTACGTTTTAATTTTCATTTCTATTATAGTAAAGAGCATTTATTAATTTAATCAATACCATACTGATTAAAACTTTACATGTTTCTTTCATTAATTTGGATTTTACACGTTTCTTTCATTAATTAAAACTTTACATGTTTCTTGCATTAATTAAAAACTTTACATGTTCTTTCATTAATTAGGACTTTACATGTTTCTTGCATTAATTAAAAACTTACACGTTTTTTTCATTAATTAAAACTTTACATGTTTCTTGCATTAATTAAAAACTTACACTTTTTTTTTCATTAATTAAAACTTTACATGTTTCTTGCATTAATTAAAAACTTTACATGTTCTCTCATTAATTAGGACTTTACACGTTTCTTTCATTAATTAAAACTTGACATGTTTCTTGTATTAATTAAAAACTTTACATGTTCTTTTATTAATTAGGACTTTACATATTGTTTCTTTCATTAATTAAAACTTTACATATTTCTTGCATTAATTAAAAACTTTACATGTTCTTTCATTAATTAGGACTTTACATGTTTCTTGCATTAATTAAAAGCTGTATTTCATTTCTCAATTCAAAATACATCATTTATTATACAACCATACTCATTTCAAAACTAAAGAATGATTGCAATTATCAGGTTAGATTTTAAAAATCCATATTAATCAACTTTAATTATTAAACTATTTATCACAAATAAAAATCTTTAAATTGCTATTTAAAACCAAATAAAGATTTTTAAATTACACTTTAAACCAAGCTTATAACATTTTAACTTATAAAAACCGATATCTCTTTATATTTCAAATCTTTAAATCAAATTTTAAGTTAAAATTCCATATATTCCAAAATTTCAAAATACTTAACAAATTTTTAGGAAAATGTTACAATATTAACCATGGGCCTGCATAATATTTTTTAACTTAGGTCAAGTGATACAGATATGTATCATTTCAATCCGTAATTTAAAAAGAAAAATCCGGGTTCTATCATTTCAAACCCGCAATCCCAATAAAAATAAATACAACAAAAATCAATAAAAAATCACTCGAGCCTATTATTTCAGCCCATAGTAATTTTTCTTATCCTAAAGTCCGTTCGGGTATGTATTATTTCAACACATAGTAAGATGAAACTTGTAGTGTGATAAATAGGAAATAAATATAACAATATAGCATATAATATCATAACAGATGATGTAACAGATATATAAACAGCATTTAACATCATATAATCAATCACAGGCATGTATGAACATAGCATAATAATTTCTACAATTCACTTGTCATCATTTCGCAATTATAAAAGTACGTTGTCTAGAGTGAAAAATCTCACCTTTTTTGGAAAGCTAGAATCAAAATCAAACACACATCCGAACTCTGCAAAGCACGAAAAGGCACGACAAAGCACGACTATATTTTTTGAGTGGATGAAGAGTCAGATACGAACTTGTAAATAACACAATACATAACATATATAAGCAGTGATTCAATACAAAAGAATATAGATAAAACAATGAAAAGATAGAAATTAAATGACCTAACCTTGATAAATCAAAGCATGGTGATCAATACATGGCTTGGTTAAGGTTTGTTATCAACTTTGGTGATGTATGCTTCCATGGTGGGCACGACTAGGATTTGGTGGTGAGGAGGAGGTGGTGTGGCCTGCAATAGGTGGAGACCAAGCCATGCTTGAAGAAGAACAAAAGAAAAGAGAAAAGAAAATAGAAAAAGAAGAAGAGGAAGCCTTAGAATAATTAGAGCTTGCTGTATTTTTTTCTTCACGCAAATGATAATGAGGAGTTTTGAGAATTGTTTGTGCGTGAGTTACCAAAACAAATACACGGTTAAAGATGGAAGAAAAAAAAGAAATGGCTAAGGAGGAGTAAATGATAGGAAACAAAAAGGCATAAGCTAAGGAGAAATAAACTTGCATATATTTTATTCTTAAATGAAAATGAATATGAGAAGTGGGAAATAAATTTTTGTACCTGAATTGATAAAGTTTCTCACGGCTAATACATCTAGTGGTTTGGAAGGCAAGCAAAGAAGTAAATGCTAGGAAACGGAAGAGGCATAATTAGGGAGAAAGGGACGTATATATTTATTCTTAATTGCAAATGAAAAGAAATAATTCTTCTTGTACGTGATTTGTGGAATGATTTCTCATAGCTAGAAAAAAATATACACGGCTATGGTAGGTAATTAAATAGATAGGTAAATAAAAGGCAAGAAATAAAGCAAATGTAGCCTATGCTTAATCAAACAAAGTAACGTACGACTAAATAATTTGTTTCCAAGCCATTAAATAAAAGAATCACACAAACTCCAATAAATACAATAAAAGCCTAGACAAATAAAAATAGAAAGATAAAATAGAGATGGATATAGGAAAATTATAAAATATGTATATAATAAAAATACAAAAATTTATTGCGTGTAAAACACTGTAATTTATCCAGTTTAAAAGTATAAGTTTTAAATTCCCATTAAATCCATATTCTTAACTCCATCTAGTTATTCAATCCATTTCATTATACGGTATAATTATCATAGTTTATACCATAGTGCATTAATATTCCTATCTTATCTTGATTTCAAATAATGTAATATTTAATTCCATTTACTACAATAGGTCCAATTATTAGAGATTGAATTTCAATACATAAATTTGATTCAATTCCAAATCTTTTTATTAAGTTCATTACTACTCTACAAACCTAGTTAACCATTCATTCCTTAATATACTCCAATTTAACAACTTCTAAACATTGTATTACATTTCACGTTAATGTAACTTTTTGTTTATATTTATTAAAAATTGACTTCTCATTTCAATTTAATAGACTAAATAAACATGTAACACATAATAATTGTCACTGTTTACTTTTAACTACATTTATAAGCTTATTGTCTACAGACCAAAGTTACAATTACTTATAGGACCATGGTCTTACTCAATTTCCATTCATTATATTATACCTCATTCATAAATTCAACATTTACATTATTTCAATTTATTGTAATCTCCTTCAATCTATCAATAAATTAGCTTAAATTTCATTCTTTACCATTCAAATTAGTTATTACATCCACATTAAATAACCAATTTCTATTTCTTTTAATATTTTAATTACAGAAATCTTATTAAATCAACTATTTTTAATTACCAAAATTTACGGATTGTTACAAGCACCAGACATCTTCTGATTTCTTATCTTTTTTATATAGCAATGTTTTCTTATTTTTTTTAAATTGAATGTTATTGGTTTTTGTTCACTGGTGTATATCTTGAATTCATATTTATTTGGATAAAAAAATGAATTAATGTTTTGTTACTATCAAATATCCAATGAACTCTGTTTAAGTATCATTTTTTTATTGATTTGACGATCAGATTTTAAGTATCAGTTTTAGAGTCTATAGATATCATTTTTGAGAAAAAACTGTTATTTCTATTCTAATTTTTGTTATATAAATAAAATTATCATATTATAACAAAATGACAATCTAAAGAAAATCTTTATTTAATTGATGTTTTTCCTTGCATTCATGTTGGTTTGATTTAAAATATATTGTTGTATTGAGTTCAGTGAGGATTAGTTTTTAGGTATCATTTTTATTTTTTCTTTATATCATTTTTCAAAATAATGCATTGTGGAAATATTTTAATGTTTTGTTTGTTTGAGTATATAAAAAAAATTAAAAAAAATGAAGTTGTTACAATGTAAATATTGATGATATGCATCAAACAATTAATGAGTTGAATTAATAATTTGCTAATATCAAACATTTAATGAAGTCTATTTGAAAGTCGGTTTTACTACTAATTTGATTGATTTTTAGGTATCAGTTTTAAAGTCAGTAAGTACCATTTTTGAAAAAATCGTTTTGATTTTTCATGATTTTTGTTGTATAAAGGAAATTACTCTAGTTGAATAAAATGACTGTGATGCCCCACCTCTATACTCACACTAGCCAAGGTCACTACGGGGTAATGCCATCGACTAGTATGAAGAATAAGGCTATTGAGGAGCGACCATCTGTGTAATTGCTCTGTGTGAGTACCGATATGCCAGATAAAATATCACATTGATTTCAAGAGGAAATCCGACTTACCGATACAAACTCAAGGCTATTACACAGTGGCTATGTGGTCTTCAGAAACCAATATAAAATAAACATAACACAAAAACAGTTACATATATTCATATCATAAAGGCGGAAACAGATATGAATAAAACACATAGAAGTGTATATCAAAGTAGTGGTCATGCAAGATCCACTACATCACAGAAGAATAGGTGCAAGTGCTATACAAAAGAATATGTATACATCAAGAGTCGCTATTTCGAATGTATAAAAAATAAAAACTACTAAACTAGTAGTTATCCAAAAGTCAGATGACAGATCCAGATAAGAAGTCAAGGAGAAGCACCTGACATACCTCGGTTTGACCCGAGTATTATTTAAGAAGAAAATAATAAACGGATCAGTCTAGCTATAAATATCAGATAAAATGAGATAGGATAAAAGATATGACAAAAATGTATGATAACGATAATGCCATACCGTGACAAGTATACATTTAACAACAACAAAAATCATACAATATCTCAAGAATCTCAAACACCAAAAAGAATGTCATATTCTTTATTTTATTCACCAAACCACAAATATTGATATAGCTTATCAATATAAATAACAAAAATTGGTGAAATACAAATTACAGAAATCATCAATTAAAAATCCAGAAATCACAAAAGGGGGCATATCACAAACGGAAGCATGAAAACTCACCAACATGTGTATCACAAATGGGCTGCTATCCCATGGTCGCTAACCATAGAGCCGGTGCAACGACGTAGTACAATAACGGTATGCCCGAGGAACCTAAAACTCGAATAATTAAGAACATCGACATAGTACATATTCGGTACGCCCGATGGACCTGAAACTCCAATACTTGGAGCAACTACATAGTACAATAACGGTACGCCTGATGAACCTGATAAGCTAGAACAACGATGTAGTACAATAACGGTACATCTGATGATCCTGATAAGTCGAAACAACGATGTAGTACAATAACGATACATCCGATGACCATGATAAGCCGGAACAACGACGTAGTACAATAGCGGTACATCCGATGAACCGAACTCCATAAAAGAATATGGGTTGCTAGCCCATAAAAATGATCTGAAACTCCAAAGAACCCATAGGTCGTTAGCCTATAAAAGAAATGAGACGAAGCTCAATAAAATGAGGTACAGTCCCCCCACGTGGACAAAGAGACATCACACATCGTTAGTCTAAACCATAAAATGATCATCATTGATCGATAAGAAGTGTGAATTACACTAAGCTAGTATATAAATGAGTTAGCTTCGTGTCCCATAACCACCGGCTTAACTTAAGTATTTAAGAACAAATTGTAGATTTGCACTCGAAAATTATCATAAGAGTTCAATCGAACAAGTCTAAGAACTAACCGACAAAGTAAATGTGACGACCCGCCTTTCTCACCCCAGAAAGACGTTTCATCATTAAGAAAGAAATGGATAGAAATAGAAAAGAATAGAAAGAAAGAATAACAACGTCAGAATCTCACAGCGGAATGGAACAAAATATAATACATCACATAACTATTACATAGTTATACATACATCAGAATAATACAATATCACATAACAGGACTGTCATATACATATATGTACATACATACATCCAAAATACAGCATACACTAACTACACAGCGAAACTACATATATAGATACATACGTCTGGTCTTCTTCCCAAAAGCTTCTCCAGAAAATCAACACTTCCAATACCTATCACTTGGCTACTCATAAAAATTTGCGTACCCAAGAGTTTATGAAAACACAAAATATAAACTCTGGGTCAGACATGGGTCTGGTATGAGTAAACAGGTTAAAATTTCTTAACTTTGAAAATCATTTGAAAATAAAGGCATCACGTAAGACTCCCCACAAATAAATACGGGTAAGTTTTCACCTTACGCTAACCAAAACATTTTATAGGAAATTCAGTGATATTATAATAGTGTCTAGGGTTTTCAAGTAAATAGAAAATAGTCGAAATTGTTACATCTATTAAATTCCAGCTACTAGCCACGAAAGTGGGTAATACAAATCAAAACCGTAGGGTCTCGTAAGGAAAATGGGTTTCCAACAATGGCAGGGCTACTGGGGTACCGCTCGTCACAGTACGGGGCCTAGATCACCGTACCGAGAATCACTCCCGACCCCCTACAACACAAGGCCGGAACCATTCCTTACTGAACAGTCCCGAACAAGATAACCCCGCAGTTGTGGCCAACAACTACTCACACAGCCGAAATAAAAAGGGACATCTAGACAGGGGAATATCTTGTCCTGCTTGGGCATGACCCACCTAACCTTGCTGCATCTCCCCTGTTTTAGCCATTCCCGGTTGATGAGGCTTGAGGCTGCGATTACCTTTATTGAACATATCTTAGAATGCTCATCGTCCGCCTGACGATGTGCTGAAAGCATTCAATCCATACAAGTTCGTTCCGGGTTCGAACGAAACCGAAGGCATTATCTCGTTACACTCATTTTGGAATCACCCTCAGAGTTAACGACGATAACCCTTGCATTCTGAAACACCATCTTGATTCACCATTTGATAAGTCACGACCTATCGTTTAATTTGGATCGATGTGGTTTTCGGAGAATCAAAATTGATTCTTCCGATCCCGGTCTCATCGGAATCCAAACGCCATTTTAAGGGCCAAGTTGTCTATTTAAAACTAAACAATTTCATTTAATACTTAGAATTCACATAATAGATTTTACAGATAAATCATATACAATCATCACAGATATATCTAGATTATATCACAGCATATCACAGAATATCTCTAACAGATATCAGAGTCAATCAGACAAGAATTTTCAGTTCATATCAAAACAGTTTGGGTTACTTAACTTAATTAATTACTTAAGAATAACTACTTTATTCTACTTCATTAATTACTGGTTAATTAGCTTATTAAATTTATTGACTATTACTTAATTACTCAGTTAATCAATTTATAACTTAATCATAAATTAATAAAATTTAATTACTTATTTAATTATCACAAATTATTTTAATCAATCATTTATTATCAATTAATCAATCATTTATCCTTAATTACCCACTTAAGTTATCTACCCTTTATTAATTAACTTAAAGTAATTAGTTAAATTTCTTAAGATAAATTGATTAACACAAGATAACTTTTTAATTACAAATTTAATTTACAGTTATTAATTTAATTACAGGTACAAGTAAATTTTCATTTTTTTTCATTATCTTATTTAACTAATTACCTTTACAAACCGTTCTTTTAATAAACTTTAAATCAATATTAACTTAAAACTAATCAATCATTATTTGCTTAAATAAACGTTGAACTTTGTTAATACTTAAAGCATTAAGGCAATACAACAGACTCGAGATAACCCACGTATTTCCTCGTATAAAACCCGAGCCCTTCTGCTATTTTCCCGAGTTCTTTCCGTGTCACTCCTTCTTCTCCCAGATCCTTTCCTTCTTCTCTTTGTTTTTTTTTAAAAACTTATGTTAGAAAATTTAAACAACAGCAATTCATAGATACACACGCGACGAACCAGAATAACTCGAAGCAAAACCCAGCACCCTCGAGCAAGAGCACGCGACATCACAACACTCCATCGGACATCCCAATGCCACCGTGCACGTGCACGGTGGTTCGTCGATCCTCCGGCAACCCACACCACCACCAACAACCCACAAATCGTCTCGATGATCGAAAACAAAGTCCAGATTTTCGAATAATGGTCGAAGTCAAAAAAATGCCAGAAGCTCGAACCACTGTTCCGAGCAACCACGAAAAAAACCCTTCGCCCCTCCAACACTGACCACCGGAGGCGAAACCCCCTCATCCATGTCACGCCCATACCTTCCTCGGCCTTCACTCACAACCACGAGCCACTCGATCGAACCATGGTGGCGAAAACCAAAATTCACAGAGCATCCAAAAACGTATGAACTAAACCCTACTTTCACCTCCACAGCAAAATCTATGCATTCGAATTTTTTTAAGCATTTTTCCTGTGTTAATTCATCTTCAAGCTTGCTTCATAAAAATATTCAACAATTAAAATCAATTGAATCAGCCGCAATTGGCAAAAATGTAATTTTATTTCATATTCAAATTGTACCTTAAACACTCACTTAAAAATCCTAATTTTTATACTAAAAATCTTATCTTTGTGTGTGAAATCAAAATATGTGATCAAATTCACAAATTAAAATATTCGAATTTAAGCTTTTGATTTCTTTCTACTGTAACTTGATTAAACAGTTCCTATATTTTACTGTTATGCCTTGCAATCATATCCTGGTTATGATTTAAATTTAAACAACCCACACAGTTATAAATTCTAAGCTCAAGATGTTATATATGAAGATGTATATGTTTTCTTACAGTTCTTTGCTCGGGAAATTTTTTTTAAAAAAAAAACTAAAGAACATCACAGATTCAAGCTTCCAGATAACATTTAGAAAGACATACTTACAATATATAGTAAACACAAGATTACATGAACTAATTACCAAACTTAAGCTTTTTTTTTAAAATAGTTGTTTACTCACCGAACAAACTTTGAACAAGAATGATGCGTTGAAGAAGACACTGCAGGTGAAGTTCCCTGAAACTCTTCCTTTTCTTTTCTCTGTTTCCTTTTCTTTGTTTTTCTGTTTTTGAACTAATTTATGTTTGCAAAGCAAACAATGTTTTTCAGGTTTTCATTTAGGTTTTGTTCAAGTTTTTATAAACCAATGTAAAGATAGGGTGGATATATATATATATGTTGAAGCTACTTAACAGGCTATATCTAGACAGTGGGTATTTGTATTGTCATTTTTTTCTTCTATTGGTTAAATGTTCTACACAGCAAATGGAAATTATTACAAGAATTCGGCTGTAGTACTTGTTTAACAAGAAGTTGTGCTAATTAATGTATGCTCTTAATTATGATAACATATAATTAGTGTTTACCGATACTCTTATGTGTTGTACAAAGATATTTTTTTATATTTCGGCCAAGCATATCCTGTAAGACACGGATTTTGTTTTATTATATTTGAAGTAAAACTTGTTTTTCTTATGCATATAACCTGTATAACAGCACATAAGCTTTGTGTAGAAACATGTTACAAGCTATCCCCTTTAACTTATGCATTGAACATGTTCACATGATATTCAATAATGTAAATAGCTTTTGTAAAAATTTATGTTATACAAATGAATTTTGCAGGTTATTATTTTGACTTTATTGATTGTAATTTATTTGCACTTTAGATTCTTCAAGCATTTGATTCATAACATTGTGTTTGTATTTTTATACTTCAAGTTATAACTTATATTTGTACATTTATCTCTTTAGTTATATTGTATAATTTATAATTATGTTTTTATACTAGTTTTGCATGTTTATGTTTTAATATTACTATGTTTGTCTATTTTAAGCTTTATCATTTTAAAAAACTACAATTGTATCCATATATATTATCAAATAATAAAAATATAGAGTCTTTGATTTGATTTTATTGAATAAGACATATTTTGTTTTAAATAGTTTTGAAGCATTCTATTTTAAATTTTCAAATCAAAACTTTCTTTTATAAACACATATATGCTGGTAAATAATTAAGATCTCATCATTTTAAAATTGAAAAGCTTGTATTCAATTTAAATTAGATTAAATATTTATTAAAATATGCTGTCAAAAATTCCGGATTGTTACAGTAAACGTAAGCATTTCATACCACTTGTTTTGCTAAGTCGTTTAATTAGATTTCTTGAACGAATAAGGTAAAGGTTCGTATATACTAGTAGATTAAAAAACAGATTTGAAAACGAGTTCTGTATTAAAAGTAACGTTGAAATCATTTTTGTGAAAGAGTTTGAATATTTACTACTAGTGTAGAAACCTTTGTATTTTAAAGTGACAAATTACAGAAAACGATTGTAAAAACAACCGATAACAAAATTCACATTCGAAGACGTGAATAAAATCCAAAGAAATCGAAATCAAATCCATCAAAATGGACATTTCCCAAAAATCCAGAAAAAGATGCCATCAAAGTTGATAAAAGTGATAACAACTAATCGGATCAATAAAAATCGATAACCATTGGAAATTTACTTAGAAAATAGGCAATTAGGCAAAACTGAACAGTTTCAAACGTTTGGGGGTTAATTCAGACGTCTGGGTTTGGGTTCTGGAAATATTTCAGAACCCTCCCAATCGTCTGAAATCTAACCGGACGTCTAAAAACTAACCAGACGTCTGGACTTTGATCAACTAGATGTCTGGTTGCCTGATCTGGGCAACATTTTGCCTAGGCCAATGATGGCCAAATTGATTCAGAAGCGATCGGACGAGCGACGGAGGCTAGGAATTTATGCCAAGCGATAATCCAGCCTTATAGGCTCTTCGATACACCCCAAGTAACATGTCTAGATATCCAAGATAGGATCTTTAAAGATTTTGATTTCGAAACACCAAATTTTGAAAAATTCATCAAATCAATTCAAATTAAAAGCAAATGAACATGAATAGATGTTAGGAATTCATATCTAATGAAAATGAAAGTTATAGACGTAGATGTGAGTTCTAAACTCACCTTTAACCAAAAACACGACAAACGAGAAGCTCTAAAACAAAGGAAAGATCAACCACTCTTCAATTTCAACTCTAGAAGCTCCAATATATGATCAAATTCAAATATTTCCTAAGTAAGGGTTTAGGAATTTCTAAAAATTGGAGAGAGATTGAAGTGGAGAAGAAGAAGAAGATGCTTACCTAAGCTTCTCTTTGATTTTGGAGCTTGAATTTGAATTTCCTAGGAAAACAAGGATTTAGGAATTTTGATTTCTTTTCTCTTCCCCCGTTTTTACTTTAGCCTGAGTGTTAGGAAATAATAGAATGAGTGAAGAGGAGTTGGATGAAGAGTTAGGGTATTAGATGAGTACAAGGGCTGAAACCCAAACCCAATGCCCAATAGAAAAATAGCAAAATTCTACTCAACTCCAAACATATAGATGTTTACACTCAAAAAGGTCGCAAATGCCATTTTGGACTCAATGGAAGTCGTCTCGAGTCCTAATTCGATAGTTTACGAAAAGTAGCATTTCGGACTTTAGTCCGATTAACGATGCTATATTTACATAAAATATTTAAATATACAATAGTAAAATATGCGGGTTGTTATAGACTCCTCTCCTTAAAGAAATTGCGTCCTCGCAATACTTAAGAAGAAAATAAAGAGTAACAGCCATAAAAGCATATCAACACAAAAGAAAATTTTAAAATGAGAAGTTCATCTTATAGAGAATCCTATCGATAACGTTGATCAAGCGCATCCACCAGAATTCTTAAAGCACTTAATGGGAAATACAACACAAAATCATCTTCTATATGATAAAAATATCCCTTAATTTTTTTGAATATTCTTTGCTCGTTTTAAGAACAAAACCCCATTGTACTTATAAAAGTATCTTACTGAAAAGATTTGCAAATTTTAAATTTTTGTTTTCATCTACAATCAATGAATACAAGGGCAGACTCATCGAAATATTCGCAGAATACTTGATTCATAAGATGGATGAAATAAGCTGGACGGTTCGTCAAACCAAATGGCATAACACGACATTCATAAGAATCAAATGAGTGCGGAATGCGGTTAGTGGAACGCTATCGTCCACAACTCATAGCTAATGAAAACTAGTGGGAAAGTTGAACTAAAAAGACCTTAGCGCCACTCAAAAAATTGCATAGGTGATAATCCTAAGACAGGCTGAAAGATACTAAAAAATTCACAAATTACTTGAATGAGAGAAATAACATTTTCCTCATCATATGGGTTTAAAGAATAAAATGATGCCACCGAATTGGAATTGAAATCATTAAGAAAAATAGAAATCTGCTTAACAGATTTAAAATATCGAAGATGGATAGTCCTATCGGGATATAGGATATGGGCTTCGTAATGATTAAGCCAATCCATTCCCAAAATCATTCTGAAACCAAGGTAACACATAACATGCAGATCGGTTCAGAAAGCATAATTACATAAAATAATCTCGACATCTTTACAAAGTAAATTGAATGTTGCGGATCCACCAACTAGATTTGCAATTCTCAAAGAAGTCATCAAGCCCATAACATTTAAAGAAAAAGTGTAAACAAGTTCTTTTGATATAAAAGAGTGGGATGCACCCGTATCTGAAAGAACTCGAATAGGTTGATCATGAAACATAATAATGCCATCAAGGATAGAATGAGAAATACCTTGACCACGAGAAGTGTTAGTAGGGGCTTGCACAACATTCAGCTTTCCCTGCTTCTTGTTTTGAAGTATGGAACACGTAGATATATGATGACACAAACTTTTGCAATAGTGACAATAAAAGGGTTTCAGACACTCATTTGCATAGTGGTCCGTAGAACCACAATTGTAGCATTGTCCACGACTAGAGGTAGGAGTCTTTGCTATCGAAGTTGCCTGCTTCCCTTTCTCGTTGGGATTAGGGCTTTTAAACTTAATAGGCCTCTTCTTGTTGTTATTGAGGCCCTTTTTAGAACCTCCAACATCACTATCACTTTCTTTATCGGCCTCTTCTAGTCGAAGAGTGATATCTACAAGCTAATCGAAAGGAACTTCTAGTTTCAGAGGTAAAACCCTTTTGGGTTCTTACTCAAAGCACAGACAAAACTTTGATTCTTTACAAGATCCAAAAGTTGTTGGGCAGGCATGGATACGCCATCCAGAGAAGGACTACTGGATTGACCAGCGCTAGGACTGCCAGATTTAACCATCACTTCTTCTTAAAGAAAGAAAGAAAGATGAGGAAAAAGGTTATTCTCAGAATGAATATCAAACAAACTTGATTGATAAAACAAGGCATCATAAAAGAAATTAGGATAGAACGGGTCCAATCACTCGAATTAAATCCTAAGGCATGATTCCTAAGAAAGACTTAGGACGATGATCCTTGCTATAAAATTCTATATTGTTCCAAAGTTTGGCTTTGATACCAAGCTGTGATGCCCCCACCTCTATGCTCACACTAGC
This sequence comes from Allium cepa, assembly GCA_030765085.1. Taxonomy (NCBI): domain Eukaryota; kingdom Viridiplantae; phylum Streptophyta; class Magnoliopsida; order Asparagales; family Amaryllidaceae; genus Allium; species Allium cepa. The sequence goes on from CM060940.1 coordinate 327,988,796, forward strand.
AAAGGATACTATGGGGTAACGCCGTCGACTAGCATGAAGAATAAGGCTATTGAGGAGCGACCATCTATGTAATTGCTTTGTGCGAGTACCGATACGCCAGATAAAATATCACTTTCATTTCAAGAGAAAATCCGACATACCGATACAAACTCAAGCCTACTACAAAGTGGCTATGTGGTCTTCGGAAACCAATATATATAAGCATAACACAAAATCAGTCACAGATATTCATATCACAAAGGCGGAAACAAATATGAATAAAACACATAGAAGTGTGCACCAAAGTAGCAGTCATGCAAGATCTACTACATCACAAAAGAATAGGTACAAGTGCTAGAAAAAGAATATGAATACATCAAGGAGCCACTATCTCGAATGTATAAAAACAAAAACTACTAACTAGTTGTTAGCCAAAAGTCAGATGACAGACCCAGATAAGAAGTCAAGCAGAAGCACCTGAAATATCTCGGTTCGACCCGAGTATTATTTAAGAAGAAAATAATAAACGAATCAGTCTAGCTATAAATATCAGATAAAATGAGATAGGATAAGAGATATGACAAAAATATATGATAACAATAATGCCATACTGTAATAAGTAAACATTTAACAACAACAAAAATCATGCAATATCTCAAGAATTTCAAATACCAAAAAGAATGTCATATTCTTTATTTTATTCAGCAAACCATAAATATTAGTACAACTTATCAATATAAATAACAAAAATTGGCGAAACACAAATTCCATAAATCATCAGTTGAAATCCATAAATCACAAAGAGGGAGGCATATCACAAATGAGAGCATGAAAACTCACCAACGCGTGTATCATAAATGGATCGTTATCCCATGGCCGCTAACCATAGAGCCGGTGCAACGACGTAGTAAAATAATGGTACGCCCGAGGAACCTAAAACTCAAATAATTCAAAACATTGACTTATTACAATAACGGTACGCCCGATGGACCTGAAACTCCAATACTTCAGAACAACGACGTAGTACAATAGCGGTACGTCCGATGAACCTGATAAGCCGGAACAACGACGTAGTACAATAACAGTACATCTGATGATCCTGATAAGCCGAAACAACAATGTAGTAAAATAATGGTACATCCGATGATCCTGATAAGCCAGAACAACGATGTAGTACAATAACGGTACATTCGATGATCTTGATAAGCCGGAACAACGACATAGTACAATAACGGTACATCCGATGAACCGAACTCCATAAAAGAACAAGGGCCATTAGCCCATAAAAATGAGCCGAAACTCCAAAGAACCCATAGGTCGTTGGTCTATAAAAAAATGAGACGAAGCTCAATAAAATGAGGTACAGTCCTCCCATAAAGAGACATCGCACATCGCTAGTCCAAACCATAAAGTGATCATCACTGATCAATAAGAAGTGCGAATTACACTAAGCTAGTAAATAAATGAGTTTAGCTTCATGTCCCATAACCACTGACTTAACTTAAGTATTTACGAAAAAATTGTAGATTTCCACTCGAAAATTGTCACAAGAGATCAATGGAACAAGTCCCAGAACTAACCGACAAAGTAAATGCAAGCGTTTCATACCACTTGTTTTGCTAAGTTGTGTAATTAGATTTCTCGAACGAAAGAGGTAAAGGTTTATGTATACTAATAGATTAAAAAAATGGATTTGAAAATGAATTCTGTATTAAAAGTAACGTTTAAATCACTTTTGCGGAAGAGTTTGAATATTTACTACCAGTATAGAAACCTTTGAATATTAAAGTCACAAATCACAGAAAACGATTGTAAAAACAATCGCTCATCAAAAATTCACATTCGAAGACATGAATCAAATCTAAAGGAATCGATACCAAATCCATCAAAATGGATATTCTCTAAAAATCCAGAAAAAGAAGTCATCAAAGTCGATAAAAGTGATAATAACTAATTGGATCAACAAAAATCGATAAACATTGGAAATTTACTCAGAAAATAGGCAATTAGGCAAAACTAAATAGTTCCAGACGCCTAAGGGTTAATCCAGACATATGGATTTGGGTTCTGGAAATATTTTAGAACCATCTCAAACATCTGAACTCTAATCAGACGTTTGAAAACTAACCACACGTCTGGTAGGTTTGGACCAGGCGTCTGGTCCAAGTCTGCCATTTTTATTTTATGCCGGGACCATAACTAGATGTATGGACTTGATCAACTAGACATCTGGTTGCCTGATCTGGGCAACATTTTTCCTAGGCCAGCGATGGCCAAATTGATTCGGAAGCGATCGGACGACCGACGGAGGCTAGGGATTATGCCAAGCGACCACCCATCCTTATAGGCTCTTCGATACACCCCAAATGACATGTCCAAATATCCAAGATAGGATTTTTAAAGATTTTGATTTCAAAACATCAAAACTTGGAAAATTCACCAAATCAATTCAATTCAAAAGCAAATGAACATGAATATATATTAGGAATTCATACCTAACAACAATGAAAATTATAGACGTAGATGTGAGTTCAAAAACTCACCTTTAACCAAAAACACAACAAATGAGAAGCTGTAAAACAAAGGAAAGATCAAGCACTCTTCAACTTCAACTCTAAAAGCTCCAATCTATGATCAAATGCAAATATTTTCTAAGTTAGGGTTTAGGAATTTCTAAAAATTGGAGAGAGATTGAAGCGGCTAAGAAGAAGAAGATGCTTATTTAAGCTACTCATTGATTTTGGAGCTTGCACTTGAATTTCCTAGCAAAAGTAGGATTTAGGAATTTTGATTTCTTTTCTCTTCCCCTATTTTTACTTTAGCTTGAAGTATTATGAAACAATAGAATGGGTGAAGAGGAGTTGGATAAGAGTTAGGGTATTAGATGAATTTAAGGGCTGAAACCCAAAGTCTAATAGAAAAATAGCAAAATTCTACTCAACTCCAAACATATAGATGTTTATACTCAAAAAGATCGCAACGCCATTTTAGACTCAATGGAAGTGGTCTCGAGTCCTAATTCGACAGTTTATGAAAAGTAACATTTTAGACTTTAATCTAATTAATGATGCTGTATTTAAATAAAATATTTAAATATGCAATCATAACATATGCGGGTTGTTACAATGACAATTTGAACCAAACATTATTAATTTGAGGATCGGTTTTTAGGTATCAGTTTTAGTGTCAATGAGTATCATTTTTGAAAATATCTTTTTTCCTGATTTTTGTTGTATTACTTCAGTTGAATAAAATTACAATCTGAACCAAATATATTTTTGCTGATGTTTTTCTTTTCTTTTGGAGTGGTAAGAATAGCCTTCTCATTTTTATTTGTATTCAACGATAATATTTTCAACACTTGGTTGTCCTTTGATTGTTCTTTTTATGATTTGAAGAATGCAATTTGTCGATATTGGCCTCAACTTACTCTTTCATCCATTGAGATTTCTTAAGTGCTTGAGAATAAAGTCGTCATGGTTGATACCGATTTCGATCTTCAAAGTAGAATTTATTTTCAATTTTATAAAAAGAGTGCATTCTTTCCTTTTGCTATCAAGGTTAAGAGTTCTCTATTGGAAAATAATGGTGGTAGTTCTATTTTGATTTTATCTACTCTTTCTAGTTATTTATCTTCTAGTGGATATTTGTGTTCCGATGTTGTTGTCTGTAGTAAAGTTATTTGAACAATATATTGAAGAGAAGTTCAACATTATCCATTTCTAATTTTGTTGCTTTTTTTGGAGGAGCTGATGATTTTAAAGAAATTTTAATGGCATACCAACTAGAAAAGGGATACGAATTATGTTTTGAAGAATTGTGCTATGAGAATTACTACTATTTTCTTTTCCTACAATGATGGCTGTCTTTTTGAAGTGCATTTGTGATTCGAGACAACTATATAGATTTTTCATTAGACATATGGTTACTGCATTCTTGTGGGACTAGTCTTGGAAATGTGAACAATCCATATCTTTTTAGTGCATTTGTTAAATTATTAATCATTGATGAGATTCGTGATTGTCCTAATAAGAAGCCTAAAAATACAATTGATGACTTTAGAAGAGAATGCGATCTTACTTTATCTTATCTTTTGCTTATTCTGGAAACCAACTTACTTTGATGGAATTGCGTAGTAATGATGTTATGTCCTACAATGATTTGAGTTAATATTTGGAAGCACTGAAGAAGTATAATCCATGTAGTTATGCCGAGATGGATTTTAATCCTTGTAGCAATCGACTTGAGATGGTTTTTTTACTGGTTTTGGTGCTTGTATACTTGATTTCAAGCATTGTCAAGCTTTGATTTTTTGTAGATGCTACTTATATAAGGGGATTTCTAGGTGTTTTGATGAGTGTTACTGCGAAAAATGGTGATCATAGTAATTTTTTTATTTTTGTTTGTCTGTGAGTTATTTGGTTGTGTTGTGTGATTATTTTGAAAACCACCTAGTATTAGTTTTTCAAGTTTTGTTAGTATCTATTTTTTTAGTATTGGTTATTGTGAAAAAAGCAATATTTTGTAGTATTGCATTTGTGTCATTAGTGTATATTAGATTATTTCGTAGTATCAACTTTTAGATATCGGAATTTAAACGTGTTTTAATGTATAGTATCAGTATGTAGTTATCAGTTTTGAATTGGCAGTTGATTAAATTTTGTTTTGAAGTTTTTTTATTTGCAGGTTTTTTTTCTTTAACTATGGTATAGTTTCTCTAGAATATGTGGATAATTGGAAATGGTTTTTGAATCATTTGAAACAAATGCTTTAAGAAGATCGTGATTTGCTTTTTATGTTGGATAGCCATCAAGGTTTGATTTTATGCATTCGTGAAGTTTTTCCTTCATCCATTCATAGTTATTGCTATCTTCATATGGAATAGACTCTTCTTTCAACTATATTGGCAAAGAATGCTTATTTTTCTATTGATGATTTGTTCAACATATGTTCTAGAGCTTCTACTTGTATGAATTTGAAGAAGCATGTTCCTTATTTTGTGAAATAAACGGTGCTGTTGTTGTGAATTTTTTGACGAACAAGCCTTATGATAAGTGGGATGACCTATTTTTTCGGAGAAACATTATAGTGAATATAGTTCAAATATTGCTTTAAGTTTTAATAGTTGAATTTTGGATGAACGAACATTGCCTATTGCTACATATTTAGATGGTATTTGTATTAAAGTTATGAAATGAATGGCTAGAAGAAGAGAAGAGTGTCGTTTGTGGAATACCACCATTTGTTCATCTATTAAGTTTCTTTTAAGTGAATTGATAGGAAAAGGATTTGGATGTGATGTATACAAGCCTTCGCAGTTTGTTTTTGAAGTGGAATCGTCAAATTCTCATCATGTTGATCTTAAAGAATGGATTTGCAGTTGCAATCAATGAAAAGTTAAATGATTTCCTTGTGCTCACTTTATTAAATGCATGAATAAGTCAAAAATGTTCGTTTATGGTTTTGTTGAGTTTTATTTCACCTTGGATGCTTATCGTTTTTCTTACGCTATGCTATTGATCCTATTCCTAATTTTGATAAGCCTATGTTGATGAAACTATTAAAGATCTTATTGAGCCAACTAAGGAGAAACGAGGTATTGGTGGGCCTTCTATAAAACGAAAAGAAGGATTTGCATATTTTTAAAATAAGAAAAATAGATGTGGTGTATGCAAGCAATATGTTTACACTAAGCGTAATTATCATGCTTCTAAGAAGATATGATTTGATTTTCATATTTTTATGAATTTGTTGAGAGTTATACCTGGTTGTATGTCTTTTTGGCAATTTTATGTAACTAAACTTGGTTATATAAGTATATTGGTTTAGCATATACTAAATTTGACATTAATTTGCTCTTTGTAGTTGAACATTGTTATATAGTATTAATGTCAGATAACTATTATTTGTTTTGAAATATATAAATAGCATCAGAAATGGTGTATTATTATGTTTTTATGCTATTTAGTTTATTCATTAATATTTATTGTTTGGTATCAGTTTTTTTACTATTAGCGTAAGTTTTAGGCATGTAAAAAATGTGGTATCAGTTTTCGTATGCTATTAGTATCAGTTTCAAATATTACAAATTACGGTATCGGTTTTTGTATGCTTTTAATACCAGTTTCATGTATAAACAATTATGGTATCATTTTTTGCGATTATGATCATTTTCACATGGTGATTTTTATTTTCTTTTTAGTTTTGAAGCGACTGCAATTATTTGTTTGCAGAATTGTGAAGTGCTAAACTATGAGAAGAATTATAAGCTTAAATGTCAATATATAATGTAGACTATGTTATATTGAACAGTTGGCAGCTCAATATATGATTTAGAAGTGTAAAAGTGTTGTTTGGCATAGTGCTGTTGTCAAATTATCTCAAACAGATGTTGGGTATCAGTTTTGCATATATGTAGGTATTTGTTTTGTTATAAATAATAGTCAAAATAATTTATTAAATAACCAAGCATGAATTCCAATCAAACGGCTACTAGGTATGAGTTTCCACCATTTTGATATTGCTTTTGTCATACATGGCAGTGAACAAAATAAATAAATTTATAGAGTGTCATATTATAGCAAACAATTACTGTGTATCGTTTTTACATAAATACAGATGTATGTATGTATATATATATATATATCAGTTTTATCATAAATAATCTATAAAATAACTAAGCATGAATTCCTATCAAATAGATACTAGGTATTAGTTTTGCACTATTTTGATATAACTTTTGTCATACATGACAGTGAACTAAATAATTAATTTGTAATGCATCATATCACATGAAACAGCCATTGGGTATCATTTTTACATATACATAGGTATCAGTTTTGTTGTAAATAACATTTAAAATAATTTATAAAATAACCAAGCATGAATTTCAATCAAACAGGTACTAGGTATGAGTTTTGGGTTATTTTGATATAACTTTTGTCATCATGACATTGAATTAAATAATTAAATTTATAGAGTGTCGTATTATATAAAACAGCCACTGAGTATCATTTTTGCATATGTATGTATCGGTTTTGTTGTAAATAACATTTGAAATAATTTACAAATAATCAAGCATGAATTTCAATCATACGTGTACTATGTATGAGTTTTGCACTATTTTAATATCACTTTTGTTATACATGACAGTCAACTAGTGGATATATAGATTACTCAAAAAGTTCAAATGACAAGCTCAATACAATGAAGATGACATGGACTTGGAATGTTCAGAAATTCTTTCAAATGCAAATAACCAGTCATAATTGAATTTAGAATTTTTCTATAGCAAGAAAAAGAAAACATAAATAATACAAGCAATATTCAATTTGTCAGCTTAAGTTATAGGCAATTGTCTAATTTAAATATTAAAAATAATGAACGCAATTTCAAATAAAATACAGATCTCTATTAATGCATGTTATTAGTATCATTTTCAAGTATAACAGAATACGACATAAGTTTTGTATTGTATTAGTAGCAGTAATAGTTTCAGGTTTGTAAAAAAATAGTATCAATTCATGCACACTGTTGGTATCACTTTTAAGTGTAAATAGAAATATATTTACAGTTATAACATAACATCAAGTGTAAGAAAAGATAATCAAGACTAATTTTTACATCAGAAATAAGTTCATAGTTTTTACAACAAATTGACATAATATGAAGAAGTTTTTATATCAACATTAAAAAAAGCTAAATTTAATTGGTTCTAACAAAACATCTCAAATGTATATTAGTTCAACTGAACATAACAGCAGTTTTACAACAAATTTACATCTTTATTTTTTCTTCCTCTTACAGTCTTGATATGAACTTGGCTAAATTCCAACAGTGATCATTGTCCGTCGGTATCCTATACATGATTCTTATTCCTGTTTTCAATATTTGTTTAGGTTTTATTTTAGTTGGAATTTTGCTCTTGTTCAATGATATGATGAATATCATGACGTATATACCGCAGTCAACACTGTTTAAAGAAAAATATATTGTCGGTATTAGTTTACATCACTTGTGTATCAAATATGCACAAATATAAAACATTGTAGTTAAGAGATAATGGTGAAAACAAATAATATGCTTTGAAATGAAGCAATTAACAATTTTAATTTCAAAGTTATCATTAGTTTTAGCATCAATTTTAGTGCCTATAGGTGTCATTTTTATGATTTGTTATAGTTGTTTTGTTTTGGTTTTGATTATATACAGGTTTAGTATCAGTGTTGTGTATGTAAGTATCAATTTTGTGCCTTTAGGTATCAATTTATCCACATATGGTATCATTTTTGATTCGAAGCAAATGCTTATTTAATTGAAAGATAAAAGCTTCTGTATAAAGCGACTTCAATTTAATGTAACAAGCATATAAAGATGTATAGAACTTCATATGAAAGAATATAACGCAAACAGATAACAAGTACTAAGTATCCAGTAACTATCAATTTAGTATCACTATTAGTTTTAGTTCTAGTATCAATTTTGTTCTCGATGGGTATCATTTTTAATAAAAAAATAGCTAATGTGTCCGATGCTTCCCGTGTACACTAAGTTTGATGTATTTCATCGGCTTCACTTCCATATCTTATGTATTTTTGCTTCTTCGGAGTTCTTGCAGCATTTCTTCAACTTGTTTTCTTTATTAGAGAAAAAATGGTACATAGTTAGTTAATGTTCACTTTGTTTCAATTATATTAGTTAATTTTTTTTTAAAATATCATTCCAATTTCATTGCTTCTTTTAGGCTAGGGTTGTTCCTATTATAAATCTTCTAGAATGTGAAGAATCTATATAACATCGTTGCATTGTTGGTTATGTCAAAGTTACTAACCTCCAATGGTCTTCACAATGCAGAGGGTAAATAGCTTCTACATCTTTAACTTGCACGATTTCTTTTTGCAGCAAAAGTGGGCACAAACACTCAAGAATAGAATAGTAGAGTAATAAATAAAGAATATTCAAAATTAAATAGAGAGGATAGGTAAATAAGCAATTAGAATAAAGAAATAACAAAGATACGAGGATTTATAGTGGTTTGGCGTTGTATGCCTACGTCCACTTTGAAGAACTTAATGTATTGATCAGTTGTAAATCTGATTACAATGCAATAATGATAAAAGCACTTGATTGCAATGGAGTCCAAAGCAGCAAGCAGCGTAAAGATCTTTTAAATAAAGAAAGTATTTTGTATTTATAGGTGAAGATGACAAAATATCATGCTGAAAATTTGACAGAAGACTCTCTAGATCTGCAGGGGCCTATTAGAACGATCGCAGGTTCCATTCACAATTAGTAACAATCGGTGTCGATCATTTGTTTTCTTTCCAATAGTGATGCGATCGTTCATGGTAACCCTCTAATATTTCTAATGCATGTTCCCAAAATTTGGTGTCACTCTGAGTTGTAATTTGTGAAATATTAACCAGTCTTCATCGAGTTGGATCATTTGGCTGAGTTTATACGATCGTTCGTGAACGATCGGTGCCGATCATTCAAATTTGTTCCTTTTGTCATGCAATTATTCCTAGAGACTCCTCTTTTTAGTGTATTGATGCTCTGAAAGTTTTAAGGCTTTTGAACTTGTAGATTTTGAGATAATGATCGATCATCGTTGAATTGAGCCAGGTAATCTATACGATGCGATCCATAGTATTGAATATGGATCGTGCCTATTCTATCTTCAGAGAATAGTGAAGTTCCACATTTTAAGTGTTTTATTGAGTTATCCTCCAGCTTCCGCTTTGCTATTGCTTCATGGTATCATTTAGCCCTAATCTTTAGGCTTTGTGATCGTTAATCTGATACATCGATCCTGATGACAATTGAGTCTGTCTTGTCCGATTGCTCAAGATATAGCCAGGACGAAAGACCGGATAATATTTTCCCTCCAAATTACATCTTATTTGAAAATGAAGTGCTTTGAATCATTGCAAATTTCTACTGTCGGAAAGGATTTCATCCAGTTCATTGAATAGCCGCCATCCTTTTGTTCATTCGCTTTGTATCGAGAGTCGCATCTCCTTCCATTTTTCATAACTATTGGTCGATTCTGGATTATTGCTTGTCCATGATTATCTTATTTTGTTTCCAATGATTATTAGGCTCTAACAATCTTGCTTAAACCCTCCTTCAATTGATTTTAGGTGAGGATTCAATTTATGTTGATTTCAAAAACTTAATTTTGGAACGTATACTAGCACGTATACACGTTTATATCTGACCCCTGGTCACGATTGCACATTTCACAGGTCGTCGTTACGTTTCTTTTTTTCATTTTTTCTCCTTTAAAAAAATGATCACATCCGATCATTCACTTCTAAGACGAACCATTTGATTGTTTTAAAACGATCATAACATTGTCTTAAAGGAATGATCGGCCTTGCTCCTGAGCTATGAAGGATCGGCTCATTCTCTTATATAGATACTTCTCACTTAGCTGCTCCATCCTTTCTATTCACTTCCGCTTCATTCCTAGTCAAACTGGAAAGAGAATAAACCGCTTGCCGCTTCCTTTTCATTGTTCTAACAATGATATGACTCCTAAATCAAAGACCGGTCCTCCACCATTAAATCTTCGGTCAATCATCCTCTTCACCATATTTGTTTTTATTTCTTCCATCTTCTCAATTCTCGTCCAAGATCAAAGTCGAACCAGCTCCATTCTTCGAATCTTAATATCGGTAGTTTGATTTTGATTTGTATATGGATTTGATAGCAAGATTTTGGGTTTGCCAACATTGCAGTGTTCGATTAAAACGAAGGAGTCGACTAATGTGAAAGTAGGTTGGTGGAAGAAGTGCTTTGACCGATCGTTTTTAGATATGATAAAGTGGTTGTGTTGGATATGAGGATCGAATACGATCATCCATGATTTATCGGTTGTAGTGGTTGGAACGAATGATTGGATATGGATCAATTCGAATGATCGGATGGAGGATCGAAGCGAATGATCGGATGTAATGTTTAGAACGAACGATCGAATGTGGATCGATGAGAACGGTTGGTTGGAGGAATAGTGTGGCACCTAGCTTGACTATAGATGATTGTTATAGAACGATTGTATATGAATGATCGTTGTGAAACAATTGGGTATACTTTGATGAAACGATCGGTTGTCAGCAATGAACATAAAATGAAATTCAATCATATAAACTTGGACTTAGAGATGAGCTTCGGCCTTGAACACTTGAGAGAACATACATAACTCATGCTTGATATGAACCACATACATTGAAATACATGACATTCGAATTATGACATAGACAAACGCCTTGGACAGTTCTCTTGAAACTCGTCTATCTCTAAGTATAAAAATCAAACATAAGACCACTGACAATCAATCCTGAGGTTCAAGCTAAATCCTTCCCTATCGATGCAGAGAACCGGTTGAGATGGTAAGTAATGGCGATCACTCCAGTCGAATCACGAAGTCTTGTCACAATTTTGTCTTTAATTCTTTGTCATTTATCACTACTTTGCATGGCAATTCACCACACAACACTAGCACTCACTTTGCATGGGAGGGTGTAGGTTATTTTTATCTAATAATGATTTTTTGCTAAGTTTAATGGCGTTGGATTCCAGATGTTTGGAACGTCATGCAGCTATGCACGCTGGACCATCTTCTCAGCACAACAACTCCGGTGCCGAGTCGAGTTCTGCCACTGAATCAGACGATCGATCTCCTAGCCATCAATCCAAGCAACTGGAAAGCTCCGGTCCACCATTTGATTTATTCTCCATCGTTCCTACTCTTCTAGTAGAAATCATCGGTCATGCTCTTGACACATTGAAGGATGCAGTCTTCTTGGAAGATCCTTTGGATTCTGTGGCCTCGAAGATTAGTAAAGCTGATCATTGCCGAATCTATAAGAGACACAAGATTTCATTTGATGATGTGCTGGCCTTGAAAGGGGATGACAAAGCTTACAAGCCTTCTGAGGGACATACAACGTGCGATAAATTTATGTGTTGGGCTGAATGTGTTCGGCCATTTAACTTATATATCCGTGAGGTTCTACATTATTTAAGAATAGCCTCGGCACAATTACGTTCGAATGGCTACGCCCTGCTCAAGTGCATTTACATGGTGTTTATGGAGTTCTTATATCGCCCTCCAACTGCCGAGGACATTCGATTCATATTCACCTTCAAGCAACGGACAGGAAGTCTCTCATTTATATTTCTAGAGTAAGCTAAGAAGTGCCAAACCTTAGCAGGTACTTGGAACAGATTAAGAACTTTCAAAAGCAAATGGTTCTTCATGCGATATCTACCTGGCTTCGCTCGACGGTGGTTGGAAAGACATAAATGTCACACTTCACTTTAATTCATATGCTTACATCTGGGTTTTATCCTAAACTAAGCAGTTTTTCTGATTTTTTATAGGAAATATTGTAACGATCCCGTTTTTTAAGCCAAATTAATTTAGCAATTAATTCGATTTTTGGATTAAATTAAGAATTAATTTGGTAATTAATATGAAACTTTGGATTAAATTGTGAATTTAAATTGAAAATGTGATTAATATACATATATAAGTTTTTAAATAAAGAATTTGATTTGGAAATTTAAATAGATTATAATTTGGAATTTGAATTTGAGATTCAAATACATATATGTTGAAAAATAAATATTTGGAAAATATTTATAGATTGTGAATGAATGAAATATATATATTTATGAAAAATATTGTTTTAATTGATTATATATTAATTTTTAATTTGAAATTTAATAAAAATAATAAATGTTTGAATAATATTTGGATTTGAAAATTCCATAAATTAATACTAATAGGAACTTATTTTTTTATTATACAAATATTTTGAAAGTTATAATTTGAATAAAATATAAATAAATTTTTCCAAAAGCTATTTAAAGAATTAAATTCAAGTATATATATATATATGTATTTATATATTAGTGTTTATTAATTATTAAGTTATATTCTTTAAAGAAATAATACATATATTACATAAACATGTAAAAACATAAGCTAAAAGGGTTTTAACAAAATTTTAAATTTATTTAAAGAAAGGATTTAAGCATAAAAGTGATGTTAATGACATTTGTAAATCAATAGGAGTATGAAATTTACGAGTATTAAATTATTATAACTTAGTATTAAAAAGTGTAAATATATTAAACAAGTGGCAAAATTAACATCTCCTTTTAATTTAGAAATTTTAGGAAATATGCATAAGAGTAAAAAAAAAACCAGGTTTCAATACTCTTTCACTTCCATTTCTGAAAAAAAAACTGAATCAAAAGTAAAACCAGAGCAATTTAAAGATTCTCAGATCAAAAGTAAAACGTAAAACAAATTTAAAAAACAAAACTACAAAATCATCTCAACATCAAAGTCTTCAAACCTGGAAATTAAACAGTAAAGCAATTCAAACAAATCTGGGAAAAGCAAAAGCTTTAAGCCTGGAAATGAAGCAATCAGATCAGCTTCAAACAAGTATCAAATTCAAGGGCAAATCAAGAATCCAGATTTAAACAAATAAAAAAATATAATACTGCTCTGTTCAACAGTTAATCAGGTGAGCAAACTCCCCTTTTAGAACCTGAATCTGCTATGATATCTTGATGATATCTATCTGAGGTTGTTTGTATTAATGTTAATGTGCATGCTTGTCAGTATGTGTGTGTGTGTGTGTATATATTATAGATATATATTTGAATGCATGTCTGTCTCTCTTTCTAATAACAGACTAATAAAATTCAAGGAAAATTTATATCTCATAATCTAAAAGGATTTGGTAATGATCTTTAGAAGAAAAGTATTTGTATTGACCTGATTTAAATTTCAAAAATAAATTCGAGTGAAAACATTAGTAGTTATTCCAAAAGTGTTAAATTACAGTGAAAACTGTTAAAAACCCGAAAAATCAATCTTCGAAATTTTATGATTTGATTCCATAATTGAGTTTGTATTAGAAGATGATGATTTTAGGAAATCATTTCATAATTTTTAAGCTTATATTTAATGAGAATTTGTAATTTGAACGATGATCGGTATTTGATCAAAATCAGACGATCGCGTGGATTGTTGATAGTGGGATCATGTTTGGAGGAAGGTTGTGGATGGGTGGTCGTAGGAGAAATGCTTGGAGATTTATAGATGGTCGAGGTTGTTGATCGATGGCGATTTAGGGTTTAAAGACCGGTTTAGGTGGCTGTTGAATTCGAGGCTTGATCGTCATCAATGTCATATTGAGTTGCACCGATCTGAGGGGAAAGGAAAAAGGGACTTCAGCGAGGCTATGGTCATGGTGGCGTAGGTCCTGATGGCCAGAGATGGCGAAATGTGGAAGGTTTGTTTGGTCGGGTTGTACTAGTTTTTTTCGATGACTTGCTCGATTTTGAATTCTTATCAAAGTGAATGATCTGAACGTTAGTGAGGGATGGGGGCATGTTTGTCGTCGTGCTTGAGATATCGATGATGATCGAAAGTCAACCAAATGATCATGCATGTGCACGAGTGTCAATCACGTATCTGGAAATTTCATTAGTTGGAGAAGATGAAGATTACTCGGGTCAATCCCAAGACGTTGGTGAGTTTGCCTCGAAGTGGGATGAGTTTGTGAGTTACTTGCGAATGACTCGGGTGCTTGGTCGTGTTTTCTGGTAATGGACTCAGATTTTAATGTGTTGAGTTACCTGGTTTGTAAAGAAAGTAAAGTATGAGCAAGTTTTATTAAAAGCAAGAAAAAAATTTCAAAGTTTTAAGCTTAAAGAAAGGATACAAGGTTTAAAAGCAAAACAAAAACAAATGGTTAACAAGTTTGAACAAGTTTTTGAGGATTTAAATTGTTTTAAACTATTTGTTTTAAAGGTAATTATAAATTAGAGTAATTATGTAGTTGAATTAATAAGTTTTAAAAAAAATTAAAAGAAATAGTAACCAAATTCCTAAACAAAGTTTTCAAATGGTTTTAAAGATTGAATTCTGAAATGTACAAAATTATTTTGGGTTTTGAGTAATCATATTGGGATAATTATTGAACGTAATTAATTTAAGGGTGATTTTATTAATGTAAGTAATTAATATATGATTCCTTAATAAAATTAATTACTTAATGTAATTAATAAAAGATTCTTACTTAATGTAATTAAGGTATAATTAATTTATGTGGTAATTCGGGTCATGACAACTTGGTATCAGAGCTGAAGGTTGAAACTTTAGCTCAGGAGTATAACACATAGGCAACTCATTAGAGATAGGGTGAAGTATACCCTAGAATGAGTATATCCCAAAGTTATCCATTCGTGTGCCTCAGTAAATTCTCTTACTATCCACTGATAGTGAGTATGAGTGCAAGAAGAGCACGAGATAGGGGATAGCGAAGTACCACTACAAATGGTCAATGCCTGCAACAACATGGAAACAACTCTTCTCAATCTCCTTTGATCCAATATCAATTCTTTGATGACTTACTGGCAGCTACAGAAGGAGCTTCGGTGTAATGGTAGCCTTGCGAACCGTTGTAGAAAATTCCTATTTCGTATTCTCGTTATCAGTTTTTCGTTTTTAACCTTAATGAATTGAAATTTTAAATTGAAATAATTAGTTAAGCTAAAAGTTAGATTGTATCGATAAAATGATTTCAGTTAAAACCAAGTTTTGTTGTAATTTCTTGTGGGGATCAAAGTTCGAAGAGGGACAAGTTGGTGTATACTTTAGGATATTTCAACCTGGATTGAGTATCCATTGTTTATTCTGTTGGGTCCAGATATATTCTACGAACGGTTAGTTATCCTTTTGAACTAACCAGTGCCCTTGTAAACCTCGCAGACTGGATGACCCGAGTACTTCGTGAGATATTGATTGAGTTCGTTCTCATATTTATTGATATTCTGATTTGGTGAGCCAAATACAGAATAGATATTCAGCTTGATTGACGAGTCGACTCTCTATCTGCGTGTATGCATCTTTTGTTTGCCTCACTGTCTAGCAAATTTCTGGGACGAAATTTTCTTAAGGGGGGAATCTGTAACGATCCCGGTTTTTAAGCCAAATTAATTTAGTAATTAATTCGATTTTTGGAGTAAATTAAGAATTAATTTGGTAATTAATATGAAATTATGGATTAAATTGTGAATTTAAATATGAGATTAAATTGAAAATGGAGGAATATATATATATATATATAAGTTTTTAAATAAAGAATTTGATTTGGAAATTTAAATATTTATAAATAGATTATAATTTGGAATTTGAATTTGAGATTCAAATACATATGTGTTGAAAATAAATATTTGGAAAATATTTATAGATTGCGAATGAATAAAGTATATATTTATAAAAAGATATTGTTTTAATTGATTATATATTAATTTTTGAATTTGAAATAAAATAAAATAAATAAATGTTTTGAATAATATATGGAATTCTATAAATTAATACTAATAGGAACTTGTTTTTTTAATATACATATATTTTGAAAGTTATAATTTGGATAAAATATAAATAAATTTTTCCAAAAGCTATTTAAAGAATTAAGTTCAAATATATATGTATTTATATATTAGTGTTTAATTAATTGTTAAATTATATTCTTTAAAGATATAATACATATATTACGTAAACATGTAAAAACATAAGCTAAAAGGGTTTTAACAAATATTTTAAATTTGTTTAAAGAAAGGATTTAAACATAAAAGTGATGTTAATGACATTTATAAATAGGAGTATGAAATTTAGAAGTGTTAAATTAATATAACTTAGTATTAACAAGTGTAAACATATTAAACAAAACTACAAAATCATCTCAACATCAAAGTCTTCAAACCTGGAAATCAAACAGCAAAGCAATTCAAAACAAATCTGGAAAAGGCAAAAGCTTTAAGTCTGGAAATGAAGCAATCAGATCAGCTTCAAACAAGTATCAAATTCCAGGGCAAAGAAAGAATTCCCGATCAGAACAAATAAAAAAAAAAAAATTACCACTCTGTTTAACAGTTAATCAGGTGAGCAAACTCCTTTTTTAGAACCTGAATATGCTATGATATCTTGATGACATCTGTCTGAGGTTGTTTGCATTAATGTTAATATGCATTCATGTCTGTATGTGTGTGTATTTATATTTATATTTATATATATATATATTTGAATGCAAGTCTGTCTCTCTGTTTAATAACAGACTAATAAAATTCAAGGAAAATTTATATCTCAGAATCTAAAAGGATTTAGGTAATGATCTTTAAATGAAAAGTATTTGTATTGACCTGATTTAAAGTTTAAAAATAAATTCGAGTGAAAATATTTAGTAGTTATTCCAAAAGTGGTAAATTACAGTGAAAACTATTAAAAACCCGAAAAATCAATCTTCTAAATTTTATGATTTGATTCCATAACTGAGTTTGTATTAGAAGATGATCATTTTAGGAAATCATTTCATAATTTTTAAGCTTATATTTAATGAGAAATTGTAAGTTGATCGGTATTTGATCAAAATCAGACGATCGCGTGGATTGCTAATAGTGGTATCATGTCTGGAGGAAGGTTGTGGATGAGTGGTCGTAGGAAAAATGTTTGAAGCATTTATAGATGGTCGAGGTTGTTGATCGATGACGATTTAGGGTTTAAAGACCGGTCTGGGGTAGCTGTTGAATTCGAGGCTTGATCGTCATCAATGTCATATCGAGTTGCACCGGTCTGAGGAGAAAGGAAAGAGGGGACTCTGGCGAGGCTATGGCCGTGCTGGTGAAGGTCCTAATGTCCAGAGATGGCTAAATATGGAAGGTTTGATTGGTCGGGTTGTACCAGTTTTTTTCGATGACTTGCTCGATTTCGAATTCTTGTCGAATTGAATGATCTGAGCGTTAATGAGGGATGGGGGCATGTTTGTCATCGTGCCTGAGATCTCGATGATGATTGAGAGTCGACCGAATGATCTTGCATGTGCACGAGTGCCAATCACGTATCTGGAAATTTCAGTAGTTGGAGAAGATGAAGATTGCTCGGGTCAATCCCGAGACATTGGTGAGTTTTCCTCGAAGTGGGTTGAGTTCGTGAGTTGCTTGCGAATGACTCGGTGCTCGGTCGTGTTTTTTAGTGATGGACTCAGATTTTAATGTGTTGAGTTACCTGGTTTGTAAAGAAAGTAAATTATGAGTATGTTTTATTAAAAGCAAGAATTTTTTTTTCAAAGTTTTAAGCTTAAAGAAAAGGTACAAGGTTTAAAAGCAAAACAAAAACAAATGGTTAACAAGTTTGAACAAGTTTTTGAGGATTTAAATTGTTTTAAACTATTTGTTTTAAAGGTAATTATAAATTAGAGTAATTATGCAATTGAATTAATAAGTTTTAATTTTTTTTTAAAAGAAATAGTAACCATATTCCTAAACAAGTTTTCAAATGGTTTTAAAGATTGAATTTTGAAATGTTCAAAATTATTTTGGGTTTTGAGTAATCGTATTGGGATAATTATTGAATGTAATTAATTTAAGGGTGATTTTATTATTGTAAGTAATTAATGTATGATTACTTAATAAAATTAATTACCTAATGTAATTAATAAAAGATTCTTACTTAATGTAATTAATAAAAGATTCTTACTTAATGTAATTAAGGTGTAATTAATTTATGTGGTAAAATAAAGGTTAATTAACTAATTAACATTAATTAAGGTTAATTAATTGATGATTAAAGGTTGATTAATCATTAAAGAATAATTAATTAAGGGATAAGTAATATGATTAATTAATTAAAATAATTAATTTGAGGATAACTAATTAATTAATGGTTAATTAATTAATGAAAGTGATTAAGGATAACCACTTATTGTAATTTTATTAATTAAATGGTGATTAATTAAGGATTAATTAATTAAGGTTAATTAATTAATGTAATTTATTAAGGATAATTAATTAAAGGATAATTATCTAATTAAAAGATATATTATTTAATGATTAAAGGTTAACTGATTTATAGAGATTAGTTAATTAATGTTTTAAGGTTAATTTATTTATTTTTAAAAGGTTAATTAATTAAGATGATTTGTAATTAATTAATATTAATTAACCGGGATTAGTAATTTATTCATAAGTAATTAATCTGATTTAACTTAATCAGATAATTGATTTTACTTATGGATGTTTGGATTCTATTGGATGTTAAATTATTTGACATCCTTGATGTGTGATGCTCTGTTTTGATTTTTGCCGTGATGGATGTAATTTATTTATCTAAGATGAATCTATTTTATTTATCTGTGATAAATTTATATTATTTATCTATGAATCTGTGAATGAAGATAAGCGTTATAGATTATATCGCTTATCGATATTGTTGTGCTTGATTCTGTAATGATTGATGATGTTGCACTATTGTGTAAACCCCTGGACTACACCTTACACACATGAATATGGAGTGCATGAGGAAATTGGTTAAGTCATAGATTTTTGTAATGGTTTTAAAAGATGAATTTTAAATCCAAATGTTTCTCGGAAAAAGGATTTTTAAAGATAAAGGTTGTTTTGAATAACTTGATATTGAAATTTAAATAATTTGATTTGAATTTAAATTCAAGATTTGAAATTGAATTCCATGTTTGAAAATTATGGTTTTAAAAAGGGTTATGCAAGTTATAAATGTGTTTATATGGGTTTTAAACCTTTTTAAAAGTATTGTTTTGGAAATTTGAATTTAACCCAAATTTTAGATTGAAGGGCTTTAACTTGTGCAAAAGTAATCGGATTTTTTCGAAACAAAAACTATTTGTTTTCAAATAATAATAGCTCTCATATAAAGAAAGGATTTCCAATTTGTGTTGGAAGATTTCAAGTTTGAAATGGAATTGAAATAGTGTTGAAAGCTACGAATGAATCTTTGTGAAAGATGGTTGAACCTTGTTTTGAAATTGAAGAGGATCTTAAAGGTGTATCTTTTGTATAAAAGATTTGAAATGGAATTGTTTTGAAAACTATGAATTGAATGTTTGATTTAAAGATTGGATGAGTTAATCCAATTTAAAAGGGAATTTTTTTAGAAAGGCTATGAATGAATCTTTGTGAAAGATTCGTGAACTTTGTGAAGTTAATCTTTTTGTTTAAAGATTTGGAAATGGTAATTTGTTTTAAACCATTTGAAAGAAAAGTTTTGGGTAATAAGCTGTGACTTAACTGAGATCCCAATATCAATATATTTTTAAACATTGCGCTCATTATTCAGTTTAGCCGCGAGAGGACCTTGTGTCATATAACCCATTTCGAATAATGATACAACGATATGGATAGCATTTGAAGACCGGTGGTGAAGACTGGATATTTTCGAAAGCGTAAGGATTACCCGTCAAATGTCTCTACACCGACTGGTCCCCGGTATAGAGATTTTGTAGGATCGATTTCACCCTAGAGGGGGGGTGAATAGGGTGATAGTGTAAATTATAAAAATTAATCGCGGAAGCTTATCAATTAATTTAAATTCAGATCACAGAATAGCAGCACAGATATAGCAGAATATAAATAACAGAACAGAACAACACAGAATTTACCCAGCTTCGGCAAAACCCTGCCTACGTACTGCCCCCAAGGTTTCTACTAGAAATTAGATAGTCCCTCGCTTACACACGTAAACTCGCTATACCCGCTATTGACTAATCTAACTCTACGCTGAAAACCCTGACCACAACTCAACCACCGAGTTGCGAATTCCCAAACTACACACCGTAGTTTGTCCCCTAGTCACACGACTAGAAAATTAAAAACGGTTTAAAAGAAAAATACAATTTAAAAACAATTTAAATAACAAAACCCTATTTGATAAAAAACAAAGCCCAAATTAATAAAACAAAGGCCGCCCCCTTATTCACTTCTTGAACCCGTTCCTTTTATTTTTCCGTTCGTGAAAAAATGGCCGCTCCTCTTGCAGATTTAGGGCTTCGTCCCTTTGGTGCCGTGCTCTTAAATTAGGGTTTCAAATTGAAGTCGCTGCCTTTGTTGGTTGATTGCAATCACTGTTTCTCTGATTTGCTTCAATTGTTTGCGGCTTCTCCTCCTTGATCGAGTTCGATTGGTTCGGTATGTAATTTGTGCTTTTTTGCTTCTTCTAATCTTTTCGTACTTGAACTCGATAATGTGATTGCCGATGATGATTGGGCTTTTATATAGGTCGAATTCCTATATTTGCGTTCGTATAAATTTGTTTGACTTCGTCTGATAATTATGCTTGAATTCTTCTTGGCTGTACGATTTTGATCTAATGCTGTGATTCATTTTTGACTTATTCAAATTCATATAACTGATGCTCGATCCCCACTGCTTTGAATTGCCGTGCTCATCACGGTGTTGATTTGTGATGTCTGACTTCGTTCATTTTACTGTTGACTATTTCAAAGAATAATGATATGCACTTGATTTTTGAAATTGATTTTGTCCATCTCGTAGTCTTCGTCTCTAGCCATCTTCTCTGGTCGATTTTAACATGAACGTGACTTGACATTTTCTTTGTTGTAACTGGTCGCGAACTTGTAGTCTTTTGTTTGTGTGCTCGAGTCTGCATTGTTGCTGTTTGAAAATACTTGTGCACTTTTGGTTTGAGCCTTGTTTTATTGTATACTTGGCATTGTGTTCTGTGATCTGCACATGTTCATGTTTGTACTGGTTTGGATACTTTGTAGTTGCTGTGCCTCTCTTGTAGCTTTCATCACTGATGCATGTACATTGCTTCATGTTGGTTTGGTTGTTTGATTTTTACTGTCCATATGTTACTGGTCTTGATCAATGCTCGGCCATGTTGCATTCATGTTATTTTTTGAGTTGCAGTGTTGGTCTGACTTGAACTTGATTCACTTGAACTGTCACCGGTTCATTTGATACTGAGTTTGACTGCATGTTCATTGGTACTGCTTCATCAGTTCATATTGAACTGTTTCCTGTCATGTTCACTTGCACACTCGAGTTTGTAATCTCTGATTCATGTTGGTACTGGCTGTTGTAGTCCTGTCCACTCATGTACATGCTTCACTGCAGCCTTCTTTGCATTGTTCATTTTACTGTCTTTATTGTGGCATACTTTGATTCTTTTGAAACTCGAGTTGCACACTACTGTCTTGGTTTTGGGGCTGCTGGTTACATATGCATTCTGGTTCATTTTCGAGTCTAGTTGATGTTGCTGAAATCTGTAGCATCTTGGTTTCACTGATGGCCTGTTGTAGTGGTTGCGACTTGTTTACATTCTCTTCATCACTTCAGTCGTGTATTGCTTTCACCTCTGGCCTGTTGTAGTTTGCATATCACCTTGTTGCAGTTAATGGTTGCTGTGTTGGCTTGATCATGGCCTTTGCACTTTGTAGCTGCCGTGTGCATGAAGTTTTGTAGGCTTGGAATCTTTGTTCATTGATGATTTTGGTCGTTGCATTTTGATTCAGTCTTGTTTCATGTTGGCTTGAGTCTGGGCATGTGTACTCCCGACCATTTTATTGCATTCGAATTTATTTTTGAATTTGCACCTGTGTTGAATCCAGTTTCACAACTCGGGTTTGACCTTGTGCTCGTGTCGTGATTTTCAATGTTATTGCACGTGAGTTGAACCCGGTTTTTCATTTGGGTTTGACCTGTGCGTACCTGTCCCTGTAAAACAATCAAGTGTATATATCGGCGAGCACAGCCTTGTGGCATATACAGTAATACACTGTGTATGTCACAAGTTGTTCTTGTATGATGAATTCAAATTTAAATTATGACGAACAACCCAAATAACTGAGGCAAATACCATTTTCAAAATTCATCTTTTATTTTATATTGCAAAAATATTTTATTTTCAATTTTACTGCGTTAGCTTATATTTTTGCAGATTGCCCAGATGCTGGATTCAAACTGGAATGCAGTTGAAGATAAATACGAGTGTGAGTGATATGTAGTGAGGTTATTAATGTAAACTGAATTGTGATGTAATTGTGATGTAATCAAAAATGTATATGTATAGTGAGAGCTTGAATTTGTACTATCAAAATTGTAATAAATATTTGTTTGAATAAAATATTCGTTTGAATTCAAATTCCGTGTTATTTATTTTATTCTGCAAATATTTATTTAATCTGTGAAAAATAAAATAGTATATTATCAAATACATTTAAACGAATGTATATATGTTTATTATCATCAAACAAAAATCATATAAGCGCATATTCAACAGATTTGATCACCCTTTGTGATGGGAAGTCTGGACGTGATTGGGGACTATCTGGATTTGTAAGGTCTTCTTTGTGAAGTGCCTTCGGTTCTGTTCGAACCCGAAAGGGACTTGTATGGATGTGTGTCTGACATTACACTTTGAGATGTAAAGCTGGTTTCTATCAAATACATTTCTGTTTGGTGGAGGAGCATTTATTCTCTTAGCTTAACACCCTTCTCAGAGACGTACGAGCTCAGAGGTTATGTAGTTGATGGTTACTAGTGATACATTCCCAAATTGGTAATATGGCACACAAAGTGTTGCTGATCATTTGTTGATCAAAGCATGACTTTGTGAAAAGTGTAGCTTTTTGGACGAGACTGCATCAGAACCTCACAACCCGGAAATGGTCGAAAACAGGAAAGATTCACCAAGGTTATTAGGGGTTGCGCTCTTAGGGTATGTCCATTTATTCTGGAAAATGGTGGTATCGTGGTATGGAGCCCAAATACTTAATTCATGTGGACACTGCAAATTTATTACTTTGTGGTTGCTTTATGGTTGAGGATCCTCGGATAAAGGTCGCAAACGACTAGGGATGGCATACTTGTAGGTGTTACTTCCGGGTAGGGGTAACCCGGCCTTGTGTTGGCAGAGAGCTAGGTAAGTTTGCAGGGTGTCCCTTGAGAGGCGTACCCATATGGCAATAGGAAGTTCGTTAGCCTGATCATTTGTTGGAAATCCAATCTCCAATACGTGCCCTTTACGATTGCAGTTGTATAACCTGCCACCTCATGTGGTAGCTATAGCAGGTATAATATAACGGTACCTATGCTGGCTAAGATTAATATTATACTTTCGAAATGTTTTCCACTATGCACTGATAATAATATCAAAATGGTTTTTGCGTATCAAGCATGTTTGACTATCATAAGAAGAAGTCTCCTCCAATTCTGCGTTTGCATGGTGTGTGCGACGGGAGGCCTCATGGTAGTTTCATTTTACAAAAAGCAATACGAATTTCAATCTTAAATTCTTTTGTTGTTTGTTTTTATTTAAAACTGTTTTCGTTTGCTCACACTAGTTCCACGACTGACCTGGAGTTTATTATTCCCTTCCTAAACTCTAGATGCCCACAATTTTCCACACGGGCAGTCTAGAGCTGAGATTTTCAGATAATTAAATAGTAGGTATAGATTCGGTAGCCTTCAGTCTTTTGAAATCTTCTTCGGTCTTTGGATGATTGACCTTGCTTAAGTCCAACTTGATGGTGGTTCGAGCTTTCGATTTGGAGTTTTGGAGCATTGGAGATGGAGTTGCAATTTGGATTCTTAAGCTGTCTCTCTCTTTTAAAGGCATATGTTGGTGTTCCTCTTTTGAAGTTGTTCCTTTCCACTTTGCCTTATATCTTTGATATTATTGATTAATTCTTGTTGTATCATTATTGTAATTCACTGTTGTGCATCAATGATATAGTGTTTCTCTTCCGCTGTGTTGTTGTACTTAATGTGTTATAAGCACCGGCATGAATCAGATTTCAATGGTTGAATCTGCGGCATTCGAATACAAGTGAAGTACGGGTGTCGATTTTCGGACGCTGAAATTCGGGCTGTGACAAATATCCCGCGGTCCGAAGGTAAACATCTTGATGGGGTAGTTTTGACTCTTAAGGGTATGCCCCCTAAAGATAGAGATATTGAGTGCCTCCTTACTGATGGACGTCTCATCAACTTTTGTCTGATGGAAGAAGGCTGGAGCATAGTTTTAGTGAATACTGCAAGAGTTATAGTGGCAAGACCGCGGGTCGTAGTTGGTCAAAGGGGCAACCAAGTTGATCCTGTCATGCCGCCCGTCGTGGAAGCTCAGGAGGTCACCAATTTAAACGCTAAAAAAGCTGAAGGTGACAAGCCCGGTCATGATAACGAAGGATCTGGTCCTGTGGTTGTGGACAAATCTTGCAGACCCCATAGCCATCGGCTCTTGAAAAAAGAAAAAAAGACTCATCTATTGGTCTCTTAACAGTGTCTTTATATTCAAATCAAGCCGCCTACTACTCTTCAAGTTATTTTAGACGAGTTTGCCTCTCAACTATTTGAGCATTTACGCGAACCGCTTACTCATTATCTAACTTGCCAATTTCATACGATGTTGAATATTTTCACTTTATTGATATGAGCGTTGGTGGGTCAGACTCTCCTCCCATAACTGGTGCAGAAATCCCACCTACTACGACATGAGAGGTTACTCCTACGGGAAAAGCTCCAACGTCTGGTCCATTTGGGAGAACAAAAGGACACTTGCACACACTTGCACTACACGAAATTGCACTGCATTAATCTTGTGCCCTTTAATATTTAAAGTTGAATTGCCTCTTTTTCTCCTTTGTAGGAACCATAATGAAGAAGAGAAATATGTTCGGTCTCTCCAGGACTAATCTTGCCAGACTTTGGGCTCATGTTCAAGCCTTTATCGTCAAGGCAGTGGTCATGAGCATGATTCAAGCTATCGCTCCAGTCGGGATCAAGATCGTTAGGATAGATATGACAAAGACAGCCCCGCCCATGACAAGCATCGATCAAAATCTAGATCCCCTCCTCCGAAGGGTTTTGAAAAGCAAACCGATCGTTGGGACTTGCTTATTGATTCTTCTTGTAGTCCTTCTTTCGTTGCAGTTCCTTCATAGCCTTTAATCCGTTCTTATTCTCAGTGACTCAATGATCACCGTCGTCATAGCGAATATGTTGCTTCTCATTAGTCAGGCAAGGAAAGTGCTCATGTTGCAACAACTACTGAGGATCATGAAATTGATCCAGCCACTTGTATGGCCCAGCTCAACAAAGAGTTTCCAAACTTATGCTTTGATGGGTTTTTCTTTCCTCCTAATCTAAAAATGGTCCCTTAGAAAGCTCAAAAAATAACAGTGGACCGTGTTATTGATATCCACAGGCAGTATGAGTGGATGGAGGTTGTATAGGAAATGTCCAAAGTATCCTTCGAACGAGCGGCAAAGATTGAAAAACTAAAGAGCCAAGAGGCCTAAGATAAGAGGATTATCGATACTTTAACAAAAGAGCCGTAAACTTCAAGGAACTCTCATGCAAAGGCCGAGAGAAAAATTTAGACCACCGTCAAGGCTTTAGAGGATGAGAAGACCAGACATCTGGATGAAGTTCAAATGCTGCATCATCAAAACCATCAACTTGCAGTTGAAAGTGACACAAACCCAAAAGAGGATAGCCGAACTTGAAGCCAAACTTAAATGTGAAACTAAGGAGAAAGATGAGGCATGAAAGATTGGTCTGGATGCCTACAAGAAGCTAGTGAAGTCAGGCTCGAAAGGGATGCGGCTGATGAGAAATCCTAAGACGTTGATGCCCTCATTCTGTGTGAAGTGGATACCACTAGCGAGAAAACTAGAGAATAAGCAATGAATGAACTTGACCCATTGCTTGATCACTACAACACCAATTTTCTTCAGTATAGAAACCAGGAATGGCCTGGAGATGACTATCCCTATCAGCTTTCGCGTGCTTTGGAATTTCTTGTTGCTAAGGAAAAGAAGGCACTTATTTCAAAGGAGATTGATCTGACAAGGTTTGTGGGCGAGATCTTACTGCGCGATGAACCCAAAATTTTACATGATGCCTAGCTTGTATTTCAGCAAGAGCCTGCTAAGGCCTATCAACATGGTGAAGGTTTTGGGTCTGTATCACCCGAAGTTGCAACTAATCCGCCCTTAGTGTCTTAGGGTATTCATAGCACTACCATGGGTTCTTTCACTATTCCAGGATACAAACCAGACAAGCCTTAATATGAAATTTACAATGAGCGTTTTCCAATTCCAAATGAAATTCTGATTGTACTCCAGCTCGTCTTGGGAGCCAGGTCGAGAAAGTATCTCATTGACATCTCCCGGCTTTGAAAATGTTTGGGTGTTACCGGTTGATATTTCTATTCTTTTTAGCTATGTTTTTTTAGTTTAGGTCCTCCAACTGCAGTTCCTCCTCTTCAAGAATTCTAAAAAGGGCCTCAAGTATACACAATGGAGTTTGTTATAGTTACAACCTCAGCTATTACACAAGACGTTATAGAAGATCGGACTTTCATATTCGATGAGCATATGGTGGATGCATTATTGAAGGGAAGTAGTGATTCGGGCCATGAAATCCCAATAGATGATGATGTTGTGATCATGGGTACCTTTGATCCCACTAAAGAGCTCCGTCTAAAGGAGCGCACTGAGAAGGAAAAGTCGTTGAAGAAAAAGGCTAAGGCCAAGCCAGTTAACGTGGACCCCGAAGATCCAAATCTTGTCCCGCTTCAAGTCATTCGTCTAAGTGGGTCGATTCCTGGGGATGAGATCCCCTATCTTTCTAAGAATGATGCTACTTTGATCCCCGTATTTAGCAATATCTCTCCAAAAAGGTAGAGGCGGTGTAGGATCAAAGAGAGGGTCGAGCGAGAGCTCGAGCGGATCCACCTCTAAGAAATCAAGGAAGAACAAGAGTCTGAGAAGTAGCCTTTGGGTCGGCTTGATGTGTAGATAGCTTATATTGCTATTCTTTCTCATTTTTTGGTCGTGGTTGTGTGGGTACGGGACACTTATAATTCTCATTTTCTGGATAAATTTGTTTTGCAACTTACAAGTTTAATGTGAATAAAAGTTCTCTTGCTTTCGTGGAACTCTTATCTGTATTTATGAAGTGAACGAGCTATTACATTTTCCATTCAATGTACTTGTAATTTGTTGCTCATTAGTTTAGATATTGATTCGATTCATCAATCTCATGGCCTCCCCGAGGTTGTGGCCTCGAGTCGTATTCAAGTCTTAAGGCTCGAGCCTTAATGTTACGTTCTCGAACTCAGTGGTTAAGCAATTATGTTTCGATCCCTATCTTGGGTTGCTAGAATTAATTAGTGGATGGTCGAGTTCCATCTCTACTACCTTCGTTCTCGTCCTGCCAAATTCAGGTGTGAGCTGGTTAAGTAGTAAGTGGTCGAATCACACTTATTTATTCGTTTATACTCATATCCATGCCATGTGGACAAGAGTTATTCCATGGGTGGTCGTTCACACCCGTTAATGTTTGTAATCTAATTCGCACTCTTGGAGTTTGAAGTTGTTTGGAAAATTGTCGAATTCAATTTCCCTTAGTTAGTCATCTTGCCCCTAAGTATGAGGTTTTATTCAACAAGTGATCGATCGAATCATGATCTCTATCAAGTCATATTGACTTTATTGTATGATGGGATTCAGTTGGTCGTATGTCACAACTAATATGCAATGGAATGGCAGATATGATGCAAAATTCACAGCTTTATTGCTGAATGAAGAAAGAAATGACAGAGTCTACTGTTTTATTACATGTCTATAAATTCAGATGCAAAAGAAAGTCCTAAAATTAAATACAGTTGAATGAAAAAGAAATAAACTAAGTGAAATGACATTGTAAATGCTCGCTATTCTACGCCCTTGGGAGTGTAACGCAATCAACAGTCGCTAGCTTGAAAGTTCCCTCTCCAAGTCTCTATACAATGACATATCGTCCTTTCTAAGTAGGATTCATATGCGATAGGGTAGGAAAAATTCATTTCAAGATGAGATCACCGATTTCAAAGGTTCTAAGTCAGACTTAAGTGTTTTAATATCGGGCAACTCGGTGTCGGTGCGCAGCTACCCTCAAATCAGCTTCTTCGCGTTTCTCATCGAAAAAGTCTGAAGATTACAAGAGGAGATCTCTATCAATCTAGGATCGTAGAAGGACAATCGATGAGAAGGAACTTTGAGTTCAATAGGAACAATGGCTTTGGATCTGTAAGCAAAGGCAAATGGAGTATGGCTAGTTGTAGACTTGTAAGTGGTACTATAAGCCCAAATTGATGTCGGAAGTTCATCCACCCACTTGCCTCAAGCCTTTTCCAAACACTTCTTCGGAATGGACTTTATGATTTTGATCACAACTTCAACTTGTCCATATGCTTAAGGGTGAGAAACTGCAGCAAATCTCTTTTCAATATGATACCGACGGTAGAAGTCTTTAAACTCAGCACTGTCGAATTGATTCCCGTTATCAGTTAATACAGTTCATAGAAGGTCAAAATGACAAATGGTATTCTAGATGATGAAGTTGATCACTTTCTTTATTTGTGATCGTGGCTAAAGATTATGCTTTGGCCTATTTGGTGAAGTAATCAAATGTAATGATAGCATACTTTGTACTACCTTCAGAGATAAATAAGGAACCGATAATATCTATGCCTCATATGGCAAACAGTTATGGGCTGACCATTTGTGCGACTTCCATCGGTGGACCTCTAGGAACTTTTGCATAGATCTAGCATTTGTCACATCGTCTTTCATAATCGGCGGCATCTCAGTTGACAATTGGTCAATGATACCATAATGGAGTATATTCTTTGCTAAGGTTTGCCACCTAGTGTGATCACCAGATTTTCCTTCATGGACTTCTTTTAGGGCTCGTTTTATTCCATCATTAGCGATACACCAGAGCAGGAGGATGGAAAAACCCTTTTTATACATAATTTCTTCATGAATGATATATTGTGAAGCTATACGAAGGACTTGTCGTTTTTCATTCCTCCATTCAGGAAGAACTCCCTGTAGAAAATAGTCTTTAATTGGCGTTATCCGCGACTCCTTCTTAGGCTTCATCTCGAATACCCAGTCGATTTCCCACGGGTTTATGCTCAGAATGTTTTGTACTTTGACTGGGCCCAAACCCATTTGTTGTGCATCCATGGTGCCAGCAAGCTTTGCCAATCAGTCGGCCTCTTTATTTTGATCTCGAGAAATGTGTGTAATATCATAGTACTCAAAGTCAATCAATAGTTCTTGAACTTGGGTACGGTATGGAGCGAGTCATTGTCCTTTGGCCTAGTAATCTCCCCTGACTTAGTAAATTATTAACTGTTAGTCACAAAAGATTTCAAGAGATTTGATCCCCAATTCCCTGGCTAGTTTAAGTCTAGAAATCAGAGCTTTATACTCAGCTTCATTGTTTGTTGCTGAGAAGTTAAGCTTTAAGCATAGAAAATTGATCAATCTTCTGGAAATACTAGCACAATTCCATCTCTAGAAAAATGATCATTGGATGCTCCATCTGTATACAACTTCCACCATAGTGTAGGGGTTTCACATCTCTCTGGAAAATCATTATGTGTAGTGAATTCTACTATAAAGTCCTCCAGTGCCTGTTCCTGGATTTCCCACCAAGGAAGATAAGTGATTTCAAATTGGGCCGGTTTGATATTCCACTTGAGTAACCATCTAGACGTCTCAAGTCACTGCAGGACCTGTCATAATGGCTGGTCGATGTAAACGTTGATAGGTTGAGCAAGAAAATAGAGGTAGAGCTTTCGTGAAACGATCAACAAGCAGTATGCCAATTTCTTTATTTTTTGATAGTACCTTTTAGCTCATGTTAATCGCATGCTAAAATAATAAACCGGTCTCTGGAGTCGATTCTCTTCACGGAGTGGGGTGGCACTTATACCATGTACCGAAAAAGCCGTGTAGATATACAAGTCTTCATGATCCACTGGCTTTGACAAGATGGGAGTCTCTCTAAGTGGTTCACCAAGAATGCGTCTTTACAATCATGTGTACATTCAAAAATTTTTTCGTCTTCTAATCGGGTCAAAGAAAGGAATGCATTTATCAATAGCTCTGAAAATAAATCGACTTAGGTAGGCAGCCTTCCCATTTAGGCTTTGACTTGTTTGATGGTCTTTGGTGCTTGGATATTGCAAATAGCTTGGATCTTCTTGGGATTTTCTTCGATTCCACGGGCATTAACAATGAAACCCAAGAACTTTCCTAAAACAATGCCAAAAGAACATTTCAGAGGATTGATCTTCATTTTATAATATCAGAGGATATCGAACATTTCTGCCAAATCTCTAATGTGGTCGCTAGATCATCGTGACTTCATGAGCATATCATCATGTACACCTCCATCATCTTTCCGCTTTGGTCTTTAAACATTGTGTTGACTAGACGTTGGTAGGTCGCTTTAGCATTCTTTAGTCCAAATAGCATTACCACGTAGCAATATAATCCAACATCAGTAATGAAGCCGATGTGCTCATGATCAGGAATGTGAACCAGGATTTGGTTATATCCAGAGTACACATCCATGAAAGTTAGCAATTCATGCCCTGCGGTTGAGTCTACCAGCTGGTCGATCCTTGGAAGGGGAATCTATCTTTCAGGCATGCCTTGTTCAAATCCGAATAATCAACGTATGTCCACCATTTCCCCACATTTCTTACAAGTATAGGATTAGATACCCATTTAGGGTGTAGGGTATCATAAATAAACTCATTGTCTTTGAGCCTATCCACCCCCTCTTTAAGAGCGGCAGACCTCTTTAGATCCATGCCACGCCCTTTTTTGTTTCACTGAAATGTGCCACAGGTCGATATTCAATACATGGCTCGTAATGGTAGGCGAGATCCCACACACATCAAAGTGAGCCCAAGTGAACACGTCTAGATTCGCTTGGAGAAAACCAACAAGAACTTTCATCAATGGGGGGCTAAGCCATGATCCGATCTTTAGATCCATAACGGGTTGTCGTAGCTGACCTTAATGTCAATCGTCAGCTTAGCCCATGTATCCTTCATCTCTTTTGGCTCCTCCTCGTCATCCCTTGGAACATACTGTGGTGCCTGAGCCAAGGCTCAGGTGTAGGTTGTCAACCTTCAGTGGCTTGGACATGTAGAAACTTGTCCACACCCTTTCCTTTCTCCTTTCGTTGAGCATCCCACAATTCAGCTACATAGCAGGCACATCGGTTGCCTGATCACCATATAACTCCAATGCCATTATCTGTTGGAAACTTCAAAGTCAAACACCATAGGGAAAGAACTGCCTGGAACTCAATTAGAGCCGGTTGCCCAGAAAAGCAATATATAGAGAGTTAACATCCAAAACAATAAATGGCGAAACCCGCACTCTCCTACGGTCACCTTCTCCCAATTCCATGGGTAATTCAACATAACCAATTGCTTCGGTCACAACGCCGTTGAAGCCATGAATGTGGGCTTTAGACGGTTTTATGTCCTTGGCTTCCATTCTCATCTGATCATAAGAGTTTTTAAAATTATATTTACGGAGGTTCCACAATCAATCAAAATCCTCCTCACTATGGCGGGCCAATCATGAGCCGAAATGACCATTGGGTTGATTGTCGGTTCCTCGACCTTTTCTGCATCTCTATTTCTAAACACATTGTCATCTGTCATTATGCGTTCCTATTTTGTCAGAGCTCCATCTTCTATACTCGAACAACATTCAAAATTCACATGCTTGATCACCCTAGCGTAGTGGTCCATCTCATGCCAACTCTTATCAGCTGAATGTGGTCCTTCGACTATTGTATTGATCACTAACCTTCCACCAGTCCGTGCAGGCTCCTCAGCCCTGTGCAATGTTTGTCCTCGGTTGGAGTCTGATGTCCCTTGCTCGCCATCCTATGGGGCTTTAACAAACAGCTATAACTTTCCTTTTCAAATCAGTTTCTCGATAATATTTTGAAGATGCCTACCCTCATTTGTGTTATTACCGTAACATTCATGACATCGACAATAATTTTCGGTTTGTTTCTGCTTTTTCATGGATCCTTTCAGTGGTGAGTTCTTATACTGTATAATATTGTAGGTAGACAAATAGACTTTCTCCCGAGATTATTTAGCGGCATGTAGGTATTGTACATCGAAATATAAGGCTTTCCTCTTCTAGAATCCCTCTTTTGTTCTCGCTCCTATCCCCGCCTTTCTTTTGCTAATTCGGTTTATTTTGTACATTCACTTGAACTTTTCTAGAACTATCACTAGACTGCTTCACTTCAATATTACTCTGTACTCCCTCTCCACTTGGTTCCACAACATTCTTCTTTCTAGAACATCCGGTTTCCTCTTTCCTTAAATATCGAGTCGCCTTTGCATAGAAATACTCTAATGTTGTAGGTGGTTTGTCAACTAAGAAGTCACCAAAATCGGAATCTGGGTCAATTCCTCTTGTTCTTGCCATCAATATTGAATGGTCATTTGGATTATTGACTTCTGTGACGTTTGTATGGAATCTCTCCAAGTAATCTCTTAGCAATTCTCCTAGGGCCTGGATCACGCTGGATAGGGACATTATATCTTTGGGCCAAGTAGCGTGCATACGGAACTGCTCGACAAACTTTGTTGCTAAATCATCAACTTTAGCGATTGATCGTGGGGCTAATCTCGCAAACTACATCATTGCTATTCCACTGAGAGTAATAGGAAAACATCTACTTCAAACAAACAAAAGCATCAACTTCAAAGAAAATAATTTATAAAATCAAAAGCATCAACTTCAAACAAACAAATGGTGAGTATCATTTTTATAAGGTATTAGCATCAGTTTTGCTACAAATAAGATGGAAAAATAATTTATAAAATTACAAGGCATCAACTCCACTCAAAAGTTATTAGGTATCAGTTTTCATTATGTTGGTATCAGTTTATTGTGAGAAATGCAGAATACGGATCTTAAGGCTAGGATTAACACTAGAGGGGGGTGAATAGTGTTTTAAGGAATTACTAAATCTTTTTGAGTTTTTGTTAATTTGAACACAAATGTATGCAACATTCAGACGCAGATATGATCACAGAAACAAACACAGATGCAGAAATAAAGTAAAAGTAATAAAGGAAAGAACACACCGGATTTTATACTGGTTCGGAGTTACCCTACATCCAGTCCCACACACAAGTACGGATTTCCTTTCAAAAGCAATTGTACAATTACACCCTCAATTTCAAGGCCACGAGATACACCACTCCAGATTCACAATCCTCTGGGCAGAGATACTTGATTTCACGGGCAACAAGTTCACCCAATTGATTTCCAAGGCTATAATCACACCTTTTCTCGCTTGATTGATTTCACAAGCTACAATCACACCTTTTCTCGCTTAATTTATTACAAAGAAGCCTATAACTCTGAATAGCACTGAGATCTTGTTGAGATAGTGATAGAGAATTAAACCAGAGATGATCTAGTTAGATTCAATGTTGATTTCCGCAGAGTAATGATAAAAATGTGTATAAAGAAATGTGGAAGAAGAAGAGAAGTGAACTTAGAGAAAATATGAATACAAATTCGTTCAAAACTCTATTTATAGTAGAACAATAGCCATGTCCATTCGTGAAAGGATATAACGAATAGACATTCCTTTGAAATTCAAAATTTTGAAATAAACTGCTATCATGTCGACAAGGGGTTCTTAAGGATGTCGACATGCCTAAGGTATTTTTAGTAATTTTCTTTCCTTTGAAAATAACTTCTATCTTGTATTAAAACTATTTTTAAACTTTATAAATGTACTTAACTATAGTTAAAATACATAAATAAATATAGAGAAATTTTTTACTATAATTTTATATTTAAATCTAAGTATAAATATTAAAAGTTAAATATATTATTATTAAAAGATAGTTTAAAACTAAGGATAATTTGATTTTGAAAATAAAGATTATTTTGAGGCTAAAAGTATTTGAAACTAGGATAGATTTTTTGATTCTTTTAAAAGGAAGGTTTTGAAATCATTTTGAAAACAAGATATAAT
This sequence comes from Allium cepa, assembly GCA_030765085.1. NCBI lineage: Eukaryota > Viridiplantae > Streptophyta > Magnoliopsida > Asparagales > Amaryllidaceae > Allium > Allium cepa. The sequence continues at coordinate 328,023,521 of CM060940.1, forward strand.
TTTGTAAAAAAATTTGAATAAAAGGTTAGCGGATACAAAACAATATTCCACTAGATTTTTCGTAGGTTCCATCCTACTTAGGGTTCCATCCCTTTAACAGGCTCGAAGTGGATTCCATTCCACAAATAAATTGGATTTTAAGATGCCAGTGCTTTTCTAGGAGTTTTAACAAAATTCTTAATTAAATTACTTATTATTGAAATCTTGATCTCTTGATAATCTTGATATTCATGAGTCTTCAATCTTGATATCTTGAATCTCTATACTGTACAGTCTTCATTCTTGGTACCAGCATGGTTAAATCCTGCATATATATACATATCTAAACTATAATGTTAGTATTTATATTTTATAACAATTCCTAAGGTTGTTGTCATCAAAACCATCATCTCAAGGACTAACATTTATTACATATGTCAATGAAAATAATTTCTTAAATTACAAAGCATTAACTTAAATCAAGCAGATAGCAAGTATCACTTTTCCAATATATTATTATCGGTTTTGTTACAAATAATTGTGAAAACTATTTTTAAAACTATAAAGCCTTGTCTTCAACCAAATAAACTGTAGATATCATTTCTGCAATAAATAACATGTTATAAAGTGATAATGTTTGTAATTTTACCAAATTGATTTGTTCCTCTTCAGATTCTTCATTTGCAAATCATTTTCCCTTTTCTTTTTTAGCTTTCTCCTGTTTGAACCTTTTGATATTATTAGAATATATTTAATAATATAATATGGTTAGGATTAGTTTTGTAATTTTATAGTATTATTTACCTATTGAATTGTCTTTTGAGTTTCTATTTGAATTTCCTTCTGAATTATTATTTCATTTTTTTATTTGACCTTTTTATAGTATTAGTCACCTTTGCTTGTACGTTTTCTATCATTTTTTATTTTTTTGCCTTCTACATTTTGTTCATTTCTTCTCTTTGTTCTTTTTTTCTAACTTTTGTTGTGCTTCTTCTTCAACAACAATTTTGTCATTTTAACTTTCTAGCTTTTGCTTTCATTATCTATGGTTTTGGTTCAGGTTGTGCTAATTTTTTCCTTTTCTTGAATTGTGGATTGGTGTTGAATTTCTGATGGAGCTAGGATTTCAGTTTCACGATTTGGGGTTTGTCGCTAAACTTCTACTAGAGCTAGGTTATCAATTTCATAATGGAGATCATTGTTGAATCTCTAATAGTTGTTCTTCATGCGTTAAAGTTTGTGATTGAATTGGAGATACTAATTTACTTTTGATTTGGGGTGCCATTGTTGTTTGGAATTGGAATTTTGAGAGTGAAGGGTAGAAAGAGTTTGAAATCGAGGAAGATAGTCAAATGGAAGGAAATAGAAAGGTAGAGCGTGTTTTAATTCACGAACGTGCTTTAGGCCGTCCTTCAAAGAAAAGAAAAGCGCGCATGTCCTTTTGCTTAATTTTTTAAGATAGTTTATCCTTGAAATTTTTTTCCCCATTTGAAAATCGAGAAATCTCACCGCTAAATAGCGAGATAATGGATGGTAAAAATTTGAGTTGGTAGACATTTCTATATAGCAGGAAGTGAAAATTACATTTAAACATCAAAATTATATACACATATACATACATACATGTATATATTGTGTTTGTGTGTGTGCGCGTGTTGTAGGTTCGAATTAACCCTAGAGAAGGGTCAAATACGGTTTATAACAAATTCACAGATTAATAAAATTGCAGCATTGACAATAACAAAATAAATGCATAAATAAAAGCGACATACAGTTTTATCCAACTTTGGCAAAACCTGCCTACCATCTCCCTTAAGGTTTCTACTAGAATTAAATAATCAACTACTTACAAATCTTGTAAATTTGCGAGTATCGCTTACCTGATTGTTCTAACCCTACGCTCAAAACCCTACCTCAACTCTATCCTCGAGTTGAGAATTCTTCGAACTATGCCACGTATTTCGATCTTGGTTAAAACTAGAGTTTTATAAATTTAAAAACAAAATACAAAAATGAAACCCTAATAAAAATTGGCCCTAAACAAATTCGTTTACTAATAAAAAAGCATGGCTCAAATAAAATTAAAAACATGTTCTCCACTTTCACTATTCAGCCCTTATTCATTTTCATGTTGTATTTCTTTTTCTCTTTGCGATCTAATTTAGGGTTTTTGATTGAAGCTACCACTTTGATGATTCGTTGCTTTATTCTCGCCCTTACTTCTTAACGGTTAAAATTGTTTGATTTTCTGATTATTGATGAGTGTGATTACTTCCTTGGTCGAGAAACTTTGAGATTGATAAATAGGTATAACTTTTATTTCTTGATTTTATTTTTCTATTTTCTCATTCTTGACTTGTGAAATTGTAGATGATGATTGGTATTTATAGGGATCAATTTCAACTAGTCCATATATTTCGCATTTTATTTTCGGCTTTGAATATTTCAAACTTTAACTTTGTTTGATTGTTGATTGCTGGCCGAATGATTTTGATGGTTTATGGCTTGTTCATCGTTGATTTATATTCAAAAATTAGGAATATATTTTGAATGTACTTGACTCTGGTTGATTATCGTGGTTTTGGTTTTGAATTTTTTTAGACTCGTTCCAATTTGATATTTCCAATTAAGGTTTAAATTGTATTACCCTTTTCTATGCTTGAATGCCTTGATTTCTTTGTCCTGAACTATATGCCTCTGTGTTGTTGCACCACGTCTCTGTGTACTCTTGCTTGTAATACCTTCTTATTATATTGGTCTTGTCTTCTCTTTGAGTTGCTATTTTGATTTGTGTAATCCTTATGCACTGTATTGCGGTTGTAAATGTTTTCCATTCCCACTTTATTCATTCCTGAGTGCACTGCTTTGTTCATGTCGGATTGTACTTATGACTATGCACAATTTATGTATTATTTTCTATGCCTTGTTCACTTCCTCTGTTTTGCTATAACACCTCTAATTTTTGTTTAACATTATTCAGGATAGTTAAATGGATAAATTTAATAGAATAATGTTGTTGATTAATGAGTTTAGATTTAATTGTCAATCAACATGGCCTCGGCTTAAATAATGAATGTATAAGTATGGGTTATAATTTATAAGTTAGGAAAATAAGAGGATCACAATATGAGAATAGCCACATCCATGTACCCTTAAACCCTCCTTTATTCTCACCTACCACTTCATAAATCAAAATACACATAAAAGAGAAGTTATAGCCAGCCATTAAAACACCTTAAGTGATCAGAAAATTTGGAAGATCTAAGAGAGAAAGCTAGAAGATTAAAGCTAAGACAACTCTCAAACTCCAACAACTTAAGCAAGTTGAATAATAGTGTAAATTATCTCATTTTTCCTTATTTTGATTTGGTTATGGATAGTAACCGAATGTATTTTCCTATATTGATCATGTTTGGGTCTAATGAAATCATTGTTTGGATAGAATAATAATTTATGGTGATTTATTGGAATTTTTATGGAATTAAAATGATTGGTTCTAAAGTAAAAACCTTAGTAAACGACCTCCAAACGACTTTATTTTTGGGTATGTTGTGTAAAACATAATTTTGGAGACGGATGTTTAATTTCATAATTTTCGAAGTTAATAAGAATATTTTATGAATTTCCTAAGATGAAAAAAACATTTATTTCGGGTTTTAATTATTAAAAATAATAAAATAATAAATTTTTCCTCAAAATTTTTATATGTTGAAAATATAATTTCATAATTTATGTGAATTTTTTGGATTTTTTCTAAGTGATTTCGATTTATTATGAATTTTCTAAGCTAAAAAGGCTTAATAATTTATTAAAATATTAATATAATTAATTGTTTTGAAAATATTTTTTGAAATAATAAAATCTAATCTATGGCAGTTTTTCTACAAACAAAATGTTAAAGTATGTCATTAACCAATAGAAATTTGATAATGAATAAGAGTTAGTGAAAACAGTAAACTTTAATTAGCAAAATAAAAATTTTCAAGTTATTTATGATTCTGCCGTTCAAGCTTGTCAAAACACCTTTCGATGCATCATTCCGTGGCAGTTCTAGACCTTCTATAGCATTTTCGAAAACACCTTTCGACCTTATCGAAAGCACCTTTCGGCTGCATCATTATGCAACAGTTCCGGGCCTTTCCGTATCATTTTCGGAAGCACTTTCGACTTAGTCGAAAGCACCTTTCGACAGCATACTTTCGTAGTATTTCTAGACCTTTCTGTTGCATTTCGAAAGCACCTTTTCACTCAGTCAAAAGCACCTTTTGACAGAAGTTGTAAATGTAGTGGAAGCCTTATCGTAGCAGTTTTCACCAACTTTGTTTATAAAACTTCAAATAGGCATAACTCTCTAACCATAAGAACGTTTTTCTGTTGTGACCACTCTACAGAAAGGGAAACCATCATTTGAACACAATGGAATAGGTTAGTTACCTTAATTCTACACCTATAAGTAGCTAAAACAAAGTTTTATATTTTTGAATGAGTTAATTTCTTTGCTTTCGAATACGTTTACTTTGTTTTCGTTGCCTTCGAAGGGGATACTTCCAAAGGGGTTGTAAAATTATTTTCTTTTAACCATGTTTTATACTTTCGAAGGGGATACTTTCGAAAGGGTATGTTTATACAACACTTGATTTTTTTGGATATGTAGTATGGGTAACCTTATATAATAAATGTTATTTAACCTTGGGGATATCAGGGTGGGTTTAATTAATTCACAAAATAGTTGGGGATACCAACATTTATATTTTTTGACACAATCGTTGAGGGATATCAATGTAAAGTATAAATAAATATATCCTAAATTTGGGATACTAACGGAAATAGGTTAACAAGTGGATAACATGGGATAATTAGAATCATGTGGGTAACGTGGGTTAAGGGGCCAAGTGATAGGTTCATAGTCGTCCTAGGAAAAGTATGGGATGTTTGATGGATAATTAACATCATGTCGGGGATGGATAGTCTCTATATGAGTAAAGAAGGGTTCATAGTCATCCTAGGAAACTATGGGATGTTTGATGGATAGTCAACATTATGTCGTGGATGGATAGTCTCCATATGATTAAAGAAGGGTTCATAGTCATCTTAAGAAAACTATATGATGTTTGATGGATAGTCAACATCATGTCGGGGATCGATGGTCTCCATACGATTAAAGAAGGGTTCATAGTCATCCTAGGAAAACTATGAGATGTGAGATAGACAGTCCGCATCATCTTAAGTAAAATTAATGTGGGATGGATTGTCCCTCTTTGATGCAAATAAAGTTGAAATGGAATGGGTAGTCCTTGAAACTATAAGATGGAGAGTCAGCTGAAAATTAGATAGTTAGACTAACTAATGTGGGATGTGTATTCCTTGAAAACATAAGACCGATAGTCAGTTAAAACATAGATGGTTGGAATAACTAATGTGGGATGGGTAATCCAATGTATATGATAAATTTCTTTATTATCCTATTATATTGTTTTGAAATGTTTAACCATTGTGGATGCAGGAAGCACAATATATGGTTTTGTAAAGATATTAGGATATTGGTGAGGGGAAAACCCGTTCCACTATACGGCGTGGTCTAACAAGTTATCTATTTGGTTTGAGAAGATATGTTATTATTCATACTAGGCTTCATGTTTGACACGAAGTTTTTATTTTCCCTTAGAATCTCGAGTACTCAATTGATTTTGAGTAGTTTGAGGTTTAGGGTTATATTCTTAGACGAACAAAGCTTCTGGAGGCGTGCATGAGGCAGTGAGTGATTAAGAGTTTTCTTTTTCCGCTGTGTATTTAGATGCAAAGGCAGGTTTATCAGCCTTATTATATACTCCGATCAACCAAGGGGCATCTTCATATGTCGCTTTTGGCGTATGTGTAATAATTATATTTTACGAAACGTGGTTAACGTTTTGGGATTATGTAACGACTATGAAATGTTTTGAATGAAACATGGAAATATGTTTTTGAATTGTTATTTTTTTTTCATATTCTTGTGATATGTGTATCAATGAATCTAGCATCGCCGTATTTGGTTGTCGAAGATTAAGAATTATACATGAATGTGTTGATTATGCAAGTATATGATTTCCAATGATAGTAAACATACATACATACATACATACATACATATATATATATATATATTCATTTAATGTATTTCTCAATGTACTGCTTTTTTTCACATAATCAAATAAATATTTGCTGAATAAAATATATAACACAAAATTTAAATTCAAATAGATATTTTATTCAAACAAATATTTTATTACAATTTTGAATAGTACAAATTTGAGCTCTCACTATATATATAATTTTTGATTACAATACAATTTCGACTACGTCACAATTTTTAATTTACATTTGCACCTTACTACATATCACTCATTCACTCGTACTTATCTTCAACTCTATTCCAGATTGAATCCAGCATCTGAACTATCTGCAAAAAAACATTGACGCAGTGAAATTAAAAAAGAAATATTTGTGAAGTGTAAAATAAAATATGTTTTTGAAAATGCTATTTGCCTCAGTTATTTGGGTTGTTCGTCATCATATTCATTTTGAATTCATCATACACGAACAATTTGTGACATGCATAGTGTATCACTGTACATGCCACAAGGCCGAGCACACCAATGTACACTTGATATAATTGTAGGGACAGGTGAACACAAGGTCAACCCCGAGCCAAAGCTAGGTTCAACTCAAGTCATGATATGAGCACAAGGTCAAACCTGAGCCAAAGCTAGGTTCAACTCAGGTGCTATAGAATCAATGGGTCAAGGCACATAAAACTAGTCTCGACCAAAAATTCATTGAGTACACATGAATAACATTCGAGTTAAAACAAATACCAGAGCTAGCATATTAGACTGCAATAAAATAATAGTGGTGCACATGCATATATAGTTCAAAACTACTCCAAACAGAGATGTACAAAATGAAAACATATATATATATACACACACACACACTTACACACACATAAATGTATGTGTGCATACAAGTGGGGATGACACTACAGCTATCAATTGAACACAGTAATGGTTCAAGTGGTCAGACTTTACATATACATAACAATTAAATGAATCAAAGGATCAGAGCACAGATGAACATGAGCATGCAGCACAATCTCGATCAAAACAACAAAAAGACTTCAATTTCAACATTTCATGCTCAGAGGCACCATAGATCATGTAACATAAAGATGGAGGCAGTGGATGTACACATATGCGTATGGAACAAAACTAAGGTGATCATGAGACCAAACTTCAACATGTACAAAGGGTAATGCCAGGAAATAGACAGTTCAACCAAGTGGATCAACATCTCATATACAAAGCAGGTTACAATGTAGAAAACCAAAATAAAGCAAGCCTAACATGGATTGATACAAGTAGCAATATGTAGTGATAATGATCAATATGCAGTGCAGTGACAACAAGTTATGGATATGCAAGCAATGCAACCCAGACCAATATCACACATAATTTCAAGCATCAGGTCGAAAGTGCTACAGGCATGTACACACACGTCGAACAAGTCAAAGCCAGATGATAGCACATATGTATGAAAAATCAAAAACCATGGTCAATTATATATATATATATATATATATATATGTATACATGTATATATATAACAGTTCAAAGTTTCAACTGCAACAAAAATGAAGTAGACATCATTCATAGATGCATGTGTGTGTGTGATGTATATGTAGTGATAACCTGTACCGTAGCTCGAATGAGCAAGTATAGACCCAAACATTAATTACATCAGTGCAGTGGTCAAAAAGACAGTGATCAAACAAGAAAGAAGTTAGAATTAAAACCACTTTAAATAAGTATCAAAGCAGCAGTCTCATACCAAGTCAAATTCCAAAGAATCAAGTCGTGGGTCAGGAACTAATCAACGACGGCTCACTAGCAGGCGACACACAATTGATCAAGTCGAAAAAAAATATTATCACCATATCAAAGTAATCGAAGTCAATAGAGAATCAAGTCGTAGTGATCAGGGAATCGAACAAGTAAAAATCAAAGCTGTGATATTCAAGCAAAGAAATTATACGAATTGAAGAAGTCAAAAAACATCACAACCATCTAAATGAAAATAAGTGGAAAAGGACGAATTCAATAAAATATATACGAATGATAATTAGGAAAATTAATCCCTATAAAATCTCAAGTCATCATGGGCACTCAAATCAATCAAGTTTAAGCAAATCAACAAAGGAATAAAGCAAAATCACATACCATTTAAAAATCGAACTCGACGAATTGAAGCTGCCGAGTGTAGTAAACAACAAAACGATTGATCAACAAAGCAACGCGATAACTTCGATTGATCAGCAATCAATCGGCGTGCTCAAATTTGCGAAGCCCTAATTTTGTGAAAGAGGAACAAACGAAAAAGAGGCAGCCATTTTCAAAGCAACGAAGTACAAGGAATCGGCCGAAGACATAAGAAAAGAAAGGGGATTCCTTGTTTAATTTGGGCCGGATTCTTTTAATTATTAATTGGGCTTTTGTTTTAAAATTAGGGTTTATTGTTTTTAAATTGTTTTCAAATTTTGCATTTCTCTTTTAAACTTCTATAAATTCTAGTCGTGTGACTAGGGGACGAACTACGATGGTGTAGTTCGAGAACTCGCAACTCAGTGGCTGAATTGTGGCAGGGTTTTGAGCGTAGAGTTAGGTTAGTCAATAGCAGTTGTCGCAAATTTACATATGTAAGTGTTCGACTACTTAATTTCTAGTAAAACCTTAGAGGCAGCACGTAAGCAGGGTTTGCCGAAGCTGGGTAAATCTGTGTTGTTCTATTTTTGCTTTTTATATTCTGCTATTATTATGCTATCATAAGTGCTGCGATTATTTTATACTTCCGCATTTAATTTTTATAATTATTAGTATCACCTTATTCACCCCCCTCTAGGGTGAAATCGATCTGCAAGTGGTGTCAAAGACAGGAACAAAAGCCAATTTTTGATTTTAAAAATATTCGATTTTTCAAAAACATATTGTTGTTTTAAAATTTTAAATGGCTTCTTTTAATAATGCTTTTGATGAGGGTCAGTTCATAGTTAGACCACCAATGTTCAATGGTGAATATGTTCATTAGAAAAATAGATTTTTTTTATAAAAACCATTGATGCTTGGAATATAGTTGAGACAGGATATAGGACACCAACTATAGTTGTAGATAATCAAGAAATAGATAAACCGATGGATCAATGGATAGATTTTGAAAATAGACTACAGAATGCTAATGCTAAAGCTATGAATTCTATTATTTGTTCATTGGATCAAATTGATATAATCGTGTCTCACATTGTCTAACCACGTAGGAAATATGGCACACACTCAAAGTGACTCATGAAGGAACGTCTCAAGTCAAAGATTCTTGCATTGCCATGCTTAGTAGTGAATACGAGAACTTCACAATGGCCAAGGATGAAAATGTCAAAGAGATGTATGGACGACTTTCCAATATCTATACAAATCAAAAGCTCTTAGAAAAATATACACGGAGTTGGAAATAGTCCAAAAAATCCTCAAAGTCCTTCCACGAAGTTTTGAAGCAAAAGTTACAGCCAATCAAGAATCAAAAGATTTGAAACAAACCAAAGTTAAAGAACTTACGGGAAATCTCACCACTCATGAGATAGAAATGAAATTTAAGGAAGAGCGTGAAGGAGGTGATACTCGAAAGAAATCGATACCTCTCAAAAGAATAACAGAAAGTGACGATGATGGAGCAGTTGATCTGGCACTAATAATAAAGAGATTCAAAATGTGGAACCACAAGTATGGAAATCCAACTCTAAATCAACAATTGAACAACAGAATAGCCGAAGTACTAGGTAACTCAGAGGAGATCATATGCCATAAGTGCAATAAACCCAATCATATCAAGCCCAATTGTCCTCAGAATCGATTCAGCCAAGAAAAGAAACCGAAAATGAGAAGTTTTGCAGCCACGAGGGATGAAACTGATGAAGATGATAGAAGCACTGGTAGTAAGAGTGAAAAAGTTGATCTGTGCCCTCGAGGTGATATATCTGACAGTGATGATGACGAACCAAGCAGGGTAACAAAACTTACTCGTTCATAAATACTTATATATTTTCACGAAGTAAATGGCTGTTTCGAACGACTTGGGGAAAAATACGCTAAAATTGGATCACAAAAAGATACTTTGATAGATTTAAATAAACAGCTTGATCAATTGGTTAAAAACTATCAAACCAAAAGCACTAGTGTGACAAATGTCCATTATTTGAAGAAGAGAATAAAAAATCAGAAAATAAAATAAAATTGCTTGAAAATGAAATTCTGATATTGAAAGACAGTGAAAACACAAGGAGAGAAAATTCTAATAAAAAATGCACTCAATTATTGAATGAAAATGAATCTCTCAAAATGCAAATCCAACAATTGTCTACAACTTTAGAAAAATTTTCCAAAGGAGAAAGATCGTTAAATATGCTATTAGGAAAACAAATTGTTAATACAGATAGACAAGGACTTGGATAAAATCAAACTGAATGTATTAGAAATGAAATTATTCAAGTCAAATCAAAGTGCACGATATGTGGAAAAACTAGGCACAATTAGAATATTTGCAGGTATAGACCAAATTACATGAAAACCATTCCAATTTGGGTTCCTAAAGGCACGAATATAAACTCCCTGAAAGTTAAACAGATCTGGGTATCAAAAGGAACAAATATAAATTCTCTGGGTCCACTCAAACGTATTTTTCAAAATCTTTTACCACTAACGACCATGGGCCTATAAAAATAAATAGGTCACAAAAATCTTTTCTCGTGTAGGTGTGGTGGCAGGCCAATGAACAATGACAGTGTTATCTGGATTCTGGCTGTTTCAAACACACAACGAGCAACAAATCAAAGTTCCTTAGCCTAGTACAAAGGTGATAGAATCACAATGAGCAACAATGAAAAATTATCGAAGGTAAAATAGGTAATGGTACACCTATCTTGAACGATATATTAAATGTGATAATCTACACTTTAATTTGAATTTAAATCGGCTAATTATGTGATAAAGAAATGAATGTTGATCTTGATTCTGACTTATTCAAAATTGTTGTCCAAATAACTTTTTATGCCAAGAACTCAACATATACATCTAGATCCTTTGAACTACTTCATATAGATTTGTTTGGATTAATGATGATATTTTATTGGTTGATGATTACTCATGATACACGTGGATATATTTGTTTTTGGATCTGTCACTATGTTCACTATTTGTTTATTTGCACGGCTTCAATTCAATTTCATTTAAAAGCTGTTAAAAACGATTTTAAGATATTTTGTTGCACACTTCATGGTCTGGTCTATGACATAATAATCTTGAGTCAAAGGGAAATTCAGATGCAGATAATACTGGTAATCTAGTTGATAGAAAAGTTACTAGTGGAATGTGATTTATGTTGAGACATTCAGTAGTTGCATGTTTTCAAAGAAAATATCTGCATATTTTTCATTTCAACTGATTTTCAAATTAGCAGACATTTTTTTAGAACCCCTTCAGAAAATAGTCGACCTTGTTTCAGATTAGTCATTTTAGAAAATTTGTCTTTATAATTATTTTTGGATTTGATTCTAAATGACTACATTAACTAATCTTACTCCCTAATAATTATCAAAAAGATAGATAGTCATTGAAAAGTGATGAGTGTTGATATTGATCATATATTATAACTTGAAACAATATATTTTGTAATTTTCTTTAGAAATTTAAACAAGAGTTATAAAAACATTTTGTTGGTAAAAATTCCACGACCATTTATATTTCTATCATATTTCTATCGACCATCACTCATCAAAATCCAATATAGTATGTCAATATGTGGTATTTTAAATGGGAAATTATTCGCTTTCATCTTATTATATTTTTAGAAATAAAAACATCCAAAGTACTCACTCTCATTTAAAAGTCCTCACGGTTATGCATGGGTGAATACTTGGAATTTTTGATTATGTGCTTTCATGCTCATTTAAAAGTCCTCACGATTATACATGTATGGAATGCATATCAAAATTAATTATTAAATAAACAAGTTGATTCAAATCCCATTTAAAATTCCTCACGGTTATGCATGGTTAGAAGATGCTTGAATTCATTTTAAAAAAATTAGGAATACTACTAATCTCATTTAAAAGTCCTAACGATCATGCATGGTTAGTAGATATTCAAATTCCTGATATAAATATACAACAAATAAACATAAATATATGGTTTTATATGATGACATCATCCCTATCATTCTAAAGTGGAATATGCGTCAAACAAAGTATTTATGATTTTTATTTGATTTTTTTATTGAAATTCAGTATTTATACTCGATTGGTTATTAATGCTGTATTAATGTCTATCACTTTATCTCTATTTTTCTAACATAATTACTCTTTTGCTGATAACAAAAGTGGGAGAGAAAAGTAAAGATTTTGTCAAATAAAGGCAAATATTTTATTTTGTATTTTCTACTTGCATCTAGGTTCATTTGCATATTTTTAGTTATTCTCATGCATATATGTAGGGGGAGCTTTTTTGTAGAGGGGGAGTATTCAAATACGGAGAGCAAATTGAATGATCAAATACATTTAATAAATTCAAAATCTTAAATATACGTTTGTTATTATCAAAAGGGTGATTGTTGAATATGCAAATATATGATTTTTGATCATAATAAACACACACACACACACACACACACACACACACACACATATATATATATATATATTCATTTAAATGTATTTGTTAATGTTCAACTTTATTTTTCACATAATTGAATAAATATTCGCTAAATAAAATAAATAACATAGAATTTGAATTCAAACAGATATTTTATTCAAACAAATATTTTATTACAATTTTGAATAGCACAAATTTGAGCTCTCACTATATATACAATTTTTGATTACAATACAATTTCGACTACATCACAATTTTTAATTTACATTTGCACCTCACTACATATCACTCATTCACCCGTATTTATCTTCAACTCTATTCCGAATTGAATCCAGCATCTGAATTATCTACAAAGAAAACACTGACGCAGTAAAATTAAACAAGAAATATTTATTAAGTGTAAAATAAAATGTGTTTTTGAAAATGCAATTTACCTTGGTTATTTGGGTTATTTGTCATCATATTCATTTTGAATTCATCATACACAAACAACTTGTGACATGCACAACGTATCATTGGACATGCCACGAGGCCGTGCACACCAATATACACTTGATAAAACTACAGGGACAGGTGAGCACAAGATCAAACCCGAGCCAAAGCTAGGTTCAACTCAAGTCACGATATGAGCACAAGTTCAAACCCGAGCCAAAGCTAGGTTCAACTCATGTGTAATAGCAAACCAATGGGTCAAGACACATAAAACAAGCCTCGACCAAAAATTCAGTGATACACATGAATAACATTCAAGTTAAAACAAATACCAAAGCTAGCATATCGGACTGCAACAAGATAAAATTGGTGCACATGCATATATATTTCAGAACTACTTTAAACAGAGATGTACAAAATGAAACCAGATATACATACATACATATATGTATGTGTGTATACAAGTGGAGATGACACTGCAGCTATCAAATGAAAACAGTCAATGGTCTAAAAGGTCAAAGTCTACATATACATAACAATTTAATGAATCAAAGGACCAGAGCACAGATGAACATGAGCATGCAATAAAGTCTCGACCAAAACAACAAAAAGACTTCAATTTCGACATTTCAGGCTCAGAGGCACCAGAGACCATGCACATAAAGATGGAGGCAGTGGATGTAAATATTTGCATATGGAACAAAACTGAGGTGACCATGAGACCAGACTTCAACATGTACAAAGGGTGAGCCAGGAAATGGATAGTTCAACCAAGTGGATCAACATCTTATATACAAAGCAGGTTGCAATGCAGACAACCGAAACAAAGCAAGCCTGACATAGACTGATACAGGCAGCAATATACAGTGACAGTAATCAATATGCGGTGCAGTGACAACAAGTTATGGATATGCAATCAATGCAACCCAGACCAATATCATACATAACTTCAAGCACTAGGTCGAAAGTGCTACAGGCATGTACACACACGCCGAACAAGTCAAAGCCAGATGATAGCACATGTGTATGAAACATTAGAAACCATGGTCAAGTACATATACATACATACATACATACATACATACATACATACATACATACATATATATGTATGTATGTATGTATGTATGTGTGTGTGTATATATATATATATATATATATATATATATATATATATATATGACAGTTCAATGTTTCGAGTGCAACAAAAATGTAGTACACAACATACATAGATACAGGTGTGTACATGTATGCATATGATGTATTTGTAGTGATAACCAGTACCGCAGCTCGAATGAGCAAGTGTAGACCCAAACATTAATTGCACCAGTGTAGTGGTCAAAAAGATAGTGATCAAAAAAGAAACAAGTCAGAATTAAAACCAGTTCAAATAAATATCAGAGTAGCAGTTTCAAACCAAGTCAAATGCCAAAGAATCAAGCCGTGGGTCAGGAACCAGTCAAGGACGGTTTACTAGCAGGTGACACACAATTGAACAAGTCAAAGAAAAATAATGATATCACCATATCAAAGTAACCAAAGTCAGCACAGAATCAAAGCACGGTGACTAAGGAATCAAATAAGTAAAAATCAAAGCCATGATATTCAAGCAACGAAATTATATGAATTGAAGAAGTCGGAAAACATCATAAGCATCCAAACAAAAATCAGTAGCCAAATGAATTCAATAAAATATATACGGACGATAATTAGAGAAATTGATCCTATAAAATCCCAAGTCATCATCGGCATTCAAATCAATCGAGTTCAAGCACGAAAGGAATAAAGTAAAATCACATACCAATTAAAAATCGAACTTGATGAATTGAAGCTGCCGAGTGTAGTAAACAGCAAAATGATAGATCAACAAAGCAATGCGAGATCTTTAATCGATCAGAAATCAATCGGCGTGCCCAAATTCGCAAAGCCCAATTTTTTTGAAAGAGGAAAGAACGAAAAAGAGGCAGCAATTTTCAAAGCAACGAAGTACAAGGAATCGTGCCAAAGACATAAGAAAAGAAAAGGGGGATTCCTTATTTAATTTGGGCCAGTTTCTTTTAATTATTAATTGGGCTTTAGTTTTACAATTAGGGTTTATTGATTTTAAATTATTTTGTAAATTTTGTATTTCTCTTTTAAACTTTTGTAAATTCTAGTCGTGTGACTAAGAGACGAACTACGGTGGTGTAGTTCGAGAATTCACAACTTAGTGGTTGAGTTGCGGCAGGGTTTTGAGCGTAGAGTTAGGTTAGTCGATAGCGGGTGTCACGAGTTTACATATGTAAACGTTTGGCTACTTAATTTCTAGTAGAAACCTTGGAGCAAGCACGTAGGCAGGGTTTTGCCGAAGTTGGATAAATCTGTGTTGTTCTATTTCTATTTTTATATTCTGCTATTATATGTGTTGCTATTATTTTGCTATTATCGGTGCTGCGATTATTTTATACTTCCACATTAAATTTTTATAATTATTAGTATCGCCTTATTCACCCCCTGTAAGGTGAAATCGATCCTACAGAATGCAGCATCAGTAGCCGTTAGTTTTGGGCCTCCAAGCAGGGGGATGTTACATTTGTTGACCTGATGCTCTGAACCTTTGTGTGTGAGTCTTTAAACAGGACCTGTTTGTGTTTCTAAGAGTTGATGTGTCATTTATTTATATACATGCTTTGCACCATTTTGCCGTTCCTTTAGTCTGGTTACTACTTTGTGTGCACATATCAATGTATGCATGCTGAAACTCGAGTTTGCCTGTGTGTGTCTCAGTACATCACTTTGTTTTGGGTGCTATAAACTCACATTCCCTTATATGTGTGAGTCCATGACCTTGTTGTCAGTCTACATTTGCTTTGTTCTTTGACTCTGCTTAGCGTCCTGTTTTGGCTTGTTGTATGTGCGCACTACTTAGCGTCCTGTTTTGGCTTGTTGTATGTGCGCACTACTTAGCGTCCTGTTTTGGTTTGTTGTATGTGCGTACTGCTTCGATGTTGTGTACTTGTGTACATCCATACGTCGTTCTGTGGTGCACTTGCCTGAAGTTGATTATGTGTGTACACAACTGTTGTTGTATATGTCCCTTCTTATTGCTGACCCGATGCTTTATTAATAGATGAATTAGATGAATTAAACTGATGCATATGCCTTGTTATGCTGAATTCTTGTTGACCTGAATCTTTGGCTGCACCATTCTGTGCTATGTGCATATTGGACTATTGAGCACTTGAGTTGAGCCAATTTGTCTTGACCTTCTTGTAGCAGTATATTATCTGGGCATCATGTTGAACTTAAAGTTCTCTTGAGCTTGACCTTTGCTTTCTTTTTGGTGGGCTACTTGTATCTTTTGGTTTACTCGGCCTTATGGCATGCATAGTGATACACTATGCATGTCATATGTTGTTCATGCACATGTACTTTTGGTTCTTGTTTAAAATATGAAAATAAACACTAATAAATTAAGGCAATATTGTATTCGATTGTATTTTTATTTTTGCAGTTTTAGTTTGTTTCTTTTTTGCTTTTTACTGCGTTTTTATTTGAAAGAAAAAGTCGGTGACTGGAAAAAGCAGTTGAAGCTATAAGATAAGAAATCGAATTCGAGCGAGTGAGTGTATTATATATGACAATATGTTGTATATAATATTGTATATTAGAGTGTAAAATGGAGTTGTGTTTGAATGTGTTAAATATAGTGGAATCTATGTTGTAAATGTGTACTACTTGAAATTGTATTGAAATAAATCATCTGTTGAAATAATTTGTTTACTTCTATCTATGATTTTATGATATTACTATATCAAAAACATATATATATGTTTATTATCATCAAACAAAAATCATAAAATATTATATTCTATAGTATCCCCCTTTTGATGATAATAAACATATATTAAGATTTTATATTAAGAAATTGCGTTTGATGTGTTGTATACAAGCGCTCCCTATTAACATACCCCCTACAACTAGGCTTCGCCTTCACAAACGCATGTAATTGGAAATTAGATTTGTCAAAATAATTACAAAAAAACCGTGTAAAAAAAACAACTCTTGAATATCAGTAAGGATATTACTCAACCACCAAAATCTTAAACTCTCTCGTCCTTTTGTTATCATCAAAATAATAATAATTGAAATAGTGATGAATTTTGATTAAACAAATTTATTGAAAATTCAAGTAATCAAACAAAATCATAATATTTTATTTGTTAGACACAAATTCCACTTTAGAATGACGATTGGATTATGATATAGGAAATTTATATAGTGACAATAATGTGATATTTTCAATAAAGGAAAAAATTGTAAATTACTCTTTTAAATATTATACAAAAAAATGTTAAGCACCATATGACCATGCACAATAGTTGGAACTTATAAATGAGTTTAGTAGTTAGTTAAAAAAGAATGTCAAGTATTTTCTAATCATGCATAATCGTAAGAACTTTTATATGTGGTTAAACTACTTGAATATTTATCCATCTCTTATATATGAGTTCCATCTATGCATAGCCTTGAGGACATTTAAATGAGAATGTAAGCACATATATAGAGATGAAAGATATTCACCAATGCATAACCGCGAGGACTTTTAAATGAGGGGAATACTTTAGTATAGAAATATAAATTACATTAAAAACATAATTCCTTGTTTTTTGAAATATCAACTTCTGCATGCTATATTAAATTTTGATGTATTGACAAAAAAGATGATAGCGATAGAAATGATCATAGAATGTATGGTAATTTAAAAAATATTGTAATACTTGTTAAATTTTCATGAAATTTTAAATATATAATTCCTCTAGCTATGAAGTATAATTTAATCACTACCATTACTTTCTCAATTGATATTTATAATTTTTGATAAATTTCAACACACTCAAGCAGTCAACAACCATCTTTTAGAGTAAAACCCTTACCAAAGTAAATAAAAATATTTTTATTAAAGAAAATTAAGGTAAAATATGAGTTATTTGGAAAATTTTACAAATCCAAAAATTATGAAAATTTATTTTCCACAAGGCACTTTTCAAAAACGATGTCTACTAATTTTAAAATCAGTTGAAAATGCAAATATCATTTCAAATGAAGTAATGTTCTATATCACTTGTACTCTAGTTGCCTAAAATTATATATCACTAAACAAGTTGACGTGTACTCCTCAACATCACTCGAATTGGTTCAAATTTTTTCCAGCAAAGGCATTTTTGTCGGATAAAGGCAAAATCATTTATGTCAAACAAAAGCACATAAAAAATCCAGCCATTGAATTATTAGTTATCGTGAAAGGAAATAAAAGTTAACCGTGGTACCAAAACAATTGACAATTCTTGTTTTAAAAATTCAATCCATTGTTTGAATGCTTTAAGTCCGTAATTTGATTCAGCGCAAAACATGAAAGTTTTAGGTATTTAAATTTCCTACTTAATAAAATTAGTTTTAAGTCAATTCGATGATTTTCAAAGGTTATATCTAAAACATTACGACTTGTTTGAAAAAACCAGAGATACTTTTCAAGTGATGTACAAAAATGGCTGTTGTTTTTTAAAATTTCACAATTAGCAAAAACTCAAAACAGTAAAGTTGTAGGGACCTCAGTTAGCTTTGTATAACTTTAAGGATTTTGAAATTGAGAGTGAAGATGTTTGAATTATGATTGAATTACTACATCTGTGTTAAGAAGTTCTAAAACAGTTTTCAAATAACATTCCGAATGATTTGCAGTTTTTCACTGGTTTAAGTTCAAATTCTGTAAAAACACATAAAATAAAATTTATGTAATTTTCTATTTATTTTCTAGATCATCTTATTTTACAAATCGGAGTTAAGCAGCTCAGGATATGGCAATTATACTACAACAATGTTAATAAAAATTAAATTAACAATAAGAAATGAAAATTGGGTTTAGAGGTCATACTTTTACTTACCTTCAATGTCGGGTTCTGGTTCAACATTTTTTACCAAAGCATGTCTACCTCATTTTTCTAGGCTAAGGAACATTGGAATTATAGCTCATTTATCATATAAAACAACTCAAAATCTATTAGCATAAATACTTGATACAGATTTTTGACATGATTCTGAAATTTCTATCATGGCATATTGCTATAAAAAGAGAATGAAGATTTCTAATCAAGAAGCCTGATCGAAGTGTGCACTAGGGAAGTTGAGTGTGCGATACAAGTTCGGATGCTAAGTTTATGCGATCGAGCAAGTGATTGAATTTGATATTGCATATGGATGACATATATACATCATATGGGCTGCATATCTAGCAGTGGTGTCAGGTTGCTTAATATCTTTAAGTCCCAAGGAGTCCTTGCTTTGGTCACTCTCGCATCGTCTAATAGTCCCTCAAACTTTCGGCTCCTATACTATGATGAAATTTTTGGCACCCCCTCGCATCTTCCACGACATGCGCATTTCATTTAGTATAGGAGAAGAAATACCACTGAACAAAAATCTTTTGGTGGTAGCGTCGTGATTGGACATCCCTACATTCCCCCTGTAGCAAATTTATTTTTATGCCAACATTAATTATAACAAAAGAAATCACTTGTTGTTACATGCTACCAATCCCATATATATGCTCATCTCTTTTAGAATATCTTACGATATAGAACTACTCATAATTCAATCTAAGCACCCACTGTAATACAATACGAACCACACCTGATACTGTTTAACTCTCTTTTGGGTTATTTAAGCGAGATACAGATATACGGAAGCAAGGGATAACTTGTTGCTTTTGGTTTTACAAATTGGTACATATTTATGCTTAAAGGGTGTATTTGTTATGTGACATACACACTCTACAAGGTATATCATAAGTATATGTTTTTGTTGTGTTGTCCTCAGATATGGAATATTATAGACATGGGCTTATATTGATATTGTGATTTTTCTAAACCTAATTGCACAAAGAAGGGGTTGCCAAAATTTTCTATAACATGAGAAGTTTTTAGAAGTTTAATAACTCATTTTAAATAAATTGACTTTAAAAGCTTAAGGATTTAGAGATATTCTCTTCCTTTGGGAACTTCAGGAGCGAAATTCCTTTAAGGGAGAAGAATGTAATGACCCATAATTTTAGCGTTTCAAACGAGAATATTTAATTTATTTAAATATTCAAGTTTGATTCAACTTTAATAAATCATAAGAAAATCAATTGTTAATAAAAAACTTGATTTTTAATGACGCATTTTAAAATGAATTTATAGGATTTTTCCATAATTTTTAATTTGAAAAATATTTAAATTATCATTTGATGTACTTTTTGGAAAATGTTGATATTTTTAAAATTTTCACAGAATAAAATAACCAGTATATTTCATTGTTGTTTTGGGATCGTGTTGCATTATTATGCGCAATCGTATTTTTATTTACGTCATCCACGGTTCATATGCGAGCGTGATATTGTGTATCGGAGTATCGAAAATTTTAAAATAAACACATCATGACTCTATCTCACTTTTCCTCATTCCTCTTTGTCATTTTCATTTCAAATTTCATGTAAATAGTTTAACCTAGCCTCAAGAACCTTGTTTTCATTTCACATATATATATTTCTCATTCCAAATTTCATTCCAAATTTTATTCTAAATTCCTTCCAAATTCTATACCTAATTTCATTACCAATATCATGCTTTCATTTATTGCGCACACGAATTTCTTGTGTAATCTTGAGTTCTTTCACATCTCATGTTCTGTGCTGATTGGAAAAGTTTTTTCGTGAATTTCCTTAAACTTGCACATCCTTTTCTTCTTCTATTTTTTGCTGTTAATATGAGTTCGAGTTAGTTTTTTTAAGCTTGCAGTTGTTTTTTGTTTGTTTAATATGTTATAACATCATATTGAATTAAATTTGGTTGTTTTTGTTGTAGATATAATCAATGATTAATTATGTTGTAAATTTTATAGTTTGAGTATGTTTTTGTATTATGCAGTACAAGGAAATGACCCTATTACAACTAGTTATTTACAATGAGTATTGTTACTGACACACCAAAAATAAATATGAGGGGGTCATATTTTATAACCACTCCATTTCTCAGAAAACTGATGTGAAGGGCATTGCTAACGACACTTCAAAAATTGATATATAGCCTTTAATTAAAATTACTATCTTTGCCCATTTTGCCTTCGGTTAAAATTATCAATATCTTACTTTAATCAAAACAAAACATAGCAAAACTGTTTGGCCCTCTCCTTTTTTTTATAGGAAAAAAACAGCGAGAATAAAGAAATCTTCATGATCTTCACAACCAGATCCGAACATTATTAAGAAGATCATGCATGGCAAGGTAAAGCGATTTTTCTTTCATTCCAAAAATTAGGGTTTGCAACATCATCGATTGCACAAAACCTAATTTTAGTCATTGTTGTAATTTTGATGTTGCATATTTCTACGTGGCATTTTTCTTAGGTTATAGGGTTACGTTTTTTTATTTTTATTTGACATCTGGGTGTCGTATTTTATATTTTTTCGACTTGGGGCAGCCAATTTTAACATTTTTTTGGCCTTACCCTGTTAGAAATTTTATTCGATAACACAATGTCATTTTATATCAAGTATTACAGCAGCCCCCCTATCACAGCATTAAGAATATCGATTTCCACTGGCTTTTCATGATCGACAGATACTTAAACTTTACGTGCAATACCCTAAAATTTTTGAAAAAAATATATCATCTGGTTAATTTGTTGAACAAAATATATGTTACGAACGCTTTCCTTAGTAAGAATTAATCTTGTTTCTTTGTTATTTGGAATTTCATCTGCAAATGAGTTTGATTTCTTCATTAATTATTGATTTGGATTAAATATTAAGCAAGGAGATTAGAAGGAGTTAGGGTAAAAAAAAGGAAAATGGGCAAATTGGCCAATTTAAAATTTAATTTTATGAGGAGCTATTTTTATTAGTACCCCTCGTAGTAAAAAGAAATTCTAAAAAAATTGACCCACCTCATACTCATTTTTGGAGTGCCAGTGGTAATGCCCTTTACAACATTCGCAGAAAGATAGTTGTAATAAAAGGTTTTAACAACTGGTCCTCTCTGACAGTTGTAATGAAAGGTTTTTTACAACCGTTAAGCATATTTTTAACAATTCGTTTTTCTCAACAGTGGTAATAATCGTAATTTTAACAATTTTTTGCTTTAGCTAGTCGCAATTGAGATCTATAACAATCTATTGGTTTTGACCGTTGTAAATATTGACAATTCTCAAAGTTTATAAAAAACCGAAAATTTGATGTTATTAAGTTATTTGATTAAGGCTTTTTCTTAAAAACAATAATTTTCATTAAAAACAAACAAACAATCTATTGTATTTATAGTAAAATTCTACATAATTAATAATTTGTAATTAATAACTATGAATTAGTAGTTAATAATTTTTAAGCGATAACTTGTAATTAGTAATTTATAAATGTACAAAAAAAATGATTAGTTAATAATTAAAAATTAAGATGTAATATTTAATGTTTTCTATTTAATTTTTGTAATTTGTTATTATACATTACCATTTAATAATTACTATTAAGTAATTAATAATTAAGACTAATAATTAATATTTAGCAATTAAGAAATAATATTTAGTATATAGTAATTAATAATTATAATTGATAATAATATTTATTACTACATAAAACTAAAATTTTGAAAGTAGTTTTGAATTATTAACAAAAATTTGAAATTTTCGTGAAATTCAAAATTTAAAAAATAAAAAATTTGAACTTTATAAAATATTCTAAATTTAGAAAATTTGGAAATGTTAAAAAAGTTTAAAATTTGAAAAATATAAATATTACATTGCAAATCTCAATACTCATTTTGTTTTGGTTTTGTTCCCTTTTGGATATTAAGTTTTTTTTGCTCCAAACTTCCAAAGTTTGGGCTCCAAACTCAAAATTTTACGTTTTAACCAATCATGATTTCCAGTTCCTACGTCTCAAATTTACTGCCTGTCGAAATTTATTAATTTTCCCTCCTTTAATCTAGGGTTGATCGCGGCATTGTCGGACTTAGCGATGGCTCCCTCGTCCCTCGTTTTGCAGTTGGGAACAATGAAGAGCAACAGTTCAATTTTCCACTCATTCGGATCTTGGGTTCACGGGTTGGCCCCTTGCATCGTGACATCATGTCCTTACATTCAATTTGCCACTCTTTGAACTAACATGAGTATGCAAGGGTAAATTGGGTATTTCAAAAAGACACCGATGAAAATAGTTCATGGAATTTTCTTTATTAATAGTAAAGTTGATGAGCAATGACGAACAACGATGGCCTCCCGCATCGCGACGTCACATCCTTTCATTTTGCCACTAATTCAATTCTTAGGTTCATGAATTGTTTTGCCTCTTTCAACCATTATCCCAGGTAACTATTTTTTTTCTTTTGAAATCTAAATATATGTTTTTATTACTATATGCCTAGATTATCCTAAATATTAAAATGAGCAATAACCTTTACAGTTTTCTTTAACTTTTGTAATTTGTTATTTTTCATAGCTTGATGTAACTGTTATAGATTTACTGCCTTGGTGACTTTGATATTTATTATTTTGTATAGTTTGATATGTTTGATATTGCTTATAACAATTTTAAAGCAACTATATTTGTCTAAATTATAGATTATTTATGCTTCTCAAGGGAGCAGCCAATTCGTATATTATTGCTATGAGTTGATAAATATGGTCCTGTAATCCTTTGTACAGGTAGACTATTTACAGACTTGTATACAAGGTTTATATTTAAGTTATTAGTTGTTTCTTAAATGCTATATACGTACATGTGATGAATATTGTATGTTATCCGAATGAGTTGATTCACATTCATCATATGCTGTTTGGTGCTAAATAACTGTTAACTGAAGTTCACATTGTTCTATAGGATAAGGCACAAAGTATTAGATTCACTTGATAAATATATTTAGGCAAATGGATAACTAATAATCATGAAAGGGAATCTGTAATAACATGAGAAATGCACAAGGTCATTATTTTTCTTCCTTCAGGAGGTATTTGTGCTGTTATTATTCAGTAGTCCAGCTTCTCTCTATCATATCCTGCACTTTTCGATTGTATTTACGCTTGCTTAAGTATGTTGCTTATTGTTATGGTTACACACAGCAAACCAAGGAGAGCTATCACTATTCCAACCAAATTCAAAAATTAATTATGCATTAGAAAACAGTTATGTAGGCACATGATCAAAAGCAACAAATATGATAATGAAGAAGCTTCTAAAAATATCTTTTATTTCTTGTATTATCTGTAATTAGAAATCTGTTACATTTTTTCTAGCTAGCCTACAAAATGTAGCCACTTGGTAAAATAGCATCCAATGATTGTAATTGCCTTTCTATAAAAGAAGGCTGTCATATTCAGTGAATGGAAGAAAAATTATTTTCAATCTTCTTGTGTCTCCTTCTTCTTCTCATAATATTTAATTTTCTGTGCTTGTGCATCTCCCTCCTTGCCTACTCAGCCCAACATTTGGTGCTTTCATTCTACTCTCTCCTCCTCTACCTCTCATTCCCACTATAACCATGACCAACCTTGATGATGCCGGCCAACAACTTGACCACCACTAATATCGACAACATCCAAGCCACACAAACCACCCAACAAACCCAAATCACCAACATCGAATCCACTCCCCAAAAACAAAGTGATTCCCTCCAACAAATTTCCAAAAGCCTTGCCGACCTCCATCTCAAACTATCCACTGCACCCACTTCATCAACTTCCTCAATGACCACCAACACACCCATTCCAAACCTCGCATACCCATACTAACTAATCCAAACTCCCCATCACCACGACCACCCAAATGCGAACTAAAAATCTTTGATGGTTCCAACCCATTCGTTGGATATTTCAAGCGAACGATCCTTCACTTACCACGCCACACAGTACGACCAACGTATTGATTTAGCTAGCTTCGCCATGACCGGCCAAGCATTATCTTGGTTCCAATGGATGCATCGTAACCAACAATTATCCTCTTGGTCCGGCCTCACCAATGCCAAAGAACAATGCTTTGGTCCATCCTCACTCACTAACCCACAAACGACCCTATTCAAACTTCACCAAACCACCACCGTCGAAGACTACCATTCCCTATTCGAAAACACTAGCAACCGCATTACCAACCTACCACCCGAAGCATTCCTCAACTGCTTTATCTCTGGCCTGAAAACCCACATCAAAAATAAACTCCTCCTTCTCCGACCAATCACCATATCTGATGCAAATGACCTAGCAAAGAAAATAGAAACTAAACTCATCGATAACAGGCCATTCCTATCACAAAATACAACAGCTAGAACCTACAACCCACCCCTTCCAACCCTCACACCAATTCCAACCCCAACCCAACCAACAAACCAACCTTACCCCATCAAATGCCTAACTGCAGCAGAGATGCAACAACGACAAGCACATGGATTGTGTTACAACTGCGATGAAAAATACCAACGCGGTCACTGATGTCAAAAACCGACAGCTTTTCCTTCTAATCCTAGATGAAGATGAAGAAGAACTTACCTACACCGAACAGCCAGAAGCAGATCCACCAGTCCACAACCCGCCATAAATTTCCTTCCACGTCCTACTCGACTCTGACAACCCCTTCTCCACAAGACTCCAAGCCACCATCAATGGCCACCAAATCTCATTCCTTGTCGACTCTGGAAGCTCTCACAATTTCCTCCACCCCCGTATTGCCAAATACCTCGGCCTTCAAAAAGATCGTCAGCGCGCCTTCTTTGCCACCATGGGAAACAACGAACGCCTTCACTGCAATGGAGTTTGTAAGTCTATTTTCATTTTAATTGGGAAAAATGAATTCTCTGTTGATTTCCATTTATTAGAAATAGGGGTTCCGATGGAGTTTTGGTTGTTGAATGGCTCAGCAAATTAGGCTCAACAACCACTGACTATTCCCTGCACACAATTACCTTCCTACATAACTACAAACCTATCACACTACAAGGCCTCACCTCTTCACAAAGCCCAACCCAAATTTCAGTATACCAACTTAAAAGACCGCAATTCACTTCTTTTGTTAATTATTACCTCCATCTACAATTTGACCAGCAACCTCCTGACCAAACCGATCCTCTACAAAATCCCCATCCGCTAATCAAATCCATTTTATCCAAATTTTCCCACGTATTTAACAAACCCACACACTACCTCCACACAGCCAACTCGATCACCACATCAACCTCCAAAATAACGCCCAACCTATCAACGTTAAGCCTTACCGCTATCCTTATTTTCAAAAAAACGAAATCAAAAAACAAGTCCACGAAATGCTTCAATCCAAAATCATTCAACCATCCGCTAGTCCATTTTCCTCGTCCGTACTACTTGTTAAGAAAAGATGATTCATGGTGGTTTTGCGTTGACTATAGAGCACTAAACGCCATTACCATCAAAGGCCGATTTTCCATTCCAACGGTCGACGAACTCTTAGATGAAGTATATGGATCTCTCTACTTTATCCGTAGTGGATATTTCCAAATCCGAGTTTACCTAGCCGACATCCATAAAACCGCTTTTCGTACACAGGAAATCACTATGAATTCGTTGTCATGCCATTTGGTCTCTCTAATGCACCCTATACTTTCCAAGCCACAATGAATCAAATATTCCGGCCCCATCTCCGCAAATTTGTTTTGGTATTTTTTGATGATATATTGGTCAATAGCGACTCATGGTATGCGCACATTAAACATCTTCAAACCACTTTGGATATTTTAGCCAATCACAAACTTTATGCTAACCTTTCCAAGTGTGATTTTGGACTCAAAGAAATTATATATTTGGGTCACAATATTTCATCCAAGGGACTTCGTGTAGATCCTAATAAAATTGAAGCAATCCTAAAATTCCCCACTTCAGCCTCTACTACAGCAGTTCGTGGACTTCTGGGCCTCACAGAGTATTATCGCCGCTTTATTAGGAATTATGTCCAACTAGCAAGCCTGCTTTCCAATCTTCTTAAAAAGAATGAAGCCATTTCTTTTACTTAGACACCTGAAGCCCAAAACGCATTCATTTCCCTTTAAACAGCACTCACCAATGCTCCCATCCTCCACCTACCCGATTTCACCAAACAATTCGAAGTCTCTATAGACGCCTCAGGAATGGCAATCAGGGCAGTTCTGGCCCAATCGCGACACCCCATAGCCTTCCATAGCAAGCACCTTCCTTCCTCCCTTCGAAACGCCTCGACCTACATACGAGAACTATACGCTGTCACGGCAGCAGTATAGAAATGGCGGCACTACCTGCTTGGTCGGAAATTCATAATCGTCACAGAACACCAAACCCTACGCCAGCTCCTAACCCAAACCATCTCCACCCCAGCACAACAGTGGTGGGTCACCAAACTCCTTGGATTTAATTTCAAAATAATTTACTAACCAGGGTCAGAAAACAAGGAAGTTGACGGCCTCTCAAGATGGACTTCTAAAGCCTTACTGCTTGCATTCTGTGTGCCACATTTTCAAATTACCGATAATGTGAAAGAGGCAATTCAACATGATGAACAAGTCCAGAAATTGATTCAAACTGTTACATCTAACTTAGCAACAACCTCTTCATTCACCTATCGAGACGGCCTACTTTTTCATGGAAATAGACTCTTCATGCCCAACAACCCAGATCTCTAGCACAAACTAATCAGAGCTTACCACGGTCCAAATACTGGAGGACATTCGTGAATCAAGGCAACTGCCGCATGCCTCTCTAGCAATTTTTTTGGGTATAATCTTCTTTCTACTGTTCAATGTTTTATTGCTCAATGCTCTATCTATTTACAAACAAAGTCTGAAAATACACCTCCAAAAGGGCTCCTTCAACCCCTTCCCATTCTGTCACAAATATGGGAAGATATATATATATATATATATATATATATCTATGGACTTTATCACTCATCTTCCAATATCGTTTGGCAAAACTTGTATTTGGGTAATTGTTGACCGCCTCTTCAAATACGTGCACTTTTGCGCACTATCCACTTCTACTTCCGCAATCCAACTTGCGGACCAAATTATTCAAGAATAGATCCGATTACATGGTTTTCCCCGTTCCATCGTTTCGGACCGTGACCGTTTGTTTATAAGAACAATTTTGGCATCAGCTTTTCCGTCTACACGGCACCGACCTCCTAATGAGTAGTGCCACTCACCCCCAACAGATGGTCAAACGGAAGTTGCTAACCGTTGACTCGGAACTTATCTCCACGTAATGGTAGGCGACTTTCCCAAACACTGGACAAAATACTTAACATGGGAAGAATGTTGGTACAATACAAGCAAGCACTCTTCCATTGGCATGTCACCGTTCCAAGCGGTTTATGTTCGATCCCCACCAATCATCTCCGATTATATCATTGGGTTTACACAAATTTAAGACATCGAAGAGTGGGCGATGACATGGGATCAAATCCTACATACCATTAAAATGAACTTGCAACGAGCCCAAGTCCGCATGAAAAACCAAGTGGACAAGAATTGAAAGTATGAATTGATCAAAAATACTACATTTATTTTCAGAAAAAGTGATTTTGAATCCTTTGTCACACAATTGGCTAATACTAAGTAAATTATGTTTTAAATTTTTGACAAGTAAAACATTTGAAATAAGAGGTAAATTTGAAATACCGTTGTTGCTCACATCGCCTTTGCCGATGATATAGCTTTTGGAGTTGTCACCTAATGTGACGGAGCCTCCATCTGAGTAAGTAATATTTGATAGCATATCTTTGTCTCCTATCATATGTTTTGAGCAACCACTGTCGAGTATCCATTTTCCTCTTTTCTTGAGTGGGACCTACAAAAAATATGAGATAATATTGGTACCCACTTTTTCAATAGGGTCCCAAGAGTTAAATCTTAGGAAACCAAACCCAAGAGGGCTTAGTATCCCATTTAAAAATGTAATCTTTATTTTTATGAACAGTTTCAAAAGAGGTGTTTATATATTTCTTCCTAATCAAACTGTTGTTTGTTTCAGGAATCCAGATTTTTATTCATATGTTCCGTCAATGATTTTGTACTACTAAAGAAATTGTAAACATTATTGGTCATAGCAGTATTTAAATTTCTATAAAAATTGGATTTAGACTTTTCTCGTAATCCAGCACTAGCACTAACACTAGTTTTATTGAAGGTCAATCCACTGCATGACCTCTATTTTTCAATGGTCTGAACTATAATTATTGGACAGTCTCTTGTATCTTGGTTTAGGAAGAAACAAAATCGCGTTTCATTATTGACATGTGAAGCAAAATATATTTCTGCAGCGCTGGCATGTGCTCAAGTTATCTATATGCAACAAACAATACAAGATTTTGGTTTTAATTTATCTAAGTCAACTATTTACTTTGATAATTCTAGTGCTATTAATTTATCTAAAAATCCTGCTAATCACTCATGAACAAAACACATTGACATTCGTGATTATTTTCTTCATGATAATATTGAAAAGGATTTGATAAATCTAGAATTTGTTTCCTCTGATAAACAATTGGCAGATATTTTTACAAAACCTTTAAATGAAAACACTTTCGTTAATTTAAGACGAGAACTTGGAATTATCTCTTTTAAAAATTTATAAATTATATATATATACACACACACTATTTGTATTTGAGTTTTTCATAACACAACTTGAATATATATATATATATATATATATAAACTCTCACTCAAATTTTATCAAAATAAAAATAAAAAAATTTTATGACTCTTAAGAGATTTGGACCCATGACCTCTCCTTTATTATACTTCAGTTGCTTCTTACCAGTTGAGCTATGATTGTTTCTTGTTGCAATTAGAATTTTGATTTTAATTATTTTGGAAATTTTCATTCAAAAAAATTAAA
The DNA here is from genome assembly GCA_030765085.1 of Allium cepa. Classification (NCBI taxonomy): domain Eukaryota; kingdom Viridiplantae; phylum Streptophyta; class Magnoliopsida; order Asparagales; family Amaryllidaceae; genus Allium; species Allium cepa. The sequence goes on from CM060940.1 coordinate 328,053,559, forward strand.
TACATAGCCGCTGGAGCTCGAACTCGAGTCTCCTAGCTGGTAGTTCAATATCTTACCAGTTATGCTATGTATGTTTTCCTACTGAGTCTTATTCTTCATTCGTTCTTAGCCATTCATCTTTCAATCAATTTTCATCCATTCCTTGTATCCATTTTTCCTCTCTGGCTATTAATGCTCTGCTGTTTTTAACCACTCAATCTCAGCTCAAATTCATCTATATAATCTGCATTCCTTTCATTTTTTAATCATCCTTACAATTTTTTTCAAAAACTTTAAACTTCAAGTTTCTCTTAATGGCCTCTCACGACTCCTCTAACTCCAAATTGTCTTTTGCTACTCCAACATCCTCTACTAGCTATAATTCTTCCAGTAGCTCTACTCCGTCCTTGCGAACTCCTACCCCTGTACATGAACCAGGTCTATATCACACCGAATTTTTTCCAAAACCTAAGAACTCTCGAAGATTATTGTTTGTTTCTCCAAAAAAAAAGAAAAAATTGATGAAATCCATCTTTATCAAAAGGAGCAAATCAATCTACAAAGAGAAATGTATTATGAACAAAGGATGAATTCCAGTCGCCTTAGCCTTATAGAATCAATTGCCCTTAAATTCTGTGGAAAATCATCTAAGCATGATATTGTTGAACCTTTAACATCTCATCAACCAAACTCATCTGGCTGGAATCAATGGGAGCAAACTCCATATCAACATTCGGCATCTCCAAACTCTTGGGAACGCCAAAATTATTGGTCTCCTTTGCAACCTTATGTTGAGAACACCAAGGTTGAACCATATGAATGCTCTCTAAAAACTCCTAAATAATCATCTTTTCTTGTATATTATTGTTCTTACTTACTTGGATTTCGATTATGTATATGCCTTTTTTAATAATATTTTGTTTTTAAGCTTCACTGCATTTCATATCTACAGTCAGTCGATTGATATTTAAAACCAATCGACTGTTTACAGGGTGAAAAATCTCTCGAGATGTCAACCAGTCGACTGAGACATATGGGTCAGTCGACTGATTACAGAGTAAAAAACTCTCGGGTTATCAACCAGTCGACTGTCCTACCCCGACCAGTTGACTGGCTGTACAAAAAAGGCTTCTCTTGTCTCTTTTTAAACCTTTTTTTTGCCATCTATTCACTTTACCTTCTTCGTTTTTACTACCTCCAAAACCCTAGCCCTCATTTTTCTTTCACAAAATCCTCAAAAAACACCAAATTAATGGCCCCTCCTAGATCTAAACGCTCAAAACAAGGCTCTTTATCCTTTGTTGATACTCACGTTGCTCATTGGCTATATGATGCAACTACAATTGAACGATGGGAGAAGATAAAGAATTCTAGGATTTTTGAATGCTCTTTCATGTTTTATTCTGATTTTGGTGCTTACTCTCTTCAAGAACTAATGCGAAGATGTGGTTTAGAGTCACTCCTTGACTATAATGCAAACCACCACAATATTAATCATCTTATGGTAAAACTTTTCTTCGCAAATTTAAATCTTGGTCACCAACAACCATCGAATCCAAATAATTGTGTGTGGAGTTTGGTATGTGGACAACAAGTCTTCTTTTCCCTTGATAGAATGACACATATACTTCAATCTCCCAATGAAGGAATAGATTTAAATGATGTCCAATGCAATCCAAGAAAAAGAGATAGAATAAGTCATATGTTCATGGGTGATGACATGATTGAATTGCGTTCTAAGCTTCTTCGTCCTAAAGCAAGAATTTTACACAAGACACTTATGCGATCTATTCTGCCTCGAACCGGATCATATTAATTAGTTTATCCGGAAAATTTCAAAGCTCTTTATGCCATATGGGGAAATATAAGCGTTAATTGGTTGCGTCGTATTATGAATGAATTTCTCACCTTCACACATGGAAATATGCATGTTATCTATTTTGGAGAATATATTATGCGACTTCTTCTAGATGCGAGTGTTCGTCAACCAAATTCCGAATTCTCTACTGCCGGAATGATAAATATAAGGACCATAAGTCTTATGAAGCTACCAACACGTCGGCCACCTATTACTTCATTTGAAGATTGGAAGCATCAACAAGCTCAACAGCAACATTCTGGAGGTCCTACAATTAGAGAACCGGTAGCGCAACAAGAAGAAGGCGATATTCGCTTAGCTACTTCCTCTAGCACCCGTGAATCCATAGAAATTCTCTCCCGTAATCAACTTATTCTGGATTCTAGACTCAAGAAAATGGATAAGAAACTCAATAAAATCAAAGGTTTCTTTTCTACATTATGGGATGCATTACCATGTTCTTCTTCAACTGTTGCCACGTCTGTCGCCCAAGGAAAACGCCTCGCACCTCGATTTACATGGTCTACATCCGAGAAACATACTAGTAGTGACACTAGTGGAGCAGGCAGTGATGCTCAAGGCGCTTCTAGACCAGGAAAAGAGCCCGCACCAGAGGGAGAATACAATTAGGATCTTGATGAGTAGGTCTTTTGGTAAGTAAGTTGGGTATGAATTAATTTGCTTATCTATAACCTTATTGTTAATTTAAACATAATGCAACTTACTAATTATTTATCTTTTGAGACTTGTACTAAATAGTCTCTCTTTGATATTTATTTCTGCACTTTATATTGCAATTATTTTTGCTATATCTCCTTTTTGTCGATGACAAAGGGGGAGAAGAATTGTTCTAATCATCTTTATGCAGGTACAAGAATTATCATATATTCAGGGGGAGTTTTATATTTGTTCTCTAGAACTTTTATATATACAGGTTTGTCATCAATCAAAAAGGGGAAGAATGTTGAATCACTAGTTTTGATTCATTACAAAGCAAGTTAGAAGAAAAAGAGAATTCACGACAAAAAGAAAACGGACTATATCAAAGAGAATTGTTCTAATCTATGCTTTCACTGTCTAGTATGTATGATTGAGTCTTAGAAATATGTTAAAATCTATCCTCAAGTAGTCTGCACTTCATATTTCACAAAAACCTTCAAAACAGAAGCACACTATGTAAAAATGTCACAGCCAGTCGACTGACCATAACCATCCAGTCGACTGACTGCGTACATATACATATGCACTGTTTATTTTTTAAATATTTTACATAGTCAGTCGACTGACCATAAACGACCAGTCGACTGACCCGAGACCAATTGCCATATTTTCGAAAAGACATCTTCTTCTCCGAAAGGATGCAACTCTTCTTTGAATGGAAATAGGTGCTCCTCTTCGTCAGTACCCTTCATCAATGGCAGTAACTCTTCAACTATTATATATAGATACTCCCAAACACTTTATACTCACCGATTTTCATTCTAACTCTCTAATACTCTTCTTGTGCTTTAATATTTGCATTCAAACAGCGAACACACGTTTTTACTGCTTTGAATCTACAAATAACTTTCATAATCTTCGATTCTTAACATTACCTTCTCTTCATATCTTCACATACACTTCATATACTTGAGGATTTGATTACAGGAAGTTTGTACTATCAGAGACAAATCAGTGTTATCAAGAACACATAGTGTCAGATATTCTTTTGTATTTGTGGAAGTCCTGTTCTACTGCTCAAGCGTGTGAAGTCCTCTTTGGCTGCTGAGGCGAAATCCTGTTTTGCTGCTCAGGTCCCTGTTCGGCTGCTCAGGGGTTGTATAGACCCGTTCCTCCGGGTTAAGTGAGGGTTTTTATTTTAGTGAAATTCCAGAAGGAGTCTGGGACTGAACGTAGAATGGGAAGTTCGAACAAGCATAAAAATTCCTGGTGTGCTTGTTCTATTTTACTTATTTCCATTTACTTTGCTATTATCATCTGTTTCCACATTTAAATTTAAGTATATCCTATATTACACGATCCTTCATACTTTCAAGCATCGTCAAGATAAACAATTTTCTGTTGGCTCATGGGTCTTCATAAAGCTTCAACCTTACAGGAAAAATACACTTCGCTCTCCATAAAACAAATTATCTAAGCGATATTTTGGACCATTCCACATAGTCGAAAGAATTGGTACCATCTACTCCTTCCATAAGAAGCTCGCATTCATCCCGTCTTTCACATATCCGTCCTCAAACTTTGCCCTAATCTTCACACAACCACAAATACACCTCTTCCACCCGAGTTCACTACTCCACACGACCTTGAGGACAAGGCCGATTTTCATTGGGGGAGCAATGTTACGGCCACACACAGCAGACCAAGTAGAGCTATCACTATTCCAGCCAGGGGAAAACAGTCATGCGGGCACATAATAAAAAGCAACAAATATGACAATGAAGAAGCTTCTAAAAATATCTTTTATTATCTATAATTAGAAATCTGTTACAACTTTTCTAGCTAGCCTACAAAATGTAGCCACTTGGCAAAATAGCATCCAATGATTATAATCGCCTTTCTATAAAAGAAGGCTGTCTTATCCAGTGAATGGAAGAAAAATTATTTCCAATCTTCTTGTGTCTCCTTCTTCTCACAATATTTCATTATCTGTGCTTATGAATCTCCCTCCCTGCCTACTCAGCCCGACACTTATTGTATTAGAACCTTCAGAAGTTTAAAATTATATCAATTTACTTGCCAATGTTGTTTGTTGAGCATGAATGTTAGGAAAAATCAAGCATTTGGACTTATGGCTTATTTAAATCATAGTACTATAGTAGTACAGTCCATAGCTCTGTTTGTTGAATTTTGATCAATTGTTTGTTGAGCTTCACCTACTTCAAGATTAATGGTTGATTAATAGTTCAATAGCGATAACTTTAATGCGAGCCTCAAGTGCCAGTACGTAGCATCAATAAGTGAACACATGTAATCATATAGAAGTGGTATTGCCTTGCATTTATTAGTAATAAGCTATTGATATCACTTCACTATTCATATAGAATTATGTATGACAATTTGAGTAGTTTAGTTATGTCAGCTTAATTTTAGACGATATTCCTTTAAATTTTCCATTTTGGGAGAAAATACATATAACCATGAATAACATTGGGCCTGTGTTATCCCTATCCCATCCTTACTTTTTGGTTGAAAATTATGAAGGTAAACTTGGATTTTTTGCAATCTTCAAAAATTAATGCTTATTATAACACAATCAATTCTTTGGGAATGTAATCTGTTATTTAAATACTAGAACTATGTAAGTAGAAATTCTTCAGTGTAAGAGAGACTATTTCAGCAAAAAATTATTAAAGACAAAGAGATCTTCTTCGGACAATGAAACAGTTATTTGTATTCAGATTATCTCATTATTATATATATATTATTTGTTTTAAAAGATTGCTTTGTTATTATATCAAGACAGTTTTCGCCCATAAGAGCCTTTGAAAGACTAGTTCCATCTATTATAAACTAAGGATTATTTAAAATTGTAGAGCCGTTGTTGAAAAGGAAGTAGTGACAATCAAAGCAAATCCTTGATGGAAAAAAGGAACAAAAGTCACATTTGAAGGATTAGGAGATAAGCGACCATGCTGCCTACCTACAGACGTCATCTTCTTTATTGTTGAAAAGGAGAATCCATTAGTCAAAAGAGTTGGCCATGAATTAATACTCGAAATTAATGTACCATTTGCAAATCCACCTAATGGACGTTAACCTAAAAAATGGATCAACAACTAGAAATTAAGCACCAGTTCAGATTAATTAAATAGAAAAACAGTAAAAGAAGAAATAATTTTTATAGTGGTTCGACGTAATCTCCGACCTACGTCCACTTCAATCTATTTTATTAGTTGTCATCTCTCTGGATTACAACTAGTTTTCTTAGATCTGGTAGCAATCTAGTGAATTTTAGTTTTGCAATAGAGTTTCTAGGTTGTTAGTGAGTCAGCAGTACTAAAAATTTGTTGATCTAAGTCCTAGAACAATGACTAATTGTTTCCTAGGCGACATTAATCGATGAGAGGTTAGAGGTGAAGAAATAGCAGTCTCCACGGTCAGAGAATCCAAACCCCTCTTTGGTTGCATGTAGGTTGATATTTATAGAGGATTTAGGCAGCATAGAGTCAAAGTCCAACAATAATGAAGTCTAAATGATAGCACGAAGTCATACCAGAAAGCTTAAGCCAACCTAAGTTATCATGATAGCTCGGCGTCGAGTTATCATGATAGCTTGGCGTCGAATTATAAAACATGGCGCAATTTGCACCACTCCACTTGCAAGCCTTTCCTTTCTTCTAGTTAAGTTGTTTGATCCTCTTTTCCATCGTCTTCGAATTAAATCTTACGATCTTTTTAGGTATCCCGTTTCAAGTCATTTCGATTCTGTTTCAATTTTCTAAGTCTAGTCAAAGCCACTTTGGTGATAACTCGGTACCAACCTATGGTGATAACCCGGTACCGAGTTATGGCCTTAGCATATTTTCAGCTGGTATTTTCCCAAGCTATTTTCTTAGTTCATTTAAGGGTGCCTGGCTAGTTTCAGGTCATTTTTTCTTCGTTCGAATTTTCCGAGTCCAATTGAAATATGCTTTGTTAAAAAGTGGGTTACAACTTGGCCACCAAAGTATGCCCTTTGAATGTAAGGTCTGCTTTGCTCAAGAACAAATTCCAGTAAGTAGTCTTCGAAAGTTGAGCTCTCTAGCTGCTTCCATCTTGATGAATCATCTAGTTCCTTTAGATCCTCCTGTTAATCACGGATCGTTCCAAACCTGTTATAGCCTAAAACTTTGGACTCTGCTTAAGTGTTGTCTATGCACCACTATTATTTCGATTTCATTGGAATTATTGCATCACATATTAAAATTGTTCCGCATTCATCTGTAATTTATCAGTTCTACTCTAATTGTAAGGTGTTCAAATCCTTTTTTCAAATCTGTATCCGTTCTAAGATTCAATCTTTTTGGATCTTTTAATATTTAGTTTGAGATTTTGATCTCTCCGGACCGTTTTATATTCAGTTATACGTGCGATCTCTCCGGATAGTTTAATATTTAAGTTAAGTGGATATCTCTCCGGATCGTTTATTATTCAAGTTTTGACCTCTTCGGGTCGTTTATCGCCCAATTTAAGGATTCGATCTCTCCCGATCCTTACTGAGTCCACTTGCTTTTTGGCAATCAACGACCATGTTAGCCCACTCGCTCACTCTTTGGTGAGAGGACTTACTTTTCATACAAGCCTATCCATTCACTTTCAAGTATAGAAGTTTGCACCTTGCACTTCGGTCCCGTCTATTCGGACGGGACTTAAAGCGATCCATGTCAGTTATCACATCCAATATGGTTTTTTTGAAATTCAAATATTCAAACCAAATCAAAGAAAACAAGTAGAATTCCTAAGTGTTCATCCTAGACATCCAACTTAAAAGTGCCTAGATATCAATCTAGGTCTCGTACATATGTAAACGGTTCGAGGTTATTATCATCCTAAATAGTTATCTCAAACATCCGACTCAGAGCGGTCTAGGGACCGTTCGAGATTCTATACATGCGTAAGCATCTTAAGGTTATTATTGTTTTTATTGTTTAATATAAAAGAAAAATGCAAGAAAATAAAATGGAAAAGCAAAGTGTGGGAATCAGATTTGACTCCTGTTCATCTCGATCATGGAATTTCGAGTCTCGGACTAGATCCTTAGTTGTTCCATGATGCATTCATGACATATGGTGGTTGCTTTGGTCGTACAATTGCAGTTTGGTTCCTTATGTATTGTTGCATCTGGTTGCTTTGAATTAGTTCTTCTACTAGGTCACGAAGGTGTTGACACTCGTTTGTTTCATGTCTCAGTCAAATCAGTGTAGGAAGATAATTCCGACTTCCATCTTTGTCATTTTGGTTCTCTAAAGTCAATATCAATTCTTATTTTCTCTTCGTCCTTTTCAATTCCAACTCCGAACAGTACCTTGTCATCTACATCACTAATTTCAGCACCCCAGCTTCATCTTCAGCGTCTTCCTGACTCAAATATCTTTTAGCTTCATAATAGAATTCTGTAAGATACATAGGTGGATCATTTTTAAGTGCACCTTTGAAGTCGGTCTTACTCGTGACTCTGGATATTGCTACCATTACAATAGATCCGACTTGTTCACTGCAGCTGCTACTGCATTGAATCGTATCAAATAGCTTCTCAAGGTCTCTCTGGGCCTTTATTTCCTGCTTCACTATGTCAATACATTCTTCGGTCGTGAGACATGATCTCTGAACTGTTTTAAGAATCTGCTTACTATGTCGATCCATGTGCTTATGGATCCATTCTTCAGCTGTCTAAACTATATTGCCGCCAAGTCCTTTAAGTATAATGGAAAGCACCATTCTATTAGCTCCTTAGAAGCACCTAACATCTTCATATGTCGGATGTATCTCATCAGATGAATTATCGGGCCTGTCTTTTCATCATACATTTCTAACGTCGAAAGTTTGAAATCGAGAGGATCCCTAGCATCCCGGATATTAAAAGTAAATGGATTCTGTTCACATCCTCCAGACCTTGATCTGGGGGTCCTCCTCGAACTATTCTTCTTATCAATTAAGCAATTCGGTTTCCACCATCCAATGAATGTCTTTGTCCAAAAACGATATTTTGCCCTCTGCTGCTATAGTGGAATTCCGACATATACGTTGGCACGTATTCCATTGGCTGCACGTTAGAGTTCTGTCCTGCTCCCCTGGTTTCATTCTTTCGTTCATTCCTACGGGGTAGCTCTAGCGCATATTCCTTTGATTGTTGTGCACTCGTATTCTGATTCACGTTTCTAAGTCCAAAATCATTTGGTCTTGGCATTCCAACACAACCAAAACTCTCACCAACACTGCCCCCCCTCGAGTATGGTTCTCTCCGTACCAAGTTGATTTAGGTCGATACCGAGCTGTTTAGTTGGTGGGAGCATTATTTTAATTTGGTCTGCTCTAACCCTAGATGCTCCTGTATTAGCTTCTTGTCCTTGATTCTGAATTCTAGCAACTCTAGCTATTCCTTGTGGTCCTATCTTTTGGAAGAATCGTTCAAGCATTTCATGTTGTTTAGTTATCACATCATCCTAACATCTCCTTCATCATTCTCTCTACCTCTTCTCTATTCACGTAATTATATCGACTAGAATTTAAAGACATCTCCTGGTTGCACATAGACTCTGATTGGCTTGCTCTATTTTTAGATCTGGTATTAGGCATCTTCATCTTCTTCAAACCACAGATTCAAGTTTCAAGTTTTTAGAAGCTTTGTTCTCAAACAAAGCACCAACATGTTACCCAAAAAAATAGATCAACACTCAGAAATCAGATGAGAGCACCAATTCAGATTAAATAAACCGAAAAGCAGTAAAAAGAGACACATTTTTTTATAGTGGTTCAGCATAATCTCCGGCCTATGCCCACTTCAAATTGTTTTATTAGTTATTTTCTCTCTAGATTACAACTAGTTTTCTTATATCTAATCACAATCTAGTTGATCTTAGATTTACAATAGAGTTTCTAGGTTGTTTACTAAGAATTTGCTGATCTAAGTCCTAGAGCAGCAAATAGTTGTTTTCTAGGTGAATTTAATGGAGGAGAGATTAGAAGTGTAGAAATAGCAGTGTCTCCACAGCCAGAGAATGCAACCCCTTTTTGGTTACAGGTAGGTTGATATTTTAGAGGATTCGAACAGTATAGAGTCAAAGGTCCAACCGCAATGAAGTCTAAGGGATAGTGTGAAGTCACACCAAAAGTCAAGCCAACCTGAGTTATCATGATAACTTGGTGCCGAGTTATCATTGATAACTAAGTGCCAAGTTATAAAACTTGGCGCAATTTGCACAACTCCACTTGCATGCCTTTTCCATCTTCTAGTTGAGTTGTTTAAACCTCTCTTCCATCGTCCTCGAATTAAGTCTTGTGATTTTTTCAGGTACCCACTTTCCTTTGCTTAATTCTAGCCAATCCTTAGGATAGACCATCAAATCCTTGCACAATTGCTTAGCCACGAGTCAATGGAGTAGCGTGAGTTATGTGGGAAGATGTGAAGGTGAGTGGGTGGAAATTGATGAGATGGACCCAACTCATCTAGATAGCTCAAACCCAAGTTTAGGTGGCTGCTCCAAATCCACTTGAAACCTTTTCCAAGCTCGTCCTTTGCTTTTGCCTAGGGCTGTCAAAAGTGTATCCAGCCCGTTTACCCAATCCACATACCCAAAAAACAAATGGGCTGGGTTATACCCATTAAATTGGATGGGTTAAATGGTCTTACCCATTTAAACCCAAGAATAAACGGTTCTAACCCATGTTATTCCCTTCTAGGCGTTTAACCCAATTACCCAGTCAATTATCCTATTCTCTCTTCACATCTTCCATAATCGATCCCTACTTTCTATGATACTTTTTCTTTCGCTTCTGCCTTCTTCCCCATCCTAGCCCTAGACCATTGTTATCCGGGATGTGTTCGTCTTGATTCCCAAGTTCGAATTAAATACCTGCTGCCAATTTGATGTTTCCTTTTCCATAATAATTGAAGATCTACACATGCTTTGAGATTTTGAAGGTGAGCTTATTTATTACTTTTCATATTCTCCTTTTATTGTCTTTACTTGTCGATTTGTAAACTGGATCTGCATCTTCCGTGCAGATTTTACATTCCACACCTATGTGCTTTCACCATCCACGTTTATCAAAGGTAGTCTTCATACGTTTATCGAAAATGCTCTCTTAACTGTGCCTTGTACTGCTGTTTTTTTGTCTCCGCTACTGCTCTGAAGTCTTTGAGAAGTGAAGTGGAGTTTCTACTCAGCTTAATTTCCTGAACCTTTGTGTTGTTTTCTTATAAATTGATGTTGACAAATCCATGGATTTTGTTGACTTGGATGCTATTTTTGAGTATCCATTCATTTTATTTCTTGAGTATGAAAATGTAAAAGATGTGAAGTCACATATATACAGATGAATCTGAATGTGTGTAACTCACAAAATTCCTATTTTAATCAACTTGCTATAGCTTAACCCTTTTTTTCTTACACGACTCGAGGAATATACAGTCACAAAATGTTGTGTAATCAGATGTGCATTAATTAAAAATGTCTTTGTAGTTAATCCAACTGATATATTTTGAAATTAGATGGAATTCCTAATATTCTAATTAGTCGAACCTAACTATAAATTTTAATTGGTTCACACTGAAAGCAAACTACAACAAATTTTGAAGCTTTATTGGAGTTATAAAAAGATGTTTGTTTTCTACATAATTAAAGAAAATACAAACGTTTACCTTCTTTTTGAGTGCGCACATAACTGAATGCTGTAACATCAGATTTAATTTGGAAATTTTGAATTAAAGAAGAACCAATAAATCCATCTACATAATAATGGGCTACAAATAAAGTTAGGATTATTCCAATGTATATATCATATGAGTCAATATGTTGATGCTTATGGGTTATTTTATTTTTGTTTGCCTGTAAGCTTATGCTTTGCTGGCTTCGTAGTGGTGTATATTTCTAAAAAAATTGTCAATGTGTGTGTGCACACGTTGAATACGGATTATTTATCACTATTGATAACTGCATTAACTTCTGTACCATATTTCGCATGGTTATAAAAAGCACAGTGTTGATAAACACCAAAACTTTTTATCTAGTATCTTTCAAAAAAGGGAAAACTTTATAATTTGTTGGTTGTGTCATAAGTTCAATTCATTGTTCAAACCCACTTTCATAACCTAGTCAATATCTTTGGAAAGTAGGTACGACACCAAGAATACCAAAAATGCAAGATTATTTTGTTAAGTTACAAATTATATTTGACGAGAAAAAATTGTAGCATTGGTGCTGTTTGGTATACATATGGATCTTTTAGACCGTCTTTGCAAAACAAATAAACTTTGTTATAGTTCAACATCATATTACTGTGTTTCCATCTATATTCGCTTATCACTTAGTCGGATTTCTTTATTTTTTGAGTAATTTGTAATATGCAACTCAATTAACTATTTATTAGGATTCTCCAAATCGTAATGGAGGGAAATGGATAATATGATTCAAAAGGATAGTTTCTAGGCGTTTCTATGAATACTTGGTAAGTAAGCACACTAACCAATATACGCTACATCATTATTTTCATTTTCTTCTTCTTGGTCCCTGAATTGCTATTTTTGTTGGAGAATTCGGGCCTTGATGGTCTCATTTCTTTTTATTGTAGAGGACAAATGGTTGTCAAAACTTTGAAATATATCCCCATCAAGGTAACATATGCCTTACATTTTGATTCAAGTTTGCACTGATAATTAACCATGGCATTTGGCAATATAATTGCTTGAACTGGCCTGTTATGTATCATTCGTTTATTTGGATTTTATTGAGGAAGGGAGTGAATATTTAAATTTCAGTCAGTACCAAATATGTGGATCTATAACTTGGTGAAGTTGACCCATTCGTTTATCCTTCTGTATTTTTTTTGGTAAACAAAAGCTGGATTACTCCATAAATCTACTATGTATACTTCAAATTACAAGAACAAATAAAAGAGATAACAAACTTAGCACAGTGTTGATTACCCACTAATATAAGATGCACATACCAGTAGTGTTATTATCAATGTATACCTAAATTCTCTTTTGTTAAAAATGCATGCTTAATCTAGTTCTATTACCACTTTGAGTTGACTTTTTCATTATTATCTTCTCTAATCCTAGTTTATAGTACTGCAACAACAGTAGCCTTGTGCTTATGCATAACATATTGTCTACACCTGTTTTCTTGCTAGAAATTGAGCTTGAGTTGCTTGCATTTGAGTTTGATTGCTTGAGTTGCTTACTAGAAATGGACTTGTTTATTTATTTGTTCCTTAAAAATGATACCCATATTGTTTTGTTTATGGTTAAGATTATCAGCTATGTGATTGCAGGGTTCTTGATGATTACCAGCTATGTGATTCACATAATATGAATGCTTAAGATTATCAGAGAAAAACAAAATCTTGCCTATTGCTATTTCTATTCATGGTGTTGCTGTTTAAGTTTATGATGTTGCAGTTTCAAGTAAAACTGTTCTTGAATGCTTAAGTTTGTTATGTGATTGCAGAAATGAAACTTTTGTTTATGTTTCCTATTATTATTTATGTTTATGGTGTTGCTATGTAAAAATAAAACTGTTCTCGAATGTTTAAGATTGCAAACTATGTGACTGCAGGAATGATCCAAAGTTTATGGTGTTGCTATTTCTATATTAGGCTGATGTAAAACTGTTCTTGAATGTTATTTTTATGTTGACGAAAAACTGTTGAGTCTGATGTTAGTTGCGTATGATTGTTATTGTTATTTTTATCTGCTATTGCAGTTTCTGCACATTTTTTTTATCTTTTATAGTTTTTTCTATCATTTTGTGCAAAATGGGTTTAACGGATTGGGTTGGGTTGATCCGTTAAATTTGTGGGTTGGGTTTGGTTTTCCCATTCAATAAACGGGTCTAATGGATTGAGTGCTTTTTTCTTTAAATGGGTTGGGTTAATTTTCAACCCAATCCATTTATACCCAACCCAACCCATTTGACACCCCTACTTTTGCCAAGTGCACATGTCAAATTTTAAGTCATTCTGGGTCTGTTTCAACCTTCCAAGTCAAGTTAAAGCCACTTTGGTGATAACTCGGTACCGAGTTATGTTCTTTTCTACAATAATTTTGGATATAAATTATCTTTTCAACAACTAAATGGGGAAACAAGTAGAGAATCCAAAGTCATTGTTTCCCAATTTAGTTGTTGAAAAGAGAATTTATATTCAAAATTATTGTAGAAAAGAACATAACTCGGTACTGAGTTATCATCAAAGTGGCTTTAAGTTGACTTGGAAGGTTGAAACAGACCCAGAATGACTTAAAATTTGACATGTGCACTTGGCAAAAGTAGGGGTGTCAAATGGGTTGGGTTGGGTATAAATGGATTGGGTTGAAAATTAACCCAACCCATTTAAAGAAAAAAGCACCCAACCCATTAAAGCCGTTTATTAAATGGGTAAATCAAACCCAACCCACAAATTTAATGGATCAACCCAACCCAATCCGTTAAACCCATTTTGCACAAAATGATAGCGAAAACTATAAAAGATTAAAAAAATGTGCAGAAACTGCAATAGCAGATAAAAATAACAATAACAATCATAAGCAACTAACATCAGACTCAACAGTTTTTCATCAACATAAAAATAACATTCAAGAACAGTTTTACATCAGCCTAATATAGAAATAGCAACACCATAAACTTTGGATCATTCCTGCTGTCACATAGTTTGCAATCTTAAACATTCGAGAACAGTTTTATTTTTACATAGCAACACCATAAACATAAATAATAACCGGAAACATAAACAAAAGTTTCATTTCTGCAATCACATAACAAACTTAAGCATTCAAGAACAGTTTTACTTGAAACTGCAACATCATAAACATAAACAGCAACACGATGAACAGAAATAGCAATAGGCAAGATTTGGTTTTTCTCTGATAATCTTAAGCATTCATATTATGTGAATCACATAGCTGGTAATCATCAAGAACCCAACAATCACATAGCTGATAATCTTAACCATAAACAAAACAATATGGGTATCATTTTTAAGGAATAAATAAATAAACAAGTCCATTTCTAGAAAGCAACTCAAGCAATCAAACTCAAATGCAAGCAACTCAAGCTCAATTTCTAGCAAGAAAACAGGTGAAGACAATATGTTATGCATAAGCACAAGGCTACTGCTGTTGCAGTACTATAAACTAGGATTAGAGAAGATAATAATGAAAAAGTCAACTCAAAATGGTAATAGAACTAGATTAAGCATGCATTTTTAACAAAAGAGAATTTAGGTATACATTGATAATAACACTACTGGTATGTGCATCTTATATTAGTGGGTAATCAACACTGTGCTAAGTTTGTTATCGCTTTTATTTGTTCTTGTAATTTGAAGTAGACATGGTAGATTTATGGAGTAATCCAGCTTTTGTTTACCAAAACAAATACAGAAGGATAAAACGAATGGGTCAACTTCACCAAGTTATAGATCCACACATTTGGTACTGACTGAAATTTAAATATTCACTCCCTTCCTCAATAAAATCCAAATAAATGAATGATACATAACAGGCCAGTTCAAGCAATTATATTGCCAAATGCCATGGTTAATTATCAGTGCAAACTTGAATCAAAATGTAAGGCATATGTTACCTTGATGGGGATATATTTCAAAGCTTTGACAACCATTTGTCCTCTACAATAAAAAGAAATGAGACCATCAAGGCCCAAATTCTCCAACACAAAATAGCAATTTAGGGACCAAGAAGAAGAAAATGAAAATAACGGTGCAGCCTATATTGGTTAGTGTGCTTACTTACCAAGTATTCACAGAAACGCCTAGAAACTATCCTTTTGAATCATATTATCCATTTCCCTCCATTATGATTTGGAGAATCCTAATAAATAGTTAATTTAGTTGCATATTACAAATTACTCAAAAAAATAAAGAAATCCGACTAAGTGATAAGCGAATATAGATGGAAACACAGTAATATGATGTTGAACTATAACAAAGTTTATTTGTTTTGCAAAGACGGTCTAAAAGATCCATATGTATACCAAACAGCACCAATGCTACAATTATTTCTTGTAAAATATAATTTGTAACTTAACAAAATAATCTTGCATTTTTGGTATTCTTGGTGTTGTACCTACTTTCCAAAGATATTGATAGGTTATGAAATTGGGTTTGAACAATGAATTGAACTTATGACACAACCAACAAATTATAAAGTTTTCCCTTTTTTGAAAGATACTAGATAAAAAGTTTTGGTGTTTATCAACACTGTGCTTTTTACAACCATGCGAAACACGGTACAGCAGTTAATGCAGTTATCAATAGTGATAAATAATCCGTATTCAACGTGTGTACACACACATTGACAATTTTTTAGAAATATACACCACTACGAAGCCAGCAAAGCATAAGCATGCAGGCAAACAAAAATAATATAATCCATAAGCATCAACATATTGACTCATACGATATATACATTGGAATCATCCTAACTTTATTTGTAGCCCATTATTCTGTAGATGGATTTATTGGTTCTTCTTTAATTCAAAATTTCCAAATTAAATCTGATGTTACAACATTCAGTTATGTGCGCACTCAAAAAGAAGGTAAAGGTTTGTATTTTCTTTAATTATGTAGAGAACAAACATCTTTTATAACTCCAATAAAGCTTCAAAATTTGTTGTAGTTTTCTTTCAGTGTGAACCAATTAAAATTTATAGTTAGGTTCGACTAACAGAATATTAGGAATTCCATCTAATTTCAAAATATATCAGTTGGATTAACTACAAAGACATTTTTAATTAATGCACATCTGATTACACAACATTTTGTGACTGTATATTCCTCGAGTCGTGTAAGAAAAAAAGGGTTAAGGTATAACAAGTTGATTAAAATAGAAATTTTGTGAGTTACACACATTCAGATTCATCTGTATATATATGACTTCACATCTTTAACATTTTCATACTCAAGAAATAAAATGAATGGATACTCAAAAATAGCATCCAAGTCAACAAAATCCATGGATTTGTCAACATCAATTTAGAAGAAAACAACACAAAGGTTCAGGAAATTAAGCTGAGTAGAAACTCCACTTCAACTTCTCAAAGACTTCAGAGCAGTAGCGGAGACAAAAAAACAGCAGTACAAGGCACAGTTAAGAGAGCATTTTCGATAAACGTATGAAGACTACCTTTGATAAACGTGGATGGTGAAAGCATATAGGTGTGGAATGTAAAATCTGCACGGAAGATGCAGATCCAATTTACAAATCGACAAGTAAAGACAATAAAAGGAGAATATGATAAGTAATAAATAAGCCCACCTTCAAAATCTCAAAGCAAGTGTAGATCTTCAATTATTATGGAAAAGGAAACATCAAATTGGCAGCAGGTATTTAATTCGGACTTGGGAATCAAGATGAACACATCCTGGATGACAATGGGCTAGGGTTCGGATGGGGGAGAAGGCAGAAGCGAAAGAAAAAGTACATAGAAAGTAGGGATCGATTATGAAAGATGTGAAGAGAGAATAGGATAATTGACTGGGTAATTGGGTTAAACGACTAGAAGGGAATAACATAGGTTAGAACCGTTTATTCTTGGGTTTAAATGGGTAAGACCATTTGAACCATCCAATTTAATGGGTATAACCAGCACATTTGTATTTTGGGTATGTGGATTGGGTAAACGGGCTGGATACAGTTTTGACAGCCCTAGATCAGTGAGAAATTGCTTGTTTAGATGTTCGTTTTCTATTGTTTTCAAACTAGCTTTTGCCTACTGAGTCATTGTATTGAATTTTTTTTTACTTGTGTTTTGAGTTAATAATAAAAGTGCAGGCGTCGGTTTCCATTATCAGGTAATTATGTTGCCTATACACGTACAACTATTTTGTCGTTGTTTTCTTTAAATTTTGTTGAAATAGTGTGGATGTATGATTTGTTTCTGCTTTTTAGAACGTTAATTTTTCGTGTTACTTTTAATAAATGTGAATGATTTTAGTTGTTTTTAGTAAATATTTTGGTTTCAACTACAAATTAATTTTTAATTTATAAGTACACTGAAGCGGTGTTTATTATTTTTCTTATTTGGATTTTTTAGCAAACAGCAAAAAAAAAAAAATTGTAAAAGATTCTATTGCAATGGGTATAGATAATTGTAATAGGTTATAATTATTTTGTCTGTTGTAACAGGTCATTTACAATATCTTTTTGCTTGTTGTTAAAAAAATGCAAAGTAAAAAAGTTTTACATTGTTTCATCACACAGCTGTAGATATAATATCATTTTAGAATTGAAACCAATACTACTAATAACAATTCATATTATTTAAAAATAACACAAAAGATCACACTTTAAAAAGTCAAAACAAATCATATATTCACATCATTCATAAAGCATTAATTTAGTTACAAATCATTGTATTTCATGCCTAAGCTAATATTAAAAAATAATAATACAATATAATTGCATTATAACAACTATACAAATAACGATTGTCTTGTTTTCTAGACATATTTTCCGGTCAATAAACATACAATTTTATAACTTTAAGGCACTAATCATAAAACATTTGTATATAAGTTAACCATACTTTATACGATAAAATTTGTATCTTTGTTAAGGAACCCTGTTTAAAACATTTGTATAGTTGTTACAATACAATTGCCTTAAAACATACAATTTTATATTTGTTAAGGAACTCTGTTTAACAAATACTCTATAATGCAATTGCATAAATCTGTTTAAAACATTTTCATAATTCTGTTTAAAATATTTGTATAATGTAACTGTTAAGAAAATTGTATGTTTTAAAGCAATTGTATGTTATAAAATTGTATTACTTGTACAGTTGTCATAATGCAACTGTCAAGGAACTTTGTTATTTTTATATAAGTTATACAATACTCCTATATAATGTTATATTGCAATAGGAATATAGAGTATATACTGTATGCTTATGGCACTAACCAGAAAACATACAATTTTAAACATCAAAATTCTACGTGGAAAGGCACTGTTAACCCAAAAATTGTATTAACACCCTTTTCGAGTGTGAAAGCACCCGCCTTATTTATCAAGGCAAATAAAATAGAAAAAGAAATAGCAAATAACAGAAAAGGTAAAGATACAAGCGATTTTTATAGTGGTACGACTGTTAATGAAGCCGGTTGTTGGGCCGGTTTTTTGGCAAACAAAAGAAGAAAAAGCCCAGGGCAAGCAAATGGAGCATGAGCCAGAGCTACCTAGACCAAGCATTTGGCTTGGTAAAAAATGCCGAACAAATCATTTGGACCGGCATGCCGGACCAGATATTTGGTTCGGTACCCTATAGTATACCAGACCAAGTATCTAGACCGGCATCCTCAGAAGTACCGGACCAAATGTTTGGTCCGGCACTCTCTGGTATGCCAGATCGAATATTTGATCTAGCACGATCCACCATTTTACCGAACCAAACATTTGGTTTAGTGCGGCAAGCACGTCGAGCCAGATGTTTGGATAGGCAAAAAATGATCCTGCAAAGATGAAGGTTGCCGAACCATATGTTTGGACCGACAATGAGGATCCTCCGAAGATGAAGATTGCCGAACAAAAGGAAGATGAAGATTGCTGGACCAAAGAAAGATGAAGATTATCGAACCAAAGGAAGATGGAGATTGCCGATCCAAGCTTACCGAGCCACCAGTCCCAGACACAAATACCGAACCAGACCCAGGCAGCTATAACCTCTCCTCCACACCTCACAATCTCACTCTATAAATACCGGAGCTTCTCAACAACAATGGGGACGAACATTCAGAGAAAGAGGGAGAAGATCTGCTGAAATCTATCACCCTAGTTATTCTAATTTCTCTAATCATTCCAAGCAACCTTGTACTTGTAACCAAATCTAAGGAGGGATAGTGAGATGGAAAGTGGATGTAGCCACATTCTGGCTGAACCACTATAAAAATCCTATGTCACTTGTTCTTTTCTTATCTACTTTTGTAAATCTCAAGTTTGCTAATTACACCAATATTCACTAAGGATCATTTCATTATAAATTGAAACATCTAAAGAGTTGCAAGATAAACACAATCTAACAAGGCAAAACTGAAAATCAGATTAACGAGTGTTTAACCAATTTTCGAGCAAACATTTTTGGTGCTTTTACCGAGAAGGTCGAGGCGGGAATAGAAAGCTAAACTCTTCTGTCCATTATTCTTCCAACCTTAGCACGTCATTAAAACATGGCTCCCTCCAAGCAAAATGCTGACAAAGGTAAGAATGCAGCTACTGCAAATACACTCAACCCCGTCCGAGAAGATCAAGAAAATCCAACCACTCGCTCCCTACCTCCAGGCTCAGTAGTCACCCAAGAAGACTTAGAAAGGGTTGTGAATGAGATGACTAACCGCTTCATTGCCTAACAAGAAGCTTTGGTGGACCAACTCATGACACGCTTACGGGGCATGGAGGAATCCACTCACAATACCGGATTCCAGGGTGAATTCCAATCTAGAGAGTCGCGTAGAAGGAACAGATCTCCCACCAATGATGAGTTCAATCAGAAAGATCCACGGGCTCGAAGTCAGGCCAGGACACAATCCGAAGCTGGTCCAGAGAGGTTGACAAGAGTTAGCCCCAGTCGAGGGGGCCCCAGACATGGCCTATCTATGCTTGATCCTATCACGATTTGAACCAATCATCGCCAGTCTGGCCTCAATCAAGGCATCATACGCCATCACTATCAAAGAGAGGGCCCCGCTTCTCCCAGGGCTGCTCCCGAGTCCCAAAAAAGAATGACGCATCTCTTCAAGGAGTACCTTAGGCACGAACAACTCGAAAGGGGGACAGGCGCCAGAGTATCCAGCCCTTTCACTAGGGACATAGTGGCAACATGCATGCCTCGAGAATGGAAGATGCCCACCATGGATCCATATAAGGGCACCTCTGACCCAATCGTCCACCTACAACGATACTTCCGGCACATGCTCATGAATGGATCAACTGAAGGTGTACTATGTAAATTTTTTTCATTATTCCTGTTAGATTTAGCAACCACATGGTTCTGTCGCCTACCTCAATGATCCATCTGTTCTTGGGAAATGTTGAAGGAAAAGTTCACAAGCCAGTTCCGAATTCATGTGGAACAGCCCAGAGACGTTTATTCCTTGTCCGACGTAAAATAGAAATCAGGGGAACCTCTACAGTAGTACCTTAATCGTTTCAACGCAGCTATAGCAGCGGTCCAAACGCGGATGAAAGACTCACATTGATGGCACTATGCAGAGGCATCCACCCGGACTTGAAACTTGCAAGAAGACTGACAAAGGAGAAGCCTTTAACTCTTCATGAATTCTACAATGAAGCAGGAAAATTTATGAGATTAGAAGACGCAGCGGCTCTCCTACATGGCGAGCAACCCGTAGGAGGTTCCGTCTCCTATAGAAACATGAGAATCCCACCTCGAGGAGAAGGGAGGAAGCCAAACAATAACGATAGAAGTAACCATCAGGGCAACCTCTTAACTAAGAAAAGCAATAAACGACGATACTGACCGAGACCAAGATTTGATTCCTACACTCCTTTGAATGACACTGTGGAAAATTTTTACTTGGCCACTCAATATGAATTGAGGTACAAACGCCGTTCATACAAGAAGGAATCAAAAGCTGCGGTCAGGATGGGAAAGTATTGTCGTTTCCATGAGTCTCACGGACATAACACAGGAGAATGTCAGCATTTGTGGGACCTTATCAAAGAATACATCCGAAAAAAGAAGCTGGAACGATACGTGCAGCAAAAACGTAACTCTCCCGCTCCGGTCCACGAAGGGACAAGGCCGCTCCATCACGAAAATAACAAAAAAGAAGTAAGTGCGAGACACTCCAATCAGGAAAAAATAATCGTCCATACTATATCGGGGGCCCGCATTCAGCTGGCGGAATTGGATCGAAATGGAGAGGTACGGAAAATCTATGTAGGATGGATAAGGATATGTTTATTCCATTACAGAAGGGTGCCTCACCAAACGAATAGAAAGGACCAACATAACCTTCAACGATGAGGATTTGGTTGGAAAGCAGCACCCACGTACTGATCCTATGGTCATTTTCCCTTGGGTCGGCCCTGCAGTGGGTGTTTCGTATTTTAGTGATACGGGAAACTCGGTGAATATATTGTTCAAACATGCCTTCAATAAAATGAGGTTATCAATGAAAGACGTTTCACCATGCAATAAACCCATACATGGATTCACTGGAGAAGCCATAATTCCACTCGAGCAGTTGGACTTATTTGTTGAACTACGAAGTCACCCTTGATCCATTATCTGAAAGCAAACATTTGTGCTGGTAGACAGACATTCTGCTTATAACGCATTTCTGGGTAGACTTGCATTATCATATTTCCAGATAGACTTAGCCCCTTGGTGCTTAAAAATGAAGTTCCCTACAGATGGGGGAGTAGGAGAAGTAGAAGGTGACCAAGACGCAGCCCGTGATTGTTACGTGATAGAACTCCTCCAGAACAAGAGAAAGGAAAAGGGTGAAAACGTAGAGGTCGCCCTCTGCGCCAAAACTGTGGAATCATAGCAATCAAATAAGGCCCCTCCTCTCGAGTATACTAGCGACCCTTTTAATGAATTAGTTCCGAGAGATAAAGAGGAGGAGGCCAGCGTCGAGCCCATGGAGGCTATGGAATTGTTGGAGCAGATGATCGCGATAGCACAAGGCTTTTCAAGATAGGGTCTCAGCTAGACAAAAATATGAAAATCAAACTGATAGGGTTCTTACGCAAAAATTTGGATGTGTTCGCATGGACCCACGAAGACATGGTTGGAATATCCTCCGAAATAGCTTGTCACTACCTGAACATAGACCCAACCAAAATCCCAGTCAAGCAGAAGAAAAGGAGCATGGGGATGGAATGATGAACTTCCCTCAATGAGGAAGTAAAAAGTCTACTTGCCAACGGTTTTACTTGTGAGGCTATCTACCCCAAATGGATCTCCAACCCAGTTCTAGTGAAAAAATCCGATGGTAAATGGCGAACCTGCATCGAATTCTCCAATCTCAACGACGCCTGCCCCAAGGACTGTTTTCCCCTGCCTCGAATTGACCGACTGATGGACGAAACAACATGGCATGAATTGTTATCGTTTACGGATGCCTATTCGGGGTACAACCAGATTCCTATGCATATACCAGACCAAGAACATACTAGCTTTATCACGGATCTGGGTCTATATTGCTACAAGGTCTTGCCCTTCAGGCATAATAATGCTGGTGCAACCTATCAATGCTTGGTTAGTAAGATGTTTGAGAGGCAGATTGGTCATTCCATGGAAGTATATGTCAAAGACATGCTTGTAAAATAAAGAAAAGAAACAGATCATTTACACCACCTGAACGAAATGTTTCAAATATTGTGCAAATACCAGATGAAGCTGAATCCATTGAAATGCTCCTTTGGAGTATCCTCGGAAAAATTCTTATGTTTCATTGTTCATGCTGGAGGGATTTAAGCGAGTCCCGAAAAAGTCCAAGCCTTGAATGCATCAAAATACCAGCCACATGAAGGGAAATGCAGAGTCTAAACGGGAAGGTAGTCGCTCTAAGTAGATTTATATCCAAGGCCACAGACAAGTGCGTCCCATTTTTCGAAGCTTTCGAAAAGGACAAGGGAAAGTTTGAATGGACCAGCGAATTCCACTCGTCTTTCCAAAGTCTGCTGGAACATATGCAGAAACCACCGATGCTCTCCACCTCGGTAGATGGAGAAAGCCTCTACTTGTGCTTTGCTGTGTCCCCCTATGCATTGAGTGCTACTTTGGTACAAGAAGACAACCATATCCAAAAAAAAAAATATATTTCATTAGCAAGAGGTTTACATGGGCAGAGGCTAGATATCCAAAGATCGAAAAATTGGCCTACCATTTGCTCATAGCGTCCATGAAATTGCGGCATTACTTCCAAAAAGGGTCCTAACAATTCAACCATTGCGTCAGGTCCTATATAAACGAGATACTTCAGGATGCTTGCTAAAATGGTGCGTCAAGCTAAGGCAGTATGATATCACCTGCCATCCATGCACGTAATCAAAGGGCAAGCCCTGGCTGATTTCATAGCTGAATGCACCATTCAGGACAAGGATACGACCATCAGAACAGAGGAAACAATCGAGTGGAATATGTTTGTGGATGGAGCATCCAACGAGCTCGGTTCGGAGGTAGGAATATTAATCATCATGCCTTGAGGAAGAAATTTAAGTTATGCGCTGAGGCTAGAATTCACCGCAACTAATAACGATGCTGAATACAAATCAATAATAGCTGGCTTGGAAATCACTAGGGAAATAGGGATCAAATCGATATGCATCCATAGTGACACACAACTAATCGTAAACCAAATCCTTGGGAAATTCCAGACTCGCGGGCAAAGACTTGCCTCTTACCTCAACAAGACTAAAACCCTCTTGAACGAGCTAGACTACTATGCAATCAAACATATCCCACGAGAGGAGAATCGAGAAGCCGATGCCCTTGCCAAGGATGCTAGCATGAGAAATGAGCCGATGCTGGGGGCAACCCCTGTCATGATGCAAGCCACACCAAGCTTTGAGTGTCTTAAGATCACGCTCGTCAATAGTAGCAAAGAGACATGGATGGCCCCCATCATCGAATACTTACAAGAAGGCATCTTCTAGCAAATCACAATGAGATTATAAAAATCCTAAGAAAGGCATCTTGCTACACCATCCAGGAAGGCGTCTTGTACCGTCGTGGGTTTTCCAATCCCCTACTAAGGTGCGTCGTAGGAAATGAAGCAAAAGATATTCTCAACAACATACACCAAGGAAGTTGCGTAAACCACACGGCGGTCAGACTCTAGCTAAAAAGATCCTGCACTATGGGTACTTTTGAAAATTACTGTATGCTTTGATACCAAATGAAAGT
This sequence comes from Allium cepa, assembly GCA_030765085.1. Lineage (NCBI taxonomy): Eukaryota > Viridiplantae > Streptophyta > Magnoliopsida > Asparagales > Amaryllidaceae > Allium > Allium cepa. The sequence goes on from CM060940.1 coordinate 328,077,991, forward strand.
AGCTATGCTCTGATACCAATTGAAAATACTGTGCGGATCGTGCTATATGGAATTATACTATACTAGTGCAGAATAAACTAAGATACTATAACAATGTGAATAAGTAAAATAAAATATAAATGCGGAAAACAAATGATAATAGCAAAGTAAAGGAAATAAGTAAAAATAAAAATAGCACACCAGGAATTTTTATACTGGTTCGAACTTCCCGTTCTACGTCCAGTTCCAGATTCTGGAATATCAACTACAACAACCCTCACTTAACCCGGAGGAACAGGTCTATGCAACCCTTGGACAGCCGAACAAGGAACCTGAGTAGCAGAACATGATTTCGATGCTTCAACAGCCGAAGAGGACTTCACTTTCCTGAACAGCAGAACATGACTTCAACTTATACAGAAGATATTTGACACGGTGTGTTCTCAATAACACGAATTTGTTTCTTAATAGTACAATCTTCCTATAATCCTCTCCTTTTGATATATATGTGTGTGTGTGTGTGTGTGTGTGTGTGTGTGTGTGTGAAGAATATGGAAGTAAACGAATGATTTTGTATGCTCAAAAGTGTTAGAATCAGTGTAGTATAAGAATAGAAAGAGTTAGATCGATTAGGTTCATAAAATAATTGATTCTAACTTGTTTATATAGAGTATAAAGAGGTGTAATCATTCATGAATAATTATCATGAAAGAGTATGGGCATATCAATTAATAAAAGGTTGTATCTCTTCATGGAAGAGAAGTGACTATTCAAAAATATAGCCGTTGTAGGAATTCAGACGTCTGAAAATAATAATTCAGACTTCTGAAATTGGTAACATGCAAACCAGAAAGGAAATAGGTCATTTTGGACCAGATTCAGACGTCTGAATATTGTATGGAAATTTAAATTTGATTACAGATTCAGACGTCTGAAATGGTCAATTCAGACGTCTGAATTTGACATGTAACAAAAAATTTACGATAGCCCAAATGGTTAGAGCACTTGCCTTTTGAACTAGTGACCCGGGTTCGAGTCCCGCTCCATGCAATTTTTGAAAACTTGATTTTTCATTTAAAATATGAATGTATATGTGTGTATACCATTTGGAGAAGATTTTAACATTTGTAAACTCTAGACACGACACTTTATGACTAATAAAACTTTGTTTGTCACCTTCGTCTTGTCTCTATAGTGTATATATCTTCTTGTATCTCCATATACATACTTTTGTATTGTGTATCTTCATTTTGAACGTATTTGATTTATTTCTTTTTGATGCTCATGTACCTGCAAATTAGCTTAGAGATTCTTTGACATAATTGTATAGTTGTTGTCATTAAAATCCAATAATTGAGGTTCTAACATTCTCCCCTTTTTTGATGATGACAGCTATACAATTTAAAAAAATATTCATTCTATATAAAAAATAATATAAATATGTTTAAAGCTTCCCCTAAGTATAACATCTTCCCTTAAGTATAATATCTTCCTCAATTAATATGCATATGAATTTCTCCCCCTTTGTCATTATAAAGAAGAATGAGGGAATATAATAAATATAGTGAGATAAACTCAATATTAATTATGGAGAAAAATAAAATAGATTTTACCATATTTACTGAAGTTCATATTTCATTGCAAGCACGTAATTCTATTAAACGTATGGATCATTCTTTAAAATTCCAAATTCTATCCTTTTCCTTTTGTTTCTCCGAGTACCTGCAATAAATAATAATCATTTTTGGTACCCACTTACTATGTTAGGGTCCGGGGGTGTTAGGTCTTTGGAAACCATACTCATTTAGGTGTGCTTGAACCTTTATAAATATAATTTTCTTTACAAATCACATTCTTATAACAGTTGCTAATATAAAGTTGTTTATCATGATCAATCATATTAGCTGGAATCCATATCTTAATACTATTAGTCATTAGCTTAGTACTTGAAGAATAATTTCTATCATTTCTAAACAAAGTACTATTATGACTATAACTGGTTTTAAAACTATCTTGGTTACTAGTAATAGCACTAAAATTAGTATACAAGAATGCATATCTAGTCCTATTTTTACTTTTAGCTTTTTTATAGCCTAAACCGCTTTTATCATTGTGAGCTTCTGGATTCTTAACATAACCTAATCCCTTCTTATTTGAAGCAAGTTGAGAATTTTCAATAATCCTGGATAAATTTTCTCTCCCTTTATTAAAATTGGAAATATTTTTAGTAATATCATCAAGCTTAATTTTGAGACTAGTGTTCTCTAACTCAACAATTTTAATTTTTGTTTATAACTCATGATTCTCAGAAGCTAGAGCATTATTCTTTTCTTTTTGAGCTTCTATTTCTTGACTTAATAAAGCGAGTTGAGAATTGTGTGAATCTTGAATTTTCTCAAGTTCTTCTTCTAATATTCTCTTCTCGTCTTTGATCATTTCTCTTTCGTATTCCACTTTCTTTTGAGTTTCTAGAGCTTCCTTATATTTTCTTTTGAGACTTTTTAAAGTGTCTAGAAGTTCTGAATTTATTTCTATCATATCATCAAAAGTTAGATCACTAACCTCATTATCTTTTGCCATGAAGCATTTATTTGTTTGCTTCTTTGATTTTTATTTATTTCTCTTCCACTTCTTATTGCCTTGACTAGATCTCTTTGTAGCCATTTATTCTAGGATACTGTTACAATCTCTAGAATCCTTGGCTCTGATACCAAATGAAAATTACTGCATGCTTTGATACTAAATGAAAGTGGCTATGCTCTGATACCAATTGAAAATACTGTGCGGATCATGCTATATGGAATTATACTATACTAGTGCGGAAATAAACTAAGATACTATAACAATGTGAATAAGTAAAATAAAATCTAAATGCGGAAAACAAATGATAATACCAAAGTAAATGGAAATAAGTAAAAATAAAACAAGCACATCAGGAATTTTTATACTGGTTCGAACTTCCCGTTCTACGTCCAGTCCCAGACTCCTTTTGGAATTTCAACTACAACAACCCTCACTTAACCCGGAGGAACAGGTCTATACAACCCTTGGACAGCCAAACAAGGGACCTGAGCAGCATAACATGATTTTGATGCCTCAACAGCCGAAGAGGACTTCATTTGCCTGAATAGCAGAACGGGACTTCAACTTATACAGAAGGAATTTGACACAGTGTGTTCTCAATAACACGAATTTGTCTCTTGATAGTACAATCTTCCTATAATCTTCTCCTTTTGATATATATATATATATATATATATGTGTGTGTGTGTGTGTGTGTGTGTGTGTGTGTGTGTGTGTGTGTGTGTGTGAAGAATATGGAAGTAAACGAATGATTTTGTATGCTCAAAAGTGTTAGAATCGGTGTAGTATAAGAATAGAAAGAGTTAGATCGATTAGGTTCATAAAACAAATGATTCTAACTTGTTTATATAGAGTATAAAGAGGTGTAATCATTCGTGAATAATTATCATGAAAGAGTATGGACATATCTATTAATAAAAGGTTGTATCTCTTCATGGAAGAGAAATGTCTATTCAAAAATATAGCCATTGTAGGAATTCAGACGTCTGAAAATAATAATTCAGACTTCTGAAATTGATATCGTGCAAACCAGAAAGGAAATAGGTCATTTTTGACCAGATTCAGACGTCTGAAATTTCCAATTCAAACGTCTGAATATTGTATGGAAATTTAAATTTGATTACAGAGTCAAACGTCTGAATATTGTATGGAAATTTAAATTTGATTACAGAGTCAGACGTCTGAAATGGTCAATTCAGACGTCTGAATTTGACTTGTAACAAAAAATTACCATAGCTCAAATGGTTAGAGCACTTGCCTTTTGAACCAGTGACCCGGGTTCGAGTCCCTCTCCATGCAATTTTTGAAAACTTGATTTTTCATTTAAAATATGAATGTATATGTATGTATACCATTTGGAGAAGATTTTAACATTTGTAAACTCTAGACACAACAATTTATGACTAATAAAACTTTGTTTGTCACCTTCGTCTTGTCTCTATAGTGTATATCTCTTCTTGTATCTCCATATACATACTTTTGTACTATGTATCTTTATTTTGAACGTATTTGATTTATTTCTTTTTGATGCTCATGTACCTGCAAATTAGCTTAGGGATTTTTTGACATAATTGTATAGTTATTGTCATTAAAATCCAATAATTGAGGTTCTAACAACTTTTTGCCCACACCAAACAAAGGTGCAACCAAGTTTGCTAGAAAATGCGACAAGTGCAAGAGATTTGCTAAAATCCCAAGAATGCCACCTACTCGTCTAACCCAGATGGTTAGTCCTTGGCCCTTCGCCATCTAGGGGATTGACCAAATCGGGGAACTTGCCATGGGACGAGGAGGAGCGAAATACGCCATTGTGGCAGTGGATTACTTCATCAAATGGGTGGAAGCCGAGCCTTTGAACAAGATTTCGTCTACGAAAGTGATAAAATTTCTAATACGTAACATCCTGTGTAGGTATGGGGTGCCATAGAAAATCATATCAGACAACGAACTCTATTTTGACAGCGAGGAATTCGCTAATTGGTGTCGCGTACATGGAATTTCCCGATGCTTTTCAGCTATGGCATATCCGTAGGCAAATGGATAAGTCAAGGCAGTGAACAAGGTGTTGAAAACACTAATCAAGACGAAACTGGAAAAATACAAGGGGCATGGGTCAACGAATCGCCTACGGCTTTGTAGGCCTATCGAACTTCTTAAAAAACCATAATAGGGCACACTCTATTCGCACTGGCATACGGTACAGAAGCCATGCTCCCTGTCGAAATAATCATCCCCTCACACCAAAGAATACACTATAATCCGAAAGAAAACGAGGAGCTACTAAACATTTCACTCAACCTGATCGAGGAGAAGAGAGATGACGCCACCCTCAAAGCAACCGCTCATGGATAGAAGGCGGCGAGGCAATACAATTCCAAGGTGAAACCCCAAACACTGCAAGAAGAAGACTTGGTTCTCAAACGATTCTTCCCATGACCTGGGGCGTTAGATCAAATTTGGGAAGGACCGTTTGTTGTTCATAAGAATCTTCACAATGGAGCTTACATTCTGTCAATGGTAGATGGACAATAGTTTGAAAAGGCATGGAATCTCCAGCACCTCCGTCGATGTTTCTCTTGAGATGTAAAGAAATATGTATTGAATAAAGTAATAAAAAGAAAGACAGTGGACGTTGGCATATTTCGGCCAAACCACTATAAAAATCTTGGTGTCTTGGGTTAATTATATTAATTTTGTATTTTTTCATTCATTGACTACCCTACTGTGAACGATCACAGACACTTGCCAGCAGCAACGAAAGTGAGACAGCCACGATCAAGGGCACAAATTAAGCCCAGGAAATTCATTACCGATGATCGGCAACCCTAGGCCGGCAATGACGAACCGGTTATAAGCCAGGATCAGGAACGATTCATAGCCTGGGCAGTTCGTCATTGGCATTCGGCTCGCCGACAAGTGTGAACCGATTATAAACCCCTCGATTAAGGCGTGGCTGCAGCCAGGGGTCGTTCTCACTTGACTGTCGGCATTACGCCGGCAATAACAAATCGAATAATACTCATTATACGAGCACTACCCCGAGTAGTTGTCATTAGCAATCGGCCATGAAGAAAAGCACACGATTACGATTTCAACATGATAATGAGTAAACAAGTCATAAACGATTATACACAATCTATAAAAGTCATGCATCACAAAAACAATTGCAAGCGTGTGAAAAGCATAAATTGAAACATCACATCAGAAATCTTTTTACATATACAATTTTATCCATATTTACAGGTACAAAACAACCATTCATTTCTCACACACCAAAAACTAAAAAGGGGGAGAACAAAGCCTCTTCAGGAAAAGGGGTAATCCTTGCCACTTAGCCCACTTCCTTTGGTAATCTTCGTCAAAGGCTTGATTCGTCCCAAGGATGTCCTTGCACAATACGAATAATAAAGATCACGAACTTCTCAATGTGGAATAAGTAATGACAAAATATAAGAATGTGATACCTGCGGTAGCATGAGGCGGATCACCAAGCCCCTCGAGATCAGAACCGTCATCATCACCTTCCTCCTTCTCCAATAATTCGTACCCTCTTGCTATGGCTTTGGTTTCCTCTAAGGAAAATTGGCTATTCACCATCATAACATCATAAGCGCCCCCTCCCTCCTACGCAGCTGCAACTGCAGCCTTGGCCTCCTTAATAAGACGAGCATGAATTCCAGCCATCATCCGAGGGTAGTCATCCATCCACTGAAAGCTCTTTTGCTTCCATAACATGTAATACGTATCCTTCAGCATATGGTTAACAGTGTCACAAAATTCACTAGCCTTCAGTCTGGAGGGATACCACCTTGTTCATATATAGCTCTTTATCTTTCTTCGAGTGTGCCAAATCTGCCCTCAGCTTATAAATTTTAGCCTGGTAGGAGTCTTTCTCCTTTAGCCATGCACCCAAGACTCTTTCAACTCAGCCAGGGCTGTTTTCGACTTCTTTACTCTGCCTTTAAGAAAGGGAAGTCGTTCCATATCTTTTTCCCATGCCTCATCCATGGAGCTGATAGCCATATCAATCTGGGTTTGACATATAGCACAGCCTCCTTCATTGCTTCATCCTTGGCCTCTTTATGGCTTCTTCCTTGGCCTTCCTCATTTCAGACTCATGAGATGCTTCAACCATTACCAATTCAGCTATTTTTCCCTGAGCGGCTTGCGGAGGTCCTCCATCTCTAAATGTAACCGCACATTGGCACTCCCAACCTCTTCACTAGCTCTGGCCAAGCGAGTCTGATAGTCAACAATATTGCGAGTCTCATCAGTAATTTGAACCATCCTAGTTGTCAAATTAGCAAAATCCAAAGATTTAGCCTCATCTAATATTCGAACCAAAGGGTTGTGAGGAAGAAGAAACTCAGTATCGAAATCCATGGTATGATGACCCACATAATCAGGGTTGATATAAGGATAACTTTCGAAATGATTTCGCATGTGCTGCTAATGAGCTGAAGAAGCAGGGCCTGGAATACCTTCTTCCAACTCTTCTGGCACTTCATGCACTTCCATACCCGTAGGAAAATGACGTCGACGATGCACATAGGTTTGAGAGCCTAGGGAGGGCGAACCACACCCTTCTTATGTCTTAGCTTTTTTAGGGCCTTAGATGCATCAACCTCCTCATCAGGACCTTTGCCCTTATCCCAATTGTCTCCTTCAGCCCTCTTCTCTCTCTCAATCAAACTCGGCCTAATCTTGTACACGGACTGCCTGGGACCAATCAAATTGTAAAACCGAAGGGTTGCATCATGAAGTAGGAATGAGGCCTCTCGGTCGGCCTCGATAATAACTAATATCTCCTTGGCCATCTTCTTTAAACCGTCATCCTCCGCCGCTTTCACGCAACTTAGAAGTTATGAAGGGGTATGTAACCAAGCGAAAGAAGACTAAGAAAGGATATAGTAGCTAATTACATACAAAGTTGAAGGAATGTTGAGCCACAAAGTCATCATGAACAAAGACATACTCCTTTTTGAACATGCTAAATTTGGAATACAAATCCAGGATGGGTTTGAACTTATGTGTAGACTCCAATCTGATAAAAGGGCTACACTTTCTATAACTCCTCACATTGTACAAATACCTAATCTCCCTATGAGTTGGAAGCCTCTGATACCGTTTTATGAATATTAGATATAGAGACGTCAGGATAGCATAAGAATTTGGCTGGAGCTGCATTGGAGCGACCTTCAAATAAATGACGAAGTCTGCAATCCAAGCATTAAGCGGTGGGATCGCTCCGTACATGCAATGATATTTGCTGAACACCATGTACCCGCCTAGAGGAAAATCAGCTTCGTCATATGGGCCAGGCAATAGCATATCTCTACGATTTATTCCGAACGCTGTAGCTATGGAGTTCAACTTTTAAGTCGTAAGTACACTGGGATAGCATTCGAAAGGCCTAACCAACATCTGGTTAGGAGCATAACCTTCCACTAGTGAGTAAGCAGAGCTGGGTTGTTTAGGGAGGTTAGCTGGAACATCCGTAGAAGAAAAACCTGCTCCTACGGGCTGTGAAGCTGCAAATTTCAAACGGGTTTCACGACCAGAAGACATGCCCCTGTAAAATAAAAGGGTTGGGCTGGAGGCAAACATCAGCAAAAAGGTCTAGATTATAAATAGAGGTTAAAAACATGCTTGGAATCTACTACCATCAAACCTAACTAGAATTCCATATCCCTAGCCTCACCAAAGTCTGCTCGGTAAACCCACGGATAAAACGCTCGATGAACTTCGTCCAGCATTGTCAAGAGTCACTGCCGAACCAGATGGGGCCAATCACCGATTGCTGGTCTAGGGTAAACCTTAGTTTCTACCTAAAATAAAAATGCTACCCTATGGCTTCTGCCGATGGCCAACCGTTTGGCAATGGATTGAATGCTCGGTGAGAGGATAATTATATGCGCTCACATAACCAATACAAATCTCCCAACACCTCGAACACCCTTAGGAGAACGAGGACCTCACTACTTTGGCCTCTCAACGATTTAAATCAAGTCACCTAGCAACAAAACCCTAGAATTTCAAAACCAATATCGAATAGAGAAAATACTTACCTTAGATTTGCAAAAAATATGTAAACACTGAAGGTCGACGGTGATGGAAGAACATAGAAGCCGTTTACAACTAAATGAGAATAGTCAAGAAATTTCGATCGAGAAAGTAGAAAGGAGAATAAAGAAGGAAGGCATATTTAAGGAAGAAGATGGGAAGGCGAATGGTCATAGGGTGTGGCATTCGGTGATAGGAGCTACCGACCGGACCAGAACAAAGCATGCTGAGAAAATGCCCAACATGCTTTGGGGGGCAAGTATTGGTGGCCGGTTTTTTGGCAAACAAATGAAGAAGAAGCCTAGGGCAAGAAAATGGAGCAAGAGCCAGAGCTACCTAGACCCTCTCTCATCAAGTGTTTGCTAGATTAGCATGACGGGGCAGATAACAAGTGTTTGGCTTGGCAAAAAATGCCGAACAAATCATTTGGATCGGCATGCCAGATCAGATATTTGGTCCGGTACCCTATAGTATACCGGACCCGGTATCTGGACCGGCATCCTCAGAAGTACAGGACCAAATGTTTAGCCCGGCATTCTCTGGTATGCCGGACTAAATTTTTGGTCCGACACGACCCACTATTTTATCAAACCAAACATTTGGTTCAGTGCGGCAAGCACACCGAACCAGATGTTTGGACCGGCAAGAAAAGGATCCTCTAAAGATGAAGGTCGCCGAACCAGATATTTGTACTGACAAAGAGGATCCTCTAAAGATGAAGATTGTCGAACCAAAGGTAGATGAAGATTGCCGAACCAAAGGAAAATGAAGACTGCGAACCAAAGGAAGATGAAGATTGCCGATCCAAGTTTGCCGAGCCACCAGTCCCAGACACAAATACCGAACCAGACCCAGGTAGTTACAACCTCTCCTCCACACCTCACAATCTCACTCTATAAATATCAGAACTTCTCAACAACAACGGGGACAGACATTCGGAGAAAGAGGGAGAAACTCTGCTGAAATCTATCACCCTAGTTATTCTAATTTCTCTATTCATTCCAAGCAACCTTGTACTTGTAACCATATCTAAGGAGGGATAATAAGATGGAAAGTGGATATAGGCACAATCTGGCTAAACCACTATAAAAACCCTTTGTCACTTGTTCTTTTCTTATCTACTTTTCTAAATTTCAAATTTGCTAACTACGCTAATTTCCGCTAAAGATCATTTCATTATAAATTGAAACATCTAAAGTGTCGCAAGATAAACACAATCCAAAAGGCAAAACTGAAAACCAGATTAATAAGTGTTTGCCTAACTTTCGAGCAAACACCTACAACCACTTTATAGATTATTTTATTGATCAGCTGCTATTACATAGAAGCTTAGATTATGATATAATTATTCTTTCCTAGATTAGATCAGGCCACCATTGTTAGAGACAAAATGAGGATCTCAGTTGTCTCCTAATCACTGTTATGTATGAGAGGAAGAATGAAGAAATAATGACAGAGCTTTAGCAGAGATCAGATCCCCTTTACTGTTACAAACATAATGAAATTTGTAGGGGTTAGAGAGCACTCGGGCTAGAGCCACTTTACCAAAAGCCTGTAGTCATCATGCAGAGATCGCTCAAGAAGTTTGGTAGTGTTTGGAGCTAACTTTTCGAAATGGTGTTGATCTGATTGGATCGGATTGGTATCGTTGCTAATAGTTATCCAATTTTAAAGTCTTCTTAATTTGGTTATCTTTCTATCCCATAATTGAGTGTTTTGTCCAAATATCAAGTCGTTTGGAGTTAGTTTGTTTATCCATCTTCATAGAACGTCCAATCTATCCCTTCGTAGAAGATCCGTCCATAACTCACTCAATACTTAACCAAATGAAATGAAACTTCATAAATGCAATGTACATGGGTAAGAGAGCTTCCAAATCGGATCTTATGAGGATCCGAGCTAAGTATTTGGATCGGTGATGATCCAATTAAGTCGGATCGGCGGTGATCCAAACCCTTAGCTTATTTTTGAATCTTCTTCTGGGTCGTAGGATATCCAGCCATTACTCACTCAATACTTAACCAAATATCATGAAACTTCATATATGCAATGTATATGACTAAGAGAGCCTCCAAATCAGATCTTATGAGGTGGGGCTCATCCAAGATGTGGCGGATCTAATCCGTCAAACTACCCTGGTTTGGAGAAGATCCATCTATAACTCACTCAATACTAGCCGGAGTCAGACAAATATTTTCAGATAGATTCCAAAGAATGTGTGGGACCTACACTACAGATCGTAAGTGGGAGGGTACATCATAAATGGATCGAAAGATTCAATGAGTTTGTATTGGTGCCGATCCAAATTGGCTTAGCCAAATGACTTCATTTTTGAGTTGAACCTTCTATTATGTCTTCTTGGTTTTCCCTTTAAATTTCAAATTAATCCTAGTCCGTATGAGTTCTGTAAGTTAACTTTAAGTTGTTTCGATCCAAAAGCGGTTAGATATCTGAAGGATCAAATAAGTCTTCACTTCTTAAATTTGGTTGCTTGGAATGTTACCAAACTCGATAGATAAGCATAATAGAAACATAAAAGTGCAATGCAAGTGATTAGAAAGAACCATGAGCCAACATTTAGGAGCGGTACCGATCCAAAAAGTTAGCATAATTTTGGGCCAAACTTTTTATGTTTTTTTGCTTTGTACTTTTTGGCCTTCATGTCAAGTTTCGAGTCGTTCTGACTTAATCTGAGTGTTCTAACTTCTTTTGAACTCTACAGGGTTAAAAACCCAGTTAACACTTAGCTTCCAAAGTACGCTTTTTGAATGAAAGGTGCGCTTTGCTCCAGAACTAGTGCTAGTAATGAGTCTTCGATTGTTGAGCTTTCTAGCTGCTTTAGCCTTGGTGCACCGTTCAATTCCTTTGGATTCTTTCATTAATCACAAGTCGTTCCAAACCCATTATAGCCTAAAACTCTAAAATCTACGTAACTGCAATCTATACATCACAATCATTCCGGTTTTATTCGGAGTTATTACATCTCATGTCTCTAATTGCATCACATATCTTTAAGCACATTGCACATCTCTAACCACCTCGTGTTCATCCAAGATTTACTTCATTACCACTCAAATTTTATTCAGAGTTATAATATCATATATCAAAATCACATCATATATCGAAATCACATTATATCACATCATATATCAAAATCACATCATATATCGAAATCACATCATATTACATCATATATCAAAATCATCATGTGTTCATCCAGGATTTATCCGTTTTAAAGTTCGATTTCTTCGGACCATTTAGGTTTAATGCACGATCTCTATGGATCGTTAATGTTTAGTTTAAGGGACGATCTCTCCAAATCATTTATAGTTTCAGTTCAAGGATGGGCTCTCCAGATCACTTTCTTATTAAGTTAAGGAGCATTAAGTAAGCCTATCCGTTCATTCTCCTAAGGGGACTTACATCTTGCACTCCGATCCCCTCTCTCCGGCCGGGACTCTATGGCGTTTGATATCATACACATCTGTCCACTCGCTCTCCGGCAAGGGGACTTGCACCTTGCACTCCGGTCCCGTCTCTCCAGTCAGGACTCTATTGCATTCAAAATCAGTCATCACATTAAATATGGATTTTACAAAATTCAAATTTCAAATCTCAAATCAAAGCAAACAAGCTGAAACTAAATAAGCAGAAATCCAGAATGTCTATCCCAGACATCTGACTTGGAGCGTGGCAAGGGAGAAATCTTGGTTTTGTGCACGTCCAAGTGGTTTGAAATTATTATCCTAAATAGTCATCTTAGGCATCTGACTCAAAGCATGCTTACGGACCATTCAGGATCCCATACACGTGTAAGCGACTTGAAATTATTGTTATTTTTACCGCTAATATATGAAAAGAAAAGTGCAAAAAAGAAACCAAAGTTGTGAGTAGTAGCTGGATCTGACTTCCCATCCATTCCAGTTATGAGATTATCCGTCTTGGCCCAGTTCTCAGGGCATTCCTTAAAGCATCTGCAATGGATGGTGACTGCTCCGGTTGTGCTATCGCAGCTCTGTTCCTCACGTATTACGGCAGCTGTTCATTCCAAATCCGTTCTTCTATTAAATCATGAAGGTGACAGCACTCACTTGTTTAAAGTCTGCTCAAATCATGGAAGATGCAAACCTTTTTAGATTTTTTTCTTAATTAGTAGGATATCTTCTCGGAGGCTTCTAATAGGGAATTTTCCCCTAGTGTCTAGGTATATCCTTTCCAGAGTTTCAGTCACCTTAAAGTAGGAAGAGAATTTGGGTTGTCTCCTTTGTCTTTTCAGTTCTCTAGAATCATCATCAGCTTCTCTTTTCCCTTTGTCTTTTCCAAATCATGCTCGAGAGGATCCCCTATCACCAGCGACTATCCTCATCCAATCACTGACATCACGACTCCACCCTATTACAGTCGAACCTGTCACCATAACATCACATTGGCACTCGACTAGCCCCAAACAACGAAATTGCCTTGGCCATCATCACACTACAACAAACAGCAACCTCTAACATCACCCACATCCTCGTCAATTCCCCTATGACCAATCAATTCGTGACATCAAACTTCCCAAAATCTCTCTTCACCATTCAATCACTCGTGAGATTCCCTAATTGAACTCACACCTGCTACTGCCCCTCGCCAATCTAAGTCCTCTTCAACAAGCAAACCCCAAATCACCCACACTCCAGTGGCCAACAACACACCGAAATCCACAACCATTCGGCCTCTACCGAAATTCATATACCACTGTAGAAGAACTCGATCCAAATTGGAGAAGCCGTGTGCTAAAAGAAGAGAGCATCGATCGACAAAGGAAGCACGTAAATCATCATTCGATTGAGCAATTGAAGATGGCAGCTTCAAGTTTTCCCAAAGCCCTAATTTCATGCAGAGAGGAACGAACAAAGGAACAAGACCAACATTTTTACAGAGCAAAGTAGAGAAACGAAATAAAAGAAATAAAAGGGCCGACCTTGTTTTTTTAATAAAGGCTTTAGTATAATTGAAAATTTAGATAATTTGTGAGCGCTGTAAATTGGCACCTCTTATAACGGACATTTTGTGACCGTTGTAAAGTTGGCATCTATTACAACGGGTCTGAATAGACCTTGTAATAGCCTTCCATTACAACGGGCAACCAATGCCTGTTATAAAAAGGGCGTTGTATATGGCATCTTTTACAACGGGCCTAATGGACCATTGTAATAGCCTTCTATTACAACGGGCAACCAATACCCGTTGTAAAAAGGGCGTTATAATAGGGTATTTTTGTTGTAGTGGAAATATTGTTGTTAAAAAAGTTTAGAAGAAAAATACTTACAGATATGCATAGTAATTAAAATACATATATACCTCTTGTAATACATACTCAGATTATCCGTTTAAGGTATTGTACAAAAGTAAAAAATTACCTTACAATATGGACAATTAACGTATTCGAAAATTACTAGTCAAAAAGCTGAAAGGAATTGGCAATAAAGGAAACTCTATTGCGACACAAAATGGATTTAATTTTGTTCAACCTTTTTGAAATATATATAGCATAGAAAACCAGTTTCAAATATTTATAAAATCAACTTATTCAAGAGTTACTATTAATTAAAATAAAATAATAACAAAGTAAATATATTTACATGGTTCACTATAGTAACTACTAATTTATATCAATAAAAAATATTTTGCACTGCAAAATATGGACCCGGACCATTCCTTATCATGAAAACAAACTCAAACATTAATAGTTTGATAAATAAGGGAATATCCTTGTTAACTTCCTTGTCCCAACTCGTTAGAATTCAACTAAATATATGAGTCTACGTACAACTAAATATGAGAACTTGTCCCTAATTTAGCTCCAATCCTAACCTATGACTTTCATCATGATCTTGAAATTTGCATTTGCAAGTAACGATGCATTCAAAAAAGATAAAAATAGAACTGACATTTGTTGAACTGTACTTGTTTCAACAAATGCATGTTTTTAATATGTTTGTTAAATTCAAAATTTAATTTATTTTCCATAATCTGATTATTGTTGTTTTTCTTTTTTCTCTATTATTTCAGCATGCGGTCCCTAGATACCAACAATTTTCTTATAATACTAGTCAATTATTTATCTTACATATCCTGATATACCAATTTATAAAAAAAAACATTAGAAATTTGAATTTGATATAAAAACTTAATGTTATGACAACAAAAAAGATTTACCATGTCCAGAATCAAATGAAATTATAGTTAGAAGTCAAGTATCACTACCCATTTCATCTAATAATGGAATTTGCCGATAATAAATAGCTTAGGAAAGATATGAAATTAAATTATTTTTTAGAGTAGTTTGTACAAAATGAAAAACAAAGATTACATCTAAAAGGCATAATTTAGCTTGTCCTTTGTATTAAGATACTAAATCAAATTGATCACAAAAAACATCATTAAAAATACTAACATTTCTTTTTGGTTTAATACAATGAAATTGGTTGATTTATTGTTTTGCTAGCAAAGGTAGTACAATGTTTTGAATATTCATAAAACAACTTACTACGAAATTTAAAGTAAAGAATCAAATGAAAATCAAAAAAATATCGAAAAAATATCACCATCTAATATTTGATGCATCCTTCTTTATTTTGTTACATAGTTAAACCGCTTCTACTTTTTCGTCCGTAAGTAGATGTTTCAATCTGCTGATTTCTACAATAGATGGTAAAAAACTTATATGATCTGCATCTCTTTTAAGTATGTTGAACTATAGTTAAAAACCTTACCTATGTCAAAATTATAGTATTTTTATCCAAAATCAGAAATTTTACCAGAATAGGAAAAAAGATGAGAGAATAAAAGAATCACTTCTAAAATTTTCATACCAAAACTATCCACCAATGTTCTTTTCTATATCTTCATCAACTACATCGACACTTCGATGAAGGGTTGGTACTATATGCACTGAAGGTCCCTATTGTTTATGTTGTTGTAAGAAAAATCCCTATGATAATGAGTATGTAAATTAAGTCTCTATTTTTTCTAAATCAGAAAGGGCAAACTATCTTGCGCTTACCTTATAGAAAGTGCAAGTTGACTTGACCTTTTTTCAAAAATTTAATTTTTTTTGAAAATTTTAAAATCAAAAAGCACAAACTAGCTTCTGCTTTCCTGATAAAAAGTTGAAATTAAATCGTGCTTTTGAAAAATTTCAAAAATTTCAAAATCAAAAAGCGTAAACTAATGGAAAGCGCAAGTTAACTTGCATTTTTCAAAAATTTCAAACATTTCAAAAAATTCAAAATAAAAGCATAAACTAGCTTGCGCTTTCCTGATTGAAAGCGCGGGTTAACGTGACCTTTTCTAAAATTTCAAAACTTTAAATTTTTCAAAAATAATAATTTCACAGTCAAAAAATTGTAAGTTAGCTTGCATTTTCTGTCAGAAAAATGCAAATCACCTTACGTTTTCTATTTTTCAAAAAATAAAGACTAAATTTACATATTCATAGCTATAGGAACTTTTCTTATAACAACATAAAAAACATGATGATTCTTGCAGACTTGTGTGCTGCCTACTTTGTAAAAACATGTCCGAGGCCTTGGTGCAGTGGTAAAACGCCAGGCTGTTGACGACAAGGTCGGCAGTTCGATCCCTGCCTCTGGCGTATTAAACTGTGCGCCATGATGATTCTTGCAGACTTGTGTGCTGCCTACTTTGTAAATATAGGTACCCAGTTTCAAAAAAAAAAAAAACATAAAAGACATGGACCTGTTACTCTTTTCTTCATTAAAATAAGCATTAGCAAAGTGGATTGAGAAAGACTAAAGCAAATGAAACATCTATTGATTTCAATCATGTTCCACAAACTGCAGTGAAATACGATAAATAAGGATTGAAAAAAAATCCATAGAGAATTCTAATTAACATAGATTAAAGGATTTACATTAAATGAAAGTTATGTAATAACCATAGTTATAGTTATACTCAAAAAAATGGTGGAGGACACAAATAGTAGAAGAACTTTAACTTCACTTCAAATGCACATTCATCTAGTTCCTTTCAAAGGTCGCTAATAAGTAAGAAAATCAATTTGTACAATAGGTAGCCTAACGGCTTATGAATTAAGCGAAATGAAAAGGTTTGGAATTAGTCTATTGATATTTATTTTCCTATTTACAATATTAGGCATCTTCTTTGTTAAAGGCTTGCTAGCTCTGGGAAATATATTTTTCTTTTGTGGCATGAATTTGTTACTTGGTTGAAAATCCATATTAGGGTAGTTCACAAATAAAATGAACTTCAAGGGTATGATTCCTTTTTTGTTGGCCTATTCCTCACTTTTTTCATTGGCATATAGTTGGAACTGTCTTGCAAATTTGTAATTCATTCTTTCTCTTTGGTGGGCTTTGGCCATCAATAATGGATTCCATTATCATACTCATGCATTAGGTTTGTAGATGCAGTTTCATCTTGAATAAATTGAAAGCGTAAGTATCTTCGTATCTTTTTGAAGTATTATAAATCGTAGCAGCTTAGGAAACTCTTAATATACATTAGTTGAGATGTTAATCTTACTACCATTTGAATGGTCTTCGAAAATTTGTTTAAAATATAGAAGACATGTATACTTTTTAGAATACTTTGTTCATGTGAGTGAATCTATTTGCAACTGAATTTTTTAGGTGATCACAAAATGTTAAAGAAGTTTAAGAATTTGAACTATGTCAATAGGAATAAAACCAGATAGCATCGGATGTGAATTAAGTCGCTGTTACTTACATGAAAAAAAATCATAAATATCAAACACAGTTTTGTAAAACAATCCAAAAAAATAAGGTGTTAAAATTTTATGTCTTATCTGATAAGCCATATTTGACATTCAATATTTATACTATATCATTGCAGATAAGGTTCACCCTAACCATAAATTATAATAATCAATTTATTTATTGGCTATATAAGTACCCAAACTTTTAACGGTGAATGATACCTTTTTATTTGACTATAGCAACAATAGCAGTCCATAATGCAACGAACAAATTGCAAACCCATAACTTGTACAAAGTCATAGTGTAGCTTCACTATAGAACCTACACATGTCATCTAGTGGTGAAAATACACCGAGTCTTCTTGGATCCCCCTCTATTCGCTAAAGGATATTAAAAGATAGTTGTTTGTGATATCACATTCCTCCTGCTCCTTATGCGTAAACAAATCCTCATCAAACCAGCAATATCACTATTAGCATCCCCGCTGACTAGATAATTTGTGCTACAAATAGAAGCTTCATGAGTTGAATCAGCTAAAACTACTCACTGGACCGCATTGCTAATCAATAAACATCAAATGAGTAATATTCGTATCCCTCCCCTGCCAAGATTGGCTATGTTAGAATTTTTAGTTATGATTATATCAGTATCAAGATGCCTCCTTGAAAATTGAAGCTAAAATTTAGTATCAAAAATACATAGTTAATAATTAATCTAGAAAAATAGTGCAAGCATTTAATCTAAAAAATTCTTCAATAATGTGTGATGAAGTACATAGCTATATCTAATATAATATATGATGATAGGTATAAAAAAGAAACAAATCAGTAGATCTCTAACACAACTTATTTTGATATGATTTTATATTCTAATCATACCGCATTTCAAGTCCTCCATCACATTTGGTAGTTGCATGAAAATATAAATTTATGTCATATTATTATTCAGTTAATCATATAAACAATTGGAAGAAGAATAAATTTGTTAATAAAATGTTAAAACAACGTAAGCATACAATGTTTTTTCATTGACCTTATGCACTAACATCACATATATAAGAATCTCTCATGCCTTTTAATATATGTATTGTCTCCAAAATCTTATGCATAAATTAGATGTTGTCCACTAATATTATGCAATAAATTATTTTTTATTTTGTTATACCAAATACATTATTTTACTAAAACAGTACCAAAATCATAGTGTTATCAATTTACCATCACAAACTTCATAAATAAATGCATAAGTATTTAGGAGAAGATATATATTTAGATATTCACATATTTGTGCTTTTACAATACATAAAAAATTTCAAATAAGAAAACACTATGCATTAAAATATGATATTTTTTTTGGTATTGCTATGTTTATCCTCCTAATTTGTATTATTAAAGTGCATTAAGGTAGTTCTCAAGAAAATTATCAGCTAACTTTTGAGATATTAACACAACAGTATCTCAAAAATTAGCTTAAATATGGAAAATTTACCGAGAAAGTACCTTATAGCGGATTAATATAACAAATTAATAGGATAAACATAATAATAACAAAAAAGGTATGAGTTCCACTCTTATTATCGATATTTTTAAGATATTAAGCTAATATTGTACTAAAATATTCAAAAATACTCTTGAATTCATAATTGTAATGTATAATCACTTTCATAACCGGTGAAAATATAAAATATGCAAATTATCGAATATACATCATAAAATGCAAACATGGATTACCTTCTTTTGTAAAGGTTTGAAATCTATGGACAAAAATCAATAAACTATTAACCTTGATAAACGTAATACTGATTTGAAATTGTAAACAATTAAGGTATAGCGTTAAATACAATCATTCTAAAGATCGAATATAAAAACCATGAAAAATGAAACATAGTAGCTGAAAAAGGTAAAACTGAAAAATAAAACCTAAATGTCAAATTCCGTGTGCAAATACCATCTATCTTGCAAGAGTTCAACATGAATTTTAGAATAATTTTGTCCATTGTAAGTAGGTGATAAAAATAAAAGTAATCAAAAGCTTGTAAAAGGGAATGAGAACAAAAATATGTAAGTAGTTTTAGAGGCAATCACATAAATATATATAAAAAAGTAAACTTCAAATGGGTATCCTCATGAATAGACCGACCAAACAGAGTCATGTTTTATATGTTAAAACTATTATTTTATAGTTCTACGCTGAGATATCAACAAAATTTTATTCACTGATCTCTTACAACTTTAAAGGGCATTAGTCAAGGTAATTATAAATATCTAACAAAATAAGCATAATTGGTTATTGTTTTTACGAATTAAAAAATTAGTGTGAATTTTATTACGCCTAAATCCCCACTTTTATATCAAACGTATAAAGCATAAGAAGAAGGCAGCAGCTATAGTAATTAAACTAAATTTATTATTTGATTGTACATATAGAACTTAAACCGGATAGGACATTCTCTTTGTTCAAGCAAAAAACCCTAAGATGGTAAAATAATAATCATAACATCTTTAAACATTAACAGTATTGAATCCGGAATTAGAGGAATATAAACAAATTTTGCATTATCTTTAAACTCTAAATAATATATGCACAAAAGAAGACTGATGCATTTATTTTCTTTAGTAGATCTAATCTAACAACTGAAGCAAAGAAATAATGAGATAAATCAAATTAATTTGAATATTGTATGTAATAAAATATCAAAATTGGAAGATATGGTATTTAGCGGAATAAGTGGAAGAGGCAAGATTACCTTACCATATAGTTCTACTGTAGCAACCTTGGTTATTGTAGCACTTGCACTTGGTGCTTCCAATTTTAAATTTGTAAAATTTAATAATACATTTCCAGATTGTACAACTTAATAAGAACATTGTCACGAAACAGAGGTATCTAAACATTCACTATAAGTACAGTACCATGTTATGATTTTCAAAAGCTGGGTACCACTTTAGACATGAAAAAACCCAAACCTTTGTAATAAACTTATGTAGAACACTTCTATAAAGAAGTAATTATATGTTTAGTACATGTTGTAAATGGTGTGCATCAAAAAACAAAATGTGATGATCATGCTTATATTATCATACTAAATGCGATGAAGTGTTATAAACATTACTTGTGTGCAAACAAGTGAAGCAACTATATAATTCTATGTGCATTGTCAACATGAATCAAAACACAATATTGTATTTGATGAAACCTTTTCTAATATCTTCTCTTATGCATTTGGAACACCACTTCTCTTAGCATTGGAAGAATCAACAAACTCTCGTTCGTACCAATAACAATATCTATGGTGACAACACCTACTTTTCATATATCCTTGGGGCTTTATTCCCCCGATAAAATAGCGAAGACAATTAGTTCTCGATTTTTCAATATATGAGTGCACCGCAGAGTTCAATTAACGGAGTAGGAAACAGAATTTTTTTTGTGGACTATCAATGATATTTTCTTTTTTTATTGTATTTCTCAATGTGATGATGATTAAGTTGGACATTTTCTTGAATTTTTTCTTTAATAGTCCACAAAAGTTGAAATTTTAGTAGTTTAAAATTTTTAAAAATTAAAACTGACAAATAAGCCACAGTTTAGAGCAGGAAAAATATGAGTTGCTTTTGTTAATTTAGCACTAATAAACTGTTAACTAAGATCATTTCCATATTAATTTTTTTCAACCTAGACAATTTTCATATTCAAACCATATAAAAAAACCTAACTTGATCATTGAATTATCATAGGTGAGAAAATCAAAATACTCAACCAATTTTTTATGATCCCTTTTTTTGAACCTAACTTATCTCCCAACCTAAAGCCTAAATTGGTTTTATAATTAAAGTTGTTGATTTAAAGCAGACTCTCAATGAATATGAAATTTTTTAAATAACAAATCCTAATAAAATTGATTTAAGAAAAGAAAATAAATAATTATTCAAGGAAGATTTCCTAACTGTCATTAAGTGAATCCAAAATTGTGCAAATTTATTCAAGGCAATACGTGGAAGTAAACATTGTGATAAAAATTAGATCTAAAATGATGCACTGCAACGAAATTGGTCTATAAATTACCTGAACCCAAAATTGTACATGTAGCAAGACCATAATATTTCTCATGTTGACTGGACAAGAAACGGAAACTTGTTTATGGATTATGAACGACCATTTGTTTTTTATTATATTTCTGTTTGTGTCAAAAATGGTCACAAACACCCAATTGTCGATGAAAGCACCAGTTCACAATCACAGATCACAGATAACAAGTTTGTGGGGAATTAAAAATGAAGAACACTCAGAAAATTAAGAAGAACGTAGTAATGAACAGAGAGTTTATATGGTTCAGCAATCCGGCCTACGTCCACTTTGAACTTGATCACTTTATTGATGTTTTCTTGCTGATTACAATTGGTTACGGCACATCCCAGTGATGAATTTCGAGTATAGCAGTAGCCTTGAAGTGCAAAAACAAATTTGGCAGAGTCTGGACGTAGAACAATCCACCCCTTTTCTGTTGGCTTTAGGATGCTATTTATAGGCGTATGATGCAAATATCTCACTCAAATCTCAGAAGACCTCTTCTGGCACGTGAGTGGGCCTAACGCGATCGATCACAGGTAATTTCGACTCGATCCGTGATCGATACGAATGAATTTCGTATCGATCAAATTTGATCCAATAGAGTCGAAATTTGGCATGAACATTCCTTAGGTTGTACGTAAGCTCCTGTGAATATTTCATAATATTTGGACTTGTAAATTGTGATTTACCATCGATGCAAGTTTGGGTATTTGGTAGGCCATTTGGTTTGTATCGATCCTTTCACATCGCTCTATTCGCATCGATCCAAGCATGTGTTTGCATGTTGACGTGGCGCTGAATTTTTGGATCGATCCACTTTCGATGCCGAATTGACCGAGTCATTCCAAGGTTTTCGCCTTGTTCGTATCAATCTTAACTGTTCTATTCTTATTGATCGGTTATGCCACTTTGTTCACATTGATTGATTGCCTTGTTCTATTCGTATCGATCGATTGCATTGACTTAATCGTTACGAACTGGACACTCGTGCTTTTGTTGATGGAGTAGACCGTCTTCGATGGATACGAATGGGACAGTCTTCGATGGATACGAACAGGACATTCTTCATGGTGATGGACACGAATAGGTAGGTATGTGATGGATACGAAGGGGGATGAGCTCGGACCGATATGAAGTGGGGCATTCTTGATGGATACGAACAGTGTATGCTTTGTGGACACGAACAAGGCCCACGAATCGATGGATACAAAGTGCATTATACCCGATGGATACGAACAAGGACAATGTTCAATTTTGCATCGATCATATCTTGAGCATTCGAACTCGTATTGACTTGAAATTTGGAACGATGGATTTCATGGCTTTGCTTGTCTTGTCATATCATTGTTGCCCGATCCGGACTCGGGGAAAAATTCGTCGATATCCATAGTGAACCTGTGTATGACCGATCTTCGGGACAAATTGTCTTTGATTTCTAGTCATTTTCTTGGTGTGACGGCCTTTCTAAAAGGTAGGATAATGCTTGCCCCCAGAACATGCCTTGCGGTAAGAAGGTGTGTTTTGTAATACTGTAAGCTGGATGTTCATATCCCATTGATGACATGTAAAAGACATTCACAGTCTTACCTGACTTTGGATGATAATCGTTCAAGATCGTATGCCCTTTGAGGTGGCATGTGACCGTTCGAGGTCGGATGCCATTCATGGAAAATGGTGACCGTTCGTAGTCGGGGTGCCATTCAAGGTGATTTTCGATCATTCTGATCGGGTTCCCTTCAAGGTGAGATGTGATCGTTTGCGATTGGGTTCCGTTCGAGGCGAGATGTGACCGTTCATAGTCGGGTGCCGTTCGAGACAAATTATGTGTTCCCGGGGTGGGGACTTGGTATCATTAATGCCAGATTTCACGTTCGAGTGAGTTCTTGAATTGTTTGTTACAGTGGTTTATCCCCATCTCAGAGCATGCTTGAGGACCGTCCGCGATCCCGTACATGTGTAAGTGGCTTAGCCATCACGGAATCAAAAAGTAGCGTTACATTCAAAATGATCATTCAACAAAAATGTCCAACGAAACCAAGTCCAAACATGATAAATAAAAAACAAAAGCAAAACAAAGACGTTGAAGTGCAAACACCCACACCGATGCGATTAGTAGTCGTACCAGAGCATGCCTGAGGATCGTTCGCGGTCATGTACATGTGTAAATGACTTAATCACGTTGTGTGGAGTTTGCCACTTATTCATAATTATTTCAATCGGTTGATGACGAGCTGATGCCCCGATCCCGAGCCATTCCCAGTTGATGTAGGTGGTGGCCGCACTCATTCCACAGTTGATGTTCCCCTTCTCACATACTGCGATAGTAGACCATTCCGGATATGCCCCTCAACCTCATCCTTCAAGTGCCTACAATCATTCGTGTTATGACCATTCAGCTCGTGGAATAAGAAATACTTGTATGATCTTCTTTCATTGTTGGTCGAATCCCTTCGCATTGGCTTTCGATAAGGAATCTACCCCTGGTATCCTGGTAGATTCGCACCAAAGTCTCATTCAACTCCGTATAAGAGGTGAATCTTGGTTCCTTTCGTAGTCGTGTTGGTCCATCGCCATTATCCTAGGTCTTCTGTTTCCCTTTATCAATTCCTGCACCTTTTTCAGAAGGATTTTCGCCCTTGACTGCATAAACATCGACTCCTTCTCCTTCCTCTCTTTCAGCATTTGCAACCTCTAATCATAATAATCCTTCAGTCTTATGACAAAATTATCCTAGATCCATAAGGGGATTGCTTGTCAGTGAATTCTTGAATTCAATGCCATGCTAGATACAGCTGCCATCAAAACTATGGATGGATCTGGCCGATCCACCGATGATGCCACTGCATTGAATCGTGTCAGAAAGCTCCTCAAAGATTCCCCAGTTCTTTGCTTTGATGCTGCCAAACTCATCACATTCTTGGGTCTCAAGATGTGAACTCTGAATTGCCTCATAAACTTCTCAATCAAATCGGTCCATGTTCCAATGGAGCTGCTCTCCAGTTGTCTGAACCAAAGCGCTACAATGTCTATCAAATACAATGGGAAGCATCGGGCCATGACCTCCTTCAATGCCCCCAACACCTCCATATGCCCCATAAATCTTGTCAGATGAATGGCTGGATCTATCCTTCAATCATACATCTCCAGTGTTGGTAGCTTGAATTCTACCGGATTCCTAGCCAGTCTAATTGCGGGAGCGAAGAGGCTCCTGTTCACATTTTCCAGATTTCTATTCACTAATCCACCTCTCATGGCTCGTCTGACCATCTCCGCTAGTCTGTCGCTGTTTCCAAGCAGTGTTCCTAGTCCGTTGCCTCTGACCTGCCCCTAGAGTTCATGAGGGAATCCTAGGATCTAGTCTCTTGGACGGGCGTCCATTCCTCTATCTATGCCATGCTAAACAGCTCCACCAGGTATCCTGCTTGAGGTTGGATCAATATTCTTCGAGTGAGTGCCCCAAGGTTTAGGGTTTCTCCTAACGATCCTGCCTTATTCTGAACCCTGGTTACTCCGTTCTCCTGACTCCTATCTCCAGCATCTCCTACGTTGCGTTCCCTTGATTTTGCATTCTAGTTTGTCCAGTTCGTCGAAGAAAATTATGCATCATCTCCTCTTGTCTTTTTAGAAGCTCTTCATACATAGCTCCCATCATCATATCCATCTCATCCAGGGTGATGAAGACTGAAGCCTGATTTGCTCACGAGGAAGCCTCCTGACTCCCTTCATGATGATTTTTTTCAGTCCTCTGTCTTCTAGCCGATAGCCTTGCCATTGCTTTTTAGATCCAAGTCTTTAAACTTTCAAATCTGAAATCCAAGCTTTAGAGTCCCTGAGTTCAGCCTTCTCAGTGAAAGCACCAAAATGTTTATGCCAAAAATGGTCACAAACACACAATTGTCGACGAAAGCACCAATTCACAATCATAGATCATAGATAACAAGTATATAGAGAATTAAAAATGGAGAACGCTCAGAAAATTAAGAAGAAAGCAGTAAAGAACAGAGAGTTTATAGTGGTTCGAAAATCCAGCCTACGTCCACTTTGAAGGTTGTCACTTTACTGATGTTTTCTTGCTGATTACAATTGATTACAGTGCATTACAGTGATGAATTTCGAGTATAACAGTAGCCTTGAAGTGCAAAAATGGATTCGGAAGAGTTTGGTTGTAGAAGAATCCATCTCTTTTCTGTTGGCTCTAGGATGCTATTTATAGGCATAGGATGCAAATAACTCGCTCAGATCTCGAAAGACCTCTTCTAGCATGTGAGTGGGCCCACGCGATCAGTCCCAGGTGATTTCGGCTCGATTCGTGATCGATAAGAATGAATTTTGTATCGATCAAGATTTGATCCAATCAAGTTGAAATTTGGCATGAACATTTCTTAGGTCGTACGTAAGCTCTTGCGAAAATTTCATAGCATTTGGACTTGTAGATTTCGAGTTATGATCGATGCAAGTTTAGGTTTTTGGTAGACTGTTTGGTTCATATCTATTCTTTTGCATCGCGCTATTCGCATCGATCCGAGCACATGTCTGCTTGTTGACGTGGCGTCGAATTTTAGGATCGATCCACTTTCGATGCCTAATTGACCAAGTCATTCCAAGATTTTCGCCTTGTTCGTATCGATCATAATTGTTCTGTGCTTATCGATCGGTTGTGTCGCCTTGTTCGCATCGATTGGTTGCGTTGTTCTGTTCTTATCGATCGATTGCATTAACTTAATTGATACGAACTAGGCATTTGTGCTTTCGTTGATGGAGTATACCGTCTTCGATGGATACGAACATGACAGTCTTCGATGGATACGAAGAAGACATTCTTTATGGTGATGGACACGAATAGGTAGGTATGTGATGGATACGAAGGGAGATGAGCTCGGACCGATACGAAGTATGGCATGCTTGATGGATAGAATAGTGTATGCTTTGTGGATACAAACAAGGCACGCGAATCGATGGATACGAAGTGCACTAAACCCGATGGATACGAAAGAGGACAATGTTCAACTTTGCATTGATCATATCTTAAGCACTCGAACTCGGATTGACTTGAAATTTGGAACGCTGGCTTTCATGGCTTTGCTTATCTCTCTATATCAATTATAGCCCGATCCGGACTCGAGCAAAAATTCATCGATATCCATAGAGAATCTGCATATGACCGATCTTCGGGACGAACTGTCTTTCATTTCTAGTCAATTTCTTGGTGTGATGGCATTACTAAAAGGCGGGATAACAATTTCTAAATGCGGTGGGACATTTTGTTGAATTTTTTTCTAATCTTTAATAGCAGTTCAAATTTAGGTAGTTTACAAAAATTTTAAATTTAATTTTTTTGATAAGCCACGGTTAGAGCAGAAAAAATGAGTTTCTTGTGTTGCATAATTTAACGTGAATTGTTCAGCATGAATAAATTACAAACTAAGATAACATGAATCTTAATTTTTGCTAACATAGATAATTTTCATGTCCAATCTATATAAAATAAAGAACTCAATGATTGGATTATCATACGTGAGAAAAAATAGAATATTTAACCAAACCTTTATGATCCCTTGTTTTAATAGTGAAGTTCATTTTTTGGCCTAAAGCCTAAATTGGGTTTATGAGTGAACCTATTTATTTGAAGCACAATTTCCAACATAGGGAAAATAATAAATAGCGAATCCCAATAAAATTTATTCAAAAAAACATAATAAATGTTATGAAAATAGTAGCGTTTTGTGGAAGCTTTTATCAATGGATCACCAAAATCATAAAGAGATAACTTGGATTGAAAAAAAAGACAGAATTGAATTCAAAAAGCAATAACACAAAATATTCCACCCAACCATCCACTTTATTGATTCACCAAAATTTTGTTTACAATTAGTAGAACAAAGCTAAAACAAACAAAATACCATTGAATCAATAACCAAATTGAGAAAGGGAGCAAATATCTATAAGGCTAAAATTGTTGGAGGAAAAGAACAAAGACGAAAAAGAGAAAATTAGCAAAGAGATTTTCCACCACACTTTTACCCTCTCTTCTAGTCTCTATTTATATAATCAATTACTTAATTACCAAGTTAATATTAGATGGCAAAAAATAATTTGATTAGCTAATTAGAGAGAGAAATAAGCATACTCAAATATGCCTATTAATTAGAGGAAACAAAATCTTCTCTTTCTTTTGCATATTTATTTTCCTCTATTTGTGATTTTGTATCACCTAAATTTAACACTCCACCTTGATGCAAAATCACATATCTCTAATACATCAAGCATGCCATATCTAGATCTATCACCAATCTCCATATCTCAACCATACTAAATTAAAACCTCAACCAACGTCTGCAAGTGATGCATCTCCCACATGAGGGGCACCACACAAATTTGGTCTCAAAAAAGTTTGTAATATCACAAAGTTCTTCGTCTTGTCTTTGTGGATGTTGCAATTCGACACCCATCTATCACTTAATCTGAGCTCGTTACCTGATCACTATCGATCCCTCGAGCATCATCAACATGAAGACCCCCGTTTAAAATATGATCCTCAATCCTAGAGTCATAAGTAATGACCACACTAACTTCTCCACCTTACTATGGACTAGGTCCTTCAACTGCCACTTTCTTTCCATTGTCAACTACAGAGCCAATAAAACTATAAAGGTTTCCTTCTTCCAATACTCCTCTCAACCTTACACGACCACCTTTCTTCACTCTCAAAACTCCACCTTGAGTCTCATAAGTGCAACCATGGCGATCCAATTGACTGAGAGAAATAAGATTATGTGAACAAGTGGATACATGTCTCACTCTAGAGACTTCTCTAACCACACCATCATGCATACGAAATCAGATAGATCCAATACCACAAATCGGTAGCTCTTCTCTGTTGGCTATTCTAATCATGCCGACACTCTTCTCATAAGAAGAAAAACAATTCACATCTCTACAGATGTGAAAACTTGTTCCTGAATCCATTTTCCAAGGCGTATTTTTACTAAAGAGGATATCACAAGAAGCATCACTATCGGTACCTTCAGCAAACTGCATGTGCATCACTACTAGTATCACCATGCACAACCTTTTTCTGATCTCTTTTTATAAGCATAACACTTGCTGCATATGTGACCTTTCTTATTACAATAATGACAAGTGATAACACCTTTACCATTAGCGTCCTTCTTCCAAATCGTATCTTTCTTTGAGTCCCTTGCCACCATGGCCTCACTTTGAATTAGTTTCATACCTGACCCTTTTCTTCTATGCTCCTTATTCAAAAGACTACTTCGAATAGTTTCCAAGGAGATAGTTCCATTAGCATTGGAATTACACAATTAAACAACCAAAGTTTCCTAACTTTCTGAAAGTGAACTTATTCATAAAGTGCCTGTAACTCATCACCAAAATTGAACTTCATATTTTCCAATTGATTTATTATATCTTGAATTCATTCAAATGCTCTGCAATAGACTTCTGTTCATCTAATCTCAGTTGTATCAACTTTCGAACCAGAAAAGCCTTACTAGTAGCACTCTTCGACTCATACAAAGATGCCAACTTGTTCCACAAAGCCTTCATGGACTCACAACTAGCCACATGATGGAAAACTGAATCATCAAGATACTGGGGAATCAAAGCAATGCCTTCTTATCCATCTTCTTGCATTTTCCTCATCTACATCAAAGGTCTTTTTTTCATCTTCATCAATCGGATCATGAAGATCACTGAGATACACAACATCCTCCATCTTAGGCTTCCAAACACCCTAATTTTTCCCATCCAAGATAGCCAACTTTGAAAAAGAAATCATATCCGACATCAATAATTTTTCAAACCAAAATTACTTTAAGCTTTGCGATAATCTGTGCTCTGATACCAAACTATTATGAAAATAGTAGCGCTATATGGAAGCTTTTATCAATGGATCTTTGTCATCCAAATCACAAAGAGATAACTTGGATTGAAAATAGGACGAAATTGAAATCAAAATGCAATAACAAAAATATTCCACCGAACCACCCACTTTATTGATTCATCAAAATTTTGTTTACAATTAATAGAACAAAGCTAAAGTAAACAAAATACCATTGAATCAATAACCAAATTGAGAAAGCGAGCAAATATCTATATGGCTAAAATTGTTGGAGAAAAAGAACAAAGATGAAGAAAAGAAAATTAGCAAATAGATTTTCCACCATAATTTTACCCTCTATTCTAGTCTCTATTTATATAATCAATTACTTAATGCCTAAGTTAACATTAGATGGCCAAAAATAATTTGATTAGCCAATTAGAGAGAGAAATAAACATACTCAAATATTCCTATTAATTAGAGGATCAGGAAACAAATTCTTCTCTTTCTTTCTTTTGCTATTTATTTCCCTCTGTTTGTGATCTTGTATCACCAAAATTTAACAATAAATAATTTTTCAATGAAGATTTCCAAACTGTCATTTCCTTAACAAAAAATTATGCATAGTTATTCAAAAAAATACAATTGAAGCAAACATTACGATACAAATTTGATCTGAAATTGACGCAGTGCAACAAAATCAGAATGTAAGTTACCTTAACCAAAAATCGCACATGTATAAAACTCCAATAGCCATGTTGATAAAGCAGGAACTGAAATTTTTTCCATGGATTATCAATGACCTTTTATTTCTTTCAATTTTTCTCTCAACGCGGTGATGATATTTTGTTGAGTTTTTTTAGTATATAATAAAAGTTGAAATTTTAATAGTTTAAAAGTTTTAAACTTAAATTCGTAGATAAGCCACAATTTACACGGAAAAAATGAGTTGCTTTTGTCATAAAATAACATGTGCCTAGTTTAGAATTGATAAATTACCAACTAAGATATTTTTCATACTGATATTTTCAACCTAGATAATTTCATATTCAAATCATACAAAAAATTACTCAAGTATTAAATTTAGCATTTAACAATCAAAATTATTTATCAACCTAAAGGCTAATTTGCCTTTATTGTTATTGGTTAGTTCAAGTTATCTTTTCTAATTAGAACTTAGTTATGTCCTAATACTTCATGCATGCCTACTTTTTTTAGATCAGTTTTGTACTTCTTAGTAGCAATATACATGTTTGATGGTATGATAATTAAAGATGGACTAATTAGGCAACAATGTTGCTGTAAGGTTCTAAATAATTGATCTATAATTATAATTGTCCTATGTTTACTACATCAGGAAATTAAAATTAGCGTTGAAGAGTGACTTATTTTTTATATCTTATGTTCTTATCCATCAATATATTTCATTATGCTGCTTTTTATAGAACAAATATATGAGCTGAAAATAATTAGGAAAGAATAGTCAAAAAAGTATATAAGCTAAAATGCTTAGATGGCTTGTAACAAAAAATGCAAACTAAAACAATTATTGAAGTAACAAATTGACCAAATGATCCAAAATCAAAATAATATCCAAAATTAATTGGAAAAGAATAATTAAAAAATTTGTTGACCAATTATATTATTTGTGGCTTTATTTCCATCTTGTCATCCTTTTTCTGTTTCCACGAACTTGATGTACATAACATGAAGTTAAAACCTAAAAGCAAAACATGTGCTGAGGAAAAAATAAACTACTATACAAAGTTGAAATCTATGTGCTGAGGGAAACAATGTTACTTTTGCAGCAGAAATGCAATGACCCACATTTCAGAAAGTTTAAATTGACATTGATACACACATCTGACTTGAACAATCCAAAGCATAGATAATCAGTGGGGTTAATTAAGAAAAATAAGAAAAGAAGAAGAAAATAAACACAGAATCTCGCAATGGAACAATAAAATATAATAATCATATAAACAGTTCATGAAGCTGTTTATATTATACATTTGATTATAATTTATATAGCATTTATCAGAGTTATACAAATAAAACAGAACAAAATATAATGCAGCAGACAACGTGTTGCAGGAATAAAAACTGTAATAATATACCAAATCTTTATCTTCGTCCTCCATAATAAATCTTCAATAAGCAGAAAACTCAGGATTCACCCATGCGTAATGAAATGACAAAACACTCGATTTAGGGCTAAAATATTCTTATATAAGTCAAATCGATATCACACATAACATGAGTGTCGTGGCTTCAAAGAGTTTATGGGTCTTCACATCTCCTATCCAGTGTATAACGTGCGTGCAATAATTCAAGAGATGTTATAGGATTTTCCATCTCTTTAGGATCCTTCAAAATATTTATATGTTGTAGAATACGTTATATATATAATGTCGAATAAGTAAAGTAAATATTAAAATAGCATTAAGGCTTTACATCGAACCCTCTTAACGCGTTTTAAGCATTGTCGTACAGTTTTTTTTATTATAAAACACCAGTAAACCGTCTGTAGATAAGGATGCGTCATGATATGAAAACACTAAAACAAAATCATATGGGCCTCGTATAAGGATAAAAGTATGACAAGGCATGTGAGGCAATACCCAAGGTAGGATACTACCGGTTTACCCTTTCCGGCTGGTGGTAACGCATCATAGCCATGATTTCCCACCGCGTCTAGCACTCCCATAATCCGAGGGTGCGCGCTAATCAATCACAATGTAAATGATGGTAATACAAAGAAGTGTGTCCGCATGGGGTAGCAAGCCCGTTTGGCCGGTACGGCTCCTGTTTTAGTCATTTTAATTTAGCACAAGTGCCAAGCTAATCCATCATCGTTCTCTTTCTTCAAATCCAATAAATGACACATAATCCAACCACTTCGTTTTGGATCAACACTCCACATACACAGTTGTTAAAGTGTTTTCAGTATTGACAGAGAGTATGCCTACAAGAGGCCCCGGTCTCTTTAACAACCCAATTTCATTTTACACACCGGTTGGTTCTTTTACATTTCTAAAACAATTCATACTTGATATCAAAATATCATATTCGCTTCAAAATCAAATTCGTTTTGAAATCATCATGTTTACTCAAAATATACCATTTCATTTCAAAATCATTTTAGCCTCAATATCTCGATTTTAGTTCCAATTCAACATTGCTTTGAATTTCCATTTGGGTTAACAATTTAACCCAATTCCTATTTAAATTCATGATTTGAATATAAACCTTCCAGCCTATGACCAGTTTGAATTTTAGGAAAATAGTTTGAAAATTTTAAATTGTTTAAAATAGTGTAAATAATTAAAATAGTTTGATATGAAATGATTTAAGTATTTAAAATGTTTTTATAAGGTAAAATAATTTGGAAAATCAAAACAAGTTGAATATATAAAAAGGTAGATTTTAAGTAGTTTATATTAAAATAACTTATTTGAAAATATTTTCAAAGTCAAACTGATTCAATTTTCCAAATCTTCTCAATTCAAATCAATTCACTTTCCATTTCCATTTAAATTGATTCAATTCCAATTTGAATTAATTTTAATTCAATTCTCAATGTTAAACCACTTCGATTTATATAAATTCGAGTTTGATTTTCAGAGTATCGGTTTAAATCACTTAAATCAAATTTACTTTCAATATCCAATTTTAAAATCCGACTTTTGAATATAATTCAATTCCGAGGTCAATTTCGAGATAACGTTTTATATCACTTTTACTTAGCAATATTTCGAAGTTCGAACAAAAGTCCAAGCCTTGAAAAATAACCCAATTTTCGAAATTCAAATCATATTTCAATTATAACTTCAAAATCTCAAATGCGATCATTTAAATAATTTCATTTAACAAATTTTAATTTCATATTTCAAGCTTGAGTTTGAAAATAATTCGATTTCCATAAATTCGATTTTTATTTCTTTAAATCAAAATATTTTAAATAATTTCGAACCAGAAATTTTAAAATCATTTAATTTGACCAATCCGGTGTGCATATATATTTTTCTATCCTAGGGCCAAGTGGATTGTTTATTTCAATTTCATTTCAGGGATGGACTCATTTTAATCCAAAATAAATGTCATAGGTATATATCATTTCAACCTATTTCTTAATTTATTCGACATAATTCAATTTACAGTTTTATATACATAAATAAATTTTCAGGTAATTAATAATAGGACATATATAAAAATAAATAAACATCCCATCATCAAAATATCAGCCACTTGGCATCCATCACAATCAATCATGCAAACAGTTGAAATAATTCACAACAATTTCATAGCTATTAATACGAGGTATTTTACTGACAATTAAATTCCAATTTCAAATTTAACTGTCAATTTTAATTTTCAACAGTTAACTAAAATGACAATTAAATTTATTAAACAATGATTAATAAATTTATATCACTTCATAATATCCAATTTGACAAGCATAAAATATTCTAGTACTTTGAGCGCTATAAAACACCCACCTTGAGTTTTAAATTTTAAATCAAATCAAACGACGTTTGATTTAACCTAATTTTTTTGCTATTCCCAATCGTCTCTAAACCATTTCCATAATGCAATGCTTATCACCATGATTCCATCGCCGCTTGTTTCGTCTTGTTTCGACCTCGTACGTGAAAGATACACAATTTATAAAATTTGAATATAATATATATAAATAAATCTTTTTTACCCTTGGAAATAATCTATCCATTCAATCATTAACAACATATCAAGGCCACACCTCCCTAACTTCCTCCTCGTGTACGCTATTGAAACGAAGAACCCACTCACACATGTTCAACAAGTTATCACCTTAATACCACCGGAGTTTGATCCAAGGTTACCACGACGTCGCCCATACCTCGCTGCACCACTACCGTGAGCCATGTGAAGCTCAGTGCCTCCCTTTATCCAAAAACTACCCCGAAACGAACGACCTTCCCCATCAATTTGCCGCTGACGAGACCTCCTTACTCGATCTCGACCGTTGATGTGGTAGAGCTCCTCGAGCTCTTTGATTTTCGTTTAGAAGCCGAAGCTTAAAATCATGTAGATCGAGAGATAATTGGTGAAGAAACTCGGCCGTTGTTGGCCATGAAAAACTAAGTGGCGGCTGTAGGTGTCAATTAGGGTTTGCAGTGATTACGCGTATATATATATATATATATATATGCACTTTCATATATATTATAATATCATATTTACTGTTCCCATGAATTTTTGAATGAACTCTAAACAAAGCGTGCCACCAGGCGTTTATAATGTTTTACCCCCATTTTGAATAGAATGGAACAAATTTCGAGGCTTAATCCGATCGTATGTGGAAAATAACCTTTTGAATCGAGTTAAAATATTAAAATTTTATATTAATTTCAATGTGTTTTTAGCCCGTACGACCAAATAACTCCAAATGCTACGAAATTTGAAATCCAGTAATAATACACTCTTACCCGATTGTTTGGCCCGGTTACGAGAGGCTAATTATCGAGTTTCTTGGTTGGCTCTAAGTGAAACATGATCCAGTGAGAGATTGTCTTGAGTTGAGTTGCTCGACATACAAGTACCGTTCGGCCTGGATATGTGGTTCGACCAACAATGCTTAGCAACTACCGTTCGACCAACCTCACCCGGCAACATCATTCGGCAATCACCAATCGACCAACACTTCTTAGCCACTATCGTTCGGCCAACCTCACTCGACAGAATCTATCCACAATCACTGTTTGGCCAATGAAGATAAAGGTGGGACGGTTGAGTCTGGATGCTTGGGGAAGGACGGCTCAATATGAGTGGCTCGGTCAAGAAAGCACGAACACATGTCGCTCGGCTTAGATAGTCGGCACATGTCACTCGGTCCAAAAGGATTGGCATACATCACTCGATGCATATCAAGAGAGTTAGTAATGGCCAATTCCATTCTAAAGCGAGCCAACTGCTATATCATCACTTTAAGTCACACCACTGTACGTTTCGAGCTAATTGCGGGTTTGCTTCGAGTTTTTACCAAGACGCCCTAGTTTGACATTTACCATTCGGAATTTCTCGATCGGCATTTGTCGTTCGGCATGTCTCGTTCGGCATGCCTGGATCGATGCACATAAGTCACCTACTATGGGCCGAGAAACTTGTTCCTGGGCCCGTGAAGGAAGTCCAGCCTATCTTCGTCTATAAATAGAGGGGCAGAGGCTCAGTGAAAAGGGACCTTTTTTATAGAATATCGGGGAGACTCTGCCATTTTCAAGACTCAATTCTTTTCTATAAAACTTGTATTCAAGTTGTTAGTGTATGGATTGTATCTATATTCAATTATTTGAAAGACCAATAAAGATTAAAGTCAAAGTGGACGTAGGCAGTTACGATGAACCACTATAAATCTTTTGTTCTAGTTTTTGCAGTTAGTTTTGCATAAATTCCTCTATTTTAATTTTCTATCTTCATTAATCTCTCTATACAAATCTTTTCTTGGGTGTTAGTGACCAATTTTGGTGCTTTCACTGAGAACAGAAGTCTCAGGTTGTTAGGATCTACTTTGTTGCTACTGGATTGAAGAAATCGCCCGAAGGAGATCCAATTCATTCATAGGAAGTCTATTTATTCTACTCAGAGTTCCTACCAATAACTCTACAATGGGAAGACCTCGTACCGAATCAGCCTCTCAAAATACGGACGTCAACGAGACTGCTAGCGTCCAACAAGTAGGACCAAACAATCAACAAGTTAATCCGGGCACAGGGACTGTCACTGCCCGAAACCAAATGGAAATTGTCATTTGTACAGGGTTCAACGAGCTGATGAGAGAACTCATGGAAAGCAGGAGACAACTGAACAAACAGATTCAAGCTAACGCCAACCTCATGACTCAGCTTACTAAATAACAGCGTCAGAATGCTAGAGGAGGTCCCGCTTCTTATTCCTCATCCTATATCTCTGCTTCGTACGATTAACCTCTTAGGCGTAGATGCCATAGAAATTAAACAACGCAAACAGGTGTTGCTGATCAATCAACCAGGGGTGGTCTAGGTTCCCTACCTGGAGCCATGGCCTCTCACTTAAACCAAGGAAATCACACCCAAGCTGTGACAGAAAACCTAGGATCTGGAGCACCAGTGGAAGCTAGGCGGCCGGCTCACCAAGGTCCTAATGAAGCTGGTCCTCAGGATACACATTTGGTAGATTTCCAACAGAGGAGACACCAACCAGAACGGTCTTATTGGACAGATTCCAACCTTCCATCTTCCATACAAACCCCAGAACTATCGACTATAGTCAGACAGCTTATGAGAGAAAATCAAGGCTTGACTAACGATTATTGAGGGATATCCAAGAGTCATACTCTATTCACAGATACTATTCTATATGCCGAGTACCCCAGGAAGTTTAACATGCCAACTATTCCGGCCTACGAAGAGAGGACTGATCCCCGACAGCATGTGATGAGATATGAGTGGATGATGGATTTAGCTAGAGCAAACGATGCAACTAAGTGTAGATGATTTCCAATAACTTTATCTGGAATCGCTACCATGTGGTTCACCCGACTTCCTCCTCGGTATATCTCCAACTTTGATGAGTTAGCGATGAAATTTGTGGAACAGTTCAGGATTCATGCCACTCATCCCAAGGACGTGATGTCCTAGTCTAGTGTCATTTAGGCTCCCGGGGAGTCGTTAAAGGAGTACTTACAAAGATTTCACATTGTGGTTATTGAAGTTAGCAACCCAAATGACCATGTCATTCTAATGGCCGTGATGCGAGGAGTATATCCGGATTTGGAGTTTGGCGATTGGCTAGCAGGAAAGCCTTCAACTACACTAGAATGTTTTTATTCAAAGGCGCATCAATTCATAAATAGAGAGGAAGCCATGCGGACGAGGCGAGACAAAGCACCGGGGCTTGGCAAGGAGATTGTGAAGAGCAACATTGCTGTAAAACAATCTGGTGATAACTCAGGGACGGTCCAGGTCAATGTCTAGAACAGGCAAGAGCAATCTAAAGGATCCGGAGGAGGAAATCCAAGAAAGAAAAGGGAAGCTGGAAAGTGGAAACCAAGGATTCCAACTTATAAGGAATACACTCCTCTGAATGCATCTCTGGAAAATATTTACTTATCGACTTGTAATATTTTTCAATATCAAAAGCCACGCCCAAAAGAGTTCATAGAGGATAAAAAGCAGCCTGGGATGTATTGCCGCTTCCACGAGACTTACTGGAACAATAACGAGGATTGTAGGCACCTCCACGATGCTGTAGAAAAGCTTATTCGACAAAAAAATTTACAGGGGTTTGTCAAGAATCCGCAGGAAGGCAAACAAGGAACATCGTACCCCGATCGCAGGCAAACTCCATGCCATCCAGAGGAACCTTCTCGAACTGTAGGTAGACTAGTCATAAATACGATAGTTGGTGGACCTCATCCTGTAAACAAGAATTGGAAAGAAATGAGCGGTATGCTAATTCCCTAAAGCATGCATATTTTGAATGTTGTTCAAACACGGAATATGGGAACCCAGCTAAGCAGCAGCGAATGATGACTGATGATATAGTGTTCAGGAGCGGAGATACCGATCAAGTGGAGGCACCTACCATTGATCTGATGGTCATCTCGGCCACTATTGGGTCAACATTTGTGAGGAGAATACTGATTGATTCTGGAAGTTCTGTTAATATCATTTTCAAAAAATCATATGACCAGATGAAGATGGAGACAAAGCATCTAAAAGCATCTAAATCTTGTATTCATGGTTTTAATGGTGCGGCTACTGGTGTAGTGTATTTTGTTGAATTTCCAGTTGAACTTGGTGAAGGTGAACGTAGGAGGGTGCAGATCCTATCATTCACCGTTTTGGATGTCGATTCTCCGTATAATGTGTTTTTGGGTTGACCGACCCTGGCAGAGTTTAGGGTAGCTTTGGCCCCATGGTGTTTAGCCTTGAAATTTCTGACCGATAAAGGAGTTGGTGTTGTGCATGGCGATTAGCCAACCGGTCATGCATGTTATGTGACCGAGCTAAGAGAGGGCCAACGAAGAGAGAAAGGAAAGGATTCTTAAGCTCCGTCTGCATCTGAGTCACTAAAGATTGATTAGTAATGCCCGAGCCTTGGCTCGGGCAATATGATCGGATCTATAGAGACATAGATCCAAGAGACGATGATGAGGAACCTAGGGAGGAAAAAGCAGCACCGGCTGAACTGACGATTGACATTCCAGTCAGCCTGGTGACCCATCATGGGTACTTAAAATTGGATCACAACTCAAACCCACGATGACCAAGGATCTCACTGATTTTCTCCGAGTGAATCTGGATGTTTTCACTTGGGAACATCCTGATACGTGCAGGATTTCTTCCGCCATTGCGAGTCATATGTTGAGCATAGACCCAAGGTAGGTACTAGTAAAGAAAAAAGGAGAGGCATGGATCTGGAGATGTCCCCTGCTCTCAGTGAGGAGGTGGACAAACTCAAAGCCAATGTGTTCGTTCACGACGCCCTCTACCCTGAATGGGTGTCTAACCTCGTGCTAGTGAGAAAAGCAAATGGAAAATGGAGGACCTGGTAGATTACTCAGATCTGAACAAAGCATTCCCTAAGGATAGTTTCCCTTTACCCAGAATTGATCAGCTGGTCGACTCAACAGCAGAACACGAGTTATTGTCATTTATGGATGCACACTTGGGTCATAATCAAATCTCGACACACATTCCAGATCAAGAACACACTAGTTTTGACATAGACATTGGACTGTATTGCTATGTAGTGATGCCTTTCGGATGAAAAATGTGGGAGCTGCTTATCAACATCTGGTGAATAGGATGTTTAAAGACCAGATTGGTAGGACAATCTAAGTCTATGTAGATGACATGCTCGTGAAGTCACGACAGTCAAATGAGCACATTCGAGACTTAGCAGAAATGTTTGATATACTCAAGTATTACGAAATGAAAATCAATCCTCTGAAGTGTTCCTTTAGCATTGCATCATGAAATTTTTTGCGTTTCATTGATAATCCACGAGGAATTAAAGCTAACCCAGAAAAGATTCAGGCTATTCGAGACATACAAGTGCCCAAAACTATAAATCAAGTACAAAGCCTGAACGGAAAAGTGACCATGCTGAGTCGATTCATATCCAGAGCTAAAGACAAGTGTATTTCTTTCTTCAATGTAATAAAGAAAGGAAAGAGAAATTTTGAGTGGATGCCTAACTGCGAGGATGCGTTCCAAGCTTTAGTAAGGCACTTGGAAAGTCCTCCGATGCTGTCGAAGCCTATAGACCACGAAGTGTTGTATTTATACTTGGTCGTATCTCAAAATGCCATTAGTGTGGCTTTGGTCCGTGAGGAGGACCGAATTAAAAAGCTGGTATACTATGTAAGTAAACGTTTAATGGGGGCAGAAAAAATTATCCTAAAATTAAGAAGCTAGCCTACTGCTTGGTGATTGCATCACGTAAGCTTCGTCCTATCTTTCAGGCACACTTGATCAGTGTTTATATGGATCAACCCTTGCGACAGGTAC
This sequence comes from Allium cepa, assembly GCA_030765085.1. Lineage (NCBI taxonomy): Eukaryota > Viridiplantae > Streptophyta > Magnoliopsida > Asparagales > Amaryllidaceae > Allium > Allium cepa. Next base: position 328,117,803 of record CM060940.1, read on the forward strand.
TACAAGGACCAGAGACCTCTGGAAGGCTATTAACATGGAATATTGAGTTGAGTCAGTTCAGTATCACCTACCTGCCATGGAGGGCCATATAAGGGCATGGGCTGGCGAACTACATCGTTGAATTTACCGTATCAGACGAACCGAACAGTGATAATGTCATTCCCTCCATTCGATGGAAACTATACACCGATGAGGCATCCAACAACTGGTGTTCTAGGGCTGATGTAATTCTGATGACTCGCAAAAACCGATCAATTTGTTATGGTTTGAAGCTCGATTTCCCAGCTACAAATAACGAAGCTGAGTATGAAGCATTGATTGCTGGCTTGAAACTTATCATGGAACTTGGAGTGAGATCGGTTGAAATCTTTTGTGACTCGCAATTGGTGGTGTACCTGGTGCAGGGAGATTATCGAGCAAAGGGGCAGAGGCTTTCTCCGTACCTCGTCCGGGTTCATGAGCTATTGGCAGACCTTGAATATTACGATATTTCGCATGTCCTGCATGAACGAAACAGAGAAGCCGATTCATTGGTGAAATTCGCAAGTACTGGCGATGCATAGCAAATGGGATTGGTTCCCGTCGAAATCTTACATGCTCCGAGTATAAATGATAGACGTGAATTTTATGTTAGAAAGAGAAAATGAGAAGGAATCATGGATAACCCCTTTCAAGCAATACCTGCTAAACGGGGTTTTTCCCAGAAAAAAGAACGAAGGATGACAAGTCATTCGCAAATTTTCACGATATGTAATGCATGATGGAATAATGTATCAAAAGGGATTCTCGGTCCTCTTACTTCCATGCATTGCCCTCGGTGAGATAAAGTGAGTTCTGAAGGAAGTTCATGAAGTAGAATGTGGTGACCATACTAGAGGCAGACATTAGTAAAAAAGATCCTCCGCTATGGATACTATTGGCCAACTATAAATCGAGATGCTACGGACTACGTAAGAAGATGTGACAAATGTCAAAAGTATACGAAAATCCCAAGAGCCCCACCAACGTAACTCACATAAATGGTTAGTCCCTGGTCGTTTGCAATATAAGGAATCGATATAATCGGTTCCTTGCCTATCTTTAAAGGTGGTGGAAAATACACAATAGTGGTAGTCGATTACTTTACCAAGTGGGTGGAAGCAAAGCCCATAGCTACAATCATCACTAAAAAGGTCATTGATTTCGTTGTGTGAAACATCATATGCCTTTCTGGCCTCCCATGAACTATCATTATGGACAATGGAACTTAGTTCGAAAGTAAGGAGTTCAAAGGATTTGTCAAAAGTATGGCATTGAGAAAAGGTTTATAGCGGTTGCTCATCCGAAAGCCAATGGACAAGTAGAAGCCATAAACACAAATCCATATTGAAAAAACGTTTGGAGAAGACTAGAGGTAAGTGGGTGGATGAGCTTCCGATAGCACTTTAGGCTTACAGGACTACCCACAAGTCCACGACTGGCCACACTCTATTCACATTCGCATATGTCACAGAAGCTGTTATACCCATGGAACTTGAAGTTCCTTCACATAGGGTAACTCTTTTATGACCTTAAGATGAATCGGGATCTCTTGCTGGAATCATTGGATTTTGTTGACAAAATACGTGAAGAAGCTGATTTAAGGGCGACTGCATATAAGCACCAGGTCGCTCGATATTATAATGAAAAAGTGCGACCAAGAATCTTTTATGTGGGCGATCTCGTTTTGAACAAAGTTTTCCCGATCCCATCACATATGAATCCCATATGGGAAGGTTTATACGTCATTGAATGGAGGCTTGGAGAGGGAACTTTCAAGCCAGCGACGGTTGATGGCAAGACACTCCCCCGAGCATTGAATAGCGAACATCTACGACATTATTATACTTAGTCTATTTCTTTCTCATTTTAGTTGCAATTATTTCCAGTGTATGTTTATTTTGTTGATTCTTAGTTTTCGGCATGTAAAAAGACTATTCAGTTTTTTTTCATTAATAAAGGCTTGAAGCCACTTTTTCATGAACTATTGATGTTTCCGTGTATTGTAATTCTATGGAAAAAAATTAAAGTTACATTATTCTGTCTGGCGTATGAACGCGCACAAAAACTAAAAAATCTCCAAGTCTCCAGAGTGCGATTGGAGTACTCTAAGTCCCCAGAGTGCAGATTAGAGTATAAACGACTTAAAATCTCCAAGTCCCCAGAGTGCGGACTAGAGTACTCTGAGTCCCCAGAGTGTGGACTAGAGTATAAACGACTCAAAAATCTCCAAGTGTCCAAAGTGCAGACTGGGGTACTCTGAGTCCCCAAAGTTCGGACTAGAGTATAAATGACTTAAAAATCTCTAAGTCCCCAGAGTGCGGACTGGAGTACTCTGAGTCTCCAGAGTGTGGACTAGAGTATAAACGACTCAAAAATCTCCAAGTCCCCAGAGTACGGACTAGAGTACTCTGAGTCCCTAGTGTGCGGACTGGAGTATAAATGATTCAAAAATCTCCAAATCCTCAGAGTACGGATTGGTGTACTCTGAGTCCCCAGAGTGCGGATTAGAGTATAAACGACTTAAAATTCTCTAAGTCCCCAAAGTGCGGACTGGAGTACTCTGAGTCCCTAGAGTGCAGACTAGAGTATAAACGACACAAAAATCTTCAAGTCCCCAGAGTGTGGATTGGAGTACCCTACGTTCCCAGGGTGTAGAATAGAGTATAAACGACTCAAAAATCTCAAATTCCCCAGAGTGCGGACTGTAGTACTCTGAGTCCCCAGAGTGCGGACTAGAGTATGAGCAACTTCAAAATCTCTAAGTCTCCAGAGTGCAAACTAAAAGTATTCTAAGTACCCAAAGCATGGAATGGAGGATCTACAATTCCAAAAAATTTCGAGTCATATGGAAGTGAACTGGGACTTATGTAGCTCAGAAGATTCTGGATTTCGACTATAAGTTATACAATAAGATGAACAACGAAAATCATTGAAGGTAAAGAACGAAGTTTTATTCACTAACCCCAAAATAAAATTCCACTACAATTCCTCCTAAACTCGAAGAAAAAAGTCAATTTACATCGACTATGGAAATAAACATAAATAATTACATAATCCAGGCTTATACTTGTTAAACAAGGCATGATAGCTACTTCTTTGACTTCTTCTCCTTCCTCGATTTCTCTGAAGACTCCTCCCCTATGCGTTTTTCTCTTGGATGCCTTGCTTGCTAGGAAAGAGGTGCCCGGGGAAGAGAGAGGAACTTCCAGTGTCCTGGTCTCACTGGGGAGAATGACCTTTAAAGGCCCGTTCAGGGGATCATCGAGTTCCACTACTTGGGGCTCGACCATGATTTCAGCTTGCTTCTTCTCCTCTTCCGTAAGTTTCCCCTCCGTGCTCAATTTTGAGGTATGTTCGGTGGCTCCCTTAATCTCAACTTAATCATATTCTTTTAAGGGTGATGGACGATCACTTGAGCGTCGAGTCCAAGAGTCTCCCTAGTCTGAATTGCCTCTTCCATTTTCTCCTCTTTTTCACAACATCCCTCCTTGGAGTAGGCTCAGGATTGGTATGCCTATACAAAATCACAAGAGACAAATGTTAGAATACATTAACTACTCGCTAGAAATGACGTCCCTTTGAGCTTTGAGAAGAAAAGTTAGGTACCAGTTCCGGGCTGACTCTCGACTGTTCGGGGAGTTTCACCTTCTGGAATAGGAGATAGACTATGAATATCAAGTCCAGGATCCTCTGGATTGTAGCCAATATGCTGCTCGAAGGGGTAAAGTGATGGGCGACCAGTTGGCTGAATAGGAGGAGGGATTAGAGACTCAATTCCAAACGGACCGGCAGTGTCATTCTTTCCTTTTGATGAGGCGTAGCCTCTACTATAAAAAGCTTTCCCTGTAGACAAGTCCGAAGGCTCATTCCTTTGGAGAAATTCCTTTACTATAGCTCCTTTTTCAACCTCTTCAGTTCCCAACTCAACCTTTTTGATTTTTATTAAAGTGTCACATGCTTCAGCCAAAGATTCGAGGTAACCCTTGCCAAGAAATGTTAGGTCACGATGCGTGAGAACTCATGCATTATACTCAGCTATGAGTGGATCAAACATGCACTTAATTTCCTCCCTACCATCTTCAGTAGCCGCCTCAAGGCGAGAAACAATTTTCGAAAACGCCACTCTTTTTTCCTCCTCACGGGCTTCGTTCTTTAGGGCTTCAGCATTAGAGAGCTCCTCATCGAGTTTTGTTTTTAGGAGTCGTGTAGCAACAATTTCGTCATAATATCGTTGTGATTCCTCTTGAGCAGCTTCTTCTTTTTCTTTGAAGAGTGGCTCTTCTAATTCTTTAACTCGTTGAGCAAACACGTCTCTCTCCTTTTGAACAGAGTCTTGCTCTAAAGCTAAGGCGCTGCAGCATTGAACCGCTTTATCAATTTCTTTTTTGTATGTGGCCTCTAGGCAATTAACTGCCTCAACAGTATCTTTAGCATTCTTCTAGGTGGCTTCAAGTTGAGATTTATTTGAGCAAAGCTCTTCATCTTGGGATTTGATAATATCCTTGTCATGAATGACGTCAAGCTTTAGGCGATCAATCTCATGCTTGCGCTTAGCAGAAACATTAGAAACTTTCTCGGCCAAGTGAACAAATGCATCATGTTGGACGTAGACATGGTTATTGCAAGTAATGGTACTTTTCTTAACATGCCCGGAAATAGCATGGATCGCATGAATAAATTTTAATCTATCAAAGCATATTTTTGGGATTGTGGCTTTAAGCTCAGCTAGCCTTTCTATTATCGATGGATCGTGTGTAGAGGTTGAAGTAGTTTGTTTAGCTAAAACCACGGACTTTTTGTGAGGATCACGAGTTTGCCTAGTGCTAGATGAACAGAGTGTTGGTCGCGAGGAGCTTCAGATTGAGAATCCCTTTGACCCGATTTCTCCTTGCTTTGGTCGGGTTAAGGAGGATCATTGGGGTATGAAGAATGACTGTAGCTTTTCCTTCGAGACGAGGATGAATCTTGGGGATGATAATCTCTATCATTTTGTCATCTCTATCTCAACGGTTGCCGGACCCCAAGTCTCTAATGGAATGATGGAAGATAGAGGACCTACGGAGGCGGTCTAATCCATGAGAGCGTTCCATATCACCTGCACAGAAATTAAGTGAGGACAAGTTAGCAAGAATAACATGGTGGATGAAGTTTAAGTGCGAGATGAGGTGCAAGTATTAGTGTGGGTATCATAGTGTTTCCCCCCAACGGACCAGTTTCTATAGCTTTACTGATTGGAGTTTTTTCTCCTTGGTAATGGGCTTAAATGCCTACATCGCCTCTCATGGGCGAATGAAGTTTTAGGGCTTCTAGATCGTCGAAGCCATAATTGAGCAAGTCATTGGGAATAGTAAGGTCTGATAATCCTGCCAATGAACCCTCTAAGTGTTGTGGAGATGGCTCTTTCTCCACTAGAGTAATCGTCACTTTCGAGATTCCGCCCACTACCTTCTTCCTCGGCTTATAAGCTAGTTTCTTTTTTCCCTTTGAAGGGGGAGGTGGTTCATCAGTGCCATGTGCCTCAACCACCAATTCCGAAACATGACTTTCATTCTCACCGATGCTTCTGACACTCCAGTTTCTCTAATCTCACCCTCCTCGGATGTATCGGGGGCACCACTTATAAGAGGCACCGAAGGTCTGACCTGTCCTTTACTCTTCTTCGATGCCGGTCCGGTTATAGTGGCACCGGGTGGAAGACTTGTTCGGCGGCCCTCCACCAACAACCCAAACTTTAAGAGCGACTCATTGGAAACGACAAGATTGATCTCCCGGTTTCCTACGAAGTAGCGCGAATGGCCTTATCGGCATCAGAATACCCGGTGCCTTCAGGACGTAGGCTGATACCTATAAAAATTGAAAAAGGTTTAGAAAGAATGCACTTTCTACCGCAGACAGATATTGATCCGAAAAAGAAACTTACTCCCTTCCATCCATCTTCTCATAAAGCCTGGGGGACAGTGTACGTAGAACCATTCCAGCTTGTATTGGGTGAATTTACTCCATGCCCCCGTCAGAATCTGACACAAAGAATGTGGCTCGGGGGGTATGAAAGATGGATTGTCAGACCGTCTCTTAAAGCGATAGATGTAATGGATGTCACCAGGAGTGGGGATCAAGAATAGGATACTCAAAAAGAGAATACAAGTGCCATAGGTGAACGCATAACAATTGGTTTGTAGCTGTGACGGGGCGATCCCGATATACTGTAGCACTTTACGGATAAAGGAGTTGAATGGTGGCATGCTGCCGACCCAACACATGAATTTCTCGCAAGCAATATATCCAACTGGGGGCACGTGAGGACGATCTCGTCCCGATGGGACTATTCCATCATCAAAGGAATTTCATGAATCGAACATAGTCGTTGAAATGCAGTTTCGTTGATTTTTGAAGGTTGGGAGTCAATAGGATTATCTAGAATAACAGCTCCATCTATCACATTAGGAGCCAGGTCAATAATTGCCGCCGATGGTATTGGGATATCCTGTGTAGGAGTTGTCGATGGGTTAGAAGTCCCCACTACTTCCTGCTGAGAACTCGGGTCAGGTTTATCTAAAAATGTGGCGGAGCTCGACTTTCTAGAAATCCTCAACAAGCGTCGAATTTGGATAGATACCTGTTTAAACTATACTTGAAAGGAAATCGATATTAGATATAACGAAAATAATGTTCCCCCCTTGTGTTGTGTGGACTAGTGCAATCGTTCAAGTATGAGTGTGAAATAATTAAAGATTCAAAGACCGATGAAGTGTGATTAACCATTGAATTGTCGTCTTCGAAGACTATCATTCCTGACCGTCTCCGAGAGCTTGTCCTATATTCGGTAGCATGGGCCTTGAAATCAGACATCGACATTATATGTTTTGGGGTGTTGTTTACTTTTGTTAGATTGGACTCGTGTTTATGGTTGTCATAATCATGGAGTCATTATTCAAAATCAATCTCATACGCTTGTGTGCTTGAGTTCATGTCCTTGTTCATGGTCCTATGATTAGGTGTGGGGGAAAGTGGACTTGACATGTGTTTTGTTCAAGATAGAATGATTTTGACTGTCAATGCCGACCTCAAGGCTTGAAGCCCAGCAACTCCCAAAATATGCGACCGAACGACTCTCTAGACCATAGACATTGACGCATGCTCTCACTCCACAAACACCAAGAGGCCACATTGTTGAACGCATGATTGGCCCTTCCACACTTACTTATTCTAGGCCGAGCGACACACTCACACTTGCACTACTCTCATTAGGGATTTACCTACCAAACTAACTTTCTACTGAACCGTGCTCCCCTTCGAGAATTCTCAGCTTATCATACGAGCAACTTCCTCGTCCGGTATGCCGAACCACACACCCTTTCACAGTTTTGACCTACCCTGATGTTAAACTCCTAACAAGCCAACGTCACTACATTTAAGTCGTCGACTGTCTTCCCTCGATCGTATGATAAACAGAATCCTACAGGCTTGCACCTACTTCCACGAACCATCGAGCCTTCTCCTTCTCTATGTCCACGACTTCCACGACCACTTCTCTTAATAACTTACTCTATTACCATTAAAGCCGAGTCAAATGCCTAGCCTAGATCATGCTCCTATCTCTAATTCATCCTTCAATTTGCTACTTCCCACCTAACTCCTTTCTAGGAACCCATGTTCTCAGACCTCAAACGAGATTCCAAACTAAAGGGAATGAGTTAAAGAAGGGATCCGTTCCTATAAAGGAAATTAGAAAATTGTGAAACTGTGGGGCTTCGAGCCGGAATTCATTTGGGTTCAAGGGTGTCTAAAGTAGCAAGGCAGGAAATATAGTTTCGAAAGGAAGAGGTAGCCGATGTTCGGGAGAAGGTAAGTTATAAGGTTCTGCAGAGTCGAAGTAAAAGTAAAGAAAAGAGGAAGAGAAGTGTTGGATTTTATATATGAAGAAGGGGAGGTGAACATGCATCAACCAGTGGACCCGGTCAAAGTATCTCAATAGGGCGATGAGCCATTGTGCCAAGCGACGGTGGACTTGTTAAACGAGTGGTTCGACGAACGAACATCGATCTATCCGCAACAATTGACACATATCTATCCGCATCAATCGACACATATGAATGGGTCAAACGAATGTGTGGTTCATGATTGACATGCCAAACCACTTTGTCCTGAAGTAATGATGAACCAATGGATAAAAAATTAAAAACAAGACTTAGATGTATATCATATCGGATGATAACCATTCCAAGCGAGCAAACACTTGAGGGCAAGGATTGACTGCAAATTCAAAGCGCGTCATGTTAGTTCATACAATGAGCTTTGGTAAGAAAATGTTACCCAGTTGTTTGGCCCGGTTACGAGAGGCTAACTATCAAGTTTCTTGGTTGGCTCTAAGTGAAACATTATCCAATGAGAGATTGGCTTGAGTTGAGAGGCTCGGCATACAAGTATCGTTCAGCCTGGATATGTGGTTTGGTCAACACTGCTTATCAACTACTGTTCGGTGAATTTCACTCGGCAACATTGTTCAGCAATCATCGATCAGCCAACACTGCTAAGCAACTACCATTCGGCCAACCTCGCTCGGTAACATCGTTCGACAATCATTGATCAGCCAACACTGCTTAGCAACTACCGTTCGGCCAACCTCGCCCGGTAGCATCATTCGGAAATCACTATTTTGCCAATGAAGATAAAGGTGGGATGGTTCAGTCTGGATGCTTGGAGAAGGACGGATCAGCATGAGTGGCTCGGTCGAGAATGCACGAACACATGTCGCTCGGCTTAGATGGTCGGTGCATGTTTCTCGGTCTGGAAGGTTCGGCATACATCGCTTGGTGCATATCAGGAGACTTGGTAATGGCCAGTTCCATTCTAAAGCGAGCCGACTGCTATATCATCAATTCGAGTCACACCACTGTACGTTTCAAGCTCCTTGGAGGTGTGCTTCGAGTCCTTTACCAAGACACCCCGGTTTGGCAGTTACCGTTCGGGATTTCTCGATCGACATTTGCTATTCGGCATGTCTCGTTCGTCATGCCTGGCTCGGTATGCTGAAGTTACCTACTATGTACCAAGATACCTTATTCCTGGGCCCATGAAGGAAGTCCGGCCTATCTTTGTCTATATATAGAGTGGCAGAGGCGTAGTGAAAAGGGGCCTTTTTTGGAGAACACTGGGGAGACTCTGCCATTTTCAAGACTCATTTCTTTTCTGTTAAAACTTGTATTCAAGTTGTTGGTGTACAAATTGTATCTGTATTCAATTATTTGAAAGAGCAATAAAGATTAAACTCAAAGTGGTTGTAGGAAGTTACGCTGAACCACTATAAATGTGGTGTTCTTGTTTTTGTAGTTAATTTTCCATAAATTCCTCTATTTTAATTTTCTATCTTCATTAATCTCTCTACACAAATATTTCCTTGGGTGATAGTGACCAATTTTAGTGCTAACATACACTACTACAGATCCAATGAAACATGTTTCGTCGAATTTTGAGGCTATGCCTCTCGAAGGCTATTTTATCGTGTCGATTAAATCGAGCAATTTTCAAATTCAACGAAATTACCTGAAATTCAAATTTTAATAATTTACGAACTTAGTTATAATTAAAATAGAATTGATATCCATATTAAAAACCATTTCGATTCATATTAAATCATAAAAAGTCAATTATTTACAATATTTCAAATATTAAATTTCACTATTGAATTAATATATATAAATTTCAAGTTTTAATTTATTGACTTTTAATCCCATTCAAAGGTCCACTATCATCACTCTAATTCAAATAGAGTTTAAACCAACTCTAGAAATCTAGATTAGCATATTTACCCAATTTCAATTATTAAATTTACTATTACCCAAATTTGTATGATCGCTATATTTGAAATGTTTAAACCATTTCACTAACTCAATCAAAATTTCCATATTCAAAATAAATTTATATTTCAAATTCAACACTAAAAATAAATTAAACATTCAAAATCAAGCATCAAAATTTCATGTCGTTACAAAAAAAAGAATGAATATGTTGAACAATGCAAATTTTTTATATAGTAAAATAAACTAATTGGGGGAAGAGGCGGCAACCTAAAAGACATCCTATCAATTAAGCGCTATCAATGACCGGTATAGCAGGAGGAAATGAAGAATACTATTGAGCACGGCAAGACTAAATGGAAGAAGAGACTTAGGCGGTTAAGGTCCAAATCTTAGGGTCTCTACAATACTGGAAGACGTGGGGGTACAAATCGATGGAAACAGAATGGATAAGGTACAGATGGAGGGGAATTTATTGATTTTGACTATATGAAAAGAAGGTAGAGGATATTAGGGAGAGGGAAATTTATTGGTTTCGTTTGGGCGAAATCAGAGAAGAGGAGATTAGCGATGTTAAGAAAGAAATTTTCAACTGGACGAAAAAATAAAGAGCTCGATACTAATACAAAGGAATAAAAAATGCGATTGTTCATTTCATAAATTACTCAAGGGGCTTGTGCATTCTTAAAATGAAACTCAGTTATCATAGTATAGTATAGATTATTACCAATATTGTTAAATGTACTTAAGTACACATTAATACATATTATATCATTAATTGTATTTGATATACAAAAGACTGCATTGTTTGGTGTTATGGTGTTTGTCAAAAAAGGAAAGACTGTGAGTTTGAATTTGAATGTATAATTATAAATATAGTATACTCTTAGAGTTTGATGAAATAATTATGAATTTGAATTTGAATATTTAACATATAAATATGGCAATAGGAAGGATACTTCAAAAGAATGGGACAACTAGGAATGGTTGGATTTACTATGGATCAGATACAAAGAATGAAGACCAGAACGAATGCCCTCGAAAATGAAGCGGAATCGAGTAGGGTTATCCTCAAAGAAATGCCACGGATTGGCATGATCCACGAGCACGGATCGATAACGACTCCTGAGGACTTGGGAGCATGGCTGAGTTAAATTTTGACAGCTATAGTGCATATCTATGAAAGTAATGGGGCGGTGTTTCCCTTTGTATCTGATAGTCTTAGCGGCAGTGTGGTTTAGATAGCTAGAAACTGGTCCATTAATCCATGGATTGAGTTAGCAAATAGATTCATAAGTCAGTTCTGAGTTCATATTTCATGACTAAAGAATATGATGACATTATCAAGCATGAAATAGAGGGTCGGATAGACCCTAAGGAGATATCTAACAAGATTTAATGAGGTAGCTAATATGGTTCATAGGCCAGATCCATCAGTGTATCTGATGGCGGTAGTCTCAGTAGTTGCTAATAAGATGGATTTTAAAATTGCTTTGGAATATGGTCCACTTGCGAATCTCACGGAATTTTATCATGAGGCTATGAGATACTTGTGTTTGGAGGACGTCGAATCTGAAAAGGCAGAAGTTAACATTGTGGATGCCGAAGGTCCATCTAGAGAAGGATTTGATAAAAGGAAAATAAGAGGTTGATGATGGATTTGGAGGATGAGAGTAGCAGAAAAGGGAACATGAATTCTTTTCTTACATAGAGTTGAATGAATCCTCAAAGAGGACTTAGCTTAACACCAAGGGGTAGATCCCCTATCAAAAATCGATGAGGGGAGAACCCATCGAACGGAAAAGAAGATCATGAAAGTACTGCCTATTTTATGAGCCGGACGGGCAGGAGACAAATGATTGCAGGTATCTCCATGATCTGATTGAGAAGCAGGTTAGAAATAAGCATCTATATTAGTACATAAGGAGCCAAGCTGCAATGTTGTAGCAAGAATAACTATCGTCTACAGTGAATCGAAGCGACTCGAATCTGGGCCAAGGATAGTTATGTCATGATCGAGACGACAGGGTGTCAGGTTCAATACCTTCCCTTTTCCTTCTATTTTCAATAAATGGTGTGTTCTTACAGTCAAGCCACTTACTTTTGTAGAAGACCTTGATTGGTCCCAGGGATGCTCTATGTTGGATGCTAGGCTGTAGTATCTGAACAGATGTCGTGGTTTGGGATTAAAGTTTGAACTTAAATTCTATGAATTCTTGTTTTTAAAATTAGTCAAGCATGATAACCAATATTGATTTCGAAATACTAACAGAGATTGGTTACCTTCAATATTGATTTATGAATTGACTTACCATGGTAGTTTTGTCCGGTGAAATAAGGCGATGACCGCAAGATGCTGGTCCCATTGCTTAAGAGCGATTATATTGGGCTTGTATGAGAGCAAATTCCCTCACCAGAAAGTAAGCGGATTGGACTTGCTTGGTCGTTAGCCCTTCTAAAATCCCTAATTTTTGATAACATTATTTAGGAAATTTATTTTGATAAACTAAGTAAAATAATGATGATAATGAGGTTTGATTAAATTATATATATCGGGCCATTCTTATTAATAAGATAAATAGGCTTTGAATTTGTTTATTGTTAACTAAACTACATATGGGCATATTAGTAAATTAGCAAATTTATTATACAAGGCCCTTTTGTAACTGTCCATTCACGTTTCACTTTCCACTTTCACAAACAAAAAAATCTAAAATATAAACCAAAGATAGCCATTACTAAGGAAGAAAGGAAGAAATTTATCTAAAGCTAAGAATCAAAAGCGGGAGAAGATTAATCAACAACAAATCTCAAATTCCTTATCAAGTCTACGGTGAATAATAATCTCATGCCATCTCTATTTTTATTCTATGATTATATGGTTTCAGATATATGTTTTAAACTCATTTTTGTGATAATATGGATTATGATATGCTTGAATTATATTATGTTGATTTATTTTAATTCATACGCATATGAATTTGTACGGTTTTGATGAACCTAGAGTTTATGATTTCAGATTGCCTTGCAATTTTTTTGTGTTAAGTAAAACATGATTTTGGAGGTGGGTTTTACTATTTAGAATTTTCCAAGCTATGGAAATTTTATTATGAATTTTTGATGGAAATATGATGTAATTGGGTTTGAAAGTTTATTTTTAATATTTCAAGAAGAAATTGGGTCTAAGATTTTAATATGTTTGATTACATGGTGAAGTTGAATATATGTGATTTTTGGTGATTTTTCCTAATTTATTTATTGGGGAAAATAAATTATTTTAAAAGGACTTTCCAAAAATAATTGGTTTTAGTATATAGAAGGGCTTAAACGTTACATTTTTATGGTTTTCATTTGAAATAAATGCGGTGGTTTAGATGTAAAGTATTTGTAAAGTTTTAAGGAAACCAATCAATGTTTTACAAATAGGCAATTTGTTATGAAGTGATCACTAAAAGTTGCAACAATCCAGCCTTTGACCTAGAAAAAGGTGTTGTGCCTCAGGCAGTAAGCACCTTTCGACTCCTTTGATTTTGCCTCGTCCCAGCCAAAACCAACACATTCGAAACCATCATAGTCGAAACAAATACACAAGATATCACTTAGATGGTATGCAGTGGATTGGAAGGAGGTGGGAAGTCTTGGTGTTGAAAAGTCAGCTTCCGATACGGTCGAAATCCTGCTTTGTTTTAATAAGTTAAAGTCTTGCCTTGTTTTACTTAAAGCTTTCGACATTGTCGAAACATACACTTTTGAAAGGTTTTTATAACTAGCTTTAGAAGAAGGTAGTCATATTATGTTAAAGTATTAGCTTTCGAAGGGTACCTTTTTCCTTAAACAAGAGCTTTCAAAAATGTAGGTTTCGACTCAGTCGAAACTTGGCCGCTATGCTACCTTTCGACGGTGACGCTTTTGAAAGGTTATGTTTTTTTTAACCGAAGTTAAGCTGCTTCCTAATTGCTTTTGAAATGGGTTAGGGGTTTCGAATGTGATGAAGTCGAAAGGGGATTTTTGACTCTGTCCTTCAATGTTTAAACTTTTGAATATCTTTGCTTTCGACTAAGATGGTTCCGACATCATCAACTTTTCCCAAAATTAATTACTATTGGTTTCGAAAGAGATACTTTCATATATAACCATTTTGATCCAAATGATGTTTTTAAAGTGTAAACCCAATGCTTTCGAAAAGTTACTTTTTTCTGTTTCGAAGCTATATTTTAAAGAATGCACTATTGATACCATCAAAAGGTATCATTGGTTTTGAAGGGTATATAATTAGAGTTTTGAAAAGAGATTTTTTATATTTTTCGAAGGAGGTCATCCAGTGGTTTCGAAAGTGATGGCATAAATAAAGATTTTGAAAATTTTATTCACATTGTTGTTAACCCATAATTGTATTTTGGAAAAGGGCAGAATAACTTGTTAGGTTGACCCAGTAGTTAATATAATTTAATGGATGTTAAAATCTTAATTAAAGATATTGGTAAGGGCCAATAGGTTTACAGTAAGCCCATGAAAACAATATAATATTGGCAGGGGCCAATATGTTCATAGTCAGCCCATGAAAACTATGATTTGAAACTGGTAGGATTCAGTAGGTTTGCAGTTAGCCCATGAAAACTATATCGGATTAAAATATTGAGAATCAGTCAATAGGTTCCTAGTTAGCCCATGAAAACTAAGATAAGAAACATGATATTAGAGTTACCAATGGGTTCTTAGTGATCCCATGAAAACTAAGTAATTGGATAGATAGTCCTATGCATTTAACAGGTTAATAGTAACCCTAGAAATTATAATTGAGAAAGATAATTTGAATTAATAAGGATGTGTAGTCTAAAATTGATTTATTTGTTTTGCATATCATCATAATATTTTGAAATACTGTATTTTAACCATTGTGGATGCAGGAGCACATTATATGGTTTTACAATGTTTTAGGATACTACTGAGGGGAAAACTCGTTCCGCTAAGCGACGTGGTCTCACTAGATATCTAAATGGTTTGAGATAGTAAATTATGTTGAATATGCGCTTTGCGCTTATATGATTTTTGTTTGATGATAATAAACATATATATATTCGTTTAAACGTATTTGTTAATATACTATTCTATTTTTCACAGTTTAAATAAATATTTGTTGAATAAAATAAATTACACAGAATTTAAATTCAAACAGATATTTTATTCAAATAAATATTTATTACAATTTTGAATAGTACAATTTCTAGCTCTCACTATTCACATATACAACTTTAATTACAATACATCACAATTTCATACAATTTCATATTTACAATTTTTCCTCACTACATATCACTCACACTCGTATTTATCTTCAACTTCCTTCTAGTTTGAATCCAGCATCTGAGCAATCTGCAAAAATAAATTTTGACGCAGTAAAATTGAAAAAGAAATATTTTTGCAATATAAAATGAAATATGATTTTTGAAAATATGATTTGCCTCAGTTATTTGGGTTGTTCGTCATCATTTAAATTTGAATTCATCATACACGAACAACTTGTGACATACACAGTGTATTACTGTATATGCCACAAGGCCGTGCACGCCGATATATACACTTGATTGATTTACAGGGACAGGCGAGCACAGGTCAAACCCAAATGAAAAACCGGGTTCAACTCACGTGCAATAACATTGAATATCACGACACGAGCACAAGGTCAAACCCGAGTTTTTAAAACTGGATTCAACACAAGGCAACATGACATGAATGAAACGAAGACCAACAGCAAAATGGACTGCAACAATCATGGCAGTTCACATGTCAAAAACAGTGCAACAAAACTCAATGAAAGTTCAACCAGACCGGATAGTACAAGCAAAAAAGCAAGATAGTGGTCGTGAATGCAGTAACAACATAGCCAGAGCCACCAAAGTGCAGAGAAACTACAGAGTGGCAGCAGTTCAGATGACATAACAGAAACGACCAAAGTGTTAACAATCAATGAACAAAGATGAAGACAACTCAAGTTCAGTTCCACAGCAATCATGACAACAGCAATGCATGTATTATGAAGACCAAATTCACAGTGAAGTCAAGACAGAAAATGGAGTGAATGCAACATGGTGAACAACTAAAGTGCAACAAGTATATGCAGCAAGCAACAATAAAGTCGACGTGCACAGTGAAGAAACCAAGTGCAGACCACAAAGACTCAATACTCAATGCATGCAACAATGTGCACAGGCCAGAAACAACAACTCAATGCAACAGTGAAGCTACTGCACAGCAACATGAATGAAGATACAGGGAAGAGACATGTACACATGGGAAGTTACCCAAAACAGAGAGCACAAATGAAGACTACAGGTCTCAATGTAAATGAAATGCACATGTTAACATCACTGGCAATTATTCATTCAAGAGGCAACAAAGAATGGCAAGCAATGTATACAGTTCAGATAAACAAAACAGAGAGTATGGTGATGCAGTCAACAAGGCAACAGTGCAGTGCAACTACATAACAACAAGTCAAGGCCGCCATCACGAACAAAGAAAATAAAAGAGAACCAGGTTAATGCAATCTACAGCAAACAATGAATGCAACAGAGACCAATGGTGAACAGAAGTAACAAGTGCAGGTGAACAAATGTGCAAATGCTCAAGACCACACAGTGCATATATGTCAAACATGAATGCTACAACTTCAAATGAACCAACAACATAGCAAGCTACATGAAGACAGAGCTCGATCAAAATGCCTTATTTACAACGAAATGAAATTCACACAACAAGTTAAAAGTCAATCAGTGATACAAGACCGAAGTTTAGAAAATAAAAAGGCCGAAGTGACAGTGAAATCGCCAATTAAATGTTGAATAAGTCAACAGTAAAATGATTGAGCTGAAGCCGAAGCAAGCATGTGTACGGGTTCAATCAATATCATGAAGTGCAGTTTAAAAAATTAAAAATGACCGAAGTCAAGATCATAAACAAAGTCAACCCGTGGTCATCACAAAAATTAATCAAACCGTGATGACCAAGGCATCTAGTTCAAACCAAAAAAAAAATTTCCAGCAAAAATCGAAATTGAACAAGTCAGAATTGGATACCGTGGTAACCAAGCATAGCCGTGACCATCAATATATGTTTTTGATCAAGTCAGAAAACATCTCAATCATCGAAACAAAATCAAGTGGCCGTGATGAATAATATGACAAATTCAAATGATTTTATACGAACGCAAAATTAGGGTTTTGAATCCTATATAAACCCTAGGATCATCATCGGCAAATCCATTCGAGTTCGAGCATAACAAAGAACAAATCATCCAACTCGAATCACGATCGAGTTCAAGCATCAATCAGTAAAGCAAAAAGGATAAAATTACATACCGAAGCAAGGAGTCAAACTCGATCGAACAACGAAGCAGCCGAAGAGAGCAACGAGAGAAGGTCAAAGCTACTCGCATTATCAATCAAACATAAAGTCGGCAGCTTCAAACCCTAATTTGGAGTAGAAGAGACGAAGCCCTAATTTCAAAAACAGGACGAAGTCGCCATTACTCTCACAAGCAAAGGAACGAGACAAAAAGGATCGGGTGAAATAAGGGAGTGGGCCAGCCTTATTATTAAAAGGGGGTTTAGTGTTTTAATTTTATAAAAGGGCTTTATTATATTGTTAATTAGGGTTTAGGGTTATTTTCTATTGTTTTTTAATTGTTGTTTTTATTTTTCGAGTCAAAAGAATTTGTAAATCACCACCTAGGGTTTGGGTAGTGTCAGATTGTCTAGTTAGAATTAGTTCAGTGAGCAGGGTGTGCGAGTTTGCAAAGCTGTATAGGCGGGAGCAGAGTTTGCGAGTAAGCGAAGCTCTATAGGCGGAAAGCAAAGTTTGCGAGTAAGCGAAACTCTATAGGCGGAGCAGGGTGTGCGAGTCTAGTAGAGTGTTTATGAGCGGGAGCAAATGTTTGCGAGCAGGGTGTGCGAGTCTAGTAGAGTGTTTGTGAGCGGGAGCAAATGTCTGCGAGTCTAGTAGAGTGTTTGTAAGCGTGATATTGTTTAATTCTAATAGAAATCTGTGAATGCAGCTGTAGGCAGGGGTTGCCGAAGCTGGGTAAATTTTGTGTGTGATTTACTTTTCAGCATATTTATTTTTGCAGTTTATTTCTGTGTTTAAATCAAGAAAATTTGCTATAACCCTATTCACCCCCCCTCTAGGGTTAATCTAGATCCTACAAGTGGTATCAGAGCCCGGTATTTTTTTCTTTAACTCTAGAGTCATGAATCCACCAGATAATATTTTTGTTGAGGGTCATTTCAATATTATTCCTTCTATTTTCGATGGAACAGATTTTTTGAATTGGAAATTGAAAATGGAATTTTATTTAAAATCTGTTCATATTAAATGTTGGGATATTATTGAAAATGGGTGTGATATAACAAATAAGGAAATTATCTCGATTAATGCTCTTGCTATGCATATATTATATTCTCATATTAATCGTGATAATTTTTATTTCGTCTCTCATTGTAAAAATGCACAGAAAATTTGGAAAACTCTCGATGCAATATATGGTGCAAAAGTCAACGGCAATGAGAAGTCCTCCACAACCGACTCAGTTAAATAAATATGCTTAACAGGATTGGTAAATAGCAGTTGTGATGAGGATGATGATGATGGAGCAGCCGAGCTGGCATTACGAACGAAGAATTCAAAAAGGAAATTTGCAGCCAAGTGGAATAAAAGCAATAGCAGTGAAAGTGAGGAAGCAGATATGTGCCTTCATGGGAATATAACCGATAGCGACGACGACGAGCCAAGCGAGGTATCAAAACTTACTCACTCTGAATTACTTATTTATTTCCATAAAGTAAATGGTTGTTTTAAACGACTTAGGAAGAAGTATGCCAAACTTGAATCACAAAATGATATTTTGTTAGAATTAAATGAGCAACTCGACAAATTAGTTAAAACCTATCAAAGTAAGATCCCTAAGTGTGATAAGTGTCCAACATTCGAAAAGGAAATTGAAAAATCAGAAATCAATATAAAAACACTTGAAAATGAAATTCTGATTTTAAAAGAGAATGAAAATAATAAGAGAGAGAATTCTATTGAAAAGTGCACACAATTGATAAATGAAAATGAATCTCTCAAAACACAAGTCCAACAATTGTCAACGACTTTAGATAAATTTTCAAAAAGTGAAAAATCGTTGAATATGTTAATAGGAAAACAAACTATCAATATTGATAGACAAGGACTTGGATATACTCACTCTGAATACGTTAGAAATGAGATTAATCAAGAAAATTCAATGTGCACGATTTGTAGAAAATATGGACACAATCACAATAATTGTTGGTATAGACCCAAACATGTGAAAACTATACCGATTTGGGTTCCGAAAGGCACAAATATAAAATCTTTGAAAGTCAAACAAATTTGGGTGCCAATAGGAACATATATAAATAGTTTTGGGTCTCCAAAAACATATTTTTCATATTCTGCCACTAACAACCATGGACCTATAAAAACAAATAGGTCACATAAATCTTTTCCCGTGTAGGTGTGGTGGCAGGCTAAGGAACAACAACAGTGTTCTCTGGATTTTGGCTGTTCCAGAAACACAACGGACGATAAAGCAAAGTTCCATAGCCTAGTATAAAGGTGACAGAATCACAATGAATAACAACGAAAAATTATCGTAAAGGTAAAACAGGTAAAATTATTTTTAACGATATAGTAAATGTGATTATCTGCACCATACTCTAAATTAAAATCAGCCAATATTGAGATGAACAAAAGATGATGATTTTGATTCTATGACTTTTTCAAAATATTGACCAATCATCTTTAAATAGAATTACTTGGAGTAATTATGATGGTTGACTGATTCGGATTTAACTAATATGATTTTTAGACTTGTTCTTATTTATGACATTGATTTGTGCTTAATTGATGACCAATCAGATTTTCAACTTTGAACTAATCCATATAAATTTGTTCGGTCAAATGATGGTATTTGATTACTCATGCTACACGTAGATATATTTTGGTCACTGCTTGTAAATTTGCACGATTTCAAATTTCATGTGAAAGCTGTTAAAAAGGATTTTTTTTGAAATTGTTGAAACTTTATGAAATTGTTGAAACTTCAAGAAATTGTTTTGAAATAATAATGAAGTTTTAATGACTGTTGATAGTTGTTCATCCTACGGTTTCTGAAATTAACACTATGATATTTGTTTGAGTGTTAACATGGCTTCATTTCAAATTTCATTCTGAGATAGTTTGTTGAAATTTCACAAATCTGGTCTGTGATATCCAACGAGTGAATATTGAGTGAAATTTAAATTCAGATGCAGATTACACTGGTAATATAGTTGATAGAAAAATTACTAGTGGAACGTGATTAATTTTTTGAAACATTCATTTGCTGCATCGTTTTTCAAAGAAAATATCTGCATATTTTTCACTTGAAATAATTTTCAAATAGCAGAAAATTTTCTTATAAAACCCCTTGAGAAAATCATGTTTGACCATATTTACAGATTAGTCATTTTTATTTGATTTTAAATTTTGACTAATCTAACTCCATAATGATTATCGAAAAGATAAATAGTGATTGAAAAAGTGATGAGTGTTGATATTTATCATATATTATAACTCAAGACAATATAATTAGAAAATTTCTTTAGAATTTCATAACAAGAGTTATAAAAACTTTTTGTGAGGTAAAAATTCCATGATCATTTCTATTTCTATCATCTTTCTATCGATCATTACTCATCAAAATCATATATAGTATGTAAATTTGTGGTAGTTTACAAAGGAAATCATTCGTTCTTCAATATCTTTAAATTTGTGAAGGAAATTATTTGTGCTTCAATTTATTATATTTAGCAATAAAAATAAATATCCAAAGTATTCACTCTCATTTAAAAGTCCTCACGGTTATGCATGAGTGAATTACTTGGATTTTTGATTATGTGCTTCTATGCTCATTTAAAAGTCCTCACGGTTATGCATGTATGAAACGCATATCAAAATTAATTGATTTAATAGACAAGTTGATTCTAATCCCATTTAAAAGTCCTCACGATCATGCGTGGTTAGAAGATACTTGATTTCATTTTTTAAATTAAATTGGAATACTACTAATCTCATTTAAAAGTCCTAACGGTTATGCATGGTTAGTAGATATTCAAATTTCCTGAAATAAATATACCACAAATAGACAAAACTGTATGATTTTTGATGATTTTATCCCCATCACTTCTGAAAGTGGAATATGCGTTTAACAAGGGTAATTATGATTTTTGTTTGAGTTTTATTGAAATTTGATATTTATATTCAATTGAGTTAAATGTTTGATTCATGTCTGTCACTTCATCCCTATTTTTATAACACTGTTATTCTTTTGCTGATAACAAAAGGGGGAGAGAAAAATTAAGATTTTCTCAAATAGAATCAAGCAAAGGTCAAATAATTTTCCATTTGCATATAGGCTCATTTATATATTTCTATTTGTATGCATATATGTAGGGGGAGTATCATGTAGAGAGGAAGCATTCAAATAGGGAGAGCAAATTGAACGATCAATCAAATACATTTAATACATTCAAAATCTTAAATATACGTTTGTTATCATCAAAAGGGGGAGATTGTTGAATATGCGCTTTGCGCTTATATGATTTTTGTTTGATGATAATAAACATATATATATATATATATATTTGTTTAAATGTATTTGTTAATATACTATTCTATTTTTCACAGTTTAAATAAATATTTGTTGAATGAAATAAATTACACAGAATTTGAATTCAAACAGATATTTTATTCAAATAAATATTTATTACAATTTTGAATAGTACAATTTCTAGCTCTCACTATTCACATATACAACTTTAATTACAATACATCACAATTTCATACAATTTCATATTTACAATTTTTCCTCACTACATATCACTCACACTCATATTTATCTTCAACTTCCTTCTAGTTTGAATCCAGCATCTGAGCAATCTGCAAAAATAAATTTTGACGCAGTAAAATTGAAAAGGAAATATTTTTGCAATATAAAATGAAATATGATTTTTGAAAATATGATTTGCCTCAGTTATTTGGGTTGTTCGTCATCATTTAAATTTGAATTCATCATACACGAACAACTTGTGACATACACAGTGTATTACCGTATATGCCGCAAGGACGTGCACGCCGATATATACACTTGATTGATTTACAAGGACAGGCGAGCACAGGTCAAACCCAAATGAAAAATCGGGTTCAACTCACGTGCAATAACATTGAAAATCACGACACGAGCACAAGGTCAAACCCGAGTTTTTAAAACTGGATTCAACACAAGGCAACATGACATGAATGAAACGAAGACCAACAACAAAATGGACTGCAACAATCATGGCAGTTCACATGTCAAAAACAGTGCAACAAAACTCAATGAAAGTTCAACCAGACCGGATAGTACAAGCAAAAAAGCAAGACAGTGGTCGTGAATGCAACAACAACATAGCCAGAGCCACCAAAGTGCAGAGAAACTACAGAGTGGCAGCAGTTCAGATGACATAACAGAAACGACCAAAGTGTTAACAATCAATGAACAAAGATGAAGACAACTCAAGTTCAGTGCCACATCAATCATGACAACAGCAATGCATGTATTATGAAGACCAAATTCACAGTGAAGTCAAGACAGAAAATGGAGTGAATGCAACATGGTGAACAACTAAAGTGCAACAAGTATATGCAGCAAGCAACAATAAAGTCGACGTTCACAGTGAAGAAACCAAGTGCAGACCACAAAGACTCAATACTCAATGCATGCAACAATGTGCACAGGCCAGAAACAACAACTCAATGCAACAGTGAAGCTACTGCACAGCAACATGAATGAAGATACAGGGAAGAGACATGTACACATGGGAAGTTACCCAAAACAGAGAGCACAAATGAAGACTACAGGTCTCAATGTAAATGAAATGCACATGTTAACATCACTGGCAATTATTCATTCAAGAGGCAACAAAGAATGGCAAGCAATGTATACAGTTCAGATAAACAAAATAGAGAGTATGGTGATGCAGTCAACAAGGCAACAGTGCAGTGCAACTACATAACAACAAGTCAAGGCCGCCATCACGAACAAAGAAAATAAAAGAGAACCAGGTTAATGCAATCTACAGCAAACAACGAATGCAACAGAGACCAATGGTGAACAGAAGTAACAAGTGCAGGTGAACAAATATGCAAATGCTCAAGACCACACAGTGCATATATGTCAAACATGAATGCTACAACTTCAAATGAACCAACAACATAGCAAGCTACATGAAGACAGAGCTCGATCAAAATGCCTTATTTACAAAGAAATTAAATTCACGCAACAAGTTAAAAGTCAATCAGTGATACAAGACCGAAGTTTAGAAAATAAAAAGGCCGAAGTGACAGTGAAATCGCCAATTCAATGTTGAATAAGTCAACAGTAAAATGATCGAGCTAAAGCCGAAGCAAGCATGTGTACAGGTTCAATCAATATCATGAAGTGCAATTTAAAAAATTAAAAATGACCGAAGTCAAGATCATAAACAAAGTCAAGCCGTGGTCATCACAAAAATTAATCAAACCGTGATGACCAAGGCAACTAGTTCAAACCAAAAAAAAATAATTGCCAGCAAAATTCGAAATTGAACAAGTCAGAATTGGATACCGTGGTAACCAAGCAAAGCCGTGACCATCAATATACGTTTTTGATCAAGTCAGAAAACATCTCAATCATCGAAACAAAATCAAGTGGCCGTGATGAATAATATGACAAATTCAAATGATTTTATACGAATGCAAAATTAGGGTTTTGAATCCTATATAAACCCTAGGATCATCATCGGCAAATCCATTCGAGTTCGAGCATAACAAAGAACAAATCATCCAACTCGAATCACGATCGAGTTCAAGCATCAATCAGTAAAGCAAAAAGGATAAAATTACATACCGAAGCAAGGAGTCAAACTCGATCGAACAACGAAGCAGCCGAAGAGAGCAACGAGAGAAGGTCAAAGCTACTCACGCATTATGAATCAAACATAAAGTCGGCAGCTTCAAACCCTAATTTGGAGTAGAAGAGACGAAGCTCTAATTTCAGAAACAGGACGAAGCCGCCATTACTCTTACAAGCAAAGGAACGAGACAAAAAGGATCGGGTGAAATAAGGGAGTGGGCCGGCCTTATTATTAAAAGGGGGTTTAGTGTTTTAATTTTATAAAAGGGCTTTATTATATTGTTAATTAGGGTTTAGGGTTATTTTCTATTGTTTTTTAATTGTTGTTTTTATTTTTCGAGTCAAAAGAATTTGTAAATCACCACCTAGGGTTTAGGTAGTGTCAGATTGTCTAGTTAGAATTAGTTCAGTGAGCAGGGTGTGCGAGTTTGCAAAGCTGTATAGGCGGGAGCAGAATTTGCGAGTAAGCGAAGCTCTATAGGCGGGAAGCAAAGTTTGCGAGTAAGCGAAACTCTATAGGCGGAGCAGGGTGTGCGAGTCTAGTAGAGTGTTTGTGAGCGGGAGCAAATGTTTGCGAGCAGGGTGTGCGAGTCTAGTAGAGTGTTTGTGAGCGGGAGCAAATGTCTGCGAGTCTAGTAGAGTGTTTGTAAGCGTGATACTGTTTAATTCTAATAGAAATCTGTGAATGCAGCTGTAGGCAGGGGTTGCCGAAGCTGGGTAAATTTTCTGTGTGATTTACTTTTCAGCATATTTATTTTTGCAGTTTATTTCTGTGTTTAAATCAAGAAAATTTGCTATAACCCTATTCACCCCCCCTCTAGGGTTAATCTAGATCCTACAAATTATTGTTTATACCAGGCTTTATGTCTGACTTGAAGTTTTTGTTTTCCTCTTAAACTCTCAAGTACTCAATTGATTTTGAGTAGGTTGAGGGTTGAGGTTTCCATATGTTCTTTAGAGGAATAAAGCTTCCGAGAATGTGCATGAGGCAAGCTTGTTACTAGAATTCTTTTATTTTCATTGTGTGTTTTGTTTGTAAAGTATATACTCTGAACTACCTTGGCGGCATCTTTATATGTCGCTCTTGGCGTATTTTGTAATAATTTATGTTATCTGAGTGTGATCTACGATTTGGGATTATGTAATCAATTTGGAATATTTTGAAATGGAAAGTGGAATTTATTAGCTGTTTAATTTTTTTCTATATTCTTATGTTTTAGTGTAACAATGTATCTAATGTCGTCGTAATTGGTTGCCGAGGATTAGTAACCATGGATGACTGCAACATCCGTAGCCATTAGTTTTGGGCCGCCAAGTAGGGGGATGTTACAAGTTGGCATCAAAGCATAGATTTATAAAACTTTAAAAGAAATTTAAACCTAAAAGATTTTTGAAACATAATCCAACGAATCAGATTATAAGATTGGGGTTTGGGTTAACGCTATAATAACATATTTGTATTTGCTACATATATATATATATATGTGTGTGTGTGTGTGTGTGTGTGTGTGTGTGTGTGTGTATAAGTACGCATCCTCGCTCTCCTAGACTGTTCTTTTATATCTTACTAAGGCTTGTATGCAGATTTACGAGAAAGGAGATATGGAAGCAGGAAGTGGAAGAGAAAATCTTGGTAGAGGAAGCACCATAACTAATGAGAATGCTTGACCCACTACCAGGAGGAATTCCGGTCGACAGGTTAGGGGTAGTAATGAAAATGCTTAAGCCAACGTGTGTGTTGGAAATCCACCTGTAGATATAGGGGTGATGTATCAGTTCTTTGCCGGTTTGATACAAGCTAGAGATGCTGCTGTTGTTACTGGAAATGTAGGAGGAGCTAATCATGTGGCTCCTATTGGGAATATTGCTCTGTTGAGTAGATATTACACTAGTTTGGGTGGGAAACCATTCTTAGGAAAATACTGTAGAAGTTCAGAATTGGCTGTCGCATTGTGAGCGTATTTTTACGGATCTAGGTCTGAATGATGAACAAAAGAGGAGGTTAGCCTCTAGACATTCGCAAGCGTCAGCACTATATTGGTGGAATAGTGGAGTTCCAAAAGAGCAGTTAACTTGGACTGATTTTAAAACGCGATTTGAGCACAAATTTCCATCTGAGTTTCCAAAGTCTGAGCTGATGAGGAAGTTTATGGATCTAGTCCAGGGAGAGATATCAGTAGTTGAGTATGCTACTAAGTTCAAAGAGTTTTCTTGATATGGATATGCTTTTATAGATACCGACATCAAAAGAAATGAGTTCATTCGGGGATTGAGGTCCGAGCTTGCTAGAATGACATGACACATGTTTGTGATCCTTGTATTATAGTAGTGAAGATGACCATTCGCCATGAGGAGTTACTTGTTGATTTAGCCAAAGAGAAGTCGGTGGAAACTCAGGGTTCTAAGGGAAAGAAAGGATGTTCTTTAAAAAGAAGGGAGCCCAGAAGTGAGATACAGCTAAGAAGTCAAAGGTTGATGTAGTTTACTATAAGTGTGACAAGAAGGGTCACTTTTCTAATGAATACCAATCAGGAAATGGGAAGAAAGCTGCAAGTAAGAAGAATGTGAAATGCTTCAATTGTTATCAAGTTGGGCATTACAAGAATCAGTGTCTAGAGCGAGTTAAGGAGGACAAAGGAAAGGTCTTTGCTATCGGATTAGCTAGGCCTATTGTGGCTGATAATGGAAAGACTATGATGGAAGGTACGCTTTTGATTTGGAGTGTCCCAATTAGAGTACATTTTGATACTGGTGCATCACATTAATTTTTGTCTCTGTGTTTGGTTAATAGATTATGTCTGTAACCCACCTACCTTGTTACTTCCTTAAGGGTTGCGAATCAAATATGAGGATATGCAATTCTAGGGTTAAGATGTGACCAGTTAAAACTTGATTTGTTAGGCCATAAGTCTGCATGCAGTTTGTATGTTATTGATTTTTTAGATTTTGGGATTGTTTCGGGTATGTATTGGTTGAGTAGGTATGAGGCCAGAACATTTTCTAGGATATGAAAATATCACTAAGACACCCTTATAGTCATAACCGAGTGATATTCTCAGTTTAGAATACTGACCGGACTATTAGTACAATGCTTATGCTATGGAGGTAGGAAATAAGTTAGGTCAGGTTCGAGTAGCAAGAGAGTTTGCAGATGTCTTTGAGCAAGTCACTGGACTAACCCTGAAAAGAGTTGTTGAGTCTAGAATAAATCTTGTGCCAATAGCTGAACTTGTAAGTAGACCACTTTGCAGGATGACACCTACTGAGATGAAGGAATTCAAGGTGCAGCTAGTGGATCTAGAAGGAAGGAATTTTATTACACCAAGTAGCTTGCCTTGGGGAGCGGCTGCATTGTTCATGAAGAAATCAGATGGGTCATTAAGAATGTGCATTGACTATCGCAAGTTAAACAAAAGGACAATTAAGAATCCTTAGCCAAGAATAGATTATCGGTTTGGTTAGTTAAGTGGAGCTAGAGTGTTTTCCTAGTTGGACTTGGCGACAGGTTTCCACCAGTTATGAGTGGCGTAGGGCTGCATTCTTTTGACAGCACTTCAGACTAGATATGGTTCATATGAATGGTTGGTAATGCCATTTGAATTGAAGAATGCACCTGCAATCTTCGTAGATTTGGTGAATCGAGTTTTCTGAGAGTACTTGGATATGTTTGTATTAGTGTTTGTAGATGACATTCTAGTATACTCTAAGAATGAGAGGGAGCATGAAGTTCATCTTAGAGTGGTACTTGAGACGTTGAGACAGAATCAGCTAAAGGCGAAGTTTACCAAGTGTCATTTCTAGAAGAAAGAGGAAAATTTTCTTGGTCACATGGTTTCAGAGAAAGGATTTTCTATCAATCCAGATAAAATCGAAGTTGTGAATAATAGAAAAAGACTAGAGACGGTGACTGAGATCAGGAGTTTTCTTGGACTTGCTAGCTACTATCGGAGGTTCATTAAGGATTTATCACGGATAGTAACGCCCTTAACTAAGTTGACCAGGAAGGATGTGAGACTTGTTTGGTCTAACAAATGTGAGGAGGCATTCCTTAAGTTAAATCATTTGTTGACCAATGCATGCATGTTAGTAGTCGCAGACAGAATCATGGATTGGTGGTGTATACTGATGCATGTGGAATTGGATTAGGAGCAGTGTTATGCAGAATGGTAAAGTCATTGCCTACGCATCTAGGCAGCTTAAACCGCATGAAGTTAGATATCCTACTCATGATTTAGAGTTAGCAGCTGTGATCTTCGCATTGAAGATTTGGATACATTATCTCTTAGGGGAGAGATTTGAGTTGTATACCGATCATTAGTCTTTACGGTATTTATTCAATCAGAAGAATTTAAATATGAGACAGCAGAGATGGATGGAGTTTTTGGCTGCATATAATTTTGGTATAGATTGTACATCACGAAAAGGCAATAAAGTGGCTGATGTTCTTATTAGGAAACATCAGAATGTAGTGTTAGCTATGTTGGCGAAGTGGAAGGATTTAGAAGCCTTAGTTAGTTACGATGTGCAGTTAAGATCAACTGCTGGTTCCAATCAAAGCACCGCTAGGTTGTCTTGTTTAGAAGTTTGACCAATGTTGATTGAGAAAATTGCTTCTAAGAAAAAGGAGGATCCTGTATAGCTGAAAGGATCAGAAGGCTTGAGGTTTGAACTGAGATTGATGATCTAAAGGATTTTAGCCTTGACTAGAAAGGATGGCTAAGAAAGAAGGGACGTTTGTCTGTTCCGAATGTGGAGGACTTAAAGAATGAAGTACTTGGAGAATGTCATTGATCAAAGTTCAGATTTCATCCTAGAGGAACCAAGATGTACTAATATATGAAGAGGAGCTTCTATCGGGAAGACATGAAGAGGGATGTTGGCTTGTTGATTAGGCAGTGTGTAAACTGTCAACAAGTGAAAGTTGAACATCAGAAGCCAAGTGGGTTACTACAACCTTTAGATGTTCCAGTTTGGAAATGGAATTTAATATCTACGGATTATAAAACATCCCGCGCCCCTTAGTATCCCCAAAAGGGAACACCAAAAAATGTGGTGCGTTATAGGTATGGCTAGAGCATCAGAGAGACTAAGATTCATAAGAAAAATAAGTAAAAGCAGCGGAAAACATTTAAACAAAAACTTATCATTCAGAATTAAACTTCATTTCAAAATAAGTCATAAAAACATAACATGTCTCAAAAATATCTTATGACTCATGGAAATACATCTCAATCACACAAAATCAGAGTAAAACAATAATAATAATAATCATAGTCCCTCTCATAAGTGCCACATGCCAAATGAAAAAGATGAAAAGCGGAAGAATACATCTGAAATGAGAAAACTCCGAAAATGAATCTCCAAGCAACCTGAATCAACTATCTTCTACTCTGCCGGCCTATGGGGGAAAAAAAGAAAGTTAAAGGAGTGCGTTAGACAATAAGTATGGTGAGTGAAAATGTTGAATCATAAGTTTTGATTCATGACAAAAAGCTTAAACGATTAAGTGATGAGACTATACGATCAAGCGACAAAAAGAGAATAAGTTATGCTATTAAACTATAAAGGAGACGAGACTTCAAATCTAAGTATAGTATAACTATTTACTAAAGTTTTAGTCTTAGATATAGTTTAAAATTGTTAAAATCTATCCTCAAGTAGTTTACACAAAATCAAAGTTGTTTTAAGATTCAAATTTATTTTAAAAAAAGCAAACTGTGCACTGACAACCAAGTCAGTCGACTGACCGAAAACAGCCAGTCGATTGACCATGCTCATTACACAGATATGCTCTGTTTTACACCATCTTTGAATTTTTAATAGACTGGTCGTTTTTGCTCAGTCGACTGATCGTTTTTGATCAGTTGACTGACCGACTCTAATGGCTATATTCGCTGAAAAGACACTTCTAATTGTGAAGGGTTTCGATCCAAATTGAAGAGATATGACTGCGTCACTTTGATTGAAACTCTTTATGAATAGTTGTAACTTTTTATTCACTATATAAACACGTTAGAATCACTTCTCAAATCATCAAATTTTATTTTGATTTCTTGCTATATTCTCTACTATCTATCTCTGCATTCTACAAGCAATCACAATCCATATATTGCTTGAATTTCTGAATTAATTAACATATTCTCGATTCTAAGCAATATCTTCCTTTCTAATCTTCACACACATAATATATACTTGAGGAAAAGATTATAGAAAGGGTGTACTATCAAAGACAAATCAATCTTATCAAAAAAACAAAGTGTTAAAAAATATTATTGAAATTGTAGAAGTCCTGTTAGTTTGTATCAAGCGGAAAAGTCCTCTTGGTTACTGAGACGAAAAATCCTGTTCGGCTGTTTGGTGTTGTTTACCTATTCCTCCGGGTTAAGTGAGGGGTTATTGAGTGAAATTACAGAGGAAAGTCTGGGCCTGGACATAGAACAAGAAGTTCGAACCAGTATAAAAACGCCTAATGTGCTTATTCTTATTGACTTTACAATTATTACCTGTTTTGGCATTTAGATTATAATACATTCCATATTACACAATCCTAAGTGATAACTAGCCGCACAGCAGTCACTTTCATTTGGCATCAGAGCAAGGTTATCCTATAACAGTAACACAGTTATTTGATAATTTTTCTAATATGGATAGTAACACCAATTCTAGCATTAATATTAACTCTACTTTCACTGAAGGTTAGTCAACTGCTCGACCGCCACTATTTAATGGGCTTAATTATAGTTACTGGTCAACTAGAATGAGAATATATATGCAATCTAATGGTTTCGAAACCTGGAATATTACCTAAAATGAATATACCATGCCAATAGAAGATTTTTCAACATGGACTACTGCATAAAAAACTGATGCTACTTCAAATGCTAAAGCTATGGACATGTTATTTTATGCATTAGATAAAAATGAGTTTAATAGGGTCAGTATGTGTACAACTGCTTATGAGATATGGAGAAATCTAAAAGTAACTCATGAAGGAATTAACAAAGTCAAACAAAGCAAAATCTCTATGTTGAAAATTAGTTTCAAAATTTCAAAATAAAACTACCAAACTATAAATGACATGTACTCTATATTTCAAGATATATCACTCACTATTGGCACTAGGAGAAATTTTTTCTAACTTTGTTATAGTATCAAAAATCCTAAACTCTTTAACGGATGAATGAGAAAGAAAGGTGTTAGCTATTGAAGAAGCAAACGATCTTTCCACTACGAAACCACAAAAGTTAATATGAAATCAAATGTCATATGAAGTGAATTTGCAAGCAAAGGAAGTAGAAGCATCGGATAAGAAGAATCTAGCATTTCAAGTAGAAAAAGATGATTCTGATTCAGATGAAGAGGATATGGCACTTATTGCTAAAAATTTCAAAAAGTTTTTGAAATTAAAAAGAATAACAAGTTCATGAGTTACAAAAATGACTCTAACAACAACAATAATAGCAATAAACCATCATCCTCTGGCATGGAATGTTATGAATGTCATAGAAAGGTTCATATGAAGAAAGATTATCCAAAGAAAAAAAAAGAAATTCAAGAAGGACAAATTCAAGAAGAAAGAATTTTCAGTAACATGGGATGATTCATATTCTTCTTCATCATCAGAAAGTGAAAGTGATAAGGATACAAAGCAAGCAAATGTATGCTTCATGGCTACAACTGATGATGTAAGTGAACTAAGTTTTGAAGATTTGGTTGAAATTAATTCAGAACTAGTGGACTTTGTAACACAAACTAAAAACAAAATAAAGAGTTAGAAGGAAAACTAAATAGATATGAATTGGAAATTAGAATGCTAAGAGATGAAAAGAAAATTCTAGAGAAGAGCATGAAATATCTCAAGAATCTAATTCTAATTTAATATCTCAACTTTCTATGATAACTCGATAATTAGAAATTCATAAGAATAAAAATGATGATTTATCAGTAGAAATTAATGAATTAAAATCTAACACTAAAGTATGAGAGTTAGAGAAATCTGGTCTCAAAACTAAGTTAAAAGATATTAATAGAAATATTTATAACTTCAATAAAGGATGCGAAAATCTTTCTACAATAATAGAAATTTTCAATCTACTTCAAATAAAATGGGACTAGGATATAAGAAAATTGAGAACCCAAAGAAATCTGGAAAGTTTAAAAATAAATTTAATAACAAAAATAAGAAAGATATTAAGAAAATAGTTTCTAAAGATCTTAAAACTATTAATATATGGATTCCAAAAACAAATAACAATTTAATAAGGAAAATATATATCAAAACATTTATGGAAACTATTCTTAAAAATAAAAATTATATTTATAGAGGGAATTCTGAACCCGTTTGGGTTTGGTTTCCTAAGACCTAACTCTTAGGATCCTAAAAATAAAAGTGGGTACCAACTTAATCTTTATTTTTTATAGGTACCACTTAAAAAAAGAGGAAAATGGATTTTAGATAGCGGTTGCTCGAAACACATGACTGGTAATAAGGACATGTTAACTAACATTATCTACTCAAATGAAGGATCGGTCACTTTTGGAGATAATTCAAAAGGTTATATCATTGGCAAAGGTGATGTGAGCAATAACGGCCATCCAACAATCATACTGGTTATACTCCTGAAAAAAGAAGGCATGTCGTTTCTTATTCTTTGGTTCTCCATTAACAAGAAAAAAAAGATTGACGATTTACATCATAATCAAAGGGAATCAATAGCAATTCTACGAGAAATGTACTATGAACCTGTGTAGTTAATGCCCCGCTATTACCCCGCTACAACCTCGCTATATCTTATAGCGGATTTCTACCGCTACGATTTTTTCATATAGCCCCAGAATATAGCCTTTCCGCTTTAATCCCCGCTATTTCCGCTATATCCGCTATATCCCGTTATTTCCGCTATTCCCGCTATATCTTTTTTTTTAAAAATGAATTGAAAAATTGCATTTATACATTATGAAATTATGAAACTAATTTATTTGATTTAATTTTTAATATATTTTCAGAAATGAAAATACTCTAATATTTTACCAAATTCAATTATGTTATATAACAGTTTTTCGTTTATTTAAAGTATATTCGCACATGTTTTTACTTAAAATTATTTATGTATTATTTATAATTCAATCGAATGATAATTTTTTATTTAATTACCATTTATATATTTGTAAAAATATTAAGTACGAGTTTTATATGCTATTTTAGAGCCATCCGCTATATCCTCGCTATATCCCCGCTATGACTTTTTGCACCTCCACCGCTTTGAATCTACCGAGCAGATTAACTGCATAGCTATGAACAAAAGCTAAATTCAAAATGACTTAGCTTTCTGGAGTAACTTTGCTGAAAATTTTGCGGCTCATCTTCTTCCAATGTTCATCAACCTACAATATCTTCTTATCATCAGTCACCACAGCTCCTCCCGTGTCTCCAAATTCATGAGAACGTGTAAATCATTGGTCTCCAATGAAACCATACAAAAAAATACTAAAATTGAGCCAGAAGATTGCAAGGCTTCGCATTCATCCACTTGTTCTTCATCTAACTAAGTTTTTTTTTTATTTCAATTTATTTTGTATGCTTTGTTGATTAATATATTGAATATATTTTAATTTATTTGTTAACACATACAAAAAGACTGAATAGGCTGCATGGCTCCATTATTCACTGTTTCATCTACCTTTTACCCATTTAACCTACCTTCTTATTTTTAACTCTTCACTTTTACTTTCCCTCATCAGAATTTCAAAACCCTAGTACTCAAAAATTTCGAATATCTTTACTCAATTATACTTTCAAATGGCTCCAAGAGAGCCTAAACGATCTAGAAATGCTTTGTCCTCTTCCTCTGAACCTATTGATACCCAAATAGCTCAATGGCTTTATGATGCCACCGCTATCCAAAGATGTAACAAGATGAAGTAAGCTCGTTTTCTAGAAGTATCTTTGTTGTGTTTCTAGACTTTGCTGCATATAGAATTCAAGAGCTTGCAAGTAGAAGTCGTCTAGAATGTCTTCTTGACCACAATCAGGATAATCTCAAAATTAATCATACAATGGTAAAACTCTTTTATGCTAACTTAAATTTGGGTCATTAAAATCCACAAAATCGTGACAGTTGCGTATGGATTTTAGTTTGTGGTCAACAAGTATTCTTGTCATTAGATAGAATTGGACACATTCTTCAAATACCAACAAATGGTACTCCGTTAGAAGATTTAAATGTTCCTATAGGCGAACGAGATGAAGTAAGTCATAGATTTTTGAAAGCCGACATGACAAAACTAAAATCTATCGTTTTACGCCGTACATCTCGAATTATGCATCGAGCCTTAATGCTTACAATTCTTCATCATACTGGTTCTTATGAGCTTGTATATCCGGAGAATTATAGGGCTTTATATGCATTTAGGGAGATGTTCAAATCAATTAGCCTAAGCTTATTCTTGACGAATTCTAATCCTTCAACCAAAGTCAAATAAACATCATCCATTACGACGAGTATATTATGCGGCTACTCATGAACCTACAAGTTCCTATTCCAAAATGCGATACCTCCACTACTAAAACTCTAAATAGACGCACAAATTAGTCTAATGAAATTGCCTTCTAGATCGCTCACTATCACGTCTTTTTAAGATTGGCAATCAAGACCTTGTCAGCAAGCTGCTACTCCATAGCGATAAAGGGATGACATTCGTACCACAACACCATCCAAAAGTACCTGAGAGTCCATTGATCTAATTGCTCGTGATCAAGTCATTTTGGATTCTCACATCAAGAACCTCGACAAGAAGATCGACAAGAAGTTTGACATGATCAAAAGCTTTTTCGGTATTTTATGGGATGCTCTCTCTTGTTCCTCTTCCACCACTGCAGACACTTCACATCGTGATCCAGGAAAATATCCAGTACCTTGTTTTACTTGGTCTATATCCAAAGAACATACGAGTTCTGACGCTAGTGGTAATGGGGGTGGAAGACAATTTGTGGAAAGTTCTTCACGAGGCAAAGGACCAATGCAAGTGGAAGAGGAAATAGATTCAGAATCTGACGAGTGATAATCGATATTTCTTAGTTAATGGTAGTAAGTCATTCTTCGTTTTACAAACATTCAACTACTATTTTTTATGAGCTTGTATAAATAGTTCAGTACAATTCGAAACAATAATTTTTTTGTGATTGTTATGCTGTTAATTCACAATGATGAAATTATTGTTTATTTTCTTTTGTTGATGACAAAGGGGGAGAAATTTATATGACTAACCAATTTTTGCAGGATTAGATATGTCGTCAGAGATTCAGGGGGAGATATATATAACTTCCGTTATATATTTCTTAAAATATAGTATCATCTAAAACAGGTTGTCATCAATCAAAGAAGGAAAGAATGTTGAATGATAAGTTTTGATTCGTGACAAAAAGCTTAAACGATCAAGTGATGAGACTATACGATCAAGCGACAAAAAGAGAATGAGTTATGCTATTAAACTACAAAGGACACGAGACTTCAAATCTAAGTATAGTATGATTATTTACTAAAGTTTTAGTCTTAAATATAGTTTAAATTATTAAAATCTATCCTCAAGTAGTTTACACAAAATCAAAGTTGTTTTAAGATTAAATTTAAAAAAAAAAAAGCAAACTGTAGACTAACAACCAGATCAGTCGAATGACTGAAAACAACCAGTCAACTGACCATGCTCATAACACAGATATGCTCTGTTTTACACTCGTTGAATATTCAGTAGACTGATCGTTTTTGCTCAGTCCACTGACCGACTCTAATGGCTATTTTCACTGCAAAGACACTTCTAATTGTGAAGGGTTTCGATCCAAATTGAAGAGATATGGCTGCATCTTTTGATTGTAACTCTTAGTGAATAGTTGTAACTTTTTGTTCACTATATAAACACGTTATATCACTTCTCAAATCACCAATTTTTATTTTGATTTCTTGCTATATTCTCTACTATCTATCTTTGCATTCTACAACCAATCACAATCTGTATATCGCTTGAATCTCTGAATTAATTAACATATTCTTCGATTCTAAGCAATATCTTCCTTTTTAATCTTCATACACATAATATATACTTGAGGAAAAGATTATAGGAAGGGTGTACTGTCAAAGACAAATCAGTGTTATCAAGAACACAATTTGTCAAACAACTTTATTGAAATTGTAGAAGTCCTGTTAGTTTGTATCAGGCGAAAAAGTGTCCTTCGGCTGCAGATGCGGAACCTGTTCCTCCGGGTTAAGTGAGGGGTTAGTGAGTGAAATTCCAGAGGAAAGTCTGGGACTGGATGTAGAATGAGAAGTTCGAACCAGTATAAAAACTCTTAATGTGCTTATTCTTATTGACTTTACAATTATTATCTGTTTTTGCATTTAGAATATAATACATTCCATATTATACGATCCTAAGTGAAAACTAGCCACACAGTAGTCACTTTCTAAGCGAGATAAAGAAAATAGACTAAGAAATAGTTCTAGCATTAAAGGAAAATACAGAAAAGATAAAACTCGCATAAGATACTGTTTCTGATTCTGTTTGATTGTTTTCTTTGATTGTTTTCTTTGATTGTTTGCACTTGTCTTAAACTGTTGTGGTTAGGTTGAAACCCCAATCCTATCCCTACTACTAATCTTGATTAGGTTGAAATATTAATCCTACCCATTGATCGGCCTTTCCTATCTCTGTTGTGCCACTGTGAGTCAATCCTGTTGGTCCTACAGCAAAAGATACTCTTAGTACTTAGGACGCCATAGCGAATTATTTACCTTAATCGATGCCACATGCTCTGTCATCGCTGGTACACACTAACTGTCACTCCTTATTTAATCCTTTATTTATTCTAAACAGCATAAGCGTGCCTAGCCTCACCCACGTGTGAGATCGTTAGTCCTCCAATTGAAAGGGAATGCTACCTACACTGGTCCTAACAAACAAATCTTCTAACTTTGCGCCCCTTATGTAACGACCTGGAATTCTGGCCGTTAGATTTTGAAAATTTCATTCATTTTAAATGTTAAATATAGATTATAAATTGATTTTTGAAATAAGAAGATTTTGGTCGAATTAATAAAGTTAGTTATAATTTCAAATATGAAAATTCACTGGATTTAGATAATAATAATTTAACATTTGAAATTGGATAATTTGTGAATCTAGGTGTATATAGTTATGGAAATGGTTTCTAAAATTTATTTAAAGTTTACATGGATTTGAATTTTAATATTGGACCTTGGGATGGAATCCAAAGTCGATAAGTTAAATTGGAATAATTATATTAATTTAATAATGGAATTTAATATTGATGATAGTGCAAATAGTCAGATTTTGATTTAAAATGAATCTGGATGATTTCTTATGTTAATATAAATTCTATATGATTTATAATTAAGTCAGTAAACTTTTAAGAATGAAATTTTAAATAATTTGACGATTTTGAAAAATCGCTCGATTTAATAGACGAGTTAAATAGCCTTCTGGGGCACTATCTCAGAATCCGATGGAACCAGTTCCATTGGATCTATAATAGTGTATTATTATCGGATTTCAAATTTCATAGCATTTGGAGTTATCGTTTATTTGTACAGGTAAGAAATGCATTGAAATTAAAATCAAAAATTCAATATTTTAAATCGGTTCAAAATGATAACTTCCACATACAATTGAACTGGGAGTCGAATCACATTCCATTGTGTTCGGAATGCGGGCAAAACCTTATAATCGCCTGGCGGCATGTATGGTTCGGAGCTCGTATGAAAATGTTGTTTAAAGGTGAATTTAATATTTAAAATAATATTAATAAACACGTATATATAAACGTTACGCAGCAAAACCCTAATAGTTTCACGGCCGCCGTTCCCTTTTTCGATGGTCGAAATTCTCCTTAGTTCCCCCTCAATTTTATCTCAATCTTGCATCTATTCAATAAATTTCCAACTGGAAAGTCGACGAGCTCGTCGAGATCTAACGGTTGTGATGGGGTTTAGAGCAGCAATCTGGTGGCAATTTGACCATGATGCTTGCGCATTCGAGCTCGAAGTTTGGGACCTAGGGAGTGCTGAGCCTTGTCTCTTTTGGACCGATGGTGGAGGACGGAAAGGCCTTCGGGTAGTGGGTCTCGATCGTCGTAGATATCGTTAGAGAGGGCGTGTCGGTCAAGCCCTAAACGGCGACGAGTGGGTTTCAAAAAATCTGGTGTCGCGTGATGTGGAAGAGCTTGCATATGGCCAAGATCTCCTGTTGCGTACATGAGGCCACCATTTGTTTTGGTAAATAAAAAAAAGAAAAGAAGAAATTGCTTTAAAAATTATATTGGAAACCTTTATAATTCATAACTTTTGCATGCATGTTCAGAGTTCAACGAAATAGGAAATGCCGAAATCACAACCATGCGATCTACGCGCTCCAGCAGATCCGAAGGCATTTGGAGCAAGCAAGAATTTTGGATTAAATCGAACGAGTTCAATTTAATTTAAAATTGAAAGCTCGACGAATTCAAGGTGAGTTAATCTCACTCACATTTGGGATTCCAGTTAATTTAAAAAGTTAGAATTTAAATTGTTGATTGATTGTTTGAATGTGATATTATATGTAGTAGTGGTGTGTGTGTGTGTATTGAAGTGATTGATTTCCTACATTATATAGTGGATAAGACCCTATGTGCCCCGCATAATAGCGGATGACCCTATATACCACGATATTCCACCTCGAAGTGGAATTGATATTTTTATATTGTGGTAACATCTATGGATGCGGGAAGATAGGTTGGAGGGATCCAACTGGATTCCTCAAAAGATTGTAATTATATTCATATCTGTGATATGTTATGTGATAGATTTTATTTGAAATTAAATTATTCGATGCTATGGCTTGGATGAATAAATAATTTGGTATTTTAAAATATAAAATAGAATAAATTAGGATTAAAAAGGAAATAATTTTTTTTTAAGTAAATAATTATTGGGAATTTGGATAAATCAAGTAATAAATTTGAAGGGAATTTAAATTAGGAAATCAGTTTGAAATTGATTAAGTGTTTTGGAAACGGTAATTTAAAAGGAAATAAGAAATGGAAATTTGTAACTGGGATTATAAGTGAAGTGGAATATTTATCGGTGGATAAATTTGGAAGTATAGATTCCGGTGGGAATTTATAAGTTGTAAATTCACTTCTAAAAATAAAAAGGTCATTTTATTTTAAAAGCTGAAAAATATATTTTCCTGGAAAACTAAGTATATATAAGAGAAAAGATTTCAAAGTATAAATTAGAAGTCTAAAATTGTTTTTGAATGTTTTTAGAAAATTATTATTTTAATTGTTTTTAAGTGGAAAGTAAATATTTATTTAAGTTAATTATTGTAATTAATTATATCTAAAAGTAGATTAGTATTATGATTTCAAAGGAGAGTTTTAACATAAATATTTGATATAACAACTTTATTTTAAAGGAAAATTTTGGTTTAAGTTTAGCTGGAAACTTTTGGAAAATTTCTTAAGTATTATTTTTATTTATGTAATTTTGTAGCCTTATTTTAAATAATTTATGTATATATTTTTGATCATAAGGAGATGGAAATGGGTTTTAAAAATAAAAGCGATTTTATTTTTAAAGTATTGGAAGAATTTACGGGATTGGGACATAAATTAAGTTGGGATAAATCAAGCAGGATTTATAAAAGGATTATTTGGGTTATATTGAAATGGAAGTGTATTTCCTGGAAAGCCAAGTATGTTTTCAAAATAGCTTTTAAGTATAATTTAAAGTTTTAAAGTTGGTTTTAAAAAGAATGTTTTGGAGAAATTATTATTTTAGTAGTTAAAATTTTAAAAGAAAATATTTATTAAATTAGTTATAGTAGTAATTATTTTAAAAGGTTAATTGATATTATGTTTTGAAAGATAATTATTAATATTTATATTTTATAAAATAGTTTTATTTTAAAGAAAGTTGGTTAAATTTTATTTGAAAACATGTATAAAACTTTCGTAACTCTTATCTTAAAATTTAATATGGCTTAACTTTTATTTTAAAAATTA
Source organism: Allium cepa (assembly GCA_030765085.1). Classification (NCBI taxonomy): domain Eukaryota; kingdom Viridiplantae; phylum Streptophyta; class Magnoliopsida; order Asparagales; family Amaryllidaceae; genus Allium; species Allium cepa. Next base: position 328,157,668 of record CM060940.1, read on the forward strand.
GTTTTTTATTTTATAAGGTAGTTTTATTTTAAATATTTTTGTAGTATATATCTTTGAATAAAGTGTTTAATTAGTTTTAATTTAAATGTTTTAAAGTATATTTTAGAATAAAATGATTTAAACTATTTTAAAATCTTAAGTATTTGGACTTGGTGATTTTCAGTGGAAATAAGCAACATTTGGGAAATTTATTCCGTGAGAGAAAGGTGGTTTGAAACTGTTTTCAAAGGATTGAAGTATGGAAAATAGCTTGCAAAGTTATTTTGAAATAAATAATTTGGAAAATTATTTAAAGCCTGATGATTGTTTTTGAATGTTATTTGATAGTTAAATAACCGACTATCAATATTGGCTAATGCGCTGATCGTTTCGAAGAGACCGGGATCGGGGATTTATTTCTCGAAAACCACTTCAATTCGGTTTGAATGTTTTCGTGAGGAAGACAAGAGCTTGGAGTCGAAGATGGAGCAGTGAAGTGTAAGGGCTAATCGCTACTAATCCTGAGGGTGATTCCAAAACGGATGTACTAGGAGTAGTACCTTCGGTTTCGTTCGAACCCGGAGCGGACTTGAATGGATGAATGCTTTCAGAAAATCATCAGGACGATGAGCATTCTAAGTGAATGTGTGCTAAAAAGATAACACATAGCCTCGAGCCTCATCAATCGGGAATGGCTAAAATAGGGGAGGTGCACACAAGGCTAAGTGGCTAGCAACCAATTAGGGTAAGATCACCCCTGTCTAGATGCCCCTTTATTTTGGCTGTGTGGGCGGTTGTTGATCCCAACCGTGGGGTGAACTTATTCCGACTATCCAATAAGGGGCAGCTCCGATTTGTGACGCAGGGGATCAGGGTGGATCCTCGGTACAGTGATCTAGACCACGTACTATGACGGACGGTACCCTAGTAGCCCTGCCATTGTATGGAATCCAATCTCCAATAAGCGCCTGTATGCTTTTGATTATGCCCAATTATGCTGAAACGTGAGATGCAAGTATTTCAGCTAGATTCTATTTTACTTTTTATAGACACTATTATAATATCAGACGTATTTGATAAAAATGTTTGGGTTATCGTAAGGTAAAAAACTGACATGTTTATTTGTGGCGCGGTCTTACGAGATACCTTTGTTTTCAAAGGATTTTGAAACTTTAATAATGAATTTGGGTGTATTTTTCTCACACTGGTTTTTCTGACTGACTCGGATGTTATATTATTATAATGCTCGGGTCAGACCAAGTATTATATACAGGATAGGATGCTGTGGAGCTTAGGAGACGAGCTGTATGGCGAGACGTGCCATATGTATTTAAAGTATATTCCGCTATGTTGTATAAGCTATATAGTCAGCTTTTGTGAGGGCAAGTTAAGATAATTTTATAATGATTGTTTTGATTGTGATGTGTTCCGATGATGTAATGCATAAATTGATATAGTTTCTTTTTGTCTAAAGATCAGTCCTTATCTATTATATTTTATTCCGCTGCGATTGTGAGATTCTGATGTTGTTTTGTTTCCTCTTCTTCTACCTCCTTTCTTTACCTCAACAATTTGACTTTTTCGGCAATTAAATCGTCGGCATATTATACAAGTGGAGTATTTGTGTCGATTTTCAAGGGTCAAGAAGGGTGGGTCCTTACGGTGGTATCAGAGCTTAGGTTGGCGATAACCTTGGCTTTGATGGGGATTACTCATTAATGATAGAGTCAATAGTACTCTAGAACGAGTTGAGTGTATTAATAGCTATGAGAGCGTACTTGTTAGTGAATATTTTTTTTAAATATATACTGTGTTGACTTATCGGTTGAGTGTTTATGAATTCTGGTCGGCACGGGAAGTACAACCGTATCGATAGGGGTTTCTAAACTCTTAAACAAGATAAACCAACATAGTATTGTTTTTAAAGTGGGTAAATGAAATAATTTTACCCAAAATTATATTTTGATATAGAAGAAATAAGTTTATGAAATTATTATATATTTGGATGTTGGTTGTTAATATTATAAATAAATAAGAATCTAAAATTTGATATGGTCTATGTTTATAACCAAATAGAATTGTATCAGTATGAAATAATATAATGGAACATAACCAAAACTTGATTTAAACTAGAATTTAAATCCCTGAAATTTTGGAAAATGTTTAAAATAAGTTTGAACCAAGTGTGGAAATTTTTAAATCTTGAATTTTTTTTGAAAGGTTTTCCAAGGTATTTGGAGGAAATAATGGAGTATTATTTTTAGGAAATATTTCTGATTAGATATTGTTTGAAATAAATTTTTGAAAGTAGGGAAGCACTGAACTCACTTCAGTCACTGAAAAATAATCCTGATGTTGGCCACATCATCAGTATTTATTTTCGAGTTTTGAAGTGATGGATTGCTACTGGATGATTTGGTGTAATTGTTCGTTAGACTTGTTTGATAAACTAGTCTGTTTAATAAAATTTCAAAGAGAAATTGTTTGGTAAAACCAAGTTGTTTTGGAAATCCGGAGTTATGATTTGATATGCCAAAGTGGGTATGTATATTGATGATTTTAAAATGGTTTTGAAATAAAACCGGGTAATTGAATTCTGGGAATTCTATTTAAATAATGTGAAAAGTTAAGATGAATCAGCTTTTGAATTTATAAAGTGAAGTTGATATAAATAAGAAAGGAAATTTAAAATTTTAACTTGGAATTAAAAATTTAACTTGAGCAAATCCAAGTGGATAAGGTATATTGGAATTTAACTTAAGATAAGAAAAATAAAATTAATGTTGGGTTCGAATTGAATTGGATATTATGGGAAGGTGGTATAATTGTATAAGTTACAATTATTGAATGGGATAACGGACTTAAGTCCTTTAATGAAATATATAATCCAGAATTATGGGTATAGGATGTAAATAGACTCAAGGGAGTAATATAAGATTTTGAGTAAATAAGTTGTGAACTTATGAATAGAAGAAATGGAATTAAATTCTTATTTGAATTAGTAAAAGAAACGAAAAAAATTGAATTGGAAGAAAATTTAATTAATTTGGAAATGATATTGAAATAAAAATCTAATGTTGATTTAAGATTTGGAAGCGAACTAATTTGATAACTAACTAGTTAATAAAATAAGTCGAATTAAAATTTAGAATGGACTTAAGTAAGTATTTAAGCTTTTAACTTATAGGTTGGGAGATGAAATAATAAACCATGATGAAGATGGTTTGGTAATAAAGTAAAGAATTGGTAAAGTAAAAAATTTGAATTTGTAAATAGAGAGCGAATTGGACTTGAGTAAGTTGAATATAAAATGAATGGTGAATTATTTATGTAGCTATATGTAATAAATATTTAATGTGGGTTTGATTTGGTTAATTAAAATTTAGTTGAACTGGAATTAAATTGAAAAGGGAATTGATGCAAGAAGAAATGAATTATGATGGAGTTGTAGTAACTTAGGTAAGTTGTGAGATGTTATTGTCGAGCTTTATGTAATGGTCTTGAATGAAACCTGTTGGGATAATGAAATGAAATGCAAGTGGAAGGATTTAAATTAATAATGATTAAAATGAGAATGTTGGGTTGTGAATAATTTAGAATGGAATAGAAATTAATATAAATTAAGTTGGAATTAATTCAAAATGGTTATAAGTTTAAAAGATTTTATTTGCTTGAATAACAACAACTTGCAAAGAAAATTAGTCGTTTTGTTGTAAATGAAGTAAATGAATTAAAAGAAGTGAACAAAATTGGTTTTGAATAAATTGAAATAGATTGAAGGTTAATAAAATGGATTTGCATATAAATGAAGGTGAAATATGTATGTGATGCAAATTAATTAATTAATTTGGAATTGGGAAGGTGAAATTATGTAAAGTAGCGCTTATAAACCAATTTGAAGTGGATATGGGATTAGTTGGTGCAAAGGTGAATTGAGTATAGTGAACTTGGTTGTAAATCATTTTGAATAAGATGAATTGTTGTTAAAATTTCATATTGTTGAAATTGATGTGCTTGTTTGAGTAAGTACAAGTACGGAAGGCAAATTGGATAGAGTTTGAAGCGCATAAATGCATAATAAATTAGACGCTCGCTTAAAAACGCTTATGTGAGGTACGCCTACACAATAAAAATTAAGAAATGATAATATATTGTGATATATTTTGTTTTCCGACTGTATGGGTCGATGTATATATATTTACATCTCCTGTGATATTGAAAAAGCCTCTCCGTGCAAAGGAGACACTGTCAAAGTATTTCTAAAATTTTGGGAGATAGAATTTTTTTAGTAGTTTTGGAAATTTTTGATAAGTAGAAAGTTGATTTTTGGAACGATGTGAGAAATCTAAGTTTTTGCGTTAGAAATGGAAGCTAGTGGTTTTGGATTAAACTAAATGGTTTTAGGAGTGAATGTAAGTTTTAATTAAGTGGGTTTGGGTAGGTTATTGGGATTAGGAGCATTTTTCCTACCTTAGCAGATTTCGGGGACGAAATTTTTATAAGGGGGAAGGAATGTAACGACCTGGAATTCTGGTAGTTAGATTTTGAACATTTAATTCATTTTAAATGTTGAATATAGATTATAAATTGATTTTTGAAATAAGAAGATTTGGGTCGAATTAATAAAGTTAGTTATAATTTCAAATTTGGCAATTCAATTGGATTAAGATAATAATAATTTAACATTTGAAATTGGTAAATTTGTGAATCCGGTTGTATATAGATATGGAAATGGTTTCTAAAATTTATTTGAAGTTCACTTGGATTTGAATTTTAATATTGGACCTTTGGATGGAATTCAAAGTCGATATGTTAAATTGGAATATTTATATTAATTTAATAATGGAATTTAATATTGATGATAATGCAAATAGTCAAATTTTGATTTAAAATGAACCTGGATGATTTCTAATGTGAATATAAATTCTATATGATTTATAATTAAGTTAGTAAAGTTTTAAGAATGAAATTTTAAATAATTTTGACGATTTTGAAAAATCACTCGATTTAGTAGATATGTTAAATAGCCTTCTGGGGCACAGTCTCGGAATTCGACGAAACCAGTTCCATTGGATCCGTAATTGTGTATTATTATCGGATTTCAAATTTCGTAGCGTTTGGAGTTATCTATTTTCATACATGTGAGAAACGCGTTGGAATAAAATCGAAAATTCAATATTTTAAATCGATTCAAAAGGCTGACTTCCACATACAATTGAATTGGGCTCCAAAACATGTTCCGTTGTGTTTGAAATACGCGTAAAACCTTATAATCGCCTTGCGGCATATCTGATTCAGAGTTCTTTTGAAAATGTTGTTTAAAGGTGAATTTAATATTTAAAATATTATTAATAAATGCATATATATTAACGTTACACAGCAAAACCCTAATAGTTTCATGACCAACGTTCTCTTTTTCAATGGCCGTAATTGTCCTTAGTTCTCCCTCAATTTTTTCTCTATCCTTGCATCTATTCAAGAAATTTCCAACTGGAAAGTCGACGAGCTCGTCGAGATATCGAGATCTAACGGTTGTGATGGGATTTAGAGCAGCGATCTGGTGGTAATTTGATCGTGATGCTTGCACGTTCGAGCTCGTAGTTGGGGACCTAGGGATTGCTGAGCCTTGTCACTTTTGGACCGATGATGGAGGATAGGAAGGCCTTCATGGTAGTGGACTCGATCATTGTAGAAACCGTCAGAGAGGGGGCGTCGGTCGAGCCCTAAACGATGACGAGTAGGTTTCAAAAATCTGGTGTCGCGTGATGTAGAAGAGCTTACGTACGGCCGTGATCTCCTGTTGCGTACGTGCGGCCTTGATTTGTTAGGGTAAATGAAAAAAGAAAAGAAGAAATTGTTTATAAATTGTATTGGAAACCTTTATAATTCATAACTTTTGCATGCATGTTCAGAATTCAACGAAACAGGAAGCGCCGGAATCGCAGCGACGCGATATGTGCTGCTGCAGATCTGGAGGCGTTTGGGGCAAGAAAGAATTTTGGATTAAATTGAACGGGTTCGATTTAATTTAAAATTGAAACGCTCGACGAATTCAAGGTAAGTTAATCTCACTCGCATCTGGGATTCCAGTTAATTCAAAAAGTTAGAATTTAAATTGTTGCTTGATTGTTTAAATGTGATATATATATATATATATATATATATATATATATATTGGAGTGATTGATTTCCCACATTATATAGCGGATGAGACCCTATGCGCCCCGCATAATAGCGGATGACCCCATATACCACGATATTCCACCTCGAAGTGGAATTGGTATTTTTATATTGTTCTAACATCTGTGGATGCAAGAAGACAGGTTGAAGGGATCCAACTGGATTTCTCACAAAATTGTAATTATATTCATATCCATGATATGTCATGTGATAGATTTTATTTAAAATTAAATTATTCGATGCTATTGTTTAGATGAATAAATAATTTGGTATTTCAATATATAGAGTAGAATAAATTGGGTTTAAAAAGGAAATGAAAGAAAAATTTTAAGTAAATAATATTGGAAATTTGGATAAATCGAGTAATAAATTTAAAGGGAATTTAAATTAGGAAATCAGTTTGAAATTGATCGAGTGTTATGGAAACTGTGATTTAAGAGGAAATGAGAAATGGAAATTTACAACTAGGATTGTAAATGAAGTGGAATATTTATCGGTGGATAAATTTAGAAGTATAGATTTCGGTGGGAATTTATAAGAAAAGTTGTAATTTCACTTTTAAAAATAAAAAGGTGATTTTATTTTAAAAGCCAGAAAATATATTTTCCTGAAAAACTAAGTATATTTAAAAGAAAAGATTTCAAAGTATAAATTAGAAGTTTAAATTTTTTTTTGAATGTTTTTAGAAATTTATTATTTTAATTGTTTTTAAGTGGAAAGTAAATATTTATTTAAGTTAATTATTGTAGCTAATTATATCTAAAAATAGATTAGTATTATGATTTCAAAGGAGAGTTTTAACATAAATATTTGATATAACAACTTTATTTTAAAGGGAAATTTTGGTTTAAGTTTACTTGTACACTCTTATAGAATTTCTTAAGTATTATTTTTATTTTAGTAATTTTGTAGCCTTATTTTAAATAATGTAAGCATATATTTTTGAAAGTTATCATAAGGAGATGGAAATGGGTTTTAAAAATAAAAGTGATTTTATTCTTTTTTTTAAAGTATTGGAAGAATTTATGGGATTGGGACGTAAATTAAGTTGGGATAAATCGAGCAGGATTTATAAAAGGATTATTTGGGTTATATTGAAATGGAAGTGTATTTCCTGAAAAGACAAGTATGTTTTCAAAGTAGCTTTTAAGTATAAATTAAAGTTTTAAAGTTGGTTTTAAAAAGAATGTTTTGGAGAAATTATTGTTTTAGTTGTTAAAATTTTAAAGGAAAATATTTATTAAATTAGTTATAGTAGTAATTATTTTAAAAGGTTAATTGATATTATGTTTTAAAAGATAATTATTAATATTTATATTTTATAAAATAGTTTTATTTTCAAGATAGTTGGTTAAAATTTATTTGAAAGCTTGTATAAAATTTTCGTAACTTTTATATTAGAATTTAATTTGGTTTAACTTTTATTTTAAAATTTAGTTTTATATTTTATAAGGTAGTTTTATTTTAAATATTTTTAAAGTATATATTTTTGAATAATGTGTTTAATTAGTTTTAATTTAAATGTTTTAAAATATATTTTAAAATAAAATGATTCAAACTATTTTAAAATTTTTAGTATTTGGAGTTGGTGATTTTCAGTGGAAATAAACAACATTTGGGAAATTTATTCCATGAGAAAATGTGGTTTGAAACTGTTTTCAAAGGATTGAATTATGGAAAATAGCTTGCAAAGTTATTATGAAATAAATAATTTGAAAAATTATTTAAAGCCCGATGATTGTTTATGAGTATTATTTGATAGTTAAATAACCGACTATCAATATTGGCCAAGGCGCTGATAATTTCGAAGAGACCGGAAACGAGATTTATTTTCCGAAAACCACTTTGATCTGGTTTGAACGTTTTCGTGAGGAAGACAAGAGCTTGGAGTCGAAGATGGAGCAGTGAAGTGCAAGGGCTAATCGCCACTAATCCTGAGGGTGATTCCATAATGGATGTAGTAGGAGTAGTGCTTTCGGTTCCGTTCGAAACCGAAATGGACTTGCATGGATGAATGCTCTTAGAACATCGTCAGGAGGACGATGAGCATTCTAAGTGAATGTGTGCTAAAAAGGTAACGCATAGCTTCGAGCCTCATCAACAGGAATGGATAAAACAAGGAAGGTGCACACAAGGCTAAGTGGCTAGCAAGCAATTAGGGTAAGGTCACCCCTATCTAGATGTCCCTTTATTTCGGCTGCGTAGGCGGTTGCTGATCCCAACCATGGGGTGAACTTATTCGGACAATAAGGGGTAGCTCTGGTCTTGTGATGCAGGGGATCAGGGTGGATCCTCGGTATGGTGATCTTGACCACGTACTGTGATGGATGGTACCCCAGTAGCCCTACCATTGTATGGAGTCCAATCTCCAGTAAGCACCTGTACGGTTTTGATTGTACGCAACTATGCTGAAACGTGAGATGCAAGTATTTCAGCTAGATTCTATTTTACTTTCTATAGACACTATTATAATATCAATGGATTTGATCAAAATGTTTTGGTTATCATAAGGTAAAAACTCGACATGTTCATTTGTGGCACGGTCTTACGAGATACCTTTGTTTTCAAAGGATTTTGAAACTTTAATGATTAAATTGGGTGTATTTTTCTTATGCTGGTTTTCCAGACTGACTCGGGTGTTATTTTATTATAATGCTTGGGTCAGAGTGAGTATTATATATAGGATAGGATGCTATAGAGCTTAGGAAACGATTTGGATGGCGAGACGTATCACACGTATTTGAAGTCTATTCCGCTATGTTGTATAAGCTGTATAGTCTGCTTTTGTGAGAGCAAGTTAAGATAACCGTGTAGTAATTGTTTAGACTGCGATGTGTTCTGATGATGTAATGTATAAACTGATATAGTTTCTTTTGTGTAAAGATCGGTCCTTATCTATTATATTTTATTCTGCTGCGATTATGAGATTCTGATGTTGTTCTGTTTCCTCTTCTTCTATCTCCTTCTTTCTTTCCCTCAGCAATCTGACTTTTCGGCACTCGATCGTCGGCATATTATACAAGTGGAGTATTTGTGTCGATTTACGAGGGTCGAGAAGGGCGGGTCGTTACACCTTGCCCAAATCCCCAAATTTGAACCTATATTTATTTGCCACTTATTTACCCTAATCAGCATAAGCGTGCCCAGCCTCACCTACGTGTGAGACCATCAGTCCTAGACCTAAATGGGAATGCTGCCAATATGGACCACTAGTGCTATATTTGCTTATTAACTTAATCCAAGATCTAAGGTTTTAAATAAGTCCCTTCTATTATTTCTTTCTTTGTAATTATAAATTACGTGTTATAATTGTTCTTGCAACTGTTACTTTTCTATTTTCACCTTTTAGTTATAACCATTTGTTATAATTATGCTTGCAAATATATCATATTTTTCTATTTTAGTCCATCCCTATTTTATTTCAGTGTTTTTCCCTTTTTTCATCTGATTTATGTAAATTTAGTGCCTTTCTATGTTAATCATATTTGCAAATTCTTCTCTTTTTAATATTTTATTCGCGTCAAAAAGGAATAAATTTCTATAAAAAGAAACTAACATTTACAGGCTAAATTTCAAAATAAAAAGGATGTAAATAACTGAATAAAATATCTAAATAAAAACAGATTGAAAAGAATTTCTGAAATTTACTTAAAAACTGAATGTAAAAACTGTCTCAAAATTGTAAAAAAACTACAATTATTGGGTACCCTATTGTTTTAAGTTTCTTACTAATGTAAAACAATTACAAAACACTCACATGTGGTCCTTAGCTCTAATACTTGGCCTTCCTGGATCTGCTTCGAGGGCGTAGAATATTTTTGTCAAAAATATTTCTTTCAAGAATTTTTTTCTATTTAGGGTTCAACCTCATGCAATCAACCCAACTGGAAGAAAATTTGAATGAAAAAAATAGCTAGGATTAGGATTCTATTTATAGTGTGGCTTAGGGATCTTAGGCCGTCAGATTTGAAGATTTAATCTGGTGCAACCACGTCATAGGCTCACTAGGAACCGTCGGATGCAGCACTGAACGCACAGGATTGTAGAAAAATCAAATTTTACTTTCTTTGGCTCGTACCTGGATGAAATATTGTTCAGGAAGTTTTGCGGGTTGACCTAAGACCATTGGGGGTCGACCTGACCATAACATAGGTCAACCCTTATGGTTCTTTTTATTTTTTTCATTTTTGTTTATATAGTTATGATATATTGTTTCTCTCGTAACTCTTTCATTCTAGCTCAGATTTCGACAAGTTATATATGAAAATTGCTCAGAAAATTACCACAAACCAAATGGTGCAACTTTTGTGGCTCGATTATGACAATTTCGTTGAATTATTTTATTATTTAACTAATTCGTTAATTAATTATTATAGCTTAAATTTTGGATTGTTTCATTCTCTCCTCCTTAAAGGATTTCGTCCTCGAAATTTCCTAGGATAGAAGAATTAAATAAATATTTTCATCCAAATTCCACAACACATATTCAACCTTCATCCATGATATCCATTTTTCTTAAGATTTTTAATGCAATTTTTGTTATATGTTATAGTGTAGTGTCAATGTCCCTAACTAATGCAAAAGATTAGACGGTCTACTGATTCAGTCAACCTTCTTTTTATGTGCTCATACCCATGCCGTGTACCAAATGAATGCAAATTCCCTAATGACAACCGATAGTTCTATATGCATGCTACAATCATCATCCAAATGCAAAAATCATATGATAATCACCCATTCAAAGCAACCATGAAATAAAAATGCAAGTGCACACACATTCATATGCATATGCTTTAGTGACCTAGTTAGGCCGATCACTAAGAGATAATAGTGCCTAGTGTGTGCATAGGCATCCATTAGCCTCTACTAGAAAACACTTGCAACCATTTGCGTCCAGTATATATAACATGTTCTAGTAACTTGTTTACGCTTAATTCTACCATCCATAGGTTAAGTCCTAAGATCTATTCCCTCAAAGGATACTAAAGAAAAGAACCCATTCAAAAGTAAAGATGGAAATAGGAAATTCAAGGCATCCATCAAAGAGATGTGGATAAGAGATACGTATTTTCTTCTCAACCTCCCACGTAGTGTCCTCAAAACCATCTCCCCACTGCATCTTAACCAAAGGGACATCCTTATTCCTAATCTTCTTGACATCATGTCCAACGATCTTGATAGGAATGTGATGAACCGATGCTTCTCTCTCCACTTCAATCTCCTCAAGTTGGCTAGGTTCCACTACCTCCGCTGAACCATGTAAGCACTTTCTCAAGTGCGAAATATGAAAAACATCATGAACTCACGCGAGCCTCTCTAATAGCTTTATCTGATACGCCATCTTCCATACCTTTTTCACAGCGGGGAACGGTCCTATGACTCTGAGAGAAATTTTTCCACTTGATCCAAACCTCACTACCTTTCTTAGCGGAGACACTTTAATGAAAACCAAATCTCCTACCTCGAACTCAGTATCCCTTCTCTGCACAGCTGCATAAGATTTCTGTCTATCTTGGGCCATCTTCATTCTATTCTAATCAAATCAATCTTTTTCGAATTCTCTCTAACAATGTTGGGATCAAGGAACAATCTTCTGTAGATTCCAACCAACACGAAGGCGATTTGCTAGGTCTTCCATGAAGGGATTCAAAAGGAGCTATCCCAATGCTAGCTGGAAAACTATTATTATATACGAATTCCACAAGAGGAAGGTGCTCCTTTCAAGTCCCTCCAAAATCAAGAATGCACGTCCTCAACCAGTCCTCAAGAATTTATTAACTCTCTCTGTTTGACCATCTGTTTGAGGGTTATAGGTCGTACTCAATCTAAGTTGCGTCCCTAAAGCCTCTTGCAAGCTCCTACAAAACTTTCCAATAAAGATAGGGTCTCTATCGCTCATTATGCTAGAGGTAACTCCATGAAGTTGGACTATCTTATGAAAACATATGGATGCCAAATAAGGTGCTGAATTCTTAGAAAATTCTCTGATGAACTTCCAATAATAACTAGCCAAATCTAAGAAGCTTCTAACTTCGGTAATATTCTTTAGGGCCTTCCAATCCTATACCACGACTACCTTAGCGGGATCCACCACTAGACCCTCCCTTAAGAATACATGCCCCAAGAAATGCATCTCTTCAAACCAAAAGTGACACTTCGAGAATTTTTCTTACAACTGTTGAACACAAAGTGTACGAAGAACCTCCTCAAGACGAATAGCATGCTCTTCCATACTCTTGGAAAACACCAGAATGTCATCCAGAACACTACAACAAACTTATTTAGGACATCTCGAAAACTACGGCTCATTAAATCTAAAAAATAGGTTAGGGCATTGATCAGCCCAAAAGGCATAACCAACCACTCAAAGAATCCATCGGGTGTCCTAAATGTTGTCTTATCGATGCTATCGTCGGCGACCCTAAGCTGATGAAATCCAGTGGCTAAGTCAAGCTGAGAAAATACTAAAGTGCCAACCAATTGATTAAAAAGATCGTCTATCCTACGAAGTGGTTAACGATTCTCCTTCATCAGCTTATTCAAATCTCTATAGTCTACATAAAGTCGAAGGAAACTATCTGCCTTCGTAGCAAAGACGATTGGTTCAACGCACTCAGATATGCTCCATCTGATGAAGCATTTCTCTAATAGCTCACCAGTCTGCTTACTTAACTCCTCCCTCTCCCTAGGAGCCATATATCTCACATGCAATGCCACTGGCTAGGAATTATCATTCAGATAAATCCTAAAGTCGATCTCTCTCTTAGGGGGTAGCCCCCTAACCTCTTCAAAAACGTATGAGAAATCTCTAACAACTGGAACTAAATCTAACGCTCCTTGTGATGAGTCAATGGAATAAAGAAAGCTCAATGCAACTGACCCCTGTGGGTCATAAGAAACCTCAAGAGTCCATCCACTACATGTCCCTTGCCTAACGACTCTCCTCTCGCATCCAATATCGCCCTATAAGTGGATAACCAGTCCATTCCCAAAATCATCCCATATCCCAAAAATCCCATTACATAGGCATCACAATCAAACTTTATGCCTAGTGCAAAAATTTTCAAACCCCTACAGATCGTGGATAAATGTGCTGATACTCCTATGGGGTTTGAAACAATTAGAGAAATATCTAAGGGAAAACAATCAACCAAGGAACTAGAAATGAAAGAATGCGATGCTCCTGAGTCAAAATGAGTCCGAATAGAAAAATCCAAAATAGAGAACAAACCTTCAACAGAGACTTTCCTACGTCGATCTGGTCCACTACTAGAAGGTGCTGCATCCAAAGCCTGTACTCGCGCCGTAGGTACGCCTATGTTTTTCCCTGTCCTTTGAGGACAAGCTCTACTTAGGTGTCCAGACTGCTCACAGATGTAATATCTCCCCTTCATCGTGTCTTTCTTATGGTCCTTTGAGTAATGCCCAACCAATCCATAATTATGACATTTCTCACCCTTCTTGATCCGTCCCTCTTGAGGCCTCCTCCTTTTTTCTTATCCTTATCCTTCTTATTCTTTCACCGCTGCTTCTTAGAGTTTTCTGATTTAGGAACCTCCTTAACCACTTCTTCCTTAGCAACATCTGAAATGAAAGCCATTTCCACAAGTGACTCACACGTTGCTCCGATAGGCACATGTGTCCATGCCAACCCTTGGAGGGGCTGGTTCAAACCCTTAGCAAACTTAGTGACCTTCTTATGCAATGTAGTAACAAGCTCTATGCCAAACCTCGATAACTCATTAAACTAGTTTATATACTCTTTAACCGAAAGACTCCCCTGCTTCAGACTAATGAACTTCTCCAACTGCATGCTTTCCTCGGCTTATGATAAGAACTTTCTCTTAAACCTTTTTTCGAAATATAACCTAACCAATATCTCTACCCTCCATCTCTACAATCTTCCACTAGTAAGAAGCCCTCCTTTCGCTGCCAAGTTGCAAGCTGAACTCTCTACCGGTTCTTCAATCCTAACACCCTAAATATTCACTCCGTATGCCTCAACCATGTTCTTGCCTCTACAAAAGACTCCGTTTCGAAAAACGTCTTGCCTAATAGATTGGCATAGACCTTGTATAACTTATAAAAATTGGCTGTAGCAGGTGGATTAATAGTACCTCCACCCACCGGTGCTGCATTAGGCGCTTGCCCTTACACCTTTGCTGCCGTAGCTTGGAGGTGTCTACAAAACCAGCTAGGGATTTGGATACCCTTTGGAAGATTTGGGAAGTCCACCATTCTATGTAAGAAAAGAAAATTTAGGCTCGAAAGAAGATTGAACTGGACTGTGAGGGATTTTTATAAAAACTCTGTTATACTTGAAAACCATTTCTATAATAAGAGATTCTTTCTGAAAAATATTTTTAGTTTGAAGATATGTTACATTTGAAAAATACTTTACATTTAAAACAACTTTTTAGGAATCATATAAGCTTAGGCTTTGGTACTAAATGAAACGCCCCACACTCTTTAGTATCCTCAAAATGGGCCCATCAAAGGATGTGGTGCGTTATAGGTACAGCTAGAGCATCAAAGACACTAAGATGCACAAGACAAATAAGTAAAAGCAGTGGAAAACATTTAAACAATAACTTATCACTCAGAATTAAACTTCATTTCAAAATAAATCATAAAAACATAACATGTCTCAAAAATCTCTTATGTCTCATGAAAATACATCTCAGTCTCACAAAATCAGAGTACAACAACAGTAATAATCATAATCCCTCTCACGGGTGCCATAAACCAAATGAAAAAGATGAAAAGCGAAAGAATACATCTGAAATGAGAAAACTCCGAAAATAAATTTCCAAGCAACCTGAATCAGTTGTCCTCAACTCTGCTGGCCTATAGGGGGAAAGGAAAGATAGAGGAGTAGGTCAGACTCATCTGGTGAGTGAAAGTAATAACTAGCATTTCTAAGCAAGATAAACATAATAGACTAAGCAATAGTTCTAGCATGAAAGGAAAATAAAAAAAAAAGATAAAACTCACATAAGATACTGTTTCTGATTCTGTTTGACTGTTTGCTTTGACTGTTTGCACTTGTCTTAAACTGCTGTGATTAGGCTGAAACCCCAATCCTATCTCAACTGCTATCTTGATTAGGCTGAAATCCTATTCCCTACCTATTGAACGGCCTTTCCTATCTCTGTTATGCCACTATGAGCCAATCCTATTGGTCCAACAGCAAAAAACACCTCTTAGGACATAGGACACAGTAGCGAATTATTTACCCTAGTCAATGCCGCATGCTCGATCACTGTCGGTAAACGCTAACTGTCGCCCCCTATTTGACCCTTTATTTGCCCTAATCAGCGTGTGCCCAGCCTCACCCATATGTGAGACCAACTGTCCTCGACCTGAAAGGGAATGTTTCCAATATTGGTCCTAACAAAAAAATTCTTCTAACTGTGCCGCTTGCCCAAATCTCTAAATTTGAGCCTCTATTTATTGGCAACTTATTACCCTAATTAGCATAAGCGTGCCCAGTCTCACTTACGTATGAGACCATCAGTCCTAGGCCTAAAAGGGAGTGCTGCCTGTACGGACCACTACTTCTATATTTTCTTATTAACTCAATCCAAGATCTAAGTTTTAAAATAAGCCCCTTCTGTTATTTCTTTCTTTCTAATTATAACCTATATGTTATAATTGTTCTTGCAACCGTTACTCTTCTATTTTTTTAGTTATAATCACTTGTTATAATTATGCTTGCAAATGTCTCAAATTTGCCTATTTCAGTCCATTTCTATTTCATTTTAGTTTTTTCTCATTTTTCATTTGATTTCCGTAAATTTAATGTTTTTCTATTTTAACCCATATTTGCGAATTCTTCTCTTTTTAATATTCTAATCGTGTCAAAAAGGATTAAATTTCTATAAATAGAAATTAACATTTACAGGCTACATTCCAACTTAAAATAGATGTAAATAACTGAATAAAATAGCTAAATAAAAATTGGATTTAAAAATTTATTTTGAATATTTTAGGAAGAAATTGGGTCTAAAATTTTAATATGTTTGATTGCATGATATAATTGAATTTCTCCGATTTTTGGGGATTTTTCCTAATTGATTTACTAGGGAACATAAATTATTTTAAAAGAAGTACTTTTCTAAAATAATTGGTTTTAGTATATGGATGGGATTAAACGTTACATTTTTATGGTTTTGATCTGATATAAATTCGGTAGTTTTAAATCTAAAGTATTTGAAAACTTTTTATGGAAGCTAATCAATGTTTTACAAGTTGTTCTAAATTAATTACTAAAAGTTCCAATAATTAAGCCTTTAACTCAGAAAAAGTTGTTCCGCCTCAGACAGTAAGTACCTTTCGACTCATTTGATTTCGCCTCGTCCCAACCGAAATCACCTTAGTGGAAACCAATATACAATGTATCACTTAGATGGTATGAAGTGGATTGGAAGGAGGGAGAAAGCCTTGGCGTTGAAAGGTTAGCTTCCAATGGGGTCGAAACCCTGCTTTGTTTTCACAAGTTAAAGTCTTGCCTTGTTTTATTTAAAGCTTTCGACATAGTCGAAATGCACGCTTTCGAAAGGGTTTTATAATTTTCTTTAGAAGAAGGTAGTTATATTATGCTAAAGTATTTGCTTCCGAAGGGGCACCTTTTTCCTTAAATAAGAGCTTTTAGAAGGGTAGGTTCCGACCCAATCGAAACCTGGCCGGTATGTACATTTCAACTATGCTGCTTTTGAAAGGTTATCACTGTTTTAACCAAAGTTTAATCTCTTCCTAATTACTTTCGAAAGGGGTTGGGGGTTTTGAAGATGATGAATTCGAAAGGGGTTTTCGAATATGCCCTTCAAAGTTTTAATTTTTAAAGTCCTTTGCTTTTGACTAAGATGGTTCCGACACCATCAACTCTTACCAAATTAATTTTTGTTGATTTCGAAAGAGACACTTTCGTATATAACCATTTTGACCCGAATGATGCTTTTAAAGAGCAAACCCAATGATTTTGAAAGGCTACTTTTTTTGTTTCTAAGCTATGTTTTAAAAAATGCACCTTTGAGACCATCAAAAGGTATCATTGGTTTGGAAGGGTATATACTTAGAGTTTTGAAAAGAGTTTTTCTATGCTTTCGAAGGAGGTCATCTAGTGGTTTCGAAAGTGATGTTTCAAATTTTCAAAACAAAAAACCCATTCTCATTTTTGAAGGAACAACCATGGCATAAATAAAGATTTTGAAAATGTTATTCACATTGTTTTAACCCACAACTGTATTTTGAAAAAGGTAAGAATAACCAGTTAAGTTGACCCTGTAGTGGATATAACTTAACAGATGTTAAAATCTTAATTAATGATATTGGTAGAGGCCAATAGGTTTATAGTAAGACCATGAAAACTGTATGATATTGGCAGGGGCCAATAGGTTCATATCCAACGTATGAAAAATATAGTTTGATATTGACAGGGGCCAGTAGGTTTGTAGTTAGCCCATGAAAAATGTATTCGAATTAAGATATTAATAGTCAGTCAATAGGTACCTAGTTAGCCCATGAAAACTAGGATAAGAAACAAGATTTTGGAGTTACCAATGAGTTCTTAGGGATCCCTTGAAAACTAATTAATTGGATAGTTAGTCCATAAACATTTAACCGGTTAATAGTAACCTTAAAAACTATAATTGAGACAGATAGTCAGAATGAATGGAGATGGGTAATCTAGAATTGATGTATTTGTTTTGCATATCATCATAATATTTTAAAATACTATGTTTTAACCATTGTGGATATAGGAGCACAGTATATGGTTTTATAAATGTTTTAGGACACTATTGAGGGTAATACCCGTTCCGCTAAGGACGTAGTCCCACTAGATATCTTAATGGTTTGAAATGGTAAACTATTATTCATACCATCCTTTATGTATGAATCGAATTTTTTTATTTTCCCATTAAACTCTCGGGTACTCAATTGATTTGGAGTAGTTTGAGAGTTAAGGTTTCCAAGTGTTCTTTTAAATGAATAAAGCTTTTGATGACGTGTAGGAGGCAGGTTTGTTATTAGAGTTCTTTTATTTCCACCGTGTGTTTTGTTAATAAAGGAAAACTGTTACTTGCCTATCTATATACTCTGATCTACCAATGGGGCATCTTCATATGTCGCTCTTGGTGTATTTTGTAATAATTATATGTTTTTTTGAACGTGGTCCACATTTGGGATTACGTAATCAAACTGGAATTTTTTAAATGGAATGTGGAATTTGGTTGCAGTTTAATTTTTTTTCATATTCTTGTGATTCTGTGTATCAATGTATCTATTGTCACCATATTTGGTCGCCAAGGATTAATAACTATGGATGACTGTAGCATCCGTAGCTATTAGTTTTGGGCTACCAAGTAAGGGGATGTTACAACCCTTTTGCCGGCGAGCAAGCGGATTGGATTCAGTAGGGATCTAGAGAGATCGGACCCTAAATTAGATGTTAAACAATCCAGAGATGTAACAACTCACAATTTTTAATGTTTTGATTGATAATATTTAATTTATTTAAACAATCAAATTTTATTCAATTGTAATAAATAATAAGAAAATAAATTGTTAATAAAACTACTTTATTTTTAACAATGTATTTTTAAATTAATTTGCAGGATTTTCCATAATTTTTAATTTGGAAAATATTAAATTATTGATTGACACATTTTTCGAAAAATGAGGGTATTTTAAAAATTTCATAGAATAAGAAACAGATATATTTTATTGTTGTTTTGTGGTCATGTCTTACTATTGTACACGATCGTATTTTTATTTCTGTTATTTATGGTTCATACATGAACGAAATACTATGTGGCGAAGTGTTGGACATTGAAGTATTGGACATTACAACATAAATTTAACACCACACTTAAACTATTCACCAATTTTTTCATTTTTCCCTCTTTCATTTTCATTTATAGTAAATGAAATAACCTAGTAACCTCTTTAAAAATCAAAATCAAATGATTCACTTAACAAAAAATTATGAATTTGGATCCATTAAACTCGAGGGATGAAAAGCTTAGAATCTATATAGGGATGGTGGCTTGTGTTGGTGGTTGGTCATGTTCAAGTTGGAGGCAATAAACAAGGGTTGATATTGATGATGATTTAGGTGGAATTAGCACGAATGGAGGTTGGCATTGGGTTTGTGGAGAATAATGGCATCTTGCGGCCAAGTTTGGGGTTTTGCGACCTAATGTGGTGAATCGTGAGATTAAAAGATTGAGGGAGGAAGGAGAATGTCACATTTTGCCTAGGGCTTCAAGCTCAATGAGGTGGTATGGGACACGGAGAGGAGACGAAGGGAAGTTCGCATCATTCGATGGTTCATCGAATCGTGAAGCATAGAAAGTGCAAGGAAGAGGAGATGCACAACTTGGTTCATGCACAAGCATGCGGGTATAGGGAGTGGATTAGTGAGAGGAAACAAAGATTAGGTTGGTAATTATATTAGTTAAGTAAATTACTTAAAAGTTCAAAAACTTATAAAATCTGTAACTTTTGCATTCAAGGTCCAATCAAGACGCTGTCTTTTCTGTTGTTGTAATGATAACCTTTTTGATCACCGAATATCGACACTAATACATCCACAATATTCACGTGCTAAGAACCCAAGTGCTAGAAATACAGAAAGTTAGGGTGAAATAAAATAAGAAATAAGAAAGAAAGAGGAGAACAAAAACATCAGAATCTTACAACGGAATGATACATATAATATCAAAATGATCTTTTATAAAGAAAACCTTATGGATATAATAATCACATCAAACTAAACTATTATCAACTTGGACAGTTGTAATTGCATGTCCTTACAATTGCTGATATACAGACAAAGTAATGTAGTGAAAATAAAACTACGGTAGGTAATCATCTAGCTCCCTCCAAGAGCTCCAATGAACATCAATGAAATATGTTAAATACATGTGGCTTACTGATCATTATAAAAAATAACACCCGGATTAGTTTGGTAAACCAATATGAGAAATTCAAGTCATCTGAATTATTTAATGTTATAAAACTTATAAAATAAAGGTATCTCATAAAACCACGCCAAAAGAGATTTTACCTAAGGATAAATAAACCATTTCATAAGAAAATATAATGATATTATAATAATTCCCAGGGTTGAAAAATAAATATATAACATAGCTGGAATGGTTACACTAGTCACATTTAATAGCGTATTTAGATAAGAAACAAAAATAAAAATATGCACTCGCAAAATGGATTGTCCATGGGTCTTTCCCAGTAAATTGAGACCGACCTTCTATGTCAAGGATCAGAAGATACCTTTCCGAGCATCATATATCGCTAGATAAAATATACCATAAGTAAAACACAACTGGTCCAAAATCCAAACACTTTCATGAACAACCTGAACCAAGTATCAGTAACTCCATGCATGCAACATTTATAAGCATACTCTATATAATGGAGTTGATGTTGCCCCCTGAGTTGGCTAAACCCAGGATTGTGAAGCTTACTCTGTGTTTAGTCATTTTTGCGATGTTGAGGCTACATTCGACATCTTTTAGATGAGTCTTCAATATGCGAGAAAATAATGAATCAAAGATGGATTCCGTTATCTCAATAGATTTAGAAACCACACATGGATTCCATCATTCTACTTCCAAAACATAGAACCCGTATCTCAGTCTTGAAGTGGTCTTCAACAATTAGAATACTTACCGATCCCGATCTCTCTAAGACTGAATAGATGAATTTGTTTTGTTCGGCAATAATGTGAATGATTACATAAGGGAACTAATTCCTGTATACTCTCCATAAGTAAGTAATCATACAAGCACTACTAATTCATCCAAAGCAAGAGCAAGTTACATAAATGACTATTAATTAACTTATCTTTATTAATTAAAAAAAATTCTTTATTAGTATAACATCCTTTTATCTAATAAAACTACTTTCATTAATTAAAATTTATTTTATTAATTAATTAATCAAAACTTCTTTTATATACTTGTGTGTATATATATATTTAATAAAAGATATATATTTGTATTCCATTATTCCACTATTCACTTATACTCTTTTCAATACTTAGAAAGTGTTCATGCACTTATCTCAATGGTATAAGTATATTCACAAATTACTTAACAATGCTTTCCTTTCTTAAAATATAATCAAAGAGGTTAAAAACAAATGTTGTTAAAACATTATTGCTATAGACTCCTTCTCTTTTATATATTAAACATATAGCTTGTTCTATATTTTTATAAAAGATTTCAATAATTATTGTTATCTTAAAAACATCAGTATTAAATATCTATATATTTACAATATTATTCCACCTTAAATATAATTTAAGGGTTTAAAAATAAGTGTTACTGTGACGACCCAGAATTTTGAGCAATATCAATTTAATAATCTTTGATAATAATTAAATTGATTTGATCACTTTTATATTATTATTGACAAGTTCAAATTATTTTAAAGATTAATAATAATAATTTGTTAATATCTATCAACAATTTTTCTTAACAATATGAATTGACAAATTTAATTCTTTTGAAAACTAATGATTTGGGAATATTTATTTTAGCAATTTTAAAATTGGTAAGATTTATTTTTTCAAAAGCTAGTCAAAATATTTTCTATTTATGATATATATATATATATATATTAATATATCTTGTAAATAAGAAGTTTTTAATATAATAAAAGCCTTATATTTAAACTGTAATATATATAAATATATATATTATGATTTGGTTTGTGTTTTAAAATGCAATATAGTAATTTTCAAATATAATGTTGAAATGTTTTTCCATTCAAATATGTATATATTTGTATATATTAGAAATGGGAAATTTATTTGAATTTAATAAGTGTTTTCAAACTTTAATGTAATTTGGAAATTATTAATTTGGCTTAATACTTTTGAAAATGATATTTAAGATTTAAGTTAAAGGTTCAATTGTTTTCAATATTCTTCCATCTTAATTTTAACACAAGATAAATTGTTTTAAACTTTATATAAGGATTTAAATTAAATTTCTCAAATTTATAAACATACGATTTGATCAAAATATAAGTTTCTTGAATTCATATGAATATTTATTAAAAGATAAATATACACATTTTATAATTATATGAATATTACATAAATACATGTATATAGCTTAAATGGATTATTTAAAAGAAAATAACATTTTAAAACATTTAATAAACATTGAGAAAATAACTTTTGTAAATAAGAATTAAACATAATAACACTTGTTAACTTTTTAATGTATATTAAAAACACTTGTAAGCATATAAGCTTAGGTGTAAGGAAATTAAGCATCCAAGGGACAAATGTCAAATTCTTTTAATAATTAAATTTAAAAATTAAATTGCAAGGAAAAGAGGAGTTTTATTTTCAGCAAATGTTTTTCTTCATTCCGAATCAAAACAAAGATCAAAAATCAAAAGAAATAAAATCTGAAAAAAACTGTAAAATCTGAAATTGGAAGAAGAAGTTAGATCTGAAAATAAAAAGGGAGATAAGCTGGATATTCACAATCAGAGGCAAGAAGCAACAAGATGTAAACTTCAAAAATTCAAATGCTCAGCTGCAAGATTAAAATTTAACATGCACTTCAGATTCATCAAGCAAACAATTAAGTAATTAGCATGCAAATGAATTTAAAAGCCTGGGAAGCAAAATATACAGTTCTGTCTTCTGTTTTTTTTCAAAGGTGAGTACATAATTCCTTTTAAAAACAGTTTAAACCTGAATTTCATCATTTTAATATGGTTGAGTATCTTAATATTATTGAATACTTGGATTAAAATTGAGTGCATGTTTGAATTAATATTAGTTGAATGCCTGGGTAGTTGAAAATTTATACTCTGGGTAAATTTAAAATTGACAGTTTTATCATAAAATTCAATAACTTAATTCTGGATTCATATGGGCCTTTGATGTGTAAGTAGAAGTTGTTTGTAAATGAGTAATCTATCACCTAAAAATATTTATAGGATTTTAAAGTGCATATTTTACTCAGGGATTGTAAATTTACAGTAAAATATTGATTTGGGACAAAAAAATTTGTACTCAGATTTGAGTTTTGACTTTATAATCGAATGGTAAATAAGAAATCATGATTTTAGGAGTTTGAATTACAAATTTTAGTTGGGTAACTTGTGTGAATTTGGGGTTTGAGTGTTTTAAGCATTTTGACCAAATTGTGGCGAACGACAGCAAGGTGGTGGTCGTGGTTGTGCTCGAAGGTGGAGGGGTCAGCAGTGACCCTGGGAAAAATCAAGAATGCACGTCCTCAACCAGCCCTCAAAAACTTATTAACTCTCTCTGTTTGACCATCTGTTTGAGGGTTATAGGTCGTACTCAATCTAAGTTGCGTCCTAAAGCCTCTTGCAAGCTCCTACAAAACTTTCCAATAAAGATAGGGTCTCTATCGCTCATTATGCTAGAGGTAACTCCATGAAGTTGGACTAACTTATGAAAATATATGGATGCCAAATAAGGTGCTGAATTCTTAGCAAAATCTCTGATGAACTTCCTATAATAACTAGCCAAATCTAGGAAGCTTCTAACTTCAGTAATATTCTTTAGGGCCTTCCAATCCTATACCACGACTACCTTAGCGGGATCCACCACTAGACCCTCTCTTAAGAATACATGCCCCAAGAAATGCACCTCTTCAAACCAAAAGTGACACTTCGAGAATTTTTCTTACAACTGTTGAACACAAAGTGTACGAAGAACCTCCTCAAGATGAATAGCATGCTCTTCCATACTCTTGGAAAACACCAGAATGTCATCCAGAAACACTACAACAAACTTATTTAGGACATCTCGAAAACCACGGCTCATTAAATCTAAAAAATAGGTTGGGGCATTGATCATCCCAAAAGGCATAACCAACCACTCAAAGAATCCATCGGGTGTCCTAAATGTTGTCTTATCGATGCTATCGTCGGCGACCCTAAGCTGATGAAATCCAGTGGCTAAGTCAAGCTGAGAAAATACTAAAGTGCCAACCAATGGATTAAAAAGATCGTCTATCCTACGAAGTGGTTAACGGTTCTCCTTCATCATCTTATTCAAATCTCTATAGTCTACATAAAGTCGAAGGAAACTATCCGCCTTCGTAGCAAAGACGATTGGTTCAACGCACTCAGATATGCTCCATCTGATGAAGCATTTCTCTAATAGCTCGCCAGTCTGCTTACTTAACACCTTCCTCTCCCTAGGAGCCATATATCTCACATGCAATACCACTGGCTCAGCATTATCATTCAGATAAATCCTAAAGTCGATCTCTCTCTTAGGGGGTAGCCCCCTAACCTCTTCAAAAAACGTATGAGAAATCTCTAACAACTGGAACTAAATCTAACGCTCCTTGTGATGAGTCAATGGAATAAAGAAAGCTCAATGCAAATGACCCCTGTGGGTCATAAGAAACCTCAAGAGTCCATCCACTACATGTCCCTTGCCTAACGACTCTCCTCTCGCATCCAATATCGCCCTATAAGTGGATAACCAGTCCATTCCCAAAATCATCCCATATCCCAAAAATCCCATTACATAGGCATCACAATCAAACTTTATGCCTAGTGCAAAAATTTTCAAACCCCTACAGATCGTGGATAAATGTGCTGATACTCCTATGGGTTTGAAACAATTAGAGAAATATCTAAGGGAAAACAATCAACCAAGGAACTAGAAATGAAAGAATGCGATGCTCCTGAGTCAAAATGAGTCCGAATAGAAAAATCCAAAATAGAGAACAAACCTTCAACAGAGACTTTCCTACGTCGATCTGGTCCACTACTAGAAGGTGCTGCATCCAAAGCCTATACTCGCGCCGTAGGTACGCCTATGTTTTTCCCTGTCCTTTGAGGACAAGCTCTACTTAGGTGTCCAGACTGCTCACAGATGTAATATCTCCCCTTCATCGTGTCTTTCTTATGGTCCTTTGAGTAATGCCCAACCAATCCATAATTATGACATTTCTCACCCTTCTTGATCCGTCCCTCTTGAGGCCTCCTCCTTTTTTCTTATCCTTATCCTTCTTATTCTTTCACCGCTGCCTCTTAGAGTTTTCTGATTTAGGAACCTCCTTAACCACTTCTTCCTTAGCAACATCTGAAATGAAAGCCATTTCCATAAGTGACTCACACGTTGCTCCCATAGGCACATGTGTCAATGACAACCCTTGGAGGGGCTGGTTCAAACCCTTAGCAAACTTAGTGGCCTTCTTATGCAATGTAGTAACAAGCTCTATGCCAAACCTCGATAACTCATTAAACTAATTTATATACTCTTTAACCGAAAGACTCCCCTGCTTCAGACTAATGAACTTCTCCAACTGCATGCTTTCCTCGGCTTATGATAAGAACTTTCTCTTAAACCTTCTTTCGAAATACAACCTAACCAATATCTCTACCCTCCATCTCTACAATCTTCCACTAGTAAGAAGCTCTCCTTTTGCTGCCAAGTTGCAAGCTGAACTCTCTGTCGGTTCTTCAATCCTAACACCCTAAATATTCACTCCGTATGCCTCAACCAAGTTCTTGCCTCTACAAAAGACTCCGTTCCGAAAAACGTCTTGCCTAATAGATTGGCATAGACCTTGTATAACTTATAAAAATTGGCTGTAGCAGGTGGATTAATGGTACCTCCACCCACCGGTGCTGCATTAGGCGCTTGTCCTTACACCTTTGCTGCCGTAGCTTGGAGGTGTCTACAAAACCAGCTAGGGATTTGGATACCCTTTGGAAGATTTGGGAAGTCCACCATTCTATGCAAAGAAAAGAAAATTTAGGCTCGAAAGAAAATTGAACTAGACTGTGAGGGATTTTTATAAAAACTCTGTTATACTTGAAAACCATTTCTATAATAAGAGATTCTTTCTGAAAAATATTTTTAGTTTGAAGATATGTTACATTTGAAAAATACTTTACATTTAAAACAACTTTTTAGGAATCATATAAGCTTAGGCTTTGGTACCAAATGAAACGCCCCACACCCTTTAGTATCCTCAAAATGGGCCCATCAAAGGATGTGGTGCGTAATAGGTACAACTAGAGCATCAGAGACACTAAGATGCACAAGACAAATAAGTAAAAGCAGTGGAAAACATTTAAACAATAACTTATCACTCAGAATTAAACTTCATTTCAAAATAAATCATAAAAACATAACATGTCTCAAAAATCTCTTATGTCTCACGAAAATACATCTCAGTCTCACAAAATCAGAGTACAACAACAGTAATAATCATAATCCCTCTCACGGGTGCCATAAACCAAATGAAAAAGATGAAAAGCGGAGGAATACATCTGAAATGAGAAAACTCCGAAAATAAATTTCCAAGCAACCTGAATCAGTTGTCCTCAACTCTGCTGGCCTATAGGGGGAAAGGAAAGATAGAGGAGTAGGTCAGACTCAGTCTGGTGAGTGAAAGTACTAACTAGCATTTCTAAGCAAGATAAACATATTAGACTAAGAAATAGTTCTAGCATGAAAGGAAAATAAAAAAAAGATAAAACTCACATAAGATACTGTTTCTGATTCTGTTTGACTGTTTGCTTTGACTGTTTGCACTTGTCTTAAACTACTGTGATTAGGCTGAAACCCCAATCCTATCTCAACTGCTAATCTTGATTAGGCTGAAATCCTAATCCTACCTATTGAACGGCCTTTCCTATCTCTGTTATGCCACTATGAGCCAATCATATTGGTCCAACAGCAAAAAACACCTCTTAGGACATAGGACGCAGTAGCGAATTATTTACCCTAGTCAATGTCGCATGCTCGATCACTGCCGGTAAACACTAACTGTCGCCCCTTATTTGACCCTTTATTTGCCCTAATCAGCGTGTGCCCAACTGTCCTCGACCTGAAAGGGAATGTTTCCAGTATTGGTCCTACCAAAAAAATTCTTCTAACTGTGCCGCTTGCCCAAATCTCTAAATTTGAGCCTCTATTTATTGGCAACTTATTACCCTAATTAGCATAAGCTTGCCCAGTCTCACTTACGTATGAGACCATCAGTCCTAGGCCTAAAAGGGAGTGCTGCCTGTACGGACCACTACTTCTATATTTTCTTATTAATTCAATCCAAGATCTAAGTTTTAAAATAAGCCCCTTCTGTTATTTCTTCCTTTCTAATTATAACCTATATGTTATAATTGTTCTTGCAACCGTTACTCTTCTATTTTTTTAGTTATAATCACTTGTTATAATTATGCTTGCAAATGTCTCAAATTTGCCTATTTCAGTCCATTTCTATTTAATTTTAGTTTTTTCTCATTTTTCATTTGATTTCCGTAAATTTAATGTTTTTCTATTTTAACCCATATTTGCGAATTCTTCTCTTTTTAATATTCTAATCGTGTCAAAAAGGATTAAATTTCTATAAAAAGAAATTAACATTTACATGCTACATTCCAACTTAAAATAGATGTAAATAATCGAATAAAATAGCTAAACAAAAATTGGATTTAAAAATTTATTTTGAATATTTTAGGAAGAAACTGGGTCTAAAATTTTAATATGTTTGATTACATGATAAAATTGAATTTCTCCGATTTTTGGGGATTTTTCCTAATTGATTTACTAGGGAACATAAATTATTTTAAAAGAAGTACTTTTCTAAAATAATTGGTTTTAGTATATGGATGGGATTAAACGTTACATTTTTATGGTTTTGATCTGATATAAATTCGGTAGTTTTAAATCTAAAGTATTTGAAAACTTTTTATGGAAGCTAATCAATGTTTTACAAGTTGTTCTAAATTAATTACTAAAAGTTCCAATAATTAAGCCTTTAACTCAGAAAAAGTTGTTCCGCCTCAGACAGTAAGTACCTTTCGACTCATTTGATTTCGCCTCGTCCCAACCGAAATCACCTTAGTGGAAACCAATATACAATGTATCACTTAGATGGTATGAAGTGGATTGGAAGGAGGGAGAAAGCCTTGGCGTTGAAAGGTCAGCTTCCAATGGGGTCGAAACCCTGCTTTGTTTTCACAAGTTAAAGTCTTGCCTTGTTTTATTTAAAGCTTTCGACATAGTCGAAATGCACGCTTTCGAAAGGGTTTTATAATTTTCTTTAGAAGAAGGTAGTTATATTATGCTAAAGTATTTGCTTCCGAAGGGGCACCTTTTTCCTTAAATAAGAGCTTTTAGAAGGGTAGGTTCCGACCCAATCGAAACCTGGCCGGTATGTACATTTCAACTATGCTGCTTTTGAAAGGTTATCACTGTTTTAACCAAAGTTTAATCGCTTCCTAATTACTTTCGAAAGGGGTTGGGGGTTTTGAAGATGATGAATTTGAAAGGGGTTTTCGAATACGCCCTTCAAAGTTTTAATTTTTAAAGTCCTTTGCTTTTGACTAAGATGGTTCCGACACCATCAACTTTTACCAAATTAATTTTTGCTGATTTTGAAAGAGACACTTTCGTATATAACCATCTTGACCTAAATGATGCTTTCAAAGAGCAAACCCAATGATTTTGAAAGGTTACTTTTTTTGTTTCTAAGCTATGTTTTAAAGAATGCGCCTTTGACACCATCAAAAGGTATCATTGGTTTCGAAGGGTATGTACTTAGAGTTTTTGAAAAGAGATTTTCTTAAAGAACTCACAATTTTTAATGTTTTGATTGCTAATATTTAATTTATTTAAACAATCAAATTTTATTCAATTGTAATAAATAATAAGAAAATAAATTGTTAATAAAACTACTTTATTTTTAATAATGTATTTTTAAATTAGTTTGCAGGATTTTCCATAATTTTTAATTTGGAAAATATTAAATTATTGATTGACACATTTTTCGGAAAATGAGGGTATTTTTAAAATTTCATAGAATAAGAAACAGATGTATTTTATTGTTGTTTTGTGGTCATGTCTTACTATTGTACACGATCGTATTTTTATTTCTGTTATTTATGGTTCATACATGAACAAATACTATGTGGCGAAGTGTTGGACATTGAAGTATTGGACATTACAACATAAATTTAACACCACACTTAAACTATTCACAAATTTTTTCATTTTTCCCTCTTTCATTTTCATTTATAGTAAGTGAAATAACCTAGTCACCTCTTTAAAAATCAAAATCAAATGATTCACTTAACAAAAAATTATGAATTTGAGTCCATTAAACTCGAGGGATGAAAAGCTTAGAATCTATATAGGGATGGTGGCTTGTGTTGGTGGTTGGTCATGTTCAAGTTGGAGGCAATAAACAAGGGTTGATATTGATGATGATTTAGGTGGAATTAGCACGAATGGAGGTTGGCGTTGGGTTTGTGGAGAATAATGGCATCTTGCGGCCGAGTTTGGGGTTTTGCGACCTAATGCGGTGAATCGTGAGATTAAAAGATTGAGGGAGGAAGGAGAATGTCACATTTTGCCTAGGGCTTCAAGCTCAATGAGGTGGTATGGGACACGGAGAGGAGACGAAGGGAAGTTCACATCATTCGATGGTTCATCGAATCGTGAAGCATAGAAAGTGCAAGGAAGAGGAGATGCACAACTTGGTTCATGCACAAGCATGCGGGTATAGGGAGTGGATTAGTGAGAGGAAACAAAGATTAGGTTGGTAATTATATTAGTTAAGTAAATTACTTAAAAGTTCAAAAACTTATAAAATCTGTAACTTTTGCATTCAAGGTCCAATCAAGACGCTATCTTTTCTTTTGTTGTAATGATAACCTTTTTGACCACCGAATATCGACACTAATACATCCACAATATTCACGTGCTAAGAACCCAAGTGCTAGAAATACAGAAAGTTAGGGTGAAATAAAATAAGAAATAAGAAAGAAAGAGGAGAACAAAAACGTCAGAATCTTACAACAGAATGATACATATAATATCAAAATGATCTTTTATAAAGAAAACCTTATGGATATAATAATCACATCAAACTAAACTATTATCAACTTGGACAGTTGTAATTGCATGTCCTTACAATTGCTGATATACAGACAAAGTAATGTAGTAAAAATAAAACTACGGTAGGTAATCATCTAGCTCCCTCGAAGAGCTCCAATGAACATCAATGAAATATGTTAAATACATGTGGCTGACTGATCATTATAAAAAATAACACCCGGATTAGTTTGGTAAACCAATATGAGAAATTCAAGTCATCTAAATTATTTAATGTTATAAAACTTCTAAAATAAAGGTATCTCATAAAACCACGCCAAAAGAGTTTTTACCTAAGGATAAATAAACCATTTCATAAGAAAATCTAATGGTATTATAATAATTCCCAGGGTTGAAAAATAAATATATAACATAGCTGGAATGGTTACACTAATCACATTTAATAGCGTATTTAGATAAGAAACAAAAATAAAAATATGTACTCGCAAAATGGATTGTCCATGGGTCTTTCCCAGTAAATTGAGTCCGACCTTCTATGTCAAGGATCAGAAGATACCTTTCCGAGCATCATATATTGCTCGATAAAATATACCATAAGTAAAACACAACTGGTCCAAAATCCAAACACTTTCATGAACAACCTGAACCAAGTATCAGTAACTCCATGCATGCAACATTTATAAGCATACTCTACATAATGGAGTTGATGTTGCCCCCTGAGTTGGCTAAACCCAGGATTGTGAAGCTTACTCTGTGTTTAGTCATTTTTGCGATGTTGAGGCTACATTCGACATCTTTTAGATGAGTCTTCAATATGTGAGAAAATAATGAATCAAAGATGGATTCCGTTATCTCAATAGATTTAGAAACCACACATGGATTCCATCATTCTACTTCCAAAACATAGAACCCGTATCTCAGTCTTGAAGTGGTTTTCAACAATTAGAATACTTACCGATCCCGATCTCTCTAAGACTGAATAGATGAATTTGTTTTGTTCAGTAATAATGTGAATGATTACATAAGGGAACTAATTCCTGTATACTCTCCATAAGTAAGTAATCATACAAGCACTACTAATTCATCCAAAGCAAGAGCAGGTTACATAAATGACTATTAATTAACTTATCTTTATTAATTAAAAAAATTCTTTATTAGTATAACATCCTTTTATCTAATAAAACTACTTACATTAATGAAAATTTATTTTATTAATTAATTAATCAAAACTTCTTTTATATACTTGTGTGTGTATATATATTTAATAAAAGATATATATATTTGTATTCCATTATTCCACTTCACTTATACTCTTTTCAATGCTTAGAAAGTGTTCATGCACTTATCTCAATGGTATAAGTATATTCAGAAATTACTTAACAATGCTTTCCTTTCTTAAAATATAATCAAAGAGGTTAAAAACAAATGTTGTTAAAACATTATTGCTACAGACTCCTTCTCTTTTATATATTGAACATATAGCTTGTTCTATATTTTTATAAAAGATTTCAATAATTATTGTTATCTTAAAAACATCAATATAAAATATCTATATATTTACAATATTTTTTTTTGAAAGGCAAGCGGGGTTAACTGGTCCCCTACCAGGATGTTATTAAAAAGAGAAAAGAAACAGCGACTATGAACAGGCTCACAATCGCAAACGGAAAACAATCAAACGAGTAATTACAACACAGAGGAAAAAAATTGAAAAGAAAGAAAAGAGAAACGAAAACACAGAGAGGAGAAGAGCACTATATCCAATCAGTCGAGACGAAGGATGTGAAATCAAATTCACAATCCTTTATTCCTATCTTTATGTTGGCATGTAAAGCATGCATAAGTTGCTCACTGTTCCTCAACTTGTTTTCAAAGCACCTCAAATTTCTTTCTTCCCAAACGAAGTTCAGATATCTTTTGATCAGGAAAAAATAAACAAAACTTTCATTTTTCTTCCATCTAGTTGCCTTCCCTATGAGAGCCCACTCCACACTGGATACGCCATGTAGATGATTAATACTCATCGTTGTCATGAGATGCTTCCACAATCCCAAAAGAGAGCTACATTCAAAGAATAGGTGACTTACCGTCTCAGGAAGCAACTTGCAGAAGAAGCAAAGAGGATCAACGTGCATCCCATAGCTGAACAATCTGTCTTTGGTTAGTAGTGCACTGTTAATTACCTTCCATAACATTAGGTTGTCTCTGTGAGTTGATTTTCTGGTCCATAGGACTCTGTGCCATTTTATGTTGATTGTTGCAGGAAAGGTCACAAGCATTTTGTAAATAGAAGCTATAGAGTGGGGTTTTCCTTTCCAAAGTATTTCATCAGTCATTGCAGGAATGAAAGTCACAGATTGATACTTATTCAAAACAGCTCTAATGACTTGGTTACTGGTATATGGTAGTGATAGCTTCCCATCAGTAATGAAATCAGAAGCTATAGCAACACTATTAATACCAGATTGCATGATCTGCTGTGGAGTGAAAATATTGGATAAGATTAAACCATCCTCCAACCAAGGAGTATTCCAGAAGCTAGCAACACTGGTAGCAGAAAGTTTAACTTTGATAAATGGAAGAAGGGATGCTCTTGACATCAGAAGGCTTCTCCATGTCCAACTAGAATTTTGTGGCACAGTCATGGTCCAAAAGTTCTTGCTACCCACGTTATGTGTTTTTGTCCATTGTACCCACAAGTTGTCAGCATTGATTAGTAAGGCATTCATTAGCGTACTGATAGCAGCTCTATTCCAAGTTTGTAAGTTAAGAATGCCCAGACCTCCTTTGTTTTTAGGAAGCTCCATAATTCCAAAGGAGCAGGGAATTAATTTCCTATTATGGATGGTTCCAGTCCAGAAGAACCTTAACATTGCTTTTCTTACCATTTTGATGAGTTTGATGGGGAGAATGAATGCCCTAGCCCAGTACACTATCATAGAGGAAATGACAGATCTGATAAGCACAAGCCTGCCTGCTTGAGAAAGAAATCTATTGGCCCAACAATTCATGGTGCTACAAATTTTTTCATACAGTGGCAAGCAGTTTGCAGTGGTTATTCTGGAAGAGCAAAGAGGAAGTCCCAAATAGCACATGCTGTTATTCATAGCTTGAAGACCAGATAATGAAAATAATTGGGTTTCATGTTCAGAAGAGATCCCAGAGGTGATCATGTGTGATTTGCTTAAGTTGAGTTCAAGACCAGTCATAAGATAGAAATTGTGTAATGTTGTTTTAATGTTTTCTAGGGAAGTCTGATCAGGTTTAGTGAATAACAATATGTCATCAGCAAAAAATAAAGATGTAATTTGTGGTGATCTGCATTTAGAATGATACAAAATCTTCTTCTGTTCATAGTTATTTGTCAACAGTACATTTAAAACTTCCATCACAAGAATGAATATGTATGATGATATGGGGTCTCCTTGCCTGATCCCTTGCTTGCTGTTGAAGAATCTAGTGTTGCCACCATTATGATAGATGGAGAAAGAAGGGGTAGATACGCAGTTGTATATCTAGGCCACATATACTTTAGGGAATCTCATGAGAGCCATAATTCTGACAATCGAACTCCAGTGAATGCTATCAAAGACCTTCTTTATATCCAGTTTCAGCATTGCATTCTTTGAAGCTTGGGCATGACCATACCCTTTGATCAATTCATGAGATAGTAGAATATTATCAATTATATTCCTCTTTGGCAGGAAGGCAGATTGGTTCTTGGAGATGAGTCTACTGAGAACAACAACAAGTCTAGAGGAAAGAATCTTAGATATGCATTTGTATATGACGTTGCAACACGATATAGGTCTGAATGATTCAACAGATGTTGGATTATGAGCTTTAGGAATTAGCACCAGATTGGTGGCGTTAACTTCCAATAATAGTTTGGACTTGTTGAAAAAATTATGAACTGCCTTTAAGAAGTCCTCCTTGATTATATCCCAACCGTGGGTAAAGAATTTAAGATTGAATCCATCAGGACCACCACTGGAATTTTTGTTCATCGAAAAAAGAGTGTCTTTGATTTCTCTGTCAGTAACTTTAGCAACAAGGTTGTTTGCTTCCTCCTTTTGGACTTGAGGAACCTGCACATTGTCAAGTTTTTCAAGATCAGGTTTGAAGTTATTTTTATTACCAAGCAAGGATTTGAAGTAGTTGAGCAAGGCTTGGTCAACATCAGCTGGGCCAGAGTGAAGCATTCCAAATTCATCATATATGTGCGAGATATTTTCCTTTGCTTGTTTGATTTTGATGGCAGCATGGAAGTATGCTGTATTGTTGTCACCATCTTGAGCCCACTTAAGTCTCAGTTGTTGTCTCCTCATCTTTCCTTCAACTTTCAATGCTTCATGAAGCTGTTCATGAATGCTTTTCTCATTTGTAGCAGCATCAGCATTATCAGGGTTGCTCACCATAAAGTTTTGAGCTTCAATGAGCTTCTGCCTCAGCAAATTTGACTTTAAGGTACCATTTCCAAAGTTTTTCCTTGCCCATACCCTCAGCACTTCCTTGGTAGCTTTTAATTTCCTGCGTAGAATAAACATGGGATTGCCATAATATTTTTCAGACCATACTTTACTAATTATACTAGTATACCCAGGTTCATGGACCCAAGTACTATAAAATTTGAAGCCTTTTTGTTTTTTTTAATAACATCTGTCCCATAGAGAATATGATAGGGGAGTGATCAGATAGCACAGGGTGAGGGATTAAGGAAGACATAGTAGGCCAGGTGGTTAATGCAAAAAGATTGGCAAAAGAATGGTCTATATTAGTGAAGGTCCTGGTACCAGTCCGACTACTATTGTTCCATGTATATTCAGCTCCAAAGGTAGGAATAGGGAGGATACAAGCATCATCAATTGTTTTATTAAGAGGTATAATGTCTTTTTGTAACAGAGGGGATCCACCATGCTTGTCTTGCAATTTGTAACAACAGTTGAAATCCCCGAGAACAATCCATGGGTGGGAGTTTTGTCTGAAGGCAGGAAGAAGGTTGAGGAGGGTTTGTCGTGAGTTGCCAGAGTTGTGTGCATAAACTATGGAAATGAAGAAGGTAGAAGGGGGGTTGTTGAGTTTGGCTTGAAGGTGCATGACTTGATCAGTGCAGAGTATGGGGGAGATAGAGATGACTAAGGGATTATGAATGATCATGATGCGACCATAAGATGCTTGATCCAGATTATGGTGCAGATTCCATGATTGGTTGATGTATCTCGCAACTTTTACAGTAAGAGATTCATTAAGTTTGGTTTCTAGAATGGCTACAAAGGAGAGATTATGTTGTTTAATAAGATATTTGACTTGATCTAGTTTGTTTGATGTGTGAGCTCCTCTTATGTTCCAACTAGCAAGGTTGTGCGTCATTAAGTATACTTCAGTGATTAATGAATAACATTTTTCATGCTCCTGGTTGCAGGAGACCCCCTGAGATCTGATGATTTATCATTCTTGTGTTGTTTGTTTTGTTTCAGTCTTGTATCACTACGTTTCCCCGATCCTTGATGTGATTGTGATTTTGGTGAGGTTGGCAGTGATTTCCATCCTGGCAGTTCACCAGAGAAAGAATAGGGATGTGGTTTATCTGATGGCAATGCCATCAACAATGCAAGGATATCTTTTTCTAGTGAATTTCTGAATTGAATTTCAACATTGTCAGTGATGGGAATAAAACTGGAGTTTAATGAATTTAGAACGAAAGTGTTCGAGCAGTTTAGGGTTTGGCTTGGTGGAGAGATGGCAGTTTCCAATATGTTGTTATCCTTTTGCATTGTTTCATGCTTATTCATAGAATCAGCTGTGGTCATATTACTATCAGTGTCATGTGTTACTGGTTGCATTATGTTTGTTGCATGCACAAGTTCGGTTTCAGCTAGCACTTGATCATTGCTGTTTTCCACTATTTCTCCCTCCTCCAAATTTGTTGTATTGACACAGTAATCTTTTTATGATACATTGTCCCCATTTTGATTGCATGCATCAGTCAACTCGTCGTCCATTAAAACTTTGTATCTATTGTTATTCCTTTTTCCTTCCTCATTATTTCTTTTAGTCATGTTCTTCAAGTCATTGTTGTTTAGTAAAGTAGCATTCTCACCTCGCCGTTCATTTGCAGCATATGGTACTGTTTCATCAGGTTCAATTCTTTTTTCATTTTCTCTAATTAACTTATTCCCCTTCTTTTCAATCCTTCTCCAAACTTGTTTTTGTTTGGTGACTTTAGAAATCATCTCCTTCTCATAATCACGTCCCTCCTTTCTTTTATTCTCATCATCCATAACTACTGCTTCCTCTATGTCTTCCTTTGCCATTACCAAGCACGTTTGAGTTCCATGGCCAAAAACTTTACAGTTGTTGCATATTTCTGGTCTCCATAAATAATTTACTTTCACAGTTTGGTCAGTACCATCCATTAGTCGCACCGGAAACTCATAAATCAACTCCTTATCCGGAGTAACTTCCACCATACATTTTGCATATCCTATTCTCTCCAGTTTTTCAGTTTGAGCATCCATGCACATGAATTTATAAATATATTTACAATATTATTCCACCTTAAATATAATTTAAGGGTTTAAAAATAAGTGTTACTGTGACGACCCAGAATTTTGAGCAATATCAATTTAATAATCTTTGATAATAATTAAATTGATTTGATCACATTTATATTATAATTGACAGGTTCAAATTATTTTAAAGATTAATAATAATAATTTGTTAATATCTATCAACATTTTTTATTAACAATATGAATTGGCAAATTTAATTCTTTTGAAAACTAATGATTTGGGAATATTTATTTTAGCAATTTTAAAATTGGTAAGATTTATTTTTTCAAAAGCTAGTCAAAATATTTTCTATTTATGATATATATATATATATATTAATATATCTTGTAAATAAGAAGTTTTTAATATAATAAAAGCCTTATATTTAAACTGTAATATATATGAATATATATATTATGATTTGGTTTGTGTTTTAAAATTCAATATAGTAATTTTCAAATATAATGTTAAAATGTTATTCCATTCAAATATGTATATATTTGTATATATTAGAAATGGGAAATTTATTTGAATTTAATAAGTGTTTTCAAACTTTAATGTAATTTGGAAATTTTTAATTTGACTTAATACTTTTGAAAATGATATTTAAGATTTAAGTTAAAGGTTCAATTGTTTTCAATATTTTCCATCTTAATTTTAACACAAGATAAATTGTTTTCAACTTTATATAAGGATTTAAATTAAATTTCTCAAATTTATAAAACATATGATTTGATCAAAATATATGATTCTTGAATTCATATGAATATTTATTAAAAGATAAATATACACATTTTATAATTATATGAATATTACATAAATACATGTATATAGCTTAAATGGATTATTTAAAAGAAAATAACATTTTAAAACATTTAATAAACATTGAGAAAATAACTTTTGTAAATAAGAATTAAACATAATAACACTTGTTAACTTTTTAATGTATATTAAAAACACTTGTAAGCATATAAGCTTAGGTGTAAGGAAATTAAGCATCCAAGGGACAAATGTCAAATTCTTTTAATAATTAAATTTAAAATTTAAATTGCAAGGAAAAGAGGAGTTTTATTTTCAGCAAATGTTTTTCTTCATTATGAATCAAAACAAAGATCAAAAATCAAAAGAAATAAAATCTGAAAAAAATTGTAAAATATGAAATTGGAAGAAGAAGTTAAATCTGAAAATAAAAAGGGAGATAAGCTGGATATTCACAATCAGAGGCAAGAAGCAACAAGATGTAAACTTCAACAATTCAAATGCTCAGCTGCAAGATTAAAATTTAACATGCACTTCAGATTCATCAAGCAAACAATTCAGTAATTAGCATGCAAATGAATTTAAAAGCCTGGAAGCAAAATATACAGTTCTGTCTTCTGTTTTTTTTCAAAGGTGAGTAAATAATTCCTTTTAAAAACAGTTTAAACCTGAATTTCATCATTTTAATATGGTTGAGTATCTTAATATTATTGAATACTTGGATTAAAATTGAGTGCATGTTTGAATTAATATTAGTTGAATGCCTGGGTAGTTGAAAATTTATACTCTGGGTAAATTTAAAATTGACAGTTTCATCATAAAATTCAATAACTTAATTCTAGATTCATATGGGCCTTTGATGTGTAAGTAGAAGTTGTTTGTAAATGAGTAATCTGTCACCTAAAAATATTTATACGATTTTAAAGTGCATATTTTACTCAGGGATTGTAAATTTACAGTAAAATATTGATTTGGGACAAAAAAAATTTCACTCAGATTTGAGTTTTGACTTTATAATCGAATGGTAAATAAGAAATCATGATTTTAGGAGTTTGAATTACAAATTTTAGTTGGGTAACTTGTGTGAATTTGAGGTTTGAGTGTTTTAAGCATTTTGACAAAATTGTGGCGAACGACGGCAAGGTGGTGGTCGTGGTTGTGCTCGAAGGTGGAGGGGTCAGCAGTGACCCTGGGAAAAATAGTTTGGTGATTTATCTTTGATTGTGTTGGCCGTAATCGTTCGAAGTAGGGTTTTGTACCCCGTATATGGTCAGCATGTTCATCGGGGCTTCACGACGTTGTGAGGCTACCGGAGTAGACCGTACTTATGCCGTGGGATCTGGGGGTAATGGCGGAGCTAGGGTAGTGGCGGCGTGGTCTCTAGTGAGGGGGATGGTCGGCGGTGGTCGAGTTTGATGGTGTGGGTTTCGAACAGTTTTGGTTGGAGGGCTAAATTTCGATTCTCGATCGAAATAATTTTTCTGGGTGGTGCGATTTGAAGTGGAGGTCGTGTGCGACCTGGGGAGGGTCGACGTGAAGTTCGCCATTGATCATCGACGTCGTGCACGTTTACGTGCACGTACGTGTGTTACTGCTTGGTTTTTGGGAAGAGAAGAATTGGGGAAACTCGAAGAAGGTCTCGGGTTCGTGTGGGTTGAGCTCGAAGCAGGGGATGGGTTGGGTTAACTCGGAGTAAATGTGGGTTATACTCGGGGTTTAACGCGGGAAATTTAGTGGGTTACTTGGGTTTTAGTCTGAGTAGGATTTTGTTTGTTCAGGTTTTAAAATCAACAGCATATGTTCTTTAAAAAGTTTGAAACAAAGGGAATTTGATTTTGTAAACGATTAAGGTTTTAAAACAAAAGTTAAACAGGTTTATTTATAAAACTAATTTGTTTCAAGTTAAATTTCAAACAAGTTTTTATATATTAAAATATGAAAGTTTTTAAAATAAAATTAGTGAATTTTTGAAACAAAGGTTGTATTAAATTTTTATTAAATAACTTTGGAAGTTTAAAGATGTAGAAGTTTACTTGAATATTTAAATTATTTAAATTATAATTGATTTCAAGTATATTTTATTTTTAATAAATTTTAATAATTAATAATTTGATAGTCAATTATAATTAAGAAGTTTATTGAGTAATTAAGAGTTTGGTTAACAAATATACGAAGATAATTAAGATAAAGTTATTGGTTAATATAAATGATTTAATTAGGATAATGGTTTCTTAATTAAGAATCTTTTTAATATAGTAAGCTAAGAATCATTTAATTAATTTAAATGATTAAGTTAAATAATTAATTTGTGGTTAATTAAGATAATCACTGATGGGTTAATTTAATATAATTACTTGGTGAAGTAATTAAGTGGTTAATTACAGGAGGTAATTAAGTAAAAAATAATTACTTTATGGAAAGTAATTAAGTAATGTGATTAAGAGTTAATAACTTGAATTATTAATTAATTAATTAATTAAAGGTTTAACTTATTTAGCTAATGGTTAATTAATAAAGGAATTAAGAGTATTTGATTAAGTGATTAATTACTTGTTAAGTAGTTAATTAAAAAGAATTTAATTAACTAAAGTAATCATTAATTAATGGAAATAATTAATTAATTGTTAATTAATAATTAAATAATGATTAATTTATAATTAAGTTTTAATTACTAAATGAAATTAAAAGTAACTAATTAAAGGTGATTAATTAAAAGTAATAAAAAGAGGATTAATTAAAAGAAATTAATCAAGAGTGTTTAATTGAAAGTAATTAATCAAGTATGATTAATTAAGAATAATTAATCAAATGTGATTAATTTTAAAAGAGTAATTAAGAGGTAATTACTTAGTATAATTAAGAAGTAATTACTCAAGATGATTAATTGAAATTGTAATTAAGGAATAATTACTTAAAGTAATCAAGTAATAATTAATCAAGGATGAATAATTAAAGTGGATAATTAAGTGATGCTTAATTAATTAATTTGTAATTAATTAATGAATAAGAAGATGGATTGATGATAATCCAAGTGAGTAAGTAAGAATCAATTTAATTAAGGATTAATTAAATTATTTAAGTTGGATACACCTTATGTATGAGTGATTATTGATTGGTTGATTAGTATCATTGGATGAGTTAATGATAATGGTTGATATTTTATGTCATTGGTTGATATGTGATGATATGAATGTGATATATTTGAGATGTGATATATGCTGCTTTGTGATATATATGGGTGAAGGTGATAATTGAAGATTACCTATCTGTGTTATGAATCATCCATTTATGTTTAAGTGATATGTCTGAAATATCTATTGTTTAAATCCCTTAAGTATAACTTGGACATTAAAATGGCGTTTGGATTCGATGAGACCGGGATCGGGTTTCCATATTTGGATATCCGAAAACCAGATCGATTCCAATTAAACGTTAGGTCGTGAATCCAAGTGGAGCAAGTGAAGACTCGAGGTGTAAGAACTATACGTCAGTATAACTCTGTGGGTGATTCCGTAATGAGTTTGATGGAATAGTACTTGTAGGTTCGAGATGGTGATTCAGAGTGCAAGGGCTATGGTCGTTGACTCTGAGGGTGATTCCAAAATGAGTGCAACGAGATAGTGCCTTCGGTTTCGTTCGAACCCGGAACGAACTTGTATGGATTGAATGCTTTCAGAACATCGTCAGGTGGACGATGAGCATTCTAAGATTAATATGTTCTATAAAGGTAATCGCAGCCTCAAGCCTCATCAACGGGGAATGACTAAAACAGGATAGGTGCAGCAAGGCTTCGTGAGTAGCTACCACTGGAGAGCGAGATACACCCCTATCTAGATGTCCCTTTTTATTTCGGCTTTGTGGACAGTTGGTCTACAGCCAACTGCGGGGTGATCTTGTTTGGGACTGTTCGGTAAGGAATGGTCCCGGCCTTGTGTTGCAGGGGAGCGGGCGTACTCCTCGGTACGGTGATCTAGGCCACGTACTGTGACGGGCGGTACCCCAGTAGCCCTGCCATTGTATGGAATCCGAACTCCAATAAGTGCCTTTACGGTTTTGATTGTGCCCAACTATGTTGGAACGTGAGATGTAAGCATTCCAGCTATTTCTGTATTTTATATTGAAAACCCTAGACACTATTATAATATCACTAGATTTCCTA
This sequence comes from Allium cepa, assembly GCA_030765085.1. Taxonomy (NCBI): domain Eukaryota; kingdom Viridiplantae; phylum Streptophyta; class Magnoliopsida; order Asparagales; family Amaryllidaceae; genus Allium; species Allium cepa. The sequence continues at coordinate 328,199,177 of CM060940.1, forward strand.
TCAAATATTTTGGTTAGCGTAAGGTAAAAACTTTTCCATGTTTATGTGTGGGAAGTCTTACGTGATACCTTTTTCTTTTCAAAGGATTTTCCAAATTTAAGCAATCTTAAACCGTTTACTCACACCAGACCCCTGTCTGACCCGAGTATTTATTTTCTGTTTTATTAAACTCTTGGGTACTCATATTCTGTATGAGTAGTCAAGTGATTCAGGTTATCTTTGACGAATTCTGGAGGAGCTTTGGAGCAGGAGGCTTCAGCGTGTAGATTATAGTTTGAGTTTCCGCTGTGTTGTTATTCTGTATGATGTCTTGAATTGTATTAGACAGAGATGTTATAACTGTCTAAATTGAGATGCATAGTTGTGTACTATGATGTGTATGATACTACGTATATGATCTATATTATATTTAAATCGTTCCGCTGTGAGATTCTGATGTGTGTTGTTTCTTTTTCTTCACTTTCTTTTCTTCTTCTATCCCTTTCTTTCTTAATTAGTGATTCTATTTTCTAGTGATAGAAAGTCGGGTCGCTACAGTTGGTATCAGAGCATTAGGTTGAGTGAATACCTAGGCTCTGGAGTGGTGTCTATCTTGAGAGAGCGTACTTGTAATATATATATATATATATATATATATATATATATATATATAACTACCTAATCTGTTTGGTTATCTGTTCGGATTTTCCAACATAGGCTATAGAGGTAGATAAGGTAGGAGTGTGTAACGACCCAGAATTTTTATTAATTAAAATTTGAATATTTAATTTATTTTAAATATTAATTAGTGAATTTATAAGTCGAATAAATTTTTATTTGAATTATTGAATTTAATTGGATTATTAAATCGATAATTTAATACGTTAAATTATGGAAATAATTAAAAATATAGTTAAATATGATTAAAAATGATTTGTAAAATTTTATTTTATCATATGGGAGTTAGAACGATATTTTAGAACTTTTAAAATCGAATTAAAAGTTAATTTGTGAAAATTGAATATTTTAATATTTAAATCGACTAGTGAAAATAGTCAATTTTTGAACAGTCTCAGAATTGAACGAAACCAGTTCCATTGGATCCGTAATAGTTAGTTATTACCGGATTTCAATTTTCGTGTCAATCGGAGTTATCGTTTGATCGTGGCAGCTCGAAACGCATCGAATTGTTTTTAATTTAAATTTGACGAGTGAAAATAGCCATTTTTCAAAAAGTATCGGATTTAGACGAAACCAGTTTCATCAGATCCGTAATGTGATATTATTGTAAGGTTTCAAATTTCAAGCCAATTGGATTTACCGTTTGTCCGGTACAAATTAAAATGCCTAGAAATCGACTTAAATCGGTTTAATTCAAATTGAGCGTTTACAGCCATAACTCGCACATACTTCCGAATTAGCTTTTGAAACCTATTCCATTGTGTCCGGAACGCGGGGTAAACCCTAGAAACGCTGGTTACGGCACGTAAATCGGAGTTCGGAATTTTCGGATGAATAGTGTTCGATTTTTCTTTATAAATAGCACCCACCTCCTTCATAAATTAAAAAATAATAATAATAAAACCTAATTTCTAACCCTAGCCGCCTATGCTAAAACCAATGGCCAGAAGCTTCCCAAATTCATTCCTTAATCTCTCCCAATCCATACGTTTTTAGAAAAACTTGTCAACATGAAAGTTATAGATCTTGGCGAAAGCTTTCAATCCATACGGTTGAGATCGTGTTTGGAGCATCAGAGGGGGAGCAGGAGGGGGGCCGACGCCTGCAGTTGCGCACGCAAATCGAGCACGTACAGGTGGCCGAGTTCAACTATGTTAGGGGCGTGAGTAGCTCTTGCCGCGAGCTTTCCATTGGCGCTTCCTGATCGATGTGAAGTGGTTGGTGTTTGGTGAAAAATTTAACCCTAGTATAAGAAATGGGTTCGGCGGCTAAACGTGGATACTGGGTGTTCTTGCGCGTGAGGAAGATGGAGGTGATACACGGCCTGATGTTGAGCAGTGCAAATCCAAGGGCCCAGGTTGCTTAGGGTATTAAAATTGTTAATTTATGTTGTAATTATTATATTAAAAATCGTGTAAACTTCAAAAATCAATATCTTTTTCATACGAGGTCGAAAACGCGCGAAACCAGTTGCGTTGGAATCGTATGGATGAGCACTACGCGATGAAATTGGATTGGAGTTGTTTGGAGTTAGTGAGAATTTTGGGTAAAATTAAACGTCCGTTTAATTTTATTCGAAATAAATCGCTAAAACGGAATTAAAATCAAGGTGAGAACTTCTCACTCAATCGAATCAATTTCGATTTTATTTTAAATAGTTAGATTTAAAATATTTGAATGCATGTTTGAATGATGATTGTTATCTATTAATTGTTAAAATAGACATTATACGCCGTTAGTAAGCGGATGTTATTTATTAAAAACATATACCGCGAATATTTCATAAACAGTGAAATTGGTATTATATATAATAGCAATATATATATATTGGCATATGTATATATTGGAGTTATTGATTTCCCGCATTTTTTGTTTAGCGGATGAGACCCTATTACGCCGTCTATTAAGTGGATAATATTTAATAAAAACATATGCCGCGATAATTTCGTACTGGAGCGAAATTGGTATTATGCTAATGTTTTTGGATGCAGGAAAACAGGTTGGAGGGATCCAACTGGATTCCTCAACAGTATTTATTTGATTTCAGATATTTTGATATTTGATGGACTATCATATCGATATATGATGTCGTTGTTGCCGTGATTGACTATTTGGTATGTAGCATCATTGGACCAAGTTTTGGAATTTTAAAATGATTTATAAAGTGATTTTGATAATATACTATATTTTGGAATTGATCCATTTTAAATAAATAAACGTTATAATTTTTAAAGTTATAAAAAATTATGATTTTTGAGAAATATAGTTAAAAACTGATTTTTGAGAATATGATGCTATTGAGTTTATAAAATAGTTTAATCGAGATATTTTAGAATTATTGTGAAAAGTTTAAATATAGGATTTATAAAATTTAATTATTTTATGAATCAAAATGGTGAAATAATAAAGGAGATTAAAGAAGTTTTAAAAGAGTAATATAAATTGAATTATATTAAGAGATTTATAAATGGATATTTATAAATTGAAATATTGACATTATAAAACGAGTTTTTATAAGTGTTTGAATGAAGTGAAAATAAATTTTGTAAATGAATGGAATTTATAAAATTATAAATGGTGAAGTTATAAATGAAATTTATAAATAGTAAGATTTATAAATTTTGTGAAATTATTAAAGAATGTATTTGGATGTATAATTGAATCTTATAAGTTATAAGATTTATAACTATGAAGTTTAAAAGAACGATTTTGTAAAATAATCGTTTTATAAGTATTCAACTTATAATATGAACTTTTAGTTTATAATTGAGTTATAAACTGGAATAGGTTAATAAAAGAATTTATAAAAAGGAAGTTTTTATAAATAAATAGAAATGGAATTTATAAACGTTGTTTTATAAATTCGCAAATGACTTATTTTGATAAGTAAATTGTTGAAACCTATTAATGGAGTTATATTCACGTTTTTGAATAGTGAATAATTCTTTTAAATAAAATGTATAAAAGGATGAAATGTGTTAACGTAGTATATTCACGTTTTTGAATAGTGAATAAGATGTTAAAGAAATTGTTTTGAATGTGATATTTTAAATAGAATTAAAACGATCTAACGAAGTTTTAATTGTGTTGAGATTCGAAACCATAGATTTCAACATTAATTGTTGAAATAGACGTTTTCGAGAAATAAAAGGAAATAATGGACTATAACACTGTTGTTGTAGTAAATGATTTCCGAAAAGAAATGTTTTGTATAGTATTGGGATTTATATATCTATTTTAATTTCGAATCCCTATACTAGTGAATTTGGGTTGTCATAACGATGTTTTACGTAACATTCGTTTTGGCCCAAATAAATATGTTTAAGAGAATGATTTCCTTAAAGAAGGAAATATATACTTAATTTCGATTTAAGTATATTGAATATTTTCCAAGTGTTGAAAATAAATAAAATTTGTGAATTACTTATTAAATAAGTATGGAATTGTTTTCCAATATGAAGTGATATTTAGAATTCATCTTTTTGAAGATAAATTGAAAATGGATAATTGAAAACGTATATCAATAGATATTGTGAAATGTAAATTCAATATGGAATTTATAAAAGAAAGTGGAATCTGTTTAAAAATAAATATTGATTTATTTTTGAAGTGTGAAATTATATATCTAGTGAAGATATTTTTGGAAAATAAATAATTTGGAAAATTATTTGGAATCTGGTGATGTGTGCATATCCAGTGATAGTTCAATAACCGACTATCAATATTTCCCTTTGAATGGGTAATTGATGTGATTTGTTTGAATGTGAATGCTACACTTATTTTTAAATAAGCGCTCACTATTCGGGTTAACCGGGAAAGGACCATGGGGTCGTATAACCCATTCCGAATATGTGATACGTCGATATAATGGCATTGAAGATTGGTGTTGAAGACCCGGTATTTGCGAGAGCGATAGGATGACCTGTCGATTTACTCTGCACCGAGTTGCTCCGGTATAGAGTTCTCCATATGTGATGGTGAATCCGATCAGGATTGTGAATATCCGGATTGCAAGGACTTCTTTGTAAGTGCCTTCGGTTTTGTTCGATCCCGGAACAGACTTGTATGGATTGTATGTCTGACATTACAAGTTGAGATATAAAGCCGATTTCTTTCAAATATATTTCTGTTGGTGGCGAAGAATTTATTCTTTAGCTTAACACCCCTCTCTGAGACGTTCGAGCTCAGAGGTTATATAGTTGAAGTTATCAGCGATATATTCCCAATTTGGTAATGTGACATGCTGAGTGTTGCTGTAAATGATCATTGTGTTGATTATTGTGATAGGATCGTTTATTTGATCGTCTATCTTGGTGATCATTGTGTTGATCATTTGTTGACCCAAAGCATGGCTTTTGTATAAAGTATGTTTTTGTGGACGTGACTTCGTCGAGCCTCACACCCCGGAAATGGTCAAAACAGGAAAGATGCGGCAAGGTTATGAGGGGTAGCTCCCTTTAGGGTATGTACATTTCCTTCTGGATAGAGGTGGTATCATGGTATGGAGCCCAGATATTTAACCTATGTGGTTACTACGAATTTATTACTTTGTGGTTGTTGGTTTTCGGGATCCCGTGAGAAAGGTCGTTTACGATCGGGGAATGGCGTGCTCGTGTCAGTAGTTACCCAGTTAGGGGTAACCCGGCCTTGTGTTGGCAGAGTTCCGGTTTGGTTCTCGAGGATGTCTTTCCAGAGGCATTCTCATGTGGCAATGGGAAGTTCCTTGGCCTGACCATTTGTTGGAAATCCAAAGAAATAATATGTGACTTGTACGGTTTTAGTTGTATAACCTGCTATGGAATGTGGCGGTAACCTGCTATTGAACATAGTTAGCTATAGTAGGCATAGTTCGAAATGTCTATGCTGGCTAAGATTTATATTCTACTTTCGAAATGAATTCCCTACACTATACACTAATAATAATATGAAATGTTCTTTTAATGCGTATCAAGCATCTTTGACTATCATAAGGAGAAATCTCCTCCGATTCTGCGTTTGCATTGTGTGTGTGTGCGGGAGGCCTTATGGTAGTCTCATTTTTAAAAGCATTGCGAATTGAATTTAAAAATATCTCTCTATTTTGATTTTAAAGTTAAATAAACTGTTTTGAGTTCTCACACCAGTCACATGACTGACTTGGAGTTTATTGTTTTCCTTCCTAAACTTTGGGTGCCCACCAATTTCCACACGGGCATTCAAGAGTTAGGTATATCAGGATATTCTGGAGTTGCTGGAGGCAAGCTGGATGGCATGGCGTATTACTAGTTTATATAGTATTTCTTTTTCCGCTGCACTATTTGTTGTTGTTGTAGTATACTCTGATGATATGATGAAATGAAATGTATAAAATGTAATAACTGATATGGTTCTTTGTTTAAAGATTATTCATTTATTTATTATATGTTGTTCCGCTGCGAATTGTGAGATTCTGATGTTGTTCAGTTGTAGTTCTGTTGTTTTCTTTCTGTTCCGTTCTATTTTAAAATTTTGTTCTATTTTTCTTTCCCCTCCATTTTCTATTCTCTCTAATTTCCTATTTTCTCTTCTCTATTTTCTTTCTCTTCTCCAATTTCTATTTTAAAATTTTCTATTTTCTTTTCCCTCTATCTTCTACCTTTTTCTCTCTTTTTCTTTTCTTAAATTCTTTTTAAAAACCCTCAGTGTTCGGTTTTCCGTCGTTCGATTACTCGGCAGTTGATAAAGTGAGTATCGATGTTGAATTTTCGGAAGATGAAGAATCGGGTCCTGACAATGTGGTATCAGAGCTTATGGTTAAGCGACAACCATGGTTCTGTTGGGTATTGTTCATTAGAGATAGAGTCAGTAGTACTCTAGAATGAGTTTGAGTGTAATAATAGCTATGAGAGCATATTTGTTAATGAATATAAAATTGTTTTATATTGTGATGATTGGTTTATTGAGTGGCATATGAACTTTCGTCAGCGTGGTCCGCAAGACTATGCCGAAGGGGTTTCTAAACACTTGAATAGAACAATTCGACATAATATTGTTTTAAATTGGGTAAATGAAATAATTTTACTTGAGTATATTTTATATATAAAGAAATAATTTTTTCAGAATTATTAAAGTGTATATAAGTTGATTGTTTAGTTGTTTGAATAATCTAAATAAAAGAATGATTGTATAAGTAAAATGAATTATAAAGAATTGAATTATAATTAATGTGATTTACAATTGTGAAATAAAACTTATATACGTAAGAAGTGAAACTAATGAATATATTTATGAATATGAGTTGTAAATATAAAAATGAATTTAAGTTATGTGAAAACAAGTGATGTTTATAAATGGAATATAACTTAAGTGATATTGAATGAAGTTGATATTAGTAAGTGATAAATGTGAACTTGAGTTATATGAAATGAAATTCAACTTTAGAAATTGGATTGAATGTAAATCAATTGAATGTGAATAGTTGATATGAAATAATGAATATAAGTGTTAATTCATTAAAATCTAATGTTATTGGAAAGTTGAATAGTTGAATGAAAATCAATTTAATTAAACCAATTGAAAGTGATGGTGTTAAATCAAATTGAATGAATATAAACAAAGGAATTTGGTTGCAATTAATATACATTGGTTGTTATATGATTGTTGATTGATTGTATAAAATTCATTAAGAGTTAATGAAACTGGAAGCTAAAGTGATTGAAATCCAATTGTAAGTAAACCAACTTGAATATGAATTAGTGAATATGAACTAATTGAAAATGAATGTTAGTAAAAACATCCACTATTAATGAATCAAATGTGATTTGATATTGAAAACCTATTTCATTGAATATTAATGAGAATATAAATGAATATTGATTTGATAGTTGGATGATAGTTGGTTGATATTGCATTTGTTGTTTAGTTGCATTTGCTATGTGACATATATAGTTGTTATGGAGATATATGTTGTATATTGAGATTATTGTCATATATGCATGATTCTCATGTTGTTTGTTGAGTAATTAGTAGGTGCGGATCGCGTTTGCTTCGCATTTGGAGCTCGCTTTTGCGCTATATTAGCCGTATATGCTTGCTAATAAAATATAAGGTACATATCTCGGATTACATACCGTACTTTTATACTTTTTCCCTGCGGGATGCCTCATTACTTGATGAGATGTATATTTGTGATATATATACTGTCATTTTTTTTCGGATCGAGCCGCGCAAAGGAGACTATGGCAAATTTTTCCGGAAATTTAAGGCGTTAGAAAATTTTTGAAAAAATTGAAAAATTTTGAAAACTTAAACTTTGATTTTGGAATTGAAAGTTAAACAATAGTAGTTGTTTTTGAAAAGATAACTAAGTATGATTTGAAAACTTAGTAAGTTATTATAAGGAATTTAACTATGAATTTTGGGAAAATTAATAGCTTCTGTAATTTTTCTTAGTTGTAATTTCGAGGACGAAATTCTTTTAAGTGGGGAAGATTGTAACGACCCAGAATTTTTATTAATTAAAATTTGAATATTTAATTTATTTTAAATATTAATAAGTGAATTTATAAGTCGAATAAATTTTTATTTGAATTATTGAATTTAATTGGATTATTAAATCGATAATTTAATACGTTAAATTATGGAAATAATTAAAAATATAGTTAAATATGATTAAAAATGATTTGTAAAATTTTATTTTATCATATGGGGAGTTAGAACGATATTTTAGAACTTTTAAAATCGAATTAAAAGTTAATTTGTGAAAATTGAATATTTTAATATTTAAATCGACTAGTGAAAATAGTCAATTTTTGAACAGTCTCAGAATTGAACGAAACCAGTTCCATTGGATCCGTAATAGTTAGTTATTACCAGATTTCAATTTTCGTGTCAATCGGAGTTATCGTTTGATCGTGGCAGCTCGAAACGCATCGAATTGTTTTTAATTTAAATTTGACGAGTGAAAATAGCCATTTTTCAAAAAGTCTCGGATTTCGACGAAACCAGTTTCATCGGATCCGTAATGTGATATTATTGTAAGGTTTCAAATTTCAAGCCAATTGGATTTACCGTTTGTCCGGTACAAATTAAAACGCCTAGAAATCGACTTAAATCGGTTTAATTCAAATTGAGCGTTTACAGCCATAACTCGCACATACTTCCGAATTAGCTTTTGAAACCTGTTCCATTGTGTCCGGAACGCGGGGTAAACCCTAGAAACGCTGGTTACGGCGCGTAAATCGGAGCTCGGAATTTCCGGATGAATAGTGTTCGATTTTTCTTTATAAATAGCACCCACCTCCTTCATAAATTAAAAAATAATAATAATAAAACCTAATTTCTAACCCTAGCCGCCTATGCTAAAACCAATGGCCAGAAGCTTCCCAAATTCATTCCTTAATCTCTCCCAATCCATACGTTTTTAGAAAAACTTGTCAACATGAAAGTTGTAGATCTTGGCGAAAGCTTTCAATCCATACGGTTGAGATCGTGTTTGGAGCATCAGAGGGGGAGCAGGAGGGGGGCCGACGCCTGCAGTTGCGCACGCAACTCGAGCACGTACAGGTGGCCGAGTTCAACTATGTTAGGGGCGTGAGTAGCTCTTGCCGCGAGCTTTCCATTGGCGCTTCCTGATCGATGTGAAGTGGTTGGTGTTTGGTGAAAAATTTAACCCTAGTATAAGAAATGGGTTCGGCGGCTAAACGTGGATACTGGGTGTTCTTGCGCGTGAGGAAGATGGAGGTGATACACGGCCTGATGTTGAGCAGTGCAAATCCAAGGGCCCAGGTTGCTTAGGGTATTAAAATTGTTAATTTATGTTGTAATTATTATATTAAAAATCGTGTAAACTTCAAAAATCAATATCTTTTTCATACGAGGTCGAAAACGCGCGTAACCAGTTGCATTGGAATCGTATGGACGAGCACTACGCGATGAAATTGGATTGGAGTCGTTTGGAGTTAGTGAGAATTTTTGGTAAAATTAAACGTCCGTTTAATTTTATTCGAAATAAATCGCTAAAACGGAATTAAAATCAAGGTGAGAACTTCTCACTCAATCGAATCAATTTCGATTTTATTTTAAATAGTTAGATTTAAAATATTTGAATGCATGTTTGAATGATGATTGTTATCTATTAATTGTTAAAATAGACATTATACGCCGTTAGTAAGCGGATGTTATTTATTAAAAACATATACCGTGAATATTTCATAAACAGTGAAATTGATATTATATATAATAGCAATATATATATATTGGCATATGTATATATTGGAGTTATTGATTTCCCGCATTTTTTGTTTAGCGGATGAGACCCTATTACGCCGTCTATTAAGCGGATAATATTTAATAAAAACATATACCGCGATAATTTCGTACTGGAGCGAAATTGGTATTGTGCTAATGTTTTTGGATGCAGGAAAACAGGTTGGAGGGATCCAACTGGATTCCTCAACAGTATTTATTTGATTTCAGATATTTTGATATTTGATGGACTATCATATCGATATATGATGTCGTTGTTGTCGTGATTGACTATTTGGTATGTAGCATCATTGGACCAAGTTTTGGAATTTTAAAATGATTTATAAAGTGATTTTTGAGAATATACTATATTTTGGAATTGATCCATTTTAAATAAATAAACGTTATAATTTTTAAAGTTATAAAAAATTATGATTTTTGAGAAATATAGTTAAAAACTGATTTTTGAGAATATGATGCTATTGAGTTTATAAAATAGTTTAATCGAGATATTTTAGAATTATTGTGAAAAGTTTAAATATAGGATTTATAAAATTTACTTATTTTATGAATCAAAATGGTGAAATAATAAAGGAGATTAAAGAAGTTTTAAAAGAGTAATATAAATTGAATTATATTAAGAGATTTATAAATGGATATTTATAAATTGAAATATTGACATTATAAAACGAGTTTTTATAAGTGTTTGAATGAAGTGAAAATAAATTTTGTAAATGAATGGAATTTATAAAATTATAAATGGTGAAGTTATAAATGAAATTTATAAATAGTAAGATTTATAAATTTTGTGAAATTATTAAAGAATATATTTGGATGAAAAATTGAATCTTATAAGTTATAAGATTTATAACTATGAAGTTTAAAAGAACGATTTTGTAAAATAATCGTTTTATAAGTATTCAACTTATAATATGAACTTTTAGTTTATAATTGAGTTATAAACTGGAATAGGTTAATAAAAGAATTTATAAAAAGGAAGTTTTTATAAATAAATAGAAATGGAATTTATAAACGTTGTTTTATAAATTCGCAAATGACTTATTTTGATAAGTAAATTGTTGAACCTATTAATGGAGTTATATTCACGTTTTTGAATAGTGAATAATTCTTTTAAATAAAATGTATAAAAGGATGAAATGTGTTAACGTAGTATATTCACGTTTTTGAATAGTGAATAAGATGTTAAAGAAATTGTTTTGAATGTGATATTTTAAATAGAATTAAAACGATCTAACGAAGTTTTAATTGTGTTGAGATTCGAAACCATAGATTTCAACATTAATTGTTGAAATAGGCGTTTTCGAGAAATAAAAGGAAATAATGGACTATAACACTGTTGTTATAGTAAATGATTTCCGAAAAGAAATGTTTTGTATAGTATTGGGATTTATATATCTATTTTAATTTCGAATCCCTATACTAGTGAATTTGGGTTATCGTAACGATGTTTTACGTAACATTCGTTTTGGCCCAAATAAATATGTTTAAGAGAATGATTTCCTTAAAGAAGGAAATATATACTTAATTTCGATTTAAGTATATTGAATATTTTCCAAGTGTTGAAAATAAATAAAATTTGTGAATTACTTATTAAATAAGTATGGAATTGTTTTCCAATATGAAGTGATATTTAGAATTCATCTTTTTGAAGATAAATTGAAAATAGATAATTGAAAACGTATATCAATAGATATTGTGAAATGTAAATTCAATATGGAATTTATAAAAGAAAGTGGAATCTGTTTAAAAATAAATATTGATTTATTTTTGAAGTGTGAAATTATATATCTAGTGAAGATATTTTTGGAAAATAAATAATTTGGAAAATTATTTGGAATCTGGTGATGTGTGCATATCCAGTGATAGTTCAATAACCGACTATCAATATTTCCCTTTGAATGGGTAATTGATGTGATTTGTTTGAATGTGAATGCTACACTTATTTTTAAATAAGCGCTCACTATTCGGGTTAACCGGGAAAGGACCATGGGGTCGTATAACCCATTCCGAATATGTGATACGTCGTTATAATTGCATTGAAGATCAGTGTTGAAGACCCGGTATTTGCGAGAGCGATAGGATGACCTGTCGATTTACTCTGCACCGAGTTGCTCCGGTATAGAGTTCTCCATATGTGATGGTGAATCCGATCAGGATTGTGAATATCCGGATTGCAAGGACTTCTTTGTAAGTGCCTTCGGTTTTGTTCGATCCCGGAACAGACTTGTATGGATTGTATGTCTGACATTACAAGTTGAGATATAAAGCCGATTTCTTTCAAATATATTTCTGTTGGTGGCGAAGAATTTATTCTTTAGCTTAACACCCTTCTCTGAGACGTACGAGCTCACAGGTTATATAGTTGAAGTTATTAGCGATATATTCCCAATTTGGTAATGTGACATGCTGAGTGTTGCTGTAAATGATCATTGTGTTGATTATTGTGATAGGATCGTTTATTTGATCGTCTATCTTGGTGATCATTGTGTTGATCATTTGTTGACCCAAAGCATGGCTTTTGTATAAAGTATGTTTTTGTGGACGTGACTTCGTCGAGCCTCACACCCCGGAAATGGTCAAAACAGGAAAGATGCGGCAAGGTTATGAGGGGTAGCTCCCTTTAGGGTATGTACATTTCCTTCTGGATAGAGGTGGTATCATGGTATGGAGCCCAGATATTTAACCTATGTGGTTACTACGAATTTATTACTTTGTGGTTGTTGGTTTTCGAGATCCCGTGAGAAAGGTCGTTTACGATCGGGGAATGGCGTGCTCGTGTCAGTAGTTACCCAGTTAGGGGTAACCCGGCCTTGTGTTGGCAGAGTTCCGGTTTGGTTCTCGGGGATGTCTTTCCAGAGGCATTCTCATGTGGCAATGAGAAGTTCCTTGGCCTGACCATTTGTTGGAAATCCAAAGAAACAATACGTGACTTGTACGGTTTTAGTTGTATAACCTGCTATGGAATGTGGCGGTAACCTGCTATTGAACATAGTTAGCTATAGTAGGCATAGTTCGAAATGTCTATGCTGGCTAAGATTTATATTCTACTTTCGAAATGAATTCCCTACACTATACACTAATAATAATATGAAATGTTCTTTTAATGCGTATCAAGCATCTTTGACTATCATAAGGAGAAATCTCCTCCGATTCTGCGTTTGCATTGTGTGTGTGTGCGGGAGGCCTTATGGTAGTCTCATTTTTAAAAGCATTGCGAATTGAATTTAAAAATATCTCTCTATTTTGATTTTAAAGTTAAATAAACTGTTTTGAGTTCTCACACCAGTCACATGACTGACTTGGAGTTTATTGTTTTCCTTCCTAAACTCTCGGTGCCCACCAATTTCCACACGGGCAGTCAAGAGTTAGGTATATCAGGATATTCTGGAGTTGCTGGAGGCAAGCTGGATGGCATGGCGTATTACTAGTTTATATAGTATTTCTTTTTCCGCTGCACTATTTGTTGTTGTTGTAGTATACTCTGATGATATGATGAAATGAAATGTATAAAATGTAATAACTGATATGGTTCTTTGTTTAAAGATTATTCATTTATTTATTATATGTTGTTCCGCTGCGAATTGTGAGATTCTGATGTTGTTCAGTTGTAGTTCTGTTGTTTTCTTTCTGTTCCGTTCTATTTTAAAATTTTGTTCTATTTTTCTTTCCCCTCCATTTTCTATTCTCTCTAATTTCCTATTTTCTCTTCTCTATTTTCTTTCTCTTCTCTAATTTCTATTTTAAAATTTTCTATTTTCTTTTCCCTCTATCTTCTACCTTTTTCTCTCCTTTTCTTTTCTTAAATTCTTTTTAAAAACCCTCAGTGTTCGGTTTTCCGTCGTTCGATTACTCGGCAGTCGATAAAGTGAGTATCGATGTTGAATTTTCGGAAGACGAAGAATCGGGTCCTGACAGAGTGTGTGAAACACGACTACCACTAATGGAAGAGGCTTATATGTTGTGGTTGGAGGTGTTTATCGAGATTGTAGACCTAATGCTGTCTCGAATAAGTTTTGTGGATTATAGAAAGGATTTCTTTGAGTCCAGAGGAAGTCTTTTTCAAGGATTGGAGTATATTCTTGAGTGTGAGGTTGATTTGCTCTCACGTGAGCGGGATTTCTAAAAGTTGAATCTGTCCGCTGAGGAGAAGCAAATGGTGGTATCTTGATAGCTTCAGGAAGGAATAGATGTGTGATGAGATGTAGTATCCATAGATGATTCTGAAATGTTCTTTTGGAGCTAAATCAAGATGGTACTGAAGGAACTGTGATGCCTACTGCAGTGAAGATTCGGATGTTTAGGGATTTTCTGGACCTTAAGTAAGGGTGGTTGTCTTATCTATATTGAAATATGAGGCTAAGGTCGATGAGTTACCTCATTTCGGACATGGTCTCAATTGTTTTTTCTTAAGAAGATAAGTGGTTGGTGTTTGGTTTGGAGCCGAGTTTCTTGAGAAGATGTCGACTCGTCTCAAGGATTTTTGGTGGAATTGGATGATAGTTTTGAGTTTCAGGAGCTTGTAGTTAAGGAAGATCTTTTGGCTTAATAGTAGCATTGAAGTGAGGTTTGGAAGTAGCAGCGTGGATCCGTTTCTTCGATGACTTAGAAATCTTTGGGATTCTACTATCGGCAAACCAGGCAGATAGAGAAGGCTTATCCTTTTCTTCGGGAAACTCAGCAGAGCGGGATATTTGTTGGAAGTGATCTATCAGTTTTATGGTAGATAAGCCATTCTTGAAGATTGATCTTGTTTAGGAAGGTTGTTCTAGTTAGTGAAGAGTGTTCTTTGGAATCTGAACTGAGTAGAATCGCAAAAGTGACTTACGATTAAATTGGGAATCTTTGAGTATTCTTTGAATTGAGGCATCTTATATGGAGGTATAGGCTACTTAAGTAGTCAGAGATTTTTCAGATGTTTTTGGATGAATTCAGAAGTTTACCTGGACCGGAGATTGAGTTTTCTTATCGACTTGGAATCCAGGAGTAATATTGATGATTCAACCATATAGTCGGATGACTCTTAGAGCGAGAAGAGTTTGGTGAGGCAGCTCAGGATTCTTTGGAGAGGGATTAATCATCTAATTATAGTTTAGATTCTGCTGAGATGTTTTGATCAAGAGGAATGGTCACTAAGATTTTATGAGTCGGATGAACAGTATATGGGAAAGATTATGCTCGAGTTCTTTGATAGCATTCTCATCTACTCAAGATCGAAGTTGTGCAACGAAAGCCGAGACAGCAGTTATTCTAGAGTGGGAGCAACCAGAAGTTGTAGTTTTCTTGGATTAAAGTATTTCTATAGGGAATTTAAGTATGAAGAAATTTTCTGGATTTGGTAGGCAAGGTTGTCAGGTGCAACTGTTTGGCTATTCCAGATAAGGGATGTAGGTTTGAAGTCCACTAATGTTTGTGGAATAGAGTTGTGTTTTGGATTTCGGCAAATTTTTGGGAGAGCCATTTTGTTGAGTAGGATCAGGAGATTGATTTGATTTTGGTCATGTTTGTTCTTGAAGCAATCGGCAAGGGTTAAGCTGATCAGGAATATTGGAGGTGACTCAGGATTATCGGAAGAGTTATGCAGTTAAGAATTGAGGAGATTTGGTATGTGCAGTTAGAATTTGGATATTGCCTTAGTTTTATCCGATCAAAAGAGATATAAGATTTGGTAAAACTGGAGAGTTCGCTCTGGAGGTATTTTGAGTTTTTCTGTGTTCTCTGGAGATTAGATTATGATCTACAGGATTGAATTGCCAATTCGGATAACTGGAATTCATTGTATTTCACGTATCTCTGAGGGAATACGTGTATGATTCTTCAAGTGATAGAATCAGCAGTTCAGAAGGATCTGGTAGTTGAGCTGGTTTTAAGTTTAGTATGATATCTTGTTTAGATTTGTAGGATCTGATGAGGGAGTTCTTGGTTATAGTAGTATAGTTAATTAAGATTCTGTAGAGCGAGTATTCCAATATAGGTACCTGGAAAACTCTTGATAATATTAGGAGGTTCTATTCAGAATCTTTGTCTGGATAGATAAAATTGTTTGTTTGAATTGATTGCTATGGTTGCTATGATTGATAGTGTTTGATTTCTGGTTGAAATTTTTTTTTTTTTAAAAAAACTTTTGCTTGGTTATTAAATTATCTTTGCTTTTAAATTTCGGGGACGAGATTCTTTTATGGGGGGAGGAATGTGACGACCTAGAATTTTGAGCAATATCAATTTAATAATCTTTGATAATAATTAAATTGATTTGATCACTTTTATATTATAATTGACAGGTTCAAATTATTTTAAAGATTAATAATAATAATTTGTTAATATCTATCAACATTTTTTCTTAACAATATGAATTGGCAAATTTAATTCTTTTGAAAACTAATGATTTGGGAATATTTATTTTAGCAATTTTAAAATTGGTAAGATTTATTTTTTCAAAAGCTAGTCAAAATATTTTCTATTTATGATATATATGTATATATTAATATATCTTGTAAATAAGAAGTTTTTAATATAATAAAAGCCTTATATTTAAACTGTAATATATATGAATATATATATTATGATTTGGTTTGTGTTTTAAAATTCAATATAGTAATTTTCAAATATAATGTAAAAATGTTTTTCCATTCAAATATGTATATATCTGTATATATTAGAAATGGAAAATTTATTTGAATTTAATAAGTGTTTTCAAACTTTAATGTAATTTGGAAATTTTTAATTTGACTTAATACTTTCGAAAATGATATTTTAGATTTAAGTTAAAGGTTCAATTGTTTTCAATATTCTTCCATCTTAATTTTAACATAAGATAAATTGTTTTAAACTTTATATAAGGAGTTAAATTAAATTTCTCAAATTTATAAACATATGATTTGATCAAAATATAAGTTTCTTGAATTCATATGAATATTTATTAAAAGATAAATATACACATTTTATAATTATATGAATATTACATAAATACATGTATATAGCTTAAATGGATTATTTAAAAGAAAATAACATTTTAAAACATTTAATAAACATTGATAAAATAACTTTTATAAATAAGAATTAAACATAATAACACTTGTTAACCTTTTAATGTATATTAAAAACACTTGTAAGCATATAAGCTTAAGTGTAAGGAAATTAAAGCATCCAAGGGACAAATGTCAAATTCTTTTAATAATTAAATTTAAAAATTAAATTGCAAGGAAAAGAGGAGTTTTATTTTCAGCAAATGTTTTTCTTCGTTCTGAATCAAAAAAAAGATCAAAAATCAAAAGAAATAAAATCTGAAAAAAAACTGTAAAATCTGAAATTGGAAGAAGAAGTTAAATCTGAAAACAAAAAGGGAGATAAGCTGGATATTCACAATCAGAGGCAAGAAGCAACAAGATGTAAACTTCAACAATTCAAATGCTCAGCTGCAAGATTAAAATTCAACATGCACTTCAGATTCATCAAGCAAACAATTTAGTAATTAGCATGCAAATGAATTTAAAAGCCTGGGTAGCAAAATATACAGTTCTGTCTTCTGGGTTTTTTCAAAGGTGAGTAAATAATTCCTTTTAAAAACAGTTTAAACCTGAATTTCATCATGTTAATATAGCTGAGTATCTTAATATTATTGAATACTTGGATTAAAATTGAGTGCCTGTTTGAATTAATATTAGTGGAATGCCTGGGTAGTTGAAAATTTATACTCTGGGTAAATTTAAAATTGACAGTTTCATCATAAAATTCAATAACTTAATTCTGGATTCATATGGGCCTTTGATGTGTAAGTAGAAGTTATTTGTAAATGAGTAATCTATCACCTAAAAATATTTATAGGATTTTAAAGTGCATATTTTACCCAGGGATTGTAAATTTACAGTAAATATTGATTTGGGACAAAAAAATTTGTACTCAGATTTGAGTTTTGACTTTATAATAGAATGGTAAATAAGAAATCATTATTTTAGGAGTTTGAATTACAAATTTTAGTTGGGTAACTTGTGTGAATTTGGGGTTTGAGTGTTTTAAGCATTTTGACCAAATTGTGGCGAACGACGGCAAGGTGGTGGTCGTGGTTGTGCTCGAAGTTGGAGGGGTCAGCAGTGACCCCGGGAAAAATAGTTTGGTGATTTATCTTTGATTGTGGTGGTCGTAATCGTTCGAAGTAGGGTTTTATACCCCGTATATGGTCAGCATGTTCATCGGGGCTTCACGGCGTCGTGAGGCTACCGGAGTAGACCGTACTTGTGCCGTGGGATCTGGGGGTTGTGGCGGCGTGGTCTCTAGTGAAGGGGATGGTCGGTGGTGGTCGAGTTTGATGGTGTGGGTTTTGAACAGTTTTGGTTAGAGGGCTAAATTTCGATTCTCGATCGAAATAATTTTTCTGGGCGATGCGATTTGAAGTGGAGGTCGTGTGCGACCTGGGGAGGGTCGGCGTGAAGTTCGCCGTTGATCATCGACGTCGTGCACGTTTACGTGCACATACGTGTGTTACTGCTTGGTTTTTGGGAAGAGAAGAAGGGGGAAACTCGAAGAAGGTCTCGGGTTCGTGTGGGTTGAGCTCGAAGCAGGGGATGGGTTGGGTTAACTCGGAGTAAACGTGGGTTATACTCGGGGTTTAACGCGGGAATTTTAGTGGGTTACTCGGGTTTTATTCTGAGTAGGATTTTGTTTGTTCAGGTTTTAAAATCAACAGCATATGTTCTTTAAATAGTTTGAAACAAAGGGAATTTGATTTTGTAAACGATTAAGGTTTTAAAACAAAAGTTAAACAGGTTTATTTATAAAACTAATTTGTTTCAAGTTAAGTTTCAAACAAGTTTTTATATATTAAAATATGAAAGTTTTTAAAATAAAATTAGTGAATTTTTGAAACAAAGGTTGTGTTAAATTTTTATTAAATAACTTTGGAAGTTTAAAGATGTAGAAGTTTTCTTGAATATTTAAATTATTTTAATTATAATTGATTTCAAGTATACTTTATTTTTAATAAAGTTTAATAATTAAGAATTTGATAGTCAATTATAATTAAGAATTTTATTAAGTAATTAAGAGTTTGGTTAACAAATATATGAAGATAATTAAGATAAAGTTATTATTTAATATAAATGATTTAATTAGGATAATGATTTCTTAATTAAGAATCTTTTTAATATAGTAAGTTAAGAATCATTTAATTAATTTAAATGATTAAGTTAAATAATTAATTAAATAATTAATTTGTGGTTAATTAAGATAATCACTGATGGGTTAATTTAACATAATTACTTGGTGAAGTAATTAAGTAATTAAGTGGTTAATTACAGGAGGTAATTAAGTAAAAGATAATTACTTTATGAAAAGTAATTAAGTAATGTGATTAAGAGTTAATCACTTGAGTTATTAATTAAAGAATTAATTAATAAAATTAATTAAAGGTTTAAATTATTTAGCTAATGGTTAATTAATAAAGGAATTGAGAGTATTTGATTAAGTGATTAATTACTTGTTAAGTAATTAATTAAAAAGAATTTAATTAACTAAAGTAATCATTAATTAATGGAAATAATTAATTAATTGTTAATTAATAATTAAAGAATGATTAATTTATAATTAAGTTTTAATTACTAAATGAAAATAAAAGTAATTAATTAAAGGTGATTAATTAAAAGTAATTAAAAGGGGATTAATTAAAAGAAATTAATCGAGAGTGTTTAATTGAAAGTAATTAATCAAGTATGATTAATTAAGAATAATTGATCAAATGTGATTAATTTTAAAAGAGTAATTAAGAGGTAATTACTTAGTATAATTAAGAAGTAATTAATCAAGATGATTAATTGAAATTGTAATTAAGGAATAATTACTTAAAGTAATTAAGTAATAATTAATCAAGGATGAATAATTAAAGTGGATAATTAAGTGATGTTTAATTAATTAATTTGTAACTAATTAATGAATAAGAAGATGGATTGATGATAATCCAAGTGATTAAGTAAGAATCAATTTAATTAAGGATTAATTAAATTATTTAAGTTGGATCAACCTTGTGTATGAGTGATTATTGATTGGTTGATTAGTATCATTGGATGAGTTAATGATAATGGATGATATTTTATGTCATTGGTTGACATGTGATGATATGAATGTGATATATTTGAGATGTGATATATGCTGCTTTGTGATATATATGGGTGAAGGTGATAATAGAAGATTACCTATCTGTATTATGAATCATCCATTTATGTTTAAGTGATATGTCTGAAATATCTATTGTTTAAATCCCTTAAGTATAACTTGGACATTAAAATGGCGTTTGGATTCGATGAGACCGGGATCGGGTTTCCATATTTGAATATCCGAAAACCACATCGATTCCAATTAAACGTTAGGTCGTGAATCCAAGTGGAGCAAGTGAAGACTCGAGGTGTAAGAACTATACGTCGGTATAACTCTGTGGGTGATTCCGTAATGAGTTTGATGGAATAGTACTTGTAGGTTCGAGATGGTGATTCAGAGTGCAAGGGCTATGGTCGTTGACTCTGAGGGTGATTCCAAAATGAGTGCAACGAGATAGTGCATTCGGTTTCGTTCGAACCCGGAACGAACTTGTATGGATTGAATGCTTTCAGAACATCGTCAGGTGGACGATGAGCATTCTAAGATTAATATGTTCTATAAAGGTAATCGCAGCCTCAAGCCTCATCAACCGGGAATGGCTAAAACAGGGGAGGTGCAGCAAGGCTTCGTGGGTAGCTCCCACTGGAGACCGAGATACACCCCTGTCTAGATGTCCCTTTTTATTTCGGCTTTGTGGGCAGTTGGTCTGCAGCCAACTACGGGGTGGTCTTATTTGGGACTGTTCAGTAAGGAATGGTCCCGGCCTTGTGTCGCAGGGAAGCGGGCGTACTCCTCGGTACAGTGATCTTAGCCACGTACTGTGACGGGCGGTACCCCAGTAGCCCTGCCATTGTATGGAATCCAAACTCCATTAAGTGCCTTTACGGTTTTGATTGTGCCCAACTATGTTGGAACGTGAGATGTAAGCATTCCAGCTATTTCTGTATTTTATTTTGAAAACCCTAGACACTATTATAATATCACTGGATTTCCTATCAAATGTTTTGGTTAGCGTAAGGCAAAAACTTTTCCATGTTTATGTGTGGGAAGTCTTACGTGATACATTTTTCTTTTCAAAGGATTTTCTAAAGTTAAGCAATCTTAAACCGTTTACTCACACCAGACCCCTGTCTGACCCGAGTGTTTATTTTCTGTTTTATTAAACTCTTGGGTACTCATATTCTGTATGAGTAGTCAAGTGATTCAGGTTATCTTTGACAAATTCTGGAGGAGCTTTGGAGCAGGAGGCTTCAGCGTGTAGATTATAGTTTGAGTTTCCGCTGTGTTGTTATTCTGTATGATGTCTTGAATTGTATTAGACAGAGATGTTCTAACTGTCTAAATTGAGATGTATAGTTGTGTACTCTGATGTGTATGATACTACGTATATGTTCTATATTATATTTAAATCGTTCCGCTGTGAGATTCTGATGTGTGTTGTTTCTTTTTCTTCACTTTCTTTTCTTCTTCTATCCCTTTCTTTCTTAATTAGTGATGCGATTTTCTAGTGATAGAAAGTCGGGTTGCTACAGTTACTAAAACATTATTTACTACAAACCCAAAACACTTCGTATTTAGTCATTTTCTTTAAAACCCTTTTTTAAAGGTTTAATTACATTTATAAGGGCTTAAAACAAATGTTGCACAAACATTGCCATAACAAACCCAAATAATTTAATACTTTTATACATTCCTCTTTAAATTTACTTTTAAAAGATTTAGCTATACTTATGGGTTTAAGATAAGTCTTATTTAAAACATTGATACAAAAATCCAAATCATATCATACTTAATAAGCATTTCTCTTTAAACATGCTCTTAAGATTTAATTATACTTAAGGTTTTAAGACAAGTTTTATTTAAAATATTGTCACAACAAACCCAAAACATTCATTTATACTTAACCTTAAAGTATTCAATATTAAATATCTAATTATATTCTTAAGTACAACAATAAGTGTTATAAATTTTTTTTACTAAACATTGTTTACTACAACACAAAACCATTTCTATACTTGTCATTAACTTTAAAAAATTTATTTGAAGGTTAAAGCATAGTCACATTTATTAGCTAAGGTAATACACTTTTAAGAAATTTCTATAAAACTACTTATTTTATATTAAGCGTTAAAAATCCACAGTCCTTTGCTATATTTATAAAATACTTAATTTAATATTTAAAACTTATATATATAGGAATACCTTTTAAATACCTACTAATATGTTAAAACACTTTTAAAATTGATGAAAAATATATGATAATTACTTACATAGAATATAATGTAAAATAAGGAATTTTGAAATAAATAGAAAAATCAAAATAAATATGTTTTATTTTAGAAGCCACTTAATTTAAAAATTCATAATTAATTGTTAAAAATATATTTAAACCGAAAATCAATTTTAACACTCTATTATAAATTAGAAAAAAATCCTGAAAAATTAGAGAAAGGCACATAATTTAAATATCATTTTTACTCAATTTATAATTTCAAATAGCAAAGACAACATTTTTAGAAATACTGTCTAAAGTTCTGTTGCATGTTTTAAACTTGTTTTGCTACAATTTTGCGCCCAGTTTTTGACACCTTAACAAATGATTTTAGATCCATTCTTTTTACAATAGTTAGTATACTTGGTACTTAGAAACCATGATGAAAAATTCCAAAGAATATCTTTTAATTATTTTATAGAGATTTCCAAAAACAAGTTATTTTTTTCTAAGTGCTCGTATAACAACTATTTCGCTATAACTTTTGCCTCGTTCAACTAGCTATTAAATGATTTGAGCTTCAAAACTTTAACAATAAGAATAATACATTATTTACTTGTTTGAATGGTAAATAATTTCCTAAGAATATATTTTTTTGAAAAAAGGTACTTTATTAAAACTATATAAAGCATATATTTCCTTGATATGCCTCATTAAAACCTTACAACCCCCCTAACCTATATGGGTGCCTTGTAAGGAAAAAGAGTACATATCAATTCCATATATTAACAATACAACAAGTCAGTATAGAGCTAAGCTGTCAAATAGATGGAGGAGTAAACATAAGAAGTACAGTCTCAAAACCATCCGTACGATTAGCTTGCTTCAGTGATCTTGCACAATGCCTATCACCTAAGTTACATAGGAAAAATAAAAGCCATACCAATACAAAACGACGGTCTACTAGGTCTACCACGTTTCAACTGCAGTAGTAAAATCAGTGGGGAGAGAGAGGATACTCGTTCCCAAATTCTCAAATCAAAATCTCTTACTATCAGAGGAACGGAGAAGCTTGATGAGCTTCATCTGACAGCGAAGACAATCTTTATACTTCTGATGCTGAGTAACAAATACCCGATATTCAAGGAGGTCGAAAGAGGGCATGCAGATCTGTTACCTTAAAAAGATTCGACAAGATAAGTTTTTCTTCTTTATTTAATTTGTGGATCTGTATCCTCTGCTGAATAAGATGTTTGCTTTGAATGAGAATCTGATTAATTTTCAATTCAACTGGTTCTTCTGTTCCGTTAAAAACCCTTTTGTTACGCTCGCACCATATATTCCAGATGATAGTTGTACATATGATGCTTGTAATACATGCATTAGTTGGTTGGAATTTTTCCTGAGCTTTTTGGATATCCATCAGAAGGGGGCTGATCTCATAATTGATTCCTTGTTTGATATTGAGTTTAGGAAGGATGGCATCTAAAATGTTTCTAGAGTAAGGACATTGGAAAAAAAGGTGATCTCTATCTTCATTGTGATTAGCGCATAAAGCACACTTTTGGTCTATAGTAGGAGACCATTTGCTAATCCTGTCTTTTGTATGCAATTTGTCTCTGATGGCCAAAAGAGAACAAGTTGACATTTTTGGTGCGCAGCCTTTGTCCCAAATGAGTTTAGTCCATTCATACTCTTCATATTTATTTCTAAAAACATTCCAGGCAGATTTTAAAGAGAAATGGCCTTGTTTGCTAGGCAGCCACCACCAGAAATCATGTTGTATATGATTGAGTATGTGAATTTTCTTGATATCATTGTGAGAACGGATGGGAATAGGATTGAGGTTTTGTTTCCAATTATTATTATATATGAGATTAGAGACCTTTTCGTGGCAACCCCTCGATGTATACATGCTTCTCCATCCATAGTTGTCAATCAATGAAGATCCTTGAATCCATGGATCGAACCAAATGTCAATTGTATCTCCATTCACTATTTTCCTGTCTATATATCCTTTGCACCATTGTCTAGTGTGGGAAGCATTATTGTCCATTCTAACAGTCCAAAAATTAATATTTTTACAATATTTGTTATGCTTCCATCTTGCCCACAGAGAATTACCATTAATATAGTTCCACAGCAGTTTAGTTGCTGAGGCTACAGCTATGTCTTCGATTTTTCTGATTCCCAATCCCCCTTCTCTTTTGGTTTTGCATACTTCATTCCAACTCATTTTATGTGATTTTGATTTCCATAAAAAATTCGCACATAATGAGTTAATCTTATGAATGATTGTTACAGGAAATTGAGCTACCTGAAGCCAACTGCAGCATGGGATGGATAATGGTCTTAATAAGTTCAGCTCTCCCACTGATATTGAGGAATCTGGTTTGCCAATTATTAAATTTTTTGTTGATTTTGTCAATAAGCCATCCAAAGTCTCTAGTTTTCAAGGCATTATTGGAAAGGGGAATTCCCAAATAAATGATTGGCAAGTTATCAATTTTGAAATTAATAATTTCTGCAATTTCCTGTTTATTCCTGGCACCTTTACTGAAAAATAGCCTTGATTTTTCGGCATTTAATTCAAGTCCAGAGAAGTTTTTCATATTTTGTAATATTTGATGGATAGTTTCTGCATTTTTGGTGGTAGCTTTTGTCATTATGAGAATATCGTCAGCATAAAGGAGATGGGTAATTATCGGTTCTACTTGATAAATAGGACTGATATTTCCTTTGATGTGTTCAATGTCTAAATTTAACGTGAGATATTCCATGGCTATTGCAAATAAGTAAGGCGACAGAGGATCTCCTTGTCTAATTCCTCTCGAGCTATTAATAAAACCATATGGGGCACCATCTATTAAAATAGAAAATGAGGGAGTATAAATACACTCATATATAAGAGTAGCAAAAGAGATAGGAAACCTCATAGATATCAGCATATGATGGATAAATTCTCTATTGATCTTGTCATAGGCCTTGTGCAAATCAATTTTCAAACAAAGATTGTTCGAATTTTTTCTATTAAAACTTCTGACCATTTCGTAGGCTAGTAGAGAGTTTTCAGAGATTAGCCTATTAGGGATGAAAGCGTTTTGGTTAAATGATATTAATTCATTCATGTATACTTTCATCCTATTGCATAGAAGGTTAGCAAGAATTTTATATGTGACATTACAAAGCGAGATAGGCCGAAAATCTGACATTTTTGAGGCATCTGGAATTTTTGGAATAAGACAAATGAAAGTGTGGTTAATTTCTTTGATGATTTTACCAGTTTGAAGTATACCATTCATAGCTTTCCAAATGTCCATTTGAATTTTGTCCCAATGAAGTTTGAAAATTTAGAGTTGAGGCCATCTGGTCCAGGAGAACTATTATCATTAATTTGGAAGATAGCTTCTTTGATTTCCTCCAATAAAAAAGGTTTACATAATTAGTTCTTTGCATTGTCTGAAAGAATTTTCTTGCAAATAATGTTTGGAAATTGGTTTGGGCCATGGGGTAAGAAAAAGAGATCTGAGAAATATAGAGAAGCTTCTTGAGCAATTTTCTCTGATGCCGAAGTCCACATACCTTGATGGTTGACCGTAAGATAGTTTTTTCGACATGGTTCGTATTCTACAATTTTACTGAAAAAAATTCCGTTGGCCTGTCCCTCTTAATAAGCCAATTGATTTTCATTTTTTGTTCATTTTCAATGGCCATTTTCTTCATCATATTGTGTAATCTATCACAATTATTGGAGTATAGTTGCAACAGGTTAGCATCAACAGGATTAGCAAGTATCTGGTTATAGATACTGTTATTATGCTCTTTCAGACTATTAATTTTTTTCTGCAGATTATTATGATTACATGACCAATTCTTCAGATTATATTTCACTTTTTTCATTTTGCAAAGCAAAGTATACAGAGGGCATCCAATGAAGTGGGATTCCAAAGCCTCATTGATTACTGGGGTATAGTCAGGGTAGCAGTGCCAAGAGTTTTTATATTTAAAAGGTCTGATTTTCTTTTGAATACTCTGTACATGAAGAATGATTGAAATATGGGTATGGTCACTTAGGGAATGATTACCGAAGTTAATGCCAAAGTTGTTAAATTTGTCTTACCAGTTGTAGTTAACAAAAGCTCTATCAATCTTACTATGAATAGAGAATAAGTTACCTCCTCTCCAAGTGTAGAAATTACCCAAGAATTCTGGTTCCACTAGTTTGGAAATAGTGATACAGTCATAGAAGTTGGGATCTCCATTTGAGTTTAACCTGCCATTGTTTATTCTCTCATTGTTATGAAGAATTGTGTTAAAATCACCTACCACTAACCACGGGAGGTTAATTAGCTTGGATAATGTGAAGATGTCTTCCCATAGATTTTTTCGACCATCTTCTTCATTATATGCATAAATAACCTTGCACACAATACTTATATTATTTGCATTGTGAAGTATCCAGGAAAAGGATTGGTCAGTAGTATGAAGAACAATAGTGGTCCTTATAGAAGAGTCCCACATAATAATGATTCGACTTTTTCGATCACCCGTAGCATTGTGTGACATTTTCCATTTTCTGTCTATTTTATTCATGAAGTTTTCGATAGAATTAGTTGAGAGCTTATTTTCCAGAATTCCAATAAAGGAGTATTTATTCGTTTTAATAATACCAATTACTTCTACCTGTTTGTAGAGGGCATTCATCCCCCTAATATTCCAAATGAGGAATTCCATTAACAACTATTAATAGGAGAGCTAATTTCTTCCATGGGGGTAGCTTTCCCCATGATCTTTGTTTTTTTGGATTTCTTGTTTTTGTTTTTTATTTGGCTAACAAGATTCGACCATTCAGGGTTTTCTATTACATCGGAATTCAATGAAGCTTTAAACTCAAACGGCACTTCCTCTGATCTTGTTTTGCGAGATGGCTTATTTCTGATGGAATGCGAAAGTTCCAGTGTCTCTGGTTCATTTTGTATGACAGTAGTGGGAATTTCCGAGATGATTGAAGCATTGTCCTTGTGAAGAGAAGCAGTAGAGCTTGATTCAGTATGTAATTTGTAGGGGATTGTATGGTTGGGGTCAGTCTGAGTGGCCAAGTTATCTGCTATGTTGTAATCTTCTAACGTGATAGGGTTCACGCAGTCCTTATTTGTCTGTACAGTTTTTTTGTTAACCAAATTGATTTGATTAATTTCTGGAGTCTTATCATTTGTAACTGATTCATTGTGATTATTTTGTATTGGCCCAGTATGAATCTGTTGTTTAGTCTGAATCATTGTTTCCATAGTTGTAAAATGATTAATTGACTTTGTTTTGCTAACACTGTTTTCCGGAGCATTTCCATTAGAATCGATAATCATTTCCGTATCGTTGTTAACTGTGTTACTATTCGCTTTGGGTAGCCACACTTTGCTGAATTGACAATGAATTTCTGAGTGTCCAAAGCTCAAACAATTATAACATACACTAGGTTTCCACTCGTAGATAACTTCTTGCCATATTAGTTCCTCTTTATCGTTTAGGATAGGAAGTTTACTGGGAAATTTAAAGTTGTTATCAATTTCAATAAGAACTCTTGCAAAAGCAATCTTGATTATTCCTTCAGTAAACTTGTCAAGCGTAATAGGAGTTCCGAGCACTGAGGCTATCCGACTAATTCCTTCTTCTGTCCAGAAGTCAAGTGGCAGATTGGGGAGGCGAATCCAGATCGGAATAGACTTAAGTAGGTCTTTATTGAGTTGCATTCCGGGGTTCCATCTTTTCATCATCATCGGTTTCTTGTTATAATAGTATGGTCCACCCTCTAGAACGTTCAGACAATCTTTTTCTTTGCTGAATTTAATCACGTAAAATCCATTTTCCATTGAAAAATAGAGAATTCCTCCGCTGGCTTCCAAACTCTCATAATATACTCTTTGAAGTAAGGATAATACAGCTTAGGTCCGACCACGTAAACAACAATTGCATTTCTCCATTGTTTTCTAGCATCCGAAATAACTTCAGTGGACATTTTTGCGCACTTAAGTGAATTGACTTCGCGGGGCTGGTAAAATTTCAGTGGAATAGACATATGTATATTGTTGCCTTTGACAACCTCATTCCATGCTTTGCTAATTGGGGAGGAAAAATTCCATTTAGTGGGAGGTTGATTGGTATTCAGTGGGAGTTTTTGTGAGTACGTTATAGGGGGAGATGGGTTCTGTTTTTGAGCCGGAGGAACTCGATGGTTACCTGAAGGAAAGGAACGGTCTGATTGACCCGCTTCCTTGGGTTGACGGTCGGTAGAACTCAGCTTGTTTTGTCTCCTCCATTTACGCGAAATCACGGGAATAAATCCATCGTCGTCGTTGGTGGGCAAACGTTCCAGCTGCAGTGGTTCAAAACCAGGAGGATGGTCGGAAGGGGAAGGTGGCGGATCTGGGGCTGGGGGTGTCAGTAAACTAATCGAGGAGGATGCGGCCATGACACAGATTAGGGCGATGAGTGCGATGAACAGGGAGGACGGGGGATGTCAGAAGCAACGAAGAGGAGATTCAATCGCCGGTTGGGGATGGCGGCTAGCTAGGGTTTGCTTTACTTAAAGAGATCATATAGACTTTTCCTAAGAAATTTTCTACAAATTTAATGTTATTTTCCAATAACAAGGAATTTAAAAGTGTCTATATAGCAACTTTTTTACCACTAACATTTATGACTTTGGTTTACATTTTCTATAACTTTTTAAACATATACATCGCTTTCCAAAGCACTTGTATAAGTGTAGATAATAGTCAAAATAATTTAAATTAAGATATATTCACAATTCACTAAATTACACAAGTTATCGTTAAGGGATTCAAAGTGCGTTTATAGCGACTATTTCTATAGAGACAATTGCATATTCAATTCGATATTTAATATCATTAAATTATATAAATATACATAATTCCCAAATTCAAACCACATCACTACTAAACATGCAATAACATATGCACTTAATTAACATGTCCATATTAGATATCCAAATGTACTTGATTTAAGCAACGAAACTCAAAGCTTCTTAAGGCAAGATATTTAAACAATTACATGCTTTGTAGAGAACACAATTAAGGGCTATAACTTTAAGTAGTTAGGGTATGTTATCATAGTTTTAGCAAGAAAATTTAGCAAGTTACCAATTTTTTTGACAAGTTTATAGATTTCATTCAAAGTGAAATAGCTCACTTTTATTCAAACCGAACACTGCCATCTTTCTATTTACATTCAAGAAAGCAACACTACATTTCCTACTCTAACCAGAGCATCACCAAAACCACTCATTCCCTTCCATTTTCTCACGTTCATGACCACCCCATTCGCCCTTACCTACATCCATTAACTCCCTCCTCATGCTCATGGCCTAGGAGATATCTCCTAATATCTCCATCTTTCTTCAACTTTTTAGATGCTAAAGTATGTTCTCTAAGTGATATAAGAACTTTGGTAGAGTTTGAGAGACAATGGAGTTGAATTGATATGATTTTATGAAAGTTAGAGAGGAGGAAAAAGAAGACATTGTTTTAAAAGTGGAATAATGTACAAATGTAGAGGCCTCTTGCATCTATTTATAAGCTTAGGAATTTAAGGTAAAAGACCTCAAAACCTCTTCCTTAGCTATGAAGGAAAAGGAAACCACATGATAAATATGTACCCTTACACACACCATGCTTAAGAAAGTCACCTCTGTGAATCAAGCCTGGATTTAGTGGTCCTTTAGTCCTCTCGTAATGTACTAATTTAATTCTTAGTTTAATTAATTTTGGCTTAGGATGATGGAAGATTTAATTACTTGTCAAGATATTCATATGTTAACAAACTAGTAAACAAGTATTTAAACAATATTTATTTAATGAAAAGTCGATATTTTTACAAACGTTTTCCTATATATCACATTTTCAATATTCATACAAAGTATATATTGTTGTAAATACATTTTAAAAACTAGTTTTTTAACATTAGTTATTAATTAAAAAGTGTTTAACAAGGTTATAAAATGATCGGGAATAGTCGTACGAATAAAATGATCTACGTACAACTTACGTATTCAATTCAAATAGGTTCTTAAATATAACAATTTCTTTCCAATTCTCATTTATTTAAACAAAATCAGTTCTTATATATAACTAAAATTATTTACGTAACATTACTTAAGTTTATAAACATTTCACAAAGACTTATCTTTATCTATAGAACATTTTATCAAAATAAAATTTTATTTGAAAACATTTCAAGACTTAAGTTCCTTGCTTGTATTATACTCTACTATATCCTAACAGTATATACAAAACATACTTTAGCATTTTCCTTCTTAAAATTGTAAAGAAGGTCCAAATTAAATTTGAATTTTATAATCAAGTCAACTTTCTAGACTCTTGATTCATTGGGTTAGGCTAGTAGTTAGGTAGAGTAAGAATTTGGTATCCAAACTCAAAGCTAGAGTCTACTTTCCTTAGATAACCTTAAAGTAAAGACGTTTATTAGTTGGCCCAATAACATTGAATGTTCCATTTAACAAGGATGCATAACAAATTAAACTTCTTTTAACTTATTATCTTTTCAAATTAAAAGTTTTAAAAATTCAACTTTTATATTTTTACTTAAGTACTTAGCTTCAATTTCTATATCAATTTAGAAGTTTTCGACAGTCCAAAATCACTGAAAATTCTATTTTATTTCAACAATTGGAAACTAAGAATCAACATATCGTAATAAGATGCATAACCAAACTGCTCTAATGCAAAGGATATATGCTACCATAGTATAACTTAACAAAAAAAACTTAAGAATTACACACTGGGTTTTATTTCAAATCATTTGAATAGTAATAAATACATATTTCTTTTTGGATATCAATTCATACTTTTCAGGACTAAACTAAAATCGTTTTTGAAACCAATTTCCAAAATATTTTATTTAAAATCCATGGTAAATATTCTATAGACTAAGTAACAACGAAATGATACAAGGAATTAGATCCTACCAAGAAGTATCATATATCCCTTTTACTAAGATGGGTAATATTCAAGAGAAATTCCGACAATCTGAGCACATGTCTCGCCTATTTTTAGCTACCTCCGAGCCGCTTGAACTAGCTAATATATAAAAAAAAGTTACTTTATTTCCCAATCGATTTGCTGATTTTGAGAGTAAATTTGAACTTGAAAAAAATCATAAAATTCTTTTAAAATCATTATTCCTTTAAAATAATTTAAAATAATACTATTATTATTTACTCAGAACTCTTAGAAACTATTTTCAAAAACACTGGGAATTAATTTCACGGATTCTCAATTTAATTCCTTTTGTCTATAAATCATATTTATATAAACTACACTTTTATGTACCATATTTGTATATACCATATTCATATAAATTTACTTTCTTATATAAAGTCATTTCACCGTATTTATCTTTTTGATATCTTACCTTTCCCTTAAAACTATAATAAACAACATTTTAAAAGTTAACCTTTTAATCCAACATAAACTTCGAATGCCTTATCATCAAACTGTGAAACTTAATTCATACGGTGTTTGTCTCAATGTTCCCATGATTACATTCTACCCAACCCATGTAATAAATAGGTAAATTACATATAAACAGGTTAAACGCATAATAATAAATAATATTAGATGCTCCTAAATTGGCCGAGCATGCTTTAGACAAATAATATATGATAATAATTCAATACTATCATTTCCTAACAAACAAACACATCATAAATAACTTATCAATTTTCTTTGAAAATTGTTCTTTTATATATGAAATATAATCCTAGGTAAAATTGTTTCATTTACCAATTTCTAAACAACACTGTATCGGTTTTCTTTGTTTAAGTATGTAGATATCCTTATCGATAGCATGGCGTCCCATGTAGCAATCAGAATTCATAAACCACTCAATAGACCAATTAACACAATATAAAATATTTTATAGCACTAACAAATATACTCTCATATGTATAATGCACATAACTTATAAGGCATTCCATTACCCTATCTCTTAATGAGTCTTATCCAACCAAAGCTAAGGTTCTGTCTTAACCTTTAGCTTTTATACCAAGATGTAATGATCGCCTTTACAACCCTTGAATGTTGACACTACTACATCCACGGTATTCACATGCCAAGCACCCAAGCGTCAGAAAGATAGAAAGTTAGGGTAAAATAAAAGAAGAAAAGAAAAGGAACAAGAAAGAGGAGAACAAAAACATTAGAATCTCATAACGAAATGATAATATATAATATCAAAGTGATCTTTTATAAAGATAACTTCATGGATACAATAATCAGAGCCAACTAACTTACTATCGGCTTGGATAGTTATAACTCCATATCCTTACAATTGCTGATATATATAAAAAGTAATGTAGCTAAAATAAAACTACAATAGGCAATAATCCAACTCTTCTCCAAGAGCTTCAATGAAAATCAATGAAATCTGGAAAATACATGGGGCTGACCAGAGCATTATAAGAACATAACACTCGGATCAGTTTGGTAAGCCAACATGAGGAACTCAAGTCATCTGAATTATTTAACGTTATAAAACCTTTCCAAATAAAGGTAACTCGTATGACCACGCCACACATAAACATAGTACCTTACCATACCCAAACTATTTCATAAGAAGATCTAGTGATATTATAATAATGTCTAGGGTTGAAAAATAAATATATAATATAGCTAGAATGGTTGCATTAGTTGCATTCAACAGCATATTTAGGTGTACAGACAAAACCACGAACGTGCATTTGCATAATGCTCCTACGATAAGAATTAGAAGATGCCTATCCAAGCGCCGTAAATCTCTAGATGAAATATACCATGGAAAACACAACTGGCCCAAAATCTAAACATTTTCATGAATACCCTGAACCAAATATCAGCAAATCCATGCACATAACATCTATAAGCATACTTTAGATAGTGGAGTTAATGTACCCTCTCGAGTTAGCTAAACCGAGAATTCTGCAACCTACTCTATGTTTAGTCATTTTTCAGATGTCAAGGCTACATTTGGCATCTTTCACACAAGTCTTCAATACTTGAACAAATAATGAACCACATATGGATTCCATCATCTCAACGGATTTTAGAACCACATATGGATTCCATCATTCCACTTCCAAAAATTAGAACCGTATCTTAGTCTTGAAGTGGATTTCGATAAGTAGAACACTTACCAATCCTGGTCTATCTAAGAATGAATTGATGAGTTTGGTCTTATTCAACAATAATGTGAATAATTGCTTAAGTGAACTAATTCCTGTACACTGTCCTTAAGCAAGTAAACGTACAAGCACTATCAATTAATCCAAAGTCTGATTAAGTCACATAAACAACTTTTAATTCCTTTTTAATTAATTTATCCTTTTTTAATTACAAACTCTTTTTATTACTAAAACATCTTTTTATCTAAAAACTTCTTTCATTAGTCAAAATTTCCTTCAATGATAATACCTCTTTATTACTCAAAGCTTCTTTTATATACTTATATATATACATATATATATAATATATATACTTGCATTCTATTATTTCATTATTCACATATACTCTTTTCAATACTTAGAAAGTATTCATATACTAATCTCAACGGTATAAGTATATTCACAAATCACTTAACAATGGTTTCCTTTCTTAAAATATAATCAAAGAGGTTAAAAACAAATGTTGTTAAAAAACATTATTACCATAAAACCCTTCTCTTTTAAAAATTAGGCATATAATTATTTATCATTTTATAAAAGATTTCAGTACTTATTATTATCTTTAAAACTTAATTGTTGAAGAAATAATTATATTCATAATATTATTCTAATTTAAAATATAATTTAAGGGTTTTAAAAGCAAACATTGTTTACTACAAATCCAAAACAATTCATATCTAGTCATTTTCTTTAAAACTCTCTCTTAAAGGTTTAATTACATTCATAAAGGCTTAAGACAAACGATGCTCAAAGATAGGCACAACAAACCCAAATCATTTCATACTATTAGACATGCCTCTTTAAAATTACTTTTAAAATATTTAATTATGCTTAAGGGTTTAAGAAAGATGTTATTTAAAACATTTTCACAAAAAATCTAAATCATTTCACACTTAAAAACATTTATCTTTAAACTTGTTCTTAAGATTTAATTATACTCAAGGGTTTAAGGCAAGTTGTATAAAACAATGTCACGGCGAATCCAAAACATTCATTTGTACTTAAGCTTAAATTATTCACTACTAAAGATCAAATTATATTCCTAAGGATAATTAACAATAGGGGTTAAAAAAATGTTACTAAAACATTTTTATTACAACCTAAATCCATTTCTATACTTACCATTAACTTTAAAACATTTATTTAAAGATCAAAGCATATTCACACTTATTATTCAAGGTAATACACTTTTAAGCAATATCCACAAAACCACTTATTTTAACTTAAGTGTTAAAAATCCAAAATCCTTTGTTATATTTATAAAATACTTAAGTTAATATTTAAAACTTATATATATATATAAGAATACCTTTTAAATACTTACGAATATGTTAAAACACTTTTAAAACTACTTAAACATATATATGATAATTACTTATTTAGAATATTATGTAAAATAAGGAATTTTGAAATAAATAGAAAAACCAAAATAAACATGTTTTATCTTAAAAGCCACCTGGTTTAAAAATTCATAATTAATTGTTATAAATTTGTTTAAACTTGAAACAAATTTTAAAGCACTACATTATAAGTTAGAAAACAACCTTAAAAAGTTTAGGGAAAAAATACTTAATTTAAATATCATTTTTACACAATTTATAGTTTCAAATAGCAAAGAAGCATTTCTAGAAATGTTGTCTAAAGTTTTACTACATGTTTTTGACCTATTTTGCTATGACATTGCGTCGATTTTTCAATACCTTAGTAAATGACTTTAGATTCGTTCTTTGTACGATAGTTAGCATGCGATGGATGCTTAGAAACCATGGTGAAAAATCCTAAATAATACCTTTTAATTATTTTATAGAAATCTATCAAAAAAAGTTATTTTTTCTAAGTGCTCGTATAGCGGCTATTTCGCTGCAATTTTTGCCTCTTCGTTAGCTATTGAATGATTTAAGCTTAAAAACCTTTACAATATGAATATATATTACTTACTTGTTTGAATTGTAAAGAAATCCCTAAGAACATTTCTACAAAGATAAATGTTATTTCTCAAGAACGCGAAAGCGTCAACTGGAATTTGGAGAGTTAACTCACCTTTAGATGACCTTTATATAATATAATGTAGATATACATTATTATTTGCATGCTTAACTGATTTATTGGTTTGGTTTGGTTGAATTTTAGTTTTGAAAAGCGATGACATGTGAAATGAAATAAAGGAAATTTTGTAGAGGAATCTGGATTACTCACCATTGTAATTTTAAATTTCAATTATAACTTGTAATATGAATTATTGAATGTCAAAACTTGATAGTTTGGCCATATTGGATATGATATTGATATGTGTTAAAAGTTAAATCTTTTTAGTAATAAAGGTAGTAGTAGCATTGGTTAAGTGTTGTGGTAACTCTTGGTCTTACTGTAGTATTTTTGAAATACTAATATTTGTTGTTTGATTTTAAAATGCTTTTGATTCGAATAACGTCTTTCACTGTAACTTTTGGAAATTTCTATGGCATTTTATTTAGAATGGTTATTGAACTTCTCTACTTTACTTTAACCTTTTTGGAAATGTTCAAGAAGTATTTGTTTTATAGGAAAGTTTGTTATAATAACAGGTATATGTTTTAAAGGAAAAGTGGAATTTATCTTTTATAATGACTTCATGTTAAAAGAAGATAGAAATATTTTGGAATGAATATCTATGAAACGCTTTATATAAAATGCTTTATAAAAAGACTGATTTATAAGTGGTATTTTATAAATAAAAGAAGAGATTTACGAATGATATTTTATAATAGGAAAGTGATATCATTTTGATAAATTGTAATAATAAATCATATTTGTGAGTTTATAGTGATATCTGGAACGATCGTTTTATGGAACATATTTATTCCAATCTTGAACTAAAGATTTGTGATAAGAATATGAGATTTAAATTTGGAAATTTATAAAAGGAATTTTATAAATAAATTTGGAGATTTATAAAAGTAGTTTTATAAATAGGAAAGAGATTTGTAAAAGAAGTTTTATAATTATAATGTTGATGTATAAAAGGAGTTTATGATGGAAACTTATAAATGAAGTGTGTAAATATTAAAGAGATTTATAAAAAGGAGTTTTATAAAAAGGAAATGAGATTTTATTTATAAAAATGATCATTTTAAATTTCGATGGTATGGAAAGTATTCTTTCCATGCTTAACACCAAATTCTGAGGTAGGAAAACTTGTCCCTATCCTGAGAAACAAGAATGTATGTCGAGGCAATGATAGTTTTCTGACTTGTCTGACTTCATTGTTAATTGAGAGACAACACAAATTTGAAATCGAGAAGTGGTGGTAGGTACATTTAGTCTAGTTTCTGTACGACTCATTTACTTACACCAAATGGAAAGTGGTTTGGGTTTAAAGTAAACAATGTTTTTAAATGACATTTGTTTTGGCCCATTTAAATATGATTTAGGAAAAAGGAAATCATCCTTAAGATTTATGTATATGCATATACTATTGATATAATTATATGGATACATCTCCTAAGTATCTAAAATGTAGCATTTATGAATATACTTATACTATTGACATAAGTATATATTAAAGTTTCTAAGTATTGGAAGGGAAATGATTTAGGTGTTTTACTGATGCAATTATGGTAAGTATATTAATATTTTTTAAGTATTGAAAAAATAAAGAGGGTTTGTTAATATATCTTTTATAAAAGTATACGACGCAAGTATTTACAAAATGGTTTTAAATAACGAAATGATTAATTAAAGAGGCTTAGTGGTTGCTTACATGCTTAGTCAAGCTTGGTTAAATCTCTAATTTGTTATTTGTTTATTTGATAGTTAAATAACCGACTATCAAATCATGGCCATTTTTCAAACCATCAACTGCCAATTTGGAGAGACCGGGTTTGGATATGTTATCCAAAAACCACTTCGAACTGCCATAAGTGTTTGAATTGAAGACTAATAGTAGTAGTGCCTTCGTTTTATTAGCCCTATGACAGCTTTTATAGATGAATGTTAGCATTGCATTGTTTTTTGTAGGGAAATGTTAGCATTCCAAGTAGGATTTTCTAAAAGATAAATCATAAACTCAAGCCTCACACCTGGTAATGACAACATGAGTTATTCCACTGGGCTATATAGTCCACTACTAGTAGGGTACGGTCATCACTTGATGTAGATTGAAATTTATGGATTTTGTACACTGGGCCCAAGGAAATGGTTTGTCAAGGTGATAACTGGGGTGACGATCAATCTAGTAAGAGGTAGGCCGGTCCTGATTCGCCGAGGTGAATAGGTTTGCATGCCTAGTACATTTTCTCTAGAGGTGTATTGTACGAAAGATAGTCCCTTGCCTTGTCATTGTTGGAATCCATTCTCTATACATTCATTACGGACTTAGTTGTATACTAAATATGTTAATGTGAGATGCAAGCATTTCAGCTATGTTATATATTTTAAACCCAAGACATTATTATAATATAACAAGATTTTCCAATCAAAACGATTTGGTTATCGTAAGGTAAAAACCTGTTGTTGTTAATGTGTGGCGTGGACTTACGAGATACCATTATTTTTGAAAGATTTTGTAATGACCCACTTTTCTGTACAGTCTAAGCTGACAATAAACTGCACGTGTCAACTCAGAATACACAAAAGGTGATTGTTAGGGGTGAAAAAGAAAGATATAGAAGAAAATAGAACAATAACACAGAACCACACAAACGCAAAGGAAAAAAATATAATATATAATAATAGATGTTTAGACAAAAGAATCTGTAGCTGTAAATATATGTACAATCATCAGAGTACAACAATCAGTACATCAATATGGATAATTATTGTAACTTGTCCTCACCAGTGTAGACTATAAAGTCTACACAAACAGCGGAATATAATCAAGTACAAGTATACGTCTCTATCATCCAGCTCATCTCTTGAGCTCCATAGTATCCTAACCTAAATCTGTAATACTCGGTCTGACCCGAGCATTATAATAAAATGACACCCGAGTCAATCTGAAAAACCAGCGTGAGAAAACACACTCAGTTTGAATTATTACTATTTTCAAAATCCTTTAAAATCAAAGGTATCTCGTAAGACCAAGTCACACATAAACACGACGGTTTTTTCCTTACGATAACCAAAACATTTAATATCAAAATCATATGATATTATACTAGTGTCTATATAAAATAAATTAGAAAATAGTTGAAATGCTTGCATCTCACGTTAGCAATATTTGACATACAATCAAAACTGTACAGGGTCGTAATGGATATTGGATTCCATGCAATGATTGGGCAACTTGAGTACCGTTTATCATAGTACACCTCTAGAAAAATGTATCGAGATCGTACCTAATGATCCCTGCGGACATAGGACCGGCATACCCCTTACTGGATTGTACCAAATACTTTATCACCCCGGGTATTCCCACCCTTAAACGAGCGCTCTCTTTTCCATGAGCAACCATATCCATTAATTTTAAATATAATATTGCCAAGGATATCTAGAAAGGTGATAACATATGCAACTTGGGTGCGACCCACTTAGCCCTGCTGCATCTCCCATGTTTTAGTCATTCTCGATTGATGAGTGTAATGACCCAGATTTTTCGATAGTTAATTCTAAATATTTAAATAGTTTAAATATTGGATTTGGATTTATAATTTAGTTAGTAGGATTTTAAAGCTAGTATTTCAAGCGATTTCGTAAATTTTTTAAGTGGTCAATTTAATCGACACGTTAAAATAGCGATCCAGGACATAGTCTCAGAATTTGATGAAACTAGTTCCATTGGATCCGTAATAGCGTATTACTGTCGGATTTCAAATTTTGTGGTGTTTGGATTTTTCATTTGATCATACGTGATAGAAATACACTGAAATTTATATCGAAAATTCAATATAATAATTGGGTCCAAAAAGCTGTCTTCTCCATACGATGTAATTGGGACTCGAAACATTTTCCATTGCATTTGAAATAAGGGTACAACATATAAATGCATAGCGTCATGTCTCGATAGGGGTTCGAAATTTTCGATTAAGAAAATCAAGATATTTTAAAATATTAATTAAATAATGTCTAGTCAGATTTCCCTTCAGCCGCTATTACATCCCTTCACTGTACCCATCCCCCTTCTACATGCCACATACGTATCCTTCGTCCTCGTTTATAGACCAC
Organism: Allium cepa; assembly: GCA_030765085.1. Lineage (NCBI taxonomy): Eukaryota > Viridiplantae > Streptophyta > Magnoliopsida > Asparagales > Amaryllidaceae > Allium > Allium cepa. Next base: position 328,238,731 of record CM060940.1, read on the forward strand.
GACCTCCCTTTCAAAATCAACATAGCAAGAAAAAAAGGGAATGGCTCGGCTGAAATCGATCATACGAAAAAAAAGAATTCAAACCCACTTTCTGTTTTCTTCGGTTCCTCAAAAATCAAATTCTCGTCCGAGTCAAAAAATGTAGTCGAATTCCGAATGCCTGGGAGAAGCAGCTTCGAACTCGAGCACGGCAGCGTCGGCGTCTCGATGGTGAAGCAGCGAAGGAGATCAGCGAAATTATGAGCCTGGGAGGGGATTACACGTGAGGCGACAGCGGAATTGTAGGCGTCAAACTCAGGCGATGGCGCGTAGCAGTAGACGCACTCACGTGCGATTGGAAGAGGGGTTTCATGAGGCAAGGTCGATGTTGAGGTGGGCTTGGCTGTAGGAGTAGGGTCCGGCGAAGTAGCGGCGGGGAAGATGGCATGGCAACTCAGGGAGGTGCTATCGGAGGCGGTGGCGGTTTTCCCGGGGAAGAAGGTGGCCAAGCCGTGGTGGTGGTCGGAAGAAGGGATTGGCAGCGATGCTTATTTGTATTGATCGACGTGGATGCAAGCCTAGCTCTGTGTAGTACTGGCCGAGATTGATTTGGGTAATTATCTTAATTATCCTAATTATTTTAATTCATAATTCAACTAGCTATGTTTGGTTCAAATAAATTTATATGTTAATAAACTTATAACCACTTTTATATGCAGTCCAATTAACGCAATAAGTCACGTGGGATTTGCAGCAGCAATTTTCATGCATCGAAATAAATTTGGAAATTGGAACAATTAACAATTTAGAAAAAAAATCAAGGTGAGAATTTCTCATTGGTTGGGATTATCACATCTAAATTTAAACGTTTAAATTTAAATTATTTGATGCTTGATTGGATTAGTAGAATATAGTTTTCTGTTGGATTATTATATATTTATATGGTAGTATATATATTGGAGTGATTGATATTTCCGCCTATATATAGCGGATGAGACCCTAAGCGCCCTGTATAATAGCGGATGACTATATATACCGCAAGATCCCCCTCAAAATGGGATTGGTATTTTTGTGTTGTATTAACATTTGTGAATGCAGGGAAACTGGTTAGAGGTATCCAACTAGATCCCTCAAATATATTGTTTATTTTTCTTACATAGTGATATATGATGTAAGTAGGCAATCTGTTATAGATTATAGTTGAATTGAAATTTATTGGATGTTATTGTAGCCTTGGCCTGAATTTTGATAATTTAAATACCATAGGTATTTTTTTAAAATTTAAGGGGTAAAAACGGAATTTTTGATATAAAAATATTCGTATTGGAGTTGGGAATTATTTTAAGGAAATTGATTTTATTTTTTTTTGATTTTTGGTTATACTTAACTACTGTGAATTATTAAATAAAGATTTTTAAAAATGAATTATATAAGATAATTTAAAAATGATATTCTGGAAATATATAAAGGTGTTAAAATCAATATTTAAAATAGATTGAAAGTATAAATGGAATTTATAAGAAAGGAATTTATATAATGGAATTTTTAAATAATATTTGTTTTATAAACAGGTGAAACCAAAGGGGTTATGAAATTTATAAATGATGTTTATAAATAAAGGAATTCGAAATCAGATGATAGTTGGAAATATAAAATTCATTGGGTTAATTTATATTAAAATATGGAAACAGGGTTGAGAAAAATAGTAGATTCTATTTTTGGATCAGAATGGTTAGGGAATCGAAAATAAATCGATATGTTGTGAAATCGAGTGAAAGTTATAAATTAAAATTGGCTATCAAGATTTTAAAATATATTTTTGTTTTTTAGAAGTTAAGTTTGTTACAAAAGGAAAACTATATTATTTAAATTATGGAATTTTAAACTAGCTAGTATTAGAATACTTCGAAAAATGATTTTTAAATATTTAATATTTATTGAAATAAAATTTTTACTTTTTATTTTCAACTTTTATAAATTGATTTATTTCATTTTAAATGAGTTATTAATGTTTTATTAACAATGTTCAATACTTTAAATAATAAATTAAAACATATTTTAAAAATAAAAATATATTAGTATTCTTTAAAAATGCCCATATATATATATAGTTTGAAATGATTGAAAATTTAGTTATAGAATTCTCTCGAGATGTGTAAACGGGTTTTAATATAAAGGTGGGATTTTATAAGAGAAATCTTATAAATGGGATTCTAGAGACTTAAGGAAAATTTCAATGTTTAGATGCGATAACTTCGAAAAGAATTTGAATTCATTTAAAGATGTTATAAATGGTCGGTTGAGATTATAAACAAGTATAACTGGTTTGGAAATCATAGGAAGGATTTATTAAAAATCCGTAGACTTATGAGATAAGCTATGAAATATTGCCAAATTAATTCTTAAATTGATTTTGAAAATTATACGTACAAATATTTTCCTAAGTATTGAAAGGAAGGTTTTGGAAAACATTTTAGTGGGAAAAGATTTGGACTAGAACTATTTTCTAAGTGTTATAAAAATGGAAGTTGGAAATATTTCTAAGTATTGAAAATGGTGAAATATCCTATTATGGATACAAGTGTTGGAATTGTTCCAAGTATAGAAATATCGAAGAGATTGAATATATATCATGGTGAAGATGTTTTGAAATAATTATTTTGGAGATTTACAAAATTGGGCCTAGTGACTGCTTATGGATGTTTTATTGGCAGTTAAATAACTGACTATCAATATTGGCCAATTTGGCTAATCATTCGAAGAACAGGGATTAGATTTAATTATTCGAATACCACTTCGATCCGGTTTGAACGTAACGAATGAATACCTGAAGATGATGAAGGCGGTGATTCGGTTTGGCTAGACCCAGGACAACTTGTATGGATGAATGCTATCAGAACTTCATCATTGGAGGATGACAGGCATTCTAAGTAGAATTATTTCTTGAAAGGTAACGCTTAGCCTCAACCCATTTACCGGGAATGATTCAAATAGGGGAGATGCAGTAAGGCAAAGTGATTCACACCCAATTAGGGTATGTTATCACTTTTCTAGATGTCCTCGGAAACCTATTTATTATGAATATAGTTGTGCATGGAAGGAGCGCTCGATGGTAAGGGTAAGAACACCCAGGGTGTTAACATATTCGATCTATCCAGGTTAGGGGTAGGTCGGTCTTGTATAGCAGAGGAACCTGGAATGGTCCTCGGTACATTGTCCTAGAGGTGCACTATGACGGGTGGTACCCTAATAGCCCAGTCATTCGTTAGAATCCATTCTCCAATACGAGCTTATGGTTTTAGAGCCTAGTTTGCTGAAATTTAATTAATGTTACAATTTTAGCTATTTGAATGAGTATTTGTACTTAGACACTATTATAATATCAGATGATTTGATAAAAATTGTTTTGGTTATCGTAATGGGGAAAACCCGTCATGTTTCTGTGTGACCCAGTCTTACGAGATACCTTTGTTTTTCAAAGGATTTTAATAACTCTAATAATGCAAACTGAGCATGCTTTCTCATGTTGGTTTTCCAGACTGACACGGGTGTTATTTTATCATAGTGCTCGGGTCAAACTGAGTATTATGGATCCAGGATAGAATGCTGTGGAGCCCAGAAGGCTAGCTGGATGATAGAGACGTAACTCTGTACTTGATTTATATTTCCACTGTATGAGGACAAGTTATTATAACTGTCTAGATTGCTGTGTTGATTGTTGTACTACTCTGATGATTGTAAGTATATAAACTGTTACAGGTTCTTTTATGAAAAAATATGTTATTATATATTATATTTTGTTCCGTTGCAATTGTGAGATTCTGTGTTGTTGATTATTTTTCTTCTATCTCTTTCTTCTTCTCTACCTCATTATTTTCTCTTTCTTACAATTTGGGTTGAACATGAGTGAATTATTATCAACTCAATGGGTATGGAACTGTGGGTCGCTATATTTAGTATAAGAGGTGAAGGTTAAGCGTAAACCTTGGCTTTGGTGGAGATTATTCATTAGAGATAGAGTCAGTAGCACTCTAGAATGAGTTGAATGTAATAATAGCTGTGAGCACGTATTTGTTATCGAACATAAATAGTTTTATATTGCATTAATTTATCTGTTGAGTGGTATACAAATTCTGTTCGAGTAGAGGGACGCCACTAAATCGATAGGAGTTTCTAAACACTTAAACACGGTAAACCGACACGGTATGATTTTGAAGCTGGTAAATGAAATTATTTTACCCAAACTATATTTTGATATAAAAGGAATAATTTTCTAGAAATTATTATAGTAGATCGATGTGTTTGGTTATTATTATATAACCAAAAGAAGATTTAAAAATTGGAAATGGTTATATATGACCAAAGGAAGATTGTATAATTATGAATTGTACAAATGAGTAAAAACTTAAAAAGGACTCAAACCAAAATTTTGAGGTTTAAAACCCTGGAAGCTTTAATAAATGTTTTAAAAGGGATTTTAACTAAGAATTTTGAAATTTCGGAATTCCAGAGGTTGGGAAAATATTTTTCGAGGTGTTGTGAAAAATGAAATAGCCTTATTTCTTTGAAGAGATTCTTGAAGAAAAATTGTTTTAAATGGATTTTGGAAGTAAAATAGCACTGAACTTACTTCAATCATCGTAAAATAGTTCTGATGATGATGGCCACATCATCAATATTCATTTTCGAGTTTCTAAGTGATGAATTGCTACCAGGGTGGTTCAATATGGGGATTTTTGGGGAAAACATGTATTGTTTTGAAAAAAGTTCAAGGGAATTATTTTGGATAAAATCAAGTTGATTTTGAAATTGGAAGGAAGTGGTTTGTTAAACCAAAAAGAGTATATATGTACATATTTGATTTCAGAGCGATTCGAAATAAATACCGGGTATTTGAATTTTGAAATCCTTATTAAATGTCCTAGAAACATCAGAAAATAAGTTACGAACTTATAAATGGTGAATAATTTAAAGGAAAATATGGAGTTTGAGTTTTGGGAAATAAATTTTAACTAAGTAAGTAAAAATACATTTTGTAAACTGAATTTAACTTAGGGAAAGTTTTATAAATTTATTGGGGATTTGAGACAATAAAAAATTCGAATGGTGAATTTGCTGTATAAATATAAATATGAATATAAATAAGGAAGTGGAAAATTTTGAAATTGGAATTGAATTCTTACTTGATTTAAATTGAGCCAATTAAAAATAAATTTGTTTGGAGTGAAATTTAATTTAAGTATGAATAACTCGAATATGGTTTTTAAATGTTGGTTAAAAGGAATTGGAATTCAAATAAAAAGATGAATTAGATTTGGATTACATTGAATTTGATTAACTATGTAAATGTGGATTATAAAGTGACTATATAACTATAAGTTATAAAATTTGAATTGGATTAGAAATAATAATGAGTTGAAGTAAATATAAATTTTGAAGTGTGGAATATTATAAAACCATATGGTATAAATCTGGAACGGAATAAAATTTGAGTGAAAATCTTGAATTATGAATAAATAAATTGGAACAGCTTATGAAAATTGAAATAAATTGAATAAAAATATATTTAGGCTATAAATAAATGTATAGTCTAAAGTTAAAAATAAAAATGGGAATATACTTGAGTATAGAATTGATGGAAATGTGAAAATAAGTTGTGTAGCCTATAAAATTGAAAAGTTAAATAGAAAACCCAAAATAAAAATGGAATAATACTTTAAAGTGAAGAAATAAAGCTCAAACTTGAAGTATAAAAAGGAATTTGAACTTAAGAAAATTAGAAGAAGTGATTTTTGAGATGAAAATCATATATTAAGTGTAAATTTGAAGTGAATTAATTTGATAATTAATTAGTTAAATGAATATGATGGTGAAAATTATCTTGGTTAAGTTAAAATTGGATGGTGGATAAAAAAAATGGATATTGGAAATAGAACTTAGGTTGTAAATAAATTTGACTTAAATGGTAAGCGAATAAATTATAATTAGAAATATTGTCGAATAAAACAGAAATGGTTTGAAATAGTGATGACTTGAGTGTAAATAAATTGAAGATGGCCTTGGATACGAAATAAATGAATTCGAGTATGGAATTAAAATTTGACGTGGACAAAATGAATGAATTAATTAAACAAATTAGTAATTGAAATGAAATTGGACTGAATAAAAATCAAATCAAAAATTTGAAATGGAATTTGGTTGCAAAGGAAATAAACTTAAGTTATATAGTGAATTAATTGGAAATAGATAGATTAACATAAGTAAATATTTAGATGGAGGCTTGATTCAAGTAAATTTGTAAAGGGGGTCTTAAATAAAGTAGCATGGAATGATTCCGAGTTAAAAAAATGAATTTGAATGTAATGAAAGTGGATATGAATGAAATTCAACTGAATTGATTGTAAATAAATTTGAAATGGAACGGAGTTGAAAAAAATTGATTTAGAGTCAATTTAAAATAGCTATAAGGTAAAAAATATATTTTATTAAATGAATAGCGCCAAATTTGCATAGAAAATTGTTGCTCGACGCAAACTAAAGTAAATAAAATTCTATGAATAAATAGAATGTGATTAAATTGATTTTTAATCAATTTAGAGTGGATATGGTTTGTTTGGTATAAAAATGAAATTGAATGCAAATAATTTGGTTGCAAATCATTTGAATTGAATATAATGATTATGAATCGATTGAAAGCAATTAAATTTTTGTTGGAACATTATAATTGCTTTTGATTATGTGTTAGAATGCAGTGTTTATGAAGTCTATATGTTTATCCATTTAAATGAATGAAATGTTATAAAATTTTATGATTGTATTACTCATGTGTTTAATATTGAGTAACTACAGGTACAGAGGGACTATTTGGCTAGATTTGGGTTGCGTATTTGCATATGAAGAAAATGCTCACTTAATAATGCTTTAAAATGCTAAATAAGGCACGTTTTCAGATTAAATATCGCAAAATATAAATATTGATATATATTTTTTGTTTTTACACCTTGTAGGTCGATGTATATATATTTATCTCTCTTGTCATATTGCAAAAGGTCCTCCATACAAAGGTGATTTTGCCAAAAAAAAATTGGATATTTAGGGTGTTAGAAATTTTTTGGAAGTTTCTTTTGTTAATGACAATTTGTCTTCGAATTGTAATTGGAATAAAGGATATTGGAATTAGAATTGAAAACTAATTGTTTTGGTTGAAACTAAATAATTGAAAAGGTGAAATATCGAGTTTCAACTAAGTGGGTTTTTGATAGGATAATGGGTTTGGATCGTTCGTCCTACCTTAGCAATTTCGCAGACGAAATTCTTTTAAGGGTAGAGGAATGTAATGGTACAGATTTTTCGACATTTAATTTTAAATATTTAAATGGTTTAAATATTGGATTTATAAGTTAGTTAGTAAGATTTTAAAACTAGACTTTCAAGCGATTTCGCAAATTTTGAAAATGGTCAATTTAATTGACATGCTAAAATAGCGATTCGGGACACAGTCTCGAAATTCAATGAAACTAGTCCATTGGATCCGTAATAGCATACTATTATCGAATTTCAAATTTCATGGTGTTTGGAGTTATTGTTTGATCGCACGGGATCGAAACGCTCTGAAATTTATATCGAAAATTCAATATAATAATTGGGTCCAAAAAGCTATCTTCTCCATACGATGGAATTAGGACTCAAAACCTTTTCCATTGCATTCAGAATAATTGTATAATATTACAAACGCCTAGCAGCACATCTTGATAGGAGTTCGAAATTTTTGGTTACGAAAATCAAGATATTTTAAAATTTTAATTAAATAAAGTCTAGTCAGATTTCCCTTCAGCTGTTATTACATCCCTTCACTATACCCATCCCCTTCTATATGCCACTTATCTGTTTTACGTTCTCCTTTATAGATCATAACCTCCCTTTCAAATTCAATAGAGCAAGAAAAAAGGGAATGGTTCGGCTAAAATCGATCAAACGGAAAAAAAGAATTCAAAGCCGCATTCCGTTTTCTTCTTCCTCAAAAATTAAATCCTCGATCGACTCAAAAAAATACGAAGTCAAATCATGAATGCCTGGGAGAGGCAGCTTCGAACTCGAGCACAGCAGCGTCGGCGTCGCGATGGCGAAGCAGCAAAGGAGGGCAGCGAAATCGTGAGCCTGGGAGGGGATTTCACGCGAGGCGATGGCGGAATTATGGGCGTCGAACTCAGGCGATGGCATGTAGAATTGGACGCACTTGCGTGCAATTGGAGGAGGGGATTCACAAGGCGAGGTAGATGTTGAGGTGGGCTTGGCTGCAATAGTAGGGTTTGGCGAAGCGATGGTTGGGAAGATGGCGTGACAACTCAAGGCGGTGCTACAGAGGCGGTGGTGATTTTCCTAGGGAAGACGGCGGCCAAGCTATGGTGTTGGTCGGAGGAAGGGATTGGCAGCAACGCTCATTTGCATTGATTGACGTGGATGCGAGCCTGGTATGGTGTAGTACTGGCCGAGATTGATTTGTGTATTTATCTTAATTATACTGGTTATTTTAATTGATAATTCAACTAGCTATGTTTGATTCAAATAAATTTAAGTGTTAATAAATTTATAACCCCTTTTATACTAGGTCCAATTAACGCAATGAGTCAAGTGAGATTTGTAGCAGCAATTTTTACACATCGGAATAAATTTGGAAATTGGAACAATTAACAATTTCGAAAAATCAAGGTGAGAATTTCTCATTGGTTTGGTTTACCACATCTAAATTTAAATGATTAAATTTAAATTATTTGATGCTTGATTGGATTGATAGAATATATAGTAATATATATATTAGAGTGATTGACATTCCTGCATATATATATATATATATATATATATATATATATATATATCGGATGAGATCCTAAGCGCCCCATATAATAGCGGATTACCCTATATACCGTGATATCCCCCATCAAAGTGGGATTGTCATTTTTATGTTGTATTAACATTTGTGGATGCAGGGAAATAGGTTGGAGGGATCCAACTAGATTCCTTAAAAATATTATTTATTTTTCATACATTGTGATATATGATATGAGTAGGTAATCTGTTATACATTATTGTTGAAATTGAAATTTATTAGACGCTATTGTAGCCCTGGCCTGAATTTTGAAAATTTAAATACCATAGATTTTTTTAAAATTTAAGGGATAAAAGGGAATTTTTGGTATAAAAATATTCGTACTGGAGTTGGAATTATTTTAAGGAAATTGAGTTAGAATTTTTATTTATTTTTGGTTATACTTAACTATTGTGAATTATTAAATAGAGATTTTTTTAAAATGAATTATACAAGAGAATTTAAGAATGATATTCTAGAAATATAAAAAGGTATTAAAATCAATATTTAAAATAGATTGAAAGTACAAATGGAATTTATAAGAAAGGAATTTATATAATGGAATTTTTAAATAAGATCTGTTTTATAAATAGGTAAAACCAAAGGGGTTATGAAATTTATAAACGATGTCTATAAATAAAGAAATTCGATATCAGATGATAGTTGGAAACATAAAACTCATATAGGAAATTTATATAAGAATATGGAAACAGGGTTGAGAAAAATAGTAGATTCTATTTTTGAATGAGAATGGTTAGGGAATCAAAAATAAATCGATATGTTGTGAAATCGAGTGGAAGTTATAAATTAAAATTGGTTATCGAGATTTCAAAATATAATTTTGTTATTAAGAAGTTAAGTTCGTTACAAAAGGAAAACTTTATTATTTAAATTATGGAATTTTAAACTAGTTAGTATTGGAATACTTCGGAAAATGATTTTCAAATATTTAATGTTTATTGAAATAAAATTTTTAATTTTTATATCCAGCTTTGTAAATAGATTTATGTCATTTTAAATGAGTTATTGGTGGTTTATTAGAATGTTCAATATTTTAAATAATAACTTAAAACATATTTTAAAAATAGAAATATATTACTATTCTTTAAAAATGCTCATTATATATATAGTTTGAAATGATTGAAAATTTATTTATAAAATTCTCTCGAGATGTGTAAACGGGTTTTAATCTAAGGATGAGATTTTATAAAAGAAAACGTATAAATGGAATTCTAGAGACTTATGGAAATTTCCAATGTTTAGATGCGATAACTTTGGAAAGAATTTGAATTCATTTAAAGAAGTTATAAATTGTTGGTCAAGATTATAAACAAGTACAATCGATTTGGAAATCGTAGGTAGGATTTATTAAAAATCTAGAGACTTATGAGATAAGTTATGAAATATTGCCAAATTTAATCTTAAAATGATTTTGGAAATTATTCGCATAAATATTTTTCTAAGTATTGGGAGGAAGTTTTTGGAAAAAAATTTAGTGGGAAATGATTTAGACTAGAAATATTTTCCAAGTGTTATAAACATGGAAGTTGGAAATATTTCTAAGTATTGAAAATGGTGAAATATCCTACTATAGATACAATTGTTGGAATTGTTTCAAATATAGAAATATTAAAGAGATTGAATATATATATATATATCTTGTTGAAGATGTTTTGGAATAAATATTTTAGAGATTGATAAAATTGGGCCTATTGACTGCTTTTGGATGTTTTATTGATAGTTAAATAACCGACTATCAATATCGGCCAATTTCTTTAACCATTTCGAAGAAACGATGATCGGATTTAACTATCCGAAAACCACTTCGATCCGGTTTGAAAGTAACGAATGAATATCATGAAGATGATGAAGATGGTGATTCAGTTTGTTCAGACCCAAAACAACCTGTATGGATGAATGATATCAGAACATCGTCATTAGAGGACGATGAACATTCTAGTAGAGTTGTTTATTGAAAGGTAATGCTTAGCCTCAAGCCTAATCAACCGGGAATTACTAAAACAGGAGAGATGCAGCAAGGCTAAGTGAATCACACTCAATTAGGGTATGTTACCACTTTTCTAGATGTCCTCGGTAACCTATTTATTATGGATATGGTCGTGCATGGAAGGAGGCTCGATAGTATGGGCAGGAACACCCAGGGTGATAACATATTCTGTCTATCCATGTTAGGGGTATGCCGTCTTGTGTAGCAGGAGATCCCGGCATGGTCCCCGGTACATTGTTTTAGAGGTGTACTGTGACGGACGGTACCCCAGTGTCCCAGTCATTCGCTGGAATCCATTCTCCAATATGAGTTTACAGTTTAGAGCCTAGTATACTGAAATTTATTTAATTTAACAATTTTAGATATTTGAATAAGTATTTTTACTTAGACACTATTATAATATCAGATGATTTTGAAAAAAACTATTTTGGTTATCATAGGGGAAAAACCCGTCGTGTTTATGTGTCACGCGATCTTACGAAATACCTTTGTTTTTCAAAGGTTTTTGATAACTCTAATAATGCAAATTGAGTGTTCTTTCTCACACTGGTTTTTCAGACTGACTCATGTGTCATTTTATTATAACGCTCAGGTACGACCGAGTATTTCAAATCAAGGATAAAATGTTATGGAGCCCAGGAGGCGAGCTGGATGACAGAGACGTATCTCCGTACTTGATTTATATTTCTGCTGTATCAGGACAAGTTATTATAACTGTGTAGATTGATATATTGATTATTATACTCTGATGATTGAAAGTATACAAACTGTTACAGGTTCTTTTGTGTAAAAAACTATTATTATATATTATATTTTATTCAGCTGCGATTGTGAGATTAGTGTTGTTGATTATTTTTCTTCAATCTCTTTCTTCTTCTTTACCCTAGTTATTCACTTTTTCGTACAATTTAGGTTGAACAGGAGTGAATTATTATCAACTTAAAGGTTATGGAAATGCGGTGCACTACAATGAGACTTGAGGCTACGTTTTTCCTTTAGAATAACATTCATACATGGAATGCTAACACTGCCTTCCAAGAAACGATGCAATGATAGCATTCATCCATACATGTTGTTCTACGTCTAAACGAACCTCATAAGACCATCTCCATTATCCTCGCAATATCACCATTCGTAATGCACAAGCCGGATCGAAGTGGTTTTCGGATAGTTAAATCCCGGTCTCTTCGAAATGATCGAGGAATTTGGCCAAGTTTGATAGTCGGTTATTTTACTATCAATTAACATCCATAAGTAGTCACTAGGCCTTTTTTATAAATCTTTCAAAAACATTCATTTCAAAATACCTTTACAAAGATATATATACATATATATATATTTTCATCTCTTTCAATATTTTAATATTCGAAAACAATTTCAAACATTAATATCCATAACAGGATGATTTCAAACAATCTCAATACTTAGAAATATTTTCTTTCAATTCCATTTATAATTCAACACTTTGGAATTATTTCTATAATAATTATCTCGCATTTAAAATATTTCAAATCCTTCCGGTCCAATACTTAGGAAATATCTTTAAGTATAACTTTCCAAAATCATTTATTTTTCAATACTTAGGAAATATTCCATTTATTTCCTATTTCTCAAATCCTTTACAATTCACCTGTAAATTCCTTATCTCACTTTTTACAAATTCTGTAAGTTCTGGAATCTATTAATTAGTTTCTTTTAAAGTTTCCAAAATCGATTACGCTAGTCTATAATTCCAATCACCATTTCTAACTTCCTTTATAAATTCTAATTTATTTTTTGAAGTTATCTTATTTCAACAACTCGAAAATTTACTGAAATTTTTCATAATTCCACTAAAATTTATAACCATTTAACACACACCGTTTATAATTCTCGAGAGCATTTATAAATCAATTCAATCGCTTCCTAATATATATATATATTTATATATAATATAAATATTTTTAAAGAATAGCAATTTATTTTCAAAACACGTATAAGTTTTATAATATCAAAACTCTTTAATTAAAACATCGACAATTAAATTCCAATTCATTTTTAAATAAAATAATTTGATTTCCAAAGCTGATTATGAAAAATTAGAATTTATTTCAATTAATATTAAATATTTGGAAAATCCACTTTCCGAAGTATTTTAATACTAACTAACTTTAAATTACATAGTTTAATATATTAAAATTTCCTTTTTAAAATAAAACTTAACCTCCTAATAAAAATACATTTTTAAAATCCCAATAACCAAATTCAATTTAAAAATCCCTCTCGATTCACATCACATCGATTCATTTTGATTCCTTAACCACTTTCATCCACTATTTTACCTAAAACCCATTCCATATCTTGATGTAAATTCACGCTATGAATTAATATTCCCAATTTATCAACTGGTATCATTTTCCCTTATTTAAAAACATCATTTATAATTTATAAACTTTTTTGAGTTTCGACTTGTTTATAAAACCAATCCCATTTACAAAATCTCATTTTATAAATCCATTTCTAAATAAATTCCATTATTTCACAGGCCTATTTAAAATATCGATTCCAACTCCTTTTCATATTTTTCAGAAATGTCATTTAAAAATCAATTGTTCATAAATCTTCTATATTTTTTTTAAAAAAAAATCTCTAGTTAAAATATTTTTACTAATAGTTAAATACAATCCAAAATCAATTATTGTTTATCCAAATCAATTTCTTTAAAAACAATCCAAATTTCGGTATAAATATTTTTATACCCAAAATCTCCATTTGTTCCTTAAATATTCAAAAATAATATTTATGGTATTTAAAATACCAAAAGTTAGGCTAGTGCTATTATAACATCCAATAAAACAAATCTCACAGCAATCCATAAAAGATTATCAATTCACATCATATATCACTATATATGAAAACAAGCGATATATATTTAAGGAATCCAGTTGGACCCCTCCAACTGTTTCCTTGCATCCACAGATGTTAGATAATATAAAAAATACCAATCCTACTTAAAGTGGGATATTGTGGTATGTAGGATCATCCGCTATTATGCGGGGAGCATAGGGCCTCATCCGCTTCAATCGGTGGGAAATATACTCAAATACTAAAATATACTACTATATATATATAATTCCAGAGATAACAATATATCAATTCCAAATTTATTCCATTGCCTAGTGTTTTCTCGCAACACTCCAACGTGCCTCGCTTTAGAAATTTTAGACCTCGCACAAAAATATTACGAATTCTTATAAGTTAACTATTCTAATTTGTAATTAATAAAACTAAATATAATTTAAATTTTCTAATTGCCTAAATGCAACAGCAAGATCCAGCCCAAACAATAGATTCACCTATTCCATATATCTTCCCAAACGCGACAATTCTTTCCTTCCAGTATCAGAGTTTTTCTTTGCATTCCAGTATTAGACCATCACCTCCGATGTTCACCTGAAAATTGCGATTTCCTTTCCAGTTTGAACTGTGTGATGTCGCTCCCCTTTAACTCAAACGCATATCATCATATAATGTAAAACGAAGCACTCCACCCCGACAACCTCCGTGGCAAACCCTTCCCAGTCCTCTCTATGAGTTCGACCATGGCCTTGAAACAAGTCCTAATTCTTCCAAGACACTTGCGACTCGGAGCTGAACGCGCAGCCATCAAAATTGTCGCAACCCCCATAACACAGCCGAGCTCCACTATACTATACCAAATGAAGCTCCTTCCTCAACAAAATGCTTCGCCACTATCGTCGTCCCCTAACTCTCTCCCCGTTTCCCGAACCCGCTAGCTCTCTCTTCTTTGTCTTCGTGAAAACCCATATCCGAGACTCTTCAATCGCCTATTTCCAGTCCATGAGCGCGCGTGACCGACATTTGATTTTCGTGATTTGAATTTTTTATTTTTTTATTAGGATCGATTCGAACTAGGAGGTGTAAGAAGGAAGTCTTGATTTTAAAATAGAGGAAGATAGGATAAGGTATACGCAATTCAAACAAAGAAAGATGGCTTCCGGTACACGATAAGCTATTACTGACTTTTTATAACTATAATTTATTTTATATCCAAAATGTCTCGTTATTAACAACTTAAAACTTTGAACTCCTATCAAGGCGAGGTGTCCCTAATGTTATACCACTATTTCGAACCCAACGGTACATGTTTCGGAGCCTAATTCGATCGAATGAAGAAGATAGTTTTTTGGATCCAGTTATTATATTAAAATTTCGATGTTAATTTCAATGTGTTTCCATCCCGTACGACCAAACGGTAACCCCAAATGGTATGAAATTTGACATATGACAATAGCAAACTCTTATGGACCCAATGGAACTGGTTTCGTCGAATTCCAAGACTGCGACTCGGATCACTATTTTAACGCGTCGATTAAATTGACGATTTTCAAAAAATCCAAAATTGCTTGAAGTTTCAGTTTAAAAACCCTAGTAACTAAATTATAATTCCAAATCCAATATTTAAACCATTTAAATATCAAAATCCAATGACGAAAAATTTGAATAGTTACATTACTCCCCGCTTAAAAAGAATTTCGTCTCCAAAATTGCTAATCTAGGATGAATGACCCAAAACCACTACTTTTCAAAAATCCACTTAGTTAAAACTCGATATTTCTCTTTTCAAAACCCTTTAGTTTCATCTAAAACATTTAGTTTTCATTTCTAATTCAAAAATTCCATATTTCAATTTCAATTCAAAAATCAACTTCTTAAGTTAACAAAATTTTCCGAAACTTTTCAAAAAAAAAATTGCCACTCTAAATTTCCAAAATTTTTTGAGAGAGTTTCCCATATACAGAAAGCCTTTTGCAATATGAAAAAAGAGATAAAAATATATACATCAACCTACACGTTCGAAGAACACAATATTTATATGTTTACGGTATTTAACCCGAAAACGTACCTTTATTTAGCGTTTTAAGCGAGTGAGCTTATCTTTTATGTAATTTGCGCAAACAAAATTGAGCCATACAGCCCCATGTACCTATACTTACTCAATTTAAATACGTAAGTACTAAAATATGAAAATGTGATAATATTTCATTTATTTAGATAGCTAACACAAACTCTACATAACCGAACATGCTAGACATGTATTTTTTTGAATGTATAAACAAATACAAGGTCCAAACATTCAATTATTAATTCCCAATCAACTTATATACTATTTCATTCAATTTAGAATGATTCACAAGCAAGTTTATAAGAATTTACTTCACATTCGCAGCTATTATATTCATTGATTCAAAATCAATTGTATTCACCTAACATTAATTTAATGTTAAATATCAATTTAATTACCAACGTTAATTACTTAAGCTACCTTTAATCTTGTTCGCCTAACATTAATTAATCAAAAACCAATTAATTAACCACCTTAAATTATTTTTCTCAATTAATCATCCTTGATTAATCATTCTCTAATTACATTAAAAAATTAGCCCTAAATTAATTACATCAATTAATTATTCTTTAACCATTCACTTTAATTACTCTTAGTAATTAATTAATGATTCTCTAATTACTTTCATAAATTACTCTTTTAATTAATCGCATTTAGGATTAACCATCCTTTAATTACTTACTTTAATTAATCATTTAATAAATTACACCGAGTAATCCTTCCTTAATTACTTTATTATGAATTAGTTATTCAACTTAACTTAATTAACATTGGTTAATTACAAGTCATTTGTAATTAAATTAATTAACCATTCTTAGTTAGCGAACTAATCCTTAATTAAAATTCTTAATTGCTCCTTAATTACTTAATAATTAATTAGTTATACATACTAATTATCTTATCTCAATCAGTCAATTAACCTTGATTACATTGCTTAATTAAGTTAAAACAAATAAGGATTAATTTTAAAATAAATTTCTCAACTTTAATTATCAAACATTAATAAATCAATTATCACTCAAAATGGTTTAAAGATAATTAAATTTAAAACTTAACTTGTTAAACTTAAAAACTCTGAGAATTTAAAACATTTGAAACTCAACAACTAAACCTATTGTTAAAAACTTTTGGAAAGTAAATTTATTTTGGATTTTGTTTTGTTTTAAATCCAAATTCCTTTTATTTACAAAATCTTGCTTTAAATTAGATAATACACAAAAAATCCATTTGGCTGAAACTCATACCAACAACCCCATCCCAAAATTGCACATCCCACGAAAACCAACTAGACCGAAGCCCAATACAAAACACATCGGGACGAACCCGAAGACCCCACCAAAAATCCTCCTTCCCAAACTTCTCCACTACTAGGCAGTCACCCAAATCAACATTGAAGATGACCATCACGAACTGGAGAGATCATCTCCGATCAACCTCGAATAATCCAAGCGAACATCTCCTGCTTCGAACATGATGCAACCTAGAACCCCTTAAATCACCTCGCTCATTTCCACCTGGCCAAGAACTTCCATGTGCATGTTGTGCACGTGTACAACCTCACCCACGACCATCTCACCGCCGCGACAACGACTACACGTCACACTCATCCCCAGCCTCGATTCCACCGTGTTGTCGATCCAAACTTCGCCTTCGATTGAAAAACAGATCTCCAATCACCCAAAGTCCAAACACGAAGGCACTTTACCCTCACAAATCGACCAACTCCATCGTCCGCCGACCTTTACTGCACACACCACCGACCTCCAACATAAGCCCACACATGCATCTATCACCGTGCCAAGCCCCCTTGACTTCCGATCGCCTCCTCGTTTCCCAAAAATATCGCGAACATCATCCACAATAAACTCAACCTAAACCCTAAAAACAACCTGCTTTCTCAATCAAAGCCTTAAATGAAAATTCCGCCATGGTCCGTACCTCTGCTACGTCGACCAGATCCTTCCAGACCTGGTCACACCACCCTATGATGGATAGATCGCCAGAAATAAATTTTTGGACGAAAATCGTTCATTCCCAAATTTCTTTCAATCTAGGTTGTTAAAAATCATGATTTAACCTCTAAAATCCTATTTCTGCAAGGTAATTCAACTTGCGTGCTTAAACCTTTGATTCAATTATATTGATTTTCCACAAAAACTAAGTTATCTACTATAAAATCTAACATTCACTAACTATACAACAATATTCGTTCACAAACTATTTTTAACTTAAATTCTACTGTAACGACCCGTATTTTTACGGATCGAAACATTGTTAAACTATATGCTTTAAGTCGTATTGTTGATAAGTCGTTCGGAGTTTAAGTCATTTGGAGCTTGAGTCGTGTAGGAGCATAGATGACTTAAGGTGTGGCCGACTTAAGGTAGGTAGCGACTTATAGGAATAACGACTTAGTGCTTAAGTCGTATGGAAGTTAACTCGTGTAGAGGCTTAGGTTGAAGTGTAGCTTAAGTCGTTCGGGGTTGGGTCGTATACGAGTTACGACTTAAGAACTGGGACGAGCTAGCAAGTTGGTGGAGTTAGCGGGTTAGTGGTGAGCGACTTAGTGCTAGGGCTTAAGTCGTAAGCGACATAAGGAGGTTTAACGGCTTAAGGTAGTGACCGACTTAAGGTCTGTACCGAGTTAACGACCCATAGAATTGACCGACTCATAGGAAGGAACGACCTAAAAGATGTAACGACTTAAGGGTTAGTGGCTCAGGTCGTGAGTCTCTGTGTGTTGGGATGAGTCGTATGACCCAGTTAAGGAAGTTTGCGGCATAGAGGTCCAGGAGTTAACGACCTAGTAGTAAACGACCTAAGTTAGATCTGTGTATAGTGTTAGGTCGTAGACGAGATAAGGCTTAAGTCGTTATAATTATGAGTCGTAAGTCGTTGGAACTTAGGCTGGGTGTTAGGTCGTCTCTTGAGTTAGGTTGCCGCCGACTTATGTTAGGACGTGTACATGTGGGGTCGTGTCTGTGTTAGGTCGTAGGATTTTTAAGTCGTTAGGTCGAAGCTTATGCTTAGGGTTAAGTCGTATGCCGCATGCTTTAGGTCTTAGGTCGTTGAGGTAATGAGTCGTAACTCGTGAGGTTGTTAAGTCATCTCCCTGTTGAGTCGTTGGTCGTAGTGTCTGTTGAGTCATGGACGACTCAGGGGATAGGTCGGCGGCGACTCAAGGGGCGGCGACTCATGGGGTTTTATGACTATAAATAGAAGGGGTTCGCCTCACTTTTTGGCACCAGATTTTGAAGCGACGAAGTGCTGCCATTTTGAGAGCTCGACTACAACACTTCTTCACTTCTTTTCTCCACTCTAATCTAGTGATTCCTTCCATCTAAATTGAAGATCAAATCGAAGATCCAAGAGCCAAAGTTGAAGATCTTCATCCAACAAAGAGAGATTTCATCGATTGAAGTGAGATTTTGCCGGATCAAGCTTAGATCTTTGCTGTCCAGATCTGGAGTTGGTTGTTTTTGAGGTGTTTAGGTGATTCGGTGAGTGGTAGTTAACTCTCACACGGACCCAAGGGAGTATATTGGATTGGTGGCTTGTTTATGTGTTAAAGATAGTGATTTCTTGCATTTTCCCTAAGTATGCATGTAGATCTATCATCTATGAAGTTTTGACACCTAATTTACTACATGTTAACTTATGCAAGTTTATTCATCAAGTTGTAGAGACATTTGCCTATTATTCATGCTTATTAGACTTGGACATTTTAATTACCAAATTGCCATTTCCTTGTATGATTGCTTATTAAACCTTGTTTGAATATTTGATTGCTTGGATTAATGATTGTCTTGATTGATTGTTTAGAGTTAGTTGATTTATGGTTGGATCTAGACAAGTATTGTCGAAAAAGGTTCGAAAGCTAAGGGAGAGGCTAAGGGATGAGAAAAGCTGCTTGTGGCATATGTAGCGGATGATGAAGCTCATATGGACGGATATGATGACGATGTTGTGATGGAGCTTTGCTATGTTAAGATGAGGCGAAGCATGATGTGATGTAGCCTTGGCATAATCCAGACGGGATCATTCCAAGCATGTTGATAACTCGAGGGATGGTTCGAGTTGGTTGATAATGGATTGCTCGAGAAGTAGCTTGGGCTAGTATGAGAATAGTCGTCGAGGAGGATGACTAGGAGGCTTGGATTTCATTGTTGTTGAAGGTTCTAGTAAATTCAAAGCAAGAGTACATGGGATGCCCAAACGACTACAGGTAGGTGGTCGGGACACCCAAAAGACTACAGGTAGGTGGTCGAGTACTCTGGGCAGAGTAGGTAAGTCCTAGGCACGGGTCACGATGACGTGCGGAGTTTATCTAGAACCGGGGTTACCATTAGCCCTTGACAGGTGGTCATTCAACTAACGGTGAATTCAAAGCAATGATAACAGTGATAGCCAGAGTCATGGATGTTTGGTTGTATCATCATTCGGCCTCAAGAGCGGTGTTTTCTGGGTGCTTATCTGATCTTGGTTTAGGCCTTGGGGGTTTGTATTTGAAAAACATCGACCTTGACTCGAGTGATAATTACTTTATTTTAAATATCTGCTTTGCTATGCTTATTTATGCTTAGTGGGTCTAGGGCTATCACTGTAGAATGAGGTGGAGTGGGATGGTTGAGTTCCTATTCCTTTTATCCTTTATGCTCTTTTGGTATGTTTGATAGTTAATTTACTGCTCACTAAGACTGTTGTCTGACTCAAGGTTTTATGTTCAAGTCTTATTACCTTGGGCTGTTCATCCATGTTGGGATGGGCAGACTAGGTAGCAGGTGACAGGTGCTGTTCTTGGCTACCAACGCTGTTGATGACGAAGACGAGCTGGAAGCTTTTGCATATTGTTTTCTTACTATATGTACTGGATGTTCCGCTGTTTGATTGATACTCTGAGTGTTATGTAGTGAGGCTTGATGTATTGACTATTCAGATGATTGTATAAAACTATTATGAGTTTATATGATGAGACTTCTGTTCTATAGAGCTTCACTATGTATATTTTCTATTGTATTTTATCCATGCGCTGTGAGTAATACGATAGAGCCAGCTGTTTTATCTTACCTTGACTATCGTCCATGGCTGCCTGGCACACTTTTCAGCGCACCATTCCCTTGTTTCGTGCGGGAGTCATGGGCGGTCGTCACATCTACTGAAAATTAAACATACCTAGTTAACATCATCATCAATCATGAACTAGATTAAGAGATTTATATTTTTGAAATTGGGATGAACAATGTATTCACTGTCACAGAGAAATCATCATATATTCAAATTTTAAATACATGTTTCTCACCTGATATTATAAAACAGAGCACATGCTTTATTCGATCTAGAACTTTCATCTTTATATAATTTGAAGCTTGGATCTTGTTTGATGTTAGAGTGAATCTTAAAACTGCCACTTGCTTTAACCCAGTTTGAAATTTAAAGCAGCTGAAGTTGTTTATTTGAATTTTTATTTTCTTTTTAGTTTTCAGTTTGGATTATAAGAAGAAGAAAGAATTGAGAAAGTAAAAGAGATTTTGAACTGCAATAACCAGATTCGTCTACATTTTTAATTATTTATAACCTAAAAAAAGAAAAATTAAGCCATTTGTAAATTGCAATGCATATATATATATATATATATGTTACAAATGTCAATTGCACTTATTATATCTTACAAATGTTTTAAAATCCTTATTTTTATATTTCTTTTTTTAATATATGTTTATGTTTTAAAAACTATGTATTATGTTAAAATTATATATATATATATATAAAAACTTAGTTCATGTGTAATTTAAGACAAAAAATAAACCTTTATTAACCTTATACTATTATATTTTAAATTAATAAATATAACCTTTAGTGTTTTTTTATCATATATAAACTTTTTAATAAATTTCTATTTGATTAATACATTTTCTTAATTTATTTTTATAAAATTCTTTAAAGAAAATTATATAGAACTAATTATACTAATACAAATCAAGTATACATCGTTTTTAAATCCCATTTATTTTAAGATATTAGTCTTTTGAGTTTCAATCTCAAATTCAAATTCAATCTAAAATCAACTCATAAATATATAATTAAATAACACATATTTAATTTGTTTGAAAAATAATTTTTTTGCTAATTCTAAATAATTATACTAGGAGATTACCAAATAAACATTTATTCGGAGATAAATATTTATTATTAAATTTATTTGTTCAACTCATAAACCAGTATTTTAATAGTTAAATCAGATAATTATCCAATTATCTAATGCCCAAAAATCTGGGTTATCACATCATTTCATACCAGAATATCAAACTCTTCCATTTTTTCGAGGCTTACTGAGTATACACACATTTAAAAATTTTAACTCAAAATTATATATCACTTTATAGCTTAAATATATTTTTATTACATTAATTCAAATTTTATAAGATATTCAAACTTATTTATTTACAATTTCATGAATTTTATACCGAGTTTGTATATCTTTCAATAATTCAAACTTATAGTTATATATCCAATTTACAATTCCAACACCGTAACAAATTCCATTCAATTCCAACCCAATTTTATTTAACTTAGCTTAAGTTAAATTCGAATCCATACAATTTTCATTTTACAAATTCCATTTATTTAACCTTCACAAGTTAAATTTTAATTTCATATTAACATTTCCCAAGTTATTATTCATAATCATTCCCTTTGGCTATACTTTTTATTTTAATTGGAATTTCCAGAATTCAATCCCCCGATTCTATTCCAAATAAGTTTTGAAACAAAATATATATATATATATGACTCTTTGTTTTTAAAAATCATTTCTTTGGAATTCAAAAAATCAGTTGTTTTCATTCAAAATAAATTTCCTTCAATTTCCAAAAAAAAAACACTTGTTTCCAAACAAAAATATCCATGCCAAATTATTACAGTAGCAATCCGTCACTTAGAAACTTAAAAATGAACACTGATGATGCTGCAATCATCTTTAGAATTATTTTCCAACGACTAAAGTGAGTTCAGTGCTATTTCACTGTCCATAATCCATTTAAAGCCAATTTTTATCCTAAATATTTCAAATAAACTATTTTTCTTTACAAACATTTCAGAAAACATTTTCCAAAAATCTCCGGAATTTACCTTTTTAACTTCAGATTTGAATCAAATTTTTTAATTCTAACACAAGTGCATAGCCCATTCTTATCCAGTTCAATTTGGTTATATAAACCATATAAATTTTATAATCTGATTTTGACTACATTAATAGCTTCCAAACACATCAATATATTATAATAATTTTAGGAAATTATTTCTTTTATATCAAAATATAATTTCGGGTAAAATTATTTCATTTACTTGCTTCAAAACCATACTGCATTAGTTTACCGTGCTTTACTGTTTAGAAACTCCTATCGATTTAGTAGAGTTCCACTACTTGACCAGAATTGATATGCCACGCAACAGATAAATCAACATAATATAAAACATTTTATATTCACTAACAAATACGCGCTCATATCTATTATTATACTCAAACTCATTCTGTGTACTACTGACCCTATCTCTAATGAGTAATCCCCACCAAAGCCAAGGTTCTGCTTAACATTTAGCTTTGATACCACGATCTAACGACCCACTTTTATGTACAGTCTAAGATGATAATAAACCGCACGTGTCAACTCAGAATGCACAAAAGGGGGATTGTTAGAAGTGAAGAAGAAAGAGGTAGAAGAAAATAGAACAACAACACAGAATCTGACAAACGTAACGGAACAAAATATAATATATATATATATATATAATAGATTTTTATACAAAAGAATATGTAGCTGTGAATATATATGCAATCATCAGAGTACAACAATCAATACATCAATATGGACAGTTATTATAATTTATCCTCACCAATGCTAATTGTACAGTCTACACGTACAGCGGAATATAATCAAGTACGAGTATATATCTCTGTCATACAACTTGTCTCCTGAGCTCCATATATCCTAACCTGAATATGTAATACTCGGTCTGACCCATGCATTATACTAAAATAACATATGAGTCAGTCGGGAAAACCAGGATGAGAATACACATTCAATTTGAATAACTACTATTTCAAAAATCCTTTGAAATCAAAGGTATCTTGTAAGACCATATCCACATAAACACGATGGTTTTTTCCCTTACGATAACCAAAACATTTGATATCAAAATCATCTGATATTATAATAGTGTCTATAGAAAGTAAATTATAAAATAGCTGAAATGCTTGCATCTCACGTTTCAGCAATATTTTGTATACAATCAAAACCGTACAGGCTTGTAGAGGTTATTAGATTCCATACAATGATTGGGCTACTGGGGTAACATCCATCATAGTATACCTCTAGAAAATGTACTGAGATCGTACCTAACGATCCCTACTAACACAGGACCGGCCTTTCCCTTATTTGATAGTATCAAATATTTTATCACCTCGGTTGTACCCACCCTTAAATGAGCGCTCTCTTTTCCTTGCACAGCCATATTCATAAATTTTAAATATAATATTACCGAGGGTATCTAGAAAGGTTATAACACACCCTACTTGGGTGCGATCCACTTAGCCCTGCTGCATCTCCCCTATTTTAGCCATTCCCGGTTGATGCGGCTTGAGACTACATTTTACCTATAGAATAGCATTTATACTTAGAATGTTAACACTGTCTTCTAGGCAACGATGCAATGATAGCATTCGTCCATAAAAGTTGTTATGGGTCTGAACAAACTGAATCTCCTTCATAAGCACCGTCTCCATTATCCTTGCGATATCACCATTCGTATTGCACAAGCCGGATCGAAGTGGTTTTCGAATAGTTAAATCCGATCCCAGTCTCTTCAAAACAGTCGACGAATTTGGCCAAATTTGATAGTTAGTTATTTGACTATCAATTAACATCCATAAGTCGTCACTAGGCCTTATAAATCTTTCAAAAACATTCATTTAAGAATATCTTTACAAAGATATATATATTCATCTCTTTCAATAATTCAATATTCGAAAACAATTTCAAATATTTATATCCATAACAGGATAATTTCAAACCATCTCAAACTTATAAATATTTTCTTCCAATTCCATTTCTAATTCAACTTTGAAATTATTTCTATAATAATAATCTCTCAGCTAAAATATTTTCTTCCAATTCAATTTCTAATTCAACACTTTAAAATTATTCCTATAATAACAATCTCGCAGCTAAAATATTTCAACTCCTTCCAATCCAATACTTAGGAAATATCTTTAAGTATAACTTTCCAAAATCATTTATTTTCCAACACTTAGGAAATATTCCATTTATTTTCTATTTCTCATATCCTTTACAATTCAATTGTAAATTCCTTATCTCACTTACTACAAATTTTATAAGTTTCGGAATCCATTAATTATTTTCCTTTAAAATTTCCAAAATCGATTACATTAGTGTATAACACCAACCACCCATTTCTAACTTCCTTTATGAATTCCAATTTTTCAAAGTTCTCTTATTTCAACGGTTCGAATATAAGATTTCCCTTATAAAAATTATAACCATTTAACACACTCTGTTTTGTAAATAACAAGAGCATTTATAAATGAATTCCAATCATTTCCCAATATATATATATATATATATATATATATATATATATATATATATATATTTGAAGAATAGTAATTTATTTTCAAAACATGTTGAAGCAATTATTTAAAATATCAAAACTCTTTAATTAAAACATTGATAATTCAATTCCGACTCATTTCTAAATAAAAAAAATCAATTTCCAAAGCTGATTATAAAAAATTATAATTTATTTCAATTAATGTTAAATATTTGAAAAACCCACTTTCTGAAGTATTTCAATACCAACTAACTTTAATTTACAAAGTTTAATTAATAAAAACTTCGTTTTTAAAATAAAACTTAAGCTCTTAATAAAAATATTTTTTTAGAACCCCAATAACCAAATTCCAATTTATAAATCCCTCTCGATTCATAACACAATGATTCATTTTGATTGCTTAACCATTTTCACTTTTTGGAAATAGAATCCATTATTTTACCTAAAACCTATTCCCGTCTCTCGATATAAATTAACATTATGAATTAATATTCCTAATTTATCATCTAATATAATTTCCCCTTATTTATAAACATCATTTATAATTTATAAACTCTTTTGAATTTCCACTTGTTTATAAACCCAATCCCATTTACGAAATCTCATTTTGTAAATCCATTTCTTAATAAATTCCATTTATTTCACAAATCTATTTAAAATATGGTTTCCAACTCCTTTTCATACTTTCAGAAATATCATTTAAAAATGAATTGTTTAGAAATGCTCTATAATTTTTTTTAAAAAAAGTCTCTATTTAAAATATTTATACGAATAGTTAAATACAATCCAAAATCAATTATTTATATCCAAATCAATTTCTTTAAAAACAATCCAAATTTCAATATAAATGTTTTTATGTCCAAAATCTCCTTTAATTCCTTAAAATTTCAAAAATAATATTTATGCTATTTAAAATAACAAAAGTTAGGCTAGTGCTACTATAGCATCCAGTAATCAAATCTCACAATAATCCATAACAGATTATCAATTCACATCATATATCACTATATATGAAAACAATCAATGTATATATTTGAGGAATCCAGTTGGATCCGTCCAACTTGTTTCCTTGCATCCACAGATATTAGATAATATAATAATACCAATCCCACTTCGAAGGGGATATCACTGTATATAGGGTCATTTGCTATTATGCGGGGCGTATAGGGTCTCATCCACTCTAATCGACGGGAAATATACCCAAATACTAATATATATACTACCGTATATATATATACATACGATTCCATAGATGACAATATATCAATTCCACTAGATCGTCCAATAATTAAATTAATTATTATAAATCTAATATAGTAACCCAAGTGAGTGGGATTTACTCACCTTGATTTTCATATTCGTTAATCGTTTCTACTCGAGATTTATTCCATTGCCTAGTGTTTTATCGTTACTATCCAACGTGACTCATTTTCAAAATTTTAGACCTCACACAATTTTTTTATGAATTGTTATAAGTTAAGTATTCCAATTTTTAATTAATAAAACTAAATATAATTTAAAATTTCTAATTACTTAAATGCAATAGTAAGATCCAGCTCAAACAAGAGATTCACATGTAACGGTCCCGCATTTTCGCACGCTTTAAATCGACACAAATGCCAATTCAAACCATACGAAGGGCGGATTGTTATGGGGTAAATCAAAAAAAAGAAATGAAACAAAATAGAATCTCACGGCGGAAGGATAAAATATAATAATCAAATATACAATTTATAAAGCCGTTTTACAAAATATTCGATTATACTTACAGCATTTATCAGAGTTACACACACCAACGAATAAAAACGATGCAGCGGAATACAGTGTATAGTGGAACCATATTATATAATAATAATAATGAAATCTTTTTCTTCGTCCTCCAGAAACTAAGTCTTCAAATCCTGAAATGCTCGGACTGACCCGAGCGAATTGAAAAACAAAACACTCGAGTCAGAACTAAAAGATCTTATGTAAGTTAAATTAACAGAAATAAATATGAGTGTAGTAACTCAAAAGATGCTCGGGATTCACATCTCTTAAGCATCCGTTAAACTATTTACTATGTAGTATATTTCGCTATTATAATGTGCCTAATTGTAAAATAAACTTACTTTTTTCTTAGCATTAAGGAGTGACCCAATATTCCCCTTAACACGTAATAGTCCCAGTAGTCCATCCAATATCACAGTCCATCCTGATCGGGGAGCCACCAGAGGATACCACACGGGCTACGGGAGAAATCCAAACTCGTACAAGGCGTGATAGGGTAGGTGACACGGCACAACTAGGCAATGCCAGGGTAGATATACCAATTACGCTTCCGGGTCGGTGGTAACGCGTAGCCGCAGCTACCGCCCACCTCGAGCCACACCCCAAAATAAAAAAAATCAAAAGTGGCCATCGAATCAAGGGATGTGTCCGATCAAAGGTGCTACCTCAATTAACCCGTCAATCGATCCTGTTTTAGCCACCTTATGCCAACTCACGGAAGTTGGGTCCACGTATTTACCTCAAAGGGAATGCCGCCACCATCCTACTTCATTCTGGAATCTCCACCGCGTACACGATTGTTAACGTGGTTTTCGGGATTGGCAGAGAGTATGACAACATCCGATCTCGGTCTCTTCAACAACCAATCGTTATTATAACACCGCGATTATTTCAAAATAATTTATACTTTAAAACTAGAATATAATATCTCTTTCAAACCATATAAATACGATATCATTTATATTTTTAAAACCCAAATCAATATGATATCATTTTATTTTTATAAATATCCCTTTTCCAAAATCATAATATTTTCAAACATATATACTTTGAACTCATAGCTTTGAAACATAAATTTTAATACTTAATGGTTCAAATACTACATTACATTATAAAATAAACAGCTTCTTCAAATTTCACAATAAATTCCCAATATAAATTTGAACCTCCAAATAAACCATTTTAATTTCCATATATTCCAAAGCTTAAATATTCTATATTTCAAAACTTTATAGTTCATATATTTCAATCTTTAAATATTCCGTTATTTCAAAATTGATTCTTTGAAAATTTAATATATATCAAATCCAATTCCTATTATTTAAAAATTGAAATTCATACTTAATAGAACAAATATTATTTAAGTAAAACCCTTAAACTTCAATAACAGGATATTCAATTTAATTAAATTAACTTGATAATATTCTTTAAATCAATTGGATATTTATTTAAATTCTCAAATCAAAATCAAGTTAAAAAATCATACCCTTCAAATCTTAATTTATTTACATTTCACAACAAATTTTTCGAAGATAATTCTTAAATACTTTAATTCAAATCATATTCACATTTATCTTCAACCCTACTTCTATTTGAGTTATTATAAACTTATATATAATAGAATTTTTAAACAGATAATTAACCATATTTTATAAAGATATCAAACTCCATTATTTAGCTTATTTTAAAATTCAAGACAAATTTATACATAGTTAACTTCAATAATTTTACTATATATATATATCAAAATTTAATATTTATTAAATCGTATTCTTTCCAAAACCATAGAAAATCATTTCAAAAATAATTATATATATATACCGCGGTGCCTGTATATAATTTCTATCTTATGGTCAAGTGATACGGATATTTATCATTTCAATCTGCAATTTAAAAATAAAATGCGGTTGTATATCATTTCAAACCGTAATCCCAAATGAAATGAAAATGCAAAATAACTTGCAGTTTATACAATATAAATACAGCATCCATTCATCCATCATATCAATCATCAAACATTTATCAATTTATCATCCAATTCAAACAATCACATTAATAAATAATAATTTATTACTGACAGTTAATTTTCCAATAATGAATTAAATAACTGCTTAACTGTAGTTTATATGCAGTAATAAATAAAATTAACTAGCAGTTTATATGCAATAATAAATTTAACTAAAATTTTAACTGGCAGTTTGTATGCAAAAATGAATTAAATAACAAGTAAAATATATAACTGCAAATTTACTGAGATAATGATGAAATTACGCCAAACAGCTATAAATAATTTCTAAACACATCATAAATCAATTTAACAAACATAAGAAATTTTAGAAGTTGTGAGTGGGTTAAAACACTCACCTTTTGAATTTAAATTGAATTTAAATTCAATTTAAACCCAAAAATTGACCAGTCATAGAATTCGTCCAAACCAGTGTCAAAGTGTCCAGAATTTAATTACGATCCTAACAAAAAAAATCGCGTGTGAAACGGAGTTCATATGTGAAAGATATATTAAAAATTGCGTTCGAATTTCAATATTAAAAACAACAAAAGGAGAACACATTCACACCATTTGCAAGTGCCACGTCACCATCTTCCAATATCACCTACAGCAAAACGCGCAGAACCCTAAGAAGCTGAAACACAAACATACGCGAACGAATGCAATCTCACGTGCCACCGTAAGTCGCCACCACCTCTGCGCCGACTACGCCCCCATGCGAGTGCCTCCACTCGTGATTCCCCCGCGTCACCACGCGACCGAGTCGCGTCACACATCCAGTCGCCAAAAATTTGCAGCCGCCACCATGTTTTATAAACCCTAATCAAATTTTGCCGCTCATCCAACCGTTGAAACGTCGAACGAACGATGCCGATGTAATCCCCTCGGTTCTCTCTTCAAAACCCAGAAAGGGTTTTCCGATCCAACGAAGTTCATCGTCGAGCGACGAACGGCCGAAACTTCTTCGATTTTTACTGGTCAAATGACAATCCAAAATGAAAAACGAACACCACCAATGAATTACGCTAGTCGAGAGCTTCAATGTTTAATTTTTCCAAATTTTTCTGAGAACTTTGAAATTTATGCTTTGGATTTGATTTGCAGTTGGATCTGGATCTAGAGTTTGTTTTATCTGCCATTGAGGAGGAGAGAGTTGAGATGTACGTACACACAAATGAGAATTAAGGAGGTTAGGGTTTATAGCAGGATATTTATAGGCAAAGTTGAAATAGGATGGATCGGGTAAGATAGATGTACACGCTAATGACAAAGTGGCCCAAAAAGCCCGTTCTGTCACCGGAACGAAATTTGATCAATTCATATATCAAAATATATGTTTTAAAATATTTTAAATGCAATGGAAAAGGTTTCGGGTTCAAATTTCATCGTATGAAGAAGTTATGTTAAAATCAATATTTTTTAATTTGATCTCAATTGCATTTATTCTAAGGCGTTTCGAGTCCGTACGATCAAAAGTTTGTCCGATCATTATGAAACTTGAAACCTTATAATAATTCACCGTTACAGATCCGATGAAACTGGTTTCGTCGAAATCCGAGTCCATGACCAAAATGGCTATTTTTAAGTTAATTAAATAAATTTAAAATAAATCAATTAAATCAAAATTTTAATTTCACTTCTATAATCGACAATATTTACCCCTTTAAATTTCTTTAATTATTTACATTAAATTAAACAATTTATATGTCAATTTATAGTTGATAAATTTATCAAAGTCCAGGTTAAATTTTCAATTTCATTAAATTCAGATATTATAAAATAATTTCAATAATTCCATTGAATTAAATTTTTGTTCTATTATTCTAGCTATTAGTATCAAATAGGTGAAACTAACATTGGATTCCTACTTATTATATAACTGTCTCTAAATTTCATCTAAATTTCAATCAACGTAAAATTTAAATGTTTAATTTCATTTATTTGCAACAAATTCAATTATTACAACAAATGAAATAAATATTGGAATCAAAATCCATTATATTAACATTCTCAATTTTCATCTAAATCCTCATTTATGTAATATTTTAATATTATATTCCACTTATTTACAATTAATCCACTTATTAGATTTCCAATTATAAATAAATTAATAAGTCTTGGTTTTCACTCCTTAAATCAACCGATCTTCATATTATTAATAAAATTAACATTTATTACATCTTATAGAATTAACCATCTGCAATGCAAAATTAAATCTACCCTAACCGCACAAATTTAGACAATTAATTGCAATTTATTTCGCATTAAGCTTCATAAATTATCAATTGAAACTAAATCAAACCATTTATCTATTTAAAAATCTAGCTATTCAATAAATAGACATTTTATGGGTATAAATAACATGGAATCATAATATATTTCACTAACGTATTTATTAAATTTATTTCCCAATAACGTACTACCTAACTTTCTTAAATTTCAAATTTGATTTTCAAATTTTATGCAACATTCTAAAGAAATGGTTAACCTAAATAATTGTTACCCTTTAACATTCAAACTCACTTACAACTATTATTAACAACAATGTTGCCATTGATTTAGATATATTAAATAAATTAGATGAATGGGTAAAATTTTATAATTACCTTTAATGCCAAATTTTACTCAGATTCATTCTTAATTACCAACTACAATTTATTATAATTACTTAATTTGCATTGATTAAATCAAGTTGAAATTTAATACGTATTATTTCCTCAATTAATATAATGATTTGAATTAATTTCCCAATTTATCAATTACTACCTTTAAAACTATTTTATTTTCATTTACCGAAATTTAGTCTCTTATACACATTTAATATCCCAATTCATTTATTTATCTTGGTTTCAAATTTTATTAAATCAATTGCCATCTATGCATAAAATCAACATTTCTATTGATTTTACATTCAAAATCTCCAGTTATTATCTTAACTTACATAAGGTAATGTTTAATTACAATTAATTGCTATTGATTAAATACATTGGTAACGAACAATAGTTGTCACCATTTTCCATTTTATAACATTTGCAAATTTATTCTTTACCTTTTACATCCCACTAAAATCAGTGCACACATATTATAATCCCTTACACAAACTGATCTTTCAATTACCATTTACTATCTATTTAATACAATAATCAAATGTTTACATTTAGTTACTTATTAAATTTTATAACTAAGCATAGCATGTTTAAATACAATGAATTGGAGTTTCATTTAGATTGTTGACAATTAACACGTGTCAACATTGTTTCATTTTAATTTAGTTATTATTCCATTATTAAACTGCGAATTTTAATTTCTTTCAATATTAACTCATAAAATATTATTGATTTAACAATTTTAAACATTCACTTCATTATTAATTATATTTTTTTTCTTTTCTTCCTAAATTTAATTCCAATATTTTATTAAAATGACAAATTTAATTAACGAAATTTACGGGTCGTTACATCACATGTTCCATATCTCTTCCCAAACGCGACAATTCCTTCCTTCCAGTATCGGAGTTTGCTGTACATTCCAATATCGGACCTTCACCTTTGATGTTCACTTGAAAATCATGACCCCTCTCTGGTTTGAACGGTGTGATGTTGCTCCCCTTAAACTCAAACGCATATCACCATATAATGTAAAACGAAGCTCTCCACCTCGACAACCTCCACGGCAAATGCTTCCCAGTCCTCTCCATAAGTTCGACCATGGCCTTGAAACAAACTCTAATTCTTCCAACACACTTGCGACCTGGAGCTGAATGTGCAGCCATCAAAATTGTCGCAACCCCCAGAACACAGCCGAGCTCCACCATACTATGCCAAATGAAGCCCATTCCTCAACGAAATGCTTCCCTACTATCATATCCCCTAACTCTCTCCTCATCGTTCGAACCCACTAGCCCTCTCTTTTTTGTCTTTGTTATCCCACCTTTTAGCAAGGCCAAGATATCGAGGAATTAATTGAAAATTTATGACCACTCACTCCAAATATCAATTATACATCGCAGGTTCACTATGGATATCGATGAATTTTTCCCGAATCCGGATCGAGCTATAATTGACAAGGCAAGACAAGCAAATCCGTAAAAGCCAAAATTTCAAATTTCAAGTCAATCGGAGTTCGTATGCTCAAGATATGGTCGATGCAAACTCGGGAATTTATATCCATCGCTCCACCCTCTTCACATCAATACTGTTCGAATCCATCCGGAATCACACTTTTCATATCGATCCAAAAGCCTCCGCATCGTATCGATCTTGTTCGTATCCATAAGAAAAACATGATTTCGTAATGATCAACTGGTATCGGTTGCCCAAACGTCCAGTTCGTATCCATATTGTTTACTTCGTAACCATCGACTACGGCCAACATTCCGTATGGATCGGACTTCAAGCATTTCGTATCAATCAGAAGTTCGATACAAAGCACACACAAAACAACGTAGCCGATCGACACGAACGAAGTAACACAATTGATCGATACAAACGAGACAAAACACGATCGATACGAACAACCACTAACATCGATACATACAAGACGAAGTGATCAATATGAACAAGGCTTCGATATTGGGAATGAATAAGACTCAGTCAACTCGGCATCGAAAGAGGAGCGATCCAAAAATCAAGCGCCATGTCGCTCATAGGCACGTTACCAACATCGAGTCGAAGTGATCGATACGAACATCATCGATACAAAGGGAACCGAAACCAAAAATCTCTAATTTGCATCGATCACAACTCGCAATCCAAAAATCCAAAAGCTATGAAATTTTCACAGGAGCTTACGTACAAGCTAAAGAATGTTCATGCCAAGTTTCGAATTCATTGGACAAAATCTTGATCGATATGAATTACGTTCGTATCGATCATAGATCGAGTCAAAATTGCATGGGATCGATCGCGTGGGCCCGCTCACATGCCAAAGGAGGTTTCCCGAAGTATGAGCGAGATATTTGCATGGAGCACCTATAAATAGTACCCTAGAGCCTACAGAAAAGGTATTTTGAATCCTGTGGCGTCCAGACTCTACCAAAATCATGATTGCACTCAAACTCCATTGTTGTACTAAAAAATTACTGCTGTAATTCACTGTAACCAGCAAGCACATCAATAAAAGATTACCCTTCGAAGTGGACGTAGGCCGGAGATAGCCGAACCACTATAAATCTTATGGTTCTGTTTGTTACATTTCAATTGTTGTTCTCTACTTTGTCTGGATCTGAGATTTGCGTTAGAATACTGCTGATTTGTATTTATACACTAGTGCTTTCACGATATTCGGGGTTTGTGACTAATTTTGGTGCAAACACTTGGTGCTTTCATTAAGAGGGCCTAATTAAGGCATTTTACTATTTAGATATTGGATTTGAAAGCTTAAAGAATTCAGGTTTGAAAGATAATGACGCGACAATCAAAAAGAAGGTAGAGAGGAGAAAGGAGCCAGCAAGACGGAAGTCAAGAGGCCTCTTTTGGAGCTGGAGAAGCACAGGCTTCGATCTATATCACCAGGAATGAGATGGAGGCTATGATAGATTCAATACACGAAAGATTGCTGAAAAGCCAACAAGAAACGATGCAAAGCTTCTTTGAGTAGATGAGAGCAGTTGGAGCATAGAACCTTGGACCGGCCATAGTTGCTACAAACATAGGACAAGGAGCTAGAGTCACAGAGACCAATGGAGGTCAGATTCAAGATTAGAACAAAGAACGTGAATGCAATCAACAAGGACCTGGGGGCGAACCCTCGTGATCTGGCATTGGAATCCCATAGATGGAGCTCAGTAGGCTAGAGCCAATGCCAACGTGAATGAGCCACATGAAGAATATTACCTAGAATACCCTTTGAGACATGGGGGCAGGATAGAAACATGATAAGGGGCAACCCCTAAATGGAGACAAAATAATGACTGGACTAGTGCGATGGATTATGAGAGGAGGGTTGCCAAGCGGAGGCTTAGAGGAAGTTAGTCGGAGTCCGTTCGCTCCGAATATCAGAAATGCGAGAAACCCTCTAAAGTTCAAGCTACCTACGTTGGAGGCTTACAATAAAAAGTCAGACCCGACCGTGCATATTACCAGATACCTCAGGCATATGGAAATGCTAGGGGCATTCGAGGAAGTGATGGCACGATGTTTCCCTCTATATTTGATAGATTTTGCTACGCTTCGATTCAAGTAGTTAAAGAATGGATCAACTAGAACATGGGGCGAGCTAGTGAAACACTTCATGAGACAGTTTAGGGTCCACATGACGCGACCCAAGAGTGTGATGACCTTAGCTTCGATAAATCAAAGGACCGGAGAGTCAATAAGAGATTTTCTATTATGATTCAATGCAACCGTGGCTTTAGTAGATCGTCCCGATCCATCGATGATTTTGATAGCGGTGGTGGCAGAGGTTGCAGAAGGCACAGAGTTCAAGGATCCGCTGGTAAGAGACCCGCCATAAGACCTTGGAGAATTTTACCATGAAGCCGAAAGATTCATTCGGCTAGAGGATTCATGCGCCCAGAGGCAGGAAATAAATGTTGTACAAGGCAAAGAAACTTCTAAAGAACAGTCTGGAACAGACAAAGGAAGCGAAAGCAGGATGACAGATATGATGGTCCTGAAAAATGGAAGAAATTCCGAGAACCCAGATTCAAACAATATGCTGACTTGACGGCAAACCTGGAATGGATTTACATAGAGACTCGGGGGCAGCTCCGCTATCGGAAACCACCCAGGAGAAATCCCACAGAACGGGAATGTATAAGTGGAAAATACTGCCTATTCGATGAGCTAGAAGGGCATACTACTAATGAATGTCGCCATTTGAAGGATGAGGTAGAAGTACATGTTAGAGGTGGTAGATTGCCACAATACGTGAGAAATCAGCCAGCGGCCGTAGGACCTGAGTAACCACCACCTGCACCCAACAGAACTAATCCTGGATCGGGATCACAACTCGTCATCAATTGATCATGATGGAATGGGCCAAATTCAGAACTTGAACTTTGGTCAATTACATAAAATTCTCAGATTTGATTTCAAAATAAAACGACTATTCCACTTATACATGTAAGGGAACCAGAGAGATCCCTAGGCATGCTTTGAGATGGTAATGAACCACTCTTCCTAGAGAGGCGGTATCTAGATTTTTCCTTTGTTTGTGATTGAACAATTGGAATTTGAATTTAATAAATGTACTAGAATTTCACAAAATAAACCTTTGACCGGAGAGTTAAAGAATGAATATTTAAAGTCAACCTAAAAATGATCGCTTTATGACCTTACCTAGAGGGCAGGATCCTAGTGCAAGAAGTAAGTTACTTCGTCGGAGAGCGACATTATCAACTCACTCAAAGTCGTTCTCCATTCATCGAAGAGTGATTGGATCGGGGTTCGATAAGATCCCAGAGTGACTATGATCGGCCTAGGATTTAGGCCATGACATCGCTTAAAGTTCAGGGACACTGAACCGGAGTGCAGCGCGTGTTGCCGCTTCGCTAGAGAGCTACAGGATCGGCTCACTCGATGTTGTTTCCCCTTTATCGAAGAGTGACAGGATGGGATCCGGCAAGAGCCCTGAGAGGCTATGACCGGTCTAGAAGGACCAAGACATCACAGGGGCAGAGTGCAAGGGATAGAAAGCAACTCCGGACTGCAACATGATCTTTCTATTCGATCGTTAAGTCTGGAATGGACTTGGCAAGGGTCCAAAGTGACCATCGATAGTCCGAAGAGGCTGTAGAACTTAATTTTTGACTTCCACAGGTGGAAATGGACATTGATTCGACTTCGAACAACCATAAACTTGATTGAGGATACTATAGCTGTGGATAAAACATGGACGCACAATATTTGATTTGAAGCTATACAAAACATAACTTTTACCAAAAGACATGTTTTGGGGGCAAAGTGTTATCCCACCTTTTAGCAAGGCCGAGATATCAAGGAATTAATTGAAAATTAGTGATCGCTCATCCCAAGTATCGATTATACATTACAAGTTCACTATGGATATCGATGAATTTTGTCCGAGTTTGGATCAAGCTACAATTGACAAGGTAAGACAAGCAAATCCGTAAAAGCCAATGTTTCAAATTTCAACTCAATCGGAGTTTGTATGCTCAAGATATGATCGATGCAAACTCGAGAATTTATATCCATCGTCCACCCTCTTCGCATCGATGTTGTTCGAATCAATCCTAAATCACACACTTCATATCGATCCAAAAGCAGTCGCGTCATATCGGTCTTGTTCATATCCATCAGAAAAACACGATTTTGTAACGATCAAATCGTATCGGCCACCCAAACATTTAGCTCATATCCATATTGTTTACTTTGTAACCATCAAGTATGGCATATATTTCGTATCGATCGGACTTCAAGCATTTTGTATCGATCGAAAGATCGATACAAAGCACACACAAAACAGCATAGCCGATCGACACGAACGAAGTAACACAATTTATCAATATGAATGAGACAAAACACAATCGATACGAACAACCACTAACAATGGTACGAACAAGACAAAGTGATCGATACGAACGAGGCTCCGGTATTGGGTACGGATAAGACTTGGTCAACTTGGTATTGAAAGAGGAGAAATCCAAAAATCAAGCGCCACGGCACTCACAGGCACGTGGCCAACATCGAGTCGTAGTGATCGATACGAACAACATCGATACAAAGGGAACCAAAGTCAAAAATCTCTAATTTGCATCGATCATAACTCGCGACCCACAAGTCCAAATGCTATGAAATTTTCACAGAAGCTTACGTACAAGCTAAAAAATGTTCATGCCAAGTTTCGACTCCATTGTAAAAAATCTTGATCGATATGAATTACGTTCGTATCGATCACGTATCGAGTCAAAATTGCATTAGATCGGTCACGTGGGACTGCTCACGCGCCAGAGGAGGTCTCCCAAAGTTTGAGCGAGATATTTGCATGGAGCACCTATAAATAGCACCTTAGAGCCTACAGTAAAGGGATTTTGGATCCTGCAATGTCCAGACTCTGCCAAAATCACGATTGCACTCAAACACCATTGTTGTACTCGAAAATTACTGTTGTAATTCACTGTAACCAGCAAGCACATAATTAAAAGATTATCCTTCGAAGTGGATGTATGCCGATGATAGCCGAACCACTATAAATCTTGTGTTTCTGTTTGTTACTTTTCAGTTATTGTTATCTACTTGGTTTGGATCTGAGATTTGTGTTAGAATTCTACCGATCTGTATTTATATACTGGTGCTGTCACGATATTCGGGGTTTGTGACCAATTTTGGCGCAAAGAGTCTTCTTGAAAACCCATATCCGAGACTCCTTCAATCGCCTCTTTCCATTCCATAAGCGCGCGCGGCCACGATTTGATTTTCATGATTTGATTTTCGATTTTTTTATTAGGATCGATTCGACCTGGGAGGTGTAAAAAGGAAGTCTTAATTTTAAAATAGAGGAAGATGGGATAAGTTATATGCAATTTAAATGAAGAAAGATGGCTTCTGGTA
Source organism: Allium cepa (assembly GCA_030765085.1). Lineage (NCBI taxonomy): Eukaryota > Viridiplantae > Streptophyta > Magnoliopsida > Asparagales > Amaryllidaceae > Allium > Allium cepa. The sequence continues at coordinate 328,277,407 of CM060940.1, forward strand.
CACGATAGGCTAAGGTTGACTTTATATAATTATAATCTATTTTACATCCAAAATGTCCCGTTATTAACAACTTAAAACTTCAAACTCCTATCGAGGCATGCCACCTGGTGTTCTTAATGTTATACCAATATTTCAAACCTAATGGGACAAATTTCGGAGCCTAATTCGATCGTATGGAGAAGATAGTTTTTTGGACCCAATTATTATATTAAAATTTCAATATTAATTTCAACGCGTTTCCATCCGTACGACCAAATGTTAATTACTCTAAATGCTACGAAATTTGAAATATGATAATAATATACTATTATGGACCCAAGGAACTAGTTTCGTTGAGTTCTGAGACTGTGTCCTGATCATTATTTTAATGCGTCGATTAAATTGACGATTTTCAAAAATTTCGAATTTGCTTGAAATTTTAGTTTTAAAATCTTACTAATTAAATTATAATTCTAAATCCAGTATTTAAAAAAATTAAATATTCAAAATCCAATGGTGAAAAATCCGGGTCGTTATAGGTTTTATAACCATAAAAATCTATATGGTTTGAGTTTTCCATGTTGGTTTAATAGACTGATCCGAAAGTTGTTTTCTTATAATGCCCAGGTCAGCCGAAGCATATTTTCAAGATTTAGTAATGGATGCTTTGGAGCTTCAGGAGACAAGCTAGATGCCTCTAAGACATATTCATATATCTTTTATTTCCACTACATTTGTTGTTTTGTATTTATCAATATTTATAAAGACGGGTTGTTATAATTGTCAAGGTTGATGGTACATTAGTTAACTTTGATTGATGTATTTGTGTAATATTACAGTTTTCCTTTGCAAAAAATATGTGTATATATATATTACTCGTCATGACGTGGGATTATGTTATGTCTTTTATTTTTTTTCACCCCAATAATCTATCTTTTCGACACCCAGATGCTTGGCGTGTGAAAACCTTGGATGTACTAGTATCGACTTTTGCGGGTCGAAAAGGCAGGTCGTCAAAAGTGATATTAGAGCTTAGGTTGAGTGAACACCTTATCCATAGTGGGGTAAACTCATTATAAATATGGTTATTAATACCCTATAATGAGTTTGAGTGTGTGCATATGTGTATATATGAGAGCACGTATTTGATAGTGCTATATAAATATTTTATATTATGTTGATTGATATGCTGAGTGGTTTATAAATTCTAGTCAATATAGAAGGAACATTTGTATCATATGGGTTACTAAACATTTGAACCAGATAAACCAAAATCATATTGTTTTACAATGGGTAAACAATTTTTTACCTAGGATTGTATTTTATATGTAAAAGCATAACTTTCAGAAATGGATATAGTCATTTATGACGTGTTTGTTTGTTAGGAAATGATAATATTCGATTATTATCATTTAATATTTATTAAATTATGCTTGGCCAGTTTATGAGCATTAACTATTACTTCTTTATGAGCAGTTTACCTTTTTCAAATTGGTTAGGTAGATAGTAATTGTGTGAACATTGAAACGAACACTTTGTGAATTAAGTTTCATGATTCAATTATAAGGCGTTAGGTGATAATATTGGGTTAAAATTTAATTTTTATAAGAGTTATTTATTATAATCTAAACAAAGATGTACATTTGTGAAATAATTTATATAAGAAAGTGAAATTATATAAGTATGGTTCATAAATATCGTTTAACAAAATGGTTAAATTGAGAATTTAAGAACTTAAATCCCGGAGTTCTGAAAATTATTTTTTGAAGTATTGGAAAATAATAATAATAGTATTATCTGAAAGTAATTATGAATATAAATATTTTTAAAGGATTTTAAAGGAGATAGAAAGCACTAAACTCACTTCTGTCGTAGGAAAATAATTCTAGTAATGACTATAGCATAATTGGTGTTCATTCTTTAATTTTTTAAGTAGGGGATGCTGCAATAGTAATTTGCTATAGAGTTGTTTTGGTAAAACGGATCTTGATTTAAAAATCTTTAAAGTATGATTTGATATAATAAACTTACGAGTATATATTATTATTTCAAAACAAGTGAAATAAAATCTGATGTTTAGTTCTTAAGTTATATGTTAAGTTATTTTATGGATGCATTATCTATGTATTGGTGTAGTTAAATTTTTGCTTCGCATTATGATATGTTGCTCCATACTTTTCATTTGTTGAAATGAAATGAAATTTTCAGTGATTTTGGACAGTCGAAAACTTTCGAATTAGTTGATAACTTAAAGCTAAGTATATTTGTGATAATATAAAAGTGGAGTTTTGTAACTCTAGAATTGAAAGATAGCGAGTTAAAACAAGTTTTAAATTTGTTGGAAATTTATGTTAAGTGAAGCGAATTTATATTGTGTATATACTCTTAGGATGAAGAAGAGTATTATATGAATGTGACCTTAAGTAATGAATGGTTTTAAAATAAAGATAGATCTTTATGAAATGTTTATAAAACTTAAATAATGGTTTTATGAAATGGTTCACAAAAGATTTTAGTATTAAAGGTAATATTCTATAAGTAAAAATGAATGTGATTCTGGCTGAAAATAAATTGGAGTAGTTAAGAAACCAATTGGAATAAATATGTAAGTTGTACGTAGATCATTTTACTCACATGACGGTTCTTGATTTAGATTCAAGCACATAATTTTGTGGTGATTTAAACCGATTCAAACAAGGATTTTTCACTCGATTCTTAATGATGAACACTTGATTCATTCTTGATAAGATTCTAAGGTCTTCTACCATAGTATATGGCTATGCAAAGAGAATAGAGGATTCTAATCAAGGAACCTGATCGGAGTTCACACTAGGGAAGTCGAGCGAGCGATACTAGTCAAAAAGTGAAAATTTTATGATCGAAGGAGTGATTGGATTTGATATTGCGTACAGATGACATATATACATCATATGGGCTTTAATGTCATTGTATGCTTCTCACATTAGGTTTGCAATTATATGGTTTGATGGCATGTTCATCTAAGGTGATTAATATATATGATTAGCATGGTTAGATTTATGATATATGATGGATGAGTTGTGGTATTGTTTTATTTTCCATGCTTAACTCTCTTTTGAGTTATTTAAGTAGATTTAGGCATATGGAAGTGAAGGCTAGCTCGCTGCTTTTGGTTTTATGAGTAGAGTTTGATTGCTAAATAAATTAATACGTGTTTATGCTTAATGGGTGTGTTTATTATGTGACATACACACTCTATAAGATATATCATAAGTACATATTATTGTTGTGTTGTTTCTAGATATGGAAGATCCCAGGTATGGGCTTATATTGATATTATAATTTTTTCAGACCTAGCCACACAAAGGACGTGTTGCTGAAATATTCTGTAACATATGGGACTATAAAAGTTGAATATCTCAATCTAACTAATTGATTTTGAAAGTCTAAGGGTGAGAGTACATTTTCTTCCTTTGAGAATTTTGGGGACAAAATTCTTTTAAGTAGGGAAGAATGTAACAACCCACTATTTTTAACATTTTGAATTAGAATATTTAATTTTTTAAATTATTCAAATCATTATTCAAATGTAATAAATAAAAAGAAAATAAATTGTTAATAAAATGACTTGATTTTTAATGGCATGTTTATAAATGTATTTATAGGATTTTTTTCTTAATTTTTTATTCAAAAAATATTTAAATTATCATTTGACGTATTTTTTGATAAACAACGGTATTTTAGAAATTTCATAGAATAAGATAACTAGTGTATTATTGTTGTTTTGTGATCATGTCGCATTGTTGTGCACAATCTACTTTTATTTCTATCGTTGATGGTTCTTACGGAAATGAAATATTGTTTAGCAAAGTGTTGGATGCTCGACATTTGAATATCATGGATGTATTAGTGTCGGCTTTTGAGGGTCGAAAAGATGGATCATCATGGGAGAGATCGAACCCAAGATTGGATGATGAATGATCTGAAGTGATCGTACCCTAGATTGAATGTTAAATGATCCTGAGATATCAAATCCTAGAATGGATGATGAGCAATCTGGAGAGATCGAACCATAGTTTGGATGTCAAACAATCTAGAGATATCACGGATTTAGCTAACGACCTAAAGAAATTGTCGATTTAACTAATGATCTGGAGGGGTCGCGAGTTTAACTAACGACCCGGAGTGATTAAGATTTGCACTAACGACCCGAAGAGATTGAGATTTCAACCAATAGCCTGGAAAGGTTAAGGATTCAATTAATGATCCGAAGAAATCTAGGACAATGTTAACGATCCGAATTGGGCTGGGATTGAATTAGTCATCGAGTGGACGACTCGGAGATCTCGAAAACTAAACTTTGGTATTGAACACCGATTGACCTTTAAATAATTCGATAGCATTTATCGAATTGTGCCACTGATTTTGATATATGTTTATTAACTCGCTGAAGAACACGGGATAACCCTGATTTGTGATACCCTATACAATATAATGGTTCCAGGAGAACATTGAATGATGATAATCTATGAAAGCAAGTACTCGAGTCCTTAGCTATAATTTTCTAGAACGAACTTTGATTTATAGGTAAATCCGATGGAACTAGACAATTTGTTGCTGCATGGCTAGTTATATCCAAAAAATTAGATTAGTCGTGTTTCATCGATTGTAGTATTTATTCTTGAACAGAACACCCTTTCTATTCACAAGACATGCTTTGGGGAGCAAATGGTATCCAGCTGATAACCAAGCCAAATTCAGACAAATCAGATATCAAACAGAAAAAACTACAGAGTAGGAACCTAAAGCGATTGCCAAACCTAGATGTTGCATAAGATCACTAGATTAAGTAATCCACTTGCAAAATTACCCAAACATTAACTCACTTCAATCATAAGATCAAACTCAAGATCAATTCCAGGGCATGGATCGGTACCAATCCATGGTCAGGGATCGGTATCGACCCCCAGCATCTCCTCAAGTTCATTAATGTTTCACATCACATGAAGTTAAAGTTCTTTTTAACTAGTACATTCCATATGGAGTGGTTCTCCTGCCATTGACAATCCAAATGAATAAACAAATCAGCTACTTTCACTCCACTTTCCAACCAAAGTATTCACTCTAATACAAGCTCATATCAACACAACTTGACGTTGAGGGCTGAAGGCATATGAACAAAATCGAAGAATTGGAGGAAGTTTTCCAACCAATCACATTGGTCGGTACCGATCCTTGAAACTAGATGGCGTGGCTACAATCTTCTTTGTATAACTCTTCCCAAAGTGGGAAACTTGGGCACAAATGTAGAGTGGCGAATTCCGGTGACTAACATTTATAAATAGAGGAGGTGAGGCATTGTTTTAGGGATCTTTTTTATATTCTTAAAATATTTCCATATTTCTTCTATAACCTTAGAGACCATTACCGATCTATAAGAACAACTTTGTAAAAAACTCAATAGAAATTGAATAACAAAGATTAAATGGACGCAGGATAGAATATTCGTTGAACACTATAAAAATTACATTTGCATATTTTCTTTTTTTTTTCTTTTTCTTGAAATTTTCTTATTTATTATTCCATCGAGTGTTTGTGCCAACTTTTGACATAAGTAGTACATTGTAGCTTTTTTTCATCTATTTGACACTAAACTTATTATAATATACATTTTTGGTGGATAGAATAAAATATTAGTCATTATTTGGTTAAACAGCATGGTTTGTAAACATGAAATTTGTTGTTATCAACTTTTAAAGACTATCTCTTCTTTACGTTATTAAGACTCCTCGATAGACATCATCACAACAAAATATCTCATTTATAACTTAAAAATAAGTGGAAATTTATGATACATCCTTATTTTTTATTATTTTATAAATTATATTTCTTCCAATTTCACATTATATTTTATGTTCCTATTTTTGTTTTTCAATTTCTATAACTATTGTCGTTTCTATTGTTACAAGGGGCATCCAAAATCAACGCCCAACATCTTAATTTAACCTTACTTTATTTTGCTTATTCCAAATTTTGTTCTAAATTCTATTCCTTAAATTCTTTTTAAATACTATACCTATTCTCGTTCCAAATTTTGTGCTTCCATTTAGTGAGCATACGAATTTCGTGTGTTTTCAGATCTTGAGTTCTTCCAAATCTCGAGCTATGTGTGGATTGGAAAAGTTTCATAGCAAATTTCATTAAATTTGCACGTCATTTTCTTCCTCTATTTTGCACTGTTAATATGAGTTTTATGTTAGTTTTTTTAAGCTTGTAGTTTTTTTGTTTAGTGTTTGTTATAGCATCATGTTGACTTAAATTTGATTGTTATTATTGTAGATGTAATTGGTGATTAATTATGTCGTAACTTTTATAGTTCGAGTATGTTGTTGGTATTGTATGACATGAAAAAATATGTCAGTGAATTTTTATGCAGGTCATTTTTTGTATGGTATATATTTGCCTATGTTGAATTGAATGTGTTTTCTTTTATTATCATTGTAATTGGTTACCTTACTTATGTTTTTATTGTTATATTTCAAATATGTTATTGGTATTGGATGACATGAAAAGACACTACAACAAAATATCTATTTCGCAATAAGCAATGCCAGTTGTAATCAACCTATTACAACGTTTAAGTACCAGCCTTAATATGTGAAGTTGTTATAGAATCAAAGTATTTTATAAGTATTTTTATCAGCTGCACGATACCGTTGGAATACAGTATTTTACAACTGGGTTTTTCCAATTGGAGTAGATCTTTTACAATAATTTTGGCCTGTTTATAATACGTCATTTACAACATTTTTTGCTCATTGTTAAAAAAATGCAAATTAAAAAACTATTTGCGTTGTTGCAGCACACACTTATAGACATAATATCATTTTACAATTGAAACCAACATTGTACAAATAATAATTAAAATCATTCATATTCCTTAAAAATAGCACGAAAGATTCACCCACTAAAAAGCCAAAACAAACCATATATTCACATTATTCATAAAGTGTGTGTATATATAAATATGTTTGAAATGGTACTTAGATACAATATGTCACTGGAATAACAAACCACAAATTATGTGTCAATAAATGTTCGAATCACGCTACGCAAGTTTTGAACTTATGATCTCTCGCACCAAAGTCGAATCACTTAACCACCGGTGCTTGTCATTCATAATGTATTTACATAGTTGTAGATCATATTAATTCATGCCTAAACTAATAAATGAAAATATAATTCAAGTGCATTATAAGAGCAATACAAATAAAGATTTACTTGTTTTATGAACATGTTTTCTATTCACCAAACAAACCTCATGCCCGAGTTTAACACCCATTTATTGAGATACACAAGCAACAACACTCATAGCAGCAACTCTTCTAGAGATAGCTAAGAAAAACATCGAACATCATAAATGAATTCACCACTAGATTCGTCAAGGAAAAAAATTAAGATTGAATGTAGTAGCATGCATATGATGGTATAGGAACTAAAAAATGAATATAACACCCTAGTGAACAAACTGGTAATGGATTATTGCTATAAAAGTCATCATTCTATGAAGATTCGCTATCTGTTTTGAAAGTATACGGTGATATTTGGTTTAGCTTAAGCTTGTGCAGATTATGAGCATGTTCAATAGGCTGTAACCATACAAACAATTAAATATTTTAGTAGTAGGAAAAAATAAATTTTATTAAGTTATGTTTGGTAGTAAGAATAAATCATAAGGTGTAAAAAATTCTCTATGTTTGAAATTTAAAATCACTGTCATCAAACAAAACTAATCTACTTCTTGCACTGAAACCATAAGACTACCTACATAGCAAGTGCTACAGAAACATCAAAATCAGCTCCAGATTCCCCATTTAATTTCTCCATTACCATAACCACTCTATACATAGAAAACCAACAATTTCGACTTACTAAAATGGCTAACACAAAACAAAATAAGGATAGAGTAATAAATATTATTTAACTAATAAAAAACCATAATCTCGCATAACATATTAGAAGAACTCATATTCCTCAGCACAATACTTCTGGCATACCAAGCTTCGATTATCAGAATAAAAGCCAAACACTACCTAAGCCTGCGTCAAAATAACCTTTTTGTCACCTATAAGTTCTGACAAACAAATATATTATATTCAAAACTAGGATTAAAATCCATGGTAAATAATTCATTTATGCCAAGGTTATGAATAGATTGTAGCCAATATTTGTAGATAATATTGACAATGGTTAAGTGACACATATAGAATCTTGGCCCATTTCAGTATATATCATAAATAGAATTAGAAAGCATATTATAAATAACAAAAATGTACTCTGTTAATTATTGATTTCTATTAAACTATGCTGGTGCACAAATAAGATGTTAACTTCGACTTACCAATTGAGTGAATATTCTACTATTTTGATAACTTTTCAACCTACCTTATGACAATGATACATTTCGGCCTTTTCGAATTGCAAATAAAAATGGGAGAAGAAAGCCAATAGGAACACAAACATAAACCAGAATTAAGGACATATGAATTAATAACCCAAAATACATCCCTACATAACCACCGTGACCTTAACACCGTCCATCTCAATTAACACTTAATGTGAAAATTGATTAATCAATCGAGAATGTGTTGAATATGCGCTTTGCGCTTATATGATTTTTGTTTGATGATAATAAACATATATACATTCGTTTAAATGTATTTGTTAATATACTATTCTATTTCTTACAGTTTAAATAAATATTTGTTGAATAAAATAAATTACACAGAATTTGAATTTAAACAGATATTTTATTCAAATAAATATTTATTACATTTTTGAATAGTACAATTTCAAACTCTCACTATAACTATACAACTTTGATTACAATTACATCACATTTCATATTTACAATTCACCTCACTACATATCACTCATACTCGTATTTATCTTCAACTTCATTCTAGTTTGAATCCAGCATCTGAGAAATCTGCAAAAATATAAACTAACGCAGTAAAATTGAAAAAGAAATATTTTTGCAATTCAAAAATAAAAGATAATTTTTAAAAATATGATTTGCCTCAGATTATTTGGGTTGTTCGTCATAATTTAAATTTGAATTCATCATACACGAACAACTTGTGACATACACAGTGTATTACTGTATATGCCACAAGGCCGTGCACACCGATATATACACTTGATTGATTTACAGGGACAGGTGAGCACAGGTCAAACCCAAATGCAAAGCCGGGTTCAACTCACGTGCAATATATTCAAAATCACGACACGAGCACAATGTCAAACCCGAGTTTTAAAACTGGGTTCAACACAAGGCATAGCAACTGCATAGCAACAGCAACAAGGCAGACCACAAAATGCATGCCACCAAGTTCAACAACATCAAAGATGACCAAGTCAAGAGAAGCTCAAGTCAATGCACAGTGCGAACATATGCACCTAAGTGACACAGTGAAGAAGGCAACATGAAGTGAATCAAGTTCAACAATGCAATAAACAATGAAGATCAACAGCAACTGCATAGGAATGCAGTAACAAACAGAAGAAATGACCAGAACACACAGTACAAGCAAAAATGCAAGACAATGGTCATGAATGCAGTAACAACATCGAGCTAGAGCTGTCAAGTTCAAATATCACAAAAGTCAAGGCCGTAAATGAAATGCAAACTGCCTCAAAAATGAATACAACATGAAGCTCTGCTACCCAAGGCAACTAGGAATGAACAGTTTCACAAATGCAAAGATCAGAAAAATGAGCAATGCACTAAGCAAATGAAGCAACATACATATATATATATACACATACATGAATACAAATGGTCGAGTGGCAAGGTCAAGTACAGGTCGAAGCAAAAACATCACAGCATTACCATCTAACAGCAAAAAATACCACAAGTCTCAGCAATATGCACATAAACAAGATACAACTGAAACAAGCCAGGATGCATCAACCTCAACATCAGGTTCAAAACAAAACAATGGCTAGAACAAGACTCGACTAAATACAATGCCACAATGAAACAACTCCACTGACTCAAATGAACTCGACCAAATAGCCAACATGATCAAAGAATGAATATGAGACCAAACTGCAGCAAGACCACATGCATGTAGACATCAAGCAAATAGAGGCAAAGGCATAATGCATCATGAACATGTAACTGACCAGAGAATATCAACTACTCAAATGAATTCAACGATATTATGGAGTGTATACAACATGATGAAGCAGTGCAGTGAAGAATCTCAAGTCAAGGCCGCAGAGGTACAAGAAAATTCACGAAACCAAAAATTCACGATGAAAATATACACTCATATGAACAAGTCAGAATTGGATACCGTGGTAACCAAGCAAAGCCGTGACCATCAGTATACGTTTTTGATCAAGTCAGAGAACATCTCAATCATCGAAACAAAATCAGAGGGTTGATAGCATAAAGTGGAAGAAATCAGACGAACGAGATTTTAGGAAATTGACTCCTATATAAACCATCATCATCGGCAATCTAAAATCATTCGAGTTCGAGCATAACAAAGAACAAATCATCCAACTCGAATCACGATCGAGTTTAAGCATCAACCCAGTAAAGCAAAAAGATAAAATTACATACCGAAGCAAGGAGTCAAACTCGATCGAACAACGAAGCAGCCGAAGAGAGCAACGAGAGAAGGTCAAAGCTACTCGCGCATCATTAATCAAACATAAAGTCGGCAGCTTCGAACCCTAATTTGGATCAGGGACGAAGCCCTAAATTTGCAAGAGGAACAGAGCGGCCATTTTCACAAAGAAGCAAAGAAACGTACAGAGCAAAATAAAAAAAAGAACGGGCTAGTGAAAGAAAACAAAGGGGCCGGCCTATTTTCTTAAAGAGTTTTAATTAAGGGTTTTAAAATTAGGGTTATCTATCTTTTAATTGTTGTTTTTATTTTTTCAAGTCAAAGAACTTGTAAATCACCACCTAGGGATTAGGTCGTGTCAGATTGTCTAGTTAGAATTAGTTCAGTGAGCAGGGTGTGCGAGTTTGCAGAGCTCTATAGGCGGGAGCAGTGTTTGCGAGTAATCAAAGCTCTATAGGCGGGAGCAGAGTTTGCGAGTAATCGAAGTTCTATTGTAGGCGGGAGCAGAATTTGCGAGTAAACGAAACTCTATAGGCGGGAGCAGGGTGTGCGAGTCTAGTAGAGTGTTTGTGAGCGGGAGCAAATGTTTGCGAGTCTAGTAGAATGTTTGTGAGCGGGAGCAAATGTTTGCGAGTCTAGTAGAGTGTTTGTGAGCGGGAACAAAAGGGTCTGCGAGTCTAGTAGAGTGTTTGTAAGCGTGATACTTTTTAATTCTAATAGAAATCTGTGAATGCAGCAGTAGGCAGGGGTTGCCGAAGCTGGGTAAATTTTGTGTGTGATTTACTTTTCAACATATTTATTTCTGCAACTTATTTCTGTGTTTAAATCGAGAAAATTTGCTATAACCCTATTCATCCCCCCCCCCCCTCTAGGGTTAATCTAGATCCTACAAGTGGTATCAGAGCCCGGTATTTTGTTTTTAACTCTAGAGTCATGAATCCACCAGATAATATTTTTGTTGAGGGTCGTTTCAATATTATTCCTTCTATTTTCGATGGAACAGATTTTTTGAATTGGAAATTGAAAATGGAATTTTATTTAAAATCTGTTAATATTAAATGTTGGGATATTACTGAAAATGGGTGTGATTTAACAAATAAGGAAATTATCTCGATTAATGCTCTTGCTATGCATATATTATATTCTCATATTAATCGTGATAATTTTTATTTCATCTCTCATTGTGAAAATGCACAGAAAATTTGGAAAATTCTCGATGCAATATATGGTGCAAAAGTCAACAGCAATGAGAAGTCCTCCACAACCGACTTAGTTAAAAAAATATGCTTAACAGGATTGGTAAATAGCAGTTGTGATGAGGATGATGATGATGGAGCAGCCAAGCTGGCATTGCTAATGAAGAATTCGAAAAGGAAATTTGCAGCCACGTGGAATAAAAGCGATAGCAGTGAAAGTGAGAAAGCAGATATGTGCCCTCATGGAAATATAACCGATAGCGACGACGACGAGCCAAGCAAGGTATCAAAACTTACTCACTCTGAATTACTTATTTATTTCCACGAAGTGAATGGCTGTTTTGAACAACTTAGGGAAAAATATGCTAAACTTGAATCACAAAAAGACACTTTGATAGAATTAAATGAACAACTCGACAAATTAGTTAAAACCTATCAAAGTAAGATCCCTAAGTGTGATAAGTGTCCAACATTCGAAAAGGAAATTGAAAAATCAGAAATCAATATAAAATCACTTGAAAATGAAATTCTGATTTTAAAAGAGAATGAAAATAATAGGAGAGATAATTCTATTGAAAAGTGCACACAATTGATAAATGAAAATGAATCTCTCAAAACACAAGTCCAACAATTGTCAACGACTTTAGATAAATTTTCAAAAAGTGAAAAATCGTTGAATATGTTAATAGGAAAACAAACTATCAATATTGATAGACAAGGACTTGGATATACTCATTCTGAATATGTTAGAAATGAGAACAATCAAGAAAATTCAATGTGCACAATTTGTAGAAAATTTGGACACAATCAAAATAATTGTCGGTATAGACCCAAACATGTGAAAACTATACCAATTTGGGTTCCAAAAGGCACAAATATAAAATCTTTGAAAGTCAAACAAATTTGGGTGCCAAAAGGAACATATATAAATAGTTTTGGGTCTCCAAAAACATATTTTTCATATTCTGCCACTAACAATCATGGACCTATAAAAACAAATAGGTCACGTAAATCTTTTCTCGTGTAGGTGTGGTGGCAGGCTAAGGAACAACAACAGAGTTCTCTGGATTTTGGCTGTTCTAGAAACACAACGGGCGACAAAGCAAAGTTCCTTAGCCTAATATAAAGGTGACAGAATCACAATAGATAACAACGAAAAATTATCGTAAAGGTAAAACAGGTAAAATTATTTTTAACGATATATTAAATGTGATTATCTGCACCATACTCTAAATTAAAATCAGCCAATATTGAGATGAACAAAAGATGATGATTTTGATTCTACGACTTTTTCAAAATATTGACCAATCACCTTTAAATAGAATTACTTGGAGTAATTATGAGACTGATTCGGATTTAACTAATATGATTTTTAGACTTGTTCTTATTTATGACATTGATTTGTGCTTAATTGATGACCAATCAGATTTTCAATTTTGAACTAATTTATATAAATCTGTTCGGTCAAATGATGGTTACTCATGTTACACATAGATATATTGGTTTTGACATTTTGGTCACTGCTTGTAAATTTGCACGATTTCAAATTTCATGTGAAAGCTGTTAAAAAGGATTTTTTGAAATTGTTGAAACTTTATGAATTGTTGAAACTTCAAGAAATTGTTTTGAAATAATAATGAAGTTTTAATGACTGTTGATAGTTGTTCATCCTACGGTTTCTGAAATTAACACTATGATATTTGTTTGAGTGTTAACATGGCTTCATTTCAAATTTCATTCTGAGATAGTTTGTTGAAATTTCACAAATCTGGTCTTTGACATCCAACGAGTGAATATTAAGTGAAATTTAAATTCAGATGCAGATTACACTGGTAATATAGTTGATAGAAAAATTACTAGTGGAACGTGATTAATTTTTTGAAACATTCATTTGCTGCATCGTTTTTCGAATAAAATATCTGCATATTTTTCACTTGAAATAATTTTCAAATAGCAGAAAATTTCCTTATAAAACCCCCTCGAGAAAATCATGTTTGACCATATTTACAGATTAGTCATTTTTGAAAAATTAGTTTTATAATTTTTGAATTTGATTTTAAATGACTATTTTGACTAATCTGACTCCCTTTGATTATCGAAAAGATGAATAGTGATTGAAAAAGTGATGAGTGTTGATATTTATCATATATTATAACTCGAGAAAGTATAATTAGAAAATTTCTTTAGAATTTCATAACAAGAGTTATAAAAACTTTTTGTTGGGTAAAAGTTCCATGACCATTTCTATTTCTATCATCTTTCTATCGACCATCGCTCATCAAAATTACACATAGTATGTAAATTTGTGGTAGTTTACAAAGGAAATCATTCGTTCTTAAATATCTTTAAATTTGTGAAAGAAATTATTTGTGCTTCAATTTATTATATTTAGCAATAAAAATAAATATCCAAAGTATTCACTCTCATTTAAAAGTCCTCACGGTTATGCATGGGTGAATTACTTGGATTTTTGATTATGTGCTTCCATGCTCATTTAAAAGTCCTCACGGTTATGCATGTATGGAACGCATATCAAATTTAATTGATTTAATAGACAAGTTGATTCTAATCCCATTTAAAAGTCCTCACGGTCATGCGTGGTTAGAAGATACTTGATTTCATTTTTAAATTAAATTGGAATACTACTAATCTCATTTAAAAGTCCTAACGGTTATGCATGGTTAGTAGATATTCAAATTTCCTGAAATAAATATACCATAAATAGACAGAACTGTATGATTTTTTTGATGAATTTATCCCCATCAGTTCTGAAAGTGGAATATGTGCCTAACAAGGGTAATTATGATTTTTGTTTGAGTTTTATTGAAATTTGATATTTATATTCAATTGAGTTAAATGTTTGATTCATGTCTGTCACTTCATCCCTATTTTTATAACACTGTTATTCTTTTGCTGATAACAAAAGGGGGAGAGAAAAGTTAAGATTTTGTCAAATAAAATCAAGTAAAGGTCAAATAATTTTCATTTGCATATAGGCTCATTTACATATTTTTATTTGAATGCATATATGTAGGGGGAGTATTGTGTAGAGAGGAGCATTCAAATAGGGGGAGCAAATTGAACGATCAAATACATTTAATACATTCAAAATCTTAAATATATGTTTGTTATCATCAAAAGGGGGAGATTGTTGAATATGCGCTTTGCGCTTATATGATTTTTGATTGATGATAATAAACATATATACATTCGTTTAAATGTATTTGTTAATATACTATTCTATTTTTCACAGTTTAAATAAATATTTGTTGAATAAAATAAATTACACAGAATTTGAATTCAAACAGATATTTTATTCAAATAAATATTTATTACATTTTTGAATAGTACAATTTCAAACTCTCACTATAACTATACAACTTTGATTACAATTACATCACATTTCATATTTACAATTCACCTCACTACATATCACTCACACTCGTATTTATCTTCAACTTCATTCTAGTTTGAATCCAGCATCTGAGAAATCTGCAAAAATATAAACTAACGCAGTAAAATTGAAAAAGAAATATTTTTGCAATTCAAAAATAAAAGATAATTTTTGAAAATATGATTTGCCTCAGATTATTTGGGTTGTTCGTCATAATTTAAATTTGAATTCATCATACACGAACAACTTGTGACATACACAGTGTATTACTGTATATGCCACAAGGCCGTGCACACCGATATATACACTTAATTAATTTACAGGGACAGGTGAGCACAGGTCAAACCCAAATGCAAAGCCGGGTTCAACTCACGTGCAATATATTCAAAATCACGACATGAGCACAAGGTCAAACCCGAGTTTTAAAACTGGGTTCAACACAAGGCATAGCAACTGCATAGCAACAGCAACAAGGCAGACCACAAAATGCATGCCACCAAGTTCAACAACATCAAAGATGACCAAGTCAAGAGAAGCTCAAGTCAATGCACAGTGCAAACATATGCACCTAAGTGACACAGTGAAGAAGGCAACATGAAGTGAATCAAGTTCAACAATGCAATAAACAATGAAGATCAACAGCAACTGCATAGGAATGCAGTAACAAACAGAAGAAATGACCAGAACACACAGTACAAGCAAAAATGCAAGACAATGGTCATGAATGTAGTAACAACATCGAGCTAGAGCTGTCAAGTTCAAATATCACAAAAGTCAAGGCCGTAAATGAAATGCAAACTGCCTCAAAAATGAATACAACATGAAGCTCTGCTACTCAAGGCAACTAGGAATGAACAGTTTCACAAATGCAAAGATCAGAAAAGTGACTAATGCACTAAGCAAATGAAGCAACATACATATATATATACACATACATGAATACAAATGGTCAAGTGGCAAGGTCAAGTACAGGTCGAAGCAAAAACATCACAACATTACCATCTAACAGCAAAAAATACCACAAGTCTCAGCAATATGCACATAAACAAGATACAACTGAAACAAGCCAGGATGCATCAGCCTTAACATCAGGTTCAAAACAAAACAATGGCTAGAACAAGACTCGACTAAATACAATGCCACAATGAAACAACTCCACTGACTCAAATGAACTCGACCAAATAGCCAACATGATCAAAGAATGAATATGAGACCAAACTGCAGCAAGACCACATGCATGTAGACATCAAGCAAATAGAGGCAAAGGCATAATGCATCATGAACATGTAACTGACCAGAGAATATCAACTACTCAAATGAATTCAACGATATTATGGAGTTTATACAACATGATGAAGCAGTGCAGTGAAGAATCTCAAGTCAAGGCCGCAGAGGTACAAGAAAATTCACGAAACCAAAAATTCATGATGAAAATATACACTCATATGAACAAGTCAGAATTGGATAACGTGGTAACCAAGCAAAGTCGTGACCATCAGTATACGTTTTTGATCAAGTCAGAGAACATCTCAATCATCGAAACAAAATCAGAGGGTTGATAGCATAAAGTGGAAGAAATCAGACGAACGAGATTTTAGGAAATTGACTCCTATATAAACCATCATCATCGGCAATCTAAAATCATTCGAGTTCGAGCATAACAAAGAACAAATCATCCAACTCGAATCACGATCGAGTTTAAGCATCAACCCAGTAAAGCAAAAAGATAAAATTACATACCGAAGCAAGGAGTCAAACTCGATCGAACAACGAAGCAGCCGAAGAGAGCAACGAGAGAAGGTCAAAGCTACTCGCGCATCATTAATCAAACATAAAGTCGGCAGCTTCGAACCCTAATTTGGATCAGGGACGAAGCCCTAAATTTGCAAGAGGAACAGAGCGGCCATTTTCACAAAGAAGCAAAGAAACGTACAGAGCAAAATAAAAAAAAGAACGGGCTAGTGAAAGAAAACAAAGGGGCCGGCCTATTTTCTTAAAGAGTTTTAATTAAGGGTTTTAAAATTAGGGTTATCTGTCTTTTAATTGTTGTTTTTATTTTTTCAAGTCAAAGAATTTGTAAATCACCACCTAGGGATTAGGTCGTGCCAGATTGTCTAGTTAGAATTAGTTCAGTGAGCAGGGTGTGCGAGTTTGCAGAGCTCTATAGGCGGGAGCAGTGTTTGCGAGTAATCAAAGCTCTATAGGCGGGAGCAGAGTTTGCGAGTAATCGAAGTTCTATTGTAGGCGGGAGCAGAGTTTGCGAGTAAACGAAACTCTATAGGCGGGAGCAGGGTGTGCGAGTCTAGTAGAGTGTTTGTGACCGGGAGCAAATGTTTGCGAGTCTAGTAGAATGTTTGTGAGCGGGAGCAAATGTTTACGAGTCTAGTAGAGTGTTTGTGAGCGGGAGCAAAAGGGTCTGCGAGTCTAGTAGAGTATTTGTAAGCGTGATACTGTTTAATTCTAATAGAAATCTGTGAATGCAGCAGTAGGCAGGGGTTGCCGAAGCTGGGTAAATTTTGTGTGTGATTTACTTTTCAGCATATTTATTTCTGCAATTTATTTCTGTGTTTAAATCGAGAAAATTTGCTATAACCCTATTCACCCCCCCCCCCTCTAGGGTTAATCTAGATCCTACAGAATGAACTTCTATGCCTTGTAAAGTCATCTTTTGTGAACTAATTGATGATAAAGCATGTAAACTTAGCAAAGTGCATACAGTATGACAAATATGGTTTAAATCAACTTATTTGAGTCTTTCGAAAAATGATTTATAATAATAGATAATTATTGCTTCGATCTTTCAAAATAGATATTAATTCAATTAGACTAAAGAAATAACAATTGGTTATTAATACTAAACTGTAATTACATAGCCTCAACAAACTACATAAATGTTTATATAATATGCACCGAAATATTGGTAGTAGTAATATTTTATCTGACCGTTGAACCATAATTATCAATGAAACAAAAATTCATAGAAGGTGAGAACTGACATGAAATCATAGCCACCTTAAATGAATATGCCTAGGAACACAAGAATCAAGCAGTATATTTTGACCAGAATTAATGATTTAGACCTCAAATCCTTTGTTCTCGTGGAACCAGAGTCGAAGTCGGAATCTGAATCTGATCCCCACCATGTGCACAAATAGATATTGCGGCAGAGGGGATAAGAAAGAGGAAGATATAGAGTTTAAGCATTTTTAATTGATCGGTTTGAAAATTATTGACATTTTGAAAACGGACGATTTGGGTTAATAAAAAGGGAAATAAAAAAAGTTTATCCTAAAGGGAGTGAACTAGAAAGGTAGGAACTGAAATTTTTTCATAAGGAGTTAAAACATGAATATTTGGATATGAGCCAAAATTTTCGAAGTTTAGAGCCAAAATAAACTTTGTAGCTGAAAGAAATAGTTAGAAGAAAAAATTTCTCAATGTTTGTGACACTGGTTTATTGTAATCAAGCAAAACCAGACCAAAATAAGTGTTGAGATTTGCAACGTAATGTTCATATTTTTAAATTTTTTTAATATTTCCAAATTTTTTTGAATTTATAATAATTTATAAAATTTTATTTTCCATTTTTGAATTTCATGAATATTTCAAATTTTAATTAATAATTTTAAACTCTTTCAAAATGATAATTATTTTTTAGAATATTCTATATTAAATATAAGTATCAATTATGATTATAAATTTCAAAATACTAAATAATGATTTTAATTACTTTGAAACAGTTGTTAAAAATGATTTTAGGAATCCAATGTTTATTAGTGTTGGTCAAAGGTTTGCTGGTGGTGTTTTGGATTATGATTGTATCTTATGACATATTATGTTAAGAACAGATATAAAGTTAATGTTGTAAAAAATGATAGGGAGCGGGTTATAGTTGTTTGTTCACAGGAAGGTTGTACTTTTCGTATTCATGCTTCTCATAAGTTTAACTTATTAGGTTTTGTTATCAAAACTATGCAACCTAATCATTTATATGAAGCTTGTATTTTAAATGTTAACCTATATGTGTTGAGGCCATATATAGTTGAAAACCTCTCAAATTAGTCACTAAGAGAAGTACTAAATTACTAGAATTATTACACTCAGATTTGGCAGATTTTAAGAATATAATCAGTAGAGGAGGTAAACATTGTTACGTAACCTTCGTTGATGACTTTTCTAGATATACCAAAATCCATCTGCTTAGATCTAAAGATGAGACTGCAGAAATGTTCACTAGTACAAAAAGTGCATATTGCTTCGCCTCATTTGCATCGGCTGAAGTAAAAACTGATGCAAATAGAACTATTTGCATCAGTTCTATCTTAATAACCGATGCAATTGATACGTGGAAAGCAATAGGTAGTAAAAAAATCAAATTTGCATCAGTTCTCACCAACAACCGATGCAAATAGTTTTAGTCGCATCGGTTTTAAAGTGAACCGATGCAACTACATGTTGATGGCAATATGAAATTTAGGAGGGAAATAATTAAAAACTGGCTCCAAAGTAAATATTTTAGACAAACGTACTCCTTTCTCCAAAACAATTACACAGTTCCATTATAAAATCGCATGCACCCAAATCTAACTTTTTTTCCACACCAGATTTCACAGACAAGATTCTCAATTCAACATTGATTCAAGTCATTGCTGCTTGGAGCTTGCAATTTGTCGATGACTTGGGTTAAAGGTCAACTTGTTCACGTCGATTGCGATGATTGTTGTGGATGAAGGCGGAGTTCTGGTGGTTGTAGGTTGCGATGTTGCTTATTGGAGTTCGCGAGTAGTTGTAGAGTCTGGAAGTTGGGTTTCGAAGTGTTCGAGGCGATTGTTGAATCGATTTGGTTTAAAGGAGTTGTCGCGATTGAGTTGAGGTTGAAGGTCACGGTGATGTTTGGGTGGCGATCGTGGTTGCATGAAGTTGCGGTAAAATTGAGGGCGAGTGCAGTGGTTTCTTGAGTTTGTTGATGGTCAGGGACATAACAATGTGATTTGTGGGGTTACTGGTTTGGAGATGATCATAGAAGGGGAAGCGGTTTTACTGTAGGATGAAATGTGGTTTGGGCAGAGGAAGTGTAGGCAATGGGCAAAGGGTATAGCTCGCTATTGGAGGTGGTTTTTCTGCAGAGAGTAGGAGTGTAAATGCAGCAGTTTTCGGATTGAGTTGCCAGTTGATGATGGAGAAGGCAGTTGTGGGGTGGATGACACAGTATGTTTGAGGTCCTGTTTGGTAGTGGTGGAAGTCAGGGATTTACTATTCCAACTATGCTGCCTGGGATGTTTCTTCTCACGGCCCTCCACCTTACTGGTTCCCTTCTATGTATGTTATTTTTTAGGTTTTTTCAGTTGATTTATCTTATCCAATCACAGATTCAAGCAAATATGCAATAAATTGTTTACAAATCCTATAGCATGTGCTTGGAGATGGGTTATTGTTAAATTTTGGTGATACAAAATCACAAAAAGAGGGAAAGAAATGTGCAAAAGAAAGAAAGAGAAGATTTTATTTTCCCTAATTAATAGGCATATTGAGTATGTTTATTTCTTTCTCTAATTAGCTAATCAAATTATTTTTTACCATCTAATGTTAACTTGGGCATTAAGTAATTGATTATATAAATAGAGACTAGAAGAGAGGGTAAATGTATGGTGGAAAATCTATTTTCTATTTCCCTGTTCTCCATCTTTGTTCTTCTTCTCCAACAATTTTAGTCATATAGATATTTGCTCCCTTTCTCAATTTGGTTATGATTCAATGGTATTTTGTTTATTTTAGCTTTGTTCTATTAATTGTAAACAAAAATTTTGGTGAATCAATAAAGTGGGTGGTTGGGTGGAATTCTTGTCTTATTGCATTTAATTTCAATTCCGTCTTATTTTTAATCCAAGTTATCTCTTTGTGATTTGGGTGACAAAGATCCGTTGATATAAGCTTCCGCAAAGCGCTGCCATTTTTTCACAACAGTTATAACTGGCTGAATTTCGAAAATTTTATTTGGTCTTTAATGGGATTCTCATTTTGTTACTGCTTGTCTAACCATTTCTTTTTTGCAAGTACTTTTGTTACTCATTATTGAACTATATAAATTTTGGTCAGGACACAATGCATACATACAAATGTTGGTAGGACAATGGAAAATTACTGCCCAAAGCTCTTAGGTTCGCAATATCAAGATCCAATTAGGAGCTTTAATCTCTTCCAGAAATTCTCTGTTCAGCATCCTGATGTTTATTGGTCCATCATCGTGAAAGAACTCGCGATTAAATTTCACGTACCTCTGGTATCCATTTTAGACAACACGTCAAAAAAATGGTTTCCTGGAGCATTGATGAATGCAACTGAGTGTTGTTTGCTACCACGAAAAATGTCATGAAGACATAGCTATTGTTTGGAGAGATGAAGGTTTCGATGAATATCTAATGCAAAAGGAATTTTTACTCAGGTACATTTTTTTTCCTCTTCTCTTTGCCATAAACATACTGAGTACTGATGTTACAGGTAGTTTAAGCAACAATGGCAATTAATGTGTATATTTTTTTGGCGTTTCAGGATTTTATTGTAAGAGGAGAGAAGAAGTTTCCTCTTTACAAGTAACGTAACATTCTCTGCAAATTGATTCTTAGTGTCAATGAATTACTATACTATTTATCTTTTACTGACATATGTACGTAATGTATACTGCAGCCGTGTAAAAGATGCTTGCTTGTGTAAAGTGATCGTGCTTTCTTCTTTAGGTGATGACATTGAAGTCACATTAAGAGATCATGATATATCCTGGAAAGATTTTCTGTCGCGTTCTTCAAACATTTCACGGTACGTCATATGTTGATGCATGTTAGATTTAACTAAATATACATACCTATCCAGAAACAAACCTCTGGATAACATAATATGTTCAATTCTATGCACAGGCCATTCGACTATACTCCAGTTTATCAGTCAATGGAATCTACAATCAACATAATATTTTCCTCAGGAACAACTTGTAATTAAAATCACTGATTTTTTTAATAGAAAATAATAATCCTTCATTTCCCCTAACAAATCTTTATTTCACAACTCTTTCCGTGGTATATATTGTTTTTGTTATTAGGAGAACCGAAAGATATAGCGTGGACACAAGTGTCAGCAATAAGAGGTGCATCAGACTTATGGACACATGTTGATGTTCAGTGCAGTGATATCTTATGCTGGTTCATAAGTTTAGGTTGGGTCGTAGGCTCCATCGTGTTGTTCGTGTTTTTTAAGTGGGGCTACTCTAGCTCTTTACAATGGTTCACCCCTTGGACGTAGTTATGGCAAATTTGTGCAGGTATTTTCATAAGGGAGACAATAGAAGTAAAAGCACAGTGGATGACACGGTGCATTTCAGCCATTAGACATCATAGTCTGTTATTAATCGACGTCTCAGATGTGCTGTAGTATCATGTGTTATTTTTTATATTTGAGTTTCAGTATATATCCACTCCGTTTATCCTAGTAAAGTGGACACTATATGGAAACTTAAGATTAGTAATTTTCTGTTATGATCATGATGCAGGAGTAACCATTTTAGGGACAGTTCCAAGCCTGGTGAAAACATGGAAGAGTAGCAACTGCATGAAAGGTCTGAACTAGACAAAAATAAAGACATTTTCTTCGAAGGGGGAAGCTTCTGGAATTGATGATGACTTGTGGCTTTCTTCACAAGCGGGTTGTATACCTATAATCAAATCCTGTGGTGGAACTGAACTAGCGTCTTCTTATTTACACTTTGTATTTTTTACAACTCAAAATCAAATGTTTTTAACTCATGATGGTATGAGGAGATGTTTGTAAGTTGTATTGTGACAGAGCGTTGCAGTTTGAAGTTGCGACAGTAAGGAAGTGGATGGTTTTGGTTTTGGTGATGTGTGATAGAGGATGCCTTGTGTGGACAGACTGGTGACAGTAAGAAGTATGGGTGAATTAGTATGGAGGGTGAAGTTGGTCAGGCAGTGTAGATGTTGTAGCGGCAGTTGAAGCAGTGGCAGTGTTGAGTGATGTAGAAGATCATAATCAATTTGGTTGTTGGATAGTCAGTGATTTGTTATGGTAATGTTGCAGTAAGGGGTTGCACTGTAATATGAAGTGGTGAAGTTGGATATTTTGGAGTTGCAGGGGTGAAGGGTCTGTGGAACAGGCAGTATGAAGGGTGGTAGGGTATGATGTTGAATAACTGATGTCGGAGGCTCAGGTAAATGTTGTATGCAGAGGTCAGGGGATATGGTATATATCGTTTGTCGTGGCAGTCTTTTCACAGCAGAAATGTAATGCAGTCTTTTTACAGTAGGCGGTTTGGAGTGTTGTGGAGGAGGTGGTTCCAGTGGCTGATGTGTAGTTATATGACTGGGGGAAATGGTGGCAATATGAAGGTGGTTGAGTCCGGTGAATTGGGGTAGTGTTGATGTTGTGTTAAGTTGAATTGTGGTGTTTGAATTGGTGGCAGGGAATTGGTGGCAGCATTAAGTGTGGAGGGTATGATGTGATATGTGCAAGATGGAGATAGAGGATATGAAGTGTTTTGAGGCAATAAGGTGGTGTGTGCAGTTGAAGTTTGCAGTTGTCTTTGGGTTGGTGGTCGTTTGTGCTTTGGTGTGGCAAGGGTAGGTGAAGTTGTATTCAGGGATGGCAGAAGAGGGGTTGGTAGCAGTGTAGATGTTGATGGATTGCATGAAGCGTTTATGGCAGTGAGGGGTGGTGGTCAGGTATGCAGTTGGTCAGTTGACAATGTATGTGCACAGAAAATGCACAGTGCACAGTGTTAATGAAGTAGATGGTTGAATTGGTGAAGGTGTGTGTTACTGTGCAGTGGATGGTGATATGCAACAAGGAATTTGAAGTGTTGTGGTCAGTTTTGTTATTGGTAGGGGGTTAATAGTTTTGTTTGGATGGTGATGTACTGTGAATGGCAGAGGAAAGGAAAAGGCAGTGTTTTGGTGGATTTTGCAGTGGGATATGCAAGCAGAAGGCAATGGATGGTGGCAGGATTGAAGTGCAGGCAGAAGTGTTGTGGAGTTGTTGAAGTTCTTGGCAGTGAAGTTGCTAGAAGTTGAAGATGGTGGTGGTTGGTTGATGGCAGTAACGTCGGTTTGAGGAATATTGGTTAGCAGTGGTTTGGGAAGTTTGTATGTGGTGTTGGCTTGTGGCAGTCTGATGAGATGATGGTGAGGTAGTATGTTATTCAGTTTGTATTTGCCATCAAATTTAATTTTGAATGATTGTAATATTGTATGCAATAACTGTTTGTTATAATCAATAATATACATATAATATATATATCTGTGTGTGTGTGTGTGTACACTGTAATAATGGTTTCTGAGAATGACTTTTTTGCATCAGGTATAAATAGCTGATGCAATAGAGGGATTAGTTTGCACCGGTTGTTATAAAAAACCGATGCAACAAGTTACTTTGTTGCATCGGTTTTTATTACAACCGATGCAACATGGGGGCTGTGTTCAAGCAACCTACCATGATATTTTGCATCAGTTGTTAGTAACAACCGATGCAAAAAGGACCTTTTTGCATCGGTTTCAGAACTGATGCAAAAGTGTTAAGCCTGTTGCATCGGTTGCATATGCATCGGTTGTTGAACTGATGCAAAAGGGGGGTAAACAACCGATGCAAATGGCCTGCTTTGTAGTAGTGGTTCTTAAAATTTAAAGCTTAACAGAAAACCAATTAGACCAAAAAGTCAAAAGGCTTGGGTATGATAGGGTTGGAGAGTATTACACTGACTGTCTAAAATTTTGTGTAAGAAAAATGGAATTATCCACGAAACAAGTGCTCCTTATTGCCCCCAATGAAATGGAGTGGCTAAAAGAAAAAATCGGATTCCTAAGAATATAATGAATTTGATGCTTTAATTCTAGTATGACTAACAATATGTGGGAGGAATCTTATTATCTACATTAATAGGGTACCTTATGAAAGGTTGGATAAAACCCCTTACGAATTATGGAGAGGTTTTCCTCCAAGACTAAATTTATTGAAATTGTGGGGATGTCTTGCTAAGGTCAGTTTAGTAGACTTTAGAAATACTAATATATGACCAAATATAGTTGATTGTGTATTCATTGGGTATGCTTATAATAGTGTTGCATATATAAACGGTCGAACATTTTGTGATACTAGGGATGTTGTATTCTTTGAAATTGTCTTTCATTTCAAGAACTGTAATAACGAGAGCTCTTTTGGATCTATTGTCACTAATATGTTATTGTCTTTGCCGATTCGACTACATTTTTCCAATGAATTTAACAATGAGCTTAGAAGAGTAAAAGGCAACGTATCGTGACTAAATTTGGACCATAGTTCATCATACTACCTTTTTGGTAAACCAATTTTGAAACGATTAATGATACCATTGTTTCTGTACTTTTAATTGAGGAAGATCCTAAAAAATATGAAGAGGAAACTAACTCTAGGGATGATAATTCTTGGAAAAATGATATCATAATGTGAATTTGACTCTTTAACTTCTAACCATACATGGCAGTTAGTTAATCTACTCAAGGGATACAAACAAAATAGGACTAAGTGGATCGTTAGAAAGAAATTGAAAACTGACGGTTGTGAAGGTAAATTCAAGGCTAGATTATAAGCCGTTGGTTTCCATCAGAAGGAAAATGTTGATTATTTTGACACTTATACCCCTGACACTAAGGTGGGTACTATTAGAACTTTAGCTATCTTGGCTGCTACCAAATGGATGTGAAAACTGCTTTTCTTAATTGTGACTTAAAAGAAGAAATTTATGTGGAACAACTTACTGTTGCATGGTAGTAGGCCGAGAGAATAGGGTTTAGAAATTAAAAATGTTTCCTTATGGCCTAAAACAGGCTTCTAAACAATGATATGAAAATTTTGATAGGACCCTAGTAAATAGTGGTTGTATAGCGAATGCCTCTATTCCTACGAATTTTCAAAGGTGTTTAGTCCTTATTGTATGATTTTTTTCCTTTATGTTGATGGCATGTTGATATTTGGTATAAACATGGTAGTAGTAAATGATGCAAAAACATTCTTATTCTCACAATTTGAGATGAAATATTTGGTAGAGGCTGATTCAGTACTAGGAATTAAAGTGAAAAAAACTACGAGTGGCTTCTTACTAAATCAGTCTCAAAATTATTTTGATGTGACTCTTATTCGATCTCCATATGATCATTGTAAGCATCTTAAAAAGAAGAAAGGATCTAGGAAGTCACAAGATGAATGTGCCAAAGTTATTGGAAGGGTAACGTTTCTTATGGATTATACAAGACCAAATATAGCTTACACTATGAGTCGTTTGAGTAGGAATACTCACAACCCTGACAATGAACATTGGGATTGGTGCCTAAATTTTAATAAATATCTTACAGTTTTTGATGGATATTGTGATGCAAGCCGAGTTACCAATATCGATGAAGTTAGCTCCACTAATGGTTATGTATCCACTTTGGGAAGAGGATCTATATCATAGAAGTCCTATAATTAAACGTGCATAGCACGATCTACTATAGAATCTAAATTTATTGCTCTTGAGTTGGTAGGTCAAGTAGTAGAATGATTGAAATACTTGTTGGCAAAAATACCACTAGGGTACAAACTTATTTTCCAGTTTCTTTACACTGTGATTCTCAAGCCTTTATTGGAATTGTAAAGAATGGTGTGTATAATGGAAAAAGAAGTCGCATCTGTGTCAAACACAATGATCAAGATACTTTTTAAGGAAGGGACTATTTCGTTGGAATATATAATATTAGAAAGGAATTTGGCAGATCCACTCATAAAAGGACTACCACGAAATGTGGTCGTTGAATCTTCAAAAGGAATGGGTTTTAGGCTTAGAGTAGAGTAAAATTTAATGAATACCCATTGATAATCAACTAAGATGACATGATTACCCTTTCCTTTCTTACTTTGTGTTTTATAGATTGATTTCCTTTGAATCCATAATCAGTTTTTGGTGATACTCCTATGATGCACTTGACGGATTCATTTGTCAAAGCCTTGATTTTAAACTATATGTTCATCACTAATACATAGTCAGTTTCGGTGGTGCTTTTGTTGTGCACTTGAAGAATTTTTCTTATTTATCTATGCTTGAGTTTGTTACTCTTACCGAGTCCATAACTAGTTTTGATGATGCTTTTGAGACGCACTTGATGGATTCTATAAAAAAATTCCTATTAAATCCATAACCTATATTGGTGGTGCGTTTGAGATGCACTTAATAGATTATATAAACCTTTCCCCGTTAAATCCATAATCGGTTTTGCTAGTGCTTTTGAAAAAAAATGGATGGATTTTGCCAATATTTTCTAGTCAATTCCATAACCCGTCTTAGTTGTGCTTTTGAGAAGCACATGATGGGCATTATTTATTTATTCTAACCTTAACTAAAAGAATCCACAACCATAATTGGTGGTGCCTTTGAAATGCATTTGACAGATTATATTATCTTACTTAAGGTGTAGCTTTATGCTCTTAATGAGTCCATAGCCATATTTAATGGTGTAAGGCAGACGCATTTGATGGACTCACTTACTTGAATGTGAAAGTGAGGCCACCTTATATTGGAGATTTTAGTTGATATCTCTAGTTTTGCAGTAAAAACACTTAGCTGTTTTATAGCAATGGATGTGCAAAAAGAAATAGCGGGGATATAGTGGAAAATGGTGGAGATGTAAAAAGCTTCATTAAATATAAAACTAAATATTTAAAATTAATTTATTCTCATTCTCACATTACTTGTGCAAAAAAAGAAATATTGTTTATTTTATATAACAATACCTAGAATATCATGATAATTACAGACAAGATTTGGTGACTACAATAGAATTTTAACGTATATTGAGCACTTATGCTTTAAAATTAATTTTTTACTCTAACATTGTTGATTTGGTTTTGTAGAGAATCATTCAAATCAATATTTGTATATAATGTTGCTAAAGAAAGTGCTAAAAAGCCTTGATTTAGTGCGTGTAGCGGAAATAGTGGGGCTTAAAGTGAGTCTACTATTTAATTGCTAGATAGAAATAGCATAGTGGTCAAAGAGCACTAGCGAGGATTTAGAGAGACTTTAACGGGGCTTTAACCGCATAATTCTCTTGAGCACTATGAGTTCCCAAGCTAAACATGTTGCCATAAAAATCATACATATCGCATCGAAATGTAGATATCAAAAATGTAGTACGAGTTATGAAGTTTGAATCAAATCTTGTAGTTCAAAAGAAATTCACTACATATAGAAAGTTGTAGCTTCGTTTCCTGTACATCAATTCAAATCGAAAGATATTAGTGCAAAAGTATGAAACTTTTCCTTTGCTAAAGTTGTTTATCATTCATCTATTTGGAGTTTCTTGTGGTTAATGTTAACGTTTTTTCTATGATCCTTACACAATTAGATTTTAGAGGAGATAAGAAGTGAAAAAATAAAACCAAGTATATTCCTTTAAACAAAACCTTTATTAATTCACAAAAGGATTACAGGAGAATGCTTAAAAATTGACAATACCTCAGTCCCTAAGACCTTAGAAAAATAATTTTTTTTCCCATACACATCTACCGAACGTTATACATATCTATTTATAATAGTCATGACAAAATATGTTTTTTGAGAAGCTATTGGATACTTCCACAAATTTTTCTCATGTAGATAATTCATTTTCTTTTTTAGTCCAATAAATGAAGCAATTAATCATTCTACAAAATCTATAAAAGTGATAATGTATTTGTGTTACAATTCCATGCAGACTCAAATATGTTCAAAATTTACCTAAATATGGAACACTGTATCACCAAAATCCAAAAGTTAGTAGGGGATTGTTGGATAACTACAATAAAACTTTTGTTTCACTTTGCCTGATATTTTGTTATCCTCCTTTTTATATATCCTTACTTCTACTACTTATTAATTAGGCGTGGGAACACTGGCCTTACAAGCTCACACATGCACGCGCATGCACGCTTCAAAGAATAGGCATATGTGGAGCTTTGATGGCGTATTGGCACTTGGCACCTAACATTGCAATGAAATGAGGTTGGTTCTCCATTACCCTTCGATCTCTCTTTACCTTTTTTATTTCGGCTCTCAAAATTGAAAAGACAAGTACTTTTATCTGCTTATCCGTTACAATTATGATTAATATAATTTATGAATATATTAAAAGAATTGTCTATTCATCGAATCGACCATTCAAGTTTCACACCTTTTATGTTCTAAGCCGTGGCTTCTGCACCCACTCCTATTTATTGTTAATCCTTTGATGGAGAGATTAAGCAGAAAAATAATTCAATCCATCTTCTTAAAAAATTCTTCAAAACTCCTGAGCAATTTTCTTTCTACACTTCTTCAAAATCTTTAACCTTGAATGTATAAGTTTGAATTATGTTGTTGAACCTTAAGATGCAAACGACAATTAACGATTTCACTTAGTCGTGCCAAAATTCACTTTCAAGACAGTGGTCTTTCCACGGTACAACTTCTCTTTCCTACTCTTTACTGACTGTCTTTTCTTACATAGATTACATTAAAGATTTTCATATGTTGAAGTGATATTATTACGTCACATTTAAACATTAAGAATTTAAAATTTCATTTTTTTTGTCATTCGCGTGCTTGGCACCTAGCTACCATTCCTACCGAGTGACATGAACTGCATATTTATTTTGCAGTTTAGATATTGTAAATATCAATTATGTTAATCAGCTTGCCTTGCATATATGTCGAAGGAGCCATTAGATGTTGTAATAAATAACAGGGATGTAAAACATAAATTTTAATATTAAAAAGTTTCCAGTTTTTGTCAACTTGATGGAGCATAATTCTAAAGGATTATTTATGCTTCAATATCAAAAGATTCATGATGGTGGAACAATGATGCGCAAAAGGCTATCAAATAGAAGAAGGAATGCTATAAATGCTTACATTATCACATGAGCGAGAACAACATGCAAAAGTACAAAGCGGCAGAGAAAAACGTAAAGAAAGCTATGAGTAAAGCAAGGGAATATATCAAAATCTAAGTACGAAAGAGGGTGCAAAAAACATCTATAGGATAGCTAAGCTCCACAAGAGGAAGATGAGGGACTCCAACCAAGTTAAATGCATCAAGGATGAGAATAATAGACTTTTGGTAAATGACAACGGGATAAAAAATAGTGACAAAGTACTTCGGCAAGCTATTCAATGAAGAAGGTATGGTAGCACCACGATCGAGCTGGACAACTCTTTTGATGACACTAATAGATACTTTATTCGGAGAATTCAAGAGACCAAGATAAAAGAGGCGCTAAAATGAATGAAAGCATGTAAGACATTAGGGCCTGATGACATCCCCATTAAGGGGTGAAGATGCCTTAGTGATGCAAGGATAGTATGACTAACTAAGTTGTCCAATAATATTTTCAAAACAAAACGGATGCCAAATGAGTGGAGGAGAAGCATATTAGTTTCAATCTTCAAGAATAAAGGAGATACTCAAAGTTGCACAAAGTACAGGGGAATTAAGATTAAAAGTCATACAATTAAGCTTTAAGAGAGTCATTGAACATCGATTAAGAAGGACGATAAATGTTTTAAAAAACCAATTTGGTTTCATGCTTGGAAGGTCGACCTTAGAGGCGAATTTTCCATAGAACAATTTATGGAGAGATTCAACGAGCAAAAGAAGAATCTACACATGATATCTATCGATTTGGAGAAATATTATGACAAAGTACAAAGAAAGTTTATATGGTGGGCTCTAAAAAAGAAGAGTCCCAACAAAGTACATCATCTTATCAAGGATATGTATGATGATGTTGTGACTAGTGTTAGAGCATGCGATGGTGAAAACAGTGACTTTTCCTTTAACATGGAATTAAATTAGAGATCGGTTTTGATCCTTTACAATTTTTCCCTAGTGATGGATGAGATAACGAAAGGTACACAAGATGAGATTCTTTGATGTCTGCTCTTTGCTAATGTTTTGCTAATCGATGAAAATAGGATAGGGGTTGATAGACAGCTGGAGTTATGGAGCAGACTTTAGATTCAAAGGGTTTTAAGCTTAGCAGAACTAAAATGTAGTATATGAAGTGCGAGTTCAGCAGTATCAGGTCCAATGATGGAGATCACTTTGGCCATACAAGTAGTGCCTAAGAAGGAATTCTTTCGATATTTAGAATCAATGATGTAGTATGATTGTAAGATTGACGAAAATATTAGTTTTATAATTCAAGTGAGATGGATGAAATGGAAACTAGCATCTTACATTCTTTATGACAGGAACGTCCCGTGAAAGTTTAAAGGGAAGTTCCACTGAACGGCATCAGGCCTACGATGTTGTATGATGCAGAATGTTGGCCTATTAAAAGACAACACGCCTAGAAAATAAGTACAACAAAGATATGTATACTGTGATGGAGTTGTGGTCATATATGACGAGACCGAACAAGAAATGATGATGTATGTTACCAACTTGTAGTAGCATCAATGTAACGACCCGAAATTTTCGTTCTCGAAAATTCTAGATAGTTAAGGAAAAGAAGAAAGAGATAGAAGAAGAAGAAGAACAGAAACACCAACATCTCACATTCGCAGCGGATCAAAATATAATATCATATAAAATAACAGTTTACAAAACAAAACTGTATCAGTCAATTACATTTTAATACGTCAGAGGTACAACATTTATACCATCACTGGACAGTTAAAATAACTTGTCCCAGATAAATAATAATATGTCACAGCTGTATATACTCCATACGTTCCTGCCATCCAGCTCACCTCCAGAGTTCCAGAATGTCCTTACCTAAAAATCTGTAATACTCGGTCTGACCCGAGCATTACATCAAAGTAACACCCGGGTCAGGCTGGAAACCAACGTGAGTAAATCCATGTAACATGAAATTCAAATTCAAAATCTTATTTAAAACCCAGGGTAACTCGTTCCTTACTACGAGTTCTCAATTTATTTTAGTCAACACTTTTCACACATCAATATCTATGTACCTCTACATAGTTCAAAAAGTCCAATTACTTAAATCATTCCTATTCCAGCCTATTGATTTCACATATCAAATACATAAGGAATTTATAGGAGATTACAAATCAAAGTGGTTTCGGGTATTTACTAACACCCGACTCCGGCCTCTTCACCCCAATGTCATCCTAAACCAAGTTATTCAAGTGAACACAACTTAATTTTAAATACAGGATATCACTTTTACGTAGTAATTCATCATCGATAGATAGCCACATTATCACTGTTCAAACCAAACATACCATATCATAGAACATTTCATATCTCAAAGCATCACAATCACATACCAGGGATAACAAATAATCCAAGGCATTCAAATATCGTTTAATCATTCATAAGAAAGATAAATTAGTCATACCCTTTCTACTTCATTTAATTAACTACCAATGAATTAAATTAGTTACGTAATTATTTGTAAATCTTGCTTATCAATTAATTATATTCAATTAGTTAATCATTCCTTAATTATTCATCTTGATTAATCATCCTTGATCAATCATTCTTTAATTACATTAAGTAATTAACATTTAATTAATAACACAATTTAATTAACCCTCACCCATTCACATTAATTACATTTATCCTTAATTAATTACTCAAATTAATTATCCTATAATCACTTACATTGACTAATTATCCTTCTATTAATCACACTCATTAACTAACTAACCCTTAGTTAATTTTCTTAAATACATCAACCCTTTAGTTATTACATTAAGTAATTAATTATTAATTAATTCCCTCAAGTAATTTCCCTTTAATTACTTTTATCAAGTAATTATTCCTTTGGTTAATTATCCTTAATTAATTAACCTTTGATTATTAATTTAACCTTTAATTACTATTAAATTAATAAATCCTTAACAAAATTTATCTTTTAATTACTTACATTAAGTAATTTCATTAAGTGTTTACCTTTTATAAATTAAACTAATTAACTGCTTTAAACTAATTACATTAGTTAATTATCTTAATTAATTAATTAATTATTACCTTTATTAATTAGATTTAATTTTAATTAAGATAAACCATTTATCTTGATTTTTCTTAACATTTATATTCTCTTAAAATAGATGCTTGAAATTAATTACTTGAGAACTTTCAATTAAAAATTTAATACACTATTTTTAAACACTTACTTAATTAAGTTATATTTGAAAATATTTTAAATTTTAATCAATTAACCCAATATAATTATTCAAAACCAACCAAATTAAATTCCAAAATCATTCTATTGAAAAATTAAATTTAAACTTGTTAAGAAAGTTAGTTTTGAACATGTTACTAAAGCTTGTTTTAAAATAGATAGACAAATTAATTTGCTTTAAAACCTGATCATCCCCTCCTTTTATTTATTATATATATCTTTTAGCTTGAAAAGCTGATACGAAACTACTTTATACACTAAAATCTGGTTATAAACAAAGCAACTCAAGCCATCCTTCCTTCTACTCGTACTCAACCCAAGATAAATCCTCCTTGTACTTCCTATCAGGGAGAAAAAAAAATAAAAAAAATTAACTCGAGTATGACTTCGATCAGAACCCTATTTTTCCCGAAGCACTCATCTTCATCCCTGACGTTACAACAGCGAGTAAAACAACATAAATGCACGGCCATCTATGCACGTGCACACACGTTTCAGCTAACTTCGATCCATGCTCTGGCCACTGTCAAGTCGGCGATGCTTCCCAAAGATGACTCGACCACCCAGCACAGTCATGCGCATCAGAAAACGAAATTGAGCTGGTCGATTCAACTAATCCCAAACATTGCTCGATGAAGACCACACCGTGCCACCACCTCAGGTCGCTAGAAACCCTAATGCGTTTGCCCTACCCTATGTCGAAGACTCACGAACCAAAACCCACCACTCTAACCAAATCCGGTCCAACGTAGCCATCGCACGATTCAAGTCAACATCGTCGACGCAACTGGGTTTTTAAACCCTACTTTGACAATCCCAGATCATCACGGCCATTGATACACCACTAGCCATTTTTCTCTATGACCACCATCTTCCCATCCAGCTCTGACGACAAGCCCGACCCCCAATGCCTTGTTGATCGACGGCAATCAACGAACGAACCAAAACCAATCAACCTAAATTTCCTCAACATAACCAAACTTAAAAATCCAGATTTATAGATCAAAATTCATCATTTAGCTCTAGTTCTCAGATTTTATAACCAAAATTTGAAATTAGTGTGATCAATTTTTTGACCCTTTTTAAGATTTCCAGTGTTATTCAAAAATTTAAAATAAATACTCCATATAAACACTTGAATTTATTTTTAAGAATATTAATACACTGATATAATCATTTCATCTTTAAAGATCTGGGCCTAAAATTTGATATGTGTGAAATGATTGAATTAATTTGTTTTGTCCTGGAATTTGTGTTTACAGCAGAACTGAATATCATCCTTTACAGACATGAATACAACTTATAGCCACAATTCAACCATATGTCAATTAGATCATCCATGCAACAACTCAACTTTACAATCTTACCTCAAGCATCCAATATTCATCCAGATTTAAAGTTTTTAAATAAAGTGTTTACTCACCTTATATAGAATAGAGCAGATTTGAAAATTTGAAAAATGAGCTTGAATGTTGATCAATGAATTGTTGTTGATTATGGTCTGTACTTGATTAAGTTGATGTTGAATTGGTTGTTGAAGCTCAGTTGAATATTGAAACAAGCCGAAGCCTTTTTGAGAAGATTCTCTAATTTTGAAAAAATTGTTTACAGGCTTGGAATCTTGAAGTTTGAATATTAACAGGGTTTTTTTTAAAAAAATTCTTTGTTTTAGCTGAGAATAGAAAAAAAAATTGGAAGAGAGGAAGTATGTCTTTATAAATTAAAATATGATTTGTTAAAAATATAAAAGAAAGTAAAATTAACGGTTGACACATGTTAAAAAAAACTTACATTTGTCATTTACCATTTAATTACATTACACATATTCATATATTTTACAAGTGTCTTAAAACCACCTTAATATGTTTACAAGTGTTAAACTTCATTTATTATATAAAATTTTCTTTTTATTAAATTATTTAAGTACATATGCATTTATGTTTTACATTTAAATGTATATAATGTTTGTCTTTTACTCTACTTAACTATTTAACACATGTTATTAAAAGGCTTGTATAACAACACTTGTAATTAGGCATGAGTAAATTAGTTTTTTTTAAATGGTTAAAAAGCTTTTATAATTAATTTCCTAATTAATAAATACATATCTTAATTTATATAAATTAAAACCCTTTAAAAGAAAATAATATAAAACAACTATATTCTAAATAAAATCATATAAAA
Organism: Allium cepa; assembly: GCA_030765085.1. Classification (NCBI taxonomy): domain Eukaryota; kingdom Viridiplantae; phylum Streptophyta; class Magnoliopsida; order Asparagales; family Amaryllidaceae; genus Allium; species Allium cepa. The sequence goes on from CM060940.1 coordinate 328,312,962, forward strand.
ATATATTTAAGATATATATTTATCCTTTGAATTTCAATATTTTAATCCAAATTCAAATTCAATTTAAATTCAATTCACATATTAAATTTGTAAATAATAATTCTATTTTAAAATCTATTTATACCTATATTTAAAAACATCACATTACTATTATTTTTCGAAAATAACAATTTTGTCAAGTCTATATAATTTATAAAGGAGATTATTAAATAATTATTTTTCCCAGATATGAATAATTCAATTCTTATTATATTTCCAAATTCTTTTACACATCCAGATATCTATTATTATCATAATTTTATCTGTTCAATTGATTAAAACAGTTAATTACCCATTTATCAGATGTCCAAAGCTCGGGTTATCACATTCCTCCCCCCTTAGAATCTTTTCGTCCTCGAAAAGATTCGAAGTCAGAATTTATTAAAATACTTAATATTAGTTAAATCACTTTTGATCATTTTTTAAAACATTTTAAAATCTATATATATTGCCAAAATAGTTACTTTTATAACTCGATGTTTCCATAAGTCCGACTTTGTTCTCACAGAAATTCGGTCATACGTTGATCAAGCAAAGGACTGAAGATCTATAAGTACTTAGCAGACTCATTTTCTACACCAAGTGAAAATACTTTAGAAAATAATTTTATTAAAAATATAGAAAACATTTTTGAAAATAGAGAGAATATCTTTGGTGAGGATGCTCTGGAAATCATCACCTTCATTCATGGTCGCAGTTAACCAGATGGTTACGTTGCCATCCCGGCAAAATACATAGATAACTGTAGGCCTCTGCGCCCCTCGATTACGCCATGGAACCCGCTATAGATCGCAGCTACAACCAGGGTTACGTTGCTGTCACATCAAAAACTCATATAATTATAGGCCTCAGCACCCTCGAATTCCGCAGCCAAAAGAATGAAACTTCTCAATTCCACTTGACCATAGATCGCAGTCGACCGATGTTACGTTGCCTTCTCGAAAAAATCAAGCGTAGATCGTTGACACTCACCTCCACATGATTTCCGCTATGGTCCATACAGTAGATCGCAACGACATCGAGTTACACTGTTGTCACAGCAAAACCCAAATGCCTCTGTAGGCATCAGCGCCCTCGACTTTCGCTACCAATAATCCTCAGGAACTAGTTTGTCCGGACTCCTCACAGGATCAACTTTAGAACCCCCCTTAGGGTTTAAGGCGGTACCAACCTATGGCACTCCTGAGAAGTTCATTTCAAGGGAGCGCCTTTTTCTCCAGAGCCATTTTCAAAATACTTTATAGTATCTTCCAAATCATATACCTAGTATGGATCTCATATAAATCTCCTTTCTCAAAATCGATTATCCCAAAATCGATAATTCTCAAACTAGGCTTTCCAAATTCCAAAATTGATTTTACCTAAAATCAAAAAGCCTTTTCCAAATTCATAGGTTTCCAAAACCTTTTCCAAATCATTCTCTTAAGATCGTTTATATGTGTGTGTGTGTGTGTGTGTGTATGTGTGTGTGTGTATATATATATATATCTTCTTAAAACTTTGGATCTCTTCAAACTTGTATAAAACCCCTTTTATATTTCAAAAACTTTCAAAAACTCCTTTCTTATGGCTATAGATTCAACAAGAGGAGATTTATCTTATTTATAACAAAGATACATAACTTTGTTTATCCTAAATCAAATATTAAAATTTGATTACTCTACAAAGCCATTAACCATATTACTTACTTCCATAAAGTAAATTTCTACCATAGAAATATCAAATTTCTGTTTTATTTCATCATATATTTCACAAAATATATTTTCCACTTCAAAAACCATTTTACAGTTCATATCCACAAACTTTCAATATCAATTTCATTCTAATCCGTACGATGTACACATATCATCCATATGCAATATCAATCTGATCGCTCACTCGATCACACAATTTCCCTTCCGAACTAGTATCGTCCACCCAACTTCCTAGTGCGGACTCAGATCTGGTTTCTTAATCAAAAACCGTCATTCTCCTTGCATAGCCATAACTATGATAGAGAATATCCAGAACCAATCAACAATCCATATCCAGGTTTACCGTCGAAAATCGAGTGAAAAATCCCAACTTGGATCGATATAATTATCTAGAAATTATGTGCTCGAATCTAGATCAAATCACTATGCGAATAGAATAATTTACGTACATCCTACGTATTAATCTTTATTGATTATTGGCCAAATCAATCTCCTTTTCTATTCACATTCACTTTAATTTCTATCCACCTATTTCACAATTTCTTAAATCCTCATTTGGATTATCACCTCAATTCTTATCTCAAATGGATGTTTAAACATAAACAGTTGAACTCTGTCCAGCTTAAATTTAGAAAATAGCTTGAAAAGTTTAAAATAGATAAATAGTAGAAAAATAATTATTAGTTTTGTAAAATAGCTTTAAAGTAGTTAAGTAATTTTAAAATAGTCAAATAGTTATAAAATTTTAAATAATTACAAAATAGTTGTAAAATAGTAATTAGTTATAAGGTAGTTGAAAAATAGTAATTAATTTATAAAACAGTTGAAAAAACTAGTTAAGTGGCTCCAAAAATAATTGTAAAACAAGTATAAGATAGTTTTAGGTTTAAAAAGAAAAGTTGTATAATAAATAGTTTGGAAAAATAGATTTATTTTAAAACAATTTAGTTTGAAAATAGTCCAGAGCCAAACTATACAACTTCCCAATCTCCATTTCCAATCAATTCAATTTAAATTTTCACTTCTATTCAAATTGACTCAATTCCAATTTGAAAGTCTTCAATTTCCATTGAAGTTGATTTAACCCTAATTCAAGTTGAATTAATCCTCAATTTCTTTCCAAGTTCAAATTAAATTCCATTTGATTATAAACCTATTCAACTTTAATTACTATTCAAAATTATTCAAATCAATTTGGACTAATTCAAATTGAACCCACTTCAATTTCAAATCATCTCAATTCCTGTTTGAATAAATCCCAATTCCCATTTGAATTTGAACTTATTCAACTTCAATTTCATTTCAAATTAATCCAATTCAAATTTTCCATTTGAATTTTTAAACTTATCCATCTTCATTCACAATTCCAATTGATTCAAATCAAATTCAATTTGAACTAATTCAATTCAAATTTAAACCATCCCAAATTATATAAATTCGAGTTAAAATTTGAAACTAAACCTTTCAATTTTTATCTTAAACTTCAAATCTTAAGTCCAAAATGATTCCATTTTATCTTAATAATGGATATATTCCCACATCCCATTTCTTCATTCATGAACAAATCCAATTTCAGCTTAAAGATTATTAATAACTATAGGATGGTATCATCCAAATTATTTTAAAACATTCATCCATTTTCAATTTCCAGATCTCAAACCCATTTTGAGATCACACAAACTCCCCATTCAAATCAACCATTTTAACTTCCCAAGTTAAATCCCACTTTCATCTTGAAATTTTCAATTCAGTTTGTTCATTCAAACTTATTTAACTTCTTCTATGTTAAATTCAATTTACTTAATCCAGTCAACCCTACTCAAATTTGAATTCCCGCTTCAAATTTCAAAATACTTTCCCACTTATAAGTTCAAAAACTAATCACTTTGGGTTTTCACTTCTCATTCCAAATTTAAAACTCAACATTTAGAGTTTATTTCAAACCATCTTTGATATTATGAATATTCCTCCAAATATACATATTTTCTTCTTGGCCCACCAAGCCAAACTTTAAAATTTAAACCACCCTTGGTTTTAATTCAAAACAAATTCTTTTAAAGTTTACAAACAATTTCTTATTCTAAAATAAGATTATATCCAAAATAGTTTGAATAATACTATTTCTTTTACACACCAAGTTATCCTTAAATTTTAGACCACCTTTGATTTTAAATTCAAAACAAATTTCATTAAATTTCCAAACAACTCTTGTTTGAAATAGGACACTTTCATTCAAATATATTAAATAACATTTCTTTATCACTTTGAAACAATTTTCAAATTCTGGACCCAGATTTAAAACTTCACAATTTAGATCACCTTCCGTTCCAGTTTATAAGTCATACTTGCCTAAATGTTTACTTCCCTAAACATTTCATTTTTCATACTCATTTATAAACATTGTATTATTAAACACAACAATGATAATAGCCGAGGAAACCAATCCATTATTATCTTTTTCTGAAATTCTTTTCCAAATTCAAGATTTTAATTTCATTTTGAATCCATTTCAAACTTATCTTTATTTTATTTCAATTTGGTTGTATTTCTATTACCACTTAATTTAATTCTAATAATTTAACAACCAATTACCTTAATTTTTATTAGAAAGAAATATTGCTTTATATAGCAAAATATATTCTTATATAAAAGCATTTAAAATCTTTATATAAGAAAATAACAAGTACGCTCTCATATATATATATATATATATATATATACACACACACACACACACACTCAACTCATTCTAGGGTACTATTGACCCTATCCTTAATGAGTACACCCACCAGGGCTAAGGTTCTCACTTAACCTTCAGCTCTGATACCAAATGTAACGACCCGAAATTTTCGATCCCAAAAATTCCAGATAGTTAAGGAAAAGAAGAAAGAGATATAAGAAGAAGAAGAACAGAAACACAAACATCTCACATTCGCAGCGGATCAAAATATAATATCATATAAAATAACAGTTTACAAAACAAAACTGTATCAGTCAATTACATTTTAATACATCTAAGGTACAACATTTATACAATCGTTGGACAGTTAAAATAACTTGTCCCAGATAAATAACAATATGTCACAGTTGTATATACTCCATCCGTTCCTGCCATCCAGCTCACCTCCTGAGTTCCAGAACGTCCTTACCTGAAAATCTGTAATACTCGGTCTGACCCGATTTACATCAAAGTAACACCCGGGTCAGGCTGGAAACCAGCATGAGTAAACCCATCTAACATGAAACTAAAATTCAAAATCTTATTTAAAACCTAGGGTAACTCGTTCCTTACTACGAGTTCTCAATTTATTTTAGTCAACACTTTTCACACATCAATATCTATGTACCTCTACATAGTTCAAAAAGTCCAATTACTTAAATCATTCCATTTCCAGCCTATTGATTTCACATATCAAATCCATAAGGAATTTATAGGAGATTACAAATTGAAGTCGTTTTGGGTATTTACTAATACCCGACTCCGGCCTCTTCGAACCCAGTGTCATCCTAAACCAAGTTATTCAAGTGAACACAAGTTAATTTTTAATACATGATATCACTTTTGCATAGTAATTCATCATCGATAGATAGCCACATTATCAATGTTCAAACCAAGCATACCATATCACAGAACATTTCATATCTTAAAGCATCACAATCACATACCAGGGATAACAAATAATCCAAGGCATTCAAATATCATTTAATCATTCATGAGCAAGATAAATTAGTCATACCCTTTCTAATTCATTTAATTAACTACCAATGAATTAAATTAGTTACGTAATTACTTATAAATCTCGCTTATCAATTAATTATATTCAATTAATTAATCATTCCTTAATTATTCATCTTGATTAATCATCCTTGATCAATCATTCTTTAATTACATTAAGTAATTAACCTTTAATTAATAACACAATTTAATTAACCCTCACCCATTCACATTAATTACATTTATCCTTAATTAATTACTCAAATTAATTATCCTATAATCACTTACATTGACAAATTATCCTTCTATTAATCACACTCATCAACTAACTAACCCTTACTTAATTTTCTTAAATACATCAACCCTTTAATTATTACATTAAGTAATTAATTCTTAATTAATTCCCTTAAGTAATTTCCCTTTAATTACTTTTATCAAGTAATTATTCCTTTGGTTAGTTATCCTTAATTAATTAACCTTTGATTATTAATTTAACCTTCAATTACTATTAAATTAATAAATCCTTAACAAAATTTATCTTTTTATTACTTACATTAAGTAATTCCATTAAGTGTTTACCTTTTATAAATTAAACTAATTAACTGCTTTAAACTAATTATATTAGTTAATTATCTTAATTAATTAAGTAATATTACCTTTATTAATTAGATTTAGTTTTAATTAAGATAAATCATTTATCTTGATTTTTCTTAACATTTATATTCTCTTAAAATAGATGCTTGAAATTAATTGCTTGAGAATTTTTAATTAAAAATTAAATACACTATTCTTAAACACATACTTAATTAAGTTATATTTGAAAATACTTTAAATTTTAATCAATTAACCCAATATAATTATTCAAAACCAACCAAATTAAATTCCAAAATCATTCTATTGAAAAATTAAATTTAAACTTGTTAAAAAAGTTAGTTTTGAACATGTTACTAAAACTTGTTTTAAAATAGATAGACAAATTAATTTGCTTTAAAACCTGATCATCCCCTTCTTTTATTTATTATTATTATTATATATATATATATATATATATATATATCTTTTATCTTGAAAACCTGATACGAAATTACTTTATATATTAAAAGCTGGTTATAAACAAAGCAACCCAAGCCATCCTTCCTTCTACTCGTACTCAACCCCAACATAGATCCTCCTTGTACTTCCTATTAGAGAGAAAAAAATAAAAAAAAAATAAACTCGAGTATGACTTCGATCAGAACCCTATTTTTCCCGAAGCACTCATCTTCTTCCCTGACGTTACAACAACGAGCAAACCAACAAAAATGCACGGCCATCTATGCACGTGCACACACGTTTCAGCTAACTTCGATCCATGCTCCGACCATTGTTAAGTCGGCGATGCTTCCCAAAGATGACTCGACCACTCAGCACAGTCATTCGCATAAGAAAACAAAATCGAGCTGGTCAATTCAACTGATCCCAAACATTGCTCGATGAAGACCACACCGTGCCACCACCTCAGGTCGCTAGAAACCCCAATGCGTTTGCCCTACCCTACGTCGAAGACTCACGAACCAAACCCCACCACTCTGACCAAATCCGGTCCAACGTAGCCATCGCACGATTCAAGTCAACATCGTCGATGCAACTGGGTTTTTGAACCCTACTTTGAAAATCCCAGGTCACCACGGCCATTGATACACCACTAGCCATTTTTCTCTATGACCACCATCTTCCCAGCCAGCTCTGATGACAAGCCCGACCCCCAATGCCTTGTTGATCGACGGCAATCAACGAACGAACCAAAACCCATCAACCCAAATTTCCTCAATATAATCAAACTTAAAAATCAAGATTTATAGATCAAAATTCATCATTTAGCTCTAGTTCTCAGATTTTATAACCAAAATTTGAAATTAGCGTGATCAATTTTTTGACCCTTTTTAAGATTTCCACTGTTATTCAAAAATTTAAAATAAATACTCCATATAAACTCTTGAATTTATTTTTAAGAATATTGTTACATTGATAAAATCATTTCATCTTTAAAGATCTGGGCCTAAAATTTGATATGTGTGAAATGATTGAATTAATTTGTTTTGTCCTGGAATTTGTGTTTACAACATAACTTAATATCATCCTTACAGACATGAATACAACTTACAGTCACAATTCTACCATATGTCAATTAGATCATCCATGCAACAACTCAACTTTACAATCTTACCTCAAGCATCCAATATTCATCCAGATTTAAAGTTTTTAAATAAAGTGTTTACTCACCTTATATAGAACAGAGCAGATTTGAAAATCTGAAAACTAAGCTTGAATTTTGATCAATGAATTGTTGTTGATTATGGTCTGTACTTGATTAAATTGATGTTGAATCAGTTGTTGAACCTCAGTTGAATATTGAAACAAGTTGAAGCCTTTTTGAGAAGATTCTCTAATTTTGAAAAAAAAAATTGTTTATAGGCTTGGAATCTTGAAGTTTGAATATTAACAGGTTTTTTTTCAAAAAAAAATTCTTTGTTTTAGTTGAGAATAGAAAAAAAAGAATAGGAAAAGAGGAAGTATGCCTTTATAAATTAAAATATGATTTGTTAAAAATATAAAAGAAAGTAAAATTAAAGGTTGACACATGTTAAAAAAAACTTACATTTGTCATTTACTATTTAATTACATTACACATATTCATATATTTTACAAGTGTCTTAATACCACCTTAATATGTTTACAAGTGTTAAACTTCTTTTATTATATAAAATTTTCTTTTTATTAAATTATTTAAGTACATATGCATTTATGTTTTACATTTAAATGTATATAATGTTTGTCTTTTACTACTTAACTATTTAACACATGTTATTAAAAGGCTTATATAACAACACTTGTAATTAGGCATGAGTAAATTATTATTTTTAAATGGTTAAAAAGCTTTTATAATTAATTTCCTAAGTAATAGATACATATCTTAATTTATATAAATTAAAACCCTTTAAAAGAAAATAATATAAAACAACTATATTCTAAATAAAATCATATAAAAATATATTTAAGATATATATATATATATATCCTTCAAATTTCAATATTTTAATCCAAATTCAAATTCAATTTAAATTCAATTCACATATTAAATTTGTAAATAATAATTGTATTTTAAAATCTATTTATACCTATATTTAAAAACATCACATTACTATTGTTGTTTGAAATAACAATTTTGTCAAGTCTTAATAATTTATAAAGGAGATTATTAAATAATTGTTTTTCCCAGTTATTATTCAATTCTTATTACATTTCCAAATTCATTTACACATCCAGATATTTATTATTATCATAATTTTATCTGTTCAATTGATTAAAACAGTTAATTACCCATTTATCAGATGTCCAAAGCCCGGGTTATCACAATCAATGAAGAGAAGCTAGTCCAACACCGCTTAAGATGGTTTGGACATCTCCAATGTAGTCCTTTCGAGGTACAGGTGCACGTACGAATTATAGGCCACAACGAATGCTCAAAGAGAGGTAGAGGTTGGTCAAGGATGATATGGGAGGAAGTAGTAAAGTGACTTAAGAGATTGAAGTATATCTGGAGAGCCGAAGTCGGATAGAAGCACATGAAAGTTAGCGATCCACGTACCAGAACTATGAGCTGGTATCGAATAGAAGCCTAAGACATAGTGTTGGTCTTCGGTCCTTGGTGCCATTATTACTACTACAATTATTATTATCGTCATCATGGTTTTTTTAATTTCTTTATATATATATATATATATATATATATATATATACACACATAATTTAGTTATTTGATTTTATTATTATTATCATGGTTTTTAAATTGACTTTGTCATTTAGTTTTGAGTTCCATTTCTAGTCGATTCCAACTTGTTTGGAAATAATGGCTTAGTTGTTGTTGTTGTATTAATGTTGTAATATACATAAATGCCCAAATTTGCTAGTTTGAGAAATAACATCAATACACCTTGTACAAAAAAAGTTCAGCAATATGCTGGGCTTTAACTACAACAATTACCTTTTATAACTGTCAAAAACAGTTACAAAAAAATCTATTACAGCAGATGGTGGCCAATCGTTATATCAGCAGTTGAAATAGAAGCAGATGTTTTTACAATGGTCATTAGTAGTGGTAAAAGAGTTTTTTACAACTGCTTTTGACGTTGTAAGAGACCCTTTTGCAACTATATAAAGCAAAGAAAGCTTTCACAACTGCCGATGGCTGTTGTAGTAAATTTTACCGCAGCTGCTTGTGATTATTGCAACAACGGTTGTTATAAGTTACGTTTACAACTACTACCGGCAGCTATAAAAGTCTTATTTAGAACTGCTCCTAATGTTGTAAAATGGTCTACTACAACCACTTTAGAATCTACTACAACTAACAACGACTATTGCAACAAATATTTTTACAACTTTTACGAACAATTGTAATTCATCATTTCACAATCGCGATTAACCACAAATTTCATGGTACTATAATTAAAACCAATATTTCACTAATAATAACCACAATCCTTCACGCTTCTTGAAACAATACAAACAATTCACATTCAAATAAAAAAAATCAAGTTTACACCCTTTGCGAATTCATAACTCTGGTACAAAACATAACTAAATCTATAAAATATGTCAATAAGAGTACAGATACACGCTAATCAGTAGAGATAAATTCTTTGTGTCAAGCAACAGTCGTCCCAACCGCTTCTTCGATCTCTTCTTTGCTTGCTTCGAGCTCTAAAATATTTGAACAAATATAGCATTAGTAGACGAAAAGTAATTGAAGTTTCTCGTAAAGGCTAGCAAAGAAAAATAATTTGAACAGCGGAAGAAAGGGGTCTTTTGATAGGTTTTTCATGCGCATGGTACAAGGACAATAAGCAGGCTTTAACTCACTTTTCAAATTATATAAAATATATAGATTTCTTTGAAAATACTACCATGCTCTTTTGTTATATTCATTCGAAGGCATAAGCTTTTAGCTAAATAATAAATGAAATTCCATTGGATGTTTGTTTTTGGTATCCACTGTCTCCATCAGTAGACACAATTTTGGTTTAGTAACGTGTCATGTGTCATGTGCCATTTTAAAGAGTTGTGTTTGATGATGAAAATTTACCAGTATGGCACCTTACTATTGAATTACAAGCTCATTTATCCACAAAATTCTATGGTACGACATAATTTAACTTGATGGTTATACTAGTTTAGAACTAGAAAGTAACTGGCATGCACTTGCATTGTATATTCATAGGAAGTGTTGTCATTATATTTCAGAAGTTCTACTGCAAATATGACAAGGACCACCAGATCTATAAATATGTGTATTAAGTGGTCCTTAAATTAATAAAGATTTTTAAACAGAGTACTACTGCGATTTACTATTACTTTCTACCAACAATAAAACCAACTAAAATCTGTGTTGGTGGGGCAAATAATATTTTGTAGATCCTTCTCCCTTTTTGCATGCTTATATGTGAAATTTCTGATGGCTTGTCTATATTCTTCTTTCATTCTATGGAAAAAAATAAACATGTCCATATTCAACCTTCAATAGTTATAAGTATGAAATTATTAATTAAAAATTACGAAACCTTGCGGGTTGATTCATGTTTTTTCCATATCTTGTGTGGATCCAATTGTGCGCACCAGCAAAAGAAACTAGTAAGTACAACAGCAAAATAAACTAGTAAGTTTTAAATAGTCCTTCTTTACGTTTACTTCGTCAAAAAATAAAAGCTTATATCATTTAATTCCATGTAAGAAAAAGGAACTTGCATTACACTTAAAAAAGGAACTTGCGTGGGATGAAAATTTAGACAACCAAGATATTAGATGATATTCGAATAACACAACAACAACAACACCAACAAAGCCGTTTTTCCCAAAAAAGTTGGGGTCGGCTAGAAATGGAACCCAATACTAAGTGACAAGAGTAATTTAAAGGCTATAATAATAACAATAATAAAATAAAGTCAAATAAGTAAATTAGTAATAATAGTGACTAAGTAAAAATAAAAATAAAGATAGAAATACAAATGTAAAAAGTAAAAATAAATAAATAATGATAATAACAATAACAATAACAATAATAAATAAATAAAATGATCAAAGACTAAATGCTACGACTTAGCCTCTTTTTCCTTAATCCTATAATCTAGAACTTATAAAACTCATAGCTCATGGTTCTGGTCGCGGATCGCTAACTTCCACGCGCTACTATCCGTTACTAGCTCTTCAGATATATTCCAACTTTTCATGTCCCATTTAACTACTTCCTTCCATGTCAGCTTTGGTCGACCTCTACCTCTCTTTGAGTAAACGGCGCGACGTATAATTCCAACGCGCACAGGTGCCTTGGACGGTCTTCATTCGAGATGTCCAAACCATCTTAAGCGATGTTGAATTAACTTCTCCTCAATTGGCGCTACTCCAAGTTTTCCATGTATATCATCATTTCTAATTCAGTCTCTTCTTGTATGACCGCAACTCCATTGCAGCGTACGCATCTCTGCTACGTTTATCTTCTGGACATGTTGATTTTTAGCAGACCAACATTTTGCACCATATAACATTGCAGACCTAATTGTCGTTCTATAGAACTTTCCTTTAAGCTTCTGTGGGACTTTCTTGTCACAGAGGATGCCAGATGCCTGTCATCACTTCATCCATCCCGCTCGAATTCTAAAACTAACATCTTCGTCAATCTCACCATTACACTGCAATATTGATCCAAATATCGAAAGGATTCCTTCTTAGGAATTATTTGTCCAGCCAGAATGACATCTCCATTCTCTGACCTGACACCGCTAAACTCGCACTTCGTATACTATGTTTTAGTTCTATTAAGCTTAAATCCCTTAGATTCTAAAGTCAGTCTCCACAGGTCAAGTTGTCTATCAACCCCAATCCCACTATCATCAATTAGAACAACATCATCAGCAAATAGCATACACCAAGGAATCTCTCTTTGTATACCCTTCGTAACTTCATCCATCACTATGGTAAAAAAGTAGGGGCTCAAAGCTAACCCTTGAAGTAATCCTATGTTAATGGAAAAGTCACTGGTTACATCATCGCATGCTCTGACACTAGTCATAACATCATCGTACATATCCTTGATAAGGATAATATACTTTGTTGGGACTCTCTTCTTTTTCAGAGCCCACCACATCACCTTTCGTGGTACTTTGTCATAAGCTTTCTCCAAATCGATAAAAAAACCATGTGTAAATCGTTTTTCTCCTCCTTAAACCTCTCCATAAGTTGTCTTGTCAAGAAAATAGCCTCGGTGGTCCACCTTCTAGGCATGAAACCAAATTGGTTTTTTGAAACGCTTGTCATTCTTTTTAATTGATGTTCATTGACTCTCTCCCAGAGCTTCATTGTATGACTCATAAGTTTAATTCCTCTGTAGTTTGTGCAACTTTGGATATCTCCTTTATTCTTAAAAATTGGAACTAGAATGCTTCTACTCCACTCGTCTGGCATCTTGTTTGATTTGAAAATATTATTGAACAACTTAGTCAGTCAGGCTATCCTCGCATCCCCAAGGCATCTCCTCACCTCAATGGGGATGCCATCAGGCCCCAATGCCTTGCCTACTTTCATCCATTTTAGCGCCTCCTTTACCTTGGATTATTGAATTCTACGAACAAAATGCCTACTAGTGTCATCAGAAGAGTTGTCTATCTCGATCGTAGTGCTATCACATTCTTCATTAAATAGATTATTGAAGTAATCTCTCCATCTATTTTTTTATCTCATTGTCCTTTACCAAAAGTCTATTATTAGCATCTTTGATGCATTTAACTTGATTGAAGTCTCTTGTCTTCCTTTCACGGAGCTTAGCTATCCTGTAGACGTCTTTTTCACTCTCCTTCGTACTTAGCTTATGATACAAGTTTTCATACGTCCGACCTCTTACTTCACTCACCGCCCTCGTTGCGTTCTTCTTTGCCACTTTGTACATTTGCATGTTGTCCTCGCTCCTAAGATGATGTAAGCACTTGTAGCATTCTTTCTTCTCTTTGATAGCCTTTTGTACATCACTGTTCCACCACTATGATATTCGAATAATAGCAAGCAAAATTCATACAACTAATGAAATCTCGGATTCTCTAAAAATCTCTTAGATTAAACTAGTATACGTTCATACAAACTCAGCTTACAAACTTATGACTCATTGTACAAGGATTAGGGCAGAGTTGGGTTCTTTTTTTCTTGGTGATGAGGTTCAGAATTATAAAAATAATGGCTTAGAAGGAGAATAAAGGGTCGATAGGGGTTTTGTTCCTTTAGATAAGAATCACTGCCACTTAATTATATGTTAAAAAAATTGGTAGCATGTAAGTGATAACGGATAAATTTTATCAAAGAACAATGCTGATGTCGATGTATGGTTAATCTACAGCATGCCCCAGACTATAATTATGTAATATTCGATACAAAACCATTATTCGATACAAAAAAACAACCGATCGACAATAAATAATATGGCGGTTCCAGCAATTTTGGTATAAAGAAGTAAAATATCAGATTTTGACAATATTATTTAGAGAATGATGTTATGAAGAAGGAACGATGGTATACGATATATAACTGGGTTTATAATGACGTAATTTGCACAGTATAATGGAAAATTTTACTCTTGTTTCACTGTGTAACTGTATGTTTATATTATATTTGGCAGCTTTTAAAAATATTTAGCTGTTGAACTCAAATGAACACCTGTAACATGCAACTTGGGTAAGGGGAAAACATTCACCTCAAGATAATACAGGTTTAATAATATTGAAAATAAGGGAAACTTCCCTAAAAGCAAAACATCATTCTCATAAAAAAGATATAAATTACATCCCTATTTTTAAATAATACAATTTTCTTCCCTACAATACTACTCTTTTTCATTGCATTAATTTTGATTCTTCATATATGAAAGTTATTCTTAAATCCATAATTAAAATTAGCACCCCATTAATTGTCAATTTTTAAAACGCAATAACTTCTTATAGAAACGACGGATTAACAAACTATTTCCACCATCAAATCATAGATTTTATTATCTTTCTAACGAGTGACATTGTGCATATGTAAAAACAACAACAGTATAAGCTATTTGAGGATCCAACTCCGCGCTGAGTTAGCTGGCGAGTTACGGGGGCACCTCTGTCCGAAGGCGAGGTCCGGGGCGGAGCATCGGTTTTTTTTAAATTGATTTTTTTTCAAATTCCCGCAATTATATGGTATGATTGCAGAAAATTCAGTAGTTATATGCAATAATTGCATAAATATCTGCAATTATATAGTATAATTGCAGAAATGTCTGCAATTATATGCAATAGTTGCAAATGTATGCAATAATTGCAGACATGTCTGCAATTATGCCATATAATTGCAGAAACGTCTACAATTATATGCAATAGTTGCAGACATTTCTGCAACTATATATAATAATTGCAGACATGTCTACTATTATACCATATCATTGTAGAAATATCTGTAATTATTCGCAACTGTATGCAATAATTGCGGATATTTTTGCAATTATACCATATAATTATAGAAATGTTTATAATTATATGCAATTTTTAATTGCATTTTAACTTTATGCAGTTATACCATACAACTGCATTTTTTATTGCATTTCACTTATGCAGTTATAAATTGCACCATTTTTAACTGCATATCTGTTATGCAGTGAAAAATAACACATGTTAAATACAATTTTTTAAGTGCATATGAAACATACATTTAAACCATGCAAATTTTGAAGTGCATTTCATTTATGCAGTTAAAATTTTATAACATTCTTATTATACTTGCGTACATATTTAATATAAAGTTATGGATTGTATTATTTTTAACTGCATATATCGTATGCAGTTAAAAATTGCAACCGTTAAATGTTTTTAAACTGCATACTTGATATGCAATTAATAAATACAGCTGTTAAATGCAAATTTTAACTGTATTTTACATATGCAGCTAAAAATTAAAAAGATCCTTAAAAATCTTGGTACTAAACTGTTGCATTTTAAGACTACATATGTATTACATAGTTAAAAATTAATGAAAAATGTAGCTAAAATCTATACTAAAATACAGCTTTTAAATACAACAGTATTAGTTTCAAATAATTGCATATTTATATGCACATACTTAAGTTTTTTCAGCATTGTATGCAATTATTTAAAAACATATCACAATACAACTGTTTAACCGCGCTTCACTTATGCAGTTATAAATTATATGCAACTATATACAACTATATAAAGTATATGCAATAGTTGTAGAAATTTCTACAACTATTTGCAATTATTGTAGACATGTCTGCAGTTATACCATATATTTGCTGAAATGTCTGCAATTATATGCAATAGTTGTAGATTTAAAGAAAAATCGAAAATGTTTAAAATTTGCAGAATTGTCTGCAAATATACAGAATAATTGCACATTTACTGCAAATATGATTTTTTTAGTATCGACAATGGATTTCATTTTAAAGATCATAATATATTTTTTGGTGAAAACGGTATGCTAATTCGATATTTTTACAGAAAGTTATATGCATTTGAAATGTTAAAAACGTAAGGGGTATTTGGGTCTTTGTGCACGCGTGAATTTAAAAATAGGATAAGAAATTTATTTTAAAAACAGAGAGATGTTTTGTATATTTTCAAATCTCAACAGAATGTATGCCAAATACTCCCTTAATAATAATCCATTCAACTTGATGAATGTCGTCAGTTTACTCATTAATTCTTTTATGTAACTGTCCCTAGGAAAGAAATGTCATTTAACCAAATTGATGAGTTATGTTTGGTAGTGGGACATCTCATTACTAATTTTAATTTTAATGCCCAGAATGGTTCATACTAGCTTACATATCGTACTAAATTATTCCTCTCGTTAATCATCTATATATAATAGGAAAACCACTGTTTGAAGCTTTTGAATTTACCAACGTACCCCTAATCCAGATTGATGAAAACCAAAACAATTCAAGGGTAGTTTTGTCATTCCTTCTCCTGACCTCTTCAATGGCTTTGCTGATATGGTTGCTACTATCGTTCACATCTAGAATATTTAAATCTCTGCTAATATAAGCTTTTACAGTGTGTCGATATCTCCATTTCTATTGTAAACGCCTTGGTTGAATACATCTCCTCTAATCCCGAATTTAAAATTGAAATTATAATTTTAATTCTCTTTTGTACTTTTATATAAGAAGGCGACAGATCTGTAAGAGGCATGTCTTCAAAGAAGTCGACGAATTGGATCTACAGCTTGGTGGGCACAGTAGAGTTTCAAGTTTGTATTTTGTTACCTATTGTGATTTATTTGTCACATCTATGTTATCTGTAATTCATTGCCCAAGTCTATTTCAGTTTATTAGTAATCTTAGTTCTGAATTTTTGTTATTTAGACTACCGTTCGACTTTTTGAGAGATAAAGGAAAGTTCGCAAATTATGTAATGGGAGAAGAAGAAAACCTTCCTATCTAAGTTTCCGACTCCATACTCATGGAGATGAAGGTTCTTATGGAGATGAAGGTATATGCTTTCCGGATTGGCATTTAAAGCTTGGGGGCATTGACTTATTAAAAGTTTGAGGTATTGACTGATATAATATTTTGAGGTATTCTCCCCATTTTGCGTAATCAATGTACTTGACAAATCTTTGATAATTTATATTCATGCCTAAGAACCTAAATCTCTATAGTTAGATCCTACAATCAAGTTACACTTAAAAAAACATAATGTCTATTTTTATCCACTAATGTACATATGAGAAATAAAAAAAGATAGAAAATATGAGCTTGAGTACCATGTATAATAATAAAGCTCTTGGTCATCTTTACTCATCGGGCAGTAAATGAATATGTTATTCAAACTGCAAAGGTAAATTGAGGATGAGAGAAAGATGTTACTCTATGTTTGGAATATGTCACGGCTAAACAATTATTTGAATATGGAAGTAGCTGCATTTGTATATTTTGAGTGCCCTACTGATGCTCTAGCTAAATATTGCCATTTTTGATGGAGTATTGTCTTCAATATTAACATAACTTTCATTTTATTGTTTTGTGAAAAGGTGGGTGTTGTACGTTTATGTTTTTACGGTATATATCTATCATTTATATTTCAAGAGGAAGTGTGCATTATAGATGGAGAAAATGAATAAACCTAAGAAAAAGAGCAAGTTATTTGTGATTAAGGCTGACATGCATAAAATGAATATATATTATTTTGCACTAAAAAAAAGTATCAACGCACAGTAACTTTTTAGTCCCCGACGACCTAATGCTTGCGCTATATGTTATTCATATGAATTTGGTTAAATTGTACTTTTCATTCTATTTTATTACTCGAGAATATTAAAATGATGGTTTTTTGTCATTTGAATGTATTTTTGACATTGATCATTTATATTGTGCTGATGTAGAAAAAAGTACGGTGAAAACTAGGGGTGTTACGGTTGCGGTAACCGTCATTATTATCACCAAACCGTAACTGTGACCGTTGTTGACAGTTATAAATTCTTATAACTGTTACTGCAACTGTCTATGATGGTTAACCGTCGTATTTTTAATTTTGAAACATGTCGTATATATATTTTCAATTATATGCATTATTGATGATAAATTGATATACCTCTAACTGTTTTTTGCAATTTTTTTTATAAAGCGACTAATATGCATGCACATATTATTAGTTCATTAAGGCATATACTATTAATGTAAAAGCTATTCTTTTAACTTAAATTACTAATTTTTATACTTTAATGTTAAATATTACATAAAACAATCATTTATGGTTTGGTATGCTTAACCGAGGTTTTCAATTCTTCAATCATTACCGTAACCGTTACCGTTATAAATAGTAACCGCATGAACGGTTGGTACAGTTGAGTGGTTGAAGTTTCAACCGTAACAGCCCTAGTAAGAACCATTGAATTTGGAATAAATATATAGGGGAATTATATGTATTGATATCGCATGCAAATTTGTACACAAATTTTAACGAAGAAACTTAATTTCATTAATTTTCCAAACTTAAGTTCTTATTCCAACAAATAAATAGATAAATTTTCAAAAAATATTTTAAAAATCACGTATTTAAAAAAAAAATAGTTTCTTTTTTCCATAGTACAATTTGACTTTTTTAAAAATATTCAAATTTCTTTTCTTCAAAACCAAAGATTTTCCGACATATTTTTGTGTTTTGTTTCCAACAACGTAAGTGAATTTTTTTGTCTAATATGATTATTTATGTTATGATAGGCACATTATGAGTTATGATGTACTATTATGTGTAGTATATATAGATAAACATGGGACATGAGAGAAAATTGTTGCGTAGATTGGACATGAATTATATTGAATGATTCATGATGCGTTGTATTCAAGAAATTTCACCGAATCATATCTTGTGATTTATTAGCTGATGGAAGACAAAACTATTATAGCCAATTACCCTATGCATAATTTTAAAGGTTCAAATTCTTTGGTTACTAATGGCAGATACTGTATTAGTACCTTAGCAAAATTTTATTACTTTTAGTATGAATATTATATACATCTTTGGTGTTTTCTTTTGTGTTGTCTTTAGAGAAAACGTATGCATACTTGTGCTTGTTTGGATGTATATGGAGGCATCATTCTAGTTATATGTTTACCTTCTCTTATTCCCCCCTCCAACTACCATTGTGAATATTATTTACAGACTGAGGTAACAATACTTAAATATTTGCCATGGCTAACAGCAAGTTACTTATGAGTGTAATGATATGTAAATAATAAAATATTATTTAGCAAATACTTGACTACCCACACAGATTATTATGATTATTTTGTGAACATGTAACTTGTTGTTGAATTATACTAATTTTCACCTACCTACATGGCTGTATTTCATTTTCTTATCATAATATGATGATTATCGCATTTTATTTCACGATGAAAGGAGCTCATTTTTCACCGCTAGCTTTAGTAATCAAGTAGACGGCCTGCACCAATTACTGCATATGCACAAAAAATACCTCTTTTTTTATATTGCTTTAGACAAATAAGTCCCTGAATGTGGACTTTTCCTTCAGAAATTCACAGAAAAATGCACATGCCTAGTTTGATCTGCTAATGTTGAAATAGATTAACAAAATGTAGAAAGCTTCAAATTACCGCTTTTTTTATACTTTTTTCGATATTATTCTTAGTTGCATCCGACTCTTCAGTCCATGTCGATCTGCAAGCACTACAAGTACTAAACGAGTCCTGTATGAATCCTTGATATTTATTTGTTTTGTGTTTGACATGTATGGCTGCTAATGGTCCTCAAAAGCATATCCACTTTCAGCAAAAAGAAAAGGAAGAGTAAAAAAAATCCGATGACTGAAGCACTAGTTTTTTTTTGTACCCAGGAATATGTATCTTCGATGTTTGATGTGCATGATAAGAGAATGAAAGCCAATGCAGTAACCTAAATTGCTTACATTTTTGCATGTGTTACAATGAAGCTGCAAAAATGAAGTTGCAAGCAAGCATACAAAGGAAGGTGCAGACATTTGAGATGCAAGAATGCATTTAGAAGATCATGCGAAGTCAGTTATAAGCAAAGAAGCAAGAGCCAAGCAATGACTAGAACTGAACCTAAGCGGAAGGCAAGATTACAAGGAATATGCAAACAAGTACAGCAAGCATGAATCAAGCATGCATGAGATGAACTGAAAGCAAATTGCAAACGATCATTGCAGATCTGAAATTGCAGACATGATCCAAGTCAACAAGAGGAGATGCAAGTAAGGTCGCAAGAGAACAAGCACATCAAACAAGATCCAAGCATGCGTGACTAGAGCCAAAGAAAAATGCTGGTAAATGATGCAGAACTGAAGGGCATATTGGTTTGCATATAATAAAACAGGACATGGATAAGTAATGCTAAGAATAAATTATATTTATTATCATCTTATGACAGAACTACATGATAGGTTGCCATAAGAAAATAGTTACTAGACTACATCTATTTCAAATGTAAAATGCTGTTTAATAAAAGTTGAACACAATTACGAAAACATGTCAATCTTGTTCATCAATTGTTTAATTCACAAACTTTTTTTAAATTTTTGTAAATGTTGTATGAACTGCGCCCAGGTTATGTGTTCATGTGAATTTGATGCTATGCTCAAATTATATTCAATTTTAACATTGTATGTTAAAATTAATGTAAGTTTTCTCTCATTTTTTAGTGCTTGTATATTATCTTTAGTAGCCTTCGCTTTTCAATATATTCTACAAGTTCCTTTTTTCCCTCTTTTTGAAAACCAAAACCAATACGTTTTGACTTTAAAAAAACAAAAAAAAAAGGCTTATTTAAGTCAATTCAAACAAGTAGCCAACTGGATATGCTTTTTCTTCTTTCTTCTTAGTCCTAAAATGTATTTTATAGTGCATTTTCTTTAAGATTTTGTTTTTTGGTCAATGTATTTTTGCTATACATTTAATTAAAAATAATGAATAACTAACGAAAGTCTTTTTCAAAATTTTATAAATGAACGGTCAATTCTTGTTGTGCAAACGTTTTAATTACTTTGCATTAACTCCAAAACTGCAGCGGAATACTAAAGCGCAGAAACAATCAAAAGAAAGATCTAACTTGTCAATTAATTATTAGCCATCAATTCAATGAAAAATAATTACCAAACAAAGAAAAAAACAAAAGAGTAGATAACATAATGATTTAACGTGGTTTGGCAAGATTTCTACGTCCACGGACACAACAACTACTTGAGAGTGTGTGGGTTGAACGTTAAGTCCCACATCACAAAAAAATATGGTGCATAACGTGTTATATATGTGAGATTGGTGACACGTAACATTGGTAATTTCTTTTGTTACAAGCATGTGTTGCCAAGACCATGTATGTGCCCGTTCCGCAATGTAACGACCCGCCTTTTTGGACAGTTTAAACCGACGATCAAATACACATGTCGATTCCAAACCATTCAAAAGGGCAGATGGTTATTGGGGTAAATAAGAAAAGAAAAGAAAGAGAAATAAAGGAAATGAAACAACACAGAATCTCGCAGCGGAACGATAAAATATTCAATAAACAGTTCATGAAGCTGTCTACTATACTTTGACAATTATTTATACAACATTTATCAGAGTTATACATATACAACAGAACAATTAAATAATGCAGCAGATAGCATGATGCAAGGGTAATAATAGAAATAGTATACCAAATCTTCGTCTTCGTCCTCCAGAATAGATCTTCAAAAATCTAAAAAAACTCAGGACTGACCCGAGCGTAATGAAAAGACAAAACACTCGAGTCGGGACTAAATACCCTTATGAAAGTTAAATCAATCGTAAATAAATATGAGTGTAACGGCGTCGGAGATGTTTACGGGGTTTGACATCTCCTATCCAGTGTCAACGTGCATGCAATAACTTAAGAGATGTTACCAAATTTTCCATCTCTTAAGGATCCGTTAAACTATCTACTATGTAGTAATATACGCTAAGTAGATAATGCCTATCAGTAATATAAAGTATCAAAATAGCGTTAAGGCGTTACCATAATCCCCCTTAACACATTTTATATTCCCAAAAGCATATACAAGACCGTAGTTTCCCCAAAACCGGAAGTCACCAGAGGGCAATCCATATACTCAAGGTACAAATCAAAACGTAATGGTCGCGAATAGGATAATCAGTATGACAAGGTACATGAGGCGATACCAACTAGGATACTAGTAGTTGCGTGATCCGGACTGATGTTGAGCATAGCCAGCAGCTACCCCAACACCGTGAAACAACACTCTCAAATCAAGGGGTGCACCCGAATCGAATCACAAATGTAATAGATATGGTATCGAAGAAGTGTGTCCGCTAGAGGTGGCGAACCTCAATGGCCCGGCGCGGCTCCTGTTTTAGTCATGTCAGGGGTCATGCAATAATCGTTCTCTTTCTTCAGTCAATGCGTTCACCAAACCATCCACTTCATTTTGGATCAACACTCCACGTATAATAGTTATTAAAGTGGTTTTCGGTATCGACAGAGAGTATGTCCATATCCGATCTCGGTCTCCTTAATAACTACGTATTATTACACCGTTAGCTCTTTTACATTTCAAATCGATTCGTAATTTATATCAAAATATCATATTCGCTTCAAAACAAATCCATTTCAAATATCATCGTAACTTTTCAACTGTAAGATTTCGTTTCAAAAATCAATTTTCGCATCAATATCTCATTTCGATTTCAAATCATTTTGAATTTCGATTTAAGTTGCAACTTCATTTAACTCAATTCGTATTTAAATTCAAGATTTAAATATAAACATTTCACCTTATTGACCAGCTTAGGATTTTTGAAAAATAGTTTTAAGTAGTTTAAACGTAGTTTAAAAGTAGTTTAAATAATTAAAATAGTTAAAATACTTTAAAACCTTAAAATGGATTTGAAATAGATAATTTAGTTTAAAATAATTTAAATTGGGTTAAGTAGATTTAAAATAGATTAAAATAGTTAAGTATTCAAAATGGTTTATATAACCGAGTAATTTGGAAAACAAAATAAAACAGCTTCAAAATCAATCCATTTCAATTATAACTTCCCAATTCAAATCAATTCCAATTCTCATTCTACCGATTCAATTTCGATTTCAATTCAATCAATGTCAATTTTTACTTCGAATTAATTCAATTTTTCATTCACCTTTAATTTATTCAATTTCAATTTATATCGATTTGGAGCTTGATTTCTCAAAATATCAATTTATAACCCTTAACAAAATTTCCAACAATATTCAAGTTTAAATCCAAATTCCAAATATGATTCAATTCCAAACTTGATTTCAAAATATCATTTTTTTTTTTACTTTTACTTAGTAATATTCAAAGCTCGAATTAAGGTTAAATCTTTCAAAAAATCAATTTTCGACCTTCAATCATATCCAATTTCAAATTTCAAAGTCTCAACTTAATTATTTAACAAAATTCCTTTAACCAAAATTTATTTCAACATTCCAAACTCAATTTTTCCGATGCATTCAATTTCTATAAATCGATTTCTATTTATAACTTTTAAATCAAAACATTTAAATAAATTTCAAATCGACGATTTCAAAAATTATTAATTTAGCCTATTCGGTGTCCGCATATAATTTTCTATCCTATGGCCAAGTAATTATTTATTTCAATTAAATGTCAGAGATGAATATATATCACTTAAATCAATCATAGTGTCATATGTATGCATAACAGATTATATATATAAACAATAAACATCCAAACATTCAAATATCAACCAATAGCATCCATCGAAATAAATCATCCAATAGACAATACAATTCATAGCAATTTCATAGTTATCAATGTCAGGTAATTTAATCGCAATTCAATTTCAATTTCAATTTAACTGTCAATTTAATTTCAACGGTTAATTCAAATGACAATCTATATGACAATTAAATTTTATCAAACAACGACAAATAAAAACATAACACTTCATAATATCAAATTTAACTAGCATAAAGATATTTAGTACGTTGTGAGCGTTATAAAACACTCACCTTGATTTCAATGTAGTTCCAGCGTTTTATTTCGAATAAAATTAAACGCGCGTTTAATTTTATCCGAAATATCCACTAGCTCCAAACGACTCCAATCCAATCCCATAGCGTAGTGCTCGACAAAGCGAACCCGTCGCAATTCGTTTCGTCGTAATCCGACCTCGTATCAACAAGTTATAGTGTTTTAAACATTCATGGATTAATATATACATTAATCAATATTTTATTTTTATTTATAAACCTTCAACCAATCACAGCCGTTGTTTTTCCCTGCCCTAGATCCAGGCCGCAACTTCCTTCATCTTCTCATTCATGCGATGCTCCAGGTAGGTGAACGCATACATGAACCTAAGAACGCATACTTTGACCACATGCCGCGACCACCACAAACGTCGGGAAGTTGATCAGAGACCATCGTTGCGAAGCCCCGCTCGATAGCCACCATCGGCTGCCACCATGTTGAACTCGGCCTCCCCTATCACCTCGATTTGCATGAAAAACACAGCCCCTTCTTGCTCGATTTTCCGTTGATTCGAAGCTCCGTTTTCGATCATCTCCGTATGGATTTGAAGCTTTCATCGTCCTCTACAACTTTGTAGTTGAGAGCTTTTGCTAATTGTTGATGGATTGAGAGGAAAATGAGGAAGAAGTTTCGAATTTTCGTGGCCATTGATTCAGTAAATGGCGGCTAGGGCTGAAGTCAATTAGGGTTTGCAAAGTGAAAGGGTGAAGGTCCTTTTATAGAAAATTTCCCAATTTACTATTCATCGAAATTTTCTGAACTCCTAACGAAGCATGCCGGCTGGCGTTTCTAGGGTTTACCCCGCGTTCCGGACACAATGGAACAGGTTTCGGAAGCTAATTCGATCGTATGTGTGAGTTACGGCAATAAACGATCGATTTGAAATTAAATCGGTTAATCAAATTTCTGTGCGTTTGGGCTCGTCCCGGACAAACGGTAAATCCGATTGACTCGAAATTTGAAACCTTACAATAATATAACATTACGGATCCGATGAAACTGGTTTCGTCGAAATCCGAGACCGTTTGAAAAATGACTATTTTAACTCGCCAAATTAATATTAAAACAATTTCAACGCGTTTCGAGCTGCCACGGTCAAATGACAACTCCGATTGCTACGAAAATTGAAATCCGATAATAACTAACTATCACGGATCCAATGGAACTAGTTTGTCCAATTCTGAGACTGTTCAAAAATTGGCTATTTTCAATCGATAATTAAATATTAAAATATTCAATTTTCACAAATTTACTTTTAATTCGATTTTAAAAGTTCTACAACATCATTCTAACTTTAATATGATAAAATAAAATTTTACAAATCATTTTTAATCATATTACACCCGTTATTCAATTATCCAATAAATTCCAATTGTAAAATCTTATTAACTCTATTATAATCCCAATATAACTTACATTCACTTTGGAAACCAATTTGAATCATATTAAATCAAATTTTAATTATTCACTCTATTTTCATATATTAAATTTCAATATCAAATTGATCATATCAAATTCGGAATTTAATTATTCAAACATCTGTAATATTAAATTTAAACAAATTTGATTATTCTTAAATCACTATCTTTTGAAATATTCAAACGAACTTATAAAATTTAACAAATTTAAATTATAGAACAACCATTTCATTAAAACAGTTATTCAATTCCCGTTATTCAATTAATTCAATAGATTCCAAATATTAAATTTAAACAATTTAATTGTTCAATATTTGACGGATTTCAATATTGGATTTTAAATAAAAATTTCATTATCAGTCGATTTACTATATTACATCAAATGAACTCTACATTATTATTAATCAACAGTTAGAGATAATGCACTCAACTAATATATGAACTTTCATTTCAATTTCAATTGGTTCACAAATTCAATTCGACTAACTAAATGAATAGGTAACTTAAATAATTATCACCGTTAACTGTTAATTAATTATAAGTTTACTATTTACAAATAAGCGTCACAATTACCTATACAATACAAATTCATTCAATTACCTTTGACTACATATCATTTCGATTGATTTGGGATTTTATTCAATTCATAAATAATTAACTTAGATAGAATCTTGTTGCATTTCATTCTAGTTATTATTATTCCAAACGACTTACAAATTTTTTTCTAACACTAAATCACGAAATCTTATTAAATTAGCTATTTTAATTATCGAAAATTTACGGGTCGTTACACGCAAGGCGATGGAGGGATGTTCAATCAGGACTCCTTGAGGCTTGGAGATATGTAAGCAGCTTGACTCCACTGTTAGATACGCAGCCTGCTCTCCTACATTGAGAACTAATGCTTCAAGATGACTTTAGCAAAAGTACTCGCCTTAAGGAGGAGATTTGGTAACGCAGCTTCACCAACTGTGTAAAGAAGTGGAAGCATCCTGGCCAACTACAAAGCTTCTTTAGTATCCTCCAAATGAAGGTTAGAGGAAATGCTCGTCAAGGTGAAGATCTGTTAGGTATGACTCGCATTTGAGAGTTCATTGGTTGAACGTTAAGTCCCACTTCGCAAAAAAATATGGCGCATAACATGGTATGCATGTGTGATCAAGACCACGTATGTGTCCGTTCCGAAAGGGAATGGAGGGATGTTCAATCGGGACGTCGACACATCAGAAGCTTCATTAGACGGCGCTGTTACGGATCAATGAAGCGAGCATTCATGGGGACACGTTGAAGTGCCAAAATACAACGGTTCTATCACCGTATAGAGGTTGTATTAGTACATACAATGTTTCTTCCATTTCTCGAGCCTTTCTTATTCCCAAAAAAATGCGCGAATTATATTTCATCACTCAAGTAATCTACACAAAGAGCCGTTGAATTTCTAAAAAGATAAATTAAAAAGTGAACAAACAGAGCGATTCATCAAACTTCTTTAATCAGGTACATATTTGTTAAATGCATCAATTTTGTTTCATGGCCCTAATAGTTCACTCTGAATAACCAAACAACAAATCTACAGTATTTTATTTCTAGCACATAATATCATTTGATTTATAAAATCGACACAGTAACAGATAGATATAAAAAATGATGATAAAAAATATAAAGTAAAATACCATAATTATATCAGCTGTAACAGGGAGCAAAGCAGATGGCAGAGAGTTGCGGGTTAGCGTTTGCAAGAGGGTTTGGATAAGGATTAGCGTTTGCAAAGTATAGAGCGGTTTGCTAGAGAGTAGCTTGTTAGGGTTTGTGGCACTACAAAAGAATTTGGATTCCCTACGCCAGTTTGGCGTAGGCACGGCGTAGGGAAAAGATTTTACCTACGTCATCCCTACGCCAAAGAAGAGGTTGAAAAACAATGCGTCGCAAAAAAATCCCTACGGGTTCCCTACGCCTTCTTCCATACGTCTTCCCTACGCCGCATTCCATACGCCTTCCCTACGCCGCCTTTCATACGCCTTCCCTACGCCTATTTCCATACGTCTTCCCTACGCCTATTTCCATACAAATTCCCTACGCCTGGCCTTCTATTGTATTTATCTTCATCTACCACAGATCATAATAGAATATAATAAACCCGAACATCAGCAACAGAAAGCATTAAATATAATATATAACTACATGCAAAATCGTAACAATATATATCATTACAAAACATTAATGTAGAATGCATATCATTGTCAAATTACCATAAAATTACTACAAATGTATTTAAAAAAATCATGTCCAACAATAAAATAAAGTTGCTACATAACTCAAACATAGTTATTTCATCTAATTCAAACATCATACAATATACCTTATAAAAATAGAACATCAAACCACAGCCAAAACAAGACCAACTCACGAAGTATGTCATATCTCCTATACCAACAATTACCAACCTCAATCGCGACCTGACCACTACCTGCAATCTGCAACCCCATACCACTCAACCTCACCTCTGTACCACGACCATCCTAATCCACTTCAATCGCGACAAATACCCAAAACTCAAACTCGAGAACCACCTACATCGCCTCTTACCAAAGCACCAACTATGACTGCATACATACACATACCCACCTGAAACTCCTGCTAGCCATAAACCCAGTGTCAAACATCCTTCCCCAAAAGTTCATATCAACACACTTCTGCCTACCACAACTCTACACAGACTTCTTGCATTTACTAACTCAAACAACCCCTTATCACAAAACACCCCACCACTGCTTCAACTTCAACCACTGATTTGTCTGCATACATCTCTTCCTACCCATATACTTCAACAACTCACTGTCAACAACATATTGCATCTACATACATCCTCTGTTGCCAAGCATGCAAACATTCAGAGCAGTGCACTTCAATACCCCCATCCCACTGCACTACAACCACCACCTCGCTGCCACTACCAAAAAAAAATTCACTTTGCCATACAATCCTCAAAACATTCATCACATAAAAGCTTTTAGTTCAGGACTTTACACACTTAAGAACTATAGCAATCCCCTAGAACAAAATATTATAAAATATAAATGAGTGTATATGCTATAGTCTATTGAAATGAATAGTCTGTACCTCAGGTCGAATGGGCTGGACACCTGGGAACACAACAGAGACCTTGTTTATTATTTCTTGTGTTATGTCCCAGCCCTTGTTAGCAAGAACACCTCCAACCATAACAAGAGGAAAAGATTGCTTTCCATATACAATTCATATTAGATCTTGTTTTTTATAACCTTTTTTTTACCAAGGTTAGCTGAAATTTGACAATATATTACCTACAATCGCACTCAAATAATCTCTATAATAAAGTTTACATAGTGACCTAAAGTGCTAACATCTTGCAGTCAACTTTTGTCAGTTCACAATTAGGTTATATTACCATTTTGCCAAAACTAGAGATAATCTACACAAGGAAGAATTTAGGTTGTAAATGCCTAACAGTGTGCACTGATGATCACTTTATCATCATATATGTAAATAAATGAAAGTTAAAGAGTTACTGAGATGCTGAAGTATATGTGGACGTTTTAAATATCATTTTCCAGTTAACATGTCAGGAGCTCAATGCCAAAAACAACACAATCAATTTCAGTTTTGTGCCTCCTTCTCAGTGGCCGATATTAATTGTTTTTGGTTACATTACCTTTACCGCATAATCCAAGTCTTTGGACTACAGCTTTAACACTATCAGCTAACTCCTGGACAGAATTATGCAATATTTTGTTGGCAACTTCGTCACCACTTTCAGCAGAAGAAATGGGCAGAGAGTACCAGGGATTTTACACTGCATATTATATGAAAAACACGTATAAAAACTGCTTTGCAAACAAAAGGAAAATGGATGGCAAAACTGAAATAAAGTGACATGACAACAAACTGAAATCTAAAGCAGTAAAAGGGCGACTCAATTTTAGAAAATTAGACAACTCAAAACAAGAAATTCGCATACTTAATTAGCAGTGACAGTATAAAGAGACTGTAGCAGTACTTCAAATCAGCAGTAGAAAATATCGCGTAGGAGGCAAGGATGAGCCGACGATGGCTGAATATCACGTAGGAGGCAAGGATGAGCCGACGATGGTTGATGGAATAGCCGAGTATGCAGCGATGATTATTTAAAAGGCGTTGATTTTTGAAACCCTAGTTTTTTTGGGTTCAAGCGTCGCCAACATGGAGATTGCTATTGAGCTGTAACTTTGAAGTAAAATAGTTTTTCCTTGGGCTGGCCCATCCTGGGGGCTTGGTGGGCTTTTACAAATATCTCAATGCCTATATTTTGCAAATTTATGTTAACCAAGTTAAAATTTAAACCAAGTATAATCAATTATCAAAAGAAAAAAAAAGACTTTTACAATAATATAGAAAAACAATAACTCATTAAAAAATGTCACATTTCTAACAAAAGCAGATTTTCCGCAAAGTTTAATCAGTTTTATTTTTAAGTTTAACTCACTACTAAATTTTAAAATATTAACGACAAATATGTTTTCCTCTATTAGTTAAACTAGAGGCAATAAAATTAGCTATTCTGCCTCTATGAGAATGAGAGGCAAATTAGTATTTGCCTCTATAAGCAAAGTCGCTAATGACAAATAGGGGCAAATTGTACAATAATTTTGCCTCTACCACTTTTCCTGCCATGTAGGATTAGAAAATACAAAAAACCTGTGGAGGTACTAATAAGTTCCCCTATTATCACTTATATTATTAAAAAAAATTAAATCACTAAAACTCAAATTAACCCGTGTAACTATATATTAAATAAATTATAAATATTTAATTGTACAGCTAACATAAATTATCAAGAAAGAAACATTAACCAAAGCAAACAATTCAAATATAAAACAATACCAGAAAACATTACATGCTCAAGACGGTCCAAGACCTTGTTAGAAACAGAGTATGATTCAATTAGGCAGACTCAAATCCAGCTTCATGTTCCAGCGATTTTTAACACCTATGAAGTTGCATCATGAACCCCGAACTCAAATCACACCAAATTCACCTTCCACTGTATATATTCCAGACCCTGCAATCTCAGGTTTCATCCCCAAAAACGACAAGCAAATTTACTCCAGTCACAGCCATAGGCAGCAAAGTGCAAGAAATTTCAATGGCAAGGGAAGAGCAAAGAGCATGAATATGCATCGTAACCATAAAAAATTTTGTCGCATCAGTTATTCGGCTTGGATGCCTTTTAGCAAAATATATGAATACGATATTCAGAGCTCAAGTCTACAGGCCAATTTCCTCTTTTTTGAATAACCAATGCCTGACCAGACAAACTATACTACAGACACCGTAGCTACCACGTCATGGCCAAAATCAACCTCGCGGTCGACATTATAGTCAAAAACAATGATGAGACGTCTTCCTTTGAATATTTACTCTTACTTCTTCAGCTGCATCTTATGATTATAGCAGATTTAAGGGTCCATGCTCCCAATAGCTCAGTCTCAGAACACTACCATGTCTTGAATTCCAGGATATTGCTTCAAGCCATGCATTGGATGATATTATTCCAATCCATCCACTTCCAGTTCCAGCGATGCAGGAATGTACATATTCATGAAGTTTGTTTAGCCAACAAACAACTGCTCAAGTAGATTTCTTGCTTGATGACCCGAAACAAGCTATCTTGCTTAAACATACATGCAGTGTATTAAAATATTCATCTACTAAACTTTTGAAACTTTTTTTGAATTTATTTCCTAATACTTACATTGGTAAAGATATTTTCTACTTATTCACATTTCACATACAATCACCTAGTAAATATGGAGTTTATTTTTTTATTTATATATTTCACATGCAAATCCACCTTGTAAATAAAGAGTTGAATTCTTGAAATTTGGAACAGACCTGGAACATTTAATTTTCATTATGCGAAGGCTTTTTCTTCTATCTACAATGATGTTTGGGAAAGAAGAGTACACAAAGTGTTATCAAAAGAGACATATGTATTATCTTAACGTTTCATATTTAGACTATCAAAGTACAATTCATAAGAAAACAATAACAATACCAAATTATCGACATAAGAAAGGTATATTATAATATGAAATAATTTCTGAAAAACTGATACTAGTAAAATACAGTTTGATGGTCACATGATTTTGTAGCACTGAGTCGATTTTATATTTGAGCTCCTCATAGATATTAAATTTCAAAACACCTGTATTTAAGGTTTTAAACATAAGGTGTAACCGTTCAAGGGTAGAAAATAACGACCTATGCAGAAACATTTCTCCATAGTACTACAATAAAACGGGAATTTAAACTTTTAATTCTATCAAATATAATAGTCCAATTCATTGAAAGTCCCACAGTTATTTACCTTAGAACTAAATAAAGGTCTGACTTGTTATGTAGCTTTATATATTTATTATTATAATTTGAGTCTCTTTGGTTTCATTAAGCCAAATTCTTCAAAATATAGAGAAGCGACCGAAACAGGAAACCAAAAGTTACCTTAACTTCATTATCATCTTGATTCTTGAAACGGACCGATCAATATTTGATCTGTATGTAGAATTATGCTAATGCGTTTGAGTCTCTTTGGATTGACAATCAGTGAATCAAATACTTCAAAATACAGAAAAGTAACCAAATATCTAATACTCTTCATTTTCTCTTTCCATAATCATTGATTTTGTGCTTACGTGCATTTAAGATATTCCAAAATAGATTCTTTACTTTCTTGTCTTAAATTTAGAGTCTATGGTCCTGCAAATTCAAGATTTTAATTAACAAACATAAACATGTACACGAGGATCGGCTGTAGCAATCCATGTGTACAAACAATGCAAACATTATGCTTGAAATTGTCTCATCCGTCACATTGTCCAAGTCAAGTGTTGAGATTTTTTGATCTAATATCACAATATTGTTTGAATTAAGAGTTTGATATGTAAAATCTAAATTATAGTTATGCTTAGCCTTTTCTTTGATTTTTTTATATGCTAAGTTAACTATAGAGATGACCTTAATTTCCTTATTCTATTTAATTGTGTTTAACCTTAGTTTTCCCCTATATAATTGCTTTTTAGCTAACGAGTATTTGGATTCATAAATGCCTAATACTCATTAATTTCACATTCAAAATACATCTAAAATTTATCCAAACCTTGGCTCTGTATTCCGCAGAATGTTATAGTAATTGCTTAATACCCCAAAATGAATAGACTACACAAACATAGTTCACTAATGCAGCTATGTAGCAGTTCGTCAACTAAGAATACTACATATTCGTTCACGCACTATGCGTCCATGTTAAAAAATAAACTCAGAATTTCAGTTAAAATTAAACTTTGATACCATTTGTAACTAAGATGTTTAAAAAAATACTCCAAGGAGTGGAGTTTACGAAAACCTCTCAGGCTAAAGGGAGAAAGTGGATGTGATTTTTAGAAGCAGTATACAGTGTAAAAGACCAATCAATAAACATGTACTCAACATTCATTAACACATATCGTATCATGTACACAAAAAAAATTCTAAGAGAAAGAGACAATTACAAAAAAGAAACTAAATGGAGTAAAACTAACCATTTGTCTTCGTTCTTTCTTAAATCTCACTTCATTTCCTAAGTTGAGTTCCAGTAGTCCCTTGTAGGTGTGATGTACATTTTTTTGCTTCAACATAAACTTCTGGAACGAGCTCTTCAACAAACGAAAACCACATCGTCTGACCAGAACCAAATTGTATGTTTGTATTTGATGAACTATCATCCTTATCAGCTGAACAAAGCTTCACTTGTAAGAGATCGCTAGCACCATAGTTGAAAACATTGGCAATTACTTCCACCAATCTACCGGTTTCCTAAAAAAGGATAACATGTAGTTTCATGATAATAATATATATTTATATAAGCCTAATGAGTGGTCACTGCTTACTAAATCACTTTCTACTGGTTCTCTGCACAATTACTTTTCCGCTGCAAAAACTACATAAGTTACATTTCTTTTGTTTGAAGTGAATTACTCAATTTGGTTATAAAATCTTTTAGAACAATGATAAAAAAATGTAGATTTTTTTGAAATGCTCATATTAGGCGATTATTGACCATTAGTGAAATCAATGTATCTTATGGTTCGTATAGTGATTATTGTTCATTACAAAAAAAGTTTAATTTTTGTTAAAAAAGATTAAACTGATGAAGGAAAAGAAAATGAGAGTACCAAATATGTAGTTAATTCTTTTAAGTCTAGAATAGTAATTGGTACATGCGCCAAAATTCAAGATAATTTGACGCATGACATTAGAGTGAAATTGTCAAAAGGATTTAAATAGGTATACACTTTAATCCATTGTAGTTTGGTATGATTTGGTCAATTTAATGTGCCTTGTTTTAATTTAGGTCAATTATGTGTTATACATTGATTACTCTATCGTTATACTGTACAATATTACCATACTATACTGCTAATATAACTAAGATAGATAATGTGAGAGATTACCGACCTTTTACATTTTAAGAAAGCATGGTACCGGAGTCACAATTTTCACATCATACTACAACCAAAATCCATGAACAATTGAATCCAATATAATTTCACATATAGTCAATGTACATTCACAGCAGCAAACATGAATTGGTTTGGTTCAACTTGAGATTTTATAAGCTAAGTTTCAACTATACTATTTAACAATATTGTCTGCCAATATCTTACATATTCTTTTTTTCTGTTTTATCACTTCCACATCCTAATTGTAATAAAGGTTACCAAGAACCAATATAGAAAATAGAACAATGCAAAGTTTTTCCAAACTATGCACCTGAAGAGCAGTTATGCAAACAAGCTGGTTACGTGCCAAGTTTGTTAGTGTGAAGCCAAAATCCTTCTTACATCCAGGATTTTTTGGTTGAGAAATCCTATCTAGAAAAACTATATCAAGTTAGAATGCAATGATCAGTACCAGTGGTAAAAAAAAATGAACATTTATCATATTTCACATACGCTGGAAAAAAATACAAGCTACCTAAATTATTACATTTTCATCTACTATCAACAGTGCATATAAAAGTATTTTTTTTTTTTGAAATGGTACTTACACTTCACTGGGACAACATATCACATGTCAATAAACGTTCGAATCACGCTACGCAAGTTTCGAATTTGTGACCATTCGCACCAAAGCCGAATCACTTAATCACTATGACAATGGTGCTTGTCATATAAAAAAATAAAAGTTAAATTATCAATCACAACAATCATATTCTTTACAAGATCACTCAAATCATTCCTATACTCGTGGTTTAGTATTTTTTTCTTTTTTCTTTTACAGATCTTATTTGCTTTTTCATCTAAAAATATTATTTTTCAGTGTTGCTGCCAAACTAGCAGCTAAAATAACGTAAAAGGTAGCAACAGATTCTTCTATTTCTTTAATGGTTGAAATACAATTTTGTAAATTCTTCATTTTTCTTCTGTACGTTAACATTGATCTACTTCCTTTTGAAGAAGTTTCCTTATTATGATCATAGAGATGATGAGCCATCCACCACTGCCTACAACAGCTGCTTGGAACAAATTTCGTTATATACACATAAATTGGTTTAACTACATACATAACTTAGATACACACATTTATGTTCACACATTTATGTTCACACATTTATGTTCACACTTTTGTGTGTGTGGAAAAAAAGATCACAGAGTTGCACCTTCAAATAAATCAATATCAATCTCAAGAGCATCTTCAAATAAATCAATATGGCTGAATTTTTCTAACTTATGAGCTAACAACTTTGTGTGCTAAAACATCATAACTCTGTATATAGCAGTAACAGAATGTGAAATTATCAACTGCAATACCAATCATTCAAATAATTTTTGGAAAAAGTAAACAGATTGCAAATGAATAATTAGTGTAAATTAAAAATCACAGAACCACTTCAGAAAAATGTCACAAACCTTCATCTCTAAAGTCTTGTAATTTTCACTGTATGACCAAGTTGGCCTAAAGGTATTTAATGCCCTAGACAAATAATTATTTGTTGTTGCCCCATTTCTTGAAAACAATAGTACTTTAATATGTAAAAACAAAATGAAATTCTATTATATATTTAAAATTAAGCACAACCATGACTGAAATTGTGCACAACCATATAAAGTAAACAATATCCACAAAACCTCTATTACGATTTACGACCCAGTAGTCTGATGATATCTCTTTACCAATTTAAACCCTGACAAACTTTCTTACTTCCTAATTGGAATAGTCAGTAAAATTCAATAAGCAACCCAAATATATAACCCAATATGACCTCAAGAAATTTAGAATATCAATCTATTTAATTACACTCGATGATAGAATATATTTTTTCATTTTCAAAGCTCACAGAATTACTCTCTACCACAAACATCTTGCTTTTCATTATGTTCCAAAAAAACCTTTTGGTTTCATATAGTGTTTCTTCAATTCCTCATCATTAATATTAATAAATTTTAAATTTAGCAAAAAAACCAACAGTTCCTTCATAAAGTTAAATTGCTCAAATGGATCTCTAAGTAAAGTTAAAACTTGTTTTATTATATAAAGAAAATAAGTATCTCAACCACAATATTATGTAACTTGATTACAGTTTAATTTAACTCAGTCACATTTTGATGAACTCATTTTAGTTTAGCCCAAATGCCAATTACAATCACAATTCAATCAACTCAGTTACTAATTATTTGAATTTAACAAACTACGAGATCGATATATTGAATAAAAGGATTTATGTTTTAAGGGTTATTCAATCACAAAATAAATGAAATATCCATAATTCATTCACAAGATAAATTAATATTTTTCAAAAACTAACTGTGAAGGGATTCCATGTTTTCATTAACAGAAATTAGAAATCTACTTCTGATTCATAAATTGGTTTACAGTAATTCAATAACAGATTTCACTGTTTTTAATAATAATATTTGAAAACACAATCAATTAACCAAAAGACTTACACGGTTTAAGGAGAAAGCGGTACTCACGACTCAGTAGTCATTCGAAATCAACAATTAGGGCAAATCAATCAAGGTAGAACTGTAGCAGTTAGACACCAACAAGCATGAGGCGAGAAGGTATAGCCAGCACTAAGCAGGCGTAATTGTTGAGTGGAGTATCCTGAGGTTGCGCGATAGTGGAAGACTGCTGTGCGTGAGGTCGAAGGATGAGAAGCTCGATATTTTTAACTGCCCCAGTAGCTCGCGTTGCCGGCCTGCTTACGACTTTAACGGATGGAGTCAATTTAATCGTTGCTTCCCCGAATCAACGATAGACGCATCCTAAATCAACAACATCCAACATTAATCAGCGATTGCTACCCACAAATCAATGATCGATACCACTGCCACTGTAGTTTTTAGTGGAGGTGATGGCGGCGTCCATTAAATAAAATGGGTTTTAGGGTTTGAAGGTGGAAGTAATAAAGATAATCCAAGAGGAATTAGGATTTTTAGTTCGGTCACGGTGCAATATTCGCCCTTAATTGAGCATAAATTATAACAAAATAAGATATGCAGTAGGGACACTTTAGAATGCCTTTATTTAGTATCAGCGGAGACATTTTTTACATCTGCCTCTAGTTCATTCCTATTAGAGGCTCTTTGTTTTTTTTGCCTCCAACGGACAGCCCCTAATACCCTTTAATTTGGTAGTGACTGAATTTAAATTTTTTTTATATAATGTAAATTTCTTGCTTACTTTTCTTGAATCATAATTTTCATATTTCGGACTATTAATTTGGTATTTCAACTTATTAAATTTAATTATTATTCTTTTTTAGTTAATTAAACATCTAAAATTTAATTATTACATATAATTTTATTTTAGTTTCGAAAGTTAATACGATTTATTGAAAAATTAAATTATATATTTTTATAATATAATTTCAAGTTAAACTACAAAAGTTAATAATTGTCTGGCGTAGGTAAAGCGTAGAGAAATTCCAACCTTTTTCCTCCACAGGCGTAGGGAATGCGTAGGGAGAACAATAAGGTGTATGGAATGGGTAGGCAATTCCCTACACATTCCCTACGCCATGGTCAATTGTTGGACAACCTGGTGCGCGTAGAAAATGTGTAGGGAATTCTCTACGCCGTCTCTACCTCTTCTCTATGTTTCCACGTTTTCCCTACGTCGCGCCTACGTCGCGTAGGGATGGCGTAGGGAATTCTGGGTTGAAAAACAACCATCTTTTTTGTAGTGTGGGTTTCGTCGACGGCAACGGCAATGGGCAGTTTAGCTTTGTCGATGGCAACGATGGCGAGTGCAATGGCGGCTAGCACAGTAGCGGAGAGCACAATGACGACGGGTGGGTTTAGCTTCGTGGATGACAAGGCAGCTAGCACAACGCTGTGTGGTTAGGATTTAGGTTTAGAAAATCTTGACGGTTAGGTGTGGTTTAGTTATTTGATAAATTGAGCGACCAATGAAATGTAGGATAGAACCTGAAATTTTAATTGAGCTAGAAAGTGATGTTTTATTTTTTTGAAAAGATAACGGGGTAAACAGTTGTTATAATTGAACATAAACGTATATTACAACTGCTGCACTAATAAAGTTGTTAAAAGTACATTTGTTACAACTATTGAAAATAAACATTTGTTAAATATATCTATTGCAACAGTCAGTTTGTGCTGGCTGTAAAGTAAAGTTGTAATATGCCTATTAAGTTGTAATGTTTGAAAATAAATTCATGCTGTAATGGGAAGTAAGCATGAAACTAGCGGAACATGCTAATTAATTTTGGCATCATTCTTATGCAGGTGGTTTGGCACAAAATTCAAAAGCCACATTATATATACACACATATATACATATACATATATATAAATTTATGAATTGTATTGTTGCTAGAAGTTATCAATAATATCAACGATTAACGTTTATAACGGATATATATACATATGTATAGCCCTATTACAGTTAAATTAATCATTAAAACTCGTATTTAAGATATAATAAAAGAAATATATATGGTGGTTTGGTTCCTTGACAGGAAAGGTACTTTAATTTGAAATCAAACTTGTTTAAAATTGGCATAATGCATGCTAAGTCAATTAAACAGGTGCTTGAGTTTAGGAAATAATATCGCGTGCGCGATATTTTTATAAACGGCTATTTAACCCTAATTCCATCTCAAAAAACTCTAATTTATTTTTATCTTCTGCTGCTTCTCATCAAAAGAGAAACAATGGAAGCTGCTAAAAAATTTCCACGCATATCAACAAGGGGAAAGAAGCCTGTGGGATTGCTGGTTCCAATTTCATTCCTTCCAAAAAGTTATCTGAAGAACAAGGGTGTTGATGCCTCAAAAGCTGAAAAAGAAGTTAAAGTTTTGCTCGGTCGTAAAAGGGTTTCAGTTCCAACTGAGGGTGTTGCAACTAGTAATTAAAATTGTCCATTTATTATTTCTTTTCCCTGTTTAATTTGGTTAGTAGTTATCGCTTTACCTGAAAATGTATTTTTTTTTTTTAAGATATGGTTATCATGTTTATTTTTTATTTATTTTTTGCGATTAAAGAACTGCCTCGTTTTGATTTATGTACGTTGATTATGTGTTTTCCTAATGGAATTCGATTTTAGGATATAATTTTTAGTTTATTTCCTTTTTCTACTCAGATATTGTCTCATGTTTGATATTTCCAGAACGTCTTTAATGGATTGATGAAGAGTCTGGTAGATCTGTTTTTTTTATCGAACTGCTTATCAGTATATAGTTTATGTTATAAATATTTTGCTGGAGTAAATATCTTATACATGCCTTTATACAGTACAAGTGGGGGGAAATATAATATAAATGTAACGTTCAATCCTCAAAGCATATAGGACTTGCAGCGATCGTGCTAAAATAAAAAATGGAAGAGAAAGTTACTGATAACAGTATAGATCAATTTGGATTATCTAAATAGTGGAAATTCAAGTATATCAGCACGGTTAAGTTCTACAGATGCTGCGTTTATGACAGAAGCATGACATGAACTAAACTGGCAGCAGTCTTCCCGGCATGAAGGAAAAGCAGTCAAGGAAAAGAATAGTAAATGTTAGTAATTTACATGATAATTGCTACCAACCTTGTTTAATGTACTTAAATACACACTATATCATTAATTGTATTTGATATACAAAAAACTGCATTGTTAGGTATTATGGTGTTTATCATAAAAGGAATGACCATGAGTTTGAATTTGAACGTATAATTTAGAAATGTAGTATATTGGTAAGTCCGTTTGAAGGAATAACTATGAATTTGAATTTGAATATTAGTTTGAAGGAATAACTATGAATATTTGAATTTGAATAATTCAGGAATATAGTATATTGTAAGTGTGAAAATCTATCGATTCGCAAAATGTAGATATAATTAATGACACGATGGATCTTCACCATTAGATAGTCTTTTTGATTTCCACCTTTCAAACAGTAGGTCTCATTACAAGTAGTCAAGTTCACTGAAGTATTAAACCACTCATGTGAGAAAATACACAACGAAGCTACTTTGCATGAAAAACTATGGCAAAGAAAAAGGGTAAAGACAAGAAAAACTATGGCAAAGAAAAAGGGTAAAAACTAAGTATGCATACACTTAAGGGTAGACAAAATGTCTAAAAAGGGGAAGAAAAAAAGGAGATAAGTAAAAATTCAGGATGTTTTAGTGCCCTTTATCTCTGTATCTCACATTTTGATATTAAATAATACTTTGGACCTTCTGGCATTTTTTTTTAAACCCAAAAGTAGATAAGGTTGTGTTATGTATTCAGGAAATTTTCCTCCAGGACAATTTTTAGGGCTTTTTTTAGATTTAGAACAGTCCGCTAATTATTTTCTCATAAGTACACACGCACGTATTTTCCTTCCAGCCACTTTCACGCGCTTCTTCTTCTTCGTTTCGATTCCGCCGCGATCCAATTTACTCTCGCAATCAAAATATCGATCAACCTTGTTTGGTCATTTCAATTTCATTCTTCTGAAAATTATAGTTCATCTATTATATTTTTCTCATGCGCATTTGTCGACCTCGTTCTTTTCATATTTCTACCGTGATCTCGTTTTTTTTCAAAGTTTTGATATAAAGTTGTTTGGGTTGTATATAAAGTTGTGATAGAGTTGAAAAGTATCATATTTCATGTTCAGTTTTTGGGTTTCGTTTTTATTTTTTTTTCTTATTATCATTTTTTTTATTATCAGTAACTGGGTATCAGTTTTGTATACGGTAGGTATCAGTTTTGTAAAATTGAATAATTAATGTTCTACATTGAACATATTTTTACTAATGTTTATTTTTTATATTTTTTTGGCTGTGGGGATAACAGCCTTCTTTGTCTGTTTGTGTTGAATTATAACGCTTTTAGCAATCGATTGTCTATTGATTGCTCTTTATATGATTTGAAAAATGAGATATAAGCTTGTTATGATTGGAAAAGTATTATTGATTGGGTTGTATATAAGCTTGTGATAGAGTGGAAAAGTATCATATCTTAGGATCAGTTTTCTGGTATCATTTTTATTTTTCTTAGTATAATTTTTTTTTTATTATCAGTAACTAGATATCAGTTTTGTATACCTTAGGTGTCATTTTTATGAAATGGAAAAACTAATGTTATAAACTGAACATGTTTTTACTAATGTTTTTTTTTTTTGCAGTGGTGATAATATGGCGCAGGTAGACCATCAGCTAAGTCTAAAGGAGGATTTTCATATTTTCAGAACAAGCATAACAGATGTGGC
Source organism: Allium cepa (assembly GCA_030765085.1). Classification (NCBI taxonomy): domain Eukaryota; kingdom Viridiplantae; phylum Streptophyta; class Magnoliopsida; order Asparagales; family Amaryllidaceae; genus Allium; species Allium cepa. The sequence goes on from CM060940.1 coordinate 328,354,205, forward strand.
GAGTGCAAAGCAGCTTGGTCATAATAAATGGAATTGTCAAGCTTCGAAGAGGATATGATTTGATTTTTCATTTTGAATTTGTTCAGATTAATAAGTGGATGTGTGACTTGTTTTGGTGGTTTATTGTAATTGAACCTTTTGTTATTACTTTGTATTCAGTATATTGTGGAATTTGTTGTTAATTTGTGTTCAGTTTATTTGTAAGTGGATGTATTCAGTTTTAGTATCAGTTAAATGTTTTTACAGTATTAGTTCTAGTGTGTGTTTTTACAAGTAAGAGCAGCTTTGTTTTAAGAACATAACATCATTACTTCATAAGTATCAAATTGCAACAGAACATCATTACTTCACAAGTACAAATTTCAACAGAATTACATTACTTTACAACTATCAAATTTAATTGTGAAACATCAAATTTAATGGTACAAGCATATAGTATGCTTTGAATTAAAATATTTATTATTTTTACTAGCACACTTAGTATCGATTTGTGTATGAATTTTTTCGTTTGTAGCTATTATTTTAAGACATATTTGCTAAATATTTTGTTTTATTTTTTATTATGTAGTTATCTTTTTTGTTTTCGTAGGTGTCAGTTTTGTTTCTGTAGGTATCAGTTTCCTTTATGTAGGTATCAATTTTGTTTTTGTAGGTATCAGTTTCTCTTATGTGGGTATCAGTTTTGTTTCTGTAGGTATCGGTTTCTTTTATGTAGGTATCAATTTTCTTCCTGCAGTAACTGTTTATTTTTGAACTAACTGTTTTTGAAATTGAGAGATAATATTTTTCAATTTTTTGTTATGAATCATTTTTTTTCAAGTACGTTGCTTCACCTTTCTGCATATACAACAAATTGCTTCTCTGACTTCACTGCCCAAAAACCCAACTCATCTGTCATGGCCAGACTCCAATCCACCTTCCTCGACTAACACAATCATCGCCAACAACTCGCGACCTCAACCTCGACCTAATCGCGACCTAATCAAAATTTTCTCCTCACCGCCTCTTGCAAAACACCAACCACAACCGCGACATCAAACACAGACTCAAAGAAATTGGAAATTGTAATTTTGGTTTTGTGAAAGTGATTTTGGTTTTGGGGAGACTGTGGAAATTGATTTTTCTTCTGAGCAATTAAACGAGAAATCGATTTGTTTTGATTTAATTTTATTTTTAAAAGAAAGTTCGTCGATTTCTGAGTGAAAGTGAGAAGGAGGAGACGGACATAATTCTTTGTCTTTGTTTTAATTTGTATCTGGGCTTGGGCTTTGTCCTTACGGTAAAAGTTTTTTGCGCGTGTCCTTCTGAGCAATTATTTACTTTAATTTGTCCTTTAAAATTATTTCTCCTTATGTATTCTATAGCTTTTTTCATCTATTTCACACTACTCTTATTATAATAATATATACATTTTTGGTGGACTGAATGACATATTAGTCAGTAATTTGGTTAAGCATCATGGTTTGTAAACATTAAATTTGTCGCTATCAACTTTCAAAGACTATCTCTTCTTTATGTTATTAACATTCTTGGATAGACATCACAACAAAATGTCTCATTTATGATTTTAAAATAAATGAAAAATTACGACACATCCTTATTTTTTATTATTTTATAAATTATTTCCCTTCTAATTTCACATTATATTCTACGTTCCTATTTTTATTTCAGAAATTTTGTACCCCTCTTCTTTTAAAATCAACGCGCCCAACATCTTAATTTCGCCCACCTTTATATCGCTCGTTTCAAATTTCGTTCTAAATTATATTCGTACTTCGTTTCAAATTTCATGTTTTCATCTATTGCACATACAAATTTCATGTGTTTATAGATCTTCAGTTCTTCCGCATCTCAAGCTCTATGTTGATTGGAAAAGTTTTACTGTGAATTTCATTAGATTTGCACATTCTTTTCTTCTTCTATTTTGCGCTGCTAATATGAGTTCGAGGTTAGATTTTTTTTAAGCTTGCAGTTTTTTTTTGTTTTTTTAATATTTGTTATAGCATCATGTTGAATTAAATTTGGTTGTTTTTGTCGTAGGTGTAATTGGTGATTAATTATGTTGTAATTTTTATAGTTTGAGTATGTTTTTGTATGACATGGAAATAATAAAATATGTCAATGAAATTTTATATATTTACCAATGTTGGATTGAATGTGTTTGGTTTTGTTATCATTGTAGTTGGTTACCATCCTTATTATTATAGTTCAAATATGTTGTTGGTATAGAATGACATAAAAAGACACTACAACAAAATACTCATTTCACAACTGACTATGCCAGTTGTAGTAGGCATATTACAATAGTCAGCCGTCAATCTTAATACGCGAAGTTGTTCTAAGATCGTAGCATCTAATAGTTGTTTTTGTCTGTTACATGATACCAATGTAATAAAGTCTTTTACAACTATTTTTGTCGATTGTAATAGATCTATTACAACCTTTTTTACCTGTTGTAATTGGCCATTTACAATATTTTTTCCTCGTTATTAAAAAAATGCAAATTGAAAAAATCTTTACATTGCTACGGCACGCAGCTGTAGATCTAATATCATTTTACAATTGAAACCAGTAGTATTGTACTAATAACAATTAAAATCATTCATATTCATTAAAAATAACATTATAGATTCACACTCTAGAAAACAAAAACAAATCATATATTCTGGTCATTCATAAAGTATTAACATAGTTACAAATCATCGTATTTCATGCCTAAACTAATATAAAAAAATAATACAATACAATTGCATTATAAAAACTATACAAATGATGATTGTCTTGTTTTCTATACACGTTTTTCTAGTCATTAAACAAACCTCATGCCCAAGTTTGACACCCATTTCTTGAGTACACGAACAACAACACTCATAGCAGCAACTCTTCTTGAGATACCTAAGAAAGGTATTGAACATCACGAATGAATTCACCGTTAGATTCATAAAAGAAAAATCATATATTGAGATTGGATGTAGTTGCATGCATATGATGTTATAGGAACTAAAAAATGAATATAATACACTAGCGAACAAAACTGGGATGGATTGTTGCTGTAGAAGTCATCATTCTATGAAGATTCGCTGTCGGTTTTGAAATTATATGGTGATATTTGGTTTTATCCTAAGCCTGTGCGGATTATGAATAGGTAAAATAGACTATAATCAATCAAACGATTAAAGATTTCGGTAGTAGGAAGAAGTAAGTTTTGTGTTAAGTAGCAAGAAAAAATCATAAGGTGCTGTTTGAAGTTTAAAATCACGATCATCAAACGAAACAAATCTACTTCCTATACTAAAACAGCAATCGTACATGCATAATAAGTGCTTTGGTAACATCAGAATCAGCTCCAGACTCCCCATCAGATTTCTCCATTCCCTTAACCATACTCTATACATAAAATGCCCAGCAACTTCAACCTACTAAAATGAGTAGTTAGTACAAACCAAAATAAGGAGAGAACAATAAACATGCTTTAACCAATAAAAAAACCTAAATCTTGCATAATCTATCATACAAATTCCTATTCCTCAACACAATACTTCTAGCATACTCAGCTCTGATTATCAGAATACAAGCCAAATACTACCTAAGGCTAGGTGAAAATAATTTTTTTTGTCACCTATAAGTTTGGAACGAACAAATATATTGTATTCAAAACTATAATTAAAATCTATTTTAAATAATTCATTCACGACAAAGTTATGAATGGATTATAGCCAAAAATTGTAGGTAATATTGAAAACGATTAAATGAAATATGTTGAATCATGACCTATTTCAAAATATATCACAAAAAGAATTAGAAAGCATATTACAAATAACACAAATGTTCTCTGCTAATCATATATTGCTAATAAACCATGTTGGTGCACAAATAAGATGTTAATTTAGACTTATCGATTGAGTGAATATTCTATTATTTTGATAACTTTTCAACCTTCCTTATGATCATGATACTCCTTGACTTTTTTCAAATTGCAAATAAAATTGGGAGAAGAAAACCAATAGGGACACAAATATGAACCAAAATCAAGGGCACATGAATTAATAACCCAATACACAACCCCTACATAACCATCGTGACCTCAACTCCGTACATCTCAATTAACACTTGATGTAAAAATTGATTAATCAACTTAGGATGAACTTCTGTGCTTGGTAAAGTCATCATTTATGAACTAATTGATAATAAATCATGTAAACTTAGCAGAGTGCATATAATATGACAAATGTGGTTTAAATTAACTTATTCCAGTCCCTCGAAAAAGGCTTTGTAACAACAGATAATTATTTCTTGGATCTTTCAAAATAGTTGTTCATTCAATGAGACTAAAGAAGTAACCAATGGCTATTAAAACTAAACCATAATTACATAGCCTTCACAAACTACACACACATATAGTATGCACAGAAATATTGGTAGGTAGGTAATATTTTATCTAACAGTTGAACCATAATTATCAATGAACACAGAAGGTGAGAACTCACTTAAAATCACAGCCGCCTCAAATAAACTTGCCAAAGAACACAAGAAACAAGCAGTGTATTCTGACCAAAATAAGCGATTTAGATTTAAATCCTCCAGGCTCATGGAACCGGAGTCGGAGTCAGAATCCGATCCATCATCGTGTGCACACACAGAGATTGCGGTAGAGAGGATAAGGAAGAGGAATAAATGGGGTTTAAGTATTTTGAATGGGTTGAGTTGGGGATTATTGGCATGTTAAGAACCAATGATTAGGGTTAATAAAAGAGGGGAAAATAACAAATTTCATCCAGAAGCCAGTGAATTAGGCTCTGCTTGGGAGTTTATTTTCTATCGGTTTTGACTGATTTTGGACGGCTTATATTTTAGGTATTATTATAACCCTTAGTTGTATGTTTTTTTTCATACCGGTTGTTGTTGGTTATAAAACCGGTGAAAATCAATGCAGTGTAATTTTGATTATAATTATCAATCCATCAAATTGAGTTGTTTTGAAGGGTTATAATTTTTTCGAATTATACCCCCACTAGTTATATTGTAAAGTTAATCTTCATAAAAGTAGAGAATAAATATAAGAATATACACATGTAATGTTATTTAGTGAAAAACTCTCAAAACCGATGTATGTTAAACTCTAAAGCATGCATTGATCGATTATAACAACACTTCATATAAACCAATCAAAACCGCTATGATCATTTACGGTCAAAACCGGTATTCTCATAACCCCTCATAACTGATACTACAAAACTCCCAAGCGGAGCCTTAGAGAGGTAGGAACTGACATTTTTTCATAAGGAGTTAAAACGTGTTTATTTGGGTTTGCAGCTAAAATTTTCGGAGTTCGGAGCCAAAATAAAACTTTATACTTAAAAGAAATAGTTTTAAGAAAAAATCTCTAAATTCTTGATACACTCGGCTTATTGTAATCGTAGAGCAAAACCAAACCAAAATGAGTATTGAGATTTGCAACGTAATGTTTACATTTTTAAAATTTTATAATTTTGTTAACATTCCCAATTTTCTGAATTTACAGTATTTTATAAAATTTTAGCATTAATTTTTGAATTTCATGAAAATTTCAAGATTTTATTAATAATTTTAAACTATTTTCCAAATTTCACTTGTTCTTTTAGAATATTATATATAATTTTCAATTATAATTATAAATTGCTACATACAAAATAATGAATATTACTTCGTAAATATTAAATATTAACCATTAGTCTTAATTATTTAATAGTAGTTATTTAATGGTAATGTATAATAATTCATTATAAAAAATTAAATATTACTTCTTATTATTAATTATTAATTATTAATTATTAATTATTAATTATTAATTAATTGATTACTTATTATTTCATAATTATAACTAAATATTAATTTTTAAATGTTAATTATTATTTATATATTATTAATAGTACTTATTAATTATATATTAACTATTGTAAACGTTATATTAGTTAATAGTTTACAAAATATATTTAAAATAATTTTTTTTCATCAAATAGATGTTTTATTTATTTAAAAAATATATGTTTTTCAAGAAAAGGTCTTAATCGAATAACTTAGTAATATCGGTTTTTCAATTTTTTTATAAACTTTGGGAAAATACCATTATTTACAACGGTCAAAACTAATAAGTTATTATAGATCTCTATTACAACTGGCTAAAACAATTGTTAAAAATATGTTTATTGCAACTGTTAGGAAGACCAGCTGTTATAAACCTTTATTTCAACTGTCGTTTTGCGAGCGTTATAAATAACTAGTTGTAATAGAGTCATTTTCTTATAGTGAGAATAACTAGTTGTAATAGATTCATTTTCTTATACTATTTTGCGTAAAGTATATATATCATGGCATAGTGTTTTGAGTATACCAAAGTATATAATTTCCTTATTTTATAAAAGTATGATTTCAGGCGTAAATCATTTGTAAAGACTATTTACAAGGAAATGAAGTTTTAACAGGGTAGTTAACTCTAGGATAGGAAATGAAATATAAATAGGGTAGTTAACCCTAAGTTTATGACTCAGATATTAAAAGACCATATGGAACTGGTGTAGGGTCGCACCCTATACTTTAGCTATTAGCTCCTAGCTAAAATAAGTCCAAAATTCTAATGTGTAGGGCTTGTCACAGGTGGGACTAAATTAAGGTTACACATAGAAGGGAATATATAGAGTAAAGATAGGTTATTGGTGAGCCCGTAAAACCATTAGGTTCAGTTGACCCTAGAAAAAGAAAGTTAAGGGCAGTCAGCCCGGTATTATGTCTAACGGAAGTTAGATTATTGAGTATGTCTCGTGGGCCCGAGTCAGCTAATGGTTATTAGTTAGCCAGATAAAACTATAGCGTGGATAGATGGTCCATTGATTTCTTGATTTTTATGCATTTATCTACTTTCTATATTTGTTATAATCAGTTTGATTGTAGAAATCTGATTTGCAAAAGATATGCTTTATAAAGAGATATTAGTGAGGGAAAACTCATTCTGCTAAGCGGTATGGTCTCACTTAATATCAGTATATTGAGATGTAACAATATTATTCACACCAGGCTTTATGTCTGACTCGAAGTTTATATTTTCCCATTTAAACTCTCGGGTTCTCAAAATTTAATTTGAGTAGATTGAGAGTTAAAGTTTTTCAGATTTAGTAGGTTAGACGAATAACTTCTAAAGACGTGCAGAGGCAACGATAGCTATGTAGGAGCTATTTAATTTTATTTCCACTATGATGTATTTATAACTGATAGGTCTATCTAGTACTCTGATCATATAAAGGAGGCATTTTCATATGTCGCTCTTGGTGTAAATTATAATAATTATATTTGATCAAAACCTATGATTCATTATGGGATTATGTAACTGAATATGAAATATGGATTTGAAATATAATAAAAAACAGTTTTTTTGAAACTGTGATTTTATTTCATATTTATATGCTTCTGATATTATGGATACCACTAACATCACCGTATTTTGTCACCAGAAGTTAATACTATAGATGACTGCAGCATCTGTAGTACTTAGCTTCTGGACTCAAGATAGGGGAGCATTTGTTAATGAAAACATAAAAGAAATTATAAATTTAGAGTGATTTTGAAAACATGATCCTAAGGAATTGGAGAAAAGACTGGGGTGTGGGATATGCTATAGTTACATACTTGTATTTGCTATATATATGTATACGCCATATCTCTATTCTCTTATATTTCTTTGGTTATTCTTCTGTATCTTACGAAGACTCAAATGCAAATTTTAAGGTCATAATATATGGATACTAGGAGTGGAAGAGTTAACATTAGTGGAGGAAGCACCACAACAAATGAAAATGCTCAACCCAACAAAAGAAACCTGGGTCCAAAGGAAAACGCTAATCCAAATGCAAATGCCAATGTAGGTGCTGGAATCTCGCCAGTAGATATGGGTATGATGTATCAGTTTTCTCGTCAATCTGATGTAAGCAGGAGCAGCTGCGGGCGTAGCCAAAGGAAATGTGGATGGAGGAAATCAGGGAGCTCCGGTGGTCAATAACTATGCAATACTAAGCAGAGATTATGCCAAGCTTAGAGGAAAGCCGTTTACCGGGACTGAGGATGCAATTGAAGTGGAGAATTGGTTACTTCATTGTGAAAGGATCTTTGCTGATTTAGAGATTAATGATGAGTAGAAGAGGATAGTTGCTTCTAAACAGTTGCAAGGAGCAGCACTTTACTGGTGGAACAGTGTTACTGTGGGAGTCAATGAGGAGACCATGACTTAGGCTAAATTTAGAAGGAGATTTCAGGAAAGATTCATGTCAGAAATGTCTAAGTCAAATCTGCTTAGGAAGTTTATGGAGTTGAAGCAGGGAGACATGACAGTGCTTGATTATGCAACCAGATTTGAGGTGCTATCGAGATACAGATATGATATGCTTGATACAGTTATCAAAAGGAATGAAAAGTTCATCCACGGATTGAAACCTAAATTAGTTAAGGCAACTCTGCCTCAGATCAGGGATCCATGTGATGTAGTTATTGAGATGGCTTTGAGGCAGGAGGAGATGCTTGCTTTTCATGGTGGTAACAAAGCAGGGGAAGCTCAAAGTGGGCGGAACCAGAAGAGGAAGTTTTTCCATAAGAAGGGCGCTCAAAAGGGAGAAGCTGCCAAGAAGGCAAAGGCTAATCTAGATTGTTTTAAGTGTGATAATAAGGGACACTATGCTCACGAGTGTCGAACAGGCAAAGAGGGGAAAGCTGTTGATAAGAAAGAGGCAAAGTGTTTGCATTGGAACTAGCTACCTCAAGGCCAATAGCCGAGGAAAAGGGAAAAACTGTGTTGGGAGGTACGCTTTTGATTCATGGTGTATCAGTTAGTGTTCTTTTTGATACTGGTGCATCACATTCTTTTATATCTCATTGTTTGGTTGATAGGCTTAACCAAGAACCCTCATACCTAGTTACTTCCTTAAGGGTCGCGAATTCGATAGGAGGGTATGCGACTCTTGAGATGAGATGTGACCATTTAGAGTTTGAATTGTTAGTTCATATATTTGCTTGAAGTTTACATGTATTTGATTTAGTAGGGTTCGAAATTATTTTGGGCATGGATTGGTTAAGTAAATATGATGCTAGGATATTTTTTCGTGACAGGAAAATATCACTTAGACACCCTAGTTATAATAATCGGATTATATACTCCGTTGAAAACCCTAGTTTTGGGGTAAATGCTTTGTTGGGTGTTATGGAGGAAGAAGATGAGTGAAACTGAGTTTTCATTGTTAGAGAATTCGTAGACATCTTTGAGCCTATGGTAAGACTACCGTTGAAACGAGCTATTGAATTTCAGATAGATTTAGTACCAGGAGCAGAACCGGCGAGTAGGCCGCCAAGTAGAATGACATCTACTTAGATGAAGGAATTAAAGTTGCAGTTGATGGATTTGGAAGATAAGATTTTTATCGGACCAAGTAGTTTTCCTTGGGGAGCTGCCACAGTGTTTCTAAAGAAACTGGATGGATCATTAAGGTTGTGTATCGATTATTATAAGTTGAACGTGAAGACGATAAAGAATCGATACCTGTTACCTAGAATTGATGATTTGTTCGACTATTTGAGTGGAGCCAAAGTATTTTTCCAGTTGGATTTGGCAACAAGATTCCATCAAATTAGAGTGGCTGAAGACAGTATTCCCTTGATGGCGTTTAGAACAAGATATGGATCATACGAGTGGTTAGTAATGCCATTCGGACTAACTAGTGCGCCAGCATTTTTATGGATTTGATGAACTGAATCTTCTAGGAGAATCTTGATAATTTTTGTTAGTGTTCATACATGACATTTTTATATACTCTAAAGATGAAAGAGAGAATGAAGTTCATCTTAGAGTGGTGCTTAAGATGCTGAGGAAGCATCAAATGAAAGCGAAATTTTCGAAGTGTCATTTCTGGAAGAAGGAAGTTAAGTTTCTTGGTCATGTAGTCTAAGAGAAAGGGTTGTCCATAGATCTGGTTAAGATTGAGGCGGTGAATAATTGGAAGAGACCCGAGACAGTAACTAAGATAAAGAGTTTTCTTGGATTAGCTGGTTACTATCAGAGATTCTTTAAGGATTTTTTGCGGATAGCCGCACAGATGACTAAATTAACGCAGAAAGAGGTGAAGTTTGTCTGGACTGATAAGTATGAGGAGGCATTCTAGAAATTGAAATGCTTATTGACTAATGCACCCATGTTTGTTGTTCCGAGGAGGAATCAGGACTTAGTGGTGTACACAGATGCATGTGGGACAGATGCAAGAGAAAGGGTTAGAGTTTTTAGGCGCTTATGATTTTGGTATTGAGTACACACCGGGAAAGGGGAATAAGGTTGCAAATGAACTTGGCAGGAAACATCAGAATGTAGTATTAGCAACGATAGTTGAGTGGAAAGATTTAGAAATATTGACTATATGTAGAACATAGTGGAGATCTGAAGCCAGTTCTAGTAAGGAAACTGCTGTGTTGTCATGTTTAGAAGTTAGACCGGTGATAATCGAAAGGATTGCTTCTATACAAGGGGAGGATCCATTATTAGCTGAACGGATCAGAAAACTAAGAAATGGAACTGACAGCAATGACTAGAAAGATTTCATTCTTGACCAGAATTGGAGGTTAAGGGAGAAAAGAAGATTGTGTGTTTCGAATATGGGAAACATTTGGAACGAAGTTCTTGGAGAATGTCATTTTTTAAAATTCATCATTCATCTAGGAGGAACCAAGATGTATTAGGATATGAAAAAAAGTTTCTTCTAGAAAGGAATGAAGGGAGATGTATATTTATGGGTGAAGCAGTGTCTGAACTGTTAACAAGTAAAAGTTGAACGTAAAAAACCAATTGGGTTACTTCAGCCTTAGATGTTCCAGTTTGGAAATGGGATTCTATCTCAATGGATTTTATAGACGGGTTGCCAAGGTCAAATCGAGAAAATGAAAGTATATAGGTCATAGTGGACAGGTTAACCAAAAGTGCCCATTTCATTCAAGTTAAGTCAACCAGGACGGCACCTGTTTTGGCTAAATTATTCATGAAGAATATAGTTAGACTACATGGAATTCCTAGTGGTATAGTAAGTAGTAGAGATTCCTTATTCACTAGCGAGTTCTGGAAGAGTCTACAAGAGACTTTAGCTACCAAACTCAAGATGAGTACCACTTACCATCCACAGGCAAATGGACAAACAAAAAGAGTTAACAAAGTCTTAGAGGATTGGTTAAGAGGTTGTATGCTAGACTTTGGAGGATCATGGGAAGGCCACCTACACTTAGTCGAATTTTCGTATAATAATAGTTATCAGACTAGTATAGGAATGATACCGTTTGAAGCTTTGTGTGGAAGGCCATGCAAATCTCACGTTTACTGGTTATAGACCGAGGATAGGTTGTTCTTAGTCCGGATTTGGTTAGCGAAGCTGTAGAAAAGATTGAGATAATTCGAGCTAGAATGAAGGAAGCTCAATCTTGATAGAAGAGTTATGTTGATAGAAGATGGAAAGATAGAGTTCTCAGTCAAGGATCATTTTTTCGTCAAGATTTCACTAATGAAAGGTGTAATCCAATTTGGAAAATTGGGAAAATTGGCACCGAGATTCATTGGACCATTTCCTATTACAGAAAGGATTGGAAAACTCGCACATAGAGTAGTTTGGTAGGAATCCACAATGTTTTTCATGTTTCTCATCTAAGGAAGTGTATTCGAGATCCAGAAACTACTATTGTACCGACCGTGTTGGATGATTTAGTAGTGGAACTGGATATGACTATAGTTATAAAAAAAAACCAGTTCGTATAGTCACAAGAATAAGAAGGGAATAGGGAACAAGACGGTCAGATTAGTCAAAGTCCAATGGAGTGACGACGAGAGAGACTGTACTCAGGAAACTGAGATTAGGATTAGAGGTACTTATCCAGACTTATTTCATGGTATGTTTTACCTCTATGTTTGATTGTTATAAGTACCTTATCGTAATTTCGAGGACGAAATTCTTTAAGGAGGGGAGTCTGTAATGACCCTAATTTTGACTAACGTTATTTAGAGCATTTAATAAATAGATTAAATGAAACAATGTAGATAGTTAAGGGATTTGAGATTTGTAAATTAACAAGGGGTTCGTGCCTTGATAAATATAAGCAAAAGAGAATTAAAATTAGGTAAGTAGAAGGAATATGATAAGGGTAAAATATGAATAGATTATTTTCTTATACGCTAAACCCTTCTTATCTTTATTCCTCGTTCATATTCAACAATTACAAACAAAACCAAAACCCCTAAAGAGTTCGTCCGGCCACCATTAAGAGATTCAAGAAGAAGAAAAGATAAGATTCAAGTAGGAAGCTTAAGTAAATCAATCAAAGGACAGATCTAAACCTTCTTAACAATAATCCACGATGAGTAATGAGCTAATATCTCATTTTTGCTGATTTCGGTTTCTAGTTAGATCCGAATTAGTTTTGCAAATAATATGCCATGATATGATTGTTTAAATGGATATATATATAATTGTTGATGATTTATGTTGCTTCATATAGATTTTATGATAATTTTAGATTTGAAAAACCTATTAAATGACATCCAAATGACTTACATTTTTGATATATGATCGAAAACATTATTTATGAAGTGAGTTTCAAGTTTCATAATTTTCTAAGTTATGGTAGATTTATTATGAATTTTCTATAAAGGAAAATAGCTAAAATTGGGTTTGAATTGTTTTCGACAATTATGTATTAGGTTTGCATCTGAAATTTAAATATGTTAGAAAGCATATGAAAAAATTAATTATTGTGATTTTTGGGGAATTTTTCCAAGTATTTTATCATAGTTATAAAATTATTAAAGTTGAAGGACTTAAAACTTTTATATGTTTATCTAAGGAGAAGGGATTAAATGTTTTTAAATTGACAATTTTTGAATTCGACGGCACTTTTAAAAAAGGATTTTTGGTAAAGAAATGGTAGCCAGTTGCATTTTGACAAATAAGACAAGTTAGTTGAAAAGAAATTACTTTAAAAGGCTAATAATCAGTTTTGCTTAAATTTACTGCTTCGCCACTTCCATCTGGTGCTTTTGACACCATACCTCCGCTTGAACCTATTTGCAACCAATGCACATGGTATCAAAAAATTGGTATGTAGTGAATTAGAGAAAGGCAAAAGGTATAGTGTTGAAACCATACTTTCGAAGGGGTAGAAGCCACTCTTATTATCTTTGAACTATTTTCGTTTATAAATGATGCTTTCGAAAGGGTTGGAGTTAGCTTTTGAATTAAACAACCTGCCTTTGTTTATATAAAAGAGCTTTTGAATGAGTGGCTGCCTTATGTTGTAAAAGAAACTTTTGGAAGAATAAAACCCTTGCTGCCACATTCAAACCTTTCGAATCAATGCTTTTGAAAGGGTAGTTTAACTCCTTTCAAAATGGTTTTGGAGGCAATGGTTTCGAACGGGTTGGTTTCAAAACTACCCTCTTTCTTTTACTTGGGATAAATGCTTTCGAAAGTAATGCTTTCGCGTTTGTTCTTTTATGACCCTTAGTTATATTACACAATAAACCCAAAAGGTTTCAAAAGGAATGATTTTAAATGGTTTCGAAGCCATGTTTCCACAAACTTTTAATTGAACCCGATACTTTTGAAAGGTACGTTTTAAGTGAAGAATTTCAGTGTTTTTGAAAGGTTTATAATAAGTGTTTTGAAGGGGAGATCCCTAATGTTTTCGAAAGGTTTATTCTGAGTATCTGAATGGAGGTTTCCAATGCTTTCGAAAGGCAAGTTTAAAGGTTTTTAAAAGAGGATGTATAAGGTTTTAGTAAAGCTTTCGAAAGGATTATTCTTATTGATTTCAAGAGGTATTGTTTAAGGTTTGAACAGAGGTTTCGAAGGTATTGTTTGGCTTCATGGCCTAAAGTCTTTTAAGTTGAAAAGGGTTCTTAAGTTACTTGGAAGGAATACATAATCCCATTGATAAGGTTTCATCGACACTGTTTTATGTAAAGTATATATATCACGGCATAAATGTTTTAAGTAAAGCTAAGTATATAATTTCCTTGTTTTATAAAAGTATGATTTCAGGCGTAAATTATTTGTAAAGACTATTTACAAGGAAATGAAGTTTTAACAGGGTAGTAAATCCTAAGATAGGAAATGAAACATGAATAGGGTAGCTAACTCTAAGTTTATGACTCAGATATTAGAAGACCAGATGAGACTGGTATAGGGTCACGCCTTATACTTTAGCTATTAGCCCTTAACTAAAATAATTCTAAAATTCTAGTATGTAGGGCTTGTCACAAGTGGTACTAAATTGAGGTTACACACAGAAGGGAATATACAGTGTAAAGATAGGTTATTGTCGAGCCCGTAAAACCATTGCGTACAGTTGACCCTAAAAAAAGAAAGTTAAGGGCAGTCAGCCCGCTATTGCGTCTAATAGAAGTTAGATTATTGAGTATGTCTGGTATGCCCTAGTCAGCTAATGGTTAATAGTTAGCCAAATAAAACTATTAGTATGGTCAGATGGTCCATTGATTCCTGATTTTTATGCATATATGTACGTGTTATATTTGTTGTAATCGGTTTGATTGCAGGATTCTGATTTACAAAAGATATTCTTTTCAAAGAGATATTAGTAAGGGGAAACGCATTCCGCTAAGCGGCATGGTCTTACTTAATATCAGTAAATCGAGATGTGACTTTTTGTCTGACTCGAAGTTTATGTTTCCCCCTTAAACTATCGGGTGCTGAAAATTTAATTTGAGTAGATTGAGAGTTAAGGTTTTTTTAGGTTTAGTAGGTTGGACGAATAATCTTCCGAAGACGTATAGGAGGCAAAGTTAGCTATGGAGGAGCTATTTAGTTTTATTTCCACTATGATGCATTTAGGGCTGTTATGGTAACGGTAAATTTACCATTACCATACCATTACCAGCCAATCGGTTATCATTTTCGAGTGAAATTGGTATACCAGTTTAATCGGTATGGTAACGGTAAATTTACCATTTTCTACGGTAAATCATCGGTAACATTTCTTCAATACCAGCGGTAACGGTAATTTTACCGGTCAATTTATAATACACGTATATTCATGTAACATGCTTTATTATAGGCATTTAGAACCAAGAAAATGATTAAATTTAGTTTATTAACCAGGTGAAATAATGTTAAATACACTTTACTTCTTTCTCATTTATATCTTTTAATATGTAACAATATAAACTGTATAATGAAGCACCGTTATGGTGTAAATATGTGTTATGTTACTAACCTTTTTTAGACTAACGGTAATTTACCATTACCAGTGTAACGGTTACCAGATTATCGGTATACCAGTCTTCGGTATACCATCCTATCGGTAACGGTAAGCAATTTTCGTTTACCAGTAAAAATGGTACGGTAATGGTATTTGTGAAATGGTAATGGTAACCATTACCATAACAGCCTTAGATGCATTTATGACTGATAAGTCTATCTAGTACTCTGATCATCCAAGGATGCATCTTCATATGTCGCTCTTGGAATAAACTGAAATAATTATATTTTATCAAAACCTAAGATTCGTTATGGGTTTATGTAACTGAATATGAAATATGGATTTTAAATGTAATCAGTAAAGTTGTTTTTGTAATCTGTGATTTTATTTCGTATTCAAGTGCTTCTAATAATATGGATACCACTAACATTACCGTAATTTGTCACCGAAAGTTAATACTATAGATGACAGCAGCATCTGTAACACTTAGCTTCATTCCTGAAGATAGGGAATGTTACATCCTCACAAAAGCTGATAAATACAGAAATCCAATGCAGCGGAAATAGAATATACGTGAATACGTCTTGGAGGCATCCAGCCCGTCTCCTGAAGCCCCAAAGCATTCAAAGATGAATCTAAAAAGATGCTCAGTCCGACCCGAGCATTGTAAGTAAAATAACGTCTAGATCAGTCTGGTAAACTAGCATGAGAAAACACATATCATATGCATTTTTTTAATGTTCTAAAATCTTTCAAAACAAAAGGTATCTCGTAAGACCGTGCTGCACATAAACACAGACGGGTTTTTACCTTACGATAACCAAATCATTTACAGAAAATTTTCTGATATTATATTAATATCTAGGGTTTAAAATAAATAATGAACCTTAGCCAAAATTGTTACACTAATTAAATTCGAGCCTAATAGGTATACAACTAAATTCGAAAGAACTTATTGCAGAATGGATTCTAACATGATAAGGTATGGGTCTACCTTCAGTACAGTACACCTCTAGAGAAAATGTACCGACTCAGCCTTAATTTGCACCTCTACTACTCAGGACCGACCTACCCCATCTTGGATAGTGCCGAATATGATCAACCCCCTCCTCCGGTTGTCCCTGACAAACCATTTCCATGGCCAAAAACATGCGTAATCCATAAATAAATGCCGATCTAGATACAAATGATGAACATATCCTAATAGGAGCGACCCACATAGCCTTGCGGCACGTCCCTTCTTTAGTCATTACCAGTTGTGAGGCCTAAGGCTTCGTTTTTACCTTTTTATAGAAATCCTACTTAGAATGCTAACACTGCCCTCCAAGCAACAATGAAATGCCAACATTCATACTTACAAATTTGTATTGGACTGAACAAAACTAAAGGCAGTACTTCTACTATCTCCATTTTGGAATCACCCTCAAGATTAGTAGCAAGTAGCCCTTGCACTTTAAATATCTCCATCTTCGATCATCTTTGAGATATCTCCAATTCAAACTCTTATACCGGTTCGAAGTGTTTTTTAGATAAACTACGTTAATGCAATCTCGGTCTCTGCGAACTAGCAACGACAATTTAAAAAATGGCTAAGATTTTGATAGTCGATTATTTAACTATAAAATAAACAAACAATTCAACCAGAGATTTAACCAAGCATGGTTAAGAACAAAGAAACCCCTAAGCCTCTTTATTTAATCTTTTCATTAATTAAAACCACTTTGTAAATACTTGTATCAAAATACTTTTACAAAGATATCTTCATAAATCTTCTGCACTCTCTCCAATATTTGAAAAATATTGATATACCTATCTCAATTGTGAAAGTATACTCACTGTCAGTTTAAAACATATAAAACCCTTTCCATATACTTATATCAACATTATAAGTATATTCATAAAATACTACATTCCCAATACTTAGAAAATATACCCGTATACTTATCTCACGGTATAAGTATATTCACAAATCTTAAGAAAGATTTCACTTCCAAAACCATACTTTATTGGGTTAAAACAAATTGCATTTAAAAATATTTACAGCAATAAACCCAAAACGCTTTTGGTATAAGTAAACGGATCATATGGAAATCTAACCAAATATACTTAAACACCACTTCCCAATTTCAAACAGTACTACCCCTCGGTTAACAATGAAATTGAACAAGTTAGAAAACTATCTTTGTCTCAATAACATTCTTAATTCTCAAGATAGAGACAAGTTTCCATACCTTGGAATTTGGTGTTAAATATGAAAAGGGCATTTTCTAGACCACTGTATTAAAAAACAGTCATTTATGGAAATCGGGTCTCGGTCTTTTTATAAACCCCTTATAAAATTCCTTTTAAAAATCTTTCCATATTTATAAAAACATATTTCTACAAATCTCTTTCATATTTATAAACTCTTTTATCTTCACTACTAAAAATGAGAATCCCATGGACTAATTTCAACCGTATCATTTTGAATTACCAAAAATACCCTCCAGACCGAATTATACATAAAAGCAAGTTTATAATAGCTCAATGTCGTATGCACATTGTTATTATACTGATTGTGGTACTATTGTTTCTCTTATTATTAGCACAATTATACGTTGTATTAAGTTATTGACATGTATAATGCTTCAGCAGATATTTGGGCTTCTTTGAGACTTGGATAGCTCAAAAATATTTGTTGGGCCATAGTGATGCACGTTGGTTTACGGGCCACGATAAATTGATAAGGTTATGTGGGCCATTATTTTCATAATTCTTAAATGAGTTGGAATCAAGGCCTTGAGGTATGGCCGATGATTTTTGATGAATGTGTAGCTAATTAAGAAGCAAAGTTTCTCACTTTATTGGTTATTATTATATAAGCTGACAGTTTTAGTGGAGCTATGAGGCTCTTTCATACTAGCATATGGGCCTTGATGTTTTAACATCTAGGTGGACCTGATCATTGAACCATATTTTTATAGTGTAGCTATTACAAAACAAATGTAATAAAATTTGCAGTGAACAAATTTTAGCATTGTTTATAGAATTGTTTCCATACTAATCATGCATATCACATCAATACAAACTACACGTGTAGCTTTAAACAAATGTAGTACATGCATCATTCATGTACATGTAAACAAAAAGTTTAGTAGCATAAGAGAATAATAAGAACCCAAGTCACATTGGATACACATATATTGGGTATTATGTTAACGAAATGCATATATAAGGGACAATAGAAAAAAGCCACAACAAATAAAAAGAAGTTTCCAAAAACATACTTTTTCTGTGAAGCATACTTAGTCTGCCGACTTTGTAGAATTTACTAAACAAAACCTTTTATGTTTGAAATAATATACATACTAATACGTTTCTAAGGCCTACTTCAAAGATTAGGTTGGAGATGTTCCCTTGCACATTATTTTCGCACTGTCACCGAAGTTGTTTCAAAAATATATTAATAATTTGGCTAATGCATGACATTTATTGTTTTGGTTTTAAATGTTACACCACATATGCATCTTTTATCAACAGTCCACGTCTCAACTATTAGTAAAGATAATTCAATGAATAGATTTCCACATCGCCTTTTTGATATTCCAGAAATACCCTCATCGATCAAAGGAATCACAACATCGGTTTACAACTTTCATCACCATCCCAATTTTTACCATTCATCAACGGAATTTTGCTATCAATTTTTCATTAATTTTCCATCAACACCATCAACAAAATTGCCAGAAATAAAAGTGTTATGACAAACAAAGGTTTGCATTTATAGCACACATTCGTCCATTAGTTTTCATATTAAATAAAAATTAAATATATCAACCTATTAGATGCACGTATATTCGTTTTATACTTCTCTACTATTAATAAAGAGAATTCAATCAACATGATTTATATGTTGTCTTTTTGAAATTTCAAAAGTACACCCACTCGTTAATGGAATCTCACCAACCTTTCCGACTACCCATCAACGGAGTTTTACTATCTATTTGTCGTCGATATCACCAACAAAACAACTTGAAATGTGTCGTGACTACAAAAACATTTGTACTTAAAATACACATCCGTCCAAGATAAACATATTGTGATATTAGATGCACTTACGTGTGTTGTATGCTAGTATAAATAAAACTCCTTTCAATAAATAAAACTTTTTTTTCTAAATCTCCTTAACAAAGCTCCTTTTTATAAATCTCTTTTATAAAATATCCTTTATAAATTCCATTGTAAAACTTCATTTAAAATTTCCATTATGAAGTTTCCTTTTATATATCTCATAATTTATCCCAAACTTCAATTTCCAAAATAGAGCCAAATACTTTCCATAAACCGATCATTCCAGCTATTAATATAAATCTACAAATGTGATTTATTTTCCAATTTATCAAAATGATATTAATTTTCTTCTCATACGATATCATTTAAAAATGTATTATTATTTATAAAATACCATTTTTAAATCTATTCTTTTATTACAACATTCTATATAAACGTTTCAGAAATATTTGTTCCAAAATATTTTTGTCTTCTTTTAAAAACAGAATCATTTTAAAATAAAAGATAAACCCTTTTATTTTCTATTAAAATAAACATTCATTATTATAATATATTTTCTAAAAAATAAATACTGTCCAGAATAATTTTAAAACGTATACATACACACACACATACATAAGAAAATAATAAATAAGAAAGTCGAAGGAAAAATAGTGAAGTTCGAAAACTATATTTTATTTTAAATAAAATATCACAGAAAATCAAAAAGGCGGATTAAAAATCACTTTTCGAAACGAAAACCATTTCCAATTCAAACAACATTTAATATTATTTCCAAAATACTATATCGAGGCCAATAATTACTATATCACTTAACTGGTGCTATTACTACCCTTTTTCTCTAAAAAAGTTCAACTTTTGACATATGTCGTGTCACATCCAATATGGTCAAACTATAAAATTTTGACGTTTAACAATCTATGTAACAGGTATATAATTGAAATAAAATCAATAGGAATATAACTGAAAATTAAAAATCACGATGTAGATAAATTCGAATTTCTCTATGAAATTCTCTGTATTTCATTTTAAATGTCAATCGTTTTTAAAAGCGAATATTCAACCAAACAAACAAATAATTCATCCAAACACAAACAGTAAATTTTTATCTACTATATATTATACTGATTATCCAAAAAGGTGAGTTTAACTTACCGAAATTACAACGGACGCCTAGGCGTTCTAGTTTGAACTAAAATCGAATTTAGTCTAAAATTTCACTTGCTCCAAATTCAGTGAAACCGGTTTCATCGCATAGCCATCACTATTACGAGCGCAATGCAAAAAGTCTCACCTCAATTGGACTTCGTATCGAAAAGTTATTCAATTTATAAGTTATTGAATTATTTTAAATAATTAACTTACACTAATTACCATTTTAACTTTAATTACCCAATTCAAAACACCTTCTTCCCCATTGTTTCCTTCCAGACATAACTGTATATGAACCAGAAAACCTCTGTGCAAGCATGACCGTCGATGTAGCTATGCACGATGAAAACGACCGCGAACTCCTCCATCCACCTCCTCGTGCGACGACGAACTCGATGGTGCCAAATCCACAAAGCCCGCATGCCTCCGTTAAATCTTGACACCGAAGCCCTAACGGACCGTACACAATGTCACAAAATGCCTTAGGCAATCGTACCTCCCCAAATCATGACCGCCGATGCTCTTCCACCACACGAATGCCAATATAACCTCCGTAAGACCTTTAATATAGCCTATATCTAGAGAAATCCCTGAACCCTAGTTCACTATTGCTAGGCCAAAATTGTTGCACCCTGCTACACCCAGTCGACCGCCAATATATGTACCGAGATTTGTAGATCTCCTTCCCATGTATTCAAAGAACCCACCTTTACGATTTTTAGTGGTGTATATTATTTGATTTTGAATTTATAAGGTGCTTATTTTCTTATTTTCTATTTTCAGAAGATGGTCGATGGAACAATAAAAGGAAAGAGGAGAACATGTGCCTAAGTGTTGAGTTATAGTTAATTTATAATTTTCGGCATCTCGCCACATAGATTTTTCGTCCGCATATGAACACCGAACGACAAAACAAATCATGCATAAAAGTGTGACACAATCCCAAAAAAATAGCAATATACAGTGATTATCATATTATGTAAAATCACAGAAATACCATAGTTTTTCGAAAAATTATCAAACAATAATATAAATATTTTCTAGTTTAAAAATTATGGAAAAATCGAATAAATCAAACTAAAAATACGTCGACAAAAATCGAGTCATTATATTTAAATAAATTCTTATTACTTATTTTTGCAAATAAGTTTTCAAAGTGAATTCACCGTTATTATTTATTAATTAAAAGGAGTTAAGTAAGACCATTATTTCCATTTAATTAATATTCAGTTCAAAATCCGTGTATTCAAATCATTATTCAAATATTAAATTCAGAATCAAATATTTAATAATCCCTATACTTGAATTCAAGTTTTTAAACTTTAAAAACCATTATTTTAATATTTAAAAGTAATTAAATATTCAAAATCAAACGACAAAATTCTGGGTTGTTACAGTGGTAAGCTTGGTTAACCAATATATATCGCTTTTATATCTGTTTCCATGCATACCCGATTAGGTTGTGCATCCGGTTTACCTTTGCATCCATATCTTCCCAATTATGTTGGCCATTCGGTTAGCTTTTGCATCAATAGGTATTTGATTAGGTTTTGCATTCAATTAACTTTAGCGTTCGTACGTACCCAATTAAATTATATATTCGGTTAGCATTTACTTCACATATGTACTTGATCAGGTTGTGCATTCATTTAATCATTGTTCTAACTTGGTTATATATTGGTTTTTTTAGATGTTTGATTAGAGTGTATAGTCGATTATGTTATGGTATTGACTACATGGTTAATTAATACCATAATACTAAATGTCATACTTTTCATAATTGTGGAATATTTGTGTGGAAATATGTGCCCGAAAAATATATTATTTTGCCCGACAAATAATTTCATACATATATTTGCTGGATATTTGAGTTGAATATAGAAATTACAGAATAGTATATTGTATAAGAACAGCAACATTTCCTTTGAATATAGTGCATTACAGTTTAAATAAAAATAATGTACATTACATCTTGTTAGAAGTAGTTAACATTCGATATCCAACATAGTTGAGTTAAACATCAAATTTATATAATTTTATACTGCACATCAACCATATTTTATTTTAATATAGGACAATAATGTTTGGATATAAAGTACTCTGCATTACATTTTGATCAAAGATTATAACATTCATCCAAAAGTGTTTTTTTAATCATTCAATATGTACATGTAACATTCAATATTTAACGTCATCATCGATTAGTTCATCATATTTAATCAAGTTAGATAAATTATAATTATTTAAGCAAAATTGCCTTTAACTATACAATCTTTAATATATTTAAAAGTTTAGTTCTTATTTCCAACCGTGATTTTTGTTTGTGACGATATCATATACGATATGGGATCTTTGTTTTTGCATCTCTTCAACTTTAAATACATTTGCCTTTCCTTCTAGGCGTATATTGTTTGATAAGTCTTCCATATATTAAATAAAAAGTATTTCACAATCAATTCTACATCAGTTAAAAAATGTTTTTTTTAATGTTATCAAATTTAATTTTATAAATTATAAGTTTATACTTACGAAAGACGTATATGTTGTGGACAACTCAGAAAATTGACTTGTTTGTTTTGTAGTTCTGATTGTTTTTACCCATTTTTTGCAAATATTGACTTTATACCATCCATCATTATGTTTCTCAGCAAATATTAAACAAGTCAATAAAATTATTTTATAGTTTTCTTGGAATATTACATGGTAAATAATTACTAGGCAAATATTTTCCAATCAAATATCTACCACCAGGAAAATATTTTTCCGACAAATATTTGTTTACCATCAGTAGTTATTAGTATATTTAAAACTTACCACTATTTTTGTTTACTGTTTGTGTGAGCGGTCGAAAATTTTCCTTCTTAGTGTTTCAAAATCATTCCAGGTTTTATCAACTACATTAAACTCCAACAATGTGTAGTGATTTTTATTACGCAGTGGTATCAATAATTTTGTGCAATTCATTGCTCTTTCTTTCTCCACTTTGACTACCAAAGCATTATATGTTTTTAAGTCTTGAATTACCGACACCTGAGTTTATAGTCAATGAACTTTCAAATGTTCAAGTGATGTGTATTTGTAGTGTTAAGTATTTCATACCACTGCGTAGGACTAAGTATATGATATTTTCTTGATTTGGCTTTAGTTTTATTTCTAAGAACCAGTCTATAATCTGCACTAAATTATATATTTTTTCTTCTTATTTTCAATTAATAATATTATATTGAATTATATACCATTGAGCCAATGAATCTACTGAATGGCATGTCAGAAATATGCACTCCTCTTATTTCAGTGCCATAGCCCAGGTTATAGTATGCAGCTTTCATTTTTTAGTAGTAAGCAAAGTATATTAGTATGTATTACGGTAAGTATGTTATAATATAATACATGAAGTGTATTAATGGTTTATGTCTAAAACTAATACTTTAGTAAGTGAATATTATCTAGGAAATCATTTGCCAAGCAAATATTTACCAGGCATACATACATTTATGTATCTTTATTTGTATATTCGCATTTTATGTTTTTTAGATAACTTAAATATTTTCAGCTATTTTATAAAAAGCTTTAAGCATAAGCCTGTCCTTTTGTGAGCCTTTTTCTTGCAAGCTTGCTTTTTTCGACCAATATCTTTATGTCTTCTTATATTTCAGACCTATCATGATCAAACTCTATGCTTTCATCTGATACCATTTAAGGTTTAGGAGCCTTTTCATCCTTTTTATTGACATTGCTTTTATTTGATTTCTTAAGGTATTGTCATTTTTTTGTGTAGGAAGTTCATATTGGAAAACTGGATCTTTTGCTATTTATTTTTTGTTTTCTTTTTTTACACTTTTTGAGAGTGAAGAAGAAGAAACTTTTGTTAGTTCTTTCACCTTTTTTTTCCTCGTTTTCAAACTTGATTTTGTAATCTACAGTTCCTGATTCTTGGTCTGATTTTTGGTTTCTAACTTGGCTCTTACTTGAAGGTATTAGGAAATAGAACATTAGGTAGTCAATACCTTGTTTATCATTATTTTTATCATATGTTATAACTGTATAATTAGTATATGTCAATTATTTGACATACATCTTTATATGAAAGATGATTTTTTTTTTTAAATATATACATTTCTTTTTTGTACCATTGTTTCTTGATGTCCTTCCACAGTAAATGCTTCTTGATGTGTTATATTTGTTTTGTCTTGTTTTCTTGAATTTCTATATTAGGTGCACAATTAGCATTTGGTAATTATTTGAAATAAGAAAATAATTTTGTTGGCTACTTAACTTTTTACTTCAAAGTGTCTTCTTCTTTCTGCCTCAAAGCTTCAAGAGTTTAATTTTTTTTTTGAATCTACTATAAGTTGGTATTAATTATTATTTATTGTAAATATATTTTGTGAAAATAATTATTTTTGAATAAAATATTATTTGTCAAATTTTTCTTTAGTTAATATTTGTATGGAAAATATTTGACGTAATAGTTTTGTATTAGCATATTATGCCTAATAATATGATGATGCCACTTTGTTCTTGATTTTCGTCTTTCTCTTCACCACCAAAATCGTCCTTATTCATCATCATCAACTTGTAATGACCCGGAATTTCGGACACTTCGTATTTAAATATTTGAATCTTAGATTTAATGTTATTAAAATGATTTAATAAGCTTTTAACCCTCTTTTAAATCATAAGTAATGATAGCAAATTTATTTTGGAAAAATGTTTACAAAAATAAATGCTTTGAAAAAATATCGATAATGTGACTGAAAATCGTTTTATCAATAAACAGCTTTTTAATTGTTAGAGGTAGTTTAGATTTTTTTTACACACACTTATTTGCTTATAAAACTAATGAAATGAAATAAAAAAAAAATCTCATTTATGGAAATAAACTTTATGGATGATGTCATGGGTGATATTATGAAATGTGTGTAAATGAAAAATCTTAAAATTCAAATAAATGATAAAGGAGAAGTGATGTTTGTAGCTAATGTTAGTCCTTTGTAACGGGATTTTGGTCATTCAACATCTCATTTCCTAGGTTATAAATAGAAGGGAGGGGTTCACTTCATAACTCACTAGTTTACTTGAGCTTGAGATGAAGTATGAGAGTTAAAAATGGTGAGAATGCTTAGGCATTAATCCACTAATTACTCTCTAAGTTTTCTAGTCTTAACCAAATGATCTCCAATCTCTTTTAAACTTTGGCCTTAGGCCTAAACATCATGGAAAACATGATTAGCAAGTACAAAGTGGGAGGAGGTGAGAGGAAGGGGATCCAAGGAGGGCCGTAAGCAATTGGAGTACGAGGAAGATGTTGCTTTGGTTTAAAAGTGTTAAAGTTTAGATCTTTAGGCTTGTGATAATGGAAAGAGGTGGTTCTATGGTTCTTATGGCTTTATGCTTGGGTTTGGCATGGATCTAAGTGAGATATCTCACTATCTTATAAGTATGTATTGTGTATATATATGTTGTGTGCAATGTATAATAGTTAAAGTGACATTAACTAATTTATAAACTTTGGAACCCTCTTGCTTTTGAAAGCAAACGACAACTTTATATTGCATAACATCACTACTATTACCCTCTTAAACATGTGACGTGGTCTTGACTTGATGTTTAAATAGTTTTTTAATTTGTGTATTAAATTGAAGTAAGTTTGAAAGTGATTGAAGCGAGAATAATCATTATAAGCACACTTCTGAATCCCTTGTTTTGTGGAATTTTTATAAATAAATGGAAAGATATTCTTAGGATTTTCTTTGCATGGTTTTTGAGTACCATAATGGTAGTACTTAATTACTACTATAAAAGTTTCAAGTCTTAAATCATTTGTTTAAGCGATTAAAACTAGTTACAAAGATTGTTCTTTTCAATGTTGTTTTAACAAGGACTTTTAACAGTATTTATAAATGTTATAGTAAGTCGCTTATTGTTTTATGCGTTTACAAATGATATGTAAATTTGATATTTTTCTCTAGTCTTCTTAGAGATGTTTTCAAACATGTTTGGAAATATTTAAAGTTGGTTTGAAGTTTAAATATATTTTTATTTTTATATAATTTCGGAAAAGTAAAGAAGTGGTTTAACACTAAAAGTCGATGAGGTAGACTTCTCTAATTTTTTAGAGTTAAGATTGATGTCGAGTAGGGACGGAGCAATAGAGCTTTAACCTACTGGGATTCTTTCTTGAATGAGGAATAGTTAAGTCGGGAATGTCAAAAATAGGTTAATCATGTTGTTTGTTACTTATTTATGGAAATCATTAATACCTTACTTAACACTAAAAGCCAACGAGAATGCTTGTCTATTTAGGAGATTCACAAATGAAGTGTCTGGAAAAGGCCTTGATGTAACTAGTGCTCTACCTTACTTAGTTTCACTCTTGAACGAGGAATGGTTAAGTTGAAATATAGTAAACGAGTTAAGTATACGAACATTGATTTGTATAAGCAATTGTTTAACTGGATAATCGATTAGTCGACTATCGAACTTAACCAAATGTTATCTTGGATCTTCGAAAAGAATGTTTTAAAGATAAGCATAAGTGAAATGGTTTTAAGTTTGTAGTGACAATGATGAAGTAACATTAGTCTTAAACCTTTTAAATAGATTTGTGAAAGCACTTAGATCTTTAAAATGGATATTTTAAAGGAAATTATAAGTATGGAATCTTTTGAAAAAAATAGAAAAAGAAAATGTTTAAAGTTAGAAATCTTGCTGATGATTTGTGAATATACTTATATCATTTGAGATAAGCACATGAAAACATTTTTAAGCATAGAAAAAGTAAAGGTTTAAAGTAAGAAATCTTGTTAATGATTTGTGAATATACTTATACCATTTGAGAAAAGTATATGAATGACTTTTAAAGTATTGAAAGAGTCGTATGAATAATAGAAATTGATAAACAATATTTTATTAGATAAAAGAAGATTTAATAGTAAAAAGGGGTTTTAATTAATAAAAGATTAATTTAAAAAAAGGGTTCGAAGTCGCTTATGTGACTCGATCGTGTTTTATGTGACTTAATCGTGCTTTGTATGTTTACCCGTTTATGAAAAACATTTAATCGTATACTTAGTACTAAAAGCCGATGAAGTAGACTTGTCTATCTGTTGGAATTAAGACCGATGCTCATGTAGGTATATGAGTAATAGAGCTCTAACCTACCAGCTTCACTCTTGATTTAGGGATATTGTGAGATGAAAATATCGAAAATGTGATAAGTATAAGAGACCTGGTTTCCATAGGTAATCGCTCTCATTATCATTGAATGACCAAATACGTCGTTCAGTCTTGGAGAGATCGGGATCGGTAAGTGTTTTACTTACCGAAAACCACTTCAAGGCTAAGATATGTATTCTATCTCTTTAAAGTGGATCTGTTTGGAATGCGGGAATCTACATGGAGATTCGATATTTTTTATGATGCTCGAACACATGTAATTGTTTGTGATCTATTCAGGATGTGAAAATCCATATGTGATTCCGAGATCTACTGAGATGCTAGAATCCATGTGTGTTTTGGAGATCTGTTCAAGGTGTGGGGATCCAATTTGGGATTCGTGTGTTATTCAAGTGATGAAGCCTCGTGTGAAAGATGCTGAAAGTAATCTTGACATAGGAAATGACTAAAAACAATATAGCCCTCACAACTTGGGGTTAGCAACCTATGTCAAGGTATTATCAACTCCATATCTAGAGATAATTATCGATTGTTGGCCAGTGGGAGTTGATGATATTTGGTCCATGTTGTTCATGTTTATGTTCAGACGCTGGACCGATTGTGTTTACGTAAATGGTATCTTTTATCTAGAGATATATGACGTTCGGAAGGTACTTTCTGACTCTTGTGCAAGAGATAGAATCTGGCTCCACCGAAGAGATCTCCATGGAAAATTCATTTTGCGAACGTTTCTTATCGGATTTGATTATACTCCTGTTATGTTATTAAATGTAACCAATATAACCATTCCAGCTATGTTATAATATTTATATTCTACACCCTATACATTATCGATTATATCACCTTTATACTTATTAGATGGTAGTTCTTTTGAGGGGATAATCGTTATGGCATTCCATGTGGTCTCAAAGTACTGTTATGTGCTATACGCATATTTCTTGAATTTCTCATTCCAGATTTATGTTTGATGCTTGGTTTTTTCTTTTCCTAAATTCATCGCGTGCTGTTTCGAGTAGTTCGAGAAAGGCGTGTTTTTTGTTGATGTTCTTTGGAGCTTGACAAGGTGAGTTGGATGTTTCACCTATCGTATTATTCCTATTTCCATTGCATTACTATTGTACACATCCGCATTTGTGAGGATAGAGAGTTATAACTGCCCAAGCTGATGACAGTACCTTGGTTTTATATCTTTGAAATTTCTGTATCGGAGTAACCCTTTGTACCGTTCCTTTGATATTATATATTATCATTCCGCTAGTGAGATTATGATGTTATGTTCTCTTCTTTCTTCTTCTACTTCTACTTCTTTTTATTTTACCCTAACAACTCGCCCTTTCGGCACTTGGATGCTCAGGAATACCATGGATGTATTAGTGTTGACATTCGAAGATCGAGAGGGTGGGTCATTACACAACTCTTGTAGTTTTTCACCTGGTTTGTTAGAAGTTTTCAATTGTTAATTATTTTATTTGATAGCATATGGCCGAAAAATATTTTCTCGGGTAATATTTAATATTTTCCTAGGTGATATTATCCTGGCTGAATTTTTCATAATAAATTTAATTATATTGTAAACATTTATCTTTTTCCATGCTTTCTTTTTTGTGCAATTAATGTTTCTTTTTTCTTCAGTATTCTCTTTTTCATCATCATCTTTTTTTCTTTTTTGGCACGACCGTTATTTCATATTGGCTAATATTGTAATCATCATTATCATCTGTTTGGGCTATCATTTCTATTTCAAGTTCAGTATTATCATTTTCCTCTTTGTCATTGGCCTTTTCTCCATCTATGTTTCTATCGTTAATTTTATTTCCAATTACATCTCCAGTTTCATCTCTATTATTTGAATCATATTTATCTACATTTTTATTCTTATTATTATCTCCAACTACATCGCAACTTCATCACCCACTATATTTAGATTATCATCTTTTTGTTGATATCATTTTCATCGTCATCTTTGTCATTATCATCTTTATCTTTCCTGTCCTTTCCATCTGCATTATCATTATCTTTAATTTTCCTTTTCTTTCCATCATCATCATCAGCACCATCACATTTACCTTCATTGGAACCATCCCTATCTTTACCTTCATTTTAACTGTCTTTATCATCATCATCTTTAACTTGGTTTTCATCGTCACCATCAGCATCATTTGTTTCATCATCACCAACTTAATCATCATAACCTTCATCATCATTTTCAGGTTCATCGCTTTCAGCATCATTATCCTCACCATCATCATTTTCATTTGTTTCTTCTTTTTCGAAATTATTTCTTCATTAGTGTACTTTTCTTCCTATACATTGGGAATGATGGAGAAATGACCAAGAATATTAGGAATATCATAAAAAGGCAAGAAAAAAGAGGTATCAAAAAATGAGATAAAAAATTGAAATTTTGGAAGTTCAGTTTATGGAAGGGCCGACTCATAGCAAACCCACAAAATTCTCAGGTCAGACATAACGCAATAGACTTGAAAAATCCTCAAGTCAGGCCCAAAGTAATCCATAAAAAGAACCCAAGCGTGACCTAGAGTGGACTCAATACTGATCCCTGGACTTGACTCGATACTAATCCCTAATGACTAGGAGTAAACATTGAAAAATCTCGGGTCAGACTCCAAGCGAATAAAGGAAAACTCATAGCACAAAAATAACAGAGATCTTCAGGCCGAGCCCCAAGCAAACACTTAAATTTCTCAGGTTGGACTCAAGCAAATTCAAAAGGGATCACCCAAGTTGGGATCGGTACTGACCCTACTCTAGGGATCGGTACCGACTCTCAATTCCACCTTGGGTAGACCCTATCTTCTGCCTACATCCCTACGTTGATGCTAAGTGCCAATTTTCAAAGTTGTTCTGTTGAATCAATGCAATTCTTTATCGATCTCTATGAGTAGTAGAGTCAGCAACCCCTTGGAATATACTAAGTACAGAATGGTGCTCCACCCTACATAGGGGATCGGTGCCGATCCTTGAGGGTACACCCAAAATAGCCCCTACTCCTACGATACTCTTCTCTATCTACATTGTGCCTGATTTAACTGTTGTTCCAGAGTTCTGATGGGTCGTATTGACAATCTCCATATACGGCCTAAAGCAACAATTCAACCTTCTATAGATTTATCACTTAGACCAAAAAACACCCACGACTGTGCAAAAAAATCTTGGAAACCTAAAACCAATATCAATACGAGCCACTGCAAGAAGTCACAATTATCTATGATGCATACATAGGGATCAGTATCGATCTTGACTGGAGGGATCGGTACCGATCCCCAGCCCTAGGGGATCCGGGAGCCGATATTTTTTGGAGGACTTTGTCTTCATCAGGAGGACCTAGAAAAAATATCTGCGAGATATTTGGTCCTTTATCCCTATATATACGTTGGCAATGCTTCATTCTAAGGATCTTTACACGGCGGCTACACACAAACTCCATTGTACTTTAAGATCCCTTATACTTATAATCACAAAAGCTAGTCCAAAGTAATAAAATCATTCAAGTGGACATAGGCCAAGATCGTCGAACCACTATAAATTTATGTGTGCTTGTTATTACTCAGTTTTCATCTGGTTTCTTAATTTATTCTTTATTCTTTTACTCTTTTAGGTGTCTGTGCCACTTTTGGTTCAAACAACAAGTATGTCGAAAGAAAAAAGATAATCAGCAACCTCATAACATCAATAGTATTTTTCTATTTTTTTGCTCCTCAAAGCTAATTAGATGCTTGTTTCTATTTCCTTTGCTTTGATCTTTTTTGAATCACTAAATAATTTTTGTTTGAATATTTTTATTTTAGAGTTCATATAAGATTCCTTCATATTAAATGCACTATTGATTATCATGCCTTCATTCGGGAATCAAAAACTTATTGCGATGTCACTTTCTTTTTAAATTATTTTCATGTCTTCGAAATAATTTTTTGTATTCTATTGAAAACGAATGTATGATCATATCTATAGGATTTGATTCTTTTGATATGTTATTTGGTTGTTATAGCTCCTAACAAGAATGGATTGATCATCATAAAAAATCGAGTTTGCATCAATAATATTACTTCTTTTCTAGAAGTAGCTATTAGTATATTTTCTACCAATATATAGAAAGACTTTAAGCTACTTCTATAACTTTCTGGGATACCCTTTTGAACTTCTATTTTTTGTTTCTTTGTAGGTTTTTTTGTTGCCTGCTTCTTCTTGATGGTTGTTTTCTTTTTAAGGATGAAAGATCAATAAACCGATGAACATCTTCTTATGATTCTAGATTTTTTTAAGATTTAGATGGCGGAGATGTAGAAGATTCATGTTTGTGAGGAAATGTCTTGACTTGGCATGATAGTATTTTTTGTGTGCCATGACATTATATTTTCTTCATTGTGGTACATGTAAAGGTTTTAATATTGTTGTAACACCCCCATAAAGTTAGCCGAATTGAATAAGAGAATTTAATAAAAGTAAAATAAAAACTTAAATTTTTTTTACCGACTTTCGAGTTTGGCTATGAAACCAGCATCATTTTGTTCGTAGCAATTTTTCAAACAATTTTCATGTATAACACTTCATAATCCGAATTAGTATGGAGAACTTACGGGATTTAAAATAAATTAAGAAATAAAAAAAACTTAAAATTACAAGGCTTTGGGTCGACCCAAGAAGGCTATAGGTCGACTGTTAGCGGTCGACCTTGGCTTAGAGATGACTGACCCGACATCGGTAAAACATGGATTAGCAATCGGGAGAGACGTGGATTAATGGCCTTGATTTGTTGCTTGCATCTGAAGTATTTAATGAGAGGACCATATTCTCCCTAAGCGAATCTAATGGCCCTAAACCTAACTCTAACTCTGTAAATTTGTAACCAATGAAATCCTAATTCTCTAATGGAAGCCTACAATAACTAAACTCCATCAATTTTTCTCCTTAAAACTCTAATTTTATTAAATAATAATCAAGCCCTAATCAATCTATGAGGCTAGAGCAAGAAATCAAAGGAGGACTAAGGCGATTTAGGGAAGGAGCTATCGATTGGAGGCCAAATTCTCAAGTGAGAGCTTAGGCTAGGGGTGAGTGGGCATAAATTAATAATTTGATTAATAGAATTGATTTTAAACTATTTTAAATGATTACAATTGTAGAAACATATGATTTAAACTTGCTAAATTAAATTTGGCTATGTTCAAACCTAAGCCCTAAACCCTAAAATTTAATTTGTAATTGAATTATGAAATTTGTAAATTTAATACTTGTTAATGCTAAATTTGGGAACCATAAATTGAAATCCTAATTGAATTGAAATTGGACATTAAGAGACATTAGAAAATCAGGGTTAATTTAATGCAAATTAGCATTAACTGGAATCACTAATCGATTGGAGATATCTAACAAAAATCAATCGACGTTTAAAAACCAATCAAAACCCTAATTTTTAACTGTGAATGGTCAAACTGTGATTTTCTAGGTCGACTGGTAGCGGTCGACCTGGGCAAGGTCATGGTTGGTTGTTCGAAGGAAAATAGGCAGAACTTGAACCTTGGCCCAAGGCCTAAATTTACAGAATAAAAATAAATTAGTTAGGAATTATGTAATCAGCGAACTAATTGATTGAGCTAATTTGGGCTAATTTACATGCATAAGAGGATAGGGAATATCGATTCCATATCATAGTTGTTAAGGCGAATTTCATTTTGCAATGATTGGCATTGGTTTGGGCGAATTTCATTTCGCAATGGTTGGTATTGGATTGGGGTGAATTTCATTTTGCCTATGCGAAGTTGATTGAAGTGATTTATTTTGCATAGGCTCTGGTGCATTATGTATAGGTGGGCGCAGCACTGGCGGAAACACTTCCTGAGACAGCCTAGTACTAATGGAAGATCGAAGTACGCACGTTTTCTAGCGCAACGTGGTACAGGTGGATGTTGAGCAGTACAATAAGTGGATACAGGTATGAGT
Source organism: Allium cepa (assembly GCA_030765085.1). Classification (NCBI taxonomy): domain Eukaryota; kingdom Viridiplantae; phylum Streptophyta; class Magnoliopsida; order Asparagales; family Amaryllidaceae; genus Allium; species Allium cepa. Next base: position 328,387,805 of record CM060940.1, read on the forward strand.
GAATTGGAGCTAGGTACTAACGGGAGTTCATGTGAGATGGATCCTGGTGCAATAAATAAGTGGTTATAGGTACAGAGTAAATTGGTGCCCGGTACTAACGGAGTTCCAACAAGATGGACCTCGGTGCAGTACAACAAAAGACATTTTGTCACTATGATCAAGAGGCGAACATGGTGCATACGATGAGTCATTATGCAAGTTGCATTTTCGATATTCTTCCTTTTTGGTATAGTGTTGATGTAGTTATGATGGAGGAGTAGTTATTATTTTGGTCCATCGATAGCGTGCGGTTCGATCAGTAGGCTCGACCCATTGAGTTAGGTAAGAATCCTTAGGTATTTAACCTTATGAGTTCATAAACACCATATTTATATTCTATATCACTTAGAGTATATTTAAAGTCAGTTGCACTTAATTATCTTGGTAAACTTGTCTCATTCACTGGACTTTTTGTCTGACCCAACCCTCTTATTTTCCTTTTCCCCCCACCACAAGGTGACAGATTAGCAGCTGATTGGACATAGTACGGAGCGAGAGGCTCAGCATTGGAATTCTCATAGTATTCATTATCCCTCTTGTAGTCATATATCATACTAAATATATGTATTGTCTATATTGTACTTTGAGGACACTGTATATGTAAAACAAGTATTTTATAGGCTGTTTTTCCGAGATGTCTATTTAGTACTTATATTTTAGTTCTTTCCCCCATGAGACCTGAAAGTGTAGAATTTCTTAGAACTCTACCCTTATAATTATGCTCTATAATGTTTCAGTATTCCAATAGCTCGTACTTCTCGGCATGATGAGTCCGAAATTCACTCTAAAACTTGGGACCAGTATGTCGGGGCATGTGGGTTGTTACTATTGTCAAATTTATGTCACATATATATGACTAGCAAATATGGGCATGAAAAATATTTGCCTTGCAAATATTTGTTGCAAATATTTGATATTTTATGCTCTTTATGTAAATGTATATACACTACAATTTCAACCTACCAACAATTTAAACTTTGTTTTGCAAATATTTGACATTTTAGCATTTGCAGTAAAAAAAATAATTCCATAGTATTACCGACATAAATTATTTGGAAAATATTTGTCATCCTCATTTCATCATATAATTGTATACTATAATTTCAATTCACTATCAATATGAGCTACGTATGGTAAGTATTCGGCATTCTCACTATTTGTAGAAAAAGTTTTTGTAATATATATAGCAATTTCTAAATAATTCTTAATGCAAATATTTTCCATCCTCAGTTGATCATCTAATTATATACTACAATTAGAACCCACCATCAATCAAAACTACATATGACAAATATTTAACATTCTCGGTATTTATAGTATAATTTTTGTAATATTTCAAGCAATAATTGATAGAAATAACTTTTGGCAAATATTTGCTAGGCGGATATTTTTCATTCTTAATTATTCATTTTGCTGTATACTTATAGTAGCGTCTATTTCAATCTATCATCAACAAAAATTATACATGTCATATATTTACCATAATCAATATATATTGTGAAATTTCACTTATATATCAAGCATTAATTGATGAAATTTGTTATGTCAAATATCTTACATGTCTAATATTTTCCAATGATATATATATAAATTGAGGTAGTATTATTTCAACCAAAATTGTATCGATTATACATTTGTCATTATCAATATATGTAGTAAAATTTCGATTTATATTACCTTTTCTTCTTTATTTTTAGGATTTTCTTTTCGGATCGATGCATATTCTTTAAAAAAAGGTGTCATTATTTGTCACCTTCAAACATGAATATCAATTCCTACAAATTTGCTGAGATATTTTACATTTTTTGAGGATTTACTTCGATTTGTTCTTCGATGCAAATCGTTGTTCGATTGATAATTCCTTCAACTTCTATTTTGAAAGTTTGGTTTTAAAATTAGGATCTTTTCAACTGGTAATTTCTTCGATATTGAGTTTGGGAGATTTAATATGTTTTTTTTAATTACAAATCTCGTTATCACAAATTTGGAAACTAATTTGTGTAGAATGTAAGCGGATGAAGGTATGTGAATAATTGATATTTAATATTTTATAAATAAGGATGTATTTTATAAAAAAAATATTATGAGAGATTTGGGCTAAATATTTTCATTATAATGACGTGGGCCAAAATTTCCCTTAAAATAAAGTTGTTAATGTATCGGGATTATATTTTACAAATGTGTGTTATGTGGAGTTCTATAGGATGAATCTTCTGATAAGTTTTTAGTTTGTTGTTAAGACACATATTTAATACACATATGATAACTTGTGTGGAAAAGTTGCACAATTGTCTACTATAATGTTTATTTATATTTATGAAAAAATAGTTTACAACTCTTATTTAAACTTGTAATTCTTGAGTGTATCGCAAAGAAGTTTTGACAACCTCTAAGTAAATGTCATCTAATGATATATTGCAAATTTTCTTTATAGTTATCTAAACTTGTATTACAACCTTTAAGAAAATTTGTTTGAACATATGTAACAACTTTTTAAACATTCCATTAAGCTACCAAAAATATATATTAGCTGAGTGGCTGTTGCAGATTGTAGTTGTATTCCCTACATTTTTGTTCAACGATTTGTGTTCAAATAGTACATAAATTCAAACACTATATAATTGTTAGAATGCTTCATATTCAAGTTATGAACATTCAAATTAAGATAAAAGGAAGTATAACAACCCGCATATTAATGGGCCTGAATTTTGACTAAATCGAAATCGAAGTCCGCTATGCTATGGATGGTTTGTGCTGGTAGCCTTAAATAAACATTGGTATATCAGAAAGCTATCTACATGAACTAATAACGAAATAGAAAAATATAATAGAACATATATACCAACTAAGGCAACTACCTTGGAATCAATATTATTCCTTGGATAACCAGTTGCCTTGTAAGTGTCGAGCATGATGAGAAAACTTGTCCATCTACTTTTTTCGTCTTGCACCAGTAGTCTTTTCTTTTAAATCAATCATATAGGTTGCAATGAGGCAGGAGTCAGAATAATGTTCTATTGACTAGAAAATTACATACTTTTCCATAACACAACTTTATGCCGATTGATTTCTATTTAAGTGTTACGTCTATTGTTCATGGTTTATCTGTTTAATTCCATAAGTGCGTATGATAAAGCCAACCTTCTTCGACGTATAACTATATATATGCTTATATATATAAAAGCGTTGTTCTACCCAAAAGGAAATCCAAACCACTAAATACTTTTAAACAACGAGAAGGCAGAAGCATCATCCATTTAATATCTCAACCCCGAAGCGGGCCCTCCGTAATGTAATTTCTAGTCAACCGACCCTAGCTACTAAGTTCGATGACCCTTAAATACTGCTTTATAATTTAATTAGTCGTGTTACCGATGACCCACTAGATATAAATTTATAATTTAATTATTCGAATTACTAATGCATCTCAAAGACTTATCTATGGGTTAACCATCCCACCTCCGACAAATAAATAGTTAATTAAACTTTGAGGTCTTTGCATATCTTATACGGAATCTATACTAGTAGAAAGCAAAATTCATCAGGGCATAACCCAAGTCATTGCTAGACTAATCAGGACTGTTGGAGTCACAGCCTATATGTCAGCCCTACTTCTAAATATCGGCCTACCAGCAACACTAATATAGTCTACCGACCTCACATAGCCGAAATCCCATTTAGACTTGCCTAATACAAGTTACGGAAAATACTCATTCCAGTTACTTAACCTTTAGTTTCCAAATGGAGCAGGCCCCATTTCTCAATTAGGCACTATCGTAGGTTATTTAAGACTTCTTAAATAAGGAGGAGGAAGACCAAACAACCATTTAATACCTTCCACCCCGAATTAAACTCCTTGACATCCCTAAAGGTACTAAGCCATTTAATACTTCAAATCCGAGGCAAACCCATTCCACACCTACATGCGAATGTATATCTCTTACCCATAGATTCTATAGTTGGATATGTCCTACGTCCGTAGTACGTATACACAACCGCTGCTAGCCTCTAGGTGAAGAGTAGACTTTCATTGTGTAACTCTATTGATCTTGCATCCCAACCCTTACTAAACCAAGTCTTATTAATTAACCTAAATATTGGGCTAGGCCCACTAATTCATGCTATTCCTAAACATATTATTAAGGCCATATAGTCTCCCTTACGAAAATTATTTTGACACCTAATTTTATTCATCGATGTTTAATTATTTGTTGCGAACCTATTCCTATCTTATATGCTTACTTTTCTATATTCATCATTTCCTTTTTATGACACTTTAATGTCACTTATTTCTTTACATCCAATTAATTTTCCTTAGTAAATGGTCATTATTATTCACATTGGACAATCAAAAATGACAATTTTCATTCATTTCAAATCTAACTTATTATGCATATTCTGTTTCCTCCGTAAAGGTCATGATAAATTTTGTAATCAATCTCATTAAACATATTTATGTCCCTATTTAATTCATATGACTTCTTATTAACTACACATTGTCCATTGATCATTATTCATAAATGTTGGAATTGCTACCTCTTTTTTATTGCAACTCCCTAATCCTATCATTTTCAGCGTTTTTAATATTTAATCATCCTTACTATAATTGTATGAGTACCAATGTATATTCAGTTATTACGCTTAATTCGTTACCATAAGTGTGACGACCTGCCTTTTCGACCCTTAAAAATCGACAATAATACATCTACGGTACTCATGTGCAGAGCATTGCCAGAAAGGTGGATGGTTAGGGGAAAAATAAAATGAAGACAGAATAAAGAAGAAAATAGAATCTCACATGAATGGAATAATCATATATTATTAACCACAAAATCTTTTATAGCAGAAAAATTTGAATACAATATCAAAGTCTAACCTATGTTTAACATGGACGGTTATAAATCCTTTGTCCTCATAAATGTTGAAAAACAACAAAACAAACGCAGCAGAAAAATAGAATACATCTATACATTGATGAAGATCTCCAACTCTCCTTTGGAAACTCCAAGCGTCTTTAGCTAAAACCAAAACTACTCGGATCTAACACGAGTATTAAAAATACCCGGATCAAGCTTGATAAACCAGTGTGAGAAACACGAATACCTACCCCTTGTTACATTGTTACACTACTATGGAACAACATATTCGGTGGCTTTATTCTTTCTCAGTCAAACCTCCAAAACCTGCATATTTAAACCATTTATAGCCCAGAAACTACTGGACTCCACCGTTATCAATAAAATCGATAGCCTGAAATATATGTCCTGCAGACCATATAGTATCTCGTATCATTCCTTAGATATGATGCTCGTGAAGTTACACTCTTCTTTCCATAAAGCCATGCTTTTCTTTTCACAAAGCCACACTTTACTTTTCACAAAGCAAATTCCACTTAGAATGCCACATTGTTATTTCTAACAACACATTATTGATTTCCATAAAAGTACAACCTCTAAGAATATATGTATTAGAGAAGGGTGTTAAGTATAGGAGGGGTAACCTCCTACACCACTAAACAAATGTATGTTTATAGAGATCAATGTACATGGTTTTAGAAATGTAACATTAGACATTCATCCATACAAGTTGTCCAGGTGAAAGACAAACCGAAGGCACTCTTCCTACTACTTCCTATTTGGGAATCACCCCTAGGATTAGTAATGAGTAGTCCTTGCAAATCAAAGATTTTAAAATCAGGGCACTAGCAATCATATATATATATGGGGATTAATCAAGAGGTTAGTGGCAAGCAATCCTACATCACAAAGATCTCCGTTTTCAAGTCATTTTCTTTAACATGTCTTCACTTTCGAACATGTATATTGGTTCGAAGTGGTTTTCGAATAAGAACAACCCAAATCCGACCTCGGTTTCCCGAATCAATCATCGATAAAAAGATGTCAAGTATATAGTGATTATTAAACAACATCCAATCAATTTATCATGTTATCAAATCAAATATCTTTCGGAGATATATTCTTTTAAACTATTCTATTATCTTTTAAGAGTATATGGAATCATTAAGCCTTATTTGTCAAATTATTTGGTTGACTAAACCTCTTTAATCCTGGAATAAATCCAAATCATTTCACCTTTTACTTAGGAAAACATTTCCAAATCATTTATTTAAATCTTAACAAATATTTCTTATTTTCAAATCATAGCTTTTAAATGGGCCAAAAAAGAAGCTATTTAAGACATCATTTACTGTAAACCCAAATCAATTAGTATTGAGTGGAAAAAGATCCATAAAGATTAGACTAATTATGCTCAATACCAATATCTGTATTCAACCTGCACTATTCGTCGAATAATGGTGCAATCGCTTTTTAAATTCACATGGATAGTAACCCTCCTCGGAATTTAATATAGAGTTTAACTAGGGTATTTTCTACACCACCAAAATCTTGTTTAACTTTTGAAAAACTCCAAATCTCTTTTAACTTAAGAAAATATGGTCCGAGTAAATCAAATCAACCATCCCCTCCGTCGGTCCAGTCCGGATAGCTAGAGCGAAACCCAGACACTTGTTGTCCAAGCATGGGTCTAGAGACTATCTCTCTGTCATCCATAAGACGGTCAAGTTATTTGATCAACTCAGATCTTTTATACGATCTTTTTTTAGAGATGATTTTTATTTACTTAACTTATTCCAAATATTGTTTAAAATAATTTTCCTTTAACCATTTCTTTTAAACTCCTTTAAAATAATTATAAAACTTAGAAATCACCATCAAAATAAGTAATTATTCATTTGAAAATATTACTAAAAATTGGAGAAGAATAATTAAGTTAAAACTATGATTTGCAAAAGTTACCAAAAACCATCGAAAAAACTACCGTGAATAGTGTTTTTAAAGCTTCTTTGATCAAACCATTTTTCCATTTCATATTAGTCTATTTTTATAAATTAAATCTCTTTTAAAATTTTAACATATTTATGGAATTTATTTCATATTTTTAATGATTTAAAAATATCTATTTCTAAAGAATTTACCACTTAGGTTTTCGAACTGCCAAAATGCGATGTTTTTGAAAACTTGACTTGGATATAACTCAAAATCTACAAGATGAAATCTTGATTTTTCACTTTCATTTGAAAAATATATTGTTCAGAAAATTTTTATTTCAAATAATTCCGTCTTATATTGAATCCAACACATTGATTTAACCTTTTAAAGTCGGAAAATTACGAATTGCCCCTATGTGACGAGCTCAATTTGGCTCATTTTCAAACTTCATTAAAATTTGCTGAAACTTGATATAATGTTTAAAATACCATAATAAACCATTTTAAATTATTTTAAACTATTTTTACTACATTAAAAACTTATTTTTCACTTTATTCCATATTACAATAATATATTATTATAACATTCATTTTTCAACCTTTTTATATTCAAAACCATAAAGAGGCTTACTAACCACATACACATATTAATAGGGATTTTTTTTTCATAAATTAAATATGGTTAATTAATTAACCATTTCTATTTTGATGAATATTATTTTTCCATCATTAGAAACCAAGTTACCAACCAAATATTCATCCAATATTCAACCAAGCATATTTATTTACTAACTAAACATGCATATCATCATGTTAAGTTTTAAATAAACAACACTAAACTCAAGTACTCACTTTTAATTAACCCAAGTTCTTCCTACCGTCATTCATCACAACAACAGTTCATCTATCATCTCTAACTCCACTAAAACATCACCCAAACTTTTCTTTTCCTTCCCATTGCTCACTCACATCCTCCTCCACCTCCTTAGTGCTCACAGCCTTCGTCATATTACTCATGTCTATGGTGGAAGAGGAGAGGTAGAAGACATTAATTAAAGAGGAGAAGAGAGTGGAGTTTGGTGTTGAAAATAAAAGAGTGCGCATGTGTATTTATGGTGGTAGAAAACTTGTAAAATATCTTCATGTGTAACGACGAAAATACCTCTCCGTCAAGTATCTCTTACACCACATCTTTTCCATCACTTTCCATCAACACATCGCATTGTGCTTTGACCCTTACTTGATAATAAAGTAAAACATGTTTTAATGGTGATTAGATATTTACTTTTTCACTTAAAAATATCTTAGATATTTTCTAAAGTTTTGATTTGACTAATTATGATGTTTTTAAATGTGTGTATAAATGTATATGTATATATGTTACATTTGACAATCAAGTTGCAACGTTTCAATTTAACTTCTATTCGTCCAACCCTTATGAATTTGGGATCCGAGTTCCGATCACATTTTCAGTTTTAAGTCAAACTACTCATTTATGTAAAAAAAACTTGAAAGTAAATTTCTTACCATCTCTAAATAATTAAAACAAGATTATTTAAGCTGTAAAAAAATATTATATAATATTAAAAAAATCCAATTGTAATAATACGACATCGATCAACCAAAATGCGACGAAGTATATATATGTTTATAAAACAAGTTTATATATTTATAAAACAACTATAAAACAATTATTATCATTATATAATATTTAAAATGGATTATTTAAATTTTAAAATAATTATTTCGAGAAAAACTCATTTTTATTGAAAACCAATTTTTGGTACTTTTCCGACGAAAATCCAAAATATCTATTTATGGATATGAATTTTAGAAGCTAGTTCACCATTATTATTTATTATATAAAAAAAATATTATTTTTTTAAAATAATCTCATATTTTAATATTTAAAATTAATTAAATATTGCAATTTAAAGTGTAAAATTACAGGTCGTCGCAATCTTTTCCTTAAAAGAATTTCATCCACGAAATTTCACCCCAGCCCAAAACCCAAGAGAGTTTACCTAAAACATTATTGTAAACTTAAGCCTGTATGATGTATACAGATTATCCATATGCAATATCTGCTTCAATCTCCTATTCAAATACACAACTTTACTTCTGAACTAATATCAATCCTCTAGTGCGGACTCTGGTTAGGCTTCTTGATCAAAAACCTTCGTTTTCCTTACATAGCTCTCAAGTATGATAGAAAACGCAAATACCCAACCACAAAGCATCATCAATGTTCGCGTCAAGAATCAAATGATAAATCCTGATTCGGACTGATATAAGCACCTCAAAGTTCTATACTCGAATCTTAGATCAGAATCGTGTGACGAAATGATCTACGTATGTCATTCGTGCTTATTAATTTTTGAAATTTTTTTATGAGATATTTCATTAAACTTTTACCTTTTATTTTTATAAATATATAATCACTTTAAATATTTATTCCAAATATTTTTTTAAAGGAAAATATTTTATTTCAAAAGATAAATATCTTTTCCATTATAATATTATAACACGTTTATTTTACAAATGTTTTCAAAATCTATTTGTAAACAATTTATGTTTAATAAACGTTTCATAATATCTTTTGAAAACCCACTTTCAAAACCATTCATTAAATTGATAAATTATCTTCTTTCTAAAGAAACCATTTCAATTCAAAAGATAAATTATCTTTTATTTCTAAAATTTTAATTAACTTCTCTTATTATAATATATTCCTGTTAACTTAAGGAAAATTATATAGATTGACTAACTCCAAAATAATACCAAGAAACTGGATAGTACCAGTAGTATCACATATCCCCTTAACCAGAAGGTTAATACTTAAGAGAAGTGTTAAGCATCCGAATATAACTCTTGCCCATTTTTGGTTATTTCGAGCCACTCGAAATAGTTATCATAAGAGACTTCCTTTCTTTTCAAATTTCTTATTTGAAATAATATTGTTGATATTCCTTTTCAAAAATCCATTAGAGATTAGTTTGTTTATAAAACCCATTTTATATATCCCTTTCGTAAAATCATCTTATATTAACTAACTTCCTTTTAATTACATTAAATTTTCATAATTCTTCTTCCAAAATACCAGAATTTAAATTCTTAAATCTATATATAACATACCTTCCATATCTGTCTTTTACTAAATTATTTTATTAGTGTAAAATACATTTTTATAGAACATGTTTGTTTGCTCAAAAGTTGGACAAACACCTCTAATTCTAATTATCTTCTTTAGTTAAGTTTCATTTGATTTGGTTGACGTGGGGTTTTTTATGTTCCAACACGTAATGGAATAAATTTCAAATTGTGCAAAGACCGTTCATAAGTGCGAAGTTTGGAAAGCGAATAAGGAAAGTAAATAACATAGAGCTTTTATAGTGGTTTAGCCCGAATGTGCCTTTAGCCACTTTCCATCTTATTATTTTCTTTTTGATTTGATTACAAGTACAAGATGTATATTCAGAAAGATTAAAAACTTTAAGAGCCGAAGTGATGGATTTTCAGCAGAGTTTTCTCTCTTTTCCTCCAAAAATCCATCCCCATTACTGCTGAGTAGCTCTGGTATTTATAGAGTGGAGTTGTGAAGTGCGGAGGAGAAGTTATAGCTTCTTGAGTTTGGTTCGGCATTTGAGTCAGGAGTAGTTGGATCGGCATTTGGGTTAGGAGTTTGCCTGGACAGGTGGTCCTTCTTTGGTTTGGTTCGGTGGTCCTGCCTTGGAGTATCTTACTTGCTAGACCAAACATTTGATTCGGCATGTTTGTCATACTGGACTAAATGTTTGGTCCGGTGATGGATATGTCATGCTGGACCAAATACTTGGTCCGGCATATCAGAGAATGCCGGACCAAATATTTGGTCTGATATACCATTGGATGCCGGACCATATGTTTGGTTAGGCATCTTTGCAAATGCCGAACCAAGCACTTGGTCCGGTAATTTCGTTCCCTATACCCCTGCTTGCCTTTGCTTCCTTCTTGCTTTGCTTGCCAGAAAACCGAGCCAACACTTGCCCCCCAAAGTATGTAGTGTAACTGCACAACATGCTTTGTTTTTAGTTTGGTGTCTTCCACCACCGAATGACACTTGTGACCATTCATCTTCCCCTTTTTTCCTTTAAATACGCCTTCTTCCCTTCACTCTTTTACTTTTACTTTCTCTTAATCAAATTTCTTCAACTTTACTAAGTCGACTGCAAATAATTTAAGTTCGCTTTCCTCTCGATCAAATTTGTCTTTTCTCGTGCCAGCATAGCTTAAGGTAAGTCTATTTTAATTCGATCACCTACTATTAGAGTTCTAGAGTTTTGATGTGTATGAGATTTTTCACGCAGGGTGGTTGACTTTGGTCTTAAATTGGTAAGGAGGTACTTCGTTTGAGCGAGTGCCTAAATGATTATAGTATTGTGAGTAATGGTGGATTGAGAGATGTTATGTGGTTGAGAGAAGGTGAGAGGCTGTGACCAATTTCATGCAGGGCCTTTTGTCCATTAAGTGTTCGGTAGATTGTTTGACCGGCTAATGGTTATTAATTGGGTGTTGAAGCATAGGTTGGTTATATCAGTCTCGTTTGTAATTTAAACCTATATTGTGTATTATCTGGGTATGATTTTAAAACCAAGAATAGGTAATGTTGTTTGGGGGGTGTACCTTGGGTCGACGGTTGAGGATTTTGGTTCGGCATTCGTCATAGGATAATAACAAACCAGATTTGCCGAACGCATTGTTTTTGAGTTTGCCGAGCCAAAAGCAAGTCTTCCCACGAGTTGGTTAGGCTAGGGGTATGGATCTATTTAGGCTAGACGATAGGAGATTTCCATGCATGTTTTAACTTCTGTTTATGATTTCGACCTCCACTTGACCTTCATTTTCTTGCACAGGAAATATGTCTTTTGGACGTGAGCTTCGTTCCAAGTTTGCTGCTTCACAACCTACCGGAGCTGGTCTTTCTTCTTCTAACGCTCCAACCAATTCTCCCAGGCAACCCAGTTCTGCTTACTCTTTGGTCAAAGGTTATGCTCCTAATCAAATGCTGGTTTGGCCTTCGGAGTGTTATCCTAGCGTGTTGATGATAGAGAAGCTGAACTCCTTAGCTACTACGTTTTGGGATAGACCGTCAGGACATGATATTACCTAGTCCGGATGAAAAACATGCTTTCCTCTAGGCGGGTATATGGCATATATCAAGTATCATTATATATACAGCACGATTCCTTTGCTTACCAATTGGATTGCCGGCTTCGTGGTCTATTTTAAGGTTGCTCCTATGCAACTTCAGTCGAACTCTTATGCTATCCTGACATGTTTATACCTAATATTCATGAAGCGGCATCGAAGAACCCCCACCAATAGAGAGATCAGATATCTGTATAACATGAGGAGTTATCGGAAGGGGGGGGTCCTTTTATCAGTTTAGAGTCCGCCCACAAATTCAAACCCTTCTTGGATTTATACTCTATGTTTAGTATGTTCAAGACGGAATATTTCTTTATACGTGATGGTACTATGGCCCAACATGCATTTACTTCTAGTTATATGTCATTGTATTATCTTTTTCTAAACTTTCCATTGGCCTAGCCTCTTATTTCTCCATGAATTTCAGGTTGTGTGAAGACGGCAGAGGATGACGGCTTAAAAAAATGGCCAAGGAATATAGGGTATCCCGAAGGCCGAGCGGGAAGCCTCTTTCTTACTCCATGATGTAGCTCTCCGATTCTATAACTTGGTCAGCCCTAGACAGTCTGTGTACAAGATTAGGACAAGTTCTGCTAAGAAGGCAGGGGGAGCTGGAGGAGACGGGGGTGACGAAGACAAAGGTAAAGGCCCAGATGAGGAAGGTGTTGTGGCTAAATCCCCAAAGAAACTGAGACATAAGAAGAATGCATTTTGTCCTCCCTACTCAAGGAAATCTCTACGTATTCAAGATGCTCCTTTCCCTGGTGATGATGGAGGTTCTCATTTGGGAGCAGAAAGTAAAGAGGAGGAAGGATCGGAGAGCAATTCTGAAGCAACAGAAGGGGATGCTCGTGTATCTCCAGACGTGGTTATTATAAGCAGCGAGGGATTGGGCGTGGATCCTTTAAAGAATGTCGATGCCATGCGAGAGTGGCCCGAGAAGTTGGAACAATCCGAGCCGGCCCCAAGGCCGTCTTCTGCTACCGATCTTTCTTGGGAGAATGTGGCTTCGAGTGATCGGGTGGAACACCGCCTCTTCCAACACAAGGTGGAGCGGGAATCTGCTAGGAGTTCGAGCTTTCTCCGGGTACTTTCGATTACTATATGGATTTAGAGATACTTCTTGAAAACTTTCTTTTTTCAACGAGTCCCAGCCTCCTCCGGCTCCTCAATCCAATGAAGTCCGGTCGCCGTATGTTCTCTTTCCTTCGAGTGGAGTCCCATCCCTGGGTATTCCATATTTGAGTGAGACCCCGCCCCAGCCATATGATCCAGTCCGCCCTATGGGTTTTTAGTAGCCTGTCGTGTCTCAGTGTCTTGAGCATTTCGTATTTTTTATGCTTTCTCACTTTCTTGGATCTAACGTTGTTCCCTGTATTCTAGGGAAAAGGAGAAATCCAATGCGGAATGAAGTCTCCAGGCGGCTCGAGCAGTTCAAGAGGAAAAAACTACGAAAGAGGATATTAGGGAGAGCCCGTCAGGCTCGGATAAGGGAAAGAGCCGTGAGTCATCCCAGAAAAACGTAACATCCCCGGGTAAGGAAGCCACCTCCCTTGGCTTCCAAACTTCCTTCCGCCGTCGTTGTCACTATCCGAACGGTTTTGAAGTGCGCGAAGTGTCGGATGATTTGGGAGAGGGCAATGTTGATTCTTTTTTGTTGGATTATCAACAGCCGACGCGGAATCCATTTTAGACACATCCTGATATAAATCCCCACTATGTGGGTTGCCATGCGGTGGATCCTGACACTGAGTTCCTTTTACCTCGAAAACCCTTGGTCCGGATCCTAGATGAGGCGAAGACTCTTGAATTTGCTAACCTGACAACGAGGATGGTCCAGATTATAGATAAGACCAGAAACATAGTTGATTATGTGTTCCGTTTAGCCAAAGCTAGCGAAGAAGTTGGGAGTGTCAATGTGCGGCTGCTTCTAGAGATGGAGGACCTTCACAAGGCGCTCAAGGAGAGAGGCTAAGTTAGAGATGTCAAAGCATCCCGCGCCTTCGAGATAATGAAGGCCAAGGAAGAGGCAAGGAAAGACGATGCCGACCTATGTAAGACGTAGGTTGACATGGCTATCGGTTTAGTGGATGAGGCTCGGCAAAAGGATTTAGACCGAATCCGCTCCATTAAAGGCAAAGTGAAGAAATCGGATGAGGCCTTAGCCGTGCTGAAGGAGTCTCGGGGCAAGTGGCAAAAGGAGAAGGACTTATATCAAGCTGAGATCGACAGGTTAAAGGTGGAGCATGCTCAGTTGAGGAGGGATAAGGAGCAGTACATGAATAAGGTGGTGGCCCTCTAGACCAAAGTCAAAAAATCCAGCGACTTTTGCGATATGGTTAACCAGATGCTGAAGGATACTTATTTCATGTTCTGGAAACACAGGAACCTTCAGTGGATGGATGATTACCCTCAGGTGATGGCCGGGATCCATGCTCAGCTTATCGAGAAGACTAAGGCTGTAGTCGTGCAGGAATAAGGGGATGTGTACGACATTGGAATAGTGAACAGCCAGTTCACAGTGGAGGAGACTAAAGCTATCGTGAAGGTGTATTAGTTGCTGGCTGAGGACAAGGATGATGAGGGCGGATCGATTTTGAAGGGCTCGGTGATCCAAGTCAAATTGCTGTAGGTACCTCGCCTTTTTACTTTAGCTCTGCCATTATCTACTCTAGATTGCAAAACTTATAATTATTTTTACTTGCCTCATATAGGGATGTCTTCGGGGCAAGTTGGGCCTTTGCTGAAGGAAGGCGAGTCTCTTGGGCAATCGAAGCTCTCGAAGGACATGGCTGGAGGGAGCGGGCCAAGCGGCAAGGACGTCCCTCCTTCTTAGTCAAGGAGATTTCTTTTTTCCTTTTCTCCATGCATGTTTGGAGGATGTATGGACGTTCTGCATATGTATATAATTATAACCGATAGGCTTTGTGCGAATTTTTTTTAACATTGTACTGTTCAAGTTATGTTTTTTATATATATGTTTATTTGGGATGACTTTTGTGATGCGTACTTTTTATATTCTGCTGTCTATTTGTGAACTGTTTATGACTTAGTTAATCGTTATAGTGTTTAGAGATACAGAGAACCATAGAAGCGTTGTTATATTCAAGGCCGATCGCAAACGATAACTGCTCGGGCTAACTCCCGTGTTGTGTGTATTATTCGACTTATCGTTGCCGGCGTGTGTAATGTCAATCGTCAAGTGCGAACTACCCCTGGTTGTGGCCACGCCTTAATCGTGGGCTTTATAATCGATTCGCAATTGTCGGCAAGCCGAATGCCAATGATGAACAGCCCAGGCTATAATTTTTGCCTAATTCATGGCTTATGATCGGTTCGTTACTGCCGACTTAGGTGTGACGATCGTCAGTAGTGAATTTCCAAGGCTTGTTTCATGCCCTTTACCACGGCTATCTTATTTTCACTACTGCCGGCAAGAGTCCGCGATTACTCATGGTAGGAATGGTCATCAGATAAAATAATTAAATGAAAGAACATTTAAGAGATGTTATAGTGCTCTAACCAAAATATGCCTACGTCCACTGTCTTTCTTTTGTTGCTTTAGTACATGTTTCTTTACAACTCAAGAAAAGTAGCGGTGGAGGTGTTGGAGATTCCATGCTTTCCCAGTCACCTCTCTATCTACAGTTGACAAGATGTAAGCTCCATTGTGAAGGTCTTTATGTATAACAAACGGTGCTTCCTAAATTTGATCTAACACCCCAGGCCGTGGGAAGACTCATTTGAGAACCAAGTCTCCTTCTTGTAGTGTTCGAGGCTTCACTTTGGAATTGTATTGCCTTGCCACCTTTTGTCTATGAGTGGCTGCTTTGAGGGCGGCATCATTTCTCTTTTCCTCGATCAGGTCGAGTTATATGTTTAATAGCTCCTCATTTTCTTCCGAATTATAGTGTATTTTTTGGTGCGAAAGGACAATTATTTCGACAGAGAGCATATCTTCGGCTCCGTATGCCAGCACGAATGGAGTGTGCCATGTTGCGATTTTATAAGAAGTTCGGTAGACCTACAAAGTCGTAGGCAGTTCGTCGACCCATTCCACCTTGGATTCTTCCAATTTCTTCTTGATCAGCGTTTTCAACACCTTGTTCACTACTTCGACTTGTCTGTTTTCCTATGGATGTGCCACACCTGAAAAGATTTGGGCAATCCCATGCTTGCGGCACCAATTAGCGAATCCCTCGCATCAAATTGGAGCCCGTTATCCGATATGATTTTCTGTGGTACCCCATACCTGCACAAGATGTAATGTATTTGAAAATTTATCACTTTGGTAGATGAAATCTTGTTTAAAGGTTTCTCTTCCACCTATTTGGTGAAGTAATCTACTGCCACTATGGCGTATTTTGCTCCTCCTCGACCCATGCGGAGTTCCCCGATTACGTCAATCCCCCAGATGGCGAAGGGCCTACGACTAACCATTTGGGTCAGACTAGTAGGTGGCAGTCTTAGGATTTGGGCAAATCTCTGGCACTTTTCACATCTTCTAGAAAACTCGGTTGCATCTTTGTTCATGTGGTCCAAAAGTACCCATAGTGCAGGATCTTTCTGGCTAGAGTTTGACCACAGGTGTGGTTGCCGCAACTTCTTTAGAGTATGTTGTTGAGAATTGGTATAGATTTGAATTGTCTTCTTCATTTAGTCAAACAAGTTATCACTCTTATCTTTTGTTTCCCCTAAGGAAAAGATAGGTGTGGGGCAAATGTGAAAGGGGTTTAAGCTCCACTTGTCTGGGTCATAAGATTCAGCTCTCTTTTTCTTTATGATCCTTAAAGCTTCCAGTCTTAATATTTGCTCTTTATGCAGTTTAGAATCTTTAATTCTTCTATGGGATAATCTGGTTAAATGAGGCTCTGAGGATCCTTGTTCATACTTTTTAGTTTTACTAAACATGGCGCTATTAGGTTTAAGGTAAGCTTGGAATGGAATGGAGTCAGAGGAAAATAAAGCTGGTAACTCAACAAGGTCGTAGGTTCGACCCGTCCTTCTAGCACCCAAAATGTTAATAAGAAAACTTGTCAACACCCCAAAACAAAGTTTAAAGTGTAAGTGACCCCTTCGAAACCACCTTTCGAACAAATGGAGATAGTTTAAACCTTTCGAATCCCTTTACCCATATAATTTTGATGACTTAGATCTCCTTTAAGTTTACCTTTCAAAGAGGTTGCTATAATTATAAGTCCTTTTAATTAACCTTTCGATGCAGTAGAGATAGTTAAATCGCTTTTGAAAATACCTTTCGAACGGGTTGAATTGGTTTAGGATCCTATCGAAACTTGCTTTCGAAGTGGTCAAGATGACTCGAGGTTAGGACCTAACGATTTAAGGATTTTAGTTGAATTCAAGGGTTTCGACTTCCTCAAAAGGTAGCCTTTCGACCATATTGATACCGGCAAATCATAACTAGAACCCTATAAAAACATTGAATCGGCTAATATATCCAAAAATGCTGTAAACTTGCTTTGATAATATTTTTCTTTATTATTAGAACTTAAGCAATACAAAGAAGTAAATCCTCAACCTAATTTAAAAATTAGGGTGTACAAATTCAAGAAAGAACAAGTATGGATTGAATGAAATCGGATCCCCCAAATAGTACCACTCGTGTCTTATTTATAGGCGTGGGTTGGCACCTTTCGATTCGGTCCTCTCAAAAAAAAGTGTGCCTTAGAGACCTTTTGTTGCTGTTAACATTAGGGTGTCCTTCTACTTTTCTTTTAAATTGAACTTGAGTGCTTTCGATTTGGTCGGAAGGTGTAGATGCGCTCTTCGCTTTGTTGTTGATGTGTCGTTTCAAGTAGGAAAGGATATGGGCCTTCGATTCTATCGATAGGTGAATCTTTAGGGCTTCGAAGGAGTTAGAAAGTGGTAGAAGGTTTAAATGCAGAAGGTGTCTTCCAAAGGCATACTTGTGACCGATGTAGAACCTCATCCCCTATGTATGAGAATTCCACATTGAACTTTAGTAGGATTTCGTTTATAATTATGAACGGTCTCAACCGGTTTGAAAAGGCTTATTTATGCTTTCGAAGGTGTAGCTCTATACAAATGTTCTTTAGTGGAATGTGAACGAAGGGGAAACCCACTGTTTTGAAAGGTTTGGCACGCATGTGAAAGCTTGTAATCTATTGCCTTCGAAAGGTGTTCCTCAACTCATTCGAAACTCCTTTATGCATGCAGAAGATACTATTTCTAAAGGGGTTCATTGAAGCGAAAGGGTGGCTCTGTAACCTTCAGACCTCTTTGAAAGTGCTCGGCTCTTCTAGCTTTTTGCTAAAGCATCCCTTCGATTCTTTCGAAATTTTTTTGTTAATGCTTTTATTCCTTGTGATTCCCTCTTTCACATTCTTCATGGTTTCGAAAAGGTTGAAGTGAAGACCGATGGTAACAGTGGGAAAGTGTGCATATTTGGGATTTGAAGTACCTTAATTGAAGAGGATGTCACTACAATGCAAAGGAAAAACGGTGAGTTGTTTGGAGCTATGGACCAAAAGTTATGCATTTGAAGTCCATGGTTCGTACGCATTAATTTTTCTAACATTTGAAATTTATTGCAGACATTTGAAATTTTAGGGAACTGTAAATTTGGGATATTTGAATGTCTGAATTTAAATTTAGGCATATGAAATGTTGTTTTAGGTTATTTGACGCTCGGTTCGACGAAACTTTAAAATGCGATAACTTTTGCATACAACCTTGGGTTGAGAGGCGGTTTGGACTAGTGTTCATAATTTTGCAAGACTAAATCCATGAAGTTTTGGTAGATTTTGGAGTACTTTTCTTTTGCGTCCCATGCAGGATCCACCTTGACACATATTGAGATAGACATGAAGGGTGAATCAGAGAAGTAAGATGAATTTGATGTCATCGTTGATGATTGAGGATACTTTGGATTTGTACAACAACTTTTAAAGAGTCGTCTAGTGGTTTTGAGACGCGACGACTAGAGCATTATGTTGTACGATTCCATACATATCGTATGCACAGAGTAAGCCCATTTTCCTTGGCCTTAGCCTTGTGATTTGATAGTTATAAAGCATTTGTAGCATGAGCAATTATTGTTTCATTCGAACATTTTTAGGTGATGACAATCCAGGGATATGAGATGTTCTATCTCGGTACTAGAGTTATGACCTCGGGCTAGGTTGTAGCATGGGTCATAGGCTTAGATATACTTGTAAATGGTTCTAATGATAAACAAATGGTAGTGGTTAGGCACGTGAATCTGTGTTCGTGTATATCGATTTTGGTTCGATACGATTCTTAGGTGGTGGTAGATGTGTTGCGAGCATCGTAAGTTTTGGTCTTCTATTGGTGATTATACTTAGTGGTTTTTGGCCTTACCGGGAGACCCATGGCCCCACTAGCCTAGTGTGTGATGGTTGAGTCACGAATGGTGTTGTATTATTTTGTGTATGATAGTCTATTATATAACATAGCACGATAGTAGAAATGTGTTAACCTCTTGGACGTAGGTGAAGATCCAGGTTGAGGTATGGTTCTATTGCCTCGGATATTACCATTGGTACTATTCATGATATATTAGCATATTGCTAATCTTGAATATTAGTGATAGTTCCTTTTCACCAGACATTATGTTTGACCATCTCTCTGTTGTTTCTTTGTTATCTATTCTTATAGTAAGTTGACATAGAGATGGGGATCTCTACTGGCTGGAGGCAATTAATAAAGTCGTGGCTATATTACCACTATGACTATATCTATCCAGTTTTTCAAGTTCTGACATGTAGATATACGTATTATTTTGAGATATGTATTCTTATTAGATTTGATTATAACATCGATTATTGTAAACTGATGCCAGATCTTATGTCTATTTATATGATATACATTTAGTCATCTACGTGTTATGTTGATATTATATTTTATATCCTTCCATTGTGAGAATTAAATGTGTAGTGATGGATATGCTCTATGATATTTGTTGATGTTTACATATCTTATCCTTAATGAAACGATGTCCATGACCCTATTGGGGAATCTGGTTATTTGGGTCCATGGATTCTAGGTGTTACGAGAGCTAGGTCTTTACAATCAAAATCAATGTTACACGTAACGGCATAACATATTCAACTAAACATCGTACATATTTCAATGTTAAAATATAACATGTCCTTTGCTCACTATGCATCAACCGATGGACATAGCTTAGGTACGATTTGCCGAATGTCGTATAAGCCTACATATGGACGTCTCCGTTCTCTCATGGCCCACATACTGGATATGTATGATCTGTGATGCCATGGCAAGTTAACAAGAGCTAATAATGTAAATATGGGATCGATGCAAACACTAAGCATCAACATTTATATTCATAAATCATATATATATATATATATACACACACACACACACACACACCTATATATACACTATTATATACACATCTATTATGTACGCGTACTTTTTGTTAATTCATGTTTGGAAATCATGTCAAAATGTAACCGAAACATCACTCGAAAACCGCTGGAAAATCCCTAAATTGATTCTCCTTATATATCGTACCTTAGCTCTTGTTGTTTTCTACGCTTGTATATTATATTTACAGTTTTTGTTTCACTATTTTCTTCCTTTTTTGATCCAATTTTCAATCTATTTTCTTTCAGATTTTGATATGATTCTCTACTATTGATTCACTTTAAGTTTATAAAATGATTTAAAATAAAACCATTTCAAAATCACATTTTTACAAAACTAGTTTTTCAAGAAATCAAAGTATAAACTTTTACCATATATACTTCAAAATATTATCAAAATTGATATTAAATATGAAATAATTTATATTTAATGCGTGAAATACTACATCGCATTTTATAACAATTTTCATATGATTTATATACATATATAATGTATATTTTGATATAAATACCCCTCTTATAAAAAATACTACTTTTTAGTATATTATCAAATAATGCTTATAAAATCATTTACAATTTTTTTAATTAATATTTACTTCTGAAGTATATAATCTCACCTCAAAAACCATTTCATAAAGCTTTTATTTAATTTAACTTAGTAATTTTCATCCATTATACCCGTACATATTTTCACAAACTCGTAGTTATAGTTCTTTAACTACATCAATATATATATGTTATATATATTTATAAATTCACTAAAATTCAAATATATTTTCCGATTATCATGAGTTATCATAGTTCATTTTAATTTACATTAATTCATGCATTCTAATATGAATTGCAGCCACATATTATCTGTATTTACCTTTAATTTCATTTATTAAATTATGAATAACAATTAACCCATTTTAACATTTCTAATATTCAAACTAACATTAATTTTAAATTTTATTTCTCTTTAGTTAGTTTTTGAATTAGTAATTAACATGACTAATCCTAAATTTAGATTCTAATCATAAATTAATGTCATATTATTTAGTTACATTTGATCTATATATAAAAGAGACAAGCCTACTCACTAATTTGAAGATTCAATCATGAAATCCTCCACTGTGCGGATTGCTGCACACACCAACTTTAGAATTCTTGCCGGTCCCTTTTTTAGATTGTAGCCCTCGCTTTCACAATTGTTTCAATATAAAGGTTGCATGATTTTATCAAGATATGATAGAGTTATGGCTTTTTACTAAAGGTGGTGAATGAAAGTGATAGAGAATAAGTAGAGGAAAAGGGGGAAAGGAATGTAACATCTTCAATTTGCACCTATTTGTAGAGGAGGAAAGTGCCAGTTCATACATTTGAATTAAAATTTAAAAGAATAGCCAATCCCACTTAGTTAGACACGAACCCAATCCCATAACTTTACCATACGGTCTCGGATTCGGACAAACCTATATAACGTTCTGATCAGAAAAATGAGCATGTCGTAATGGCGTGGGTTTTGTCGCTTAATTTAACTTTGTAGAATTACCATTTTATTATTATTAGAAAAATATAGTATTACAGAAACTCTCGGACGAATGAATCCACGGTTATCAATAACTAAAAATACGTAACCCCTTTCTGCTCCATACAGCTACGAGTAATACATTAACAAATATTTGGAGAGCATTATGCACTCCGGTCTTAATGGATGAATCGGTATCCATTTTTGAATTATCTTAACCAGGAATATTTAAAACAAAATGTCATTTTATTTTGTGATTGATTGCTCACGATTACAACTATTTGCAACTACCATCGCATAACATTTTTAAGGATTTTCTTATTATATGCTTTAAATAATTACTTAATTAATTATATCATAGTATAACAAATTATATAAAAGAAAACAACACCTTTATTACAAATAAGATTGGTTATAGAGTTAGATATAAGCAGCAAATTACATAAATGCCCAAAATCACATCACTAACTCTTTCAATCCCTCACTTGCACTTGGGGGCAATTATGGAATCTTAATATCATTTCTCTAATGAGTTTTCTCAAACCTATTCGAGCTAGCCCCTTAGTGAATGGATATTCTCTGCCAGTCAACTCTCTATCATTGATAAATAATTTTATCGTGTGGAACTTTTATAACATGTGTTTAGAAATCTCATGAGCCTTAAATTCTTTCATATTCTTTATCGTAGCATTATTTCGCAAACAAGTCATGAGATTCTCAGTGTTTAGAATCAGACCTCTAGCTTAGTTACAAATTTGTGCATTTTACTACTTTTATTATATGTTATTCAAGACAATGTATTTAGCCTTTCAGTCGAATCAACAACCACCTCTGGTTTGGAACATGTCCAACTCAAAGCTCCATAACTAAGGTTGAATATGAATTTAGAATTACATACTATACTCTATATCACTTATGAAGTTCAAATCCAAACTCCCTTCCATAAGGAGTTTATTGTTTCTATAAATGATTCTCTACTGTTTCATAAATACTAAAGAACACTTATAACTGTCGGTTAGTGATTTCAATTGGATTTGATACTAGCTCAATCTACCAATTACATAAGTGGATTATGATATAGTAGACCGTTATATCAAAAATTCCCAATAGCAAAAACGACGATTATCTTCCTAAAGTCAAAAGAGACAGCCCATTAGGTTCGAAGCCCAAAGCATCAATTCAAGGTGGCAAGAATCAATGGTCTAGACAGCCAATGAGATGATGCATAGCATAGATATAAAAGGCCATTTAGCCAAGAAGCAAGTCTTTAATCTGTGTCTCTTAAGTAGCATCACTAGACATTTAGCATAGCTCAGATCATAGCCGCTTAATAAACAACTTCAGCAATACAAATAGCAAACCTTCCACCAATGGTGTTGCAGCATATTAGCTATAAATAAGCGGTAATCCCAAGGCCCAAAGATCATCTAGCACGAACAAGAACTGACATAAAATTATAGTGCACTTTCCTATATTAGAGCTCTTTTCAAAACTCATTAATGTCAAAATTGCCTAGATTCAATGCAATAATCCTCTCGGCTATATAAGAGTGACTAAATAAGGAATGGATAGTGGACGTAGGGACTTTCATCCCGAACTACTATAAACGTCTCGATGTTATTTACTTTAGTATCTACCTTCTTCTCATCTATCATCGGGACTCCATAGTTCAACATTCCATAACTCTAGCTTAATTACATCACATCTCGGTAATCTCATAATTGGGACCTATAACCCAACCAGCTTTCAAAGCTCTACCTTCGAATCTCGAGGTGTTGGTGTAGACGAAATTCTACGCTGGCCCAACCTCCATTGTTTGTCCCCTCTCAAAAGTCTGGTAACATCATCCCTCCAACCATGACTGACTTTGTGAATGAGAAACTCCTAAACCTTCGCATAGCTTATTAAAGAAGACAATGATGAGCGTCTCAACGCCCTCATCTGGGAAAAAGAACGAGACCAAGAGTATGATTCTGTCTATGAGCTTCAAGCCCTCCAAATCAGACATTTGAAGTATCTTTTGGAGTCTCTCCAAGAATCTGCTTAACCATGAGGGACGTTCGAGGCTATGGCAGAACAAATCAAGGACTTATGTGTCATAGTGATGACAAATAAAGGTTCATATCTACCTACGAAAAGATTCCTCCTGGTTACCTCTACTCTTCAATCTCGAAAGAAGGTAAAACGAGACCAAGTCCTTACTCCACTTAATCAAAGTCTATGTCGGATCTTTCTGGAAACATGTGGAGAGCTCCATTATCCAAACTATCCCCTATCCATTAAAGAAGATCCAAAAGGAAGAAACTACTGTGTTTACCATCAAGTGAATGGGTAGGAAACAGACGAGTGTCGAAGACTTTCTCAGACCGTAGAAAGCTTCATACATAATGGGAGATTGATTGAGTTTATTAAATAGTTGCTTAAATATTTCATCTTCATAAATGTCTAAATTTGTTTCTAGATTTTGGGATAAATTCGTGTACACTCATTCGACTGAATATATATACACCCCCATCTGAAGGTAAAGGATGCTATATGGATCTTTATATTTGAAGAAATCTCTTATCTTACCAAAGATGCTACTTTCAAGTTTAGCTCTTTCCTCTCTCGATAAGTATAATCCAGTTTCAGTACCCATGAAATTCTATCTAATATGTCACTCTTTTAGTTATTTTTATCATCGTTCTACATTTAGAGTCCAAGGGCCAAAACTTTTCTATTGATCTGACGAGGTCAATAAAGAGTTTCATTTTTTCTTAAAGATGTTAATTTTCTCAACAATTCTCTTTCTCAAACTTAAATTAAATATGTTTTCCACCAAGCAATGAGACCTACTAAATACTCAATTTCAAAAGTCTTTTACAAAGTAATTTTGAAAGTACTCTTATTTCTATTTTACCAAGTTACAATTAGCTTTCCATATAACCAGTAACTTAAAATAGGTTTAAGTGACCAATGCTAGCCAAAAGTGGATGTTCATGGCCGACACCCGTCAAAAGTGGTTGTAGATGGCCAATGCCTGGCAAAAGTGGCTATAGATTTGGACCAAATGATAGTTTGGTAGACCTTGACATAAGAGCACCCTCATGGTAATGTGCTACAAAGTGTAAGGCCATATCTCCTAGGTTTAAAAAGATTTCGAAAAGTAGATTGCATGCTGAAAGTGAGCCGTGGTCAAATAGTACCATGCACTAGGTGATTCTCGGTTAGATTAGAATGTTCGGTAGATTCCCAATGATAGTGAGTCATGGTCAAGTAGTACCATACGTTGGGTAAATTCCCGGTTAGATTAGAATATTGAATAGATTCCCAATGATAGTGAGCCATGGATGAGAATTGCCATGCATCAAGTAAATTCCTAGTTAGATTAGAGTGTTGGATAGATTCTTAATAATAGTGAGCCATGGATGAGAAGTTCCATGCATCGAGTAGATTCATAATTAGATTAGAGTGTTGGGTAGATTCCAATGATAGTGAGCCATGGACGAGGAGTGTCATATATTGGGTAGATTCCTAGTTAAAAATAGAATATTGGGTAGATTTCTTATAATAGCGAGCCATGGTCAAGTAGCACTATGCATTGGGTAGACCCCTAGTTAGATGAGAATATTGGGTAGGTTCCCAATAATAGTGAGCCATGATCTAGAAGTATCATGCATAAGATCAAAATCGAATAAAATTCCTAATAAGGTTAGAGTTTTAGGAGGAGAGTTCTTAAATAAAAATGAGCATTGGGTAAGGAACCCAATCCTAGCCATAAGGATGGTATCAAGCTAGTAAGAATAGACATTGAAAACCCCAATATACAAAAGAAAAGAAGAAGGCGCAGCATCTCATAAGCCTCGATACACATTCCTAACCATAGTTTCGACTTCCTTCGTGGCCTCTTCTAAGCGAGATTTGAAATATTCCTCCATCTTATTGTACATCTTAGATATCCATTCCTTCTTAAGTTGCCTAAACAATATTTTTCGACCATCCCTGGTATGAACATGAATGTTTGATGCATTAGGAACGAGGGATGAGGAAGAACTCCCTTCAGGTTGGGAGTGTTGGGAACGAGACCCAAAAGAGACAATTGTAGCCCTAAGAGAAGAAGGAATTCCCATAGCAGCATACCCTCTACCCCTGCCTCTTCCTCGAGCCGAAGGGGCTATAACCATAACTTTATTGGTATGTTTACTATATGTTTTGAATTCTCGTAGATTGATTGCCGAAATATCTCAATGAGCTTCATCCAATTGCTGTCTAAGAGTAGTCGTCGACTCCCACGACCCCGAAACTACCGATTTTGAAGCCTAACTAGTATTGGCGCTATCTTTGAAATGGAAGACGTCTTTTTGGATAGTTCCATAAGAGTTCATTTCAAAGATTCGTTATCTTTCAAGGTAGCATGGATGCATGCATTGAGATCGAGACTATATTTAGTCAATTCGGCTACCTTATCATCAAGACTCTGTCGCATAGAGGCAATTTCTCTCTCTAACCTTAAGTAATTACGAATGATTGCCCCTAAAAAGATATTTAAGTTAGAACCAAAAAAGACAAGCCATCATAAGAACATTTCTATTTCATTCCACGGAGAATTAATATAGACAGTAAGTAGAAAAAAGGAGTATGGAATTCACAGTCCTTTGAGGTAGGAAAATTTATCCTTAGTAGCTAAAATGATCTTAAGGCCTCTACTTCTAGTATCAGAAAGGGCCATGAGGATCTGGCCATATTGATAAAAGTGATGTCCTTCCCTAAACCACCCTTCGGTATAGAGAGTTCCGATGGAGAAGAGTCTACTAGGCAATCTAAGGTTAGCTTGTGGAATACATTGGGGAACATATTTCGAAACATGTTCACTTTCAGGAGTCTTCCCATTAGTAATAGCTAAAGGAGGTGGGGTTACACTTCGGTAACCAGGAAGAACCTCCAAAAGTTATAGTTGGGCTTTGATCATAGAATCTTTTAAGGAAAGATAACCTTTTGTTCTTCAAATGTGAGTCTCATGGATGCAGTTTAGAAAGTAAAGCAAATTCTTGAATGACCTTGTCTCAATCATCTAAATCGAGCTTTAATTTATTCCTAAGATCCAAGATTTGGTTGGTTAACCTAGTACCTTTAAGCCTAGGGGACTTAATCGTTCTAGCATGGGACTGGTCGTGTGTCCCCTATACCTTCTTGATCTTATTGGACAAGTTTACATTTCTTGGTCTACTAGATTTTAATTAAGCTTTAAGGGTGACTATGGTTGCTAACAACCTTGAGTTGTTGGTTTGGCTCCTCTTCTGTAACACTTCATAGTGAGAGGTGAAATATGACTTTCTCGGTTTAAACAGATTAAGTGAAAAATACTTTAGAATAAGCATAACGAAGACAGCAAGGGAATAATTCGACATCAAGTAGAAGTACCACCAAAGTCAATAATTACCATAAACAAAGGCATAAAGAAAGTGTATCAAAGTTATTACAAACCAAAAATCTAAACATCATTAGTAGGCGAGTTCTGAGATTTAGAATCATAATGTACCTCTCTTCTAACCTCATCCTCCTTTGAGTGCCCAATACTTGCCGAAGCTCGCGCTTTTTCATACTTTAGAGAAAAGCTCTCTTTAATCCTTTAGCCATTTAGATAGAAGCCCACAGAGAGAATCATGCCTTTATCCCAGTTATACTCATATGCTTTATAGAGAATTCCCAAGGCTTCGGCAGAAGCCACCTTCTCAGCCTCTTCCTTGGTAACCAAGCTCAAGACCCCTTTCTGGGCTTCCGCTAACTCTTCTTTGGTCCTTTGATGCTTGGTCTTCCAGTCTTTTAAAGCCTTCTCTAGTTCTGTAATTTTGGTTTCGGAAGCTTTCAGCTCCAGAAGCTTCTTCTCCCTCTAATCTTGCGCCTTCTTCTCTTCCTTCTCCCTATATTCAACAAAGTTTTTCCTAATAGACTCGGCCTTCTCTTTATACTCGGCCAATTGTTTCCCAACGGCATTAGCCTTCTCCAGCTTTTCCTTCAACTTCTAAAACCGTTGGTGCAGAACTAGGAAGTCGGCTAACCTGAAGAAGGAAGGTTATTATAGAAACCAAAGAGATAAACATTTCATAGAAAAGAAGAATGGGTTATCTCAATCACCTGGTCCACTTGATCCATTGGGGAGGAAGTTAAAACAAGGTCACCTAGGGAAGGTATGGCTTTAGTAAAAAGGATGTTATTCTTACGTTTCTTAGTTGTGGATGGATCTTCTAGAGCTAGTTTTCATCGAGAAGAAGTGGAAGAGGATGACTTGTTCAGTAGCAACCCACCTATTTTGAATATATCGTCAAAAGCCACTACCATGTAAAAAGATTACATAAGTCGGTTATGTAAGTTTATAATTCATAAAAGTTATCTACTAGAACACATGCTATAAGATATTTAAAACCAAGATCTACCCCCAGGAGAAACATTTTGTCTTTCGATCTCGGCAATTTTAGAGTAAGTGGATTCTTCAGAATTATGCAGATCAATCACATCAAGGGGCATGGTTTCAGTTGAAGGGGGATCATATCCATGAAACCTAGCCAAAGGTTATAATAACCCGCAACCCTTTAGATTAACCTCGGTAACAACATGTTTTAGTCTTTCCCTTTTTGGAATTTTCATCACTTTCTTATACCTAGAATCGAAAAAGATTCTTGAGGGTTGGAGCCTTATCCCTCCTAAGTTTAGCCGAAGAGATCAAAAAAAAGATATTAGGGAATAATGTGACCAAAGTTTAGAAGCAAGAGAACTTTAGAAAAGAAAAGTTTGAAAACTTACAAGTCTCCAGTAACTCAGTAACGATTCAGGGATCATCTGTCTTTATGTGGAACTAGTAGGCAGTTGTTACTTTGTCAAGCGATTTAATAAAAGGACTCTGGCATCTTATTCCAAAATTGAAGAAAATACACAAGAACTAATGACTTACAAGGCGACCTATGCAAGTTGTATAAGAAATGAACCTCGGAAGTGGTCATGTTTTGATACCCTCTCTTTCGATATAAAATCACTGAAGCAGATAAAGTGCTATACGAGACCATCTCAAGTTGAATCATATTAAGCTCATAAAATTCCAAGATATCGACAAACAGGGGGCAAGAGGAAGTGATATTCCATGTGAAAAATATTCCGATGTCCGAGCGAAGAACCCTTTAGGGGGTTCACTCCAGTCTTCGTCTAGGCTACGAGCCCTAACCTCAATCCCATAGCTCTCAATCCAGTTCTCTAACTCCTTCTGATCGGTTATCATTTATACATCGAAGAGTTTAGAGAAGATTAGTGTTATGCTAACTATTCAATAAGACCTCTGAAATTTATATTGGAGAAGTTTAGGGTCTTATGGCACCTAAGTATGCCTAAAATTGGATCAAACAACCTAAGTTCAAAACTAAAAATTCAAAATTCTCTTAAAAATCAAAATTGTCGATAAGGCAATTATCGACAATAGTTAATGAAAAATTCGTTCCAGGGACAAATCATAATCAAAATGATAATGGGCATCATGGATTAACCAATCGATCAATACCCCAAATCAAATCAATCATTAATATCCCAATGATGATCGAAATCGAATTTATTGTAAGTTCGGAAAGAGGGAAATGCTCACAAATAGTGATAATGGTAAGAGATACTGATAAAATCATAGGATATATCAAAGACTTGTTGTTTCAGTCAGAGATTTGTGGTAATCTATAAAGGTTTTTGACCTTTGATGGTGGAGGCAACTGTTAGAAAAAAGAATAAGAAGGAAAGAGGATAGGTTTATTTAAATCCTAGAACCAACATTGGAGATTATCTACTCAGTAAGATCCTAACCATAAAATAAATGTAGCAATATCAGGATATAAATCATCATTGGATAAAGAAAAAGGAAGCAGTTTCCAGAGAAACCAATAGAATCATGACAGTTATCATAAGCATTAAATGCAGAATCAGTATCCATCCTTTTAGAATCAAACCTCAACCTCTCTGCTTCATAGGTCCCACGAAGCAAGAATCTCCTTAGCCTTATGGTCCATTTTAACTTCTGCCTTTTGGCACTAAAGTAATTTTGCTTACCACTTAGCCTAGATGGCTTTAAGAAACAAGCATAGTTTCAAACATTTTTACCTCACGGTCACAAATCAGATTTTACCTTTTGGCACCAAATTAATTTCGCTTACTACTTAGCCTAAACGATTTCAAATGACAAGCACGGTTTTAAAAATTTTGACCTCATGTTCCCAAATCAGATTTTGCATTTCGATACCGAAGTAATTTCGCTTACCACCTAGCCTAGACGGGATCATGTGACAAGCATAGTTTCAAACGTTTTGACCTCACGATCCCAAATTAGATTTTTGCTTTTCGGTACCGAAGTAGTTTGGCTTACCACTTAGCCTAGATGGATTCAAGGGACAAGCAGAGTTTCAAACTTTTTGACCTCACTGTCCCTAATTAGATTTTGTCTTTCGGCGCCAAAGTAATTTCACTTACCACTTATCCTAGATGGATTCAAGTGACAAGCACAATATCAAATATTTTGACCTCATGGTCCCAAATCAGATTTGGCCTTTCAGCACCGAAGTAATTTTGCATACCACTTAGCCTAGATGGCTTCAAGTGGCAATCATAGTTTCAAATGTTTAACCTCATGGTCTCAAATTAGATTTTTCCTTTTGGAACCCAAACAATTTCACTATATCCTAGCCAAGATACCTTCAAGTGACAAATATGATTTTGAAGTTTTTGACCTTAGGGTCCAAATCTAAATTTTCACCTTTCGGTTTTCAAAAACTTTAATTACTCATTGCTTGACCTAAGCAACCAGCTTAGTTCCTATCCCCGGGCAGCAAATAAAGTTCAAACTTAAACAATATGACTGAACCCGAAAGATAACCAAGAAAAATGAACTAGACCCGCCCACTTCAAAGTTCGCTCCATATTTCACATACGAAGTAAACTTTGAGGGACATGTGTTATACCGAAAATTCCCAATAGAAAAAAACAACAATTATCTTCCTAAAGTCGAAAGAGGTAGCCCATTAGCTGGTTTGAATTCCAAAGCATCAATTCAAGGTGGCCAGAATCTACATTCGAGACGGCAAACAAGATGATGCACAACCCAGATACAAAAGGCAATTTAGGCAGGAAGCAAGTTAGTAATTTGCGTCCCTTAAGTAGCACCACTAGATTTTTAGCACAAGCTCGGATCACACTCGCTCAATAAATAACTTCAGCAATCCAAATAGTAAACCTTCCACCAATAATGTTGTAGCATATCAGTTATAAATAAGAGACAATCCTAAGGCATAAAGATCATCTAGTATGAAAAATAGCTGACAAAAAATCATAATGTACTTTCCTATATTAGAGCTCTATTCAAAACTCATTAATGGCAAAAACGCCTAGATTAAATGTAATAAGCCTCTAAGCTATATAAGAGTGACTATATAAGGAAAGGATAGTGGACGTAGGACTTTTGGACCGAACCACTATAAAAGTCATGGAGTTATTTACTTTCAGTATTTACCTTCTCGTTTATTTTTACGATCCATAGTTCAGCATTTTGTAACTCCAGCTTAATTACATCACATCTCGGTAATCTCATAATCGGGACCTATAACCCAACCAACATTGGGAGCTCTCCCTTCAGATCTAGGGGTAGACAATATGGCACATACGATAATTTTTTTGTCAATGCATAAGGAATTTGTCTCATATGTTCTTTATTAAACATTTTAATATAGTATCTGTATATATCATTTGGGACAATCTCAGCATTCTTACTTACAGGTTCTGAAATATTGTAATATCCATTAATATTCTTTCTAATGGACACATGCTTCCTTTGCATTTTAACTGATAATCATACTATTTGATTTCTCTATCAAAATATTTGCTCGATTATGATGCTTATCGAATGATGTCGTTATATCAGTTCTTGAATCTTATTCATAATTCACAAACTTAGTTATCACTCCCATGTTGAAAATGGGGGTTGTCTATATCACAATGCGGAATAGATCTTAAGGCTATTTAAACAATAGAGGGGATTAAGTGTGTATTTCAAATCTATAAAACTAACTTATGAATTTAACACTAAATTTATTTAAATTGCAAACGGAAATAAGTAAGTAATAAAGTAAAATGCGGTAAAGTAAATAATATCCAGATTTTTATACTAGTTCGGTTAACCAATCCTACATCAAGTCCTACACTGCACCGTGTAGAATTTCACTATAATTGCTTACTTTTCATAGATGGCAAGAACAAATTTACAATCTTGATTTCACGGGCTACCTGATACACCCTCTTCATTTATCGGGATACAAGAACACTCTCTTGATTTCACAGGCCATAAGAACACCTTCTTATCTTTCCAAACAACAATATAGTATGACAAGTAATCGTATCTTCAATGTAGATTCATGCAGATTCGGTATAATGATCCTATAGACCTCCAGTAGTAATATATCTTTGAATTTTTAAGCAATAGGATGACATCTGAGAGAGAATAATAAGATTCAGGTAGAAACTCTCTGATATTGTGTGGTTTGCAAATCGGTGAAGAGTTGGAGTGAAACGGTATCGATTTGCAAGGAGAATGGAAGAGTATGCAATGGAATTTTTTTAAAAAGTATGGAAGGTTATGAGAAAGAGGAGAGAATATATTGAAAATTAGTTTTCCAAAGGCTTTATATAGTGGTTGAAGAGACATGTCTTTTGGTGAAAGGGTAAAGGGAAAATTCCTTGATTTGGATATTAAAAAACTGACCGACAGGAAGTATGTCGACATACTAGGCCATATGTCGACATATAGGTAATTTTCAAAGAGAACAACAACACCAATAACCGTTGCAAATTTTCAAAGTACCTTATATTTGTGGATTTTTTGTGATTCGGTTGAAGTCAATGGTTGATGGTTTTCAAGTATAACTGTCATGGGCCTTTAACAAGGAAATCTATGACTCAACCAATTACTCAATATTTTAAACACCTCGTCCTTTCAGCATTCTTCTTCAATCAGTTTTATTCTTCCATTGCTCTGATTAACCTTCATATATAATCCATTTTCTTCCAATGAGTTATTGTTTGTCTTTGTAAATGTCTCAATAATATATATGAAATAACAACACAACTCGGAGATATGTTAGTAGCAATATTTACATGGTTATTGTCATCAGAATTAATACATAGGGTATTAATAATCTCCTCGTTTTTTATGATGACAACCAAATAAATATTTGATAGATAAAATATAATATTTTTATATTTGACTCCCCCTAACTCTATGCACTCTCCCTAAGATTTCTCCCCTTTTATCATCAACAATAAGGGTGAAAATGAATTGCTTAGGCACAACTAGACTATGACGACCACCCTATACCACCCGCACATCAATGACCTAAAAGAGCATTGTAATCGTGCTAGGCTGATGTGGAAAGATCAACAAGTTAAAATTTAAAGCAGAAAACCTGTTGCGTATCTCACAGCGCATGGATAAAACATAATATAGAAAATATACAATAGAATATAGTGAGCCATAACAAATGAAAATGACATCTCCACTGAATCATGAGTTATGGTAAGTCATAATATCTTAGTACAACCTTCCTTCCTTACATCCCTCTAAGTATACAACAACAAACAACGGAAACTAGAAATATAGAGTAGTACGCCATAGCTACTCCAAGCTCGTCCCCATACAGTAGAGACATCACCAACCTTTTATCTAGTATCCTCATTTAAGAGCACCCAAGATGATAAGAAGCAAAACATAAAACCTTGGGTCAGATAGCAGTCTGGTGTGAGTAGTAAATGACTATCAAAAGCTATATTAGGAAATATGGTACTAGACAGGTACACAAAACCATACCTGACCTATCCATGCAACCAAATAGTTAGCATATAATAATAAGATACAATATGCCACTCAAAACAAACAGCAATAGGATACTGTACTAGAACAGGATAAAAGAATCTAAGCAGCTTCCTCCATTGGCCCTATTCCTAATCCCTTCTCTAGTATTCCTATAGAAGATAGCCTACCCAAAATCAGATATAGCAATCATAGCAACCATAGAATCCAAAACCTAGCTATCATCTCCTAAATCCTTGAACATATGATAACTCGTATGGCCTCATCCTTGCTTTGCCAAAGACTAATGGAAATCCTGGTTCTCAATTGTGTTCACTGTACTCACCGGATAGAAACCTCGCATGGTTGTCTCTTGTGATACCTTTGTACCACTTGACCTAGACCCTGTCGGTCTAGAGCACAGACTGGCGCTACCAGCCCTCGAGTGCCCTCGCATATAGTACCCTTTCTTTGAACAAAACTTGAACATTCTGAGTCATCAACGGTTCCTTCGCGCACTCCCAAATCTTCATAGCTTTCCACAAATCCATTCCATTTCCAAGCGCAAGCCTACAACTTATCCCAGTCCATTATCTTACAGCCTTGATCCATCCCAAGCTTTCAATCTAGTCCTTCGATCCCACTCATTATCCGAGTTTCCAACCAAAGTGCTAAAACTTCATCATGCCATAACTACCAAACCGTAGAAGCAATCGGGGAGCCACATCTTGCGGCATGATCCATAACCATCCCAAAGTATTCCCTCTTAACCCATCAACTTTGGAGCCCATAATTTGGATCAGTACCAATCCAATTGGATCGGATCGGTATTGATCCAAAAACTCAGCTAATTTTGGCTCCCTCTCACTTCTAGCCTCTAGTACACTTCCTCTAGATGCCATATACCCCAAGCTTTCCCTCTTAGCCTCTTGGTCCTTCCATTTATGCTTCATAGTCGATCCAACCTAGAGGATCCATCATATCCTCAACACTTGGTCTATCCTTCGATCCAACTTCATAAAGCATCACTGGAACTCATGCTCTACCATCCTCCTAAATATCACTTCGATTAGTGCACAATATTAGGATCGGTACCGATCCAATTGGATCAGACCGACATCGACCCAAATACTTTGCTCCAATAATCGTGGAAATTTCAAGGCATGTTCCTTTCATGCTCCAAAGCCTATCCTCCAAGTTTTGTGCGATGAACTTTGCTCCTGATATGCTCCGATCACCAATCTAAGTCATAAAACATGCACGACATTAGCAAATGAATCAAGCATAGCAAGCAGTTCAAACATAACAGCGAATCAAACATAGCAAATCATCTAATTACATCCAATATGAATATACAAATCATCCAATTTAATCTACCATCATAATTCTAACATAGATCTAATCTCACACATAGAATTTCATATCTAAATATACATATGACACTAGCCAATGATCTAATCCCAATGAAAACTTTAATTAGGTTAATCTAGGGTTTCTAATCTGAAATTACCTAAGTCTAATCAATTTATAGCTTAATTTGACAATTCTAACAGAAAATCGCTTAATTACAGCATATAATCCATCATAGACTAGTGGGAGATCATAACCATTCACCAAATCTATCAAACCTATGAAATATGATGAAGATCTGATCCGAACATCGACAGGTCGGATGAAGATGCAATCCAAATGACGAAATCAAGCTCCTCGTTGAAGATCAAGCCTCTAATTTGCAATTAGAGAGTTTTTGAGATGAAACCCCATAAGATGAATGGAGAATTAGATAGGATTAGAGTTTAAGGCTAATATCAAATGAGAAGAGAACTTTCAAATGGTCTCTCTCACCTCATATTTATAGCCAAACCTGATTAGACTAATGGGCTTGCTAATTCGGCCCATTAATCCCTTCTAATTCTGACCAGTAGATTTTAAAACTCAAAACTGATATAAATTAGAAACCACTTGTCTGATTTTTCCTATATTACCACTCTATGGAATGGGAAACCACCAAAGCAATGAAACAGGTTAGAACATCCAATTCGGCTTCTATCAAAAGTTATGGTAGAAATAAGATACCCAGGGGCAAAATGGTCACATAGAAATTCGAGAAAAATCAAAGATGTGTAAAACATCCCTATAAACCATATCCTTACATATTAGAATCATACGACTATAACTGAAATAAATAAAATTATTTTATGAGCCTCCGATACGTAAAATACGGGTCGCTACTCCCCCTTCCCCTCCCTCCCTTTAGGAATTTCGCCCTCGAAATACCTAAACAAACATAAGCAACCAAGGTTATCTCGCATGCCTACCATCCATTAGCAACCATCTAACAATCCAACTAAGTGCAGCCAAATCAACAATAGTAAGCAAAACCTATCCTAGCATGCAGAATTCTAATAGTATAAGATAAAATGGTGTAAGTAGATACAACATATGGGTCTCACCACTCGAAGAGTTCTCGATAGGTCTTCTTCATACTCTCCTCAGTTTCCAATGTACAATCATTATCATCCTCACTCCATTGCACCTTAACAAGCTTAACTATCTTCCTCCTAAGTTGTTTCATGTCATTCCCAATGACTCGATGCAGCTTATGAGGTCTTGAAACTTCTAGCTTAGCCTCTATCTTTTCTAGTTGATCTAGTGCTACCATAATACCTGAGTCATGCACAAATTTCCATAGATAGAAGATATGAAAAACATTGTGCACACCCATCATCTTCGGAGGTAGATCCACCCTATAAGCTAATTTCTCAATTCTCTCGATAATTGGAAAAGGTCTAACAAATCTAGGTGCTAACTTTCCCTTCCTACCAAACCGAACAACATTGTTTAGAGGATAAATCTTAACAAATACCATGTCTCCAACTGATAATTCCAAATCTCTTCTTCTCTTGTCTGCATATCTCTTCCTGACGATCTTGAGAGTAGTCTTCATTCGTTATCGAATGATCTCTACCTTCTTGGACGTATCTCTAATCATATCTAGACCAAGTATCGATTTCTCACCTGCTTCCCACCAACATGAAGGCGAATTACAAGGTCATCCATATAATGCTTCATATGGTGTCATGACAATACTCGACTGATAACTGTTGTTATAGGCAAATTCCACTAAATGCAAGTGATCATCCCAAGAACCTCCAAAATCTATAATGCATGCTCGAAGAAGGTCTTCCAAAATCTGATTCACTCTCTCGGTTTGGCAATCTGTATGTGGGTGATAAGCCATACTCAAATGCAGCTCGGTTCCCAAAATCTCTTGTAAGCTCTTCCAGAATCCACTAGTAAATAATAGGTCTCTATCGCTTACAATACTCTTTGGCACACCATGGAACCGAAAAATCCACTTAACATATAATTCTGCCAACTTGGATGCCATTCTGGTAGACTTAACAGGTATGAATCTTGCACTCTTGGTCAGACGATTTACCATTACTCAAATACTATCATATCCTGCTTTAGTCCTTGGCAGTCCATCTATAAAATCCATAGATACTTGTTCCCATTTCCATTTGGGAATATCTAATGGTTGTAGCAATTCACTAGGCTTCTTCTACTCAGCCTTCACTAATTGACAATGCAAACACTTTGAGATTAAACTTCCAATATCCTTCTTCGTTCCTTCCTAGTAGTAAGTCCTCTTCATATCCCTATACTTTTTTTTACCACCGAGATGAATGGTTAATATTGAATGATGGCATTCTTTTAACACTTCATCTCGTAATCCATCGACATACGGAACAAACAGTCTCTTATCCTTACGAAGCCAAGCAACTCAATCGATTTCGTACTGCTTCAAATCTTCATATTCTACTCCCATTTCAATCTTTTCCATGATCTCCACTACCTTAGCATCTTGTTTCTGACTAGTTGAATTCCTTTCAATGAGAGTAGGTCTGATCAATAAATTTGCTAGCACCTCAGGCTCGAGCTCACAACGTGGCCTGAAATCAAGTCCAACTATATACTCCATATGCTTCCATTCCAAAAATATAGCTCCCAATTCAACATATCTTCTACTCAATGCATCTGCCGCTGCATTATCTTCCCTGGAGTGTTAGAAATATCAAAGTCATAAGAAGCTAGGAACTGGAAACATCATGCTACCGAAGGTTAAGGTCCTTTTGAGAGAAAAGATACTTCAAGGATTTGTGGTCCGTGAACAACTTAAATCTTTCTCCCAATCGATAATGCCTCCACATTTTTAAAGCAAAAACAATCGCTGCTAACTCCAAGTCATGAGTTTGATAATTCCTTTCATTTGGCTTTAGTTATCGACGGGCATAAGCGAAACCTTTTCATTTCTGCATTAACACAGCTCCAAGACCAGTACTATAAGCATAGGTGTAGACTGTCGTCTCTTCATTTCCACCCAGAATAACCAATACGGGTGCACTCATCAACCTTTCCTTTAAAGTTACAAATGCATGCTCACATCTTACAACCCAAGTAAAAGTCTGATTCTTCTTGGTCAAGTTGGTCAACCGTGTTACAACCTTTGAGAAGTCCTTTATGAAGCGCCTATAATATCATGCAAATCCATGGAAACTTCTCACATCCATTGCATTCTTGGGTTGATTCCAATCCAGGATCGATGCCACCTTTGCGGGATCAACCACAACTCCTTGTCATGCACGACATGTCCCAAGAATCTCACTTCTTCCTTCCAGTTGTGACACTTAAAGAACTTAGCTCTCAACTTATGTTTTCTCAAAATCTCAAGCACAATCCTCAAGTGCATCTTGTGCTCTTCCTTGGTTCTGGAATAAATCTAAACATCATCCACAAACACAAGCATGAACTTATTCAACTGGTCTCTGAAGACTCTATTCATATGATCCACAGAGTATGTTGGAGCCTTGGTCAATCCAAAAGGCATCACCAACCACTTGTACAAACCTGATGGTGTCCTAAATGCAGTAAGAGGCACACTTTCTATAACCACTCTCAACTGATGAAATCCCATTGCCAAACCAATCTGAGAAAACACCTTTGCCTCATGTAACCGATAAAATAGGTCATCAATCCATGGAAGTGGATACTTATTCTTCTTCGTAACCTTGTTCGACTTGCGATAATCCACATATAGCCTAAGAGAAACATTCACCTTCGTTGTGAATCCAACAGGTGCAAATGAATTCTTTCCTCGGCTAATCATCCACTTGCACCTCTAACACTTTCTTCTCTCTAGGTGCCATACGCTTCAAAGGCATCACTATAGGTCTGGCTCCATCCACTAAGTCGATCTGAAACTCGATCTCTGTACAAGGCGGCAATCCTGTCACTTCCTTGAAGACATCGGGGTACTCTATAGCGATAGGCACGAGTGACAATCCTTCTTGTGGAATCTTAAGCGAATATAGAAAGCTGACCAATACCCTGTCCTCTGCTAAGCAGCGTATCACTACCTTGTGCCCTTCCACATTCTCAATTATCACCTCTAGCTTCTCGCAATCCACAACAGCCGCATACCTCTTAAGCCAGTCTATTCCAAAAATAATCCCGAACCCAACAAAATTAAGAACAAAGCAATCACAAATAAAAGAACATCCATGCCTCGATAAAACTAAGCCTCGAGAAATCATACAAAGACTAGTAGATCCTCCAACTGGTTTGGTCACAATCAAAGGTCGTTCTACTATCTCGGGTTCCAAACCTAATCTACATACTAGCTCACCATAGATAAAAGAATGTGAAGCTCTAGTATCAAAAAGATCTCTCACAGAAACATCATGGAAGGAATGCATACCTTGCACCACGACTCCTTTCCCCTTATCCCTAGCAGTAGGAGCACAAGATGAAGTCGAGACAGCATCTAAAGCATATGCCTTCACAATTTGCTTATCCTTGCTGTTCCAGACGATTCCTCTTCATCTGCCTAGGCTTATCACAGTTGAATAGCCGCCTTACATTCATTATCATAGTGACCTTTCTCACTACAATTGCAACAAACAACCTCACTCTTGCTCTTCTTCTGGCTCCCTTTTCCTTGATGTAATTGTGTTGCTGCTTCCTCTTTCCATTCCATTTCTTCTTATCCCACCCCCTTGTTGCATTTTTGGTTCCTCCTTTTCAGCAACAGCCACAATAACAGTCTTATTATTCGGGGACAAACTCTCATGTCTAAGCACTTTCTCAACAAGCTTCTCAAAAGACACCTCGATGTGGTCCACTGGCTTCTCTCCCAAGTGGTCATCCAATCCAGTAATGAACTTTTCATTCTTCTTCAGCAGTGTATCAATAAAAGACATCCCATACTTCGACAAAGCATCAAACTCCGCCACATACTCAGAAATAGATATCTCTCCTTACTTTAACTCAGAAAACTTCTTGAAAAGCACCAATTCCTAAGCTGGTGGAATAAACTTCTCTTCAAATCTAGCTTTGAACTGATCCCAATAAATCTGATCTTCCAGAGTAGTAATCGTAATAGCATTCTGCCAATTCATAGCTTGGCCTTGCAGTTGTCTTGAAGCAAGTTTCCTTTTCGTTGCATCTTCCACTTCCATATCACTAAAGATACACTCACAAGTATTCATCCAATCTTGCACTTCAATAGCTAATTATGTTCGCAAGAATGGGTTCCCTCCTAGAGTAGAATAATCCTTGCAAAGCTTGGCGATGTTGACTCTAAGCACTTGCATAGGAGCACCATCATCTAAAGCCGCGATGTTGACTCTAAGCACTTGCATAGGAGCACCATCATCTAAAGCCACACTATGAGTTGTTTGGGCTCTCCTCATCAACGAACCCATCATTGCATCGAACATGGCTTGAAAATCAGGGTAGCAGCTCCCGATCCCGCTCCTTCTTCCACTCCTGAAGTAGAGTTGTTCCTAATAGTGTTTCTTGTGTTCTGATTCATCCTTATTTGTAATAAGAATGATCAGCTTCATTCCAAGAAAAGCTGTAATGGTACTCAAGTGCATGTTATACTATATAATAATATTATAAAGCCTAATAACTTCATTAACAAGTACGCCCCGCCT
This sequence comes from Allium cepa, assembly GCA_030765085.1. Classification (NCBI taxonomy): domain Eukaryota; kingdom Viridiplantae; phylum Streptophyta; class Magnoliopsida; order Asparagales; family Amaryllidaceae; genus Allium; species Allium cepa. Next base: position 328,428,567 of record CM060940.1, read on the forward strand.
TATCATATACTCTCGAATTACGTTGGTTAACTCGGTACCAAAGCTCTAATACCAAATGCGACGAACACTCCATGCCACCTGCACATCAATGACCTAAAAGAGCATTGTAACCATGCCAAGATGATATGGAATGATCATTAAGGTTGAAATTTAAAGCAAAAAACCTGTTGCATATCTCACAGTGCATGGATAAAGTATAATTTAGAAAATATACAACAGAATATAGTAAGCCATAATAAATGAAAACAACATCTCCATTGAATCATGAGTTATGGTACAAATGTCATAATATATCAGTATAACATTTCCTTATTACATCCCTTAGAGTTTATAACAATAAACAACGGAAACTAGAAATATAAAGTAATCGCCACAGCTCCTCGTTGAAATCAAGCTTCTCGTTGAAGATCAAGCCTCTAATTTGAAATTAAGATGGTTTGAGATGAAATCTCATGAGATAAATGGAAAACTAGATAGGAGTTAGGGTTTAAGGCTGATATTAACCGAGAGGTAAACTTTCAAATGGTCTCTCCCATCTTATATTTATAGCCAAACTTGATTAGACTAATGGGCTTGCTAATTCGGCTCATTAATCCTAATCTAATTCTGACCAGCTGATTTTAAAACTCAAAATTGTTATAACTTCCTAACCACTTATCCGATTTTCCAATTGACCACACTACAGAATGGGAAACCACCATCCAGAAGCAAAGAAACGGGTTAGAACATCTAATTCGGCTCTTATCAAAAGTTATGGCATAAATAAGATTCTCAGGGGAAAAATGGCCACATAGAAATTCGAGAAAAATCACAGATGTGTAAAACATCCCTATAAACTATGCCTCAAAATATTAGAATCATACAACCAAAATTGAATTAACTAAAATTATTTTACGATCCCCCAATACGTAAAATACGGGATGTTAAATAGACAATATGTATAGAGTTTGTAGATAGAGATATATATAAATGTATATAACTAGAACTTATGAGGGGAACCAAAATCAATACAAAGCGTGATGTAAATATTTAAAATATAAAATAATTTGGAGTTACCGACTTTTACGATGCTAATATCCTTTTAAATTATATCCAACCCACCATCTTTGGATATAATATTGCTCGGTATCGATAGATTATATGATGGCATTTTCTGTTTCTGAATCATTATCACTTGATGGTCTATTCGAATCATCCCATATTGCATTGAAAGCCTATTTCCTTATCTCATTGAAAGTGTTCAAAGAGTACTTTGATTTCTTCAGGTTGGGATGGTCTCCTTTCAAATGACCGGGTTTATCATATTCGAAACACTTAACAACATTTTCATTTCTGGAATTATTGTTGTTAGTTTTCCAAAGTTTATTCGTTTTCTAATACTTCAAGAATTTCTTTAAATTCCTGGTCATAAACTCGATATCATCTTCATCAGCAGCATCATTTGGTTCATTATTGTTGTATGTACCATCGAGTAATAGTGATTTCTTCTCGTTTGCTTGATTCTCTTTCTAACTGCAACTTTACATCATAGGACATCAGATTACCAAATTAAATCTTCTATTTCATAGTACTAATACATTGGCTTCTTTAATTGTCAGAGTCTTTCGATCTCATTCACTAGAAAGTGAATTCAAGATCTTTTTGACATGGTCTTCTTCAGTAATTTTATTTCTTGATGATATTAATGCATATAATATATCTTAAAATCTAGAATACATATCAAAAATAGACTCATTTGGTTTCATTTCAAAATTTTGAAACTATTTAGCTAGCATAGATATCTTAGTTTGTTTTACTTTACTAGTGCCTTATGTGTGACTTGCAATGTTTTCCAAATTTCATATGTAGACTTATAAATAGACACTCGATTAAATTCATTTCTATCTAGGGAGCAAAATAAAATGTCCTTTGAGTTATTGAGTGCTTGTGTCTTTTGGTCTAATGTCCATTGTGAATAGTTCACTTTAGGCTTAGTGTACTCTATTTTGATAATGCTCCAAATATCTAAACCATTAGATTGCAAATAAAATTTCATCCTACAAGCCCAACATGCATAATTGCTACCATCAAATAGAAGGGTCTAGTGGTAGACTGCCCTCTTACGAAAGTACTAAAGAAAGTGTCACAAGTGTCATTAGCCATTTATACTTTTCAAAAACCAAGTTATGAATTTTTGAAAACCAGTGCTCTGATACCAAATGTTGAAAATGGGGGCTGTTTATATCACAGTGTGGGATGGATCTTAAAGCTATTTAAACACTAGAGGGGATGAAATATGTATTTCAAATCTATAAAACTAACTTATGAATTTAACACTGTATCTATTCAAATTGCAAATAGATATAAGTAAGTAATAAAGTAAAATGCAGTAAAGTACATAACACCTAGAATTTTATACCTGTTCGGATTAACTAATCCTACATTCAGTCCTACATTACACCGTATAGAATTTCATAATAATCGCTTACTTTCCACGGGTGGCAAGAACACCTTTACAGTCTTAACTTCATGCACTATAAGATACCCCCTCTTGATTTATCGAGCTATAAGAACACCCTCTTGGTTTCTCGGGCTACATGAACACCTTCTTCTCTTTACAAGCAACAATAGAGTATGGCAAGTAGTCGTATCTTCAATACAAATTCTTGTAGATATGGTACAGTGATATTATAGACCTCACATAGCAATATATATTTGAATTCTTTGAGGAATATGATGAAATCAGAGAGAGCACGATATTAATTCAAGTAGAAATTCTATGATATTTGTTGGAACTAGACCAACCCGCAGCGGAAGTGATGGGTGAATTTCAAAAAAATTACCCTATTGGATCTTTATTGGGCCTACGAAGTCTAACTGAATTAGAACATTTCTAAATTTCATTTAAATAAATCATTTATTTTATTTAAATTCAATTATATTAAAATATGAAATTAATTTTATTTGATTTAGTTTGTATATAAATGTATCATATACATATATGTGTAAATGTATGTGTAACATAATAATCCGTGAAAGGTATAATATGCCCATGTGTAGATGTTGGGATTTACATCGCAATGGATATATTAGCTCATTTTTTATGTCATGTATGTTGTCCAAATATGTGCATGTAAAATGTGTTACAAATACACACACACGTAAGTATAAATATATAATTTATAATATATGAACATAATACATTTATATATAGATAAATATATACATATATAAGGAGAGAGGGAAATTATTTATAATTCAAAATTAACATAGTTATGCAAACATAATTATTTTATTATTTTATTTTGTATATATTATGAATAAAATAATGTTTTCATTCATAAATAATTAACATAAAATAAATCTATTGATGAAATTCAAATTTTACAATTTTTGAAAATATAGGATCATAAAATAGAGCTTAGAAAAAATTTGGAGATTTTTCACAGTTGAAATATTATTATTTTAAAAAACAAATACATTTATTTCGACAATAATTATTTAATATAAAATAATATATTATTAAAAATTCAAAATTGAAAATTTCAAAAAGTCTAGGATCATGAATGAAAGGTTGCAAAAACTTTTAAAGATTTTTTCAATTAAATTATTATTTTTAATAAATTAAAATAGTTTTTTCAGAATAATATTAATTATTAAAAATAATAAACTTGGTTGAAAAAATCCTAAATGTTTTTATACGTTTCTAAAATGATATAATATATTTTTAAATATATAGTTGAATTTTTAATGTCAAAATTATTTTATATATAATAAACAATTCAAAAATTCAATAAATATTAATTTAAAAAAATGAGTATATTTATGATGACCAATTTTTGAATATCTAAATTCATATTATATATAAATAAGTGTACTAAATTTTTTAAATCATATATATATACATGCATATACACTATTATGAGAGAGAAATATACACTAATATGTGTGTATATATATATATATATATGAATTCATTAATAAATATATATAAAACAATTATTAATGACAAAACTTGATTTTGTACAGTAAACAACATTTGTCTATACATAAATCAAATAGTATAATAAAAAAATTATGCACATAACCAAACTGATTTGTGACAACCACATCTACTTACAAAATCTCACCTAACTAAACATATAGTAGCAATATATTTAAACAGATATGAAATTGCTCATTATAGGATCATAGAATATAATTTAATTACTCTAATATGAATTAAAATTATCAATTTAATGATGCCTCTGAATCCACGTTAAAGCAATGACTTCCTTCCTTTTACTATTCTTGATTCGTCAGATTGCAAGTCCGGAATCACCAACCTCTAACTACCAAATAATATTATTTTAATTTGAAATATATATGATAATTTTGAAGTGGATTAAGGGCTATGTTTTAATCAAGAATGTAGAAGGTAATGGCATCCAAAAAAGTTCATCATTATTTTTAGAAACACACACACACGCACACACAAATATATATATATATATATATATATATATATATGGGTTGTATTAGAGAGAAACGAGGAAAACCTTTTTTACCCATTCTCACATGATCTCAACCCATTATCTCCAAGCCAATTCCCTATGTTTTAGCCATTCCTAAACCTTCCCAAACTCAAATTTTTCAGCCCTAATGATGGGGCCTTAAACCTATCTAAGCCCAAGCCAAAATACTATGCAATTAAATCTAATTTAATCACTTATCGATATTGTATATCGATCGATATATTTATAACAGCAATAATCAATAATAACATTATTTATTTCTCAAATCATATTCAAATTTTATAATTAATATTTCATAAATATTAATTAATTTATAACAATTATAAACTAATTAAATCGTTCGGTCTTAAGGGAATTCATCATTTCGGCTGTGCAACTCTTGGGTATAAATTTGATCAGCGATTAACATCGAACTATTCTAATGATAACGTTCATACGTCACTTAGCAGGTGGTGTGACATTATGGCCAAATTTATCACTTACTCATTTTCGGTAAAAATCCAATTTTAATTTAATAAGCATTACCCGGTCGTGACATTAGCGTACACCAATTCTCTTCGTCAAAACTATATGACTTTGGACTTATGGAATTTGGTAATGGTCAAAATTCAAACCTCATCCACATTCAACATTGTAGTCCAAATACAAAATCCTTGGTTTAATAATAACAATTATTATTAACTAAATGCTCTAGCCAGAGACTTTGACTTTGAGTTGACTTGAGCTGACTATGATACTAACCGCATATAACTGAGGAGACGAATCCTCTCTTGAATAGTGCTTCACTTCCAATACTTCCACTCAATCCAACTATAGTCACTCGATGGACGCCATGACATGATTAGACTATACTCAAAGCAGACCTTTCATGTTGAAGATCCATAGTATTCTCAAGTCCGGAGAACTATGTAAATCAGTCGTATCGATATTTTCTTTTTAACCTTAGTTATATTAACCAACAGAAAACTATCCAGTGGTTTGTTCCATAGTTATCCAATAACTATTAGCACGTAACCCCTAGGTGCCCTCCAATAGTCATGAATAATACACTTCCCAACATTTGGAGAGAGTTATGTACTCTGGTCTCAACGGATACATCGATATCCAGTCTCGATGCATCGTGACTAGGAACATTTAAAATGGTATATTTGTTTCGTTGTGATACTCACAGTTACAACACTTTGTAACTACTATCATAAAATATACCATTTATGGGTTTTTATATTAAATATAATTTTAATTAAGTTAATTAATTAATATAATCACATTATATCAAGTATATAATAGGAAGAAAATAACTTTTATTTCGAACAGGATTGGTCGACGAGTTAGATATATGTAACAAATTACATAATTGCCCCTAGGGCTTACCCCTAACTCTATCAATATTGTGTGGTTTGCAAATCGATGAAGAATTGGAGTGAAATAGTATCGAGTTGCAAGGATAATGGAGAGTATGCAATGGAATCTTCTTACAAAGGTATGGAAGAGAAAAAGTATAAGAAAGAGGAGAGAATAGATTGGAAAATTCATTTTTCAGAGGGACATGTCCTTTAGTGAAGAAGTCACGGGAAAATCCCTTGGTTTAAATTTTAAAAAACTGATGACGCAAAGTATGTCGACATACTAGGAGACCATATGTCGACATATAGGTAGTTTTCAAAGAGAATAGCAACACTAATAAGCATTGCAGATTTAAAATTTCAAAATACCTTATATTTGTGGACTTTTTGTAATACGGTTGAGGTCAAGGGTTGATGATCTTCAAGTAAATTGCTATGGTCTCTTTAACAAGGAATTCTAAGACTCAACTCAAACACCTCTGTCCTTTCAGCATCCTTCTTTAATCAGTTTTGTTCATCCATTGCTCTAGTTAACCTTCATATGTAATCCATTTTCATCCACTGAGTTCTTGTTTGTCTCCGTAAATGTATTATTAATATATCTGAAATAACTGCAAAACTCGAAGATATGTTGGTAGTAATATTTATATGGTTGTTGTCTTCAAAATCAATACATAGGGTATTCCCATCTCATTGACATCGTGACATAATGGCATCATGTATAAAAAATATATTATAAATCATTATTCAAAATATCCATTTCAAAGATGTACCAAAATTCAAACCAAATTTAGTAATAATTTTGCGAGTAAAATATTAATTAATTTAAGCACACTAATTAGTGGAACTGATATGCATCCAACTGCATTGGTCGTCTTCTTAAAGACATAAGCGGCCGATGGATTATATCCATTCGAGTACAGCTATTAAAATCATAATTTGCTAATGCATTTGGAATCTATTCCAGATTTAAGCATCATCTCATATGTTAGGGTCTGTAGTCTTTTTGTGACTTATTGGCAACCGAGGAAATTGTTACTACTAATAATTCATTTTCTGAACATTGATATGAAACTTATAGATATTTAATGTGCGAAAATTCATATTAGTCATTCTAATGAGTTGTGTCCATTTTAGGATAGGTTATTTTTTTATCCTATATAATCAGTTTTCAAATTAGAGTGGATCGTATCCAATGTTATCCCAACTTTTGGCAAAGTTGAGATATCCAAAATTTACTGGAAATCAATAATTGCTATTCATGAATATCAGCCATGCATTGCAGGATAACCATGGATATCGATGAATTTTGTCCGAGTCCGGAACGGGCCACAATTGATAGGACACGACAAGAAAGATCATAGAAGTCTGCATCTCAAATTTCAGGTCAATCCGAGGTCGTATGCTCAAGTTATGATGGATTCAAGATAAGATGAATTGACATTGCTCGGTTCGAACCCATTATGTTCGAAACCATCATATTCGAAACCATCTGTTTCGAGCCCATCGTGTTCGAACCCAACTAGTTCGAATCCATGCGAAGAAGTGTCGTTCGAATCCATCAGCCGACATCATCCTTCGACTCCATCGGCCTCGACTCCACTCCGAATCCATCCACGACCTGACTTCGAATCCGTGAACTGAGCCTTACTTCGAAACCATCTAAGCCGCCTCGCCCCATGCTGTCTTCGAACCCAACATGATAAGTCAACTTCGAATCGATCCAAGGTGACGCATTTGGATCGATTCGAACGGACACCCTTCCAACGATTCGAAGACGACCTTCGAACCCTGTGCACGAAGCCACCCAGTAAACACGGCAAAGAGCTCGGATTCGACTCGTTCAACTCGGCGCAAAGCTTGGATCGAACCGAAGAAGGCGCTCCACGTCACCACGAAGTCGCGTGCTATGAAGGATTCGAAGCCATCGGTTCGAACACATGGGTTCGAACCAAACAGCTATCCCATAAACCCAAATTCGAATCCACCATATCTCCCAACCTGCTGATCCAAATGCCTTGAAATTTTCACAGATGCTTCCATACATGCTGACGAATGTCCACGCCAAATTTCACCTCGATTGGATGAATTATTGATCGGTTCGAATGGAGTTCGAACCGATGCCAAAGTGGGCCCAAACTTCCCGAGACCGTACGTATGGGCCCCCTCACGTGCCAGAAGAGGTCTCCCAAGTTTTCAGCAAGAGAGCAACAGCCTACGCCTATAAATAGACTCCCAGGTCATTCAGAAAAAGGACCGGACTCTCTTTGACAAGATCAAGACTCTGAAGCATCAAGACTCCACCAAGGCTCTACTTTGCACTCAACAACCACCGTTGTACTTGAATTTCAGAACTATAATTCATTGTAATCCGCTGTAATCGATTGTAATCAGCGAAGAACATCAATAAAAGGAAAAACCTTTGAAGTGGACGTAGGCCGGAGATAGCCGAACCACTATAAATCGTGTGTTCTTGTTTGCATTTATTACTTTGCTACTTAGATCTGTGATTTGTGTTTGGATATTGTTGATTTATATCCCAACACTGGTGCTTTCACATTCATCGGGGTTTGTGACCAATTTTGGTGCAAACATCCAATACTTACATAAAATTGATTCATTTGAAGTTTAAAAAATTTATGCTCATAACATAAATTAGATAACCACACATCTTAGATTGTTAACCCGCTTTTGAGCCAAAGTAGAATTCAACTGAACTTAGAAGATTGAAATAAGAATAAAACAATTTTCAGACTTGGAAACACAATTAGAAGGACTAAAAAAACAATATGGATAAATTTCAACCGAATTGGAGCTAAGTATATAGCTCGATACTGTGATGGCCCTGACTCGACTTCTGAAAATCTGCACCGAATATGACACTCGTATTCAAATGCCGTAGATCCAAACATCGAATCTGGTTCGTCGGAGCTTATAACAACATCATATGAATATAAAACAGCGGAAACAGGATGAATATCATGCATACATCACAGATACAACATCAACACAATATTCATTACTACATCGGAGTATTTTTTTTTTAGTACATACACCACAACTCCAAATAAACATCATAATAATACAACAGTGATCATATATCCAAAAAGTCTTCAAAGGAATGAAGTGATAACGAACTCCCAAAAACTAAACACCTGAGATCCCAAAAGCATCTAAACTATCTCCAAAGCAAAAGCTCCAAAATACTGCTAACACCGGAACACGGAAACCTGCTACTAGGACGCCCGTGTGAAAATTATGGGCACCTAGAGTTTAGAAAAGAAACAATAAACTTCGGTTCAGTCATGGGACTGGTATGAGTAAACAAAACAGTTGCTTTTAGATAAAATAAGATTTATAAAAGAAAATCCGGTATGCTTTTGGAAAATGAAACTACCATAAGACCTCCCGCCACACACACAATGCAATCGTAGATTTGGAGGAGATTTCTTCTTATGATAGTCAAATATGCTTGATACGAGAAAAGTTCTTTGATATTATTACTAGTACATAGTGTGAAAACATTTTGAAAGTATAATATTAATCTTAGCCAGCATAGACATTTCGTACTATGCCTACTATAGCTACTATATAAACAGTGGTGGCCACCATAAGTAAATGGCAGGTTATACAACTAAAACTGTACTGGGTTTGTATTGGGAATTGGATTTTCAACAAATGGTCAGGCTAAGGAACTTCCTACTGCCATATGGGTACGCTTCTGGCGGGACGTCCCGAGAACCTACCCGGCTCTCTGCCAACACAAAGGTCAGGTTACGTCTGTAACTAGGTAACTACTACTCGAGTATGCCACTCCCCGGTCCTTTGGGACCTTTATCCAAGGGCCCTCTATCACAAAGCAACAACCACACAGTAAATGAAATTGGAGCTACCATATAGGTAAATATCTGGGCTCCATACCATGACATCACCTTTTTCCAGAAGGAAATGACATACCCTAAAGGGCGCGACCCTCATAACCTTGCCGCATCTTTCCTGTTTTGCCAATTTCCAGATTGTGAGGTCCGATGAGGTCTCGTCCACAAAGCTACGCTTTACAAAAAACCATGCTTTGATCATAACTGATCAACAAATGATCATCAACACACAGCAGCACTCAGCATGCCACACTACCAAATTGGGAGTATATCGTTGATAACCTTCAATTACATAACCTCTGAGCTTGTACGTCTCAGAGAAGGGTGTTAAGCTAAGAGAATAAATTCTCCACCACCAACAGATACGTATTTGAAAGAAATCTGCTTTATACCTCAAAGTGTAGTGTCAGACACACAACCGTACAAGTCTGTTCCGGGTTCGAACAGAACCGAAGGCACTTCATCCAATAAAGGAATAAGCCCTTGCAAATCCGGGTATCCACAATCCCGATCGGACTTCCCATCACTTAGGGAATCTCTATACCGGAGCAACTCAGTGCAGAGACAATCGATAGGTTACCCTATCGTTTTCGAAGACACGTGGTCTTCATCACCGGTCTTCAAATGCTATCCATTTCGACATATCACTATTCGGAATGGGTATGACACAAAGGTCCTTTCCCGGCTAAACCGAATAGTGAGCGCTTAATTTTAAAACATGTGGATATATTAATCACAAAGATTCACATTCAGGGTTCGATGTGGTTTTCGGATAACTAACTGAGATCCGACTCCCTGTCGCATCGAAGTTAAATGCCGTTTTACGGGCAAAATGGGTTTTCACATCAATACAGAACAAATCACAAATCACGGTGCAGTACAGAGCAATCTACATCACACAGTATCACAACCAGAACAGAAATATCAATCTAGTGCACAGCAATAGTTAATTATTTTCAATCTATGTGAGTGTGATTTAATAGATTAATCACATAATTATTTTTTACTGATTATTTAAAATCAATGATTAATTTGGATAAATTAATTAATCTTAATTAACTTGATTAATTGTTTTTAATTAGTTATTTTAATTAACTGCTAATTATAATTAATCAACTTAATTTATCTAATTAACAAATTCTTAAATTACAAATAATTTAGAAACTTAATTGTTTATTAATCAATTTTAATTACAAATTATAAATCATTCTTAATTACTTTTCAAAACCATTAGTTAATAAAAATTATTTACCTTAATTATCATTTAAAAATCTTCTTTACACTTTGAAAATCAATTTATTGTTACATTGAAAGTTTTAATGTTAATTAACTTTAATATTTAACTTAAATTAATTACTTAATTAAAATATTAATTAAGGTTTTATAAAGCGTTGATATATACTCACTTAGTCGGTAACTTAAACAAGTTTTTAAATCAAAATAATCAACATTATTTACTTTGTTAATACCAAAACTTGTGTAACACTATAACTTGAAATTAATTTGGGCCAAACCCATTTTTAAAGTAACCCGAGCAAACCCATGTTTTTACTCGAGTCAAACTCGAGTTTCACACCTGCTTTCCTCGAGACAATCCCCAGTCTCGCTCTTCTTCTTCCTTCCTGTTCTTTTTCTTTCTTCTTTTTTCTTCTAGTTTAAGTTTTTTTTCTTCTTAATCAACTGCTGAAACAACCCACACGCGAGCGCAAGAGGATTCGAATCATCCCACCTTTTTCTCGTGTGCTCCTTCGAGTTTCTCTTCCTAACGCACCTATCTGAAATGAGATCGACGTCATGCACGTGCACGACGTCACGCCGCCATTCTTGTGGCCGTCGCGACCTTCGGCAAGTCACAATCCACCCCCTTACTCGAAATCGAAGCTCAATTCGAAGCTCTCAATTCGAAGCTATCAACTCGAAATCAAAATTTGGCATTTTGGTCGAAAAACTACAATCAACATCACCAACCAAAATGCCTCGCCACCGCATCTCAGACCACCAGCGACGTCGTAACTTCGGCCGCAGCACGTCAATACTCCGTGCTACCCTCTTCCATCATCGCGTGCAACTCGGTGCCTCCGAGGTGATGAAATTACTTCGTTTCCAATCCACTTTGAAACTACAAATGTAACCCTACGTTGGATTCGTTCGACAATCTCGTGCATTCGAAAAAAAATTCAGCAATTTTCTCGACATCACTAAAGCTCAAACAAGCTTCAAGCCAAATTTCAATGATTACAATTGAATCGTTCACCAGGAATTAAGAAAAATGCAATTATGGCTTAAATTCGAACTGCTCTTAAACTACTTAAGTAAAAATCATCATATTGCTTTTGAAAATCATAATTTGGTATGTTCATTCAAGTTATGTGATCAATTCAACGATTTAACATACTTAAATTTATCATAAAAATTGGTTTTACTGTAAATTTTTGGTTACAGGGTTAACTTCTTCATGATCAAGCATAAAACAGAATTTAATTCATAGATGATGTTTTAAACTAACTTATTTGTTGCAAATTGAAATCCATCAGGGATTAGAGAAGTGAAATTTAAAGTTTTAAACTTGATTGTACCTTGTATCTTTTAAAAACAGAACATAAAGAAGACAAACAATTATATCCAGAACAAACATAATTAACATACATGAACAATTTCATCTGTATATAGCCATAACATCTACACAGTTTGAATCATGTTTGAATCTTTCCAAAATATGTTCACTCGCCTGGATTTTTCCTGAAACAAAGAACTTCCCTTGTTTTGAAAACCCTACAGATATTCTGCTTTTAAATTTTTTTCTGTTTTGTTTTGTTAGGTAAACTGAGTTTGAATTTGTAAAATGATGTTTGCTTTTATTTTTTCTTTCAGGCTTTGCTACATTTTTTGATGAACGAATGAAATGAAACAAATATGCATATGTATATATATAAAGAAGTTAGGGCAGGTAGGGGTTTACTGGTGTAGGCAAGTCTTCTTTTTTTTTCTTTGATCGGATATTTATTATTATTATTTTTCTTCCTTGTTGACTAAGCCAATTCAATTTCGGCTGATATGATTTTGCATATGTTGAGAAGATGGCATTTAATGCTCATGCTTCCATCCTTGTTAACATACAATCTTAATTTGATTTTTATAAGTACTATTTTGTTTTGTTTTACAGATTTTTTTTTCTTGTTTATATTTCTACATACTTATACTTAAATGTATGTTCTTTCTTTCCTTTTTGTCTTATCACTTTGTAGTGCAAATGAATTTCCATGTCATTCTATAACCACATGATTTTATTACAACATAATCTTGAAATATTTTCTATTTAAAGTTAACTATCAACATCAAATTTTATCACATTTTTTTTGTGGTTTAAGATAATTCCTTGTTTGCTATATTTTTTTCCTTTATTTATTATTATTTATATAAAGCTTAAACTATCAAATATTTATTTATATCCATATAACTTTATAGTATTAATATTAATAATATTTTATTTCTCTTGAAAATTTTCAAATTAATTTTAAAGTTCAACCAATTTACCGACTTTAAAATTCAAAATTTTGGGATGTTATAGATACCGAACTATATAGGTCGGTACCGAAGTATCATTTCCTCCTTATTCTACTTTTCAAACTCCATACATTCGAACTATATAAGTCAATGCCAACCTATCATTTTCCCCATTCCACTTTCCAAACTCCATACATCTCCTACACTGCTATGACTACTCATGAATCATGATAAAATGGTTTCCCATGGTTTGGATGAGCAAATCCAAGGATCGATGAGAAAAAAGCAAGAACATAGCTATTAGAAAGATCGTTGTAGTCAATCCAAAGTTGATATAAAAGAGCTTGAAACACATTGGACATAAGATGGAAGAGAAAAGCAAGTAAAATAATTCAATTTTCACCAAGATCACTAGGTCAGTACCAAGCTAACATTGGTCGGTACCAAGCCATGATCTTAAGTCGTGGGACACCGGTCTCTCTAGCACAACAACGGGTTATCTGCGAGACCTCAGTGCAAGTGGGCTTCTGACCCGTTACCATTATTTCCCTATAAATACAAGTCTAGCTGCAACCAAAATGGGATTTGATTTCTCTACCATTGGGGACTTCTTCTTCTTCATCCTCTACCTCTTAAACACTCTAGAAATTCCATAGTAAATTTGAGATCCACTAGATTATGGTCAGATCTGATATAACTCATTATATTTAGGATAGAAGACAATAAATAACAAACTATAAAGTGGACGTGGACCAGAGATTGCCGAACCACTATAAAAATTCTTGTATGCCCTTTTACATTTCTACTATCTTTACTTGCTTGATCTGGGATTTCTACTGCTTTTAGATCTATTTTAAAAGGACTAGCACTTTCGCTTGATATTTGGGTGTTGATTCATTTTATAGGTTAACATATTGGTGCTTTCATTAAGAATACTAGATCTGTAGGCTTAAAGTTTGAATTTGATATTTAGAGAAGATGAAGAGACTTAACACTAGTTATAAGGTTGGAGGAAGCCAACCAGAGCACAATGGCAGCTAAAAGGTGTCCTTAAATTCTTAACAATCTATCTACTTAACTAGAGAAGAGATAAAGAAAATGATGAAGCAGATACAGGATGGATTAATGACTCGACAATAGGAAATGCACAAAGGATTTTTTCAAAGGATGGGACAACAAGGAATAGCTAGAGCTATAGGAATTCAGAAGCAAGTGCTAAGAGCTATTGTAGGAACAACTAAAGTTAGAGCGGAGCAAACTGGAATGATGCCCCCACAAATAGTACAACTCGGTACCGATACAAATCAACTCGGTACCGAGAGAATGATACAGGGGAGCAATGCTGGTGTGAACTTGGAAAGTGCTGGAATGCAAGGAGAAAACAATGTCGGGGATAGAATAGCAAATCAGTATGCAAATGCTCAACAGCTAGAGGAATATGTGCCAGAGCTTCCCTATAGGAACAGAGGACAGAATGAACTCAGTGAAGCAGGTAAGAACGTTAATGTGCAACCAAAGGAGTACATGCCAGACTATGTGAGAGAGTATGTCCAGAGTTCCTTGTAGGAACAGGGGCATATCATCACTTTTGGTCGAAGACCATCACTGGACGGCGAAAACTGAACTACTGAGTTGGTAAGGAGGATAATTAGGAGTGGATCCCCAGATTAAACCTTAGAGGATGTGAGCAGGAATTCGTTAACTTCTAATATCCGAAATGCAAGGAATTCTCCCGATTTCAAGTTTACGACGCTAGAAATTTACGACGGAAAGACGGATTCAATGGTTCACCTGATGAGATACATCCGACATATGGAGGTGTTGGGTGCTTCTGAGGAGGTATTGAGACGGTGCTTCCCATTATACTTGATGGACTTGGTGGCGATATGGTTCAAAAAACTGGAGAACGGGTCCATAATCACGTGGACCGATTTGGTAATTAAGGTCTTAAGACAGTTCAGAGTTCATGTCTCATGACCGAAGAATTGGATGATGCTATCAAGTGTGAAACAAAGGCCCAAAGAGACCTTGAGAATTTGTTTGACAAAGTTCAATGCGGCAGCTGTAGCCATCGATAAACCGGATCCATCTATAATCTTAACAGCGGCAGTATCTGAAATCGCGAGCCAGACCGACTTCAAAGTTGCAGTGTAAAGGGATTCACCAATGGATATTGCAGAATTCTACCATGAAGCTAAGAGATATTTGTGTTAGGAAGACGCCAAAGTTGAGGATGCTGAAATTAATGTTGTGGATGGTAGACGATTGTCTGAAACACAAAGCAGAAAGGACAAAGGAAAGAGGAGCTGATGATGACTTCGAACAACCAGCATGGTATAGGAGGCAACCGAAGTTCTCTTCTTACACTGAACTAATGAAACCCCAAAGAGGATGTATCTAGACACTAGGGGTCAGATCCCCTATCGAAAGCCAGCTAAGAGAGAGCCCATTAATTTGGAGCAAAGATCTGGAAATTTCGGCACCTTCCATGAGCTGGATGGACATGAAACGAATAAGTGCTGACACCTTTATGGTACGATAGAAGAAATGACTCGAAGTAACTAACTGCAGTAGCATGAGGAATCGAACTGCAATAGTGCGGCCGGAGCAACCACCATTTACCGCAATCACCTCAAGGAACAACCAGGGATCTAGTCTGAGATTTGAAATCCCATGATCGGGATGGTCGAGAGTCAAATTCAATTCCCTTGCTCTTCTTTTTATTACTTGAAAAATCAGGATAATAATAACCTCGGACTGCTTACACGTATACGATGCCTAGATTGGTCTTTAGGCATGCGTTGAGTCAAATGTCTGGATGATTATTTAGGACAATAATAACCTCGGACCGCTTACATGTATGAAGATTCTAGATTAGTCCCTAGGCATGCTCTGAGTTGGATGTTTAGGATGGATAATTAGGATTTCTACTTATTTGCTTTGGTTTGAATATTTAACTTTAAAAAAATCTACATTGAATGTGATGAGTGATATTGATTACTTTAGCTCTCATTCGGAGAGATGGAACTGGAGTGCAGTGTGAAAATCCCCTCATCGGAGAGCGAGCAAATGAGCTTGTACAATATTGATTGCTTTAAATGTTGTTCGAAGAGACAGGACCGAAGTGTGGGGTGCAAGTCCCTTCACGGAGAGCGAGCAGATAGGCTCGTATGACATTGATCGATTTAAGTCCTGTCCGGAGAGATGGGACTGAAGTGTAAGGTGAAAGCCCCCATGCTGGAGAGCAAGTGGATGAGCTTGTACGAAAAGTAATTCCCCTCATTGGAGAGTTAGCAGATGGGCTTTCTTGGTCGTCAGGTCCTCTCGCCAAAGAGCAAGCAGATTGGACTTAGTAAGAATCTAGATAGATCGAAAACCTTGATTGGGCGACAAGATGACCCAAAGAGATCAAATCCTAGATTGGAAGATCAATGGTCCGGCAAGACCAAGTCCTAGAGTGGATATAGATTTGACCAAAGGATTTGAATGCCTTACAAACAGAGAAAGGAAGACAAGTCTTGGGAAAACGTAGGATGGCTTGGATATGTGAACGACACTTTCGGATAATTCATCGAGATTGGGATCAATGAATAGCCAAAGAACTTAACTATCAAAGACTGATTGTTAGAACTTGTTCTTGAGCAAAGCACACCTTATATTCGAATGACGTACTTTGGGGGGCACGTGTTAACCCACTTTTGAGCCTAAGCATATTTCAATTGGACTTGGAAGATCGAAACAAGAATGAAATAATTCGTAGATTTGGAAACATGATTAAAAGGAGTAGAAAAACAACTTGAAGGAATTTCAAATGAATTAGAGCTAAGTATATAGCTCGATACTGAGCTATATAGGTCAGTACCAACCTATCATTACCCCCCCCCCCCCAATTCCACTTTCGAAACTCCATACATCTCCTGTACTGCTTCAACTACTCATGATCAAGTGTTTTCCCATGATTTGGATGAACAATTCTAGGGATTGACAAGAAGGAAGCAAAGAATGCAACTATTGGAAAGATCACTAGAATCAACCCAAAGTTGATTGAAAAGAGCATGAAATTATTGGACAGAAGATGGAAGAGCAAATCAAGTAAAATAATTCATCTTGCACCAAGTTCTATAGGTCGGTATAGAGCTAACTTAGATCAATATCGAGCTACGATCTTAAGTTGTAAGGCTTTGATCTCTCTAGCACAACATCGGGCTATCTCCTAGACCTCGATGCAAGCAGGCTCTAACCCATTACCTCTGTTTCTTTATAAATACAAGCATGACTGCAATCAAAATAGGATCTAATTTCTCTACCATTGGAGACCTTTTCTTCTTCATCCTTTACCTCTCAAACACTCTAGATTCTCCATTGTAAATCTAAGATCTACAGTGTCACGGCCCATTTTTCCATACCCTTTGTATCGACAATAAACCATACATGTCCAACTCAAATTGCATGAAAATACGGAACATGAAGGGAATAAAGAAAGTAAGACAGAATAGAATCTCACATGAATGGAATAACATATAACATTGATCAAATATCTTTACAGTGGAAAAGTTTTAAAATACATATATCATAGTCTAACCTAAATTCAGCCTAGACGGTTATAAACATCTGTCCTTACAATTGCTAACAAAATTCAACTAGAACAACTAAGTACAGTGGATAATGAAATATGTCTATACGTAGATGAATATCCCCAACTCTCCTCTGGAAACTCTAATCGTCTTCGACTAACCTTGAAACTACTCGGATCTGATCCGAGTGTTGAAAATACCCGGATCAGGCTTGATAAACCAGCGTGAGAAAAATTCAATAATAAATGACAGTGTCATATATTAGCCTTTGAATAAAAATCCTTTGAAAAGAAAGAGTATCTCATAAGACCACGCCCATACATAAACACGGACAGGTTTTTACCTTATGATAACTAAAACACTTTTATATCGAAACCTTTGATATTATTTCTAATGACGTCTCTTTGAAAACAATTGCATATAAACTTATTAATCTTAGCCGAAATTGCTACCATTATTAAATTCCAGCATACTAGGCTCTACAAAAAAAATCGTAGGTTCTTATTGGAGAATGGATTTCCATACAAATGACCAGGTGAATGATCTACATTCTGAATGGGTATGCCTCTAGATGGATGCCCCGAGGAACAGCACAAAGGAAACTCTGCCAACACAAGACCGTCCTACCTTTGTAACTAGATAGTACCAAATATGTCATCCCCCGGTCGTTACCGACCTTTAACCGAGCGCTCGTTTTTCCATACACCACATTAATTTACATCCCGGACGTTATAGCGGGAAGAAATATATCTAGAAGGGGATGACATAGGCCAGGTAAGTTGAAGGCACTGGTTAGCCATCAGGGCGTTCCTTTCGATCTGTTCCACCTCTCACCTAAGAAAAGAAAACATAGGCCATGTAAGTTCAGGGCACTGTTTGCTCCATCCCCAACCTTAGTTAAACACCTTGTTTTATCTTTCCGGATCTCACAGACGGGACAAATGTACTTGTCTTTTCTGCATACTTAGATATCAACTTTATGTTGGAATTGCTTATAAAGATTCCAAATTATCTTTCAAACGATTAATTTTCTTTTTGTAAAACATTCACAATTGATTTTCTAAAAAATCTTTATGTTTAAACTCTTATTTAAAAAGTTATGCCATTCGAAGCATAACCTGCGGAAAGTGTTATATAAGCTTATTTGATTAAATCAACTTCTAAACATTCGATAATTTATATTTTTCAATCCAAATCTCCTTTAAATCATTTAAATATATTTATCAAATTTATTCCGTATTTTTTCATAATTAAAAACGTTTGTTTAAACAAATTTCATGTTATGGTCACATAACTGCACCAGCGCAATTTTTCTAGAAAATTATTTTGGGCTTAATTCAAAATCTACAAGGTGAAATCTTGATTTCTTTCTCCATTTCAAAGATATGGATATAATAGTCCGGAATTTTCTTTTCTCGAAGAATTTCGAGCTATATTTCACTCTATACACTCATTTGAACTTTTCGGCGCGAAATCGCGAACTACCGTTGCATGACGCGTCTAGTTTTAACTTATTTTTCAATACTTAAAAAAATCTATTCAAATTGGATTTTATCACTTATAAAATCATTACAAATCATTTTAAATCAATAGTTTCACTTTTAAAAGTATTTAAAATATATTTTCACTATTACCATATTATAATATTATTTTAATATTAAATTTTAATTTCCAATTTCAACTTAATTTCAATTCTAACTTCAAATTAACACATTTAAAACTTAGATTTCAAATCTAATTTCAATTTAAACTTCAATTCATCCTTAATCTCAACTTCAATTTTCAAAATCGATTTCAATTTCAATTTCATTATTCATCTCAATTTTAATTTAACTATCCTTTTCGAACCCATTTCACTTCATATTTCATATTCTCTTTCATTTTAAATTTAATTTCACTTCTAATTGAAAAGAGACTTATTTTTTCAAAGTATCATATCACCAAAATTGGGTCTTATTTAACAAAGGGATTACTTAATCAAAATGAGCATGATCAAATTTAACATTTATCACTAACATAATTATGGCCCGTACATAAGTTAACATGATAAATAATCATAACCATAAACACTTGCTACTTATTCAAACATAACACAAACAAAACCAGACATCCATAGATACATTTTAATTGGGTGTATACTTGCATGTAATAAGATGACTATAATAACAAAATCAAAATATGATCTTTTAATAGCGATGAGAATTTTCTCACCTTTAACCAAAATCGTTTCACTTCCTACCAACATTCTTATCCAAACCAACACTTCATTAAACATTTCTAAACCTTATCATCACCATGCTTCCAAGTGCTCGACCATCTCCACCTTTACTTGCTTTGCTCACGGCCAAGACCCTTAAACACTTTCATCCTCATGGCCTAAGGCCATTTTTTAAGAAGAGAAGAAGAAGAAGTTAGAGAGTAACCAGTGTATTGGTGCTTAAGCACTCTGCTATTTTTAACTCTCCCACCTCTCTTAAAGAGAGCAGCCATTAAAATAGCTTAAAAGAAGAAGAAGAAGATGATAATGATTTGTGTGAAAATGGAAGAGGTATGCATGGATATTTACAGGAAAAGGTTTGAAATAAAATATTATTATGTAAAATGAACAAAATGCCCTTTACTTACTTTTTAAGAAATCTTACTTTTTTCAACACTTAACATCACATTTCAAATCATGTTTTATGTCACTTTAACTTAAGGAGTAAGAAAAGTAAAGTAATAATTATGTTTGCTTTGATTTGACATATTTTGTCCTTTTGTGTTTACTTTTGCTAATTGTTTTCTAAACTTGTTTATTAAAAGTAAACTTGATTAGTGAATTAAATAATACTTATACTATATATGTTCATATATAAAAAAATAAAGGTGCAACAACGTTGCAACAACTTTTAATCGACAAAACGTAGATTTTCGACAAAATGTTTTACGGTCACATTTTGACATTTTAGCTAAACTATTCATTTATGTAAACCAAATTTAAAATAATATTTTTAACTTATTTAAATAAATTAAAACATATCTCTTTATATTTTAAAATCATATTGAATTAATATCAAAATCTCTAATTTTACATTATATGTAAAACTGACAAAATGCGACAAATTTTGGTTATTTTTGTAAAACGATTATTAATATACTTTTAAATCTTTTAATATACTTTTACTATCTTTATTAGATGTTTTTAATAAGAATCAACTTTTCAAATAAATATTTAAATCCACTTATTTAAGCCTTTATTTATTGTTAACAAAACTTAACTTTTGTTGATTTGTTCTACAATTCAAATTTATACTTTTTAATTTATTAACTATAAGAATAGATAATTATTTATTATATATAACATATTTATTTAAGTTTTAAATTCCTTTTAAATTTAAAAACAAACGAAATCTATCATTTCTGAAGTAGCGAAATTATGGGTCGTTACAACTATATTGTGGTCCTAATATAACTCATTGTACTTCGAAGAGAAGACAATGAATAACAAACTATTAAGTTTACGTAGGCCAAAGACTGCCGGACCCCATAAAAATTCTTGTGTGTCATTTTACTTTTCTGTTACCTTTACTTGCTTGATCTGGGATTTCTACCACTATTACATCTATTTTAAAAGAACTGGTGCTTTCGCTTGGGTGTTGATCCATTTTCTAGGTTAACATTAACTATTTAAGATCGAGGTTACTTATCAAAGTTCGATTACTCCTTATCAATATATCGTTATGTATCATAGGGAGGAATGACCTTGAGATTGAATTTCGTTCATTTTTAGGTACTTCTAGAACTCTTTTTAATATGCTCACCTATTCTATCAAGTCGAATTTTTTTTATTTTCCTTGCATGTTATATTTTCAATTTGCATGCTATGCTTGCTATTTCCATTTTAATTCCATAAACTTATCAAATTTATGCTACTTGTGTAAAAATACACACGTTCATGTCTGTGATAATTAATCGGTGAATTTAACGAAGTAAGTGGATCCATTTTGGTATCGGTAGACCTTGAATTGAATACATGCATCAAACTAAAAAGTTCATCAACTCTTTCACCACACCTACTGAATGAGAGCTTACCCGTAATTACTTGAGATACAATTCGCCAGTATCATTGATTCATCATCATATAATCAAAGAATTCTTTTCTCAAAGATATGGCCTAGTCTATAATTCCAAGATGCAACAATGTTGCAACAACTTTTAATCGATAAAACGTTGATTTTCGACAAAATGTTTTACGGTCACATTTTGACGTTTTAGCTAAACTATTTATTTTTGTAAACTAAATTTAAAACGAATTTTTTTACTTCTTTAAATAAATTAAAACACATCTCTTTATATTTTAAAATGATATTTAATTAATATCAAAATCTCTAGTTTTACAGTGTATGTAAAACTGACAAAAAGCGACAAATTTTGGTTATTTTTGTAAAATGATTATTAACATACTTTTAAATCTTTTAATATACTTTTATTATCTTTATTAGATATATTTAATAAGATTTAAATTTTCAAATAAATATTTAAATTCACTTATTTAAGTCACTACAACAAACAGGACCTTTAACAGCGTTTCAAAAACGCTATAAAAGATATTAACAGCGTTTTTACACACGCTGTATATTGACATATACTTATATGTCGGAGATATACAATGACAAGGAATAAACGTTGTCAAATGTCCTTTTTTACAGCGTTTCCCTGGTGTCATGAAATCATTTAACCGCGTTTGGTCTAATTTAACGGCATTTTTAAAAAACGCTGTTAAAATAATTCAACGGCATTTTTAAAATGCTGTCAAAACATTCAGCGGTGTTTAAAAAACGTCATGGAATGTTTTAACAGCGTTTTAAAAACGCCGTTAAATTGTATTTGGTTATGTTTTTAGAAACGATTTAACGGCATTTTTAAAACGTTGTTAAAACATTCAATGGCGTTTAAAAAACACCGTGGAATGTTTTAACAGCGTTTTAAAAATGCTGTTAAATTGTATTTGTTGTATACAAAGCTAAGTCAATTAGGTTTTTTTACTTTTCTTTAAATTTCATTTCAGTAAGCATTGGTCACAATGTGTATATATACCACATTTCAAAATTAGCATATTATATCAAAACCACATTTCAAAATCAACATATTGTATCAATACCACATTTTGGACACATATTTGATAACCAATGTATGAAATTTCATAATCAAAATACACAATATTCTTACACCAAACGTAAATAGTTCGTCATCAATAGTTCATAAACAAAATATAGAACAAGTTGCAATAGCAAAACAAAAGCAAGTAGTACATACATTGAAACCAAAAAGTAGTTCTAGCAGCAAAAATAACTTCGATTCATAACTTGTTGCAATCTTTTTTGCGTCACAGTCATCTATCTACCTATAAAGCAAAAGTAACGCTTGAGAATCAAATCACAAAAAAAGTGTACACAAAGTTAAATCAGATTCATAATGCAAACACTAAATATTCATCGCACTATTTCATTAGGCAATTGACTAATACAAAGTATACAGCATGCCATAAAATCAAGTAGCATTTACAAGTGAAGTAGAGTAAAAAATAATAAACGAACTCGGTAATTTACTTGGAGTAAAATCAAGCTGCATATTATCGACGTATGAAGTGGTCTGTTAACAACATCGGTAAACTAGTCGTTGATGTTGTTAACTAAGTGGCCCTCTCAGTATACCAATATAGGTGTAGTCGGTTTTCAAAAATTAGACTCGGTTTTTAAGTTGGACTCGGTTCTTGAAACCGAGACTCGATTAAATTGAGTCTCAGTTGAAACTGAGACTCATCTAAATTGAGTCTCGGTTTAACTAATACTCAGTTAACCGAGTCTCCATTGAAACTGAGTTCAGCTAAACCATGTCTCATTTTACTGAGGCTTAACTAAGTTTGAGACATAGTTAACAGATACTCAGTTAACTGAGTCTCAGTTAAACTGACACTTAACTGAGTCTGAGACTCGGTTAACCAAGTCTGCTTCTTTGAAAAAATTGGTACCCAGATCAACTGATTCTCAAACACCTCAGCAAGACTGTGGTCTAAGCATTCAGTAACAACCCTCGAATCCAGTGCAGCCACATATTGTATACCACGATAACATGACAAGCAAGTGAAGTACAGATGTTCAACTTCATGCATCTAATTCTAACCATATGCACTTAGTTACACAAACCAATTTATCATGCGAAACTTCAAACAAAACAATGGCTCGGTCTTACATTCTAGTGTTGCTAACACTAGATCTGGTGTTGCTACCACCTGTGCAGTCCATGCCCCGCTATTACCCCGCTATAGATCTGCTATATCTCATAGCGGATTTCTACCACTACGATTTTTTCATATAACCTCAAATATAGCCTTTCCGCTTTAAGCCCTACTATTTTCGCTATATCCCGTTATTCCCGCTATATTTCGCTATTTCTGCTACATCTTTTTTAAAAGAAGTAAATTAAAAAAATGATATTTATACGTTATAAAAATTATGAAATTAATTTATTTAATCGAATTTTTAATATTTTCAAAAATGAAAATAATTTAATATTCTACTAAATTCAATTATGTTATATAACAGTTTTACGTTTATTTACAGTATATTCGCATATGAATAAAATTATTTAAATATTAATTATAATTCAATTGAATGTTAATTTTTCATTTAGTTACCATTTATATTTTTTTTAAACATTAAGTACGAGTTTTATATGCTATTTTAGAGTCATCCGCTATATCCCGCTATACCCTCGTTGTATCCCCGCTATGACTTTTTGCACCTCCACAGCATTGAATATGCCAAGTGCTTTAACTGCACAGGCCGCCACCTATCTAACATTGTATAATTGTATGTAAAAATGAAGAAATATTATCTCCCAAGAATCATTTAGAACATGATAAATGCTACGCTAATAACTTAAGCCCTTTATATGAAGCACGCAAACGACATGATCTTAGGCATGCATGATCATACTCTGACTGCACAAATTCATGAAGTAGTGAATTTCTTTCTCCTATGTCCCATTGTTGCCAAGATAATGCAAGAGGGTATGCAGCAGCAGAAAGATATTTGTATATTAATCCTTCCCACCATTGATAACTAGCTAAGGCATTGATTTCATCAATAAATCTGTTATATGCATCTTCATACCTGTAATTCAGATCCCATAAAATCTCAACTCATACAAACAAACTGGCCAAACTAAAAGATGTTTTATAACAGGAGATTAAATTTATACACCAAGTGGAAAATAAAGGCCCAAACTAAGAGTGAAAACTAGTAAATAACTACAAAGGAAAAACATATACAATCTCCATTACTTCAACAAGTGGCGAATGTGGAAGATTCCATGGTTCACTAAATGTATTTGGACCTATAAAATACATTCTATGAGCATGGTTTCATGACTCTTCAACCCTATTGGTTTCCAGTACCTAAATGCAGGATTACAAGGTATCAAGGGTCAAGACAATGACTAATAAGGCTAGGAAAACATTAAGACAATACCATGCTAGAGACCGCAAAAATACCTCATTTAATGATTCTAAGAATGGGAATGAATGATCAATCTGTGAACCATGCTAAGTTGGGGCTGGCCCAGGTAAATTTATGCCAGAAAGTTTCATCCTTGCAACACTTAATACTACAGCTAACAATACAAGTAGACCGACAAGAAGAAGACTAAATAACCATTGTATAATGACTAACTTCACTTGAGTACTGACAGTTACATTATTCTCTTTACACGGTATCAGTGAATATGTATGTTATTTTTGCAAGATGTGTATAAATGGCTATAATGTTTACATCAAATAATAAATCTATGCCACAGTAATATTATTTAATTTGTATTTTCCTATATTTATTTGCCTTTACATGTTGATTCTAAGATTGTATTATGGTATGAATATTTACCTTTAAAAGATGCTTACGATTTTGAAGGCAATTGCAAACCAAAGAGATGAATAGGGCCAACTGTGCATGCTCTGTTTGAGCCATCGGATCTGTGTTTCCTTTACAGACCTCTATTGTACGTAGACATAACAACCCTATATCAGTCTCAGCTGCGCTCCATTTCAAAATCCAGTCATCCCACTGCAAATGCATATTTGTTTTGTGTCAAAATTCATACTTTTGAAATTCAATGCAGTGTCTATTAAAGAGTACTTACAGCTTGTTTCAGATCGTTATATATTTGTTCATGGTTCCTTTGTAGCTGCTATTGTGCAATCCTCGTTGCTAGGAGATCAATAGGCTGATGTATGAGATCTACTAGTTTTCCTGCATATCTACGTGCATCACTTGTTCTTAATTGGAGAATTCTTTACCTGAGTATTCCTATGTTATATTACAACTACTATATCTATCTTTCTTTCTTTCTTTTCTAGACAGCTAAATTGTAAAATAACTTATGATCACTACAATTGCAAAGACAACAAGGAGTCAATGATCACTGCTGATATAGTAAAGTCTTAGGAATATATTGCATTTAAATTTACTGGAAGGATTATAGAAATCAAGAAATCTACTCCTAATAATGCAATAAACTAATATTCAATGCTGACATCATCTTAAATAAGTATAATATTTTCACATCACAATACAAGCATATATAGACACTCAATAGAAGTATAGAACCATATACCATTATTCGTTTTTCACAAGCATGCATTTTCAGTCTTAACTAAAAACTGTCTATACCATGTAACGTAAAATGTAAGTTACCAAGGTTGACACTAATAGCAACTATATAACAATAGTATCTTTTTTCACATTGAAAGAAGTGCCAGATGTAACAGAATTAGGCTGATGTTTAGGATATAACAATAGTACTATGATGATATACATAAGAAACTTTTATTTACTTATGCAAGTGCACCAAATGTGCCAACGAATGTTACAAAACCAAAGTTTTTTGCAGCTAAAAGTGCCTACAATCAGTTAAAATAACTGTAAGTCCAATATCTTTTTGCTTGATTTTTGAGAATATAAAATTAGCATCGAATTACGGATGTAATACATATTATTCATATGTACAAAAAATCTTACTTTCAATACATTTCAACTGATACAATACAGTACATAGAAATGTTATATCATATAATAATAATAGAATAGATTGGTTAACTTACTGCAATGAAAAAAGTTTTGTCCCCTAGTTCAGAGAAAAATATCAACAAGAATGCCTGCAAATTTAAGATGTTGAAAAATGTCAGAAGAAAATTCACTTGTCCCTCTGATTGTTACCATCAATGAATATAGAAGAAACCTAAGTTAAAAAAATAAATATGTTTAAATACAACTAGAAAACAAAATGTAAGACTTCACAAGGAAGCATTCCTAAAGCAAAACCTGATGAATCATAACAATAAATTGTAGAAAGAGGTAAAGAATAAACCTGATGAATCTTGTTTGTCATCAACATCGGTGATGTATAACCCTTCAGCCTCAGCTGCGTCTTCCTCATTTGCTTCATCTCCGAAGGCATCACCATATTCGTGTCTATCATCTTCTGTTTATGAGGTATTACCATCATTGTCGTCATCTACATCACTTGTGGTATCGTGAAGTACTTCATCCTCTTCAGCTTTTTAATGTTCCCCTGTCCAACGAGAAGCTACAACACACCCCAACTCCTCTTTAGACCAGCCTGAAGTATCATCAGAATCTCCTTGCTCCTACAAATATGAATTTAATGATAACCCAAAATAGGATGAGAAAAACATTTAATTTCATGTAAATTTGTAAATTCAAATTCATGTTCAGATCGTATCACAAAAACCCTGAAGAATTACCTTCTCGCTCTTGAAACGGGAACGGACATTACCCTCCTTGTCGACCCAGACTCTCTCTTGCTCCTTATTCTGACAATTCTGGACGTCGCTAATGAAGACGGAGAGGCCTCTCATCCCTGAAAGCGCCATCTCCTCCAATCAGAACTAGACATGAATTTGCACTATTCGGATCTAGAATATTGAGTTTATTCAAAGTTGATTATATGTATATTTATACGCAACCTTGATTATATTACATGTTTTATGTATAAAGACATTCCGATTTACAATTGCTTGCAGTCGGGGATTTTATACATTACGTGAGTGCATTTGCATCTGAATTTATAGTAAGATTTACGGTAGTATGGCAACCATCCTTAATTACACTTGTTGTAGCAGTTATAGGCGGCATTCATCATACTTCCTTGTCAAAATTCACAACCAAAGGGGCTAAGATGCTCTTTCTCAAGCTTGGAACATAGTAGGGTAAGTAGGTAACTTTTAGAAACATCTCATTACTTTTGTTAGCTTCAGTTGATGAACGTGCTTAATTTCTTTGCATGTGTTATAGGCACTAGCTCAAATAAGAACAGTTCAGTCTTACATGGGTGAATCTAGAACGCTCAAAGCTTATTCATCTACACTTAATTGTCAAAATGTTGGATTTCCATGCTAAGAAGATTGGGAGCATTTTCAAGAAAAGAACCTTATATCTTTGTAAAAAATAATTAGAAACATATATATGTCCATACTTAGGAAGATTTATTCATTTAAAGGCTTAGAATTTTCAAAAATATTTACAACTTATCAATGGTACAAAAAGTTCAAAAAAATTAAAAAGGTGAATATTATACTCTTGAAACATATTGATATTCATCTTCGTAAAGTGAATATGACTATATCTATAGCATAAAGTAGTGTAAATATTCATTAATTGAGGGTTAAAAAACAAGCTACAGAAGCTTACTGAAATAAATCAGTTGTTCTCTCGCAGTCCGTTCTCTAAATCTTGCCTCTTGCCTCATGCCTCATGCCTGTTCTCTAAGTCATTCCTTGCTTTTGTATCATGTTGTAGCCTTCTCATGTAGCAGTTACCATCAAGCATTACTTGCAGCAGTGTACATTTTTTTAGGCTTGCTTCAACTCACTAATCATCCATTAGCATCCCAACGCTGTGTTCCATTGCAGTCAAAAACAACTTCTGTTGTAGTGCATATTCTCTCCGTTATCTTTTAAATTTTCTTTTCCCATATGCATCGTATTTCTGTCCCTCTCCCTGGTTTGAATTGTAGAATGCATGATAGCTCTGGAAAGAGATGATCTATGTTCATCAGATTCTACTTATAAAAATCTCTTCGACTCACATATATATGAGATGAGATCAGAATTGATTAAGTGAGATTGTAAAATGTTGATAGGAAAATCTAAGGTGAGTATTGAAATTAGAACAGCTAAAACACTAATGGCAAATCTAAGGTAAGTATTGACCTATATTTCAAAATGACATAATGGTCATGAGCACATAGAAATATTTTTCAAATTTAAATTAAGATTTGGAAGGGGACCGACTGTTAATGAAGATGAGCTGCTATATACAAGTAAATTCAGCCTTGCATGTAACTATGGCAAGAAAAGAAATCTTTGCAAGTATGTATTCTATTTTATTAACTTCTATCTAAAACCCATTTTTTCAATAAATTTGTTGAAATATCAACTAACTAAATGCAGGTGTAATTAAATGGTTATGAATAAATTCCCTTTAGCAATATTCATATTCATATTACCCTTTAAATATTCTTTATGGAGGGTAAATTAATGGTAATACTCGATTAGTGTTTATTGGTAGCATCCATTTTTCTACATCTCCTTTCCACAACTGCTTAGCATTATATATAAAGTAACAAGTACACATGCATTACAAACGTGAGCATAAAGAATAAATAGCATGTGCAATAATTAAAAAACATGAACCAATTTGAAATAAGTCATATACCAAGGCAATGCATGTAAAAAAAACCGAGTGTAGAGAAAAGATGCATTCAACAACAAAAAAGAAACGATAGAGCTAAAATTTACTGAAATTTGAATGAAAAAAAAGGGCTGGACTGATGTGTCAACCTATAGATCATCAATAACCCATTTGCTCTGCCCACTCAGCCGCCACATTGAAAACACAGTAAATTAGTTAATGGGATATCAATGCATAGAATTTCATTATATTCGCTAACATTTCGTTTTGCTAGCACAGCATAGTGAACATTGACAAAACCTTGAAATATTTTTGCAACTGGGTAGGAAAATATGTGTGATATGGGTAAATTTATCTATATGATTTATAAAATGAATCTGCGGATTCCGCATCGAAAAGCATACATGTTATCAAAAACTAATAAGTCAAATCAGTATAGAATATCATATAAGCAGTCGAACAATTATCATGTATATATCATGTGGTATTATTATATATATTCATGAATATTTTTCGACCATTACAAAGTTGTGTAAATAGTATAACTTTAAATTCCTAACCAGCTAGTCAAACATTTAATTCTCTCGCTGTTGGAATATGTAAGCATGTGTAATGTTGAAATCGATTGTCTGCTCCATGTTTTATGGCATGGTTATACAATTTTAGGCATCCATATTCTACATTTTGATCTTTTTTAACGTATGCACAAGGTTATTGTTTTCTAATTCATATTTCGAAGATTGATTAATTTAATAATATTATTTCTTTTATCCATTTTTTAATACAAACTATAGCCTATAATGTTGCTAATCTTCACTCCAAACATGACATTTGATTATTTAGCTGTAACAAAGTTACTAACTCAAAAGAGAACGTTATGAATTTTTAACTATATATATCTCGGACTAACATCTGAAATATATTTTTCTTCACACGATGTTTGAGAAGTCGAAAACATCCATACCCACAGCAATGCCCTGATCAGGAGGAATGGTGCAAGGAGCAACTTGAAATTTTCAAAGTTCAAAATTGAAAATCTACCACATTTGCATGCCTTAGATTATATTATACACTTTTATGGACTTTCTTGAGTTTATACGGTAAAACTATGTACTTTTTTACTATATCATATTTCAGTAGTTTGTACTAGAATCGTGTAGTATTTTTTATGTTTGTACCCAAGTTTTACTTAAATCTTTGCAACAGGACAACTTTAACAACGCCAATCGACTGATGAAATTTTCTCTTGGAGGAGGAACTTTAATTATTAAATTTGGATTGGGGAATTGAAATTTAAGGAAAGTTTTTGCATAATGGGAATTCATTGTAACGGAGGGAAAGGAAATAATTTTAGTGCCTTTGATTTCTAACAGCGTGCACAACCTCCTGGTTAAAGTAATATACGGACAAATTATCGTTGCTTACAGCAACCCACTCAAAAGCGATATACTGTAATGCTAAGAAAATAAACTTTTCTTGTAGCGAGCCTTTATTTATTTTTAACAAAACTTAACTTTTGTTGATTTGTTCTAAAATTCAAATTTATACTTTTTAGTTTATTAACTATAAGAATAGATAATTATTTATTATATATAACGTATTTATTTCAGTTTTAAATTCCTTTTAAATTTAAAACGAACGAAATCTCTCATTTCCGAAGTAGCGAAATTATGGATCGTTACATTCTCCTCTACTTAAAAGCATTTCGTCCACGAAATGAAAGTTAGATAAAGGAATCTATCTCATACTCATAGCCTCAAATAATTTGACTTATTTATACCGATGATAGAAAAGAAGAAGGTCAATATCAACACTAAAACAAATGATGCCAACCGCACATACAGAGATTCTCTACACTAGCCTGAGTACTTATCATGTACTTAAGGTTATATATACATACATCAAGTCAGACTTCTATCGTACCCATCCTAGTGAGTACTACATACTTAAGATAATACATCCAACTACCAAACAAGACTATACATCCAAAAACAACCAAACTAATACTATATCAATATAATTGGATACATCCACACAACTCATTCCCTGACCTGAGCACGTACTACATCTGAGGTCTATTTATACACACATATCAAAACATAAGTCTAACCCTTATATCTTAGTGTCTACTATTTAAGGTAACGATCCAACTACTATATTTACAGACCCAAAACATCATACTATATGTGATATTTGATTCTATCTATTATTTGAATCCATAACTCTACTTTCGAGGTAGTATCGATCCCCCGATTTTCTAGTGTGGACTTTGATCAGACTTCTTGATTACAAACCATTGTTTTCCTTGCATATCTCTCAACTATGATAGAAAACTTGAGTAATCACAAACTCTCATCAATGTTCGCCGTCAAGAATCGACCGATAAATCCTTTTCGGATTGGTGTAAACACCTCAAAGCAAACTATAACACATCGTAATTTGACGTTAGTTATTTATTTAGTAGTTAATTAATTAGGCTCCAAAAAAGGAATTTGTGCAAACAGTGGAATTTGGCCACGAAACTTGCACCATCGCATTCATGGCAAAATTACGAGCAACTTAGGTATTTGGATTTTTGCGATCGAAATCTAAACGAAGAAGTTACGATCGAAAAACAAATTCGAGACGAAAATAAATAAATAAGAAAAATTAACTAAATTAACCCGGGCGGACAGGTTGGCCCACCATCATGGGCGGTCGACTGTTCCCTGTATGGCAGCTAGGGTTAGCTTAGCCCCAACTGTCCAGATTTAATATTTTAAATCTTACGGTTATGGTTGGTTCTAGTGTCTATAAATTCAGGCCAAACCCTCCCTTCTCCTTTCATATTTTTCTAGAGGCAGTAGCAAAGCTCTGCCATTTCTTATCTACCCCAATTTGTATAAATATAGATATAAATATCTTATTTTTATAATTTAGAAAGCACGTGAAGAATAAGAAATGGCAGAGATTCGCTATTGTCTCCAGAAAAATATGAGAATGGAAGAGAGGGCTAGACCTGAATTTATAGGCATTGGAATCAATCATGACAATATGATTCAAAATATTAAATTCGGGTCGTTGGCCAAGGCTAATCGCAACTGCCACTAAGGAAACGGTCGACCACCTCCTACCTAGGGCCGACCACCCATGATGGTGGGTTCTGAATTCATTTTTCATCTATAACTTCTTCATTTGGACTCCGATCGCAAAACTCCAAATATGAAAGTTACTCATAATTTAGCCCAAATGTAATGGTGCAAGTTTCGTGACCAAATTCCATCGATTGCTTAAATTCCATTTTTGGAGCCTAGTTAATTAGCTAACTAACTAATTAAATAACTAACGTCAAATTAGGGGGTGTCACATGTTTCCCTCCTTAAGAAGAATCTTATCCCTAAAATTTCACCAATGACCAAGTCGTGGTTTTGGCTTCTAAGTATCCTAGTTTCCACAACTACTGAGTGTACAACCAGTTTTGCAACCAAATATGCACAAGTGCGTAGTGTATTACTATATCACCACACAGAAAATATAAATGCAGAATGATTATAAATTGGATCCTCCTATATAAATGCATTTTTTGTAAACATTTTTGAAAAACATGATGCAAGTGACCTATATATATGTTGGCGGTTCAATGTGTATGCAGCTTTTTGAAAATCTTTTTACCCAAAACCCCCATGCTCAAATAGAAGTATGAAGCAAAAAAATTTGTATCCACTTCCTACCATCCCATAATCTTGCACATCAAAAAATCGCTTCCTAACCTTTACTCCTATGTCGAAAAAAGTGATTAAGACAGAGAATTTAACATTCTTACCACACTATAATCTCCTATTCCTGCAGTACAGTGGAAATTTCCTTACTGCCTCGGATTTACTCTAAATTTTCCACGTACAAAACGCATAAAGAGGCTTAATTTCATGCTTTAAAACGTAATTGAATTTAAAAATAGATTCACGTGCGTCGTCAACAAGGCATGGAAATAGAAATTCCAAGGCTAAAATAGTTTTTCCCTTGTTACCGCTTGCATTTATCGCATCGTTGATCTTAATGCACCGCTAAATCCACAAATTATAACTCTATTTTCCTTCCCTATGCCTAAAATGTGTCTTTCACAATCAAAGATTTCACAAAAATCTTTCTCACTTTTCAAATTCGTACATTAAAATAAGATCTCAAAATATTTAGACGCACAGTTTCTCTTGAAATCAAATTTTTAGCAAAAACTCTAAAAATAATTTTAAGAGTCAAAAATAACTAATTTTTTTTTTTCGAAAGTGAACTTTTCAAATGAATGAAAACTTTTAAAAGTATTTCCTTCTCAAAAATTTTGATAAATCAAGCCACAATTTCAGCGTAGTCGGAAGTCAGTTATGTGCTCAATGCATAAACCAATTCTAAAATCTTCAACTAACCTTTACCCTATAACTTGACACTTTACATAAAGGAAAAATGCCATCACATCTATTATTCAAAGAATTTAGCTTTTAAGGAACATGAACAAATGACTCATGATATCAAAACGAATTTATCTTGTCTTTCGCTAAAATTTTCCAACTATTCTAAACTTTCAATTTTATATTGTATTTACTGTTAGTCAAGTGTCTTTATGGGATTCCCATATTTATACTACTTCTTTACTATGCATATATAGGAGCGGTTCGCATGTCCAGAAACAATAACACGGTAAATAAATAGAAACTCATAATATCGTGCGTGCCTTTTACAAGAGACAACTAATAGTTACAACCCAGATAACCTAAAAGAAAAAAAATACTGGAAAGGAAAGAACAACAATACCATAAATCCTAAAATAATGCCTACAGACTATGAGACGCCTTGCTTAGGGGCTAAAACTCAATTATTGTTACGACCCTTGAATGGTCATAGCATGGTGGCTACACACCCAATCTCGCGCCGCTGGCATTGCTGATATTGCTGACGGCTTTGAAATTGCCATTTTCCTAAGGAAGATCTAATGATGACAGAAAAAACCTTCTACTAAGTTGCCTCTCTATGGAGGTTCACCTGTATTACCTTAAGATAAGAGTGGATATGTGAAAATAAAAAAAGTGACTCTGTGTAGTGCGAATCCTTGATAAACAAATTGCATCAAAACGATGTAGGTCCAATAAATGGCGATGCCACTTATACTAGAATAGGTGGTCTTCCACACCATGGGATAAATCTGGTTGTAACTTCCCATCTTAGGGATGACGTTATGTTGAATGATAAACACAATTAGATGGGTAGTCGAATGTAGATTATCCGTCTTCCAAGCACCGGCATCTTGGGAAAAGATCTGCTGCATAATCTTTGAGTTAGTCATTTCAAAGTCATCCTAGTCTGTGTCCTTCATGGAGGCCTCCAAACTCTCAGTGAGATCATCATTAGTCGGCTAAATCAAGACATTCTTCACCTCCGAATGATTCAAACTATTGCCTCCAACAAAACTCTGCGCCAACAGGACATCGAAAAGGCAAATGCAGCATGGATAACATTCCCACTAAAAGGTCTTGAAGCAGAGGATTGGTGCAAATCCTACCATAATGAATAGCTCTTCCAGCCCAAAAGCGACGAAACCTTCTACTTATTCCAGTCCAACTAAGTGGCCTCTTGAGGGTTGAGATCATAATGGTGCTAGGAAAAACCGACAGTGCGGAAAGGTGTCTTGGGCTAAGAAGTGGTCGGAGGGAGGGAATATGGTTTAAATCTGGAGTGATGGTGGGGCGAGATCAAATGTGAAAAACCAGCATGAGGGGGAGGCAAGGCTGCTGCTTCTAGGGAAAAACAGCATCACCTAGGGGAGGAATGAAAGAGAGAAGCTGATATTTGGAAGAGGATGATGGAGATTGGGTTCGGCTTGTTGAGGAAGGAGGAATGAAAGAAGGCAACCGGGGAAATTCGGACATGGCTTTTATAGTCCCATTCCAGGTTCAAGTTGTGCCAGAACTCATTAACTGGTACACCACTATAGGCTTACCACTAGGTGGTCAACCACTAGACGGGCTTTGGGCATTAATTGAACCTAGACCCAATTAGGGTAGGATTAAATAATAATAATCGTTTCACACCGTCTCCTTCGATTCGACACGATCCAAAAAATTCCTATTCTCATCAAGTGGTGTTTGTTAAAGCCTACAACCTAGTCCCAAACCATGCTCCAGCAATCAGCAATTCATAGTAGTCTCAGCAAAACTTTTGTAACCAACAATAATTCCAAAAATCCAAAAATACTCCGGCTGCTATTTCCTACCTATTTCATATGAAAATATTTCTTCCAATAGCTGGTGGTACAGCAACATTCAAACTACATACCTAATAAAATTAAATGTCGTTCCTTTTTTGTATGTACCTTAAAGAGGGAAGATTAAAAACCTCCATTTTGAACCAAAAAATCATTGAGCGAAATATATGCTCCTTTTTACTTGTTTCTAAATA
Organism: Allium cepa; assembly: GCA_030765085.1. Taxonomy (NCBI): domain Eukaryota; kingdom Viridiplantae; phylum Streptophyta; class Magnoliopsida; order Asparagales; family Amaryllidaceae; genus Allium; species Allium cepa. Next base: position 328,464,532 of record CM060940.1, read on the forward strand.
ATAGAAACTATTTCATATCAAAACTTCCTTTAAAAATCCAACTTATATATAAAAAAATTTAGGGTTTCCAAAAACCATTTTAGAACACAAATTTCCCAAATTGTAGAACTATTTTCTTGCCAAAAATAAAAATCAAGCCTTTAATGACATATACATATAAATATTTATGGATTTCAAAAATTAATCTTTTATAAACTAAAAATTTCTCAACATGACCAACGTAGAAGCGTACATGTTTCTTTGAAAAATTAAAATTTCAAAACTTTCCCAAAACAAAATTTCCAAAATAAATCCTTTGAAAACACTTTTTCCAAATCCTAAGGCATTTCTAATATATACTTTATGAAAATTATGTCATAAATTTAAAACTAAGGCATTGACAGTAATTATCCAAATAAAAATCCATATAAAGAGAAGAATAGAAATCTAATAAAAAGGAGAAGAGAAGAGAATCAGTTACACGCATATTTGATGTAATTATGTATGTATGTACGTATGTATGTATGTATGTATGTATGTATGTATGTATGTATGTATGTATGTATGTATGTATGTATGTATATTTGTATCTATTTTCTCTCACAATCCCACTTCTCTTCTCAGATCTGTAATTTTAATGTTTGTATGTACCATTTTTATACATACTAGTGCGTACCCATGCTTCGCATACGGGTATAGCAAAATAAATTTTGTTGCACGTAGAAAATTAAAATATCTTTAAAATAATGTAGAAGACCGAAAACGTCACATATGTAATATCTTAAACCAATGTAATAATATTATCTTGTTAAAACTAAATAACCTTTAGTAATGTTTGAAAACTGTATTCTGAAATTATAAATACATCAACTAGAGAGAATGTCTATGTGCAGAACATTTCATAAACATTTGTTAAAATAGTGCATCGGAACGTTTGGGAGGGAAAATTGAATGGGTCTGAAACGAACATATTTAAACAGTGGTTAATGCTATTTTCTTTTTTTGCAGGCGGTGGGTTAAACATGACAAAGAAAGGAAGTGCATATAAAGGATAAGTAACAGGCAATAGAATTAACAATTTACGGAGTTAACCTTTAGTAATATGAAGAAAAAAGCGTTGGAATAAGAAAACATTCTACAACTAGACATAGCGTCAAGAAAATCGATTTATAAGAGAATATCAGTAAGATCTTTACTGTCATCAAGTTTATGTCCTTATGCGTTGAAAAGATTGAAGAAGGATACACAGAGCAAGGGATGGAAACATTTTTGTTCACCACAGAAAACTGAACTTCATAAAGAAAATTTCAAGAATTTTAGACTTGTGATTGCGATGCTGAATTTGGAAGCCATCAAGAAAAAACCTACAATTTAATGCAGTATCATTAATATACAGGCCAAAGTACAATGTACATAGGAAAATCCGAACACATCACAGCGCACAGTTCATCAATTTATATGACATGACTTGTTTAGGTGTTAGTTTTAATATAGTAAATAAGCAAGTTTAGACATGTGAATTATGTGCACGTTGATTGCACCATAAGTAGAAAAAAAGACTTAGTTTTCCTTATCAATATACTGAATAAACAATTAATACTTTTGGTTTCTGTGAATTATGTCCACTTTTGATTTCTACGTCAGTATTATGAATTGCCTTGCAATAGAAGCCAACAAAAATAAAGAAGATTGGTCATATCCAGCCGAAAACATTGGAACTAAAATAGAAAACCAAGATAAAAGTCAACATTAAGGGGGAAAAGGCTGAAATCGGATAGTGTAGTAGAGCATTATAGTAGAAAGCATCAAGATATTGAAGATTGAGTCAATTTCATAAAATCCAAAATCTGGAAGCTTAAATATCCAAATTAGATTTTACACAATGTATATAATAATCTTAAGATAAAACAAAATAACACCAAAGATGTTGGCTTAGTTTCCCATTCCTATTCCACTAAGAAGAGAACCATCTGTAATAGGAATATAAGGTCATGTATTTGAAGTAAATTTCTCAAGGTAAAACGTGAAAAAGATGTAATTCTGAATAGCATGGTGTATTTCGACAACGTTACTTGAATCATTCAAATAACACAAGCGTAAATTTATGTAATATTAAACTCCTTTGAATATCGGTTATACAATACACACACATACTTGTATATTATGTGTGCGCACACCTCTGTGCATACATGTATAGATATAGTACTATGTTGTAGTTGATATACCATTCCACAAAGATGAGTGATTTGACGGAATTAGTAGTCAATATTGCACTTTTTACCTACTTTTCATTTTATTTTCCATTTCGTGGAACAATCAAACTCAATTGTTAGTATGATTATAGTATATAAATAACGATGGTTGAAAATAATGGTTATAGTTGAAAAGAATATTAAATAACGCACATAGAGTGTGCACTTAAACTCTCTATTTTAGAAATTAACCTTTTAAAATGTTGAATTATCCGGTGTTGGGAAACCACCAACCAAATAAGAATCAATGATAAGCCATTATCATTAGTCCTTTGCGTGAAAAACATGTTAAACTATTTCTGCTAACCATATCAGTAAAATAAAAATGTTGAAAACCCATAATGATATCGATATGAAGGAATGTAGCATAAGTCATCAGAACCAGTAAATGAGTACCGTCAATCTTACATTGTAGAATATCAGAAAAATACCATCAAATAAGCTAACACTGATATTGTCAACATTACCAATGCACCCAGGTCATTATGTAAATAGGCAAAAACCACATACAAATGAATATATATATATATATATATATATATATATATATATATATATCCACAATATATATTTTTTGCTTTCTTAGAAGTAGAGCTATGCAAGAAAGCATCCTACCATTATATGTCTCTTATAAAAAAAATCTAAATGCTTTGTTAATCTCATACTATATTAAATGTTTGGAATTAGTTCAGTTCAAAAGAGTAAGAAGTTGCAGGAATAAACTCATCAATTAAGTTAATGTACAAAGAATTGAAAATGATTTTGTTTTGTTGCAATATAAATTATATCCATATTCTAGTAGATTAAATTTGGAAAAAAATATGGTGGAAAAGGAAATTGATGCAACTAACTCAAGCAACGCCTAACTTCCCCATACACGTACACGGTATAAGCATAAAGCTGAAACCCTTTTTTAGTGGCAGAAGAATCAATTTTTACCAACGGTAAAAAAAACCAAATGTAACATACTGAAAGGTAGGAAAGTAGGTTGAGAAAGAGTGTGCGTGTGTAGATGACATGCTAAAAACCTGATTTTTAATTCAAAACTCATTATTTCGCTAGTTATATCATTATTTTCTTATATATTGAGTCAATATTCTTGCTATTATCTGTTGGAATTCCTTAAGAAATTGAATGAATGGAAATATACAAAGTCCCACATCGCCTAACTGTTGAGAGCTGTATTGGTTTATATATGGCTTTCTCATGAGGAGATGGGGCCTGGGGCTCCCAAATGTATGCTTCGTTGTGAGGAGGGAGATCATGCATCTCCACCACACACGCGCGCCGCCGTCCGACCGACCAAACCGGGCCGGGCTCGGGTACGGGTACAAGGAAGCAATGTCAATTGTCTGCAAATGGATTTTCAAGAAGAAAATGAAAGCAGATGGCTCTATCGACAAGTATAAAGCCAGATTAGTAGCCAAAGGATATCGTCAAAAAGAAGGAGTAGACTTCCTTGATACCTATTCACCAGTTACACGAATAACCTCTATAAGAATGTTAATAGCAATTGCTTCCATATATAATCTGGAAATTCATCAGATGGATGTCAAAACAGCATTCTTAAATGGAGATCTCGATGAGGAGATTTACATGGAGCAACCTAAGGGTTTTATTTCCAAAGGAAATGAAAACAAAGTATGTCGGCTAGTGAAATCACTATACGGACTAAAACAAGCTCCAAAACAATGGCATGAAAAATTTGATAGTGTCATGATGAAAAATGGTTTTCGTATAAATGAATGTGACAAATGTGTTTATTACAAACAGGTTGGACAATCATATGTGATGATTTGTCTATATGTAGACGATATGCTAATCTTTGGTCCTAATACTAAAGTAATAGAGACTATAAAGAAGATGTTAATCAACAATTTCGATATGAAAGACTTAGGAGTTGCGGACGTTATTTTGGGAATCAAAATAATAAGAACACCTAATGGAATTGAACTATCTCAGTCACACTATGTAGACAAAGTGATTGAAAAATTCCAAGAGTATGGAATTAAAGGAGTGAGGACACCTTTTAATCCATCGGAAGTACTGCATAAAAACACTGATGAGAGCGTAATGCAACTGGAATACTCTCGTGTAATAGGATGCTTAATGTATCTGATGAATTGCACCAGACCAGATATTGCTTACGCGGTAAGTCGATTGAGCAGGTATACAAACAATCGAGGAAAGGAACACTGGAAAGCACTAATGAGAGTGCTTGGATATTTAAAAAATACCACAAATTATTACTTACATTATGGAAAATATCCTGCCGACTTAGAAGGATATAGTGATGCAAATTGGATTGCTGATTCAGAGGAATCAAAATCAAAGAGTGGTTATGTCTTTACCCTAGCAGGGGCAGCAGTGTCATGGAAATCTACTAAACAAACAAACATAGATCGATCCACTATGGAATCGGAGTTCATCGCTTTAGATAAAGCAGGCGAAGAAGCAGAATGGCTTCGTCATTTTTTAGATGATATTCCATTTTGGCCTAAACCTGTACCGGCCATATGCATACACTGCGATAACCAAGCAGCGCTAAGCAGAGCGCAAAACTTTGTGTATAATGGAAAGTCACGACACATTCGTCGACGCCATAACACATTTAGGCAGTTACTCTCAAATGGAACTATTTCCATAGATTATGTGAGAACAAATGATAACCTAGCGGATACATTTACTAAAGGTTTATCAAGAGATAAAATTGACTGCGCATCGAGGGGAATGGGTTTAAAAGCCTAAACCAACAAGAGTTACCTTATACGGAAACCTATCCTAACGACTGGAGATCTCACGGACTAGGATCAATAGGCAAACCAGTTATGAGTAACTCAAGAAGTAATGCATTTGTCTGGACTTGGTCCAACTCCATTCCTATGGTGCACAATATAAATGCATGCCTACAGAAGTATTTAAAGGTTAAAAGTATGTTTTTTAATGATGACCATATCTTGGAAATAACAAATGGGGTATATGTAGGATACTCTTAATGGTTGCGATCACCTATGTTAGTGTGAGCTGGGTCGGCTCTATGAGAATATTAAAAGGCTTTTATTCTCTAAAACACTCACAGAACCAAAAATTGTTCAGGACCAAAATGAACACAACCAAGAGATTGGATGAGAAGGGAATCAATGCTTCGTAAAGCTTATTGTCTGGATATACAATAAAGGCCGACGGTTCAAGATGAAATAATTCACCGACTAGCCAAGTAGATCCGATAAGTTTTAACCAGGGAAAGTTCAAAGTGAAATATCTACTTATCCACGATAAAGCATTAATTCCATATATACTCTGTGATATTTCGCTTTGTGTGGGGGATCTGTATATTATCATTCATGTGGGGGATTGTTGGAATTCCTTAAGAAATTGAATGAATGGAAATATACAAAGTCCGACATCGCCTAACTGTTGAGAGCTGTATTGGTTTATATATGGCTTTCTCATGAGGAGGATGGGGGCCTGGGGCTCCCAAATGTATGCTTCGTTGTGAGGAGGGAGATCATGCATCTCCACCACACACGCGCGCGCGCCGCCGCCATCCGACCGACCGAACCGGGCCGGGCTCGGGTACGGGTACGGGTCTAAAATGACTATTCTTTTTGCTAGGCCATCGTTTAACGGTTTTGGGCTTCGGCTGAAACTGGGCTGGGCCTGTAATTTAAAGAGAAGCGGGCGGGTGAAGACGGACGCGACTGTTCATAAAGCGGGCGGCCGTTAGATGCGAACAGAAGCGGGTGCGACTGTACGAAGTAGTACGGACGCAACTGTTTGAGCGAACGGGTGCAGACACGACCGTTCGGAAGAGATACGGACCAACTATAAATAAGAAGGAAAACTGATCACTTTCCGGACTAGTTATTTCAGAATCCGAATCTTCTTCTTCACTTCTACTGCCATACTCTAAATCACTGAGTGATATACACATTACGATCTCGTGCAGATTACGTCTGTTGTATCTTGGGAGAGTTTTGAAATAAAATTCTTAAGGAAATTGTTACGACAAGCCTCAGACGGAATTTCCTTTATATACTGGTTAGATTCACTGTAATCTTTCCCGTTTATAAGTTGTACTATTTCTTACAATAGTATAACGTTGGTGTTGTAATTTATTTACACCGTAACTTATTGTTACATTTATCTAATACAGAATTCCAGCGTAGTGGAATTCTAATTAATAAACTTGTGCGACGAGTTTATTGTAGCGTGCTATCTGTTTTAGTACACCATACATATAACATCTTAAGAATTTTACTGTTTTACACTAAAACAGAGATGTTAACAGTTGACAACATGAAAATGTATAAGTCCAACTTTTGAGCGGCTATTTCTGAATGCAATTTGATTCAGAACCCTAACCAATGGTGAGATGACACAGGAGCTACTCGTCATGTTTGCTCTGAAAAATCCATGTTTTCAATATACCAGAAATTCGATCAGAAAGAAAGACTCTACACGGGTAATTCTGCAGTTTCCATGATCGAAGGCAGTGGCACAGTCATCCTCAAGTTCACTTCTGGAAAAACTGTCAAATTGAATGACGTGCTTCACGTTCCAGACATACGCAAGGATCTCATCTCTGGTGCAGTCCTATCAAAGAAGGGATTCAAGATGGTGTTTGAGTCAGACAAGATGGTTCTGTCCAAAGCTGGAATGTATATCGGAAGGGGATATTTATGTGATGGCCTATTTAAGGCAAATGTAGCCGTTACCGGCAATAAATCTATGTATTCTGATTGTGCTATTAATAAAATTGAAGTCTCTTACTTGCTTGAGCATGAAATTTTACTATGGCACGATAGATTAGGACACATAAACTTCCGAAAAATGAAGAATTTATCAAACTTGGGATTGATTCCAAATTTCCAAGTAGATAAGAACTACAAATGTGAGACATGTGTAGAAGCAAAAATGGTCAAACAACCATTTAAATCTGTTAACAGAAGCACCGAACCATTAGGTTTGGTACATACAGATTTATGTGATTTTAAATCACTACCTACAAGAGGTGGGAAAAAGTATTTTATTACTTTTATTGACGATTATACGCGATATTGCTATGTATATCTTTTAAATAGTAAGGATGAAGCAATAACCGCGTTTATAAAATACAAGGCTGAGGTAGAAAATCAGTTAAATAAAAAGATCAAGGTATTGAGATCTGATCGAGGTGGAGAATATGAATCACCATTTGAACAGTTCTGTGCCGAAAATGGTATAATTCATCAAACAACAGCTCCATATTCACCACAACAAAATGGTGTAGCCGAGAGGAAGAACAGAACGTTAAAATACATGATTACTGCCATGCTTTTAACTTCTGGTCTACCGACGAACTTGTGGGGGAAGCCTTAAATATGTCTAATCACATATTAAACAAAGTTCCTCACAATAAAACGGGAACAATCCCATATGAGATGTGGAAAGGACACAAACCAAGCTTTAAATACCTCAAAGTGTGGGGGTGCTTGGCAAAAGTTCAAGTTCCGCCCCCCAAGAGAGTCAAACTTGGACCAAAAACAGTAGATTGTTATTATCTTGGGCCAGCCCAAAATAGTAGTGCCTACAGATTTTTGGTATTCAAGTCTGATATAAATGATATTCATGTAAATACAATCATGGAATCAAGAGATGCCTCGTTCTTTGAAGATGTGTTCCCACATAAAAGAAACGATGGAAATCCTGTCCCAAAAAGGACAAGAGATAACAGAGATGAGACATGTGAAGATGAAACTCATAAGGACAACGAGGTGGTTGAACCAAGAAGAAGCGTAAGGGCAAGAACTTCCAAAACATTTAGTTCGGATTTTTTAACTTATATGTTAGAACACGAACCTCAAACGTACAAGGAAGCAATGTCATCTTCTGAATCTTCATGTTGGAAAGAAGCAATCCAAAGTGAGATTGATTCAATTCTAAGTAATAAAACTTGGGAAATTGTTGATATTCCACCAGGAATAAAACCAATTGTCTGCAAATGGATTTTCAAGAAGAAAATGAAAGCAGATGGCTCTATCGACAAGTATAAAGCCAGATTAGTAGCCAAAGGATATCGTCAAAAAGAAGGAGTATACTTCCTTGATACCTATTCACCGGTTACACGAATAACCTCTATAAGAATGTTAATAGCAATTGCTTCCATATATAATCTGGAAATTCATCAGATGGATGTCAAAACAGCATTCTTAAATGGAGATCTCGATGAGGAGATTTACATGGAGAAACCTGAGGGTTTTATTTCCAAAGGAAATGAAAACAAAGTATGTCGGTTAGTGAAATCACTATACGGACTAAAACAAGCTCCAAAACAATGGCATGAAAAATTTGATAGTGTCATGATGAAAAATGGTTTTCGTATAAATGAATGTGACAAATGTGTTTATTACAAACAGGTTGGACAATCATATGTGATGATTTGTCTATATGTAGACGATATGCTAATCTTTGGTCCTAATACTAAAGTAATAGAGACTATAAAGAAGATGTTAATCAACAATTTCGATATGAAAGACTTAGGAGTTGCGGACGTTATTTTGGGAATCAAAATAATAAGAACACCTAATGGAATTGAACTATCTCAGTCACACTATGTAGACAAAGTGATTGAAAAATTCCAAGAGATGGAATTAAAGGAGTGAGGACACCTTTTAATCCATCGGAAGTACTACATAAAAACACTGATGAGAGTGTAATGCAACTGGAATACTCTCGTGTAATAGGATGCTTAATGTATCTGATGAATTGCACCAGACCAGATATTGCTTACGCGGTAAGTCGATTGAGCAGGTATACAAACAATCCAGGAAAGGAACACTGGAAAGCACTAATGAGAGTGCTTGGATATTTAAAAAATACCACAAATTATTACTTACATTATGGAAAATATCTTGCCGACTTAGAAGGATATAGTGATGCAAATTGGATTGCTGATTCAGAGGAATCAAAATCAACGAGTGGTTATGTCTTTACCCTAGCAGGGGCAGCAGTGTCATGGAAATCTACTAAACAAACATACATAGCTCGATCCACTATGGAATCGGAGTTCATCGCTTTAGATAAAGCAGGCGAAGAAGCAGAATGGCTTCGTCATTTTTTAGATGATATTCCATTTTGGCCTAAACCTGTACCGGCCATATGCATACACTGCGATAACCAAGCAGCGCTAAGCAGAGCGCAAAACTTTGTGTATAATGGAAAGTCACGACACATTCGTCGACTCCATAACACATTTAGGCAGTTACTCTCAAATGGAACTATTTCCATAGATTATGTGAGAACAAATGATAACCTAGCGGATCCATTTACTAAAGGTTTATCAAGAGAGAAAATTGACTGCGCATCGAGGGGAATGGGTTTAAAAGCCTAAACCAACAAGAGTTACCTTATACGGAAACCTATCCTAACGACTGGAGATCTCACGGACTAGGATCAATAGGCAAACCAGTTATGAGTAACTCAAGAAGTAATGCATTTGTCTGGACTTGGTCCAACTCCATTCCTATGGTGCACAATATAAATGCATGCCTACAGAAGTATTTAAAGGTTAAAAGTATGTTTTTTAATGATGACCATATCTTGGAAATAACAAATGGGGTATATGTAGGATACTCTTAATGGTTGCGATCACCTATGTTAGTGTGAGCTGGGTCGGCTCTATGAGAATATTAAAAGGATTTTATTCTCTAAAACACTCGCAGAACCAAAAATTGTTCAGGACCAAAATGAACACAACCAAGAGATTGGATGAGAAGGGAATCAATGCTTCGTAAAGCTTATTGTCTGGATATACAATAAAGGCCGACGGTTCAAGATGAAATAATTCACCGACTAGCCAAGTAGATCCGATAAGTTTTAACCAGGGAAAGTTCAAAGTGAAACATCTACTTATCCACGATAAAGCATTAATTCCATATATACTCTGTGATATTTCGCTTTGTGTGGGGGATCTGTATATTATCATTCATGTGGGGGATTGTTGGAATTCCTTAAGAAATTGAATGAAAGGAAATATACAAAGTCCCGCATCGCCTAACTATTGAGAGCTGTATTGGTTTATATATGGCTTTCTCATGAGGAGGATGGGGGCCTGGGGCTCTCAAATGTATGCTTCGTTGTGAGGAGGGAGATCATGCATCTCCACCACACACACACGCGCGCCGCCGCCGTCCGACCGACCGAACCGGGCCGGGCTCGGGTACGGGTACGGGTCTAAAATGACTATTCTTTTTGCTAGGCCATCGTTTAACGGTTTTGGGCTTCGGCTGAAACTGGTCTGGGCCTGTATTTTAAAGAGAAGCGGGCGAGTGAAGACGGACGCGACTGTTCATAAAGCGGGCGGCCGTTAGATGCGAACAGAAGCGGGTGCGAGAAGCAGACGCGGGCGCCGGGTGCGACCCGATTGAAGTGGCGCGGGCAGGCGGGTGCGACTGTACGAAGTAGTATGGACGCAACTGTTTGAGCGAACGGGTGCAGACACGACCGTTCGGAAGAGATACGGACCAACTATAAATAAGAAGGAAAACTGATCACTTTCCGGACTGGTTTTTTCAGAATCCTAATCTTCTTCTTCACTTCTACTTCCATACTCTAAATCACTGAGGGATATACTCATTACGATCTCGTGCAGATTACGTCTGTTGTATCTTGGGAGAGTTTTGGAATAAAATTCTTAAGGAAATTGTTACGACAAGCCTCGGACGGAATTTCCTTTATATACTGGTTAGATTCACTGTAATCTTTCTCGTTTATAAGTTGTACTATTTCTTACAATAGTATAACGTTGGTGTTGTAATTTATTTACACCGTAACTTATTGTTACATTTATCTAATAAAGAATTCCAGCGTAGTGGAATTCTAATTAATAAACTTGTGCGACGAGTTTATTGTAGCGTGCTATCTGTTTTAGTACACCAGACATATAACATCTTAAGAATTTTACTGTTTTACACTAAAACAGAGATGTTAACAGTTGACAACATGAAAATGGATAAGTCCAACTTTTCAGCGGTTATTTCTGAATGCAATTTGATTCAGAACCCTAACCAATGGTGGGTTGACACAGGAGCTACTCGTCATGTTTGCTCTGAAAAATCCATGTTTTCAACTTCCCAAAAATTCGATCAGAAAGAAAGACTCTACATGGGTAATTCTGCAGTTTCCATGATCGAAGGCAGTGGCACAGTCATCCTCAAGTTCACTTCTGGAAAAACTGTCAAATTGAATGACGTGCTTCACGTTCCAGACATACGTAAGAATCTCATCTCTGGTGCAGTCCTATCAAAGAAGGGATTCAAGATGGTGTTTGAGTCAGACAAGATGGTTCTGTCCAAAGCTGGAATGTATATCGGAAGGGGATATTTATGCGATGGCCTATTTAAGGCAAATGTAGCCGTTACCGGCAATAGATCTATGTATTCTGATTGCGCTATTAATAAAATTGAAGTCTCTTACTTGCTTGAGCACGAAATTTTACTATGGCACGATAGATTAGGACACATAAACTTCCGAAAAATGAAGAAATTATCAAACTTGGGATTGGTTCCAAATTTCCAAGTAGATAAGAACTACAAATGTGAGACAGGTGTAGAAGCAAAAATGGTCAAACAACCATTTAAATCTGTTGACAGAAGCACCGAACCGTTAGGTTTGGTACATACAGATTTATGTGATTTTAAATCACTACCTACAAGAGGTGGGAAAAAGTATTTTATTACTTTTATTGACGATTATACGCGATATTGCTATGTATATCTTTTAAATAGTAAGGATGAAGCAATAACCGCGTTTATAAAATACAAGGCTGAGGTAGAAAATCAGTTAAATAAAAAGATCAAGATATTGAGATCTGATCGAGGTGGAGAATATGAATCACCATTTGAACAGTTCTTTGCCGAAAATGGTATAATTCATCAAACAACAGCTCCATATTCACCACAACAAAATGGTGTACCCGAGAGGAAGAACAGAACGTTAAAAGACATGATTACTGCCATGCTTTTAACTTCTGGTCTACCGACGAACTTGTGGGGGAAGCCTTAAATATGTCTAATCACATATTAAACAAAGTTCCTCACAATAAAACGGGAACAATTCCATATGAGATATGGAAAGGACACAAACCAAGCTTTAAATACCTCAAAGTGTGGGGGTGCTTGGCAAAAGTTCCAGTTCCGCCTCCCAAGAGAGTCAAACTTGGACCAAAAACAGTAGATTGTTATTAGCTTGGGCCAGCCCAAAATAGTAGTGCCTACAGATTTTTGGTATTCAAGTCTGATATAAATGATATTCATGTAAATACAATCATGGAATCAAGAGATGCCTCGTTCTTTGAAGATGTGTTCCCACATAAAAGAAACAATGGAAATCCTGTCCCAAAAAGGACAAGAGATAACAGAGATGAGACATGTGAAGATGAAACTCATCAGGACAACGAGGAGGTTGAACCAAGAAGAAGCGTAAGGGCAAGAACTTCCAAAACATTTGGTTCGGATTTTTTAACTTATATGTTAGAACACGAACCCCAAACGTACAAGGAAGCAATGTCATCTTCTGAATCTTCATGTTGGAAAGAAGCAATCCAAAGTGAGATTGATTCAATTCTAAGTAATAAAACTTGGGAAATTGTTGATATTCCACCAGGAATAAAACCAATTGTCTGCAAATGGATTTTCAAGAAGAGAATGATAGCAGATGGCTCTACCGACAAGTATAAAGCCAGATTAGTAGCCAAGGGATATCGTCAAAAAGAAGGAGTAGACTTCCTTGATACCTATTCACCGGTTACGCGAATAACCTCTATAAGAATGTTAATAGCAATTGCTTCCATATATAATCTGGAAATTCATCAGATGGATGTCAAAACAGCATTCTTAAATGGAGATCTCGATGAGGAGATTTACATGGAGCAACCTGAGGGTTTTATTTCCAAAGGAAATGAAAACAAAGTATGTCGGTTAGTGAAATCACTATACGGACTAAAACAAGCTCCAAAACAATGGCATGAAAAATTTGATAGTGTCATGATGAAAAATGGTTTTCGTATAAATGAATGTGACAAATGTGTTTATTACAAACAGGTTGGACAATCATATGTGATGATTTGTCTATATGTAGACGATATGCTAATCTTTGGTCCTAATACTAAAGTAATAGAGACTATAAAGAAGATGTTAATCAACAATTTCGATATGAAAGACTTAGGAGTTGCGGACGTTATTTTGGGAATCAAAATAATAAGAACACCTAATGGAATTGAACTATCTCAGTCACACTATGTAGACAAAGTGATTGAAAAATTCCAAGAGTATGGAATTAAAGGAGTGAGGACACCTTTTAATCCATCGGAAGTACTGCATAAAAACACTGATGAGAGTGTAATGTAACTGGAATACTCTCGTGTAATAGGATGCTTAATGTATCTGATGAATTGCACCAGACCAGATATTGCTTACGCGGTAAGTCGATTGAGCAGGTATACAAACAATCGAGGAAAGGAACACTGGAAAGCACTAATGAGAGTGCTTGGATATTTAAAAAATACCACAAATTATTACTTACATTATGGAAAATATCCTGCCGACTTAGAAGGATATAGTGATGCAAATTGGATTGCTGATTCAGAGGAATCAAAATCAACGAGTGGTTATGTCTTTACCCTAGCAGGGGCAGCAGTGTCATGGAAATCTACTAAACAAACATACATAGCTCGATCCACTATGGAATCGGAGTTCATCGCTTTAGATAAAGCAGGCGAAGAAGCAGAATGGCTTCGTCATTTTTTAGATGATATTCCGTTTTTGGCCTAAACCTGTACCTGCCATATGCATACACTGCGATAACCAAGCAGCGCTAAGCAGAGCGCAAAACTTTGTGTATAATGGAAAGTCACGACACATTCGTCGACGCCATAACACATTTAGGCAGTTACTCTCAAATGGAACTATTTCCATAGATTATGTGAGAACAAATGATAACCTAGCGGATCCATTTACTAAAGGTTTATCAAGAGAGAAAATTGACTGCGCATCGAGGGGAATGGGTTTAAAAGCCTAAACCAACAAGAGTTACCTTATACGGAAACCTATCCTAACGACTGGAGATCTCACGGACTAGGATCAATAGGAAAACCAGTTATGAGTAACTCAAGAAGTAATGCATTTGTCTGGACTTGGTCCAACTCCATTCCTATGGTGCACAATATAAATGCATGCCTACAGAAGTATTTAAAGGTTAAAACTATGTTTTTTAATGATGACCATATCTTGGAAATAACAAATGGGGTATATGTAGGATACTCTTAATGGTTGCGATCACCTATGTTAGTGTGAGTTGGGTTGGCTCTATGAAAATATTAAAAGGCTTTTATTCTCTAAAACACTCGCAGAACCAAAAATTGTTCAGGACTAAAATGAACACAACGAAGAGACTGGATGAGAAGGGAATCAATGCTTCGTAAAGCTTATTGTCTGGATATACAATAAAGGCCGAAGGTTCAAGATGAAATAATTCATCGATTAGCCAAGTAGATCCGATAAGTTTTAACCAGGGAAAGTTCAAAGTGAAATATCTACTTATCCACGATAAAGCATTAATTCCATATATACTCTGTGATATTTTGCTTTGTGTGGGGGATCTGTATATTATCATTCATGTGGGGGATTGTTGGAATTCCTTAAGAAATTGAATGAATGGAAATATACAAAGTCCCACATCGCCTAACTGTTGAGAGCTGTATTGGTTTATATATGGCTTTCTCATGAGGAGGATGGGGGCCTGGGGCTCCCAAATGTATGCTTCGTTGTGATGAGGGAGATCATGCATCTCCACCACACACACACGCGCGCCGTCGCCGTCCGACCGACCGAACCGGGCCGGGCCGGGCTCGGGTACGGGTACGGGTCTAAAATGACTATTCTTTTTGCTAGGCTATCGTTTATTGGTTTTGGGCTTCGGCTGAAACTGGGCTGGGCCTGTAATTTAAAGAGAAGCGGGCGGGTGAAGACGGACGCGACTGTTCATAAAGCGGGCGGCCGTTAGATGCGAACAGAAGCGGGTGCGAGAAGCAGACGCGGGCGTCGGGTGCGACCCGATTGAAGTGGCGCGGGCAGGCGGGTGCGACTGTACGAAGTAGTACGGACGCAACTGTTTGAGCGAACGGGTGCAGACACGACCGTTCGGAAGAGATACGGACCAACTATAAATAAGAAGGAAAACTGATCACTTTCCGGACTGGTTTTTTCAGAATCCGAATCTTCTTCTTCACTTCTACTGCCATACTCTAAATCGCTGAGTGATATACTCATTACGATCTCGTGCAGATTACGTCTGTTGTATCTTGGGAGAGTTTTGAAATAAAATTCTTAAGGAAATTGTTACGACAAGCCTCAGACGGAATTTCCTTTATATACTGGTTAGATTCACTGTAATCTTTCTCGTTTATAAGTTGTACTATTTCTTACAATAGTATAACGTTGGTGTTGTAATTTATTTACACCGTAACTTATTGTTACATTTATCTAATACAGAATTCCAGCGTAGTGGAATTCTAATTAATAAACTTGTGCGACGAGTTTATTGTAGCGTGCTATCTGTTTTAGTACACCAGACATGTAACATTATCATGTGATAAGTCATTCGATTAAACACTATGTCATGATTATGTTTTTAATACTTGCATAACAATGTCCAGTATAACTATTTATAGTTGTGGTCGTTGAAGTAAGATTTCTTTTCACTGCCAATTAACCAATTTTCGAAACAAAAATATATAAATGGAAGTACACATCCTAAGTTGTACTGTAGCTTTTGTGCCTAATTGTGTAGGTATTCAACTAAAAGATGATGATAAAAAAAAGAAGCATTAGATATACTTGGTTCTATGTTGCTCTCAAATATTAAGTAATAAAAATAATTTTTCCTAAGCATAATCCATATGAAAATTTTGAATAATACTTTTCTTTTGACCTACTAACTATAAGTTTCCAATCTACTGAAAGCTTTTATCAACTGTCAATCGTTCTTTTATATTGTTATACTTCTGTTTTGAAACACTTTATTTACGCCACTCGTCGAATTTATTTTGGTACATGTATACAAATCAAATATAAATACTACACAAATCAAAATGCTTGTAGTAACAATGTACTCCTAATAGTAATCCTACACATATTATAATAAAATGAAAAGAAAGTTTGAAAATCTAAGAACCCTAAGTTAAAAGAATTTTTTTCCTTGAAAACATATTTTTAAACTTTGTCGACATATAATCCTAATTCTAAAATGATAAAAAATAGAGGAAAAGCAGAAGAAGGCTTAAATGATAAATGGAGACAAATATTTAATAGCTAATCCAGAAAATAAACTAAATCAGAACCAAAGTATAAAAGGGAAGAAATTATTAGATTTCAGTTATTTTGTATGATCTGATGAGGAAAAGACTAATTCTGAAACAGAAGCTTATGGCTCATACTGAAACAATAAATGTTTGTGTAGAAAAATACAAATGCTATCTTAGGAATTAATAAACTTATAAATATATGAATGGAAGTAAAACTTCCTAAATTATATTGCAGTTTTTGTACTGAATTGCGTAGATATTCAAATTAAATATGATGGTAGAAAAACATAAGTATTAAATATACTTAGTTCTATGTTGCTTTCAAACGTTGATTAAGAAGAATAATGTATCCTAAGCATGATCCATATGAAAATTTTGAATAATACTTTACTTTTAACCTACTGATTATAAGTCCCCAATCCATAGAAAGCCTTTTTAACTGTCAGTGGTACTTTAAGATTGTTATGCTTTTGTGTTGCAACACTTGATTTACGCTACTCGTCGAATTTTATTTTGGTACTTGCATACGAATGAAATATGAATAATACACTATTCAATATAAAACGACTATTTTACAACACGGCTTTAATATATGTTCATAATAACGGTAAGTTTACAAATCATGGAGATGGAATATTGCGCACATCCACTACATACTTGTGAAATATGTCTAGATTTAAAAAATAGATGAGTTAAGTCTGAAAATGTTGAACTTCATGCAATTAGGAGTTGAAATATGCGTTCATTGCTCATTCCAAACATAAACGTTCATCCTCAGATAAAGCGACTATTCTGAGAATTAGAGGGATAAATTTAATGTTCTAGTGTTTAATAATAGGTGAAATCTTCTTTTGTTGCTGAAAAAATGTATAGATTTAGCTTAATTTCTTATAGTTATTTGCCTCACATCCAGCGGTTGGGAGGGAAAAATACTATCTAGCAATGTAAAGCGCAAAAATATACTGAAGCTATGTTTTCCTTACAAAAGTTAAGAAAATTTATTGAGAGTACCATAGATCATACAATGCTTTGAACTTACTGAGCCTAAAACATAAATTGTCAATATGTTGTATCAATTAACCAATTAAGAATCTCAAGCTCCTTGGAATTAATTAGTTATGATCTAGGGTTAGATACCCCTACAAAATTATTTAATAGTCAAATATTAACATGGCATTGATATTTAATTTCTACTACTAGAAAATACTTCAATTTCCTACGCAAAGTTTCCGACGTCTTTCCTACGTCAAAAGGCGGGGCATAGGGAAGGCGTAGGAAACATGTAGAAAGAGATAAAGGCTTAGGGAAGACGTAAGGAAACGCCTTTCCTACGTCAACTTCAAAACGTAGGAAAAAAAATCTAGGCGTAGGAAAGGTGTAAAAAATCTCCTACACTACAATTATACCGTAGAAAAGACGTAGATATTCTCCTACACCATTTCCACGTCTCTGTTAATTTTCTACAATTCCAGATCGACGTAGGAAAGGCGTAGGAAATTCCCTACGCCAAAATTATATCATAGAAAATGTGTAAATAATATCCTACGTCATTTCCACGTTTTTGTTAATTTTCTACGAATCCAAACTAGCGTAAGGAAGGCGTAGAAAATTTCTCACGCCATCCCTACACATGTAGTAGAAAAAAATAGTTTTTTTATTTTTCCTTTAGTGACCGTATATTTCCAATCCTTTCTTCCTATTCTCCAAACCCCAATTTTTCACCCATTCAAGAACCAAAAAAAAACCTAATTCTACAATCCTCGATCATTTTCGTCTCTGAAATTCATTCCCTGAAATTTCAGGTACCCTCCTTTTATTTGTTTTGATTGGATTAAATTTATAATCATCTTCTCCTTTCCTCTCTTATTCTGCTGTTTCTTCTTCTTTTTTTCCTAACAATTTAGGGTTTTGAATAGATTTCAGACGCTTAATGAAATTTATGATGATATATCAGTTTTTTAATTGCATTTGGCATGAAACACGGTCGTTGAATGATTGGCTTTGTAACAGTGTAGAATTTTGAGTTGAAAATATTCTCTGTTGCTATGAAATCATTTTTCATTTTACTTGATTTTAATTGGTTTTGAAATATTTGTATCGGTTTGAAATATTGTCAACTAGAATATTCATTTTTCTCAACTGTGTTAGCCAATGTGTACTCTATCTAAACTTCTATTTTGGCAGAACTGGAAATGTTAAGCTGGAAGCCTAGAGAAAAATTTAATTGAAGTTTGGCAAAATCTAGGGTTATTTATAGTAGTTAACTGCGAGCTTCTGGAAGTCTAATGCAAATATATACATGCATTTATTTTAGTTTTTCTTCCAAAGTTTATTCTAAATCAGATATTTTGATAAAGTGAAATTAGTGTTAGGTCGAAGCATAAGGTTTGTTTGTCTACTACAAGTTGTTGGTTTATTTTACATGTAGACATTTTGGTGCATTACCCATTATAAAGAGAAGTTAAATCTTTTTTGATAAGAAAAGGTTAGTACTATATGTCGAAAGTGCAAATGGTCCTTGGTTTCTTTTACTCGATTATTTGCTCTATGGTCTTGTATCAGAAACAAGTATCAGTGATTATATCCAAGTTCTAAGGAAAGATTTGATGTCTCTTATCTATTATCCATTTTTGTTCCTCTGCAGATTGCAAAAAGTCATGAATCACATCTTCAAAATTCTGGAATGTCGGTAACAAACATGTTCTTTTGAATCCTCATCAATCTTCAGGTGAAAGTCTTTTGATTGTAATAGTTAAAAAAAGCTGCAGGATGTTTACATTTCTGTTATATGATAATACATGACCAAAATTTTATTTATAAATGGAATAGCACAAACTTTATCACAATTGTGAACTGTAGATTTGCATTTTGTATCATTTTGTCGGTTTTGTGTCATGTTCATGGTTTATATATCTGTGTGCACTACCTATTTGTTGGACTATTAGTTCTTAAAGCTATTTTCTATATGATTTTACTCTAATTCTCCCTGCGCTGTGCAGATTTTATTTATTTTGCCTTTGTAAATTGGCAAGACCACTTAAGCTCTGCTGTAAAATTCCTTTGCTTAAATTACAACCTAAATTTTATTGCTGTTGCAATTTGGCTTACTTTGGTTGTGGCTACTTTTTACTAAAAGAGATAAATAATGTCTCCCGATGAGATAATATATATCATTTCGGCAAAAAATATGACGGTTTCAAACTATTATAACACTCTAGAAGCAATGTCTATAAAACAAATAGTTTTATTTATCACATGAACAATGTTAGATTACCCGAAGTAACAAGGTTGGGGAAGTTTTAGGTGCAAAAACTAAAGTTCAGGCGATCGCAGCTTTATTTCCCTATGTGCCTAGCAAAACGTCCTATGTTTATTCGGACTTTTTAGAATTTTCATTGTCACATTTAACTAATATAACACTTCACAAGCAGTATTGATAAAACATTTTAAGAAGAGATTAAATAGCACTCCATGAACAGAACAGTAAAGTATCTTCAAAAGGAATTTTGTGCATTTATTCAGCACCGCAAAAAATAGGAAGGTAAATATCTCTAAAATAGACATTACACTAAACTAAAATAAATAACTGAAATGATGTTATGATCACCAAGTAGTTACAATTGTCGTCTTAAGAAAAATGTACATTATACATAAAAACGCGCTTTAGTGGTACTGATGATTATGCTGTGACAAAATATGTTAATTTAGCACAATGATATAGTGTTTATAAAGGATATCTGAAAGTGATACTTATCATTGTGATGCACTTGTAGTTCCATTAGACGAATTTAAGATTGAATCAAACGTTTGTCATCATTTTCATATGCTTGCATACGTTTGACATATTGTGCTCTAATGCCTGAAGTATGTATCTGTACATTTATGTGTATGTTACTTTCTCTCTCTTTTAGTTACTATGTATATTTTTTGCTTAATTAACTGAGCTACCTCTTTCGTGTATCCTTGGGTTCGTATTTGAATGTTGGGTGTGCTGTGTGCAAACTTATATAGGTGCATGCATGAGCTCTAATTATTTAAATATATATGTGAGTGGTCTTGTTTCTGTTAGTTTGATTCTTTAATAATTGTAATATAGTTACTGCAATATATATAAGACCCCGTGCGTTAATTGTATTCAATACATATATTCATATTAATTTATTGTAGAGAGTCGAAACATCTAAGTAGAAAATTGTGGCAATAAGCATGGAATGGCAGTGAAATAACCGGTTGCATACACGGGGAGAAAATGAAGACAAACAGGGAGAGGTTCATAGATAATGAGGCACTACAAAGACAGTGAGATATGAAGTAGATAAAGTAAAAGAAAATAAGGCATTGTGAAATTGGGAAGTTGCAGCATGGCGGTCTGCAGGTGGTGAGCAATATATTTTAGTGGTACGTAGTTAAGTCTTTGAGACCAGGCAAATGTAGCTTGGCAAAACGGTGATGAAAGCACTGAAGGCATTGTGACAAGGATGTGGAAGCTATAGGCTAGGTTAGGCATTCTACAGAATTTGTGAAATGGTACATCACGTTATTGAAAACAAGACATGAAGTGGAACATGGATATAAAATGGTGCATCGGCTAAATGCTGAGTGGTGCTGACATTGCATGGAGGCAGCTGCAGATGCTCGAGGTGAAAGGTAGCAGTCAAATTGGGATTAGGCAGAGAACTGACATGACAGAGCAAGATAGGGGCATGGATGCGTTAGTGAGACCTGATGTATTGAGCAAAATGCGACATTGTGGTGGTTTGAGATCCTGTGCGGATTATCAAAGCGATTTGGTTTGATCTCTAAAATCTTGTTTTAACGTTAATTCACATCAGCTTAACACATTTTTACTCTATTTTTGTCTTTATTTTCTAGACCGATGAGCTTAATAGGGAGCCAACTACTTGGGAAGTGTATTTTAGGACTCACAAGATCACTTCAGACTGCGAATCTACCACTAGTGGATGGATTGATGAAGCATCGATGGATTTGCACTAAGTGATTCTTATAGCTTGGAATTTTCACCTTCCCTTTTTTGGCGCATTTTATTGTTGGAACGCTATGTCGCGTTTCTTTTCTTATATTCAGTTTTGCATTTCTGGTTGGGTTTGAAATAGGTAAAAAATTGTTTTTTGTTTTCTATACATTATTGGTGTCAGAGTATGGACTCTTTAGTATATCCATCATTAACACAATATTTGATAAAACAATGGAAATAAGCTTAAAACTGCTATATTCAGTGTTGAATGCAAATGTATATGTACTAGCAATTGCTTGCAGTTCAGTGCTGGGTGAAGATGTGTAAAAGAATTAGCTTTCAGTGCAGTATTGCATTCTTCAAGCTTCTCCCCTTAACTATGCACAAAAGCTGCTATGTGTTATATTTCTTTACGAATCTAAGCTTAAATTTACACGTTTTAAATCAAAAATTTATATCCGGCCTTTCTTTGAAAATCATCTTATATCACTATTGTCCCATTCTTCGAATCAAAAGTAATCACTTATAGCAGTATCTAAACTTTCAACGAAACATTATTTTAATTGGTTTAAAATGTAGAAATTGATGCATTATTTGACAAAATTCAGAAATAAAAAGGCGCCACGTATAGCATCAATAAGGGAGAAGCATATACTAGAGCCAAACTAGAGGAAAAGGTGGAGCGTCAAGAAGGGGAGATTCAAATATTAAAGATGCAGTATGAACAAATCACCGAGATGCTTCGACAACGATTTGATGGAGAGCCGAATAATCGTCGTGAGGGATGAGGGTATTGAAAAATTTCTTAATTGTATCTGTATGATGTCACGTATCATGAACATATTATCGTATTATATTGACATATAGGAACTTGATTAATATTGTTTGACTTTGTAATATGAATGAGATATTTGTTTTTTGAATTAAAAATGAATGATTTGATGTTAATCTTTTTGTTGGAATGTGTATATATATAAAATAAGTTGATTTTAGTTTCTATTTAATGTGGTGAAATGAAATACAATAGTAATATATTAAAATTGCTTCAAAAAGGCATAGGGAAGGCGTAGGGAAGACGTAAGGAAATGGAATATTGATGCAACAAAAAGTCGTGTGCATGGCGTAGGAAAAACATTAAAAACACAGGCGTAGGTAAACCGTGGATAAATGAATGGCATAGAAAAGACGTAGTAATGTAATATGTAAGAATGGCATAGGGAAAGCATAGGAAAATTGGACGTAGGGAAGATGTAGGTAAACGAATGACGTAGGAAAGACGTGAGTAGCTAAAGAAGTAAAAAATGTCGTAACAAAACTGTAGGAACAACATGGCGTGGGAAGGCATAGAAAAATTATGGCGTAGGGAAGGCGTAGAAAACAACTCCACGAATGGCGTAGGTAAGACGTAAGTATTTTATTACCTACGCAGGTTTTACCCATGCCAGAATTGGCGTATGTGCTACGTAGTTGCTGTATTTACCTACGCCCCGCTTACGCCATACTGGCCCGCAGTTTTCTTGTAGTGTTCTAGCATACTTACAACAAACATCAAAATATTCAGCACAATAATGTCTTTATACACACGTATATGTATGGATATACATATGCATACATGCATACATGCATCAATATATGTGTATACACACACAAATATATATAACATGTATGGGTAAGGAAACACTACAACCCTCCTTTTCTAAATCTCATTCTAGAACCATATGAATTTTTAGTGTTGCACTGTTCATAAGCTATAAGATTATTCAAGTCGTGCTCTAAAATCGTTTTCATAAAAATTGAGATCATTTTGAATTTGTAACACTTTAAACTGTCAAGCCAATATTATCACTTAAAAATATAAACAAGGCAAAAAAAATAAACAGCCCGATTTGCTATGTATTTTAAACATGTTAGATTATTCAAATTAACCAAAATTCCATAAAGATGATCCCGAGGGATGTAAGAACATATTTATGATAAACTATCCAATTTCAAATTATCTGGCTTGAAAAATAATAATGTTTATGATCAGAGTATATCAAAGAAGGATGTAATCGAAATTCTCCCTATCAGTACATGCATACATAGTTATACTCATCTTTAATCTTTAAAATTATTATAGTTCACATTCAACTTAAAACCATTGTAATAAAAATTTAGAACATTATTTTTAAATTTTCAATATAATAAAAAAAGGCTGCAAGAAGCTATATCTGCATTATATTAACGCTAGGAAATTTGGTGAGAGTATGGTAGTTTGAATAAAACAACATATTGAAATAACGTGCAACATTCATGAAAGATATTAAAGTAAATGCATATAAACTCTTAATTTACTACTCATCATGTAGTACCTTGCTCAACTTATCATCTTCTATAGAAGTCATCCTCTTATTCTTCGACTACAGCAGTTGGTATTTTTTAAGATTTGTAATCTGTACAGACTGCCACAGAGCAACAAACAAAATGACTTTGTTCTACAATTGGTAAAGGTATATAGGTTGAAAAAGGGACTTAAAAACAACAATTTCAATTATCTTCAATATCATCTGTTGTCCTCCAACTATTTCCTACATCAGCAGCCCATGTAGCCGGGTCTTCTTAACCCCTGTATAATATCGTATAATATTGATTCATCACATTATTACCCATGCTTTAAATTTTGCCAATCAATATGTATTTATTTATTTAGTGTGTAAATTTACCATTCACACAAGGAGTAAAAGATGCTTCTTCCAAAGTTTTACAGAGCTTTTCCCATCTTAACGTACCTATTTAGATATTCCAGTAATCAGATATTTATGCTCAAGTGCTATATAACCACTTATACTATTACTTACCCTGTATGTGGATCAATGTTCTAATCGTTACATTTATCGTATTTCAAATAATCAACTTCCTGGAACAATATAATACTCAAGTATCAGTTTTTTTATACATTTCGATTCATCACATGAATGATTATTTACAGACATAATTACCCAGGAAGTGAAGGTCTTTGCATCTTGCTCTTCATGGTCTAGTGACCCAGGCATTGTATTGCTACAAGTTTGTGACCTGAAGGAGAGAAAAAGGATAGAAACTGATTGAGTGGAAAAGATAGGTGATACTGGTAGAAGTATACAACTTTTTTTTTTGAAAACCAATGTTTTGATTTATAGTTGATGCATGTAAACTCGGTAAAAACACAGAAATAGCTAAATCTGAACTAACACAGTCATACACTAAAGAAACTCAACAAACAACAATATTCATGAACATGGAAAAACGCAGTCATAGAAAAATAAAATATTGCTGCAACTTTAAAGATTCAAAACATGTTAACGCACAATAAAAGGGTAGGCTGAAATACCTGATCCTCAAACAAAATCGAAAATCGAACATAGAGCGAAGGTGAATTGGATGTGAAAGCAGACACAATAGAAAGTGGACAGCAGTACAACTAATCGGTAAAAATAAAGGAAATTAAAACCTTAAGATGGGAAAGCGAATTTACCTCAAATGAAAATGATGTAATGAAATCAAGAAAATAAAGCGACGGTCGGCTAGAGGAAATACCGTTCAATTCCTTTAAATTGGAATTAGGGTTAGGAGGTATCAGAGATAAAAGGGATTAAAAAATTGATCTGATTGAGAAATAGAAGGAGGCAGCAGAGCCAAGGACACTTAGTTGTCTTCTAACCTCTGGCGAGGAATCGGACTGTAGTAGGACGAAGATGGCGGTGGGAGAGATGGACAACAATGGAAGCATGGAAACGCTCAAATCGAGTGGGAAGCTATTAGGTAGGTTGGACAATAATGGAGAAAGAAGAGACAACAAGATCAAAAGAAGGAAAGTAGAAACGCGACTGTTCGGTTTCAAATTTACCAGGGGACCTTTGCGCCCTTGAAGCAAAACCTAGTGTTAATAGTATAGTATAGATTTCATGGATTAAAAAGGATTTGGAGATGATTTAAGTTTCTACTTCAGATCTGGAGATTTAGATCGCTTTTAAAAGGTGAGTGAGAAATTTTATATATTGTTCACGATTTTAAATCTATTTCGTTGACATACGTTTGATTTTTATGCCTAAATCAATTTATTTGTGAGTTGTATGCTTAAATTAGTGTAGAATATTATTTCCTACATATTCTTGTTTTAGACTTGGTATTGAAAAATGTTTACACCTAGATCTGGAAATCAATCCCAAAGATTTTAGAATTGGAATGTTGTATGTTTTATTCCATATTTGTACTTGGATGTTAAATAGGACTTTTGGATTATTGTCCAAATTTGTGTCAAGTTTAGATTTTCTAAAGTTTAATTTGTGGGAAGAACATCGATTTGATGTTTATAAATTTGTTTACTTTTTCATCTTTTGGTTCAGAAAGGCGATGTTTAATTTAATAAGGAATAAAACAAAAAGGAAGAGATGTGTAAAGTACAAATTTATTCTCCGTATTTTACACTATTTATTCCAAATAAAAAGAAATTATCCATTCTTTGTATTTTCAAACGTAGTAAATCTTTCTTTCTGGGTTAAAATCAATTTATGGAAATCATAGTGGAAAACCTTCCTGAGGAATTTAATTCTAGAAAATTAAATATGGAAAACATATTCTCGCTACATACTTATGATTAGAATATTTTTGGATAGAAATAAGTAGTTTATACGTATTCATTGCATTAATAAAGAAGAACAGCGTTTATTCGTGCATTATTTATGCGTAACTTTCGTTGGTTGTTATTATATTTATGGAAACGAATAAGTAAAATTTGGAAATGTAGTAATTCCTATTAATGGGCAATAAATTAGGAATTGCCAATAATTAATAGGAAATAAAGGATTGCAACCCTAATTAATGAGAAATTAATGGGAATAATGATAGGATTAAATTAGGGGTTACAATTGGTTAGTTAAAGATTGTAACTTGAATAAATGGGCAATTAATGGAAAATGAATTTGGGAGTTACAATTAAGAAGGACAAATGGAGAAAAAGGAACCGATAAAAATGGAATAGATATAAAAGGTTACTAATTTGAAATTAGTAATCATACATAAATGTCTGATAGGATTGTTATGTACAAATTGATATTGATGAGCATAAAAAAGGGATTTATGGGTAGATAATTATTTAAAGTATCTTATTGTGTCAAATAAAAAGGGAATTAGTAACCTAAGTCTAATGTCTACCTAAGATACTATTATTAAAGACTTAGGATGGTAAATTAGACTTAATAGGTTAGTGATGCTTGGTTAGTAGAGTCACTCGACGGAAGATTGTCCTTTACTTTGAGGCTACTAGCAGTCGGGTGTGCTTACTACTGATGTGAGATATCACTAATCCTAGAACCCATGACGACGCGAGAGATTGGGCCTGCTTTCTTAATTGAAAAGTACTAAATGGTCCAAATTTGGAATTAGGAGCAGTAAGGGATATCTCTATAGGGGTTCGCTTCTGGTTTGAGGTATTAAGTAGTTGTAATGTAATAGTGGATATCTCGGAATGGTTCGCTTTGGGTTTGAGGTATTAAGTGACTGATTTAAGTGTTCACCTCTCTCGTAAAAAGAAGTATTAAGTAACCTAATGAGATTCCAAGCGATGTCAGCTAAATAGTACCAGTGAGGAGTCCATCTTGGGTTAGGTATTAAATTACAAAGGCAAACCCATAAATAGGTGTTAAATGGTCAGAAGTCTGCTTGGTCCTTATTAATAATGTATTAACTAGCTTGGGTACAGTCTCTCACGTTGCTAAGGCTGCAATAACGATAGTACCAGTAAGGATTCCACCTGAGGATAGGTATTAAGTGACGTAGGACATGCCTAGAATATAGGCATTAAATGGTTAGAAGTCCACCTAGTCTTTTTAAAGGTATTAAGTAGCTTGGGTATTGTCTCTTGCATTGCTACGATATTATTAGCGATAGATGCGGTAATAGTTGGACATTAAATATCGGAAGCCTCAAATAGTGGTTAGAGGTCTTGGTAGCTAGGACTCACCGACCATTGACAATTAGAAAACCACCTTGAGAATAGGTCTTAAATGACAAGGGTCTACCTTGATTAAGGTTTTAAATGGCAGAGTATGCCTATTTCTCTTTTAAAAGTATTTTATGATAATTATAGAAGCCTACTTCATATTTAGAAGTATTACGTGGCAAACAGGTTTGGAAGTATTGGGTGGCTTGATAAGGCTACATCAGTATTTTGTACCTTGGGAAGGGGTAGGCAAGTAATCGTGTATGCAATGCAAGGTTACGTTGAATTTCTAACCTTAATAAACATTACTATTAAACGGAAACTAATCGGTATAAATTATGTTATGGACAGTTTATAGATCTTCCAGTCACCAGAACGTTCTGATCCTCTCCTCATTACAACCCTCACGATAGATTTGGAGGAACAGGTCACTGAAGCTGGATGTGTTTAATTGTTAGAGAAGACTTCTTTTCTCTCATGTTCGATGTTGAAGTGGTAATACGATATCCAAGGAATTCCCTTGATTCCAAGGTAGCAGCCATAGTCAATATTTATCCTATTATTGTTTCTGCTGCGAGTTTAGATTTGTATCAATCTCCGATAATGCACAAGTTTACTTACAGGTACCAAATCCAATGGTCTATGCTTTGATGGACTTGGATTTCAGTTTTTGTTGAAATTTAGGCCAGTTGAGGTACGGGTTGTTACATAAACCGATCAAACTTACATTTTAATGATCGAATTTCTATGTCTATCCACTACTTCCTGCTTGTGTCACTTCTGACATAATAAAATTCTCATTGCATTCAATCGTGTTAAACACATGATCTTTCATTATGATTTATTTTCTTATTTCAAATGAAACAATTTCGTAGGATTTCATATTTTATGAAAACGGTTGATCACCATACAACTTTCGTATGTGCTCTATTATAGATCAAAAATTCATAATCATGTATTAGTGTATAGTTACTCATAGAAGAGAATACACAGTCTCAAAAAAAAAGTGACCAGGGTACGAATGTATTTAGCAGTCATATTATTTGGCTCTTGCATGGGTCTTGAAGTGACAACATGCCAAAGGATTTAATGGTAAGTACATTTTAGATTTCCATCTTAATCCTTACTAAGTTCAATTGTATATTTTAATTGATAAATATTTTATCAATTATATTAGTTGCATAAATTTATCGAAGTAGATAATTTTAATTTGCATAACATGTGTTCTTATTAGAAAGGTTAAATGACATTATTTCATTTTTCTAATAAGGCTCCCACTAGATTTTTATATTCCTCAAACCCTAAGTGAATATAAATCTGTCGATCCATCTATTGAGTATTAGGACTCGCTTGCCTTGAGATTCTAACATTGAGTTTGTTCAACAAATCATAGGCCTACGAACGATGGATAACTCTTTATCGGTTGTATCATATACAACTCCTAACAATGGTCATTGTCATAATCTCTATTCGACCTTGATTTTGCTCAACAAATCGAAGGAGATTATTTGCTTATACCTTTAATTTCATGACGAACTAAGTGTGATGCACATACTTTGAGTTTGCTTAACAAATATATGCATATACCTTACCTTATATAGGAAATATATTAATAGTTCTATACATAATATCAATAGCTTGAGTTTTCTCAACAAATAGTGAGTATGCAAGTAACTATCAATATACAAATGATAAAACATAGCTTTATATCTTAGAGATTCATCATCTTTAATATATACGTTAGAGTGGTATCAATTTAAGGTATAATGTATTTCTTATGAAATACCCTTGTGATTCAAGTGTCGGACGCATCTAAAATCATAGTACATGTACTTTACGTATATTACAAAAATCTATATTTGATTTATTTCAGTTTCGCTTAAATAATGTTTATATGCATATAATTATATAAGTTTAGTTTTCTTATAACCGTTATAATTTAATTCAACTTACATAGTGTGTATATGTGTCTTCTCAATTAAATCATATTTAATTTGTTATTAATTAAATCATATTTAATTAATTTTGGTTCCTATTAGTTAGATCATATTTGATTGATTTTGATTCTTATTAATTAAATCACATTCAATTAACTTTCAATTCTTATTGAATAAATCATATTTAACTATTTTTTAATTTTTAGTTTAATTGACTATTTTAATTGACTATTTTAATTAAATTTTATATTATTTAAAATTTCAGAAATTTTATAATATTCATCTTAAACCATATAGATGAATAACCGACTATAACATCTATAGATTGGTTTATACACGCACACACATCAATATGTGTGTGTGTGTGTGTGTTAAATTTTAAGTATTTATTTATTCAACAATTCCTTCTATTTAATTCAAAATTTTAATCAAATACTTTAATTAATTTAAAATTTTTATTTTGTTTATCCTAAACAATTTAGGACAAATATACAACAGTAATAACTATAGTTGCATACATATATCAATGTATATATGTTTTTAATCAACTAACTCTTAATCAATTATTTAATTTAATCTTGTTAATCATAATTAAGTATATTAAATTATTTAATTTTTCAAAAAAAAATAAATTTTAAATTATATCTTTTACAAAATTCCTTTTATATTTTAATTTAACTTTTATACTTAAATATAGTTTTAAATTTCAAACCTCATTTGAAAATTAGCCCAAGGCCAAAAAAACTCTAGGCTTTATATCTGGGCCAACCATTTGGATGTACCCCACCCATTGGGCCGAGCAAGTAGCAAGGGAGGAAATAATACTTGATTATTCAACCCCAAGTCTAGACACTACTATTCTAACACCCATCGGATAAATAAGTATTATTAGTTGGTCCTAAATGTTAACCTATAAGACTACAAAAATGATTTAGACTTTGATACCATTGAAGGAACTTGGCTTGTTTCACAGCGGATGAGTGGGTAGATTTCAAACTTTATTCCATAATTAGATCTTATTGGACCTTGTTTCACAGCGGATGAATGGGTAGATTTCAAACTTTATTCCATAATTAGATCTTATTGGACCTTTGAAATCAAATTTTAATAATAAATCCAATATAGTTGTTTTTTAATAGAAACATATTTTATTAAGATTGTATTGTTCACAATTAATTAAATCTATATTAATTAAGTATGGTATTTGAATAAGTATAAATGTATCAAATATATTATTTTTCTAAATGATGTGACATGCATGTAAAATAGTGGTGAATATAATTTCTTGGTGTATACAGATGAACACATATGAAACTAGATCAAGATATAATCACATCATGATCTAAAAGGAAAGAGATAAAGATGGCATCATTTATTGATTCCATCTTCCTCTTTTTGATAAACATTCAATCGATACTACATTTAACTTCAATATAAAATGATATGTGATAATAATATGTTTATATGACAAAACAACAAATAATAACATGGCTAATATATACATGTTGTAGATGTTGGAATTAATGTCTACCATGTATATATTCACTTATATATATTATTGTCCCAATTTTAAATTGATCGATGTAAAATAAATTTATGGATAAAATTGTTTCTAAAATGCATACCTCAACTATATAAAATATAAATGTGTGTATGTATATGTAAATCATATATACATCTATAAGCTAAAACAGTTTCCAATTGATTCAAACATACATCCATATTAGTTTCACAAAAAAACATACCTCGATGTTACATTAGACTTTTCTGATGCATTTGCAAACACATACATGCACGCACGCCCATACACATGCATACAGATATGTGTGTGTGTGTGTGTGTATGTGTAATTTCAACCTAATTTATAAAATTTGTTTTTTTTTGAAGATTGAGTGGGGTTAAAAAACTGGTCCCCTGCCAGCTTTATTAAAACAGAAAACAACTAGATGAAGTTACATAGGAGACAAAAGAAAAAGGACAAAAAAAAGAGGAAAAAAGCCACAACACCACAAAGCAGTAAAACAAAAAACAAAACAAGCAAATCAAGGAGTCCATGGATGAATATGGATTTCAAGAAACTTATAAGTGTTGAGCTTCAAACCCAAAACAATATCATGCTTTAGACTAGACCAAAGGTTTCCTTGCTTCTGCTGGTTCCTTCAAAACATCGGTTATTTCTTTCTCTCCAAATTATGAACATCATTTTCTTCAAGGCAAAGTAAAATAACTGCTTGACATCATCGGCCCAAGAAAGGGCACAGTCCATCAAAATCCAGGGTGTAGAGTTGTTAGGAAATGTATAAGCCCTCATTAAACAGGAGATAACGTTTGTCCAGATGAAAAGGACGTAAGGACAATCAAAATACAAATGAGAAACACTTTCAGGTTGCTGAGAACACAGCTCACACATAGGATAAATAGACATGCCAAAACGCAGAAGCTTGTCTCTAGTCAAGAGAGCATTCGAAACTACTTTCCAAAACATTAGATTGTCGCTACTACTCGACGCTGCTGACCAAGCAACCTTATTCCACTTCCAATCAGGCATAGCCTCCAACACATACAAGGCAGCATAAACATTTTTAATGGAATGGCACTGACCATTCCACAAAAGAGTGTCCTGGTCATGAAAATCGTATATGGTATGTTGAAATAAACTCCAAAAAATCCTAACAGAATGGTTACTAGTGAAAGGGAAAACAAATCTGTTATTTTCAATATGATCAACAGCAAGAGCATTGTTACTAATACCACACTGATATTTCTGCTGAGAAGAGAAAACATGATCAAGAATGATACCCTTGCCTAGCCATGGTTCATGCCAGAAACTGCATAAACTTGACTCAGCAAGAAGAAGTTGAACAAGTGGCTTGAAAGTGGATCTTAATTTTAAAATGTTCCTCCAAGTCCAGCTACAAGAATGGGGGACATCCATATTCCAGAAATTTTTCGTTCCAATATTATATCTTAACGTCCAATTCACCCAGAGTGTGTCATGTTTGTTGAGCAAAGCATTGAAATGATAGCTGAAAGCAGCCTTGTTCCATTGCCCAATGCTTAGCAAACCCAGTCCTCCTTTGCTTCTAGGCTTCTCCATGGTTTTGAAAGAGCAAGGCAGGACTTTCCTAGAATGTATGCTTCCAAACCAAAAGAATCTCATCATAGCTCTTCTAACCATCTTCAGCAGCTTTAAGGGTAGGATGAAAGTCCTAGCCCAGTACACCATTATAGAAAAACTAACAGATTGCACAAGAACCAATCTTCCAGCTTGTGACAGAAATCTGTTGGCCCAAAGATCCATAGCAGCAGTGATCTTCTCATAAAGTGGTTGATAGGCAGCATAGGTAACTCTGGAAGTACATAGAGGAAGCCCAAGGTAAAAACTATCAGATGACATGGATTGCATACTAGTTAAAGATGTGAGATTCAATTCCTGAATTCTTGAGACTCCAGAGAATAAGATGCTGGACTTGTTAAGATTAAGTTTGAGGCCAGTCATCAAATAAAAGTTGCGAAGAGCACAGTTAATACCTTCAAATGACTACATGGTGGGCTTTGTGAATATCATTATATCGTCAGCAAAAAGGAGGGCAGATATACTTAGGTCTTTGCATTTGGGGTGGAACTGAATTTGATTGCTATGGTACATAGGACTTAAAAGGCATGTAAATACCTCCATAACCAGTATGAAGATATAAGAAGACAGGGGATCCCCCTTCCTAACACCTTGTTTAGCAACAAAATTGCTAGAACTAATACCATTGATTATTATAGAAAAGGAGGGGGTAGATATACACTCATAAATCCAAGCAACAAAAACTTTGGGAAAACCCATGAGAGACATAACTCTAACAATTGTTTTCCAATGTATTGAATCATAAGCCTTCTGCAAGTCAAGCTTCAGCATAGCACGTGGTGAAACATTTGCACAGTGGTAACCCTTTAAAAGTTCATGGGCTAATAATATGTTGTCAAGTATATTTCTTTCAGGTAGGAAGGCAACCTGGTTGGAAGAAATAATTCTTTGAAGCACAGAAAGTAACCTCGTGGCAATGATCTTGGAAATACATTTATAAAGCATGTTACAACAGGATATGGGTCTGAATGAAGAAACAGTCAAGGCAGGTTTAGTCTTAGGGATAAGAACCAAGTTGGTAGAATTCACTGCCCTTAGCATTTTAAACTTGTCAAAAAAATTGTGGACGGCATGACAAAACTGATCACCAACGATTTCCCAGCTGGAGGTAAAGAATTCGACATTGAAGCCATCAGGACCTCCCGACGAACTTCTATTCATAGCAAAAAGGGTTTTCTTGATTTCATCATTAGTAACTTTGGCAATCAAGGAGCTAGCTTCATCATGATTAAGTCTAGGCAGGGAGATAGAGGAAAGAAGGCTTAAATCAGGTTGAAAGTTGCTAGCATTTCCGAAGAGGCCAGCATAATACTTAAGAAAAGCATTTTCCACAGTATCTGGGGTTTTGTGAAGATTACCTGCTTCATCAAGAATAGAAGAGATATTATTGGTAAACTGCTTTATCTTCATGGATGCATGAAAAAAATTGTATTCCTATCCCCCTCAGCCACCCATCTAATTCTTAGCTGTTGCTTCCTCATATCAGACTCATCAGCTAGAGCAAGGTTAAGGTCATTAAAAAGAGAAGCTTCCCTTGCAGCCAAGAGGGGACAGTCAGGATGATCCATCATTTGCACCTGGGCTTCCTTTAACTGGACCATGAGCTTAGTGGATTGTAGATTCCCATTTCCATACCTTTCTTTTGCCCAAACCTTCAAGACATCCTTAACTGCGCTAAGTTTCCTGCATAAAATAAAAGTTGGATTTCCAAAAAACCTTTTTGACCAAGCATTAGTTATAACTTCGTGATATTCAGGATGATGAGCCCAAACATTGTAGAATTTAAAACCTCTTTTGGCTTCCAATGGCTTTATCCCAGTGGTCAAGATTAGGGGGGAGTGATCAGATAGGATTGGATTGGGCAGAAAGGTCGATAGATTAGGCCATATGGACAAAGCTATGAAATTAGAGAAAGTGTGATCAATGTTGGAGAAAACACGGGCCCCATTCCTTGACCGGTTATTCCAAAAGAAGGTGGCACCGAATTTGTTGATAGGAATTAAAGAAGATTGATCAACAACAGTGTTTAAGGGGATAATGTCCCTAGGAAAGAGAGGAAGTCCCCCATGTTTATCAGATAAAGACAAGCAGCAGTTAAAATCCCCAAGTAATAACCAAGGATGAGAATCTTGTCTAAAAGAAGGAATAAGTTCGAATAGAGATTGTCAGGCAGAGGGGGAATTGTAAGCGTAGATGAAAGAAATATAGAAAGGAAGGGAAGAGTTGTTAAATTTAGCACGAAAATGCATAATTTGAGGTGTTGCAAGGATGAGATCAAGAGTAAGCTGTTCAGGATTATGAATGACCATGATTCTCCCGTAGAAAGCTTCAAGAAGATTGTGGTGTAAAGACCATGTAGGGTTAATGTACTTGGCAGCATGAAGAGTTAGTGGCAAGTTAAGTTTGGTTTCGAAAATAGCAAAAACAGACAGTTGATGAAAAGAAATCAACTGTTTCACCTGATCAAGTTTGAGGAAATTATGCGAGCCTTGAATATTCCAAGCACCAATATTGTGTAACATTGATTATACCATGTTTAAGTGAGCACCATCTTTCATGCTCCTAGTGACAGGAGAATTTATTCTTGTGAATTTTTGATTTTGGTTTTTTAACTTTTTCGGCCTTTTGCTTTTGTCATCAACAGTTTGTTGATTACCGTCTTCAGTTGGTTCGTTGGGTGGCGATTTCCACCTTGGAATTGAGCCCAGAAAAACATAAGGCTGACGTGGCACTGGATTGTTGGGTGTAGGAAGAGATGGGGTGGAAGGAGAGGTTGACAAAGGGGGTTGAGGGATGGTATGCAAGGTGTACACAAAATCAAAAATTACTTGTTGCAATGTGGTACAAAATAATTCCTCCAAATTGTCTTCATTTGACACAATTGCTTGCTGTCTTTTGGGAAGTGGTGTTTCATTATTGGGATGGGAGCATATACTGCATGGGATTTCACTATTGATTGCATGCACGTGTGATACAGAAGCATGCACAGCTAGGTTGTTATTTCCTTCCAGAGGGTAAAACAAGTCATTCAGTTCAGCAGATGTATCATCTGGTAGTTTGAGAGTAGCTTGCCCACCATCCACAATTTGTGAACTACCAACATGCAAAAGAACTGAAGTTGCTATTAAATCAACATTTTCATCCCCTGAAGTTGTCATAACAACACAGTCATCCTCATTCTCCATATCTTTTAACACATCAAAAATGTTGCTCGTCAGTAATGTTACATGTTCAGGACCACTTTCTTTTTCTACCACCTGCACCTCATTTTCACTTTCATCCTTATTGTTTGCCTTGGTGTCATTATCACGTTCAAAACTGTTAATAGTAGAATCAACATCATAAACAAAATTACCATCCTTAACTTGCCTCTCATTAATAATTTCATTCTTATCTCTTTGTTTCTTGTTTACAACTCTCTTCCAAATCTGCTTATTCTTATTAATCTGCTTTCCGAAAATCTGCTTCGTTTCAAAATCTTCATTCACCTTGTTTTTCAATTTTATTTCTTTCTCTCCTCTCACATTACACTCTCCCACTTTCATGCAATCATTCGCCAAATGACCAAAAACTTTACAACTAGTACAAATTTCTGGTTTCCAAAGATAACTAACCTTTATCATCTGAGTTGACCCATCAACAAGTTTAGCTGGAAACTCGTCAACCAAAACTTGATTTGGAGTGACGTCAACTAAACACTTGGCATAACCTATGCACTCCAGTTTATCAGTTGATGTATCCAAACAAAGCAATCTTCCAATTCTAGAAGCCAACCAGTTTATGCCTAAATGAGACCATGCATAGAGAGGTATATTCGATAACTTTAACCAAACTGGAACTGATTTGATAGTACTGTAGCTATTTCCAATGTATGGATCCCATTCCTTTATTATGAAAATTTTGTTTCGAAGAAAGATTGGATCGGTCTCTACTATTCTTCTTCTGTCCTCAGCACAAGACAGAAAGAAGAGGAACAAAGTTCCATCAGATTTAATGGTGACTTCGCCTTTAAGCTTCCACAGCTTTTTTAAATGAAAGTAACTGACATG
This sequence comes from Allium cepa, assembly GCA_030765085.1. Lineage (NCBI taxonomy): Eukaryota > Viridiplantae > Streptophyta > Magnoliopsida > Asparagales > Amaryllidaceae > Allium > Allium cepa. The sequence continues at coordinate 328,501,160 of CM060940.1, forward strand.
TATGAAAGGGGTTTATCAAGGAAAAAACCTACTAACCATCCTCCCCAAACTGCATTGCCAGCTTCCAGCACATTAGGGGGAGGCACAAGTACTTCGCCATCATAAGAAAGCTGAAAATCTACAGGGGAATAAACTCCAGCGTTTCGCGGTTTTGTTTTGAAAAGAGAGGACTAAGAGGAGGAAGAAGAGACGGGATGGATGGGATTAGGTAAGTCAGGAGGCAGAACAGGGGGAGGTAGGTTAAGGGGGGAGTTAGGAAGGGCTGCCGAAAGCAGGGAAGAAGGAGGAATAGTTGAGAGAACGGGGATGTCAGAAAAAAAGGACGAAGTAGGGGGATGGGTATGGGCGGGAGTGGGAGCGACCATTAAATTGAATAAAATATATTATAAAGCCAAAATTATATACATTAAATTGAATAAGATATCGATAAAAATATATTTTGTGATCGATTAAAAATCATGCAGAAACATTTAAATCACTAAATTGAATAATATATTTAAAATATTGTTATTGGTAATATTAAAACAAAATATTCATAATCTAAATCATAGCTTTATGCATATATAAATTATGATTTTAACTTTAAATGAAAAAAAATCATATCATTTAACCGGTTGTTTAAATTGAATTACTAATCTGAACTAAGGTGAAGTAATAATATATACATATAAAATTGTGAAAGGAATATTACATCGAAGAAACTAGATCAAATTCAGATCATATGTAACGACCCATAAATTCATCACTTCAGAAAAATTTCAAAATATTCAAAAATAAGATTTTTAAATATAAATGATGATATTTTAAATAATAAATAATATTGGTAATCTTATTTTGAAGAAATATATATATATATATATAAGGAAAACATACACTTTGGTAAATATCGGTAAAATGACCGAAAATCGTTTTATCGATAAACAGCTCTTCGGTCATCCGACATCGCATGCCAAGCTAGATACATATACTCATTTGTGTATATGAAATTAAATATTAAATAAAATAAATTATTTATTTATGGAAAATTAAATGTATTTATGACATCGTTAATGATGTCATCATTTCCAATTGACTGATTTTTGAACTTAGATGGAGTTTAAATGATTTAATAATTATTTTAATTATTAAATAAGCTTTTTTAATTACTATATAATAATAGAAATATTATTTTCAAACTTTTTTTTATAAATATATGTATATTAACTAAAATGTGGAAATATAACCGGAAATCGAAATTTGGATTCATAATGATTCAGTGTGTAGAAGTTGTGCAATGTTATGCAGATATGTGACATACATATGCACATATATACGTACATACATGAAGACATATTCACATGCACATGATCATTCGTATATGCATACATATACATATGTGTGTATGTGTGTGTATCCAAGGTATTTTTCCCTTTCACTTAATTCTTAACCTAACCCAAAGTCAACACTAACCATCGAAGTACAAGCACATGCCCTTGTCCATGATGGAGTGGACCTGGGTCGTGTATAACAAGGAGAGAGGTGATGATGGTGGTGCATGTGGGGGTGAGGTATGATATGCTAGATATTTATTTTCTACTTCCTCCCCTATAAATACCACCCCTTCTCCTCTCCATTTCACATCATTTTCTTCATAATTCCCTAAAGCATCCTCACTACTTTCATGGCTTCGATCCTAAAAGAAATAATTTCAAAATATTTATCAAAAAGAAACTAAAATTATATAGTGTGTGTATATATATATATATACACACACAATTAAAACACCTCAAACTCTTAACTAAACCACCTGCTTTCTCCTCTTTCTACCTATGGCCACCACCACCTACCCCATAGCCAAGTCTTCCTCCCCTCTAAGCCTAGGTTGTGAGCTCCTCTAACCATCCCAAGGCTAGGTCGAGCCACCTAGAAGCAATAGTGCAAGTGATCATGAGCTTTAATTTCTGAGTAGCGAAGCTATAACCGTTTTTTCGATCAAAACCAAAGAGAAAAATATCTACTGTATTATATAATATATTGGATGTTAAATATGGTTTACTATGCTTGCTCATGATGGTTGTTTACCATATTTGAATATGATGATATGGAAGTTTGAATTGTATTAACAAATCGTGTTTAATACAAGTCGAAAATCACAAAGGAAATCACTTTCCTTTATTAATGAAATTGTTTATACGGAGTGTTTAAATCTATTAAAAATGGTTTAATATGGTTTAGAAATGTTTTATAAACATTTAAAAGTATTTTGAAAAAGTTTAAATGAATACTGAAAATTGAGTCAAAAATAGGCGAGTCGTGAACGATGGTTCGCAATTTCGCGCTGTAAAAGTCAAACGAATATATAGAATGGAATATAACGCAGAATTCTTCGAGATAAGAATTTTCCAAACTATTATATCCATAGTTTTCAAACAAAGAAAGAAAAATCGAGATTTCGATAAGTATATTTTGAAATATGAATAAAACAAGTTTTCGAAATGATCGAGTTTTGCAGTTCAGAATCCATAAAATGATTTCTTCAAAAATGATATTTTAAATTTTTTTAAATAAATAAAATAAATTATAAAAATCTTTTAAAATGTTTTAAAAGTAATTTGAGTTGTAAAAATGAATTTCCAAATGATAGAAAAGTTGTTTTGACCAAATAAGCTTTGAAAACACTTTTTACAGCACTTTCCGTAGCGCTTTTTACAAACTTTTGAAATATGAATTTAAACTAAACAATTCCTTTTCAAATCTTTTATAAATATTTTCAAATAAATAATTAAGTAATTTAAATATGATTAAGAGGTTTAAATATGAGTATGTAGAAACGACTAGTACTTTTGTTCCGTTTGTGAGTGTCATAGAAAATCTGACCGAGGAATGGAATAGATCGAAGGAAAAGTCTGGATGCTCTAAAATAATTAAAAGCAATTTAAATATGTTAAAAGATTTAGAGTCGATCAATTGAACACCTTATGGGTGACAGAGAGGTAGTCTCTAGGCTTGGGTTTGGGAAACCAGTTGCCTATCCTCTCTAGCTACCAGAGTAGTCCGACGGAGGGGATAGTAAATTAGATTTACTCGGATCAAAATTTCCCAAAGTATGAAAGATATAATTTTTCAAATTTAATAACTTGGACTGTACGGGAATAATCTTCTTATACTTAGTATTAAATTCCAAGGAGGGAACTCGTACCATTCATGGAATTTAAAAGGTGATTTCGGCATTATTCTGCCCACAGTACTTGTTGAATACGGAAATTGATATTGAGTAGAAATAGATGACTTCTATAGATTCTTCTCATTTAATATTTGCTGGTTTTGGATAACATCCTAGATAATATGGCTTCAAGTCCATCAAAATTTTGATTTTAAATTAAGAAATCTTTATTAAGATTTAAATAAGTAATTTTCAAAAGATAAAGAGATGTTTAATGATTCCGTATATACCGAAAAGAAATGATTTAAAGTTATATATCTCCGAAGATATTTTTGCTAAAAAAGGAATAAATTAATCAAATGATATTCACCTATATACTTGACCTTTTTTTAAATCGATGATTGGTTTGAAGGAACCCGAGTCGGATTTGGGTAATTGCTATCTGAAGACCACTTCGAACTAATTTATGTGTTCGGAAGAAATGAACTGGAATGATATGATTTGAAAGATGGAATGAAGGGCTGCTTGTCACTGACCCTCCGGGAAAAGATTTCCATATCGTAATTTGTGACAGTTCTTCATTTGAGATCTTCGATGTAAGGACATTTCTCTATTAATCCTAGGGATAATCCGCGATAAGATGTGGTAGGGGAATGCCTTCATTTTTTCCTTTTTCTAGACACCTTGTATGGACGAATATCTGACGTTGCATTTCTAATTACATCGACTAATCTCTATGTATGTATCATCTGTTTGGTGGTGGAGAAGGCAACATCTCTTAGCTTAACACCTTTTCTTGAGACGTACAAGCTCAAGAGTTACACATATGTAGAAATCAGTTGTGCGATCATGGAATGACAGTGTGGCATTCAAAGTGGAATGTGCTATGTGAAAGGTAAAACGTTACCTCAGGCCTAACCAACTGGAAATGGCTAAAGCAGGGTAGATACGGCAAAGCTATGTGGGTCGCGCCCATTAGGAGATGGTCATCACCTTTTTAGATTACTCTCTATATGTCAAGTACACAGTGTATGCTTCGGGATCCAATTATAGATCGGAAACGACCGAGGTAATGTCATATTCGGTACTATCTAATAAAGGGGTAGGCCAGTTCTGTGTTGGTATAGGCGTTTAGTATTTGGTCCTAGGTATATCCCTTTAGAGGTATACTGTTTGGAAGGTAGTCTATCACCTTGCCATTGTGTGGAACCCATTCTCCGAACGAGCCTGTAAGATTAGTTGTAGAGCCTAACATATTTTGGAATTTAATAATGGTAACAATTTCGGCTAAGATTCATAAGTTTATTTGAAAAACATTTTCAAAAGAATGTCATTAAAAATAATATCAAATGATTTTACATAGTAAATGTTTTGGTTATCATAAGGTAAAAACTCATTTCGTGTTTATATGGGGCATGACCAGATGAGATACCCTTTTGTTTTCGAAACATTCATATTTTGAGTTTCTCACACCAGTCCCATGACCGACCCGAAGTTTATTTTTCTTATCTGCTAAACTCCGGGTGCCCTAATTTTCTCGGGCAACCAAGTAGTTAGGTAAGCTTGGAGCATTTTGGAATGGAGCATGAAGCATTTTGGGTCTTCAAAGAAGTTATCTATATTCCGCTATGTTTGTTTTATGTATTTACCGGCACTTGTAAGGATTGACCATTATACCTATCCTGGCTGGGTTAGTACATGTCGTAACTCTGATAAATCACTTGGAGTGATTATATGTATCTTCCATAAATAAAATTATAAGTTGTTTTAATTTAAATGTGAGATTCTGTTTGTTCTATCTTCTATCTTTATTTTCTTTTACCCGATGATTATGTTCCTTTCCGGCACTTAATTTGCAATAAATGAATACTTTGAATGTACCAGTGTCGATCTTCGAGGATCGGGGAGGTATGTCGTCTTATCATATCTTACAGATCTAGCCAAATAGTGACACTTTGATTTGGAATCTCTCCTTAGATTTATGAATCAGCGTTAATCTTTGCAAGATATGGACAAACCACTTTATTTGGTATAATTTTTGGGTAAATGGTTGAAAAAATTCTGGCCATGAAAGAGATGGAGGAGGTAGCCATGGACGTGGGAAGAATACGGAAAAGAAAATTGAATGTGGAAATGAATGAGAAGAATTTATTTTAAGGAATAATATAAAACTTTCCTATTCTTTTTTAGAAACCACCCCTTTTAGTTCCTACTTAATTTTTGATCAACACAACCCTTCTCTTTCCTTTGCATGGCCGACCAAGTATGTCCTCTTGTATGAAGTACTTTTCCAAAAAGTCCATCAGTAATTAACTATATTTAAAGCCTCTTTAAATAGATACCAATATCGTATATTGATACGTGTATGCATCCAAATAATTACTAACGGCACTCAAAACATCAAATAACTTAATAATTAATAAATTTAATTTTAATTAATCAAATTAATTTATAACATTTAACAAAGTAATTAAATTGTGTGATTTTTTAGAGAATTCACAAATACGATTGTGAGACTCAGGGGTGTGAATTAAGTCAGCGGTTGGTTTAAACAAGTCAAATATTAACGTTCACGTCTCACCTTATCTAGTGGTGTGACAGTATAGCCAAATTCATCGCTTATAGATTTTTTAGATAAAATCCAATTTCACATTTTCTTAAGTGATACCTTTTAGTAACAATAATTTACATACGTTCCGTTCGTAAAAAATAAATCATTTTAGGATATATAGAATTAAGTATTGGTCAAAATTCAAATATTATCCACATTCATCTCGGTTAGTTAAAAAACAAAGTCATTGGTTCAACAGTAACATTTATTATTGTCTAACTACTCTAATCAACGATTTTGACTTTGGCTATAGTTGACAGTGATACTCTGCTCATACAACCAAGGAGACGAATTTTCTATTGAAGAATGCTTTGACGAATTTTCTATTGAATAATGCTTCAACCCGGACCCAATAATAATTGCTTGATGGATCACTATACCATAATTTAACTATAATAAATATGGAGTATACACATTGAAGTTTCACGGTATTGTGAAGTCGAGGGACGGCGTAACGTCGTCAATATGAGATTTCTTGTTTGACCTAGTTATTATTAACCTAACAAGAAACTCTCAGAAGAGTCAATCCAATAACTACAAGTACGTAACGCCTTGCTATCCCCAACAGCCAAGAGTAATACACTGCCCAACTTTTAGAGCGTATTACGCACTTTGGTCTCGACAGATGAATCAATATCCTCCTATCGAAATATTTTGAACATGAATATTTAAAACAAAATGTCATATTATTTTATAATTAGTTACTCACGATTGCAAGTTTGCAACTATAATTATATAATCTTTGTTAAGAATTTTCTTACCATATACTTTAAGTTAATTGCTGAATTAAATATATCACAATTTAACAAAGATATAAAATCAAATAAAACCTTTGTTATGAACAAGATTGATTACAAAGTTATATATATGTAACTAATTATGTAATTGTCATTAGGGCATACTTACTTACTCTTTCACCACATTCCTTAAGGTTTTGATTTATTAATCATCTCATAAGAAGAGCCCTTTTTATTGTAGAGTTATTTACTTAAATTCTTTCCAACTTCTTCCAAATTGCATAAATAGATGTTTCATTAGAAATAATGTGAAACATCGTAACCTCTAAAAAGCATCGGATAGGCGCCACAGCCTTCTTATCCAAAGTATTCCATTTTATTTTTGTTATAGGTCTCTCCCTTTTATTCTTCAATGGTTAGTGAAGATCATTAAGACATATAAAATCCACCATCTTCCCCTTTCATAATCCCTAGTTTCTCCCATTAAGTTTTTCAACATCCATCTTCTCCATAAACAAGCACTTTTCCAAGAAATTGTGTTGTTGGCTCTGATACCAATTATTAAATTTATCCAAGGATCCCTAAATAATTATACTTGAGGAGAGATAAGAATTGAAGAAGAACAACACACAAGTAATTTCCTTTTTTTTTAATTAAATTCAGAAAAAGATTACAAAGAAATCCTAAATTGAGAACCAACCTCAATCTCAAAGCCCTAATACAATGATTTTTCCTCCACAATGAACCCTAGATAAGCTTATTTATAATAGTCTAATGTAATTTTTGTCATTGGATTAAAACTCTAAAGAAATCTAATGATAAAACTCTAAAACACTTAAAAAATGACAAAATTGCCCCTGAATCTCAAAGCGCAATTTGCTCTAGAAAAAACATGATCCAACCGATTGTCCAAGTGGTTAATTGATTCGGCTTTGGTGCAAGAGGTCACAAGTTCGAAACTTGCTTTCGAACGTTTATTGACATGGGATATGTTGTCCTAATGATTTGTTGTATATAAAGTACCATTTCGAAAAAAGAAAAAAAAACATGATCCAACCGATTGAAAATCCCATCAGTTGATTGGTGTCAGTCAATTAAAAGCACTATGTTGTGCTTGGGTGGAAAAACACACATTCTTCAATCGATTGGTGGATCCATCAATCGACTGGAAACATATGGCTTCGGCGACAGGCTTCTATCGTTCTTCTGCCTCATTCTTCTTTGACTTGGAAATAATGTATCATCGATTCCAACAAAATCCATACTCCTAAAATAGTTAAATAATTTAAGCTATTCAATAAACTCATTCAACTAATATTTATTGATTAATATACTAGATCTTAAAAACAAAAAATAAGTTTCAACATGCACACCATATTTATAATAGCAAAAGTGGAAAAAAGAAATTTGAGTCATATATATATATATATATATATATATATATATATATATATGTATGTAGTGTGTGTGTATACACCACATGAAAAAATTTCTATACACAAAATGACAAACACAACTTTAAGTTCTATACACATAAGTGCTCTCTTCACATAGAGAACCACTCTTTCCAAAAAAGAAAAATGAATACTGTACACAAAATGATAAAAACAACCTTAATTTATATTTCATTTCTCGAAACACAATCCATCAGTCTGTTAAATTATAGTGACGTGAATTCCAAAGTTTTCAATAATTTTCTAGTAATTTTTTCCATTTGCTTAAAATATTTCATTTCTCAAAACACAATCCATTAGTTTGTTAAATTATAGTGATGCGAATTCCAAAATTTTCAATAATTTTCTAATAGTTTTTTCCATCTGCTTAAAATATTTCATTTCTCGAAACACAATCCATTAGTCAGTTAAATTATATTGATGCGAATTATAAAATTTTTAGTAATTTCTTAGTAATTTTTTCCATCTTCTTAAATATTTCTTCCATCTGCTTAATTCTCTTATGATATTTCTACCTTGAATTTTTTTTTATATATTTGTAAACTCTAAAATTATTCATGTTATTTTATTATTTCTCTCCGACCATGTTGCATTCAAATACCTAACCTTAAAATTTATAAGTTACTCGGTTCTCTAATATTATTTTACATTTATGTTCATAGTTCATATAATCATCATAACAAAATACCTTAAATATAGTATACTTAAATAAACCTAATTGACTTATATTCACCGATTCATCTAATAAATATAAAAAAGAAATCAAACATGTATACAATACTTATATCAAAAAAAATGCAAAATAAAAATTTATGCCAAATATAAATAAATAAATCACATAACACAAACTAAATACATAAACAATAAAGAGCAACTTTATTTTATATTCAGTTCTCAACAAATTCTTTATTAATTAAATAGTGGTCAAGTAAAGAAATTTCTAGTCCTTTCATTAGCTTTAGAAGTTTTTATCCCTCTCTTTGGTTCGTTATAATTTATTTCTTTAAAATCCATAAGGTATCATTTCTACCATTATTCACAACGTTCTTTTAATTTTTTCTGCAGGTTTATAATTAGATACCGAATTTTTAATAAAAAATACATTTATTTACTAATTTTTCATCAATTTTCTCCCATCATTATGTATTTAAGTTCATATATTTGAATCATGAATGTAATTAAATTTAAGGGAACTTTCGCAAAACATCATATTTAGGTTTCAATTTACAAAGTTGCAACTCCTCAAAATTCCGCTATAAAAAACACCAATGCTTTTAGTTCCTGCTATGCCATAAATAGTTGCAAATTCTAAAATTGAACTTTTTTTAATGACATGATTGATGCTTTATTCAAGCAAACACTTTTTGATGCCTAAGAAGTTTGCACTCATAACCTTTAGAACTTATGCCTAAAATGCCACTATAACGACCCATGATTTTTGATAATTAAAAATACTTAATTTAGTAAGGTTATATAATTTAATGTTGAAAGAAATAAAATTTATAATATAGGAACAGGAAAACTAACTAGAATGAAGTTTAACAATGTAAATTAATGTAATAGATGACTATTTGAATGTAATCACAAGTAATTGTAATAATTATAAGTCATAATTGATTATAAATTTAAAATAAGGAATAAATTTAAATGTTATATTAATTGATGAAATAACATGTGTATTAATTGATAATTCGATTAAAAGAGTAATTGGTAATTTAAATGTTGTTTAATGAATGAATATTATGTAATAAATTGTAACTGAATAAAAATTAGTGTTGTGCAAATAACTATAGCATTTCTGTAGACAATCAACTTATAAATGTGATTAAATTAAGCTAAAGGTGACGATTATTATTTGTCACCTATTTGTTTAACTTGTTGAAATCAAATGGGAAATCAATTGCAATAAATGTAATTCAATATTACGTTAATATGAATTAAGACGATAGCTGTAGAATGCGAATGTAATAAAATGTATAGAAATATCAATTATATTGATAAGGCAATAATTGATTCAATAATAAAAGTGAAACCAAGATAAATGAAATTATTGACTTTAAATTGTAATTAGTGTGAAAAATGACAAATAATTCAATATAATTGAAATATTGCAACTAATATGGTAAAAAATGATAACCGTAGAATATTAATGAATAAGATGTAAACCAATGTTAACTATTTCCATAAGTAATAATTGATTGAATAAAAAGATTGAAATCAATTTAATCAATTTATTGAAATTAAATTTTAATTAATTGGATTTAATTACAATTGAAACTGAGCACTGTAATTAGTGTAATATTTAACACTGGATTGATATGTAAATTTGTTTTAAATTATTGTAAATGTCTAGGTAATCAAAAATGATAAAATTCGTTAGTTATTAAAAGTGGAATCAAAAAGTGGTTTAATCAATTTAATAATAATTTATTTAATTAATGTGAAAATAGCCATTTTGGCAACTAGCTCGGATTTCGACGAAACTAGTTTCATCGGATTCGTAATGGTGAATTATTTTAGGATTTCAAGTTCCGTAGCGATCGGACTTGTCGTTTGATCGTAAGGACTCGAAAAGTGCATTATTTAATTATTACCGTCGTATGCACTCTGGTTCTGTATTGTAAAAGTATAATTAAATGTTATTTGTAAAACGGCTTCATGAACTATTTATTTGATTATTATATTTTGTCATTCCGCTGTGAGATTTTGTGTTTATTTCTTTCTTTCTCTGCTTTTTCTTATTTACCTATAACAATATGCCCCTTTGAATGGTTTGAGTCTGCATGTGTGTCGATTTGAACCGTCCTAAAATAAATAGGGTAGTAATATCCTAGAATGAGTCGTTGAGTGTATATATGAGAGAGCGTATTTGTTAATGTTATAAAAGGTTTTGTATTGTGTCAATTTGTTCCGTTTAGTACTTATAAATTCTGGTCGGTACATAGGACGCTATGGCATCGATAGGAATTTCTAAACACTTAATATGACAGACCGACACAATATTGTTTTGAAATATAGGTAAATGAAATATTTTTGCCTATTATATATTTGGGGTTTTTAGACTCAAGGAAGAAGTTGGAGAAAAATTTAGTTTCAGGGACAAAAGGTTTGTTTTTTAGGCTGAAGGACACTTTTTAGTGTAAATCACAGAATGATAGTTGTAACTATCATTTTCAGTTTACACTAAAAAGTGTCATTCAGACTAAAAAGTAAACTGCTGTCCTTGAGACTATTTTTTTTTTTGCTACTTCTTCCTTCTGCCTAATTACATGTAAATATTTTGTATATAAAATAATAATTTTTATAAATGATATAGTTGGATGTAATATGTTGTTTGTTAGGTAGAGAAATTTTATAAATATTGACTGTAAAATAGGATTTACATGTAAAGTAAATATAAATTGGAAATTTGAAACTTAAGTTCTGGGTTTTTTTATATTTCTTTCAAAAGATTTTGGAATATAATATTAGTATTATTTGAATGTATTTTCGGATAAATATTTTTAATATGGTTTGAAAGAAATGTTTTAAAGGAAATTTTAAAGGAAATAAGTTCTGTACCCCTCTCTCCGTCACTGAAAATAATTTCGGTGATGAGTGCACGCCTCGTCGACGTTCATTTTCGAGTTTCAAAGTGGGAAGACTATTGTAGTAGTTTTACTGCATATTTATTTTGATAAACAAATTTTTATTTGTTTCTATGTATGATTTGTCATATATAAAAGATATGTATATAAATTTGATTTGAAAAGAAACCCGGAGTTTAATTGCTAAAATTTTCTGATAAATGGTAATTTTCAATTATTGTTATGAATGAAATCTTAACCATTTAATAATTAGTAACTTCTAAGATGTTTGTTTTGAAACTAATGCTAAGTGATCAATGAAAATATAAGAAATTGAAAATTTGTAAACTACAAATAAAAAGGAAATGAAAATAAGAAATGGTAACTATTGAACATTTTGTTAACTAAATAAACAAGAGAAACTTGTGTAACATTCTATTGCATCCTTAAAGACATGTATAACTTACCAAAATATTTAAAGGTTGAAATGTTAAATAGAAATATGTAATAGAATATTAAACAAGTAAACTTAGAAAAAAAGTGTTTAATGAAATTTCTTCTATGAATAAGAATTCTGATATTATAAATGGTTATATGCTTAAGGTAATAATTTAAATGCTACTAATTGAATGAAATAGTAAAAGTGAATACTATATTAATTAAATGATTATAACTTCAAAAAACATTGAAATGATTAAGAAATAGGCTTAATATTCAATTGATGTTATAAAAGGAAAGAGTAAATGTGAATTAAAGGTAGAAATACTTAAGTATGAAATATTTTATTATTGGAAATCAAATATATATTTAAATAATAAGTGTGAATTAAGTATGAAATACTTAAATAATGAATTCATTGATTATTTTAAACAATTGATGGAAATAACTTATGTAAGCAATGAATACAAAGTAATGAAAAGAGAAAAATGACACTGTATAAATGAATGGAAATGGATTTTGTAAGTGGTAGATGTAAATTAATTAAATAAGCTTTGTATGAATGAATGAAAATAGACAAACGGTAAATAATATGGAAATAAATTTGTAAGAATAAACTTAATGACATTTGAAATTTATTGTTTGTGTTGGCTTATGGGATGCTTGGGAAGTGATATTTTAAATTGTTTAGAATATATAAATAATCTATTAAGTTATCTAAGATTGTTGAGTGTATGATATACTTAGTAGTTTATTTGTCATTTTATACGATTAAAAGTTTCTGAACCCAAACAAACCATTTGTTTGATTGCTATTGATGGATGGTTGATTACTTTAATTGCATGTGATGATTGTATGTTTTGGTTGCAAGTGATTGTTGTTATGTTGCAATGATTTGCTGTTATTAGTCGAAACAACTTAAATATTTCTCTTTTACTTAATTCTTAACCTCTTTGGATTGTATAAGTGAAATATAGGTTTATGGAAGCAATAACTACTGCTTTTTGTTTCATAAATAAGCGTTGTTTGCCCGACAAATAGGTATGTTCTTGGATCATGGTTTTCTAGCGGTATTATATTGTTTTTTCCGTGATTTGGGACATTTTATTTTGAAATGTATGATATATATATATATATATATATTATTGATATTATTATTTCTTCCAGACCTTTCCGTACAAAGGAGACACTGTCGAAATTTTCTGTGAATTTGGACCTAGAAAAAATTTGCGAAATGTTTTTCGAACTTTTATTAGCTTGAATACAAAAGGATTTAATTATTTTAAATTGACATATTTTATTTAAATTATTTATTTATGTAAATTAATTGTTTATTTAATATTTTGAATAAGATATATAAATTTCTTGATTGCTTCTTTCCCTTTTCGAGGACAAAAATTTTGAGTAGGAGAGAGTGTAACAACCCGTGATTTTCGGTAATTAAAAATAGTTAATTTAATAAGATTATGTAATTTAGTATTGAAAGAAATAAAATTATGATATAGGAACAGTAAAACTAACTAGAATGAAGTTTAATAATGTAAATTAATGTAATATATGACTATTTGAATGTAATCACAAGTAATTGTAATAATTGTAAGTCATAATTGATTATAAATTTAAAACAAGGAATAAATTTAAATGTTATATTAATTGATGAAATAATGTGTGTATTAATTGATAATTGGATTAAAAGAGTAATTGATAATTTAAATATTGTATTAATATATGAATATTATGTAATAAATTGTAATTGAATAAAAATTAGTGTTGTGCGAATAATTATAACATTTGTGTAGACAATCGATTTATAGATATGATTAAATTAAGCTAAAGGTGACAATTGTTATTTGTTACCTATTTGTTTAACTTGTTGAAATCAAATGAGAAATCAATTGCAATAAATGTAATTAAATATTACGTTAATATGAGTTAAGACGGTAACTGTAGAATGTGAATGTAATAAAATATATAGAAATGTCAATTATATTCATTAGGCAATAATTGATTTAATAATAAAAGTGAAACCAAGATAAATGAAATTATTGACTTTAAATTGTAATTAATGTGAAAATCGACAAATAATTCAATATAATTGAAATATTGTAACTAATATGGTAAAAGATGGTAACTGTAGAATATTAATGAATAAGATGTAAACCAATGTTAACTATTTCCATAAGTAATAATTGATTGAATAAAAAGTTTATTGAAATTAAATTTTAATTAATTGGATTTAATTGTAATTGAAATTGAACACTGTAATTAGTGTAATATTTAATACTGGATTGATATGTAAATTTGTTTTAAATTATTGTAAATGTCTAAGTAATCAAAAATGATAAGGTTTGTTAGTTATTAAAAGTGGAATTAAAAAGTGATTTAATCATTTAATAATAATTTATTCAATTAATGTGAAAATAGCCATTTTGGCAACTGGCTTAAATTTCGACGAAACTAGTTTCATCGGATCCGTAATGGTGAATTATTGTAGGATTTCAAGTTTCGTAGCAATCAGACTTGTCGCTTGATCGTACGGACTCGAAATGCGCAGAAATCAATTTAATTGAAATCAAATTGAAATAAGCTGATTTTAAAGCTAACTTCTTCATACGATGGAATTAGGACTTGAAACATGTTCCACTGAGTTAAAAATATATCAAAAATATCTATTTTGATATATGAGATGACCCATTTTCGTTTCGAGAACGAAACGGGCTTTTCGGGTTGTTTATCGTTTCAATCCAAATCGATCTGGTTCATTCTTTCTATTTCAGCTTTACCTATATATAGGCTGTTATAAACCCTAATTGTTTCTCATATCCTCATTATAGTATGTACTTAAATTTTTATTGCTTCTTCTTTCTCAATGGCTGAAAACCCTAAATTTCCAAATACAAACCCTAAATTCAATTTCAAGAAATTTCAAACTTTCCAAACTATATCGTATTATAAATCGTTGAAAAGCTCTTAACGAGCGCGTTCTACTGCAATGATTCAATTTTCAATTTGGTTCACCGTTTGGCCTGAAATTGGTGATTAAATCTCGGCTGTTCATTGGGTCGTGATCAACTTCGACCGATCGTCGAATCGATGGTATGGTTTTGTGGAGATCGTCGTGGGGAGTTCATCCATGCAGTTAGAACGGCTAATCGATGGTTGGATGTGACTTAAAAATTCGATTAGGTTATGGGGCAAACGACGGCTGACCTATGGGGTATCGATCAACGTAGTTGGGGGGTTCGGTGATCGTGGATGTGGAAAGAGGCAAGGTCGGCAGCCTCAGTTGTGGTCGCGGTCGTGGATTGGTGGTCAACGACTAGGGGGAGGGGGATGTGGCGGCTCATTTTGCTTCATCGCGATCTGGTGGGTTAGGGTTCGAACGTGCGTGGTGAGGAAGGAGCATTGACGTGGCCGCTTGTAATTGGGTAATTCCCTTTTTTTTATTTTATTTATTTAAATTTCGATTTCAAACCGTCTAATGACTATAACTTTTACATACGATATCATATTTACGCGCTGTTTTCTTTGCTGCGATCGTATTAAATTTTTGGACATTATGGAACTAGTTTGGACGAATTCTGAGACTGTTCAAATTTGAGCCTTATTTTGGATTTGAAATCGATTTGAAATCAAAGGTGAGTGTTTTGACCCACTCACAACTACTATATTATCTTATGTTACCTAAATAAAATTTATGATCTGATTAGAAATTAATTGATTGATATTTGGTATGTTTAAATTATTATTCTAGTTAAATTTGACTTTTGTTGCATTTAGTCACCGTTTAATTTATTATTGAATTTAATTGTCAATTTAATATCCGTTAATGATAATCAGCTATCTATTGATGTTTATTGGTTGATTTGGATAATGATTGCAATGGATGTTTGATTGTTGATATTGGATGACTAGATGTTATGTTTTATATTGTTATAACACTGCATTTTCCCTACGGATTGAAATGATACATACCCGAACGATCATATAGAATAAGGGAAGATCGTTATGGGTTGAAATGACAAACCCAAGCGATTTTCATTGAAATAAATTTTAGGATTGCGGGTTGAAATAATATGCAACCATAAAAATTTAAAATATTTGCGGATCGAAATGATAAATATCTGTATCACTTGATCATGTGATAGGGTATTATATACGGACACCGGATTGGTTAAATTTGATGATTTTAATTCTTTAAACTTTGAATCCAGTTAAACAATATTTGAAATAGTTGACTGATATAAATTAAATTGTTTTAGGTAATTATTTAAAGGATGTAAATTGAAATTTTAAAGTTGAATTTGAAGTATAAACGACATCCATCGAAATTGGGTTATTGAAATGTTGAAACTGTGACTTTGAAAATCTATTAAAATTGGGATAGTTAAATTTGATATTTCAAGATTTGAAGTTGGGTTTTAATTTGAAATTTGGATATGGTCCAGATTTGTTGGAATGGAAGAAATGAGTAACATGATGTTAATTTCAATTTATTATCTCAATACAAACTGTAAATGTTCTTTTAAATTCTAATTTTAAGATTTTCAACTACTAAAATAAGTTAATATATTTTAAACCAACTTAATCAATTTAAACTATTTAATTTATTTTAATCTATTTAATCTATTTTAAACTAATTAACCTATTTAATCTATCTTAATCTATTTTAATCTATCTTAATCTATTTTAAATCATTTAAACTATATTAAACTATTTTAATTAATGTTAAACTATTTTAATTTATTTTAATTCTATTTAATCTATTTAAATTTATTTAATCTATTTTTAATCAAATAAATCCATAATAAACCTATTTAATCTATTTTAAACCATCTAAACTATTTTAAATCTATTTAAAGTATTTTAATCCATTTTAAATTTATTTAATCTATTTTAAACCTATTTAACCTAATTTATATTTATTTAAAACTATGTTAAACTAATTAAACTATTTATAGCTATCTAAATTATTTTCTAAATTTCAGAAGGTGTAATGTTTATAATTAAAGCCTTGATTTTTAAAGCGAATAAGGTATGGTAATGGTATAACATAAGTTAGGATTTGAAATGATGTTTGCTGGTGAAATGGCATATTTGAGTAAATATGATGATTTTGAAATGAGAATTTAACCCAATTGTGGATATAATTTCGAAAGTGATATGATTTGAATTGAATATAACATTTGGATATCAATTATGAAACGGTTTTGGAAATTTAAAAGAACCATCCGGTGTGAAATAAACGTTTGGTTGTTAAAGAGACAAGGATCAGATATTGTCATATTCTCTGCCAATACCGAAAACCACTTTAACAACTGTGCATATGGTGGAGATTCCAAAAATGAAGTAGGATGGTTTGGTGTACGATTCTGTATGAGGTATTTACGTGACCCTGACTCATGTGAGTCAGCTTAGATGTGACTAAAACAGGAGCCATGCTGGGCCAAGTGAGGTCATTCCTCTTATCGGACATGCTTCTTCGATACCATATTATGACTTTATAATGATTTGGTGGAAACCCCTTGATTTTGATTATGAGAGTGTTCCGAGGTGAGGTGGTAGTAGCTGCTATGCGTTACTACCAGTTCGGATCCGCAATTGGTAGAATCCTACCTGGCATTGCCTCGAGTGCCGTGTTCACATGCCCTATTGCGCCTTCTACGAGTTTGTTTTGTGTCGTATCTATGGAGTACTCCCTGATAGCCCACCCACGGGCGGAGTTTACAGCACTATAGACTACAACATTATATAAAATGTAAGGGGGATAAGGGTAATGCTTTAATGCTATTTTAATACTTTACTTTACTGTAGACACTATTATAATAGTGTATTGTACTATGTATGTAGATAGTTTAACGGATCATTGGAAGATGAGAATCCTAGATATTTCTTAAGTTGTTGCACTCACATTAGACACTGGATAGAAGATGTCATACCCCGTAAACATCTCCAACGCCGTTACACTCATATTTATTTACTATTGATTTAACTTACATAAGATCTTTTAATTCTGACTCGAGTGTTTTGTCTTTTCAATTCGTTTGGGCCAGTCCGAGTCTTTCAGTGTATCGAAGACTGCTTTCTGGAGGACGAAGATGAAGATTTAGTACTGTTGTTATTTATTATATTCATACCACTGCATCATGTTGTTCCGCTGCATTATTTAATTATTACTGTTGTATGCACTCTGATTCTGTATTGTAAAAGTATAATCAAATGTTATTTGTAAAACGGCTTCATGAACTGTTTATTTGATTATTATATTTTATCATTCGGCTGTTAGATTCTGTGTTTGTTTTTTTTCTTTCTCTGTTTTTCTTATTTATCTATAACAATCTGCCCCTTTGAATGGTTTGAGTCGACATGTGTTTCGATTTAAACCGTTCAAAAATGTCGGTCGTTACAGCCACATCCATAACCACTTGAATTAGGGGTCTTTGACATTTAGAATGCAGCCTTTGCAGTATACACTGTTTTTGCAGAAAAAGGGATATAGAAACCTACAATTAAGTGCAGATTTGATTTTTGAAAATTTTATCAAAAATAATTTTAGGATGTAATTTAAAACATGTGGCTTAGAAGTATTTTTGGTGTATCAAATTTGAAAATAATCCATATTTCCATTAAATTTAAACTATGTAAATAAATTTAAAGAAGTAACATTTATTAAATAGATCATAACATAGAAATGTATATAGATCATGAACACAACATTTTATAAGTAAACAACAAAATAAATTTATTTTATATCGATTTATTTACGACGGTATATTTCAATTCTACTTGGGATTTCAAATAAAACCCCGAAACCCCTTAGGAAACCCTGAATGTTCCTCCTCCGCAACCGCATCCGCCTCCTCACACGTTCACTTTCAACCCTAGCCGAGTTTGCCACTCCCGAATCTGAACGAACCGCCCAGCTATTTACCTGGGGACGCGGTAGCTCCGGCCAGCTCGGCGGCGGAAAGGAAGAGACCCGCCTATACCCCACCCTCCTCTCCTCCATTCAGTTATCTAGCCCCACCCCTGCACCTACACCTGGACGTCTCGGAGTAGATCCCACCTACACAGACGGCAAAAAGGCGGAGGTGGGTGTAGCGTGTGGGCTGTTCCATTCAGCTCTGGTTGTGGATGGGAAGTTATGGGTCTGGGGGAAGGGGGATGGCGGCAGGCTGGGACTTGGAGACGAGACCTCCCTCTTCCAGCCCACGTTTAATAAGAATATTTCAGAAGTCAGGATGCTCGCTCTTGGCGGGGTCCATTCCACTGCGTTGACCAGAAATGGCGAGGTGTATAGTTGGTTAGTATCGACGTCGCTATCTTGTTTGTTAATTTAGGCTTTTGATGACTGTTTGCTGTTGAATAATGGTTGTATACTTTGGTAGCTTTGGTGATGTAAGGTTAGTGTTAAGACAATTTTATTTATTTGTTCACAAGCTAGGTTAAGATGCTTCCACTTATTGGATGGTTGGCACCTATTCAAACGGTAGGGATTTCTTCCTATTCTGTAGTGTTGATAAGGGGAGCACAAATCATCTAAACCAGATTTTCTCTCTCCCGCAATGCCCCTCCAAACAAAACATTGGATTTTTGCACAAAAGTCCATTATACTTTGAATCAAGGACTTTGTTGCAAAGTAGATGCTTATACGTCATTTATCGGAGAGGCACACCGGCATAGAGAAGATTGAGTCCTGATCTGCTTTCGTTGATAACTATAGAATACAATATCATTTGTTGGTTGGCATGTTGCATGTGCACATACAACGCATGTGCATATATATTTAAGTCTCACTCCCATCTCTTAGTTTTTTGTTTAGTTGGTTGTAGCACTTGAATGTTAGAGTGAGTTAGGCTGCTCGTGAAATGGAATTAAGTAGGAAATTATGTTTATATCTCTGTCTAAGCTGCATGAAATATCTCGTTTTAGCACCATGGTGTAGGAAAGGAGATTTTATACAATGTATGTTTTTATTTATCTATTTTGATGTTGTTGTTGTTGGTGGTGGTTTTGTTAATGCACAAATTGATTACAAATCTGTTTGAAGATAAACCATTGGAGGCAACATTGTTAGCATATGATAATTCCTTTTTTGGTAAGCATAAATTATACCGAACCTTGTTTGGAAGTGGAACCATTGGCAGGTAAAACAATGAGGATATTTAAATGGTTTATGTACTTGTAGTCCGCTAAGAAGTGGTGTTACTTTGGCACTCCTTTTTTTTGACGGATATGTTATACTTAGTTTCATTACTCATTAACCGATGCTTTCTCATTTCTTGAAAATATCATTGTATTTTATTCTTAACTAAGCCCAAAATCAAAGTCCTAATATCACAAAAATAATAAATTAACTATAAAAAGTAAAACTCAAAAGAGGATATTTTTGTGTATAGTAATAAAAACACTTCGTACATGTTTTGCAGCGTTAGTGTATTCCACTTGTACTCTTAAAACCTGCAATGCACATACATCAAGAAAGGCTTGCAAACAAAATATTGAACCAAAATGATCAAAGTTAAATTTTGATGCGGCAATGACATCCTTTTTGTAAAATATTATTATGCCGAATATATATATATATATATATATATATATATATATATATAGAAGTAACTTTGGAACTACAAATGAATGAATGATACAATTAATCTCAATGGGTACATCTTCCTTGATTTTAAACCTTAATTTAAAAACAATGAGATACAGCAGATGACATAAATTGTGTAAAATCGCGCGTTTTCTTGTCTCTTTGGTCACTCCCTTGAATAAATATAAAGTTATATAAATGAATAAAAGCAAATATAGTTTCGGATTTGACAAATATATCAATATTTTTTAATTTGACTTCAAATTATAACAAAATAAAAGACTACAAATTATAACCGAATGAATAATAATAATAGTACCAACAATAACAACAATACGAAGTATAAGATTTGGTTTGTAGCACAATAAGTGAAACGTTATAACCTTGCTTTATTCTCAAATGATTGGGGTCAACTACATGAATTTCAATTTCTATAGTTTTCTGTCTTGAATCATATTATTGGTTAATTTAACTTTTTAAAATCATTTTTAATACTTTTATCACTGTCAATTTAGGTCTTTCTTTTTTGGCCTTTTTCCTTCGGTGTAAACATTATCCCCTCTCCTTACCGGTGTATTATCTTACATTCTCTATACGTGTTCATATCATTTAAGCTTGCTTTTTCTAATATTTAATTTACGGACCATTGCTAGTTTCTCTCATCCTTTTGCAAGGTTTTAAATCTCGGATTTCGATCACGTGTTGTCTTGAGAATTATAGAGACTTGATCTTGTATCGGGGGAGATTTCAAACGAGAATAGTGCATCTTATCATGGATTTATATCTCGGATCATAAAGTTCATTTCGGAAACATATCGGGGTATATGTTATCTCTAAAATTGATTTGCATGCATAATAATATCTATAAATACTACCATAATAATAATAATTTTCACTTGATTTAATTTTTCATAATTTGTACTTCAAATCGTCCGGTTCCACTTCTAATTAATTTAAATCATCTCATGATCTAGATTCAACCTAAACGCATAAAATTGAGAAATATTACCAAATGAACGTCTCTTGTCAAATTCAATCGAATTACTTACAGTAAAGTTTCCCTAATCCTCTATCTAATCAAATTAACAGGAAATCATGATCAAATCTCTACCGAATTGAATCATGTCATCTCCTAACCGAATCTAGTAGTTTCAAAATCAACTAGACACTAACAATATTTTAAATTAATAACATGGTAGGAAAATAACATATAATCATGGATGAGAGAGATTGAGAGTGGGATTTGCTCACCATTTCTCTTGATTGATATTAGATTTAAATTCTCTTGTTTTTCTCTTTTTCTTTAAATAATTTTCATCTTACTATATAGTTTCTTGTTAAACGACAAATAAGACGTAAATATATGAAATGAGATATTTATGGGTCATGGAATTTTGCAAAGTTAAAATTTTAAATCATGTCGAAATAAAAACCAATTCTCCTCAATATATTTCTAGCAACCCTCCTTATATCGAAATGCATTTGGACCGATTTGTGTAAATCTTAAAAATTAGTTTTAGTACAATCAATCATATCTTGAATTATGTGCATCCAAAGGCAATTTGTCTAGCGTTGTTTCTTTTATCAATATCAAAAACCCCTACTTCTATTTGTCACATGCATATAATGATATAAAAATATTTTGTTATGCTATTTATTACACAATTTTAATTTTCATCAAAATTCAAGTTATCAAAAAAAAAATCTTAATATCGACCAAGATATTAGAATTTGATCTCGGTCGAGATATCGAGATTTTCGTTGAAATTTTGTATTTCGTTTCGCTCGAACTTCTCCTCGAGATCTTTGTAAAGATATCGGTCGAGATGACCGAGATTTGACACAATGCCCTCTCATTCTTTTCTTTTCTTGTAATTTCATTTATTCTTTTTGCATTCTTATTTCTTTACATTTAACTTATTTTCATTGTTCTTTATTAAAGACCAATATTTTGCCTTTATGATATTGCATCCTTAATTATTGATTGATAAATTTTCATTTTTAGTTTCTATGGTACTCTCATATTTAGGGCTGTTTTGGTAATTGTTTTACAATTTTGCACACACCGTTAACATATCGTTTTTACCTATAAGCAAAAATTGCTTACCGTTACTATTACCGATTTGTTAGCATACTGACGGTTGATATACTGATAAATGGTAACCGCTATACTGTTAATGGTTAATTACCGTTTCTCTTAAAAAAATTAAAAACTTTTGTTTTACGTTGTATTGATTTTTCATTGTACATTTCATTGTGTAATTTAATAAAAACATAAATAAGAGATAAAAGAAATGTATTTAGCTTCATTTAACTGAATTCTTAAGCTAAATCTAATCATTTTCTTGCTTCTAAATGCCTGTAATGCAACATATTATATGAATATTCATGTATTATAAGTGGACTAGTAAATTACCGTTATCGCTAGTTTTGAAAAAATGTTATCGATGTTTTTTCATAGAAAATGATAAATTTATTGTTATCTTACTGATTACACTGGTATGACGATTTCACCAAAAAAATATAACAATTAATTCGTAATAGTATGATAATGATAGATTTACCAACTATAATAGTTCTACTCCTATCACATAAATAACACTATTGTTTCATTTTACTCATCCTGCGCCGATTCGATTTGTTATATCTTTATATTATCTTTGCATTTTTGAACCTAGATATTGAAACATGTTTTTTTGTTAGTCATTTGATTTTGTATTTTTATTGTATTAATTTCTCTGGTTTCTTTGCTAAATTTACATGGCATATGCTTTGTTTTAATCCTACTAACCTATAGACTTTTTTATTCTACTGCATTCCTTCGTTTTTCTAATTCTTGTTCTACCTTTTCTTTTGAGATATCAATCGATACAATGTCATTAGTGGACATCAGGCTCCATGATATATCATCTTGAATTTCTTTTATTATTTTGTGCAATTCTAGTGCAAAAAGAAATGGTTTTAGAGCACAATACATGAATGAAGAATCATATCACATTCATGGTTGTGTATGTGCGTTGGGTTCTATTATTTTCATCTTTTCCGAGCATTTTTAATGTAATTTATCAACTAGCTTACCAAATGTCATTGCACATTGCACGTGCCATAAAAAAATGTGAAACAAACCCCCTGTTATGACACCAAAACCAAGAGATTTATATAAAAAACCCTTATAAATCATATATAATCAAAGTAAATAAATAAAATATTTTTTAAAACAATAATGCAAGAAAGATATTTGATTTTGAAGTGATGGGTTAGAAGATTGGAAAGTAAACTAAAAATATATATTTAACTTATGATAGTAAATTATTGGTCGAAATATTTGATTTATGATTGCAAGTTAATGATTGTAAAAGAACATACAGTTTGAGTGGCTTTAAAACTTTTTTTCTTTCGAAAATTGGTTAATATGTCCAAAGGCTTGAATGCAACGCCTCTAGCAATTCGTGCTATGTATATTGCCATTGAATCAATGGTTATAGTGGCGAACAAGGGGCACGTTTCGTCTCGACGATTTTAGTGACTCGGTATCGTATCGGGGGAGATCTCGGACGAGACGAGTGCATCTCAAACGTCAATATCGGATTTACACCTCGGATCTAAAGTTCAACTCAGGACCATATCGGAGTATAACACATCACATAATTTATAGCAAAAAATGCATGGTATCAGTTTATTTAACCTTTACTGAATTACTGCAACCAATCTTCAGTATTCTAACTGAAATAAATAATGCAATTATACTTCGACTATATGAAATTGTTCAACAAAAGTTACAAAACACCATCAGTTTTAGCAATTACATATAAGTAGATGAAAGACGACAAATTAACTGAAAAAAGTGGGTTCTATACAATTACATATATGCAGTAAGAATAATATAATAACAGTATCATGAACCGATGCAAATAAAAGCAAATGCATATAAGACATATCAGGAATTGAAGGATTTCAGGCAATGCAAATGTACTTGCATAAGGTTATGTAAGTAAGAATAACAAACTAAATCTACTTGCGAATCTACTCTAAATTATACTGTATATTCAATTTTCTTAAAATTGAATTTCATTAAAATAGAAACAAGCATAATTTACATACATGTAGAGAGTAGAGGATTGGTCGAAGACGAAGCTGCAGACTGTCAAAAGCGAGATCGAGTAGTCGAGAATTGGAAATAACCACAAGCTGTCCGATGTTAGAAGAGAGAGTTCGATATTTTGACGAGGAACATAATCTATTGAGAAGTTGAATCAGAAATAAAAGGGCTCTGTATTTTTTTTATAATAGACTGAGATGGGATAATTTTTTTTGAAAAAAACAAT
Organism: Allium cepa; assembly: GCA_030765085.1. NCBI lineage: Eukaryota > Viridiplantae > Streptophyta > Magnoliopsida > Asparagales > Amaryllidaceae > Allium > Allium cepa. Next base: position 328,526,026 of record CM060940.1, read on the forward strand.
ATATCGAGGATATCTCGGAATATCATTTCGCCTCAAATTTCGGCCGATATATGTAAATTTCGGCCGATATAATCGAAACGAGATATCAATCGATATCTCATGTTTCGTTTCGCCTAAGTCTTGAACCGAGATCTCGGCCGAGATATCCGCCGAGATCTCGGCGGAGATTTAAAATACTGGTGGCGAACTCCCTATATTTCAATAAAAAATAATCATAGAATTTAATTTTTATAATAGAAAACTGAAGTTATGAATAAAAACTAACACATCTCAAAATAATTTTAATTAGGGAATAATCATACATGAAGACAAGGAGTGGAACACATATTATATGGAATGCATGAATGTACAAGAAACAATGAAATATCAAGTTTTGAAAAAAGAAAGTAAAAAGACATGCATGGATGGTTAGAATAGGAAAAAAAAAACATGAAAAGGGAAATGTATGAATAAATAAAGACACATCTTTTGTTATGACTAATTTGAACCTACATCCATTTTTTGTGACATATTTTTGCCATTTAAGCCATGTCATGTCTCCTAAATATAAATAAAAAGATACATATGCACTACATCAAATAGTGTGACATCAATTCCATGAGCATTCTTAGTTAATAAAAAAGAAGGTAAAAATGAAAAATGTCCATATTTAAATTGAAGAACTTTACGATACGACGGTCATTTGTTTGTGCAACTCAAATTTATCTTTGAAACTTTTATTCGATGAATATAATGGTTACCAGAAAATGTGATGTTTCAAAGCTGAATGTAAAGGTTAACTAAGCACACATGGTACTATAACTATTAAGTACTATAAATGGTGGTTTTATAACACAATTCTGTTATATGATGTTAGGATAAGGCACACGAGACCTAGGAACACTAATAGATGATTCAGATAGTCCCCAAATTTGAATTTATAGCAGAGGAAGTAAATAATGATTTTCTGCAAGTGAGCTTCAACACATCTGTCAACACATAAATAGAGTTTATGAAATCTTTTTGCAAGTTAAGCGAACCTTGGTAGTTATTGCAACACCAAACAAGCTAACTTCAGATAATTTCCAATGCATAACTTTCTATGTGATTACCTCTGTTCTTCTTTACTTTTCATTACCATACATTGTAGCTAGTCACACTACCATTTTCAGTTATCTAGTATGAAACGAGAAATGATATTTTACTCAATTGACTGAAGTTTACAGGGGTTATGGAGGATTTGGTGCTCTCGGACATTCTGTTTATCATAGGGAACTTTTACCCAGACGTGTAAATGGTCCTTGGAAAGGAATTATTAGTCATCTCGCCACTAGTGGTGCCCACACTGCTGCTATAACCGATTCAGGTATCTTGTTTCTGTAGATTCTTTTCTTTTTATTATTGAAGTTGATTAGAAGCAGGGGTAACCCAGGTTAAATGAATTTGGTTCATTTTAATTCCCGATAGAAAATTATGGTGGCACTACACGACAGCTACCTTTTCTAAATGCACTGAACAGATTACAACATTTGTTTTTGTTTAAAATTATCCCCTTTATTTACATCAAATAATGTTGGTATATGTCAAGGATGAATGGTGCAGGAACCGAAATCAACACATTATTAAGAGGTCAACTGAGCTAGTAAATTCTGAAGAGAGCTAAGTTAGGATTTTTAACCTTTAATTTATTTTTATTTTATGAAAATAGCAAAGAAGAAAAATCTCATGGTGCTTCGTAATGGCCATTTTAAAATCAACAGTCACCCGATGCATTATATGCCTAGATATGCCCTGTATTAAAGCAATTAATGGCAGTGTAAATGAACCTGTATGTTAGTGTGTAACCTGTGCATTGTACACGGTAATATTGAAAATATAGTATTTATACTTTAGAGTTAAAATTAAAACTTCGCCATGCAATGTACGATAAATTCAGTGATATATGTATACACACACATATATGTATGTGTGTGTATTAAAACCGATATATATTTTTAGGATTTATTAGAAGAATAGACTAACTATTTATAGCTGTTGGAGTAAACAATGATATATTCGTATTGGTAGGATTTACATAAATATAATAATATAATATAATATAATATACATAAATGATGTTAATAGCATACAATCATGTTCTGTAACAGAGATATTCGTATTGGTAGAATTTTCTTCGTTCGGTCGATGTACCTACAAGGGAAGTTAAATTGTCTATCGATTTTTGTATGTCATCAGTTGAATGGTATGGAGCATATGCCACGTTTACCATCAAGATTGTATACTCGATGCTTCGATATGTAGTTTACCATCAAGATTGTATACTCGATGCTTCAATATGTAGTTTACTATCAAGATTGTATACTCGGTGTGTGCCTTGGACGGTTTATAATTTGAGATTGTTTATTCAATGAATAGCTAGGCGGTTTACCATTGTTTACTCAATGAATAACCAGGTGTTTTGCCATTGAGATTGTTTTCTCAAAGTATAGTTAGGGGGTCTACCATTGAGACTGTATGTTCAATGTATTGTTAAGTTTAACCAGTTTATGGATGTCCAACCTACAAGTGGGAATCCCTATAGACTATTATCAAATCTTTAGGGTATTATAGGTTGTTACCGTATGTTTTGTCATTTGGCGAATTAGTTGGATATCACACACATACAAATAAACATCTTTAGGTTGTGTAGGTTATAAATGATAATTAGACTGCATAAACTATTTTTTGCTAAACGCCCTTAGGTTTTGTAGATTATAAATGATAATTAAAAATCAAATCGTGTCTGACTGACAGTACAATAAAGTATCAAACATATTCAAACAAACTATATGAGTTATTGTAATAACTTAAGAAGCCCAATATATCTTTTTTTAAATGTATAATAGATGAGTATGTTCCATCTTTTCATTCTTCAATATCTCTAGTACGAACAAATAATCCGAAAACTCAAACCTAAGTACAATAACCTTAAAGCAACACTAGATATTTCCGTATGTACTCTCTTATGTTCCATTTGTTGTGATACCTTATGGAAATCAAGCATTGTAAAAACATGCTTGTTTCCACTTTATCGTTTATGACAAAACGCTTTTCAATCCCACCGAGGAACTATTTGACATTGATTATCCTTTCAGACACCACATCCTTGAATGCTTCTAAAATGCTGCTCCTTATGATCATTTGCGTTTGAACCATCTTATCTTTTAATATTCTTCGTAACATTATAAGAATATTCAACCGTAAGAGGGATGAACGTGTTCATCATAAATGCAAGGTCCTGAAACCACTGGTACTTTATATTAATTTATTTTTCGTAATTTTTTGTAACTTCTACAATGCATTAGTATATTGATATAAATGAATTAAAAACTAAATTCATAATTATTATTTATGTATATAATTATGTTATGTGATTGATGTATGTATACATCTAATTGAATTTTATATCTTTTTGCTACTATGGATATGGTAGAAATATTGAAAATTTTATATTTTTGTGATTTATTAGACAAATCAACGAATGATAGTTTATTGAATTTATTTAAATGGATTTAAGATTACAATTAATTCTAATATCTGGAGTTTAATGTAAAATATTAAAAGGAAACTGAAGGGTTCTGTAAAAGGTTATAGAAATTTTAGATGAAGGTATTTGAAAGTAAAAACATAATTTTGTAATGAACTATATGATTAATTTATTGAGATAATTGAATTATAAATTGAATTTGCTATTAACGTTTAGTGGAAATCAGGATTCGCCCATTACTTTCAAACTTAACCACGAAAGCGCCTTATAAAAAGTATGTTTTAACTTACACCTCTAAAATTATTTTTCATTTTAAAAAAAATCAAATCTGAACTCAGTTGCATGTTTCTATGATCAAAAAGATATTTTTTTCCAATTTTTTTTGCAAAAATGCGAAATTTTGATTTTTTTTTGCTATAGTGCAAATATTTGCAGTTTTTACTGTAGATATTTGCAGTTCGGATGAAACTAAAAATATGAATGTTTTCTGAAGCATGTTTTTACAAATAGGCAACTGTGTATTTTGATACTTAAAGAGCGTGTTATACAAAAGCTTCCTATCGTTTATGTATATGCTTTATATTATGTGAGTTATCTATATTTTACTTTAATAAGAAAAGAAATTTTATAGTTTTTTTTGTTAATATGAGTATGGTGTACATATTCAAATTTCATATTTTCATAATTCAGTTGATGAACTAAAAATATCATTTTTTTGAAAAGTTAATGGGCTAAGGGAGCCTAGTCCGCATATTGCTATATATTAGAAATATTGGATTGTGTCAAAAACCCAAAAGGAAAAAGCCCAACAACGCTTCATTTTTAACCTCCATCCCTTCTCAAGTCACGCAGTATCAACACATGAATTTTCCTAAAGATAACAACCGAGGAATTGGCATTTAAGTTGAAAATCTTCTCATTCCTCTCTACCCAAATCATTCGAACAAAACGTTTGAGAATCACGATAAGGGTTCTAATTAGTTTTAATTTAATATTGCATAATCAATTTAAATATATGGACTGAAACGTGAAATATTAGAAGAAAGTTGAGGTGGTTTTGTAAATAATTGTGCTAATTTTAAATGTACGTATTTAAAGTTAAAAATAAAAATTATCAATACAATGCATGATAAATTTATCGAGATAAATGAATTATAAACTAAATTTGTTATTATTGTTGTGTGGTTTTTATATCATAATCGAGTAAACAAAAATTTAATTTACTATTTTGATTGGTACAATAGTGGTATACATGTTGAAATGTCATTCTTAGTGTTTATTAGAAATATTAATAAATATTAGTTAACCGAATTTATTTAAATAGTTTAAATTTTGGATTATGTAATTAACATAAATGTATGTATTTGAATATAAAATGCTAAGAGGTAATGAATGAGTTATCTGTAAATCATTGTATAAACTTAGAAATGTAAGTATTAAAATGTAAAATGATGAGAGAGATCCGATGAGAGAGATCTGGTAAAATCTATGCAGTTACTCCGCTATAACCCTGCTATATCTCATAGCGGATTTCTACAAGTACGATTTTTTCATATAGCCCCAAATACAGTCTTCCCGCTTTAAGCCTCGCTATTTCCGCTATATCCCGTTATTCCCGCTATATTCTGTTATTTCCGTCATACCTTCTTTGAAAGAAATGAATTGAAAAATGACATTTATACATTATAAAAATTACGAAATTAATTTATTTAATTGAATTTTTAATATATTCTTAGAAATGAAAATACTCTAATATTCTGCTAAATTCAATTATGCTATATAACAGTTTTACGTTTATTTACAGTATATTAGCACATGTTTTTATTTAAAATTATTTATGCATTAATTATAATTCAATTGAATGTTAATTTTTCATTTACTTACCATTTATACATATGTAAAAACATTAAGTATGAATTTTATATGCTATTTTAGAGTCATCCGCTATATCCCGCTATATCCTCGCTGTATCTCCGCTATGACTTTTTGCACCTCCGCCGCATTAAATCTGCCGAGCGCTTTAACTGCGCAAGGTAAAATAAATGTAAATTGATAAATTAAATGATTTGAAAATAAATTATCAAGAGAGAATTAAGGAGAAGAGAGAATTACTAGAACCAATAAGAGAGGTAGAAATTCTCATGCTTTATTATTATTTAATAGGCACCAAGTTCAGTTGATTATTGCTGATCATTTTAAAATGTTTGCCCATTCAAATGCATGTCTTGGAGCACAACATTATCCTCGTAATAATTCAAGAGAGAATGCAATGTTTGGACATGTATTATCATTATCAGTCAGATCTGCAAGTGTACTTATTGCAGTAATATATGATATTTTTGCCCTAGTCCTTCAATATCTTTGTTGAGCTAAAAAAGTTTCTAATTTACAAGAAGTTGCCAAGGAAATATACAAAGAGCTGTGAAGGAAATATTGGCGTTTATCAAATGTGATATGTGAAGTTGGTTATACAGTTTCTTTTTGTATGACCTGCTCGTGATCATTTACACCGAGTTGTTTTTCAAGATTCTCCCTTCCACAATCATACCAAGTGATCGATAGTCTTGATTTTTTTTTTCTACGGATATTTATACGCATTGCATGTTTTTTTAATAACAATGTTTTTAATCGTAGGTGAGCTTTATACATGGGGAAGAGATGAAGGGGAGGGTAGGTTAGGTCTTGGTAGTGGTGGTGGCCCTGGGGAAGGTGGCTCTCTTGGTACTCCATCCATAGTGCATGCTTTACCTGTTCCTGTCTCAGCAGTTTGTTGTGGTGGCTTTTTTACAACGGCATTAACTCAAGAAGGGCAAATCTGGAATTGGGGAGGTGAGATTCATGCCCTGATGTGAATATATATAACCAATGGAGGCAGATATCATTTACATTTTTTTAACTTCTTCTTTACTTCATTATTCGTACTTGTTTTTATCATCTCTTGCATGTATAATAATGAATGTGATTTTTTGTTTTTTATCACGTCACTCTGCAGATCATTTGTTTACTTCTTAAAAATCATAGTTGCTCCGTTCTTGAATGTGAAATAAGACAAGGATATTGAATGTCATAAGTGATACCCTTTTCTCTTGAATTATTTGCCTATGCATTGTTAGATATACACAGGCAGGCACATTATACAGCAAAAGAAGTTATTAAAACAGTTTGTTTATCAACATTGTATTCTAACAGTTTGAGCATTTTGCATTTGCAGCCAATTCAAATTTTGAACTTGGAAGAGGTGATAGGGTCAGTGACTGGAAACCTCGACCAATTCCTAGCCTTGAAGGAGTAAGTGTAGTTCAAATAGCCAGCGGGGGATACCATTCTATAGCATTGACAGGTGAAATCGTTAAACATCTTCTATTTTTTAAAAAAAGGCAGAAACATAGATGGTTTTCTTATTGGATTTTGAAATATTGTCAGAAAAAGGTGAAGTTTTTTCATGGGGACATGGAGGTCATGGTCAACTGGGCCATGGTCAGATCCAAAATCAGAAAGTCCCACTCCTTGTTGATGCTTTAGCCCACGAAAAAATTGTCTATATTGCATGCGGAGGCTCGTCTTCAGCGGCTATTACAGGTAAATTATCTTCTATGCTTTGAACTTTGGTGTATTTAACTGAGATAGAGCTTCATAAGTGCCACATTAGGTCATTAATTGTGGCGACATTTGTTTTGCAAGCTTTGCATTGGTTGTTGGATAATAGCTTAAGAGATATGATACTATTCATTGTCCAAATTCGTAAATACTAAATAAACCTGTGCGACAAATAAATACTATTAATTGTCCAAATTCATAAATACTAAATAAGCAATAATAGGAGGTCATTGTATTTGTCATTTACATAAAGAGTGCTTAATGTCATTAAGCTGTTATTGCAGCAAGTTGTTTTTAGTCAATCATAACTAATGAGCCAACTAAACTCTTTTGTATTTGTTATTAAAGTTCTTAGTTCTTAATACTTATCGCGATATATAAAAAACGCGCTTACAAACCCGATTCATAAAAACCCTTTTGAATGAATACAATCAGACAAAGGAAAACTATACATGTGGGGATATGCAAAAGATTGTCAGTTAGGATCTCCTGGCTTGCCTGAAATACAAGCTACGCCGGTTGAAGTGAAATTTCTTACGGACGAGGATGAAGAATTGGGTTCGCATCGTGTTATATCAGTTGCAGTAGGTGCTTCACATGCAATGTGTTTAGTTTTGAGGTAACAGGCAGATGACTCCTAGGTCATCATTGTATGTCCAAAACACATGTAAACTTTCATGTAGTTGTAAAATTAACTATTTCCATTATTATATATTTTAAGCATTGAGGAGACTCAGGGATGCAGAATTTAATGCTGATAGGATTCTTAGAGAGTAGAATGTTTGTTGATGAATAGACTAATGCAAGAGAAAACAAGTTTTGATTGCTTTATGTTAAACTATTATGATCGGCTTTGCCTGAGCTATCCCAGTACAGTTTCAGCAATGCTTTCTTACTAGTTTTGCGCCATATGCTGTAAAATGGTTGTTTGATTTGGAAATTTATTGCTGTATGATATTATTGTTTGCGTTGTTTGTCTCCAGCTCAACCAAATGCCAGCATTTCTTGGAATAACGTTTGAAAGATGAAAATTGCAAGGATTAAGAAAGACATAGAACGTAAACTAATACGTATGCGTTAAACATATTTTTTTTCAAAAATCTACATCATTCCTATACGCTCGAGCAATCTTCAACAATTCATGCTTCTTCGTCCGCACTAGTTCAGTAGTTTTTCATTCACAGTTTCCACTACCAACGGTAAGACAATGATTTGAAGGTGGAACCAAAATATTCCCAATGCTTGTTCGATGTTCCATTTTTTCTTAGGTTGAACGACATACAGAGATTCCGAGGGGATTCGAAACGTGTTGGTTTTCATATTAACAAATGTCGTAAGAAGCGGGGAAAATGTTTTTTATGAGCATCATGCGTTATCTTTTCATTTTCTTGTAGTCAAATATGATCGTTGTAATAACATTGTTTTTCTATTGCATAAATGTTTCATCACTATTAAATATTAATTACTAGAGATTAAACATTAGAAACTAATTAAAAATTGAAAGTTAATCAATTATTAAAAAGTTAATTAAACATAAATAATAATAATTATTAAAGCTTAATTAAAATTGAAAACTAATTACACGCTAAATAATTATTAAATAATTATTAAACATTAAAAATGGAATATAAATATTTATTTTTAACATTAACTATTTATTAACAAAATCCACTATTATTCTTTCTCAGATCCAAACTCTAACCATACTCTAATTATATTCTTCTCAAGTGCTCTGAATCTAATCGTACATTGGCATTAATCAATACTCTAACTCAAATAATTTGTCTGGGAATGCATCCATAATGTACATTGTAGCCGTAATCACAACTATTTATATGTGACACCATACTTGAAATTTCTTCATACAATTTTCTTAGATCTTGTCATTTGACCCACTAACAGTTGAAGTCTTGATGAACTGCTTTTCTGGCCAGTTATGTATTGTTTTCTAATAACATCAAAATAATAATAATAATAATAATAATAATAATAATAATAATAATAATAATAATAATTCCCTTTGCCCTATTTCAAAATCATGCCTGTATGTATACCACATATATAAATATGTGTATTTACATCTCTCTCGCATGTATGTATATCGGCTACACCTCATTTTGGCTACACATCTATCCTTTTTGATTTTCACCACACATTCCCATTTAAATAATATCATGATGTGACAAAAAAGAAAAACAACAATTAATTAAATAAGAACTTGTGGAAATTGGGAATATGAGCTATAGCCAAAATGAGATGTAGCCACGTATATATATTGGCTAGGATCGCCTACGTCTTATTTCTGCTACAGCTTTATTCCATTCTGATTTAAATCACATTTCGATTTAAATAATTGTAGTTTCTCTCTCCTATCGTTTATATAATTATTTAAATTTGGAACGTATATTTGAAATCATGGGGTGAAATGAAGTGTAGAAAGAATGAGCTGTAGTCGATCCTTGATCATATATAATACACACGCGCGCGCGCGCATATATATGTGCATATACATACATACATACATACATATGTATAATGGCTTCTTTAGCTGAAGTGTCACTTACTTATAATAGTGCTTTTGTGAAGTGAAAACTGCATTCTTAAAGTCAACTAGTATAAAGAACGAAAAAGAAAAAATAGCGACTCCTCTTCTTCCACTCCTCGCCCGCCCCGTTCCAAATCTAGACTTTTATAAGCTCATTCTCTTGGAAATCTACTCTTTCTCGATTGGTGATTACTCCTCAACTCAACTATCCCTGTTGGTATCTCCACTGTCATGTCTTCTTGCATGCCTCCTCTTTTCTACTCCTAACTATGCCAAGGTGGCTAAGCCTTCTTGAGAAGTGGTACATAGACTCATGTGTTGAGGTTGCTAAATGTTGCATTTGGGACCTCAATTTACAGTTTCACATCTTAGAAAACAAGTGAACATCGATGAACGGTCCTTATTTTTAGCAGACCATGGAAAACATTCATAACTAGAATATTTGTGAAGAAGTTGGACCTTCCTAAACAAATCAAAGTGCATGTTACATCCGAACCTCTGTTAGGGACCAATCCAACAGATATGGAAGATGCTAAGATCTTCTTGATATTTACGTCAAGAATCAAGATCAAAAACCTCAAAACAGAGATCTGACAAAGCCTAGGATGCTAAATGTGATCTTACTGTGATCTTGAGGATGTGAGATCTCTGCTTGAAAAATATGTTAAGTTCTTACTCTAATTTAAATCACAAATCACGCTCCTCAAAGTTTGCCTACTTGATGTTCTAACATCTCTGCAATTAGATCTAGCGCTAGACTCATCTACAGGGTAATACTATATAATTATATATTTATTGTATGTTTTATTTTATATATAGTATTCGTCTATGTTCATAATAAAATAAATTATCAATTTAATCAATGCATACATACATACTATATATATTTGCATGTGTATGTATGTATATATACATATGTATGTATATGTACGTACGTACGTATGCATGTATGCTTAAACTTAATTCAATTACGAATATATAAGTACTTAATATATAAAAGCGTTAAAAAATTATATTCCAGTCTAGGAAATTCATATGTATAATTCTATATGGATTTTGCAAAAATAGTTTTTAATATCTATTTATATTTATATAAGTCTACAAAACATAAAGTATGATATGTAATGTACATATATAATTTTCAGAAGAAAAACTAAAAAAGACTTGATATATTTTGCCGTAAAAAACATCTTACAATATATATTTAATATATAACATATAATTTAATATAATAATGCATTTTGTTGACTTAATAAATTGGATCTAAATTTGAAAACCATTTATATGTAAACACATTTAATTATAAAAAATAATTAATTTTTATTATTAAATTTATATGTTGAAATCATATTAGTAAAATAGTTAATAAAATATGTAATTTTCAAATTTTTTAGCAGGTGAATGGATCCTAAGCTCTAGGAGTCATAATATAAAACTATTATTATAAGTATTTTATTCTAAATTATTTAATATTTTAATGATAAATGGAAAATCCTTATTTTTATAAGATTGAATATTATATGTATTGGAACTGGGCTGGTTTACAGCGAATAAACGTGGTGAATTTCAAAAAAATTCCCTTTTCGGATCATAGTGGGCCTATGAAGTTTAATGAGTTGTATTACATCCAATTTAGTTAATTTAAATAAGTTCAATTTTATTTAAAAATATATTTGTGAAACTAATTAGTGAGTTAATTCAATGATATATATATATATATATATATATATATAATGTTTGTCGGTATATCATTATATACTCATGTGCAAGATATGCAAGTGCAACATAAAAATGTATATCATTATACACTTATCATCAATCATATCTTGTTCAACAAAGTCCAATTACTCCTTATCGATACATTATTATATATCATAAGAAGGAATTACTTTCATTATTGATTCATATTTGTTTTTAGGTACATTTTGTACTTTTTTCCAGTACACTTACCTGTTCGATCAAATAAAATTCATTTATTTTCTTTGCATGTTATATTTTTTCTACTTCTATTTATATTCTATGAACTTATCGTATATACACTCCTTTTGTATAGAATATACTTATTCATTTCTATGATAATTCATCGGTGAATTTAACAAAGTAAGTGGATCTGTTTTCATATTATTAAACATTCAATTACATACATATGTCATTAACTCTTTTCTCGCTCTCACCGAGTGGTTGTTTAGCACTTAATCCTTAAGGTACAATCTGATAGTATCATATGGTTCAAAATCATATGACTTAAAGAATTATTCCTCCAAGGTATGGATTAGTCCATAGTTACAAAATTATCGTATAAATTTCAAATACTTCTGTATTTTCTATTGCCAACGCATCACTAATGTTACAAAACAAATACCATTGTTATAATAGATTTATTTCATAACGAATATTCACAATATTCATAACAAAATAAACTATATCTATTTTCAGTCAATATTGAAAAAAATGTTATTATTTCATAAATAATAGTTGGTATATTTACACAAATAAATTTTCTTATCTTGATGCATCCACTAATAAGTGTTATATGGCATGCTGTCACTACTTCCGTCATTATGATAACAACATATGAAATATGAAGCTCCATTCAACCACTTACTATGAACTATTTATTTTATTTACTGTAACTATTTTACAGTCGACATTTTCATATCAAATACCTTAAAATCAAGGAAATAACTCTTGTAGGAAACAATTTTCTATAAAAGAAATACATTTGAAATAGAAATCACATTTCTCATTCTATATTAAGTATCTATTGATATTTTGTACGATTTTCATTTCCGTTATCTATTCATGAAGCAGAGGTGGTAATTATACACCATCTTCACCTCAATTGTGCCTAAGTTACATCCGCTTCCTTACGTTCGCTTTCCTTTTCAACATAGCCAAACCATTCAGGAAATACTTATTACAAGGTCGCACCGAACTCTTTACGAGAATGCATTCGACTATCCTTAATATTTAGGGACATCAAATATGTTTCCATTTACATGGGAAGATCAAACCAACAATTCAGTGATCGAATAAGCAGGTCTATCTTATAGCTCTTGATCTAGTGTTTCATCTAACATAATACTATCCTTATTGTACTCAATCATATCGAATACACGATCTCTACACGATCTCGCACTATGGTTTACTTGCACATTTCAAATGAACCAATTTCATCGAGATTTCGTACATTACAAATGCGACTATTTATCATACAGCTTATGCATGTACTCAGATATGGATCAAATATCCATATTCTTGTGTTGCTTTAGAGTTCAAAACTCATAGAAGACAATTTAGAGTAAATTATATTAGTATTTGATATAATTAAATGTTTATTAACAAAGACACAAACACACACACACGTATATTAATATGTATATATAAACAAACTATAAATGTTATAGCTGACTATTTATCTTAAATAGTTTAAGATGATTATTATAAAATTTCATTTTTTAGATAAATGGAATTAATCAAATATGGTTTAGTTAATAAAATTAAAATTAATAAATACGATTTATTAATAAGATACAACATTATATAAGATAATTAAATTATAACAGCTGTAACCAAATTGAACTAGTATAACTATATATGTATAATATAATGTAAGTGGAACTGAAATAAACCAAAAAAAGATTTTTAGAGCAACTACATACATAAAGTACGTATACCGCGATTTCAGACGTATCCGACACTTAAATCATGAGAGGATGTTTCATAAGAAACACATCATTTCTTAAATCGATATCACTTAATGTATATATATTTTTTGGAACTGGGCCAACCCACAATAGAAGAAATGAGTGAATTAAAAAATACCATTTAGGATCGTTATTGGGCATATGTTGCCTAAATATATTTAGAAATTTTCTAAATTTCTTTTTAAATAAAATCAATATTTTATTTAGTTCATAAATAATATTTTATTTTATATAATTTGTATTATATATATGTATGTGTGTGTATCATATACACATATGTGCATACGTACACATGCCACATGATATTATGTATGTGTTTTGATATGCCCGTGCATAGATGTTAGGATTTACACAACGGACATGTTAGTCCCTCTTGTATACAAATATGTTGTCCAAATATACATATATGTGCATCAATTGTTGTATGAGTGTGTGTGTGTGCGCGCGCATAATCGTACGATTATTATTAATATTAGTTGCATATTACTTGTATAAAGCATTTATGAAATGTAATTATGAAATAATTTATTTCAAATGTTAATTTATAAAATAATTAAGTACTCATTATATTTTATGAAATAAAAAATATACATTTTTTTTAGTTTATATGTATATATTAAATAGACATGTAGCTATTTATATGAATAAATAAGTATATATAAATATGACAATAATAAAATTAATATATATGTATATTTTTATTCTAATGCTCTCGGTTACGTAATAAAAAGATATAATTTTTATTTGTTTTAATAATCTTTAAATAAATATTTACAAATAAATTAATAACCATACACATTTAATAAATAAAATTATTTAAAAATAATTTTCGAAATCATAATGTACATTTTATATTATATATAAAGTATTCTCAGAATTTTATATTATTTATAAGCATATTTTTAATGTTCTTTTTGGTTGAATGATATTTTTAAATAAATAGTTATAAATAAATTATTAACCATACGGATCAAATAAATAAAAATAAAACGGATTAAATAAATAAAAATAATTTTCGAAATCATAACGTACATTTTATATTGCATAAAATATTTTTAGAATTTTCTATTATTTATATAAATATTTGTAATTTACTTATTTAACTAATTTTTAATCAATTAAATAGTATTTATATAATAAATTATTTTAAATTTGTTTTTATTATGTTGCATAATGCGTTTATGTACAAACAAAATTTTATAAATATAAAATATATATTATATTGTATGTTTTTGTATTTTGTATTTGAATTAATGAATAAATCATTTAATAATATTATTTCAATAAAAAAATTACTATTTTTAATCATAAAGCCATAACCTTTCTGCAAATAAAATACAAAATAAATTTTTTATTTTTTATTTTATGTGTGTGAGTGTGTGTATAACCATCAATATGTGATAATATATCAATATACCTATTCATGGTAAAATCTAACTAGCTAACATATGATGGACCAATTAAATAAATAGGTATATAAATGGAGCAGATGTGTACCTTTCACTAAGGCTTAGAGCTCGCACTTTGAAATGTTGAAATGGACACCTAGAACCATATTCCAATCTCGAAATTGCTAGCTTTCGAATTGCATTACCACTGTCAATCGAACCGAATTAATTTGATATAATTCTATACTTAAATTTTGAGGCTATTAGGGGGCGCAACCGACCCTTGTTTGCTGCCATGAGAGAGCGCAAAAGGTCCTGTCTATAGTGAGGGTTGAGATGAATATATAAGAGAGAGAGAGATAAGGGAGTGAAATTAGGATCTAGATCCACTTATTCCTCTTACCTTTTCTTTTCTTCCTTTTTTCAAAAACCCTCTCCATTAAGCCATTAAATGGTCATTCAAGGCCGGCTAGTCTCAAAACTATTCAAAGTCCAAACAATATTTTTTGCATTTAAATCCTATTTAAACATGTACCGATATAGTATATCGATCGGTATATTATAACTATTATAAACATAATATAATATTGTTCAATGTATGTAAAATATTTTTTTAATTAATATTTCATAAATATTAATTAATTTAATTAATTTATAACAATTTTAAATTAATTTAATAAATTTATAACAATTTTAAATTAATTAAATTAGGTGGTAAAATGAGTAGTCAACGTTTTGGTAGTGCGACTCTTAGGTGTAAATTTGATCAGCGATTAATATTGAACAATTCGAACATTAAGGTTTACACATCACTTAACAAGTGGTATGACATTTTGGCCAAATTTATCACTTGGTTTTATTAAAATCCAATTTTACTTTATTAAGCGTTACCCAGTAATGACGATTATTTACACAAATTGTGTGTTTTAAAACTATATCACTTTGGACTTATGTAATTTGGTAATGGTCAAAATTCCATATCATCTATATTTAACTTTATAATCCAAACACAAAGTTCTTGTTCTATGATAACAATCGTTATTAACCAAAAAGCTTTGGCCAAAGACTTTGTTTTGAGTTGACTTGGGTTAACCGTGATACTAACCTCATATAATTGAGGAGACGAATCCTCACTTGAATAGTGTTTTAGTTCCAATGCTTCCACTCGATCCAACTATAGTCATTCGATGGACGTAGTACTCGATTTAACTGTATCAAAATGGAGTTTTCATATTGAAATCGACAGTATTGTCAAGTCATGGGAAATATGTAATATTTTCACATCGATATTTTCTATTTGACCTTAATTATATCAATCAACAGAAAACTATCGAGTGAGTCATTTCATGGTTATCCAATAACTATCAGTATGTAGATTATTGGTGCCTCCAGCAGTCATGAGTAATACACTTTCCAACATTTGGAGACCGTTATGTACACCATTCTCGATATAACTTGACTAGAAATATTTTAAACCGTATTTTAATTTCATTGTGATAAATTATTCATGGTTACAACACTTTGTATCTATATCACAGAACATACCATTTTTGGATTTTATATTAAATAAATTTTTAACTGAATTAATCAATCAATATAACATATTATATCAAGTATATAGTATAAAGGAAACACCTTCTATTCCGAACAAGACTGGTTATCGAGTTAGTTATGTATAACAAATTACATAATTACCCTTACGGCATACCTCTAACTCTATCGATCTTCCACTTGCACTTGGGATCAATTATGGAATATCTATCCCATCCCTTCAATCAGTTTGATGAGAACTAATCGAGTTAGACCCTTCTTGAATGGATCTGCTATGTTGGTTTAACTAATTACTCTATCAATCAACTCTCTTTGATGTTGATAAACTTTCTTTATCATTTGGAACTATTCGGAGTATGTTTCTTGACATCAAATGAGCTCTTATTATTACATTTTTATCATATAATAATAATATAATGTTCTTAATACTTGGAATCACCCCTAACTCAGTTCTAAATTTGTACATTTATATTTATATACATTGCTTTTATTGTGGCAGTATTCAACATGATGTACTTAGCCTTTCGTTGAATCAACTACAATCTTTCGTTTGAAACATTTCCAGCTTATTGCTTCTTAATTAAGGTTTTAACATGAATTTAATATTGACTGATAATATTCGATAACACTTATGAAGTTCGAGTCCAAACACTCTTTTAGAAAAGAGCTTGTTGTTTCTGTAAACCATTCTCTAGCATTTCATAAATATTTGGGAACACTATAGACTACCATTTAATGATCTTAATTCAGATTTGATATTTTCTTCATGCACCGAACACATAAGCAAATTACGATAATGTAGACAATATAACATGTATGATAATTCCTATTGTAAAAAACATAAGGAATCCATCTAACACATTCCATATTAAACATTTTAGTAAGATGTCTTTGCATATGATTTAGAACATTCTCAACATCCTTTATACTTATATAAAAGATATAATTTACACATCCAATATCTATTTAACAATCAAAGTATTACTGATTTTAACATAAAAAACATCGTTCACAATCAATAGTCTAGTCTTTACTTATAGTTTAGAAATATGTATGTACCTTTTAATGGTTCTTTCTTATCGACACATGCTTCCTCTGCATTTTGACTAAAAATCAAACTATTCAATATTTCTATCAAAATACTTATTCAATTCCGATGCATATAAAATGATACTGTCGTATTATTTATTGGATCATATCCTAAAGTCCACATACTCAATATCACTCCCACTAACTTCGAGACACTTTGGTTGTTATGTCCAAAATGGTTCATTCTAAATCATTATTTAGAATTTTCCATTTCAACACATACGTACCAAACACAAAGCCATACCAAGTGATAATTTTGTGAGTAAATCCGAATTATCTTGTACCCTTGGATAACAAATCTATCATACCAATTTCAACAATTAACTTACAATGTTATTTTATTAGCATTGCTCATTATATTCCAACTACATTAGTCTTCTCTCGAAGATTCATTCACGATCAATGGATCATATCCCTTCGTGTACAATTACCAAAATCATATTCTAATAATGTAATTTGGAATCCACTTTGGATTTGTGCATCATACCATATCGTAAAGTCAATACTCTTAGTGGGTTAATTGACACCGAGGATTATCTATTCTCGATATTGATAAGAAATTCATAGTTTCTCTTTAACGTGTGAGAATACTGATTAGACGTTCTAATGAATTGTGTTCATTTAGGTTTGGTTAATTTCATTTCATCCCTCATAGTCATTTTTATCCTTGGACCATATCCAAATCCATTTCACTACCAATATTTTCTAAAAGAAATTCCTTCACTATCAAGTTGATGTTTCTTGAAATAACAATTGTTTCTCAGTTCAATGAAATGAGTATTTACAAACATTTTATGAATTGCCTTACATATAAAACTGATTTGATTTTAGTTTACAGTACTTATGTTCAAAACATAAATTGGCCATTCAATGACAGTCGTTCCCAAACTCTTTTTGGGGCAATTCATACAATATCTCTCATGAACAAATTACGTGCAGTCTTTCCACTCGCACAATCCTCCAGCTCCTTGGCCTAGAATATGTTGGGGCTTCTTGTAAACCCTTATCTTATATGATTTTGTGAACCATACTTTAGATTAAATTAATTTTAACCTTGTCTAATACTCTTCAGTACATGACCTTAGAGAAAGTATTTAACTTAACTTCGCTTACAATTAATCATACTTTGTTCAAGAAAGTTCGATTACTTCTTATCGATACACCATTATATATCATAAAGAGGAGTGACTTTTGAGATTGAATCCCTATTCATTTTAGGTACTTTCAAAACCCTTTCCAATATACCAACCTATTTTATTAAATCGAATTAATTTAATTTCTATTGCATATTATTTTATTTACTTTCGTTTTATACTCTATGAGTTTATCATAGACATACTACATGTGTATCAAATATACATGTCCATGTTGGTGATAGCTCATCAATGAATATAAAAAAGTAAATGGAACCGTTTTGGTATTAATAGACTTGTGATTGCATACACAGATATGTATCAATCCGAAGAGTTCATCAACTCTTATCATGCCCCCACTAAATGAGTGCTTTACCCTCAATTATTTGAGATATAATTCATTTGTATCGTATGATTCATAATCATGCAATCAAAGAATTATTTCTTCAAACTTTGGATTAGTCCATAACTCCAAAATAATTGCAAATAAATTTGATACTTCTTTATTTTCTAATGCTTCATAAATACCACTATTAAGTTTTATTTTATTATAAATATTCATATTGAAATAAAACCATGTCTATTTTTTTTTCAATATTGAAAAATAAGTATTATTTCGTAAATAATGTTTGGTACGTTTTACGAAAACAATTTTCATAACTTGATGCGAACAATAAGTGTTATATGTCATGCCCCCACTATTTCTGCCATTACTATAATAGCGTATAAAATACGAATCTCCATTTAACTGCTTAATATATGTTATTTATTTCATTTACTGTAACTGTTTTACAACCAATAACTTTCAGATGAAATATCTTAAACTCAATGAAATTAATTCTAAACAGAAATCATATTTCACATTCTGATGTTAAGTATCAACTGTTAATTTATAGTTTTCATTTCCTGTGTTTTTTTATGATGCAGAAGTGACCATTCACTCCCTTTATCCTAACCGTGCCTTAGGTTCCATCCATACTTGTACATTCGATTTCTTTTCCTTTCTAAATGCTCGAATCATTCAAAGGAAATCTTTACTACAATATCATAATAAACTCCTTACAAAAGTGCACTCAACCATCCTTAACATTTAAGGATATCAAATATGTTGCACTTTACGTAAATTTATCAAACTGATACTTCAGTGATTGAATTCTTAGATATACCTTGTAGCGTTGGTCCATTATTACATTTAACACAACAAGATCGTTATTGTAATCAATCATACTAAACACATGTCTCAAACTATAGTTTACTTTCTTATTTCAGTGGACTGATTTCATCGAGTTTTCGTACATTTCAAATTGTGACCGTTCATCGTATAAAATTTATATGTGATTGTATATGGCCCAAATAATCATGTTCATATATTGCTTTAGAGTTCGAAACTTATTGAAGACAATGCTTAGTCATAAACAAGTTATCTTATAAGAGACCAAGTTACAAACGTATTTAGTGGTTGTAAAGTCAGGCGCTTACGCGGGTCAACATGAAATTTTTATTGGTAAGTACATCTAATATTTCTTTGTCAATATTTAATTCAGTTCCTTTGTATATTTTAATTGATAAAATTTTATCAATTATATTTAATGTATAAATTTGTTAAAGTAGATTATTTTAATTATGAATAACAAATGTTCCAACAATATTAGAAAGGTTAAATGTTACCATTTCATTTTTCTAATAAGGCTCCTACTACTCTTTTATGTTTCTCCAAATCCAAAGATGAAGCAAAAAAATCTTTCGACTTCACTTGTGAATGTTTAAGACTCGTATGCCTTGAGATTATGACCTTAAGGAAAGCTCAACAAATCGTAGGCTCGCATACGATGGATAACTTCTTATCGATTGTATTGCATACAACTCCGAACCTTGTGATCCTTGTCATAGTTTCATCTTTACCTTAAGGAAGACTCGACAAAAAAAGAGAGATTATTCACTCGTACCCACCATTTCGCGACAGCCTAATTATACCATACATACCTGAGGAAAGCTCAAAAATATGTGTAAGTATCTTACCTCATCTAGTCTATATATTAATGGTACTACATATGACATCTCTAGCTTGAGGAAAGCTCAACAGCTAAGGAGTATATAAGTAATTTATTAATATATAAATGGCAGAGGATAATTTTATATTAAAGATTCATAATCTTTAATATATTTAATTGAGTGATATCAACTTATGGAATAATATATTTATTATGAAATACCCTTGTGATTCAAGTGTTGGGCACAACAAAAATCATGGTATACGTAATATACATATGTATTTATCCCTCAAGTCTTTTTTGGGTTTCTTATTATTCCACCTATTATTATACATTTATATATTTATTTACTTATATAATAGTATTATGTATGATATTATATTAATTAAATCTTATTTGATTATTTCAATTAATTACACTTTAATTAATTATTATATTGTTCAATTATAACATACTTTATTGAATATATATAGATACTATAACCTTTATAGTAACACACATATATCTTATGTATATGTGTATTTTAATTTATTAATTAACTTTTAACTAATTTTATTAATTAAAAACATTTAATTAAATTTTATTAATTCAAAAAAAAATCTTTTTATACGTACACATATATACTTATATTATCTTGAACAATTTAAGACAACATAGCATACATCATTATATATTATACATGTACATATATTTAACTAATTAACTTATTTAATTAGTTCATTTATCTTATTAATCTTATTAATAAATAATATTTTCAAAATTAATTTTATAACATTTTCAAACATTTTGAAAATTTATACTATAACTTTCGTAATATGTTTTTTATTTTAGTTTCAATTTTTTTTTGAAAAGCATAAGATCCAATTAAAATTTGGGCCTTTTTTCTTAGAAGCAACCTTTAGGCTCACATAACTGTTTGGGCCAAGTCGATAACCAGGTAGGATATGATACTTGATTACCTAACAATCCAGTTGAGACACTACCTTTCTTAGACACCCTACTAACTGGGTCGTAAGCTTAATTAGTTAGTCCTAATATGACTAATTTAGACCGCATAGGTTATTTGGATCTGACATCATTGTTGGAACTAAGTCAGCCAACAGCGTAAGAAATGGATGAATTTCAAAAAATTACTATTTTCGTTATTTATTGGGCATATGTAGTCTAAATTTATTTAGAACTTTTCTAAATTTATTTTTAAATAAAATAAATATTATTTAATTCATAAATAGTACTTTATTTTTTATAATTTGTATTATAATACATATACATACGTATATACATACACACACACACATACATACATACATACATATATATCTACGTGTATCATATACATATATATGCATACGTGCACGTGCAACATGATATTGTTTATGTGGTTTGACATGCCTGCATATATATGTTGGGATTTGCACAGAAATAGACATGTTAACTCCTCATTTATAAAAATACATTGTCCAAATGTACATACATGTGCATCCATTATTGTATATGTAAACATATACATATACATATACATGTACATATACATATACGTATACGTATACATACCCGCGTTTGTATGTATAAATATAATTATATGATTATTATAAATATTAGTTGCAAACTATTTATATAAAGCATTTATGAAATGTAATTATATATATATAATTAAACTAAAAATTTTATTCAAAATGTTATTTTATAAAATAATTTAAGTGCTCATTATTTTTATGAAATACAAATGAAAAAACATTTTTATACTAATTTATATGTATATATTAAATAGACATATAACTATTTATATAAATAGTGTTATATATATAGGATGATAATAAAATTAAAAATAAATAAATAAATATGTATTATTTTGTTATTGCTATCGGCTATGTAATATAAAGATTTTTTTCTTCGATTTAATAATTTTAAATAAATATTTATAATTAATTAATAGTACACATTTAATAAACAAACTTATTTAAAAATAGTTTTCGAAATCATAGTTTACATTTTATATTATATAAAATATTTTTATATTTTTATATAAATCATAAGCATATTTTTAATTTTCTTTTCGATTCAATAATTTTTTAAATAAATATTTATAAATAAATTAATAACCATATGGATTTAATAAAAAGAATTTTAAAAAAAGAATTTTTGAAATCATAATGTACAATTTATATTGTATAAAATATTATAAGAATATTATATTATTTATAAATATATTTACATGTATTTTATTTATTTAACTAGTTTTTGAATCAATTAAATAATTATATATGTATATGTGATAAATATTTTTTATTTTGCTACCAAAATCTTTTATGTATAAACAAAACTTTATAAATATAAACTATATATGTGTGTTATATGATTTAGTGTTTTGTATTTGAATTAATCAATAATTCGTTCAATAATATTATTTTAATCAAAAAATTAATTTATCTTAATCACAAAGCCGTGAGCATGCTGCAAATTTAATTACAAAGTATATTAAATTATTTTATGCATATATATATATATAACCATCAATGTGTGACAATATATCGATATACCGATTGATAAAGTCTAACTAGCTAACATTTGATGGAATATTAATTGAATAAATAAGTATATAAATAAACCAGATATGTACCTCCTACCAAGGCCTAGAGCTTGCACTTTGAAACATTGACATGGACACCTTGAATCATATTTCAATCCTGAAATTACTAGCTTTCTAATTGTCTTACAATCATCGAATCAAATTAATTTGATATAGTTTTGTACTTGGATTTTGAGGCTATTAGGGGGTGTAGCTAGTCCTTGTTTGCTGCCATGAGAGGGAGCAAACTGTATCAATGATTAAAAGTGCTTTGAATAGATTTCTATGGCATGGTGATCCTTTTTCCAAAAAGCTCACTCCAATATCTTATTTGAAGATTCAGTTCCCTAAGAATAAAGGGGGTCTTAGCATAACAAATTTAAAACTATGGAATATAACAGCTATCTCAGTTTATTATGACAAAATACTTTCAAGGAAAGAAGACCTTTCGACACAGTGGGTAATAAAGAATCTTATAAAAGAAAAAGAATTTTGGTCAATGAATATTCCTAATGTAAGCAGCTGGAGTAGGAGTAATATACTAAATCTAAGAACTACCTTCCTACCAAAGATACAGTGTAATCCATTAGAGAACAGTGAACTATTATTCTGGTCAACACCTTGGGCAAGAACTGGTTTAATTATTCAAGAACTTCTACCATACTCTTTAAAAATGCAGACTGGAATGCCTTTAAATGCAAAAGTATCTTCCTATATTGCCGAAGGATCAGTTATCCTACCTTATTGTAGTTCTAATAATGTTAGAAAGTTATGGCAATCCTTATCTTCTCTGGCTCTACCATGTATAAAGCTTAAAGTGCTCTAGACAAGTAAGGTAAAGAAACATACAATATCACTGGTGTACAAAGCTCTTTTATGCAGGAAATTTTCCATGGGCTTTAAGAATATGAATGGAAAATTCTCCTGCAAAAGAAAATTTACTGCTGTGGAAAATAATGGCGAATGCATTAAATACAAAGCAGAAATTAGCTTGCTTGGGAGTAATAAATAATGAAGACTGTGTACTATGTAATAATCAACATGAAACAAATATACACTTATTTTTTGAGTGCAATTATACATATGAAATCTGGTGCAAGCTTCTAGCTAATGGAAATTTTCACAAACCAGCAAAAAGATCAAGAATTGAATGGTATAATATATACAAGGCAACAAGGTGGAAGACACCGAATACAATAATTCTTATGATTATATTGAAGACTTTTTCTTATGAGATATGGAATGAAAGAAATAGAAGAATCTTTGATTTGAAGAAGGAAACTGCAGCTGCAATATATAGTAAAATAAACAAGAAGATTTTAACAAGATTAAGAAGGCTGAAGTGATTTAAGAGATGAATTGATTTTGTAGATTTTAGTCACTTAGTAGAAATGTTTTTATATCGTGCAATTTAGCATTTGTAATAAGGATGTAATGTTGAATGTAAACATATCTGAATTATTGAATGAAAATGGGCAGGGCTCCCTTAGCCTATTGCTTTTCAAAATAATAATAATTCCAATATCTTCCATATTTAACTCTATAGTCCAAACACAAGGTCTTTGGTTCAATGATAACAATTATTATTAACTAAACTGCTTTGTTTAGAGACTTTGACTTTAAGTTGACTTCAGCGGACGTGGTACTAACCTCATATAATCGCGGAGACGAATCCTCACTTGAATAGTGTTTCACTTCCAATGCTTCCACTTGATCCAACTATAGTTGTTCGATGGCCACTGTGCCATGATTTAACTATGATCAAAGCGGAGTTTCCATATTGAAGCTCGATGGAATTCTCAACTCGGGGGAAAAATGTAATATTGTCACATCGGTATTTTCTGTTTGACCTTAATTATATCAACCAACGAAAAACTATCGAGTGGATCATTTCATGGTTATCCATAACTATCAGCACGTAACCCCTTGGTCCCCCAACAGTCATGAATAATACACTGTCCGACATTTGGAGAGCATTACATACTCTAATCTTAATGGATGCATCAATGTCCTGTCTAAATACATCTTGACTAAAAATATTTAAAACGATATGTTTAATTTCATCATGATAAATTACTCATGGTTATAACACTTTGTAACTACTATCACAAAACATAAGATTCATGGATTTTCTATTAAATGTACTTTTAATTAAATTAGTTAATTAATATAACATATTATATCAAGTGTATAATGGAAAGAAAACACCTTCTTTTTCAAACAAGATTGGTTATCAAGTTAGATATTTGTAACTAATTACATAATTAGCTCTAGGCATACCCCTAGCTCTATCAATATTAAAGATTACAAAACTCTAAGATATAATGTTTTCCTCTACCATTTATATATTAATAGATTACTTGCATACTCTTTTGTTGTTGAGCTTTCCTCAACATAGAGATGTTATGTGTAAAAATATTAATATATTGACTAGATGCGGTAAGATACATGTGTGCATTTGTTGCGTGGGTTGTAGAGTTATGGATCTTAAGACTAATTAAGCACTGGAGGGGGTGAATAGTGTTTTCTAATTTATGTAAATCATTTTAAATTTCTTTCGAGATGAATATAGACTATTAACATAGAAACATAACAACAAACAATCACAGATGCAATCGCAGATAAAAATAAAAGCAATAAAGTAAAGTAGATAATAGAGAGATGACACCATAGATTATATACTGGTTTGGATTTTTCCTACATCTAGTCCATATAATTTTATATACAAATTTCTTTTCAAATACCAGTCTTTAACCGGCAGAAGGAAAACCCAAATGCAGTCTCGATTTCGAGGCTACGAGACACACCCTCCTGAATTTTCGAGCTTAGGGTAGACTCATCTGATTTTACCGAGCTACAAGCACTCCTGCTAGATATTTAGGCTACCAAGCGCACCCACTTGATTTGAATGAGCTACAAACACACCCAAGCAAATACAAATAGAGTTGATGGTTTTTCAAAAGACAAATTCTTGTACTTGGGTGTAATGGATCCTATGGCCTCTTGGCCATCACTTTGATAGTTGAATTTAGGGAGAGAAGTTTGCAAAATAGTAAGAAAGTAGTATTGAATCAATTCAATGAAGTATGAATTGATTCTATGTAATTTTGAAGAGAATAGAGTATATTTTTCAATACAATTTTCAAAAGAGTGAGGAGTGGGACTAAAGTAAGTAATTATTATTAAAAAAATTCTTTTGCATTCCCATTTATATAGTATATCAAAAGATGTGTCCATTCGTGAATAGTTTCGATGAATAGACACTTCCTTTCAAAATTAGAAAAACTAATTGGCGGCATGTATATCGACATATCCAAGGCATGTATGTTGAATTATTCTTGTGTATGTTGAAAACTTATTTCTTTTAAAATGTTTTGAAAATCCTATATTGTTATTCGGGTTTTTAACCTATCAGGATCCAAAAGAATATGGAACGAATTAATGGAGTTAGAATGGCTCAGAACTCAACCAAAAAAGGGTAATACAACGATTGAGTTTGACTAAACTAAGAGACCAGCGTCCGTCTAGTCCATCAGCAGCTAAATACAACCAGCTAGTAAATCATCATTGAAATAAAGCAACATGCAATGAAATTACACGAACAACGTCGATATAAGGTAATGAAGGCACGCCAAACATCAAAGTCCAGAAATACTCTAAGTGCATAGATAACTAGCGATCCATATTCTGTGGATCACCGGCGATCCATACAACATCAATGGGTCGCTATGGTACGCAGAAGCAAGGAAGGCTTAAAGGGCAAAGCGCAAAATATACTAAGTGTATGGATCGCCAGCGATCCATACAAAGCCATGGAATAATTGTGACCTAGCATAGTAAAGTAATGAAGGAGCTAAGTAAGTAGCTCGCATGTGAGCTGAATCTATGGATCGCTAGCGATCCATGGTTTTGGATCAAGCCACGAGCTAAGCTTCGTTGCATCATGCTATGTCCATCTGCAAGTTATCAATGAACAGGCCTGACCCAGAAGCTCTTCGATCTCTATAAATATCATCTTACCTGCAACATAAACTAGATCTTCTCCGGACTGATTGCTGAAGCTCTGCTAGAAGCTTTCTTCACTCTTCACCTCCCTCTTAACAATCCTCAATGGGTTTCACTGTGATTCTCCAATGGATTAAACTTTGGAGATTCAACCTAGCTAAGGACAATCAAGAGCTTTGTAATCAAACACTTCTTATAACAGCAATCTGTCTACAATAAAAACTATAAAGTGGACGTAGGCTTCATTAATAGTCGAACCACTATAAAAATCTTCTTGTCTTCTTTCTCTTACAGCATTTTTCCGTATCTATTGTCTATATTATTGCTCTATAATTATGAATAAGGGAATGAAAATCAACGTGGATTAAAGAAAAGAAAATTGATATAGATAATAATCAATTGAAATAAAAACTTGGATGTACGTTTATTATTTTATTCGCATAGCGATTCGATCCAGAATTCGAGCATAGAATTTCAAGATTGTTATATCGATCCGAGTTAGGATTTTTCACTCGATTTTCGACGGTGAACCCTGGATATGGATTTTTGGTTGCTTTTGAAAATTCTCTATCATATTTTTTGACTATACAAGGAGAATGATGGTTTTTGATCAAGAAACCAGATCTGGGTCTGCACTAGGAAGTCGGATGGACGATACTAGTTTAGAAGTGAAATTGTGTGATCGAGCGATCGAGTGAGCGATCAGACTTGTACTGCGACGAATGATATGTGTGCATCGTACGAGTTTGAATGAAATAAATATCGAAACTTTTGTAAAGAAATGTATAAAATAATTTTGAATATTGTAATTGGACATTATTTCTAGTAGGATATACATGTGTTATAAAGAAAAAGGGAATTGGATTTTTTATTTTAAAAGATAAATGAAATTGCTCGACAAAAAGGTATGTATTTAAATTTCTATATGAAATTTGATGATTTTCTTGTCTAGCCACTTAGCTTTTTGTTGAAATCTGGGGGCGAGGGCATTGTGGCATTTTTTAGTCGTACCGATCTAGCCGTGCAAAGGAGACGCTGGCGAAATTTTTCGAAAATTTAGGGAGTTAGAAATTTTTTGAAAAAGTTTTGGAAATTTAAAATTTGAACTTGAATTTAAATTTGAATTGTTGAGTAAATAATGCTGTTTGGAAACTATGGAAGAGAGTTTGGAAGGTTAGCAAGAAAAACAGTGTCTTTAATAAAAAAAGATTTGTATTGACAAGTTGATAAAACTGTTTGGTTTTGCGAAAATGATAAACGAGTTGAGGATCATTCTTCTTATCTTGTAATTTCAGGACGAAATTCTTTTAATGGGGAAGAATGTGATGACCCAGAAATTTTGATATTTGAAATTGAAATATTTAATTGATTTTAAATATTTGAAATTTGGTTTAACTTGAATTTTGAAAAATATATGTTTGTTTGGCAATTAAATTATTGAATTTTATTATTGAAATTTGGGTAAAATATTGAATCTTCAGTTTTATGCTGGTTAAAAATATTTCAAAGGCTTGAAAATTTTATATTTACAATATTGAAGATAATGAAAGCTTCAGAATTAAAATTGAAAATGCTTTGATCAGTTTTGAAATTATATCGTTTAAATCGATATTTAAAGATAGCCTTCCGGGGCACAGTCTCGGAATTCGACGAAAGCAGTTCCATTGGATCTGTAATAGTGTTTTATTACCGGATTTCAATTTCTGTAGCATTCGAAGTTATTATGTGATCATACGGTAGGTAAACGAGCTGAAAATTATATCGGAATTTAATTTAATAACTGGGTTCAAAAAGCTATAATCTCCATACGATCGAATTTGGACTAGGAACCTTTTCCATTACATTCGGAATAAGGATTTAATATTACAAATGCCTGGTGGCACGCCTCGATAGGAGTTTGAAAATTTTAGTTGCATTATCGAAATTCGAAAAGGGACAAGGAATCAAAACTCTCAGCTGAAGTTCAAAACGATTTCAACTTTAAAATTCGAAATCCTCCAATCGAAATCTACCTATTCGAGCTTGAGAATCATAAGTCGCGATTATCGAGGAGTGGAGAGCCGTGGCTCTTCGAGCATGGAGGTGGCTACTTGGCGCTTGCGAGGAGGTGGAATGGCAACGAAGGAGGGGCCACGCGTGGTCATTCGTGGTCATGATTTTTCGAGTGGGCGAGCAAGTCAGAGGTCGGCGTAGTTTTGGGTGTGTGGTCGGTAGTCTTCGGCTAGGGTGACGGCGCGATCTGAAGCGCGCCCGAATGACCAGAGTCGAGGCAATGTTGCGAAGTTGGTCGCGATCGAATTGGAGCCGTGTTGGCTACTGGCGAACGAGGCCGTGAGTATCGAGGTCCGGCTTATTGTAGTAAGGTATATATTTATTTTATTAAATTATATATATATAAATAGTTTAGAAAATATTGCAGTAATAAATAAACAGTGATTTATGTTTGATTTTTAAATCTTATGGATTATTTTAATTTAATATATATAGGATTGAAGAATTTTTTATTTTATTAGAGTTTAGAAGTATATATAGATAAAACAAAGATATAAACACACACACACACATGAGGTTTGGAAAAATAGAAATTTTAAATGAAACCTATATAGTTTATTTTTATAAGTATATAGCTTCAAAAGAAAATAGATATGTACATTTTTAAATCTATAGTTAATTTAGATAATGTGTTTTAGTGATTAATTTGATTAATAAACTTACTTAATTTATTTAGCTATTAAAAGATATTTAAGAGGAAAATTATTTGTTTTAATATGGTAATTGATTAGTTCAAATTAAATTAAATAAAATTTATTAGATGGAAATTGATTTGTCGATTGTTTCAAATATTAATAAATTATATAAATATTTATACAAGGTTCAAAAATCGTGAAATCAAGCTGGAATGAAAATGGGTTGCGTGCATAGTTAAAGGTGAGATCTTCTCACTCACTTGATTTGCTTGTTAAATTGAAACAGTTAAATTTAAATTCTGAATGTGCTTGGATGAATTTGATAATTTATCTATTGGTGATATTAGATATTGTAGTATATTGTGTGTATACACACACACACACATTGGAGTGATTGATTTCCCGTATTATATTGCGAATGAGACCCTATGCGCCGCATAATAGCGGATAATATGATATAATCCCATATACCGTGATATTCCACCTTGAAGTGGAATTGGTATTTAATTGTTGTGCTAATATCTGTGGATGTAGGAAAACAGGTTGGAGGGATCAACTGCATTCCTCAATGTTAAATTTATTTTATATGTCTTAATTGGAGCTGAGCTAACCATAGCCATTGTGATGTGATTATTGATAATTTGTGAATGATTATATTAATGATTTAAATTTATTGAAGGCTATGGTTTGGCCGAATATATTCTGGTATTTAAAATTCCAGAATATATATAATTGGATTTTTAGGAATTAAAGTAGAAAATTTTAAGTAAATTAAATTTTAGAGAATTGGATAAATTTAAAAGAAGGAATTTAAAAGTATAAAAGTCGATTTTTGTAATCCTGTCGATTTAATTCCAAAACACGGGGGAAAGATTTTAATAAATGGATTTTGAGTAATATTGTTTAAAAGTTGGAGAATTTTTATTAAATTAGGATTTTAAATGGTTTGGGAGAAATAAAAGGGTGAAATTTAAAATTAAATATGAAATTAATATTTCATATTTTTAAATAAGATTCTAAAATTTAATAAAAGGAGTGAGCTTGGAATTTATAGATTTTAAAATAAATTTGGATAAGTAAAGGATTACTTTTAAATGGTAATAAATTTTTGGAAATCAATTTGGAAATTGATTTGGTGTTTGAAAATAAAATTTTGGAAATTGATTTAAAATTGTTTTAGTGTTTGAAAGTAAATTGTAAAAATTAATTTGAAAATTGTATATCAGTGGATATTTGGAAATTTAAATTCACCAATGGAATTTATAAAGGAATGGGTGATTTGTTTTAAAAATAAATATTGGTTTATTTTTAAAAGCGTGGAAAGAAAATTTACGGATTTGGAATGTAAATTGAGGTAAATCAAGAAGGATTTATTAATTGATTTAATGGACTATTTTGAAATGGAAAGTGTATTTTCCTTGGAAAACCGAGTATGTTTTCAATGTAGCTTTTAAATATAAATTAAAAGTTCCAGAATTAGTTTTAAAAAGAAAATTATTGGAGAAATTATTTTCTTAATTTTTTTTAAATCTTTAAAGTAAATATTTATTAAGTTAATTATATAAGTGATTATTTTATAGATTTAATTGGTATTTGATTTAACAAATGATTATTTGAATAATTATACTCTATTTAATAATTTTATTTTTAAAAATTTGTTTTGGCTTAAGTTTTATATGAGATATTAGTATAAAAATTTCATAACTAATATTTTAAAATAAATATTTATAGTTTTCATTTTAAGTGTTTCCAAGCATATTTTTTTAGATAAGTGATTTGAATTATTTTGAAGTATTCGGACTTCGCAAATTTTCAGTGGAAATAAATAATATTTGGAATTTTATTCCGCCAAAATGTAAAGTGATTTGAAAATTGTGTTTCAAAGGGTTGGAGTGTGAAAATATATCTTGCGAGGATATTTTGAAAATAAATACTTTGGAGAAATTATTTAAATTTGATATTTGTTGTGAATATTGTTAGATTGTTAAATAACCGACTATCAATATAAACAATTTAAAAAATTATTGAGGCTTGATGGTTGTTGTGAATGTTGTTTGATAGTTAAATAACCGACTATCAATATTGGCCTTTGAAATGGCACTTGATTTTTTTTTCAAAATAAGCGCTCATTATTCGGATTAGTCGGGAGAGGACTTTATGTGTCATAAAACCCATTCCGAATAAATGATATGACGAATTGGATTGCATTTGAAGATGGTGTTGAAGACCGGGTATTTTCGAAAACGAAAGGATTACTTGTCGAATGTATCTACACCGAGTTGCTATGGTATAGAGATTTTATCACCCTATGTGATGGGGAGTTCGGACGTGATTAATAAATATCCGGATTTGCATGGGCTTCTTTCCTTAATTGGAGGGAGCGCCTTCGGTTCCGTTCGAACCCGGAACGGACTTGTATGGATGTGTGTCTGACATTACACTTTGAGATATAAAGCTGGTTTCTATCAAATACATTTATGTTGGTGGCGGAGGACTTATTCTCTTAGCTTAACACCCTTCCCTGAGACATACGAGCTCAGAGGTTATGTGGTTGATATTTACTAGTGATATATTCCCAATTTGGTAATGTGGCATTCTAAGTCTGGATCATTTGTTGATCGAAGCATGGCTTTTATGAAAAACATAGCTTTATGGACGAGACTTCGTCAAACCTCACACCCTGGAAATGGTCGAAACAAGAAGGATGCGGCAAGGTTATGGGGGTCGCGCCCCTCATGGTATGTACATTTCCGTATGGATAAAAAGTGGTATCTTCTATGGAGCCTAGATATTCAACTTGTGTGGATAAAAAGTGGTATTCTGGTATGGATCCCATATAATTTACTTATGTGGTTGTTGGTTGTTGAGGCGCCTCGAAAAAGGTCGGTGTAGACCGGGGTAGGCATACTCGTGACAATTAGTTACCTAGTTACAGAGGTAACCCATCCTTGTGTTGGCAGAGAGCAGGTTAAGTTCTCGCGACGTCCCTCCAGAGGCGTAACCATTCGATGAAGGAAGTTCCTTAGCCTTGACCACTTATTGGAAATCCAATCATCCAATACGAGCCCTTTGCGATTGCAGTTGTATAACCTGCCATTCTTAAATGGTGGCTATAGAAGGCAAAATATAATGGCACCTATGCTGGCTAAGATTAATATTATACTTTTGAAATATTTTCCACACTATGCACTAATAATAATATCAAAAGGATTTTGCGTATCAAGCATATTTGACTATCATAAGGAGAAATCTTCCCCAAGTATGCGATTGCTTTGTATGTGTGGCGGGAGGCCTTATGGTAGTTTCATTCTCCAAAAGCATAGCGGATTTCATTTCCTTTTCTTTTGTGCAAATAACTATTTTAAGATCTCACACCAATCCCATGGTTGACCTGGAGTTTATTGTTCCATTTCTAAACTCTAGATGCCCACAATTTTCCACACGGACATCCTAGAGTCAGGTTATCAGTTGTTCTGGAGCAAAGTTAGAAAGTATGCTGTGGAGATCAGGACAAAAGTTGGATGGTGAGACGTATGACTTATATTATGTAGTATCTGCTGCGTATGGTTTGCTGCAAAGTCAATTTCCATGTGGGAAAGTTATAATGACTGCCGGTGTTGTGTCTTGTTTTATTGTTGTAATACTCAGATGTTGTAATGTATAAACAGATATAGTTCTTTTGTTTAAAGATTATTCATTTATGTATTATATTTTGTTCCACTGCGAATGTGAGATTCTGATATTGTTTCTGTTTCTTCTTCTATCTTCTTATTCTTTAACCTAACAGTTCGGTCTTCCAACATTCGATTGTTCGGCATTTGATACAGTAGATGTATTGATGTTGACTTTGGGCGTCGAAAAATTTGGTCGTTACACTCTTTTTCCTAAGCGAAAAGTTAGTGCATATACTCTAAAACCAATTCTAAAATCACCTACATCAATATACATAGACTACTACACAAAAAGCAAGCTCCATCTCCCCAAAAGCTCCAAAGGCCGATCCCCTTTGTTGCTAGTCCAAGCCCAATGCACCCAATTCTGAACCATATTTGCTTTCCCGATGTTCCAAAGTTGAGTTTTTACAAGGAGAAGCTTGGTCCATAAGTCGATCATAGATTTTGATAGCTTTGGCTTAAAGTTATACTTAGTTTGGTGAGCAAAAGTTCTCTTTTTGAATCAAGATACTAACCTTGAATTTGATATATAAATGATAGTAAATAATGATGCTTGGCTGTGTAGTTATGATGTGAATTGGTTACGCTTGAGCTTTGTTGGAAGTGTTGACGATTTGGTTGTGCATATGCATGTTATGTATGTCATAGTTAAACTTGTGAAATTAGTTAGTGAATGAAAATTTAGTGTATTGTTATGATTATTGTTATGATGTGAATGTATGATGGATATGGAGTTTAGTAAAGTTAGTTAACGTTAGAAAGCTTAGCACTTACCAACTTTAAGCGATATGGAAATTCCTTTTATAAAAGGGTGAAATTTGCTTTTTGAAATTATAGTTTTAGTGTTAAATTCTTTGTTTAAGTTTCAAAAACTTTTATTTATGTTTTATAAGTAATAAAAGTTTCAAAGGTTAAGGTTTTAAAAGTTAGAAAGTAAAGTTCAAGTTTCGAAAATTACGGGTACGTATAGCGATGGTCGCTATACGCGCAGTTCGCAAAAACCAAACTATTTCCAAATCCAAAACTTGTTTCCACCGAGAAACTTTTTGAAAGGTGTTACCTTACTTTATTATAAGTTTGAAAGTGTACAAATAGATTTTTGAAGTTAATTTTCTTAAAAACCCAGGTTTTGAAATTATGGGTCTGTATAGCGATAGTCGCTATACGCGCAGTTCGGAAAATCTAACCATTTTTCTAGTTTAAACTTGCTTTAACTTAAAATATTTTTAGAAAATGTTTTATAACTTTAATTTTGTAATTAAAGAACAAAAATTTAATTAATTAATTATTTAATGATTATTGAATTGATTAATTAATTAATAAAGGTAATTAGTACTTAATCATTTGCTAATAATGGTTTTTAAACTCAAATGTTAATCATTTAAGTTAATCATGATTTATTACTTAATTAAATTTAATTATTATTTAATTATCAATTAAGTATTAATTAATTTTTACTTAAATATTTATTTAAGACAGTTATTAATTAATTATTATTTTAAAAAGGGTTTTATTAAATTAATCTTTGATTAAAGCTAATTATGTTTTAATAAGGTTTAATTACCTTTAATTAGAATTTAATTATTATTTAACAAGGATTTTATTTTCATTTACAAGGGTTTTAATTTATTTTAAAATTGCTTTGAGTTTAAGTAATCAGTTTTGTTTCAAACTGTTTTTCGTTTCAAATTTGTTTTAAATCAAGAGATTTCTATGTCGTTTACTCTTAAGTAACCCCATATTATTAGGAAAACTAAATCATATCTATTAGTAGAACAAAACACCATTCTGCTATTACAACTAATTTGGACACTTACTTAAGTTGATTAATGGTTATGTGTTGATCCCTTATATACTTGTTGTTATGTGATGTCATGTTAAATCAGATAAGTAAAACCAAATTAAAGCACCATTGGGGTCATTAAGCCTCCTTTTGATTTTGTAAGGGTAAATATTTCACTTTCTTTTTGAAATGGTTTCAAAGTTGGTGCACTTGAATAAGATATTTAAATAATGATTTTACTAAAGATGTTTTAACTAATTGAAATGAAATGGTTTTCCATGTTATAAAAGGATGTTTTTATAAAGAGTTTCATAAATGAAATTGGAAATATATATGGTGTTTTTGGTAAATGGATTTGAGTTTTTTTAACAAAGAAAATTTCGTATATAAGGAAGATTTATAAAATGGATTTGTTTATTAAAGGAAGTTAGATTTATTTAAGATTACTTAAGAATTTGTTTAAACATGAAAGGTTTATAAGGAAGTTTATAAATGATTTAGGGGTATTTATAAAAGAAGTTTTAGAAAATGATATTGATATTTATAAAGAAATTTACATTAATGGTTTTGAATATTTATAAAAGGGCTTTATAAATCAATTTAAGAGTTTGGAATGCACTTTGAAATGGATTTGGATTTCAAGTAAAAGAGGTTTTATGAATGAAATAGATTTGATCAAGAAGGATTTATTGAAATAAATAAAAAAAGAATTTAAGATCTAGATTTGTCTAAACTGACCTTTTAAAAATGGTGGTATGGAATATCCATTCCACACTTAACATCAAGGGAATAATGTTTAGGGTTGTCCTTACCTCCAATTTAAACAACATTTGTTCGATCCTTTTTAACATGATTTGGAAGTAAGAAGTTAATTGCAAATGTTTCGTGAATATAGTTATGTCTGAGAGATAGGTATATGAATGTTTTAGACAAACATTTTTTCAAAGAGATTTATTAAATAAAGATTTGTTTTGAGGCTTAGTAGTTTCTATAGATAAATTATCTTAAGTAGAGTTGGTTTTTGTTTGTTTATTTGATAGTTAAATAACCGACTATCAAATCTGGACCTATTTTGACTCATAAGGCAGGTCGGTTATATTCGATTTCCTTAGTGAGGATTCGATTACTTGTTCATACAAACAAAATAAAAGAAGTTGAGCTGGCCGAAAACTTATCGCTTAGTTTTGGAGACACCGGTCCCCGGATTTATCCGAACCACTCCAAACTAATGACAAATAATGTTAAATCATATTGAAGTGTGCTGTAGAGTTATACTATTCTTTCTAGGAGTGATTTCAAAATGGAAGATAGTAATGTGAAATGTTTGTTCGATCCCGGAACAACTTGCATGGATGAATTCCGGCATTGTCTCTCTGCCTAGAAGGCAGTTTTAGCATTCCAAGATGGTTTGCTAAAAGGAAGAAGGTAAAGATGTGACCTCATGAACCTTATAAACCGAAAAATGGAAAAAACAGGGTATGCGGTAGAGCTATGTGATCAGCCACCATTAGGATTCATCATCCTATTCTAAATTGTCCATATTCGAATTGTTTTGCATGCAAACACTATGGTAGTATAAGGCCTCGGTGTCAAAAAGGGATGGGGTAATCCGATTCGCCATGATAAAGGGTAGCCGGCTCTATGTAGTACAGGTACAAGAAGTTCTTGTCGGACTCTGGTGCATTTCCTAGGGGTGTACCATTGGAAGGTAGTCCCTTACCTTGCCCTAGTATGGAATCCAATCTTCAATATATGCCTTTACGATTTTTTATTTTAGAGCCTAGCATGCTGGAATTTAATATGGTAACAATTTCAGCTATTTTGATATGTATTTGAATCCTTAGACATTATTATAATATCACTAGATTTTATATACAAATGTTTTGGTTATCGTAAGATAAAAACCTATCCGTGTTTGTATGCGGCATGGTCTTACGAGATGTCTTTGATTTAAAAGTTTTTATAAAGTTAAAGACTTATGCTTTACTCACAACTGGCCAATTTCTGACCCAGAGTTTATTTTTGTTCCCTAAACTCTTGGGTGCTAAAATTTGAATGGGTAACCAAATATTTTAGGTTTTTCTGTAGATTTATCTTGGAGGAGCTTGGAGCAGGTGGCTTCATCGATAGTTAGTTATTTTTCTTGTTTCTGCTGTATTATATGCATATTTTATCTGTTAGGTAGGGACAGAATGTTATAACTGTCATAGGATAGAATTTGTATAAGTGTGACTCTGATGTAACATTTTTGAAATGACTCTGTAATATATTGTATTGAGTAATATATGCTTTTCTGTTGCGTTGTGAGATTCTGTCTTGTTTAGATTCTTCTCTTCTACCTTTTCTTTTTTTTTCAACCCTAATGACCTGTCTTTTGAATAACTAAAAGATCGACACACGAATACCGTGGATGTATTATGTGTCGTCTTTGGTAGTAAGAAAGGCAGATCATTACATTTGGTATTAAAACTTAGGTTGAGCGACCATCAAGGCTTTGGTGGGGTAAACTCATTATAGATAGGGTCAGTATTGCCCTAGAATGAGTCTCAGTGTAATATATATTTTATACCACCTTTTGGCAAGATTGTGATACCAAAGAATTGACTGAAAATTTAAGGTAATCAGTCCCGGAGATTAGTTACATACAGATCTGCTAGGAAGCTAGTAAATTTTTTCTAAGTCCGGATCAAGCTACAATTGATATAACATGAAAAGCAAAGCCGTGGAAGCCAACGTTTTAAATTTCAAGTCAATCAGAGCTCGTGTGCTCAAGATATTGATCGATCAAAATCGAGTCGCTTCAAGTTGTTTGAGGTTTGCTTCGAGTCATCCCAAGCTTTACTTCGGGTTTCCAAGCAAAATGCTTCGAGTCAGTGATGGGTCTGTTTCAGATCTTGGACAGATTAACATGTTTAGAAGCTACTTTTAGTAACCACAACACTTGCTTCGAGTCACCAGAGGGTCTACTTCAGGTCAAGGAGGCGGCTACTTTGAGTCAGAGCCAAGAATCGATCAGCAACCAAGTTCCCCATCAATTTCGTATTCATCAAGCTTGCACTCATTCATTTCATATCCATCGGACAAACGCATCTCCCAGGTCGATCAAGGTTGTACAATTTGTATCTATGTATGTTTCGTATCGATCAACTAGATGATCGATACAAAACCCAACCCTTTCTATCGATACAAAGTAGCCCATGGATTTCTACTTCGTATCGATCATGCTAGTGTATATTTCATACCGATCAATTGGATGTTTGATACGAAACTATCACTTTCCATCGATACAAAGCCAACGCTAGGCGATCGATACAAAGATTGCGTGCCATGCATCGATACAAAAAAGACGGGGATCAATACAAAGAGCATAGCACCTGATGGATACGGAGGAAGAAGCAGTCAATGCGGCATAGAAGATGGATCTACCCTAGCTTATCGCTCCACGTCACCATTGTTTGATCGATATAAACAAGATCGATGCGAACGACATCGATACGAGCTCGATAATGCCCTACAAACCCAAATTTGCGTCGTTCATAACTCAAGATCTACAAGTCCAAATGCTACCAAATTTTCACAGAAGCTTGCATATAACCTCAAGAATGTTCATGATCGATCTCGACTCGATTGGGCAAGATTTGGATCGATACGAATCTCATTCGTATCGATCATGGATTGAGTCGAAACGACCAGGGACCGACCACGTGGGCCCACCCATGTGAGAGAAGGAGTCTACCGAGATCTGAACGAGATATTTGCAACCTACCTATAAATAGAAGTCCAAGAGCTGCAATAAAGGGATCTTCTGGCTCTCCAACGCCGTTACTCTATTGAACTCCATTGTAATTCAGACATTATCAATTGTACTCTTGTAAATCAGTTGAGAATCATGAATAAAACGACAACCCTTCAAAGTGGACGTAGGCTACTGCGCTAAACCACTATAATCGTGTGTTCTACTGCTTTCCTTTAAATTTTGAGTGTTCTTCACATTTATATTGTCCACATACTTTCTATATGTGATCTTTGATTGTACACGAGTGCTTTCATCGGCAATTGGGTGTTTGTGACCAATTTTGGCACAAACATTTGGCTGCTTTCACTGAGAAGTTGAACTCAGGGATTCTATAACATGGACTTTAGATCTGGAAGCTTAAAGACTTGGATTTGGAAAGATATGACAAAGCAATCATTAAGGAGATAAAGAGCGCAGAGAATTCAGCATAAAGGAAGCCAGGAAGCATCTTCAGGAGCTAACCAGACTTCGGCCTTCATCATCCGAGATGAGAGGGAGATGATGATGGAAGCTATGCATGAGGGAATGTTGAAAAGGCAAGAAGAGATGATGCAAAACCAACTCCAACAAATTGGACAAGCTAGAATGAAAAATCAAGGGCACACTACGGCAGGAAGTGCTGGAGATAGAGGTCAGGTGCATGGAGCAATCAAAACCCATAATAGAGTGGGTCCATCAGGAGCAGCCCCAGAGCTAGGGGGAATGCCCTCGGAGCATGCTGATCCAATCCCAGGTGGAATACCAGATAGAACTGTGCGACATGGCATTGATAGAGGAATAGGTGCATGCCTAAGAGAGCAAGTTCCAAAATTCCCTCGTGAACTCAGGGGACAGATCGGAGGCAATTGACACGGACTGCAGCTTAAAGATAGTGACAGATTGACAGAGATGGTCAGATGAGCAATGAGAGGTGGATTAGTGAATAGAGATCTGGAAGATGTGAACATGAGCCCCTTCGCTCCCGCAACTAGGCAGGCTAGGAATCCACTAGAATTCAAGCTACCAACACAGGAGACGTACGATGGAAGGATCGATCCTGCTGTTCATCTGAAGAGGTATATGAGGCACATGGAGGTACTGGGGGAATCCGAAGAGGTCATGGCCCAGTGTTTTCCATTGTATTTGACAGATATAGGAGCACTATGGTTCAGGCAAATAGAAAGCGGCTCCATTGAAACATGGACCGAATTGACCGAAAAGTTCGTGAGGCAGTTCAGAGTTCACATTTCGAGACCCAATAATGTGATCAGTCTGACAATAATGAAGCAAAGAACCGGGGAATCATTGAGGAGTTTTCTGACACAATTCAATACAGCGGCAGCATTGGTGGATCGACCTGATCCATCCATGGTTTTGATGGCAGCTGTATCTGGCATAGCCGATGGCACATAATTCAAGAACTCATTGACGAAGGATCCACCCATGGATCTAGGAGAGTTTTACCATGAGGAAAAAAGGTTTTTGCTACAAGAGGATGCAAATACTAAGAGAGAGAAGAAGGAGAGGGAGTTGATGTTTATGCAATCAAAAGCGGAGAACCGCTCGAAAAGGATTCAGGCAAAGATAAAGGGAAACGAATGGCAGATAATAATGGTGATGAACCAAAGTGGTAGTGAAAGGAACTGAGATTTACCTCTTACACAGAGTTGAGCGAGATGTTGGAACGAATTTACCAAGACGCTAGGGGGCAGGTTCCCTACCGAAGGCCAATGAGGAGGGATCCGACCAACGGTGAGAGGAAATCAGACAAGTATTGCTTATTCCACGAGTTAAGCGGCCATAGTACGAATGATTGTAGACACTTGAGGGATGAGATAGAAGGGCATATCTGAAATGACATTCTATTACAACACATGAAGAGGCGAGCAGCAACGGTGGAGAAAGAACGACCACCATCTGCATCAACTGGGAACGGTTCAGGATCAAGGCATTGTCTTGTCATCAACTGATTGAAATAATGACGAATAAGTCACAAACTCCACACTAGTGCGTTTAAGTCACTTACACATGTACATGATCACGAACGGTCCTTAGGCGTGCTCTGAGACGACTATCAACCGCATTAGTGTAGGTGTATGCTCTTCGACGTCTCCATTTTGCTTTTGTTTTCTATTCTTTGCATCTGGACATGATTTGGTTCGACATTTTGGTTGTAATACTCATTTTGAATGTAAGTCTAGTATTTATAATTCCGCAACGGCGAAGTCACTTACACATGTATGGGATTGCCAATGGTCCTCAAGCATGCTCTGAAATGGCAATAAACCGCCATAACAAACAATTCAAAAACTCACTCAAACGTGAAATCTAACATTAATGATGCTAAGTCCCCCGGGCACATACAACTTACCTCGAACGACACCCGACCGCGAACGATCACAACTCGCCTCAAACAACACCCGACCACGAACGGTCACAATTCGCCTCGAACGGTACTTGACCGTGAATGGTCATAATTCGCCTCGAACGACGCCTACCTCGAACTGTCATCATTCGCCACGAACGACACCTGAACTCGAACGGTCACATACCACCCCAAATGGCATATGATCTCGAACGATCACTATTCACAGTTAGGTAAGATTATCAATCTCTTTACAAGTCATTAATAAGATATGAACATCCAGCTTATGGCATTACAAAACACACCTTCCTATCTCAAGGCATGTTTTGGGAGGCAAGTGTTATCCCGCCTTTTGGCAAGGCTATGATATCAAAGAATTGACTAAAAATTGAAGGTAATCAGTCTCGGAGATTAGTTACACACAGATCTACCATGGTGCTAGTAAATATTGCCCGAGCCCGGATCGGGCTATAATTGATATAACACGACAAGCGAAGCTACGGAAGCAAACATTTCAAATTTCAAGTCAAATAAAGCTCGTGTGCTCAGGATATTGATCTATCAAAATCGAGTTGCTTCAAGTTGTTTGGGATTTGCTTCGAGTCGTCCCGGGCTTTACAGTTTCCAAGCAAAATGCTTCAAGTCAGAGATGGATCTGCGTCGGGTCTTGGATATATTAACATCTTTACAAGCTGCTTCAAGTCACCACAACGCTTGCTTCGAGTCACCAGAGGGTCTACTTCGAGTCAGAGCGATGAATCGATCAGCAACCAAGATCCCCATCAATTTCGTATCCACCAAGTTTGCACTCGTTCCCTTCGTATCCGTCGGATAAAAGCATCTCCCAAATAGATCAAGGTTGTTCACTTCGTATCGGTATATGTTTCGTATCGATCAACCAGATGATTGATACGAAACCTAACCCTTTCCATCGATATGAAGTAGCCCATGGATTTCTACTTCGTATCGATCAGGTTGCTGTATATTTCGCATCGATCAACTAAATGATCGATGCGAAACTATCACTTTCCATTGATACGAAGCCAACACCAGGTGATCGATACGAAGAGTGTGTGCCATGCATCGATACGAATAATGACAGGTATTGATACGAAGAGCATAGCACCCGATGGATACGAAGGAAGAAACAGTTAACGCGACATAAAAGATGGATCTACCTTAGCTTATCGCTCCATGTCACCGTCATCTAATCGATACAGACAAAATCGATGTGGATGACATCGATATGAGCTCGACAATGCCCTAAAAACCAAATTTTCACAGAAGCTTGCATACAACCTCATAAATGTTCATGATCGATCTCATCTCAATTGGAAAAGATTTGGATCGATACAAATCTCATTCGTATCGATCATGGATCGAGTCAAAACGACCAGGAATCGATTACGTGGGCCCACCCATGTGAGAGAAGGAGTCTACAGAGATTCGAGCGAGTTATTTGCAACCTACACCTATAAATAGCAGTCCAAGAGCTTCAGAAAAGGGATTTT
Organism: Allium cepa; assembly: GCA_030765085.1. Lineage (NCBI taxonomy): Eukaryota > Viridiplantae > Streptophyta > Magnoliopsida > Asparagales > Amaryllidaceae > Allium > Allium cepa. The sequence goes on from CM060940.1 coordinate 328,568,901, forward strand.
TTGGCTCTCCTATGCCGTTACTCTACTGAACTTCATTGTAGTTTGGAAATTATCAATTGTACTCTTGTAAATCAGTTGAGAATCATGAATAAAACGACAAATCTTCAAAGTGGATGTAGGCTACTATGCTGAACCACTATAAATCGTGTATTCTACTGCTTTCCTTTAAAATATGAGTGTTCTTCACATTTATATTATCTACATACTTTCTATCCATGATCTGTGATTGTACTCGAGTGCTTTCATCGACAATTGGGTGCTTGTTACCAATTTTGGCGCAAACAATATATATGAATGCTTATTTGTTAGTGAATAGAAATGTTTTATATTGTGTTGTTTGACATGTTAAGTAGCTTAAGAATTCTGGTCGATGCGCTTGATCAACGTTATCGATAGGGATTTCCTAAGCACTTGAACAAGTTAAATTAATATAATATTATTTTAAATTTGGTAAATGAAATAATTTTACGTAGGTATAAATTTTCTATGTATAAAAAGGGACGATTTTCAAAATCTATGTTGTTATCTATGAGGCGAGTAAGCTAGGAGTTAATAATATTTAAATTATTAGCATATAGGGTTTAACTAGTCATGCTCGTCTAGTTTTGAGCACTGACTATCGTCAGATTTAATAGTTTATTTCCTTTTTCCATCACAGGTTAGGTAGATAGAATTTGTAGGAATATTGAATCGAACACCTTATGAATTAAGTTTCATAATTTGACTATAAAGCGTTCGACCATATGTTGGGTTAAAAATGAATTTTAATAAAGGCGTTTATTAAAGAAAATCTTCATATAGTTTTATAAAATGAATTAAGAGAGATGATTTTACAAATTAGAACTATTAAATATGTTTTAAAAATGAAAAGGGTTTTGAGAATGTTAAATCCCGTTGGCTTTGATAAATTCCAAATGATTTTTGGAAAATAGCAGTAATCTTTCGTAAGGATATTTTAAGATGTATATATTTTAAAATAAAGTTTGGGAGCAAGGTTTTCTTTGGATAGTTCGGGAATAATTTTTGATTTATTTTATGATGATCTAAATAATCTTTCAAGGGACAATCGAAGGTTTTCTTAGGCAGATAGGATAGTGCAGTTTGTAAATTATTCTCTTTGTCCTTGTACAAATTGGAACAAGTTCAATTCCGAATAAATCCAAAACAAGTGGATGATTTTGTTAAAAAAAATTTGTCTATAAATAGTATTGTTTTAAAAAGAGGTTTGGAAAGAAGAAATAACTTTTATTAACTAGTTACAGTGTCTTGGAAATGACTAAAAATGGGTAAGAGATGTGTTCGGATGGCAAACACTTCTCTTAAGTATTGCTCTTCTTAGTAAAGGGTATATGATACTATTTGGTAGCACCAAGTTCCTTGACATCGTTTTGGAGTTATTCAGGCTATATATGCTTTCAAAAGGTTTTTGTAATAAAACCCGGGCATTGTGTTCTTAGATCGCCTAAAAGAAAGAGTTTTCAAAATAAAATGATATTTTGATTAAAAAGATGGATTAATAAATGAAGCTTCAATTAGGATAAATTTAATAAGAAGATTTAATAAATTTTGTTTATTTAAAACTTTGACTTTTGATTTTAACATCTACGATATGAAGAATTATATGGTGTTATTAGGCCGGCTAATCATTTTTACCATAGAAGTGTCTAAAAAAGTAGAATTAAAAATCCGATGTTTTTATATACTCTTAGGAGGTAGAAGAGTATTATATAAGTTAATAGATTTTAAAATTTTATTCTTATGAATCATGATGGGAAGGTAGAAAGTAGTTAGATAGTAAGAATCGTTACATCAGTACATAGGTTATATGAAGATCATTTCTCCTTTTCAATAGTTCACGATCCTAGATTTAAGTATATGATTGGAGGTGTTTTACACCATTCTGAATAAGGATTTATCTCTCGACTTTTGATGGCATGCGTCGATGAGGATTTTTACGTGGAACCAAATGTTGTCTATCATAGTTTATGGCTATGCAAGGAGAACATAGGTTTCTAATTAAGAGGCCTAATCAAAGTTCACACTAAGGAGACGAGTGAGTGATACTGGTTCGAAAGTGAAGTTATGTGTTCGAGTGAATGATCAAATCAGATTTACATAAGGATGATCTTTGTACATCATACAGACTGATGAATAGTTTAAATGTTTTTGCAAATTAGGGTTTTGGTGCAATTTCAAGGATGAAATTCTTTTAAAGGGAAAGAGTATAACGACCCGAAAAGAGCTTTAATTTGCGAATATTTAATAAATTTTAAATATTAAAATAATAGGTTTTATAATTAAAACATAACCCTTTTAAATAATAATAAATGGTGTAAAATAAATTTGTAACGACCTAGGATTTTGCCACTATGAAATAGGCTATTTAAATATATATTTTATCATCAATACATGGATTTTATTAGAAAATAAACCTATTTTCATTATTTAATAATGATGATAAAATAGTTTTCAAATTTTTTTTCCAATATAGATAGTTAAAATAAAAATAGAAACTGTGACCGAAGAATGTTTTCTAAAATTTCGACTTTTCAGGCATTGATTTTTTTTGGGGAAACATTGTGCACACTTGTGTACACATGCACACACATATAAGCTAGGGTTTGATAAAAAATTTGCAAATACTATACATGCATATACATGTATACATACATGAATAATTATAATATATACATATATTTTTGATATGACCATTTATGCGTATTTATGTACATATATAATATAACCTAGGTCAGTACCTAAACTGTAACGATACCGATTTTTGAGCCAAATTTAAATTGATAACTTATATAAATTTATGGATTAAATTGTGGGTTAATTTGAATTTTTCGAATTTAATAAGATATATACTTATTTATTTTAAAATTTGAATTTGAAACTCAAAATAAATATTTTAAATAGAATTGGATTATAAATAAAATTTTGGTTTGGAAATTCAAAATGTATTGAAAATAAATTGGATTTAAAATTGTATTTTAAAGATTAATAGGAATCTGTTTTCTAATTATATTAAATATGCATTTTGATTTGAAAGTGATATTTTGAATTTAATATAATAAATTTTTCAAAGGCTAATTAAGAATTAAATTCTAATATATTTATTCATGTATAAATAAATTTTAAAACCATTTGCCTTTAAAAAGATTACATAAATGATTGATAAATAAAATGTATTTATTTAAATAGGAAATATAATATAAAAATATATTTAAAAATATTATTTGAAGTGTTTAAAATATAAGCATAAGTACTTAATTCAAATAATGGTTTAAAGACATTTAAAAATATAAATAAAAGATATATAAATATAATACATATGTAATTTTATTTCATAACTTATAATAGCATAAGGGGTTTAAAAACATGATTTGTAAATTAAAATAAACCTAGGATTTAAACACAAATTTACTTCATTTAACATTTGTAAAACATGTAACTTAAGATTTAACAAGTGTAAAGATTTTTAGATTAAATTAACAAGTGTATGCTAAAGAAAATAGATAATTAACAAGTGTTAATTCAACAATTACAAGTGGAAAATTTATTTTTAGATTTGAAATCGAATTCTTTGTTTGGAAATTATGGTTTCAAAACGGTATACAAGTTATAAATATGTTTATATGGGTTTTAAACCATTTTAAAAGTATTGTTTTGGGAATTTGATTTTAACCCAAGTTTTATAATTGAAGGACTTTAACTCGTGCAAATGTAATCGGATTTTTCCAAAACAAAAACTATTTGTTCTCAAACAATAATAGCTTTCATATAAGGAAAGGATTTCCAATTTGTGTTGAAAAGATTTCAAATTGAAATGAAATTGTTTTGAAAGCTATGAATGAATCTTTGTAAAAGATTGTTGAACTTTGTTTTGAAATTGAAGAGGATTTTAAATGGTGTATCTTTTATATAAAAGATTTGAAATGGGAATTGTGAATGAATCTTTGGAAATGATTTTGAAAGCTATGAATTGAGTCTTTGATTTAATGATTGGATGAGTTGATCCAATTTGAAAAGGAAATTATTTTGAAGGCTGTGAATGAATCATTGTGAAAGATGGGTGAACTTTGTGAAGTGAATCTTTTTGTTTAAAAAGATTTGAAAATTGTAATTTGTTTAAACCATATAAAAGAAAGGTTTTGGGCAATAAGTTGTGACTTAACTGAGATCCCATTGTCCATATGGTTTTTAAATATTGCGCTCATTATTCGGTTTAGCCGAAAGAGGACCTTGTGTCATAAAACCCATTCCAAATAAGGATACGTCGTAAATGGTTAGAATTTGAAGACTGGTAGTGAAGATCGGGTATTTTCGAGAACGAAAGGATAACCCGTCGAATGTCTCTGCACTGAGTCGCGCCGGTATAGAGATCTCCATATGTGATGGGGAGTCCGGTCGGGATTGTGAATACCCGGAGTGCAAGGGCTTCTTTGTGAAGTGCCTTCGGTTCTATTCGAACCCAGAACAAACTTGTATGGATGTGTGTCTGACATTACACTTTGAGATGTAAAGCTGGTTTCTATCAAATACATTTCTGTTTGGTGGCGGAGAATTTATTCTCTTAGCTTAACACCCTTCTCTAAGACATACGAGCTCAGAGGTTATGTAGTTGATGGTTACTACCGATATATTCCCGATTTGGTAATATGGCATACGAAGTGCTACTGATCATTTGTTGATCAAAGCAAGGCTTTGTGTAAAGTGTAGCTTTGTGGACGAGACTACATCAAGACCTCACACCCCGAAAATGGTTGAAACAGGAAGGATGCAGCAAGGTTATTAGGGTCGCGCCCCTAGGGTATGTCCATTTCTTCTGGAAAAGGGTGGTATCATGATTTGAAGCCCAGATACTTAACTCATGTGGACACTGCAAATTTATTACTTTATGGTTTCTTTGTGGTTGAGAGCTCTCAGATAAAGGTCCCAAACGACCGAGGATGGCATACTTATAAGTGTTACTTCCGGGCAGGGGTAACCCGGCCTTGTGTTGGCAGGGATCCAGGTAGGTTCTCGGGGCGTCCCTCCAGAGGCGTACCCATGTGGCAATGGAAAGTTCCTTGGCCTGACCATTTGTTGGAAATCCAATTACCAATACGCGTCTTGTACGGTTTTAGTTGTAGAACCTGCCATTTAACATGGTAGCTATACTAGACATACTATAATTGTACGTATGTTGGCTAAGATTAATATTATACTTGCAAAGGTTTTCTGCACTATGCACTAATAATAATATGAAAAAGGTTTTTGTGTATCAAGCATTTTTGACTATCATAAGGAGAAATCTCCTCCAATTGTGTGTTTGCGTTGTGTGTGTGGCGTGAGGCCTTATGGTAGTTTAATTTTCCAAAAAGCATTGCCGATTTCAATTTTTAAATTCTTTTGTTGTTTGTTTTAAAGATAAACTGTTTTTGTTTTTTCATACCAGTCCCATGACTGTCCTGAAGTTTATTGTTCCCTTCCTTAACTCTGGGTGCCCACTATTTTCCACACGAGGAGTCTAGAGTTGGTTTTTTCAGATAATCAAATAGTAGGTGTAGGGTCGATAGCTTTCATCTTTTGGATCTTGGCAATCGCATTGCTGACTGCATGATTGACCTTGCTTAAGTCAACTTGATGGTGGTTCGAGCTTTCGACTTGGAGTTTTGGAGCATTAAAGATGGAGTTGCAGTATGGAGTTGGATTCTTTTGGAGACTCTTATGTCTTTTGGTGATATTGTTCCGCTGTGCTATTACCGTTCCGCTGTTGTATCTCTGATATTGATATCATTTGTGAAATATTGTATCAACTGTTGTATATCAGTGATATATTATTTTCTTCCGTTGTGTTGTTATATTTAATGTGTTATAGGTTCCGGTAAGAATCGGATCTCAACGTTTGAATCTGCGGCATTTGAGTACAAGCGAAGTAAGGATGTCGATTTTCGAATGCTGAAATTCGGGTCGTGACATCTTGGTATCAGAGCTGAAGGTTGAAATTTAGCTCAGGAGTATAACACATTAGGTAACTCATTAGAGATAGGGTGAAGCATACCCTAGAATGAGTATCCCTAAGATATCCGCCCGTATGCCTTAGTAAATTCTCTTACTATCCACTGATAGTAAGTATGAGTGCAAGAAGAGGACGAGATAGGAGACAAGGGAGTACACTACCTATGGTCGTTACCTTGAAACAACAAGGAAATAATCTTTTCTCTATCAATCTCTTTTGATCATCATTCGATTTTAAATTCTTTGATTGCTTCGTGGCAGCTCCAGGGAGAAGCTTTGGTCTGGTGTCCCTACGAATCGTGTAGATAAGTTCTTATTTCGTATTCTTTTCATCGGTTCCTTAGCAGCTTTTTGTTTTAACTTCAATGAATTTGGAATTAAATTGAAATAAATTGGTTAACTAAATATAAAGTTAAATTGGATTGTATCAATGAAATGATTTTGGTCAAAACCAAAGTTTAAAGTTTTTGATGTAATTTCTTGTAAGGATCAAAGTCTGAAGAGGGACAAGTTGGTGTGTACTTTGGGATATTCCAACCTGGATTTAGTATCCATTATTTGTTCTGTTGGGTCCAGATATATTTTATGAGTGGTTAGTTATCCTTTGAACTAACCAATGCCCTGTATATTTCGTTGATCTGTAAACCAAGTACTTCGTTAGATATTGAATGAGTTCACTCTCATATTTATTGATGATATTCTGATTTGGTAAGCCAAATGAAGAATAACTATTTAGTTTGATCTGGTGAACCATTTCTCTGTGTGCTCATCTGTTCTTTGTTGTCTCCCTATCTAGCAAATTTCGACGATGAAATTTTCTTAAGTGGGGAATCTGTAACGATCCTGATTTTTGAGTCAAATTTAAATTGATAATTTATATAAATTTTTAGATTAAATTATGGATTAATTTGAAATTTTCAAATTTAATAAGATATATACCTAATTATTTTAAAATATTAATTTGAAACTCAAAATAAATATTTTAAATAGAATTGGATTATAAATAAAATTTTGATTTGGAAATTCAAAATGTATTGAAAATGAATTAGATTTAAAATTGTATTTTAAAGATTAATAAGAATTTGTTTTCCAATTATATTAAATATGCATTTTGATTTGAAAATGATATTTTGAATTTAATATAATATAATTTTTCAAAGGCTAATTAAGAATTAAATTCTAATATATTTATTCATGTATAAATAAATTTTAAAACCATTTCCCTTTAAAAAGATTATGTAAATGATTGATAAAGAAAATGTATTTATTTAAATAGGAAATATAATATAAAGTTATATTTACAAATATTATTTGTAGTTTTTAAAATATAAGCATAAGCACTTAATTCAAACAAGGGTTTAAAAACATTTAAAAATATGAATAAAAGATATATATAAATATAATACATATGTAATTTTATTTCATAAGTTATAATAGCATAAGGGGTTTAAAAACATGATTTGTATATTAAAATAAAGCAAGGATTTAAACAAAAATTTACTTCATTTAACATTTGTAAAACATGTAACTTAAGGTTTAACAAGTGTAAATATTTTTAGATTAAATTAACAAGTGTAGGCTAAAGAAAATAGATAATTAACAAGTGTTAATTCAACAATTACAAGTGGCAAATTTATTTTCTCTTAAAAAATAATATATACAACATGTTTTACAAAACAAAATAAAAACTAGGCAGCTCACTTGATTTCAAAGTTTAAACTTTTTCCTAAAAGAAACAACAATAAAAAAAACCTGATCATTCAAAGCATTTCAAAGCAAACAACTTCTGTTTGCAAAACCTATAATATTGTATCAGAAAAAAAATCAAACAAGAAATCAAAACAAAAGTAAAGTTGAAACAGCTTCAAGTATTCAAAGTCTTCAACCTGGAGAAAAATATTTGAGCAAGTAAGTTAAAATCTGGAAGCTTTAGAAACAAACCTAGAAATCAAACAACAAAGCAATTCAAACAAATAGAATCAACATCAAGTTTCAAACAAGATCAGATCATCAAAAAACAAATCCAGATCAAAGCATCAAGCATTAGATTTTCTTCCAGTTTCCAAAAAGCTTGTATTCTCTGTTCTTTGCTTCAAACCAGGTGAGCAAACTATTTCTTTTAAACCTTTAACATGTCTTAATATTCTGATGCCTTTGAGTAGCCTTGAAATCTGATGAGAAATCTGTTGATATGTGCTGTATGAAATAATTGATGCATGTCTATATATTCGTATACACACATCTCTGTTGCCTGATCAACCAGAATTTCTTATGAAAAATTCATATTTAATTTGTAAGCAGTTTTAAGTTATAATTTTAAGAAAAATTGTTAGAAATAGTCAGATTCAAGTTTTAAAATAATTTTTAAATAATGTTAACTGGTCGAATTCCTGGGCTATGGAATGTCAGTGATGATCAACATAATGTCAAAAAATCGAATGATGGAATTTTAAGTTTAGATTATAGGATCATACTCGTATTACGAAACCACGGATTTTAAAAATAAAATCATGATTTTTAGTTTGGTATCTGTTATGAATTTGCGAGATGAACGGAATTGTAAAAATTGTCAATTTCCGACAATCAACGAGCAATCTAGCCTTGGGCTTGATATCAGAGGAGGCTTAAGTGATGAAATTTATAGGAAAAATGTTTGCTAATTTTTTTAATAATCGTGGAGTTCGATCGAAGGGATTGTAGAGTTTAAGCCTAGTTTTTGTTAACATCGGAAAAAGGATGGCTGCATCACTGTGGGTAGAACGGTCGAAGCCGGACCAGGTGGAATAGAAATTGGAGGTCGGGATGTGGCTGTGGTATGGTCGGCGTGGTAGATGATGGCAGAGGTTCGTCGGCTAGGGGAGGGTTCTGTTGACTAGTTTGATTCCAGGTTGGTGATGGTAGCTCGATTTCGAAGTGATCGGATTTTTGAGTTTCTGGGCGGTTGATTGGGATGAGGTGATCAATGATGGTTTGCGGATGATTTCATCGATGATTAGAAGGCCGACGATTGGTGGTGCATGTATACGCATGCGTCTGTGTATAAGAAATTTGAGAGGGAATAAGAAGAAGGCGACTTGGGAACGGTGTCGAGCAGAATCGATTTTGGCTCGAGTATTGTTCCAAAGCGTTTGTGAGGGTTAAACTGTTTGTAAATTTAGCAAAGCAAAAAGGAAAAAAGGGAAAGATGACTCGAGGATTTACTCGAGAATTTCTTGATCTAGATCGGGTTTCACTCGAGTTTTCTCGTGTACCTATTTTCTCAGTTTTGAAAATATAAAACAAGTTTTCCTTTAAGTTTTAAACTATTTTCTCTGTATAATAAATGTTGTTTAACTTTAATTTATCAAGTTGATTTTCAAGTTTATTTAAAAATCCAAATTTAGATGATGATAAAATATTTTAAAAATTTTGTTAATAACAAGTTTCTAAAAATATATGTATGGAACGAGTTTTCAAATATATTATGTATGAGTTTTAAAAACAAGTTTAAGAGATTTGAAAGTTGAAACGTTTTCAAAATTATTTTGGTAATAAATAATTTTATGTCTAATTAACAAGTGTTTTCAAAAATACAATGCTATGAACCCTAATTTGTTAAGAAGATCTCAAATGATTTTGCATAATAATAATTTCAAGTATTCATCTTAATTTAATAAGGTTTAAAGGATGTAATTAAGTAATTAAGTAAGGATAATTACTTTGTGTAATTAAAGTAAAGTTAATACTTTGTGTCATTACTTTTAAGAATAATTAATTAATGTGATTAATTAATTAATATTATTGAGGTTAATTTGTTAATGTTATTAATTTATTAAAGGTTGATTATTTATGATAAGTAATTAAAGGTAATTAATTACTTAAAGATAATCACTAAATGAAAGTAATTGAGGTTAATTAATTAATGTTTGATTAATCAAGTAATTAAAGAATAATTAATTAAAGGATAATTAATTATATGATAATTAATTAAGGTAATTATTTTGAGGATGATTAATTAGTTAAAGGTTAATTAATCAATAAAAGTGATTAAGGGATATTTAATTAATTAATTAAGGGAAATTAATTAAAAGGATAATTTAATAATTAAGGTTAATTATTTAATGATTAAAGGTTGATTAATTCATTGATTGAGATTGATTTATGAATAATTAAAGGTTGATTAATTTATCATTAAAGGTTAATTAATAAATGATTAAAGCATAACTAAATAAATTGGTTTGTAATTAGTTAATGTTAATTAACCTGGATTAGTGATAAATCCGATTTAAATCAATCAGATGATTAGTTAATCTTACTTATGGATGTTTGGATTCAATTGAATGATGAATTGTGTGATATCCCTGATGTGTGATGCTCTGTTTTGATTTTGAGCTTTGATGAATGTAATTATCTGTAATGAATGTAATTTATTTATTTGTCATAAATTTATTTTATCTATAAATCTATGAATGAAGATAAGCATTATAAGATTATACCACTTACCGATATTGATGTGCTTGAATCTGTAATGATTGATGATGTTGCACTATTGTGTAAACCCCCAGGACTACACACACAAATATGGATTGCATGAGGAAATTATTTAAGTCACAGATTTTTGAAATGGTTTTAAAGTTGAATGTTGAATTCAAATAGTTTGGGAATGGAATTGGGTTAAATATGAAAAGATTTTGAAAGAGAGTTTTAAAGATAAAATTTATTTTGGATAACTTGACAAGGTTTTGAAATTTAAATAGTTCAATTTGAATTTAAATTCAAGATTTGAAATTGAATTCTATGTTTGGAAATTATGGTTTGAAAAGGGTATACAAGTTATAAATGTGTTTATATGGGTTTTAAACCATTTTAAAAGTATTGTTTAACCCAAGTTTTATACTTGAAGGGCTTTAGCTCGTGCAAATGTAATCGTATTTTTCCAAAACGAAAACTATTTGTTTTCAAATAATGATAGCTTTCATATAAAGAAAGGATTTCCAATTTGTGTTGAAAAGATTTCAAATTGAAATGAATTTTTTTTGAAAGCTGTTAATGAATCTTTATGAAAGATTGTTGAACTTTGTTTTGAAATTGAAGAGGATTTTAAATGGTGTATCTTTTATATAAAAGATTTGAAATGGGAATTGTGAATGAATCTTTGGAAATGGTTTTGAAAGCTATGAATTGAGTCTTTGATTTAATGATTGGATGAGTTGATCCAATCCGAAAAGGAAATTATTTTAAAGGCTGTGAATGAATCTTTGTGAAAGATGGGTGAACTTTGTGAAATGAATCTTTTTATTTAAAAAGATTTGAAAATAATTTGTTTAAACCACATAAAAGAAAGGTTTTGGGTAATAAGTTGTGATTTAACTGAGATCCCATTACTCATATGGTTTTCAAATATTGCACTCATTATTCGGTTTAGCCGGGAGAGGACCTTGTGTCTTATAACCCATTTTGGATAATGATACGTTGTAAATGGATAGCATTTGAAGACCGATGGTGAAGACCGGGTATTTTCGAGAATGAAAGGATAACCCGTCGAATGTCTCTGCACCGAGTCGCGCCGGCATAGAGATCTCCATATGTGATGTGGGGTCCGATCGGGATTGTGAATACCTGGAGTGCAAGGGCTTCTTTGTGAAGTGCCTTCGGTTCTGTTCGAAACCGGAACAGACTTGTATGGATGTGTGTCTGACATTACACTTTGAGATGTAAAGCTACTTTCTATCAAGTACATTTCTGTTTGGTGGCGGAGAATTTATTGTCTTAGCTTAACACCCTTCTCTGAGACGTACGAGCTTAGAGGTTATGTAGTTGATGGTTACTAGTGATAAATTTCCAATTAGGTAATGTGGCATACGAAGTGCTGCTGATCATTTGTTGATCAAAGCAAGGCATTGTGTAAAGCTTAGCTTTGTGGACGAGACTGCATCAGGACCTCACGCCCCGAAAATGGTCGAAACAATAAGGATGCCGCAAGGTTATCAGGGGTCGTGCCCCTAGGGTATGTCCATTTCTTCTGGAAAAGGGTGGTATCATGATATGGAGCCCAGATACTTAACTCATGTGGACACTTCAAATTTATTACTTTGTGGTTGCTTTGTGGTTGAAAGCTCACGTATAAAGGTCGGAAATGACCGGGGATGTCATACTTGTAGGTGTTACTTCCGGGTAGGGGTAACCCGGCCTTGTGTTGGCAGAGATCCGGGTAGGTTCTCGGGGCGTCCCTCTAGAGGCGTACCCATTGGCAATGTGAAGTTCCTTGGCCTGACCATTTTTTGGAAATCCAATTACCAATACGCGCCTTGTACGGTTTTAGTTGTAGAACCTGCCATTTAACATGGTAGCTATAGTAGGCATACTATAATGGTACGTATGCTGGCTAAGGTTAATATTATACTTGCAAAGGTTTTCTACACTATGCACTAATAATAATATCAAAAAGGTTTTCACATATCAAGCATGTTTGACTATCATAAGGAGAAAATCTCCTCCAATTGTGTGTTTCCGCTGTGTGTGTGGTGGGAGGCCTTATGGTAGTTTCATTTTCCAAAAAGCATTGCGAATTTCAATTTTTAAATTCTTTTGTTGTTTGTTTTAAAGATAAACTGTTTTCATTTGCTCGTACCAGTCCCATGACTGACTCAGAGTTTATTGTTCCCTTCCTAAACTCTGGGTGCCCACAATTTTCCCCACGGGCAGTCTAGAGTTGGGTTTTTCAGATAATCAAGTAGTAGGTGTAGAGTCGATAGCTTTTAGCTTTTGGATCTTAGCAATCGCATTGCTGACTACATGACTGACCTTGCTTAAGTCAACTTGATGGTGGTTCGAGCTTTCGACTTGGAGTTTTGGAGCATTGAGGATGGAGTTGCAATATGGAGTTGGATTCTTTTGGAGACTCTTTTGTCTTTTGGTGATATTGTTCCACTGTGCTATTATCGTTCCGCTGCTGTATCTCTGATATTGATATCATTTGTATGAAATATTGTATCAACTATTGTATATCAGTGATATATTATTTTCTTCCGTTGTGTTGTTATATTTAATGTGTTATAAGCTCCGGCACGAATTGGATTTCGACGTTTGAATCTGCGGCATTTGAGTACAAGCGAAGTATGGATGTCGATTTTTGAACGTTGAAATTCGGGTCGTGATATAAACATCACGTGAACACCTACGATAAGTACTTGCAAGTATGGTGTGAGGGTGTACTAGGGGAGAATGTGTATAATGGGGATGGTGGGAGGTATCGCAAGCATGTTTTCATGAGAATTTTATTATTATTTTATGCTAAAAGTCATATTATTAAATTACCCCTCCCATTTTCTATGAATATATCCTCATTCATTTTATTTTTCCTTTGTTCATCTCCTTCCTATTTTCATGTTCCTCCACTTCTTCCATTCATGGCTTCCATCTCTTTTTCCTAAGAGAAAAGTTAGTGCATATACTCTAAAGCCAAGTCTAAAATCACCTACATTCATATACATACACTAATCCACACAAAGAAAGCCCCATCTCCCCAAAAACTCCAAGGGTGGAGCACCTTTGTTGCTACGCCGTGCCTAATGCAACCAAGTTCGAACCATATTTGCATTCGCGGTGTCCAAAAGTTGAGATTTTACAAGGAGAAGCTAGGTCCATTAGTTGATCGAAGATTTTGATAGCTTTGGTTTAAAGTTATACTTAGTTTGATGAGTAAAGTTACTCTTTTTGAATCAAGATACTAACCTTGAATTTGACATATAAATAGTAGTAAATAATGATGCTTGGTTGTGTATTTATGATGTGAATTGGTTACACTTGAGCTTGTTGGAAGTGTTGACGATTTGGTTGTGCATATGCATGTTATGTATATCGTAGTTAAACATGAAATTTGAAGTTAGTTAGTTAATGGAAAGTAGTATATTGTTATGATTATGGTTATGATGTGAATGTATGATGGATATGGACTTTAGTAAAGTTAGTTAATATTAGAAAAGTTAGCACTTGCTAACTTTATGCGATATGGAAATTCCTTAAAAGGGTGAAATTTAATTTTTGAAATCATAATTATATTAAGGTTAAAATCTTTGTTTGAGTTTGAAAAACATTTTTTTGTGTTTTAATAGTAATAAGAGTTTCAAAGTCTAAGGTTTTAAAAGTTTGAAAGTAAATTTCAAGTTTTAAAGATTATGGGTCAGTATAGCGATGGTCGCTATACGCGCAATTCGCAAAAACCAAACTATTTCCAAATTCGAAACTTGTTTCCACCTAGAAACTTTAGGAAAGGTGTTTTCTAACTTTGTTATAAGTTTTAAAGTGTACAAGTAGAGTTTTGAAGTTAATCTGCTTAAAAATCAAGTTTTGAAATTACGGGTCTATATAGCGATAGTAGTTATACATGCAGTTTGGAAAATATAACTATTTTTCTAATATAAACTTGTTTTAGCTTAAAATATTTTTATAAAATGATTTATAACTTTGATTTAGTAATTTGAGACCAATTATTTATTTATTTATTTAATGATTATTCAATTGGTTAATCAATTAGTTAATAAAATTAATTAATACTTAATCATTTGTTAATAATGGTTTTTAAACTTAAATGTTAATCACTTAAGTTAATCATGATTTGTTATTCAATTAAAGTTAGTATTATTTAATTATTAATTAAGGATTAATTAATTATTATTTAATTATTTATTTAAGATAATTATTAATTAATTATTATTTTAAAAAGGGGTTTTATTTAATTAATCTTTGATTGAAGTTAATTATGTTTTAATAAGGTTAAATTATGGTTAAATTACCTTTAATTAGATTTTAATTTTAATTTAACAAGGATTTGATTTTCATGTACATGGGTTTTAATTTATTTTAAAATCGCTTTAAGCTTAAGCAATCAGTTTTGTTTTAAACTGTTTCTCATTTCAAATTTGTTTTAAATAAAGGGATTACTGTGTCGCTTACCTTTAAGTAACCCCATATTATTAGGAAAACTAAATGATATCTATTTGCAAAACAAAACACCATTCCGCTATTGTAATTAACTTGGATATTTACTTAAGTTTATTGATTGTGACGATCCTGATTCCAGCGTTTGAAAATCGACATCCAATACATCACTCGTATTCGAATGCCTGAGATTCAAACGTTGGAATCCGGTTCGCCGGAGCTTATAACACATTAAGTGAAAACAACACATCGGAAACAAAGAAGAACAATATTGATATACAAAATGGATACAACATAGATACAATATCAGAGCCAAAATACAACAGCGGAATACAAACGACAATAGTAGCAGAAATATATCTTCAACAGAGCTTCCAAGAAAGAGAGAGAGAAAGATAGAATCCAACGGACTGCATCTCCATCGCAAAGCTCCAAAGACTAATCCAAAAAGCTCAAAACCACTATCATGCTGCAATATAGCGAAATGTGATCCCCAAATCCACAGACTTCAAAGACTGCCAAAATTTACATCTACTAGCTGACTATTTGATAACCTGACTCTAGGCTGCCCGTGTGGAAAATTATGGACACCTAGAGTTTAGAAAGGGAACAATAAATTCCAAGTCAGTCATGGGACTAGTGCGTGCAAACATAAAACAGTTGTTTGTACAAAAGAAATCACAAAAGAAATAAAAGAAATCCACTATGCTTTTTGGAAAATGAAACTACCATAAGGCCTCTTGGCACACACTCAATGCAATCGCACAAATGGGGAGACTTATCCTTATAATAGTTAAACATGCTTGATACGTGAAAATCCTTTTGATATTATTAATAGTGCATAGTGTGGAAAACGTTTCGAAAGTATAATATTAATCTTAGCCAGCATAGGTACCATTATATTATGCCTACTATAGCTACCATTTAAAAATGGCAGGTTATGCAACTAAAAACCGTGCAGATCGTGTATTGGGTGATTGAATTTCCAACATATGGTCAAGGCTAGGGAACTTCCTTTCCAAATGGGTACGTCTCTGGAGGGACGTCCCGAGAACCTAACCGGATCTCTGCCATCCTTCGGTCGTAACCGACTTTTACCGAGGCACCAACAAAAATTTTCAACAACCACATAAGTTAAATATCCGGGCTCTATACAATGATACCACTTTTTTATCCAGAAGGAAATGCACATACCTTAAGGGACACGACCCCCATAACCTTGCTGCATCCTTCCTGTTTCGACCATTTTCGGGGTGTGAGGTTCGATGAAGTCTCGTCCCACAAAGCTACGCTTTTCACAAAAGCCATGCTTCGATCAACTAATGATCAACACTTAGCATGCCACATTACCAAATTGGGAATATATCACTAGTAAAAATCAACTACATAACCTCTGAGCTCGTACATCTCAGAGAAGGGTGTTAGGCTAAGAGAATAAATTCTCCGCCACCAGACAGAAATGTATTTGATAGAAGCCAGCTTTACATCTCAAAGTGTAACGTCAGACATACATCCATACAAGTCCATCCTTGGTTTGAATGGAACCGAAGGTACTTGGTCCAATTAAGGAAAAAGTCCTTGCAAATCCGGATATTCCCTAATCACAACAAATCCAAATAATGAGCGCTTATTTTAAAAACAAGTGACTACATTCACAACAAATTTTCATTATTAATCTTTTAAGCCAAAGATTCATCTTTAAGATTCGATGTGGTTTTCGGATAACCTTTTGGAATCCGACCCTTGGTCGCATTGAAATTCAAATGCCGTTTCAAAGGCCAAGTAGTTTTAAGTAGACAATTTCAATTCAATTCAGAAGTTCACAACCACACAGTAGTATATCACAGATAAATAATTATTACAGCTTAATCCAAAGTAGCTCATATCATAGAGCATCACATATCAGAGATATCAAACAATTCAAGGCATTCAATAAAGTCCAATCATCCATAAGTAAGATTAATTAATCACCTAATTATGATTAACATAATTAACTCAAAATAAATTAATTACTTCTGAGTTAATCACCTAACCATGATTAATTATCGTTAATCAATCACAAACCATTTGTTATTATCTTAATTAATAAGAATTAGTTAATCATCCTTAATTATCCATCTTAATTAATTATCCTTAATTAATTAATTATCCCTTAATTAACCATATAAATTAATTAACTAAAATTAATAGATAAACCCTTAATTAATCACATAAATTAATTAACCTTAAATTACATTAACAAAATAACACTTTATTTACTTACATTAAGTTATTATCCTATAATCACTTGATTAATTAACCTTTAATCATTAATCAATTATCCTTTAATCGTAAATTAATTAACCTTAAATTACATTAACCAAATGACCTTTAATTACTTACATTAAGCAATTAACCTTTAATCATTAATCAATTATCTTTTAATCATAAATTAATTAACCTTAATTTATTTAAAAGATAAGCCACTTATCCTTATTCATTACTTCATTACATCATTTAAATCTTTATCTGATAATCCTTGAAAATTAATTATCATTAACATAGGAATTAAATTAAGACTTTTAAGTTAATTAAAAATCAAAAACATTTAAGATAAACCATTTATCTTAATTACTTAATTGCATCATTTAAATCATATTAAATTAGATGCTTGAAATCATTTTATACAAAAGCATTGATTAATTAATGTTTAATACACTTACCTTAATCACTTCCTAATTACAATACCTTATCTTTGAAAACAATTAGAGATTTAATAGGATAATTAACTTAATATATAAATATTCAAACCAAACAATTTTAAAACATTTAACTTTAAAATTTTGATCTTTGAAACTTGTTTGAAATCTTGTTTAATAAATTTATCATTAACAAATGAATTAAAAACATCACATCTTCTTAATAAATTACAATATTAACTTTTTTAAATAAACTTAAGAATTAATTCAAGTTAAATAAATTATACAACTTTCATTTATCCAAACATCTGAATAAAAATTTATTATTTAAAAGACAATTGTTTAAATAAATAGTTCAAAACTTGATTTAATTTAAATTTGAAAAACTGATTTATTTAAAAATTTAAAACTCAGACCCGAGACTAACTCGAGTATCAACCCGAGTCAGAACTGAGAATACCCAAGCAAAAACCCGAGCTACTTCTTTATAATTTTTTTAAAACTTAGTTTTATTTTTAACATTTTTAAACCCTGATGTAATCATGTTAAACCCACGCATGATTAACCCAAAGCCAGACTCGAGCAAAAACAAGTCCATCTCGAATTAAAACTGGAGAACACACATCCTCTTCAAAACCACTGACATATCAGTAATACACGTGCATACACATGCACGTGCACGATCACTCCGCCTCACTTCGATCATCATCCTTGGCACCCTTGAGTTACCACCGGCCCGCTCTAACCATTTGATTACCCAAAACTTCGAATGTTCCTAGAAATCAAAATCGAGCAAGATCAACCACCACCTGGAATGAAACGAACACCCAAAAACCTCCTCGACTAGCCACTTCCGACCATTAGAACCTTCGCCACGACGACCAGAGTTTCATCGATGACTCATGCTTTGATCCCACAACCACCGAATGAGTCTGATGCCTCGACGATGCTGCTGCAACCTAAATTCCGATATTGACCAAAAACTGGGTTTAAACCCCATTTCACCGTCGACCAGCCACCACAGTGGTCGAGAATTCCACCCACCATTTTTTTCGAAACCCGTGACCTCCGAGCTACCTTCAGACACAATTCCGAGACCCACCTCTGGTCCGTTCACCAGAATTTGCCAAAAACCACCTTCCCATTCAACCCTCAATTTCTCATTCAACACAAATCTAAAAGTCTTGATTTTGTTTTTAAAAATCATCGTTTTTGAAAATGATTTAGATTTTGTAAGTAAATCAAATAATCAATGAAGTCAAATTCTCATCGTGTATTGAGTTTCACTGTATATTCTTGTTCCAGGTCAAGCTACTTGTTAACCATACTTAAAAGTATTTTTAAAATTCAAATCTTGATATTTCAATCCTATTTTGTTTAAACATCAAAATTAAAAGAGATTAGGGAATGAGATTTTGAAATTTAAACTTAACATAAGCATATAAACTATAAACAGAGGCAAGTTACTGAAACACAGACATGCACACGATCATTTGTGTATATATAGGCATATTTAACAACTAAACAACATTTTTCATAACATATTCAAGTGTCAACCACAAACATCAAGATATAGAAGTAGATTTAAGTGAGTTTACTCACCTGGATTTGGTTGAACAGAGAAATTTTTCCTGGAACTTGATTTGATTTTGCTTGCTTGATGTTTTGAGATGTTACAGGTTAGAATTAGCTTGCTCTTTGATTTTACAGAGTTGTTTGTTTTTTTATCTTTGCTTGCTTGATTGCTTTCAGGTTTTAGAAATTGAAAGAGGTATGATTGCTTTTGTTTTGATCTTCATCTCTGGTTTGTATTTCAGTTTCCAGGTTTGTGTTTTTGAAATCTTGAAAGAAAAACGGAGAGCAAAAGTGTAGATGTGTATATATATAATTCTTCTTAATTTTATTTATCATTTTTAAAATAAAAAAGACATTAATGACACTTGTATTTGTGTGATGTAATTATCTTACATTTGTTTAAATGCATGTTGAATTAAGTAAACACCTGTAAATCTTCTTGTTAAAATACTTACACATGTTAAAATCATCTTATACTTGTCTTTATTCATGTCTTAAAATATTTACCATGTTTATATAAATTTTTACATTACATTTTCAATTTAGTTTTTAATACATTTCTTATTATTATATTAACATATGTTATATATATATATATATATATATATATACAAACTGTATTTATATCATGTATAATTTTAAAAGAAAAGCATATAAACCTTTTTATCAAATCTAATTTTAAGCTATCATATTTTTTAAATAAATAAATATTTATCTTCAGTGTTTGAAAATATAGAATTTTAACTTTAAATGTCTTTTGAAAATTATTATATTAAATTCAAATCATAACTTCCAAATCATATATATATATTAAAATTAGAAAACAATTTTTTATTAGTTTTTAAAGTATAGAGTTTTTAAATCCAATTTATTTTTGAGATATTTTATTTTTTAATTTCAAATCAAAAATTTCATTTACAATCTATTTATTATATAAAACAAACACATATCTTATTTATTTTGGAAAAATTCAAATTAATTCACAAAGTAATCCACAAATTTATATTAATTATTAAATTAAATTTGGCTTAAAAACGGGATCGTTACATTGATGGTTATGTGTTAACCTCTTATATACCTGTTGTTATGTGATGCCATCTTAAATTAGATACATAAGACCAAATTAAAAGCACAACTATCGTCATTAAGCCTCCGTTTGATTTTGTAAGGGTAAATATTTCACTTTCATTTTGAAATGGTTTCAAAGTTAGTGCATTTGAACAAGGTATTTAAAGAATGATTTGATTAATGATTTTACTAAAGATGTTTTAACTAACGAAAATGAAGTGGTTTTCCATGTTATAAAAAGAAGTTTTTATAAAGAGTTTTACAAATTAAATTGGAAATTTATAGGGTGTTTTGGGTAAATGGATTTGAGTTTTTAACGAAAGATTTTTTCATAAATAAGGGAGATTTATAAAATGGATTTGCTTATTTAAGGAAGCTAGATTTATTTAAGGTTATCTAAGAAGTTTGTAAATGATTTCGAGGTATTTATAAAAGAAGTTTTAGAAAATGATTTGTATATTTATAAAGGAATTTATATAAATGGTTTTGAATATTTATTAAAGGGCTTTATAAATGCATTTAAGAGTTTTGGAAAGCATTCTGAAATGGATTTAGATTTCAAGCAAAAGAGATTTCATGAATGAAATAGATTTGATTAAAAAGAATTTATCGAAAGAAATACAAAAAGAATTTAAACTCTGGGTTTTTCTAAACTGACCTTTTAAACATGGTGGTATGGAACATCCGTTCCGGACTTAACACTGAGGGAATAGTATTTAGGCTTGTCTTTACCTCCAATTTAAACAACATTTGTTTAATCCTTTTTAACATGATCTGGAAATAAGAAGTTATTCACAAATGTTTTGTGCATATACTCATTAAAGAGAGATAAATATATGAATTTTTGACAAATGTTTTGAAAGAGATTTATTAAATAAAGATTTGTTTTGAGGCTTATTGGTTGCTATGGATAAATAAATTTCAAATGCAATTGGTTGTTGTTTGTTTATTTGATGGTTAAATAACCGACTATCAAATCTGGACCTGTTTTGATTCAGGAGGTAGGTCGAGTATATTCGAATTCCCAATGAGGATTGAATTGCTTGTGCATACTTCCAAAAGAATAGAAATTGAGTTAGCCGAAAAATTATCACATAGATTTGGAGACATCAGTCCTCGAATTTATCTGAACCACTCTAAAAAAATAACAAACGATGTTAAATCATATTGAAGTATATTGTGGAGTCATACCATTCTTCCACAGCGTGATTCCAAAATAGAAGATAGAAATGTGGAATGTCTGTTCAATCCCGAAACGACGTGAATGGATGAATGTTGGCATTGTATCTCTACCAGGAGGGCACTGTTAGCATTTCAAAATGGTCTGCTAAAAGGAAGAAGGTAACAACGTGACCTTACGAACCAAACAAACCCCAAAATGGAAAAAATAGGGTGTTAACTGGGTTCTTAACGCAACAGAATTCAACAAAAGTTAGATCATCCAGACTAAGCCAGAATGACTTGAAACTTAAACAAGGCATCTAAAAGAACAAGCCAATGGAACTTAAGAGAAACAAGCCAAAAAATCCACTAAGTAGATGGATCGCTGGCGATCCATCATCCATGGATCGGTAGTGATCCAAAAGGAAGCATAGTGAGTTGTCAAAACCTCTTGCATCATGATCAACTACGTCTTCTAAGAATACTTACCAAGTTTCATAGAATTCCAAGCAGCGTAGTTCAAGAAGTAAAGACTCCTCTGATTCAACTGTTTACCTGCTTTTTGACCAAAGTAGCTAACTTAAAACAGGACCTAAAGAACTTATACGGAGTCGGATTGACTTGAAATTATGGTAGAACATTTAGAAAACATAAAATAAGGCTCTCACCAAAAATTAGCTTGATTGGATAAGGCTAGATGGATCGCTAGCAACCTAACTAGATGGATCGACCGTGATCCATCTAGAGAGGAAGCAAATTTTTAGGGAATGTCCAGACACCCTTTAGAGTGTGCTTTCAAAGTTTAGTCTGATTTCATTAAGTTTTGAGCGAGTTATGGATGATTCTTCTGGACTGGTTGACCTATTAAGACGGATGATCAAACAAACTCTAAATGACTTGATATTTAGGCAAGGCATTTAAATAGTATATAGGTAGACAACCAAACAAAAGTCACTCAAAAATATACTAAGTTGATGGATTGCTAGCGATCCATCCCCCATGGATTGCCAGTGATCCATCAAGATAGGTCGGATTGCCCTCAAACTTTCCAAGCTCCTTTTAGGACTAAGTAAATGTTTTTGATAGAAAAATATGCTAAGCTAATGGATAGCTAGTGATTCATCCTCTATGGATAGCTAGTGATCCATAGAAATGACTCAAATCAGATAGATTTGAGATTTTCAGTGCTGATTTGGCATACCAACTGGACTCTTCTGCACTTAAACTTCTAGCCCAAGTGCTCTGCAACCCCTATAAATACAATCCTACCTACAACATAAACATGATCTTTTGGACTGGCTGCTGGAACTTTGCAGAGATTATTCTTCACTCTTCTCCTTTTACATAATAGTCATATAGGGGTTCACTGTGTTTCTCCAGTGAACTCTTGTACTTGTGACTTGATCTAACTTAGAATATTCAATTATATTGTAATCGGATTCAACTTGTAGTAACAGTCAGTTAACAGAAAGTTATAAAGTGGACGTAGGCTTCATTAACAGCTGAACCACTATTAAAATCTTCTTGTCTTTTTTACTTTTTCTTCTCTTTTTACATTTATTCTTTATATTATTGCTCTATAAGAATAGGGCTGGTGATTTCACACTCAATCCAGGATGTTGATCCATCTTTTAGAATAACATTTCGGTGCTTTCAATAAGAACCCAACACAGGCATAGATCTAGCTATCTACTTTCGATCGAATAGTTTCAGAAGTTAAATCCTCAATATCTACTTAGAATATTTGTTGTTGAGAATCAATGGCACTAGGAAGAAAGAGAACTACCTCCAGAAGATCCATAAGAGCCACCATTGCTGGAGAAGAAACAAGCTCACAACAAATTAAAGTCAACAACCTACTGTTAGGAGCCAACTCTAGAGATCAGGTTCCAGGATCCTCCACATAGCATAAAGTCATGATTAAGGGAGAATTAATTAAGATGGTTAATGAAATTAACTATAAAATGGCAAACAGTCAAAAGTCTCTTATGGAAAAGATAGATTCTCTCTTAGCATTCCAATCACTAACTACTCCCAGAATTGTGGCTGAAGCCGTGGCTGCTACAAAGCAAGAGCATTCTTCTGTTTTTGGATTGAACGGAAGAAACATAAGAAAAAGCAAAAGGAAGCAATAGGCGGAGCTTCCAGGATCTTGACGGAAGAAAATGTTAGCACTCCAACCATTGCAAAAGCATCTGTTACAAACCCGAACTTAGAGGTGGAAACCCCATGAGAGGATATAACGATGGCTCTCTTCGGCTCTGAAGATGATAAACAATTTAAGGAAGACAAATTTGATGAAAATGCCAATGTGAAAAATGCTAGACTCTAAAACCCATGCCACAACACAGTACCAAGCAATGGATGTACTCCTAGAGGCAGGAGAACCGAGAAGATATGATACAAACCAAGATCAATTACAAAGCCAAGCTCCCATGGTATATTGTAACCACTCCCAACTGTCCAGCTTCCAATCCCATCATGGAGCTCCCATCGTCAAATCACGAATGGTCATCGTCAAAAATCATCAAAAATCATCAAAATGGTCGTTGGAAACTCACTTTAGGGTTTACTTGAAGTCGAACTTGGATAATCGCCTATTCGACTTGAAGCAGATTCCGGAGGTCCTGACTCGATGTTGAACTCGAGTAATCACCCATTTGACTCAAAGTAAACTTAGGAAATTCTGGTCCAAAATCAGACTTGGGTAAAACCTAGATTTTATCCATGCAAACATGCAAATGGCTCCAAACAACGTTTGTCACCAACCCAGCACTTCAAATTCTGTGACACCAGGCGAACCATGTGCTAACTCCAAGTAAATGGAAAATTTTCTCGGGTCGGACACTAAGTAAAATACCACCGATCTATCGATTCCAATCCATCAATGCCAATCCATCTTCCTTTTCCCATAACTCGTACACGCAAACTCCAAATGCCTTGAAATTTGAAATGCAACCTTATGGGGCCTTCTTTGTCACCCCAAACCTATCTCACCTAGTTTGAAAATTCATGGGGATCATCATGATCCATGACCCCATCATAAGTGATTTGGCATTCAATCGGCATTTCTAATCATTCAAGCATAGGAACATCATGCATACATCATTGTCAAGCATTATAAACAGTCGTAACTTGAAAACGGACCGATCTGACAATGATTACAACATCTTCCCCAATTGAAACCCATTCATCGAAGCCGTTCAACATGCAGAATATCCAAAGAAGTTTATCATGCAAATTATACCTCTCTACAACTGTACAACTAATTCGAAATTACTTTTTTACTGTATGAATATATGGACGAAGCGAGGGCAACGGATGCAGTCTACTGCAGGCCCTCAAGAATTATTAAAGGATGAAACACCCTGCTACCCAGGAAGAATTCTATGGAAAGCCAAACTGGTTCTAGAGACTAGAGGTAGCGCAATTAGCAGAAGGCAAACTCGGCAATTTGCCAAAGAACATACCAAATGGTGAAGGAGCTATTGGACCTCAGGGACTTTCTGCCCAAGTAAGGCCACTAAGACCCAGTAGAAAACGCCCCAGCTAACTGATGAAATCAGATGAAAGGATGATTATCAAATAACACTCTGGCTAGATAGATACTAAGGAATGGGGCAATAACCTAAAGCGATGCCATCTCATCCATCCTTGTGTACCTTCCTTTTCCAAATGAGCGTACCGGGACACTGGGGAATTGCAGATAACATAGTGAAAGAAATACTTCTATGCCCTCAAGAGTCATGTCTGCCCCCTTTTTGAGAACCTCCATTGCTCTCGTAGTGTTGGGAAGCCTTGTCCAAAGGATAATCGAACAAACAGATTCAACCCCTAGTATGTAGGAATCAAACAACTGTGTTCTCGCGAGCCGAATACCAAAAATTCCTCTTAATGTCATTGAATCATCGCTTTAATACCATTGAGCGATCAGACAAATGACCCAAAACTCTTCTTGGGGTCAATGAATTCTCATTCCAAGGCCGTCTGATCGTCGGACATCCAGCTAAAATTTCTCTTGAAGTCGATGAATCATCGCTTTAAGACCACTAGGCCATCGAACACATGACCCAAAACTCTTCTTGGGGTCCATGAATTATCGCTCCAAGGCTATCTATTCGCCGAACATCAAACCAAAATCCTTCTCGAAATCGATAAATTATCATTCCAAGGTCGTCTAGTTGCTGGACATCCAACCATAAAAACTCCTTCATGAACTAAAGCGTCATGATGGTCCTTCACAAAATCAAGTGCCGTGAAGGCAAACTGGTAGATTAGTAGTCATTTGGTGCAAAAATCCTTCACGAAATAAAGCGTCGCGAAGGCCAACTGGAAGATCAATGGTCATCTCATTCGGAACTGCCCAAATTCAGTGAAGTCATGCTCCGGGGCCACAAATCGACAATCACATCAGTCACTCTGCAAAATTAATAGAATCACTTCCAGTGATCGATGGGACAAACAATACTGAATTACAGAGCTTCAAAGTCGCTCAGGGAAACTAAGCCAAAACTGAACCAACCTTGTGATCAATCAGTGGACGAGTCGAATCAAGCTAAGATTTGGCACCTTGAAGAACTGAGTATCTCAAATCCCTAATATATAAGTCTCTGGAGATAGAGGCTTTCCCATGCTTTAATCATCTAGAAGACATAGTTGCATCCATTGGACCGCGTGCAACCAAACGGGTCGTGGAGAAACCCCAGATACAGTTTAAGAGCCTGAACAGCCTTATGGCATATGGGGTAGCACACATACTTAAATAGCTACAAGGAAAGCCGAGACTAATCATACCATGGTTCTGTTACGTCCGATCGAAAATTCTGGCACTCGGAAAACTATGGACTTAACGACCTTGCTAGCACAACAAACGAAATAGAACTATAATACTTGCTTGATTCTTCCCAGCTCCTCCCTTACCACCCTTGGTGACCAATTCCTTTTCCTCTTAGACTGTATGCCAGTTGAAGATCAATTCTTTAAAGGCAATTTGGACCAAATATTGAGTGTCTTTCCCTGAACTCCCATTAGCTCTATCTTCATAACCATCTTCATACGGTTGACCACCATGTCAACCTTATCTGTTTGGCCATGCACATCTTCCCAAAATACGGGAGGATCGTCCAAGCCACGGTTAGTAGATCCAAAATCCAATTATCTCTTAGAATTGATGAAATCGCGTTCTAATGAAGTCAAAATGCCAAATTGTTTGGAAAATTTGATCCTTACCTTCTAAGAACCGGTATTGCTCCTTCAGCATAGAGAAGGCCCAAACCATTGTGTTCATCCCATAAACCGTGCACTCCAATAACTCGCGCATCACTTTTTACGCCATGGAACCGTACTCTCGAAGCACGAACTCCTCACGTTACCCGAATATTGGAAAAGTTCCTAACCATTCCAGATAGATGGATCGTATCAATCTCATAAGCTGCACACTCCCATAAGCCGCGCATTACTTCTTAAGCCATGGAACCACGCTCTCGAAGCACGAACTCCGCACATTACCCGAAGATTAGCAAGGTCAAGAAGTTCTAAATCGTTTTGGATCGATAGGTCGTATAGATATCATAAGCCACACACTCCCATAAACCGTGCATCACTTCTTGATCTATGGAACCACACACTCGAAGCATGAACTCCTCATGTTATCTGAAGATTGGCAACTTTAAGAAGTTCTAAACCATTTCGGATCGATGGGTCGTACCAATCCTATAAGTCGCGAATTTTGTATGCCACGCACACTCAAAATCCACGCATTTCGCAAGCCGTGCACTCTCAGAAGCCACACACTTCATAAGCTACGCACTCTCAAAAGCCATGAATTTCATAAGCCACTCATCCTCTATTTTAAACTTAATGCCAAATCAGGCACAATCATATGGATCGATAGTGATCCATGTACTAAGTGGATTTTTGGATTTTGTCTTTTGCATTGCATTTGTTGTCTTGTGTTGCTTTTCTCTAGGTAAATTCGTAGCTTGTCACCTTGTTTTGATAATGATTAATACACTGGTTGCATTGAACTGCTGATGGAATCAGACGAATGCTCACTTCTCGATCTAACTAGGTTGGAGTTCCATCAAACTTAATTATCATTCTACGAATACCTATTGGATCATGATGCAAGAGTATTGGTGGACCCATAAGCGAACCTCATGGACCGCTAGCATTCCATAGGAGATGTATCGCCAATGATCCATTACCTTAGCATGTTTTTGCTCTCTTTTTTCCTAATCTTTCTTGATTGGTTCTTCTTGTCCTTTTGATTGGCTTTTGAGCTGTTTTGACTCGCGTAGCTGTTCTGACTTCCTTTGAATTCTGTTGGGTTGGAAACCAAAAAACATTTATCCCCCAGAGTGTGCCTTCATTGGAAACATGGCGTGCTCTAGAAGAAATTTCTTTTGAGTTTCAGCTTGGTGACGTTCAAGTGATCATGTTAAGGCCATCACGCGAACTTGGCTTTGGCGGTTCAATTGCTCGCTGATTTTTTGACGTGAATCCATATTGCTTGTTATGACAAGTCGATTCTGATTCCACAACCTTTAATATGTTTGCTAATAACATATGGATCATGCTTAGAAAATTTGGAGGAGATCGCATGCAATCTGATGGATTGCTAGAAATCCATGGTCTATGGATCACCAGCAACCCAATGACTTAGCATTTTTTTGAAAGCCCAATCTCCTATTTAACTCAATCGAGCCGACCTATCCTACACTCTTACCTTCCTCTTGTAGCCCGAGCTAATTCCTTGCGACTCGATCCAAACTCGACCAAACCCCAAGTCCATCCATTCTATCGTTGTCGCCGATCATCTACCACCGAAGCCTCTCACCATTGACTATTTTGAAGTTCTTCGTCGCTTTGACTTCAACCCTAGCTCTTGAAACCTTATCTTTCGGATTGCCACTAACCCCACCGATTTGGATTGCTATCGATGTGCTTTCCTTGGATCGCTACCCAACTTCCCTTGGATCGCTACTAACCCTTATTACTTGAGGCCGCCAATCATTCCAAGTCCATCTACGTCTTCTTTTTTACTCTTAATTATAGGTAGGTAATGTTGATTTTGGTGTTCGTTTAGCAATTCACATATGGGGTTGTGTTGGTGATGATTGTTATAGAAAATTCGAGTTGATTGCGATTTTTTGAAAGAAGATAGTAAATCAAGTCTTGAATTCTTCACAGAATGACACTTGGGCTTTACCTTGGTGCTTGACATGTTTTTCTGTCTTCGTCCACAGAATCAAAATTGACTTTAACTAACTTGCATCGTTTATACAACATGACGTATTGCAAATTGGTTTTAATCATTCGGGAGGGGAATAACGGCTTAGGATAGCATCTCACATGCAGCTTATGTTGTTATCACCTTTCGAAGAGTTTGGATTTGTCTCATTATTGCACACTCTATGTACCTGAACTGGAAAGAGCTTTCATCATCACTTTGGACAATGGATCCATTATCGGTCGTTCATCGATAACGGGTAAGTGTAGAATGAATAATTTCAAAAAATGATATGAAAAGCCCTTTTCATTCTTTACTGTGAGCGAATTATCTACACAAGATAGAGCATTTGTAATGTTCAGGACACCGAGCTTACCCCACATAGATAACACACTCCACTTGCGCCGCTATATACTTGAAATCCAATGTGTCGATGTAAATCAATAATCCTTCATAATTCAAGTGCTGTACAGGGAATTTTTAGTTAAAGACAGAATTACCAGACCGTGTTGGACGTAAGTTCTATTGTATAGAGTGAAGTATCTGTATCGCCACAAGTCCAGTGGAGGAAGCCCAGCACTTTTAGAAGCTGAATCATCGTCCGTCGCCTTTCCTCTTCTGCTTCGTGAGCTAAATACGGTCAACTAGTTCCGGTTGTAGATTAAACACCTCAGAATTTCAGAATTTTACTTAATCCACCGAAGAGCTTCCCTTGTAACCTTCGCTAAGGTTCTGCATAACATTTTCTTGTAACGTGACATTTCGAAGGATGATGTGTGCCTTCTGGAGAAGAATAAGTTTGCCCATATGCCGCTTCCGGGATACACTGCTTACTACCGATACATGTGCTTAAACGGAGCAGTGCCTCCCTTCAATGACTTTTTGAAAGAAACTCTTCTGAACTTGGGAATTGCCCCATTCCAAATTCATCCTAATGGATATGCAATCTTGACTTGCCTTCATGTTCTGTTTGTGAGGACATTTGATCATGCCTCGAGTTTCAACGAGTTGAGATATTTTCTCTCGTTTAAGTGGAGAGATGAGTGCCCATCCCTTGTCATCATCGAGGCCCAAAGGAATCACAAGATCATGCTGCAGCTTCAAAGCAATCTATCTTAATTCAAGACCCCGTACTTCTTCGTTAGATGTCCTAAAGGGTTTAATCGTCTTTGGACAACGCAGGGTAAGTTCTCTCCTTTGCTTATTGAGTTTCTATACATTGCTATGAGATTTCTAACAGGTCAAATACTTCTTGCAGTTATTCCAAGGCTGAATAAAGACCTATCACTAGACTAGATTTCCCATAGCATGAAGGATGTAGATTCCAAGGAGAGATTAGTTAAATTTTGCTAACAGATGAAAATTTGCTCCGATATGGGTTGCTGCTTCCCGGGAGATCTGCTGTGGCCGTTAAAGTCCCATCTCCTTCCAGTTCCAGAGTACGAACAAACTCCATTTCTTCATTGCATGGCTCTGAGGAAGGTGTTTTCCTAGAAAAAGAAGGTATGTTCAGTGAGTCAACCGAAGTGATCGATGAAAGAAGGGGCGTCACGACTGAAGTCAGCCGTTCGGTAAGAATGCCTCTGATTTTGGAAGAAGGTGAAGAAGATTTCAGGCAGTATGAAGGCAAGGCTGCTGTTGCAACAGAAAAGAAGAGGGTGAAGTTAAGAGTAGCAGTAGTCATAATTCCTCCTCTAGTGATGATGATTTCGACACAGGCTTCGACGATGGAGACTCTGAATCATGCGATGAGACTCCAGGAATGAGTCATGTTCTCCCGAACTCGCCAGCCCAAGAGAATCGCTATAAATATGCTCTCCCAACAGCCGAGCGATGTCTGGGTTCCTTGATTAAAGATGTCGGCATAGACTTTGGGATTTGAGCAATGTTTACTTGGATATCGATGAACTTATGAGGGAGGATTTCGAATTCGAAGGAGCGTCTGCTCACCCAGGTCATATTGTGTCCGGAGTCGTTCCGATTTCTACCACGGTGGTGCCCCAATCCGGTTTGTGACATCCATTTGGGCCCTCCAAGGCACATTACACATTTCACTAAGATTACATTCACTTACACATGCAATATTTATGCCCATTTCTCATTGCTAAAGCTTTTTATTTATTCTTCATGTCAGGTACTATTAGGGGCCGTGGACTTACGACGATCTCAAGAAATTCACTGATTCACAATGTTGGTCAAAACGGTCTATAAGCCACTATTTGCCCCGCAAGACCGAGGAGGAATAAAGAAGGAGGAAAGACTTGGAGGCCGAAGCTCATCGCCATGATGATAGAGAATGGGGTTGGATGTATAAAAGTGGGTATAAGAAGAGAAAAACCTCTAGTGATCGAGAGGAACCATCTAAGAAGTCAAAGGTTGATCGTGGTCCTTATCCTTCTTAGCATCAGGCTTCTACACCAGCCCCAGTTTTGTCATTCTGAAGTACAGGTTTCTTCCGTTCAGCTTCATTTTCATCTCAAGCCCCATCGACTC
The DNA here is from genome assembly GCA_030765085.1 of Allium cepa. Classification (NCBI taxonomy): domain Eukaryota; kingdom Viridiplantae; phylum Streptophyta; class Magnoliopsida; order Asparagales; family Amaryllidaceae; genus Allium; species Allium cepa. The sequence goes on from CM060940.1 coordinate 328,600,029, forward strand.
ATGTGGTGCCCGCTTCTGGTTCCTCACATCCTCACAAAAGGTTGGCTTACACTCTTCCATCCGATTGCCATAGACTCGAAGCTGTGCTCCCTAGGTGGTTTTTAAAAGGAGTTAAGTTTGACCGCGACCTTCACCCAGTCCGCAAAGATTCCTATATTCCCCAACCACAGGCGATTCAAAGTGATTTAGGGCAAGCCAAGGGATGGGAAAAGTTATGCAAGCAGCTGGCCGATAAGAACCGCAATAATTATTAGGAGATCCTCTCTTTTGAATTGGAGAAAGACGATTTCGAGAGGGTGTTAGCGGAACGTGACGCCATAATTGAGCGACTAGTACAAGAGAGGGACGTGACGCTTTAGAAGTGTAAGAATAGCGCTAGTTTGCAGAAGGAGCTGAAAGAGGCCCATGCAAAGATAGAGATCTTATTCTGAGATGAGATTAAGAAGGCCTACGCGGATGAAGTAGAGGAGCTCGAAGCTCGTGACATGATTATTGAAGTCCAAAGGAAGACTATTGTTGATAGCGACAAAAATTTTGAAGGGCATAACAAAACAATTGCTGAATACACGAGCATTGTGGAATCTCGTGACAAGACTGTTTTCGATCAAGCCCAGACGACCGCTTCACTCCAAGAAAGAGTTGCACAGCTTGGCGTCGAAAAGACTCAAGTTGAGGTTGGGAAGGCTGCCATAACAACGGATTACCTAGAGCTGCAGGATACTCTCGAGAAAAAGATGGAGAAGATAGACGATACCATCTTGAATTTCTAGGTTAATTCCCTTCCGCATCAGGGGAGCCCTGGTTATTTGGGCCCCAAATTTCTGCGTACTCTTGTCGTGGTGTGGGATAAAATCTTAGCCCGTTTCCAGGAAAACGGGGATGTATATACCAAGCCAAAGTAAGAGGATGCCTACCTCAATGAGGAGTCAAAGAAAGCACTGATAGAGGGCCGTGATGTCCTTCGAATCGAGAAGGAATAGGAGGTCGCTGATGCTGCTATGACTGCAACAGCTAAAACATTCTTGGAGCCTTTCATTTCTAGGCCTGGCGGGCCATCAAGACAGCCTTGCGACCAGTTGGCGGGTTCTGCCATTACTGCTTCAACTTCTTTTACTATGGCAGTTGTCTTTGAAATTTCAGGTGGTCCTAGAACTTCTGCAATGATCATGCAGCCATCAAAAGAAGGAGAAGGCGGGGAATACAAGATTGGCATTCTCGGTCATTCCTCTGATGCAGATTACCTTCTTGTTTCCCTCGAGTTTGAGAATTTTTCATCTCAATCGCAAGAACAAGACGAACTTAATGCTTTCATTTTTGATTTTACAGGTCCGTCCTCTTTACCTACCGGCCTGCCGGTTTTCTCCATGCCTGGGTTTGTTACTATTTCAACTGCCCAATGCTTATTTCTGTAACTGCTCTGATCGCTACGCCTACGTCTGGATCACTGCCAGGGCCGGAATCCGAGAAGATTGCTGCATTGCATGGTCTAGATGACCCTTTTGTATCTCTAGAAGGCGACTTCACGGCAGCTGAAGCTCGAGGGCAGGAGGAGCAGACTGGCCAACTGCATAAATCTGAATATCAACTAGTTTCCGTTAAGAAGGAAAAGGTGGAAGCAATAAAATCTTCGAGGTGCCCTAGCAAATCTCGAAAGCGCAAGGCAAAAGTAAGAAGGTCGGAGAGTAGGGAGGAGACGCTGACGCCGAGGAGATGGTTGATATTACAAGCAACGACGCCATCCCTGGCCGGGATTCTGAAGGGAAGCAGAAACTTCCAACTAAAGGTGGGAAGGGGAATGATGGAAACAGGCATTGACAGGTCTGGATAGTAGTGGAGCCAGTTTTTAGGCCATTTTGTTTTGTTTGATACATGTTTTGCTCCAGTGCAGAGACTGCATTTACTGCTTTGATTGTTGTTGCATATGTATTTTTTCTATTTGTTGGTCAATATTGCGTGGGTACGACCCCCACATTTTGACTTTGTACAGAAGAAGTTAGAAGTAATACAATGTTGACATTTTGATTGCAACTTTACTTGTTCAATTATCCATGTTTCATGCACTTTTTTCAATTTCGTTTAGTGCTATTTTATTTTATCTAGTCTTGTGATTACCGCCAAAATTCTTCGTTTGGAGCAACAGAACCATGAAGTGTTTTTTTGAGTATTTTTATTTGAGTATTGGTGTATGCCCGTGTGTGCCCCCAGTTCATGGGGCTGCTTACTTCAAACACCTGAGAAATGATCGGCTGATCCGAGTGATTTTCGGATGTCTGTAATTGGACCTATTTGTGGTTCCTATCTTCGGGAAATTGTGATTTGTACGGCTTGATTTCTAATTTATTATCAGTCAACAATTGGAATTTCCCGCTAACTCGTAGTCGTCTTCCATTGTTGGATTCATACACGTTGCTGCCGATAGTGGGAGTGGGTTGATTCTTGTTATTCCCGCAATGGACGAGTTTCTCGGTATTGCCGAGGCAATACCGGTACTTAAGATTATGCGCGGCTTATGAAATGCATGGCTTTTAGGATCGATATGACCCATCGACCTAGGATGGTTTGGAACTTCTCGACATTGCCAATCTTCGGGCAACGTGAGGAGTTTATGCTTCAAGAGCGTGATTCCATGGCTCAAAAGGTAATGTGCGGCTTTGATTTAGGCCTTTCCGATGCTGCCGGAGCAACACTGTGATGCCCCACTATGAGACCCACACTAACAAAGAGCATTACTAGGTAATACGATCTGCTAGTGCAGAAAATAGGACTGGTTAGGAGTGACCATCCATGAGCTTTGTCTTAAACGAGTATCGAATGCGTTGATCGAGTGTCCATTATTTTCTTAAGTGGATCGACATACTTGATTCGGGTTTAACACAAAACAACGGTGGCTAAGGATTGTATTAAGAACAAATATAATAACATCAAATACCTCATATCACAGAATAGGAACATACACATATACATATACCGAATCAGTAGAATTACAACATAACATGGTACATGAGTTTGGTTCTTAAGAACCAAATATACATCAGAGTCATGAAAGAATATATACATCAGAGTACTACAACAAAATGGGGCTACATCAAAACATACACTAAGCAATAAAGAGGAAAGATCACAGCGGAGCAAAGCAAGGTGGAGGTCAAACTGCAATCTACTGACCTATAATGACTCGGTCTGTCCTGAGCATCATATACAAATATAAACACACGGGTCAGTCTAGCCTAAATAAGATAGTTAGCACATGATAGGTGAAGATAAGATACACAAGGAGGATATTAACTCACCATGGAGATGAACTCCATGTTCTCAAATCAACATATGGCATATAAGCCAAATTATCAACAACATAAGGCATATGAGCCAAATCAACATACAACATAAGGCGTAAAAGCCAAATCACTAACATTATAAGGCGTATGAGCCATGTCACCAAAACAGTATAAATCTCAACATATCGAACTCTCCAAGGAGTTCAAAATAACAAAAATTTAATCACCATGTCATCGTCGTCAAATAGCTCAATGGCCATGTATAACTCCAACATCCAACAAAATGGTGAAAACATTTGAAAATCAACAAATTCTAGAAATAAAAAATAATGAAATCTAGAAAGCAAAGAAAAAGTTGGATCCCAACAGATGGCTAGTCTAAGCTACGTCGCACGTGCATCAACAACATATGGTCGAAGCCTGCCAAGTACTATCAACAACAAATTGGCAACCAACAAATGACCCGAAGGTCCAACAAATGGCCTGAAATCCCAACAAATGACCCCAAGGTCCAACAAATGGCCCGAAAGCCCAATAAATGACTCAAAGGTCTAGTACTGGCAATCAACATACCCCAAGGTCTAACATAAACTGTCACCAACTTCCAGATGGTAACCAAATCAGTGACAATAGTGTGTCCCATACCACGCATTCTCACTTAACCTTTTACTATAAGGTAGTTAATTTCACTCTCGCGCATGACCTCAATCGAACAAGTCCGGAATTAACCGAAAAAGTAAATGTGTGTTTCTCATACCACATGTTTTACTAAATCATTTAAGTCACTTCCTCGTTCTCTCGAAGAGTGCAAAAACGTGTAATTTTGTAGAAAATAATTTACTTCGAGAAAACGAGTTTAAAATGATTTTTTAAAAATATTTGGAAATTATTTCCTTCTAAAATCCCCTTAAATAAGAAAATATATTATTAAATAATAATAATAAGCTTGAAAATAGTTTCAAACTCATAAAAATTTATTTAGAAAATTTCCATTTCAAAATTCGGTTTAATTTTGTAAATTTCGTATAAAACCGATTTTAAAACCCGTGTGCAAAATCAACAAAATAACAGCAAATTCAACTGAAAATTTGCATATCTCAAAATCATACGAAATAGAAAATTCATCATAAAATCATCTTAAATTGTTGGCTTTCTTTGTTTGCAAGAAGAAACCATCGAAAATCATCTCAGAAATCAACAAAATGCAACAACAAAAGTCGAAAAAACAAGCAGGAAGGGCATAAAAGAGCCGACCTATAGGTCGAATCTCCTCTAGCCTAGGTCATCCTTGAAGGTCGACCACCTAGAGGCTAAGGTCGATCTTGATGGTTGACCTAGGAGTGTGGAAGGTTGACCTATGGTCGATCTTCCTTCCAGGGTTTTCTACATTCTTTGTCTTGATTTTCGAATGTAATTTCAGCATAGTTTCGGGATGAACTGGAACACGAAATTTGACATGCATATGCAACTACACATAGACAACAATCCAGAGGAATTCGGGCATGGATTCAGTGCAAGATTCAACAACAAATGGATCACAAAGTGATAGTATGAATTTATATATTTACTGTATAAACTAATTTCACTAGACTATATAGTAAACACAAGAATTCAACAACCAGACAACATACAGAGCTTGTTTAGATTAGAAGAGTGAGTTTAAAACTCACCGTAGCGCCAAAATTAAGCAAAGCTTTAGTAAGGTGATGACTTTGGCTTGGATTTAGCCTTAGGAACCTATAACTGATAAATACACAGAAATGCAAAGGATGAAAACAAAGTTACAGTAAACATCAAAACTCAAATCTTAGAAAGGAGATGAAATAGCTTATTGATTTGAGAGGATTACCTATTAATTCTCTAATATTCTAGTTTATTTATGATTTTTATTTGATTTGGAGAGGGATTTAACAATTACAGTGAGCATCCATTTGTGTTTCTTTGTCTTAGATAAAAGAAAAGGAGGTAGAAGATACTGAATAGGCCCGTCCCGAACGTACCTCTTCGGCCTCTTCTAACTTTCGGGTTTGGGTCTGAATTTGGACACAAACCTACCCATTAAGGCTGTGCAACTAAGATATGTTTTAACTAACATTTTTACTTAAGTTATAAACGCATATATTTCACATATACGCTATTTTAATTATGAAATTTTTTCACCCTTTCACTTTTTAACCGACTAATTCACATAACTTCAAAGTTTACAATATATAAAATGTTAATCAACACATTTAATTTAATTTAGCTATTAAAATCAATTTCCATCATTAAAATTCCATTTTTAATCAATTGCTTTACTTTACACATTTTTATTTAAATAAATTAACATCTTAACAACAAAATTCCACAAAATTCATTTTCTTGTTTAAATAATCATATCAAACTATTTAAAAAATATTTTTACACCTAAATATTATTTTTAACCAATATTCCACATTTTTATTTACAATATTATCTATATTTAATTTTAACACATCATTAAAATTAAAATAATAATTATTGCATTTCAACAAATTAAAACCATTTAATGCTTAGTTTACCCCAAACTAACATAATAAAGTTTCAAAAACTTTATTTCCTATATTCTATATTTATTTACAACAAATTAATGTTGAATTAAATTCTTTTATCTTTTATTTAATTCAATTAACCAACAAATCCACATATTTTTTTATTCAAACTAAATTTTCAACTAAACCAACTTAACTTCATTTTATTTATTCAAACCCATTGTTTATTTAAAATAAACATTTCTCAACAAATTTCCCATCTCTTATTTCTCCATTTTAAACTATAACCATAGTTATACTTTATTTTGTTCTCCATTTTAAATTATAACCATAGTTATACTTTATTTTGTTCTCCATTTTAAATTATAACCATAGTTATAATTTATTTTCATAGGTAATCACAAAACTCGGGTTACAAACACCGGTTCTTAGAAGGTGGCGATCGGGTTCCACCAATCCAATGATTGAGTCGATTTGCTTCCATCAACCCAGTATGTAAGTGGGGCGTACTTGAGCATGATTCCACTATCTCAAGCAGCGATTGAATGGTATTGAGTCGATTTAACCCTGTCGACTCAACATGTTACTTTTATGAACGCGATTTTATTGGTTCGGAAAGCAAAACAATTTTATTAAGAAAAGTTGGGCAATTTCGGCCTATTCACAATGCCTCTATTATTCCGGTATGGCTTATTTGTTGAAAAATAGAAAGTACATAAGATAGCTTCAGATAATGTAACGACACAGCGATTTGTTGTTCCATGCTTGGGGAATTTGAATTCCATCAGTGGTTGTCAGTTTGAAAGTTCCATCCCCTAGCTTTTAACTAATCACATACGGCCCTTCCCAGTTTGGCCAAATGTTCTCGGTATGGGATAGACTCATTTGAGGACGAGTTCTCTTAAGGTTTGGTTGTAAACTTTGGAGTTAATGTACTATACAACCCTTTTTTGGTGAGCAGCGATCCTTCACTCGGCTTCTTCCCTCTTCTCGTCAATCATGTCAAGTGACTCGAGTTGGAACCGGTCATTTTGCCTCCAATTGAAATTCTACCTTCGATGAGAGGGGACTTCTAGTTCGACGGGGATCATTGCTTCTAAACCATACGCCAAGGCGAACGGGGTATGCTCGGTTGCTGCTTTGTATGTTATCCTGCAAGCCCATAGTGTGAGTGGAAGTTCATCAATCCAATTTTCCTTAGCTTTAGCTAGCCGCTTTTTGATGGTGGACTTTGTGATCTTGTTTATTGCATCCACTTGCCCGTTTGCTTGCAGATGAGTGACCATGGAAAAGCACTTCTCAATTCAGAAGTGTTTGTAAAAGTCTTTGGACTCGGCGCTTTCGAATTGGGTCCCGTTTTCAGTGATGATTTTCTATGTCACATCAAACCTGCAAATAATGTTTGTAGTGACAAAGTTAATGACTTTCTTTGTAATAATGGTGGCTAGCGGTTCTGCTTCGGCCCATTTGGTGAAATAGTCAGGTGCAACTATTGCAAATTTAGACCCTCCTTTAAATATTGGCAATATGCCAATCAGATCAATTCCTGATATTACGAATGGCCATGGGCTGACCATCCGGGTCAGCTATATTGCATGAGTTCTTTTGATCTTTCCGAATCTTTAGCATCGGTCGCATCAATTGGCGTAATCTACTGCATCTCGGTTTACTGTTAGCTAGAAATACCCGTATCAGAGGATTTTCTATGCAAGGATTACCCCCGATATGGTCTCCATAGTTGCCTTCGTGAACTTCGCACGGGATCTTTTGAGCTTTTTCAACAGTCACACATCGGAGAAAGGGCGTAGAGAACCCCCTTCGGTAGAGTATCCCATCCTGGTCATGAATCATGGTGCCTTCAGGAGAAGTTATTTCCATTGGTTCCTATCTGTGGGAAGAGTTCCTGTAAGTAAGTAGTCTTTGGTCGGCGTCATCCATGTTTCTGGTTCAATGGTGGCTTCAAAAAACCAGTGGATATCCATTTCGCTTATACATGGAGTGGTTAGGGTCTCAACCAGGGCAAGTCCTAACGATTGAGTTTCTCCAAAGATGGCCAGTTTATCTAAGTAGTCAGCCTTCGTGTTCTGCTCCCTCGAGATGTTAGTTATGGTCTAACGTTCGATGTCATTCAGCACCTCTTGCACTTTGGATAGACATAGGGCAAGGTTCTCCCATCGAGCCTGGTATTTTCCTTTCACCTGACAGACAACTAACTGAGAGTCGCTATAGGCGTGTATGGATTTTATCTCCAGCTCTTTCATAATTTTTAGCCCAGCAAGCAATGCTTCGTATTCTGCTTCATTATTTGTTGCTGGGAACTCTAATCGCAAGGCGTACCAGCACTACCCTTTCCCTCGAGCACAATTTATTAGACGTGCCATCGATGAAGAGTTTTCATCGTGTTTCCACTTACGGTGGTATTTCCTCTTTATCATCACGTATTGTAAATTCGGCGATGAAATCTACCAACGCTTGCCCATTGATTGCCCTTATTGGATGGTAAGTGATTTCATATTGGCTCAATTTGATATTCCATTTGATGAGTCGCCCGAAAGTCTTGGGGTGGTACAATACTTGCATTTAAGGGTTGATCGGTCAATACTTTGATCAGGTGTGCCTAGAAATACGGTCGTAACTTCCTGGACGCGATTAAGAGGCAATACACTAGCTTTTCTAATTTTGGATAATTTTTCTCGGCTCTAGTGAACTGTTTACTAATGTAGTATATGGGTCATTGAATTATAGCTTCTTCACGCACAAGAGCAGCACTTAACGCGTGAGGTAAGACTACCAAGTAGATGAACAAGTCCTCTCCATCTACTGTCTTTGATAGGATTGGAAAGGTTTCCTTATGTCGCAACAACTCTTCATACATGGTTTGACATGCCTCATTCGATTCGAGATACATTTGTCGGTGGCTTTTGAGATGAACCAGCTTAGCACTATGACTTTCCCATGCAAGCTTTGTAACTCCTTGTTCGTTGGGGCTTGGACTTCTCGTAGGGCAATTATTTGTTCTAGATTTGCTTCAATGCCTCTGGCGCTCACTATGAACCCTAAGGCTTTCTGAAGGCTACCACGAAGTGACATTTGAGTGGATTGAGTTTCATTCCATATTTTCGGAGTATTTCAAACATTTCAGCAAGATTATCTAATTGATTGGCAGCTATTTGCGATTTAACCAACATATCATCTATATAGACCTCCATGGTTTTTCCATCTGATGCTTGGCATTTAGTAATCTTTGGTAGGTTGCCCTAACAATTTTTAAACCGAATGGCATTATGCTGCAACAGTATAACCCTAGATGGTAATGAAGCTAGTGTTTTCCTAATTAAGATCGTGCATCAGGATCTAGTTGTATCTCGAGTGTGAGTCCATAAATGATAGCAGTTCATGTCCAACTGTCCCGTCCACATGCTGGTCGATTCTGGGCAGTGGAAAACTATCTTTCGGGCAAGCTTTATTTAAGTCTGGATAGTCCATACAAGTTCACCATTTTCCATTTGGCTTCTTGACCAAAACTGGGTTAGATACCCATTCGGGGTAGGTTGCATCATGGATAAAACCATTGACCATCTACTTGTCTACTTATCCTCTCAACGCCTTAGATCGCTCGGGGCCCCAGCTGCGTCTTTTATGCTTTACTGGTGTAAATCTGGGATCAATGTTGAGTGCATGACATGTGATTTCTGGTGATACCCTACACATATCGGAATGTGTCCAAGTGAACAAATCCAAGTTAGCACAAAGAAACTTAGAGTGTTCTAATCGCATCTTATTTCCAAGGTACGAACCAATTTTCAAGACCTGTGTCAGGTCATCCATGTCGACCGAGACAGACACCATCAATTCTGTCGGTTCTGCCCGATCCTCCTTTGAGCTCTTCTTTCTAGGGTCCAAAGCATTATCAAATCAGCTGTGGTACCCAAGCCAAGGGTGGCCCTGTAGTTGCTATTTAGCAGGTTTGTGAATGTAGGGAGCTCTCCCCACATTCTTCCCCTTTTCTTTTCTTTTGGATTCATGTAGTTCTGCGATATAACACGCCATAGTGGCACTTTGGTCTCCTTTGATCACTCCGACTCCATTTTTCATTAGGAATTCCATGGTAAGGCACCTTTGGGATAAACAATTCTGAAATCTACTTGTGCGGGTCATCCTAGGATGGCATTGTATGCAGACGGTTTATCCACAATCGCGATAGTTTGGATGAGGGTGTCTCTTCGGTCGCCTTTCCCAAGTTCGACAGGCAAGTCAATTGTTCCGATGGGTTGTTTGGGTTCGTCGATGAATCCTTGGATTTTTGTTTGTCAAGCAGTTACATCCTTCATGTTGTTCTTCATCTGGTCAAAAGTGTATTTGAAAAGAATATTCACAGAACTGTCGCTGTCAACCAATACTCGTTGGACCTTGGCGGGCTGTATCCCTACAGTTACGACCACGAGATCGAGAGTTGGAGCTTCAATCCCTTCAGTGTCTCGATTTTGGAATATTATATCATTGTTCAGAGTTCTTTGCTGCTGGCAGGGGCTCCATCTTCGACCATGAGGCAAGAATCCTTCGAAGCGTGTTTTAGTGAGCTAGAATATCGCTTTATTTCTCCTCAACTCCTTTGTGCGGGATGAGGTCCTCCAGATATCATTCCAATGATAGGCCCCTGGTCAGTTCATCTAGATCCCTCTTCACTGGTTCCAGCTTGGTTCCCTCGATCCCTAGGAGCTTGGGGAGCCACGGGTTGATCAAAATTTTGCAATTTCCTCATGTATTACCGAATCTTGTTTTCCCGAATTAGCTCTTTAATCAAGTTCTTTTGGTGACGACACTTGTTCATGTTGTGGCCATGTGTTTCCTGGAAGCGATAATACCTCCCAGAACGCTTTTGCTGTTCAATGACTTCCGTTTTAGGGGGCCTCTTGTACTCCTCTGTCCCCTGTGTTGCGAGATAGATGTTTTTCGAAGTATCATTGAGCGGGGAGTAATCTTCGACTTGAAGCCTTTAAGCCTCTTATTGTTACCATTTCTTAGTTGGAATTCTAATTCTTCCTTTTTTGGTTTCCATCTTTTTTCGCACTACCTCCTTCAGTATTCATGGAGGCATTTATGTCCTGGCTCACCGCCATGCTATTCTGCTCAATGTTCATCGATTGTAAGCTATTTGATTTACTTTCTAACTCTTGCGCCTCCTCCAATCTCAAGTATTGACTCTCCTTATGGTTAAAGTCCTTCCTAGTGGCAGGTTGTTCATTTTGATCCTTTTTTGAATTCAATTTCAAGGTGGATGGCTCGGACCACGGCTATAAAAATCATATCCTCGTTTGGATTGCTTACTTCTATCACCATAATATTGTACTGGTTCATGAAAGACCTCAGAGATTCATTTCGTCCCAGGAATAGTTCGGACAAGGACATTACATCTTTAGTCTGTGCTATGATCAAGGAATCTTGTTGCTAGCTGATCAAAAGTGGAGATGGACCTTGGCGGATTTCTAGTGAACCACATGGAAGAAATTCCCTCTAGGAAAATCAAGAAACATCTACATCAGATGGCGTCCAAAGCATTCGCTCCATCCATGCACCAAATGTACTTGTATAGATGGGTTTTGGGTCTCTCATTCTGTCATAGGATGGAATAGTTGGCATAGTGAACTTTTCTAGGTACTGCTCATTCAGAATCTCATCAGTGAAAGGAGTCTGGCTTGGAGTGGATCCACATTCATCATCCCTTCTGTTCTTACTCTCATCCATCGGTCTCTCGAACATATTTGTAGTATATGCCTTAGAGGTCTGTTAATCCGGGGGCGGGCTGTCAGTAACTACACCGAATGTTTGGCTTTGGAAATGATCTTGGTGAGTGGGCTGAAGCCTAGGCTCTCTTGTCTTCGGAAGAGCCACTCCCTTGTGATTCCGTTGGCTTACGGTTGGCCTGATTGAGGCATTTTGGATATCCCTAGCATTATCGAATGCATTGGCATTTCCTTCCAACTTTTCGTCATTAAGTTGCTCTCTATCTTTCGAATCGTAGAGGTCCATGGCTATATCTTCTTGTGTGGTCTTTGCTCCTAAATTTAAGTTCATAGCTGATTGTCTCGCGGTTGATGAAGTGCTTGCATTTTCTTCTACGTTGATTTCCACGGTTCCAGCCATCATTCCTTTCTACGGCTACTTCCCGTTCCTTCTTTTTAAGCCAAAAATGGAAGAATTTTTACGACATCCATGGGTCTGCCATGGTTCTTGGAGTAGGATGTGATTGTAAGATAAGAGGGCATTTAGTTTGTCCATTAGAGCTCTCTAACTTCTTTCCATTTTATGATTGATTTCGTCAACCATTTTATTCAATTCATCTCTAGTTACAACTTCGCGTTGATTAGAGGATCTTGGCACCTAATCTCCTATGTTAGCACCATTTACTTCAATTTGTTGATGATTCATCTCTTCTTCAGCAATGACCGCCCCTATGAATCTTCCAAAAGTAGTTCTTTTTCTTCTCGGAGCCATTGATTCTTAGTAGCAGATCTTTCGAATAGAAATTGAGGATCTAACTTCTGGACTTTGTCTGATCCAAACTAGATAGCTAGACCTTTTCTTAAGTTGGTTTCTCAGTGAAAACACCAAAATGTTAACCCAAAAAGTGGATCAAAATCAATAGTCTTGTTCTTACAGGGAAATAATATCAGAGGATAAATGTAAAAAGAGCAGAAATAGTTTAAGGACAAGAAGATTTTTATAGTGGTTCGGTTTTTAATGAAGCCTATGTCTACTTTATAACTTCCTATTAACTGACCGCTGTTACAAGTTGAATATGTTTACAATTTTCTTAGATCTTAGGAGTTAGATCAAGTCATTGGTGTTAGAATTCATTGGAGAATCATAATGAATTCCTTTGATGACTGTTGTATGGGAGAAGAAGAGTGGAGAATAGATTCTGTTGAGTTTTAGCAGGTAGTCCGAAAGATTTTATTTGTGTTGCAGGTAGGATGTAATTATAGGGGTTGGAAAGCTATTGGGCTAGGCCCCCTTACCATATGCTTGCAAACAAACATACGAATGCGCACTGAAAGTTTCATAACAAACCGAGTCAATTTGATGGATCGCTAGCAATCCATAGCTTTCGGGTCGCTGACGATTCAACTGCTTGTGATGCTTTCCTTCATTCTCTTCTTTAAACTTCTTGGCAATCTGGCATGATCGTTTGGATCATGCGTGATCCATAGTGCATGGATCGTACTTAGTGTATTTTTGGACTTTGTCTTTTGGATTACATTTGTTGTCTCGTATTGGTATTCTCTATGTAAATTTGTAGCTTGTCACCTTGTTTTGATGATGATTCATACACTGTTTACATTAAACTGCTGATGGAATCAGACGAATGCTCACTTCTCGTTCTTGCAAGCATGGAGTTCCATTAAACTTAGCCATCGTTCCTAGAATACCTATTGGATCATGATGTAAGAGGATTTGTGGACCCACGAGCGAACCTTACGGACCTCTAGCTCTCCATGGGAGATGGATCGCTAGCGATCCATCAACTTAGCATGTTTCTGCTTTCTTTTTCCCTACTCTTTCTTGATTTGTTATTCTAGTTCTTTTGATTGGCTTTTGAGCTGCTTTGACTCGACATAGTTGTTTGGACTTCCTTTGAATTCTGTTGGGTTGAAAACCTAGATAACAATAGGAGCTGTAATGTACCTTTGACTGGGAGCATCCAGGGAGCCAACCAGAACATCAAGTCTTACATCAATTGTCCAGAATAATCATCCCTATGGAATGAGGGGCACATAACACAATAACACTTAGCCAGGGTAGAAAATAGCTCCAATTTGCAATAAAAGGAGGAACTTAACATCGTTCAGAGATAGGCATGAAGGAAGGCATTTACAGAATAAAATCGTCAAAGTACAAGTTTCCAAAGGCAGAAGCAGGTGCTCGACTGAGGTCTCAAACTCCAAATTACATAAAATCATCTGTTATCCGAAGATAGACAACGACAAGGAGAGAGTGCTCGAAATTGAGCAGCTAAACCATTGATTCCCAAAGATTGGAACTAGCGAATAAGGTTGATATCACAATAATGCTATTAGCCCAGCATAATGCATATAGCCTGAAACAAGCAAGGTTAAGTCTCATATATTCAAAACAAACACTACGGAACTCTACCGATCCGTGATCAGGATAGGAATGAGCGCGGTTGTACCGGGGGCAACATGATGACTCACTCCATAATTTCTAATTTTCTATAAGAACCTAGAATTTGACACTTAGAAATGAAGGGTTCTTCCTAGAAATGAAGGGTTCCGAAGATAGAAGTTAGATCATAAAAAAAATAGGTTTGAGGAAATCCATTTTTTCATGAATAAGAATAACCATGGAATTGGTTAAAAACAACCATGCATTTCCAAAGGTAACACTTGACAGTGATAAACAAGACTAGGCAACAGAAACGTTTGGGACTCCCATCCTTCCAGAGCATGGCGTATTTTGAAGTTAAGAACCATTAAGAAAAATAGTCACATTAGGTTGAAAGGGATCTACTTAACTATACAAGATCGGATGAATGATTCTATCCTAACCAACATGACTTTAGCATTGCCCGAAGATAGGTAGCACTAAGAAAAGACTTCTACAATCCAATCATCGAAGTGCAAGTTTTCAAAGGTCGAAATTAGTGCCCATCTAGATTAAAAGCATTGCAGATTAATAGGAAAAATCAATCCCAACCTCCTGAGTGTCGGTGTTTCCCCTGCAAAACTAAGGCCTTTTCTTGTTTCCTAAGTACCAGTGTTGCCTTGACAATGTCGAGGAACTTTCTATTTCATAAGTATTTATATTGCCCTGGCGACGCCGTGAAACCCTCTATTTCCTAAGTACCGACATTGCCCCGACAATGTTAGGAAATTTTCTGTTCACTATATACGGGTATTACCTCGGCAACGCCAGGAAAACTTTAATCTACAGGTTCGATGAGAAACACTCAACGAGTAAACTAGCAATACACTAGCTTTTGGAGATAGAAGTTGGTCCTCAATTGAGATTCTACCTTTGTCTTCAGAAACTATTATTGCCCGAAAATGAGCAATAACAAGAAGACGTAACCTTTCATAGGTCAGTCGGATGGTTCGACCTTTCATCATAGGAATCAGCCACTGCACAAGAATAAATCAGCGTCAAAAGGAAATTCCAGGATTGAATTACTTGTCGGTTAATTTCTAAGGATGAAAGCTGGTGCACAACCAAATTTCCTGAATTCAATTTAGAAAAAAATTTAGATATAGCCAAAAGATAGGAAACCTCGAGGAATTGTTGCTTGGAACCAAGCAGCTAGATTATCAATTTCCAAAGATAGGAATTGGCGTATAAACATAACTTCCACGACGACAGCAATCAAGGAAAGCATGCACAGCCAAGGACATGTAGGATAATCACAGAAGGTCAAGACTAAAACCATCTGACTTCCTCAATCCTAGGATAGGATTGAGAGCCAGACCAGGGGAAATCGAATCATTTGTCTGAAACATGTCCATCTCTCACAATCGTCCAAATATAGGCATTCGAAATAGTTAGTCCCTCGAGTAGGAAAGGTTGCATAGATACTTGATTGAAAGAAATGTTGCAAAGTCCAAAAACGATTAACCACGAGGTTGGCTGTATAATGGTTCTATATTGCAAAATAGATCATTCTGGCAACAAAATCGCCAACAAAGGAAATAACCAATTTAACATTTAGAAATCAACCATTTCTTACAGTCCGGCGATGACGAGAGGGATCGATCACTTACACACGGTCTATGTGACGATCCACCCTTTCGACCCTCGAAAATCGACATAAATACGCTGATTGTGTAACATGCCGAACGATAGAGTGCCGGAAAGACAGATTGTTAAGGGAAAGAAAGTAGGTAGAAGGAAGAAGAAACTAAAACAAAAGAGAATCTCACAGCGGACTGAGTAACATACAATATAAACAGTTCTTTACACAAACCCAAAACTATAATATACATATCACACATCAGACTACACGAACCAATAATTACCAACCTAGACAGTTATAACAACCTACCCTCACAATTGCTGGTATTTCAACAAAACAACGCAGTGGAATAAAACGAGTACGAGAATACATCTCAGTCTCCAGCTTGTCTCCTGAGCTCCATAGCATCCTAACCTGAGCCTGTGATACTCAATCTAACTCGAGCATTATAATAAAATAACACTCAATTCAGTTCGGAAAACCAGCATGAGAAAACACACTCAATTTGAATTATTAAAGTTGTCAAAATCCTGTCAAAATCAAAGTTGTCAAAATCCTTTTTGGAATCGCCCTTAAGATTAGTAGTGATTAGCCCTTGCACTTCACTATTCCATCTTCGACTCTGTGCTCTTGTCTTCATTTTGAAAACGTACTCATTGGATCGAAGTGGTTTTTGGATAACAAATCTGATCCCGGTATCTTCGAAACAACATTCGATATTGACGGTAAACTCAACACCGGTTCTTTAGGAAATAAACAAATGAAAATAAGATTGGAGATCATCCCCTAACCGTTAGTGGACAGATTTCCTTATCAACGTCCTTGAAGAACGAAACAAGTTCATACGTACAGTATAGCACCTCGAACGGTAACTGTACCATATAATTCCCATTTTTCCCTAGATATTTCCAAAGTTCTATTTTGGGTCCAGATTTGATAGTTGGTTATTTAACTATAAAATAACAGTCATTCAACCAAATATTACATTATACACTAAAAAACACTAAATCTCTTTTAATTTAATTTGAATAGATTAAATCTTTTTATCCAAAAGTATGTACTTATCTTATCGAATTCAGTATATTCACAAATTATCTTTTCCAAAAAATATATTTGAAAACCCTTTTAAAATAATATGGAAAGTACCACTCCAGTATCAAAACCATGGATTCACATCTCAATGGTTATGCCTCTATTGCAGAGAAATCCAAAACTTAACTGCAGGCACTCACTGCCTCCGATAACTCCATGTGAGTATACCATTGCTTCCCGAAAACTTCATTTAAAATATAACTCAAAATATGCTTATAAATTTAGAAAATAGTTTCCAAGTTTAATCTAGCCAAATATACTTAAATTAAAGTTATTATACGAAGCCCTATTAATATTTAATCATTTATCCTTTAAAAACAAAAATGCCGATTAGTTCTTAAATGATAATAAATCTTTAACAATCACTAAAAATTCACTAATAATAATTAATTATGCTTTAAACAATTTAAAATAATTAAATAACTAATTTGCAGAATACTTTTAACGCTTTTAAAGTTACCACGTTAGTAATTAAAAATCCTCTTTTTAAAACAAGCCCGAACCCTCGGTTCTAGTTTCATTTCGTAAATTTGAAAATCTTACTTGAACCCCAGTATTACCAATTTATACTGATTTCCAACTTCACTTCTATTCTTCTGATTTATTAAAAATCTCAATTTTTAGTCCATTATATTTAAACAAGTACCACTTAAGAATTTATTATTTAATATTATTGTTATAACTTTTATTCCAAAATCTCTTTTTTTAAATATCCCAAATTAGTTAAAAACAATTCCAAACCCTTTATTTTATCAGATCAATTAACCCAAATTTCCAGTTAAATATTTTACTTCAAAAATCTCTTTAGAATTCTTTTCCAGTTAAAAACATATATTACTGGTATTTAAAGATACTAAAATCTAGGTCGAACCTACCATAGCATCCAATCAATCCAAATCACATGATAATCTATCACAGAATTATCCAAACAAACATATATCACTATATATGAAATTAAATCCAACATTTTTGAGGAATCCAGCTGGATCCTTCCAACCTTTTTTCATGCATCCATAAATGTTAGCACAAAAATAAAAATACCAATTCTGCTTCGAGGCGGAATATCGTGGTACATAGGGTCATCCACTATTATACGGGGAGCAAAGGGTCTCATCTACTATATATATGCGGGAATATCAATCACTCCAATATATATACTACTATATATATAACATCATATTCACCGACGAAAAAAAAATTCAACCAATCAGCCATTAATTAATTTTAACCATTTAAAATTAAAGCCAACAGTCCAAAATTGAGTGAGAATAACTCTTCTTGAGTTTCTACTTTGCAAGCGTTCAAATTTTAAATTAAATCGAACACGTTCAATTTAACCCAAAATTTAACTCGTTCCAATCGACTCCATATCTGCTCCAATGTGTAGTGTTCATCGCTGCGATTCCAAGGCTACCTGTTTAGTCCGATTTCGACCTCGTATGACAAAGATACAGATTTTTAAAGGTTGGAATATAATTTATATAAATAAATTTTCAATTTTCAGTTTTCTTTTAACCTTATCAAATCTTGGCCGTTGAATTCAATTAGAGAAGATCTGGTCCCCCTCTTCACTTCTCCTTCATGCTTCCGTTCATTCAGGGTTTGGAAACCCATAGCCGCCGCGAATCCTTCAGTTATCGCGACCAAAACATCGCCCTAGAAGCGATCGGCGAGCACCACCGTGTGCGTCCCAACAAGCTCCACCCATGGCCAAAGTTAGGTGAAGCTCAGTCGCCCCTCTTTCTTGGAAACCACGCATGTATGAAACACAATAACGGCCAAAATTCTAGCGATCTACCACGTTATTTTCGATCATAGCCATCCACTCGACGAGCACTTCGATTATCATGTTGAAAGTTTTCTCTAATTGTGTTAGGATTAGAAGAAAAATGAGGATGATGGATGGAAGTTTTCGACCATTGATCGATAACAATGGCGGCTGCGAGATAGAGGGTTAAGGTTTACTGTGTAGGGGTATATATATGTGTGTGTGTGCGCATATATGTTAATTTAATATTATTTTCAACATTTACAAGCTTTTTCAAATGAACTCCAATCGAGACGTGCCGTCTGGCATTTGTAATGTTTTACCCTTATTTCGAATACAGTGGAACATGTTTCGAGGCCTAATTTGATCGTATGTCGAAGATAGCCTTTTGGATTGAATTAAAATATTAAATTTTCGATATTTTATTTCTACGCGTTTCTATCGCGTACGACCAAACGGCAACTCCAAACACTACAAAATTTGAATTTCGATAATAATACATTATTATGGATCCAATGGAACTAGTTTTCTCGAGTTCCAAGACTGTGCCTCGGAATGCAATTTTAATGCGTTGGTTAAATTGAGCGATTTTCAAAATTAACAAAATTGGTTAAAATTTCCATTTTAAAAACTTACTAACTCCTTTATAATTCAAATAGAATTTATATCCATATTATAAATTATTACAATTAATATTAAATCAAAATCCTATTATTTACATTATTACCATATATTAATTCCACTATTAAATTAAAATATAAACTTCAAATTTATCGACTTTTAATTCCATTCAAAGTCAACTTCCATCACTGTAATTCAAGCAGAGCTCAAAATCAACTTATAAATCATTTCTATTCCCATTTGACTCCAGATTCCCTTATTTACCCAATTTTCAAATACTAAATTACTATTTACCAAATCCATTTAATCGCTATATTTGAAATCTTAAATTATTTTGCTGATTCTTCCAAAATCCCTAAATTCAACATCAATTAATAATTCAAATTCAACATTTAAAATAAATTAAACATTCAAAATTAAACGATCAAAATTCAGGGTCGTTACATTCCCTCTCCCTTATAAAAATTTCGTCCTCGAAATTGCTAAGGTAGGAAAAATGCTCCCAAACCCATTAACTTTTCAAAAACCACTTAGTTAAATCCTACATTCGCTTCTCTAAACCCTTTCAGTTTTATCCAAAATGATTAGCTTTCATTTCTAACTCAAAAGCCTAGATTTCTAATACAGTTCAAAATCAACTTTTCAGTTAACAAAAATTTTCCAAAACCTTTCAAAAAATTTCTAACACCCTAAATTTCCCATTTTTTTTGACAGAGTCTCCTTTGTACGGAGAGCCATTTACAATATGACAAGAGAGATAAATAAACCATACGGGATCATTTCTTTATTTTATTGCATAGGCGTACCTTTATTTATCGTTTTTAAGCGAGCGGCATATTTTATATGCATTTACGCAACCAAAATCTACCCAAACTGCTCCATGTACCTGTACTTACTCAAAATAAGCATATAAGTTTCATAAACATGAAATTTTATAACATTTCATTCCTTTAACTAGCTAAACACATGAACTTCATAACCCGAACATGCCGATCATATACTACAAGCAATTTGTAAGGTTCCAACACTAATTTAATTCCTTTCCATGGATCCATATATCATTTCATTCAATTCGAAATGATTTACAACCAAATTATTACATTCAATTCATATTTACAACAAGCAAACTCATATCCATTCCAAATTGATTTATACGTGCCTTACTTACATAAATTCACTTTTATTCAATTTCAAATTGATTCACAATCAATTTATTTGCATTCCACTTATATTCGCTTCCATTATATGCAAAACCATTTTATTAAACTTCAATTTATTCCTTTTTAACTTAATTCGCAATCCATTCAATTTCATTCTATTCACATTTACACTTATTATATTCATATCCATCTTATTTAGCTTCAGTTGATGCATTTAAAATGATTTTAAATCAATTCATCTATTTTCAATTGGTTCCCATTCGTGTTAACCACCAAACTTTATTCGCTTCATTTTTATATCAAACACATGTTAATATTATTTATGTATTCATTTCATAAACAATCGCTTAAGTTAAGTTTCCATTGCAACCAAATTCCATTTCATTTTAAATTGATCACATTCAATTTATTTTCTTTCATTTACTTAGTATATCCAATTTATACTATATCATTGGGGAATCATTCCATGTAAATCAATTCTCGAACAATTTATTATACCATAACATGGTTACTGCACTTGCACATCTATTAACTTTACTTCCAACTTATATTACCTCTTTTCCATTCACTTTCATCAAATTCACGTAGTGTAATTCACTTCATTCCATAGCGAACGGTATTTCATTTCAACCTAATTTATTATAAACCATTTCCCCAAATTATCTCTAAGGTTTATTATAAACATTCCATATCGCTGCTTAAGTTACATTCATCTTTAAAACTTAAGTTCATAACCAATATTATCTGATCCATACTTCAAAATCATATTCAGTTCATTTACTCTTACATTAAATTCACTTCTTATTATCAAATACTTAACCATTTTAACTGGGTCATACTTTTCCACTTTCTCAGTTTAATAAGTTATACAACTTACTTGTTTACAATTCCTTTAATTTCCACTTAAATTTTATTCACATTCTATATTTATAGCATATGGTTATATGAAAACTTCAAAGCTCATGTTTATGTCCAATTTTCTCCATCCTAATTCACTCTTCATTTAAATTCAAATTTTGAATTTTCCATTCTTTTACCATAATATCAAACCATTATCATTTAGGACTTACCATTGCATTTTCAATTCAAAAGTTCAAAACTTACTTGCTTAAAATCTCATTTTGCATACTTGAGTCTATTTACATCTTATAATCATAACTCTGGATTATCTATATCACTTAATAGCTTAAGTATATCCTTTTCATTCAATAATCATAACTTATAGTGATAAAATCAATTTACATTTCCAGCTCAACATTCCATTCAATTTAACTCCAATTAACTTTATTTAACTTATCTTAAGTTAAATTTTAGTTCATAATATTAGTTTTAACTTACTCAAGTTAAATTTTAATTCTAGGATTTAAAATTCACATTTTCCTTTCTTATTTATACCAACCTCAAATTAAAACAGATTCTGATTTTATCCTGACTTCATAAATCATTTAAATGGAAATCCCAGAGTTCAATAACCCGGTTTTTTATTTCAAATAATTTGAAATCATAAATATACTGTGATATCCCGAAAATTTTAGCGATATCAATTTAATATTCTGTATTTAAAATTAAATTGATTTGATAAAGTTTTGTTAATAAAATTTAACTTGATTTAATAATCCAATCAAATAAATGTTTAATTGGTGAATTTTATCTTTTGAAAACTAATAAAATGTTTTCCTATTTATAATATATGTATATATATATATATATATTTACATATATTGTAAATAGATAAGTTTTGATTTTAAGTTAAATAAACAATTAAAATCTTGTTTTTAAATTCTAATATTCATTTTGATAATTTGAAATTATATAAGTAAATTTAAAATATCTTTTATATAATTAAACATTAATGCATTTAAATAAGTTAAATAAGATATGTAATTTATAATTTCTTTTATTAATTATTTAAATTAATACATATGTTATTTTCAAACAATATTAAAAAATGTTAGACAATGATTTCCCCCAATCAAGCTGCCTTCATTCCTGGTAGAAACATATTAGACAATGTTTTGTTAGCTCATGAGTTAATTAATGGCTATGGCAGAAGCCAGATTTCTCCACGTGCTATGATGAAGATTGACTTAAGTAAAGCCTATGATAGTTTGCAATGGTCTTCTATTGTTCGAATAATGTCAGCAATGCGATTTCCTAAGGTGTTCGTCGCCTGGGTGTATGTGTGCATTTCCACTCCTACGTACTCTCTGAGTTATAATGGGTTATCTAATGGGTACTTCAGAGGGAAGCAAGGTGTGAGGCAGGGGGACCCAATTTCTTCTTATTTGTTTATCATTGTTATGGAGGCTCTCACCTGCATGCTTTCCTCCAAGTATGAAGACAAAAGTGTTGCATACCATCCGAAATGTCAGTACCTTTGCATTTCATCCCTATTTTTTGCCGATGATATAATGATCTTCACGAAACCGTCTGAACAGTCCATTCAGCATATCCACGATATATTGAACAAGTTCCACAGAGCCACTGGCCTCAAACTGAACACTTCCAAATCCCATATTCTGATTGCTGGTTTATGCAGCAATGAGAGGAACAGAATTGAGGATCTTTCTGGTTTGCAACCAATGTCTAATAGCATGACTTATCTGGGTCTTCCTTTGTGTACGTCGAGAATCTCCAAATCTGCTTGCCTTCCTCTTTTTGAGAGAATCACAAGACGGTTGTCGTATTGGACAACTAAACTTCTATCCTTCGCTGGACGTCTTGTGTTGATTAAAGCTGTTTGTTTTTCTATGACTGTTTTTTGGGCAAGAAGTTACATTCTTCCATCCAAGCTTCTCCACATGATCAGAGCTGCAATGATGAGATTCCTATGGACTGGTTCCATTCACAATAGGAAAATTATACCTGTTTCATATTCAATCTTGGAAAAGCCGATAAGAAGAGGTGGCCTTGGTATCATTAACATCAAACAGTGGAATATTGCTGCTATTAGCACTCATGTAAATGCCATATTAGTGAAGAAGGACAGTCAATGGGTGAGGTGGACATGGAGATATCATATAAAGGAAAATGACTTCTGGTCTATGGAGGTTGCTCAGGGTAGTAGCTGGATTTGGCGGAAAATTATGTGCATAAGGCCACTTTTACTTCCCATTCTTAAATTCAGTTTAACCCTTAACAATAATGTGAGCTTTTGGAAGGATCCTTGGGTTAAAAACGGTTGCATCTTAGCCAATCTGTTGACTGCTCAAGATTTGCAGCAATCCGGCATTGGTACTAATGCAAAGGCAATTAATTATATAACTGATGAGAAGTTGTGTGCTCCGAATACTAGTAATCATTCTGTTAACACCCTGTGGAGAAGCTTGGCTAACCGCAAAGTAATTATAGAAAATGAACATGCTCTTTCCTGGTGTGGGAAACCGCATAGCATCAGATTAGTTTACAATCACATTGCTAACGTAGACGAGTTGCCTGCTTGCATTTGGGTCAAAGTTGTTTGGACTGCGTATTCGACTTCCTCTGATAATGTGTTTCTTTGGAGAGCTATTAACAAAGCTATGAAGACAAGGGATAAGCTTATTGCTCTAGGCATGAACGTGGATGACCTCTGTGTCTTTTGCAATGCATCACCTGAATCGGTTGATCACATTCTTTTTGAATGCAGCTTTCTTGTTAACATGTGGATGTCTGTCATGAATAAAGCTGGAGTCGTTGATATTCAAGGTATCTCCTCTGCTGACTGGAATGTCCTACGTAAAGCTACTAGGTGGCGACCTAGTAGATGGGATATAGTGTTCTACGTGCTAAAAGTTTATATACGCAATGTATGGTTGGAGAGGAATACGCGTTGCTTCAAAAATGTGGCATTGTCAGCTTCGAGCTTTTGGATTAAATTAATGAATGAGATAAAGTGTGGGTTACGTGATTCTGGTCATTGTTTCTCCCCACATCAAAATGACTTGTGGGGATAGCCTGATGCTTTTTCTTGTGCTTGGGTTTATGTCTTGCATTTGTGGGGTTTTGTTCTGTGGTGGTTCCTTTTTTTTTTTTGTAGGTCTTTGCTTTCTGTTGTTCTTCTCTTCCAATTTTGTTTTCCTTCTTCTGTTGTGTGTGTGTGTTTGTTATCTTCTTTTTTCTTATTTATAAAAATCTGGTAGGGGTCCAGTCAACCCCGCTGTCTTCTCCAAAAAAAAAACAAAAAAAAAAAAATGTATAAATATATATAGATTTCAAAAGACAATATTTTTATTTTAAAATTAAAATATGTTGATAAATTAGTTTTAAATTGGATTTTTAAATGTATGAATAGCATTTGAATTAATTTTTAAATTCAAATGAATAAACATATCTAAATTTTGTAAGTAAGCTTTCATTTTTATATAAATTGTTTTATTTCATTTTCTTTAAAAAAGAAATGCATATACATTTACATATGGAAGTAAGTAATATATATACACATAAGTATTAACTAATAAAGAAAAGGGGTTTTATTTACTTTTAAATTAAATAAAAATAAGTAAATATGTATAAAACAAGTGTTAACATTTTATGTAACTAATGAGACAAGTGTGAACTAATAACCTACTCTTATTGACAAATGTAAGAATTTAGTACATGTGTCATATTTATTTTTAATTTTCTTTTAATTTTTAAATAAATCATTTATACCTATATAAGCATGTTTTCTTCAAGCTCTATTCTTTTCTAATGTTTTTTTCTTCAAAGTTTAGAAGAAAAGTTTCAGCTAAATCAAATCTGAAACAAATTTGTATTCCAAACTCTCAAAACCCAAATCAATATCTTGTAATTCATTTTCAAAATCCAATCTGAAACTCTTCCTTAAAAATAAAAATGAAAAGCCTACATTCTTTAAACCTGTAATTACTTTCAAAAGCAAAACGAAAGTCTCTGCATTTTCTTTAAATCTGGGAATCAAGCATATGCCTACAAAGCATTTTTAACCTGTAATTCCATCAACCTGAAATCTGAAGCAAGTTCAAGTTTTGAATGGCCTGCATGCAAGTTTTAAATCATGTCATATGTCTTCAACAAAATTTTATTAGCATGCAACTCAACTTCAAGTAACATTCTGCAACTCAGTTATAATCAGAAGTAAAAGCAACTGCAATTTTGTACTCTGTCTTTCAAAAATACCAGGTGAGTAACTCCTGTTTCTTTTTTACTTAAATAAAATTTTGTTACTTGATTTATGACCGAAATAGTATGATTGTGAGTAACATCACAGTTTTAAGATTTAAGTAAATACTAATGTTGCCTGCTCATTTATAAAATTTGTATGTTGTGAATGAATCCATCAGTGAGCTTTTCCTGCTCATCTATAAAATTTGTATTTCCTCTGATTTTAGTTTCAGGACCAGTTTCTTGTAAAAAGAAATCCTCTTGCTCTTGTTCAATATTCTTGTTAAGGCTTAAGTCCTGAAACCAACATGTTAATTATACTTTAGTTTTAGTTTAAAACTTATTAAGTAAAAACAAAATTGGTGATTGTCTCTGTAAAATTTGAAACATCAGGGTATGTTAAATAAAGGTAAAATCTAAAACATGATAATTAGTCAATTCAGTATTATAAACTGAAAACTTAAACAAAAAGATGATTTTTAAAATTAAAATCATAGTGTATAGTTTGGAATTGTGACTGCAGTGCATGTTTGAACTGAAAATGGGTTTTAGTAAATTTATGGTGATCGAGTTGATCGGAAAGTTTGGGGTTCTTGGTGGTGGTAGTGGAGTGACCAGAGGGCGTGGCAAAAATGACAGGAGGATGAATAGTGCTCAGTGGAGGCGATGGGAGGTTGAAGAAACTTGTTGACCTAGTTTTTCTTGGTTATGATTTTTCGATCAGTATTGAATCTCAAGTTGATCGAGTTTGACACAACTTGGGGAAATTGAAGTTGGAGTATAGGAGAAGCCATGGTCGGTGGTGACGGTTCTCTGGTGACCGGAGAGGCGAGTGCGAGTCGTTGACATGTTGGGGTTCTGGTTGCATTACTGTTTCCAGGAAATGGTTAGGGGGACTCGAATTTGATTTCGAGTAGATGATAAGTTTTGGAAGGTCGCGATGTGATTCAGGGATAGTCGACGATATGCTCGTTGGCTGCGTAGTGACCGGAGGTGGCCAGAACCACCGTGCATATGCACGGTGCAGAGGAATGTGTCAGGTGAAGTTTGGGTTGCTGTTTCTTTTTGGACTCGAGATTTACTCGAGAAATTCGAGTTTTTGGCTCGAAGATGTATAGGGTTTTACTCGGAGTAAATCAAGAGAGGACTCGGGTATTCTTTTTTCTGTAGTTACAGGTTTTGGAAACCTGTACAATTGCAATTCAAGATTTGATTTAAAAACCTGAAGCAGTTTTAAACAGGAATTTAAAACTTAAATTTAAAAAGTATGGTTTTCAATCTGAGTTTGAATTCCAGTTTCTAAATTTAATTTAAACCTTATAAAATAAAATGTTTAAACAACTTTAAAGGAGTTTAAATAAATTGAATTTAAAGATAAGGTTTTAAAAACTAGAGTAGAAGATTTAAATATAAATTTTAAATTTGGAAATCAAATCCAATTTGAATCATGTTTTGAAAATAAAAGAAGATTTTAAAATTTTGAAATATTTAAACAGATTTTGATGTTGAATCATATTTTAAATATGATTTGTATCTTAAATAAATATGGGTTTAAATTCCTTTTATAAAATGAGAAATTATTTAGCATAAGTTTTAAAAAGGTTTTAGAATGTTTTTAAAACTTTGATAAAGTTAAGTTTGGTTTTCATTTTAAATTTAAATTTTTAAAATGAAATTTGGAATCAAATTTTAAAGTAAGTTGTTTTAAATATTTCTTTGTTAATGATAATGAAATTATTAATAAGAAATGTTTTACTTATAATAAATCAAAGATTTAAATGATTTTGGTTTATTAAATTAGTAAGGTAATTCGATGAATAATTACTTTATTTATTTAATTAATTAAATAAGGATTTTGAATTAATTAATTAAGGTTGAGTTAATTAATTAAGATTAATTAATTTGGAAATAAGAACATTAATTAAATAAGTCAAGATTTAATTAATGATAGAAATTAATTTATCAAGAGGTTAAGATTAATTAAGTTAAAAACTTAATTAATAAAATAAATAGTGATTAATTAAATGATTATTAAAGATTAATAAATTTGTGATTAATATTTATTAATTTAAGTTAATTACTTAAGTAAGGTAATTAAGGAATTTTTTTTATAAGTTAATGAAGGTCATTAACTTGGAATTATTTATTAATTAATTTAAGTGATTAATTTTGATAATTAATTTTGATAATTAATTAGATTTATTAAATTTGATAATCATTATGGAATTTGGTTAAGTATGATTATTTTGTGAAGGTAATTAAAGTTATTAATTACTCATTGTAATTAATAAATTAATTTGATTAGTTTAAATTAATTAATTAAGTTTAATTAATTTATAATAATCATTTGATGGGTTGATAAGTGATTAATGGAGGATAATTACTTAGAGAAGTAATTAAGATGAATAATTACTGAATTAAAGTATGGTAGAATTTGGGGTTAATTGCTTGTGTAAGTTATTATGGAAGATAATTACTTTGAGAAGTAATTAATAATTAATTACTTTGTGTAATTAATTTAAGCATTGATTGATTAAGTCATTTGGAAAATAATTAAGAATGTAATTAATTAAGGGTAATTAATTACCAATAAAATTGATCAAGGATGATTAATAAATATAATTAATTATTAATATAATTAATTTAAGGGTAATCAATTCACTCAATGTAGTAATTAAGAATAATTAACTACTGAAATTAATTAATCAAAGGTGATTAATAATTTAGGGTTAATTACTTAATGAAGTTAATTAATTTAAATGTAGTTAGGAATCATTAATTAATATAATTAATGATGTAATTAAGGATTAATTAATTGAGATTAATTAATTAATGACAAGAGATCAAAGTAATTAATTAATATTATTAATTAAGGATTAATGTGATTAATTATAATTAATTAATTAATTAATAAAGTAATTAGAGGTTAATTACTGTATTTGATTAAGGATAATTAATTTGTGAGATTAATTACTTGAATGTAATTAAAGAATGATTAATCAAAAGGATGATTAATTAGTGGTTAATTAATTAGTTGATTAGTTTGTAATCAATGGTTATAATAGCAGGATTTATAGATTAAAGTAATTAATTTAATTTACTTTAAATTAATTAGAGATGATGTAATTAATTTAATTCATTTTAAATTATATATGGTGTGATTATTAAATCCTTGTTTATATATGGATGATATAGATTTCCTTGAATGATCTGAATCTCAGATATGAGATTAGTAATGTTGTGTGATACGGATGCATTGGTTGCATTGTGATGATGATTTGGATTATCTTCTGATAATGATAATATGGATTATCTGTGGTGATGATTATCTATTGTGATGATGTGAATTATCTATCTTGTGCATATAGATAATTAAATTGAATTGTTTTAAAACTTAAAACAACTTGGACCTAAAAGATGGCGTTTTGGATTTGATGAGACTGGGATCGGGTTTCCATATTTGGATATCCGAAAACCACATCGATCCAAATTAACGATAGGTCGTGAGTATCAAGTGAAGATGAAGATTCAGAGTGCAAGGGTTATCGTCGTTAACTCTGAGGGTGATTCCAAAATGAGTGTAACGAGATAATGCCTTCGGTTTCATTCGAACCCGGAACGAACTTGTATGGATTGAATGCTTTCAGAACATCGTCAGGTGGACGATGAGCATTCTAAGAGATGTTTTCTCTAAAGTTAATCATAGCCTCAAGCCTTATCAACCAAGAATTGCTAAAACAGGGGAGGTGCAGCAAGGCTAATTGGGTCACGCCCAAGTAGAACAATATTTTCCCCTGTCTAGAAGTCCCTTTTTATTCGGCTGTATGGGCGGTTGATTCGCGACAACTATCGGGGTTGTCTTGTTCGGGACTGTCCAGTAAGGGATGGTTCCGGCCTTGTGTTGCAGGGGAGCGGGCGTACTCCTTGGTATGGTGATCTAGGCCACGTACTGTGACAGGCGGTACCCCAGTAGCCCTGCCATTGTATGGAATCCAAAATCCAATAAGTGTCGTACGTATTAGTTGTGCCCAACTATGTTGGAACGTGAGATGTAAGCATTCCAGCTATTTCTGTATTTTATTTGAAAACCCTAGACACTATTATAATATCACTAGATTTCCTGTCAAATGTTTTGGATAGCGTAAGGTAAAAACTTACCCGTATTTATGCGTGGGAAGTCTTACGTGACACCTTTCTTTTTAAAGGTTTTTCAAAAGTTAAGAAACTTTAACCTGTTACTCACACCAGACCCATGTCTGACCCGGAGTTTATTTTTTTTTTCCATAAACTCTTGGGTACTCAAATTTTTACGAGTAGCCTAGGGATTCAGGTTAGCTTTGACGAATTATGGAGGAGCAATGGAGCAGGAGGCTTCTGCATTATAGTTATATAGTATTCCGCTGTGTTGGTATCTCTGAGTCGTTTGTTTGAGTTGTTTTGTATTGTGTTGTAATAACTAGACAGGTGTTTATAACTGTCTAGTATGTGATGTATAATTTGTGTAACTCTGACAGTTGTTGTATATCTATGTAATACTTTTGTTATTAATGTAAATTATTCGTTTCGCTGTTGAGATTCTGTTGTTGTTTCTTCTTTCTTCTCTTTCTTTCTCTTTCTATCCCTTTCTTTCTTAATTCATGATACGTCTTTCGGGTTAGTGGAAAACGGGTCGTGACAGCTGGTATCAGAGCGCTAGGTTGGGTGAATACCTAGGCTTTGGAGTGTTTTCTTTCTTGAGAGAGCGTATTTGTAGTTTTGATATATATATATATATATATATATATTATTTCTACCTATCTATTGGGTTACCCGTTCAGGTTTTCCAATATAGGTTATAAAGGTAGATAGGTAGTGGTGTGTGTAACACGACTACTACCATTGGTTGGAGTTTGATGTTTGAGGTTGGAAGTGTATCTGTCGAGACTGTAGACCTAATACCGTCTTGAGTGAGTTGTGCAGTGGCGTAGAGATTTCATCGATCTCTGAAAGAAACCTGTTAAGGTTCGGAGTCATCTTTGAAGTTGCATGAGTTGAGTTTGGATCTGTTGGTTGACAGAAGTGAATAATGGTATCTTGATACCTTAGGAAGTAGTAGCTGCGTGATGAGATGCAGTGACTATGGATTGTGTCCGAAGATGTTTCTTTGGAACAAGTTTTAGGAGATATGTCTGCTTCAGTGTTCTGGCTGAGTTCAGCAGGATGTGGTGGTTGGCTTTGAAGTCCGAGTTTCTCGAAGAACTTTGGATTAGGAAGTTTTTTTTGGCTCTAGTGTTAGCAGTGCAGCTCGAAGTGTACTGTATGCTGGCAAGGAAATTTTCTGGCTTATTTTTTGGAGATGGAGTTTAGAAGCAGCTGAGTGAATCCATTTCTTCGATGGATTGGCTAGACCAGCGTAAGCTGTTCTGATTGGTGAAGAGAGAACGGTTTTCTTTGATATTAGGCTTGGTTGGTCGCAAAAGTGACTTGCGATAGCCGAGTGTTCTTTTGAGGTATTGAAGAATTTTTTGGATGTCTTTTGGGAAGACAGAGGTTTGTCCAAATCTGGAGATTGGGTTTTCTTATCGTCTGGATTCCAGGAGTGATGTCCGTGGTTCAGCATAGTAGAAGGATGGTTCCTTAAGATAGGGTTTGGTGAAGCAGCTCAGGATTTTTAGAATTTATGAGTTTTCTTGTATGGATTTGTTGAGCCATATTTCTGGGAAGTGATGTCCAGTTTGTGCTTATGATCTTCATCAGCGTTTTCTTATCTATTCCAGATCAGAGTTGTGCAGCGGAAGCAGTTTGGGAGTATTTCTGTTTTGTCTTTTTCGGATAGGAGAAGTGAGTTTGTTCTTCTGATGTTTGAAAGTAGAGATTAGTGATCTTGGTCTTGGTTGATCTTGAGGAGATCGTTGTGTTGGATTGTTTTTGGTCCAGCTTGTTTCTTTTTGGGGCATCGGTAAGAGTTGAGCTGATCAGCTTGGATATAAGCAGCCCAGGATCGTCAGAAGAGTTTTATGGATAAGAGATGAAGGAATTTGGATTCCGGAGCCGGAGATTTGTTTTGGATAAGTTTTTCTCTGATCCAAGGAGCTATAAGTTTTGGGTAAGACTGGAAAGCTAGCTCCGAGGTGTTTTGGATCTCTTCTGTGTTTTGGTTGAATTGGTATTTGGTTTTCAAGAGTTGAATTGCCAGTTGGATAATTGGATTCAATGAGTTTCGCATATCTCTGAGGAAGTACGTGTATGAGCTATCTTTGGTTGTGGAACCAGCTGTTCAGGAAGGTTTGGTTGTTGAGTCAAACTTGTCTGTAGTCTGATATCCTGTTTAGTTCTGTAGATATAGATGAGTAGGAGCTCGGTAGCTTCGTAGTTTAGATTGTTTGGATTATGTAGAGCGAGTATCCCGATATATATATATATATATATATATATATATATATATATATATATATACATACATACTTGGGAAAACTCGAGAAAATTTTATCTAGAATTTTATCTGGATAATTAAATTTGTTTGATTAGATAAATTGTTTGCTATGGTTGTTAGCATATAATTGATATATGGTTGTGTTTAATAAATCTTTAGTAGATTATTAAATTACCTTTGCTTTTAAATTTCGGGGACGAAATTCTTTTAAGGGGGGAGGAATGTGACATCCCGGAAATTTTAGCAATATCAATTTAATAATCCGTATTTAAAATTAAATTGATTTGATAAAGTTCTGTTAATAAAATTTAACTTGATTTAGTAATCCAATTAAATAAATGTTTAATTGGTGAATTTTATCTTTTGAAAACTAATAAAATGTTTTCCTATTTATAATATATATATTTATATATATTGTAAATAGATAAGTTTTGATTTGAAGTTAAATAAACAATTAAAATCTTGTTTTTAAATTCTAATATTCATTTTGATAATTTGAAATTATATAAGTAAATTTAAAATATCTTTTATATAATTAAACATTAATGCATTTGAATAAGTTAAATAAGATATGTAATTTATAATTTCTTTTATAAATTATTTAAATTAATACATATGTTACTCAAACAATATTAATAAATGTATAAATATAGATAGATTTTAAAAGACAATATTATTATTTTAAAATTAAAATATGTTGATAAATTAGTTTTAAATTGGATTTTTAAATGTATGAATAGCATTTGAATTAATTTTTAAATTCAAATGAATAAACATATCTAAATTTTGTAAGTAAGCTTTCATTTTTATATAAATTGTTTTATTTCATTTTCTTTAAAAAAAAGAAATACATATACATTTACATATGGAAGTAAGTAATATATATATATACACACACATAAGTATTAACAAATAAAGAAAAGGGGTTTCATTTACTTTTAAATTAAATAAAAATAAGTAAATCTGTATAAAACAAGTGTTAACATTTTATGTAACTAATGAGACAAGTGTGAACTAATAACCTACTCTTATTGACAAATGTAAGAATTTAGTACATGTGTCATATTTATTTTTAATTTTCTTTTAATTTTTAAATAAATCATTTATACCTATATAAGCATGTTTTCTTCAAGCTCTATTCTTTTCTAATGTTTTTTTCTTCAAAGTTTAGAAGAAAAGTTTCAGCTAAATCAAATCTGAAACAAATTTGTATTCCAAACTCTCAAAACCCAAATCAATATCTTGTAATTCATTTTCAAAATCCAATCTGAAACTCTTCCTTAAAAATAAAAATGAAAAGCCTACATTCTTTAAACCTGTAATTACTTTCAAAAGCAAAACGAAAGTCTCTGCATTTTCTTTAAATCTGGGAATCAAGCATATGCCTACAAAGCATTTTTAACCTGTAATTCCATCAACCTGAAATCTGAAGCAAGTTCAAGTTTTGAATGGCCTGCATGCAAGTTTTAAATCATGTCATATGTCTTCAACAAAATTTTATTAGCATGCAACTCAACTTCAAGTAACATTCTGCAACTCAGTTATAATCAGAAGTAAAAGCAACTGCAATTTTGTACTCTGTCTTTCAAAAATATCAGTGAGTAACTCCTGTTTCTTTTTTACTTAAATAAAATTTTGTTGCTTGATTTATGACCGAAATAGTATGATTGTGAGTAACATCACAGTTTTAAGATTTAAGTAAATACTAATGTTGCCTGCTCATTTATAAAATTTGTATGTTGTGAATGAATCCATCAGTGAGCTTTTCCTGCTCATCTATAAAATTTGTATTTCCTCTGATTTTAGTTTCAGGACCAGTTTCTTGTAAAAAGAAATCCTCTTGCTCTTGTTCAATATTCTTGTTAAGGCTTAAGTCCTGAAACCAACATGTTAATTATACTTTAGTTTTAGTTTAAAACTTATTAAGTAAAAACAAAATTGGTGATTGTCTCTGTAAAATTTGAAACATCAGGGTATGTTAAATAAAGGTAAAATCTAAAACATGATAATTAGTCAATTCAGTATTATAAACTGAAAACTTAAACAAAAAGATGATTTTTAAAATTAAAATCATAGTGTATAGTTTGGAATTGTGACTGCAGTGCATGTTTGAACTGAAAATGGGTTTTAGTAAATTTATGGTGATCGAGTTGATCAGAATGTTTGTGGTTCTTGGTGGTGGTAGTAGAGTGACCAGAGGGCGTGGCAAAAATGACAGGAGGATGAATAGTGCTCAGTGGAGGCGATGGGAGGTTGAAGAAACCTGTTGACCTAGTTTTTCTTGGTTATGATTTTTCGATCAGTATTGAATCTCAAGTTGATCGAGTTTGACACAACTTGGGGAAATTGAAGTTGGAGTATAGGAGAAGCCATGGTCGGTGGTGACGGTTCTCTGGTGACCGGAGAGGCGAGTGCAAGCCGTTGACATGTTGGGGTTCTGGTTGCATTACTGTTTCCAGGAAATGGTTAGGGGGACTCGAATTTGATTTCGAGTAGATGATAAGTTTTGGAAGGTCGCGATGTGATTCAGGGATGGTCGACGATATGCTCGTTGGCTGCGTAGTGACCGGAGGTGGCCAGAACCACCGTGCATATGCACGGTGCAAAGGAATGTGTCAGGTGAAGTTTGGGTTGTTGTTTCTTTTTGGACTCGAGATTTACTCGAGTAATTCGAGTTTTTGGCTCGAAGATGTATAGGGTTTTACTCGGAGTAAATCAAGAGAGGACTCGGGTATTCTTTTTACTGTAGTTAAAGGTTTTGGAAACCTGTACAATTCTAATTCAAGATTTGATTTAAAAATCTGAAGCAGTTTTAAACAGGAATTTAAAACTTAAATTTAAAAAGTATGGTTTTCAATCTGAGTTTGAATTCCAGTTTCTAAATTTAATTTAAACCTTATAAATTAAAATGTTTAAACAACTTTAAAGGAGTTTAAATAAATTGAATTTAAAGATAAGGTTTTAAAAACTGGAGTAGAAGATTTAAATATAAATTTTAAATTTGGAAATCAAATCCAATTTGAATCATGTTTTGAAAATAAAAGAAGATTTTAAAATTTTGAAATATTTAAACAGATTTTGATGTTGAATCATATTTTAAATATGATTTGTATCTTAAATAAATATGGGTTTAAATTCCTTTTATAAAATGAGAAATTATTTAGCATAAGTTTTAAAAAGGTTTTAGAATGTTTTTAAAACTTTGATAAAGTTAAGTTTGGTTTTCATTTTAAATTTAAATTTTTAAAATGAAATTTGGAATCAAATTTTAAAGTAAGTTGTTTTAAATATTTCTTTGTCAATGATAATGAAATTATTAATAAGAAATGTTTTACTTATAATAAATCAAAGATTTAAATGATTTTGGTTTATTAAATTAGTAAGGTAATTCGATGAATAATTACTTTATTTATTTAATTAATTAAATAAGGATTTTGAATTAATTAATTAAGGTTGAGTTAATTAATTAAGATTAATTAATTTGGAAATAAGAACATTAATTAAATAAGTCATGATTTAATTAATGATAGAAATTAATTTATCAAGAGGTTAAGATTAATTAAGTTAAAAACTTAATTAATAAAATAAATAGTGATTAATTAAATGATTATTAAAGATTAATAAATTTGTGATTAATATTTATTAATTTAAGTTAATTACTTAAGTAAGGTAATTAAGGATTTTTTTATATAAGTTAATGAAGGTCATTAACTTGGAATTATTTATTAATTAATTTAAGTGATTAATTTTGATAATTAATTTTGATAATTAATTAGATTTATTAAATTTGATAATCATTATGGAATTTGGTTAAGTATGATTATTTTGTGAAGGTAATTAAAGTTATTAATTACTCATTGTAATTAATAAATTAATTTGATTAGTTTAAATTAATTAATTAAGTTTAATTAATTTATAATAATCATTTGATGGGTTGATAAGTGATTAATGGAGGATAATTACTTAGAGAAGTAATTAAGATGAATAATTACTGAATGTAATTTATTTAAAGTATGGTAGAATTTGGGGTTAATTGCTTGTGTAAGTTATTATGGAAGATAATTACTTTGAGAAGTAATTAATAATTAATTACTTTGTGTAATTAATTTAAGCATTGATTGATTAAGTCATTTGGAAAATAATTAAGAATGTAATTAATTAAGGGTAATTAATTACCAATAAAATTGATCAAGGATGATTAATAAATATAATTAATTATTAATATAATTAATTTAAGGGTAATCAATGCACTCAATGTAGTAATTAAGAATAATTAACTACTGAAATTAATTAATCAAAGGTGATTAATAATTTAGGGTTAATTACTTAATGAAGTTAATTAATTTAAATGTAGTTAGGAATCATTAATTAATATAATTAATGATGTAATTAAGGATTAATTAATTGAGATTAATTAATTAATGACAAGAGATCAAAGTAATTAATTAATATTATTAATTAAGGATTAATGTGATTAATTATAATTAATTAATTAATTAATAAAGTAATTAGAGGTTAATTACTGTATTTGATTAAGGATAATTAATTTGTGAGATTAATTACTTGAATGTAATTAAAGAATGATTAACCAAAAGGATGATTAATTAGTGGTTAATTAATTAGTTGATTAGTTTGTAATCAATGGTTATAATAGCGGGATTTATAGATCTAGGTAATTAATTTAATTTGCTTTAAATTAATTAAAGATGATGTAATTAATTTAATTCATTTTAAATTATATGTCGTGTGATTATTAAATCCTTGTTTATATATGGATGATATAGATTTCCTTGAATGGTCTGAATCTCAGATATGAGATTAATAATGTTGTGTGATATGGATGCATTGGTTGCATTGTGATGATGATTTGGATTATCTTCTGATAATGATAATATGGATTATCTGTGGTGATGATTATTTATTGTGATGATGTGAATTATCTATCTGTGTGTATATAGATAATTAAATTGAATTGTTTTAAAACTTAAAACAACTTGGACCTAAAAGATGGCGTTTTGGATTTGATGAGACCGGGATCGGGTTTCCATATTTGGATATCCGGAAACCACATCGATCCAAATTAACGATAGGTCATGAATCTCAAGTGAAGATGAAGATTCAGAGTGTAAGGGTTATCGTCGTTAACTCTGAGGGTGATTCCAAAATGAGTGTAACGAGATAATGCCTTCAGTTTCGTTCGAACCCGGAATGAACTTGTATGGATTGAATGCTTTCATAACATCGTCAGGTGGACGATGAGTATTCTAAGAGATGTGTTCTCTAAAGGTAATCGTAGCCTCAAGCCTCATCAATCGGAAATGGATAAAACAAGGGAGGTGCAGCAAGGCTAAGTGGGTCATGCCCAAGTAGGACAAGATTTTCCCCTATCTAGGAGTCCCTTTTTATTCGGTTGTGTGGGCAGTTGATTCGCGACAACTGCCGGGGTTGTCTTGTTCGGGACTGTCCAGTAAGGGATGGTTTCGGCCTTGTGTTGCAGGGGAGCGGGCGTACTCCTCGGTACGATGATCTACGCCACGTACTGTGACAGGCGGTACCCCAGGAGCCCTGCCATTGTAAGGAATCCAAAATCCAATAAGTGCCGTACGTATTAGTTGTGCCCAACTATGTTGGAACGTGAGATGTAAGCATTCCAGCTATTTCTGTATTTTATTTGAAAACCCTAGACACTATTATAATATCACCGGATTTCCTATCAAATGTTTTGGTTAGCGTAAGGTAAAAACTTACCCGTATTTATGTGTGGGAAGTCTTACGTGACACCTTTCTTTTTAAATGTTTTTCAAAAGTTAAGCAACTTTAACCTGTTACTCACACCAGACCCATGTCTGACCCGGAGTTTATTTTTGTTTTTCATAAACTCTTGGGTACTCAAATTTTTACGAGTAGCCAAGCGATTCAAGTTAGCTTTGACGAATTATCGAGGAGCAATGGAGCAGGAGGCTTCTGTGTTATAGTTATATAGTATTCTGCTATGTTGGTATCTCTGAGTCGTTTGTTTGAGTTGTTTTGTACTGTGTTGTAATAACTAGACAGGTGTTTATAACTGTCTAGTATGTAATGTATAATTTGTGTAACTCTGATAGTTGTTGTACATCTATGTAATACTTTTGTTATTAATGTAAATTATTCATTCCGCTATTGAGATTCTGTTGTTGTTTCTTCTTTCTTCTCTTTCTTTCTCTTTTTATCCCTTTCTTTCTTAATTCATGATACGTCTTTCGGGTTTGTGGAAGACGGGTCGTGACATATACATATATCACTTTGGTATATCAAGTCTTACTTTCGGATTTTCAAAACAACTTTGTTTTGCCCAAAACAATTTCCCTTTTAGAATTTTCCTAAAACAGACTTGTTTGTCAACAAGTCTAAAACAAATAATCATAACCACTAATCATGGTAGCAATCCATTACTTAGAAACTCGTAAATAAATACTGATGATGTGGCCATCATCACCGGGATTATTTTCCAACGACTGAAGTGAGTTCAATGCTTCCTTACTTCCAAAAATTCATTTTAAAACATTTTCTATTCCAAAGAAATTGTCAAACGCTACTCCATTATTCCACACAAGCCATTTTGGAAAACATTTCCAAATTCTCAAGATTTAACAATCCCAAACACTTAGTTCAAATTCATTTTAACCCTTTTCTCAAAATTTCCGAGATTTTAATTCTAATTTTAATCAAATTTTAGTTATACTTCTTTGTATAAATCATACTTATAAATTTCTATTTGGTTATATATATAACCATTTCAAATTTTATAATCTTGTTTTGATTATAATATTAACAACCAAACATTCCAAGCATATACACTATAATAATTTCAAAAAATTATTTCTTTTGTATCAAAATATAATTTTAGGTAAAATTATTTCATTTACCCATTTTAAAACTATACTATGTCGGTTTGCCTTGTTTAAAAGTTTAGAAACCCCTATTGATATGGTTGTACTTTCCATACCGGCCAGAATTCATAAACACTCAACCGATAAGTCATCACATTATAAAAAAACATTTTATATTCACTAACAATTACGCACTCATATCTATTAATACATTCAACTCATTCAAGAGCACTTCTGACTCCATCTTTAATGAGTAATCCCCACCAAAACCTAGGTATATCGCCAACCTATGCTTTGATACTAACTGTGGCGACCCGCCTTGCCAACCCCCAGAAATCGATATAAATACGCCTATTGTATAACACGCCAAACGATCAAGTGCCGGAAAGACAGATTATTGAGGGAAAGAAAGTAGGTAGAAGGAAGAAGAAATTAAAACAAAATAGAATCTCACAGCGGACTGAATAACATATAATATAAATAGTTCTTTATACAAACCCAAAACTGTAATATACATATCTCACATCAAAGTACATGAATCAATAATTACCAGCCAGGACAGTTATAACAACCTGCCCTCACAATTGCTGGTAATTTCAACAGAACACTACAGCGGAATAAAACAAGTACAAGAATACATCTCGGTCTCGAGCTCGTCTCATGAGCTCCATAGCATCCTAAACTGAACCTGTAATACTCAATCTTACCCGAGCATTATAATAATATAGCACCTGAGTCAGTCTGGAAAACCAGCGTGAGAAAACACATTCAATTTGAATTATTAAAGTTATCAAACTCCTTCCAAAATCAAAGGTATCTCGTATGACCACGCCACACATAAACACGACGGGATTTTACAGCTGAAACATTTCATGTCAAATCCTCTGATATTATAATAGTGTCTAAGTACAATTACTTATTCAAATAGCTGAAATGCTTGCATCTCACGTTTTAGCATAGTTGGGCACAATCAAAACCATACGACGCTTATTGGAGAATGGATTCCATACGAATGACTAGGCATTGGGTATCGTCTGTCACAGTGCATGTTTAGAATAGCGTACCGAGGACCATGTCGAGATCCCCTACTACACAAGACTGGACTATCCCTGACCTGGATAGACCAAATATGCTATCACCGTGGGTGTTCCCTCCCTTTTTCGAGCTCCTTCCATAATCGTAGTAATAATATCAAGGGCATCTAGAAAGGCGATAAACATACACTACTTGGGTGCTATCCACTTAGCCTTGCTGCATCTTCCCTACTTTTCAGTCATTCCCGATTGATGAGGCTAGAGGCTATGATTACATTTTAAGGAATTTTCACTTAGAGTGCTGATTGTCCTCCAATGATAATGTACTGATAGCATTCATCCATACAAGTCCGTTACGGGTTCGAACAGAGCCGAAGGCACTATTCCTCCTACATCTATTTTGGAATCACCCTCAAGATTAGTAGCGATTAGCCCTTGCACTTCACTGCTCTATCTTCAACTCCATGCTCTTGTCTTCACATCGAAAATGTACTCGTTAGATCGAAGTGGTTTTCGGATAACAAACCCAATTCAGGTCTCTTCGAAACAACATTTGATATTGCCGGTAAACTCAATCTTGGTTATTTAGAAAATAAACATACGAAAATAAGATTGGAGATCACCTACTAACCGCTAGTGGACGGATTTTCTTATCAACGTCCTAGAAGAATGAAACGAGTTTATATGTACAGTATAACACCTCGAACGGTAACTGTACCATATAATTTCCATGTTTCCTTAGAAATTTCCAAAGTCCTATTTTGGGTCCAGATTTGGTAGTTTGCTATTTAACTATCAAATAACAGTCATTCAACCAAATATTACATTTTACACTAAAAAACACTAAGTCACTCTTTAATTTAATCTTAATAGATTAAATCTCTTTATCCAAAAGTATGCAATTATCTTATCAAATTCAGTATATTCACAAATTATCTTTTCCGAAAAAAATTGAAAACCATTTAAAAATAATATGGAAAGTGCCACTACGGTATCAAACCGTGGATTCATAGCTCAATGGCTATGCCTCTATTCCAGAGAAATCTAAAACCTAACTGCAGGCACTCACTGCCTCCGATTACGCTATGCGAGTATACCATTACTTCTCGAAAACTTTATTTAAAAATTAACCCATAATATGCTTATAAATTTCCAAAATAGTTTCCAAGTTTAATCTAGCCAAATATACTTAAATAAAAGTTACTATACAAAGCCATATTAATATTTAATAATTGATCCTTTTAAAAACAGAAATGCCGATTAGTTCTTAAATGATAATAAATCTTTAACAATGACTAAAAAGTAACTAATAATAATTAAATATGCTTTAAACAATTTAAAATAATTAAATAACTAATTTTCAAAATACTTTTAATGCTTTTAAAGTTACCAAGTTAATAATTAAAAATCTCATTTTAAAACAAGCCTAAATCCTTGGTTCAAATTTCATTTTGTAAATTAGGAAATTTTGCTTGAATTCCAGTATAACCATTTTCATACTGATTTCTGACTTCACTTCTATTCTTTCGATTTATTAAAAATCTCGATTTTTAGTCCTTTATATTTTTTTGAAGTGCCACTTAAGAATTTATTATTTAAAAATCCTTTTATGACTTTTATTCCAAAATATTTTTTTCAATATCTCAAATCAGTTAAAAACCATTCCAAACACTTTATTTTAGCAAATCAATTAACCTGAATTTCCAGTTAAATATTTTACTTTAAAAATTCCTTTAGAATTCTTTTCCAGTTCAAAACATATATTATTGGCGTTTAAAGATACCAAAATCTAGGTCAAACCTACTATAGCATCCAATCAATGCAAAGTACATGATAATCTATCACCGAATTATCCAAAAAAACATATATCACTATATATATATATAATTAAATCCAACATTTTTTAGGAATCCAGTTGGATCCCTCCAACCTGTTTTTCTGCATCCACAATTGCTTCGAGGCAGAATATCGTGGTATATAGGGTCATCCGCTATTATACAGGCGTATAGGATCTCATCCGTTATATATATGCCGGAATATTAATCTCTCTAATATATATACTACTATATATAAAACATCACATTCACTGACAAAAAGATTATCAATTCAACCAATCAACCATTTCTTAATTTTAACTATTTAAAATTAAAGCCAGCAGTCCAAAATTGAGTGAGATTAACTCACATTGAGTTTTTATTATACCAAACATTCAAATTTCAAATTAAATCAAACACGTTCGATTTAACCCAAAATTTTAACTCATTCCAATTGACTCTATATCTGCTCCTACGCGTAGTATTCATAGTGGTGATTCCAATGCCGCTTGTTTCATCCGATTTCGACCTTGTATGACAAAGATACGGATTTTTAAAGGTTTGAATATAATTTATATAAATAAATTTTCTATTTTCTATTTTCTTTTAACCTTATCAAATCTTGGCCGTTGAATTCAATTAGAGAAGATCTGGCTGCATCCTCCTCTTCTCTTCTCCATTATGCTTCCGTTCGTTCAGGGTTTTGAAACCCATAGCCGCCATAAATCCTACAATTATCGCAACCAAAACATCGCCCTAGAAGACGATCGGCGACCACCACCGTATGCATCCCAACAAGCTCCACCCACGGCCAGAGTTAGGTGAAGCTCGACGCCCCTCCTTCTTGGAACCTATGCATGTACGAAAGCTAATCAGGACTAAAATTATGGTGATCTACCATGTTATTTTGATCGTAACCATCCATATTGTAGGGATCGACGAGCACTTCGATTATCATGTTGAAAGTTTTCTCTAGTTGTGTGAGGATTGGAAGAAAAACGTGCATGAGGGATGGAAGTTTTCGGCCATTGATTAATAACAACGGCGGCTACGTGATAGAGGGTAAGTGTTTACTGTGTAGGGGTATATATATGTGCAGATATGTTAATTTAATATTATTTTCAAATTTTACAAGCTTTTTCACACAAACTCCAATGGAGACGTGCCGCCTGGCGTTTGTAATGTTTTACCCCTATTCTGAACGTAATGGTATATGTTTCGAGGCCTAATTCGATGGTATATGGAAGATAGCTTTTCAGATCGAATTAAAATATTAAATTTATTTTAACTCGTTTCTATCCCGTACGACGAAACGGTAACTCCAAACGCTACGAAATTTGAAATCTAATAGTAATACACTATTACGTATCTAATGGAACTAGTTTCATTGAATTCCAAAATTATGCCCCGGAAGGCTATTTCAAGGCTCGATTAAATCGAGCGGTCTTCAAAATTGACAAAATTGCTTGAAATTTCCATTTCAAAAACTTACTAACTCCTTTATAATTCAAATAGAATTTATATCCATGTTAGAAATAATTCAGATTTATATTAAATCAAAATCCCATTATTTACGCTATTATCGTATATTAATTCCACCATCAAATTAATATATAAATTTCAAATTTATCGACTTTTAATTCCATTCAAAGTCTATTTTCATCACTCTAATTCAAAATAGATCTCAAAATTAACTTATAAATTATTTCCATTCCCATTTGACTCTAGATTCACATATTTACCTAATTTTCAAATATAAATAACTATTTACCGAATCCATTAAATCGCTATATTTGAAACCTTAAACTATTGTACTGATTCTTCCAAAATTCCCGTATTCAACATCAATTAATAATTCAAATTCAATATTTAAAATAAATTAAACAATCAAAGTTAAATGATCAAAATACTAGGTCATAACAGTCTAACTAGATCATTTGGTCTCAACTTGCAGGAATATGTCATTACCCAAAGTTTGGTGATGCTAAGAAGAAACCCCCAGAATGAAACTATCGGTTCATCGGCTTTCGGGAACAGAAGCAAGAATTTGATTGAATCTTCAGCCCTACCTTCTGGCAGCTTATGATATCTAAAGATTCACAACATCAAGGAAAAATCCACAAAGTTGAGTCATCTACGCATAAGTTTCTAGAGATAGAAACCGATACATGATTAGGGCTCGACATTGGATTTGGAAAAATTCACTCTGGCAAAAGATGATGGCTATGCGTCTTTCCAGCACATGTACCCAGAATGACATTGAATGATGATGTCAACTTGGAGGAATTCAATTACAGTCAGGAAACAGACATCAT
Source organism: Allium cepa (assembly GCA_030765085.1). Taxonomy (NCBI): domain Eukaryota; kingdom Viridiplantae; phylum Streptophyta; class Magnoliopsida; order Asparagales; family Amaryllidaceae; genus Allium; species Allium cepa. Next base: position 328,643,747 of record CM060940.1, read on the forward strand.
TGAAAAAATATAAGCTTGGAATCAAGGAGCAAAGTCCGTAGTTTCTAGAGAAAGGAGCCATATGTCAATCAAACTGGCGTAATCGAACGTATTGCCTAGGAGACCTAGTCTTCCGAAAACATGTAGACATGGTATTCAAAAAAATCGGCCCTGTAGGTTAGGGAAAATACACCAACCCTTTATTGAAACGAACTCAATTGAGCATGAGTAAGTTTTAGCTACAAAACTGGCTAGACCAAGCTACCTCATAGTTCTGAAAAAAGCTATGAAATAGAATATGCCGAAACGACCGCAGAAGTATTACTTACATGTAAAGAATTACAGTAAACAAGTATGCGGAACATGAACACAAGAGGTGCAACAGCGAGAAAAAGTAATGCTCGGAATAGAGCAATTCAAACAATTGTCCCTGAAGACAGAGGCTGGTGTGTAGGTTGAATTCCAAAAAATGCAAAGGAAGGATAATCGCAATCGAACATGTCATGTGCTAGTTTCTGAAGACTGAAACTGTGCCTGATCGAACTTCAACCACAACTCTACAAGAGCAGCTGTATCTTGTAATTTAACTGTAATCCCAATATGACAGGAATAATAAGTGCAGTCTAAGTTGTGAAGGTCCCAGCTTTGGGAGGAGTGGAAGTCCCTCCGTCAGACTAAAGATTGGATGACTGAAAAGTCATTTTCAACAATAAAACTTGGCATTCAACCCTGTCGTGTATGTTTTGCTTTAAATAAGATCCTCGTATAACCAACACCCGGAATCCAAGGGAAGTCGGTGTATGTTGACCAGTCGGGTTCTAAGCGTTGACTGGGGCAGATGAAGTGTGTTATCTACATGAGAAGAGTCCAGTATCTCGAATACTGCACAACGAATAATCTAGTGTAGATACCTTGCTTACATTTGAAAAACAATCCATATCATCCACTGAAATTATATTTTTAATACTTATCCATTATTGATCAACGATCGATGACGGAGCGGCTGTCCGAAGCGACGCGAGAAGCGTTCTTTTCAGGACCATTGGAGTACATAAAACGAGAAGAGCGATATGATTAAATCATCCACTATATTTGATTTTGAAATATATCTCGACATTAGAATTCAAAATGGCAACAGGAACTTAACCAAGTCCTTGAAAAGAAACGGTTAAAGATAAAGAGCAAGACTTCGCTTCAGAACAGCGTACAATCATTCGTGATAAAACATAGCTTCACCGTCGGTTGAGCTAAAACTATATAAGTCGACTCCAAACCTACCTCGTGCCACTTACCGATATAAACCCTTGTGTAAATTGTGGTACAAAGATTGCATCGTCAATACCAGGAATTGAAATTCAGATCAAAATTAAAAACGAATGGCTATCAGAAATCAGTCAATTGAAAACAACATCTTGAGACGGACTCCAAGGATTCACTGAAATTCCTAGAATAGTAATACAAAACTTGTCTTATTTTAGAGCACACTTTGTTTCCAACGAAAGCGTACTCTAAGGGGCAAATGTTAACTGGGTTTTTAACCCAGCAGAATTCAACAGAAGTTAGAACATCCAGACTAAGCCAGAACCAGAACGATTTGAAACTTGAACAAAGCATCTAAAAGAACAAGCCAATGGAACTTAAAAGAAACAAGCCAAAAATCCACCAAGTAGATGCATTGCTGGCGATCCATCATCCATGGACCGCTGACGATCCAAAAGGAAGAATCATGAATTTCCAAAGCCTCTTACATCATGATCTACTACCTCTTCTAGGAATACTTACCAAGTTTCATAGCATTTCGAGCAGCGTAGTTGAACAAGTAAAAACTCATCTGATTTAAGCTGTTTACTCACCTTTTGACCAAAGCAACTAACTTAAAATGAACCTAGAGAACTTATATAAAGTCGGATTGATTTGCAAGTTCGGGAGAACACTTAGAAGACATAAAAGAAGGCACTCACCAAAAATGAGTTTGATTGGATAAGGCTAGATGGATCGCTAGCAACCTAACTAGATGGATCGCTAGCAAACTAAATAGATGGATCACTAACGATCCATGTAGATTGGGCCCAACCACTTTAAATTTTTAGGGTAGCTCCCAAACACCCTCTAGAGTGTATCTACAAAGTTTTATCTGATTTCATTAAGTTTTGAGCGAGTTATGGATGATTCTTCTAGATCAGATGATCCGTGAAGGCCGATGATCAAACAAACTCCAAACGACTTGATATTTGGATAAGGCATTTAAATAGAAGATAGAAAGGCAACCAAACTAAGATCATTCAAAAATATTCTAAATGAATGGATATCTAACGATCCATCCCCTATGAATAGCTAGCGATCCATCAAGATAGGTCGAATCACCCTCAAACTTTCCGAGCTCCTTCGTAGCACTAAGTAAAGGCTTCTGGTAGAGAAATATACTTAGTTGATGGATGCTTAGCGTTCCATAGAAATGTCTCAAATCAGATTTATTTAAGATTTTTGATGATGACTTGGCATAACAACCGAACTCTTGTGCACCTAAACTTCTAGCCCAAGTGCCCTCCAACTCCTATAAATTCAATCCTACCTGCAAAATAAACAAAATCTTCTGAATTGGCTGCTAGAACTGTACAGAGATTATTCTTCACTCTCCTCCTCCCATGCAATAGCCGTATAGGGGTTCACTGTGATTCTCCAGTGAAATCTTGCACTTATAATTTTATCTAACTTAGAAAATTCAATCATATTGTAATCCGATTCAACTTGTAACAACAGTCAGTTAATAGAAAGTTATAAAGTGGATGTAGGCTCCATTAACAGCTGAATCACTATAAAAAACTTCTTTTCTTTTTACTATTCTTCTCTTTTTACATTTATTCTCTATATTATTGCTCTATAAGAATAGGGTTGATGTTTTCACACTCAATCCAGGGTGTTACTCAATTTTTTGGGTTAACACAGGATATGCAACAGAGCTATGTGGTCAGCTACTATTAGAGGCGGCCTTCCCATTCTAGATTGTTCATATTTGAATTATTTTGCGCACAAACACCATGGTAGTATATGGCCTCTGTGTCGAAAATGGATGGGGTAAACTGGTTCGCCATGTTAAAGGGGCAGCCGGCTCTGTATAGCAGGGGTACAAGAAGTTCATGTCAGAATTCGGTGTATTTTCTAGTGGTGTACCATCGGAAGGTAGTCCCTTACATTACCATAGTATGGAATCCAATCTTTAGTATGTGCCTTTATGGTTTTTGATTTTAGATCCAAGCATGCAAAAATTTACTATGGTAGAAATTTCGGCTATTATGATATGTATTTGAATCCTTAGACATTATTATAATATCATTGGATTCTATATACAAAAGTTTTGGTTATTGTAAGGTAAAAACATGTCCATGTTTATGTGCGGTGTGGTCTTACGAGATTCCCCTGATTTAAAGGTTTTTATATGTTGAAGACTTATTTTTTTCCTCACACCAGACCTATGTCTAACCCAGAGTTTATTTTCTTTTCCTAAACTCTTGAGTGCTCAAATTTGAATGCACTGCCAAGTAGTTTAGGTTTTTCCATAGATTTACCTTGGAGGAGCTTGAAGCAGGTAGCTTCATCGATGACTAGTTATTTTTCTTATTTCCACAATATTATACGTATATTGTATCTGTTGATAGGGACAGACTGTTATAACTATCCTATGGTACAATTTGTATTAGTATGATCTGATGTAACAATTTTGAAATGCATTTATAATATATTATATTGAGCAATATATATTGTTCCGTTGCATTATGAGATTTTGTATTGTTTAGATTCTTTTCTTTGTTTGGCCCCTAATGACCTGTCTTTTGAATGAATAAACGATCGACACACGTATACCGAGTATGTACTAAGTGTCGGCGGATCGTTACATCTGGACTATTTGAAGATGGTTAAAGAAAGGAAGAAAACCACTTCATTCATTTCTTGACGTATGTATATAATTTAAAATTATTTTGCAGTCAATAAGTTATCTTAGATTTTAGGTGTTGAGTATAAAATTCATATTTGGAATTCACAAAGACTTAAGGATAAATGACACATGGGCAAGGGTGAAATGAATCTTCAAGTCATTAATGGATCTATTACAGATGCAACTATGGTGGAGATTATCACCTTGTTGGAACTGGGCCAGCTCTTAGTGAAAGAAATGTGTGAATTTCAAAAAAATCTGTTTTGGATCTTTATTGCGCAAATGAAGTCTAATTTATTTAGGACATTTCTAAATTACTTTTAAATAAAACCATTATTTTATTTAAGTTTATAATATAATTTTATATTATGTAATTAACAATATATATATATATATATATTTGTGTGTGTTTGTATGTTATAAACACATACACACACACACACATATATATATATATGTCTGCGCATATTTAACTTAGCAATCCATGCAAGGTTTGACATTCCCGTATATAAGTGTTGGGATTTCTACTGCAACAAACATGTTCATCCCATTAGCATACAAATTTATCACTTAAATGTATGCTTATGTGCTTTAATTTTTATACGCAAAATATTACAAATATATATATATAATGAATTTATAAAATGTATACATAATTTATATTGTGTGTGTGTGTATATGTAAATAAATGCTACATCATACTATAAATAAGACTAAAATTTATTTATTTATTTTATTATAGAAAATGAAAATAATTTTTTTACAAAATATGTATACATATACTTAAAAATAATTTGATAATAATACATAAATAAATAAATGTTATATATTATATATACACATCAGATAATGTTCACGGCAAAATAGTTTTTTTATTTTATTTTAAATATTTGTTAGATTTAAAATTTCCTATGAAAATTTTAAAATTAAATAAAAATATTTTAGAAAATAAATTTTTTTATTTTAATTTATATTATAAAACTGCGAAAAATATTTTAACATTTAAAATATTTGCTTATATATTGTAATTTAATATTAAATTTTAAAGTTAATTATTAATTTCTACAAATGCATGTATATATATTTTTAATTAAAAAATTAATTTTTAACCTAGCAAAAACTTATTAGGTGTGAAATTAATTTTATAAAATTTAAATTATATTTAATATAATATATTTATTTATTTATTGATTTATTTATTTGATTTGATTTAAATCATATTAAAATAATATATATTAAATAATTTTCTTTTGCCGAACATCTTTTAGGTCAATAACTATTTAAATAAAAAAATTAAAACATATTTTGTATAATATAATGTTTAAAATTTAAATATATGAAACTTATATGAATTAAATAATATCAAATTTATTTTAAATTGATAAATTTATTTATTTTGCCATAAGTACTAGGTATGTAAATATTGGATGATTTTTTTATAATTATATAAGCACACAAGTAAACAACCATTATATATATAATGATATTTCAATATGCTAGATTCATCACATACTAATCCAAACATCATATGATATAACATTGATTTATATTTGCAAATCAGAAACACACCATCACCAAAGACTATCAAATACATGAAAATGAAGATACGAGCTCTTTTGAATCCTATTTCAATCCCTAAGGTGCTAACCTCAAATTATTGACCACCAGCTATCTAGCTTCAAATTTATTTGATTTAAGCTTGAAAATGGATGAGATGAGGGGAAAGGATTTTAGCCAGTACTAAGGTGGATAGAGGAATCAAAAAATAGTTTAAAGATGAGGGTAATGATCCAAAGAGGAGAGGTTATAGAGATAAAGTGTTATCAAGATCCCCTCTTTCTCTTACCCATTCTCTATCATTTATCATATCAAAACTCATCTAAACCCAAGCCATTAGCCATTATATGGCCACCCCGTACCTGACCTATTATGGTCGAAATCCGCTTGCCCCGCGTGGGTTTCGGATCCATTATTAGCCCGATCATTATTTATCGCATTTAAATCCAATTTAAATGCGTGTTGGTATCATATATCGATATATATATATATATATATATATATATATTACTGTTATAAACATATTAATATTGTTTAGTGCATGTTAAAGACCTCTAGCTCAAGTGGTTAGAGGTACAACGCTTTAGACAAAGGTTCTAGAGATCATGGGTTTGAGCCTTTGAGACATCATAATGAGTGCTCTACTTGAATTAAGTATCACTTTTACTATCAAAAAAAATATTTTTAATGCATCAAATAAAATTTTATAATTAATATTTCACAAATATTAATTAATTTATAATAATGAAAAATTAGTTAAAATATTTAGTTAAAGGAGTATTCAACATTTCGGTAGTGTGACTCTGTAGGAGTAAACTCGGTCATCGGTAAATATCAAACTGTTCAAATATGAACGTTCAAACTTCACTTGGATGATGGTGTGACATTTTGGCCAATTTCGTCGCTTGCTTGGTTTTAGTAAAGTCCAATTCGGTTTTGGTAAAGTTCAAACTACAAAATTTCCTTTGAATTAGTCAATTTGAAGGGAAGGCTGCAATTTGAAAATTTAATTGGGGAAGAAGAATAGTGTTTTAGGAAAAAGGTTAACTTTTGTATACTTTTTACCACTTAGAAGTACAGGAGAAGGTTCCTCGGTCAATCAATTTAGACAAGCAATACAAAAACTTCACTTCAGTAGATCAGTTCTGCGTTCGACTCCAACAAGCCCACTTTTACCCTTTCGTCTAAGATGGAATGTAAACAATTACCCTCCACTTAAGTCAAAAGTAGGCACGGTGTTGAAGGGAAGAGGGGTGAAGGGATGGAGAGGCTGCTTCCTATGCTTTCGAATAGAAACATAATTTCTTTCGAATATGTTGAAGGGGGGTCCTTCATATTATAAATGACCAAAAATTTTATACTCAAGAAGAGGTTTCGAAGGGGATCTTTGAAAGTTTAAACCTTCAAGAGAATTATTTTAAATGTTTTCCAAAAATATTCTTTAGAACCTTTCGATTAGGTCGAAATGTAGGAGAGGAAAAGGAAGGGGTTACTTCCAAACCTTCCCATTGTTTTAAAAGTTAAGTTTTTAATGCCTTCGAAAGCCATGCTTTCAAAGGAAATGTATGCTTACGATTCAGAACTTCAAAAGGAATGAAGTCGAAGGGAAGCTTCTGACTTCGTTCTGCTTTATGTTTTATGTACCTTTGAATGGGATATTTAAAGGAAAGGTTAAGCCGCCAACTTGTACCATTCGACTAAGTCAAAAGGTGCGCCCTAACCCTTCCGACAAAGTCAAAGGGTAGGGATGTTTAGAAAAAGGTGGAAGGCTTCCGAAGGGGCCATCTTTGGATGTTTTATTGCTTTCGAAGAGGGTGTCTTCAATGATTTCGAAAGGTTTTGAGCTTCATTGCTTTTGAAAAGTTTATAAGTGGTTTTATAGGGGGGATACCCCAAGCTTTTGACAAGGTCAAAAGGTAAAACCTTTCGACTAGGTCGAAAAGAAACCTTCCGACAAGGTTGAAAGGCATGATTATGCAGTGCTTTTAAAAGATAGGTTTTCGAAGGGGCTAACTTTGAATACTTATTTTCTTTCGAATGGGACTTCTTCGAAGGGTTTTAAAGGGCTGTTTTAGCCATTTTTCTTAAGTAAAACTTTGCTAATTTGAAGGGGTTGCTTCGAAGGGTTGTAGCATAAAATACTTATCTTGGTTGGAATACGTAAGGGGATTCCTTATATAAATTGGATGTTATTAAACCTTGGGGACACCGAGGTGGGTTTAATATTTTCGATACATAATTTGGGCTTACAAACAGAAATTGCTTTTGAAAATAAACATTGGGGATGTCAATGTGTTTTATTTAATTTAACCTAATTGGGGCTACCAATGGGAATTGGTTAAACATGTGGTATACCTGGGAAAAATAACTAATCATGGGGATCATGAATTTTTATAAATAATCATGGGGATCATGATGTTTTAATTGGCCAAGTGTTGGGCTCTTGATAAACCTAGGAAAATCATGGAATGTGCGGTTTAGCCCATATTAAATTTCTAAAGTAAAGAATGTTTTGGCAGAGGCGGTAAGTCTTGGAATTTGGCACCCAAGGGTTCATAGTCATCCTAGAAAAACTATAGAGTATGTGGTGGATAGCCCACGCTAACTTTTATAAACAAATGTACGATGGATAATCTGCATTTATTTTGATAAATTTAGGACGGATAGTCCTATTAAATTATGACTGATAGTCATTTTTAAAGGTTTTAGAGGGGGACTCTAATAAATTTATTTTAGATAGGAAATCTAAATTTTTTCGTTTAGATGGCATATTTAAGGAACGGGTAATCCAATATATATATATATATATATATATATGATTTATGGCTTTATTTGATATTATGTTAAACTAATTATTTTGTGTGCATGGGCATAGTAAACGATTTGCATGTTTTGTTTGGATACTAGTAAGGGGAAAACCCATTCTGCTACGCAGCGTGGTCTCACTAGCTATCTATTTATGATAAGAGATGATAAGGGATTATTCATACCAGACTTATAGTCTGTCTCGAAGTTTGTGTTTCTCCACAACTCTCGGTACTCAAAATTAATTTTAGTAGTCTGAGAGTGGGAGACTCAGATTTTTGGACGAACAAGCTTTCGGAGACATGTAGAAGGCAGTGTTAGTTATATAGGAGCTATTTTTTCTTTCCACTGTGATGTACTAAGAACTGTAAAGTTCATATTTATTAGTTCTCTGATCATCATAAGGGGACATCTTCATATGTCGCTCTTTTCGAATTTAGTACATGTATATGTGATCTGAACGTGGTTAGCATCTGGGATTATATAATTAAATCTTAAATTGAAATTCATAAGAAATGAGAATTTCTATTTTATTGAAGTTTAAAAATTTTCATATTCTTGTGTTTCTGTGTTGCCAATAGTTTTAAGCTTTCGATTTTAGTCGCTCAAAAATAACACCTATGGATGACTACAGCATCCGGAGCAGTTAGTTTTGAGTCTCCGAAAGCGGGATGTTACAAGTTGGTATCAGAGCATGGTTTATGTATTTAAAAGGAATTTACACCTTAAAAGATTTGTAAAGCATAATCTAATGAATCTAAAATATAGTTGGGCTTGATTAAGCGTTATAGTAACATATGTGTACTTTGCTATAAATACTTAAGTATGTATTCCCCACTCTCTTAGATCGTTCTTCAATATCTTACCGAGATTGGATTTTAGGTAGTAGGAAAGTAAGATATGAAAGCAGGAAACGGAAGAGTGAATCAAGGTGGAAGACGCATCGCAACAAGTAGAAATGTTAGACCCAATACTAGGAGCAACCAGGCTCGACTGGCAAATGCAAACTCAGATGCAAATGCCAATGTTTGTGCTGAGATTCCGCCCGTTGATATGGGGATAATGTATCAATTCTTCATGAATATGATGCAAGCTGGAGCAGTTGCGGGAGTGGCTGTAGGGAATATTGGAGGAGCTAATCCGGTGTCCCCAATTGGCAATATTTATGCCAAGCCGAGCAGGGATTACGCCAGTCTTGGAGGGAAGCCTTTTTTGGGAACTGAGGATGCAATAGGAGTGGATAACTATACTATTGCATTGTGAATGGATATTTGTAGATCTTGGCTTGACGGATATGCAGAAGAGAAGACTTGCGTCAAGGCAATTTCAGGGAGCAGCGTTGTTTTGGTGGAACAGAGTTACCGTAAAAGAGCCAGAGGAAGACCTGGCTAGGGCTGATTTTCAAAGGAGGTTCGAAAGAGGTTCGAAGAAAGATTTCTATCTGAGGTTGCCAAGTCAGTGTTGCTAAGAAGTTTGTAGATTTAGTCTAGGAGGATAAATCGATGATTGAATATGCTACAGAATTTGATGTACTGCCCCGTTATGGATATGCTACTATGGATACAGTCATTCGAAGGAATCATAAGTTTATCAAGGGGTTGAATCCTGAGATCGCCAAAGCAACCATGCCAAACCTTCAGGATCTATTTCATATTGTTGTCGAGATGGTTATTCGGAATGAAGAGATGCTTTCTGCTTTTGGAAAAGGGAAACCAACCGAGGTTCAGAATTTTTAGGGTAAGAAGTGGAAGTTCTTTAAGAAGAAAGGTGCTCGGTCGGAGGTAGCAGCTAAGAAGAGTAAGGCTGATATTGTTTGTTACAAGTGTGACAAGAAGGGGCACTATGCTAATGAGTGTCGCTCGGGTGATGGAAGAGCATTTGCAGTGAGGTTGAATGTGAAGTGCTATAACTATGGCCAAATGGGGCATTATAAGGACAAGTGTCTCGAGGTTGCTAAGGCTGGAAGGGGAAAGGTCTTTGCATTGGAACCATCATCCTCTAGACCAACGACTGTTGAGAAAGGATAAGCTGTGATGATGGAAGGTATGCTTATGATTCATAGTGCTCTGGTTAGGATACTATTTGATACCGGTGCATCGCACTTATTTATATCTCAGTATTTGGTAGATTGCTTATGTCTAGAACCTTTATACCTTATTACTCCCTTAAGGATTGCGAATCTTATAGGAGGGTATGCAACTCCGGGTATGAGATATGACCAGTTAGAACTTGATTTTTTAAGTCATACGTTTGCATGCAGTTTATATGTTTTTGATTACGTGGGTATTGGGATCATATTGGGTATGGATTGGTTAGATAGATATGGCGTAAGGATATTTTGTCAAGAGGGGGAAATATCGTTGAAGCACCCTAATAGCCATAACCGAATTATTTACTCGATAAGGAGTAAAATATGTGTTATAGGGTGCCATGGGAACGAAAGCACAGTTGAAGCAGGTTTATGTTACAAGAGAGTTTGCGGATGTGTTTGAACCTGTTTTGGGCTTGACGCCGAAGAGAGCGATCGAGTTTCAGATATATCTCATACCGGGTGTTGAACCCATACGTAGACCACCTAGCATGATGTCACCAACCGAGATGAAGGAATTGAAGGTGCAGCTGGTGGAATTGGAATTTCATCCGGACAAGCAGTTTGCCTAAGGGAATGGCCATGGTATTCGTGAAGAAGCCAGATGGGTCGTTAAGGATGTGTATTGACGATCGTACCCTGAACGAGAGGACGACCAAGAATAGGTATCCTTTCTTGAGAATCGATGACTTATTCAATCAGAGCCAGAGTGTTTTCTCAACTGGATTTGGCGACAGGTTTCCATCAGTTAAGAGTGTGAGAGGATAGCATTCCTTTGACGGCGTTTAGGACCAGATATGGGTCTTAAGAATGGTTGGTTATGCCATTCGAGCTTACTAATGCTCCAGCTTTCTTTGTGGATTTGATGAACCGGGTTTTCCAAGAGCCCTTGGATAGGTTCGTGTTGGTTTTTATTGATGACAATTTGGTATATTCTAAGAATGAGAAGGATCATGCAGATCATCTTAGAATAGTTTTGGAGACACTAAGGCTACTCGGCCGAAAACGAAGTTCTCAAAGTGTCATTTCTGGAAGAATGAAGTGAAGTTTCTTGGTCATGTAGTTTCCGAGGAAGGTTTAGCAGTTGATCCTGATAAGATCGAAGCTGTTAACAATTGGAAAAGACCAGAGACGATAAGTGAGATTAGAAGCTTTCTTGGACTTGCAGGTTACTACCGAAGCTTCGTTAAGGATTTCTCACAGATAGTGGCATCCTTGACTATGCTAACCAAGAAGGACGTAAAGTTTGTTTGGTCAGACAAAAGTGAGGAGGCGTTCCTTAGATTGAAACATTTGTTAACCAATGCGCCCGTGTTAGTAGTTCCAAATAGGAACCAGGGATTAGTATTTTACATCGATGCATGTGGTATTGGCTGAGGTGTTATGCTAATGTAGAATGGAAAGGTTTCCTATGCTTCTAGACAGCTTAGATCGCATGGAGTGAGATACCCGACTCATGATTTGGAGTTGGCAGTGGTAATCTTCGCATTGAAGGTGCGGAAACATTATCTTTCGGGAGAAAGGTTTGAACTATTTATGGATCATAATTCTCTACGGTGTTTATTCTCTTAGAAGGAGCTAAACATTAGACAGCAGAGATGGTTGGAGTTTGGTGCAGCTTATGATTTTAGCATCAAGTATACACCGAAAAAATGAATTAAGGTGGCGAATGCGCTTAGTGGGAAACATCAAAATGTGGTGTTAGCTATGTTGGAAGAATGGAAAGACTTGGAAGCACTGGCTGCATGTAGTGTGCAGCTGAGGTCGACTGCTGGATCTAGTCGGAATATCGCCATGATGTTTTGTTTGGAACTTCGACCAGTTCTGATCGTACAAATTGCTTTTAGGTCGAAAGAAGATCCAGTATTAGCGGAGGGATTAGAAGTGTGACGACCCAGAATTTCTGGATATTCGAAATTAAAATATTTAATTAATTTTAAATATTTGAAAGCTAGTTTAACTTGAATTTCAAATATCATTGTTTATTTGACAATTAAATTTTTGAATTAAATTATTGGAAATTAGTTAGAATAATGAATCTTTGTTTTTACGTTGATTAAAAATATTTCAAAGGGCTTGGAAAATTTATAATTATAATACTAGAGATGATAGAAGTTTTAAATTTTAATTTGAAAGTGTTTTGTTCGGTTTTAAAGTTTAAATTGATATTTAAAAATAGCCCTCCGAGGCACATTTTCGGATTTCGACGAAACCAGTTCCATTAGATCCATAATAGTGTTCTATTATCGGATTTCAAATTTCGTAGTGTTTTGAGTTGTCGTGTGATCGTACGGTAGGTAAACGTGCTGAAATTTGTATCGAAATTCAATAGAATAACTGAGTCCATGAAGCTTTCTTCTCCATGCGATCGAGATGCGACTCGAAACCTTTTCCATTGCGTTCAGAATAGAGGTATGACCTTATAAACGCCTAGCAGCACACCTCGATAGGATGTATACATTTTAAGCTACGACCTCAAGACGATTTAAATTTAAATATAAATAATATATAATTCAAACACTATAGCAAACAGACACATAAAGAAATTTGAAACACGTGTTCTCCAAGGTTTAACACGCGTCTAAAAAAGGGGGAAAGAGAATGGTCGAGCAATTAAAAGAAATAAATCCGTTCGTCCCCTCCTAGCTTCATTTTTCCCAAACCGAATTCACGATTTTAATAGCCGAAGCCTCCTTAAAACAAATGTGAAAACAGAGCAAAAATTTAGTGGCTCCAGTTCGCAAAGGTATCAGAAGATGAGAAATGAATTGGTCGCCGAGCACTCGCGCAAGGAAAACTCAAAATATCCATGACATTTGCGATGAAACCCCTCAAATTTCTTTAAATTCCAACAGCATCAATAATGAAGATGGAACGATAGATCCATACTACACTGCAGCTCTCGCTTTTGAAAGATGCTGAGTTCGAGTAGGAACAAGCGATTCAGTGGATGCGTGGGTTTTTAGTGCAGCTTCGAGAAAAGGGGTTAAGAGATTCGTGGTGGCTATGGCATGGGGAGGGCCGCTCGAGTGGTGGGGTCTGTGCGTCGCGATGGCATTCGCCGGTGGAAGGCATGCGTGGATTTGGGTCACGGTGGCGACGAGGGGCTAGTCGAGATCGTTTGTGAGGCCATAAGGTGTAGACAGTTTACTCATTTCAAGTTAATTACTGTTTTTATTTTTACAGATAAGAATAATAATGTTTTATAGTTAGAAATATATATAAAAGAATTACATACGTACTTTAGAAAATAAATATACATTTTTAATTTTACTAATTTATCAATATACTAAGGAAATAATTTGTTTAACTGGTTAATCAATTATTTTGGTTACCAAAGATAATTTATTAAAGGAAATCAGTTTAAACCAAATCATTAGTTAATTGAATTTTAAAATGGTAATTAATTGTTCGATTTTTTTCGAATATTGATAAACTGTATAAATATTTATACTTGTGGAGAATCAAGCCGGTGTGGATCGGATTGCAAATTTATGGTCAAAGGTGAGTTAATCTCACTCATTTGGATTACCCTTTAAATTTAAATAGTTAAATTTAAATTATTTAGTTGAATGATTGAATTGACTGGATGTGATATTATCTATAATAGTATATATATGTTGGAGTGATTGATTCCCGCATTATATAGCGGATTAGACCCTATGTGCCCCTCATAATAGCGGATGACCCTTTATACCGCGATATCCCGCTTTGAAGCGGGATGGGTATTTTATTCGTTGACCAACATCTGTGGATGCAGGGAAACAGGTTGGAGGGATCCAACTGGATTTCTCAAAACGTTGAATTTATTTTATATTCAGCGATGTGATTTATGTGTTAATTTGTGATGATTTTATTGATTATATTGAGAATTGAAATTTATTGAATACTATGGCTTGGTTGAATATATTGGTAGTTAAGAGAATGAAAAATATATAAGTTTGTATTTTTAAAAAGAAATAAAAAGGGAAATTTTTAAGTAAAGTAATATAGTGAATTTGGGTAAATTAAAGATTGAATTTGAAACAAAATTATAAAATTTGATTTTTAAATTCTATTAAATAAATTCGAAGTATGGAATAAAGATGGAGATTTTTTAAATAAATGAAACTAAAAGAGTTTTGGAGACTTAAGTGATATTGGCCAAAAATTTAAAGGATTTCATTTTCAAATTTTTTTGATTTAAATGTTTGGGACGAAGTTAAGGGTAGAATTTTGAACGAGGTATGAAATGCATATTTCAGTTTAAAATAAGATTTTTAAATCATAAATATAGAAGTAAATCTGAAATTAATAGGTTTTGAAATAAAAATTGAATAAGTAAGGGAATTTATTTTTAAATAGAGTAAATTTTGGAAATCGATTTGGAAATTTATTAAGTGTTTGAAACTATGATTTAAAAGGAGGATGAGACAATGGAATTTATAAACTGGGTTTATAAAGTGAAATAAGATATCAGTGGATATTTGAAAGAATAAATTCACGATGGGAATTTATAAAGGAATGGGTAATTTGTTTCAAAAATAAATGGTGGTTTATTTTTAAAAGCGTGGAAAAGAAAATTTACGGATTGGGATGTGAATTGGGATAAATCGAGAAGGATTTATTAACCGATTGAGTGGACTATTTTGGAATGGAAAGTGTATTTTCCCTGAAAAACCAAGTATGTTTTTCAAAGTAGCCTTAAGTATAAATTAAAAAATTTAAAGTTGTTTTTAAAAAGAATGTTTTTGGAGAAATTATTTTCTTAAATTGTTTAAAAAAATTTGAAGTAAATATTTATTAAGTTAATCATAGAAGTGATTATTTTAAAGATTTAACTAGTATTTGATTTGAAAGATGGTTATTTAATAATTATAATCTATCTAATAATTTATTTTAAATTAGTTGAGCTTAAGTTTTACATGAGATATTAGTATAAAATTTCTTAATGAATATTTTAAATAAAGTATTTTAGGTAGTTTTTATATTAAATATTTTAGAATATATATTTTTGGATAAAGTTATTTAAATTATTTTAAAATCTAAAGTATTTAGACTTGGTGATTTTCAGTGGAAATAAACAATATTTGAAAATTTATTCCATGAGAGAAAAGTAATTTGAAAACTATTTTCAAAGGGTTGAAGCGTAGCAAATATCTTGTAAAGATATTTTGAAATAAATAATTTGGAAAATTATTTAAAGTCTGATGGTTGTTTGTGAATGTTATTTGATAGTTAAACAACCGACTATCAAAACTGGCCAATGCTCTGGTCATTTCGAAGGGACCATGATCGGGATTTATTTCCCAAAAACCACTTTGATATGTTTGAATGTTTTCATGAGGAAGACAAGAGCTTGGGGACGAAGATGGAGCAGCGAAGTGTAAGGGTTAATCGCTACTAATCCTGAGGGTGATTCCAAAATGGATGTAGTAGGAGTAGTGCCTTCGGTTCCGTTCGGTCCGAAACGGACTTGTATGGACGAATGCTATCAAAACATCGTCAGGAGGGCGATGAGCATTCTAAGTGAATGTGTGCTAAAAAGGTAATGCATAGCCTCGAGCCTCATCAACCGGGAATGGCTAAAACAGAGGAGGTGCACACAAGGCTATGTGGCTAGGAACCAATTAGGGTAAGATCATTCCTGTCTAGATGTCCCTTTTTTTCGGCTGTGTGGACGGTTGCTGATCCCAACCCTGTGGTGATCTTATTTGGACTATCCAGTAAGTGGTAGCTTCGGTCTAGTGTAGCAGGGGATCAGGGTGGATCCTCTGTACGGTGATCTAGACCACGTAATGTGACGGGCGGTACCCTAGTATCCCTGCCATTGATGGAAATACATTCACCTACGTGCCTTTACGGTTTTGATTGTAAAACATAATATTGCTGGAATTTAATAATGGTAACAATTTTAGCTATTTGAGTAAGTATTTGTATATAGACACTGTTATAATATCAGAGGATTTGATAAGAAATGTATCGGTTATCGTAAGGTAAAAACCCGACATGTTTATTTATTGCATGGTCTTACGAGATATCTTTGATTTCAAAGGATTTTGAAATTTTTAATAATCCAATTGAGTGTGTTTTTCTCACTTTGGTTTTCCAGACTGACTCGAGTATTGTTTTATTATAATGCTCGGGTCATACTGAGTATTATAGAGTATAGATTCGGATAGACTGCTATGGAGCTTAGGAGACGAGCTGGATGGCGAGACGTATCACACGTATTTGATAAATATTCCATTGTGTATAATTCACTGTATAGTCAGTTTGTGAGGACAGGTTATGAAAACTGTCCAGTTGTGTGCTATAAATTTTGTTGTACACTGATGATGTAATGTATAAACAGATATAGTTCGTTTGTTTAAAGATTAGTCATTTATCTTTTATATATTGTTCCACTGCGATGATGAGATTCTGATATTGTTTCTATTTCTTCCTCTATCTCCTTCTCCTTTAACCCTAACGGTCCATTTTTCCAGCATTCGATTGTCCAGTATTTAATACAGTGGACGTATTGATGTCGATTTTCGGGCGTCGAAAATTTGGGTCGTTACAAGAAGGTTAGATACTAGAACCGAGAATTGATGACTTAAAGCATTTTATTCTTGACCACAGGAGTTGGTTGAGAAAGAAGGAATGCTATATGTTCCGAATGTTGGAAACCTTAGGAAGGAAGTTCTTAAGAAATGTCATCGATCGAAGTTTACACTTCATCCTGGTGGAACCAAGATGTATCAAGATATGAAGAGAAGTTTCTTCTGGGAAGGAAAGAAGAGGGATGTTGGCTTATGGGTAAAACAGTGTTTAAACTGTAAGCAAGTAAAAGCCGAACATCAGAAGCCAAGTGGTTTTCTTCGGCCTTTGGATATTCCAGTTTGGAAGTGGGACTCGACATCAATGGATTTTATTAACGGGTTTCCAAGGTCAAACTGGGGTAATGAAAGTATATGGGTCATAGTGGACAGATTGACGAAGAGTGCCCATTTCATTGCGATAATGTCAACCAGGATGACACCTGTTTTAGCTAAGTTGTTCATTAAGAACAAAGTTAGACTATATGGAATTCCTGGAAGTATCCCTAGTGATAGAGATGATTTCTTTACTAGCGAGTTCTGGAAGAGCCTTCATAGTGTGTTAGGCACCAAGCTCAAGATGAGTACCGCATATAATCCTCAGATGGATGGGCAAACAGAGAGAGTCAACAAGGTACTGTAAGATCTGTTGAGAGCTTGTGTGTTGGATTTTAGTGGTTCTTGGGAAAATCACTTGCACTTAGTGGAGTTTTTCTATAGTAATATTTATCAGACATCTATAGGAATGGCGCCTTTTGAAGCTTTGTATAGAAGGCTATGCAAATCACCAGTATGTTAGTTAGAGATCGGAGACAGATTGGTCTTTGGTCCAGATTTGGTGAGAGAGGCGACAGAAAAGATCGAGTTGATACAGAAAAGAATGAAGGAAGCTCAGTTTGGGTAGAAGAGTTACGCAGACCACTGACATGAGGACATAGATTTCTCGGTTGGAGATAGAGTTTTCATCAAGGTATCACCAATGAAAGGCGTGGTTCGGTTCGGGAAGACCTGGAAGCTAGCAATGAGATATGTCGGATCATTTTCTATATTAGAGAGGATTGGAAGACTCGCATACCGAGTAGATTTACCAAGCAGTTTGGTTAGGATCCGCACTGTTTTTCATGTTTCTCATCTTAGGAAGTATGTTCATGATCGAGAAACTACTATCGCTCTGATGGCACTGGAGGACTTTGTGGTGGAACTGGATATGACTTTTGTGAGGCAACTAGTTCATGTTGTGGCAAAAGATGATAAGAGGCTAAGGAACAAGAAAGTCAGGTTGGTGAAAGTTCAGTGGAGCGACAACATGGAGGACTGTACTTGGGAGACAAAAGACAGGGTTATGGCTACTTTTCCTCAACTGTTTTAGATGGTATGTTCTATATAGGGTTTATATAGAATTTGGTAGGTTGGTTATACTATCTTTACTTGCATGGGCTATATGCCTGTTGTTGTGTCCTTACTAGAATTTCATGGACGAAATTCTTTAAAAGGGAGTCTGTAATGCTCCTGAATTTTAATTAACATTGTTCGAGATATTTAATTGGATAAATTAAATAGAATAATGTGATAATTAGGGAGATGAGATTAATAAATCCAATGGTTGTGTTTAATGAATGAACTAAAATAAGACTTAACTAAATTTAGAAGGAGGAATTTTCCTAAAGGGTAAACTTAGAAATGGGGTGACATTTCTTAGTACATATCTCTTCCTCTACTTTAATAAACTTTTACTTTCTCATTCATAAATCCTCACCTATATTCAGCCCGGCCATTAAAAGCTCCAAGAAGAGCAATAAATTGAAGATAAAGTTAGGAAATTATTTCATTTTCCAATCAACTAATCAAGGTGAATAATCATGTTTATCATCTCATTTTTCTATGTTTGGATGGGTTATGGGTTATACCCGATTCACGTTTGTGATTTTCGTTAGGATATAACCTTTTAAACCATTGTTTGGATAAAACATAGGTGTTTTAAATGTTAATGGGCTAATTAACACGTTTTTATTCGGTTTTGGTTAAATTCCGAGTTATTTTGATCTTGTATGCTTTGAAGTTTTAATATGTAGAAGTATATGATTTATCAAATTTTTGATGAATCTTGGGGATTTTCCCTAATGATTTACTATGATAATTAAATATTTAAGCTAAGGGCTAAACTGTAAAATTACCTTCGAATTAGTCAATTCGAAGGGAAGGATGCGATTCGAAATTTTAATTAGGAAAGAAGAATAACGTTTTAAGAAAAAGGTTAACTTTTGTATACTTTTACTATTTAAAAGTACAGGAGAAGGCTTCTCAGCCAATAAAAATTAGACAAGTAAATTAAAAACATCACTTAAGTAGGCACTGTTCTGCCATCTACTCCAACAAGCCAGCTTTTATCCTTTCGACGAAGTCCAAAGGTACCTTTCGTCTAAGATGGAATGTAAACAATTACCCTACACCTACATCAAAAGTTAGGCACGGTGTCTAAGGGAAGAGGGGCGAAGGGATGGGGAGGCTGCTTCCTTTGCTTTCGAATATAAACATAATTGCTTTCAAATAAGTTTATAGGGATCCTTCGATTATATCATTTTACAAAAGACCAAAATTTTTATACTCGGGAAGGGGTTTCGAAGGGGATCTTTGAAAGTTTAAACCTTCCAGAGAATTGTTTTAAATGTTTTCGAAAAATATGTTTTAGAACCTTTCAACTAAATCAAAAGGTAGGAGCAAAAGGAAGGGGTTACTTTTGAACCTTCCCATTGTTTTAAAAGTTAAGTTTTTAATAACTTCGAAAGCCATGCTTTCGAAGGAGATGTATGGTTTCAATTTAGAACTTCGAAAGGAACGAAGTCGAAGGGAAGCTTCCGACTTCGTTTCGCTTTATATTTTATATGCCTTCGAATGGGATATTCGAAGGAGGGGTTAAGCCGCAAGCTTATACCTTTCGACTAAGTCGAAAGGTGAGCCCTCACCTTTCCGAGATAGTCGAAGGGTAAGGATGTTTTAAAAAAAGGCAAAAGGCTTCCGAAGGGCTATCTTTAGATGTTTTAATGCTTTTAAAGGGGTTGCCTTCAATTATTTCGAAAGGTTTTCAGCTTCATTACTTTTGAAAAGTTTATACGTGGTTTTATAGGGGGATACCTTAGGCTTTCGACAAGGTCGAAAGGTAGAACCATTCGACTAGGTCGAAAAAAACCTTTCGACAAGGTCGAAAGGTATGATTTTGTGATGCTTTCAAAAGAAAGGTTTCCGAAGGGGCTAACTTTGGATGTTTATTTTCTTTCGAATGGGACTTCTTCGAAGGGTTTTAAAGGGCTATTTGAGCCATTTTTCCTAAGTAAAACTTTGCTGATTTTGAAGGCATTGCTTCGAAGGGTTGTAGAACAAAATACTTATCTTGGTTGGAATATGTAAGGGGGATCCTTATATAAATTGGACGTTATTTAATCTTGGGGACACCGGGATGGGTTTAATGTTTTTGACACATAGTTTAGGGTTACAAATAGAAATATTCTTTCAAAAATAAACATTGGGGCTATCAATGTATTTTTATTTAATTTAACATAATTGGGGCTACCAATGGGAATAGGTTAAACAAGTGGTATACCTGTGAAAAATAAATAATCATGGAGATCATGATGTTTTAATTGGCCAAGTGTTGGGTTCTTGGTTAACTTAGGAAAACCATGGAATGTGCGGTGGATAGTCCACATCAAATTCCCAAAGTAAATAATGTTTTGCCAGAGGTGGTGAGCCTCGGAATTTGGCACCCAAGGGTTCATAGTCATCCTAGGAATACTATGGAGTGTGCGGTGGATAGCCCACACCAACTTTTATGAAACAATGTACGATGGATAATCTGCATATATTTTGATAAATTTGGGACGGATGGTCCTATTTAATTACGACGGATAGTCATTTTTAAAGGTTTTAGAGGGGAAATTTAATAAATTGATTTTAGATGGAAAATCTAATAAATTGCTTTTAGATGGGATATCTAATAAATGTGTGGATGGGATATTCAATATATATGATTTATGGATTTATTTCAAGTTATGTTACAACTAATCATTTCGGGTGTAGAGGCATAGTAAATGATTTGCATGTTTTGTTTGAATACTGGTGAGGGGAAATCCGTTCAGCGAAGTGGCATGGTCTTACTAGCTATCTATTATGATAAGATATGATAGGGGATTATTCATACCAGACTTATTGTCTGACTCAAAGTTTGTGTTTCTCCAAAAACTCTCGGGTACTCATAATTAATTTGAGTGGTCTGAGAGTAGGAGACTTTCAGGTTTTTGGACGAATAAGCTTCTGAAGACGTGGAGGAGGCAGTGTTAGCTATATAGGAGCTATTTTTTGTTTTCCGTTGCGGTGTACTAAGAACTGTAAAGTTCATATTTATTAGTTCTTTGATCATCATAAGGGGACATCTTCATATGTCGCTCTTATCATATTTTGTACATGTATATGTGATTTGAACGTGGTTAACATCGGGATTATGTAATAAATCTTAAATTGAAATTCATAAGAAATGAGAAATTCTGTTTTGTTGAAGTTTAAAATATTTCATATTCTTGTGTTTCTGTGTTGCCAATAGTTTCAAGATTTCGATTTCGATCACTCAGAAATAACACATATGGATAACTGCAGCATCAGTAGCAGTTAGTTTTGAGCCTCAAGAAGCGGGATGTTACATATCCATTCATATGAAGGTCTCCATTCCTATATACTAGGAATTAGTATTGAGTATTTCTTAAATGCTTAAGTATACATTTTACGGCCGTTTAATATTTTATCCAGGATTAGACTAGTATCGGTTTAGTTTCCTAATGCGTATGCCACATCCGGTCTAGTACATTACATAGCTTATATTATAGCTCCTATTTCTAAAGCATATGGAATCTTAATACACACTTTTTTCTCATCGGTATAAGGAGCGTCCTTCTTAGAAAGGACGATTCTAGTTTGCGTTGGAACATTTCCACGTTTATAATTCTTCATACCGACCTCTTTTAGTATAATGTCTATGTATGTGATTGGGACAATCTCAACAGCCTCTTAGATCTATCTCTATAGATCTTTATTCCCAGTATATAAGATGCTTCTCCCAAATCCTTCTTTGAGAGATTCTTGGAAAGTCAAGCTTTCACTGATTGTAATAATAAAGTATCGTTTAGAATCAATAATAGGTCGTCGACGTATAGCACTAAAAATACAATGGCTTTGCCCTATTCCTTTCTGTATACGCACACTTCCTTTGTATTCTGATGAATACCAAACTATTTAACTACCTTATAAAAACACATATTCCAATCCTTGAAGCTTGTTTAAGTCCATAAATGGACTTTAACAACTTGTAAGCCCTATCCTTACTTCCACTAACCCTAAAACCCTCGAGCTGTTACATATAGACGATCTCTTCTAAATCACCATTTTGAAATTCCTTCATAGTGTCCATTTACCATATTTTGTAGTATGTGCTTCAATAGCCCGTATAATCCGAATGGACTTAAGTACGGCTATGGGCAAAAAGGTCTTATCATAATCAACACCTTGAATTTGATAAAATCCTTTCACAACTAACCTAGCTTTGCAACTATCTACTTCTCCATCCGCATTTAGCTTTTACTTAAAAATGTGGCAAAGTCCATACTTTATTTTCATAAATGGAATCCATCTCGGATTATATTGCTCCAAGCCAATGTGTGGAATCTTTACTTTGTAGTGCTTGTTGGACAGATGGAGGAGTGTCATCATCTAAGGCACAGTCCTCCTTTTTTCCATCCATGAGAAAATCTTATATCCCACTTATGCATGAGATTCCCTATTAGACCTTCTAATAGATTGCATGTTATCGTATACTGGTAACTTGGTTCTCCCACTAGTTTAACCTCAGTGTTATCTTCTCGAATCCCATCCAAACCTAAAAAGAAAGTATGTGTGGAAACAATCACTTTTTGTCTCTCTGTGTTGTAGAACATATAACCCCTAAATTCTGAGGATATCCTATAAACTTACGCAAAGTTAATCTCACCTCCAGTATATCAGAGCCAACATTCTTAATGTAGGTTGGACAGCCCCATACCTTCAAGTAATTAAAGTGGAGTTTCTTCTTATACCATATCTCTTATAGAAACTTAGGGGCAGATTTAGTGGGTACTAGTTCAAAATATGTGTCGCGGTTTCTAGTGCATATCCTTAATAGGACAAAGGCAACTCAACATTATTTATCATGGATCGAACCATATCTAACAGTGTTTATTTCCTTTGCTTTGACACGCCATTTTATTGTGAAGTATAGCGTAGGGTAATCTAAGAAATAATCCCATTATCTTTTAAGTATTGTTGGAGCTTTTATCCAATGTACTCGCCTCCTCGATCAAATAGAAGTATTTTAGTCTTTTGGTTCGTTTGATTTTCAACTTCATATTTATACTCCTTAAACTTCTTGCAGACGACGGATTTGTTTTTCATAAGGTACACATATCCTAGTCTTGAGAAATCATTTGTGAAGGTAACAAAGTAAGAACTATTATCTTTTATTATTATACGCATTGGGGTATATACATCACTATGTACTAGCGCTAAAAGTTCATATACTCTTTCATTGCTACCACTAAAAGGGTGCTTGGTTATTTTACATTGAGACACGACTCGCACATATCAAATGATTCTGAATCAAGTGACGGTAGAAAGTTTTTGGTTTTAGTTTATATATTCATTTCTCACTAATATAACCGAGCCTACAGTGCCAAAGATATTATCATTTATATTGCTACTAGAGCTACTCACAGAACACACGTAATTTGTATTGATAACATAAATGTCATTTTCAACAATACCATCGCAGCTTTTATTTCCATTCAAATTAATGTTCATAATATTATTTTCATAATGAATTACATCTCCAGTCTTAAACAATCTAAAAATAGAAGTAATTACACAAATAAAGTCTTTTCGAAAATAGCAATTATTTAATATCAAAACAAAATAACTAGGCAAACATAACTAAAATCTCCAAACGTTGTTGCATCTACAATATACCCACGACAACTTGGAGTCCATTTTTCCATTTTCCACACAATGCTAGTTCCTAAGCTCCTATAACAAATTACAAATATAATTTCCACATCCTATATCTAAACCCAAGCATTTATTGATTACAGAACTATTTTGAATCACAAACATACATAATGGAGCTATAGAATCATTCTGCTTCTTTTCTTTCACTATCTTGAGATACTCGAGAAAATCTCTCTTCTAGTGTCCTTTCTTGTGGTAGTGGTAACCTTCACCCTTATCATCAGAAGCTTTCTTTCCTTTCTTACTTTGCTTCTTACCTTTTCACTTTCGCTTCTTCGAACTGTTCGAAGGTGATGCCCCACCTTTACTGTAAGCACAATCGACTGGTCGTTGGATTGTGCCTTGACCGACCTTAACATATTGAGGAGCTCTAGGAGATTCACATTCAAATTGTTCATAATATAGTTCAATATGATCGGTTCATACTGAAAGGTCAACGAACCAAGGATTAAGTCAACCTATAACTTATTGCTTATGGTCACATCTAATGGTGCAAGCTTATGAATATAACCCTTCATCATCAACACGTAATCATCCAACTTATGTCACTTTTGCATTTTGGTAATGAACATTTTCTTAGTAGTCTTGTAACTTGCGGAACGATATTGCTTACCAAACAGTGCCTTGAGACTATCAAAAATCTCATGGATAGACATTGATTTGTGCTGCCTTTGCAACTATTTGTCTAAGGTAGATAGCATAAATACTTGGGCAATTTCGAGGTCAATGACCACTTACTACAAGCAACATGCAAGTCTTCGTGATTGTCATCAGCGGATCTTGTCAACAGATCACAAGTTATAGACGGCCAAACTCCCTCGTTTGTTAGAGCTATCTTTATAGATCGTAGCCATTCGAAATAGTTGTTTATTCTACATAATCGATCTCTTTCATTAAAAAGTCTTAGATTTGATAATATCTACACGTTCTAATGGGTGATTATTAGGACATTGACATAGTAGATATTTTTAAAATATTAGTAAGGTTAAACTTTACGTTTCATTTTACTAATAAGCTCCATTAAGTGTTTTATGTTTCACCAAACCCTAAGTCGAAACATAGAAGTCTTTCAACTTCATTAGTAGGTGTTAGGACTCGTATGTCTTAGGATTCTGACCTTAAGGAAAGCTCAACAAATAATACTCTCAAGTGTGATGGATAACTCATTATCAGTTGTATCATATACTACTCCTAACACATTGTACTTTTTCCTAATCTTGTCTTTACATTGAGGAAAGCTCAACAAATAAAGTACGATTATTCACTCGGACATACCATTTCACAATGGCCTAAGTATAATGCATATATCTTGAGTAAATCTCAACAAATATGTGCAGTTATCTTACCTCATCTATTTAATATATCAATAGTACTACATATAACATCCCTAATCTAAGGAAAACTCAAAAACTAAAGAGTATGCAAGTAATCTATTAATATATAAATGGCAGAGGACTATATTATAGTAAAGATTCATAATCTTTGATATATTATATCGAGTGATATTGACTTATGAAATAATGTAATTCTTATGAATTACCCTCATGATTCAAGTGTCAAACACATCGAAAATCATGGTATACGTACATATACATATGTATTTATTCCTTTAGTCTGTTTGGTTTTCTTTAATATTCCATCGATATTTTATACACTTATATTACATAAGTGTCTGAGCAAAATTTGGCCTGTTTGATCAAAATATGACCTACACACCAAAGAGGAAAAGGTTGAAGAAAGTTAATGCAAGAAAGTTTTATGTAGGGAGTAAATGCAAAAAAGTGAATGGAAAAGCAAGAAAAAGGAAGTAAAGATCATATACAGAATTTTTATAGTGGTTCGACAATATAGCCCAACGTCCACTTTAAGGTGAAGGTACTCTATTAGTTTTCCACTAATTTGTGATTACAAGTGATTGGGATATGTTTTGATCCTTGATTACAATGAATTTTAATGGCTATATAGGGAGGATTTAGCTAGAAAAGAGAAGCTCTCTCCAATGAAGGTTGCCTGGTGTATTTATAGGGTGAATGATGAAATATCTTCCTCAAATATCGCATACAGAACCTTGCCAAATAGAAGAAGTCCTCTGAAAAATCTCGACCGCAAATTCCCTGGGGTTGGGGATTTGTACCGATCCCCTAGGGAGAGGGATTGGTATTGATCCCTATAGGAGGCCCCATAAGGGTGCTATCCCTCTTGGTGGCTCATTTTGATGTCTACTTTGAGACTCCGTAGTAGTTTTGCATATTCACCAGGTGTTTTTTGGAGATAGCAATGGACCTTGAATGAGTGGAACTACTGGCTTAAGCTGCCTATAGGAAAAGGGATAGATACCAATCCTCTACGTAGGAGAGGCACCATTGCACAGTTAGTCAATTATGAGATGTTGTTGCCCATAGGAAAAGGGATAGGTATCGATCCCTTACCTAAGGGAGGCACCAACGCATACTTAGTCAATTCAAAGATGTTGTTTCCTGTAGGGAAATGGATATGTACTGATCCCCTATCTAGGGGAGGTGCCAATCCATAAGTCAATTCCAGAAGGCTATTCACTTAAACCGATTTACTATTATCTTTTGTTCATGTATCTCTGGGTCTCTGGACCCAAGGACGATTTTTTGGAGTTGACTGCCTTGGTAATCATGGAGTGATACCTTTTCAGTCAGTTTGAACATATCAGGCCACAAGACTGGATAATATTTGCCCTTCAAAGTGCATTATGTGGCGAACATGATGTACTTTAAATCGAGACAAGTCAAGATTGTTGTGAATGATTCTACTCAGTGTCTTGGATGATTATTGTGATGCATAGTCAATATCTGACATCATAAATCGAGATGTACTCTCTCGATGATTGTCCATGCTCGGTTCCATTGAGCTAGTTGATTGGGTCTGTAAGCTTCAGTTATCTGAACTGGTTTCTTTTATTTGGAATGTCTCATGTAAGAATTCGATTTCTGTCGAGTCAAGGTAATGTAAATCAAGTATTCGTTGGTTCCCAAGCATGTTCATATGTATATGGGTCATTGCCAAGTTCTACTGGATTGTAATCACAAATTGTTTTCAAGCTAGTTTGATGAAGGTCAGTTGTTAAGGGGACTAATTTCCATTGATGAATGAAGCAATTCCTACTTAAGTTATTAGTTTGATATCCTATTCCAGGATGTTGAGTTCTGATCCTGCCCCTTATCCACGGTCTGGAGGTCGAGGAGGCTCAAGATGATGTTGATGAAGGTGAAATGTAGGTGCTGGTGATGAAGCTGGCCATGATGTTGTGAATCAAGTCAGGGGTTGGTGATCAAACGATTCTGATCGTTCCATTCAGAGCATCCTTTCATTCACAGCCTTAAGTTGCATCAAACTCTAGGCACGAGCCACGGTGTTGATTTGTTGTGTTCAGCTATCAGATGATGATATACATCTGCCCCTGGTCTAAGGCCAACGGGGTTACTGCATGGGTGGTTGAGTCTCTTCCTTATGAAGTTATCCTTTTCCTATCAGATCTAAGGTTTGAGTTAGCAAACGGGCGGTCATGTTACACCTATTCTAACTTTGTGATCCCTTTGACAGATCAAAGGTAGAAGTAGGTGAATGAACATCCAAGTCACATTCATTCTATATTTGTATTCCAGTGAAGCCATAGGAAATAGAGTTGATGGATGAATGGTCGGATCACATTTATCCTATTTCAAGCTTTCATATCCAAGTTAAAGATAAAAGGAGGTAAGTGGATGGTCAAGTCACATCCACTTTGGTTTGAAATCCCCTTATCAGGAAAGGGAGAGAGTTAAGTCGATGGATGGTCAATCACATCCATTTTTGTTCAAATTCCCTTTGTTAGGTCAATAGAAAGAGCTTGGAGATAGATGGTCAGTCACATCCGCTCCAGGGTTGACGAGGGACGATCGAATCACATTCATCTCGAAATTCATACTCCTCCTGTCGGACCAAGGGAAGGAATAGATCAAGGGAAAGAATAAGTCGGTGGATGGTCGTGTCACATCCATCTTAGGTTAAGCTTGGTCCCCGCATGGAGGGCATGAGTTAGTGCGTGGACAATCCTGTCACGTCCATGTCAGATTGGATTTTGAGCCTGCTGAGCCCCAGCCAAGCCATGAGTGCTTATAGAAAAGATTTTGGGTATGCATTTGAGAGTCGATGGTCAAGCCAAATCCATGATGGATCATGGGTTTGCCCTCGAGTTAGGAGGGAAGAGTTAGCTAATGAACGATCGAATCATGCTTACCTCGGTTGAGCTCTAAAGGAGGCCATGGGTCATGGAGATTTGGTGGCCTGTTCTATCTTCTCGTCTAATTCGTAGAACCTCCTCCTTGTGCAAATACTGGTCCGCCTTGTTGTAAAAGCGAACCAGAGTAAAGAGAGGCTTTCTTGATAATCATTCTTCGAAATCCATGTCGAGGTGGATTCCCCTAATCAAGGCCATGAGTATGATATTTTTCTAGGGATGGCTCACCTAAGTCACAACAATGTTGAATCTTTGTAGATAGTCCTTGAGTGGCTCCCCCGATTCCTTGAATAAGTTAGATGGTGATATGGCATCCTTGGAGCGATCGTATGCATCCTGAATTGCTCGATAAATCTCCTTGCAAGTTGGTCAAATGATGAGATGGACCTTGGTGGTCGTTGAGTAAACCACCTGGTCGTTACTCCTTCTAGGGAGATGGGAAAGCATTTGCACTTAATGGCATCCATGGCCCTGGCAGATTCCATGTGCCATTCGTATTTCATGATGTGTTGTCTTGGATCTGGAGTTCTCGAGTAAGACGGTAGTTTTGGCATATTGAATCTCCATGGGTATCCTTCATGTAGGATAGCTTTAGTGAAAGATTTTTTACTAGACGAAATTCCACGGTCGTCATCAATTTGGTTTTGGGTCTCTCTGACAAGCCGTCATACCATTGCAATCAAATCTAGTTCCTAAATGCTTGTTAGGTTGCGGTAGTCGTGATCTACCCTTTGTGCTTGGCCCAGTAAACGGTCCCAATTCGTGCCTTTTTATCTACGCTCTCCTTACTCCGGAACAGTCACTTATTTGGTAGCGAAAGCTTGACTCCTCCTATGCTGGTTAGTCATAATATGCCCAGATTGAGTACTGTCTTTGGTTGAAGTGTTGCTCCTAGTTGAAGTCTTGCATCTAGGGAAAATGATAGGTGGTGAGGCCCCTAGAGGAGGGATCTGTGGTGACCTCCCGAGGGGAGGGATGGGTACCTATCCCTCTGCTAAGGTGGGAGTTAGTAGTTTCCAGCCTAGAGGCTCCTACCTCGTATGTTTATGTCCTACGCCATCTTTCCTCTAGTGGTGATCCGATGATGAGGAACTTCCAGAATCGAAGCATGGAGGAGATGGCTCTCTTTTAGTTCTTTTCCTATGGTGAGTGTTTTGCCAGGCCATCAAGGTCATGTTCTCTTGAATTTGCTGGATTACCTCTGCACGGCTATCTTGGAGCTCTTTCATCATGCGCTCTTGTAGGATCTAGATTAACCCTAGAGGGGGGTGAATAGGGTTATAGCAAATTTTCTCGAATTAAACACAAACACAAACTGCAGAGAAATAAATATGCTGAAAAGTAAATCACACACAAAATTTACCCAGCTTCGGCAACCCTGCATACTGCTGCATTCCCAGATTTCTATTAGAATTAAACAGTCTCCCACTTACAAACACTCTAACAGACTCGCAAACCCTTGCTCCCGCTTACAAACACTCTAATAGACTCGCAACCCCTGCTCCCGCCTATAGAGTTTGGCAAACTCACAAACCCTGCTCCCGCCTATAGAGTTTTGCAAACTCGCACACCCTGCTCACTGAACTAATTCTAACTAGACAATCTGACACTACATACAACCTAGGTGGTGATTTACCAAGACTTGATTCGAAAAGAAAATTTAAAACAAACTTAAAAACAATTTTAAACTTAAACCCCTAATTAAATATAAACTAAAGCCTTCTTTTATAAACAAGGCCGGCCCTTTTGTTTTGCCCGTTCCTTTTCCTTTTGCCTTGTGAAGAGATAATGTCGGCTATGTATGATCTGAATTAGGGCTTTGTTCCCTTGCAAAAATTAGGGCTTTCTTCAACTTCGATTCTCTGGTTTGTGTCGCGCTTGCTCGCGGCTTCTCTGATGATCAACTCTCTGGTTTGTGTTGCTCTTGCTCGCGGCTTCTCTGATGATCAACTCTCTGGTTTGTGTTGCTCTTGCTCGCGGCTTCTCTGATGATCAACTCTCTGGTTTGTGTTGCTTGTGCTTGTTCGCAGCTGCTCCTTTGATCGAGTTCACTGTTGCTTCGGTATGTAATTTCCTATTTGTGCTTTTATGATTTCTCGTATTCGAACTCGATGCTGATGATGAATTTTGGGTTTGATATTTATATGAATTCGAGGCACTTCAATTTGCTCGTATTCATTTACACTTTCCTAATTTTTGATTGCCTGATGCGCACGGCTTTGATCTTCAAACGTTCGATTTTCTTGAATAATACGGCAAAGACTTTCCTGTTTTATTTTGTTTGACTTTCCTATTTTCGGCAATTCCCATTTTTGTACTGCGTTGATTTCTGATTTGGTCAATTTATTGCCTTGATCATCACGACACTATTTTGATTCGAAACACAGTATTGAATTCTCTGTTGACATCGGCTTTGACTTGAATTTGCAAATTTACTTCGGCACTGGATATTGTGTATGTGACTCCATGACTCTATACTAACTTCGACCATCACCATTTCTTTGATATTGTTTCTGCTGCATACATGCATTCCTGTAGGATGGTCGTTGTTCATCTTGTAGTCTTCGTCTCTGGCCATCTTCTCTGGTCTCCACTTGAACATTGCATTGTTGTTCACTGAGTCTTGACAGTCAAGTTGCACACTTGTGTCATATATGTGTACTATGTCTTTGAGTAGCTGAACTTGTTATACTTAAGTTGTTTGGTTGCTTTGTGTAGTTGATTCAGTCTTCATGCACTGATGCATTTGGAGTTGGTCTTGTTGCAATTGCTATGCAGTGAACTTTGTTGACGTGTGCATTACCCTTGAGTCTTGTTCAAGTATCATTTGTTATCTTCACTGTGTTGCATTCATGTTGGTTTAATTGTGCACTTGCTTATTTGAGTTTCACTGAGTTTGGTCGAGACTTGTTTCTTTGATGCTGTTTATGTCTGCATCTGGTGGTTGCTACCGTGTTGCATTGAGCATGACATTTTCATCATTATGGTTTCACTTGTGTACACTCTCGAGTTGCACACTGCTTGTTAACTTCTGCTTCAACTTGTCACTTGATCTGTTTCATTTGGCTTGACTGTGTTGATCGCAATTCATCATGCATTGTTTCACTTGTTCATGCATTCGACATTGCCATGCTATTCACTGTTTGCATGTTGGTTTAACCTGAACTTCAATTGATGTTTTCATTGTATAATCTGTAGCTTGCATCACTGGTGCACTTTGCATCCATTCTGGTTGTTACTGCGTTCATGTTGTTGTGCACTTGTGGTCTTTTGGTCATGTTGCCTTCAGTAGCTTCATTTTGCACACTGCTACTTGTCTGTAGCCTTTGTTGAGTCTATGTCATCTGCACTTGTACACTCCATACTTTGGTATTGTTCCATGTATTTGTATTATACCATGCTGTTACGTGTACTTGGTGCATTGAGCATTTTCACTTGGTTGAAGCTTGCTGTCACTTGAAACTATTTTGTCAATTCGAATTGCACTTGCTCTGCACTGTGTCTTATTCACCATGTTGCATGCATGTTTTCCTGTCTTTGTGTTCTGGTCATTGCTTGTGACATCCATGTTGCAACTGGTTTGGACTTTGAATGCATCTGTGCATATCACTGTTGCATTACTGATCTTTGCATCCATTCATGTTGATTTTTGAAATTTCACTTGAGTTGAATCCAGTTTCAAAAACTCGGGTTTGACCTTGTGCACACCTGTCCCTGTAACGTTATCAAGTGTATATCGATGTGCACGGCCTTGTGGCATGTACAGTGATACACTGTGCATGTCACATTGTTCGTGTATGATGAATTCAATTGTGAATGATGACGAACAACCCAAATAACTGAGGCAAATAATTTTTTTTTTCAAAAACCATATTTCATTTTATATTTCAAAAATATTTCTTTTTCAATTTTACTGCGTTAGTGAACATTTTTGCAGATTTCTCAGATGCTGGATTCAAACTGGAATGAAATTGAATATAAAGCTACGAGTGTGAGTGATATGTAGTGAGGAATTTATGTAAACTGAATTGTGATGTAATTGTGATGTAATCAAAATTGTATATGTATAGTGAGAGTTTGAAATTGTACTATTCAAAACTGTAATAAATATTTGTTTGAATAAAATTTCTGTTTGAATTCAAATTCTGTGTAATTTATTTTATTCAACAAATATTTATTTAATCTATGAAAAATAAAATAGTACATTAACAAATACATTTAAATGAATATATATATATATATATATATATATATGTTTATTATCATCAAACAAAAATCATGTAAGCGCAAAGCGCATATTCAACAATCTCCCCCTTTGATGATAACAAACATATATTTAAGATTTTGACTATGTTAAATGTATTTGATCAATGATATACTCTAATTTCTCCCCCTATTTAAATGTTTCCTCTCTACATGATGCTCCCCCTACCTATATGCATACAAATAGAAATATATAAATAGGCCTAGATGCAAATGGAAAATTATTTGACCTTTGCTTGATTCTATTGACAAAATCTTAACTTTTCTCTCCCCCTTTTGTTATCAGCAAAAGAACAATAGTGTTAGAGAAAATGGAGATAAAGTGATCAATATTAATCCAACATTAAACTCAAATTGAATATAAATATTAAACTTCAATAAAAATCAAACAAAAATCATAACTACCCTTGTTAGGCGCATATTCCACTTTTAGAATGATGGAAATGATGTTCTCATATAAAATCATACAGCTGTATCCACTTGTGGTACATCTATATCAGGAATTTG
Organism: Allium cepa; assembly: GCA_030765085.1. NCBI lineage: Eukaryota > Viridiplantae > Streptophyta > Magnoliopsida > Asparagales > Amaryllidaceae > Allium > Allium cepa. The sequence continues at coordinate 328,676,770 of CM060940.1, forward strand.
AATATCTACCAATCATGCATAACCGTTAGGATTTTTAAATGAGATTAGTAGTATTCCAATTTAATTTTAAAAATGAATTCAAGTATCTTCTAACCACGCATGACCGTGAGGACTTTTAAATGGGATTAGAATCAACTTGTCTATTTAATCAATTAATTTTGATATGCTTTCCATACATGTATAACCGTAAGGACTTTTAAATGAGCATGGAAGCACATAATCAAAAATCCAAGTAATTCACCCATGCATAACCATGAGGACTTTTAAATGAGAGTGAATACTTTGGATATTTATTTATTTTTACAAAAAAATATGAAATGAAAAACAAATGATCCCTGGTTATAGTACCACATATCGACAAACTATATTTAAGTTTTGATAAACAATGGTCGATAGAAATATGATAGATATAGAAATGGTCATGGAATCTTTACCCAACAAAAAGTTTTATAACTCTTGTTTGAATTCCTAAAGAAATTTTCCAAATATACTCTCTTGAGTAATGTATGTTAAATAGCAACACTTATCACCTTTTCAATCACTATTTATCTTTTTGATAATTAGTAGGGAGTCGGATTAGTCAAAATTTGTCATTTAAAATCAAATAAAAGTGACTAATCTGAAAATATGGTCAACAATGATTTTCTCGAAGGGGTTTTATAAGAAAATTTTCTGCTATTTGAAAATTATTTGAAATGAGAAATATGCAGATATTTTCTTTGAAAAACGATGCAGTAACTAAATATCTCAAAAATCACGTTCAACTAGTAATTTTTCTATCAACTAGATTACCAGTTTAATCTGCATATGAATTTCTTTTTCACTTAAAATTATCATTAATTGAATTTGATTGACCAGACCATGAAGTATGCAACAAACTATCTCAAAATCAAATTTAACAGCTTTTCAAATGACATTCTCTTGAATTTGAAATGAAGCCGTGTAAATAATCAAAGAACCATGAACATAGAGTTAGCCAAATTATAACCAAATGTATTAATATCCAACAAAACACTATTTTTGATCCAACCTAATATAATCAAAAAATTTAGAGAATTTTATAGTGTTTTTGGCATAAATATAATCGGCCAACTATGCTGAACAAGTCAGAATCACCATCTCTTCACCATCTCAATATTGGCTGATTTTAATTCAGACTATGGTGCGGATCATCACATTTAATATATCATTCAAATAAATATACCATTACCTGTTTTACCTTTACGATATTTTTCGTTGTTTATCCATTGTGATTCTGTCACCTTTATAATAGGCTAAGGAACTTTGCTTTGTAGCCCGTTGTGTTTCTGGAACAGCCAAAAATCCAGAAAACACTGTTGTTGTTCCTTAGCCTGCCACCACACCTACACGGAAAAAGATTTATGTGACCTATTTGTTTTTATAGGTCCATGGTTGTTAGTGGCAGAAGATTTAGAAAAATAATTTTGTGGAGAACCAAAACTGTTTATATATGTTCCTTTTGGCACCCAAATTTGTTTAACTTTGAGAGATTTTATATTTGTGCCTTTTGGAACCCAAATTGGTATGGTTTTCACATGTTTGGGTCTATACCAACAATTATTGTGATCGTGTCCATATTTTCTACAAATTGTGCACATGGAATTTTCTTGATTAATATCGCTTTCAACATTTTCAGATTGATTATATCCAAGTCCTTGTCTAGCTGTATTAACAGTTTGCTTCCCTAATAGCAGATTCAACGATTTCTCACTTTTTGAAAATTTATCTAAAGTTATTGACAATTGTTGGACTTGTATTTTGAGAGATTCATTTTCGTTCAATAATTGTGTGCACTTTTTGATAGAATTTTCTCTCCTAGTATTTTCGTTCTCTTTCAAAATCAGAATTTCATTTTCAAGTGATTTTATATTAATTTCTGATTTTTTAATTTCTTCTTCGAATGTTGGACACTTATCACACTTAGGGATCCTACTTTGATAGGTTTTAACTAATTGGTCAAGTTGTTTATTTAATTCTATCAAAGTGTCTTTTTGTGATTCAAGTTTGGCATACTTTTCCCTAAGTCGTTTAAAACAGCCATTTACTTCGTGGACATAAATAAGTAATTCAGAGTGAGTAAGTTTTGATACCTTGTTTGGCTCATCATCGTTGCTATCAGTTATATTTCCATGAAGGCACATATCTGCTTTATCACTCTTACTGCTAGAACTTTGATTATCTTCATCACTTGTATTCCACGTGACTGTAGTATTTCTCCGTTTTGATTTCTTTTCAAAATCGTGTTGGAATCGGGGATAATTGGGCTTGATATCACCGGGTTTGTTGCAAATGACCCCGTGTTCTTCCGATTTGTCTAGTGCTTTGATTATTCTGCTTTTTAATTTTTGATTTAGAGCTAGATTTCCATATTTGTGGTTCCACCTTTTGAATTTCTTTATTAATGCCAGCTCAGCTGCTCCATCATCCTCATCACAACTGCTTTTTACCAATCCTGTTAAGCACTTTTCTTCAACTGGGTTGTTGTGGAGGATTTCTCATTGCTGTTGACTTTTGCACCATATATTGCATCAAAAGTATTCCAGATTTCCTGTGCATTTTTACAATGAGAAATTCTATTAAATTCAGTCTTATCAAGAGTACACATCAGAGCATTCATGGCTTTATCATTTGCAGCTTTTAAATTCTTATCGTTAGCATCCCACCTATCCTTAGGTTTAGGAATCTCAGTATCACCAATAGTTATAGTGGGAGATTTATAGCCAGTTTCAATAATGTCCCAAACATCATAATCAACAGAACTTAGATAAATACCCATCCTAACTTTCCAATAAGCATAATCATTCCCATTGAACATGGGTGGCCTAACAATAGGTTGCCCCTCAGAAAACGCATTATTTGATGGATTCATGACTCTGGAGTTAAAGAAAAATACCGTGCTCTGATACCACTTGTAGGATCTAGATTAACCCTAGAGGGGGGTGAATAGGGTTATAGCAAATTTTCTCGAATTAAACACAAACAAAAACTGCAGAGAAATAAATATGCTGAAAAGTAAATCACACACAAAATTTACCCAGCTTCGGCAACCCTGCATACTGCTGCATTCCCAGATTTCTATTAGAATTAAATAGTCTCCCACTTACAAACACTCTAACAGACTCGCAAACCCTTGCTCCCGCTTACAAACACTCTAATAGACTCGCAACCCCTGCTCCCGCCTATAGAGTTTGGCAAACTCACAAACCCTGCTCCCGCCTATAGAGTTTTGCAAACTCGCACACCCTGCTCATTGAACTAATTCTAACTAGACAATCTGACACTACATACAACCTAGGTGGTGATTTACCAAGACTTGATTCGAAAAGAAAATTTAAAACAAACTTAAAAACAATTTTAAACTTAAACCCCTAATTAAATATAAACTAAAGCCTTCTTTTATAAACAAGGCCGGCCCTTTTGTTTTGCCCGTTCCTTTTCCTTTTGCCTTGTGAAGAGATAATGTTGGCTCTATACGATCCAAATTAGGGCTTTGTTCCCTTGCAAAAATTAGGGCTTTCTTCAACTTCGATTCTCTGGTTTGTGTCGCGCTTGCTCGCGGCTTCTCTGATGATCAACTCTCTGGTTGCGTTGCTCCTCTGTTGATCGAGTTCGTTGTTGCTTCGGTATGTAATTTCCTATTTTTGATTTTATGATTTCTCATATTCGAACTCGATGCTGATGATGAATTTTGGGTTTGATATTTATATGAATTCGAGACACTTGAATTTGCTCGTATTCATTTACACTTTCCTAATTTTTGATTGCCTGATGAGCACGGCTTTGATCTTCAAACGTTCGATTTTCTTGAATAATACGGCAGGGACTTTCCTGTTTTATTTTGTTTGACTTTCCTATTTTCGGCAATTCCCATTTTTGTACTGCGTTGATTTCTGACTTGGTCAATTTGTTTCCTTGATCATCACGGCACTGTTTTGATTCGAAACACAGTATTGAATTCTCTGTTGACATCGGCTTTGACTTGAATTTGCAAATTTACTTCGGCACTGGATATTGTGTATGTGACTCCATGACTCTGTACTAACTTCGACCATCACCATTTCTTTGATATTGTTTCTGCTGCATATATGCATTCCTGTAGCATGGTCGTTGTTCATCTTGTAGTCTTCGTCTCTGGCCATCTTCTCTGGTCTCCACTTGAACATTGCATTGTTGTTCACTGAGTCTTGACAGTCAAGTTGCACACTTGTGTCATATATGTGTACCGTGTCTTTGAGTAGCTGAACTTGTTATACTTAAGTTGTTTGGTTGCTTTGTGTAGTTGATTCAGTCTTCATGCACTGATGCATTTGGAGTTGGTCTTGTTGCAGTTGCTATGCAGTGAACTTTGTTGACGTGTGCATTACCCTTGAGTCTTGTTCAAGTATCATTTGTTATCTTCACTGTGTTGCATTCATGTTGGTTTAATTGTGCACTTGCTTATTTGAGTTTCACTGAGTTTGGTCGGGACTTGTTTCTTTGATGCTGTTTATGTCTGCATTTTTTGGTTGCTACCGTTTTGCATTGAGCATGACATTTTCATCATTATGGTTTCACTTGTGTACACTCTCGAGTTGCACACTGCTTGTTAACTTCTGCTTCAACTTGTCACTTGATCTGTTTCATTTGGCTTGACTGTGTTGATCCAATTCATCATGCATTGTTTCACTTGTTCATGCATTCGACATTGCCATGCTATTCACTGTTTGCATGTTGGTTTAACCTGAACTTCAATTGATGTTTTCATTGTATAATCTGTAGCTTGCATCACTGGTGCACTTTGCATCCATTCTGGTTGTTACTGCGTTCATGTTGTTGTGCACTTGTGGTCTTTTGGTCATGTTGCCTTCAGTAGCTTCATTTTTCACACTGCTACTTGTCTGTAGCCTTTGTTGAGTCTGTGTCATCTGCACTTGTACACTCCATACTTTGGTATTGTTCCATGTATTTGCATTACACCATGCTGTTACCTGTACTTGGTGCATTGAGCATTTTCACTTGGTTGAAGCTTGCTGTCACTTGAAACTGTTTTGTCAATTCGAATTGCACTTGCTCTGCACTGTGTCTTATTCACCATGTTGCATGCATGTTTTCCTGTCTTTGTGTTCTGGTCATTGCTTGTGACCTCCATGTTGCAACTGGTTTGGACTTTGAATGCATCTGTGCATATCACTGTTGCATTACTGATCTTTGCATCCATTCATGTTGATTTTTGAAATTTCACTTGAGGTGAATCCAGTTTCAAAAACTCGGGTTTGACCTTGTGCACACATGTCCCTGTAACGTTATCAAGTGTATATCGATGTGCACGGCCTTGTGGCATGTACAGTGATACACTGTGCATGTCGCATTGTTCGTGTATGATGAATTCAATTGTGAATGATGACGAACAACCCAAATAACTGAGGCAAATAATATGTTCAAAAACCATATTTCATTTTATATTGCAAATTCTTTTTCAATTTTACTGCGTTAGTGAACATTTTTGCAGATTTCTCAGATGCTGGATTCAAACTGGAATGAAGTTGAATATAAAGCTACGAGTGTGAGTGATATGTAGTGAGGAATTTATGTAAACTGAATTGTGATGTAATTGTGATGTAATCAAAATTGTATATGTATAGTGAGAGTTTGAAATTGTACTATTCAAAATTGTAATAAATATTTGTTTGAATAAAATTTCTGTTTGAATTCAAATTCCATTCAAATTCTGTGTAATTTATTTTCTTCAACAAATATTTATTTAATCTATGAAAAATAAAATAGTACATTAACAAATACATTTAAATGAAACAAAAATCATATAAGCGCAAAGCGCATATTCAACAGCTCCATGTCCATCCTAGTGATAACATCAGAAGGTTCTAGAGATCCCGGTCTCCTTATGTGCCTTCTTCCTGAATTTTCAAATCTATAGTCTCTACTTCATCAGCGGCTCTTGAAGAGGTAGCGATGGTTTTCTCTTTCCTAGGGGCCATTAGAGATAGCTTCACGTAGAGATGTATAAATCTAAATGGGGAGAAATATGTTCTCTTTCGTGGACTTTAGAAAATCCAACAGTGAATGTGGAATCAAATGACCTGAGAATCGCTCTCAATGAAAGCATCAAAATGTATGAGAAATTTTTGGCCTGTTTGATTAAAATTTGACTCAAACACCCAAGAGGAAAAGGCTAAAGAAAGTTAATGCAAGAAAGTTTTATGTAGGGAGTAAATGCATGAAAGTGAATTGAAAAGAAAGAAAAAGCAAGTAAAGATCACATATAGAATTTTTATAGTGGTTTGATAAGCTGGGCCTACGTCCATTTGAAGGTTCTCTACTAGTTTTTCATTAATTTGTCATTACAAGTGATCAGGATCCATTTTGATCCTTGATATATTACAATAATTTTAATATCTATCTAGGGTGGAGTTAGCCAAAAAAAGAAGCTCGCTCTAATGAAGGTTGCTCGGTGTATTTATAGAGGTGAATGATGATATATCTTCCTTAAATCTCGTCTATAGAACCTCATCGCAAAGAAGAAGTCCTCCAAAAAAATCTTGACCTCGGATTCCCTAAGGTTGGGGATAGGTACCGATCACCTAGGGGTAGGGATCGGTACTGATCCCTATAGGGGGCCTCATAGGGGGTGCGATCCCTCCTGGTGGCTCGCTTTGATGTCTATTTATCCAGAGTTATGTTGCATAGTCCCTAGGTGATTTTTTGAGATATCGATGGACTTTGATGAGTTGAACTGCTAGTTTAAGCTGCCTATAGGAAAAGGGATAGGTATTAATCCCGGGTTGTGGACACTAATCCATACTTAGTCAATTCTGAGATGCTATTGTCCATAGGGAAAGGGATAGGTACCGATCCCCCTGCCTAGTGGAGGCACCAACCCATACTTAGACAATTCTGAGATGTTGCCTATAGGGAAAGGTATAGCTACCGATCCTCTGCCTAGGAGAGGTACCAATCCATACTTAGTCATTTCCAGGAGGTTGTTCGCTTGACTGTTATCTTGCGTTCTTTTCTGTTCTTGATCTTCTGACCCTAGGATGATTTTTTGGGTTGAATGCATTGGTAATCGTGGAGTTGGACTTTTCCAATCTTTCTAAACGTAGCCGGGCCAAAAGGCCGGATAATAATAAGTTGTATTATATATAACTTAAATATTTTAAATAACTTATATGGTAGTTTTATGTATGCTTTTATATTAACTAAATACCATTTAATTAATTTTAATTAATTAACATTTTAATTAATTATATATCAATCCAATATTACATTTATTTTGAATATAAATACTATAATCGTTATAGTATTATATATATCATATATATATATGTGTGTGTGTATGTATTTAACTTAATTAATTAACCTTTAGTTAACTTATTTAATTAAATAATTTTGTTAAATTACATTAATTCTGAAAAATCATTTTATATACAATATGCGTGCTTATGATATCTTAAACATTTCAAAATATCATAACATATATAAAAATATATAATACAGGAATATACATTTTCATTAATTAACTTATTTAATTAATTTATTTATTTTATTAATCTTATGAATAAATTCAATTTATAAATTAATTTATATTAATTTTCAAACATTTTTAAATTTTTTATTATATTATAACTTTTATAATATATATTATTTTTAATTTAACTTTTGAATTTAAAATCTTACATTTTAAAATTTTAATTTTTTTTTAAAATTTGCACAGGGTCCAATTCAAAATTTTCCTTTTCCATTACGAACAATCTTTGAGCTTACATATCTATTTGGGCGAGGTAGATAGTCTGGTAGGGTGGAGTACTTTATTACTCAAACCTAATCTTTCGATTCTACCTTTCTAGACAACCTATTATCTGGGCTGTGAGCTTAATTAGTTAACCATTACATAACTAATTTAGACCATATATGCTATTGGGTGTTGATACCGTTATTGGAATTCGACTAGTTCGCAGCGGAAGAAATATGTGAATTTCAAAAAAAATTCCATTTCGGATTTTTATTGGGCCTATGAAGTCCAATTTATTTAGAACATTTCTAAATTACTTTTAAATAAAACCATTATATTATTTAAATTTATAATATAGTTTTATATTATGTAATTAATGTTATATTATATATATACATGCATTATATACACATATATGTGTGTAGATGTATAATATTGCAATCCGTGCAAGATTTGACATGCCCGTTTATAAGTGCTAAGATTTACACTGCAACAGGCTTGTTAGCCCCTCTAGTATACAAACGTACCATCCAAATCTATGCTTACGTGCGTTAATTTATATATACAAATATATATATATATATATATATTTTTGATAATACGTGTATGTATACAATGATTTATAAAGTATGTATATAATTATATATCTATATATGAATGTAAATAAATGCCAAATTGGTTTATATAAAGGTTAAAGTTCATTTATTTATTTTGTTCTAGAAAACAAAAAAATTAATTTTTTAAAATTTTTTGAATAAAATATATGTGCATATACTTATAAATAATTTGCTAATAATATATATATATATATATTTATACATAAATACATAAATATATATATATATAATTTATGTAATATAGATACACACATCAGATAACGTTCACGTTAAAAAATATTTTTTATTTTATTTCATATTAAATATTTGTTAGATTTAAAATTTCGTATGGAAATTATTAAATTAAAATAAAATATTTCCAAAAAATAATTTTTTTATTTTAATATATATTATAAATATATGAACAATATTTTAACATTTAAAATATTTACATACATACATATATATATACATATATATATATTGTAATTTAAAATAGTTTTAAAGTTAATCATGAACCATTGGGATAGGAAATCCAAAGCATATTGCAATTTTGAATATCATCATATTACGTTATGTTTTAACCATTGTAGATGTAGGTGCATAGTATATGGTTATTGTATTATGGTTAGGATACTAGTGAGGGAAAAACTCGCTCCGCTTAGTGGCGTGGTCTCACTAGATATTTAGTTGGTCCGAGATGGTAGATTATTATTCACACCAGACTTTTTGCCTGACCCAAAGTTTTTGTCTTTCCTCTTAAACTCTCAGGTACTCATTTGAGTAAGTTGAGAGTAGGGGCTTTTCAGGTTCTCTTTAGACGAGTAAGTTTCCGGAGACGTGTAGGAGACAATCTAGTTAGTAGGAGCTATATATCTATTTTCCACCGTTTTTTGATTCTACCACTGTTATGTAATGATAAGTTGTATTAAATGCTAAAAAATTTGACTCTGGTCATCTAAGGTGGCATCATCATATGTCGCTCTTGAAATATATTGTAACAATTATATTTTCTCTGAACATGGTTTGCGAATTAGGATTATGTAATGAAATTGAAATCTTTTAATGGAATGCAATAAGGAAAATTGAATTTAAGTTGTGTTTAAATTTTTTCACATTCACATAGACGCATTTTGTCATCATAAATTAATAACTGTGGATGGTTGCAGCATCCATAGCACTTAGTTTCGGTTCTCAAAATGGGGGATGTTATAGTTTGGTATCAAAGCATAGGTTTATGTAAACTTAAAAGAAGAAATTTAAGCCTAAAAGGTTCTAAAAACCTAATCCAATGAATTAGAGAATAAGATCAGGTTTTGGGTTAATGCAATGATAACGCATTTGTATTTCACTATGTATAGGTATGTATTCCCCTCTCTCTTAGACCGTTCTTCTGTTTCTTACTAAGGCTCATATGCAGATTTACGAGAAAGAAAGGTATGGAAGTAGGAAACATAAGAGTAAATCTAGGTGGAGGAAGCACCACAACTGATGGAAATGCTCAAGCCAATACTAGGAGAAACCAAGGTTGACACGCAAATGCTAATCAAAATGCAAATGCCGACGTCGTAAGTGCTAGAATCCCACCAGTAGATATGGGGACGATGTATTAGTGCTTCGTTAACTTGATGCAAGCTAGAGTGGCTGCAAGAGTAGCTGGAGGAAATGCTGTGAATGTAGGAGGAGCAACGCCAGTTGGTATAAGTATGCCATGCTGAGTAGGGACTATACCAGTCTTGGAGGAAAGCCTTTTCTTGAAAAAGAGGATGCTGTAGAAGTGGAAAATTGGCTTTTGCGTTGTGAGAGAATTTTTGCTGATCTTGGTTTGGACGATGAGAAGAAGAGAAGATAGGCTTTAAGGCAATTGTAAGGTGCAACATTGTTCTAGTGGAATGGAGTTATCGTGGGTGTACCAGAAGAAGTGTTAACTTGGGCAAATTTCGGAAGGAGATTCGAGGACAGACTTTTGTCTATGGTAGCTAAGTCCGCTTTACTCAGGAAATTTATGGATTTGGAGCAGGAGGAGATGTCAGTGTTGGAGTATTCTACGAAGTTCGATGAGCTATCTAGATATGGATATGCTACCATTAAGACTGTCATTAAGAGGAACGAGAAGTTTATCCGGGGGTTAAGGTCGAAAATCGCTAGGGAAACCATGGCACGTCTCCAAGATCCATCAAATGTAGTAGTAGAATGGCGATAAGAAATAAAGAAATGCATTCTATCTTCAGAAAGGAAAAGTCAATGCAGACTCAGGGTTCCCAGAATAAGAAAAGGAACTTCATTAAGAAGAAGGATGCTCATAAAGGAGGAGCTGGTAAGAAAGGGAAGGCAGATATTTTTTGTTATAGGTGCGATAAGAAGGGGAACTATGCTAATGAGTGTAGATCGGATGACGGAAAGGCATTTGTGGGGAAGCAGAGTGTAAAGTGCTTTAACTATGACAAAGTGGGGCATTACAAGAACAAGTGTCCAGAAGCAGCCAAGGCCAAGAAGGGTAAAGTCTATGCTTTGGAACCATCATCCTCTAGACCAACAGTAGCTGAGAAGGTAAAATCTATGATGGAAGGTACGCTTTTGATCCACGGTATACCAGCTAGGATGCTATTTGAAATTGGTGCATCGCATTCTTTTATATCTCAATGTTTGGTAGAAAGTTATGGTTAGAACCATCATATCTTGTTACTTCCTTAAGGGCTACGAATCCGATATGAGGGTATGCACTGTGGATGAGATGTGACTTGTTAGATCTTGATTTGTTAGGTCATAATTTTGCATGCAGTTTGTATATCTTTGATTTCATAGGCTTTGGGATCATATAGGGTATGGATTGGTTGGATAGATATGGTGCTAGGATATTTTGCCAGGATAGGATTTATCATTAAGACATCTTAGTAGTAGTGACCATATGGTATACTCAGTCGAGAATTCAAGTCCAGGAATTTGTGCTTTGCCGAATACTATGGAAGCAGAAGAAGTTTTGAATCGGGTTTTAGTAGCAAGAGAGTTTGCATATGTTTTTGTACCAGTTACAGGATTAACATCGAACCGAGCTATAGAGTTTCGAATTGGTCTTGTACCTGCAATAGAATCTATAAGCAGACCGCCTAGCAGGATGACATCTACCGAGATGAAGGAGTTAAAGGTGCAGTTCGCATTAGGGACCGACGTGGTGTTCGTAAAGAAATCGAACGGGTCATTGAGGATTTGTATTGACTACCATAAGTTGAATAAGAAGACTATAAATAGTCGGTATCCTTTTCTGAGAATTGACGACTTATCCGATCAGTTGAATGGAGCCAGAGTGTTTTCCCGGTTGGATTTTCCTATAGGGTTCCAACAGCTAAGGGTGGTGGAGGACGGTATTCCTTTGACGGCGTTTCGAACAAGATATGGTTCGTACGAGTAGTTAGTAATGCCATTCGAGCTACTGAATGCGCTAGCTTTCTTCTTAGATTCGATGAACCGGATTTTCCTAGAGCACTTAGATAGGTTCGTATTCATATTTATAGACGACATTTTGATATGTTCTAAGGATGAAAGAGAGCATGAGGTTCATCTTAGAATGGTGTTAGAGACAATGGGACAGCATCAGCTGAAAGCGAAGTTTTCAAAGTATCATTTTTGGAAGAAATAAGTAAAATTTCTTGGTCATATAGTCTCAAGAGAAGGGTTATCAGTTGATCTAGATAAGATAAAAGCGGTTAATAGTTGGACGAGACCCAAGACAGTGACCGAGATAAGAAGTCTTCTTGGATTTGTTGGATATTATCAGTGGTTTATTAGGGATTTTTCACGGATAGCAGCACCCTTAACAAAGCTAACCAGAAAAGACATTAAGTTTGTTTGGTCCAACAAATGCGAGGAAGCATTCCTTAAGTTAAAGTATTCATGGACCAACACACCCTTGTTAGTTGTGCCAAATGGTAATCAAGGGTTAGTAGTGTATACATATGCATATGGGACTGGATTAGGAGCTGTGTTGATGCAGAAGGGTAAAATGATTGCCTATGCTTCTCAACAGCTTAGACTGCATTAGGTAAGATATTTGACACATGATTTAGAGTTGGCGGTAGTGATCTTTGCATTTTTGGAAGTGTGGAGACATTATCTCTTAGGAGAAAGATTTGAGTTGTACACGGATCATAAGTCTTTCATGTTTTATTCTCTCAAAGGGAGTTAAATATGATACATCAGAGATGATCGGAGTTTTTAGCAGCTTATGATTTTTATATAGAGTATACATCGGGGAAAGGTAATAAAATAGCATATGCTTTTAGCTGAAAACATCGGAATGTAGTGTTAACAATGTTAGCAGAATGGAAGGACCTTGAGGCATTAACTACGTGTAGTGTGCGGTTAAGATCCACTACTAGTTCTAGTCAGAGTACTGCCATGATATCATGTTTAAAAGTTTGACCAATTTTTATCGAAAATATTGCTTCTAAGCAAAGGGAGGATCCAGTATTGGCCGAGAAGATTAGATGACTAGGGTTGGAACTGAAATTGATCATCTGAAAGATTTTAGTCTGGACTAGAAGGGATGGTTAAGGAAGAAGGTACAGTTGTGTGTTTCGAATATTGGGACCTTAAGGAGAGAAGTTCTTAAGGAATGTCATCGATCGAAGTTTACGATTCATCTTGGAGGAACCAAGATGTATCAGGATATGAACAGAAGTTTCTTCTGAGAAGGTATGAAGAGGGATGTTGGCTTATGGGTAAAGCAATGTTCGAATTGCCAGCAAGTAAAAGCCGAACATCAGAAGCCGAGTCATTGCATCGGCCTTTAGATATAGCAGTTTGCAAATGAAATTCGATATCCATGGACTTCATTGACGGGTTTCCAAGGTCGAATTGAGGAAATGAGAGTGTATGGGTCATGGGGAAAAAATTAACAAAGAGCGCCCATTTCATTCCCGTTAAGTCAACTAGGACGGCACCTATTTTGGTTAAGTTATTTATGAAGAACATAGTTAGACTGCATAGAATTCCTAGTAGTATAGTCACTGACATATACATTGTTTACTAGAGAGTTCTGGAAGAGTCTACAGGAATGTGTTAGGTATCAAGCTTAAGATGAGTACCACTTATCACCCTCGGACAAATGGGAAGACAGAGAGAGTCAATAAGCTACTCGAGGATTTGTTGAGAGCTTGCGTACTAAATTTTGGTGGATAAATTAAAGACCACCTATACTTGGTTAAGCCACTAGCATGTTGGTTAGAAACTGGAGACAGGTTAGTCTTAGGTCTAGATCTGGTGAGAGAAGCAATAGAGAAAATTGAGTTAGTCCAAGGCAGGATGAAAGAAGCTCAGTCTAGACAGAGGAGTTATTTAGATAAGAGACATAAAGATCCATATTTCTCAGTTAGAGATAGAGCCTTCATTAAGGCATCACCGATGAAAGGGGTGGTGAGATTCAGTAAGATAGGATAGTTAGCACCGAGGTATGTCAGACCATTCCCAGTTATAGAGAAGATCGAAAAGCTCGTATATCGAGTAGAGTTATCAAGCGGTTTGGCAGGTGTTCATAATGTATTCAATGTTTCTCATCTTCATAAGTATGTGCACGATCCTAGAACTACTATCACTCTGACTGCATTGGAATATTTAGTAGTAGAATCAAATCTAACTTTTTTTAGGCAAAGAGTTTGGGTTGTAGTGAAGGATGAGAAGAGATTAAGAAAGAAGGTAGTCAAGTTGGAGAAAGTTTAGGGAGCGACGAAGAGAAAGGCTATACTTAGGAGACAAATGACAGGATTAGAGATACTTATCCTGATTTGTTATGAAGGTATGTTCTATATTTGATATATGGATTGTTTGCTAGTCAGATAGGTTAGTATTGTTATTAAGTAATGTTATAGATGTTTGCATGTTTGATACGCTTAGTATTTAGTCCTTACTGAATTTCAAGGATGAAATTCTTTAAGGAGGGGAGCCTGTAACACCCCTAATTTTTTTAATATTATTCAAGAAATTTAATTAGATAAATTAAAGAGAATAATGTGATGATTAGAGTGATAAGGGAATTGAGATTTGAAAATTAAGTAAGGTCTTGCCTTAATCAAACAAATCTATAAGCTTGTTTTATAACTTAAACACATATTTGAATAGGGAAAGGGTAAAATAGGAATAGATTGATCTTATAAACCCTAAACCCTTATTTCAGTCTGTTCATGTTTTCATAAATCAAAAATTTAAAGAACAAGGCCAGTCGTTAACCCTAAGGAGAAGAGAGCACAAAATCAAGTAGGGTTTCAAAAGTTAGCTAAGAAGACTTAAAAGCAAGATTCAAGTCTCAATCCATTATCAAACCAAGGTGTATAATGATCTATACCATCTCATTTTGTTTCGTATTGATTGATTTGATTCGGTTTAGGATTAAAACCGAGTGCATGAATGATGATGATATGCCATGATTAATGGTTGCCATGCTTTATTTGAATTATGAGTTATGAAAAAATTTCATAGCAAATTAACATGGTTTTAAGAGTAAAATCATAGTAAATGATTATCAAATGCAACGATTTTCGACTGTGGGGTTTAAAACATTATTTTGGAGATGATTTTTAAATTTGGCAATTTTCCAAAGCGTAGAGAATATCCTATGAATTTTTAAGGGGGGGGGCATCTTAATTTGGGTCTAAATTTAATTAGCTAATTAAATAATGATTTTTGGCCTAAAAAGTTTATATGATGAAGGAAATATTATTTTGGTATTAATGTGAATTTTTTAGATTTTTCTTAAATAGATTTGAAGTGATATGGATTGAATAATAAAGATTAGCATTTAAATAGTTGCATATTAATGGGGTTAAGTAATTTGTTAACCTATACCTTTGCTTTGAAAAAAATAAAATGCGGCAGCACTACTGAAAAGAATTTGTAAATATTAGCCTATGCCAATCATGTTTTGACAAACCAAGAGATTTGGTGAAAAGAACACACCTTATTTAGTAAAAATTTAGTTTTAGTGATAATTACGATGATGCCACTCCCCATCATGATGTTGTCGCGCTTAACAATTCCTTCGACATCGATGAAATAAAAACACAAGGTGCTATTTCGATAGTGCGGAGCGGTTTCAACCTCGTCGAGGTCAAGAAAATGCGGTAGCATTCATAACCATGCTGCAAGCTTTGAAACAAAGGGAGAGGATCGTCAAGCAGTGGATAGCATTGACATTCTTCATGATATCGCATTATCATGATGCTTATCATAACGCTGCATTACCATGTCGCCGCTCAACTAAAGAGTCGATGAAGCCATAGCGCATGTTTAATCACCAAAGTAACGAAGGTCGTGCTGTCGAAGTTAATGACGTCGATGTTAAAGGAAAAAAAGGCAGATAGCCTATGAAGCTTGACGTCATCATCCACGAGGCGTAGGATGCCGTGTATGTTGTTATAAAGCTTTATATAGAGGCAGAGAGCATTAAGTATTGACATTGACATGATATGATGCGACGTTGATCAAACTAAGATGTTTTGAAAGCAATAGCCTTATACCATTTTCATATAAGTACTTAGCAATATAAAAAGTGTTTTACAAATGGAATTAGACTTTGAAAATACAAAGAGATTATTTCCTTGTTTAAATTATGGGTTAAGGGTATTAACCATACATCATTAAGAAACCGATTACAAGGACTTTAGTTATGGATGTTTATGTTTTGGGTTTACTAGATCAGTTTTTTGTATGCTATTATTATCATATTCACTTCGTTTATGACACATAACTACATTTTGGGGTATTAAGGGCAGGACAACCAGCTAGGTTAACCCAATAGTGAACATAAATTTATTTAACTTATGTGTGAGTAGATTTGCATCCAGGAGGTTAGGTAGAACAAAATATAGGATGCTCAGAACTGATCAAAAGATTATTGAGTTAGACAAATTCTTAGTTAGCCTAGGAAAACTACGTTATGGGAAATGTTATTGGCAGGAGCCAATAGGTTCTTAGTGATCCCATGAAAACTATGTCCGGAATACATTATTGATAGATATCAATAGATTCATAGTTAGCCCATGAAAACTATGATTCGAAAGATGTTATTGGAGAATCCAATAGGTTCATAGTGATCCCATAAAAACTATGATTGGATATAATTATTGTGGAATCCAATAGGTACCTAATGATCCCATGAAAACTATGAAATCAGATAGATAGTCCATAAGATTTAAACATGTTATTAGTCAGCCTATAAAAATAATAATAGGTTAATAGTAACCCTAGAACTATAAACTGAGATGGACAGTCGAATAAGTTAGGATGGGAAATCCAAGGCATCTTGCAGTTTCGAATATCATCATATTATGTTATGTTTTAACCATTGTGGATGCAGGTGCATAGTATATAGTTATGTATTATGGTTAAGATACTACTGAGGTCAAAACTCATTTCGCTTAGTGGCGTGGTCTCACTAGATATCTAATTGGTCCGAGATGGTAGATTATTATTCACATCAGATTTTTTGTCTAATCCGAAGTTTTTGTCTTTCCCCTTAAACTTTCGACTACTTATTTGAGTGGGCTGAGAACAAGGGCTTTCTAGGTTCTCTTTAGACGAATGAGTTTCGAGAGACATGCAGGAGGCAATCTAGCTAGTAGGAGCTAAATATCTATTTTTCGCTGCGTATTTATTCTGCCTATGTGGTGCAATGGCAATTTGTATTAAATGTCAAATATTTGACTACGATCATCCAAAGTGACATCTTCATATGTCGTTCTTGAAATATATTGTAATAATTATATTTTCTCTACACATGGTTTGCGAATTGGGATTATGTAATGAAATTGAAATCTTATTATGGAATGAAATGATAAATTTTGAATTTAAATTGTGTTTAAAATTTTTTTATATTCCTATGTTACTAGTATTATCGAAATGATTAACATAGCCATATTTTGTCAACGGAAATTAATAGTTATGGATGGCTACAACATCCAGAGCACTTAGTTTCAGGCCTCAAAATGGGGGATATTACAAAAGTATGTTAAAACTGAGGGTAATGATCCTTTTACAGAGGAGAGGCCACAGAGATAGAGTGGGATCAAGATCCCCGTTTTTCTCTTACTCATTCTCTATCATTTCAAAACCCATCTAAACCCAAGTCTATAGCCATCATATGGCCACCCCCATACCTAATTTATTATGGCCGAAATCCCCTTACCCAGTTGGGCTTCAAATCAATTTTTGGCCTAATCGATATTTATCGCATTTAAATCCAATTAAAATGTGTATCGGTATTGTATATCGCTTAATATATTTATAACTATTATAAACATATTTATTAATATTGTTTAACACGTCAAATAAAATTTTATAATTAATATTTCACAAGTATTAGATAATTTAATTAATTTATAACAATTACAAATTAATTAAATTATTTGGTCAAAGGAATATTCAATGTTTTAGTTATGGGACTCTTTCGGTGTAAATTCGATCAGCGATCAATATCGAATTATTCAAACACTAACGTTCACAAGTCACTTGGCAGGTGGTGTAAGATTTTGACCAAATTCATCGCTTACTTGGTTTCGGTAAAATATAATTTTACTTTGTTAAGAATTACTCGGTAGTGGCTATTATTTACACCAATTCTCTTTATCAAAACTATATCACTTTGGACATATGGAATTGTAATAGTCAAAAATCCAATCTTATCCGTATTCAACTCTATGATCCAAAAACAAAGACGCTGGTTCAATAATAACAATTATTATTAACCGAACTAGACTTTGAGTTGACTTTAGTTGACCATGACACTAACCTCATATAACCATGGAGATGAATCCTTTCTTGAACAATGTTTCACTTCCAATGCTTCCACTCGACCCAACTATAGTCACTCGATGGACATCATACCTGATTTGACTATAATCAAAGTGGAGATTTCATGTTCCGAATCAATAGCATTCTCAAATCGAGAGAATATTGTAAATTAGTCACAACGATATTTTCTGTTTAGCCTTAGTTATATTAGACAATAGAATACTATCGAGTGAGTTATTCCATGGTTATCCAATAAATATCAGTGCGTAAACTCTTGGTTCCCCAAATAGTCATGAGTAATACATCGTCCGACATTTGGAGAGCGTTACACACTCGAGTCTTAACGGATGCATTGATATCTAGTCTCATTGCATCTTGATTGGGAATTTTTAAAATTATATGATTATTATATCATGATACAATACCCATGATTACAAATATTTGTAATTACTATCACAAACACACCATTAATGGAGTTTCTATTAAATATTTTTAATTAATCATTTAATTTATTTATAACACATTACAACGAATATATAGCATAAAGAAAAATACCTTTAATACGAATGAGAATTTATTAAAGAGTTGATAATTTATAATAAATTATAGAATTTCTCCTAGGATATACCCCTAACTCTGTCACACCTGAATTTTCCAAATGGATTAGATTTAGTTTTGAATAACTATTGTTGTATTATAAACTTTATTTATGGTATTATATATGTTTCCAGATTATTTGAAATGGGTATTGATTTCACGGTAAAGATAGCATTATGAATATTGTATTTTGTGGAAATAATATTTGCAATTGTGTTTTAAATAATGACATTTATGTACTTAACTCGAATCATATTTGTGTTGTGAATAAAGCTATTATGGCCATTACTAATAGTTATTTATGGCACTATAGGCTAGGTCATATAAGTGACAGAATATTGCATGCACTGAAAACTAAAATTTTATACCATCATTTAATTATGAATAATTTAACACTTGTGAGTGATGTCTCAAAGAACAAATGACCAAGCACCCCTTCATTGGGAGCAATAAAAGAGTTACTGAATTTTTGGGTCTCGTACATATTGATGTACCTAATGCCTATAGTGATAAAGGATAATTCAACTTACTTTTTAACTTATCCCAATGATTTCTTGAGACTAGGACATGTATATCTTATAAAGAATAAATTCAATGTCTATGATAAATTTAAAGAGTATAAGAATGATGTAACAACCCAGAAATTCCGATCCCGAAATTTCCAGATAGTTAGTGAAAAGAAGAAAGAGAAAGAAGAAGAAGAACAGAAAAGAAACACACAATCTCACATTCCCAGCGGATAAAATATAATATCACATAAATAATGGTTTTACAAAGAAGACTATATCAGTACATTTATATTATTATACATCAAAGTTACAATATCCCATACAATACTGGATAGTTTAACAACTTATCCAGATAATCACAATAATATATCAGAATCCTCTCCATACGCTCCTGCCATCAAGCTCTCCTCCTGAGCTCCAGAATGTCCTTACCTGAAAATCTGTAGTACTCGGTCTGACCCGAGCATTACATCAAAGTAACACCCGAGTCAGGCTGGAAACCAGCGTGAGTAAACCCATTCAACAAGAATACAAAAGCAAGCAACACTTATAAACCCGGGGTACTTATGTCAATTTACAAATTTACAATTTGTTATAAACATTACTTCATCACACCTTAATTTCTAAGTACCAGACTTAGGTTAAATGGACCCATCCATTTCATTCTATTGATTCCATACATCAAATTATAAAGACTCGAAGTGGTTTCGGGAATTTACTAATACCCGACTCCGATCTCTTCGAATCCAATATCAACTTAACTTAAATTATTCAAGTGAGATACAATTCTACTTAAAATACAGGATGTCATAGTAATTCATTATTAATAAATAACCACATCCTCACAGTTAAATCAAACATTTCATGTCACATAGCATTACGAACCATATATTTGGGATAACCATAACTCAAAGGCTTCCACCATCGTTCTATTTATTCTTTAATTACATTTAAGTAATTAACCCTTAATTAATTTCACAAATTAATTATCCTTAAGCAAAAGCAGTAATTAACCTTTAATTACTTTATTAATTAATTATTATTTATAATTATTAATCACCCTTGATTAATAATATCTAGTAATTTACTATCCTTAATTACTTCATCAGATAATTAATTACTCCTTAATTAATTATCTCTAATTACTCCCTTGATTAATTATACAAGGTAATTTAATCCAAATTTCCCTCGTTAATAATTCACTTATTCAATTAATTACATTCAGTAATTATCCATTAATTACTTACCTAAATAGTTCACTTATCTAATCATCAAGTGATTATTCCAAAATAATTAAACTGAATTAACTAGCTTAAACTAATCAGATTAAATTCAATTGATTACAACGAGTAATTAATCCTTTAATTACTTCCATTAAGTAATTATACTCTAATTACTTTATTAAGCAATCCCCATTTAATTAATCACATCAAGTAATTATCCATTTATTACTTCTCTAAGTAATCATACTTAATTAATTCATAATTTAATGATTATCTTTAATTAATTATGGTAATTAATTAAGATTAATCACCTTAATTAATTTATCAATCATTCATCACCCAAACTCTAGTTAATGATTCATCTCTTAATTATATTCATTAACTATCCAATAATTATCCCATTAAATAATCATTCTTAATTACAATAAGTAAATTAAAAAATTTATTTTATTAATTACTCTTAATTTATCTCAACCTTAGTTAATTAAAACAAATCCTTTATTAAACTTAAACTTTATTTGTAACATTAAACATTACTTTAAATTTGGAATTAATTACAAAATCAATTCTGATATAATTATTTTAAATAAGACAAATTCAAAAATTTGATTTTAAAGTTAAACTTGAAAACTTGTTCAAATAATTTATTTAGGAACTTAGTTTATTTTGCTTTTAACCTAGAAACATTTCAAGGATCAAAATGTCATCGTTTGCCCTTCAAAACATTCCCTGTACAACAAAAATTGGACCATCAGTAGAACCCGAGCCCAATCCCTTCAAACCCGATCCAAACACGGAACACAATCCCTTCTCTCCTGCTTCGAGCGAAAATCTCTTCGTGTTAAACCCGAGATTTCCACCACACAAACTCGAGTCAATCTTCGAGAAAACAAGCAAAAACCCCAGTCCCCAAACCCTATTCCATGCTTCGAGAAATAACCCTGCAAACCCGAAGAGAACTTCGAGCTCCCCTCTTCTCCCCAGAACCCATACCTCCTGATGCACGCAGCCGTACATGGTGCACGTGCACCATTGCTGTCAGCCACCCAAGGTCATCGCGACAATCGTCGCCGATCACTCTAACACTCGTGAGCACATCCATAAACCCAGAACAAACAAAGCATTATCACATCGAATTCGAGCATCACACTCGAACAACTGCAGAAAACATCGTCCACCAATTCCATCGTCGCCGGCCAATCCAACACCAATGAACATCGTTGTTCCTACCACAGAACCGCCATGTCTCGTACTCACTTACCCTCACGTCGCGATCGCCTCCAGTTCAACATACATGTCGCAAAATCCACCTCAGTCAGCCGAAACATAAACCAAAATAAACCCTAGATCGATCCATTCCCATTGATTCAACAATTAGAAAAATTATTTTGCATTTTCCCCTTCATCCATGATTCACAAGCAAGCTTCATCCAAAATTTCGACATCAATTAATGAGTAAATCATCGGCAATCCCCCGCATTCCCAATTTCGAACAAAACCAAATTTCTCATCAATTTGTCAACTAAAAATTACGATATTAACTCCTAAATTCATGATTTCCTGCCATGATTACAATCATGCAATCAAAATTTAATTAATTAATTTTTTGACCCACACTTTGATTTTACTGTAAATTTTAAAAAATGAACTAATTATTCACTTCTAAAACTTACAATTATTTTTAGATGATAGATTACTTGTTTACAAACAACCTTTGTTTACAGTTCATAATCCAAATTTAATCCATCAATTAGTTATTTAATTTATTATGAAAATTGAAACTGTTATTATCATACAGAGTGTATGCTTTGCCACACAGGTATTCAAATGAAAGAAGATAAGCATGCATCCATTTAAATCCAAGAAATCAGGTAAATCATCATGGATTCATACGCATAACTAAATGGAATCCAAAATAAACTGTTTTTAAGAATTCATTTACTCACATTGATTGTAGAAACAGAACAGTCCTCTCTTCTTCTTCTTCTTTTTTTCCAGGTTTGATCTCACTGCATTCTTCTAGAATTGATTTGCATGTTGAAGAATTCTCTGAGTTGTTTGATTCCAAATTGCATGTTGATAAATCCTGAATTGTTTGTTGATTTTGAACTGCTTGATTGCATTGATGAAGTTGCTTGTCTCTGATTTCATTTGAAAATCTTGCATTATGTTGGAATTTTCAGATTCTCTTTTGTTTCAGATTTCTACAGCTTTCTATTTTTTTTTTTTTCAGATTTATTTCTCATATCTTTGGTTTGTATTACATTTTTTTTATTTAGATGAAGATTAAGAGTAAACTCCTTCTTTATATTTTACAAATTTTAAATTTAAATTAAGTCACCAATAGAAATGCCACTTGTCCCCTTTAAGATTTAATTTTCTTACACCTAAGTCTATATGTTGACAAGTGTTTTATTATTGATTTACAAGTGTTTTAGGTGTTTAATTAATGTTTACAAATATTACTTTTCTTATTTACAAATTTATTTTTAAGTTATGAATAATTAAGTATGTAATATTCACATGAATATAATGTGTATTTATTTTATATAAATAAGCTTTAGATTTTTGTAAATATACATGTGAATTTATATAAACATTTATTTCTATATAACTTATGTTTTTGATCAAATCAATATAACATATATTTAAAATATACTTCCTTTTTAAATTTCAAATTCAAATTCAATCCTTTAAATTCCATTAAAATTCAATTCAAGATCTATTCAAAATAAATACATATATAAACAATCTTGTCTAACTTAAATAATTTACTTATATAAACAATTATCATTACTTATTATTAAAAGAATACTTTGTCAATTTTAAGTTATTATATTAAGACATGATCAAATAAATATTTATGATTAGATTCATTTGTTAAATTTACAACTCAGTATTTTTATAAATTAACCCAATTATTATCAACTAATAGATAATCAAAAATCTGGGTTATTACAAATGAGGTAGAAAATTAGATTAACCATGAAAAAAAACACTACAATCAGATCAAGGAGGTTAGTATGTGTGACAAGAACTCCAACAACACTTAAAAGATAATGAGGTATCTCTCTGGTTACTCTACCCAATACTTTGCAACACAATAGTCTTTCAAAAAGAAGAAATCGAACCCTATTAGATATGGTTGTTCCGTGACGAGTAGGCTAAGTTACCTTTTTTCCTATTAGGGATATGCGTTAGAAACCACAAATGCAATGTTGAATTTAATATCTACTAAATCTATTTCTAAGACGTCGTGTGACGTGGCATAGGAAGAATCCCCACCTCGATTACTCAAAGATGTGGGGTTGTCCAACCTATGTTAAGAACGTTGGCCCAAAGAAACTTAAGGCAAGATCGGATTTGTGTAAATTTATTGGATATCGTAACAATTTTAGGGGATAAATCTTCTATAACACTGAGGAATAAAAGGTTATTGTTTCTTCACATATTATCTTTTTTTAAAGTTCAAAAGAAATTAACCGCAAAACTGTAGATCTGGATGAGATTTGAGAAATTAACACAAAGATCTAGTGAATAGGAGAACCAAATTCACCATTACACAAAAGCATACAACCTATTGAAAAGTCTAATAGGAAATCTCATGTACTAGATATACTATGGTTTTCTTATGGATGGTGAGAAAGGGGATTGCGTCTTAGAAGATGATACTCCTCTCTCATTTCAATAAGCGTTGTAGAGTAAAGACTCTGCACTTTTGATTTAGTTATGAAATCTAAAAAGGTTTCCATGTATGACAACAAAGTGTGGACTTTAGATGACATACCAGAAGGGATAAAGCCTTCGACTACGAATGGATTTTGAAGAAAAAACTAAATACATATAGATGGGTAGAGACCTATAAGGAAATGCTAGTTGCGAAAGGGTTTCATCAAATTCAAGGCATTGATTGTCAGAAAAACGTTTTTGACCGTAGCCATGCTTAAGTCCATTCAGATAATTCTTGTCATTGCCACGTTCTATGACTATGAAATATGGAAAATGGATTTGAAAATATAATTTCTAAAGGGTGATTTAGACGAGACCATCTACATGTCATGGCCTGAGGGTTTCGAGATTAATAGGAGTGAGGCAATTACATGCAAATTGTGAAGATCCATTCATGACCTTAAGAATGTTTCAAGAAGTTGGAATATGAGCTTTGATAAAGTAATCAAATTGTTTGGTTTTTATCAGCACAGAGAAAGCATGCATATACCCAAAAAAGGTGCTATAGTATTCTTAGTCCTATATGTCGATAATTTACTCTTGATTGGCAATGATAATTCATTGTTGGAATCAATAACAACATTGTTTTCCAAGAGCTTCCTCATGAAGAATTTAGGAAAAGTGACCTATATACTTGGTATACAAATCTATAGGGATAGATCCAAGACGCTGCTGGGATTGTCCTAATCTCAATACATAGATACTACACAAAAAAGGTTCAGTAATATTTATAGTAATGATAAATTATAAGATCTGAAAATAGAATATCTTGAGAGAATCAAGAAAAGAGGAGAAAATTTTCATAATTAATAAAAGGGAGGTAAATTCTTCTACTTTACTAAGATTTGCTGAATGAAACTATTGCAATTGAACTTGATATCAACAACTTATTGGTGATCATATGAATTGATAATGTCCTCCAAAATTGCCCTTCATGACTACATTTTCTTCATTCTATGAATGGTGCTGCAAAATTGATCTATAAGCCACCGCTGTGTATAATGGTTATTGGATTGATAAGCTAACATATTCTTATGTTTAATTCAAGTGCATCTATAGACTAACTAATATTCCTAAACCATTGATTTATCATCAATCTTAACTTGCACTGATATATTTTTCCACCATATGCGAACATTCCCTTGGTAATGTTGTTGCTCCTATCGTGAACGTGTATCTAATAATAGTTGATTCTAAAAAGGAAATCTTAACAGACTACCGATTGTGTGTGTGATGTTTTCTAAAAGTCTCAAAAAGTTAAAATGGTATGTCAAGATGAATAGAGAAACTACCTTCTCAAAGTACTAGTATAAAATTTTCAATATATGAGCTTAAATAAAACATGTTGATCGTAGCTTTAAATCCACAAAAATTTAAAGGGCATCTTATGTAGCCACACACATCTATACTCTACAAGCTTATTTAATACAACTAATAATGTCAAAACTTTAGATATAATTTAACATTCACATAAAGTGGTCGTTTTGATATATCTTTTATATTCATTTGAAAATTGCTCTGACCCAGTTTCCACAATGACATATGCAAAACAGGGGTCGAAACAAATTATTTTATAGTATAATTGCATACGATAGAAGAACAGAGGACAAAATACAAAGATCCCATGTCGGATGAGTCCACATCTAACTTTTATTTTAAAAGATCAAAAAATTATAAAAAAAGCAATGCAGAACCGATAACTAAGACCTTTACTGCTTTGGTTAGGATGTATTTGTTAGTGCATGAGATGATGGTTTTGATGACAACAACCTTAGAATAGATTATAAAATATAAATACTAATATTATAAGTTTAGAATATATGCATATGCAGGATTTAACCATGCAGGTAACAAGAATGAAGACTATACAGTATAGAGATTCAAGATATCAAGATTGAAGACTCATGAGTATCAAGATTATCAAGAGTTCAAGAATTCAAGTAATTTATTCTTTAATTAGAAATTTTATTAAAACTCGGAGAAAAACACTGGCATCTTAAAATCCAATTTATTCGTGGAATGGAATCCACTTCGAGCCTGTTAAAGGGGTGGAACCCTAAGTAGGATGGAACCTACGAAAAATCTAGTGGAACATTGTTTCGTATCCGCTAACTTTTTATTCAAAATGATTTTTCAAAATTATATCTTGTTTTCAAAATGGTTTCAAAACTTTCCTTTTAAAAGATTCAAAAACCTCTATCCTGATTTTAAATAATTTTAGCCTCAAAATCATCTTTAATTTTAAAGTCAAATAACTCCCGATTTTAAACTATCTTTTAATATAATATATTTAACTTTTAAATATTTATACTTAAATTTAAATATGAAATTATAGTTAAATTCTATATATATTATTCTCTATATTTACTTATGAATTTTAACTATAGTCAAGTATATTTATAAAGTTTAAAATAGTTCTAATATAAGATAAAGGTTATTTTCAAAGAAAATCAAATTATCAAAAAAATGCTTTGGGATGTCGACATACTCATGGTGACCATGTCGACATGGTGTTAGTTGAGTTTAAAATTTAAATTTCAAAAAAAGTGCCTATTCGCCATAACTCTTCACGATTGGACATGAATGTTGTTCTTCTATAAATAGGGGTCAGTTTCAACGAATTTTAACATCAGATTTTCTGGTTTTTCACTCCTCTTCTTCTTTCACTTTTCTTAATACATATTCTTACCATTACTCTGCCGAAATCAACATTGAATCGAACTCGATCATTCCTAGTTTGATTCTCTATCACTCTCTCAACAAGATCCTCAGTGCTATTCAGAGTTATAGGCTTTTTGTAATCAACTTAGCGAAAAAGGTGTGATTGTTGCCTTGAAGATCAATCAAGCGTGATAAGGTGTGATTGTAGCCTTAGGAAATCAATTGGGTGAACTTGTTGCCCGTAAAATCAAGTGGGTGAACTTGTGGCCTGGAAAATCAAGTATCTCTACCTAAAGGATTGCAATTCTGGATGGTGTACCTCGTAGCCTTGGAATCGAGGGTGTAATTGTAAAAATTGCTTTTGAAAGGAAATCTGTACTTGTGTTGCGGGACTGGATGTAGGGTAACTCCGAACCAATATAAAATCCGGTGTGTTCTTTCCTTTACTGCCTTTTATTTTATTTCTACATCTGTATTTGTTTCTGTGATCATATCTATATATGTACATTGCATACTTCTCTGTATAAATCAACATAAACACAAAAAGATTTAGTAATTCTTTATAAACACTATTCAACCCCCCCTCTAGTGTTAACTCTAGCCTTAAGATCCGTAATCCGCATTTCTCACAATTGGTATCAGAGCAAGGTTTTCAAAGTTTCATAATCTGATTTTTGAAAAAGTTTTTAAAATGGCTATATTTGTTAATACTAGTTTAGAAATATTCAAATCATCATTGTTTCATGAGTTTTCATATAATCAATATTCAAATTCAAGTTATCTACCAAAATGGTTTGATGTGCAGGAATCATGCTTTATGGCTATTGAGGAATCAATCCATAACGGATAAATTATGCAGATCAAAAAGAACAAATGGATATTTGATAGTGGATGTTCTAGACACATGACTGGCAATCCAGATATACTGAATGATATTATATACAAAGACGGAGGACTGGTTAACTTTGGAGACAATTCAAAAGGATATGTGATTGGCATCGGCAAAGCCGGTAATTTTGAAACTCCTACTATTACTAATGTTTTTCTAGTTAAGAATCTGAAACATAATCTGCTAAGTATAAGTCAACTCTGCGATAAAGGATATAAAATTAAATTTGAAAAAGATAAATGTTACATCGATGATAATAATTCAACCATAATATTTGAGGGAGTCAGGAAAAAGAATATTTATATTCTTAGTATGAAATTTCAAATTATAACCTGTGTCTGTTGGCAAATATAAGTAACCCTTGGATTTGGCATAAGAGATTTGAGCATTTGAATTTCAAACTCTTATCTAAACTGTCAAAACATGATCTAGTAAGAGGTCTCCCTAAAATGAATTTTAAAGTAGATAGTTTATGTGATGCATGTCAATTAGGAAAACTTAGAAAAAGTTCCTTTAAAAAAAAATATGACTTCAACTTCAAAACCTCTTGAATCACTTCATCTTGATTTATTTGGTCCATCTCAAATTCTGTCAATAAATCATAGTAAATATGTTTTTGTAATTGTAGATGATTATTCTAAATTTACATGGACAATATTTTTGAAACATAAAAGTGATACTTTTGAATGTTTTAAGAACTTTTCAAAAAGAATTTAAAATCAATTTTCTCTAAAAATTATAACTATTCGAAGTGATCACGGTGGTGAATTTGAAAATGAAAAGTTTGAGGAACTCTGCAATAAAAAGGGAATAACTCACAATTTTCATTTTCGAGAACTCCACAACAAAACGGAGTAGTAGAACGTAAAAATAGGACATTCAAGAGTGTGCGAGAACTATGCTTTCAGATAGTAATTTACCAAAGATTTTTTGGACAGAAGCAGTTGCTAACGCCTGTTATATTTTAAATAGAAGTTTAATTAGATCTCTAACTGATAAGACATCTTATGAACTTCTTTATTCAAAGAAACCTAAGGTATCTTATTTCAGAATTTTTGAAAGTAAATGCTTTATTTTAAATACAAAAGATAATTTAGATAAATTTGATTCTAAATCCGACAAAGGAATCTTTATTGGATACTCTAATAGAAGTAAAGCATATAGAGTGTTTAATTTAAAAACTAACACCATTGAAGAAACAATGCATGTTTCATTTGATGAAATTTTCAAAAATTTTGAAGATACAAATGATGAAGATGTTTTAATCATTCAAAATCAAGAATCAGTTGAAACTAATAATGAAATTAATCATCCTAATAAAAGGACTAAATTTTTAAAAGATCATCCTATAGAAAATATACTGGGAGATATGCAATATGTTTTTAAAACTAGAAATCAACTAAGTCCAATGAGTAATGTAGCTTTTATATCAACTATTGAACCCAAAAATCCAAAAGAAGCATCAACTAATGATTCATGGATTTTGGCTATGCAAGAAGAATTAAATCAATTTACTAGAAATTATGTTTGGGAACTTGTTCCTAGACCTGAAAATAAAACTATAATTGTAACTAAATGGGTTTATAAAAATAAAATGAACGAACAAGGAGAGGTAGTTGGAAATAAAGCTCGATTAGTCGCTTAAGGTTATTGTCAAGAAGAAGGAATAGATTTTGATGAAACCTTTGCTCCAGTAGCAAGATTGGAAGCCATTAGGATTCTACTTGCTTTCGCAAATCATAATAATTTCAAATTATTTCAAACGGATGTTAAAAGTGCCTTTTTTAATGGATTTGTAAAAGAAGAAGTATATGTTAAACAACCATCACTTTTTGAAAATGATAAATTACCAAATCATGTTTACAAACTTAAGAAAGCTTTATATGGTCTAAAACAAGCTCCTATAGCCTGGTATAATAGACTAAGATCTTATTTATTACAATCAAATTTTGAAATTGGTAAAGTAGATAATACTCTTTTTATTAAAAGAAATAAAAATGATATTCAACTAGTACAAGTTTACGTAGATGATGTCATTTTTGGATCAACTAACTTTGAAATGAATAAAGAATTTTCTAAAATAATGACAAAAGAGTTTGAGATGAGTCATATGGGTGAATTAAATTTCTTTTTAGGATTACAAATAAAACAATTAGATAATGGTATCTTTATTAGTCAAGAAAAATATGCTAAAGACCTAATTAGTAAATTTGGTTTGACTACTGCGAGTGGAAAATCCACTCCCATGGCAACCAGTGAGTACCTTAGTAAAGAAGATCTCTCGAAAGATGTAGACCAAAAATTATGTAGAGGAATGATTGGATCACTACTCTATATTACTGCTAGTAGACCTGATATCATGCATAGTGTTTGTCTCTGTGTCAGATATCAATCCCAACCTAAAAAGACCATCTTAACAGCCGTAAAACGAATCATAAGATATGTTAAACACACATCTGATTATGGTTTGTTTTACCCTAAAAATGATTCTTTTGACTTAATATCTTACTGTGATGCTGATTATGCTGGTTGTAAATCAGACCGAAAAAGTACAAGTGGGATTTGTCACTTTTTGGGGCATTCTCTGGTTTCCTGGCTTAGTAAAAAGCAAAACACAGTTTTTTTATCAACAACTGAAGCAGAGTATATTTCTGCTGCTTTAGCTTGTTCTCAAGTAATATATATGAAACGAACTTTAAAAGATTATGATTTAAAATTTTCAAAATCACCAATTTATTGTGACAATACGAGTGCGATAAATTTATCCAAAAATACTACTCAACATGCTCGAACTAAACATATTGATATCAGACATCATTTTTTCAGAGGTAATATAAGTAAGGAAGTAATCACTCTACATTATATCAATTCTGAGAATCAAATTGTTGATATCTTAACAAAACCATTAAATGAATCTATATTTACTAAATTAAGAAGAGAATTAGATATTTGTTCAATAACTGAAATATAAAATATAAATAAACAAAAGTATAACTAAAATTAATTCAAAATAAATTAAATAGGCAAAAATTCAAAGACTATATCGACATACTCCTCTACCCTATGTCGACATACAACGTTTTTAAAATTTTGAAATTTTTCCCACCAAAATTCATAATAATTGGTTATATATTCTTCACTTTTTCGAAATTTTATTCATCCTTTCTGTTATCTCTATGTTCTTCTCTCTGAAATCAAATAATCAATGTCCTCCTCTTCCAAATCAAACATAAAAACAACCTTTTCGTTCCCCTCTCCTACGTCTGGTCCATTTCAATGTACTACTCTCGCTCGTGTGACTAAAATAGAGGGCTCTCTAAAGGATGCACTTCAGATGATGGCTGAAATTCAAATGATTCAACTCCGTATGGAAAAGGAACAAGAGAAGCAAGGCAAGATTCTTAGCAATTTGCAAAAAATTATGATGGATAATCAAGCCAACCCTATCTTGATTGATGAAGATTCTTCACTCAATCAAGAACAAGAGGCCAGCGAAGAAGAAGAACCCATGGAAGAAGCGCACGCGGAGGATGATGACCAAGTCGTGTGTGTTGGAGAAGTGCGTTTTGACAAGAATGGGAATCTTGTCGAACGACGTGGAAATTTCTGTTTCCACTATCCAAACTGTTCGATTCATAGATCTCCTATGTTCAGAAACACACATTATTTTCTTCTCTTTCTTTACCATTGTTATTTATTCCTTCTTACGTTCACAACGAAAATGTACATATAACTATACGGTTATTATATACTTAAGATAGTTAGTAGTTTAGGATTAGAATTATTATTAGATCTAGGTGTTGATTATTTATGGTAACACTATCTTATAATCACATAGAATATTAGATTTAGGGAAAGTTATATAGTTTGGAGTTATAAAGTTTAGAGTTCGTTTTTGTTGATGGCAAAGGGGGAGAAGTATAAAATAGGGTAATTAGGCATAGATTAAGGGGAGTTATTAGTTTTAGTGGGAGTTATTAGTTTTAGGGGGAGTTATTAGGATAGAAGAAATATTATATAAACAAAGGTTGTCATCATCAAAAAGGGGGAGATTGTTAGTCCGTGAGATGATGGTTTTGATGACAACAACCTTAGAATAGATTATAAAATATAAATACTAACATTATAAGTTTAGATATATATGTATATGCAGGATTTAACCATGCAGGTAACAAGAATGAAGACTGTACAGTATAGAGATTCAAGATATCAAGATTGAAGACTCATGAGTATCAAGATTATCAAGAGTTCAAGAATTCAAGTAATTTATTCTTTAATTAGAAATTTTGTTAAAACTCATAGAAAAGCACTGGCATCTTAAAATCCAATTTATTCGTGGAATAGAATCCACTTCGAGCCTGTTAAAGGGATGGAACCCTAAGTAGGATGGAACCTACGAAAAATCTAGTGGAACATTGTTTTGTATCCGCTAACTTTTTATTCAAAATGATTTTTCAAAATTATATCTTGTTTTCAAAATGATTTCAAAACTTTCCTTTTAAAAGATTCAAAAACCTCTATCCTGATTTTAAATAATTTTAGCCTCAAAATCATGTTTAATTTCAAAGTCAAATTACTCCTGATTTTAAACTATCTTTTAATATAATATATTTAAATTTTAAATATTTATATTTAAATATAAAATTATAGTTAAATTCTATATATATTATTCTCTATATTTACTTATGAATTTTGACTATAGTCAAGTATATTTATAAAGTTTAAAATAGTTCTAATATAAGATAAAGGTTATTTTCAAAGAAAATCAAATTATCAAAAAAATGCTTTGGGATGTCGACATACTCATGGTGACCATGTCGACATGGCGTTAGTTGAGTTTAAAATTTAAATTTCAAAAGAAGTGTCTATTCGCCATAACTCTTCATGAATGGACATGACTGTTGTTCTTCTATAAATAGGGGTCAGTTTCAACGAAATTTAACATCAGATTTTCTTGTTTTTCACTCTTCTTCTTCTTCCACTTTTCTTAATATATATTCTTACCATTACTCTGTCGAAATCAACATTGGATCGAACTCGATCATTCATAGTTTGATTCTCTATCAATCTCTCAATAAATCCTCGGTGCTATTCAGAGTTATAGGCTTTTTGTAATCAACTTAGCGAAAAAGGTGTGATTGTAACCTTGAAAATCAATCAAGCGTGATAAGGTGTGATTGTAGCCTTGGGAATTGGGTGAACTTGTTGCCCGTAAAATCAAGTGGGTGAACTTGTGGCCTAGAAAATCAAGTATCTCTACTCAAAGGATTGTGTTTCTGGAGGGTGTACCTCGTAGCCATGAAATCGAGGGTGTAATGGTAAAAATTGCTTTTGAAAGGAAATCCGTACTTGTGTTGCGGGACTGGATGTAGGGTAACTCCGAACCAGTATAAATCCGGTGTGTTCTTTCCTTTACTGCCTTTTATTTTATTTCTGCATCTGCGTTTGTTTCTGTGATCATATCTATATCTGTATATTGCATACTTCTGTGTATAAATCAACATAAACTCAAAAAGGTTTAGTAATTCTTTATAAACACTATTCACCTTCCCCCCCCCCTCCCTCTAGTGTTAACTCTAGCCTTAAGATCCGTAATCCGCATTTCTCACAGTATTCGCCAACTTTCATTGGTCGGCTCATATTTTCTACGCATCAGTAATTCTAAACAGGTCTAAGCTCCATTCAGTCCATTGATGGAGCACCGGAAAAGTGGACTGTTTGAGTTGGACGCGTCCAACGCATCAAACACAAATGATCCAATTTTCTCTCCCTTGTATAAATAAAACCACTTCACTCACTTGACTACAATCCACTTCTTCCTCTTCTTACACTCCTACACATCAATGTAAGATAGCAATTCCAACTTCACTCCCTTAACTATAATCCACTTCTTCCTCTTCTTACACTCTTACACATCAATGTAAGATAGCAATTCCGTCTACGAAAATCTGGAAGGCTTGATCACAATAAAATGAATTTTGAATGGAAGAAAAAAAATACATCGATTCACACTTCAACTTACACCAACATGCATTGGGTTAGCGATATTTTTTTCGAACATCAAGAGCATTATCAACGAAACTTCCGTATGAAAAGACTGTTTTTCATTACATTGTTTGATCATTTGGAATTCTAAGGTTTGCCAACCACATGGTAAATTTACGTTAAAGAGATGGTTGCAATGCTTTTAACATCATTTTTCTATGGAAAGATTCCAAAGGTTAGGTAGCATTATTTGTGTTTATTTTCATGATATTTAAAAGTTATTACGTTAATTTCAAAACACATTATTAAATTGAACTAACCTCAATCTAGCATTACATCAGAACAAATTAAAAGTTCAAACCTATTACCCTTTTAAAAAATTATATTGGAGTAATAGCAGTACGAACATAGTTACACGATTACCAGGTAGCAGCGCACAACCATTTATTGAACGAAAATGGCATGTAACACCAAATTTTGTGACCATGTGTCTATCAGATATAACATTTACATATGTCATAGATGGTTGGAAAGGAACTGGATATGATAGTAACGTATTCAGTTTTATAGTAAGTGATCGAATCTTAAACTTTTCACATCCTCCATAAGATCAGATTATTCAGTTGATTTAGGATATCCACTTATAGACGTCTATATGCATCCATATCAAATGAGAGATAGCATATCATCGATTTTTGTAAAACTCAAAATGAACCAAAATCAAATAATGAATTTTAATTTTATTTTATATCATTCAGGTTTACATATGGTAGTCGAAAGAACGTTGGAAATATGAAAGACAAAATTTGCGAACGTAAGTAATATACCAACTTACGAATTTTAAGTTCAAGTGAAGGTGATTTTTATAACAATGACCTGATCTCATTCTAGAAGACCACCTTGAAGAATACTACAATATTCAAGAGACAGAAACAAGAGACAGAAAGAAAAATGAATGAATTGAATGAAGTGTCAAAAATAATATAGCATCGGTTGGAGGAATGAAATAATTACTACCGGACTTTGCTAAATATATTTTCTAAATTGTATCATCGTGTTTATATTTCTGCATTTATATTTCTAAACTATTGTATCTGTTACATTTATTTTTATTATAAACTGTTATGCTTTTATTATTGGATTGTCTTACCCTAAGTGATACTTCTTAATTACAAATTAATCACCATTAGCATCAGTTAACTGCCATTAGAAACAAATATTACAATACAATTAAAAACAATCTTTCCATTTTCGTAATACAAAGCACACTCACATTTCCTCAAAATTTTCCTGTTCGTGCCCTCATTCTATTTTACTTATTTTTACCATTTCTAAGCTAGTTAAGCTGCAAATAATAAGGCTGCAATATTGAATTGAATAGTCGCAGAAAAGTGTACTTATGATCAAATGCTATAAATGGAACAGTCCTAAGAAAATGGATAGTAAACGATAATGGATATCAAAAAATTTACATAATTAACATCGACCATTTCATTTTCACTAAACAGACAAGTTTCAAAACAAAACCAAAGACTTAGTGCATCTCCCGCAATAAAGAAGCCCAAAAGTCTCAATTACGTGAATATTTAAGTTGGTATTGAAAGATCAATTTGTAATATTGGATTAGTCCCGAACGGCCATTTAATAGACGTTAGATTCCAAGTGTTTATTAGATAACTGCCTAAAGTATTAAACAGGTGCTCAACGTTTTCTTATTTAATAAGAGATTAATTGTCAAACACTTATTAAATAGGTTATTGAACTCAGACGCTTATTAAATTGGTTCCAGGTATTTATGTGATTATTTAATAGCTGCTTAAGAATCATGCTCTATTCAATAAGTGCCTAACTGCTGAATATTTTTAGTCTCTTCAACCTTTAATGGTCAACCACCTAACTATTAAATGAGTTGAGGAGCTCCTGGTGAACTACATCATTTTATTCAAGATCCGAATTGGCTACACAAAGGTGCTCTTTCCTATAGTACTAATCTGTGCAAAGCTCATTAAATGATTGTTTTCTAAATGTGTTCAAAAGGAGATGCATGATAATTTTGCTCATCTAATGGTCTTATCACAAACACTTTCAAAATATATTTTTATTTTCTGAACTCAATGCAAACTACATGTTTCTTACTGGTGCGTAACTTCATTGAAAATGTATAATAATATGCTTATGCATCACAATTATGATCGTTCGTTGTTGGCATGTTTTGTTATGTATGTGAGAACAAGACTGACTTGCTTAAATTCTATTGCTCTCGTTGTGTTTATAAAAAATATGACCTTTAGTTTATGCAGTATGGTTCTTATTTAGAGTGTTATTCTCGGTATAGTTGGTGTTAGTGACCAGCATTGTAGACTATACAAACCAATCGTCTCTTCAGCTACAGATGTCGCCATTAAAGAAGAAACATCTTTTTTCCCTAAGTTACAGCTGGTTTTTGGCTCATAATAAATATGTTACAATTTACGCAGGAAAACAAAAGAAAGCGTGCCTGGCTTATGAAGATGCATGGGAAAAGTCAGGCCAGTCAGCAATTTCTGGAAATTTGTACGATTCTACGTTGTTTATAAGGGGAACTAACTATTTTTCTATTTGCCTCCTTTTAAAACTTATTATGCAAATAATCTCGTTTCAAAACTAGTATTACTTATACGCTATATTTGTCAGCTCAGCGTTGAGCTGATCAAAACATACTGACGATTTTCAAAAGTCGTCAGTTGTATTTTTTTTTTTTTGAAAAACATACTAGCGACTTTTGATAAGTCACCAGTTGCTTTTTTTTAAAAAAAACATACTAGCGACTTTTCAAAAGTCGCACATATGTTAATTTTTTTTACTACGAACATACGTGCAATTTTTGAAAAGTCCCCAGCTGGCGACTTCTCAAAAGTCGCCAGTATGTTTTCAAGAAAAAATATATATAACTGGCGACTTTTGAAAAGTTGCCAGTATGTTTTGACCAGCTCAATGCTGAGCTGGTCAAAACATGCTATAATCGATATTAGTTTTGAAATAAGGTTATTTGCAATAATAAGTTTAAAAATGAGACCAAATCGAAAAAAAATCTTTATTAGTGCAGTGAATAATTGCATATTGTCCCCGTGGTTAAGTGATTTGGCTTTAGTGTGAGAGGTCACAAGTTCGAAACTTGCCTAGCGTGATTCGAACGTTTATTGACATGTGATATGTTGTCACAATGATTTGTTGTATATAAAGTACCATTTAAAAAAAAATTGCACATCTTATCTCCTCTTGAATATTATTGCAGAGTTGTTATAGGACATTGAGTGAGAGCTATACTCTGGTTGGATAGCAATCTATGCATAAGATGGCATGTCTTTTAAAAGAAATATTTAGCAAAATGCAAGATAAATTTGATAGTGTTGTATAATATGTAATTCTTCATGATATTTCACCAAATATATGTTGTACTTCTTTATCGACAATTATTAATTCATTATGTTATGTTATTTGTGGGTTGATTTGGCTTCCCAAAGTACTATATTCTCATCCTCTTCACTTTCAATTTGAAAGATATGTAACTTCTTTATTACCCTGTATCTTGTTTAGTATGTTTCTCTACAAGCCAATTGGTTTATGTCTATATTTTACACGTAGACAGATTTATGTTTTGGTTTTGATAGGAAATTAATTATAGATAAAATTATCAATAAGCTATGCATCATTCGCGGCATGTTAGAGCTTCAGCCAATTTACAATTTCGTTGTTGAGGAACTTCACTACCTTCAGAAGAACTTGATGACCTAAAGCGCGTTCTTCTTTCCACCATTTATACTATCTTATGAACATATGTGGTAGAGTTAGGGGTATGCCCTAAAAGAAATTATGTATTAGTTACATATATTTAAACTCTGTGTTCAATCTTGTTCAAAATAAAAGGTAATTTTTCTATTTTATACTTGCTATATGGTGATATAAATAACTAAGTAATTAATTTAAAGTATATAGATGAAAATCCTTAAATGATATATAATGTGATAGTAATTACAAATTGATGTAATCATGAGAATTTTATCATATTGAAAATAACATATTGTTTTAAATATTCCTAGTCAAGATGTTTCGAGAAAGGATATCGATTCATCCGTTGAGACTACACCATGTAACGCTCTCCAAATATTAGGCAATGTATTTCTTGTGACCACTGGGGGCACAAAGGAGTTACATGCTGATAGTTAATGGATAACTATGGAATGACCCTTTGTCGGTTAATATAACTAAGGTCAAACAGACAATCTTGAAGTGACAAGTTATACAGTTCACTAGACTTGAGAATACTGTAGAAATTCAATGTGGACACTCCACTTTGATTAAGTTAAATCATGGCATTGTGTCTATCCAACGATATAGTTATGTCTGATTTAAAGCACTGGAAGTGAAATCAATAGAGAATTCGTCTCCTTAGTTATATGGGTTAGTATTACAGTCAAATGTAGTCAACTCAAAATCAAAGTCTTTGGTCAAAGCAGTACGATTAATTATAATTGTTATTATTAAACTAATGATTTTATGTTTCGAATTACAAAGTTGAATGTGGACGATGCTGTAGCTTTGGAAAAAACCAAATTCCATAAGTCCTTAGGTGATGTACTTTTGATGAAGACAATTAGTGTAAACAATCATATTACCAGGTACCGCTTATAATAAGTAAAATCAGACTTTACCAAAAGATGTATAAACGATAAATTCAGCCAAATTTCATACTAATAGCTAAAGGGACATGTGAACGTTAATATTTGAATTGTTCCATATTAATCGCTAACTGACCTTTGAGTCACACAACTATAGTGATGAATTCTCTAAAAAATCACACGATTTAATTGATGTATAATATATTGTAAATTAATCGAATTAATTAATATTTATGAAATATTAATTATTATTTAATTTGGTTGATATTTCGAAATAGTATGTAAATCTATATTTGCATGTATCGATATACAATGTTGATGTAATTTTAAATGGACTTAAATAAAAG
The DNA here is from genome assembly GCA_030765085.1 of Allium cepa. Taxonomy (NCBI): domain Eukaryota; kingdom Viridiplantae; phylum Streptophyta; class Magnoliopsida; order Asparagales; family Amaryllidaceae; genus Allium; species Allium cepa. Next base: position 328,715,494 of record CM060940.1, read on the forward strand.
GTAATTGCATTACGTGATTTACGAAAAGTCTATGTCATTTGATTGCATGTAATTTCAACCATATTATATGAAGAGAGATAGTGAAGAGAGAGATAATCAAGGGAATTAATTAGGGAAGTTTTGAAAATTCAATAATGGGAAAGGTTTCATTCTTTCAATTAAAACAAATCCGCTAGTTCATTTCCTACAGATAATTCACTCTTTCCTTCATTCAGTTTCCTCTTCTCTCCTCTTAACCTTTTATGGCTGAAAACAAAATAAATATTTTCAAAGTTTTATCAACTCTACCAAATTTAAAATTATTATGAGGGTACTCATGCTATACAAAATATATATCCTTTTCTATTTTATCCATCATTTATTTTTAACCAATCTTCTTCCTCTATTTCACTTACATTTTTCATTAAGTTCAATTTAGCTTTCGGCAATGGTGAGAACAATCTTCCACTTCCAAACCAAAAACACATTTCTATTTTACACATTAGTTAACTCGGTTTATTATTGTCGACAACCAAATTAACACGTAGAATAGCAAAAATAATCTTAAAAAAATTTCCTATTTGTCTTGTTGAACAAAATCTACGTTATGGATGCTTTCTTGGGTAACAATTAATCTTATTCCTTTTCTCTTTGGGAATTTCATCTGCAGATAGGTTTAATTTCACCGTTGATTATTGATTTGGATTATAGACTAAAGAAGGAGAATAATGAAGATTAAAGGAAATTTGGGCAAAAAAGTAAAGGGATAGATTGGTCAATTTACAATATAATTATATGAGAGGACTATTTCTGTTGCTACCCCTCTTGAAAAAAATGGCCCCCTCTTAGCTAAAAGTGGAGCGTCGACAACAATACCAAATGTAATGAAACATAAGTGGTTCATCTATCTATTATAAGGATTGGGTGTGAATCTTGGAGATCTGAGGAGATATCTTCATTCAAGGTGTGATTTATTTGCTTCATCCAAAGGTAATTCTCTAATTTAAATTCACCTATGTATTTATAATCATTGATATAATTAGGCTTTATATGATTCACCTTATGTTTTAATCAATCATCTTGTTGCATGTAACCTAAAACTTCCCTTATGTCTAATTTTGATTAAAATATTTATTGTATTGTTTTGTTTCAGATCTATATTTTTTATCATCTCCCTTTGATATATGTTCATGATAAATTGATATGTTTTCGATTCAACACTACTTTTGATAACTTGTTATTATTTTATGTATTACTTAGGTTAATTAGTTCTTATCAAAAATTTACATATGCCTACTTTGTACAAAAAAAATTGTATTTGAAATTGTGAAAATGGAAGCTAATTTTGAATGAGATCTTTTTAATAATTATATAATATTTACATACACAAATTCAATAACTGTATAAGTTAAGTTACTTATAATTCTAATTAATATATAATTTTATACGATAAATATTTAAACATAAATGCTTTTATCATTGTTTATAATATAAAAAAATTGATTTAAAATTAATGAATGAAATTTAGTGCAAATTCTAATCCTTTGGTTTTCTAAATTTAAAATCTCATGCAAAATTCTAAACTCTGGTTTCATTCCTAAATTAAAATTTTAATAAAAATTGTTAACCTTAAAGTCAAACTTATTTTGTATATATGTATACATACACATATCATATGCTATAATGTTTGTAAATATATGTTGTTTTTTATCTAAGTTATCAAACTACGATAATCATGTATGTGGAAATATACGCGTGCATTTTAATTTGAAGTTATAGCAGGATTTTGCACAATAATGTAACTTTTTGTTGTTAGACCTAATTGAAATCATTTTTGTTAACGTTAATTTTAGATTTCAAATTATTTAAAACAACTAATAGGTTTGCAATCTATCCATATATATATATATGATTATTATAAATGTACACATATATTTTATTAATCAAGATCTTGGACAACAAAGACATGTGTAAATTTAGTTAGTGAGTTATAAATGCCATTTAATATATTAATTATTGTAGTTAACAAGAGAGAGAAATGAAACGTTTCTCTCTCTACGTATACCGTCACATCTTCCCATAGTTAATTATATAGGTTAAAGAGGAAAACAAAAGGTTTTCTTCTTCAAATTCATTTATACATGTTTTATTTACATATATATACATTACTTACATACTACACTTACACTTCACACAAATGAATGTGTTTGATACATTCATTATAATACAAACAATAAGTATTAAATTAAACTTATTTTAAACAATTGCAAAATGAAAATTTTATTCAGAAGAAAATTTAGAAAATTTCTAAATGAATTTAGACTATATCAACCCAATAAAAATCAAACAGAATTTTTTTTGAAATTTACCCAATGACCCCACTTCCAACTGACCTGTTCCTTCATTGGTACAGAGCCCAAATAGTCTACTCGATCTACATTTTTCATGTTGGGGCTAACTAATTAAGCTTTCCAGTTTAGTTGGATGTCTAGAAAAGTAGTATCCAGGCTTGGATTTGGATAATCAAGTATCTTGCCCTCTTTAGCTACCGTCCTAGTTCGAAAAGTGAAGTGAGCACAAAGGTTGCTCATAATAGAAAAGGCCCAATTTGAATTAGGCCTTGGCTAATTTTCAAAAGAAAATTAAAAACTAAAAAATGAAAATTTAAATGTAAAAGTTAAATTTAAATAAGAAATACATTATAAATATTATAATGTGATTTCAAAATTGTTTGAAATTAATATGAGATTTTGAATTTTAAATTTAATTTAAAATAAGAATTACATTATAAATGTTAGAACATGATTTTCAAAGTTGGCTTTGAAAGTAGTGTATATTATAAATGTTATAATATAGTTTTCGAAAGTGCTTTGAAAATATAATAAACATATTCTGAAAAATTTAATATTTATTAATAAGATTAATAAATTAATTAAATAGTAAATTTATTAAAGTATACACATGTACAATATATAAATAGATATGTTATCTTAAATTGTTTAAGATGACGTAAGTATATATGTATATGCATTAGAAATTTTTTAAACTAATACTTGATTAAATTGCCTAATTGAATAAGTTAATTAAAATCTAATTAACAAATAATAAAGTATGTATATACATTTTTCTTCGATCACTCATACGTGTATGTAACCATAAATGTTATGGTACATATTCAATTAAAACGTTTAATTGAATAACACTAAATTAATTAAAATGTCAATTAATTAAATAAGACTTAATCAATGTAATGTACATAAGACTATTATATAAGTTAGATAAATTATAAAAGTTATATAATAATTGAACTTACATAGTATGAATGTATAAAATCAAATGGAACACACAAAAAATCCCAAATAGACTTAAGGGATAAATACATTCGTACAGTACGTATACCATGATTTCTAGTGTGTCCGACACTTGAATTAAAATGGTATTTTGTAATAAATAAATTTTTCCATGGGTCGATATCACTTAATATGATATATTAAATATTATGAATCTTTAATATAAAGTTGTCCTCCATCATTTATACATTAATAGATTTCTAGCATACTCTCTAGTTCTTGATATTTCTTAGGGTAAAGATGTTATGTGTAGCACTATTACTATATTGAGTAGATGAGGTAAGATACATTCATGTATTTGTTGATATTCCTCAACGTAAGTGCAATGTACTTAGGTCATCACGAAATGGTGGGTATAAGTGAATAATCTTTTTCGATTTGTTGATATTCCTCAAGATTGAGATGAGACTAGGACAAAGACCATGGATTGGGAGTTTTATTTTATACAATCAGTAAAGTGTTATCCATCGCTTGTAGACCTACGATTTATTAATATTCCTCAAGGTTGGAATCCTATAGCAAGCAAGTCCTAACACCCAGTAGAGAAATCAAATTATTTCCATGTTTTCTTAGGGTTTTGGTAAACAAAAAAATCCAATTGGGGCCTTATTATAAAAATAAATGATACTAGTTGACCTTTCAAATATTGTAAGAACATTTGCTATATAAAGTTATAATAATCTACATTGATAAATTTTTGTAATTAATATAATTGATAAGATGTATATCAAGCAAATCAACTGAATCAAAAATTGATAAAGGAAATATAAAATATACTTAGTAATAAATATTTTCTACATGTTATCGTTTCAAGTCCCATACAAGCGCCTAATTTTGTAACTACTAAATACATTTATAATTGGTTGCTTGCGTGTTTATTTTTTTAAGACTCTGTGTTGTCCTTTATGAGTTTCGAACTCTAAAAGCAACACTTGAATATGGATATTTGGTCCATATACAATCACACATTAATGTTACATGGTGAATGGTTGCAATTCATAATGTATGAAATTCCTGTGAAATTGGTTCATTCAAAATTTGCAAGTAATCCATAGTGTTAGATTGTATATTTAACATGATTGATTACAATAAGGATCTTGTCATGTTAAATGTAATAATAGATCAAAACTACGGATAAATATAAGACCTCGATCACTAAAATGTCATTTTGATCAATTTACAATATTTGATATCCTTAAATGTTATGGATGATCAAATGCACTTCTGTAAAACATGGTATTGTAGTATGGGTTTCCTTTTAATGGTTCGACCATTTAGAAATAAAAACGAATGTACGACGGTGAATGTAACTTAAGGTGCAGTTGGGATGAAGAGAGTGAATGTATACATCTGTGATAAGCTCATAGAACATAAAATGGAAGTAAATAAAATAACTTGCAGTAAAAATGATTTGATTGAATAAGTGACTATATTGAAAAGAGTTCCGAACGTACCTAAAAATGAATAAAGATTCAATCTCAAAAGTCACTCCTTCTAATGATACATAATGATGTATCGATAAGGTGCAATCGAACTTTGTTGGACAAAATAAGATTAGTGATGAGTGAAGTTGGGTTAAAATTCTTTTTATAAGGTGTGTACTTAAGAGTAATACACAATATTAAAATTAATATCATTCAAATAATAGTTTACAAACCACATAAGATAATTTTTTATAAAAGACCCCTGTATATTCTAGGCCAAGTAGTTGGCAGGTTGTAAGAGTCGGAAGACCGCTCGTAATAATTGTACGTAAGGGATCTTATATGAATTGTCCCAAGAGAAATTTGGGATAGGTAGTCATTAGACGACTAACTTATGTTGTGAAAATAAATATATTGTAAACTAATGCAAAATAAATTTTATATAAAGGAATTCATAAAATGTTTATGAATTCTCATTCCATTGCACTGAGAAACAACTATTGTTTCAAGAAATACTAACTTCGCAGTGAAGGAATTTCTTTAAGAAATTATTGGTATAAAATGAATTTGGATACGATCTAAGGATAAAACTGATTACAGTGGATGAAATGAAATTAACCAAACCTAAATGGACATTAGAATGTTTAATGAGTATTCTTGCATGTTAAAGAGAATATGAGTTTCTTATCAATGTTGAGAATAAATAATCCTTGGTTTTTTAATAAAACCATTAAAAGTATTGACTCTATGATATGGTACGGTGTGCTAATCTGAAATAGATTCCAAGTACATTATCAAAATATGGTATTGATAATTATATCCAAATGGATATGATCCACTGATTGTAAATTTTCCTTTACGAGAAAGACAAATGCAGTTGGAATATAGTAAGCTACATTGATAAGAATAATATGATGAATTTCAATTATTAAAATTAACATAATGGATTCATCATTCGATATGCTCATGTTGGTTTTGTTTTTACTTAAAAATTATCACCTAGTATAACTTTATGTTTTGGTATATATATGTTGAAACATAAAGTTCTAAATATAGATACAGACTAGTTTGTACTTACATAACAACCAAAGTGTCTCGATATCGGTGGGAGTGATATTGAGTTTGTGGGTTCTCAAATACGATCCGAGAATGGATACGAAAATATCATTCTTAAAAGAATCAAAATTGAACAAGTGCTTTGATATATGTATCAAATAGTTTGATTATCAGTCAAAATGCAAATGAAGCGCGTGTTCATTAGAAAGAACGTTAAAGGTACATAGATATTTCCAAACCATAAGTAAACATCACTTTGCCTGTTGTTAACGATGTACTTGTGTTATAATTGGTTTTAGTTGTTTTAATACTCAACGTTGGATTGTAAATGATTTCTTTTATAGTAAAGTATAAAATATATTGGGAATTCCCAAAACAATATGCAATGACACCCTATTAGAATGTTTAATAAGGAACATATAAAACGGATTCCTTATGCATTGGCAATAGTTATTATCATACATGTTATGTTGTCTATGATATCATGATATATATTTGATACAAGAAGAAAATATCACTTCCAAATTAATATCACTGAAAGGTAGTTTGTAGTGTTCTCGTGTATTTACGAAATACTAGAGAATTTTTACAGAAACAACGAACTTCTTATAAAGGACTGTTCGGACTTAAACTTCATAAATTATATTAGGTATATTATACTAATAATAAAATGCAAGTTAAGAATCTTTATGTTGGAAATGTTCTAAATATAAGAGATCATGGATGATTCAACGAAAATGATGAGTACATTGACTTGAAAAACATCACAATAAAAGCAACGTATATATAATAAATGCACAAATTTATAACTGAGTTGAGGGTCATTCCAAATTTTGAGAATCTCGTAAAATTAATATATGTAACAATGTAAAGATGTAGTTCGTAACAAAATTTAGAGCTCACTAGAAGTTGAGGGACATACTCTGAATTGTTCGACATGATAAAATAGTTTATCAATGTTGAGAAGAATTGATTGACGGAGTAGATAGTTAAAGCATAATTGCATATCCATTCATTGAGCGACTGACCCGATTGGTTTTGAGGAAATCGATTAGAGAAGTTGGACTATGATTCCATAATTGACCTCAAGTGCAAGTGGAAGATTAATAGAGTTAGGGGTCTGTCTTAAGAGCAATTATGTAATTTCTTACATATGTCTAACTTGATAATCAATCTTGTTTGAAATAATAGATGTTTTTTGTACTGTATATTTGATATAATGTGTTATATCAATTAATTTAATTCAAAACTATGTTTAACAAAAAATCCATAAATATTATGTTTTGTGATAGTAGTTATAAAGTATTGTACCCATGATAGTAGTGAAAATAAATATATCATTTTAAATGTTCCTAGTCAAGATGCATCGAGACTGAATATCAATATATCCGTTGAGACTAGAGTACGTAACGCTTTCCAAATATTAGGCAGTGTATTACTCATGACTACTGGAGGCACCAAGGGGTTACGTACTGATAGTTATTGGATAACTTAGGAATGTCTCTCCTGATAGTTTTTCTGTTGGTTAACATAACTAAGGTCAAATGAAAAATATCGATGTGACTAATTTACACAGTTCTCTTAACTTGAGAATACTGTGGATCTTCAAAATGAAAGCTCCGTTTTGATTGTAGTCAAATCATGGCACGGAGTCCATCAAGTGACTATAATTGGGTCGAGTGAAAGTACTAGAAGTGAAGCACTATTTAAGAGAAGATTCGTCTCCTCAGTTACATGAGGTTACTATCAGGATTAACTCAAGTCAACTCAAAGTCAATGTCTTTAACCAGAGCAGTTCGGTTAATAATAATGTTATTATTGAATCAAGGACTTTGTGTTTGGAATGTAGAGTTGAATATGAATTTTATTGGAATTTTTACCATTACCAAATTCTGTAAGTTTAAAGTCTATACAAGGCCATGCTATACCTTATACGGGCTTACATGTTACACATACATGCACAGATATGTGTGTGTGTGTATGTATATATGTATCTATGTATGTATGTATGTATATGATTCATATGTGTATATTAATATGTATTAAAATATAAAATAAATAAAGCTATAAATTTACATAATCCTATTTAAATAAAATTTAGAAATGTTCGAAATTGGTCAGACTTCATAGGGGTGATTTTAAAAGTTGAGATTCTCATGACATTGTTATATGATAACAATGCCAAGATATAGTTCGTAAAAGAACCTAGAGCTTAGTAGAATTCAAGAGACATATTCTGAATAGTTCCATATGATTAAGGCAGTTTTTCGTTGTCAGAGAGAGTTAACTGGCAGAGTATATGATTAAAACAAAATAGCATAGCCATTCAATAAGAGACTGACCTGATTGGTTTTGGAGAAAAATGGTCAAAGAAGTTAGAATTAGATTCCATAATTGACCCCAAGTGCAAGTGGGAGATTGATAGAGTTAGGGGTATGCCCTATGGGCAATATGTAATTTGTTATATATATCCAACTCTATGTCCAACCTCATTCAAAATAAAAGGCATTTTTCTTTCTATTATATACTCGTTATATAGTGATATAAATAATTAAGTAATTAATTTAAAGCGTATAGATGGAAATCCTTAATTGATATGTTATGTGATAGTAATTACAAAGTATTGTGATCATTACAATTTTATCACATTGAAAAATAATATACCGTTTTAAATATTCCTAGTCAAGATGTTTTGAAAAAGGATATCGATTCATCCGTTGAGACTAGTGCACGAAACGCTCTCCAATTTTTAGGCAGTGTATTTCTTGAGGCTGCTGGGGGAACCAAGTGGTTATGTACTGACAGTTATTGGATAATAATGGAATAACTCACTGAGAGCTCTCTACTGGTAACTAAGGCCAAATAGACAATCTCGAAGCAAAGATGTTACATGGTTTTCTCAACTTAAGAATACTATGGAACTCCAACGTGGACACTCCACTTTGATTATATTAAATCGTGGCATGGCCTCCATCAAACACTATAACTAGGTCCAAGTTGAAGTGTTGGAAGTAAAACACTATTCAATAGAGAAGTCATCGCCTCGGTTATATGGGATTAGTATCACGGTTAACTATAATCGACTCAATTTCAAAGTTTTTGGCCGAAGCAATGCGGTTAATAATGATTGTTATTATTGAACCAAGTATTTTGTGTTTGGAATTACAAAGTTGAATATGGATAATATTGAAGTTTTGACCAAAATCAAATTCCATAAGTCCTTATATTTTATAGTTTTGACGAAGAGAATTGGTGTAAGTAATCGTTACTAGCGGGTACTAATTATAATAAGTAAAATTGGAGTTTACCAAAAGATGTGTAAGTTTTCAATTCATCCAAAATGTCACACCATTAGTCAAGGTGACTTGTGAACGTTAATATTTGAATTGTTCAATATTAATCGCCAAGTGAATTTATACCTTTGAGCTGCAAAACCATAACAATGAATTCTCCAAAAAATCATGAATTAATTAGTTTATAAAATGTGGTAAATTAATTAATATTTAATAAATATTAAGTATTATTAAATTTGGTTAAATTTTCAAAATTATTTGTAATTATTTGAATGCATTTATAAAAGTTATATTTGCACACGTTGGTGATTAAGGGAATTGAATAAGTAATTTTTTTGTTAGAAAGGATGTATGAACCAAAAGATTATACAACCATAGTACACATACACAAACACTCACACACACACACACATATAGCGACCAACAAGGCTTGGTCGGCAACCCATAAGTTTTTAACGTTGTCCGTCCACCAACACAAAACATATAAGCATAGTTGTGAGGCATATACACCTCAACAGCTACATATCATACATTATAAGCACAAAATCATAATAGATACAAATAATACAAACTAGAGTGCCTATAGACTGCAATTCCAAAGGGAGAAGAGAATCATCCCTAATTTTAGAATAATAAAATTAGCCAAGGTAGAATGAAAGCTATATGAAATTACACATGGACCAAATCTAAAATCATCACTACCATATTTTCAATGACGCAAAATTACACAAGGAGTACAATAAAATAATAAGGGAAATTTTGATTAAGAATTGGAAAGGATTAATTCTTTCAATTAAAACAAATCCACTAATTCATTTCCTACAAATAATTCATTATTTCCTTTATTCACTTTTCGTTTCTCTCCTTTTAATCTTTCATAGCTAAAAACAAAATAAATATTTCCAAAGTTTAATCATCTCCAAATCAAATTCAAACATAAAACATAATGGAACATAAGTGTTTCGTTCATCTATTGCAAGGATTTGGTGTGGATCTTGAAGACCTGAGGATATATCTTCGTTAAAGGTGTGATTTATTGGCCACATCCAAATGTAATTCTATAGTTTAACTTCATCTATGTATTAATATTATTGATATAATAAACTTTGTATGATTTACCTCATGTTTTAATTATTTATACTGTTATATGTATCCTAAATCTCCCTTGTGTCTGTTTTGATTAAAATATGTTTATAGTATTATTTTAGTTCAGATCTGTAACGACCCAGTTTTTCAGTCGCCTGAATTTAGAATATTTAATTGAATTTAAATATTGAAAAGTGAATATTATAAGGTAAATCGGTTAATTAATTGAATTTGGAATCTAATGTGAATGAAATGGTTTGTAAAGTCGATTTAAATTCTATTTGAATTAGAGTGGAGTTACCAAACTTTTAATATATAAATTTAAAAGTGAATAAACAGAAATAGAAATTTTATATTTAATTTGTCGAGTTAAAAATAGCCATTTGGGACACTGTCTCATAATGGGACGAAACTAGTTTCATTGGATCCATAATTGTAAGTTATTATAGGATTCCAAATTTCATGTCAATCGAACTTATGGTTTGGTCGTGCGAAGTTGAAACGCATAGAAATTTATTTAAGTAATTTTAATTAAAATAATTCGATTCAAAAATCTATCTTCCAAATATGATGGAACTAGCCTCTTATGTATATTTCGTTGTGTTCGAAACAGGGGTAAAACATTATGAACGCCAAGCGGCACTCTTCATTCGAAGTTAGGAAAATTTGGCGATGAATAGTGTTTTGTAGTTGTCTATATAAGGATCTTAACATTTTCATTCTCAAACCCGAAAAATAAAAGCTCAACCGCTATTAACCATGGCTCCAAAATCCAATGGCCATGAATGCTCGAGCCGATCCACACACTTTCAGGCCCAACGTCCAACTGCAAACTTGTAGCCCATCTCCCTTTGAACAAATCCATACCCACTGATCGACGATCGATGCCTCACATCAATGGCAAAGTCCCTCCATTCCAATGCTGCTCGAGCTCGAATTAGACACCACGAGAGGCATTCAGTGAGGTCATAGGGGATAGTGATGGGTGTTGGAAGGCGAGGCGGGTCTTATGGGTGCTTCGTAGTGCTCCGGTCAACTCAAGTGGCCGACGTTCGATGATGAAGACGAAGAAGTCGGGGTTAGTTTTGGTTCGAACCTGGGAAACAAACGTGGGATTAGGTTGAGGATTAACGTAAACTAATTAAGGTGATTAGAGAGGGTAATTATGTAATTAAATAATTAATTTTATTATAAGAATTGTTATCTTATAATGTGTTTAATTCTATCATACGAGGTCCAAATCGAACGAAACAAATTGTGTTGGGTTCGTATCTGAAAATACTATGCTATGGTGTTGGATTGGAGCTAATGAAAATTTTGGTTAAATTCGATCGCCTCTTTGTTTTTTATCAACATAAAACGCTGCAACGACGACTGGAATCAAAGTGAGTAGAACGCATACTCTCAGGCCCGCTTATATTTTTATATAAGTGGGAATATTTTTATTATGTTGTTTGAATGGCTATTGAATGTTATATATATGTGTGTGTGTGTCTGTATGTATGTATGTATGTATGAATGTATATTGGATGTTAGGATGTTATGTTATGGTAGTTAGTAGTTGGATATATTCCTGCCTACTGGAGCAAATGAGACCTTATACGTTCTTGTGTAAGAGCGGATGACCCTTTGTACATGCGTCTGCCTCGATGCAGACATTGTACATATTTTCTCATATGTATATTTATTGTAGGTGACAGGTTGGAGGGATCCAACAGGATTCCTCACTATGGTTGATGTTTATTTACAGATATTGATATATATGCTATGATATTTGATGTGATGGATGCCGTGATTGCTATTATTGATGTGAATCCCCTTATTTAGTACTTTTGTAGCATTGGGCCATATTTTGAAAATTTAAATATAAAAATGAGGATTTCAATTTAAAAAGGATTTCAGAGTGATTATGAAAATATATATGTTTTAAGAATTTTTGAGTGATCCAAGAAATGGATTTATTTTAAATAAATAAAAAGTTATAAATTTTTGTGTTATAAAAATTATGCTTTTGTGAAATACACTTAAAATTGATTTTTGAAATATGGAGTTAACTATTTTGTAAAATTAGTTAAATTGAGAATTTTGAACTTATTATTAATGGTTTATATATAAGATTTATGAAATTGATATTTTATAAATAAAAGTAGTGGGATTATAAACAAGTTTTATAGGTGTTAAAATGAAGTTATAAATGAAACCTTATAACTAAATTAAATTTATAAAGTAAGGAAGTTATAAAAGGAATGTTATTAATAAAGAGATTTAATGAAATAAATTTTATAAATGGTGTTTTATAAATATAAAAAATGGATTTATAATCAAATTTGTAAATGGATTTGCAATTGAAATTTAGAAATAAATTTATAATGGACTTTATATATAATGGGAATACAAAAGAATGAATTTGTAAATAAAGAGATTTATAAGTAAATAAACTTATAATGGGATTTTGTTATATAAATGAGATAAACGGAAAATTGGTTAAAAAGGAAATTTTATAAATGGAAGTTTTTATAAAATAGAAATGTGAATTATAAACACTGTTTTATAAATGTGAAATCAGTTTTATTTGATAAGCTAAATACGAATTTTCATAAAAGGAAATATATTCACGTTTTTAAAGAGAATAATTTTTTAACTGAATGTTTTGGAAAGCAATATTATAAAAAGGAGTTTAAATGGTTTGAAAATAAAATAAATTGTGAATTCACTTATTATTAAAATAAGTATATGGAAATGTTTTCCAAATATCCAATAATTGAAATGGCTTTGAATGTTATCTTTTTAAACATATTTTGAAGTGAATAACTGGAAAATGATATGATTTATAAACGATTAATAAAATCAGGCCCAGTGACTTATGTGCTAGATTTTTTTGTTGCTTTGATAGTTAAATAACTGACCATCAAATTTGTCAATTTAATTTCTCAACTTGATGTAGAAACTAATTAGTCGTACACTTAGTACGTAACTGGCTATGTAGGTTTGATTATTGTTTGTGTTGAGAATGTTGATTCATGTAGTGTGGAATGATTACACCAATTATCAAGCTTCCTTCTTGGCCGAAGGATAGCAAGTTGAAAGTTGGAGACGTGATAAGTCTATGATACTTGGTTTCTGTGTGAGGTTGAGGAATGCTTTTGCGTTGTTGGTGCGAAGAAACTGGGATCGTTTTATCCGAAAATCACTTTGAACCAACATATATGTGATGATTGTGCAGGTTGGTCGATGATATTGATAATTAGGATTTTCATAGTGAAGGACTACTTGTTGATCATTTGGGGTTAAAATCCCAATAAACATGTAGTAGTAGTAGTAGTGTCTTCGTTATGAAATATCCATTGCAAGGTATGTCGCTACTAATCCTATACGAAGTGGTAGGAGAGTACCTTCGGTTTGTCCTATTCGTGGACAATTTGTATGGATGAGTGTTTGACATTACACTTCTAAGATTACATACATTTGTTTTTTTGCAAACATATGTCATGTAGTGGCGGACAAGGCAGCTTCTTTTAGCTTAACACCCTCCATAAGACATACGAGCTCAAGGGTTGTATTTTTGTGAAAGGCAACTAGCAGTCAATGGGAATGGCAATGTGGCATTCAAGATGATGATGAGATGTGATTGTGGAAGGTAATCGATGCCTCTTTTGGCCTCACTCCTCGAAAAATGACTGAAACAGGGATAGAAGCAGCAAGGCTAACTGGGTCGCTCCCATCAGGAGATGTCATCACTCTTCTAGATGTATCTTTACACACTATGACATCATGTATCTGTTTACTTTTGATGTATGCTTGTGGTCACGTATTATAGGTCGGCAACGACTGAAGTGTTGACATATTCGATACTATCTAGGAATGGGTAGGCCGGTCTTTTGTTGGTTTAGGCGGGTAGTATCTGCTCCCTAGGTACATCCTTCTAGAGGTGTACTGAGTTTGGTTCGAAAAGGTAGTCCCTTAACCCAATAATTTTTATGGAATCCAAAATCCACTACGTGCCTGCCATTTTGTTTGTAGAGCCTAGTATTGTTGGAATTTTATAATGGAAACAATTTCAACTATGTTGATTATAATTTGTATAATATACACTATTATAATATAACATGATTTGATATGAAATACTTTGGTTATCGTACGGGAAAAACCCGCCTGTGTTTATATGTGGACGTGGTCTTACGAGATACCTTTTGTTTGATAAAGGAAAAGTTTGATAGCTTTATAAATTCAGTTGAGGTGTGTATTTCTCACGCTGGTTTACCAAACTGATCCGGGAGTTCTTTCCTTTCAATGCTCGGGTCAGCCCAAGCATATTTACAGGTTCAGATTTGATGCTTTCGGAGCTTCAGCGGGCGAGCTGGAAATCTTCATGTCGTATACACGTATCTATTTATTTTTCCGCTGTTTTGTGTTGTTATTGTTGTGAATTGTCATCATTTATGAGGACATGTTATTATAACTGTCCGAGTCGATGATTACTTATTGTGTACTCTGATATTAATTTATGTATATCACAGTTTCTCTTTGTAAAGATTATTGATCTATATTGTATGTTATTCCACTACGATATGAGATTCTGTATTGTTTTGTTTCTGCTTCTCTCTCTTCTTCTTCTCTCTCTTCTTCTTCTCTTCTCTTATTCTTTCTTCTCTCTTTCCTCTCACCCTCTCTTTTCTTTCTCATCATCATCTGCAATTCTATGTGTTTGGGTCGACATGTGTGGTTTGTTGTCGGTTCAGAGGGTACGGATTTTGCGGGTCATCGCAAGATCTATATTTTTTCATCCTGTTTCTTTAATATATGTTCATGCTAAATTGATATGTTTTCGATCCCATGTTACTTATCATAACTTGCTATTATTCTATGTATTGTTTAGTTATATAAGGTCTTATCACAAATTTAGATATGCCTACTTTGACCCAAAAAATTATTTTGTTTTGAAAATTTTATGAAATTGAAAGCTAATTTTGAATGAGATTTTTGTATAATTATATAAAAGTTAAATAAAAAATGCAAATGTATTGTAGAAGTTAAATCACTTATTGCCCTTTGAAATAAATATATAATCGGATATGGTAAATATTTGAATATTGTTGTCAGCATTTTCACTCACAGCATGGTGAATATGAAAAGACGTTAAGGAGCATAGAAATGGTCGAAAGGTGCATAATAAAGAACCCATCATGTAATCACAAGGGCAAGGCGAAGCACAATAGGAAAATTTGGAATAGTCGGAAAATATAGTCAAAGCACTTATAAAATGTTCCTAAGGTCATGACATGCACCTAGGTTGAAACTACATCTCAATCCGAGCTACGGATTGGAAGATATGATCATCTACATATCTGTCCAACACCTAACGAACTTGGGACCTACCTTAGAGAGCTACTACCAACTTTAGGAAAATGGAATGTTCGAGGGAATCAGAATACTCTACCTAATGATATGAAGCTATTGGTCCAAGTTTCGTTCAATTCTAACTTAAAATGAAGGAGTTTGGCACAAGGACGTGTGTAGATCAAGTGGTTGAGCACCATGCTTCCAATAGAGAGTCAGGATTTTGAGTCCTAGCAAGCATATTATTTTTATGAAATATGAGGAATAGTCCGACGGTGAGTCTAACTATTGAGTGCCTAACCACTGCAAATGTAAGGAAGGAAAAGAGGGAAAGCAAGACACATGGCAATAGATAGGCGGAGCAAAGGAATAAAGATATAGGCCAAACACCCCTGTTCGGTACCAAATAGAGTCATGTAAGGAGGGGGGAGGCCGAACCAAGTGGGGCACCAAGGGAAAACTGGACCAAGTCCTGGCACGGGAAGCTGAGCCAAAGAGAAGTTGAACCAAGCATGGGAGACCGCACCAAAGCCTGAAGGGCCGAACCAATGCAGGGGATGAATGAACTTAGCCAACAAGATGACCACATACATTCCATCGAACCAACCTACCTCGGACAGAGCTCCTGGCCAACCGAATGGCACATATACGGAATGAAATCTGCATATATTTGGAAATTATCGATTATATTCCTGATACCCCAGAATATTCCATCTAGATAAGATATACATGGAAACTTCCTAACTTTTCAAATTGATGACACCACCTCTCCACTCCTATAAATACCAATAACAAGAATGAAGGACAATTCTGAAGAGCCAAGCTTATAATAGCAATGGAAGACAAGTCACAGGCTAGCAGGATCTTCCAAACAAGATCTGCCTAATAGGAACAGCCTAGCAGGAGCAACTAGCAAGAACAGCCTAGCAGGAGCAACTAGCAAGATCTTCCAAATGAGATCTGAATAATAAGAACTGGCTAACAAAGATAGTCGAACAGGAATATGCCGAACAAGAATAAACAAGCAGGAATAGCCGGACATGAATAGTCAAACAGATCCTATATCCTACTTTCTGTTGAGCTTCAGATTATTGTATTTTGTACCACAGACATTATATCAAAGATCTATATGGATGATATGAAAATGAACGGTGGATGTAGGCATATTTAGTCGACCCACTATAAATATTTGTGTACTTTACTTAACTGTCCTTTTTATATAACCAGTATGTGATCTACTCTCTAGAAATCAATCATAATACTAATACAACAACTCCGTTATACACCCCGTATCTACAGCTCTACAATAAATAGATTAAAGATGTTTGCCCATTTTCATGCAAACAAATATGAATGTTTCAATCAGTGTTTATAACAAAAAAACTTGATTTAAAATTAATGAATGATTTTTAGAGCAAATTCTTATTTTTTGTAGTTTTCTAGATTTAAAATCTCACGTAAAATCCTAAACTCTGGTTCATTCCTAAATTAAAAGTTTAATAAAAATTGTTAACCTTAAATTCAAACTTATTTGTATATATGTATACATACATATGTAATATGCTATAATGTTTGCAAATATATGTTGTTTTAGATCTAAATTATTAAATTGTGATAATCATATATATGGAAATGTACATGTATAGTTTAATTCAAATTTGTAAAAGGATTTCGTGCAATAAAGCAACATTTTGTTGTCGAAGCTTTCTTTAATTAAAATCATTTTCAATAATCTTGATTTTGGATTTCAAATTATTCAAAATAACTAATAAGTTCTCAATATATATATAATTATTATAGATGTATACATATATTTTATTAGTAAAGAACTTGGACAACAAAGGCATGTGTAAATTTAGTTAATAAGTTATGAATGTCATTTAATATATTAATTATTACAACTGAAGAGAGGGAGAGAAAAATAAAAGGTCACTCTCTACATATATTGTTATATCTTCTCTAAACTAATTGTATAGCTTCAGAGAGGAAAACAAAATGTTCCATTCTCTAAATTCATTTATACATATATACACTATTTGCATACTTCTCTTACATTTCATATAAATGAATGTATTATATACATTCATTATAATAAAAATAGTTTAATTTATGTTAAACTAATTTGAAACAATTGTAATAAAATGAAGATTTTATTTAAAAGAAAACTCAAAAATATTAAATAAATTTAGACTACGGGAACAATAAAGATCCAAAATGATTTTTCTTTTAAATTACCCAATTATCCCGCTTACTACTGGCCCGGTTCCTTCAATATGTCGCAATCATCTTTTGCTACATCTTTCCAAGTTTATTTGCAATTTTCCACTATTTTTTACATGTATATATAAAGTGTGTGTGTGTAATATGTATGTATGTACACAAATGATATATGTTATTTACATCAATTAATTGTTTATTGTTTTCTATTTTACATTTTCTTTATTATTTTTATTTTTTGTTTTTGAAAAATGCAAATAAGTTCTTTTCGATATATTATTATTATGCATTTAGTTGAAAAAAAAATAACTATCAGCAAATTTTTACTTTTTGTCAAAATCGCAAAATCAAATGGTTGGTTTCCCAAAAAGATTAATTTTCAAACATCTATTAAATAGGTGTCTGAACTCATATACATATTAACTATGTTCCTGTTATTCATGTGATTATTTAATAGCTGCTTAAGAGCCATGCTCTATTAAATAAATGTCGAACTATTGAATATTTTTAGTCTCTTCAACCCTTATTGTTCAACCACCTAATTATTGAATCACTTGGAGGTATTCCTAGTGAAACTACATCCTTTCACTTAATAGAAAGCTCCAATATTCAATTTAGCTCTATGTTATTTTTACATAATCCAATCCTAATCTCCAATTAAATCCAACAAAAAAACAAGTATAGTTAATATATATATAAAAGGACACCAAATTATGGCTTTTCTACTTCATTTTGCAGTTGAAAAAACTAAAAGCATTAGCTGTTGTGATTAACACCAAACATGTTTTTCCAACATTAATAATTTCAATATAAATGCAACATTACAATATACGCCAGCTCATAGAAAATAGTCTAGAAATTTCCAAAAGAAATATGGATGCGTATGCACTAACATCTATGTCGAAAATAAAGACCGAACACTCTTAGACGACTTATGTCAAAGGGTTATTTGAAAGGTGCATTTTTTTTGGCAAGGCCAGCGGGGTTGAATGGACCCCTATCATTTTATTGATATGTCATTGAAAGAAAATACAAAGAGGAAAAGAAACAAAGCTACCCAAAAACATAGGCAAGCAAGAGACAGAGAAGCAGGCAAACAAGGAGGAAAAAACAGGGCATATCAAAAGAAGAAAACAAAAAAACACTACAAGAGAAGCAGGGACAGTATCAAGGGGAGAAGCAACTAGGAAAGAGCACCTAATAAGCCAGGATCAAAAGCATGCTTAGAAGCAACCATTCCATTCCTCAAAGCAATCTTAATACTTTCTTTCATTTGCATGATAGTTTTCCTCTTAGCATTAAAACTTATTTCATTTCTTTCATCCCAAATACTCGAGATGAAGACTTTAAGAGAGAACAGGAGAACAAAGGTAGATCCACTTTTCCACCTCGTTGCCTTGTAAATCAGATTCCATTCAACTTCACTAATGGAAGCAACAATCCTGCCGTTAATGAGGTTATTCGTAGAGTACCATAGCATATGCACATAGGGACAACTAAAGAATAAGTGCAGAGTATCTTCATCAGCAGATTGACAAAAACTGCAAGAGGTATCAATAGTGTAACCTTCTTGTCGCAACAAAACTTTAGTTTTCAGAGCTTCACTGGAGAGCTTCCATAGAATCAGGTTCTGCCTTTCGGAATTATGATTAAGCCAAATACGCTTGTACCAGCTAAATGTCAGACAATTATTTTGGCAAGCAAAGAGCTTGCACAGGCCATTAATCTTAAAAGCATCTCGACAGACGGACCATGACACTCCATCCCGATGAGCAAAAGGCATAAGAGAAACTTGTAAAAGGCTCCAAAGCTATCTGACATATTGATTACTAGAATAAGGGAAGACATTACATCCATCATTAATATAATTAAAGGCCAAGGCCTGATTGCTTATACCAGTTTGCATTTGCTGGTTGAAAGTAAGTAGCTGACTCAAGATAAGGCCTTCCTTTATCCATGGGTCATGCCAAAAGGACAACCGACTATTAAAAGCAATTTTACTTTTAGCATAGGGAAGATTATCATTCCTCATATTCAGAATACAACGCCAAGTCCAACTGTAAGATTGTGGTATAGACATAGTCCAGAAATTCTTATTGCTAATAAAGTGTTTGTAGGACCATTTCACCCATATGTTATCTTTATTATTCAGAAAGTTGTCAATGTGCTGAACAAAGGCAGCACGATTCCATAATATCATATTTTTAATACCCAAGCCGCCTTTGGACAGAAGGCAAATCTAGTTTGGAAAATGCATATGGAGTTAATTTCTTAGAGTGAACAGATCCATTCCAGAAAAACTTAACATAGCACTCCTAATCATTTTAATCAGCATGATAGGAAGGATGAAATTTCTCGACCAATACACTGTCATAGAGAAAATGATTGATTTAATAAGCGTGAGCCTACCAGCCTGACTTAGGAGCCTATTACTCCATACAATAAGTCTTGCTAAAATCCTCTCATACAATGGCAAGCATTGAGCTCTCGTAATTCTCGAAGTAGCCAAGGGAATGCCTAAGTACTTGGATGTTTCAGCTCTTTGATGTTTGGAAGAATAGCTAGAAATTTGATTAATCATGTCATTTCCCACTCCAGCTATCATCATATCAGATTTAGATAAATTAATGGATAAGCAAGTAATTTTGAAGAATTTATCGAGACCACCCATAATAGAGCTAACAGTCATCATGTTAGGCTTGAAGAAAATCACCAGGTCATCGGCAAACATTAAGGAAGTAATGAGGGGATTCTTGCATTTAGGGTGAGCAGAGAAACTTCCCTCAATAATAAGGTGGTCGAGAATTTGAGTTAAAACTTCCATAAATAAAATGAATAGATAGGCAGACATTGGGCCATCCTATCTAATTCCTTGTTTGCTTTGAAAGTATCCTACAATCTTGTTATTGACCATAATAGAGAACCTGGCAGTTGAGATACATGAACTAATCCATGCCACAAAGTGTTTGGGGAAATTCATCAAACCCATATTTCTAACTGTTGAATCTCAATGCAGAGAATCGAAAGCTTTAGAAATATCAAGCTTCATCATGGCCCTAGGGGAAACATGAGAGGTGTTGTACCCCTTTAGTAATTCATGAGACAAAAGAACATTATCTAGGATACTTCTGCCACTAAGGAAAGCAGCTTGATTAGAAGAGATGATGTTAGGCATGACCATCTTGAGTCTAGTGGAAATGATCTTAGAGATACACTTATAAATGGTGTTACAGCATGAGAGAGGCCTGAAATCAGAGACATGACAAGCATTTCTCAACTTAGGGATGAGAGCTATATTAGTAACATTGATAGAGCCAATCATTATGCATTTGTTAAAGAAATTTTGAATAGCCTTAGTGAAGATAGATCCAACAGTTTCCCAGCAAGAAGTAAAAAAGCAGGCATTGAAGCCATCAGGTCCTCCACAAGCATTTGAATTAAGAGAGAAAAGGGAAATTTTAATCTCCGAGTCAATAATAGCAGTTGAGAGAAACTCATTATCTTCTGGATATATTTGGGGAATGTTTATTGAATCAAGAAGGTCAAGGGAAGGATTGAATTCATTATTGTTCCCAAGCAACTTGCTAAAATAGTCAAGAAACAAATTGGCAATAAAGGAAGGATCAGAGATAAACTCACCATTGACATCTTCAAGCACATTAATTATCTCTCTTGATTGCTTAGCTTTAAGAGATGAATGGTAGAAAGAAGTGTTCATGTCACCATTCCTGAACCACTCCATCCTAAGTTTTTGTTTAATCATGCGGCCTTCACGGTTCAAAACCTCATAGAGTTAGGAAGACAAGGTAGCTTCTTGGGCCGCCAACTCACTATTGGCAGTATCATTGAGCATCAACTCTTGAACATGTTGTAACTTGATACTAAGGCTGGTGGAAGCCAAATTGCCATTACCAAATTTTCTCGAAGACCACCCTTTTAAGGCAGATTTGACAGCTTTAAGCTTACACTACAAGACATATATAGGATTACCAAAATAAGGAGAGGACCAAGCTTGATTAACAATAGAAAAAAAATCAGGTTGAAGAACCCAAGCATTAAAAATCTAAAATTTGATTTTCTTATCCTTACAGCAGCACCAAAGGAGATAATTTGGGGAGAATGGTCAGATAGGCCAGGCATAGGGAGGAGGTTATAGATATTAGGCCATTTGTTGAGAGCGTATTGGTTAGAATATGAGAAATCTATTTTCAAGAAAGTTCTAGGAGAGGATCTTCTTGAGTTGTTCCAAGAGAATGGAGCACCCACAGAAGAGATCTTAATAAGATTAAATTGAGTGATGGAACAGTTAAGTGGATTAATCTCCCGAAGAGACAGGGGATTGCCACCCTGCCTATCAGACAAAAGAAGGGAGCAATTAAAATAGCCAAGAACTATCCATGGGTGAGTTTCTTGTCTAAATAAGGGGAGAATATCAAGGAAGGATTGTCTAGCAGAAGCTGAGTTAAGACCACAAATAACAGTAAGGTAAAAGGAAGTGGAGGAAGAGACATAGATAGAATGAAAATAGATAAGCTGAGAAGTTGAAATGATAGGGGATAAGGCATAGATTAAAGGGTCAAACATAACAAGAATCCTACCAAAAGGAGCTTCAGACTGGTTACTAATCATCTTCCAAGACGGGTTAATGAAATTAGCAGCTTCGAAAGATAAAGAAGCATTTATCTTAGTTTCTAAAATTGCAAGTAGGCTCAAAGAGTGAGTGGCAATGATGTTTTTGCATTGGTTTAGATTGATATCTGAGTGTGCACCTCTAATGTTCCACGCACCTATGTTGTTCAACATTGATCAACTATCTAATTAAAAAGGTGTTTCTTTTTGTTACTCCTAGTCATAGGAGTGGATTGGACAATAATTCCTGGAATAGTTAAAGTGATAGGGGAGCCGCTACTCGGGTTGAGATCCAAGCCAGAATGCGATTTAATTGTATAGTATGACTTGCTATTAATAGAAGATTCGAGACTAGAGTGTTGAACCACATTCTGATTGGTAACACTAGAGGGTAGAGTAGAAGAAGGAAGGGAGAGAGTAAGAGGAGGGGGCTTCCAAGCATGAGGGGCAGGAATATGTTTATAGGGTTGCTCGGTTGAATGGGAGATGGTAGTTTCGTTGAATGAAGGGAAGTTTATAGGATTTGAATGACTTAAGTTGATGTTTGGATTGTGCACGTGCACAGAGGATACATGCACAGAAATTGGAAGAGAGTCAAAAGGGCTAGACTTTACAAAGGTGGATGTTTCATGGCTTTTGTTTGGTAGGGAAGAAGTTAATGAGTAAATCTTTCATTAATAGCTGTAGAACAAAAAAGGGAGGATGATTCTAGAATAGAGGGGGGTCAACAGATTGAGGAGCACTGAAGTTATCTTTTATAACAGAAGATGTGCCTTCACTTAGAGGTGCTGAGTTATCATTGGGTTCATGGTTTTTGCATGCAGTGGTGAAAGAATCAGAACTCAAATTGCATTCAAGAACTAGCTCATTAGAAGGATAGTTTTTCATGACACCATCTATCCGGTCACCATTTTTTTCAAGATCACCACTCATACTTTCATCACTTGCATCATTCCCAGCAAGATTTATCATGTGCGCAGCCTCATTTGAATACACTTCACCCATTTCAGCGAGAATGTGAAAACTATTTTCTTTCAGCACATTTGTATTATCATATTTGCGTTTCTTTACTCCAACAACCTCAACCTTGTCAGGAAATTGAATCTTGATCTCACCTTCCTTATGCTCATCGTTTCCTAACTCAAAAGGTGCATTTGAAAGACACATGAAAATAGATTATTTAGCGAAAGTAGAATTAAGTAAATAATATAGAAGAATCTTCTATGCATAGCTACAAACAATAATTCTACTTATATTACTATTATAGATTTGGTATTTTATGAGCAAAGCCTGGATACTTCGTTTTTTAGTCCTATGGATTCTCCTAATTAAGAATATTGCTCCTCAATCTAAATTAATCTATTTGAACTTCATGCTTTGAATGAGTGAGGAACCGATCTTGTGTTCTTGCACTGCAAAATGTATTTAAACAACGAATTAGTTTTTTCGTTATTATTAATTATGTCTGACCATATTAATTATTTGTGTTGGAAATGGGGATGAAGTATTGGCATGCTAGGGGATCAAGTTTCTAATATACACTAATTATCGTTGCTTCTGACGCATCGGATGTCAATGGATCAATTTATTCAATTCACCCCAATGGATCAAGATGTTGGATCAAACCATGAATGCGTCGGACGCGATGCCTACTTATCGACCCAAAAATTGATTTCAAACGGTACCTAAGTAGAATTTATCTAAATCGCCAAAAAAAATATTACCTTTCCAAAATACAATTAAATATTCACATTGGACATATCAGGCAACTTAAGTGCATTTAACATTTTATAAATAATCAAAATTTAAAACTATTCAAAATAAATTAATTGAATTTTGGAAGTATGTGGAAACAAAAAGAGTTTTGTATTTTAATTTTCAATATGTTAAATATCGTGGAATAGAAGAATACGTTGAAAAATCATAATCATTCCAACAAAAGAGAGAAAGAAGAGTTGATATTTTCCAACAAGCAAAAAAAACAAAGAATAAGTCATTTTCAATTTTATATATAAAACCATTTTTTAGATCTACCATTTTGCATTCACTTCTCTTCCATACATATGTACACACTGGAATGAAATACGCAAAACTTTTAGAACCAACTACTAGTTTAATGTTTGAAAACTTCTCCCAAAAGAACCACAATAGCCTTAAAAATAGGTTGAATTGTTTTAAAAACACCAACAAAAATAACCCTTAAGATTACTTTAACAATATAAGGGTCCTTATTTAGCATTTATAATAACTGATAAGGATGTAAGTTACAAGTAAAATAGAAATTGCAATCGTAACCAAATATTTCTTATCAACATTTCATAATTAAAGTTCCAAATGAGAAAAAATATTTGCTCTCACACCTATGTTAAGAGTCATGTTGAGTAATTTAGAAGTAGAAATTCGAAAAATAATCAATTTTACTTATGAAAAGAAATTAATACAAATGATTAAAATAGTGTTATCAACTATATGAAATGTAAAATAGACAAACAGTTGAAGTGGTTTTAGAATCAACATGAATAAAAATTTAAGTACAAATAGAGTAAAATCTACGGTTTCCTTTCAGCCATGAGGTAAAACAAAAATCCTCCTCTAAACTCTTTAAAAATTTCCGAATCATCGAAATTAGTTAAACCACCCAATTCTAATTAGAATTCTCGCATTAGAAAGCTATCTAGGGATATCGTCATGGATAATGATGGGTTTCAAATAGTTCAAAACAAAACCAATAAAAGAAAGGAGGCCAAGAAGAATTAGGAGTTGTTGCCAGCTCATGTTAAAGGCAATGTATTAGGAAAATAAGACACGTGACCTTCTTTCCCACAGTCGAATAAGGAAAGATCAGAGATCGGATCAAGCAAGAAACCAGCTGTCATCTCACTGAATAGGACTTAAGGACCTAAACCTTGGGAAGACATTGTTGCAGATGAACTGGTAGAAGAAGATTGCAATATTGAATTCATAATGCCTATAAAGATTAATGAAAAACGTATGGCTTGGTCAAAGAGGATGTTTGTAAGAGGACAGATGAATGTTGGAGTAACTCGATACTCGCGTATGTCGTTGGGGCTACTTCTTATACTCAAGTCATATATTCAAAGAATATCGAAACCAATAAGCGAATTCGATATGCATTCTAAATAGAATGGCTTCTTCTTGGTAAAGTTTAAAGAAGCTAAAGATTGTGAATCAGTTTTGAAAAATGGTCCATACTTTCATGATGGCAAACTCATCATAATAAGAACATGATCCAACTCTCTAAATTTTGACAGGTATATACTTACATCAATGCCAATATGAATTAGATTACCAAGTGTTAATATGAAACTTTGGGATAGAGAGGCTTTTAGTTTCCATGGCAAGTTTTATAGGAAAACCCATCAAAATGGATGAAGCTACTACAACGAAAATAAGGTTAAATTATGCTCGCCTTCTAGTCGAAGCGGCTGCGGAAGATGAACTTCCTAATAAAATATTTAACATTGTATAATGGAGAAAATATTATACAAGAAGTCATAAATGAGTGGATTCCTCCAAAATGTATCATTTGCAAATGTTTTTGAAACACTAAAGAGCAGTATAGTATGAAGAAAACATGGGTACTATTAACCTACTTTTTAGCGAAGCTGATTTCAACTGGACTTAGAAGATTCAAACAGGAACGAAATATCTTGAAGAGGCACACTTAAAGGGAATAGAGAATGGAGCTTAGTAAGTTTTATTGAAAAATTGGCCAAGTACTTAACTCGTCCCGAGTTAAGGCCTTAAGTCAAGTGGTTGGAAAATTGGCTACGTCCTAAGTTCGTATAGAGTTAAGGCCTTAAGTCAACTGGTTGGAAAATTTGCTAAGCCTTAACTCGTCCTACGCTAAGGCCTTAAGTCAACTTATTGGAGAACATCGATACAGAGACAGAATGACTTGAAATTTGGCGAAAGCACTTAGAAAAGGCAAAAGAAGGACTTTGAACATTTTCACCATGATTGGGCCAAAGCACCTTAATTCGTTCTGAGTTAAGGACCTTAACTCTTCCCGAGTTAAGGATTTGACTTGGGATGGCCCGGGTCTTTCAGTGTGACTTCATGCTATCTCCTCGACTTTATTGCTATTGGGCTCCTGACTCAATGCTGCCCGATTCCTCTATAATTACCAACATTCCTGCTATCAGAAAAGGATCTTCTCTCTATTGAATCTCCATTAACACTCTTAGATTTGAAGCTACACCAACACCTTATTCACTTCTTATCTCTTCCAAACTTATTCAAATTCATTGTAACTTAGATCTAGGGGAAAAAAATACTTATAATCCGGAGTGATAACAACTAGCAACTAATAATAAAACTTGATTAAAGTGGACATAGGTCAGAGATTATGAGAACAACTATAAAAAATTCTACGTGTTCTTGTCTATTCTCTACTTTTTTTACTTTTATCTAAACCGGCGCTTTTATTCGATTTTTGCATGTTGATCCATTTTTTGGGTCAACTGTAACGACCCGTAATTTTATCATTTTTAAATGGAATATTTAATTAACTTTAAATATCCAAATAAAGAATTTTAAAACTTAAATAATCATGTTTTATGGGATAAATAAAAATGGTGAACTTATGTTTAGGATCGGCTTACAAATAAAAGAGGTTTTGGAGTTTCATCGTAAAATTGACAAAGCTGGTTTTTGATAAGGTTGGATATACATTCAATTTTAGTTTCAAATGATAAATAATTCTTTTTAAATTGTAATAAAATGATAAATAGTGTTGATAAAAGTTTTATAAGTATATTTTTATACATGTTTTATAAAGACAGATAAACTTCTTCACACTTCGACCAATCGTCGTATTTTACAATTGGATTTTAATATTATTAAATATGGTTTTATAAGTATTATAAACTTGTTTTAATTTTTTTAAAGATGATAAGAAACTCATTTTTAAGTTTTGTTTACATAAATAAATAGTTTGATTTAAAAATTGAATACGTGACCGACGATCATATTTTGGATTTTAAAACCATGTATACCTTTAGTCAAATCATGAAGAAATAATATAAAATGAGATACTTAAGCATAAAGAAATGGAAAAGCATACATCTCATCACCATGAATGCATCCTTTCCTTCAGAACCATGGCAAGGTAAACATCCATGTACTAGATGCCTTCCTTAAGAGCTAAGGAAAAGGCAAGGAAGTGATAGAGATGATGGTGAGAGGATGGGAAGGATAAGGACGAGGTAAGCATGAGGTAGGAGGGGAACCTTTTTAATTTGACGTTACTTGGAAAGTAAGAGTTGAAACCCTATAAATACATGCATACCCCCCTCTTATTTTTTCACACATTCAAATTCCTTCTCTTCGGCTTTCTCTCCTTCCTCTTGAGTGCTTTAATGGCCTCTTTTTCTCTGATAAAATAATGTTAAAAATAATATTTAAATATATAATACATACATATATATACTAAAACACTTCAAAAATCAAAGCAAACCCCTCCGGCAACCCATAAAAGCCGACGGCCACCCCATCTCCACCTCAAAGTTGAGAACACCACCCAAGGAGCATGGCCGAGCACTCCAAGGCCTAGGCCGAGCACATATAAGAAGTAAGGACGGAGTTCGTGGGCTTCGAAACAAGAAAATATTGGAGAGAAGTGTTGTCGAAGTGAAAAGAGAAATTTACGAAAAAGATTGGTGGGGTGGAGCCGTAAGTAAGTACTCATACTTTACTAATTAATCTCTAAATTATTTCAAGTATAATGATTTGAAAGTTTAAATATATTGGATGATTAAATGTTTGATATTGGATGATAACTTGGTTGATAGTATGATTGGTTATATAGTTGCAAAACTATTGATAACTTGCTATGATAAACGATAAGGAAAATAGGTAGTAATTAACCATAGTTAATTAAATGAAAACTAAATCCATATAAATATGTGTATGGAAATTATTTAGCCTCTTAATGATTTTAGAATATCTAAAAATGTTGAAAATGATATAGTAATAATATTATACTATGATAAGAAATAAACGAAATATGAGTTTGAAAATGAGGATATTGTTCAAAAATAAGTTTAAAATTATTTCTAAGTGTTTATAAACATTTATATTTGTTTCGACAAAATTTAAACAGAAAATAGTAATTGAGTCAGAACTAGGCGCATAGCGTAATGGTAGTTCGCGATTTCACACCGTAGAATTCAAATAATTGTAGAGAATGAAATACAGCTCAGAATTCTTCGAGATAAGAATTTTATGAACTATTATATCCATAGTCATAAATGAAGAAAGAAAATCAATATTTCATTAAGTAGACTTTGAAATATGAGTAAAACAAGTTTTCAAAAAATTCACGGTTTTACAGTTTAAAACCCAAATTTGAAATTTATTTAAAATGAATATTTTTAAATGTTTAAAAATATGAAATAAATTTTATAAATCTTTTAAAATATTTTAAAATAAATTTGAGTTATAAATTTGGATTTTCAAAATGATAGAAAAGATGTTTTAACCAATAAACTTTTAAAACACTATTTGCAGCACTTTTTCATAGCACTTTTTAATAACTTTTGCAAACAATGGTTTTAACTTAATTATTCTTTCCCAAACCTTTTGTGAACCTTTTCAAATAAATAACTAAGTAAATTAAAGATGATTAAGAGGTTTAAAATGTGTATGCAGAAATGACTAGTACATTTATTCCATTTGTGAGTGTCATGGAAAATCCGACCGAAGAATGAAACAGACCAAAGGAAAAGCTTGAATACTCTAAAATGATTAAAAGTTAATTGAGTATGTTAAAAGATTTAGGGTCGATCAAATAACTTGACCACCTTATGGGTGACAGAAAGGTTGTCTCCAGGCTTGGGTTTGGAAAACCAGCTGCTTGCCCTCCCTAGCTACCCGGACTAGCCCAACAGCGGGAATAGTAAATTTGATTTACTCGGATCAAAATATTCCGAAGTATAAAAGATATAATTTTCCAAATTCAAACAACTTTGATTACATAGAAAGAATCTTCGTATACTTGGTATTAAATTCCAAGGAGGGAATCCATATTATCCATGTGAATTTAAAAGGTGATTTCACCATTATTCGACAGATAGTAAAGGTTGAATACGGAAATTAATATTGAGTAGAATCATTATAATTTCCATGATACTTTTTGCTCAATAATTCTTTTCAATACGAGATTTAAATAAATGGTTTGGAAATGTTTTTCCTAAGTAAAAAAGTGAAATGGTTTAGAATTATTCCAAGATTTAAAAAGGGTTTTAATTAACCATAGAATTTGATAAATGAGGCTTAATGATTCCATATACTCTAAAAAAGATAAAGAAATGATTTAATGAATATATCTCTAATAGAAATTTGATTCAAATAAAAAGGTTAATTAATTGAATGTTGTATGATAATCGCTTATATACCTGAATGCCTTTTTACCGATGGCTGGTTCAGAGAAACCAGGGTTGGATTTGGATGATTCCCTATCTGAAAACCACTTTGAACCAATGTAAATGTTTGAAAGTGAAGACGTGTTGAAGACAATGATTATTGAAGACCAGATATCTTCAGAATGCAGGGATTGCTATAATGACTCCTAGGGGTTTGCCCCATATTATATTTATATGGTAGTTGTGTCTGCATTTTGAAATCTCCGCAATGCAAGAACTACTCGCTACTGATCCTAGGGGTGGTTCCCTAAAAATGAATATGGTAGGAGGAGTAACTTTGGTTTCGTTTTAGTCCCAGAATGAACTTGTATGGACGAGTGTCTAAAAGTGCATTCTGATAATATGAATTGATCTATATTAACATGTTATCTGCTTGGTGGTAGAGGAGGCAACTCCTTTTAGCTTAACATCCTTTCCTGAGATGTAAAAGCTGAGGAGTTATACATTTATAAAAATCGGTTGTGTGATTAAGGAATGGAAATGTGGCATTCTAAGTAGGTACTTTGTGGAAAAATAAAGCACGGTTTTGTGAAAAACAAAGTATGGCTTTACGAAAAAAGGGTGGCCTCACGAGCCTCACATCCAAGAAATGGTACGAAATACTATGTGGTCTGTAGAACATATTTTGGGCTATCGGTTATGAGGAATGAAAGGCATCTGTTACCTTAAGATGATGAAATGGATAAGTATGGAGGCTGATGGAGATTGTGTAAAGCCACCGAGTGATACTCTGTTTTGTAGCAGTGTAGCAAGTGCAGTTCCAAGTGGCTAGCTTAAGACAAGTGATAAGGTCACCGTGGAGACTATGGTCGTTATGCACGGATCGAAGGAATAAGCCACAAGTTCCCTATCATGTTGAAAATCCAATTCCAAATATAAGCTTTACGGTTTTTATTATAGTCCCAAAATACTTGTAATGCTTTGAAAACATTTTAGCTACCCCTTTTGGTATCATATATTCCGTCCGGTGTATTCCATTGTCCTAGTTCGGATATATTACCATGGTCCTAGTATTGATACTTTCTTTGTATATATATTTATTCGAAAGTGTTTTCGCATTGATGTCATTAATAATAATTTCAAAGTGATTTTCCATATAAAGATTTTGGTTATTATAAGGTAAAACCTGTTTTTATTTATGTGTGGGCATGGTCTTATGAAATATCATTCTTTTCAAAGGATTTGATTGACATTAGCCTGATCTATACATTAAAAACTTCGAGTTTCTCACGCTGGTTTATCAAGCCTGATCTGGGTATTTTTAATACTCGAGTCGGATCCGAGTAGTTTCAAGTTTAGTTGAAGACTCTTGGGGTTTCCAGAGAAGAGATGGAGATCTTTATCTACGCATGGACGTATTCTATTATCCGCTTCATCTATTGTATTTTTTTGAGCATTTGTAAGGATAGAGAGTTTACGGCTGTCCAGGCTGAATCTAGGTTAGACTCTGATATTGTATTCAAAATTGTACGATGTAAAGATTAATTTTGTAATAATATATGTTATTCCATTCCTGTAGATTCTATTCTATCTTTATTTTCTTTTTCCCCTTACAATCGGGCTTTTCGGCACTTGGATTTGCGGCATGAGGATGTGTCAGTGTCGATTTTTAAGGGTCGAAAATCCCGATCATTATATTAACATTTTGGTGCTTTCATTAAGAATTAAGAGAGATCTGAAAACTTGAAACTTGAATCTGAGATTTGGAGAAGATGAAAAGGCTTAATACTAGATCTAAAACCAAAGCAGGTAACTAGAGCCTAGGGATAGCCAGGAGATGTCCTCAAACTCTCATTAATCTGTCTATGTGACCAAGGAAGAAATGGAGAAAATGGTGAACGAGATGCAGGATGAAATGTTAACTAGACAACATGAGATGCTAGAAGGAACTTTCCAAAGGATTAGATAGCAAGGAATAGGTAGAACTGCTAGGATTCAAAATCAAGTGCCGGGAACAAGTGTAGGCATTGGTGTAGAGCAAGTTGGAGCAATGCCCTCACCAGTAGAATAATCGATACTTGGGGAAAGGTTGGTGTGACTGTGGAATGTTAGGGATAGACAATGATGGAGCTAAAAATGCAAATCAAAACAAATGCACAACAACCATAGGTATATGTGCCAGAACTTCCCCATAGTAATGGAGGACAGAATGAAACTAGAGCAGTAGATCAGAACGCTAATATGCAACTATAGGAATATGTGTTAGAATATATGCCAGAATTCCCCTATAGGAACATAGGGAAAAGTATTGCTTTGGATGGAGACCTTCATTGGATATGAAAACTAACTAGTTGAGTTTTTACAAAAGATGATTAGAGGTGGACTCCCAAATCAAAGCTTGGAGAACATGACTAGGAACCCGTTCACTTCAAATCAGAATGCAAGGAATCCCTTTGATTTCAAGCTTCCAGCGTTGGAGATGTATATTAGAAGATCAGATCTAAGGTTCACTTGATGAGATACATACGGCACATGGAAGTGTTGGGTGCTTCAGAGGAGGTGATGGGATGAAGCTTCCTATTATACTTGATGGATTTGGCTGCCATGTGGTTTCGACAACTGGAAAATGGATCCGTTCCTACTTGGACTAAATTGGTGGACACGTTCTTGATGCAGTTTAGGGTTCACGTCTCAAGACCAAAGAACGTAATGATGCTTCGAGTATGAAGAAAAGGCTCGAAGAGAGCCTAAGGAGCTACTTGACAAGATTCACTACAGCGGCTGCTTCTGGACAGACCAAATCCATCAATAATCTTGATGGCAGTGGTTTCAGGAGTAGCAAGCAAAATAGATTTCATGGTTGCTCCGGAAAGAGACCCACTGATGGATCTCATAAAATTCTACTATGAAGCATAAAGATACATACGTTAGGAAGACGCGGAAGCTGAAGACATTAAACTCGATAAGTCAATGTTGTCGATGACGGAGGACCACTCGAAGATGGATATGGTAAGGACAAAAGGAAATGAAAAGCTAATGATGGCAATGGAGATTTTATGTAGTTAAAGAGGGGAGCAAAATGCTCTTCTTACATGGAGCTAACTGAAACCCCAAAAATGATCGACTTGGAAACTAAAGGGCACATCCCCTATCAGAAGCCAGCTAGGCGACAGCCTTTTGATCGAGAGAAAAGATCCAAGAAGTACTGCATATTCCATGAGCTAGAATGACATGAAGCAAACGAGTGTAGACACCTTCATGACATGATTGAGGAACTCGTTTGGAACAACCAGTTGCAACAGTACGTCAGAAACCAAAACGCGGTGGTGCAGCCAGAGCAACCACCATCTGCAGTAAATGCGCCAAGGATCAATCATGGATCTAGTTTGAGACTCGTAATCCTATGATCGGGGTGGATGGGAGCTAGATTCATCTCTCGCACTTTGATTTTTCTTGCTTTTGATAATTAGAATAATAACCCCTGACTACTAAGACTTGCATAAAACCTAGATTGATCCATAGTCACGCTCTAAGTTGGATGTTTGGGATGAGTGCTTAGGATTATTGATAACCTCGGACCACTTACACATGTATGGATCTGGACTGGACCTTAGGCACGCTCTGAGTCGGATATCTGAGATGACTATTTATGATTTCAAATTATTATTTTTAATTTGAATTTAAATTTTGAAAAATCCATGCGAACGTGATGAGTGATATTTATCACTTTATGCCTCATCCGAAGAGACGAGATCGGAGTGGAAGGTGCAAGTCTCCTTGCCAGAGAGCAAGCGGATGGGCTTGTATGGATGGATTTCCTTAAAGCTTCCATCCGGAGAGACAGGGCTGAAGTTCATGGTGCAAATCCCTTTGCCAAAGAGCATGCGGGTAGGCTTGTACAAATTTGGATCGTCTTAGAGCTACAATCTAAAGAGATGGGGCTGGATTGCAAGGAGTGAGCCACATCACTGGAGAGTGAAAAGGATGAGCTTCTTTGGTCACTATCGAGCCACTGTCTGGAGAGGTGGACTGGAGTGCAAGTAGCAAGTCCCATCGCCAAAGAGTGAGCGGGTAGACTTGCTTGTTGAGTCCCTTTTCTAGAGAGCGAACAGACTGGTAAGGATCCAAAGAGATCGAAACCCTAGATTGGAACACTGAACGATCTGAAGAGATCGTCCCCTTAAATTAAACATTAAACAATCTAGAGAGTTCGTTCTCTTAACTTAAACGATAAACATCCAGAGAGATCGCACGTTAAATTAAATGGAAGAAGATCTAGAGTGATCAAACCTTATAATAAAAATAGACTTAATAAAAGGATTTAAGCACCTTGTAATTAGAATAAAACTGATAAATCTTGGATGAACACGGGATGATTTTGGAAATGGGATGTAATAAGAGATATGTGATATAATAACTTCGAATGAAATCAGAAGGATTATGATGTATAAACTACACTTAGGCAGACTCTAGAGTCTTAGGCTATAATAGGTTCGGAACGATCGATGATTCACAAGAAAATTCGAAGGAACTGGACAATTTACCAAGATTGAAGTAGCCGAAGAGTTAAACTATCGAAGACTGATTACTAGAACTTGTTCTTAAGTAAAGCATACCTTACATTCGAAAGGCGTACTTTGGAGGTAAGAATGACAAGATTGAGCTCAAGATATGCTCCTAACATCAAATATCAGATTAAAGCGGGTTAAACTTAGAGGGACTGGAGAATTAATCTCAGGAAGTTTGGTCAGAAAATTAGGTAAGCCCTTAACTCGTCTTGAGTTAAGCCCTTAAGTCAACTGGTTGGAAAATTGGTTAAGTCCTTAACTCGTCCCGAGTTAAGGCCTTAAGTCTACTGATTGAATAATTCGCCAAGTCCTTAACTCATCCCGAGTTAATGAGAACATCGAGACAGAGACGAAATGACTTGAAATTTGGTGGGAGCACTTAGAAAAGGCAAAAGAAGGACTTGGAAAAGGTCCACCATAATTGGGCCGAAGAACCTTAACTCTTCCGGAGTTAAGGATTGACTCGGGATGGTTTTGGTATTCCGGTGTGAATTCGTCCTATCTCCTGGACTTCATTGCTATTGGGCCCCTGACTCAATGCCGTCCAATTCCTCTATAAATACAAACCTACCTGCTACCAGAAAAAAAAATTGCTCTGTTGAATCTCCACTAACAATCGTGGACTTGGAGCTTCACCAACACCTTCTTCACTCTTATCTCTTTCAAACTTATTTAAATTCATTGTAACTTAGATCTAGGAAAAAAACTAATTGTAATCCAAAGAGATAACAACTATCAACCAATAATAAAACTTGATTAAAGTGGATGTAGATCGGACAGAACCACTGTAAAAACTTCTATGTGCTCTTGTCTACTCTCTAATTTTCTTTTACTTTTATCTGAAGTGGTGCATTCATCGGATTTTCAGGAGTTGATCCATTTTTATGTTAACAGGTACCGAAGTCTGATAATTAGAAAAACCATAGTACTTCTCATAGTAATCAAGAAACACGTTCAAAAGTTTAGGATAAAAATCGAGAACCTTAAAAGAAAAAGGAAAGGGCAGAAATAGTATATGAAACAACTATTTCGATCAACTAAGAAGGAATCATCTCGAATGAAAACAATCAAGAATAGCCCGCTAATCATGAAGACTAGTTCATGGTCGAGGAAGTTCATCCTTCAGATAGTAATCAAAATAATCATGCAGCAAAGATCACAATGAACAATACAAAGGGGAAGCAAAAGAATAAAGAAGTCTTAGAATCTGAATCCCTTAAATTTCAGATTCTTGTTTAATTGCAAAAATTAATGGTAGTTATGCATGATGATATTCAACAAAATGGTGATAATACAGCTGAAGCCACGGAGATTATCTCTCGTTTAGAAAACGTTGCAGATACTAAGAACAGAGGCCACATCAACTCAGTTCTTATAACATCCCCTATCTGGAGGCCCGAAGCTAAGCGTTACAGATGTTGCAATCATCTATAGTATTAACTTCCGGTGAACAAATACGGTAATGTGAATGGTATCCATAATATCAGAAGTACTTGAATATGAAATAAAATCATCACAGATTAAAAAACACTTTTCTGATTGCATTTCAAAACAACATTTCATATCCAAGTTACATAATCTCAAACGTTTCCCAGATTCAGATCAAGTATAATTATTATATAAATATGCCAAGAGCGACAGATGAAGATGCCCCCTTGAATGACCAAAGTACTAAATAGTTAACAGACTTAATGTAACACAGTGGAAATAAAACAAAACAACTCCTAAATATAACTAGCATCAGCCTCCTGCTCGTTTCTAGAAGCCTTATAACCTAAAAATCCTCAACCCCCAGCCTACTCAAATCAATTTTGAGCACCTGAGAGTTTAAGAGGAAAAAATTGAACTTCGAGTCGGACATAAAGCCTTGCGTGAATAATAATATACATCTCCGTTATTTGATATTAAGTGAACCACGCCGCTTAGCGCAACGGCTTTCCCTTCAATAATATGCTTTTAAAACATATCTTTTGCAAATCTTAATCCTGCAACCAAAACTGGTTAAAACAATAAAGCAATATCATGTATGCAAACAAATCAGTTAACAAATGGACAATCTATCTAAACAATATAGTTTTGTTTGGCTAACTACTAACATTTGACTGACTCAGGCATACCAGACAAAATAAACAAATAATCTAACTTCTGTTAGATACTCCTCTTCTAGACCATCTGTCCCTAACTTACTTCTCTTAGGGTCAACTGATCCTAATGGTTTTGCGGGCTCATCAATAACCTATCTCTCCTCTATAGATTCCTTTTTGTATGTAACATCATTTTAGTCTTACCTGTGACAAATCCCTATGCACTGGAATTTTAGACTTATATTAGCTAGGGGCTACTTGCTAAAGTATAAGGCGTGAACCCATACCTGTCCCATCTGGTATTCTAATATCTGAGTCATTTTACTTAGGGTAATCTACCCTTCAAATTTTCCTTCAAAACATTTTCTCTCAAATTGATTTAAACCCTTAAATCATACCTTATACAGGGAAATTATACTCTATGCTTTACTCAAATCACCTTGCCATGTTAAATATACTTTAAACAAAACTTTGTTGATGAAAACATTTAAACCTTTGAAAGTACCCCTTTCGAAATCATTGAAGGTACCCCTTTCGAAACCATCAAAAGTATCCCTTTCGAAACCAAGTAACTACTTTGCTTTATAACCTTAGGTCGAAAGGCCAAAACGTACCTTTTTAAACCGTTCTTAATAAACCTTTCGAAAACATTGAAAAACCATTCTTTTGAGAGCATTAAAACTTCAGACATCCTCTTATTAAAACACTATAAACATTTCCTTTCGAAAACATCGGAATCTTCCGTTTATAACCTTTCAAAACCATTAGGGAACCGCCCCTTCGAAACCTATATCTTAAACTATTCGAAAGCGCTAAATCCTTTTCACAAAATCAAACCTTTCGAAAGCATTTGGGTTCAAGTAAAACATGCGGAATAACCTTTCGAAACCATTTAAAACCATTCCATTCGAAAACTTTGGGTTTAACTTCCAACATAACAAAGGATCGTAAAACAACTAAGTCAAAAGCACTCTTTCGAAAGAAATTTCCTAAATAAAGAAGTGATGGTATCAAAACCAACTCTTCAAAAGCATTGGAGAAGCGGCTAATTTTTAAAGAAAAGTAACCCTTCTGAAACCATTTGCTTCAAAAGGTAGAAAGCAGCAGCAAGGGTTTCGACCCCTTCGAAAGCATTTACTTAAAACAAAAGGTGCAGCCCATATCGAAACCATTCTTTTAAAATATTTTGACCTGGTCGAAAGCTAAACAAGTCGAAAGCATTCCTTTCGAAGGCAAAGCGGGTGCATTTTCATTTAAAAGCAAAGTAAGGCTTCGACCCCTTCGGATTCCCTTATTTCGACCTCATACCTTTTGCCTCATTCCAATTCGCTACGTACCAAGTCTTTGATACCAAACATATTGGTTTTGATGGTGATGGAAGCAGAAGTACTTGGTTGAAAGTGGCGAAACATGTAAAAGGCTTGCATAAACTGATTTTTAACCTTTTAAAGCAAATCTTCTCAACTAACCTGCCTTGTTTGTCTAAACATGACTGGTTGCTAATTTCTTTTATAAAAATACTATCGAAATTTCAGAAATAACAAATTAAATTATTTACAAAATACCCTTTCTTCCTTTATAAATATATAAAACATTTAAGTCCCTTACCTTAAAAAAATTATGTGCTTATTAAAACACTTAAAAAAAGTCTATAAAATTCCCATAAATCATATTTTATATGTTTTCTAACAAATATTTATTTTTGGCCCAAAACATACATATATTAGTCGTAATTAATTTTAAACCCAAATAACCATTTTCTTCCCTAGAAAATTAATATTAAATCCACATTAATTTAGAAAATTATGAAAATTAAAACCCATCTCTAAAATATCATTTTTGATCATATACTAAAATTACAGAGCATTTGGATGTCGTTTAATAGAGTTTTCATATTAAAACATATCATAAAATCTATATGAAATAGCATAAATCATCAGCAAGCATATATATCCATTTTAATAATCAAAAACATGGCAAAACATTGCAAAATAATTCGAATTTCAATCTAAAATCGAAAATAATAAAAACATGAGATGTATCCTATTATTCACCTTAGCTTTGTGATCGAGGAGTTGAGATTTGATCTTGAGTTAAGTTGATTAACTTCTTCCTCTTGATTTAGCTTATCTTCACTTTTTTCTTCTTTAATGGTGACCGGCCTCTTGTTTTGTTTTAGGTTGTGAAAATAAACGTGTAAAATGAATGTGTATAAAGTTTAGGGTATAAGGTTATTACTTAATCCTATATTGCCCTACCCTAACTTAATTCATTTTAATTCTCTTAGTTCATTAGTTCAAATAGGCACGACTACCCTTGTATTAATCACAAATCTCAATCCCCAAACAATTACATTATTTTATTTAACTTAAATAATTAAATATCCTAAATAATGTTACTAAAAATTAGGGTCGTTACAGTTCTGCCCTTCTCATCCGATCATATAGATATCTCACAAGTGCATATTATCAATAGGGGGTTAGGGGAAAGAGCAAAGAGAAAGAAAACTTTAAGCAGATGTATATTATAAGAGTGGGATGAAATGACCACAAAGCTTAAATCAAAGAGTACAGTGTGTAAAAGGAGAAATAGAATTGCATTTATGTTAGGTATGAAAACTGAAAATTCTTTTTAAATTTTAAATTTTATGTCAATCATAGCATGGGATGTTAGAGGGGTGAATTCCCTATTTTAACAAATTGGCATAGTTAATATTTTAAGAGTATATATTAACAATTATTGCGTTAACAGAGAATAAAATGAATGATGGTTATACTGAAAAAAAATTGTAGGAAACCGCCTAATAATTGGAAAATATAAATAATGATTACGGAGGAAAGGGCAGGATCTTAGTATTGTAGGACTCTAATATTTGGATTAATAGTAATATAAATAAAATTTTATAGTATATAGATTGTTATTTTAAGAATATTGGTGTGCTAGTATTCAAATTACTAGTATATATGGAAGTAATTTTGAAAATGAAAGGAATGGTTTATGGTGTAGACTTAAAAGTATGAACCATGTTTATAAAATTCCTTGACTTCTATTAGGGGATTTCAACACCGTAATGTATTCTCATGAGAAGTTGGAGGAAATATTATTCCATTTACTAAATTAGGCAGAATTAACAGGTATAGAATTCAATCAAACTTTGCAAATCAGACACATTCAATCAAACTTTGCAAATTAAAAAAATGTCACAAAACAGCTATAGAGTTAAAGAAGCTGAAAATGAAAATCCAAAGTTTGAAGGCTTGATTAGTAATAGCGGTAACATTACTGAGGAAAGTCAAACTGATTCTGATGAAGAAGACGAGCTATATACACACAGAGATTTTCTTCAATTATCATCAGACACCACTACTGATAGGATAATCTAGAGCTAATGATGCGAGCAACAACCATTCACCAACAAAGGGTCCAAAAATTCATATTGGAAGGATCTTCTAGTGGAACTCATGGAGGAAGTGTATTTGGTCGTATAGACAAAAGGAAGATGTGTGACCATAAAGGTGGAACTGCTAGATTACTTAAAGACTATTCCAACGCCCCTTGTACCTATGACCATGAAAATTTTTGTCACCAATTCTAAATGAGTAAGAATATGTTTAGGTGTATTTTTAATGGAGTTGTCAGACATGATGATTATTTTATTCAAAAACATAATAATGTTGGTACCTTAGGATGTTCACCTTATCAAAAAATTATAGGAGCATTAAGTGTTATAGTTTATGTGATAGCCCCCGATGCATTTGACGAGGTGGTCCGATTGGGTGAAAGTACAATTAATTTAAGTCTAGAACAGTTTTCTATAGCTATCATTGAATATATGCACTGGGAATGGAAAATTTAAGTCTATAACATTTTTCTATAGCTATCAACAAACTAAAAAAATTTAGGACCCAAAAGAGGTTTTTCCAAAATGTTAGGTAGTCTCGACTGTATGCACTGCGAATGGAAAATTTTCCCTATTGATTGGCGTGGCCAATTTATCAGTCATTATCCCAAAGCTACTATGTTACCAGAGTAGTTGTCTCATATGATCTTTGGTTTTAGCATGTGTACTTTGAATGTCCTGGTTTCATTGAATGATATTAACATGTTACACCAATCACATTCATTTAAAAATCTCGCACGTTGAAAACCACCTGCATGCAATTTTAGTATTACAGGAAATACATAGGACATGGGATATTATTTAACGGATGGTATATATCTATCGTGGAGTACCTTAGTCCACACAATTTTAGATCCAAAAAATAGAGAAAGATAAATATTATGCTCAATGACAAGAGGCTATGAGAAAAGATGTAGAGCATGCTTTTGGGATTTTACAAGCAAGATTTTCCATGGTAAAAAACCTCATTAAATTGTGAAAGCCAAAGGCATTTAGCAATGTGATGCAAGCATGTATTATACTACATAATATGATTACTAAAGAGGAAGGAGGTACTTTTCCATCTTATTTAGGATACGATTTGGATAACACAGCTACGATTGTTGCTGATAGATATCCAAACACTGTACATCCCCTATTTTGAGGTCCAAAACTAAGTGCTACGGATGCTACAGTCATCCATAGTTATTAATTTTCGATGAAAAAATGCGGCTATGTTAATCATTTTGATAATATCAGAAACACATGAATATGGAAAATTCTGCACAATTTTAAAATAAATTTTCTCACTTCATTACATAATCCTATTTCGCATACCACATTTAGAGAAAATATAATTATCACAATATTTTCCAAAGAGCGATATATGAAGATGCCTCCTTGGACGATATAGAGTCAAATATTTGGCATTTGATAAAACTTGCCATTACAACACAAAAGTAGCCTCGAAACACAATGGAAAATACATATATGGCTCCTACTAGATTGCCTCCTATACGTCTCCAAAATCTTAGTTGTCTAAAGATTGAAATCATCATGTGCATGTCAAGGCTCGATGACAATAAAAAGCTTGAGTTAGGCTTGAAGGCTGGTTAATAGCGGCATAGGCTCGATGACCATCGGTCGACGAGGCAAAACATTGGATGGTTTGTGCGGAAACATGCTTTCTAATATATAAAACACGACAATAAGCTTCTTAGTATAAAACTCGGCATGTATAAATATCGCATCTTCATGTCGAAGACCATCTCTTTGCCTTTTCTATTTTAGCCTCGACGAAACTTATTCACTACATGTCAAACTTGTTGACATCATGTGCATTACTTTGTTCCACGCCAATGACTCTAGGTTGTGGTGAGTGAAGGCTCCGCATAGCCAATGTCGACATGGCAAAACCGTAATTAACAAAAAATTGCTAATTTGCTATAAAAAGGTATTACTTTTCACCAACCATCAATAATTTGTCAAAATCTCATTGACTATCAAAATTTTATCATTTTTTTTACTAAAAAACTACCACATGCCATAATTTTCTATGCTAATTATTTTTACAATTTAACCCATATTATAATTTTTTTAATTAAACAAATAAGCGCTTTAGACTTAAACAATTTATTTATCATTCCGAACACTTGGGAAAAATTCTTAAAAATCATAATAATTCGATTTATCTATATTCTTAAACATATAAAAATTTGAGGGCCAAAGACTTATTTTAATTATTTTCAATAATTAAAACCCGAAGTTTACCAATTTCTTCACTTAGAAAAATCATATTAAATCCATCCTTGCTTGAAAAATTTTAAAATTAAAAATCCATCGCCAAAATAATGTTTTAAACAACATAGTCGAAAATTATACCATTTAGAGCTAAACATCTTTGGTTTTAACCTTAAAACCGAAATAATCACCTTCATAATTTCCTCAAAATTATCGTTTAAAACATAACATGGTAAACATTAAACATAAACATCATCAACATTCATACATCCGATTTTAATCCTAAAATCGAATTAAATTAATCAAAACATAACAATATGAGATGGTATAGATCATTATTCATCTTGTTTGAATAATGGATTTTGAGATTTGATTATTGCTTAATCTTCCTAGCTTTCCTTCTTGAATCTCTACCTGATTTTCGTGATTCAGATGATAGTTAATGGTCGACCTTTGCTTGAGCTCTTTGATTGTTTTGATTTTATGAGAACATGAATGAGAAGGAATAAGGATTTAGGGGTTATGAAGTCTTATTTACTCCTATATTACCCTTTCCCTATTCAATTATATGATTAAGTTATAAAACAAACTTATAGATTTATTTGGTTAAGGCATGACCTTACTTATTTTCAAATATCAATTCCCTTATCACTCTAATCATAACATTATTCTGTTTAATTTATCTAATTAAATCTCTTGAATAATGTTAAATAAAACTAGGAATGTTATAGACTCCCCTCTTTAAAGAATTTCATCCTTGAAATTCAATACGGACTAAATACTAAACATATCAAACATGCAAACATCTGTAACGTTAACTAATAACAATACTAGCCTATCTGACTAGCAAACAATCTATATATCAAATATAAAACATACCCTCGCAATAGATCAGGATAAGTATCTCTAATCTTGTGCTCTGTCTCCCAAGTATAGTGTTTCTCGTTGTCTCCTTACTGAACTTTCACTAACTTGACTGTCTTGTTCCCTAGCTTCTTCCCATCTCTCGCTATAACTCGAACTGGTTGCCTAACAAAAGTCAAATCTGGTGCTACTACTAAACCTTCCAATGCACAGAGTGATAATATTCTCTGGATCATGCATATACTTACGAAGATGAGAAACATGAAATATATTATGAACACCTGCCAAACCGCTCGGTAACTCTACTCTACATGAGAACTTTATTATCCTCTCTATAACTGGGAATGATCCAACATATCTCGATGCTAACTTTGCTATCTTACCGAATCTCAACACACCTTTCATTGATGATACCATAATGAAGACCCCGTCTCCAACTGAGAACTCTAGATCCTTATGCCTTCTATCTGTGTAAATTTTCTGTCTAGACTGAGCTTCTCACATCCTACCTC
This sequence comes from Allium cepa, assembly GCA_030765085.1. Taxonomy (NCBI): domain Eukaryota; kingdom Viridiplantae; phylum Streptophyta; class Magnoliopsida; order Asparagales; family Amaryllidaceae; genus Allium; species Allium cepa. The sequence continues at coordinate 328,758,898 of CM060940.1, forward strand.
GGATTAACTTAATTTTCTCTATTGCATCTCTCACCAGATCTGGACCTAAGACTAACCTGTCTTCGCTTTCCAACCAAAATGCGGGTGACTTGCACGACCTTCCGTACAAAGCTCCAAAAGGCATCATTCCTATACTAGTATGATAACTATTATTATAAGAAAACTCAACCAAATGTAGGTGTTCTTACCATGATCCACCAAAATCTAGTATGTAGGCTCTCAACAAATCCTTGAGTGCCTTATTAACGCTCTCTATCTACCCATCTGCCTAAGGATGATAAGCAATACTCATCTTAAGCTTGGTACCTAACACTTCTTGTAGACTCTTCCAGAGCTCACTAGTAAACAATGTATGTCAATCACTGACAATGCTAGTAGGAATCCCACGCGGTCTAACTATGTTCTTCATAAATAACTTAGTCAATGCAGGTGATGTTGAAGTGACCCACTTCTCTTAGCATTTATTTTAGTGATTTTCAGATGAGTTTTTTTTTTTTTGCAAGTGATCACTTCTTTTAATTAATTTTTCCCTAAGATCCAGAATTTTACCAATATAAAAATATTAGTATATAAATCAAATCATGTCATTTATATATATGGAGATGTATAAATGTTTCTTTGCTTATCAGAGTAATTAAATTAGCAAAGAAATTCAATCACACAATACTTCACACATTTGAGAGATTTTGTGTCACATAGCCATTTCTACTTTTTTTTATCTTCTTCTTTTTTTTCAACTCAAACTTGATACTCAAACATGATTAATATTTTGTTTAAATATAGCAACTTATTATTTTCTTGTTCATTTCTCAAATTAATTGATTCTTGGATATACAAGCCATACATTTGAGCTTTGGGATTTTGGGGTTTGATACTTTTTTTTATTAATTAAAGGATGTTTGAAACAACTCTTGCATATTTGTTTAGCCCGGGATTTTCATTATAACACAGCAATTTCATATCAGATAAAATACTTATGATCTGGTTTATGAAGTATGTAATGATCATGTGAATAAATAGTGGCAAACTAGATTAAAAGGTCAAACAAATAAAATAGTATAAATAAACAGATTGCAGACTCAGATTAATATACAAAATAAAGGTTTAGCATATACATGAAGACAGAATGATCAAAGTAATGTCAAAATCAGACTAATGCAAAACTTTGAGATGAACCTGTAATGAAATCAACCGATGTTCTCTAAATATATGATAAAGGATAGTGAGCAATATGTTGTGGAGTAATGGACATACTTATTACCAACAAGACCGAATCATATTTTAAACTACAACAGGTTTGTCTATGACCAAACACAACCAGACTTGGATCAAGTATCTAGATAATAGGGTTTTGTTAAGTATAGTTACAGTGAAGCCTACAAGTACCAAACATGCATATGAACTATGTTACACAAAACAATGCAACTGTCAGCTGAAGAAAAATTCCAATGTCCAGATAGGATTACAAGCTAAGTCTTCAAGCTTGACATGTGCTTATATCAATTACAAGACATGTTTAAGCCCTACTGGTTAGCCAAGACCATATCCCAACAACTCATATAAAACTTTGGCACATATTTATTCAAGTATGCCTTGAACATTATAACAAAAATATCACAAATATGTCAAGGGAAACATATCCACATATCAAATTATATGGCATATTCTCATTCATTCTAGTCCATCGGATTTTTACTTCATAATTCATTACTTAAATCCACAACTCACAGGCACATCTGTTGCTTAAATCAATAGATCAAAGACACATATAATACTTAAGATTTTACATGTTCTTTTTCAAGTAAACCCAACAAGCATAAAGTCTGAGAAACACATAAGACACAACAAAATTTTGCCTAATTTATTTATTGCAATATTTCTGCCATTTTTCTTAAACATTATAAATTCAGGCAGATCTTCAAATTTCCATGCAAGCAAGCTACTCATGCATCTTTTCTTGCAACAATATTTTGAGCTGCCTCAATAAAAATGAGACACCCCAAATATTGCAAAGGCAACAAATGAGGTCAGAAACAAATTCTGGTGTGAGTGAAATCAAGTATTAAAATAATTTCTGAAGTCTTAAAACTGTGCAGAGGGCAGATATGTTTAATACTATTCAATTTCATATTAAAACCTGAGTATATGTATATTTAAACTTATCTAACATACATCCAAGCATTCATCCATACACTTCATACAGTCATAAATACACATGCTCCTATGGATTAACTTCCTAAATTCCATAGCTCAGTTTCTCAATCTCATTTTTTAATTTTATTTGGTCTAAACTCTTGCCATTGAACACAAAGTGTGCATTGCAGAGGGACTCAATTCTGTTAACCCTTGCATAGAGGCCTACAGGACTTAAACAAGTCATGCACATACCCATCATCCACCTGATGATGAATAGATCAAGGCACTACTCCTAAATTATTTTTATAATTTAGAGACCATGCTTATTAATTTTCTGAGGAATTTTTCTTTTTAATTCTAGAGGTACTTATGTTTCTTCCTTCATTATATAAATCAAAAATTATTAAACTCACTCAAAGATTATATCCAGCCATACAAAACCTTCATACCAAATTGCACATCTTATTTCAAAGTCATTTTTGCTTAATCATATTTTCTAAAACCTGCTCATATGTTTATTTCTAGGAATTTTTCCATTGCTTGCTTGAACCTGATGAAATCATATGAAATACTATATTTATTTTACTGTGAACATAGGATATGGTTTTTGAGAAAACCCATAAAAACATATTGGCTTGTGATCTGAACAAAATCAACACATATTTGTAATACTGCATTGTTCATATCATTTTTAATATAAACTACGCATAAGCATGAATCTTATTATTCACACCGCCTATATATTTTTTTCCATCTCAGTAAAACGTTTAGTTCATTTCCATATAAAACTAGATTATAAAGTCCATTTCTATGATCAAAGTATTTGTTAGATTATTTTTATTTCAAAACAAAAAAAATTAAAACCATCACAATAGATTAAAACAGATTAAAATTTCAACCAAAAAATCAACTAAAGTACCATCTATGATCAACATATGTCATTCAGAGGATAGAATCAAATAGAAAAACATAATGTGATTTTATACAAAATAACTTGGTTTCCCTTAACTTGGGTCTTAATGCCACAAATCTCATAAGTGATTAATCACTCACCTTCCTCTTCTCTTCCCCGAGGTTACTTAAGCTTGAAGACAGTGTGAGTTCTTCCTTTCTGTATTTGTTTCTGTTTTTCCCTCATAGAAAACTACTGCTTCCCCCTTGATTTAAATCATTTAACTAGGGTTTTAATAAAGGAAAAGCCTATTTTATCCCAACACAATTCAAAGATTTTTGTGTATATGTTTATGGCTAAATGTGCCGTTTTCCTTTGATTTCCATTTCAGGTAAAAGCGGTTGCTATACTGCTTTTTCTGTGTACATGCTATTTGCATGATTCGCTCTATTTTCATGTGGCTCCTCTTCATAGTGTATTTTGTCATACCTGGATTGTTTACTTCCATTTCTCTTTATAAGTTTCATTCCTAGCTATTATTTTTAACCATTTGTTTTTCTCTTGATTTATAAAAATGTATTTATGCACAATTATTACCAAACTGGTTTCTTGTGTTTTTAATTATCATAGAATTTATTTTATCACTTTAAACCCCTCAAACTACTTATATACAGTATATATAAGATATGTGAATTTTAAAATTCATTTATACTTAGTTATCTCCTTCTCATGTTTATTTATTGGAAAACAATTATCCACGTACTTATTTATTTTCACTCATCCTTAATGTTTATTTTCTTCTCATTATTATTTGTTGAAACAATTATTCTCTTACTTGCTCGTATTACTCATTCTTGATATTTATTCTCAAACTGTTTTTATCTTTTGAATATATATATTTTTTTCAAAAATTATTTTTATCTCAAAAAATTTTGGGCCTTTACATACTCTCCTCCTAAAAGGAATTGTGTCCCAAAATTATTATTATTATTATTATTATTATTATTATTTGCATTTTATTCCACTGCATACAAAGCTTAATTTCTCTCAGAAATTTCAAACTTATGCATCCAGAACCAATCAAACTCACACATAAGTGCTATTAAATTTATCATACTTTTTTTTAGGCATACCTTTAAACAGAAAATAGATTAGGATATTTGTCCTTCATCCTATCTTCAACCTCCCATGTACAGTCGTTCTCATCTAAGCTCCATTGAATTTTAACCAATTTAATTATTTTATTTCTCAATTTCTTTTCTTCTCTAGCCACAATGCCCACTGGTTCTTTCTTATAATTCAAATTTTCTTGAATTTCAACATGTGTAGGAGATTCAAGAACGGTCTCCTTATCATGCACCCATTTTCTTAATTGAGATACATGAAATACATCATGTATATTACTCAATTCCTCTGGCAATTTTAGTTTATAAGCCAAAGTCCCTACTCTTTGGATAATTCATATGGTCCTATATACCTTGGTGATAATTTTCCTGCCTTGCCAAATCTCAGTATTTTTCTCATTGGTGAAACTTTGAGAAATACATAATTTCCTACCTCAAACTCCACTGGCCTTCTCCCTTTATCTGCATATGCTTTTTGTCTTTCTTGTGCTGCTCTCATTCTCTGCCTTACTAATTCAATTCTTGCAGAAGTTTCCTTTACATGTTCTGGTCCAAGCAATACTCTTTAACCTACCTCCATCCAACATGCAGGAGATAAACAAGGCTTTCCATACAAGGCCTCAAATGGAGCCATACCTATAGTGGAGTGGTAGCTATTGTTATAAGCAAATTCAGCTAAATAGAGGTGATCTTCCCAGTTGCCTCCAAAGTCAAGTATACATTCTCTTAGCAAATCCTCCAAAATCTTATTGACAATCTCAGTTTTCCTATCTGTTTGTGGATGGTAGGCTGTGCTTAGGCTTAATTCTATCCCCATGGCTTCTTGAAAGCTACCCCAGAACCTTGAGGTAAACAAGGTATCTCTATCACTAATGATAGTCTTGGGGATGCCATGCAATCTCACTATCTCTTTCACAAATAATTGAGCTAGCTTGTGAGCATTTCTGTTTAAATTCACTAGGATAAAATGTGATGTTTTTATGAGCCTATCAATCACTACCCAAATACTATCATTGCCTCTTCTTTTTCTTGCAAACCATCCACAAAATCGATTGAAATGCTTTCCCATTTCCAGGTAGGCACTTCTAAAGGTTGCAGTAGGCCTGAGGGTCTTTGGTAATCTGCCTTAACTTGTTGACAAGTTAAACACTTTGCCATATATTTTTCCACTGCTCCTTTCATTCCTGGCCACCAATAATTTCTCTTAAGATCATGGTACATTTTTGTACCACCTGGATGTATAGTGTATTTTGTCTTGTGATGCTCATCCATAATCTCTTGCTTTAGTTCTTCCATATTTGGTATGCAAAGCTTCCCTTTCTTCCTTAAGTAGCCTTTATCATCTACTTCATAATTTTCCACTGATATGCCTTGTGATATCATGTCCTTCTTTTCCTTTAAATTAGTGTCTTGGCTTTGCATTTTTCCTATTTTATCAACCAGGGTTGATCTTAAGGAGACGAGACTTAATTTTCCATATTCAATCATGTCACTATATGCCTTATCTGATGCACCAATTTCTTTCTTTATTTCTACTTCACTGAGGATTGTTAAATCCTTAAATTCGGTCATCATTAAACTTTCCATTCTTGCTTGATGCCCACTCAATACATCTGCGACTTTGTTAGCTTTTCCAGGGGTGTATAGTATATCAAGATCATAGGCAGCTAGAAATTCTACCCTCTTATGCTGCCTCGTGTTCAAATCTTTTTGAGAAAATAAATACTTGAATGATTTATGGTCTATAAACAATTCAAATTTAGTACCTAACATGTAACAACCCGGGTATTTTAACGATTTTATTTAATTTAATTAACCGTTTTCGTGTGTAAATAAAAATATAATATAAACGATAAAATTTTGAAATATAAATTTAATATTTGAAATACGTCTAATTAAACATAGCAACTGATAAATTTTCGTCCGAAAATATGAAAGTTTATTTCGCGCGTAAATTTACTTCAATTTAATCAGTTAAAAAGCGATGAACACAAAACGTTTTTAAAACCAAAATATTTTTACATAGAAAAATTCTAAACCATCTTCTGAACAAGATGTCAGTTTGTCGTTTTTTCAAATTCGGACTTTTTTAACTCCGTCGATCTTATTTTTCTGCGATTTTTATGCATTTTCCGCTATTATAAAATTTCGAATTTTTATAATTCAATCGTACCACTGATATCCGTATGCCGTTTTGATCGTCTCGTCGTGCTGATCCATATGGTATATTAAATTGTCAAATTCGGAGTCCGGGGTACGTTGCACTTTGCGAAACGCCTTTCGTATCGGTACGCGTTCGTGGCTTTTGGTTCTTGTATCTACTCAAAAATTTCCACCGTGTAACAGATGTCCCTTAGCTTTTATTATATACAGATATCAATGTTGACTCTTGCAATTTCCTATGTTCAATAAATTAAAAATTTGCGGTTCATTTTTCAATTACTGTTATCCTTTCAAGCATGCCCATTTATTCTTTTCTTCGATAGCTTGCGTCCCTTCCCTCTTTCAAACTCATTCATTCCTCTTCTCTTTATAAAAAAAAAATGTAAAGCAAACGTTGATGCTTCAGCTCCCCACCTTTCCTCTTAATCTTCCTCCTCTCCATCTTAGCTTCAAACTACAGACCCGAGCAGTCACCGAGCTCTCCTTTTCACCCAGCATCTCCTTCGACTGACCTCCAACCCATAGCCGAGACCCCTTCTCTTCACCACCCATCACCCCTTGGCTCTCCCCTCGGCCTCCGCGTCCTAATGTCCTACTCTCGCCTTCACAGTCGGCCAAAGTCGCAGACCCTCCGACACATCTCAAGTTTTCTATCTCTTATATCATCGTCGGCCCACACTCGACCCCCACGCCACCTCACTCTTCCCCTGCATCATTGGAGCAACCGAGCACACGAAATTTTTCCAAACACCCCTGCCGTACTTTTCAACATCACCACCTCCGCCTTGCCGAGTGGTCACTTCCGTGCTTCGTATTCCAGTCCACTAGTTCTCCTTTATACAGGTATGTTGCGTGTATTTTTTTGTGTGGAGCATAAAGGCTATGCACATGTTTTAATCCAATAATGATTGTTCCCAGATTTTTGATGAGTTCGCATGTGCAAGTTTGTTAGTTTATAAAGCTGCCATCGAACTCCACTTCATCTTGCGGCCTCTTTCCTTTTCTTATCTCGAGCTTCACCCTCCACATTTGATCCAAAGCCTCCATCCTTCTCTTCTTACAGGTATATAGTATTATACATATTATATTATAGATGTTAGTTATACATATATATAGTTAAGTTGTATGCGAATATTTGTTATTCTGAAAAAGAGAAAAATATTAATGAGTCACATAGATTTTGATTTGAGTGTAATATTTGTGATAGTGTATAGTTGTATTGTAACATAGAAGTGTTTTGCATGCTGCATATTTATATAAGCTTTATTAGGCTACCATGTGCATGTCATAATTTAGTATATTTACTGTTTGAATATACAAAATACGTGTGCTGTTGTTATATATATTATAATATATCGGTTTCTTTTCTTTATATACACATTGGTTTCTATATAATGTAGGTGCGTGTATTGCCTGTAGTTACTCTCTATGATGATATATGTTTTGGGGTACAGTACTTTAGTATAGTAGTATTATGTATACTATTTTAAAAGAAATTCGAGTCATGATTTTGTTTTATAGATTTATACAGTGAATTACATACTAAGTTATGTTTTATACGTTTATTTTAATGTATATAGATTTCTGATGTTTCTGAGTATGTATGTTGCGTCTTTATCAAAGCTTTATATGCATATATTGTTTTTGTCCTCTGTTTACGTTTGCTGAATATACGTAAGTATATAGTCTATATTTATGAATTAGTCTGTTATGTTTCAAGCTTTGTGAACAGTGGCTTTGCTCTGTGTTACACTAATACGCATATATTTGAGTGTGTTATAGTTATTATGATTAAATATATATGATTTACATTTTTAATATGCGTTTAAGTTAAAGATTTTTTTTAGGTTATATATCCGATTAGGTCTACATATAACTTGGATCTGTTGTATATATATGTAATTATTTCAAAACATTTATATTTGATTTTAATACATATGTTTTAATTTAAAACAACGATTTTATTTATAGATATAAATATATCTTTATTTATTTTAATATTTGTCTTCAATTAAAGTATTGAAATTATAATAATAATGTTTATATCTTCATTTTATATCAAACTGATCCAATTTGTGTCTATCAATTCCTATTTATCAGCTTTGTCCGTTGAAATAGTTTCCATCGTGCTTTGCTTCAGAATTTGTGCTCGGATTCGTAATTCATCTTACTCGCGTCCATCTCTAGCCTCGAAAGGTGAGCAATCACTCACGATTAATATTCTTTTATTTATTAAATTTGATTTCAATCGAAACGACAATTGAAATATGCTGCAATTATTTATTGCACTGTTGTTTATGTATCAGTTCACCTTTGACATCTGACACCATTATCTATTATTCGCACGATGATAATCACGTTTGATTCATAATTGACTGATTGTTTTTTGTTTATATTGGATGCAAAATTTTAATGTATAAAGTGTTAAATATTATGCAATTGAATTTGTCGTAGGGTAGTTTAAAAATGTGAATCGACATATGTGTTGAATTTGATTAGTTAATCTGAATAATATGACCCCTTTAATTGTTAAGTTAATTGACATGTAGAATTTGATAAATTATACTTTGAACGTCAAGTGAAAAACCGTAATGTAGTAATCTTTAATCTACATGAAATGATAGTGTAGATTCTAGAGATAATTATATTAATTCGCACAAACAACAATGCGAATTAATACGATTATTTCGAGATTATTTGAATCAATTATTGGATTGTTATTTATTGTTGTTATTGCTTGTTTATTTACTCTGACATCATCCCAGTTATCACACTGCAAGTTCCCTTTATTATGCTTGATCTTGAATTGAAATTGGAATCGGGTTGAAATGATATATACCCAAATGAACTTGACCTAGGATAGAGAATTAAATGAAATCCGATTGGTCAATAATTTGATTTAAAATAAAATAATGATTTTATTCGAGCAAAGAATAAGTTTTGAAATGAAGCTGGAATTTGAATTTTTGAAAGGAAAATGTAAAGATTGAAATCTGAAACAAATATTAACGTAGTAATTGATGAAAGAACGTTGTTTGAAATGTAATTATTTAATAATTAAATTTGGAATTATTAATAAATAATTTGAAGTTGGTAATAACTGAGTTTTGAAATTATTAAGTTTGAAACCATTTAATAATTAAATTTGAAATTATAATTAAGCTTGAAATTATAATTAAGCTCGAAATTATTAAGTTGAATTTATAATTAAGTTGAAATGATTTGATGATTAAGTTTGAATTCATAATTAAGTTTGAAATGATTTAATAATTAAGTTTGGATTTATAATCGAGTTTGGAATTATTAAGTTTTGAAATTATTAATAATTAAGATTGAAATTATTTAATAATTGAAAAAGATTGAATTATTTGATAATTGAATAAAATTGAATTCTTTGATAAGAAAAATGGAACGTTTGAATAAGTGGATTTGAACATCGTTAATAAATGAAATTGAGTTTCTTTTTTTATTAAAGTTGGAAAAATATTTAAATAAGTAAATAAGTGAAATTGAACTTCTCGAATATGTGAAAGTTAGTTGTATTTATTAAGTTTTGAAACTTGTAATAAGTAAATAAATAAATGAAATTGAATTTCTTAAACAAGAAATGAATGCGTTTTATTGAAACAAAAGGTAAGGCTTGTGATTTAAGGAATTGGATTCGACAAGTTTAATTTAAATTAAATTTGTAAGCTTGATAGAATAAGTTGAACTTAGGAAAAGGGTTTAATGAATTGGAAATTTAAATTGGGATTGTTTTAATGTTAAATTTACTCAACGAATATTGAATGAAATCGATAAATGTATTTGAAATTGATTTGAGTGATTGAATTAATTTATTTAAATGATTTCGAAATGAAATGTATATACGAACTTGAATCAATATTTGAACTGTTTTAATAAAAGTTGAAATCGAATTATAAGATTTTGAAATGGTAATTTGGAAGTTTTGAAACGAAAATTTTGGAAATTTATTTAGGATGACAAACGAAATGATGGTTTACGGATTGAAATTGAAATTGAAATTGTTTTGGTTTGAAATTTGTTAAACGACCAATCGGTGTAATAATTACGAAAGTTATTAAAGAAACCGGAATCGGTTATGGATATACTCTCTATCTAAACCGAAAACCACTTTAATAACTATACGCGGAGTGATGATCCAGAATGAAGTGGTTGGAATGATGTACGTGATGACTGAAGAAAGAGAACGATAATAGATAGCCTTGACACTTGTGTCAAATTGGAAATGACTAAAATCAGGAGCCGTGCCGGGCCAAATGGGGTTAGCCACCTCGAGCGAACACACTTCTTCGTAACTATTATTCATTACTTGTGATTGATTGGTGCACCCTCGGAATTTCAGGAGTGTTGTTTCGCGGTGTTGCGATCGCTGCGGCGATGCGTTCTCACCAGTCCGGATCAGGCGAACGGTAGTTTCACTACCTTGGGTATTGCCTCATGTGCCTTGTCATACTTGTATCCCTATATACGTGACCACTACGAATTTGTTTTGTGTTATACCTATGGAGTACTCCCTGATAGCCCACCAGTTTACGGTGGAGTTTACAGTGCTGTATAGACTATGATATTTATAAAATGTGTTAAGGGGGATAATGGTAACGCCTTAACACTATTTTGATATTTATATTAGTTATTGACATTATCTATTTAGCGTATATTACTACATAGTAGATAGTTTGACGGATCCTTAAAGGATGGTTATTCCAACGTCCTTTGAGTTATTGTATTTCAATTGTTATTTCACTTGAGTTGGATTTATTGATGTAAGAATGTTAATCCTGACTCGAGTATTTCGTGTTTTGCTTTACGCTCGGGTCAGACTGAGAGTACCAGCTTTCGAGACTTATCTTTGGAGTTGGAGCTTTGCTTGAAGATCCAGCCATCTATTCTGCTTCAGTATTCGATGATTCTAGTGATGTATTCTGATTTGTACTTGATGTATCATATTTCTCTTCTGTTGTAAACTCTGATATATCTTAAATATTTATATAGTAGCTTCATGAACTACTATCTCTTTTACTTCCGCTGCATATTATTACTCTGTGTCTGTGATTTTGTGATTATTTATTTACTACATATCCGAGTTTTGCCAAATTATAATTAACAATTCGGTATTTTGAATTATTCAAGTCCGACATGTGCGGATGCAAATAGTCCAAAATAGCGGGTCGTTACAGTTGGTATCAGAGCTTTTGGTAGCTCTAGGCAGAACTTAGTATATATGGTAAATGTATTTACAGAATCACTCTCATTCGAGTTTCAATCTCTTCCTTTAACTTAATTCCTTTGAATTTTGAAACGATCCCTACGGTTCCGAAAATCATTCTTGTCCCTCACTATTCGTATTCGTCTGGATTCTGGAGTATCCATAACTTCACTTCGAATGACCTTTATAATGAATTCGGCGGTCTCGCCAAATTTCGAATAATTTGTAAAAGGGGTGAAACTCCTTTATAATAGGCATCGATTTACCGAAGATTTCTGTATCCTCGGTTTACGATGCTATCCATCTCCTGTTATACCTAAATTCTATCCCTTGAGATCGAATGTTGATTTATCTCTGAATTCAGCATCGATCTTATTCTTGAAGTTACGGTCGACCCAGTTAAGGTTGCCCGTGAATTAGATAAGCTTATCCATCTTCCTATTTCGTTATTAATCATCTTATCTTTGTTTCAAACCTATATTCGAATCAAAATTCTCTTCAATTTGATTTCCATCAAATTTGAATCTCTATACTTATTTTGAAATCCATTCCCGTATCGTCGAGCGAGGAAGTGTATTTGTAAATTAATATTTAAATGTTTTATTTTATATTGTGTTGTTTGTGTTGTTGATGTTGATTTGGGGTTTCGATCGATTCGTCTGATCAACGCTATCGATAGAATTTCCAAAACACTTTAACAGAGCATACTGACACAATATTGTTTTCAAATTTGATAAACAAAATAGTTTTGTATGATTATATTATAATAAGTATAAATTTTTCTGAAAGTAAAATATTAATGAATCTGTTGTCCGAAATGTTAAAATTTAATTTTCATTTATTGTTTATAAATCATTGACTATTTCATAATATAAATGAATGAATTTATAAAAATTTGGTTATAAATTGATTTGGAATTTGATGTGAATTAAAATTAGAATTTGAGAATTTAATTTCCGATAATTTCGAACTATGATTTTCAAGTTTAAAATGTATATTATTTAAAATATCTTCGAATAGAAATGGTTTTCAATAAATTTTAAATGATTAAATTAGAGCTCTTCTCGTTTGTCGCTGGAAAATAATTTCGGTGATGACGGCCGCATCATCGACATTCATTTTCGAGTTTCAAAGTGGAAAGACTATCCTGTAGCTTTGCTATGGTTTGTTGTGAAAAATAAACAGATTTGAATTTCTGAACTTGACTTGACTTATAATATATATTAAAATTTTAAATTTGTTTTGATATATTTTGTATAATGTATATATATATATATATATATATATATATATATATATATATATATATATATATATTTATTTATTTTATCTCTAAATTATTGAAGTTAATCGGAAATTAATTCTTAAAATTTGTTAAAGGATGATTTTTCAATTATAAATGAAACCAAATTCTTTTATATAAATACTTAACATGAAATAACTTAATTGTAAAATTTTATTTAGATAATACTCAATTGCATTATATATAACTTTCCTAACTTTTCAAAGGTTAACTATGTAATTAAATATTATATAGCATAATATGATGTTGAAGGAAACTTTTAATAAATTTGAGTAGTTATAATAAATGTAAATATACATAATATATGTGATAAGACATATCGAGTAGAATAAATTTAATAATAATTTGAAATTAAAAAAGAATGAAATTTTTCGAATAAAGTATGATTATAATAAATGATTACTCAAATTTGTGATTTTAGAAATTGTTCATAAAGGATAATTGGATAATAAAACGATGAATAAATGAGATAAATTAAATTAAATTTTGTTCCGAAGAAATCTTTTGTTATCAAATATTAATAAATTGAAATGAAATCAACTTAATAAATTATCTTGGATTTAAAGTAAATTGTTCAATATGAATTAATTTAAATTGAAGTTATATAGTGTAGACTAATTGTCTATTTTGTTTTTTCAAGTCTATTTTCTTTTGGTTGTTTCTATTCCTCTACCTCCTTCCTTTTCGGGGACGAAAAGTTTTGAGTGGGGGAGAATGTAACAACCCGGGTATTTTAACGATTTTATTTAATTTAATTAACCGTTTTCGTGTGTAAATAAAAATATAATATAAACGATAAAATTTTGAAATATAAATTTAATATTTGAAATACGTCTAATTAAACATAGCAACTGATAAATTTTCGTCCGAAAATATGAAAGTTTATTTCGCGCGTAAATTTACTTCAATTTAATCAGTTAAAAAGCGATGAACACAAAACGTTTTTAAAACCAAAATATTTTTACATAGAAAAATTCTAAACCATCTTCTGAACAAGATGTCAGTTTGTCGTTTTTTCAAATTCGGACTTTTTTAGCTCCGTCGATCTTATTTTTCTGCGATTTTTATGCATTTTCCGCTATTATAAAATTTCGAATTTTTATAATTCAATCGTACCACTGATATCCGTATGCCGTTTTGATCGTCTCGTCGTGCTGATCCATATGGTATATTAAATTGTCAAATTCGGAGTCCGGGGTACGTTGCACTTTGCGAAACGCCTTTCGTATCGGTACGCGTTCGTGGCTTTTGGTTCTTGTATCTACTCAAAAATTTCCACCGTGTAACAGATGTCCCTTAGCTTTTATTATATACAGATATCAATGTTGACTCTTGCAATTTCCTATGTTCAATAAATTAAAAATTTGCGGTTCATTTTTCAATTACTGTTATCCTTTCAAGCATGCCCATTTATTCTTTTCTTCGATAGCTTGCGTCCCTTCCCTCTTTCAAACTCATTCATTCCTCTTCTCTTTATAAAAAAAATGTAAAGCAAACGTTGATGCTTCAGCTCCCCACCTTTCCTCTTAATCTTCCTCCTCTCCATCTTAGCTTCAAACTACAGACCCGAGCAGTCACCGAGCTCTCCTTTTCACCCAGCATCTCCTTCGACTGACCTCCAACCCATAGCCGAGACCCCTTCTCTTCACCACCCATCACCCCTTGGCTCTCCCCTCGGCCTCCGCGTCCTAATGTCCTACTCTCGCCTTCACAGTCGGCCAAAGTCGCAGACCCTCCGACACATCTCAAGTTTTCTATCTCTTGTATCATCGTCGGCCCACACTCGACCCCCACGCCACCTCACTCTTCCCCTGCATCATTGGAGCAGCCGAGCACACGAAATTTTTCCAAACACCCCTGCCGTACTTTTCAACATCACCACCTCCGCCTTGCCGAGTGGTCACTTCCGTGCTTCGTATTCCAGTCCACTAGTTCTCCTTTATACAGGTATGTTGCGTGTATTTTTTTGTGTGGAGCATAAAGGCTATGCACATGTTTTAATCCAATAATGATTGTTCCCAGATTTTTGATGAGTTCGCATGTGCAAGTTTGTTAGTTTATAAAGCTGCCATCGAACTCCACTTCATCTTGCGGCCTCTTTCCTTTTCTTATCTCGAGCTTCACCCTCCACATTTGATCCAAAGCCTCCATCCTTCTCTTCTTACAGGTATATAGTATTATACATATTATATTATAGATGTTAGTTATACATATATAGTTAAGTTGTATGCGAATATTTGTTATTCTGAAAAAGAGAAAAATATTAATGAGTCACATAGATTTTGATTTGAGTGTAATATTTGTGATAGTGTATAGTTGTATTGTAACATAGAAGTGTTTTGCATGCTGCATATTTATATAAGCTTTATTAGGCTACCATGCGCATGTCATAATTTAGTATATTTACTGTTTGAATATACAAAATACGTGTGCTGTTGTTATATATATTATAATATATCGGTTTCTTTTCTTTATATACACATTGGTTTCTATATAATGTAGGTGCGTGTATTGCCTGTAGTTACTCTCTATGATGATATATGTTTTGGGGTACAGTACTTTAGTATAGTAGTATTATGTATACTATTTTAAAAGAAATTCGAGTCATGATTTTGTTTTATAGATTTATACAGTGAATTACATACTAAGTTATGTTTTATACGTTTATTTTAATGTATATAGATTTCTGATGTTTCTGAGTATGTATGTTGCGTCTTTATCAAAGCTTTATATGCATATATTGTTTTTGTCCTCTGTTTACGTTTGCTGAATATACGTAAGTATATAGTCTATATTTATGAATTAGTCTGTTATGTTTCAAGCTTTGTGAACAGTGGCTTTGCTCTGTGTTACACTAATACGCATATATTTGAATGTGTTATAGTTATTATGATTAAATATATATGATTTACATTTTTAATATGCGTTTAAGTTAAAGATTTTTTTTAGGTTATATATCCGATTAGGTCTACATATAACTTGGATCTGTTGTATATATATGTAATTATTTCAAAACATTTATATTTGATTTTAATACATATGTTTTAATTTAAAACAACGATTTTATTTATAGATATAAATATATCTTTATTTATTTTAATATTTGTCTTCAATTAAAGTATTGAAATTATAATAATAATGTTTATATCTTCATTTTATATCAAACTGATCCAATTTGTGTCTATCAATTCCTATTTATCAGCTTTGTCCGTTGAAATAGTTTCCATCGTGCTTTGCTTCAGAATTTGTGCTCGGATTCGTAATTCATCTTACTCGCGTCCATCTCTAGCCTCGAAAGGTGAGCAATCACTCACGATTAATATTCTTTTATTTATTAAATTTGATTTCAATCGAAACGACAATTGAAATATGCTGCTATTATTTATTGCACTGTTGTTTATGTATCAGTTCACCTTTGACATCTGACACCATTATCTATTATTCGCACGATGATAATCACGTTTGATTCATAATTGACTGATTGTTTTTTGTTTATATTGGATGCAAAATTTTAATGTATAAAGTGTTAAATATTATGCAATTGAATTTTTCGTAGGGTAGTTTAAAAATGTGAATCGACATATGTGTTGAATTTGATTAGTTAATCTGAATAATATGACCCCTTTAATTGTTAAGTTAATTGACATGTAGAATTTGATAAATTATACTTTGAACGTCAAGTGAAAAACCGTAATGTAGTAATCTTTAATCTACATGAAATGATAGTGTAGATTCTAGTGATAATTATATTAATTCGCACAAACAACAATGCGAATTAATACGATTATTTCGAGATTATTTGAATCAATTATTGGATTGTTATTTATTGTTGTTATTGCTTGTTTATTTACTCTGACATCATCCCAGTTATCACACTGCAAGTTTCCTTTATTATGCTTGATCTTGAATTGAAATTGGAATCGGGTTGAAATGATATATACCCAAATGAACTTGACCTAGGATAGAGAATTAAATGAAATCCGATTGGTCAATAATTTGATTTAAAATAAAATAATGATTTTATTCGAGCAAAGAATAAGTTTTGAAATGAAGCTGGAATTTGAATTTTTGAAAGGAAAATGTAAAGATTGAAATCTGAAACAAATATTAACGTAGTAATTGATGAAAGAACGTTGTTTGAAATGTAATTATTTAATAATTAAATTTGGAATTATTAATAAATAATTTGAAGTTGGTAATAACTGAGTTTTGAAATTATTAAGTTTGAAACCATTTAATAATTAAATTTGAAATTATAATTAAGCTTGAAATTATAATTAAGCTCGAAATTATTAAGTTGAATTTATAATTAAGTTGAAATGATTTGATGATTAAGTTTGAATTCATAATTAAGTTTGAAATGATTTAATAATTAAGTTTGGATTTATAATCGAGTTTGGAATTATTAAGTTTTGAAATTATTAATAATTAAGATTGAAATTATTTAATAATTGAAAAAGATTGAATTATTTGATAATTGAATAAAATTGAATTCTTTGATAAGAAAAATGGAACGTTTGAATAAGTGGATTTGAACATCGTTAATAAATGAAATTGAGTTTCTTTTTTTATTAAAGTTGGAAAAATATTTAAATAAGTAAATAAGTGAAATTGAACTTCTCGAATATGTGAAAGTTAGTTGTATTTATTAAGTTTTGAAACTTGTAACTAAGTAAATAAATAAATGAAATTGAATTTCTTAAACAAGAAATGAATGCGTTTTATTGAAACAAAAGGTAAGGCTTGTGATTTAAGGAATTGGATTCGACAAGTTTAATTTAAATTAAATTTTTAAGCTTGATAGAATAAGTTAAACTTAGGAAAAGGGTTTAATGAATTGGAAATTTAAATTGGGATTGTTTTAATGTTAAATTTACTCAACGAATATTGAATGAAATCGATAAATGTATTTGAAATTGATTTGAGTGATTGAATTAATTTATTTAAATGATTTCGAAATGAAATGTATATACGAACTTGAATCAATATTTGAACTGTTTTAATAAAAGTTGAAATCGAATTATAAGATTTTGAAATGGTAATTTGGAAGTTTTGAAACGAAAATTTTGGAAATTTATTTAGGATGACAAACGAAATGATGGTTTACGGATTGAAATTGAAATTGAAATTTTTTTGGTTTGAAATTTGTTAAACGACCAATCGGTGTAATAATTACGAAAGTTATTAAAGAAACCGGAATCGGTTATGGATATACTCTCTATCTAAACCGAAAACCACTTTAATAACTATACGCGGAGTGATGATCCAGAATGAAGTGGTTGGAATGATGTACGTGATGACTGAAGAAAGAGAACGATAATAGATAGCCTTGACACTTGTGTCAAATTGGAAATGACTAAAATCAGGAGCCGTGCCGGGCCAAATGGGGTTAGCCACCTCGAGCGAACACACTTCTTCGTAACTATTATTCATTACTTGTGATTGATTGGTGCACCCTCGGAATTTCAGGAGTGTTGTTTCGCGGTGTTGCGATCGCTGCGGCGATGCGTTCTCACCAGTCCGGATCAGGCGAACGGTAGTTTCACTACCTTGGGTATTGCCTCATGTGCCTTGTCATACTTGTATCCCTATATACGTGACCACTACGAATTTGTTTTGTGTTATACCTATGGAGTACTCCCTGATAGCCCACCAGTTTACGGTGGAGTTTACAGTGCTGTATAGACTATGATATTTATAAAATGTGTTAAGGGGGATAATGGTAACGCCTTAACACTATTTTGATATTTATATTAGTTATTGACATTATCTATTTAGCGTATATTACTACATAGTAGATAGTTTGACGGATCCTTAAAGGATGGTTATTCCAACGTCCTTTGAGTTATTGTATTTCAATTGTTATTTCACTTGAGTTGGATTTATTGATGTAAGAATGTTAATCCTGACTCGAGTGTTTCGTGTTTTGCTTTACGCTCGGGTCAGACTGAGAGTACCAGCTTTCGAGACTTATCTTTGGAGTTTGGAGCTTTGCTTGAAGATCCAGCCATCTATTCTGCTTCAGTATTCGATGATTCTAGTGATGTATTCTGATTTGTACTTGATGTATCATATTTCTCTTCTGTTGTAAACTCTGATATATCTTAAATATTTATATAGTAGCTTCATGAACTACTATCTCTTTTACTTCCGCTGCATATTATTACTCTGTGTCTGTGATTTTGTGATTATTTATTTACTACATATCCGAGTTTTGCCAAATTATAATTAACAATTCGGTATTTTGAATTATTCAAGTCCGACATGTGCGGATGCAAATAGTCCAAAATAGCGGGTCGTTACATAACAAGTAATGTCTCCATAGCTTCAATGCATACACCACAGCAGCAAGCTCCAAGTCATGTGTGGCATACCTAGTTTCATTTGGCTTGAGTTGCCTTGATGCATATGTTATGACTTTACCATGTTGCATGAGCACTTCCCCTAACCCAGATCCACTAGCATCAGTGTAAACCACTACCCCTCATTACCCTTTGGAACTTGCAGGACTGGAGCTTCCATCAATGCTTTCTTCAAGGATTCAAAGGCATGTTCACACTTTTCTCTCCACACATAGGGTTGCTCCTTTCTGGTTAACTTGGTCAATGGAATGGCTATCCTTACAAAGTCTTTTATAAAACTTCTATAGTAGCCTGCCATTCCTAAAAATGATCTCACCTCAGTCATTGATTTGGGTTTACTCCATGATTGCACTGCAATGACCTTGTTTGGGTCTACACTAATCCCTTGTTGAGATATAATGTGTCCTAAAAATTTAATTCCATTTTGCCAAAATGTGCACTTAGTAAATTTTGCCGTTAAGTTATGTGCTCTTAATCTTGACAAAACCAGATGTAAATGCTTTGTATGCTCCTCTTCTAATTTTGAATGCACCAATATATCATCAATAAAGACAACCACAAATTTGCCTAGAAAATCTCTAAATGTCCTGTTCATTAAATCTACAAAATAGGATGGTGCATTTGTCAATCCAAAAGGCATTACTAAAAATTCATATAGCCCATACCTTGTGTTGAATGCAGTATACTTAATACTTTCCTCCTCTACCTTCATTTGATGAAAACCAGAGGCTAAGTCTAGCCTTGAAAAGATTTTCGCTCCATTTAATTGATCAAATAAATCATCAATTCTGGGGAGTGGGTATTTGTTCTTGATGGTAACTTTATTTAATTCCCTGTAATCAATACACATTCTTATTGTACCATCATGCTTCTTCACAAATACCACTGGAGAACCCCAGTTTGAACTACTAGGCCTTATGAAACCTTTCTGTTCCAATTCTTCCAATTGTTGTTTTAATTCTACTAGTTCCTTTGGACCCATTCTCGTAGGCTTTTTGATGATAGGACTTGTCCCTGGAATTAACCTTATTTGAAATTCAACTGGCCTATTTTCTAGGACTCCTACAACCTCTCCAAAAACATCTGGGTATTCATTTATCACTTCTATATCTTCTAGAGTCAATTCTTTTTCAGTCATGCTCCATATTTGATTAAGGCAATTTGTTTTGGCAATTTCACTCATGACTAAAATATTTTTACCATTTTCTGTTTTCAAGGAAATAGTAAAATTTTCTAAATTCAAAATTGCTTTGAATTTACTCAACCAATCTACTCCTAAAATAATTCCTATTCCAGGATATTTTAACACAAACAAGTCAGATTTAAACATATTCCCACCTATGTCATATGTAACTATGATTGGATAATTTTTAATTAGAAGTATACCTTCCAATTGTCCAGAATTTCCCTCTGCGCTTGCCTTTGCTTTGGCTTCCAATGCTCCTACCTTTGCTCCTTTCTTGAACTCTAGACAATTCCTTTTGATATGGCCTTCTTTCCCACAATTATAGCAACTGAATGGTGTTTTCTTAGCTGCTTGACACCTATTGCTCATGTGTCCTTCCTTACCACAATTGTAACAAACAATTTTCTTAACTTCCCCACTAGTTGCTCCTTCAACCTTCTTATCTGCACTCTTTTTGTCATAAGGATGTACTCTACTTTTCCCCTTCTTTTGATTATTAGCCCTCATGTTCCTGAATTTTTCCCTTGCATTATCATGTTGTTCAAAAGAAAGTGGGAGATCTGTGACTTGATCAAATGTTTTGTCTTTGTATGGTAGCATTGCTCTACTCAAACCAGCATTAAGTCCTTGAATAAATCTTGAATTCTTTGATTCTTCATTCCCTATGAGCATGGTTCCATACTTTGACAAACTCTCAAATTTTTGAGTGTATTCAGTCACACTCATGGGTCCTTGCCTTAGCCTTATGAATTCTTCAAGCAGTGTTGCCTTAGTTGTTGCTGGGACAAATCTAGCCTCAAGCATCTCCTTGAATTGATCCCATGTTATCTCATTTTCTGGCCTTCCCGTGATGATTACTTCCCACCAATCTAGTGCTACTCCCTTGAGCCTCCTAGAAGTTATTTGCCTCTTCCTTTGATCATTTGTTTGCATGTATGCAAATATTCTTTCTAGGGTTCCTAGCCATGTCTGCACACCCATAACTCCTTCAGTGCCTTCAAAATCCTTGCCTCCTAAATTAGAGAATGTTTTCAATAGCTTAGTTAACTCCTCATGAGGATTTCCTTCTCTCTGCACTGCTCCTTCCCTAAATGCCCTCACCAAATCTTGCAAATTAACCAATGGTGTTGCATTAGAGGGTCCTGCTCCAGTGCTTGGTGGTCTTCCTACCATGATTCTCTATTCAAATTGCATAGCTAGTTAGTCTTGTTTCTAATTTAATTATTTCAGTAATTTATTCCTACTGTGATATTTATTTTTATCATTATAATATATATATATTTAGAATTTTATCCATATAAGAAGATTGGATTATATATATATGTTATGTTTTAGCAACATAGCTCTGATACCAACTGAAGTGACCCACTTCTCTTAGCATTTATTTTAGTGATTTTCAGATGAGTTTTTTTTTCAAGTGATCACTTCTTTTAATTAATTTTTCCCCAAGATCCAGAATTTTACCAATATAAAAAATATTAATATATAAATCAAATCATGTCATTTATATATATGGAGATATATAAATGTTTTTATGCTTATCAGAGTAATTAAATTAGCAAAGAAATTCAATCACACAATACTTCTCACATTTGAGAGATTTTGTGTCACATAGCCATTTCTACTTTTTTTTTATCTTCTTATTTTTTTTCAATTCAAACTTGATACTCAAACTTGATTAAATTTTGTTTTAATATAGCCACTTATTATTTTCTTGTTTATTTCTCAAATTAATTGATTCTTGGATATACACATTTGAGCTTTGGGATTTTGGGATTTGATACTTATTGTTTTTTTTTATTAATTAAAGAATGTTTGAAACAACTCTTGCATATTTGTTTAGGATTTTCATTATAACACAGCAATTTCATGTCAGATAAAATACTCATGATCTGGTTTATGAAGTATGTAATGATCACATGAATAAATAGTGGCAAACTAGATTAAAAGGTCAAACATATAAAACAATATAAATAAACAGATTGCAAACTTAGACTAACATACAAAATGAAGGTTTAGCATATACATGAAGACAGAATGATCAAAGCAATGTCAAAATCAGACTAATGCAAAATTTTGAGATGAACCTGTAATGAAATCAACCGATGTTCTCTAAATATATGACAAAGGATAGTGAGCAATATGTTGTGGAGTAATGGACATACTTATTACCAACAAGACTGAATGATACTTTAAACTACAACATGTTTATCTATGACCAAACACAACCAGACTTGGATCAAGTATCTAGATAATAGGGTTTTGTTAAGTATAGTTACAGTGAAGCCTATAAGTACCAAACATGCATATGAACTATGTTACATAAAACAATGCAACTTTCTGCTGAAGAAATTTCCAATGTCCAGAAGAGGATTACAAGTGTTATCCCAACTTTTAGCAAAGCAGAGATACCCAAAACTGACTGAAAATCAATAATAGCTTGTCATAAATATCGACTATGCATTGCAGGATAACCATGGATATCGATGGATTTTTCCTGGGCTCGGATCAGGCTACAATTGATGGAGCACGGCAAACAAAGTCATGGGAACCAGCGTTTCAAATTTCAGGTTAATCGGAGTTCGTATGAATGAGATATGATCGATACAAGTTAGAAATAACATGCCATTCATATCCATGAAGAGGTCGAGGTGATGGTCCATTCGAATCCATCAAATTTTGTCCTGTTCGAATCCATCAGGAGTTAGTCATTTCGAATCGAACAACTTCAAACCGGTCGTCTTCGAATCGATCAACTTCGAATTAATCATCTTCGAATCGATCAGCTTCGATGCGATCAGATAAGCCTCACCTCAGCTCTGTTCGAACCAATCAAGAATCTACGCACCTAGTTCGAATCCATCGAAGTTCGTATTGATCAGTGTGGGATTATTCGTATCCATCGTGCT
This sequence comes from Allium cepa, assembly GCA_030765085.1. Classification (NCBI taxonomy): domain Eukaryota; kingdom Viridiplantae; phylum Streptophyta; class Magnoliopsida; order Asparagales; family Amaryllidaceae; genus Allium; species Allium cepa. The sequence continues at coordinate 328,782,203 of CM060940.1, forward strand.
TCGAATCGATTACACTTGACAATTGGTTCGTATCCATCCGGAGTCATGTTATTCATATCGATCTCGGGGGACCCCGCTTCATAACGGTCCATCAGTGGCGCAACTCGTATCGATGGTGAAGGCTTTGTTCGCTTCCATTAAATAATCAATGTGAATGGAGCTGTTGCTATCGATGCAAGCGGTACGAAAGGGTCAACACGAACTCAACTCCGATGATGGATGCGAATAATACTCTTTCAACTCGGCATAAAAGGTGGAGCGATCCGAGAATCATGCTCCACGTCACTCCGCATCACCATGCACACCTGCTTCGGATGGACTCGAAAAGGATGGATACGAAACCATGGATTCGAATAGGGCAGTGCACATGAAACTTTAACCTCGTATCGATCATGTCTCATGAATCCCTGGTCCAAATGCTATGAACTTTTCACAGAAGCTTCCTTACGAGGTAAAGATTGTTCCTGCCAAGTTTCAGCTTGATTGGATCATTTTTTGATGGATACGAAATCGCTTCGTATCGATCTCAGATCGAGTCGAAACTTGGTGGGGTCGGTCGCGTGGGCCCACTCATGTGCCAAAAAAAGTCTCTCGTAGTTTGAGCGAGATCTAAGCCTCTTACGCCTATAAATATCCCCCTGAAGCCTACAGAAAAAGGATCTTTTGGCCATTGAACGTCGAGACTCTGCCGGATTCGATTCTACTTCCTTCCATCACTGTTATAGCCGAAATTCAATCATTGTAACTGCGGCAATCACTTGTAACCAGAAAGAACATCAATAAAAGTTAAAACTTTGAAGTGGACGTAGGCCGGAGATAGCCGAACCACTATAAATCTTGCGTTTCTAGTTGTTATCTTTGTATTACTGCTTGTTGCTTGCTTGGATCTAAGACTTGTGCTTGAATATTGTCGATTTATATTCGTTGTTTGGTGCTTTCACAATACCTGGAGTTTGTGACCATTTTTAGCGCAAACACTTTGGTGCTTTCACTGAGAAGAACTAGCACCCGCTACACCAGATTTAGAATTCAGATTTAGGAGCTTGAAGAATCCCAACTCAGAGACAATGATTCGACAAACAAGACAAAGAGCTGATCGGAGCCAACAAGGAGGAAGCCAAGAAGCATCCTCTGGAGCTGGAGAAGGACAGGCTTCGATGTACATCACTAGAGATGAGATGGAGGCTATGGCTAATTCGATACGCTAAAGCATGATGAAGACTCACCAAGAGATGATGCAGAATCTTCTTGAGCAGATAAGGGCAGCGAATGTGCAGACCCTTGGGCCAACTACAGTGGATGTAAGTACAGGACAAGGAGTTAGGATTGCAGAGGCCAATGAAGGTCAGGTTCAAGATCGTAGTGCAGGACCTGAAGGCAATCAACAAGGACTTGGGGGGCAGATCCTCAGGATCAGATACTGGAAGACCCATAGATGAAGCTCAGCAGGCTGGAGTCAATGCTACTGTTACTGAGCCACATGAAGAGTATGTACCAGAGTTCCCTTCAAGGCTCGGAGGGTAGGATAGAAGCATGACAAGAGGGCAACCCCCGGATGGAGATGAAAGAATGATTGGTCCAGTGCGGCGAATCATGAGAGGAGGATTGTCGAGTGGAGGATTACAAGAAGTCAGCCGGAGTCCGTTCACTCCGAATATCAGGAATGCAAGGAATCCTCCAAAGTTCAAACTGCTTACGCTGGATCCTTATAACGGGAGATCAGACCCAACGATCAATGTTACCAGATACATCAGACACATGGAGGTGCTGAGGGCACCCGAGGAAGCGATGGCTCGATGCTTCCCTCTATACTTGTCAGATTTAGCTGAGCTCTGAGTTAGGCAGCTAGAGAATGGATCAATCAGAACATGGGGCGAGCTTGTAGAATGCTTCATGAGACAGTTCAGGGTCCACGTGACGCGACCCAAGAGCGTGATGACTTTAGCCTCAATCAAGCAAAAGACCGGAGAGTCCATAAAAGATTTCTTATTGCGATTCAATGCAACGGTGGCTTCTGTAGATTGCCTGGATCCATCGATGATTTTGATGGCGGCGGTAGCAGGAATCGGGGAAGGCACAAAATTCAAAGATTCTTTGGCGAGAGATCCTCCACAAGATCTTGGAGAATTTTATCACGAAGCTGAAAGATACATTCGGCTGAAAGAGTCACGAGCCGAAAGGAGATAAATAAACGTTGTGCAGGGCGAAGGAACCGCCAGGGAACAGTCCGGAGCGGACAGAGGAAAGAGAAAGCAGGACGATGGGCGTGATGGTCCTGATAAATGGAAGAAATTTCGAGAGCCTAGATTCAGACAGTACACGGATCTGACGGCAAGTCTAGAAAGGATCTACACTGAAACTCGGGGGCAACTCCCTTATCGAAAACCACCCAGGAGAGATCCCACTGAGCGGGAGCGCAGAACTGGAAAATATTGCATATTCCATGAGTTGGATGGGAACACTACGGATGAATGCCGTCACCTAAAGGATGAGGTGGAAGAACACGCCAGGAGTGGTAGATTGCCACAATATGTCAAAGAACGGACAGCGGCGGTAAGGCCTGAACAACTACCGCCTCCGCCCAACAGGAACGATCCTGGATCGGGATCACGACTCGTCATCCACTGATTAAAGGTGGCAGGGGCCAAGTCCAGGATTTGGACTTCGGTCAAATAATTTCATTAGATTTGTTTTCAGAATAAACGGCTACTCCAATTACTCATGTACGGGAACCGGAGAGATCCCTAGGCATGCTCTAAGATGGAGATAGACTGATATGCCCGGAGAGGCAATGTTTAGCTTTTTCCTGATGTTTGAGATTGAACATCTAGGACCTGAATTTAAATAAATAAATTAGAATTTCTTGAAATAAACCTTTGACCGGAGAGTCAAAGGATGAATATCGAATACCAATATGAAAATGATCGCTTTATGACCCTACCCGGAGAGGCGGGGTCCGGAGTGCAAGAAGTGAGTTGCTTCGCCGGAGAGCGACAGGATCGACTCACTTAACGTCGTTTTCCATTCACCGGAGAGTGATCAGATCGGGATTCGATAAGAGCCCAGAGAGGCTGTGATCGGCCCACGATTCAGGCCATGACATCGTTTAATGTTCAGATACACTGAACCGGAGTGAAAGAAGTGAGTTGCTTCATCGGAGAGCGACAGGATCGACTCACTTAACGCTGCCTCCCCTTCACCGGAGAGTGACAGGATGGGATCCAGCAAGAGTCCGGAGAGGCTATGATTGGTTTAGAACAACCAAGACATCGTTATATGCCCTAGTTGGGGCCGGAGTGCAAGGGATAGAAGGCAACGCCGGAGTGCAATGGGATCTTTCTATTCAATCGCCAAGTCTAGAATGGGCTTGGCAAGGGTCCGCAGTGACCATCGATAGTCCGGAGAGACTGCAGAAATTCATTCTTAATTTCCACTGGAAGAAATTGATAACGATTTGGCTCCGAACAGCCACGAACTTGATTGAAAATGCTATAAGATATGAACAAAACATGAACTCGCTACGTTCAATTTAAGAACGATCAAAACACGCCTTCTACCAAAAGGCATGTTTTGGGGGGCAAAATGTTATCCCAACTTTTAGCAAAGCTGAGATACCCAAAACTGACTGAAAATCAATAATAGCTTGTCATAAATATCGACTATGCATTGCAGGATAACCATGGATATCGACGGATTTTGCCTGGGCCCAGATCGGGCTACAATTGATGGAGCACGGCAAGCAAAGTCATGGGAACCAGCGTCCCAAATTTCAGGTTAATCGGAGTTCGTATGAATGAGATATGATCGATACAAGTTAGAAAGAGCATGCCATTCGTATCCATGAAGAGGTCGAGGTGATGGTCCATTCGAATCCATCAAATTTTGTCCTGTTCGAATCCATCAGGAGTTAGTCATTTCGAATCGATCGACTTCAAACCAGTCGTCTTCAAATCGATCAACTTCGAATCGATCGTCTTCGAATCGATCAACTTCGAATCGATCAGATAATCCCCACCTCAGCTCTGTTCGAACCAATCAAGAATCTCCGCACCTAGTTTGAATCCAACGAAGTTCGTATTGATCAGTGTGGGACTATTCGTATCCATCGTGCTTCGAATCGATCACACTTGACAATTGGTTCGTATCCATCCGGAGTCATGTTATTCATATCGATCTCGGGGGACCCGCTTCGTATCGGTCCATCAGTGGCGCAACTCGTATCGATGGTGAAGGCGTTGTTCGCATCCAATAAATAATCAATGCGAATGACAATCGTTGCTATCGATGCAAGCGGTACGAAAGGGTCAACACGAACTCAACTCTGATGATGGATGCGAATAATACTCTTTCAACTGGGCAATAAAGGTGGAGCGATCTGAGAATCACGCTCCATGTCACTCCGCATCACCATGCGCACCTACTTCAGATGGATTCGAAAAGGATGGATACGAAACCATAGATTCGAACAGGGCAGTGCACACGAAACTTTAACCTCATATCGATCATATCTCACGAATCCTTGGTCCAAATGCTATGAAATTTTCACAGAAGCTTCCTTACGAGGTAAAGATTGTTCCTGTCAAGTTTCAGCTCGATTGAATCATTTTTTGATGGATACGAAATCGCTTCGTATCGATCTCAGATCGAGTCGAAACTTGGTGGGGTCGGTCGCGTGGGCCCACTCACGTGCCAAAAAAAGTCTCCCGAAGTTTGAGCGAGATCTGAGCCTCTTATGCCTATAAATAGCCCCCTGAAGCCTACAGAAAAAGGATCTTTTGGCTATTGAACGTCGAGACTCTACCGGATTCGATTCTACTACCTTCCATCACTGTTATAGCTGAAATTCAATCATTGTAACTGCGACAATCACTTGTAACCAGCAAAGAACATCAATAAAAGTTAAAACTTTGAAGTGGACGTAGGCCGGAGATAGTCGAACTATTATAAATCTTGCGTTTCTGATTGTTATCTTTGTATTACTGCTTGTTTCTTGCTTGGATCTGAGACTTGTGCTAGAATATTGTTGATTTATATTCTTTTTTGGTGCTTTCACAATACCTGGGGTTTGTGACCATTTTTGGTGCAAACAACAAGCTAAGTCTTCAAGTTTGACATGTGCTTATATCAATTACAAGACATGTTTAAGCCCTACTGGTTAGCCAAGACCATATCCCACCAACTCGTATAAAACTTTGGCACATATTTATTCAAGTATGCCTTGAACATTATAACAAAAATAGCACAAATATGTCAAGGGAAACATATCCACATATCAAATTATATGGCATATTCTCATTCATTCTAGTACATCAGATTTTTAATTCATAATTCATTACTTAAATCCATAACTCACAGGCACATCTTTTGCTTAAATAAATAGCTCGAAGACACATATAATACTTAAGATTTTACATGTTCTTTTTCAAGTAAACCCAACAAGCATAAAGTCTGAGAAACACATAAGACACAATAAAGTTTTTCCTAATTTATTTATTACAATATTTCTGCCCTTTTTCTTAAACATTTTAAATTCAAGTAGATTTTCAAATTTCCATGCAAGCAAGCTACTCATGCATCTTTTCCTGCAACAATATTTTGAGCTGCCTCAATAAAAATGAGACGCCCCAAATATTGCAAAGGCAACAAATGGGGTCAGAAACAAATTCTGGTGTGAGTGAAATCAAGTATTAAAATAACTTGTGAAGTCTTAAAACTGTGCAGAGGGCTGATATGTTTAATACTATTCAATTTCATATTAAGACCTGAGTATATGTATATTTAAACTTATCTAACTTGCATCCAAGCATTCATCCATACAGTCATACATACACATGCTTCTATGGATTAACTTCCTAAATTCCATAGCTCAATTTCTCAATCTCATTTTTTAATTTTATTTGGTCTAAACTCTTACCATTGAACACAAAGTGTGCATTGTAGAGGGACTCAATTCTATTAACCCTTGCACAGAGGCCTACAAGACTTAAACAAGTCATGCATATACCCATCATCCACCTGATGATGAATAGATCAAGGCACTACTCCTAAATTATTTTTATATTTAGAGACCATGCTTATTTATTTTCTGAGGAATTTTTCATTTTAATTCCAGAGGTGCTAATGTTCCCGCCTTCATTATATAAATCAAAAATTATTAAGCTCACTCAAAGATTATATCCAGCCATACGAAACCTTCATACCAAATTGAACATCTTATTTCAAAGTCATTTTTGCTTAATCATATTTTCTAAAACCTGCTCATATATTTATTTCCAGGAATTTTTCCATTGCTTGTTTGAACCTGATGAAATCATATGAAATACTATATTTATTTTACTGTGAACATAGGATATGGTTTTTGAGAAAAACCCATAAAAACATATTGGCTTGTTTTCTGAACAATCAGCACATATTTGTAATATTGCATTGTTCATATCATTTTTAATATAAACTAGGCATAAGCATGAATCTCATTATTCACACTGCCTATATTTTTTTTCCATTGATATCCTATTTCTCAGTAAAACATTTAGTTCATTTCCATATAAAACTAGATTATAAAGTCCATTTCTATGATCAAAGTATTTGTTAGATTATTTTTATCTCAAAACAAAAAAAAATGAAACCATCACAACAGATCAAAACAGATTAAAATTTCAACCAAAAATTCAACTAAAATACCATCTATGATCAACATATGTCCATTCGGAGGATAGAATCAAACAGAAAAAGATAATGTGATTTTATATAAAATAACTTGGTTGCCCTTAACTTGGGTCTTAATGCCCCAAATCTCATAAGTGATTAATCATTCACCTTCCTCTTCTCTTCCCCGAGGATACTTAAGCTTGAAGACAGTGTGAATTCTTCCTTTCTGTATTTTTTTTATGAAATATATTTCTGTTTTTCCCTCAGAGAAAATTACTGCTTCCCCCTTGATTTAAATCATTTAACTAGGGTTTTAATAAAGGAAAAGCCTATTTTATCCCCACACAATTCAGAGATTTTTGTATATATGTTTATAGCTATATGTGCAATTTTCCTTTGATTTCCATTTCAGGTAAAAGCGGTTGCTATACTGCTTTTTCTGTGTACATGCTATTTGCATGATTCACTCTATTTTCATGTGGCTCCTCTTCATAGTGTATTTTGTTATACCCGAATTTTTTACTTCCATTTCTCTTTATAAGTTTCATTCCTAGCTATTATTTTTAACCATTTGTTTTTCTCTTGATTTATAAAAATGTATTTATGCACAATTATTACCAAACTGGTTTCTTATGTTTTTAATTATCATATAATTTATTTTACCACCTTAAACCCCTCAAACTACTTATATACAGCATTTGTATTTAGTTATCTCCTTCTCATGTTTATTTATTAGAAAACAATTATCCACTTACTTATTTATTTTCACTCATCCTTAATGTTTATTTTCTTCTCATTATTATTTGTTGAAACAATTATTCTCTTACTTGCTCGTGTTACTCATTCTTGATATTTATTCTCACACTGTTTTTATCTTTTGAATATATATATTTTTTTCAAAAATTATTTTTATCTCAAAAAATTTTGGGCCTTTACAGATGTACTAGTTGACTTAACTAGGATGACATGGGCACTTCTGATCAGTCTGTCCACTACGACCAATATACTTTCATTTTTCTGATTCGATCTTGACAATCCATCAATAAAGTCCATGGATATTGAATCCCATTTCCAAACTAGTATATCTAAGGGCTGAGGCAACCTACTCGGCTTCTGGTGCTCGACTTTTAATTGTTAGCAATTCAAATATTGCTTAACCTATAAGCCAACATCCATTTTCATACATTCCCAGAAGAAACTTCTCTTCATATCCTAATGCATCTTGGTTTCTCCAGGATAAATCATAAACTTCGATCAATGACATTCCTTATGAACTTCTTAGGTCTCCAATATTCAAGACACAAAATCGTCCTTCTTTCTCAACCATCCCTTCAGGTCAAGGCTAAAATCTTTCAAATCATCAATCTCAGTTCCAATCTCTGGCATTCTAATCTTTGCGGCCAACAATGGATTACCTCTATGTTTAGAAGCAATCCTTTCGATCAAAACTAGTCGAACTTCCAAATAGGATAACATGGCGGTACTCTGACTAGAACTAGCAATCGTCTTAACTGCACACTACATGTAGTCAATGCCTCAAGATTCTTCCCTTCTGTCAACATAGCTAACGTTGCATTCTGAGATTTTCTGCTAAGAACATCCCTTTCCTTATTTCCTTTTCTTGGTGCATACTCTATACCGAAATCATGAGCTCCTAAAAACTCTAGCCACCTCTAGTGTCTCATATTCAACTCCTTTTGAGAGAATAAATATCTTAAAGACTTATGATCCATGTACAACTTGAATCTTTCACTCAAAAGATAATGTCTCCACACTTTCAATGTGAAGATCACCGCTGCCAACTCTAAATCATGGGTCGCATATCTTACTTCGTGCGGTCTGAGCTATTGAGAAGCATAGGCAATTACCTTACCCTTTTGCATCAATGCAGCTCCTAATCTAGTCCCACATGCATCTGTATACACTACTAACCCTTGATTACCATCTTCCACAAACAGGTGCATTGGTTAATGAATGCTTTAACTTAAAGAATGCTTCCTCGCATCTGTCGGACCAAAATAACTTAATGTCCTTTCCGGTTAGCTTAGTCAGGAGTGCTGTTATCCATGAAAAATCATGATAAGTCTACAGCAATATCTAGCCAATCCAAGAAAACTTCTTATCTTGGTCACTGTCTCGGGTCTCTTCCAACTATTAAACTGCTTCGGTCTTAGTTGGATCAACTGATAACCCTTTTCCTGAGACTACATGGCCAAGAAACTCTACTTCTTTCTTCTAAAAATGACACTTTGAAAATTTTGCTTTCATCAGATGTTGTCTCAGTGTCTAACACTATTCTAAGATGAACCTCATGCTCTATTTCATCCTCAAACTATATCAAAATGCCGTCTATGAACACTAATACGAACATATCCAAGTGCTCTCAAAAAACCCGGTCCATCAAATCTATAAAGAAAGTCGGCACAATAATTAACCCGAATGGCATTACTAACCACTCGTATGAACCATATCTCGTTCGATACACCATCAAAGGAATACTATCCTCCGCCGCTCTTAGTTGATGGAAGTTTGTCGCCAAATCCAATTGGAAAAACACTTTGGCTCCACCCACATGATCAAATAAATTGTCGATTCTCGGCAAATGATGCCTATTCTTTATAGTCTTCTCATTCGACTTACGGTAGTGGATACACAAACTTAACGACCCGTCCAGTTTCTTTACAAACACCGCGGCCGCTGCCCAAAGCGAACTGCTTGTTCTAGTGAAGTTCTTTCCTTCTAAGTCCACTAGTTGCACCTTTAACTCCTTCATCTCAGTAAGTGTCATCGTGTTAGGTGGACTACTCATAGGTTCTCTTCCAGGTACAACATTAATATGAAACTCTATAGCTCGCTTCGTTGGTAGTCCTATAATTGGTTCAAAAACATATGCAAACTCTCTTGCTACCAGAACCCGATTCAATTCTACTTTTGCTTCCATAGCATTCGGCAAAGCACAAATTCTTGGGATCAAATTATCGACTAGGTATACTATTCGGTCACTACTACTAGGATATCTCAATGACATTTCCCTATCCTTACAAAATATCCTAGCAACATATCTATCTAACCAATTCGTACCCAATATGATCCTGAAGCCTACGAAATCGAAGACATACAAATTGCATGCAAACTTATAAACTAAGAAATCAATTTCTAACTGATCATATCTCATCTCTAGAGTTGCACACCCTCTTGTTGGATTCGCAACCCTTAAAGAAGTAACTTGGCATGAAGGTTTTGAGCATAACTTATCAACCAAACACTGAGATATAAATGGATGCGATGCACTGACATCAAATAGTAACCTAACTGATATGTTATGGATCAAAAGCATACTTTCCATCACATATTTTCCCTTCTCAGTTGCTATCGGTCTAGAGGATGATAGTTCCAAAGGAATAACTTTTCCCTTGTCCATTCTGGCTGGTTTTGGACACTGATTATTGTAATGCCCTATCTGATCACAGTTGAAGCATTTCACTCCTTTCTTATCAGCAATTTTCTTCTATTTACCAGATCGCACTCATGAGAAAAATGTCCATTCTTATCACACCTGTAGCAAATTAGATAAACCTTCCTTTTTTTGGAAGCTCCTCCTTTCTGAGCTCCTTTCTTCTTAAATAACTTTCTCATCTTATCCTAAGAATCCCGAGCTTCACCGTAGTCTCTTTTCCAAAAGTAGAAAGCATCTCTTCATTTCGGATTTCCATCTAGATTACAACATTGCTCGGGTCTTGGAGATGTGGCATGGTCACCTTAGCAATCCCTGGCTTACACCCCCGATCAAAATTTTCATTCTGTTAACAACGGTGGCAATGGTAGCACATCCATATTTGGATAGCTCATCAAACTTCGTAGAATACTCCAACTATAACATCCCACATGTTGAGGTCTGAAACTAAATACTACGGATGCTGCAGTCATCCATAGTTATTAATTTCCAATGACAAAATGCGACTATATTAATCATTTTGATAATACCAAAAACACAAGAATATGGAAAATTCAACATGGTTTTAAAATAAATTTTCTCCATTTATTTTACAATATGACTTCAGTTTCATTACATATTCCCAATTCGCAAACCACGTTCAAATAAAATATAACAATTACAACATATTCCAAGGGCGGTATACGAAGATGCCCCCTTGAATGATCAGAGTCAAATATCTGACATTTAATACCACTTACCATTACAACACAAATGTAGAATCAAAACAAAACGGAAAATAGATATAGATCTCCTACTAGCTAGATAGTAACATCCCGAAAATTTTGATTTAAATTTTAGTAATGTATTTGAACTTTTTGAAGTTTAAATTGAAAAAGTTATAAAGAAATAGAATATGAACAAAATATAGTGTTTTTGGTTAAAACCTTTAAATAGAATTAAAAACAAATATTGGAATTAAATTACATAAGTTACTAAATGTTAATAACTAAAACAACTTTTCCTATATTTAGCAAAATAACTAAAACAAGTTGCTGTAAACAATATGAAGACATAAGAGAACAAATGAACAAATAATTAAACAAATGAATCAAATGAATATGTTACTATACAAACCAGTAAATGTGTAAGCAAAAGGAAAAAAAATAAAATAAAACAAAACACTTCATCTTAGCAAAGTCAACAAACAAATTGCATAGGAAGTGAACAAACAAAAAAATAAAAGAATATAAACTATACATATAAAAAAAGGAAATCAAAACCATAACATGCTGCAAATAGAAAAAGAGGAAACCTGAACATTCCCTTTCCATACTTTCATTAAATGCCATCACCTTTAGCAAAGAAACATACTTGCATTAAATGCAAGCCTACATCAGCACTTTGAAGATACAGGGAAGCATGAAACACGGCATGCTATAAATATACCAGCAACATGCTTTCATTTAATGATTTTACTGCAACCATAAAAACAGTTTTGATTTACTTTTATACCATAAAACATTGTACTTGCTTATACTTTACTCTGTACACCACCTCTCACCTATATGTATACATACACAAAGCCTCATGTTCATTTGTAAAAAAAACAACTCCAGTATCATTCAAAAAAAAATTAGCATAGATCAGAAAATAAAAAGAGAAGATTATCACCTTATATTACAAGTTGAAAGAAAGAAGAACAGAGGGGAGTTTCAACTGCAGAATCAAAACAAAACAAATATATAGCTCTGTTTCAATATTTTTCCAGGTGAGTAAATTTACTGCTTGGATATAAAAAAAAATTGTATTAGATTTGTGAACAGTTTGCTTAGCTATGTAAGTTTTAAAGGATAATTCTGCATATTGTTCTTCTCTGTAATTTAGTTACAGGATAGATTAAACTGAAACCAATCAAACATCTTCACACAAATTTCTTTAAACTTAAGGACTTGAACAAAGTAAGTTGTTTTTAACTTGAATTACAGTTAAAAATGTTGTTTGGAGTATAGGAATGGAAACTCAACTCTGTATACATGATTACAGTAAAAACAAATTTTTTATGATAAATTCAAGAATGTTAAATCGTTGAATGGATTGCATAAGTTGGATAAGCATACAAAGTTACAATTTTTAGAAGTAATATGATGATTTTTACTAAAGTGGTTTAAGAGCAGTTCTAATTCAAACAAAAGTTTCATTTTTCTAAATTTCTGATTATCTAGTCAATTATAAATGCTAAAAATTGTTATATAGCAAGTTTAATCCTTTACAAATCCAAGAAAAATGCTTAAAGATTTTTCGAATGCATTGATTTTGAGATTTGCATAAAAGTAGGGTTTGGTTTCTAAGTTTAGTCATGTCTGTAATGAGATGAATGCGACTCCTACGCGTGACCGAGTGTCACGGGGCTCTGGTGGAAGGTTGCTGGGGGGTTTGTCGTGGTGTGGACGAAATGCGAGTGCCTCTGATGGCCAGAGGAGGTGGCGCGAGTGGATTTCCTGGGGATGAGGCGTTTTGAGTCGGCTGTAGTTTTTGTAAAAATGGCTACATTTTTGTTTCGAGCAGATGCCTTCAAATCAATGTTTGATTTCGAGTGTATGGAGTGTTAGTGACTTGACGGAGTCATTGGTGATCGCCAGAGAGGCGTCGCTGCCGTGTACATGTGCACGACTTGGCCTCTGTGTCAGTAAGGGGGGTATGGCCTGGGTACTCGGGGATGTTATCGAGCATGGGGGGGTCAAACTCAGGGTCGAACTCGAAGCACGTGGTGGAGGCATTATTTCCAGTTTTGATTCATAAGCGCGTAAACAAAAAAACACAAAAAAACAAGAAGAAACTGGAATGAGGAGAGAAAGGGGAAGGTAACGCAAAGGACCGGGTTGACGCGAGTGAAACGCGGTTTCTACTCGGGTTGTTTTATATGGGCTAAGCCCATTCAAAAAAATTTAAGTCAACAATGAGTAAGAAAATTTTGTGTTTGCAATATAAACAATTTAGATTTTGTTAAGTTAAATTATTTAACAAATGCTTTAGAATTTGTAAATTCCTTAATTAAGTAAAGAAAGTTTAAATGATTAAATTTTAAAAGAAGAATTTTAAATTAATTTACATTGAAATTCCATTGTAACAATAAATTAATTTTTAAAGTATAAAACAGATTTTTCAAATGGAAATTAAGGTAAACAATTTTTATCAATAGTTTTGAAAGGAATTTAGAATGATTTAAAGTTTATGATTAAAAATTGATTTAATAAACAATTAAGTACTCAAATAAATTTATAATTAAGAATTTATTGATTAGATAAAGCAAGTTAATTAATTTAGTTGGCAGTTAACTAAAATAAGTAATTAAGGAAATATCAATGTATCAAGATGATTAAGATTTATTTATTTATCATTAAGAATAATAAATCATTGATTGGAAAAAAAATCAATAAAATAATTATTTGGTTAATTTATCTCATTCGTTTTGATTGGTAAAAAAATTTACTATTGTTGTTAACTCATATTGATATCTCTGTTCTGTTGTAATTCTGTATGATGTAATTGCCAAGTTATTGCACTGTGATTGTGATTTGTTCTGTATTGATGTGAAAACCCTGTTGTCTGTAAACCGACATTTAAACTTCGATGCGACAGGGAATCGGATTTCATTTGGTTGTCCGAAACCCACATCGAACCTGTGAATATTTGTGAATGACATCCACATGTTTTAAAATTTGACACTCACTATTCGAATTAGCCGGGAAAGGATCTTTGTGTCATATAACCCATTTCGAATATGTGATTCGACGTTATGGATAGCATTTGAAGACCGGTGTTGAAGACCGGGTATTTGCGAGAGCGATAGGATGATCTGTCGATTGACTCTGCACCGAGTTGCTCCGGTATAGAGTTCTCCATATGTGATGGGGAATCCGATCAGGATTGTGGATATCCGGATTGCAAGGACTTCTTTGGAAGTGCCTTCGGTTCTGTTCGAACCCAGAACAGACTTGTATGGATTGTATGTCTGACATTACAAATTGAGATATAAAGCCGATTTCTTTCAAATATATTTCTGTTGGTGGCGGAGAATTTATTCTCTTAGCTTAACACCCTTCTCTGAGACGTACGAGCTCAAAGATTATGTAGTTGAAGGTTATCAGCGATATATTCCCAATTTGGTAATGTGACATGCCGAGTGTTGCTGTGAAATGATCATTGTGTTGATTATTTGTGATAGGATCATTTGTTTGATCGTCTATCTACGTCATCATTTCTATGATCATTTGTTGACCCAAAGCACGGCTTTTGTATAAAGTGTGTTTTTGTGGACGAGACTTCGTCGGACCTCACACCCCGAAATGGTCAAAACAGGAAAGATGCAGCAAGGTTATTGGGGGTAGCACTCCTTAGGGTATGTGCATTTCCTTCTGGATAGAAGTGGTATCATGGTATGGAGCCCATATACTTAACTTATGTTGATATCGCAGATATATATATATGATTTTGTGATTTGTTGCTGGGGCCCCGGTTAAAGGTTGGTTACAACCGGGAGATGGCATACTCGTGTCAGTAGTTACCCAGTTAGGGGTAATCCGGCCTTGTGTTGGCAGAGATCCGGTTTGGTTCTCGGGGACGTCCTTCCAGAGGCGTTCTCATGTGGCAATGGGAAGTTCCTTGGCCTGACCATTTGTTGGAAATCCAAAGAAACAATACGAGACTTGTACGGTTTTAGTTGTAGAACCTGCCATTTACTTATGGTGGCGCCCCACTGTTTAAACGGTAGCTATAGTAGGCATAGTTCGGAATGTCTATGCTGGCTAAGATTAATATTCTACTTTCGAAATGATTTACTTCACTATGCACTAGTAATAATATCAAAGATTCTTTTCTCGTACCAAGCATATTTAACTATCATAAGAAGAAATCTCCTCCAATTCTGCGTTTGCATTGTGTGTGTGGCGGGAGGTCTTATGGTAGTTCCATTTTTAAAAGCATACCGAAAATTCTTTTATAAATCTTGTTTTATTGAAATGCAACTGTTTTTGTTTACTCATACCAGTCCCATGACTGATCCGGAGTTTATTATTTTCTTTCCTAAACTCTGGGTGCCCATTATTTCCACACGGGCAGCCTAGTAGCAGGTTTCTATATTTTGGAGTAGCAGTATTTTGGAGCTCTTATCTTGGAGATATCTTAGGAGCTTTTGGAGATTTCAGGTGTTAGCTCTTGGGAGTTCGTTATCACCTCTTTCATTTGAGGATTTTTGGATATATGTTCACTGTTGTATTATCATGATGTTGTATTTTGAGTTGTAGTGTATGTATTATGTACTCTGTTGCAGTATGGATATTATGTTGATGTTGTAACAGTGATGTTATTTATGATATTGATTCTGTTCCGCTGTTTTATATACATCTAATTGTTGTTATAAGCTCCGGCGATGCGAATTTGATGTTGTTTACCCAACATCGAGTTTGGGTCGTCACAAGTGCTATCGGAGCTGTTGGTTGAGTAAGAACTTTAGCTACGGAGTATAACACATTAGATGGCTCATTAGAGATAGGGTGAAGTATACCCTAGAATGAGTATAATCAAAATTGAAACTTTGAAATTTCTTAGTCTATTTCTTTTTACTACTGATATTCCTTAAGATATTTCGCCTGTATATCTGAATCAATTTTCTTGCTAATCTCATATAGTGAAAATGAGTGGACGCAGAGGAAGAGTTAGGGGTCAAGGCAATGCTGCAGCACCAAATCAAATTCCCCCAACCGCAGAAGCAGTAATAGAAATTCAGCAGCAGCCGAACTTGGCTGATTTATATAAGAAGTTCGAAAAGCTTGGTGGAAAACCATTCATTGGCAAAGAGTCAATTATTGACGCTCAAGCTTGGGTAAGATCGTGTGAAAAGATTTTTAAAGGGCTAAAACTGCAGGATGAGCAGAAAAGACTTATAGCTTCTTGGCAACTCCAAGGAGAAGCTTCAGCTTGGTGGGAAACCATCATTATAGATGAACCCGAGGAAGAATTTACTTGGGATCGTTTTAAAGAAGTGTTTGAGAAACGTTACATGCCATCGGCGGGAGTTTCCAGAATGTATCAGGAATTTCTGGATTTGAAACAAGGAAGTTTGTCGTTTGAAGAATACTTGAATAAATTCAGCGAACTATCTCGGTTTGGCCCGGAATTGCTAAATACACCTCTTAAGAAAAACGAAAGGTTTATCCGTGGTATGAACCAGAAATATCATGGAAGAATGACGGGTCATGTTAAAGAATCTTTTTCAGATTTAGTAGATATGGGGTACAGGTACGCTACTCTTGATATGCAAGAAGCAACTGTGGAGAAAGGTAATTCAGGTAGTCAGAATTATAAAAAGCGGAAATTCGGAGGCAAGAAACCTTGGCAAGGCAATGAGAAGAAGAGGAACATTCAAGGAAGCGCAACAGAAAATGTCACTTGTTACAACTGCAAAGAGAAAGGCCACTATTCAAATGACTGCCCGAAACCAAAGAAACCAGCTAGAGAATGTTACAATTGTCATAAACCGGGACATTTAGTTAAAGATTGCCCAGTGATGAAGCCAGTGCAGGTGGCAAAAGTTTATGCGATTAAGAAGGACCCCTCGACTTCAAAAGCTGATAAAGGGAAAAGCGTTTTGGAATGTAACCTTACTATTAATAATAGAACTGTTAGAGTTTTATTTGATACAGGAGCTTCACATAGCTTTATCTCCCAACAAACCGTAAATGAATTGGGACTTGAAACTAAATTTGCTAACGATCTTATTTGCGTGAAAAATCCGGTTGGAGGTCCCGCAAATCTTTGTTCATATTGTAGGAGAGTTCCTATTTCATATGCTAGCTATAAATTTCCTATCAACCTTTTTTTCCTCGAATTTGATGAATTTGAAATCTTACTCGGTATGAACTGGTTATCGAGATACGATGCTATATTGGAGTGTAGTAATCGGACAGTTTTAATCAAAACAAGCCTTGGAAATTTTATTGAAATCTCTTGTGAGAATCCAAGTCCAAGGAGTGACAGATTGATGTATACTTTGGGAAATCTTGAACCCACTTTGTAGTCTATACCTGTTGTTCGGGATTTTTCCGACGTATTTGAAGAAGTGAAATCTTTACCTCCTCGTCGAGAAATCGAATTCCGAATTGATCTTGTACCTAATACTCGTCCTGTTGTTCACGCAAGTCGCAGGATGGCACCCAAGGAAATGATTGAATTGGTTCATCAAACTGATGAGCTACTAGCAAAAGGATTAATTAGACCCAGTGTTTCTGAATGGGGATCAGCCGTCGTATTTGTTGCTAAATCAGACGGATCTTTGAGATTGTGTGTAGATTACCGCGATCTAAATAAACAAACTCTCAAAAATAAATTTCCACTGCCCAGAATTGATGATTTATTTGATCAGTTGCACGGCGCTCGTTTCTTTTCAAAAATGTATCTAGCCCAAGGATTCCATCAATTACGAATCGCCGAAGATTGTGTACATCTGACTGCTTTCAGAGGTCCTAATATGTTCTATGAATGGTTAGTTATGCCTTTCGGGCTAACCAATGCTCCAGCATACTTCGTAGATCTTATGACTCTTTCGGGAAGTTTTGAATAAATTTGTGCTAGTATTCATTGATGATATTTTGATCTATTCTAAGACTAAAGAAGAGCATGCCAAACATCTTAAAATCGTATTGGAAATATTGAGAAGAAATGTTCTATTTGCAAAAATTTCCAAATGCCACTTCTGGGTCAATGAAGTCAAATTCCTTGGCCATATTGTTAATGAAGAAGGAATTTCAGTAGATCCTAGCAAAATTTCCGCTATTCTTGATTGGAAACAACCCACTACTCCAAGAGAAGTTCGAAGCTTTTTGGGTTTAGCAGGCTATTATCGGAAATTCGTTCAAGATTTTTCTAAGTTAGCTAGTCCGCTGACTAAGTTAACAATGAAGAATGCAAAGTTCATTTGGACTTCAAGATGTGAGGAAGTTTTTCAAGAGTTGAAAAAGAGATTGACCACTGCTCCTGTTCTCACTATTGTTAACGGGAACCAAGGCTTGTCTGTCTATACTGATGCATGTGGTGAAGGGGTAGGTGCAGTATTGATGCAAAATGGAAAGGTAGTTGCCTACGCGAGTAGACAATTACGTCCACACGAGAAGAACTACCCAACGCACGATTTGGAACTTTTGGCTGTTGTTTTCGCTTTGAAAATATGGCGACATTATCTTCTGTGTAAGAATCTTTTCAGCTTTCTTAATAATTTGCGAAATTAACTAAAGAAATATACTTAATAAACTCTCTTTGTTTTAGGTGAAAAATTCGAATTATTCACCGATCATAAAAAACTTGAAATATCTTTTCATCCAGAAGGATCTGAATCTGCGACAACAACGTTGGTTGGAATTTCTAGCATCATATGACTTAGATATTCTGTATACACCCGGAAAGGCCAATGTAGTTGCTGATGCTTTAAGCAGAAGACATGCTGTTCTCGCATATCTTGTTATCACTCCTACTCTTCTTAAAAAGATCGCAAATAAGCAATATGAAGATGAGTTTCTTCGGGGAATTTATAAAAGAATTTGCCAAGGAGAAGACACTAGTTTCGAGATGGATAATAGAGGAGTAATAAGATTAAAAGGCAGGATTTGTGTTCCAGACTTCCCTGATCTGAAATGTGAAGTATTGGACGAATGCCACAAGTCCAAATTCAACATCCATCCAGGAGTCAATAAAATGTATCGAGATGTTAAAAGAACATTCTGGTGGAAAACGATGAAGAGAGACATATCTATTTATGTGAGTCGCTGTGCTACTTGTCAGCAAATAAAGAGCGACCAAAAGAAAGTGGCCGGTTTACTTCAACCTTTAGAAGTATCGAAATGGAAGTGGGATCAGGTATCGATGGATTTCATTGATGGATTGCCTCGTACCAAGAAAGGCAATGAAGCGATTTGGGTTATTATGGATCGTCTAACCAAAAATGCTCATTTCATTCCAGTTAAATCTACTCGGACTGCAGCAAGCTTGGCAGGTATTTATATAAAGGAAATTGTTCGCCTCCATGGTATTCCCAGTAGTATAGTGAGTGATCGTGACCCGATCTTCACTAGTGGATTTTGGGAAGCATTTCAGGATGCATTGGGAACGAAATTAAATTTCAGTACTGCTTATCATCCGCAATCTGATGGACAAACTGAGAGAGTTAACCGAATTTTAGAAGACCTACTGCGTGCTTGTGTTCATGATTTTGGTGGTTCTTGGGAGGACCATTTGCATCTGGTTGAATTCTCTTATAATAACAGTTATCAGGCCAGTTTAGAAATGGCTCCTTTCGAAGCTTTATATGGTCGTCCGTGTCGATCACCTACATGCTGGATCGAATCAGGTGACAGACTTGTTCTTGGACCGGATATGATAAAAGAAGCCACTGAGAAGGTAAATTTTATTCGAAAGAAGTTATTAACTGCCCAGAGCCGTCAGAAGAGCTACTATGACCGTCGAAGGAGAAATTTGGAATTTCAAGTTGGAGATTCTGTATTTCTGAAAGTATCTCCGATGCGGGGTGTATTGAGATTCGGGAAAACTGAAAAGTTGGCACCGCGTTATATTGGTCCTTTTCCTATTCTGGAAAGGATTGGTTCTCTAGCATATAGAGTGCAGTTACCCAGCTGGTTGTCTAGCGTACATGATGTGTTCCATATTTCTAATCTTCGGAAATATGTGCACGATCCAGATGATATTATTGAAGAAGCTGCTCAGCAGGATCTAGAAATCACTCCCAACTTGGCAGTTAGAAGGGAACCGATAAAAATTGTTGATCGTGATGAGAAGCGATTGAGGAACAAAATTGTGAAACTGGTCAAAGTTAAATGGAGTGGCGATCCAAAGGACTGTACTTGGGAGACCGAAGATAATATGAAGAAATCATATCCCAAATGCAGAATTGACATCTCGACTTAAAACTGTAAGTCATTTCCTTATTTATAAATTCGTCTATTCTTTGTTTAAGTTTCTCTCTCTTTCAATTTCGAGGACGAAATTTTCTTAAGGAGAGGATATTGTAGCATCCCGAAAATTTTGATTTAAATTTTAGTAATGTATTTGAACTTTTTGAAGTTTAAATTGAAAAAGTTATAAAGAAATAGAATATGAACAAAATATAGTGTTTTTAGTTAAAACCTTTAAATAGAATTAAAAACAAATATTGGAATTAAATTACATAAGTTACTAAATGTTAATAACTAAAACAACTTTTCCTATATTTAGCAAAATAACTAAAACAAGTTGCTGTAAACAATATGAAGACATAAGAGAACAAATGAACAAATAATTAAACAAATGAATCAAATGAATATGTTACTATACAAACCAGTAAATGTGTAAGCAAAAGGAAAAAAAAAACAAAACACTTCATCTTAGCAAAGTCAACAAACAAATTGCATAGGAAGTGAACAAACAAAAAAATAAAAGAATATAAACTATACATATAAAAAAAAGAAATCAAAACCATAACATGCTGCAAATAGAAAAAGAGGAAACCTGAACATTCCATTTCCATACTTTCATTAAATGCCATCACCTTTAGCAAAGAAACATACTTGCATTAAATGCAAGCCTACATCAGCACTTTGAAGATACAGGGAAGCATGAAACACGGCATGCTATAAATATACCAGCAACATACTTTCATTTAATGATTTTACTGCAACCATAAAAACAGTTTTGATTTACTTTTATACCATAAAACATTGTACTTGCTTATACTTTATTCTGTACACCACCTCTCACCTATATGTATACATACACAAAGCCTCATGTTCATTTGTAGAAAAAAACAACTCCAGTATCATTCAAAATTTTTTTAGCATAGATCAGAAAATAAAAAGAGAAGATTATCACCTTATATTACAAGTTGAAAGAAAGAAGAACAGAGGGGAGTTTCAACTGCAGAATCAAAACAAAACAAATATATAGCTCTGTTTCAATATTTTTCCAGGTGAGTAAATTTACTGCTTGGATATAAAAAAAAATTGTATTAGATTTGTGAACAGTTTGCTTAGCTATGTAAGTTTTAAAGGATAATTCTGCATATTGTTCTTCTCTGTAATTTAGTTACAGGATAGATTAAACTGAAACCAATCAAACATCTTCACACAAATTTCTTTAAACTTAAGGACTTGAACAAAGTAAGTTGTTTTTAACTTGAATTACAGTTAAAAATGTTGTTTGGAGTATAGGAATGGAAACTCAACTCCGTATACATGATTACAGTAAAAACAAATTTTTTATGATAAATTCAAGAATGTTAAATCGTTGAATGGATTGCATAAGTTGGATAAGCATACAAAGTTACAATTTTTAGAAGTAATATGATGATTTTTACTAAAGTGGTTTAAGAGCAGTTCTAATTCAAACAAAAGTTTCATTTTTCTAAATTTATGATTATCTAGTCAATTATAAATGCTAAAAATTGTTATATAGCAAGTTTAATCCTTTACAAATCCAAGAAAAATGCTTAAAGATTTTTCGAATGCATTGATTTTGAGATTTGCATAAAAGTAGGGTTTGGTTTCTAAGTTTAGTCGTGTCTGTAATGAGATGAATGCAACTCCTACGCGTGACCGAGTGTCACGGGGCTCTGGTGGAAGGTTGCTGGGGGGTTTGTCGTGGTGTGGACGAAATGCGAGTGCCTCTGATGGCCAGAGGAGGTGGCGCGAGTGGATTTCCTGGGGATGAGGCGTTTTGAGTCGGCTGTAGTTTTTGTAAAAATGGCTACATTTTTGTTTCGAGCAGATGCCTTCAAATCAATGTTTGATTTCGAGTGTATGGAGTGTTAGTGACTTGACGGAGTCATTGGTGATCGCCAGAGAGGCGTCGCTGCCGTGTACATGTGCACGACTTGGCCTCTGTGTCAGTAAGGGGGGTATGGCCTGGGTACTCGGGGATGTTATCGAGCATGGGGGGGTCAAACTCAGGGTCGAACTCGAAGCACGTGGTGGAGGCATTATTTCCAGTTTTGATTCATAAGCGCGTAAACAAAAAAACACAAAAAAACAAGAAGAAACTGGAATGAGGAGAGAAAGGGGAAGGTAACGCAAAGGACCGGGTTGACGCGAGTGAAACGCGGTTTCTACTCGGGTTGTTTTATATGGGCTAAGCCCATTCAAAAAATTTTAAGTCAACAATGAGTAAGAAAATTTTGTGTTTGCAATATAAACAATTTAGATTTTGTTAAGTTAAATTATTTAACAAATGCTTTAGAATTTGTAAATTCCTTAATTAAGTAAAGAAAGTTTAAACGATTAAATTTTAAAAGAAGAATTTTAAATTAATTTACATTGAAATTCCATTGTAACAATAAATTAATTTTTAAAGTATAAAACAGATTTTTCAAATGGAAATTAAGGTAAACAATTTTTATCAATAGTTTTGAAAGGAATTTAGAATGATTTAAAGTTTATGATTAAAAATTGATTTAACAAACAATTAAGTACTCAAATAAATTTATAATTAAGAATTTATTGATTAGATAAAGCAAGTTAATTAATTTAATTGGCAGTTAACTAAAATAACTAATTAAGGAAATATCAATGTATCAAGATGATTAAGATTTATTTATTTATCATTAAGAATAATAAATCATTGATTGGAAAAAAAAATCAATAAAATAATTATTTGGTTAATTTATCTCATTCGTTTTGATTGGTAAAAAAATTTACTATTGTTGTTAACTCATATTGATATCTCTGTTCTGTTGTAATTCTGTATGATGTAATTGCCAAGTTATTGCACTGTGATTGTGATTTGTTCTGTATTGATGTGAAAACCCTGTTGTCTGTAAACCGACATTTAAACTTCGATGCGACAGGGAATCGGATTTCATTTGGTTGTCCGAAACCCACATCGAACCTGTGAATATTTGTGAATGACATCCACATGTTTTAAAATTTGACACTCACTATTCGAATTAGCCGGGAAAGGATCTTTGTGTCATATAACCCATTTCGAATATGTGATTCGACGTTATGGATAGCATTTGAAGACCGGTGTTGAAGACCGGGTATTTGCGAGAGCGATAGGATGATCTGTCGATTGACTCTGCACCGAGTTGCTCCGGTATAGAGTTCTCCATATGTGATGGGGAATCCGATCAGGATTGTGGATATCCGGATTGCAAGGACTTCTTTGGAAGTGCCTTCGGTTCTGTTCGAACCCAGAACAGACTTGTATGGATTGTATGTCTGACATTACAAATTGAGATATAAAGCCGATTTCTTTCAAATATATTTCTGTTGGTGGCGGAGAATTTATTCTCTT
This sequence comes from Allium cepa, assembly GCA_030765085.1. NCBI lineage: Eukaryota > Viridiplantae > Streptophyta > Magnoliopsida > Asparagales > Amaryllidaceae > Allium > Allium cepa. The sequence goes on from CM060940.1 coordinate 328,805,616, forward strand.
AGCTTAACACCCTTCTCTGAGACGTACGAGCTCAGAGGTTATGTAGTTGAAGGTTATCAGCGATATATTCCCAATTTGGTAATGTGACATGCCGAGTGTTGCTGTGAAATGATCATTGTGTTGATTATTTGTGATAGGATCATTTGTTTGATCGTCTATCTAGGTCATCATTTCTATGATCATTTGTTGACCCAAAGCACGGCTTTTGTATAAAGTGTGTTTTTGTGGACGAGACTTCGTCGGACCTCACACCCCGAAATGGTCAAAACAGGAAAGATGCAGCAAGGTTATTGGGGGTAGCACCCCTTAGGGTATGTGCATTTCCTTCTGGATAGAAGTGGTATCATGGTATGGAGCCCAGATACTTAACTTATGTTGATATCGCAGATATATATATATGATTTTGTGATTTGTTGTTGGGGCCCCGGTTAAAGGTTGGTTACAACCGGGAGATGGCATACTCGTGTCAGTAGTTACCCAGTTAGGGGTAACCCGGCCTTGTGTTGGCAGAGATCCGGTTTGGTTCTCGGGGACGTCCTTCCAGAGGCGTTCTGATGTGGCAATGGGAAGTTCCTTGGCCTGACCATTTGTTGGAAATCCAAAGAAACAATACGAGACTTGTACGGTTTTAGTTGTAGAACCTGCCATTTACTTATGGTGGCGCCCCACTGTTTAAACGGTAGCTATAGTAGGCATAGTTCGGAATGTCTATGCTGGCTAAGATTAATATTCTACTTTCGAAATGATTTACTTCACTATGCACTAGTAATAATATCAAAGAATTCTTTTCTCGTACCAAGCATATTTAACTATCATAAGAAGAAATCTCCTCCAATTCTGCGTTTGGATTGTGTGTGTGGCGGGAGGTCTTATGGTAGTTCCATTTTTAAAAGCATACCGAAAATTCTTTTATAAATCTTGTTTTATTGAAATGCAACTGTTTTTGTTTACTCATACCAGTCCCATGACTGATCCGGAGTTTATTGTTTTCTTTCCTAAACTCTGGGTGCCCATTATTTCCACACGGGCAGCCTAGTAGCAGGTTACTATATTTTGGAGTAGCAGTATTTTGGAGCTCTTATCTTGGAGATATCTTAGGAGCTTTTGGAGATTTCAGGTGTTAGCTCTTGGGAGTTCGTTATCACCTCTTTCATTTGAGGATTTTTGGATATATTTCACTGTTGTATTATCGTGATGTTGTATTTGGAGTTGTAGTGTATATATTATGTACTCTGTTGCAGTATGGATATTATGTTGATGTTGTAACAGTGATGTTATTTATGATATTGATTCTGTTCCGCTGTTTTATATACATCTAATTGTTGTTATAAGCTCCGGCGATGCGAATTTGATGTTGTTTACCCAACATCGAGTTTGGGTCGTCACAGATAGCCTCCTACACGTCTCTGAAGCTTATCTAAAGAGAACCTAAAAACCCTTACTTTCGATCCACTTAAATGAGTACCCAAGAGTTTAAAGGGACAGGCAAAAATTTCAAGTCAAACAAAAAGTCTGGTGTGAATAATAACCTACCATCTAAGCCTAATCAGATATCTAGTGAGACCACGCCGCTGAACAGAACGGGTTTTTCCCTCACCGGTATTCTAACTATAATTATAGTTATCATATATTGTGCACTTGCATCCACAATGGTTATATCATAACACGGTACGATGATATTCAAAACTGCAATATGTCATGGATTTTCCATCCCAATTTATCTAACTATCTATCTTAGTTTATAGTTTCTAGGGTTGATATTAACCTGTTAGTTTTTATGGGCTGACTAATAACATAGTCCAATCTTACAAACTATTTGTTCGAGTTCATAGTTTTTATGGGATCGATAAGAACCTATTGGTTTCTACCAATAACTATATCCAATCATAATTTTCATGGTATCATTATGAACCTATTGGATTCTCCAATAACATCTTTCAAATCATAGTATTGATGAGCTAACTATAAACCTATTGATCTCTATCAATAACATATTCCAGACATAATTTTCATGGGATTACTAAGAACCTACTGGCCCCTGCCAATATCATTTCTCATAACATAGTTTTCATGGGCTAACTAAGAACCTGTCTAACTCAATAATCTTTTGATCAGTTCTGGACACCTATATGGTCTGCCTGACCTCCTAGATGCAGTTCTACTCACTCGGGAATTAAGTAAATTTGTATTCACTATTGGATCAACCTATTTGGTTATCCTGCCCTTAACACCCCAAAATGCAGTTATGGGTCAGCAATGAAGTGAATATAATAACAATGGCATTATAATGACTGATCAAATGCGCACAATAATATAAACATCCATAGTTTAATTCTTTGTAATCACTTTCTCAAAGGAATATGGTTAATGCCATTAACCCCAAAAATTAACAAGGAAAACATCTTTTCATATAATCAAAGTTTACTACCATTTTATAAAACCCTTTTTATATTGTATATGTTTGAAAATGATATTTGGTTTATTGCTTTCAAAACATCTTAGTTTGATCAATGTTGACATCACATCACGTTAATGTAAAAGCATAAGGCTTTCCGTCTATTAAAACTCGAAGACTAAACATGCGGCATCATGACTCGATGATAATGAATTCGTCAATCCTCATGATACATAGGTTATCCACCTATTTAATAACCCGAAGACTGGTTAAAGGCATTGACAAATCTTGATAACAATATTGAAAGCAGCATAGGCAAAACTCGACGACAAATTAAAAGCGGCCTGTCAAGGCTTGATGACAATAAAAAGTATGGATTAGGCTCGAAGGCTAGTTAAAAGCGACATAGGCTCGATGACCATCGGGTCGACAAGGAAAAACATTGAATGGTATATGCGGCAACATGCTTTCTAGTGTATAAAACGCGACAACAAGCCTCTTAGTTCGGCATGTATAAACATCGACATCGTCATGTCGAAGACCATCTATTTGCCTTTTCTATTTCAGCCTCAACGAGAACCAAAACCTATCTACTTCATGTCAAACTCAATGACATCATGCGTCATTACTTTGTTCAGCATCGATGACTCTGGGATGAGATGTGTGATGGTTCGACATAGCCAATATCGACATGGAAAAACTATAATTAACATAAAAACTGCTAATTTGCTACAAAAGGATATTATTTTTCACAAACCCTCTATAATTTGTCAAAATCTCATTGGCTATCAAAATTTTATCACATTCTTTTACTGAAAAATTGCTGCATGCCATAATTTTCTATGCTAATTACTTTTACAATTTATCCCATATTATAAACATTTTAATTAATCAAATAAGCCCTTTAGACTTAAACAATTTATTTATTATACCTAAACACTTAGAAAAAATCCTCAAAAATCATAATAATTCGATTTATCTATACTCTTCAATATATAAAAATTTCACGGTCAAAAACTTATTTAATTATTTTCAATAATTAAAATCAGAAATTCACCAATTTCCATACTTAGAAAAGTCATATCGTTCCGTCCTTCGTTGGAAAATTTTGAAATTAAAAAATCATCTTCAAAATAATGTTTTAAACAACATAGTTGAATTCATAGCATTTGGAGCCAAACATCTTTGGTTTTAGCCTTAAAACCGAAATAATCACCTTCATAATTTCCTCGAAATTATCATTTAAAACATAACATGGTAAACATGAATCATAGCATATCATCAACATTGATACATTCAGTTCCAATCCTAAAACCGAACTAAACATAACAATATGAGATAGTATAGATCATTATTCAATTTGTTTGGATAATGGATTTTGAGATTTGACTATTGTTTAATCTTCCTAGCTTCCCTTCTTGATTTTCTACTTGATTTTCGTGATTTAGAAGGTTGTTAATGGCCGACCTTTGCTTGAGCTCTTTGATTGTTTTGATTTTATGAAAACGTGAATGAGAAGGAATAAGGTGTTCAAGGTTATGAAGTCTTATTTATTCCTATATTACCCTTTCGTTATTCTACTATATGCTTAAGTTATAAAACAAACTTACAAATTTATTTGATTAAGGCATGACCTTGCTTACTTTTAAATCTTAATTCTCTTATCACTCTAATCATCACATTATTCTATTTAATTTATTTAATTAAATCTCCTGAATAATGTTAATTAAACTTAGGGGTGTTACAGCACTATTGAGGTTTTCTTGACACGTTTGCGTGAAATATGATCCAAAGAAATACAAGAAAAGATTCAATATGATCTGGCAGAGCATTTGTGGCATTTGAAGGGAAATTTTAGATGTAACACATTGTGTTAGTTATGTATTATTCTATTATATCGTATAATGTATTGGATAATGGTTGTTATACTGTTTACGTTGTGCAAACATTATTTATTGGCATTCAATCGTATCTTGTATTGTTTAGTCGATTCAACTTATAGTTTTTCTGACATTTTACTGTCCAGTCTCATTTATGGAAGCTAGGAAGATTTTCGGATACGGATACGGATATTTTCGGATATCCAAAAATATCCGTATCCGCTAAGCCGGATACGGATATTTTCGGATATCCGAAAATATTAGCGGATACGGATACGGATAATATTCAACGGATATTCACGGATATCGGATACGGATTCGGATACGGATTTTCATTTTCGGATACGGATACGGATACAGCACTATCCGTATCCGACTGCATCCGTTTACAGGCCTAGTAAATAACATATCTTTTAGCTATGCAATATTTTAACTACTTTAGTTTTCGATCACCTTTAATTAGAACGTGTGTGGGTACATTCACTATAATAACATTTTTTCATTGCTATTTTACAGCAACATAAAATTTATTTAACAACCGTGGATCATAATCATATTTCTCTCCCTTTATCATACAACAATAAAGGTCTCCTTGAGTACCCAATGTCTTTCAATCCGTCATCATCTGAATCTGATATCTATTTCTACATTGAAATGCAAGATTGACAATATGAAGATTTGCGAGTGCATGAACGAGAACATTAGGAACTTCAAAGACAAGTGAAGGAACAAAGACGTTGCGGGAAAAGACTAAGTTGACAACAAAAGCGCACTTCAAGGCATCAACAACAAATCATCCTTCCAAAAATCGAAGAAGAAGTTGACTCGCCTATATAATATGTGAATGCAGATACGTCACTGTAGAAGATGTCATTCAAAGATGAAATGATATTGATCGTCGTTATTTCATATGCCACATATATCCAAAAGGTTGCAGCTTCTAGCAGTAGATTGACAATCTTTTTCCTCAACGGGCCGCTATCTACGCTAACAAATTAGAGTATCGACTGACAACGTTGCAAAATCAATCGGCCGATGTAGTAAAACGAAACTAGAAGGCTTCACAATCAGCTTCATGGGCTAAATATTAATAGACAAAATTAAACTATTATGATTAATAGTGTTTATATTTGATGATGTTTGATGATGATGTATGACGTTGTATCATTATTTTCAGTTTTGTTGTTGATTTCTTCGAATATGGATTGGTATTTCAATAAATAGCTCATACAAATGTTGTAGAATACAAATAGCGACGCTTAACAAACACTATTGAGGTTGTTACTTAAATTACAACATATAGTAGTTCCATAGTTCGTAAGCGTGCCCGACAAAGCACGGTATTCGAAAGTGTAGCGTGAGTCGTAGGTTGAACGTAACAGTTGAAAAATGTCATTTTTCACCTTGGCTGTTATTTTACGGCAACTCCTAAACGACCTATTAAATGCAACGAGCGCACGTTTGTGTCAAAAATCCTCTGTATTGATCTACAATCTGAATGATTGTTGAACATTTCGTTGAGAGGTAACCCAAAAATCTTGATCAATCTCTTCTTCCATCCGCTTAAATATATGCTATTATCAATAATAAGTAATCTGACAAAGTCCATGCTTCATTTGTCATATTGAAATTTGATAGCTCAAAATAAAATTTGCATTCATACACATATACACTAAAAATAATATTAAAAACCAAATAAACATCAAGTGAACAAATTTCTATATAAATTTGATAAGACCAAAAACTGCAAAAAATAGATGGCAAGACTGGATATTGCAAAAATTAAATTATAAGATTAGACGCTGCAAATATTATTTGCATGACAGTTGAATGATAAATAGAAACTGCAATGTTTCTGCTTAAAGGGGATAAGTCTAGAGCCTACAAAAATCGGCTGATAAGACTAGCCACTGTAAAAATCAACTGATAAGACAAGACACTACAATAAACAGATAATAAGATTAATCATTGCAAAAAAACAGATAATAAGACTAGATACTGCAAATATTATTTGCATAACAATTGAATAATAAATAACAACTACAATAATTCATAAAAAACAAATGATAAGACTAGACACCGTAAAACAGATGATAAAGCTACACACTGCAAAAACAAATGACAAGACTAGACGCTATAAATACGAGCTAAGAAGACCAATGTCACTTCAAAAATTATTTGCATTAATTTTTTATATTATACACACACACACAAAACATATTACATGCAGTCTTCGTACTCATTTCAAATCTATATCTACTATACAACAGAACAAACTAATGACAAAATCAAACAATAGCCAACAGGGTTGGCGCAGTTGGTTGATGGTCCGGACTGCGTGATCAAAGGTCACGAGTTCGAGCCCCGAAACTGACAACCATGTAACAAGTATCCGAAGTATATGTTTGCCAGGCACATACTTCCCTAGAGTTTGCAAGCGAAGCTTGGTTCTATAGGTAATTCAAAAAAAAAATCAAACAATAGCAATGTCCTTGAAATGAACTTGCATGATGATAGTCTAACAAAAATTACTATTTTACTATCGAAGTCTGAAGCTTTACAAGTGATGCCGATAATTTTTTACTCCGCAACGAAATCAGTTAATTAATCAACCTAACTTTGCACAACAGTTAGTTAACCTTCTCAGTTAAATCCCTCTAAACTCAAACATGTTTGGTTCACAACCGATAATTTCTCCTGCAGAAACAACCCAAGAGACCCCTTCAGATGAAGCTAGAAGCGAGAAAGGAAAATGTAAAACAAAATAAACTAACAATAAAAGAAAGCCTAAGGATCTTCAATCCACTGATTTTATTGATACAAGCACCGGTAGTGGTAAGACATGGAGAGCATGTGACTATAAGATGTTGGCCAATGCATGGGTTAAGACATCCAAAGTGTCATCAAGACATTCGAGTTAGAGGTTCTTTTATTTAAGAGCAAATGAGAACTACAACTAAAACCTAAAAAACCAAAAAAGTAATCGTTTGATAGCACAAAGACAGCATGGTATAGTTTGAATGTTATGTGTACCAAACACAAAGTTATAATAGTACAAAAATGAGACAGACTAAGAAATGGACAATTGTTTAGAGGCTTGATAGGCGATTACAATAAAATATATCGTAATACTTACAACAATGATTTCATGACTTATAAAGCATTTGAAACTCTTTTATTTATATCGCATTGAGCAACTCTCAATGAAGATGAAGACATTGGTGAGAGAGATACTAAAGAATTTAATTTAAAAGTGTAGCTTAAAGACTCTTAATGGATTCATCTGATGATCATTCAAACGAATTTCCAATGTCAGTAGGCGCAAAGGAGAACAATTGCATTCCATTGGCTCCTACTTCATGATTGTTGTATGATGAAATTGCTAATCGCGCTGGATGAATAAAATCAAACAAGAAACCATTGTTACGGACAAAAAAAAGCAAATGACTTGACATTGGCTATTGACAAGCTAAAATTTACTTCTAAATGATATTTCAATTGCATCTGCCAAAAAAAACAATTGAAACTGAAAGAGCAGAAGTTAAGAATTTTGAAAGTGTTCAACAAAATACAAATAGAACTAAAACGCTGAGAAAGAACTGAATTGAAGGAGCGTGAACGACGTTTATGAAAAAAAATTTAACAAAAGATGTATCTCTATCAATCAAAAAAGTTTTTGAAGTACGTTTTAAGCATTCTAAGGGTGCAATGACAAATGTATCACGATAAAGAGAAAAGTTCTATAATGTAGAAGAATTGCAATGACTGTTGTTTATATTATTGATTTTCTGCTTTCTTATTTCAATTTTAATGCTTTTATATTATCGATTTTCTGCTTTCTTATTTCAATTTAGTGCTTTATACTTCAGTTTCTATGTTCGATTGTGAGTTTGTAGGTTTGTTTTGAATTTATTAAATTATTTTAGTGTTCTATTTATTGGTATTTTTTTAATTTTGATTAGCATTAACCTTGTACATAAACACGTGTGTATAATTTTTGAAATAAATAAAATGATCAAACAAATACTATTTTTTTGAATTTGATTAACTTAAAAGCCATTTAAATATAAATAATTTCGTATGAACAAATAAACAAAAAATACGTCTAACCAAACTAAATAAATATATTAAACTAAATGTCTAAACAACTAAACATCTAAATAGATGACAAAACAACTAAATAAACAATTGAACAAATAAATAAACGACTAAACAAATAAATAAACAACTTATATACGACACTTTAAAATACCACTTGCAAGGTGAAGCGGTTTTTAAAAAACACTTTTTGCTACAAACAGCAAAAACAAAACCATTTACGCCTAAAAACAACCGTTTATAGCATAAACGGTGTTTTTTGTTTATTGTTTAGCAATCGCCACTTAAAAAATAAAAAAATAAAAACTAACTTCTTTTTCATGCTCGAATCACCACTTGGAGAGAAAAAAATTAGAGGGTGGGTATGCCTCGTTTTTCAGATTATCATGCTACTAGAGATGCTTTAATAAAGAGTAGTCAAATACTTAAATTACAGTAGCTTTTGCCACCCGTGCTTTATGTAGAACGTAATAAGCTGGATTTAATATACTTGCGGTCAAGAAAGAATTTTAAGTGATGTTCAATTCAAAACAAACTAAGTCACACAAAACATGAAGAAACAGGATTGGAACTCGGAATTTTTCAAATCGGTACCGTGAATTGAATAAAAGATCTAATCAACCGTTTACTAAGAGTGTCCCCAATCCCTATTATTTTAGTCATAATTTATTTATGTGGTACAAGTCGTTAGAAATTGCAGAAACAAAGTATGAAACCATTAACTTTTTGCGCTCCAATAAACCTGTGCTGTGATCAACTAAAATTGTTTGGCTTCGTTTATGTGCTAGCACATTATTAGCGACGACTAATAACATTGTAAACTGGAATGTCTAGTAGACCATGGCGCTTCACAGTGTGTACTGAAAGAAATTAACATCATAATTCACAAAGCATCGAGCATACAAAATTAAACAAAATAAATTGAAAATAGATTATGTCATTAACATTACAATCTAATTAGGTAGAGAAGCTAACCAAGGCGTGAAATTCCAAATAAAGCAGATTTTTATTAGGCATCATAGGCATCAACAGGCATGGTACTTCGCTACTGTTGATGGTCGTATCAGGCCTTCTTAACATTCCAATCACGGTTAATCGTAAAAAAAGTGCTCAGTAAACAGTAAAGTAATGCCTCAGACAGCCAGCGAGTGAACATCAATTCAGGTGAGTAAACCTCAGACGGTAATTCCAATTTAGCTAAATCGTCATGGGATTACGTTATTTAAATTGAAAACAAAACAGTTTAAATTGAAATAAAATACATCAGAAACAACCATTGTCACATCCACAACCAAATGATGATGCGTGGGAACGTGTGCCATGACTTAATTTGGATTTTCAACATCCGATTTAAAAAAAAACAGAACTTGAATGTGAAATCAAATTCAGAAGTAATAAGAAAGTAACATCACTTAGAAACAAATCATCAGTCCAAGTGTTGGATATTACATAAAATACTTCATCATCATTTGAAAAATTTACAAAAACAGTAAGAAAATTAAATTAAAGAGCAATACTCGGTGGTGGCGATAATTATTACGTTCGATTCTGCTGGCAGTATCCTCAAGAATTCTCAGAAGTGGGAGCTTTGTATCGTCATTGCAACCTTCAAACTGTAGATACTTTTTCCCAAAATTTAAATAATATTAAAAATTAAAAAGAAACAATAAGAGAAAGATCGGTTCAGTGGGGTAAACGGCGAGTAGATCTCTATCAATAAGTGAGACACATACAACATGGTCTGTTGAGCTTGGATTCGTCTATCAAATTATCAGGTTGAAATCTGAAATGTAAATTTGGGTTAAGATTAGAGCAAAGAAATCTGTGTGCCGCCGCTATTAAAAATTGCTACGACAAAAAGGGAACTTGCTTCTTATAAAGGTGTTGGGACTAGGGTTCTGGGAAAAAATAGCGGGTAAACAGGGCAAATTCATTTTAGGCCTTTACTGGTTTAGCCCATGATATGTTAATTAATGGACAACTTGTTCTTTGAGCATCTTCGATGCACGAATAACGTATCGTCTAGTAAAGCTTATGTCTCAAGGATTTTTCGCAATGTAAGATATGCTTACGATATTATTTACATATTTCCTCCGATGCTTAAGGCTCGTATGGTTTATTTTAGATTTTGTGTTTTGGATTTTCAACATTAATTACAACATACAGAAAGAGTTAAAGAATGACGAATGAGATGAAAGAATGATGGAGGGGTCGTTGGAGCGAATGGAGGGACAACGGAATGATGAATTGTTTCTCTTACTTCGATTATTTTTCAAAACACGAAAAATAAAAATAAAAAAGACGTTTTATATTTTGTATGTTAACTTCTTTTTTAAATTGTTTGTTTTTTACAATATACATACGTCATACGTAATTTTATGTGGACGAAAACTCAAAGCTAAAAAGGTAAACCAACCGCGGTCTTAAATGTCTTTAAAACTAACTTCGCATATGTGTCAACTATTCTTCGGGCAAGGAAGATTTATTTGAGCTGTCTAAGACATCAAAGGATAAAATTCATATAACCAAAATTCACTCATACTAGTAATTAACCAACCAATACGTATACATGTTCAACACATATGAAAAATTCGGCGTTCCAAGGGACACAAATTAATTCTCCATTGCCATCGAATACATCCATTTAGTTGATCGTTTAAATTTATTTTCTTCTACAATTAATCAACTTTTTGGAGACAAAATAATGGTGGATCTGGATAAACTGAACTCGCAAATTTATGTTTGTAAGGCGGCATTTTCTCATATCTGCCCATTTTTCCTTTCAATCGTCATGATTTCGTCCTCGTGGTTGACTCAAGTCTTCCTCCTTACTCTTTTGAGCACTAGAACTCCAAATATTTTTTATCACGGCTTTGTTTATGGCCTTGAAATTCTTTATTTTGTTGGTGGTGGTTTGTATGGGGTTGGAGATGGTACAACAGGCTGGTCTCTTCCAGAACGTATGCACACTTATTTTGGGACTCCCAGTCATCGATTAGGCATACAGACTCTTTTCTGTGGCAAGTGTTCTTGCTATAACATGGAGACGTTAAGTTAATGTGTTTGCTTGTGATGCTTTTAGTTGTACACTTTGCTTTACTTGCTGCAAAATAGTTTTTGAATAGTCGCAATGAAAAAACGAGATGATGTATTGTTCTTGCTTCTTGCCGCATAATTAGCATGTTGTTGATGGGATGATGTACCACCTTTTCTTTTATCCGGTATCTATAGTCTATTTACCGATGCTAGATGTAGACACATTAGTATTTTGGTGCATGGATAGAATTCCATACATGATGCTAGCATGGTTGTATTTGATTTTCAACCCTAATGTTGTGCCAGGCACACTTGAGACATAATTGTCCATATTGATTTGGGCTCCACCGTTACAAATTTGAGCACTATGTTTTTGTATTTCGTCAATCTGTTTTGTTTTATTGAGGGCTAAATTTGAAGTGTCAAGGCACCATTTTGTTTCAGAAATGAGTGCGGATACTTCTTTATTTTCTCCTCCTATCTAACTTGTTGCTCGCCAGCTTGATATATTGACTAGTGATTTGCCCTTTGTCCATGCATCAAACCATAATTTTGTGTTTTCTCCATTTATAATTTTCTTTTCAATCGGTCCTTGGCGTGTGATTCTGGTTTTAAGGAAGGTTTTCCAAGTGAAAGATGCATTGACGTCTTCATATATAATTCAAAAGTTTTTGTTTAAGCGATATTTACTTTTCATCCATATTGACCCAAAGTTGTCCTGTTGCAAGTATTTTCACAATAATTTTAGAGTCATTGCAGCTGACATGTCATGAAGACTTCTTAGTCCCATGTTACCTTCTTAATTTGGTTTGCATAATGTGGCACAATTAACTTTGTGTTGTCTGTTTTACCATAGAAAGTTTGCACATATGCTTTCAATTTGATTGATTACATTTTTGGCCTCTGACAAATTTATAGCCAAAAGGCTATTGTACAGTGACCAAGTGTTTTAACCAGTTCTAGTCTTCCACTGGTTGTTAAAAGTCTTCCACTCCATCCACTCAATTTGTTTTTAGTTTTGCCTATCAGTATGTTATAGTCTTATCTTCTCAAGAGAAGTTACCGCGCGGGATTCCAAGGTAATTGATAGGAAGACCTTAAACTGTCACTTCCACTTCTTTTGAAATTACGAATTTATTGGAACTTCTTCACAAAAGAATAATTTGGATTTTTATTCATTTATGCAAAGTCGCAAATGATTTTCAAGGTGTTGCATTACTTTTTCTATTGAGAAAGTACTATTGATACTAGCTTTTGCAAATATCAAAAGGCCATCTACGTATAGCAGATGATTGATGATCGATTCGATCTTGTATATTGGACTTAAGTTTCCTTTTATTTGTTCTAAATCAAAATTAATGTATAGATACTCCATGGAAATGGAAACAAGTAAAGGGAAAGGGGATCCCCTTGCCTTGATTCCATGTTGCTGTCCACAGGGTGAACCATTGATCAAAATAGAAAAGGTTAGTATGGCAATACACTTGTATATAAGTTGTAACGACCCGAAGTTAGATCGCTTTAAGTATGGTATTTAAATATAATTGTAATAATTAATAAATGAATTTTATAACTAAAATAAACTCATTTTAAATAATAACAAATGATAGTGAAATCAAATTTTGTTTACAAAGATACTTAGTTCGAAGAAGAAAGATTGAAAACGTGACGGGAAGTTGTTTTTCGAATTTTCAAATTTTCGTTAGCTAAAAGTTATCCAAAATGCCGTAACACTTTTTAACACATATACACACATTTATAAATCATTTTAGTCATGTTTGAATTATTGTGTACATGTATGTACACCTAGGTATGCATACACACACACATATGATAAGATTTGGTTTTAAAAATTACAAATACATATAGTATTAAGATTCTTCTTCCAACATTAAGTACAAAATGATCATAATTATGTTGGCATTGGCAAGATGTGATGGTGGCTAAGGGCAGAAATTGCACGGGAGAAAAGAGAGGCGAGGTGGCAAAAGAAAAGAGGAGGTTATAGTACAAAGGGCATTTTCGTAATTTTACTTGTTAACATTTTATAAAAGCAAATTTCCTGAAAAAATTCATATTTTCTCATTCTCCTTTTCACTTTACAATATCATAAAGCTCTTAAGCATACTTTCATGGCTTCTCGTTATTATTTTAAAATTTTAAAAATCTTAGAGTTCCATTTTAAAATCACTTCCAAGTCTGCTAAAGCACTTCTCCATCATCTATTTCACTTTCTCTCCAAAAATCAGGTCCACTTCATCTTATATTGTCAATGTCGAACTCATATTGCTTAGGCCGAACCCTTTTGTGGGTATAAACCACTAAAATACTTCACTTTTCCAAGAAAAATTCAAAAGCCTAGGTCATTCTTAAGTTTTAGAGAAAATACTTTAGATTAGTCGAATTTCGATGAGTAGGTTATAATCTTCTTGAAAAAAATTACCTTTATATATGTTGTTATATGGAAAAATATATGATGTTTGTTGTATGAATTATAGCATGGTTTGGATGTGTATGTATGTGTTAATGTGTGGTTAGTATTAGGATTTGAAGTGAAAGGCTAAAGCGATGTCTTGGTTTATAAAGTGTGATTTCCGATATGTTATGGAAATGATATGCTATGTAACTGAAATCTTGGCTTTTTGGTTGTATAGTTACGGAAGTTAGTACTTGGAAATGTTGAAAGGGAATGAGATCCTTTTTAAAGTCAAGTCACATTATTTAGTTTTGATTTATTAAGCGTTTCAAAAAAATAATATATATAAAGTTCCTAACTTTTGAATTGGAGTTCTTAAATTTTGTTTTTAAAACAATGTTTGCAAAAGCAAGGAAGGTAAGAGGTGAGGTTTGGATAATAGCTTAGACAGCGATTCATATTTACGGCATCCGTAGCGGCGGTCGCTATGGATACAGTTTGGGAATATATGATTTTCAAATTTTTAAGTTATCTTTCAAAATTGTTTTGAAAACCATTTCGAACTTAATTAGATATTACGAAAATTAATTAACTTTTAATTTATGATTTTAATAATTAATTTACTTAAATAAAAAATATTATTAGTTAATTAAGTTAAGTAATTAGGGTTTAAAAATTGATTAATTAACTTAATCATTTGTAGTTAATTAAGAAGTTTTAATTGATGATTAATTTTGTTAACGGGCAATTATTTTAATTAATTTTATTTAGTCGACTTAGTTATTTTTAAATTAATTATTTTATTAGTATTTCATTATTTAAATAATTATTATTTAATTAAGTGTTATTTATTTACTTAATTATTAATTAACCAGGGTTTAATTTGTAATAAATGTTTATTAAATAAGTTTAATTATTTATTTATTTTTAACTCAATAGGATTTAATTATTATTCACTAGATTTTTAACTATTAATTAATTTTTTGATTAAAAAAGGGTAATTATCGGTAATAATCAAGACTTAACTAAGATAATGAAGGTTTTTAATTTGATTTAAGTATGAATAATTGAGGATTAATTAAGCTTTCATTTATGATTTAATGATGATTTATTTATTATTTTAAACTTCAACGGTTCTTTATTTTAATTAACCTTCTTCTCTCAATGAATTGTTTTAAAACCAAAGATCTCTTATTTATGCTATTAAGTAGCCAAATGAATTAAAACAGCTGTAATAAAACGATGACATGTTTTATTGAAAGTAAGCCGGCATGTACTTATCACAAATACCACACTTCGGGAACGTGATGAATACAAGGGGGTTAACTTCAATAAGCGGGCCTTGATAATCTAAGCATATGGAAAGTATGTCCATATGTAAATCTTTACACCTTGGTGGTGGGATAGTCCACTATAAACAACTTGACCCTTTAAAATTATCAAGCGTTGGTTTGGAGAGATTGGAATCAGATATTAATCCGAAAACCACTTCAAATCAACGTAAACGTTCGAATTGGAAATAGTAAAGGAAAGCTCCAAAATGAAAACTATGAAGTGGCTTTGGTTAGTTTATTTGCTGAATGGCTTATATGGGTTAGTGCTGACATTGTGTCAATATATGGAAGACAATGTTAGCGTTCCTAGTGGCAAAGCTATAACAAAGTTAAATGTAGCCTCAGGCCTCATCAACCGAGAATGACTAATATAGAGGAGATGTAGCAAGGCTAAGTGTGTGGCTCCTATTAGGATAATGCCATCATTATCTAGAGACCTGTAACAGACGGGGATTTTCGACCCTCGAAAATCGACATTAATACGTCCACTGTATAAATTGCCGAGCAGTCGAGTGCCGGAAATACCAGTTCGCTAGGGGTAAAGAAGAAAATGGTAGAAGGAAAAAATAGAAAACGCAACACAGAATCTCACAATCGCAGCAGAACAAAATATAATATATAACAACAGATTTTATACAAAAGAATCTGTAACTGTTTAATACTTACAATCATCAGGGTACACAATCATTACATCAAATCTGGACAGTTATAATAACTTGTCCTCATACAGTGGAAATATTCAAGTACGTGATATACGTATGAACTCCTCCAGCTCGTCTCCTAGGCTCCATAGCATTTTAACCTGAATCTGTAATATTCGGTTTGACCCGAGCATTATAATAAAATAACACCCGAGTCAATCTGGAAAACCAACGTGAGAAAACACATTCAAATTTGAATTATTAACTTTTCAAAATCCTATGAAAACAAAAGTATCTCGTAAGACCACGTCAAAAATAAACACAACAGGTTTTTACCTTACGATAACCAAAACAATTTTTATCAAAAACATCTGATATTGTAATAGTTCTACAGAAAGTAGATAGAAAATAGTTGAAATGCTTACATCTCATGTTTCAGCATAGTTGGACATAATCAAAACCGTACGACGCTTATTGGAGAATGAATTCCATCGAATGACAGGGCCATTGGGGTACCGCCCACCACAGTATACCTCTAGAACAATGTACCGAGGACCACGTCGGGATCCTCTGCTACACAAGACCGGCCTACCCCTGACCTAGACAGACCGAATATGTTATCACTCTGGGAGTTCCGACCCTTACCATTGAGCGCTCCTTCCATGCACAAGCATATCCATAATATAGAGGTTTCCGAGGACATCTAGAAAGATGATAACATACCATACTTGGGTGCGACCCACTTTACTTTGTTGCATCTCCTATGTTTTAGTCATTCCCTGGTTGATGAGGCTCGAAGCTAAGCATTACCTTTCAAGAACAAAAATTTACTTAGAATGCTCATCGTCCTCCAATGACGATGCTCTGACAGCATTCGTCCATACAAGTTTCCCAGGGTCTGGACAAACCGAATCACCATCTCCATCATATTCACGGTATTTACTCATAACATTCAAACCAGATCGAAGTGGTTTTCGGAAAATTAAATCTGATCCCGGTCTCTTCGAAACAATTAGCGCAAATGGTCAAAATTGATGGTCGGTTATTTAACTATCAATAAACATCCAAAAGCAGACATCACGTCCTATTCCAACTTTTCCAAAGTTTATTCCAAAATATCTTTATCATACATTCTTCCCATACCTCAACATTTTGAAAACAATTTTCAAATTCTTTTTTTCTTCAACGGAATATTCTACCCCTTTCCAATACTTAAAATATTTTTTCCCACTTCATTTTATATTCAACGCTTAGAAAACATTCCTTTTTTTTCCCATTTCTTTTCTCAAAACCGTTAACAATTAATTTGGAAATTCCTTGACTAATTTATAACTAATTTGATAAATTCTGAAATTCTTTAACTAATCTCCTCAATGATCCCAAAGCCAACTTTACTTCGTTATAAACTCAATTTTCCCTTTGTACTCTTTTATGAATTCTATTTCATTTTTTTGTAGTTCTCTTTTACTTAACTACTCCGGAATTTTTCTTACTTTCCTTCAAATTTTATTTTAAGGATTTTCTTATAACTCCCATATGCTGAATAACCAATTTCCAAACTTTCAAGAAGTTTTATAAATAAAATTAAAATAATTCAAAACTCTGTGTGTGTATATATATATATATATATATATAATATCATAAGTATTTAAAAGAATAATAATTTATTTTTAAGGCGTGTTCAAATAATTATCTAAAATATTTAAATACTCTTCATAACATCATTTTTTCAATGCAGGTTTAAAATCTAGGATTTATTAAATAAATAGTAAGCATTTGAGAAATTAGCCTCTGAAGTATTTAAATACTAACCGACTTAATTTACATAGTTTAATAAATAAAAATTTCCCTTTTTAAAATTTTAAACTTAATTTATTAATAAATATATTTTTAAAACCCAATAACAAATTTTTAAATTTATAAAACCCTCTCGGTTTCATCACATCACTTCTATTTCGTTTTTCTTAACCATTTTCTCTTCGAAAATAGTATCCACTATTTTTGCTCTCACTCTATTTCCATATTTAAATATAAATTCTCCCTGCAAATTTATATTCCGATTCATCACAAGATATCAAAAATTTTCTTTCTTTGTTTATAAACATCGTTTATAATTTTTTATAACTCCTTTGAGTTTCAATAAAATAATCTCATTTATAAATTCCATTTTTATAAATTCACTCTGCCAATCTATTTTAAACTTCGATTTCAACTTCTTTCTATATTTCTTGAATATCATTTTCAAAATCCAGTCTTTAAAAATTTGCTTTATATAATTTATTTTTGAATTTCTATTTTAAATATTTTTTCCCGCGTTATTTAATACGATAAAAATCCATTATTGCTTATTAAAATCAATCTCTTCTCAATAATCTGAATTTCAATATACAATTTTTTATACTAAAAATCTCTTTCTAATTCCTGAAAATTTAAAATCATATTTATGGTGTTTCATATATCCAAAATTAATCTCCGTGCCATTATAACCTTTAAAAATTTACAACAAACAATAATCCAGCATATTATAAATATGAAAAATACTAATATTTTTGAAGAATCCAGTAGGATCCCTCCAACCTGTTTTTCCTTCATCCATAGATTTTAGACAACAAATTACCAATCCCACTTCGAGGGGGATATCACGGTATATAGGGTCATCCGCTATTATGCAGGGCACGTAGAGTCTCATCCGCTATAATATACGGGAATATCACTCCAACATTAATATATATACTACTATATATATAGTCATTCATGGATAATTATAAATTTATCAATCAAACATCCATTAATTTAAATTTAAACATTTAATTTAAATATGGTAATCTAAATGAGCGAGAAATTCTCACCTAGATTTTTGAGTTTGTTAATAGTTCCAATTTAAATTCTTTCGCTCAGAATCCCAAGCTTCAAATTCCCATACAGCTGATTCCATTTGGTATAACCTTGTACAAGCAAATTCCGAATAATATAAATCAACGATTTCAAATTTTAATTTAATTTAAACAACTAGTTATTTAATTCAAACTAATTTCTTATGGACGACTTTTTTTTTCTCTCAATAAGTTTAACATGATTAACATTAATTAAAATGATGCTAAATTAAATTACCTCCATTCAAAGCCATCACAGCCTCGTAAGTTCGAACAACCCAGGCTCTCTTACCCGTGCACGACAACCAAGGCCGACCGGAGCATCGACCGCCAACCAAAACATCGCCGAGCAAACCAGAACTCGTCTCCACCTCTACCACGACTATTGGAGAAGCCACAATCGTAACCTTTCATCACTGCTACAGCAACAACCACCGTACCCCTTTTCTCCTTCGCCCAACATCGCTATAGGAAGCCACAACATCATCCACTCGTATGAAATCATCGTGCCGCGATCGACATCGCCCTCTTTCACCTCGTGCTCGCGTATCTCCCCACGCCGCCGCCTCATCCCCATATGGACGCACGCGTGATTAAGGTCATCACGACTTCTTCGATCTCTATTTCTTTTTTTACGTGAACGAATTGATTCGTTCGTTCTTTATCTTCGAAATCGATTTCGATTTCGTCTTATTTATCTTTTCTTTATCGACTGCGTGGGGACTTGTAAGTGAAGGAGAGGAATTTGATTTTTGAAATTCATATTGTTGCAGCCATTATTTATTTTTATTTTGAAGAACGAGAGGTGAAGATAGGTACACAGTTTTAAAACGAGGAAAAGGCGGCAGCGTGCTTTGTTTCATTGATTTCGACTGAAAAGAGGAAAATGAAAGATAGACATCATTTAAAAAAGAAGAAGAGGCGGCTAGATGTTGACTCTGATTTGAATATATATATATATATATATATATATATATATATTCTAAATATCTCATATCGCATAATACGAAATTTCGAACCCTTATGGAGACGTGCCACTAGGCGTTTATAATGTTGTACCCCAATTTCGAACGCAATGGAAAAGGTTTCGAGTCCTAATTCAATCTTATGGAGAAGATAACTTTTTAGACCCCAATCATTGTATTAATTCTTCGATGTTAAACTCAACGCGTTTCTATCCCATACGGCCAAACGATAACTCCAACTAATACGAAATTTGAAATCCGATAATAATACAATATTACATATCCAATGGAACTAGTTTCGTCGAATTCTGAAACTGTGAATGTCAATTTGAATAAACTATATTTAAATTCTGAATCTATTTTATAAATAAACCCAATTCTTCATATTCAAAATCAGTTTGTAATTCAAATTCAATATTTAAAATCATTTAAAAATTCAAAAACGAACAACGAAAAATCCGAGTCGTTACATTCCTCCCCCTTAAAAAATTTCGTCCCGAAATTGCTAAGGCGGGAAAATTGCTCCAAACCCATTACTTATCCAAAACCCACCTAGCTAACTTGACATTCTACTTTTGTAATCTCTTAGTTTCCAATCAAACAATTAGTTTTCCACTCTAAACCAAAATCCTTTATTTCGGTTACAAATCCGAAATCAAATTTTCGTTAACTAACATTTTCAAAAAATTTCTTACCCGCTAAATTTTCGAATTTTTTGGGTAGAGTGTCCCTTGTACGGAGAGCCTTTTGTAATTTGACAAGAGAGATAAATATATGTACATCGACCCGCACGGTCGAAAAATAAAAAATATATCAATATTTATATATTTGCGGTATTTAATCTTAAAGCGTACCTTATTTTAGCATTTTGAAAAAGCAATTACTTGATATGTAAATACGTAACCCCAATATAGCCAAATAATCCCTATGGAATTTGTTCTTGCTCAATATAATCCCGTAAGTATCAAAACATGAAATTCAATAACCTTTCATTTACTCAAATAGTTAAAACACATAGATTTCATAACAATGCATGCTAACATATATTTATAAGGAATTTTGAGGTTCCAACACCCGTTAAATTACTTTCAATCCATTCATGTACCATTTCATTCATTTCAAAATGATTTACACAATATTATTTTACATTCAATTCATTTTTAAACCAAACAAACTCATATCCATCTCAAGCAGATTTTAAAAAAAAAAATCAATTTTATTCACTTCTATTAATCCATAGAATTCTTTTTTTTACTTCTGTTTATGCCGATGCCAATTTTTTCTATGCAATTCCGATGCTATTCATTTAAATGAATAACTATTTAAGCTTATAACTATTTTTAATTGATTCCAAATCAATTTATATCTAATTCTATTCCATTTCTAATTGATTCTCGATCAATTTATTTGCATTCCCTTCAAATTCACTTTTACTACACTCAAATCCATTTAATTTAGCTCGGAAACATTCCATGTTGTTATATTAAATAAGCATTTCATGAATTAATTTAAACCAAGCTTCCATTTAAAATATTTACCTAAGTTAATTTATTTTTTCAACTTCATAACTTAAGTTTATTTTTCTGGTAACAATTTCCAATTCAAATTACTGATTTGATTTTTATTCAATCAAATTTCATTCCGTTTACTAATTTATTTAATTTGTTCGTTTATCCAATCCGCTTCAATTTTAATTCTGAACTCAATTCATTAAGATAATGTCCAAGGCCATATTTAATTCATTTATACTTTAAACTGAATCTATTTATACTTAAGTTTCATTTCAAAATCCATTTTCAATCCACAATCCAATTTATTTAACCAAGTTAATATCCATTCTATATTCAATTAACTAATTAACATCAAGTTAGTTCATTTCCACTTTATAATTCAATATCTGGTTTTGTTACCCGATGGCTTGACCAAGTAACAAGACGCTCGGTGTAAAAGGGTCGCTCGGCATAGAGCATCGTTCGGCATTAAGAGGTCGCTCGACATACGGCCTCGGCGCACCTTTCCTTGCTCGGCATAAGAGCATCATTAGGCATAGAGCCTCGTTCGACATGGAAGGGTCGTTCGGCATACCAAGGTCATTCGGCATTTCACATCGCTCGGCATAGCAAGGTCATTCGGCATTTCACATCGCTCGGCATAGCAAGGTCGTTCTGCATTTCATCTCGCTTGGCATAGCAAGGTCGATCAACATTTCACCTCGTTCGCTATGAGCCTCATTCGGCATAAACTTCGTTCGGCATCTCCCTTCGTCTGGCATCAAGTCTCGATCGACACAGGTCTCGTTCGGCCTGCACTCTTCGCTCAGCACATTGTCTCGGTCGGCATGCAGATAACATTCGGCATATCTTCCTCGATCAGCATACGAATGTCGTTCGGCTTGGATATGTGGTTCGGCAATTGTTGTTCGGCATTTGTGTCTCGGCGTACAAAAGTCACTTACTACGGGCTGAGGTATCTTACTTCTAGGCCCATTAGGGAAGTCCGACCCCTCTTCGTCTATAAGTAGAAGGGCAGGGGCTTAGTGAAAGGGACCTTTTTTCGAGAACACTGGGGAGACTCTGCCGCATTCAAGACTCATTCTTTTTACTTAGCATTTGTATTCAAGTAGTTGGTGTACGGATTGTATCCGCGATCAATTGTTGAGCAAAGCAATAAAGATTAACTTCAAAGTGGACGTAGGCAGTTACGCCGAACCACTGTAAATCCGGTGTTCTTGTCTTTGCATTTAATTTAGCATATAATTCTCTATTTTAATTTACTTTCTTCATTAATCTCTCTACATAATCTTTCTCAAGGGCGTTAATGACCAATTCTGGTGCTAACATCTTGGTGTTGTCACTGAGAATCGAACTCTCAGGCCACTAGGATCTGCTTTGTAGCTACTGGATTGAATAAATCCCTCGAAGGAGATCCAACTTATTCATAGGACGTTCGTTGAATCTACTCAGAGTTTCGATCAATAACTCTACTATGGAAAGACCATGTACCCGATCAGCCTCTCATAACGTGGACGTCAACAAAACTGCTAGCATACAACAAATAGGACCTAGCAATCAACAAGAAAATCTAGGTGCAGGGACTACCATCCAAAATCAAACGGAAGTCATCACCAGGACAAAGTTCAACGACTTGATAAGAGAACTCATGGAAAGTAGATGACAACTTACTGAGCAGATTCAAGCTAATGCTAACCTCATGACTCAGCTTACTCAGCAACAGCATTAGAATGCTGGTGGTAGCCATGTTCCTTACTCTTCGTCTGATAGCTCGACTTCATCCGATGAACCTCCCAGGCGTAGATGCCGTAAAACTAAAACTACACAAGTAGGTGCTGCTGATCGATCAACTAGGGTTCACTTACATCTTGGAGACCACACCCAAGCTGGTGCAGGAAACTTAAGAGCTAGAGCACGTGTAGAAACTAAACGCCTGGCTCACCAAGAACCTAATGAAGCTGGTCCCCAGGATACACGTTTGGCAGACCGCCAACAGAGGAGACACCAACCTGAGCGGTCCCGAAGAACAAAGTCCAACCTTCCATCCTCCATACAGACCCCAGACTTATCGGCTATGGTTAGATAGTGATGAGTGAGAACCAAGGCTTGACTAATGAAGATTGGGGATATCCAAGAGTCATACTCCATTCACGGATACTATCCTACAGGCTGACTACCCTAGGAAGTTTAGCATGCCAACTATCTCGGCCTATGAAGGGAAGACTAATCCTAGACAGCATGTGATGATGTATGAATGGATGATGGATTAGGCTAGAGCAATTGACGCGACCAAGTGTAGATGCTTTCCAATTACTTTATCCGGAATTGCCACCATGTGGTTCACTCGACTTCCCCTATCTATATCCAGCTTTGACGAGTTGGCAATGAAATTTGTAGAACAGCTCAAGATACATGCCACTCGTCCCAAGGATGTGATGTACCTATCTAGTGTGATCTAGGGTCCAAGGGTGTCGTTGAAAGAGTACTTACAGATATTTCATGTTGCGGCTACTGAAGTTAGCAATCCTAACGACCACGCAATTCTGATGGTGGTAATGCGAGGTGTGGATCTGAATTCAGAGTTTGGAGATTGGTTGGCAGGAAATCCTCCAACAATGCTGGAGCGTTTCTATTCAAAGGCTCATCAATTCATAAGGAGGGAGGAATCTAGATGGAAAAGACGAGATAAGGCACCAGGTCCTATTCAGAAGACTATGAAAAGTAACATCGCCGTGAAACAATCCGGTGACAACTCGGGAAAGGTTCAAGTCAATGTCCAAAACGAGCCTGGGCAATCTAAAGGGTCCGGAGGAGGAAATCCCAGAAAGAAAAGAGAAGCAGGAAAATGGAAGCCGAGGATTTCGGCTTACAACGAATACACTCCACTAAATACATCATTAGAAAATGTAAATCTACAAACTTGTGACACTATCGAATATAAGAAACCTGCTCCGAAGCAGTCATCGGAGAAACAGATCCAGACAGGTAAATTTTGCAGATTACACGAAAGCTACGGCCACATTACAAATGAGTGTCGGCATTTGTAAGATATCAATGAGAAATTGATAAGGGAAGGGAAGCTATAACAGTTTGTGCGGGCACTGCAGTTGAGAGGTGCGGGCCCATCAAATCAAAATCATATCCCAAACCGGGCAAGATAGGAGGAACCCGCTCGTACCGGCGGGAGATTGGTAATAAATATAGTTAGTGGCGGTCCTCATCCAACAGACCAAAGCTGGAAGGAAGAGAAATCATACGCCAGATCCATTAGGCATCCTGATTTCGAATGTCGTAGTAATTTGGAAGATAGAGCCACGACCAAACGACGGAAAACGTTGACCGGCGACATCATGTTTCGAAATAGAGATGCTGATAGGGTTCGAGCCCCAACTACTGATCCACTGGTCATATCAGCTCAAGTAGGTCATGCTTGGATGAATAAGATTCTGGTTGACAGTGGAAGTTCCGTGAATATAATTTTTAAGCGAGCCTGTGACCAAATGGAGATGGAGGCCAAAGATTTGAAGCCTTGTCAACTCCATATTTATGGCTTCGACGGGAATGCAACCAGACCCATTGGGATGGTGGAAATGCTAGTAGAGTTGGGAACTAGAGAATGCGGGAGAGTCCTCCGGACGTTGCAATTTGTTGTACTGAACATAAACTCGTCATACAACGCTTTCTCGCGCCGACCGGCACTTGCTGAATTCAGGGCTATTATTGCCCCATGGTGTCAAATTTAAAATTCCCTACCGCCAATGGATTTGGAGTCATTTAAGGGGGTCAGGCTGACTTGAGAGTAGCCGTGTATCGAAGTCGAGTCCCCAATTGCACAATATCATGGTTCGATCCCGAACCTTCGAACTCGGTGATTTTGTCCACAAAAGAATCTACTCGGTACCTTTGCACACGAAACCAACGTGGAAAGGGCCATACGTGATTGAACAATAACTTGAAAATGGCACGTTTAAGCTAGCAACCGTTTGCGGTCCTACTTTGTCAAAAGCCTGCACCGGCGAGGATCTTCGCCACTGCTGCACATGACAGGCTTTATTTATTTAGTATATTAGTCATTCAAAATTTGTTTCTATATTCCGAAATTTGAATTTGTAATGAGGCAATTGAATTTACCATATTTTATTATTTCAACAATAAAATGCCATCTCTTCGAGCCAGAGCTATGATCAATTGAATATGTCATACAACTATCATAATGCATGAAGAGCTAAGTTCCATCGTACGGTGGGATTTGCTCAAAGAAAGAGTGACTGTGATACGACCGGCTACTCATTAAAAGAAACCCGAGCTTGGGGGCAAGCCATCACACTAGAGACTAAATTGGATTGATACGCGACAATCCTCTTACGAATTCCAGATTCGCTGAGTGCGAACTGGAGTACTCTGAGTCCTCTGAGTGCGTACTAGAATATAAACGACTCAAAAGCTCCAATTCTCCTGAGTGCGGACTGGAGTACTCTGAGTCCTCGGAGTGCGGACCAGAGTATAAACGACTTAAAATATCCAAGTCCCCTGAGTACGGACTAGAGTACTCTGAGTCCCCTGAGTGCGAACCAAAGTATAAACGACTTAAAATCTCTAAGTCCCTTGAGTGTGGACTGGAGTACTTTGAGTCCCCTGAGTGCAGACCAGAGTATAAACGACTTAAAATCTCCAAGTCCCCTGAGTGCAGACTGGAGTATTCTGAGTCCCCTGAGTGCGGACCAGAGTATAAATGACATAAAATCTCCAAGTCCTCTGAGTGCGAACTGGAGTACTCTGAGTCCCCTAAGTGCGGACCAGAGTACAAACGACTTAAAATCTCCAAGTCCCTTGAGTGCGGACTGGAGTACTCTGAGTCCCCTGAGTGTGAACCAGAGTATAAACGACTTAAAATCTCCAAGTCTACTGAGTGCGAACTGGAGTACTCTGAGTCCCCAAAGTGCGGACTAGAGTATAAATGACTCAAAATCTCCAAGTCCCCAGAGTGCGGACAGGAGTAGTCTGAGTCCTTTAAGTGCGGACCAGAGTATAAATGACTCAAAATCTCCAAGTCCCCTGAGTGCGGACCGGAGTACTCTAAGTTCCTTGAGTGCGGACTAGAGTATAAACGACTCAAAATCTCCAAGTCCCCTGAGTGCGGACTGGAGTACTCTGAGTCCCTTGAATGCAGACCAAAGTATAAATGATTCAAAATCTCCAAGTCCCCTGAGTGCGGACTGGAGTACTCTGAGTCCCTAGAGTGCGGACTAGAATATTAACGGCTTAAAATCCTCTAAGTCCCCGAAACGCAGACTAGAGTACAACTGACTGGAAGTCATCAAGTCCCCGGTGTACGGACTGAAAAATATTTTAAGTACTCGACGCATGGAATAGAGGATGTGTAATTTTAAAGAATCTCCGAGTAATGTGAAAATGAATTGGGAGTTTACGTAACTCGCGAGAGCTTGGGTTTCAACCACAACAATACAGAAAGCCGAACAGTAAAAGTCGTTTGAAAGACAAAAGAACTAAATTTTGTTTATTCATCCAAAATGAGGTTCTACTATAACTCCTTCAAACTCGGAGTCAAAAGTCTATTTACATTGACTACGAAAATAAATAAAAACAATTACATTATCTAAGCTAGCTCTCGTTGAACGAGTGTAACAGCTACTTCTTTGATTTCTTGGGTTTGTTTTCTTCCTTTGTTTTCTCAGGTGACTCTTCCCCCACGCGTTTTCGTTTGAGCGTTTTGCTTGAAGGGGAGGTAACAACCGAGGAAGAACGTGGAACCTCATGTGGCCTGGACCCACCAGGGAGGATGACCTTCAAAGGCTTGTTTAAAGGATCATCTAGATCCACGACTCGGGACTCGACTTTGATTTCAGTTGTCTTTTTCTTTTCCTCCGCCAGCTGCAACTTCATGCTCATTTTAGAAGCGTGTCTAGAGGCACTTGTGATTTCAATTTTATAACTTTCCGCGATAGGAGATGAAGTCTCAGACTTATCCTCATCGAGCGCCTCAATCACTTGAGCATCTGGACTTGGAGTCTCTCTCGCATGAGTAGCCTCGCTCGCTTTCTCCTTCTTCTCCTTGGCGTCACCACTCCTCGGAGTGGGCTCTGGGTCAGAGAGACCTACATAAGACAACAAGAGATAATGTTAGAATATAATGAACTCATGCCAAAAACAACAGCTCTTTGAACTTTAAGAAGAAAAGTTATTTACTAGTTTCTTGTTGGCTCTCAACCGTCCATGGAGTTTCACCCTCTGGAATGACAGGAATGAGAGATAGTATATGAATGCAAGGCCAGGGGCTTCCGGGTCATAACCGATGTGCTTTTCGAATGGATCAAGTGCCGGTCGACTGGCTAATTGAGTAGGAGGAGGAGCTGGAGACTCGATTACAGACGGACCGGCTATGACATCCTTTCCTTTCGATGAGGAGGAACTTTTGCAATAGAGGGCCTTCGTGTAGACAAGTCCGAAGGCTTGTTCCCCCTTTTTATCAAAGCCTCCTCATCAACCTCCTCGGTGCCCAGCTCTACTTTTCTAATCTTTATTGAAGTTTCCCATGCCTCTGCTAGAGATTCGAGGTAGCCCTCGCCAAGAAAAGTTAAGTCCCGATGCATGAGGACACGGGCGTTGTATTCTGCGATAAGCGGGTCGAATAAGCACTTGACCTCCTCCCTGCCAGCCTCAGTATCCACCTCAAGCTGAGAGTCAATCTCCGTGGATGCTATTCTTTTGCCCTCTTCACGGGCTTCATCCTTCAGCATCCCAACCTTAGGAGCTCGTCGTCGAGCTTTGCCTTCAGGAGTCGCGTAGCAACAATCTCGCCGCGATATCGCTGTGACTCTTCCTGGGTAGCAGTTTTTTCCTCTCTCTCTTTATGGAGTTGATCTTCCAACTCTTTGATTCGGAGGACAAATGCATCCCTTTCCTTCTGAATAGAATCTTTCTCTAAAGCTAGGGCCCCGTAGCGTTGGACCGCTTCGTCAATTTCTTTCTTATGTGTAGTTTCCAAATGATTGACGGCCTCTATGGTATCTTTAGCACTTTATTGGATGGCTTCGAGTTGAGACTTATACAAAGAGAGCTCTTCATCTTGAGCTTTGATAATGTCTTTATCATGAATGGCTTCAAGCTTTAGGCGATCGATTTCATGTTGACGCTCAATAGAGACTTCCAAGACTTTTTCGGCTAAATGGACAAATGCGTTATGTTGAATATAAACGTCGTTGTTACAAGCAATAGCGCTCTGTTTGACGTGTCCTGGAATGTGACGGATCGCTGGGAGAAACTTCAGACCATCGAAGCATATTTTGGGGAACTTAGCCTTGAGATCGGCTAGCCTCTCTGATATCGTCGGATCTGTTGTGGGAACAGGAGGTGATGGTTTTGAGAGTTCAGTCTTCTTATGGGGTTCCTGGGATTGCCGTATGCTGGATGAACCAAAGTGTTGATCACGGGAGGCATCAGATTGGGACCCCTTGTGGTTGTATTTCTCCCTACCTTGCTCCGAGTGAGAAGGAAGATTATAATGGTATGAAGGCTAATGATAAGTTTTCTTTCGAGATGATGAATCCCGAGAGTGATAATCCCTATCGCCGTCATCATCTCTATCCCGACGTCTTCAAAGTCCGAGTCCCGTCCATAGTGGTGAAAGATAGATGACCCGCGAAGTCGATCGAGTCCGTGTGTATGTCCTATATCACCTGCATAGAATTTGAATAACAACAAGTCTGTAAAGAATAGAGCTATGGCAGAAATTTAAGTGCAAGGTGAAGTGCATGTGTCCGTCTGTGTCGTAGTGTTTCCCCCCGACGAACCAGTTTCTTTATCTCCACTTATGGGAGTTTTTTCTCCCTGAGCATGGGATTGAGCGCCTGCATCGCCTCTTATAGGCGAATGAAGTTTAAGCACTTCTGGATAATTGAACTTGTAGTTAAGCAAATCGTCGGGAATAGTAAGGTCCGACAGGCCTTTCAATGAACTCTCTAAGCGTTGAGGAGAAAGCTTTCTCTCCACCGGTGTGATTGTGACTTTAGAAGTACCACCCGTTGTCTTCTTCCTAAGTTTGTAGGTCAAGTTTTTGTTTCCCTTCGCAGGGGGAGGCGTAACTTCGATATCGTGCACCTCGACTACGGCTCCCGAGCAGGCCAACATTCTCGCCATGTACTTCGGGCATTTCAGCTTCTTTAATCTCCCCCTCCTCAGATATGTCAAGGGTGTCACGTGCTGAGGGCCCAGCTTGCCTTTTACCTTTACCCGAGGCAAATGCAGTTATGGTGACACCTTGAGGAAGGCTAATCCGACGACCTGCCGCCAA
This sequence comes from Allium cepa, assembly GCA_030765085.1. Lineage (NCBI taxonomy): Eukaryota > Viridiplantae > Streptophyta > Magnoliopsida > Asparagales > Amaryllidaceae > Allium > Allium cepa. The sequence goes on from CM060940.1 coordinate 328,835,076, forward strand.
CAGCCTAAACTTCTAGGGCGACTCGTTCGAAATAAGAGACCTAATGTCCTGGTCTCCTACAGGGATAGCTCGAATAGCCTCGACAGCTTCAGAATACCCGGAGCCTTCGAGACGTGGGCCGGTACCTGAAAAAGTAGATAAAGAGTTAGAAAGGTGCAAATTCTGCCAAATGAAAGTATCGATTCAGAAAAGAAACTTACTTCCTTCTACCCATCTCCTTGCGAAGCTAGGGGAGCAGCGCACATAAAACACTCTTGCTTTACTGGGCGAATTTTCTACACGCCCTGATCAGAATTTTACACTTATTGTGTGGTTTGAGCAATACAAAAGATGGGTTGTCCGATCGTCTCTTAAACCGATAAATATAACGGATATCGCTAGGAGTCGGGAGCCTGAAGAGGATGCTCATAAAGAGAATGCATGTTTCGTATATGAATGCATGACTGTTTGGATGTAGTTGCGATGAAGCGATCTCAATATACTATAACAGATCGCGGAGGAAGGAGTTGGCACGCTACCAACCCAACACATAAATCTGTTGCTGGCTGTGTATCCGACTGGGGGCAGGTGAGGATGATCTTGCCTTGATGGAACCAACATATCATCGAAAGGAATCCCCTATGCCGAGCATATGCGTCGAAGAGCGCTTTCGTTGATTCTCGAGGCTTGAGAATCAATCGGATCATCTAAAAAGATCGCTGCATGCAGGGCATCAGGAGCCAAGTCAACGGATAAGATCGTATGGGTTGACATGTCTTAAACAGGAGTAGTCGAAGGATTTGAAGTCGCAACTACTTCTTGTTGAGAAGATGGCTCGGGTCTGTCCGAGATCGTGGTAGAACTTGATTTCCTAGACATCTCTAATGTGCATAGAATCTGATGAAATACCTGTTTGAACTACACTTGAAAAATAATCGACATTAGACTTAACGACAAAAATACTCCCCCCGTGATGTGTGTGAACTAGTGCTATCATTCAAATATAAGTGTCAAGAAATTAAAAGTCACAAGTTGATGAAATAAAGTTAGGCTTTGAGCTATCATTCTTCGAAGACCATCATCGCTGACCGTCTGCGAGAGCTTGTCGTAAGATGATTTATGTTTTGTACTCGACATCGACACTGTATGTTAAAGGTTATTATCCGTTTTAATCAAGTTAAATTCAGGTTTGTAGTTGTCAAAACAGAGGAGTTATCAGTCTGGATTGTCCGATATGTTTAATTGCTTAAGTCCTTGTACTTGTTCACTGTCATATGTTCGAGCATAAAAAATAGGTTGAGTCAGCTATGCATTATGTTCGACTAGTGTTGTTGTTGTACACCACTCTCCTACCATCCATCATTACCGTTCGTCATGCGGCAAGACATGCCGAACCGCAATCATGCCGGACCGCAGACATGCCGAGCCGTATCGCTCGGCACTTTGCCCTCAACGCCAATTTGCTTCCTACACATCCTCTCTACCGCTCGGCATAGATGAGTCATCTAACAAGTCATGCCGAGTCGCCTTGTTCGGCACTCTGCCCATCTCCCACTTTTCTCTTGCACTCCCGCTAATACCGTTAAGCATAGGGGGTCATGCCGAGCCGTAGCTATGTCAAACCACATCGCTCGGCACACTAAACCCAACCTCAACTTTACTTCTACACACCCTCACATTGTTCGGCATGAGGAAGTCATGCCAAGCCACATCCATGTGTCTTCTTCCAACTCCTTTCTTCAGACAAATTAAAAATCTTCCTAAATGGTCAGTCGACCACTACTTCAACTTGCACGCCACCCTCGACCAACATTAATTAACCTCACCAATTCCTACTAGGCCGACATCTTCTTCTTCTTCCTCCCCATCTAATCCTAAGGCACGTCTAAAACTTCGAATCCTCCTTCCTTATCTACGTGACTTCCATTATTCATGGGTTATAGGAAGGTCGTAGATTCAAGTCTCATCTAAAAGCTCTATTCGGAGAGAGTCAAGTGAATGAAGAGTTCATACGTAGAAGAAGGGCTTGAGGTCTAATGGGGTGCTTGATTTAGAAGTGGAGTCCTCTCGGATTTGTTATTGAAGGCAGTCGAGATGTAACATGTGGAACTCGGGATTCGAAAAGGAGATTGAGGTGTTGGCAAAAATCTGGAAGGAGGTATGTTCGTAAGAATGTTAAAGCGGAGGTAAAAGGTAAAAAGGGAAGAAGAAGGGAAGTACTAACTTTTATAGTAGAAAGGAAAGAAGGTGAAGAGATAAGTAACCGATAGAACCAGTCAAGACACCTCGGTCGTTCGGCATCAACATGTCGTTCGGCATTGAGGGGTCGTTCGACATCGCTATGTCGTTCGACATCGAGACCTCGTTTGGCATCAAGGCCTCGTTCGGCATTCAGGGGATCACTATAGAGAGGACATAATAAGGGCTTAAAGAAAAGTACGGAGTGCTCATGGTTCAAAGCGCATCATGTTCATCCACATAATTCACTTTGGGGGCCATGTGTTACCCGATGGCTTGACTAGGTAATAAGAGGCTCGACGTAAAAGGGTCGCTCAACATAGAGCACCATTCGGCATTAAGAGGTCGCTCGGCATATGGCCTCGTTCGGCGCACCTTTCCTCGCTCGGTATATGAGCATCGTTCGGCATGGAGCCTCGTTCGGCATGGAAGGGTCGTTCGACATAACAAGGTCCTTCGGCATTTCACATCGCTCGGCATAGAAAAGTCGTTTGACATTTCACATCGCTCGGCATAGCAAGGTCGTTCGGCATTTCACCTTGCTCGGCATAGCAAGGTCGATCGACATTTCACCTCGTTCGGCATGACCCTCGTTCGGCATAAGCCTCATTCGGCATAAAGCCTCGTTCGGCATCTCCCCTCGTCCGACATCAAGTCTCGGGTGGCACAGGTCTAGTTCGGCCTACACTATTCACTCAACACACTGTCTCGATCGGCATGCAGATACCATTCGGCATATCTTCCTCGATAGGCATACGAATGCCGTTCGACCTGGATATGTGGTTTGGCTATCGTTCGACATTTGTGTCTCGGCGTACAAAAGTCACTTACTACGGGCTGAGGTATCTTACTCCTAGGCCCATTAGGGAAGTCCAACCCCTCTTCGTCTATAAGTAGAAGGGCAGGGGCTTAGTGAAAGGGACCTTTTTTCGAGAACACTGGGGAGACTCTGCCGCATTCAAGACTCATTCTTTTTACTTAGCATTTGTATTCAAGTAGTTGGTGTACGGATTGTATCCGCGATCAATTGTTGAGCAAAGCAATAAAGATTAACTTCAAAGTGGACGTAGGCAGTTGCACCGAACCACTATAAATCAGGTGTTCCTGTCTTTGCATTTAATTTAGCATATAATTCTCTGTTTTAATTTACTTTCTTCATTAATTTCTCTACATAATCTTTCTCAAGGGTGTTAGTGACCAATTTTGGTGCTAACAGGTTTTTATTTCAAAAATCACTTCAACCAATTTACTTGAGTTCAAATTTATTTTATAAATCAAGTTTGGTTTTTTATTTCGTTTCCAAAATATCTAAATCTTTTTATTTTGGATTATATATTTCTAACTTTTTAAATTTTATAAGTCACACAACTATTTTTTTTCACATTTCCATTAGTTGCATACCCGAATATATTCACATTTTATTTTTAACTCGAGACTGTATATTTATTTATAGCCCAAATATATTTTTATTCAATTTATTTCAATTTTTATAAGCTATTTCAATTTATTTATTCACAATTTTAGATTTTCACTCAAGTTTTATTTCATTCAAGATTTATGCCATATGGTTTTTATAATATTCCACAATTCAAAATTTATATTTACTTCAATTCGACATTATTTCTAATCCAATTCAAATTTTATAACTTATAGTTATACAGTCGCCTTATAATTCACATTTACATATTTCAATTCAATTCTATATAACTCAAATCCAATTCACCTTTTTATTTAAATTTAATCAAGTAAAAATTTAATTCCAATTTCAAATCACAATTGATTGAGTTTTCTAAAATTTAATTCGTTCAACATAGCTTAAGTCGAATTCCATTCTATTTTATATCTCAATCCAATTTTATTTTCAATTTAATTCAAATTCAGCTCAATTTTACTTAGCTTAAATTAAATTCATCCATTTTAACCATCTCAGGTTAGAATTTAATCTGAAATCCAATTTCCATACTTTCCTTCTTTAGAATCATTTTCAATTTATAAGTTTATAACTTATTTTCCAATGATCTCTAAATGATTCAAATAAGGATTTCAGGATTTAAACACCCTGTATATATTTCAAATCATTTTGAAATCGCAAACATCCCAAATCACACATTCTAAATTTAAACCAACCCTGGTTTTTATCACAAAAAGAATTCCCTTGGAATTTCTAAACAACGTTTGTTTTTCTAACAAAATCTCCAAATCAATTATTTCGGTAGCAACCCGTCACTTAGAAACTCGAAAATTAATACCGATGATGAGGCCGTCATCATCAGAATTATTTTCGAGCGACTAAAGTGAGTTCAGTGCTATATCACTTCCAAAAATCCATTTAAAACCATTTCCTTTCAAAAATATTCGAAGTTAATACTCTTATTATTATTTTTCCACACCACTTTGAAAAACATTTTTTTTCAAAATTTCCGAGATTTTATATTCCCAGATTCTTGTTTTGAACCCCATTTTCAATTGTAATCCATTTGTATAATTTATACTTATACAAATTTTCTTTTGGTTATATGGACCATTTCCAATTTTATAATCTTGTTTGATTATAATATTATCATCCAAACACCCCAGTTATACATAATAATTTCGAAAAAATATTTCTTTTATATCAAAATATATTTTTTGGTAAAATTATTTCATTTACCCACTTTTGAAAACAATACTGTGTCGGTTTGCCTATTTTAAGAGTTTAGATATCCCTATCGATACAGTTGTCCAGACTGTACCGACCGAAATTTATAAACACTCAACCGATAAGTTAACACAATATAAAACAATTTATATTCACTAACAAATACGCGCTCATATCTATTAATACACTCAAACTTATTCTAGAGTGCTACTGACTCTATCTTTAATGAGTAATTTCCACCGAAGCCAAGGTTCTCGCTTAACCTTCAACTCTGATAACAAATGTAACGAACGGGGATTTTCGACCCTTGAAATCAACATTAATACGTCCACCGTATAAATTGCCGAGCAGTCGAGTGTTGGAAATACCAGTTCGTTAGGGGTAAAGAAAAAAAGGTAGAAGAAGAAAAATAGAAAACACAACGCATAATCTCACAATCGCAACGGAACAAAATATAATATATAACAACATATTTTTATACAAAAGAATCTCTAACTGTTTAATACTTACAATCATCAGAGTACACAATCATTACATCAATCTCGATAGTTATAAAAACTTGTCCTTATACACAAAAATATTCAAGTACATGATATATTCCGAACTCCTCCAGCTCGTCTCCTGGGCTCCATAGCATTTTAACCTGAATCTGTAAGTATTATAATAAAATAACACCTGAGTCAGTCTGGAAAACCAGCGTGAGAAAACACACTCAAATTTGGATTACTAACTTTTCAAAATCCTTTGAAAACAAAGGTATCTCGTAAGACCACGTTACAAATAAACACAATGTGTTTTTACCTTACGATAACCAAAACAATTTTTATCAAAATCATCTGATATTGTAATAGTGCCTATAGAAAGTAAATAGAAAATAGCCGAAATGCTTGCATCTCACGTTTCAGCATAGTAGGACACAATCAAAATCGTACAATGCTTATTGAGGAATGGATTCCAACGAATGACTAGGCCATTGGGGTACCGCCCACCACAGTACGCCTCTAGAATAATGTACCGAGGACCACACTGGGATCCCCTGCTACACAAGACCGTCCTACCCCTAACCTGGATAGATCGAATATGTTATCACCCCGGGTGTTCCCACCATTACCGTCAACCGCTCCTTCCATGCATAACCATATCCATAATATAAAGGTTTCCGAGGACATCCAGAAAGGTGATAACATACCCTACTTAGGTACGACCCACTTAGCCTTGCTGCACCTCCTCTGTTTTAGTCATTCCCCGGTTGATGAGGCTCTAGGCTAAGCATTACCTTTCAAGTACAAAAATTTACTTAGAATGCTCATCGTCCTCCAATGACGATGTTCTGATAGCATTCGTCCATACAGGTTGCCCTGGGTCTGGAAAAACCGAATCACCATCTTCGTCATCTTCACGGTATTTATTCGTAACGTTCAAACCAGATCAAAGTGGTTTCGGATAATTCAATCCGATCTGATCTCTTCGAAACAATTAGCGCAATTGGCCAAAATTGATAGTCGGTTATTTAACTATCAATAAACATCCAAAAGCAGACATCAGGTCCTATTCCAACTTTTCCAAAGTTTATTCCAAAATTACTTTATGAGAAACTCTTCCCATACCTCAACATTTTGAAAATAGTTTTCAAATTCTTTTTTTCTTCAATGGAATATTCTACCCCTTTCCAATACTTAGAATATTTTTTCCCACTTCATTTTATATTCAACACTTAGAAAATATTCCTTTTATTTCCTGTTTCTTTTCTCAAAATCATTTACAATTTTAATTTGTAAATTCCTTGACTAGTGTATAACTAATTCTATAAATTCCGGAATTATTTAACTAATTTCCTCAATGATCCCAAAGCCAATATTACTTGCTTATAAACTCAATTTTCCCTTTGTGCTCTTTTATGAATTCTATTTCACTTTTTGGAAGTTCTCTTTTACTTTACTGCTCTGGAATTTTTCTAACTTTCCTTCAAAATTTACTTTAAGGATTTTCTTATAACTCCCACATGCTGAATAACCCATTTGCAGACTTCCGAGAAGTTTTATAAATAAATTTAAAACATTTCAAAACTCTGTGTGTGTGTGTATATATGTAAAAATAATAAGTATTTAAAAGAATAATAATTTATTTTCAAGGCGTGTTCAAATAATTATTTAAAATATTTAAATACTCTTCATAACATCATTTTTCCAAAGCAAGTTTAAAATCTAGGATTTATTAAATAACTAGTAGGCATTTGAGAAATTAGCCTCTGATGTACTTAAATACTAACTGACTTAATTTACATAGTTTAATAAATAAAATTTTCCCTTTTTAAAATTTTAAACTTAATTTATTAATAAATATATTTTTGAAACCCAATAACCAATTTTTAAATTTATAAAACCCTCTCGGTTTCTATCACATCACTTCTTTTTCGATTTCATTAACCGTTTTCTCCTCAAAAATAGTATCCACTATTTTTTCTCTTACCCTATTTCCATATTTAAATATAAATTCTCTCTGCAAATTTATATTTCGATTCATCACGAGATAACATATTTTTTCTTTATTTATTTATAAACATCGTTTATAAATTTTTATAACTCCTTTGAGTTTCACTAAAATAATCTCATTTATAAATTCCATTTTTGTAAATTCAATTTCTTATAAATTTCATTTATCTCTGCTAATCTATTTTAAACTTCGATTTCAACTTCTTTCTATATGTCCTGAATATCATTTTTAAAATCCATTCTTTAAAATTTTGCTTTATACAATTTATTTTTAATTTTTTTTAAATATTTTTCCCGCATATTTAATACGATAAAAATCCATTATTGCTTATTAAAATCTGTCTCTTTTAAATAATCCGAATTTCGATATACAAATTTTTATACCAAAAATCTCTTTTTAGTTCCAGAAAATTTAAAATAATATTTATGGTGTTTAATATACCCAAAATTAATCTCCATGCCATTATAACCTTTAAAAATTTACAACAAACATTAATCCAACATATTATAAATATGAGAAATACTAATATTTTTGAGGAATCCGGTTGGATCCCTCTAACCTGTTTTTCTTGCATCCACGGATGTTAGATAACAATAAAAGTACCAATCCCACTTCGAGGGAGATATCGTGGTATATAGGGTCATCCGCTCTTATGCGGGGCGCATAGGATCTCGTCTGCTATAATATGCGGGGCGCATAGGGTCTCGTCTGCTATAATATGCGGGAATATCACTCCAATACTAATATATATACTACTATATATATAGTCAGCCATAGATAATTATAAATTTATCGATCAAACATCCATTGATTTAAATTTAAACATTTAAATTTAAATATGGTAATCCAAATGAGCGAGAAATTCTCACCTTGATTTTTGAGTTTGTTAACCGTTCCGATTTAAATTCTTTCGCTCAGAATTCACAGCTTCAAATTCCTATACGGTTGATTCCATTTGGTATAACCTTGTATAAGAAAATTCCAAATAATATAAATTAACAATTTCATTTTTTAATTTAATTTAATCAACTAGTTATTTAATTCAAACTAATTTCTTATCGATGACCTTTTTTCTCTTAATAAGTTTAACATGATGAACATTAATTAAAGTGCTGCTAAATTAAATTACCTCTGATCAAAGCCATCGTAGCCTCCCAAGCTCGAAAAACCCAGGCTCTCTCACCGCACACGATAACCAAGGCTGAACAGACCACGATCGCCAATCAAAACGTCGCTGAGCAAACCTGAACTCATCTCCACCTTTACCACGACTATTGGAGAAGCCACAATCTCAATCCCCTGTCACTACTATAGCAAAAACCATCACCGCCCTTTTGTCCTTCGCCCGACATCACTATAGAAAGCCACGACGTCATCCACTCATATGAAAACATCGCATCGTGGTCGACATCGCCCTCTTTTACCTCGGATTCGCATATCTCCCTGCGCAGCCTCCTCGTCCCCATATGCATGCTCATGCGATTGAAGTCATCGCAACTTCTTCGATCTCGTATTTTTTTTTACATGAACGAATTGATTCGTTCTTTCTTTCTCTTTGAAATCGATTTCGGTTTCATTTTATTTATCTTTTCTCTGTCGACTGCATGGGGACATGAAAGTGAAGGAGAGGAATTCGATTTTTGAAATTCATATTGTTGCAGCCATTATTTATTTTTATTTTGAAGAACGAGAGGTGAAGATAGGTACGCTGTTTTAAAATGAGGAAAAGATGGTAGCGTGCTTTGTTTCACTAATTTCGATTGAAAGGAGGATAATGAAAGATAGACGTGATTTAAAGAAGAAGAAGAGGAATCTAGATGTTGACTCTAATTTGATAATATATGTATATGTGTGTGTACATATATATATATATATTCTAAATATCTCATATTGCATAATATGAAATTTCGAACCCCTACGAAGATGTGCCACTAGGCGTTCATAATGTTATACGCCTATTTCGAATGCAATGGAAAAGGTTTCGAGTTCTAATTCGATCGTATGGAGAAGATGGCTTTTTGGACCCAATCATTATATTAATTTTTGGATATTAAATTCAATGTATTTCTATCTCATACGATCAAACGATAACTCCAAACACTACAAAATTTGAAATCCGATAATAATACAATATTACGGATCCAATGGAACTTGTTTCGTCGAATTCCGAGATTGTGCCTTGGAAGGCTATTTTAAATGTCATTTTGAACAAACTATTTTTAAAATTGAACAAATCATTTTTAAATTCAATTTTAAAACTTTTATTGTCTTCATTATTATTAATATAAATTTTAAAAGCCTTTAAATAATTTTTATTGGGCTTAAAACCCAAGGTACAATAATTTTATCAATATTCAATTGTAAACTTCAATAATTAAGTTATCCAATAAATCGCTATATTTAAATTTTGAATCTATTTTATAAATAAACCCAATTCTTCATATTCAAAATCAATCTATAATTCAAATTCAATATTTAAAAGCATTTATTGTGCTTCTACATCCACAATGGTTAAAATATTTCAAAATTATATAATATGATGATATGCAAAACAATTGAATAGATTCTGGATTACCCATCTCCATTCAATTTAGACTATCTGTCTCAATTATAGTTTTTAGGATTACTGTTGACCTATTAGTTTTCATGGGTTGACTAATAACCGGTTAAATATTTAAGGACTCCCTGTCCAATTACATATTTTTCATGGGATCATTATGAACCTATTGGTAACTCCAATATTGCTCTTATCCTAATTTTCATGGGTTGACTAGAAACCTATTGGTAACCCCAATATCCTTTCCTTTTTTCATAGTTTTCATCGGTTGACTAGGAACCTATTGACATCTGTTAATATTTCATCTGTATATAGTTTTCATGGGCTAGCTACAAACCTACTAGCCCTGCAAGTATCCAATCATTGTTTTCATGGGATTACTATGAACCTGTCTATCTGACATCTTCCTTTACGTATAGTTTTCATAGGCTAACTATGAACCTGTCTATTTGACATCCTCTCTTATACATAGTTTTCATGTGCTAACTATGAATCTATTGACCCCTGACAATATCATACAGTTTTCACGGGCTTATTGTGAACCTATTGGCCCTTGCCAATATCTATTCTTTATATTTTAGCATCCTATATTCTGGTCTTCCCGACCTCCTGGATGCACTTGTACTCATTCAGGAGTATGTTGAATTTATATTCACTACTGGGTTAACCTAACTGGTTCTCCTATCCTTTATCCCTAAAATGCAGTTATGGGTCTATTATAAAGTGAATATATTCATATTAGAAGAAGCAATATAACAACATAACAATACCACTCATGTGGTTTTATAAAACTTGGTTAATCCCTTTAGCCTGTTACTTTATCAAAGATAGCTTCTTCTTAAAACCATTGCAAAAACTTCTTTAATATCACAGTGAGTTTTTCCTTTTAAAAATAGAGTTTAGGTCATAAAACCTTTCGATACCTTCGAAAGCTAGGTTTTGACTTCATAGGACGACCTCCTTCGAAATCTATTATAATCATTAGTCTCCTGCCTTATAATACTTTAAATTCTACCTTTTGAAACCTTTCAAATATAATAATGTATTAGCATTTAATTTTAGAAGCTTTAGCTTCGAAACCAGTTGAAAGTACCTCTTTCATCACCATTGGAAGTAACCCTTCCAAAAACATTGAAAGTGCCCCTTTCGAAAGCACTGGGTTTATACTTAAAACGTTATTTGGGTCAAAGTGAATTTTATCCAAAGCATTTATTTCAAAACCATCCTTTATCTTATAAAAATATTGAGGAAAACTTGATGGCATCGGCACCATCCCTTCCGAAAGCATAAAAGATCTGGGTAAAACATTGGAAGGTTGGAGTCGAAACCCCTTTCAAAACCATCACCTTCGAAACCCCTAACCCTTTTCGAAAGCTTTAGTAAGTGGCTTGAACTTATAAAACAAATCACCTTTCGACGGCATTGATATCTTCAATACCATCGGAAGGTTATAGAACAATAGTAGGGTATCGACTAGGTTGGAACTCCTTCTTTCAAAACATTCTGTTATAGGTAAAGAACCCAGTCAAAAGAAATTATAAGTTAATGGCAATCCTTTCGAAACCCTTCAAAAATTCCTTCGAAGCCTTATGCTTTGATCCTATCGAAGGCTTAAAACAAAACATAGGCGGCGCTTTTCTTTTAAAAACAAACTAAGGTTTCGACACCTTCGAAAGTTATGCTTTCGATACCCTATCTTCTGCTTATCTCCATTCCACAACGTACCAACATAGTGATACCTTGTGTATTTGTGACGACCCACATTTTGGAAGGTTTAAATCGACAATAATCCACACATGTTCGACTTAAACAATTCGGAACGTAGATAATCAATGGGGTTGAATAAGAAAAATAAGAAGAAATGAAAAAAAACAAACACAGAATCTCATAGTGGAATGATAAAATATAATAATCATGTAAACAAATTCATATAACTGTTTATCATACATTTGATTATATTTTATACACGTTTATCAGAGTTATAAATATAACAACAAGGTGAAATAATCAATGTAGTAGAATAGCACGATACAGAGTATAATATTTACCAAAACTCGCTCTCCTTCCTCCAAAGAATGGTCTTCCATATACTAAAAAAACTTAGGACTGACTCGAGCATAATGGAAAAAAACAAAACATTCGAGTCAGGACAAAAATACTCTTATGCAAGTCAAATCAATAACGCAATTATGGGTGCAACAACTTAAGAGATTTTACGGGATTTTCCATCTCCTAAGGATCCTTTAAACTATTTATATATAATAGTTTACGCTATAATAGATAATATCTATCAGTAAAATAAATATCAAAATAGCGTTAAGGCTTTACATTGATCCACCTTAACGCATTTACAGTTTAAACATAAATCGTAATGGGCTCGTATAGGGATAAATAGGACAAGGCATGTGAGGCAATGCTCAAGGTAGGATTCCACCAGTTTACCCTTTCTGGCTGGTCGTAACCCATCCGTGGCCGACCGCTACAATTAATCCAAACGACAAATAAGGTGCACCCACCGAGTCCAAAACCACAATAGTAATACGAGGGATCAACGTTGCTAGAGGTAGCTAACCTCAACGGCCACACATAGGCTCATGTTTTAGTCATTTTAATTATGACACGAATGTCAAGGCTATCTATCATCGTTCTCTTACTTCATTTCAGTAAATGTCGCCAATTCAACCACTACATTATGGATATCATCCACCGCATACAGGTTGTCAAAGTGGTTCCAATATTGAAAGAGAGTATTTCAATTAGAGGCCCCGATCACTTTAACAACTAATCGTCATTTTACACACCGGTTGGTTCTTTTACATTTTGAAAACAATTTGCACCTGATATCAAAATATCATATTCGTTTCAAAATCAAATCCATTCCGAAATCATCATATATTCATTTTAAATCAAATCCTTTTTGAAATTATCCTGCATTCAAAATTTTCAATTTTTGTCCGATAAATCAATTTCACTTACAAATTTGATTCGAATTCAATTTAGGTTAAGATCTTCACTTTAACCTAGTTCGTATTTAAATCCAAGATTTAAATATAAACAATTTACCCTTTAACTAGTTTGAATTTTAGAAAATAGCTTAAATAGTTTAAAATAGTTTAAAATAGCTTAATAGAAATAATTGTTAGTCCGTGAGATGATGGTTTTGATGAAAACAACCTTAGAATATATTATAAAATATAAATACTAACATTATAAGTTTAGATATATATGTACATGCAGGATTTTACCATGCAGGTAACAAGAATGAAGACTGTACAGTATAGAGATTCAAGATATCAAGATTGAAGACTCGTGAGTATCAAGATTATTAAGAGTTCAAGAATTCAAGTAATTTATTCTTTAATTAGAAATTTTGTTAAAACTCATAGAAAAGCACTGGCATCTTAAAATCCAATTTATTCGTGGAATGGAATCCACTTCGAGCCTGTTAAAGGAATGGAACCCTAAGTAGGATGGAATCTACGAAAAATCTAATGGAACATTGTTTTGTATCCGCTAACCTTTTATTCAAAATGATTTTTCAAAATTATATCTCGTTTTCAAAATGATTTCAAAACCTCCCTTTTAAAGCATCAAAAACATCTATCTTGATTTTAATAATTTTAGCTTCAAAATCATCTTTAATTTCAAAGTCAAATTACTCCTGATTTTAAACTATCTTTTAATATAATATATTTAATTTTTAAATATGTATACTTAACTTTAAATATAAAATTATAGCTAAATTCTATATATATTATTCTCTATATTTACTTACGAATTTTAACTATAGGCAAGTATATTTATAAAGTTTTAAATAGTTTTAATATAAGATAAAGGTTATTTTCAAAGAAAATCGAATTATCAAAAAATGCTTTGGGATGTTGACATACTCATGGCGACCATGTCGACATGGTGTCAGCTGAGTTTAAAATTTAAATTTCAAAAGAAGTGTCTATTCGTCATAACTCTTCACAAATGGACATGACTGTTGTTCTTCTATAAATAGGGGTCAGTTTCAACGAATTTTACATCATATTTTCTGGTTTTTCACTCCTCTTCTTCTTCCACTTTTCTTAATACATATTCTTACGATTACTCTACCAAAATCAACATTGAATCGAACTTGATCATTCGTAATTTGATTCTCTATCACTCTCTCAACAAGATCCTCAGTACTATTCAGAGTTATAGGCTTTTTGTAATCAACTTAGCGAGAAAAGGTGTGATTGTAGCCTTGAATATCAATCAAGCGAGATAAGGTGTGATTGTAGCCTTGGAAAATCAATTGAGTGAACTTGTTGCCTATAAAATCAAGTGGGTGAACTTGTGGCCCGGAAAATCAAGTATCTCTACCCATAGGATTGTGATTCTGGAGGGTGTACCTCGTAGCCTTGAAATCGAGGGTGTAATTGTAAAAGATTGCTTTTGAAAAGAAATTCGTACTTGTGTGCGGGACTGGACATAGGGTAACTCCGAACCAGTATAAAATCCGGTATGTTCTTTCCTTTACTGCTTTTTATTTTATTTCTTCATCAGTGTTTGTTTCTGTGATCAAATCTATATCTGTATATTGTATACATCTGTGTATAAATCAACATAAACTCAAAAAGATTTAGCAATTCTTTATAAACACTATTCACCCCCTCTAGTGTTAACTCTAGCCTTAAGATCCATATTCCGCATTTCTCACAATTGGTTTCAGAGCAAGGTTTTCAAAGTTTCATAATCTGATTTTTGAAAAGTATTCAAATGGCTACCAACACTGGTACTGTTACTAACACTAGTATTCCTGTCACTAGTTCATTCGTAGAAGGTCAGTCTACTGTCAGACCATCACTTTTTAATGGCAGTAACTATGCATATTGGGCATGCAGGATGAAAATATATTTACAACCTATAGGATTAGATACTTGGAATATTACACAAACTGAATATTCTGAACCCACAACTGATTTTGCACAGTGGACTGCTGAGAAATAGACTGTTGCACAAAATAATTCTAAGGCAATGAATATTTTATTTTGTTCACTAGATAGAAATGAATTCAATAGAGTGTCAGTTTGTAAGTCTGCATATGAAATATGGAAAACTTTGCAAGTTACTCATGAAGGAACAAGCAAAGTTAAACAGACCAAAATTTCCATGCTCACAAATCAGTTTCAATTATTTAAAATGAATCCTAATGAGTCTATTTCAGATATGTATAGTAGATTTCTGCATTCTCTAATATCTTTGGGAAAGGAATTTTCTAAAGAAGATCAAGTCAGAAAGATTTTAAATTCTCTTACTCCAAAATAGGATCAAAAGACACTTGCTATCGAAGAGGCAAATGACATCAGTACTTTAAAGATAGAAGAATTAATTAGAAATCTAATGTTGTATGAAGTTCAAATGATCGGGAGAAGAGAAAGCAAAACATCTGAAAACAAATCAATGACATTCAATGCATTGACTGATGGATCAGATTCAAACAGCGATAATGATGAAGAGAGCCTTGATGACCAGAAATTTTAGGAAATTCCTAAAATACAGAAAGATGAATAATATCAAGAGAAACGACTATTAGAACTCTGGAAATCAGAATATAGTGCGAAACAATGTCAAATGTTTCAACTATGATGAACCAGGCCACATCAAAAGAGACTGTCCATATCCAGATAGGCAAAATCCTCCTATGAACAATGATCCAGCAAAGAAACGGAAGCGTGCATTTACTGCTACTCTAGATGACTCAGACTCATCCTCAAGTGATGATGATCAGAAGATAGATAATTCGAATTTGTGTTTCACAGCAGTTCACGACTCCGACGAATTCAGAGAAACGGACTCAGAAAAAGGTACACGTTTACAGTACAGCTGGTTGAAATTGCTTGTTTAGAATTAGATGCTTGATTGATTGATTTTGAATTGGTCTTTTATTTGAATTTTTATTTTTTTTACTATTATTTCATTATTATTTCTATTGTTATTTTATTATTATTTTTTGATATATTATGGAATATATTATAATTCTAATAATATTCCATATACATATAGACATTAAAAATAATAGAGTATATATATATATATATTAGAGAACTTAGGAAAAATAATTCATGAAAATTCACTGGCACATGTCGACATGGTCCCTATCATGATGTCGACATGGGTACCAGAATTTGAATTTCAAAATTTGAATTCAAATGTTTGAATTTTCCTCCATCTTTTCACTTCATTCAATTCTCTGAAAAGCTATCTTTTGACCAGAGAATATGTCCTTTGAGAATATATTTATTCACTATCAGTTATCATATCTTTTCACTCTCATTTTCGAATTCAAACTCTCTCTTCATAACTTCAAGCTCTCTACTCTCTAGTTTATTGGCTTCTTCAAGCAACCCCTCCACCATAAGAATTTCTAGAAAAATAAAAGAGCAACTATTCAATGACCCGGAGGCAATAAAAGCATACATCAATTGTGCTAATTATGCCAAAGGCCGTCCTGGAAAGTTCGCTATTTTTCACGATTTCTCTTCTTATGAACTTGATTCTCTTTTTGCAAACATTGGAGTTCTTAGTCTTATCAATGCTTCTCAAAATGATTTTGTTTGCTATCCAAATCTTGTCAAAATTTTCTATGCTAATTTAAACCGTCGATTTTATCATGGAAATGAGGATGAAATTTGGAGTAGTGTCATAGGCAGTAGAATTGTTTTGAATTGTGATCTTTTAGGTAACATTCTCAATTGCAAGTGTACGGGAATGGATCTTTTTAATTTTAAAATCGACGAAAATGATCGTGAGACATTTCATCACATTTTCGAAGGGAATGATAATTTTGAATTCAAAAATCAAAATTTTCGACCAAAGGCAAGAATTGTCAATCTTCTTTTGCAACATACTTTAACCCCAAGATCGGGGAATTTTAACAATCCTACTTCAAAAGTTTGCAAAGCACCTTTTTTTTATTTTTGGAAATTATGACATAAATTGGGCGTAAGTTATTTTGGATGAACTTCGTCCTAAAAAGCTTGAAATGGGTGAGAATACTTTGTATCAAGGAATTTATCTCACTCGGATTTTTAACTATTTTGGAGTGGATTTCAAAGGCGAAGAGTTTGTTCCTAGAAAAGTTTTCAATCATTCCAACATTTCTCTTATGAAAATTCCATTTGTTTTTCAACCTTATGAGACCCTTACCGAAAAGGAAGAGCGTTTGGCTCATGAGGAAATGGAAGAAGAGGTAGAGTAATAAGAAGAAGAAGGGGATGAAATGGAAATTGAAGAAGAAGAAGATGAAACCTCTTTGGAAAGCATCGACTATCCTCCTAATCCATCCACCAAAACCCTTCTCAAAAGCCAAAAGACGATTGTTGAGAATCAACGGATTCTTAAACGATCCGTTAGCAAGAAGTTGGACAAAATTTCATCCAAGATGAACAAGTTCATTTCCAATGTTAGCAAGAAACTTGGACTTTCTTCTTCATCATCATCCTCTAACTAGTTTTATCTTTTCGTATCTTGTTGTATGTGTTTTAGTTTATTTTAATTCGAAAGTTCATGTAGTTTCATATGTTTAATCATTGTATCATCTTAATATGCAATGAAATGAAATTTCCTTTCTGTTATCTAGTTTATCTTATCTCCAGAATAAATATTAGTATATTATATAAATATATATATATATACACACAATTATTCACAAAATCTAACTAGTCATATATTTTCAATAACCCATGTCGACATACCCCCTATGACCATGTCGACATGTACTGGTCAGAAATGACAATTCATTTTGAATTTGAAATTTGAATAACAACAATATATCTATTCATTTCAAACGAATTTCTACACCTATATATACCTATTTCTTCCAGAATTCTTCACTGAAAATTATTTCCTATCTTCTAATTCTTCATTTCTTTCACAAAATTCAACTATGGCTAATCCAATTCACAATTCATCCTAAAATCTTGAAGAAACTCTTAATTCGTTCAAGAGTATTGTCTCGTTCATTCTTCGTAACAAGCGACACTTAGAATTGAGTCAAATGCAGATGATCATGGAGCTAGAAAGGCATTTCGATGCAATAAGATGGATGATTTCCTCCCTACACAAGGATGATAACGAAGCACATCCTCCAGTCTCTCTCATCAACGACAATGAAAATTGTGATGCTATTAAGGCAGACCTAATCTTTGGAGAAGAAGGATGGGTGGAAGTTCCACGTAACGTTTGATTTTATTTGTTTTCTTTGTTTGAATTATTTGTTTGAATTAATTTGATTTGGTTTGGATTGATATTCGGTGTGGATTGATTGGTTTGTTGTTTGCTACACAAAACATGTGTGTGTGTGTGTGTGTATATATATATATACATTGAAATGTATATAATCTTTGATTAATTATCATGTTCATAAGGATACTTAATTCTTAATCTATCTATTATATATCCCATTGTATAGTTTATTAATGCACGTACTCTAGTCCAAGAATGAGGGGGAGATTTTTTTTGTTGATGACAAAGGGGGAGAAGTATAAAATAAGGTAATTAGGCATAGATTAAAGGGGAGTTATTAGTTTTATGGGGGAGCTATTAGGATAGAAGTAATGTTTTATAAACAAAGGTTGTCATCATCAAAAAAGGGGAGATTGTTAGTCCGTGAGATGATGGTTTTGATGATAACAACCTTAGAATAGATTATAAAATATAAATACTAACATTATAAGTTTAGATATATATATGTATATGCAGGATTTAACCATGCAGGTAACAAGAATGAAGACTGTAAAGTATAGAGATTCAAGATATCAAGATTGAAGACTCACGAGTATCAAGATTATCAAGAGTTCAAGAATTCAAGTAATTTATTCTTTAATTAGAAATTTTGTTAAAACTCATAGAAAAGCACTGGCATCTTAAAATCCAATTTATTCGTGGAATGGAATCCACTTCGAGCCTATTAAAGGGATGGACCCTAAGTAGGATGGAACCTACGAAAAATCTAGTGGAACATTGTTTTGTATCCGCTAACCTTTTATTCAAAATGATTTTTCAAAATTATATCTTGTTTTCAAAATGATTTCAAAATCTCCCTTTTAAAAGAATAAAAAACCACTATCCTGATTGTAATAATTTTAGCTTCCAAGTCATCTTTAATTTCAAAATCAAATTACTCCTAATTTTAAACTATCTTTTAATATAATATATTTAATTTTTAAATATTTACACTTAAATTTAAATATAAAATTGTAGTTAAATTATATATATATTATTCTCTATATTTACTTATGAATTTTAATTATAGGCAAGTATATTTATAAAGTTTTAAATAGTTTTAATATAAGATAAAGGTTATTTTCAAAGAAAATCAAATTATCAAAAAATGCTTTGGGATGCCAACATACTCATAGTGACCATGTCGACATGGTGTCAGTTGAGTTTAAAATTTAAATTTCAACAGAAGTGTATACTCGTCATACCTCTTCACGAATGGACATTACTGTTGTTCTTCTATAAATAGGGGTCAGTTTCAATGAATTTTACATCAGATTTTCTGGTTTTTCACTCCTCTTCTTCTTCCACTTTTCTTAATACATATTCTTACCATTACTCTGCCAAAATCAACATTAAATGGGACTCGATCATTCGTAGTTTGATTCTCTATCACTCTCTCAACAAGATCCTCAGTGCTATTCACGGTTATAGGCTTTTTTTAATCAAGTTAGCGAGAAAAGGTGTGATTGTAGCCTTGAAAATCAATCAAGTGAGATAAGGTGTGATTGTAGCCTTGGGAAATCAATTGGGTGAACTTGTTGCCTGTAAAATCAAGTGGGCGAACTTATGGCCCGGAAAATCAAGTATCTCTACCCAGAGATTGTGATTCTGGAGGGTGTACCTCGTAGCCTTGAAATCGAGGGTGTAATTGAAAAAGATTGCTTTTGAAAAGAAATCTGTACTTGTGTGAGGGACTGGATGTAGGGTAACTCCGAACCAGTATAAAATCCGGTGTGTTCTTTCCTTTACCGCTTTTTATTTTAATTATGCATCAATGTTTGTTTTTGTGATCAAATCTATATCTGTATATTGCATACATCTTTGTATAAATCAACATAAACTCAAAAAGATTTAGTAATTCTTTATAAACACAATTCACCCTCCTCTAGTGTTAACTCTAGCCTTAAGATCCGTAATCCGCATTTCTCATAATTTGAATATAAAATGGTTTATATAATAAAATAGTTTGAAAAATCAAAATAGTTTGAATATTTAAAGAATATAGGTTTTTAATCAGTTATACTAAATATTCATTTTTAAAATAATTCCAAGTCAAACCGGTCAACTTCCCAATTTCCTACCCAAATCAATTCCAAATTCCATTCTGATTCAATTGATTCAATTCCGATTTCATCTCGAATAAATTTGATTCCACACAAAATTTCCATCAATTCACAAATTTCTTTAAATTTCAATTTCCATTTCCAAATTAATTTAAATCTCAATTCCAAATTAATTTCCAATTCCAATTCTAAATTAATTAAAATTCCAATTTCAAATTTATTTCCAATTCTAAATTAATTTAAATTCCAATTTCAAATTAATTTAAAATTCAAAATTCAAATTTATTTCCCATTTCCAGTTCCAAATTTGATTTCAAAATATCGATTTAAACACTTAAATCAAATTTACTTTCAATACCAAATTTTAAATCCAAATTTTCAATTTATAATTCGATTTCATACTTAAATTTTGAAATTATCATTTCATATCATTTTTTTCTTATAAATATCCAAAGTTTGAATCAAAGCCCATCTTTTAAACAAATCCATTTCTGAAATTTACGATGTACTTCTTTTATAACTTCAAATTTTAAACCTTGATTAATTAATATCAAGTTTAAATTCCAATGTTTCGAGCTCCAATTCAAAATAATTAAATTTTCAAAATTTTGATTTTTATTCTTAAAATAAATTCATTTAAATAATTTCAAAACAACTTTTAAAATCATTTAATTTAACCAACCCGGTGTCTGTATATAATTTTCTAACCTACGGCTAAGTGGATAATTATTTCAATTTAATTTCAAGGATGGATATATCACTTCAATTCAAAAAGATGCCACAGGTATATATCATTTCATCCTATGTCCTAATTTATTCAGTTTACATTATATACCGTAAATAACATACAGGATGGCAACAGAATATTTAAAATTAAACATCCAAATCAACCACATATCAACCAATATCATCCATTTGCAACCAATATCCAAAACAGCCAATGCATCAACAATTAAAGCAATTATAAATTTTAGGAATTTTACTAGAAATTTAATTCTAATTCGATTTAATTGTTAATTCAAATTCTATCAATAAATTTGGATGTCAATTTAAATGTCAAATAAATTTATGAATAGCTATCAATAAATTAAAATTACTTCAGCACTCAGTTTAACTAATATTAAAAGTAAAATAGTCATAGTGAGCGTAAACACTCACCTTTAATTGAATCAGAAAATTTCAAACCAGCCAAATCAATACGAAATCAGCTCCATAGCGTAGAGTTTGTCGATGGATTCCAACAAAATTTGTCTCACCCGAATTGAACCTCGAACGAAAAGGTTATGCAATAATTAACATTCGATTATAATAAAACATAATCAACGAATTAAATAAAATAAAACAACATAAAACAAAAACTACTTATCTTCCTCATGTGACCGTAACAAGCTCGCACTCCCCTTAGGTCGCACGCGACATCACCTCATTTTTTTTAATCGCCAGAGCACGCGTCCCAGCCTAGCCGCCACCTCCTAGCTCCTCACGTGCGCCTACCACAATCAATCGATGCTGCCGTCACCAAGCCTGGATCCTCATCACACCAGTGCCGCAGCCATATCCATTGCCATCGCGCCGTCCCCAAATCACCGCGCCTAAACCCTAGCACGCGGACCCCAAAAATCGAACCCTAAAATTGCGACGGCTTGCGATACCTAAACATCTCCGCCTCGATCAGGCTACACGTCGAATTCACCCTCCAAGCACCGCAAATCCCCCAACCTCCAGCTTCACTCGAGCCTCAAGAGACAGGCTCATGTTCGATTTTGAAATCGCGCTCGACATATTTTTTTGTTGAACATTGGCATTTGCCCTTTTTTTTTAATTTCAACCTGCTTGGTTTTTTTTTCGAGCGCGTGCAATTTAGAAATAGAGGGGAGAGGGAGAGAAATGCGGCTAAAAGGGGATGAGGTTGAATGAGGTTTTTATTATTATTATTATAATTACAATATATCTGATTCGATCGACCCGTAAAGTCACGAACCCTAAACGAAGCGTGCCGCCTAGCCTTCACAATGTTTTACCCCTATTATGAACGTAATGGAACTATACCTGAGGCCTAATTCGATCGTATTCAAAAGATATCTTTTCGAATCGAATTATTTTATTTAAATTTTAAATTTAAATTATATGCGTTTCATGCTTGTACGGCAAAACGACAAGTCTGATCGCTACGAAACTTGACATCTTACAATAATTCACTGTTACGGATCCGATGAAACTAGTTTCGTTGAAATCCGAGACAGTTTACAAAATGGTTATTTTTACGCGTTAATTACAGTACAAAATTTTCAATTTTAACTGTTCACATTTAAATCCAGTTTTAAATGTTAACCATCTTTATTCATATTTATATAAAATTTGAATTAATTTATGACACCATTTTGTCATATTAAATACACGATTCAATTATTCAAATAATCTCCTATATCAAATTTAAACAAATTAAATTATCCAACCAATTAATATTAACAAATCATCGTATATTTACCCATATTCATCTAATAATTATATCAAATCTATAATTTAAAACTGTTAAAATACAGGTCATTACATACTCCCCCACTCAAAACTTTTCGTCCCCGAAAAGGCGTTAAGTAAAGAATTTAACATAGAATAGATTTTATTCAATTAATCGCTTATAACTTTAAAACCTTATTAGAAAATCTTTACTATGCTTCTACTACGCCACTCCGTTATCAGTTTACGGAAAGCATAACTTATATATAAAAAACTATAAAAGTTTAAACTTCAAAAAAAATTCTAACTCCTAAATTTACGGAAAATTTCGGCAGAATCTCCTTTGCGCGGCTCGATCGAAATTTTTTTACAATTCAATATATAGCACAAATATAACCAATATATATCAAATATACATCTCATCTCAATGATGAGGCATCCCGAAGAGAAAAAATATAAAATCGCGGCATGTAATCTGAGATACGTACCTTATTATTTATAATACGAGCAAGTTCGCTTGTATTAAGCAAGAAAAAGCATGTAAAACCCACGTATTCGTCCAAACGATCTTCGTATGTACCTATCTCAACTCAAGTCAACAATATTAGTTAACATACACGATATAGAAACATGTATAAGTCTAATACAACCATACAACATGGATTTTGAATCCAAGCAACACAAACAATCACAAATACATAACATACGACAATCATATGCAATCAAAACAATAAAAACAATGGTTTGCAACAAAAAAAACATCCAACCGTCAATATCCGTCCAATTAATCTAAAATACTTATAACCATGTGAATTTTCATTATCAAACGTCAATTTTTAATTTACACCCTTCATTTTTTTAACATTCATTACAATAACATTTTTATTGATTCATTTCAATTTATTTGCATTCAATCAACTTTTATTTAATTAGATTCACATTCAATTGATTTTCCATTCAATTTATTTACTTCCAATTGATTTGCATGCACTAATCAACATTAATTAATCCACATTCTATTAATTTACATTCGTTGATAGTCACATTCATTTTTCTTTCTTTACTTTCATTATTTCATTTACTCGATTTTTTTTAAATAATTATTATGTCGACTTGCCTCGTTTAAGTGTTTAGAAACCCCTATCGATGCCACGGCGTCCCGCACATCGACTAGAATTCATAAACAACTCAACAGATAAGTAAACACAATATAAAATATTTTATAACACTAATAATTACGCTCTCTCATATATACATACACTCAAATAGACTCATTCTAGGGTATTACTACCCTATCTCTAATGAGTCATACCCCACAAAGCCATGGTTATCGCTAAACCCGGCTCTCATACCAACCGTGACGACCCACATTTCAGAAGATTTAAATCAACAATAATCCACACATGTCTGAATTAAAACAATCCGACACGTAGATAATCAATGGGGTTGAATAAGAAAAATAAGAAGAAATGAAGAAAGCAAAACACAGAATCTCACACGGAACGATAAAATATAATAACCAAATAAACAAATTCATATAACTGTTTATCATATATTTGATTATAATCTATACACATTTAGTAGAGTTATAAATATAACAACAAGGTGAAATAATCAATGCAGTAGAATAGCATGATACAGAGTATAATAATAGTAATATACCAAAACTCCGTCTTCGTCCTCCAAAGAATGATCTTCCATATACTGAAAAAACTTATGACTGACCCGAGCGTAATGGAAAAAACAAAACATTCGAGTCAGAACAAAAATACTCATATGTAAGTCAAATCAATATCGTAATTATGGGTGCAATAACTTAAGAGATGTTACGGGATTTTCTATCTCCTAAGGATCCGTTAAACTATTTATATAATAGTTTATGCTATAATAGATAATGTCTATCAGTAAAATAAATATCAAAATAGCATTAAGGCTTTACATTGATCCACCTTAACACATTTACAGTTTAAACCAAAATCGTAATGGGCTCGTATAGGGATAAATATGACAAGGCACGTGAGGCAATGCCCAAGGTAGGATTCTACCAGTTTACCCTTTCTGGCTGGTCGTAACCCATCCATGGCCGACCGCGATAATCTATCCAACCCACCGAATCCGAAACCACAATAGTAATACGAGGGATCAACGTCGCTAGAGGTAGCTAACCTCAATGGCTAGACATAGGCTCATGTCTTAGTCATTTTAATTATGACATGAATGTCAAGGCTATCCATCATCGTTCTCTTACTTCATTCCAGTAAATGTCGCCAATTCAACCACTACATTCTGGATATCATGCACCGTGTACACAGTTGTCAAAGTGGTTCCAATATTGAAAGAGAGTGTTTCAATAAGAGTCCCCGGTCTCTTTAACAACCAATCGTCATTTTACACACCGGTTGGTTCTTTTACATTTCGAAAAACAATTTGCACTTGATATCAAAATATCATATTCGTTTCAAAATCAAATCCATTCCGAAATCATCATGTATTCTTTTTAAATCAAATCCATTTTGAAATTATCCTGCATTCAAAATTTTCAATTTTGGTCCGATAAATCAATTTCACTTCCAAATTTGATTCGAATTCAATTTAGGTTAAGATCTTTGCTTTAACCTAGTTCGTATTTAAATTCAAGATTTAAATATAAATATTTTACCCTTTAACCAGTTTGAATTTTAGAAAATAGCTTAAATAGTTAAAATAGTTAAATAGTTGAAAATAGCTTAATAGAAATAATTTGAATATAAAAATGGTTTATATAATAAAATAGTTTGAATATTTAAAGAATATAGGTTTTAAATCAGTTATACTAAATATTCATTTTTAAAATAATTCCAAAGTCAAACCGGTCAACTTCCTAATTACCTACCCAAATCAATTTCAAATTCCATTCTGATTCAACCGATTCAATTCCGATTTCATCTCGAATAAATTTCAATTCCACACAAAATTTCCTTCAATTCACAAATTTCTTTAAATTTCAATTTCCATTTCCAAATTAATTTAAATCTCAATTTCAAAGTAATTTCCAATTCCAATTCCAAATTAACTTCCAATTCCAATTCTAAATTAATTAAAATTCCAATTTCAAATTAATTTAAAATTCAAATTTAAAATTTATTTCCCATTTCCAATTCCAAATTTGATTTCAAAATATCGATTTAAACACTTAAATCAAATTTACTTTCAATACCAAATTTTAAATCCAAATTTTCAATTTATAATTCGATTCCAAACTCAAATTTTGAAATTATCATTTCATATTCTCTTTTTTTCTTATAAATATCCAAAGTTTGAATCAAAGCCCATCTTTTAAACAAATCCAATTCTGAAATTTACGTTGTACTTCATTTTATAACTTAAAAATTTAAACCTTGATTAATTTAACAATCTCGTTTATCAAGTTTAAATACCAATGTTTCGAGTCCAATTCAAAATAACTAAATTTTCAAAATTTTGATTTTTATTCTTAAAATCAATTAATTTAAATAATTACATAACAACTTTTAAAATCATTTAATTTAACCAACCCGGTGTCCGTATATAATTTTCTAACCTATGGCCAAGTGGATAATTATTTCAATTTAATTTCAAGGATGGATATATCACTTCAATTCAAATAGATGTCATAGGTATATATCATTTCAACCTATTTCCTAATTTATTCGAAATAATTCAATATACAGTATATACCGTAAATAACATACAGGATTGCATCTTAATATATAAAATTAAACATCCAAATCAACCACATATCAACCAATAGCATCCATTTGCAATCAATATCCAAAACAGCCAATGCATCAACAATTAAACCAATTATCAAAATTTTAGGAATTTTACTAGAAATTTAATTCTAATTAGATTTAATTGTCAATTCACATTCTATCACTTCAGCATTCAGTTTAACTAACATTAAAAGTAAATAGTCAACGTGAGCGTAAACACTCACCTTTAATTGAATCAGAAAATTTCAAACCAGCCAAATCAATACGAAATCAGCTCCATAGCGTAGAATTTGTCAGTGGATTCCAACAAAATTTGTCACACCCTAATCGAACCTCGAACGAAGAGGTTATGCAATAATTAACATTTGATTATAATAAAACATAATCAACGAATTAAATAAAATAAAACAATATAAAATAAAAACCACTTATCTTCCTCATGTGACCGTAACAAGCTCGCACTCCCTTAGGTGGCACGCGACGTCACCTTATTTTTTTTAATCGCCAGAGCATACCAACCCAGCCTAGCCGCCACCTCCTAGCTCCTCACGTACGCCTACCACCATCAATTGACGCCATTACCAAGCCTAGATCCTCATCGCACCAGCGCCGCAGCCGTATCCATCGCCACCGCGCCGTCCCCAAATCACCGCGCCTAAACCCTAACATGCAAACCCTAAAAACAAAACCCTAAAATCACGACGACTTGCGATACCTAAATATCTCTGCCTCGATCAGGCTACACATCGAATTCACCCTCCAAGCCGCAAATCCCCCAGCCTCCAGCTTCACTCAAGCCGCAAGCGACGGGCCCGTGTTCGATTTTGAAATCACGCTCGATATTTTT
Organism: Allium cepa; assembly: GCA_030765085.1. Classification (NCBI taxonomy): domain Eukaryota; kingdom Viridiplantae; phylum Streptophyta; class Magnoliopsida; order Asparagales; family Amaryllidaceae; genus Allium; species Allium cepa. The sequence continues at coordinate 328,862,335 of CM060940.1, forward strand.
TTTAACATTGGCAGTTGCCCTTTTTTTAATTTCGACCTGCTCGATTTTATTTTTTCGAGCGCGTGTGATTTAGAAATAGAGGGGAGATGGAGAGAAATGCAGCTAAAAGAGGATGGGGTTGAACGAGTTTTTTATTATTATTATAATTAGAATATATCTGATTCGATCGACCCGTAAAGTCACGAACCCTAAACGAAGCATGCCGCCTAGCCTTCACAATGTTTTACCTCTATTCCGAATGCAATGGAACTAATTATGAGGCCATATTCGATCGTATTCAAAAGATAGCTTTTCGAATCGAATTATTTTATTTAAATTTTGAATTTAAATTCTACGTGTTTCATGCTTGTACGGCCAAACGACAAATCTGATCCATGAAACTTGACATCTTACAATAATTCACTATTACGGATCCGATGAAACTAGTTTAGTCGAAATGCGAGGCAGTTTCCAAAATGGTTATTTTTACGTGTTAATTACAGTGCAAAATTTTCAATTTTAATTGTTCGCATTTAAATCCAGTTTTAAACGTTAACCGTCTTTATTCATATTTATATAAAATTTGAATCAATTTCTGATACCATTTTTAATCATATTAAATACACAATTCAATTATTCAAATAATCTCCTATATCAAATTTAAACAAATTAAATTATCCAATCAATTAATATTAACAAATCATCATATATTTACCCGTATTCATCTAATAATTATATCAAATCTTATAACTTAAAACTGTTAAAATACAAGTCATTACAGTATTGGTTTCGCCATAGTTGGTTTTGACAAAGACGAAGGCGGAAGCTACTATGTCGAAAGCCGCTTTCCAAAGTAGGCGAAACCACTTTTTTGAGAAAAACCAGGTTTGATTCTTATTTAAGCAAACTTTTCTCTAACTAACTTGCCACGTGTCAACAACAGATTGGTTACCTTAACTTTTTTAAATTCTTTTCAAAAATTAACTGTCGCTAATCAGATCTAAACCATTGTTAAGTTAATCAAATAAGCCTTTCAATTTTTGCAAAGAATTCCCTCTTCTAAAACAATTTACTTTTCAAAGCAAATCACTATGGAAAAATCCCTAATAATTCCAGAAATTCACTTTAATCATGTTATCTAACATATCAAAATTCCAAACCCAAATTCTTAATATATTTTCCAAAATAAATTATAAACCCAAATAACCATATTTTCGTTTGAAAATTCATAATAATCATTCCATAGTTTGGAAAGTTCTTAAAATTGAAACCAACTTCAAAATCATGTTTCTAATAACATAAAATTTTCCTAGGGAATTTATACCTCTATAAATCTCAGTTTTGATCTAAAACCGTGCTAAATCTCTTTTAAACAACATAAGGTTTGAATCAAATAAATCATGAATCAAGCATATCATCCAATATATCATAAAAACGAATTTATCCCTTAAATACGAAAATATATGATTTAAAACAAAATAGAGATGAAACTATTATTCACCTTGCTCTAGATAAGGAGATTGAATTGAGATTGATTTCCCCTAAGCTTGATTTTTCTAGCTTTATTTTGAATTCCTCTTGATCTCTTAATCACCAGTCATTCTCTATATTGATATTTGCATTTTAAAATGACGTGAATGGAAAGAAATGACAGGAATGAAAATATATATGTGGGTAAGGGTCCTTAGGTGGCAATTTCCAATTATACCCTTACGTAATTTGTTTAACCTATAAACCATTCTTTAGCCCGTTAATTAGTTTATTAGGCATGGCCTTAATTAATTAATTCAAGTCTCAATCCCCTTATCACTTACATTTGCATTATTCTATTTAATTTATCTAATTAAATCTCCTGAATAATGTTATCAAAAATTAGGGGTGCTACAAGTCCCTATTATCAATTCATGTATGCTTCAGTATGATTGTTGATCCCAACCGAAGGGTGATCTTATTTGGTACTGTCCAACAAGGGATAGCCTAGTCTTGTGTTGGAAAAGGATCCAAGCAAGGTCCTTTTAAGTGTTATTTTATCTAGAGATGCACCTTGATGGGCGGTACACTAGTAGACCAGTCATTGTATGGAATCCATTATCCAGTAAGTGTCGTACGTTTTTAGTTGTACTCAAATATGTTGAAATATGAGATGCAAGCATTTTAGTTATATTCTATTTTACTTGGAAACCCTGGACATTATCATAAAATCACTAGATTTCTATATAAACTGATTTGGTTAGCGTAAGGTAAAAATCCATATGTATTTATGTGTGGCATGGTCTTACGGACACTTTTGATTTTCAAAATGTTTTATAAAAGTAAGAATTAAGTTGTTTGAGTTTACTCATACCAGACCCATGTCTGACACGAAATTTAATATCTTTCCCTAAAACTCTTGGGTACTCAAATTTTTATAAGTAGCCAAGTTATCCAGGTTCCTCACAATTGCAATTTGGAGAAGCTGGAGCAGGTGGTTTCAACGTTAGCTAGCTATTATCTTATTCCGCTGTGTATATATGTATGTATTTTGTATAGTGATGCGAGGATGGGTAGTAATAACTGTCCCATTTTAGAACTTGTACTATTATGACTCCAATGTATTAGTATGCCGGTATCTATGTAAAATCTTATGTTGATTAATATATGTTGTTTCATTCCGTTGTGAGATTCTGTGATTGTGAAGTTTCTTCTTGTCTTTCTTTTTCTTCTATTCTTAATGACTCGTCTTTTGGAGTAAGGAAGGGGGTTCGATACATTTAGTATCAAAGCATAGGTTGAGCGGACACCTAGGCTTTGGTTTGGGGTCAACTTTGATATTTAGATCAGCTTTGATAGGTTTGGTTGGTGTCATTCCATTAAGATTACCTCGTCTAAGTATTCTAAGAATTATATTACTATGTCCAGGTAGTAAGATATGAGTAATCGTGGTAGACGGGGTAGGGGAGCGGGCAGTAATACGACTATAAATGGTCAAATCCCAAATCCTGAAGGAGTTCAGATCATCGAAGAGGCAAGAACAGAGCAGCTAAGAGTGAATATCGCAACCTTGTGCAACTATTATGCCAGTCTTGGGGGAAACCATTTAAAGGAACCAAGTCAGTCATGGAAGTGCTAGCTTGGTTGTGATCTTATGAAAAGATTTTTAAAGGTCTTGGTTTACCAAATGAACAGAAAAGGTTCTTAACAGCATGATACTGTAGTGGGGGCAGCAGCTTAGTGGGATTCCCTTACGGAAAATATTCTAGAAGAAGAGTTTTCATAGGACCGATTTAAAGAAGTTTTTGAGGATCAATTCCTACCTATGGCTGGAAGGACTAAGATGTACAGGAACTTCATAAACTTGAAGGAAAGGGACCTGTCTGTAGCATAATATGAAACAAAGTTCAACGAGCTATCTTGTTTTGGACCATAATTAATCAATACCCCATTGAAGAAAAATGAGATGTTCATTATGGGCATGATGGAAGGTTTCCATGAGAATATGACTACTCATGTCAAAGGTTCTTTTGTTGATTTGGTTGATATGGCACTAAAGTACGAGGACCTGGAAAAGAAGAAGCCTACTTCAGTAGCACCTAGTGAAAATACCGGTGGAAATGGTTCTAACAGGAGGAAGTTCAATCCTAATTGGAAGAATCAAGGAAAAGGGAAGCGGGGAGAAGGTCAAGGAGGCAAGCCTAAGGATGTTGGTTGTTACATATGCAAGTAGAAAGGGCACATTGCTAGGCATTGTCCGAATCATGAAGTTCTTGTAACGACCCAGAATTTTGATCGCTAGATTTTGAACATTTAAATTCATTTTGAATGTAGAATGTGAATTTTAATTTGATTTGAAATAAGAAGATTTTGGGTCAATCAATAAAGTGAGTTATAATTTCAAATATGACAGTTCAATTGGATTTGAATAATAATAATTAAATATTGGGAATTGGGATAATTTGTGAATTGGGATGTAAATAGTTAAGAAAATGGTTTCTAAGGTTTATTTTAAGTTTAGTTTGATTTGAATTTTTCTATTGGACTTTTAGACGGAATTAAAAGTCGATAAGTTGAGTTTGGTATTTTTATATTAATTTAATAATGGAATTTAATAATATAATAATGCAAATAATCAGATTTTGATTCGAAATGAATCGGAATGGTTTCTAATGTGATTATAAATTCTATATGATTTATAAATGAGTTAGTAAAATTTTAAAAGTGAAATTTTAAGTGATTTCGACGATTTTGAAAATCGCTTGAATTTATCGACGAGTTAAATTAGCCTTTCGGAGCACAGTCTCGGAATTCGACGAAACTAGTTTCATTGGATCCGTAATAGTGTATTATTATCGGATTTCAAATTTTATAGCATTTGGATTTTCCGTTTGCTCGTACGGGAGAGAAACGCGTTGAAATTAAAATCGACAATTTAATATTTAAACTCGATTCAAAAGGATATCTCCCACATATGATCAAATTATCCTCCGAAACACGTTCCTTTATGTTCAAAATGCGGGTAAAAACTTATAATCGACTGGCGGCATGTCTGGTTCGGAGTTTGTTTGAAAGTATGATTTAAAAGTGGATTTAATATTAAAATAATATTATAAAACGTCCATGTATTCATTTTTAAGGGCCGAAACCCTAGTTATTTGCTCGGCCGTCGTTTTCTTTTTTATGGCCGAAAACCATCGTACTATCTTCCTCATTTCCTCTCGATTTAGGCTGTTTTATCGAAAATTTCCAACTAGGGAAACGAAGAGGACCTCGAGATCTAAGCATCTAACGGTGGATCGTGCTTGATGTTGTCGTTTGAAGATGTATTTTGGTGCCATTCGCCGTGTCTTCATGCGCTGTTTTCGAGAGCCGTGGATAGCCGAGCTTAGTGATAGTTGGTGTGAAGGTTATGGCGACGAAGGGCTTCGAGGTGGAGGTATTTTATCGAAGTCTCGGTGAGCAACGTGGGAGCGACGGTTAAGGTTTAGAGGCGTTGATGGGTTCGTTCGAACCTGATGTCGCGTGGAAGAAGCATTTTTGCGGCTTTGATCTTCTGATGTTTGTGTGCGGCCATGATTTCATTTGGTAAAACTAAAAATAAATAAAAAGAATTGTTTTATGGTTGAATAATATAATTTGGTATTTTAAAATATCAATAAAGTGAAATGGGAGTAAAAAGGAAATGAAAAGTGATTTTAAGGAATGAATTTAAGGAAATTAAATTCAGGAATTGGTTTGGAATTTGAAATGTTTTAATCTGTGATTGGAATGGAAATGAGAAACGAAAATTTATAAATTGGGTTTATAAATAAATTGGTATATTATCGGTGGATAAATTTTGAAAGCATAGATTTTCGGTGGGAAATTCCATAAGAAGGTGTAAATTGTTTTAAAAATAAGGATGGATTATTTCTAAAGATGGAAAGTGTATTCCCTGAAAATTAAGTATGATTTCTAAGAAAGCTTCCAAAATATAAATTAGCAGTTTAAAATGTGTTTAGGATATTTGGAGAAAATGTTACATTTAATTATTTCGAGTTCAAAGTAAATATTTATTTAAAGAATTTGTTGTACTCAATTATTTATAGGTACAATAGTATTAAATGTCCAAAAAGGGAATCTTAATATAAATAATTGATTTAATAATTTTATTTTAAAAAGGTAATTTGGTTTAAATCACTTAGAATCCCCCCTTTATTTTGGAGAGTGATTTTTCGGGAAATGGGAAATGTGTTTAAAAATAAAAAAGGTTTATTTTGAAAGTGTTGGAACAGATTTACGGGATTTAAACGTAAATTTGAATTGAGATAAATCCAACGGGATTTATAAAAAGAATTCTTTGGATTATTATGGAATGGAAGTGTATTTCCCTGAAAGCCTAGTACGTTTTTAAGCAGGTTTTTGAGTAAAAGTTAGAAGTTTTGAAGTTGATTTTAAAGAAATGTTTTAAGAAGATTATTATTTAAATTGTATAAATTTTGAAGGTAACTAATTATTAAATTAGTTATAATAGAAATAATTTTTAAAGGTAAATTGGTATTATGTTTTGAAGATAATGATTAATATTTATATTTTAATAAAATAGTTTGTTTTAAAAATAAGTTTAGTTAAAATATTTTTGGAAACTACTATAGAATTTCATAACTCTTTTAATTTAGTATGGCTTAACTTTTATTTTAGAGAAAAGTAGTTTGTATTTTATAAAGCAGTTTTGTTGAAATACTTTAAAGGTATATTCAAGAATATAGTGATTTAAATTATTTTAAAATCTAAAGTATTTGGACTTGGTTATTTTCAGTGGAAACAGAGAATGTTTGGGAAATTTATTCCGTAAAAAGGAAGGTGATATGAAACTGTTTTCAAACGGGTTGAAATTGGGAATATATCTTGCGAAGATATTTTGAGATTAATAAATAATTTTGGCAATTATTTATTGTTTGAAGGTTGTTTGAGAATGTTAATTGATAGTTAAATAATCGACTATCAATATTGGCCAGCGCGTTGATCGTTTCGAAGAGACCAGGATCAGGATTAATTTCTCGAAAACCACTTCGATCCGGTTTGTATGCTTTTGTGAGGAAGACAAGTTCGGAGTCGAAGATGGAGCAGTGAAGTGCAAGGGCTAGTCGCTACTAATCCTGAGGATGATTCCAAAATGGATGTAGTTGGAGTAGTGTCTTCGATTCCGTTCGAACCAGGGACGAACTTGTATGGATGAATGCTTTCGGAACATCGTCAGGTGGACCATGGGCATTCTAAGTGAAATGTTCTATAAAGGTAACGCTTAGCCTCAAGCCTCATCAACTAGGAATGACTGAAAATCAGGGGTTGTGCAGCAAGGCTAAGTGGGTAGCACCCATGAGGGTGAGGTCATCCCTGTCTAGATTTCCCTTTTTATTCGGCTTAGTGGTGTGGTTGCTGATTCCAACCGTGGGGTGATCTTACTCGGGATTATCCAGTAAAGGGTAGTCCCGGTCTTGTGTTGCAGGGGATTGGGAGTAATCCTCGGTACGGTGATCTAGGCCACGTACCGTGATAGGTGGTACCCCAGTGCCTAGTCATTAGTTGGAAATCCATTCTCCCTACGCGCCTGTATGGTTTTGATTGTGCCCAACAACTACTGAAATGTGAGATGCAAGCATTTCAGCTAGATTCTATTTTACTTTCTATAGACACTATTATAATACCAGACGAATTTGATAAAAAGTGTTTTAGCTATCATAAGGTAAAAACCCGACATGTTCATTTGTGGCGTGATCTTACGAGATGCTTTTGATTTCAAAGGATTTTGAAACTTTAATAATCAATTTTGGGTGTATTTCTCTCACGCTGGTATTCCAGACTGACTCGGGTGTTATTTTATTATAATGCTCGGGTCATACCGAGTATTATATATATAGGATAGGATGCCGTGGAGCTTAGGAGAGGAGCTGGAGTCCGAGTCGTTTACCGTATTTGTTTATATCTGCTGCTGTGATTGTTGGAAATTATCAGGCTGGTAATTGTTGTTTGTTTGTGATACTCTGATGATATATTGCATAAAACGGATATAGTTTTCATTTTGTGTAAAGATCTGTTATTGACTATTATATTTTGTTCCACTGCGATTGTGAGATTCTGTTATTGTTTAGTTCCTTCTTTCTTTTATCTTCTTTCTTTTCCCTCAACAATCTGTCTTTTTCGACACTCGAGGGTCGACATATTATCCTGTGGTGTATTTTGTGTCGATTTTCGAAGGTCAAATAGGGCGGGTCGTGACAGTGGTATCATAGCTTAGGTTGGCGATAACCTTGGCTCTGGTGGGGAAATTACTCATTTAATAGTGTCGATAGTTCTATAGAATGAGTTTGATTATATTAATAGTTATGAGAGCGCACTTGTTAGTGAATATAAAAACCGTTTTTATACTGTGTTGACTTATCGGTTGAGTGTTTATGAATTCCGGTTGGTACGGAAAGTACAACCGTATCGATAGGGGTTTCTAAACTCTTAAACAAGATAAACCAACATGGTATTATTTTTAAGGTGGGTAAATGAAATAATTTTATCCAAAATTATATTTTGATATAAAATGAATAATTTTCTGAAATTAATATATATTTGGATGTTTGCTTGTTAATACTATAATCAAATAAGAATCTAGAATTTGAAATGGTTATAACCAAATAGGATTCTATAAGTATGATTTATCCAAAAGAAGAATAACGAAAATTTGATTTTAACCGGAATTTAAATCTCGGAAATTTTAAAACGTGTTTTAAATGTATTTAAAACAAAGGTTTGGGAATTTAAAATCTTGGAAATGTTTGAAATGTTTTCCAAAGTGTTTGAAGGCAATGATGGAGTATTATTTTGGGAAATATTTTTGAATGGAAATTGTTTTGAAAGGAATTTGTGGAAGTAAGGAAGCACTGAACTCACTTCAGCCGCTGGAAAATAATCCTGATGATGATGGCCACATCATCAGAATTCATTTTCGAGTTTCTAAAGTGATGGATTGCTACCGTGGAGATTGGTTATGATATATGTTTGGACCTGTTAGGTATACAAGTTGTTTTAGAATCTCAAAGGGGAAATTCGTTTTGGTAAAAACAAGTTGTTTTGGAAATCGGAGATTTGATTTGATATACCAAGTAGGTATGAATTGATTATTATTTCAAAATGATTTTGAAATAAAACCGGCAATTGAATTTTGGAAACTCTATTTAAATAATGTGAAAAGTTAAGATAAAGCAACTATTGAACTTATTAAGTGAAGTGATTTGAATAAGAAAGGGAGAAATGAAAATTTTAAACTTGAAATAAAAATTTAACTTGAGTAAATGGGAGTGAATAAAATATATTTGGATTTAACTCCATATAAGTTAAATAAATTTGAAATTGAATTGAATTGAATATAAAATTGAAATGTACAATGATTGTAATTGTGTAATGAAATTTTATACCCTTAAGCTATTAAGTGATATATATATATATATATATATAATTTGGAATTGTGATTATAAGGTGAAAATGACTCAAATGAGCAATATAAGCTTTTAAATAAATAAGCTGGCGAACTTAAGAATAGGAAATGAAATTGTAAAACAAAAATAAAGTGGTCGGAATTTTGTGGGAAATTCAAAATTCAAATCTTAAATGAAATGTAAAGTGAGGTAAGGCAAAGTGAAATATAAAAGGTGAATGGACTTAGGTTAGTAATAAGTTTTTGAACTTATATATTAGAAGGTAAAAATTTAAATTGAATGGAGAAATAAAAAATTGGATCGAATTGGATTTCACTTAAATTAAAGGAATTGAGTTATATTTGGATTGAATTGAAATCAAAATTCAGTTGCGTTATAAATTATATTGATTGAAGTTCAATTCTTATTTAAGTAGTAAAGGAAGTGGAATGAATTTAAGTTGGCTAAATAAAATCTAGTTGAACTTGAATTAAATAGGTAAAGGATTAAATTGAAGGAAATTTACTTAAGTTGAATTGATATTGAATGAATAAAATTTTCACCCAAATAAATTTAAGAGAATAGTTTGAAGTTGAAACTAGCATAAGCTTAATTAAATGAAATTCGACATATATTGTAAATGAATTTATTATGATGTGAATATTGTCGAATGAAATGAAGTTGGGTTAAAATAGACATGGACCGAACTGCAAATAAATTCAGTTTGGATATGAGATAATTGAAAATGGACATGTTATTAATTAAGTAAATTCAGAAATGAATCGAGAAGGTGAATAAATTTAAAATGGATTGAGTAAGTAAATAAATTGAATTAAAATTTGTAATGGATTGGAATTTGATCGGGTAAGAATCAAATTAAAATGAAAATAAATTTGATGTAAGAAGAAATTGAGATATGATGAAATTGAAACAACTTAAGAAAATTGTGTAAGGGTTGTTGTCGAGCTTATAAAATGGTTTTCAATGAATCTGTATGGATAGCGAAATTAAATGTAAGAATAGGGATTTAATTCAATAATTGTGATAAAGTTAGAATGTATGGATTGTAAATAATTCCGAATGGAATAAAATTAATATAAATTTAAGTTGGAATTAATTTTAAATGGTTATAAGCTTAAGTGATGATTAGTTGCATGAATAATATCAAAATGTGCATAGAAATCGGTCATTGGACATAAAATAAAGTAGGTGAATTATAAGAAGAGAATAAAGTTGGTTCTTGAAAAAATTGGAATGGGTTGGGATCTAATCAAGTGGATTTGCATATAAATGAATGTGGATCATAAAAGAAATGCAAATATATCAAATTGAATTAAAAAAATTGATTGTGAATCAATTTGGAATTGAATTGAAGTAAATTGATGTAAGTAGGCACATGTTGATCATGTTGAAGTGATTTTGAGTTGGTCGCAATAAATATGAATTGAATGTAGCAAACTTGGTTATAAATCCTTTTGAGTAAAGTAAAATGAAAAATGGATTTGTAATGGAGATTAAAATAATGTTGAAACATATGGTTGCTTATAATATATGGTTAACAGGTTGAATTATGAAACTTATTTGTTTGAATTGTGCAATTGAGGTGTTTGGCTAAGATTAATGTATGGAAGGTTGTTAAAAATCTTACATTATTGAAAATTGATATGTATGTTTGAGTAAGTACAGGCACGGAAGGCAATCGATAGAGCTGGAGCGCATAAATGCATATATATTAGCCGCTTGCTTAAAAATGCTAATCAAAGGTACGCCTACGCGATAAAATTAGAAAATGATATATATATTGTGGTATATTTTGTTTTCCGACCGTGTGGGTCGATGCATATATATATTTATATCTATTGTGATATTGTGAAACGCTCTCCGTACAAAGGAGACGCTGTCAAAAAATTTCAAAATTAGAAAAATTTTGGAAATTTTAAATTTTTTGGTTAACTAGGAAAGTTATTTTTGAAATGATGTTGAAACAAAGCTTTTGAGTTAAAAATGAAGCAAATAGTTTGGAATTGAGCTAAAAGTTTTAGGTGAGGTGAATGTAATATTTTAACTAAGTATGGATAAGTAAATGAGTTTAGTAGCATTTTCTTACCTTACAAATTTCAAGGACGAAATTTTTATAAGGGGGGAGGAATGTAACGACCGAGAATTTTGATCGTTAGATTTTGAACATTTAAATTCATTTTGAATGTCGAATGTGAATTTTAATTAGATTTGAAATAAGAAGATTTTGGGTCAATCAATAAAGTGAGTTATAATTTCAAATATGGCAGTTCAATTGGATCTGAATAATAATAATTAAATATTGGGAATTGGGATAATTTGTGAATCGGGAAGTAAATAGTTATGAAAATGGTTTCTAAGGTTTATTTTAAGTTTAGTTTGATCGAAGTCTCGGTGAGCAACATGGGAGCGGCGGTTAGGGTTTAGAGGCGTTGATGGGTTCGCTCAAACCTGATGTCGCGTGGAAGAAGCATTTTTGCGGCTTTGATCTTCTGATGTTTGTGTGCGGCCATGATTTCATTTGGTAAAAAAATAAAAATAAATAAAAAGAATTGTTTTATTATTTGTATACAAACTTTAAACAACCATAAGTTTTGTGTACGTTATCAGATTTCGACGAAATTGACGGTGCTGGAATCGCAGCGACGAGCAGCCGCTGTGTGAATATCTGGGATCATTCTGAGCAAGTAAAAATTTAGGTTAAATCGAACGCTGTTCGATTTAATTTAAAATTTGAACGCTCGTCGAAAATTCATGGTGAGTTAATCTCACTCACATCTGGATGCCATTTAATTTAAATAGCTAATATTTAAATGTTTGATTGGTTGATTAGTTGAATGTGATAATTATTAGCAGATTGGATCGATATTTATTGGTTGTGCTAATATCTGTGGATGCAAGGAAACAGGTTGGAGGGATCCAACTGGATTCCTCATAAATAGAAATTATATTTATAATATGTGATATATTTCATTGATATCCAGTGATAGATAGATTTGGAATCTTGTTATGCTATGTTATGGTTGAATAATATAATTTGGTATTTTAAAATATCAATAAAGTGAAATGGGAGTAAAAAGGAAATGAAAAGTGATTTTAAGGAATGAATTTAAGGAAATTAAATTCAGGAATTGGTTTGGAATTTGAAATGTTTTGAACTGATTGGAATGGAAATGAGAAACGGAAATTTATAAATTGAGTTTATAAATAAATTGGTATATTATCGGTGGATAAAGTTTGAAAGCATATATTTTCGGTGGGAAATTCCATAAGGAGGTGTAAATTGTTTTAAAAATAAAGATGGATTATTTCTAAAGATGGAAAGTTTTTTCCCTGGGAATTAAGTATGATTTCTAAGAAAGCTTCCAAAATATAAATTAGCGGTTTAAAATGTGTTTAGGATATTTGGAGAAAATGTTACTTTTAATTATTTCAAGTACAAAGTAAATATTTATTTAAAGAATTTGTAGTACTCAATTATTTATAGGTACAATAGTATTAAATGTCCAAAACGGGAATTTTATTATAAATAATTGATTTAATAATTTTATTTTAAAAAAGTAATTTGGTTTAAATCACTTAGAATCTCCCCTATATTTTGGAGAGTGATTTTCCGATAAATGGGAATGTGTTTAAAAATAAAAAGGGTTTATTTTTAAAGTGTTGGAATAAATTTACGGGATTTAAACGTAAATTTGAATAGAGATAAATCTAGCGGGATTTATAAAAAGAATTCTTTGGATTATTATGGAATGGAAGTGTATTTCCCTGAAAGCCAAGTACGTTTTTAAGCAAGTTTTTGAGTAAAAGTTAGAAGTTTTGAAGCTAATTTTAAAGAAATGTTTTAAGAAGATTATTATTTAAGTTGTATAAGTTTTGTAGGCAACTATTTATTAAATTAGTTATAATAGAAATTATTTTTAAAGGTAAATTGGTATTATATTTTAGAGATAACGATTAATATTAGTTTATTTTAAAAATAAGTTTAGCTAAAATATTTTTGGAAACTAGCATAGAATTTCATAACTCTTATTTTTAATATAGTATGGCTTAACTTTTATTTTAGAGAAAAGTAGTTTGTATTTTATAAGCAGTTTTGTTTGAAACACTTTAAAGGTATACTCAAGAATAAAGTGATTTAAATTATTTCAAAATCTAAAGTATTTGGACTTGGTTATTTTCAGTGGAAATAGAGAATGTTTGGGAAATTTATTTCGTAAATAGGAAGATGATCTGAAACTGTTTTCAAACGGATTGAAATTGGGAATATATCTTGCGAAGATATTTTGAGATTAATAAATAATTTGGGCAATTATTTATTGTTTCATGGTTGTTTGAGAATGTTAATTGATAGTTAAATAACCGACTATCAATATTGGCTAATGCGTTGATCATTTCGAAGAGGCCGGAATCGAGATTAATTTCTCGAAAACCACTTCGATCCGGTTTGTACGTTTTCGTGAGGAAGGCGAGTTCGGAGTCGAAGATGGAGCAGTGAAGTGCAAGGTCAAGTCGCTATTAATCCTGAGGATGATTCCAAAATGGATGTAGTAGGAGTAGTGCCTTCGATTCGGTTCGGACCCGGGACGGACTTGTATGGATGAATGCTTTCGAAACATCGTCAGGTGGACGATGGGCATTTTAAGTGAAACGTTCTATAAAGGTAATGCCTAGCCTCAAGCCTCATCAATCGGGAATGACTGAAATTCCGGGGTTATGCAGCAAGGCTAAGTGGGTAGCACCCATTAGGGTGAGGTCATCCCTGTCTAGATGTCCCTTTTTATTCGGCTTAGTGGTGCGGTTGCTGATCCCAACCGTGGGGTGATCTTATTCGGGATTATCCAGTAAGGGGTAGTCCCGGTATTGTGTTGCAGGGGATTGGGAGTAATCCTTGGTACAGTGATCTAGACCACGTACCGTGGCAGGTGGTACCCAGTGCCTAGTCATTAGTTGGAAATCCATTCTCCCTGCGCGTCTGTACGGTTTTGATTGTGCCCAACTATTGCAGAAATGTGACATGCAAGCATTTCAGCTAGATTCTATTTTACTTTCTATAGACACTATTATAATATCAGACGGATTTGATAAAAAGTGTTTTAGCTACCGTAAGGTAAAAACCCGACATGTTTATTTGTGGCGTGGTCTTACGAGATGCTTTTGATTTCAAAGGATTTTGAAACTTTAATAATCAATTTTTGGTGTATTTCTCTCACGCTGGTATTCTAGACTGACTCGGGTGTTATTTTATTATAATGCTCGGGTCAGACCGAGTATTATATATACAGGATAGGATGCTGTGGAGCTCAAGAGTGGAGCTGGAGTCCGAGATGTGTTGCCGTATTTGTTTATATCCGTTGTTGTGATTGTTGGAAATTGTCAGACTAGTAATTGTTGTTTGTTTGTGATACTCTGATGATATACTGTATAAAGAGATATAGTTTTCATTTTGTGTAAAGATCTGTTATTGACTATTATATTTTGTTCCACTGCGATTGTGAGATTCTGTTATTGTTTAGTTCCTTCTTTCTTCTATCTTCTTTCTTTTCCCTCAACAATCTGTCTTTTCCGGCACTCAAGGGTCGGCATATTATCATGTAGTGTATTTTGCGTCGATTTTTGAAGGTCGAGAAGGGCGGGTCATGACAGTTCTAAAGCAGCAAAGTGGACCCACCTCTCTAATGTTCCAGACGACTCTGTTTTAATTACCATCAGCTCGGCCATATGGTGAAGGACTGCCCATTAATGAAGAAAGTGCAGTAGCCCAAGGTGTGCGCCATTAAGAATGAACCGTCTACTTCAATGGATGTAAAGGAGAAAGGTGTAACGACCCAGAATTTTGAACAATTTAAATTGAAAATATTTAATTGATTTCAAATATTTGAATAATGGTTTGACTTGAATTTCAAATTATCAGAATGAATATGACGATTAAATTATGAATTTAATCTATTGAAAGTTGAATAAAAATTTAAATCTTCAATTTTAAGCTGATTAAAAATATTTCAAAGGCTTGTAAAATTCAGATTGATAATACTGAAGATAATAGACGCTTCAGAATTGAATTTGAAACTGCTTTGTTCAGTTTTGAAAATATTATCGTTCGAATCGATATTTAAAAATAGCCTTCCGAGGCACAGTCTCGGAATTCGACGAAACCAGTTCCATTGGATCCAAAATATTGAATTATTCTCGGATTTAAAATTTCGTATTTTTCGGAGTTGATATGTGAGCACACGGTAAGTAAACGCGTTGAAATTAAATCGAATTCGATTTAATTTTTAAATTTGAATTTGGTAAACATCAGCACGTTACACACCTAAAATCACGCCCAAAAATCATGGAATAGATCGTGGAAAGCATGCTTCATTCGATTGTAAATATCACGTACTCCTGTCTCCCCCTTTCTTTTACAAATCTCACGCGGCATCATTTCAGAGCAGAAAAAAAATTAAAACGAAGAAAAAATGGCCGATACCTTAAGATTTATCCCTCTTTCCTTCAGTAAATCGCACCCTCCTCCCCTTTAATTCAATTCACATCTTCGGCTCCAGTTTTAAATCGAAGAAAAGAAAAAAAAATAAAAAAAATGGCCGGGTTCGATTCAAATTTAACTCGATCCTTCTGAAATTTTGGGAACGAGATTGCCTCGCTCGTTGGTATCGGGTTGTCGAGCTTGATGTCGCAAGCTAGGGTTCTCGACCTGGAAGCAATTCGCGACGAGTGGAACCGCGCGCTCGTGCAAGGGAAGAGGGGAGTGTCGTTGGTTAGTTAGGGTGTTGTAGTGGGTTCGTGGCGAGTCGTGGAGCGTGATGGCATGGGCGAGCGCGGCAACTGGGATTAGTTCGTCGCGGGGTCAGAAGTAGGCGACGCTCACGAGGCTAGGGCATAGGCTCGGCGACTGACTTGGTGGGGTCGCAATTTGATGGAGCCTGGTTGGGTAGTTCACGAGGGCAGTTGCAGGAGGGGGTCGCGTTCCAGTGAGTTTTTGGTGTTGATTGTTTTAAGTTAGTAAATAAAACTAATTTAGGTTGTAGAATCAAAACTGATAGGAAAGAAAATGTTTACAGTAAAGAAATTAAGTAGTTTTAGGAATATATATATATATATATATATATATATGTATGTGTATACGTTTACAGTAAAATTATTTTTTTTCAATTTAAATTGGATAATATATATATAGAAAACTAGGTTTTAGATTTACAGAAAGAAATTTGGACATATGTATGCAGTTTTTAAGTAAATCTTGATTTAAAAATTAAGTAATTGTAGTAAAAGAAATAATGTATTATATTATAAATAAATATGAGTAAGTTTTATTAAAAGAAATAGAAATTCAAGTTTTAAGCTTAAAGAAGAAGGAACGAAAATTTAGAAGGTTTAACCAAGTTTTTAGATATTTTAAAACTATTAATGATTAATTTGAAAGGGAAGAATAATTTATTTAAGTAAATTTAGTTGAAATTTAATTTTAATTAGATAAATTTGTTAAGAGTAATCTGTTTAAAATTAAAAGGGATTTGTTTAAAATTAAAAGCATTAGCTTAAAGTGAAAATTGTTAGTTAATTAAGTTTATAAAAGGGAAACAGGTTTAAAAAGTTTTAATTTTTAGTTTAGAATAATTAAACATATTAAATAAAAATTTATTATTCGATTTATTTCGAATATTAATCAATGTTATAAATGTTGTTACAAGGTCAGTAATTGTGGAATCAAGCCGAAAGTGGAAATGGACTGCAAATAAAAAGCTAAGGTGAGAACTTCTCACTCAAATTAAAGTTGGATTTGCAGTTATTGATTGATTGCTATTTGGATGTGATATAGTATATATATATTAGTATATATAGCAATATATATATATATATATATTGGCATGTGTATATATTACAGTCGATTGATTTCCCGCATTGTATAGCGGATAAGACCCTATTGCGCCGCCTATTAAGCGGATAATATTTTATAAATCCCATATACCGCGATATTCCACCTCGAAGTGGAATGGGTATTGTGCTAATGTCTGTGGATGCAGGGAAACAGGTTGGAGGAATCCAACTGGATTCCTCACAAATATTTATTTGATTCAGATATTGTGATATTTGATTGTTTATCATATCGATATATAATATTGGAAAGTCGTGATTGACTATTTGATGTGTTGCATCATCGTATCCAATCTTGAAGTTTAAAAATAACGATTTTGATTTTAAGGGATTTCTAAAGTGATTTTTGAAAGTATAAGTTTATAAAATATTTTTTGGAATTGATTTGTTTTAAATAGATAAACGATATAAAATTTAATGTTATAAAATTATGATTTTTGAGAAATACAGTTAAAAGTTGATTTTTGAAAATATGGGATTGATGATTTTATAAAATAGTTAAAATTGGGATTTCTGAATTTATTATAAAAAGTTTAAAAATAGGATTTTTGAAATTTGATTATTTTATAAATCAAAATGATGAAATTATAAAGGAGTTTAAAGGCGTTTTAAAAGAATAATATAAATTGATCCATATAAAAGATTTATAAATTGATATTTATAAATTAAAAATATTGGAATTGTAAAACGAGCTTTTATAAGAGTTAGAATGAATTGTGAATGAATTTCGTAAATGAATGAAATCTATAGGATTATAACGGTGAAGTTATAAATGGAATTTTATAAATAAAATTTATAAAGTTATTTAGGGAATAGATTTGGATAAATAAATGAATCTTATAAGTTATAAGATTTATAATTATGAAGTTAAAAGAACAATTTTGTAAACAAATAAATTATAAGCATTTAACTTATAATATGGACTTTCGGTATCTAATTGAGTTATAAATCGAATAGTTTAATAAAGGAAATTTGTAAGAGGAAATAGTTATAAAATAAATATAAATGGAATTTATAAACATTGTTTTATAAATTCGCAACGACTTATTTTGATAAGTAAATTGCTATAGCATATTAAAGGAGTTATATTCACGTTTTAGACAGTGAATAATCCTTTAAAATAAAATGTATAGAAGTGATGAAATTGGTTAACATAGTATATTCACGTTTTTGAACAGTGAATAATATGTTAAAGAAAATGTTCTGGATTGATGTTTTAAATAGAATTAAAACGATCTAACGATGTTTTAAATATGTTGAGATTCGAAACCATAGATTTCAACATTCATTGTTGAAATAGACGTTTTCGAGAAATAGAAGGGAATGGTGGACTATAACACTGTTGTTACAGTAAATGATTTCCGAAAGGAAATGTTTTGCTTAGTATTGGATTTATATATCTATTTTAATTTCGAATCCCTATACTAGTGATTTTGGGTTGTCGTAACGATGTTTTACGCAACATTCGTTTTGGCCCAAATAAATATGTTAAGAGAATGATTTCCTTAAAGAATGAATTATATACTTAATTTCGATTTAAGTATATTGAATATTTTCCAAGTGTGGAAAATAAAAAGATTGTGAATTACTTATTAAATAAGTATGGAAATGTTTTCCAATATGAAGTGAATATTTTGAGAATTTATCTTTTTGAAGATAAATTGAAAATGAATATTAGAAAATGAAAAATTGAAATCGTATATTCATAAATATTTTGGGAATTGTAAATTCACTATGGAATTTATAAAAGAAAAGGGAATTTGTTTAAAAAAATAAATATTGATTTATTTTTGGAAGTGTGAAAATGTTATATATCTTGTAAAGATATTTTTGGGAAATAAATAATTTGGAAAATTATTTGGAATCTGGTGATGTGTGCATATCCATTGATAGTTCAATAACCGACTATCAATATTTACCTTTGAATAGGTATTTGTTGTGATTTGCTTGGATTTGAATGCCACACTTATTTTTAAATTATTGCGCTCGTTATTCGGATTACCCATTCCGAATAGTGATACGACGTAATGGATAGCATTGATGACCGGTGTTGAAGACCGGATATTTTTGAAAGCGAAAGGATTACCGTCGAATGTTTCTGCACCGAATGGCCCCGGTATAGAAATTCCATATGTGATGAGAAGTCCGGAAGTAATTCGTGAATATCCGGATTGCAAGGACTTCTTTGTAAGTGCCTTCGGTTCTGTTCGATCCCGGAACAGACTTGTATGGATTGTATGTCTGACATTACAAATTGAGATATAAAGCTGATTTCTTTCAAATATATTTCTGTTGGTGGCGGAGAATTTATTCTCTTAGCTTAACACCCTTCTCTGAGACGTACGGGCTCAGAGGTTATGTAGTTGAAGGTTATCAGTGATATATTCCCAATTTGGCAATGTGACATGCTGAGTGTTGCTGTGAAATGATCATTGTGTTGATCATTTGTGATAGGATCATTTGTTTGATCATTTATCTTTGTGATCATTTCTATGATCATTTGTTGACCCAAAGCACAGCTTTTGTATAAAGCGTGGCTTTGTGGACGAGACTTCGTCGAGCCTCACACCCCGGAAAGGTCAAAACAGGAAAGATGCGGCAAGGTTATGAGGGGTAGCTCCCTTTAGGGTATGTGCATTTCCTTCTGGAAAAGGGTGGTATCATGGTATGGAGCCCAGATACTTACTCATGTTGAAACACTTTATTTATAATTGCGTGATGTTGGTGACGAGCGCTCGGTTAAAGGTCCCAAAGGACCGGGGGATGGCATACTCGTGTCAGTAGTTACCCAGTTAGGGGTAACCCGGCCTTGTGTTGGCAGAGATCCGGTTTGGTTCTCGGGGACGTCCTTCCAGAGGCGTTCTCATGTGGCAATGGAAAGTTCCTTGGCCTGACCATTTGTTGGAAATCCAAAGAAACAATACGATCTTGTACGGTTTTAGTTGTAGAACCTGCCATCTAATATGGTAGCTATAGTAGGCATAATATAATGGTACCTATGCTGGCTAAGATTTATATTCTACTTTCGAAATGTCTTCTACACTATGCACTAATAATAATATCAAAATTGATTTGATTTTGTGTATCAAGCATCTTTGACTAACATAAGAAGAAATCTCCTCCAAGTCTGCGTTTGCATTGTGTGTGTGGTGGGAGGTCTTATGGTAGTTACATTTTCAAAAACATTGCGAATCTATTTTAAAAATTATCCCGTTCTTGATTTTAAAGATAAATAAACTGTTTTGAGTTCTCGCACCAGTCACATGACTGACTCGGAGTTTATTGTTTTCCTTCCTAAACTCTGGGTGCCCACCAATTTCCACACGGGCAGTCAAGAGTAAAAGTTTATCATGATATTCTGGAATTCAGGAGTTGCTGGAGGCAAGATGGATGGCATGACGTATTACTGGTATATAGTATTTCTTTTCCGCTGTTTGTTGTTGTTTGATGTTGTACACTCTGATAATGAAATGTAATGTAATGTGATGAAATGTAATAACTGATATAGTTCTTTGTTAAAAGATTATTCATTTATTTATTATATGTTGTTCCACTGCGAATTATGAGATTCTGATATTGTTCTGTTGTTTTCTTTCTGTCCCGTTCTATTTTCTATCTTTTCTCTCTTCTTCTACCTCTTTCTTCTTTCTTAAACCCTAATGGTTCGTATTTCCGTTCATCTTGAGTTAATCGATGGAGATTAGTGTCACTTCAAGGGGTACGGAAAAGCGGACTATTACAAAAGGCGACCTTGAAGGTACCTTACCGATTAATGGTATTTTTGTTCGAGCACTATTTGATACTAGTGCCTCTCGTAGTTTTATCTATTTAGAATCGGTAGATAAATTTCATCTCATTTTGAGTATCGTATAAAACACTATATGTGTATCTATCCCCGTAGGCGGGATAACCCATTTGAATATGATTTGTGACAATGTGCCAATTTCCTACCTTTCTAATCACTTTTTTTACGATCCATATGTCTTGGACTTTAAGGATTTGACGTTTTTCTTGGTTATTGAAATATGGAGTTGTTCTAGATTATAATGAAAGAACTGTATCGTTAGTAACTAATTTAGAAAGAATTGCTAAAGTATCATGTACGAAACCCTGTATTCATATGTGTAGTTTCATGTATGCTCTAGATGCATCCTAAGAAAATTTAGGGTCTATTGAAGTTGTCAAGAATTTTCAAGATATATTCGATGAGGTTAAAAGTTTACCCCCGCATAGGGATATAGAGTTTCGCATTGATTCAGTCCTTGGTGCAAGGCCCCTGGTTCAACCTAAGCAAAGGATGGCTCCGAAGGAGAGAGAGGAGTTAGAAAGTCAAACCCAGGGTCTGTTAAAGAAAGGATTGATTAGGCTCAGTCGTTTGAATTGGGGATCTGCTATGGTGTTTGTAGTTAAGTCTAACGGATCTTTAAGGTTGTGCATGGATTATAGGGAGTTGAACAAGCTAACCATTAGGAACAACTATCCCTTACCCCGCATTGATAATCTTTTTGACCAACTTCATGGAGCTACCATATTTCCTCATACGGATCTTGCTATTGGATTTCATCAGTTGAGGTTGCTGAAGATAATATACACTTAACTACGTTTAGGGGCCATGATTCTTTCTTTGAGTGGTTGGTTATATCTTTCGGGCTAAACAATGCACCTACATATTTTTTAGTTTTCATGAACTGTGTTTTCCGAGATGTTCTTAACAAATTTGTGTTAGTTTTCATCGATGACATCCTTATCTACTCTAAATCTGAGGAAGAGAATAAACATTATTTGGAAGTGGCGTTGGAAACATTCAGGAGACATGTCCTAAAAGCAAAGTTTTCTACATGCCACTTTTGGAAATCATAGGTAAGGTTTTTAGGGCACATTGTATCGGCAGATGGCATTTCGGTACACCCAGTGAAAATAGTGGCTGTTCAGGAATGGAAGCAACCACAGACTCCTGCCAAGATTCATAATTACTTAGGTTTGGTGGGATACTATAGGAGGCTTATTCAAGATTATTCTAAGATTTCCTGCCATTTGACAAATCTAATTAAAAGGGGGAGAAGTTTATATAGACTCCAAAGCGTGAAGAAGCATTTCTTGGAATTGAAGAAGAGATTGACATGTTCACCAGTTATGGTTGTTCCAGACAAAAATAGTGGATTTACGGTTTACACAGATGCTTATGGAGGGGGGCTAGGCACTGTTTTGATGCAGCATGGTAGAGTGATTACGTATGCGAGCAGGCAGTTGAAGCCCCACGAGAAGAACAATGCTACGCATGACTTGGAGTTGCTGGCTGTTATTTTTCCATTGAAATGTGGAGGCACTACTTGCTGGTAAAGGATCCTTCTATTCCTCTTAGTTTCTTTCTAATATTTAGAAACTATAGGAGTAAGTTTTCTTTCTCTTTTTAGGTGAAAAATTCAAGCTCTCCATGGATCATAAATCCCTGAAGTATCTTTTTACTCGGAAGAATCTAAACCTGAGACAACATAGATGGTTAGAGTTTCTGGCGTCCTACGAATTGGGTATCCTCTATATGCCAAGGAAGGCTAATATGGTGGCAGATAGTCTTGGAACTTTTAGAGGTTACCCCGACTCGTTAGGAAAGGATTGTGAGAAATCAAAAGGAGGATAAAATTTTGGAAGAATTAATTTAACAAGTTAAAAGCGGTCGATGTTCGAATTTTTAGATAGATGGTCAAGGCACTTTAAAGACGAATAGACAATTGTGCGTTCTAGATTTGGATGGACCATGACAAGAAGTTTTGATGGAGTGTCACAAATCAAAGTTAAGTATACATCCTGGAGTTCATAAGATGTATAAGTATATGAAAAGAGTATTCTGGTGACCAGGAATGAAGAAGGATATCACTATCTTTGTAAGCAGGTGTGCAAGATGTCAGCAAATCAAAAGGGATCACTATAAAACTGCTGGATTACTTCAACCTTTGGAAATCCCAAATTGGAAATGAAAGATGATATCGATGGTTTTCCTAGAACTAGAAAAGAAAATGAAGGAGTAAGGGTTATTATGGACCGGTTAACTAAGAGTGCTCATTTTATTCCCATCAAGCCAACTAGAACTGCAGCCTCGTTAGCAGAGATTTATACGAGGGAGATAGTTCGACTACATGGAGTTCCAATGAGTATAATAAGTGATGGAGATCCTATCTTTACAAGTTAGTTCTGGGAAGCCTTGCAAGTTGCATGGGGAACAAAGTTGAGTCTGAGCACTGCCTACCACCCTCAAACCGATGGATAAACTGAGAGGGTTAACCACATCTTGGAGGATATGTTGAGGGCCTGCATCTTGGATTTTGGAGGGTCTTGGGAAGATCATCTGCATCTAGTGGAATCCTCCTACAACAACAACTTCTAAGCAAGCATCGGTATGACACCTTATGAAGCTCTCTACGAAAGGCCACGCAAATCACCAACCTGTTGGGTAGAGTATGGTGATTGTCTATTGCTTGGGCCAAATATGATTCGAGAGGCAACAAAGAAAGTTGCGGTGATGAAGAAAAGGATGAAGGCAACCCAAGATCGCCAGAAGATTTATGCTAATAGGAAGCGAAGAGATTTGGAATTTGATGTGGAAGACCTTGTGTTCGTTAAGATTTCACCAATTAGAGGAGCTGTTAGATTTGGAAAAGCTGGGAAGTTAGCTCCAAGGTATATTGGACCTTTCAGTATCATTGAAAGGATTGGGTCTCTTGCTTATAAGGTTGAGTTGCCAGAGGTATTGGCAGGTGTTAATAATGTATTACGTGTGTCGTATTTAAGGAAATTTGTGCATGATCCGACCTTAATTATTGAGCCGTCTGAGCATGAGGATCTGGAAGTGGAGCCAGACTTGACAGTGGTTAGACATCCAGTCTATATTCTAGATCAGGATGAGAAGTGGTTATGCAATATTGTAGTGCAGTTGATTAAAATTCAGTGGAGTGAACATTCTAGAGATTGCACGTGGGAGACTGTAGACCATATGAAGGAGGCATATCCTAAGTTAATGTTAGGATAGCTAACTCTTGTTGTATGTATAGTTTAAGAATTGTTTGCTATGGATGTTTAGTGTGTGCCTTTTGTATGTGCCTTATGATATGAATATATATCTTTTCAAGTATATGAGTTATCTTCTTATATGCGAAATTCGAGGACGAAATTCTTTTAAAGGGGAGAGTGTAACAACCCGAAGTTCGATCACTTTAAGCATTTATATTTAAATATAATTCTAATAGTGTAACGATCCAATTTTTCGACGTCCAAAAATCGATATTAAAACATCTATTGTATTAAATACCGAATGATCGACAACCGGAAAACCGAACCATTTAGGGTAAAAGAAGAAGGAGGTAGAAGAAGAAATAGAAAACAACCTCAGAATCTTACCAACGCAGCGGAATAAAATATAATAGATGATAAAATATCTTTACACAAAAGAAATTACATCTGTTTTATACATACATCATTAGAATACAACATCAGAGTTCAATACAATCAACACTCAACTCAGGACGGTTTAAATCACATCCTTCCAAAACTCAATACACAGCGGAATAATAATCAAGTACGGAAGTACGTCTCGCCATCCAGCTCGTCTCCCGAGCTTCACAGCGGTCCATCCAAAATCTGTACTCTATAATACTCAGTCTGACCCGAGCATTATAGTTAAATAACACCCGAGTCAGTCTGGAAAACCAGCGTGAGAAAACATACTCAATTGGATTATTAAAGTTCCAAAATCCTTTGAAATCAAAGGAATCTCGTAATACCACGCCACAAATAAACATGCCGGGTTTTAACATTACGATAACCAAAAAAATTCTTATAAAATCCTCTGATATTATAATAGTGTCTTTATACAAATACTTATTCAAATAGCCAAAATTGTTACATTTGTTAAATTCCAGCTAATAGGTATACAAACAAAATCGTAAAGGCACATAGGAAAAATGGATTTCCATCAATGGCAGGACTACTGGGGTACCGCCCGTCACAGTTCGTGGTCTAGATCAATGTACCGAGGATCCACCTTAAATCCTCTGCAACACAACACCGGAGCTATCCCTTACGGGATAGTCCGGATAAGTTCACCATACAGTTGAGATCAGCAACCGCCACACAGCCGAATATATAAAGGGACATCTAGACAGGGGTTTGCTAGCCACCTAAGCTTGTGTGCACCTCCCCTATTTTAGCCATTCTCGGTTGATGAGTCTCGAGGCTATGCATTACCTTTTTAGCACACATTCACTTAGAATGCTCACCGTCCTCCTGACGATGTTCTGAAAGCATTCATCCATACAAGTCCGTTCCGAGTTCGAACAGAACCGAAGGCACTACTCCTACTACATCCATTTTGGAATCACCCTTAGGATTAGTAGCGATTAGCCCTTGCACTTCATTGCTCCATCTTGGCCCACCTCTTGTCTTCCTCACGAAAACGTTCAAACCGGATCGAAGTGGTTTTCGAAAAATAAATCCCGATCCTAGTCTCTTCGAAACGATCAGCGCATTGGCCAATATTGATGGTTGGTTTTCTAACTATCAAATAATATTCACAAACAATCATCAAGCCATAATAATTTCTCCCAAATTATTTAGTTTTAAATATCTTCGTAGGATATTTTCCTACATTTCAATCCTTTGAAAAATAGTTTTTAGATCACTTTTCTCTCTCTCGTGGAAATAAGTTTCCACCCAACTATTATTTTTCCA
Source organism: Allium cepa (assembly GCA_030765085.1). Classification (NCBI taxonomy): domain Eukaryota; kingdom Viridiplantae; phylum Streptophyta; class Magnoliopsida; order Asparagales; family Amaryllidaceae; genus Allium; species Allium cepa. The sequence continues at coordinate 328,887,852 of CM060940.1, forward strand.
CTGAAAACCGCCAATCCTAAATGCTTAAGATTTTAAAAATAATTTAAGTCACTTTATTCTAAAACATACCTTAAAACATTTAAATAGAAATTACTTAAAAACTTTATTCAAAAAAATATACTTTTAAAAATATTAAAATAAATCTACTTTATAAAATATAAAAACTAATTTTTTAAAATAAAAGTTAAGCCAACTAAATTTAGAAATAAGAGTTACGAAATTCTATAAAATTTTAACCAAACTATTTAGAATAAAACTATTTTATAAAATATAAATATTAATAATTTTCTTTTAAACATATTACCATTTAACCTTTAAATAATTACTACTAAAATAAATTTTAAAATATTTACTTTAAAATTTAGAACCTTTAAAAATAATAAATTTTCTAAAGCATTTCCTTAAAACAAATTTTTAAAGCCATTAGCTTATACATAAAAGTTTCCTTTAAAATACACTTGGCTTTCCAGGGAAATACACTTCCCAGTTCCATACCTTTAAAAATAAACCACTATTTATTTTTAACACAAACTACCCATTCCTTTCTAAATTATTATCGTGAACTTATACTTCCAAATATCCACTGATATCTTATTTCACTTTATAAACCCATTTTACAAATTCCATCGTCTCATTTTCTTTAAAACACAGTTTCAATCACTAAATCAATTTTTAAATTGATTTCTCAAAATTAACTCCATTTGAAATAAATTTCTTTTCTTATCCAAATTTATTTCAAAACACATTAACTTCATATTTTACTTCTTAATTATGATTTAAAATCTTATTTAACTGAAAATACCAATTTCATACTTTTCCAAATTCCTTCTTTATCTTTCCCAATAAATTTAAATCTTGAATTTTAAAATAAATCCTTTATTTCCTTTAATAATATCACTTAAGTTTTAAAATTCATTATTTCCCCTTTAATTCAAAATCTCCTTCCCATACTCGTAATTTATTTATTTAAAATTTAAAAATCCACTTTTATCCTTTTCCAATTCATTTATCCCAACTCTATAGTTATTTACCTTAGAATTTTCTTTTATAACTCTTTGAAAATCCAATCTATATATTTTGATAACTCGGCATACCCAAATATTTTCAATTAAACCATGGCATTTAATATTTTTCAATTACCAATATAATTTATCATACAATATCAAATAAACCATATATATATATATATCACAGGATATTAAAACAAGCTAAATAAATTTTGAGGAATCCAGTTGGATCCCTTCAACCTGTTCCCAGCATCCACAGACGTTAGCACAATATAAAATACCAATTCCACTTTGAGGTGGAATATCGCGGTATATGGGTTATATCATCTCATCCGCTATTATGCGGCGCATAGGGTCTCATCCCCTATATAACGCGAGAAATCAGTCACTCCTATATATGTATACTATTATATATAATATACCACATCCAATCAATTCATTCACTCAATCAAAATTTAAATTTAACTACTTAAATTTAATAATAACCCATATGAGTGAGATTAACTCACCTTTGACTATGCATTTGCAATCCACTTCAATATTGCATTGGTTTTCCCAATTATTGACCTTGAATAAACAATTTATATGATTTATTAATATTCGAAACAAATCGAATAGCCCAATTATTATTAATAATTTCATTTAATCTAATAATTTAATTTTAAACCAATTCCACTCTAAAAAAATCTTTTAGTAACTAAAAATAATTAAATAGGTTAATTGAACAAACTAACCATCAAAACCATTATTTTTAAAATAAATTTAGTAAATTTAATATAAACACATACCTTAATTATTAAACTAATTTTCCTATAATAAATAAATTTTTAGTAATAAGAATAATTAATTAAATAAACTAATTGAAAATTTTAATCGCCAAATCCTTTATATATATTTTTAAATAAAATAGTAAATTAAAAATATGTATATTTACGCTTTCCTTGAAACTACCTATATACTTAAAATAAACTGTAAAGACTTAAAAATCTAGTTACATATAAACTTTCACATTTAAAATTCCTATTTACATTTCCCAAACCTTACCTATTTATATGTATATATTCCTGCTTATCTATATATGTATATATACATTGAATTCCAATAAAATAAAATTCCTTTCTAAACTTTATACATATATTAAATTAAAACAAAACTGCTTTTATTATATTTATTTTCTTCTCTATATCTTTATATATATATATATATATATATATATTAGAAACAACATACACCTTACTACATAATTTTCTTCTGCATACGCATATGAAAATTAAATAAAATAAAATACATATTCTCATAGAACCACTTTCCAACTCCGTCAACGAACCCCAGCTATCATCGAACGGCTCCCCAAAATCAAGTTGCCTCTGCCATCACTGCCTCGCGCTCGCGCGTGTACCAGAGCATGCTGCGATCGACCCTCGAGTATCGTCGACTCCTTATTCAAGCACCTCGACCACGTAAGTCGCTGCCATCACCTCGAGTGCCTCCACCTACGTGCACGCTCACACAACACAAAATTGGAGCGCGAACAACCTTACATCCCACTCGCGCGATGCCGATCCCGACCCACTCTGATCGCGATTTATCGCGAACTCCTCTTCTACACTTCGACCCTAGGGTTTGAATCGAAATTGATTCGATTCGAATTGAGGAGGAACGAAAGATTTGATTTCTTTTGGAAAGAAAGAAGTCTCCCCGATTTTTTTGTAACCGAAAAGAGGAAAAGAATCGGGCAGCCATCATTTTCGAACAACAATGTTCTTCCATTTTATTATTTTTAAACCAGATTTAGATTTTGTTTTAAAAAAATATATACTAGGCAGTTAATAAAAAGAAAGAAGACATATGTACATGAAGGTGACAGATCGAAAGACTCAGGGACAAGTACCAGGGTATGGAAGGATAAAATTCTGGTGAATTAATTTGACCAATCAAAATATTTAAATTTTAAATTTAAATTTTCTCGAAAATGCAACTCAAAATCATGACATCCTATCGAGGTATGCCGCTTGGCGTTTATAAGTTAAACCTCTATTTCGAACACAATGGAAAAGGTTTTCAATCCTAATCCGATCGCATGGGGAAGATAGCTTTTTGAACCCAATTATTATATTAAAATTTTGATATAAATCTAGCGCGTTTATATATCGTATAATCACACGATAACTCCAAATGCTACAAAAATTGAAATCCGATAATAATACAATATTACGGATCTAATGGAACTGGTTTCATCGAATTCCGAGACTGTGCCTCTGAAGGCTATTTTTAAATGTCAATTCAAGCTTATCTTTTTAAAACTGAACAAATCACTTTCAGATTCAATTCTAAAGGTTCTGTTATCTCAGTATGATCAATATAAATTTTATAAGCCTTTGAAATATTTTTAACAAGCTTAAAAACCAAGATTCACTATTTTACCCAATTTTCAATTATTAACTTCAATAATTTAATTACCAATTAAATGGTGATATTTGAAATTCAAGTTAGAAATTAACCCTTAAATATTTAAAATCAATTAAGCATACCAATTTCAAATATCCAAAAATTCCGGGTCGTCACAAAGAATTAATTAATGAATTTGATAATAAAATAAACTCCTTTTAAATAATAACAAATGATAGTGAAATCATTTTCAAAATTTGTTTACAAAAATAATTAGTTCGAAGAAAGATTGAAAATGTGACCGAAAGTCCTTTTTTGAATTTTGATTTTTCGTCAGCTAAAAGTTATCGAAAATATCGTAACACCTTTAACACATAAACACATTTATAAATCATTTTAGTCATCTTTGAATAGTTGTGTACATGTATGTACACTTAAGGATGCATATATATATATATATATATATATATATATATATATATATGATAAGATTTTGTTTTAAAAATTAAAAATACATATAATATTCAGATTCTTCTTCCAACGTCAAGTACAAAATGACCAAAATTATGTTGGCATTGACAAGATAGGATGGTGGCTAGGGGGCGGAAATTGCATAGGAGAAAGGAGGGGTGAGGTGGCAAAAGAAGATAGGGAGTATAGTACAAAGGGCATTTTCTTAATTTCACTTGTTAACATTTATAAAAGCAAATTTGCTAAAAATATTCACATTTTCTCATTCTCTTTTTCACTTTACAATTTCCTAAAGCTCTTAAGCATGTTTTCATGGCTTCTTATTATATTTTAGAAATTCAAAAATCTCAGAGTTCCATTTTAAAATCACTTCCATGTTTGCTAAAACACTTCTCCATCATCTACTTCACTTCTTCTCCAGAAATGAAGTCCACTTCCACCTTATATTGCCAAGGTTGAACCCATATTGCTTAGGGCTGAACCCTTTTGTGGCTATAAACCACTAAAAGACTTCACTTTTTCAAGAAAAATTCAAAGACTGGGTCATTCTCAAGTTCAAGAAGAAAATACTTTAGTTTAGTTGAATTTCTGTGAAGGTCTAATCTTTTTGAAAAAGAACTTACCTTTATATATGTTGTTATATGGCTATATATATGATGTGTGTTGTATGAATTATAACATGGTTTGGATATGTATGTATGTGCTAATGTGTGGTTAGTATTAGGGTTTGAAGCGAAAGGCTAAAGTGACGCCGTAGTTTGTAAAGTGTGATTTTCGATATGTTATGGAAATTATATGCTATGTAAGTGAAATCTTAGATTTTTGATTGTATGGTTATTGAAGTTAGTACTTAAAAATGTTGAAAGGAATTGAGATCATTTTTAAAGTCGAATCATATTATTTAGTTTTGATTTATTAAGTGTTTCAAAAGGAAAAAAACGAAGTTCCTAACTTTGAATTAGAGTTTTTAAAACAATTTTTTCAAAAGCAAGGAAGGTAAGAGATGATATTTGGATTATGGCTTAGAAAGTAATTCAAAGTTATGACATCCATAGCGATAGTCGCTGTGGATACAGTTCGAAAATATACGATTTTCAAGTTTTCTTTAAAAATTATTCTAAAAACCATTTCAAACTTAATTAGATATTATAAAACTTAATTAACTTTAAATTTATGATAATTAATTTATTTAAATAAAAAATTATTATTAATTAACTCAAGTAATTAAGGTTTAAGAATTAATTAAATAAGTTAATTATTTGTTGTTAATTACGAAGTTTTAATTAATAATTAATTAAGTTAAGAGGTAATTACTTCAATTAATTTTGTTCAGTCAAATTAATTATTTGATTAGTATTTAAATATTTAATTAATTATTATTTAACTAAAAGTTATTTGTTTACTTAATTATTAATTAATTAGGGTTTAATTTATAATAAATGTTTATTAAATAAAGTCTAATTATTTGTTTATTATTAACTAATTAGGATTTGATTATTATTTAACTAAATTTTTAATTATTTTATTATTTTTCAGTAAAAAAGGGTAATTATTAGTAATTAATTAAGACTTAACTAAGGTAATGAAGGTTTTAAATTTGATTTAAGTACGAATAATTAAGTATTAATTAAGCTTTAATTTATGATTTAATGATGATTTATTTATTATTTAAAATTATTTTAAACTCCAACGATTCTTTATTTAAAATAACCTTCTTCTCTAAGTGAATTGTTTTAAAACCAAAGATCTCTTGTCCATGCTATTAACTAGCCAAATGAATTAAAATAGTTGTAATAAAATGGTGACATATTTTATTGAAAATAAGCCGGCTTGTACTTATCACAAATACCGCACTTCGGGAACGTGTGAATACAAGGGGGTTAACTTCGATAAGCGAGTAATGATAATCTAATCATATGTAACGTATGTCCATACGTAAATCTTTCTTATAGTGGGATAGTCCACTATAAACAACTTAACCCCTTAAAATTATCAAGCGTAGACCGAGATCGTATATTAATCCGAAAACCACTTCGAACCAAGGTAAACGTTATCTCCTATACGACTTGTACGGATGAGTGCTAATATTATGTCAGCATATGGAAGGCGATATTAGAATTTTAAGTGGCAATGCTATAGCAAAGGTAAACGTAGCCTCAAGCCTTATCATTCGGGAATGACTAAAGTAGGGGAGTTGCAGCAAGGCTAAGTAGGTCGCTCCCATTAGGATAAGGTTATCCATATCTAGAGTCCTTACTATCAGTTAATGTATCCTTTGGTACGGTTGCTGATCCCAACCGATGGGTAATCTTATTTGGTACTATCCAGCATGGGGTTGGCCGGTCTTGTGTTGGCAAGGGATCCAAGCAAGGTCCTCGGTGTTATTTTATCTAGAAATGCACCATAATAGACGGTAACCCAGTAGCCCAGTCATTGTATGGAATCCATCTCCAATAAGTGCAGTTCATTTTTAGCTGTATCCAAATATGTTGAAATGTGAGATACAAGCATTTCAGCTATGTTCTATTTTACTTGGTAACCCTAGACATTATCATAATATCACTAGGTTTTTATATAAAGTGATTTGGTTATCGCAAGGTAAAAACCCGTCTGTGTTATGTGCGGCGTGGTCTTACGAGACACTTTTGATTTTCAAAATATTTTATAAAAGTAAGACGTAAGTTGTTTGAGTTTACTCACACCAGACCCATGTTTGACCCAAAGTTTTGTTTCTTCCCCAAAAAAATCTTAGGCACTCAAATTTTTATGAGTAGCCAAGTGATCCAGGTTTCTCATGATTGCAATTTGGAGGAGCTGGAGCAGGCGACTTCAACGTTAACTAGCTGCTATCTCATTCCACTGTGTATATATGTATGTATTTTGTATAGTGATGCAAGAACAGGTAGTTATAACTGTCCCATTTTGGAACTTGTACTATTATGACTCTGATGTACTAGCATGGCAGTATCTATGTAAAGTCTATGTCGTTTCATTCCATTGTGAGATTTTGTGATTGTGAAGTTTCTTTTTATCTTTCTTTTTCTTCTATCCTTAATGACTCGTCTTTCAAAGTGAGGAAGGCGGTTCGTTACATTAAGTGCTATTATTTTGTGTGGAAAACATACAAGAGACATCATGTAACATATGAACTCTCTATTTACATTATCATTCTCCATTTGCAAGTCTAATTGAAGGCACATATTGTTATAACCTTTTGTATCAAAATTGCTAACAATTTTATATGCCAAAAGAGAGTTTTCACTTATGGTTTGACTAGTATGTAAGCATTTTGGTCATATGAAATTGAATCAATTTTGTATCCCTTGATCCTGAATGTGTTTGAAATTATTTTATATGTAGCATGATATGGCAACAAAATATGGGTTTGAAATCTTTTGATCTACCATTCTTTTTTTTACAAAATTAAGTTAAATAACAATTACAAAAATAGTTGTCTCAATTTTTGAACATATTTTTAATTTAATCAAAGACCATAAATCTTGGTTTATAATGATTATTTATCTGATCGGTGGTTTAATATTGAAATATTGTTTTATTTGCATCATTTTTCATACCAATCGTTCTCTCTTAATTAAATTCATTTTGTATGCCACGATAGTAAATCTACAGGGAATATAATCGGCACATTTTGATTTGTAATCCAAATAAAATCGAGGTAGTATAAATTAGTGCCAATTTTAATATTACTTATTTTTTGTGGCTAAATATGTCTGTGTAGCTATCATCGACGAACGGAGTCTAAATGTCCTTACAGAAATAAAAAAAAAATCATAAAATACATGTTTCTATTAGTTTGAAGTTAATAATTACTGTTTGTTCTGGCTTGCCTGCGCAAAAAAATAATGCTTTATTTTGCATCCAAAAATAATCATGCACTCTTGTAACGATGTTTTACGAAATATTCGTTTTGACTTCAATAAAGCGTATTTTGGAAAATAAGAAACTTTTCTTAAATATTTTTATGGATTTTCTTATATAGAGGTATTTTCTAAGTGTTAAAATTGAAATGGTTTCTTTGAAAAAAGATAGAAACATTTAATTAATAATTTTTTTAAAGTAATTATATACAAAGAAGAATTTTTATAAAAAAAGTTTGAATAAAGTTTTTTATGAAATGTTTTCATAAAGATTTGAGAAGATAATAAGTACACATGATATACACAGATCATTTCATCGCACGATTTTGATCTAAGATTCATGTACAGAACTTTAAGGTGTTTACACTTGCCCAGAAAAGAATTTATTACTCGATTCTTGACGGCTAACATTGATGAGGATTATGGTTGGCTACTTTTATTTTCTATCATAGTTGAGCGAGGGTTTCCGATTAAGAAGCCTGATCAGATTCCGCTCTAAAGGATCGAGAGATCAATAATAGTTCGGAAATAAAGTTGTGTATTTGAATGAAAGATCGAATCCTATATTGCATACCTATGATCTGGGTATATCATACAGAATTGAGATTAAAAATTAATATTTCAGGTAAACACTTTTGGGTTTTAGGTTTTGGGTTGTGGTTAAATTTCGGGAACGAAATTCTTTTAAGGGGGAAGAATGTAACGACCTGTAAATTTATCGTTTTGAAAAATAATTTTTATTTTTAGATATTCAAATGTAAGATTTTTTAACAAAATATAATATTTTGAACAATAAATAAAAATGGTAAACTTGGTTAAAATTATATTTACATATATATATATTTGTGATTTCCGTCAGAAAAGTGACGAAAATCACATTTAAGTAAAATTGAGATTTTCTCAACATTAGAGGGTAAGCAACTGGATACGTACGCTTATTTTTCCATTTAAGCAAGAATATGTAATAAAGTTATTTATTTTATTTTTGAAAATAAAATATCTTTATGACATCATTAATGATGTCATCATTTTTAAATAATTGATTTTTGGGTTTAAATTGAGTTTAAATGATTTAAAAATTCTTTTAAAAATCAAATAAGGCCCTTTTAATTATTAAATAGTAATAGAAATGTCATTTTAAAATTTTATTCATATATATATATATATGCATATATTAAATAAGAAGTAAAAAATATGATCAAAAAATGGGTTCTGAATTCGTAATGGTTTTACCAGAGAAAGTTGTGCAACGTTATATTTTATATGTGACATACATGTACACATATGCATATATATATACATCCATGTGTACATACATACACATTAGAATTAAATTTACATCTTAAAATTACTAACGGTAAATTGAACAAAATATCATGATATTTATTAAAAGAATTCTAAGCTAATGATGACATATCTCCACCTTAGTCCACATTCTCATCCAAGAGCATGCTTTAAGAGATAAGCAAAGTGACAAAGATGATGTAGGGGGGTAGGAGAGCACAACCTTTTTTCCTATAAATACGAGGCATACCTTCTCATTTTATTCACACATATTCCACTTCTAAACTCTCTTCTTCTCTCTTGAGGTCTCTAATGGCTTCCATGAAGGCCTCTCTTCTTAATAAAAATAATCCAAAAGAATATAGCAAGAAGAAGAAGACACACACACACAATATCGTTTCAAGTGCAAACAAGTCCCAAAACACTCCTCTACCTCAATGAAACCCATAGCCACCACCATTCACCCTTGGTCGAGCTAATACCCTTAAGAGGGTCATGGCCGAGCATGCAAGAAGAAAGGAGGAAGATCAAGGAAGCTCTGGAGTGAAAAAGGTAGAGAGAAATGCTGTCGAAATGCTCCGATATGATTTCAGGAAGCATCAGGGAGGAGTGGATATGATAGTGAGTACTTGATTTACATAGACCTTAAAATATTTAGAAAATAATGATATGCACTTTTAATTAGTAAATTAATATGCTTGGATGATTAATATGTTTTAATATTGATTGATTATGTGGTTGATAACTTGGTTGTGACAAGTATAACAAATAATAAGGAAATCATATTTAACAAAATAGAAATTGTTAACTATTTAACCATAGTTAATTCACGAAAAATAAATCCATATTAATATGTGTTATCCCGCCTTTTGGAAAGGTAGTGACACTAAGAAATTAACAAGAAACCAAAGACAATCCGTCCCGGTGATCGGTTATACACGGGTTCACTATGGATATTGATAAATTTTGCCCAAGTCTGGATCGAGCTACAATTGATATGACATGACAAGAAAAACTATGGAAGCCAACATTTCAAATTTCAAGTCGATCGGAGTTCGTATGCTCAAGATATGGATCGATCAAGAATCATGGAGAAAGTGTTGGTTCGTATCCATCGATAACTACTCTTCTTCGTATCCATCCTGCTCGTCCTACTTCGTATCCATCATGTCGATTCCACTTCGTATCCGTGTATGTTTCGCTTCATATCCATCAGTAGAATATATTTCGTATCGGTTCCACTCCTACACATTGCGTATCGATCATCCATCAACACATTTTGTATCGATCGACCAACGATTGATACGAGATATGCCACCTAACAATCGATATAAGGTAGCGCCTAAAAACATCGATACAAAACTATATATTCAGTGATCGGTACAAATGGGACCTCTAAGTCATTGATACAAAGCGGAGCACATAGCTTCGATACAAACTGACCCATTGATACGAAGTGGCTCCAGGAATCGATACGAAGCAATTTCAAGGAAACCGTACGAATGGGATTACGTTGGGTCAATACGAACAAGGCACGGGAAAATGGAAGACTTGGTCGCTCGGCATGAAAAGCAGATCGATCCTGAAATATAGCATCGCATCACCATTGATCGATACGTATAGTATCGACACAAAGCGATCGATACAAGTGGGATCAATACGAACTCGGCAACCTTTTGCAAATAAAACTTAGATCGATCATAACACAAAATCTACAAGTCCAAATGCCGCCAAATTTTCACAGGAGCTTGTGTACCACCTCAAGAATGTCCTTGATCGATCTCAGGCCAAATGGAGGTGTTTTGATCGATACGAAATATCTACATATCGATCAGGGATCGATCCCAATCTATCTCGGATCGATCACATGGGCCGCTCGCATGTGTGAAGGAGTCTTTCGAGATCTAAGTCAAATTTTTCCAGCCTACGCCTATAAATAGCAGCCTAATGCCTCTAGAAAAGGCACCTTTTGGCTTCTCTACGCCGATACTCTACCGAAATCACTATTATACTTCAGTTATATTGTTGTAATCTCATGTAATCAACAAGTCAAATTCAATAAACATCAATCATTTCATAGTGGATGTAGGCAATACGTCGAACCACTCTAAATTTGTGTATTTCGACATTTTTTCTTATCTGTTGATTGGTGTGTTTCTTAGAGCTGCCTCATTTTACATTTACTTTCTTCATTTTATCTCTTCAAACACATCCAAAGAGTGTTGTTCCCAATTTTGGTACAAACACTTTGGTGATTTCGCCCAGAAAACCCAGCTTTTCTCCTGCTCGTTGGATCTAGTGCTGATATTGGATTGCAAGAATCTAAGGAGAAGATCAGATCTCAAGCCTAGAAGTTCTTTTATCCTATTCAGATTTGCACCAAGTCTAGGAGAGAACTTCACTGTTTACCATGGTCGCTACTAGGACTACCTCAACCGCTGCAGATCCAAAAGGACGGGATATGCAGAACACCGCACAACTTCCCTCTGTAGACCAGAACGCTATCGGACCTTCGGATCTACAAGGCCCGTCACCAGGGAGGAGTTCCAGCTACTGATGCAAGAGCTGACTCAAAGCCGCCAGCAGCTTATCCAGCGCTCTGTGCTAGTGCAGAGTTAACCAATTGGCTGAACCGTGAAAGACGAAGGAGATCCAGAAGGGATCAGGCTTCCTACTCATCTACTAAAAGTTCAGCTTCCTCTGATTACAATCTCATATCCATGCGCCCACGGTTGGATAGAAGCTATACATAGGCCACCGAACTTCAGCGCACTTTGAATCTTGGGCAACCGAGAGTCGATCCGTTAACCCGCCACTAGACCGGACCCTCCTCCCAAGGAGGAATGGTTCCGTATCACACTACTGTCAATCATGTTGTTGTCGCTGTTGTTGAGTTGGGAGCTGACGCTCGAAACCGAATGGATCCGAACCATTACCGGCATGATTATACTCCCGAGCCTTATGTTCCTGAAGACCTAGAGCCAAGGAGGCGAGATATGGACCATCTATGCCCAGCTCATCCTCGCACTGTGGAACCCGACCATACCTTGGCCTAGCATACCCAGAATGTCCAAATGCCAAACATCCCGAAGAAGATCCGCTAGATGATCCATGAAAGCTAAGGCCACACCAATGACGACTGGAGAATCTCCTATAGTCATACCCCTTTCACCGATGACATCCCCTACATTGAATCGCCTCGTTGACTCAGAATGCCAACTCTACCAGTTTATGAAGGGAGCTCTGAACCAAACCATCACATTTTAAAGTACGAATGGTTGATGAATGTAGCACGCACTGATGACGTGGTCAAATGTCGAAGTTTCCCAATCTCCTTGGGGGCATCGCGACTATGTGGTTTACTTGCCTACTACCCCGATCTATTTCATGTTTCGACCAGTTGTCTACGAAGTTTGTCGAGCAGTTTTGCATGCATGTCACAAGGCCCAAAGCTGTTAATACCTTGTCCAGTGTCACTCAAGCTCCCGGAGAGACATTCAGACGTTACTTGGAGAGGTTCCACGCTGCATGCGCTGAGAATAGTAACCCTAATGACAATTCCATTCTGATGGCACTGACTAAGGGAATCGATCTCGATTCCGAATATGGAAACTGGTTGGCCAGAAAACCCCCTATGTCATTGGACCATTTCTATTCCAAGGTAGCTCAGTTCTTGAGAAGAGAGGATGCAAAACAGTCTAGGAAAAAGGATGATGTATGGTCCGATGTGGAAGGAATCCAAAGCAATGTCGTTGTGAAACAAACTGGGAAGAGTTTCGGAAAGGTGTAGTTAAATATACAGAATAAGAAGAATAAAAGAAAGGCGATGGAAACTAGGGTAGAAAGCGGGATCAGAATCGAGGACCGCGACGTAGAGCTCCCATGTTTGACACCTATACTCCTTTAAATACATCTTTGGAAAATGCGTACTTGCAAACTTGTAATACTGTCCAATATAAGAAACCTGCTCGAAAGCAATCATTGGAGAAAGAGATCTAAACTGGGAAGTTTTATAGATTTCACGATAGTTATGGCTGCAATGCGAACGAGCGTCATCATCTATATGATATTATCGAGAAGTTGACCCGAGAAACAAAGTTGGAGCAGTTTGTTCAACGCCAAAGGCTAGAGGTACGGACCCATCAAATCAAAATCAAACACCAAAATAGGTTAGACCGGAGGAACCCGCACGTAGTGATGTAAGGTTAGTGATTAACACTGTTAGTGGTGGTTCCCATCCTACGGATCGAAGCTAGAGGGAAATGGAGTCGTATGCCAGCTCTATTAGGAATGCGAGCTTCGAACGTTGTAGTAACTTAGAATACGGGGCTCTGACCAAACAACAGAAAACGATGACAGACGATATCGTACTTCAAGACAGGGATGCCGACAGATTCGAAGCCCCTACCATTGATCCACTAGTCATTTTAGCATAGATAGGTCATGCCTGGATGAAGAGGATCTTAGTGGACAGTGGAAGTTCAGTGAACATATTCTTTAAGCGAGCCTATGATCAAATGAAGATGGAGGCAAAAGATTTGAAGCCTTGTCAGTCTAGTATTCATGGCTTCAATGAGAGTGCATCTATACTCCTTGGGATGGTGGAACTATCAGTGAAGTTAGGAGTTGGAGAGTGATGGAGAGTCCGAATTTTGCAGTTTATTATATTGGATATCGACTCACCATACAACGCTTTCTTGGGCCGATCGGCCCTAGCTGAGTTCAGGGCTGCTATCGCTCCTTGGTGTCTAGCTTTGAAATTTCCTACCAATAATGGAGATGGAGTCTTTTAGGGAGACCAGGCTGCTGGATCAGCCTGTCATGTTGCTGAGCTGTGGGAGGCGTAGTGAAAAGAGAACGGAAAGGGCGTAGAGGAATCTCTCTGCGTCCGATTTGCGGATAATTGTCAGTTATTGCCTAGGCCAAGGCCTGGGCACCACAACCAATTCCTAAGAGATATTGAAAGCAAGGACGAATTCAAAGATAGTCAAGCTTCTTCGATAGAGCTGACGATCGATGTTCCGATCAATAATGACGACGATTCTAGAATGGTAAAGATTGGATCTCAGCTAAGCCAACAGATGAGGGAGGAATTGGTTGAATTTCTCCGGGCAAACCTCGACATGTTTTCCTAGATGCACTCCAACATGTGTGGGATCTCGTCGGACATCGCAAGCCACATATTGAATATTGACCCACGACATGTCCCGATCAAACAAAAAAATGCATGGTATGGATCCAGAGAGATCTTCCACCCTAAAGGAAGAGGTAGATAAACTCAGGTCGAACAGGTTTATCCGAGATGCGTTATATCCAGAATGAGTGTCCAACTATGTACTTGCCAGGAAACCTAACGGGAAATGGAGAACTTTCATTGACTACTTAGACTTGAATAAAGCTTGCCTTAAGGATAGTTTTCTGCTTCCTTGAATTGATTAGCTCACTCAACGGCCGGACATGAGCTCTTATCCTTCATGGATGCATATTCTGGCTACAATCAGATACCAATGCACCTAACTGATCAGGAGCATACCAGCTTTGTCACCGATCTGGGACTCTATTATTATAAAGTGATGCTGTTCGGACTTAAGAACGCCGGGGCAACCTATCAGAGACTCGTCAACCTAATGTTCGCTAACGAGATAGGGAAAACCATGGAGGTATATGTCAACAAGATGCTTGTGAAGCCACGATTCTCCACCAATCATATCAAAGACCTAGAGACGATGTTCAATCCGAATGTACAGAATGAAACTCAACCCTTTGAAGTGTCACTTTGGGGTCGCGTCCGAAAAGTTCCTTGGATTCATCGTTAATGCTCGGGGAATCGAAGCCAATCCCGTGAAAATATAGGCAATTAGAAATTTTGAGATTGCAAGGACTATAAAGCAAGTTCAAAGCCTCAATAGGAAGGTAGCAGCGCTGAGTAGGTTTATTTCAAAATCCACCGATAAATGCATTCCCTTCTTTGATCTAATCAGAAAAGGGAAACGAAACTTTGAATGGACTATAGAGTGTGAGGGCGCATTTCGAGCACTGGTTCAACACCTATCCACACCACCCATTATGTCAAAACCTATTGATCATGAAAGATTGTACATCTACATGGCGATGTCGGAAAACGCAATCAGTGCTGCTTTAATTCGGGAGGAGGACTGAATACAACGGCCAATCTATTATATCAGCAGACGACTGACCGAAGCAGAGAGAAATTATACGAAATTGATGTAGTTAGCTTACTATCTTGTCATTGCCTCGATGAAGCTTCGCTCGTATTTGCAGGCTCATCCCATCATCATCTACACCAACCAGCCATTACCACAGGTTCTTGCACGGCTTGAGACGTCTGGTAGGTTACTCAAGTGTAATATCGAGCTGAGTCAGTTCGACATCGCTTATACACCAAGGCAAGTTATTAAGTACAAGTCTTAGCAGACTTCATAGCCGAATTCACTATTCAGAGGACTTACCCGAAATCAGTGAATCTCCCAAATATGTCTGGAAGCTACATACTGATGGTGCATTAAATGACCGCTGCTCAAGCGCTAGGGTTGTGCTCGAAACTCCTGAAGGTCGGTCTATAAGCTATGATTTGAAGTTTGATTTGTGTGCGACCAACAAAGAGGTTGAATACAAAGCCCTCCTCGCTGGACTAAGACTTGCCAGAAATTTAAGAATTATTACTGTGGAGATTTACCGCAATTCACAATTGGTCGTGTGTCAAGTTCAGGGGGAATGCCAGGCCAAAGATCGAAGACAGGCTGCTTATCTTGCTCGAGTCTAGGAAATATTGAATCGGTTCGATTATTATGTTATCTATTATACCCCGAGAATGGAAATAGAAGGTCAATTCCTTGGCAAAGTTATCAAGCACCAACGAGGCAAAACAAATAGGAATCGTTCCCATTAAGACACTATCTTCCCCGAGTATTGATCAAATGGAGACCGATTAGGTACTTGAAGCCGTACCCGATAAGGAATCATGGATAACTTAATTCGAGAACTATCTCGAGCATGGGACCTTGCCAGAGCGTAGAAGTGAGAAAAGACAAGTTCTTCGAAAGGCTTCGCGGTTCACTATTCAAAAACAGTTCATTTCGGAGATCGGTTATACACAGGTTCACTATAAATACTGATAAATTTTTCCCAAGTCCAGATCGAGCTACAATCGATATGACATGACAAGCAAAGCTGTGGAAGCCAACGATTCAAATTTCAAGTCGATCGGAGTTCATATGCTTAAGATATGGATCGATCAAGGATCATGGAGAAATTGCTGGTTCATATCCTTCGACAACTACTCTTCTTCGTATCCATCCTGCTTGTCCTACTTCGTATTCATCATATCAATTCCACTTCGTATCCATCGTATGTTTTTCAATTTGTGTCCATTAGTTGAATGCATTTCATATTGCTTCCACTCCTACGCATTACGTATCGATCATCCATCAATGCATTTTGTATCAATCAGCCAACGATCGATACGAGATATACCACCTAACAATCGATAGCACCTAAAAACATCGATTCGAAACTATCTATTCAGTGATCAGTACACGTGGGTCCTCTAAGTCATCGATACGAAGCGGAGCATGGAGCATCGATACGAATTGACCTTCCAACCATCGATACAAAGCAACTTCAAGGAAACGGTACGAATGAAATTATGTTGGGTCGATACGAAATAGGCACGGGAAAATGGAAGACTCGATCGCTCGGCATGAAAAGTGGATTGATTCTGAAGTATAGCGCCACGTCACCACTAATCGATAGGTGTGGTATTGATACGAAGCGATCGATACGAGCGGGATTGATACGAACTCGGCAACCTTTTGCAAATGCAAACTTGGATCGATCATATCTCAAAATCTACAAGTAGAAATGCCGCCAAATTTTTATAGAAGCTTGCATACCACCTCAATAATTTCCTTGATCGATCTCAGGTAGGGGTGAGCAAACGGTCAGCTCGGTTTCGTTTTATCCACAAATACTGAAACCAATTCAAAACTGAATAATACTTAAACCAAACCAAACCAATTTGAATCAAAACCAATCTCGAACCAAACCAAATTAAATTGGTTCGGTCCGGTCGGTTAGTTCGATTATTGTGGTTTAACTAAGTTAAATATAATCATCTTGCATGTGAAATATATAGTTGAAGGTAATGATGGTGTATGCAACAGAACATTGGTCAATGCTCAGTATTAACTGAAAATACTAATTTAATGCAACATTCAGCTAGTTAGACCAAGTTACATTTTACAAACAGCACTAAACCCAAACACAATTGTAAACAGCAGTAAAAGTTTTGCAAACCAAAATAACCCAAAACACTGTCACAGTGAAACTGATCCAAAACACATTCATTTTGCTAAGTAAGCAATTGCCAAAATGATACATCTTACAAATGAAACTACACTACTGAAAATCATATGCTGTAGGCCTTCAAATCCTTGTCAACATGCAGTAGAATCAATAAGTGGTATCTGACCTGTTAGAACAAAACATGAGAAGTCATATTTTGCTTATCATATGCAATATCAAAATAATAAATCATTACAATTGTATAGAAAACACGCTGTGATATCCTGGAATTTTTGACAATATCAATTTAATAATCTTTATATAAAATTAAATTGATATTGACAATATTGATTAATAAAATATGTTTTGGTTTAATAATCAGATTAAATAAATATTTAATTTGTGATTTTTATCTTTTAAAAATTAAAATAAATGTTTTAAATTATAATGTAAATATATATTTGTATATATATTATAGATAATCTTTGTTTTGGGATATAATAAATAAATAAAGTTTTGTTTTTAAATTCTAATAATATATTTAGTAATCGGGAAATTATGTTTTTAATTAATTTTAAGTTTTTCAAAGTCATTTAAATTAATAACTATATGATTTATAAATACTAAAATAAATGTAATTGTTTAAAATTTATCTTAGCCTAATTTTTGTTTTAAATTTAAATAAAAGTTGATTTTATTTCTTTTTAAATATTATTTGGTAAATATGATTTGAGAATATTATATATAAGTTTAAAATATAAAATAGCATATGATTTAAATTCATTTGATAATAAAAGTGATTTATAATCTTTTTATAAATCATAAAAATTTGTTAAATTGTTATTTTCAAGCAATAATAATAAATGTATTATTTTCCCATAAATATAAAGAAGAATTAAAATAGGAAAATAGTATTATCATTTTAAATTAAATAAATTAATTTTAATTTGGGATTCAAAGGATTAATTTGAATTTGGAATTTTATTTTGAAATTCAAACTAATAGATTCTCTAAAATATTTGTGTAAGTTTTAATTTATAATTTGTTTTATTTACATTTACTTTTAATAGGAAATTCATATATATATTAGATAAGTATAAAATGAATTAAAGAAACCCTTTACAAACATTTAAAAATATAACTTAATTAAATAAAGACAAGTGTTAACATATTAGTAACCTTAAATACATGTGTTAAGTTGTAAAACAAACAAAATGACAAGTGTCATTTGATTTTAATCTTTTCTTTATTTTAATTAAATTTATTTCAGCCTTTTAAAACATTTTTTTCACTTTCCTTTATTCTCTTTTTAAAATCAAAAGGCTAGTTGAAAACAAGAAGAAACCATTACACTTAAATCTGAAATTCCTCAAATCAATTCCTGCATATAATCAATCTGTTGATCACCTACATTTCATCTCTGGAAATCAAGTGTTTGCATATCTAAATCACTCCTCAAAATTTCAACTGCATTTCTTTACAATCCTACATATCAAATTCCTGCAAAAAAGAAAAAAATATAAATCAACCTGAAGATCACCGCATTTCTCTGGAATTGATCATCAGCTTAGTGAATAAAAATGACTTGCATGCATCTAATTTTGGTTGGAGTTTCAAATGCAAGCATTCTTCAATCTGGAATCATAAAAGAAAAACCTGTATTTCTCAAAGCCTGAAGCATGTAAAGCATTTTCATATTTGTTTTCAAGTATCATGCTTCAGCAACTCAATTCTATTTTCAAAGAAAGTTCAAACCAAAATCCTATCATCATCAAATCAGTAGTTTGAAGCATTTTCTTTTCAACTTGGATTCAAAGCTTTTCAAGATCTATAAACTGCTATGTTCTTCAGATTTAAGGCGAGTAACATTTTTTTTAAAATTGTAAGGAAAATATGTTTGTTTAAATAATGTTTTAAATAAGTTGTGTTTGAATATTTGTTGAAAATTTCTGTACAATTGTGATGTGAGTTATCTGAAGATTTTGAAATACCTATAGAACATTTCTGTTCTAAAATTCAAGTCTGGTTTCAACTTAAATCATTCCTCTTTGACATTAATATTTAAAACTTAGGATTTAGGTGAATATTTTTTGTTTAGGCTATGAACTAAATTATAAAGACTTGTTTAACTTAAATAGAAACTGTAATTTACTCAGGGAATCAAGTTTAAAGGGGAAAAATCAGGTCACTATTAAAATTCAAATTTGTTAATTTAGCATTTCAGGTATACAAATCAAAACCTTAGACAAATTCATGATTTTTAAATGTAAAATCATAAATTCTAAATGGGGTTTCTGTGCATTACTGTTTTGACCTGAAATTGGGTTTTGGAGTGTCTCTGATGATTCAGGGGAATTTGGGGTTCATGTTTTTGTATGATGGTAGATGGGTGATCAGGGAATCAAGGAAAAATAGTTGTGCGGTGCTCAAATTGATATGGAAACAGCGGTGGTCAAATTTGTTCTGTAACCCTATTTCTTGAACATGTTAGAAATTAGGATCGTTTTCTTTCTCTGATTGACCGAGTGTGAAGCCACTTTGGGATATTGTAGTTGGTTCATAACAAGGTGGCGACTGAAGTTTTGACTTAAACGATGGTCGGAGGAAGGTGAATTCATCGTTGACAGGGTTGTGGGGTTCTAGGAGTACTGTGTTTACAGGTTTAAGAAGTAAAGTTGTTTTCTGATTTTTGGGTGAATGGAGATGTTTGAGGATCGTGATGTTGCAAGGGGGTGTTTTCTGGTGTGTTGACGTTGTCGGGGTTGGCTGGAGGAGGTCAGAGCCACCGTGCATGTGCACGGTGCTCATAGTTCTGATGATCAGAAAATGTTAGGTGTTGTTAAGGTTGGAAAGTGCAGAATTTACTCGAGTAAGTACTCGAGTCAATTGAGGGTTTACCCGAAGATAGATGGTTCATGACTCGAAGTAAAAGAGTGTTGAGCTCGGGTAGTTTATATAGTTGTAGGTTTTGTTTTATGTAACCTGACTATTTCAGGTTTTTAAAAAAAATTAAACTAAATTTAAAAAAAATAGCAGAGTAAGATTTGAACTAAGATTTGAAGCAAGTTTAAATTTGAATTCAAATGAATTTGAATTCCAGTGTTCAAATAAATAATGTGCAGAAATGAAATATTTAAAAGATAAACCTGTACAGTATTTTATAAAGTAATTTATAAATCTAGAAATGAAATTTAAAACAAGATTTAAAATTAAGTTAAATCTGGATTTGAAATCCTGAATTCAAATTTAAAATTTGAATCTAGAAGTTTTAAAAAGGAAATAGGTTTAAAAATTCTAATGTTATAATCAAGTTTGAATATTATAGTATTTTATAATATGCGTTTTATAAATCTGAAATGTGATTTTAAACAGGATTTTAAATTATAAATTTTTAAATCTGAATTCAAAACATGATTTAAATTCTAGTGGAAATAAAAATAGGTTTTGAATATAAATGTTTCAAAATCACTTGAATATTTAAAGTATAATTTAAATTTATTTAAATTGATTATGGATTAAAAACTATTTCTAAAATTTGCCTTAGGAGATGAGCAATCCTTTTAAAAAGATTTTAAATATTTAAACCTTGTTTAAGTTTAAATTTGATTTCATTTTAATTTTAATTTAAAATGGAATTTAGAGAAATTTAAAAGTAAAATTATTTTTAATTTACTATGATAGTGATAATTAAATCATTAATAAGAATTAATGATTATCATTAAGTTGATTTGAACTTGATAATTTAACTGATCAAGGTAATTAAGATTTTAATTAATTAATTTAATTAATTAATAATTAGGTTACTTAATTAAATAATTAAGGGTTTTATTTAATTAATTAAAAGGATTAAGTAAGTTAATTAAACTTGATTAAAGTGTAATTTAGAAATCAATTAATTAAATAAGATTTGATTTAATTTAATTAATGAATTGAATTTATTAATCAAGTAATTAATAATTAATTAATTTTTTAATTATCACTTGATTAATTTAATAATTATAGATTAATTAATTAGTTTTATAAGTAAATTAAGAATTAATATTGATTAATTCAGTTAACTTCTTTAGAGAAGTAATTAAAGTTTTGTTATTGGTTAATGAAGGTCATTAACATAGTATTATTTTATAATTAATTAATGTGATTAATTTTAATGATTAATTGTATTAATTAATTTAAAGATAATCATTTGAGAATTATTTAAGTATAGTTACTTAATGGAAGTAATTAAGAAATTAATTACTAATTGTAATTAATTAATTTTATTTTTGATTAATTAACTTAATTAATTAAGTTTAATTAATTTAATTTAATCACTGGTTGATTTGAGAAGTAATTACCAATGTAATAAAAAATGAATAATTACTTAGTGAAGTAATTAAGAAGATAAATTACTCGATGTAATTTAATTGAAGGATACTTGAATAATTGAGGAGTTTTGGAATTTAATTGCTTTGTGTAATTAATATGTAATTTGTATGCAGAATAATTACTTAAGTAAGTAATTAATAATTAATTACTTAGTGTAATTAATTTAGGGTTTTGATAATTGAGTTATTTGAAGAAAATAAATAGATGTAATTAATTTAATGTACTTACTTAATGTGATTAATCAAGAATGATTAATCAAATAGGATAATTGATAATTAATTTAATAGAGTAATTATAAATAATTTGGGATCATTAATTTAAATAATTAATGATGTAATTAAGGATGGATTAATTAAGAACAATTAATCAATGAAGGAATTAATTAATGTAATTAATTAAGGATTAATGTAATTAATTATAATTAATTAATTAATGAAGTAATTATAGGTTAATTACTGAATTTGGTTTGGAATAATTAATTTGTGAAATTAATTGGAGGTTAATTACTTGAATGTAATTAAAGAATAATTAATCAAGATGATTAATTAGGGTAATTTATTTGAGGGTAATTAATTAATTGATTTGTAATTAATTAAGGAATATGAAAGCAAGATTTATATGGATGAGTAATTAATTTAATTCATTTTAAATTAATTAAGGAAGAAGTAATTAATTTAATTCATTTTAAATTAATTTAATTCATTTTAAATTAATTATAGAATGGATGAATAAGTCATTGCTTGTGAAATGTTGTTTAATTCTGATTACCCTGAATGATTGAGATCTCAGATATGAGATAAATGATGTTGTGTGATTTGGATGTTATGGTTGCATTTGAATTGATAATATGAATTATCTGTTTGGGCAGATAATATAGATTATCTGTTGTGATGATAATATTGATTATCTATTGCGATGTTGAGAATTATCTATCTGTGTGTATATAGATAATATTGAATTGAATTGTTTTAAACTTTAAAACAACTTGGACCTAAAAGATACGTTTTGGATTTCGATGAGACCGGGATCGGGTTTCCATATTTGGATATCCGAAAACCACATCGATCCAAATTAACGATAGGTCGTGAATCTCAAGTGAAGGTGAAGATTCAGAGTGCAAGGGTTATCGTCGTTAACTCTGAGGGTGATTCCAAAATGAGTGTAACGAGATAATGCCTTCGGTTTCGTTCGAACCCGGAACGAACTTGTATGGATTGAATGCTTTCAGAACATCGTCAGGTGGACGATGAACATTCTAAGAGATGTGTTCTCTAAAGGTAATCATAGCCTCAAGCCTCATTAACCGGGAATGGCTAAAACAGGGGAGGTGCAGCAAGGCTTCGTGGGTATCTCCCACTAGAGAGCGAGATTTACCCTTGTCTAGAAGTCCCTATATATTCGGCTGTGTGGGTAGTTGGTTTCAAACAACTGCGGGGTTGTCTTGTTCGGAACTATTCAGTAAGGAATGGTTCCGGCTTTGTGTTGCAGGGGAGCGGGCGTACTCCTTGGTACGATGATCTAGGTCACGTACTGTGACGGGCGGTACCCCAGTAGCCCTGCCATTGTATGGAATCCAAAATCCAATAAGTGTCGTACGTATTAGTTGTGCCCAACTATGTTGGAACGTGAGATGTAAGCATTCCAGCTATTTCTGTATTTTACTTGAAAACCCTAGACACTATTATAATATCATTGGATTTCCTATTAAATGTTTTGGTTAGCGTACGGTAAAAACTTTTCCATGTTTACGTGTGGGAAGTCTTACGTGATACCTTTTCTTTTCAAAGGTTTTTAAAAGTTAAGCAACCTTAACCTGTTACTCACACCAGAACCATGTCTGATCCGGAGTTTATCTTTGTTTTCTTAAACTCTTGGGTACTCGAATTTTTATGAGTAGCCAAGGGATTCAGGTTGGCTTTGACGAATATTGGAGGAGCAATGGAGCATGAGGCTTCTGCGTTAGATATATAGTTTCCGCTGTGTATTCTCTGTGATGTGTTGTATTAAGTTGTTAATACTAGACAGGTGTGTTAACTATCTAGTATATGTGATGTGTATGTTGTGTATCTCTGATTGATATTGTATATTATGTAAATACTTATGTTATTAATATAAATTATTCGTTCCGCTGTTAAGATTCTAGTGTTGTTTCTTCTTTCTCTTCTTTCTTTTCTTCTTCTATCCCTTTCTTTCTTAATAGATGATGCGATTTTCTGGGAGTAGAAAGTCGGGTCGTCACACGCGCCTTGCTGCTCATATAGCATGGCTCAAATAAAACTTCTATATCCTAGTTTTTCAAGCAACAGAAACACTCAGTGAAATTAAGATATGCTGAAATTTTATATTCTAGTTTTTCAAGCAGTAGAACATCGTACCTATAGAAAATGAAAAACAGTTAAACGGAGATGGACATACAGTGAAGTTACCATTATTTTCCGACAAACCAGCATTCAACATATCAACCTTTTCACATGTTATTAATGGGATCCAAGGCTGGCTTGCTCACATCTGCATATAAAGTAAACATGAGAGTTATAAATAGAAGACATGCATGAGTAAATAAAATTATATAAAAATATTACAATTATTTACCTACCTCTAACTGCTCTATATTACTTAAATCTTCTTGTAGATTAATTTTACTCGCAGAAAAAGAATTACGCAACCAATCTTCTGTACAAATAAGTGACTGAACTATTTTAGGTGTAAGTGAACTTCTAAACGGATCAAGAACACGTCCACCAGTGCTGAATACAGACTCGGAGGCCATTGTTGATATTGGAACAGCTAAAAGGTCACGAGCCATTCTTGAAAGGATAGGGAATCTTAAACTATTAACCTTCCAGTATTCCAATATATCGAACTCCTTAAATCATTTTCATTATCTTCATTGAGATATTTCTCCAATTCTGACCTCTTTACTCCAAAGTTATCTAATGCTTTTAACCTTTTAAAACATGCTCTCAAATCTAGAACATCATCATCATTCTCAATATTTTCTATCTCAGTGGTTTGATTGAGACATCCATATTTTAATTTATACTCATTGAATACTTGAAAAGTAGCATCTTTAATAACTTGTATTTTTTCATGCTAAGTTGCAGGATAAAATGTTTCTAAATAAAACTCTATAAAACCAAATTTCCAACGAGGATCAAGCACAACAACCATATAGGTTAATATATTCATTTTCTCCCAACAACCCCAATACTTATCATATTTCTCTTGCATCCTTGTTGCCATGTTTTATAATTGAATATCATCGCTCAATTGCATCATATTCAAACCTTCAAGTACTTTACTAATTTCATGCAAATGAAGATTACTGGTAATATATAAAGAGCCGAATACACGTAATGTGAGTTCATAAAACCTACGAAGAAATCCACATAATTTTCGAGCATTTTCCCAATCAAACTCCGTAGGCACCCCTCCTCCTTTTTCTAGCTCACTCCTATAAAATAGATCCTCAATATCAAACCTTTGTTCATATTGTTGTGCTGCATTAAGCATTAAATATGTGGAATTCCGCCTAGTTGGTACATCTAAACATAGACCACTTTTATATTCCAGTTTTTCAAGAAAAACACAGTGTTTGAATTTCTCAAACCTAGATGGAGGTTGTCTAACATATGTAATTGCTACTCTTATATGCGAGATAGATTCTCCAACCTCTTTAAGCCCATCATTCACAATTAAATTTTAATGTGAGCAATACAACGCATGTGTAAATATTTTCCTTCTAAAATGGTTCCTTTCAAATTATTGAATCCACGTTTCAAGTAACCAATCATGACATCGTTTGAGCTAGAATTAACAACAGTAATAGTAAGTATCTTATCAATACCCCAATCCGTTAAACAACTTTCCGCATCTTTACCCAAATCTTCACCTCTATGATTAGATACAGGGCAAAAATTTAAAACTCTTTTTTTCAGTTTCCAATTGTCATCAAACCAGTGAGCAGTTAGGCACATATAATTGACTCTTTGTATTGAAGTCCATGTATCAGTAGTAAGACATATAGATTGACATGAGTCGTCTAGTATTGATTTTAATTTTTCTTTTTCTTCAAGAAATATCTCATAGCAATCTTATGATAAATCTAGATGGTCGATTAAACTGAGGTCCAAATGCAATAGATAAAAGATTTTTGAAACCAATACCTTCAATCGATTTAAATGGAAGCTCGTCTAGAACAAAATAATATGATATATCTTTTCTAATCTCATTCACATCAAATTTCCATGGTTTTAAAGATCCACCACTACCATTTTCTCCCACGATGACATTTATTTATGCTTGTGTTGCATCTTTGTTACAAGAAAAATCCTTACAAACAGACATATGAGTATTTAAAGCCGACGTACCATTTTTATTTGTATCAGAACAGTACTCATTTTTGCAGTAATTATAGCGAGCTTTAGATTTACCATCATCTTCTATGAATGAAGTAAAGTGATCCCATACTTTTGAACTTTTCCTAAGAGGTTTTCTCCTTGTTCCGAGTTTATTTTGAGAACCAATAGCTAAATTGTTTGCTGGAGTAACTTCATTGTTGACCTATTAAAATGACATATGCAATATTAGTACAGATGTAATAAAATGGAAGTATGAACAAAATGAGCGACATCTTTTGTGCTTTAAATCTATACTAGCTTACTGAATTAAGTGCTAACAGAGACCTACTTGTACATTTGCTGAATTTGGAGTTGAAGCTGCATGAACACTTGTAGTTTGATCAGATGTTGGAGATGAAATTTCTTGTGTTGACATGATAATATATTTCCTCTCTGAAACTACAATAAAAAGTAATAAGTATTTCACATATAATCATTATTTCATAAACTATTAAAGATAATGTACTCAGTAACGTAGCTTGTACATCTGTTTAATATCAAGGACACCTTCAAGAAATCGGTTAACCAAATATTTCAAAAAAGCAAAGACTGATTACTATTTGAACCTCGGTTTGCAGGGAAATCTTTTATTTGCAGCAAAGTCATAGCTTGCAAAGATTGATTGCTATTCACATCAAAGATCAAAACAGCAAAGACCGATTGCACATGTAATAATAAGATTTCATAACTTATTATTCACATTAGCCAAAGACTAATTATTCACGTTTGTAGGTGTTATCCCGCCTTTTGGCAAGGCCGTGACACCAAGAACTCGACTAGAAACCAAGGACGGTTCGTCTTGAAGATCAGTTATACATAGGTCTACTATGAATGTCGGTAAAAAAAATTCGAATCCGGATCGAGCTACAATTTATATGACATGACAAGCAAAGCTGTGAAAGCCAATGTTCCAAATTTCAAGTCAATCGGAGTTCGTATGCTCAAGATATTGATGGATCACAGTTGAGAAATCCAAAATTGCATCGATCATAACTTGAGATCTACAAGTCCAAATGCCACCAAATTTGGACAGGAGCCGTCTGGCAACCTAAGGAATGTTCACGCCAAATTTCAGCTCCATCGGATGAGTTCTTGATCGATTCGAAGTTGCTTCGTACCGATCACGGACCAACTTGCATCGATCATAACTTGAGATCTACAAGTCCAAATGCCACCAAATTTGGACAAAAGCCAACCGGCAACCTAAGGAATGCTCATGCCAAATTTCAGCTCAATCGGATGAGTTCTTGATCGATTCGAACTTGCTTCGTATCGATCACGGACCACCTTGCATCGATCATATCTCGAGATCTATAAGTCCAAATGCTATGAAATTTTCACAGTAGCTTACTGCCAACATGAGGAATGTTCATGCCAAATTTTAGCTCAATCAGATGAATTCTTGATCGATTCGAAGTTGAGTTCGAATCGTTCCCGGACCGAAAAACGCCAACTTGCATCCATCATAACTCGAGATCTACATGTCCAAATGCTATGAAATTTTCACAGTAGCTTACTGCCAACATGAGGAATGTTCATGCAAAATTTCAGCTCAATCTGATCAAATCTTGATCGATTCGAACCCGAGTTCGAATCGATCCCAAAGTGGGCCCGGATTTCCAGAATCCAGCGTGTGTGCCCCCTCACATGCCAGAAGCGGTCTCCTCGAATTTTAGGCGAAATATCAACCTCCAGCACTTATAAATAGAGCCCCTGGTCATTCAGAAAAGGGATCGGAGAATTTTGAGAGTAAAAGAGTGCCCGGACGCTGCCACGTTCACTCCAGAACGCCATTACTGCCATTGATCTCGAATTTAAGCTTATTATCTGTTGTACTTCGTTATCAAAAACTTGTAATCTTCAAGTATCAAGCAATAAAGTGATAAAACTTCATAGTGGACGTAGGCAACACGCCGAACCACTCTAAAACTCCGTGTTTCTGTGAATTTTCTTATATGTTTATTGGTGTGTTTGTTAGATCTGCTTCATTTTACACTTATTCTCTTCATTTTATCTCTTCAAACACATCCGAAGAGTGTTGTGCCCAATTTTGGTGCAAACAGTAGGGAAATCTTTATTTCCAACAAAGACTAATTTTGCAAAGACTGATTATTCACGTTTGCCAAATTAACCGTTCTGTTGCATAAAAAATTCAAAAAAGCAAATTGATAACTTATTCATTCCAAATCAAATCATACAACAATAAATCAAAATTTCTTACCTATGTGGATAGCAGCCCTAAATTAACGTTGTTCGAACCAAAAAAATTAGGAGATCTAATGCGAAGAGTAACGCAACCCCACTCAACAAGTCCAAGTCGCAGCCGCTGTCGCCTGTCGCAGGCTTGGAAGTTGGATACGAAGAGTAAATCGAAATTGGGAGATTTGAAAATTGGATTTGGGTTGTTGAATTTGGGCAGAAGATGAGTAAATATAAGATAAATGAGAGAACAGGAAACGTTGTTTCCTTTGAATCCATAGAGATTGCTTCGTATTCTTTAGTAATTTTGAAAATTGGAAAACATAAAAAGATGGGTCGGTGTATTAATGAGAAAGAAACGTGAAAACTGAAATGCCTCTTGATTTTCTTCAGTTATATCAGTTGAACCGAAGTTTTCTTGTTAAAGTCCAAAACCAATCAATAAACTAAATTAAACTAAAAATAAAAACCAAATCCAACCAAACAGCAAAGACAACCGAACCAAACCGACCAAACCAATTTGGTGCAGTCGGTTTATTCGGTTTGAACCAAACAATACTCACCCATAATCTCAGGCCAAATAGAGGTGTTTTTGATCGATACGAAATGTATACGTATCGATTTGGGATCAATCCCAATCTATTTCGGACCGATCATATGGTCCCACCCACATGTGTGAAGGATTATTCCGAGATCTAAATCAGATTTTTCTAGCCCACGCCTCTAAATAGCAGCCCGATGCCTCTAGAAAGGCATCTCTTGGCTTCTCTACGCCGATACTCTGCCGAAATCATTATTATACTTCAGTTGTACTATTGTAATCTCCTGTAATCAACAAGTCAAATTCAATAAAAATCAATCATTTCATAGTGGACATAGGCAATACGCCGAACCACTCTAAATTTGTGTGTTTCTACATTTTTTTCTTATCTTTTGATTGGTGTTTTTGTTAGATCTGCCCAATTTTACATTTACTTTCTTCATTTATCTCTTCAAACACATTCAAAGAGTGTTGTGCCCAATTTTGATACAAATAATATGTGTATGGAGTATATTAAGCCTCTTTATGGTTTTGAATTTAAAAAGAAAAGTTATTTGGATGGTTTAAAATGGAAAAGATATCGTTTTGAAATTTATTTTAAAAGAGGATTTATGATTTATTTTGGAAAAAAATTATAATGTTTGATTTTAAAAATGAGAATTTCAAAAGTTGAAATTTCATATATTTCATATAAGATAACATATGAGAATTTTATAAATGGATTTTCAAATAAAAAGATAGTAAATTGAATATTTAATCATATAATATTTTAATATGGAATAAAAGTGAATATGAATTTTAATATGAATAATATTGTCCAAATATAGTTTAAAATGGTTTAAAATGATTCATTATGATTTCAAAATAGTTTAAAAGTGTTTCGGGTTTATAAAATTTGACTAAAGTGGTAAAAATAAGCCATCGTATTTCGGCAGCTAGAGATTTCGCGATCTGAAAAATTAAACGAATGTATATGGTGGATTATAGTCGGAATTCTTTGAAATAAGAATTTTCTGAACCCTTGAGGTTATAGTTTTGAAACAAAAAGGAAAAATCGAGATTTCATTTAGTAGAGTTTGAGATATGTTCAAATCAAGTTTTCAAAAACGTCGTGTTTTGGCAGTTCAAAAAGGTAAATTATTTTAAAATGGATATTTCTAATCTTTAAAAACATAAAATAAATTTCATAAATATGTTATTTTTGTTAAAGAGATTTTTTATAGGAATAGATTTATATGAAATAAAAAAGCAGTTTGATCAAAGAACCTTTAAAACACTATTTGCGACGGTTTTTGCAATGGTTTTGGTAACTTTTGAAAATTAGGGTTTTAGCTTAATTATTCTTCCCCAATCTTTTTAATAATCTTTTCAAATGAATAATTAAGTATTTTGAAGGTGATTTGAAAGTTATAAAATTATTTTGATGGAGTTTAAAATATATGGTTAAAAGGATTTTTTTTATAAAACTTGGATTTTTATTTCCAAGTCTTTTGTGACTATATTTGTTATCCCACCATTTGACAAGGCCGTGACGCCAAGAATTTGACCGGAAGCCAAAGATGATTTCCCCTGATGATCGGTTATACACAGGTTCACTATGGATATTGGTAAATTTTTTCTGAGTCCAGATCAAGCCACAATCGACATGGTATGACAAGTAAAGATAAAAAAGCTAACGTCTCAAATTTCAACTCAATCGAAGTTCGTATGCTCTAGTTATGGACTGTTCAAATTTGACGTGAAGGATATTGAGTTCGTATCCATCAGGTTGGCAATTATCGACTTCGAACCCATTAGAGCAGACAAGTGATTCGTATCCATGGGAAAGAGTCAAACTCATTCGTGTCCATGGCCAAGCAACGCTCTCATTCATATCATTGGAGAAGGCATTGAGTTTGTATCCATCAGTTTAGCAACAACTTCTTCGTATCCACTTCGTTCGAATCCATCCGGAGAGCCTCGGTCATATCCATCACACCTACCGCGTTTTGTACCCACCACTCAAAACCTTTTCGTGTCACTTCCATCAACTACTCAATTTGTATCGACCGCTGATGACATGATTCGTATCAATGGTGAATATCGGTACGAATACATCCCACAATGATATGAAACAACATTCCAAAGGTCGATATGAATATAGTAGTTTGGAGCGTTATGAATAGGACTATATCAGATCGATAGACATGCATCAATACAAAATTAGTTCTCCATCTATCGATGCAAGAGTGTTCCGTGGATGGATACAATCAATGCACAATCGAGTGGTAGACTCGATCACTCGGCATGAAATGTGGATCGATCCTGGAGGATAGCGCCATGTCACATAGCCAACATGTGCATGCTATCGATACGAAAGAGATCGACACGAATGGAAGCGATACTAGTTCGATAACACATTGCAAATCCAAAATTGCATCGATCGTAACTTAAAATCTACAAGTCCAAATGCCACCAAATTTTCACAGGAGTTTGCATACAGCGTCAAGAACATACCAGATCAATTTCAGCCAAAAAGGATCAATTCTTGATCGATACGAATTCCATTTGTATCGCACTAATATCGAGTCAAAATCATCTGTACTCGATCCCAGAGGCCCACCCACACGAGGGAAGAAGTCCTCCGATATCTGGGCAAGATATTTGCTGCCTACGCCTCTAAATAGTGACCCTAGACCTATAGAAAATAGATTTGTGTCCTACGTCGATACTCTGCAAAATTGCTGTTATACTTTGATTGTAATGTTGTAATCCTCTTGTAACCAGCGAGTTATAATCAATAAACATTTCATAGTGTACGCAGGTCATACGCCGAACCACTCAAAATTCGTATGTTTCTGTGTTGTTTGGTACCTGTTGATTGATGTGTTTGTTAGATCTACCTCATTTTACATTTACTTTCTTCATTTTATCTCTTCAAACACATCTGAAGAGTGCTGTTGTGCCCAATTTTGGTACAAACACTTGGGTGCTTTCACTGAGAAAACCCAGCTTTTCTCCTGCTCATTGGATCTACTGTCGATATTGGATTGCGAGAATCTAAGGAGAATATCTAGGTCCCAAGCCTAGAAGTTCTTCTATCCTATTCAGATTTGCACTAAGCCTAGGAGAGAACTTCACTATTCACCATGGTTGCTACCAAGAGTACCTCAACCATTGCAGATCTAGAAGGACGGGATAGGCAGAACCCTACACAACTTCCCTCTGCAGACCAGAATGTTGCCGGACCTTCGAATCCACAAGACCATGTCACTAGGGAGGAGTTCTAGCTGCTGATGCAAGAGCTGACTCAAAGCCACCAGCAGCTTACCCAACAGCTCTATGCCAACATGGAATTAACCAATCGGCCGAACCATGAAAGACAAAGGAGATCTAGAAGGGATCAGGCTTCCTACTCATTTACCGAAAGTTCAGCTTCTTCTGATTATAATCAAAAATCACATGTCCACGATAGGACGGTAGCTATATACAGGCTATCGGACATCAGCGCATTCTGAATCTTGGGTAACCGAGAGTTGGCCCGTCAAACAGCCACCAGACCGAACCCTCATCCCGAGGAGGGATGGCTCCTTATCATACTACTGACAACCTCGCTGCTGCCACTGCTATTGAGTTAGGAGCTGACACTCGAAAACGAATGGATCCGAACCATCGCCAACATGAGTATACTTCTGAGCCTTATGTTCCTGAAGACCTAGAGCCAAGGAGGCGAGATATAGAACGTCAACCGCGACTGCCCATCCCCGCATTATGGAACCCGACCACACCTCGGAATAGCATACACAGAATGTCCAGAAGCCAGACATCCCGACAATGATCCACTAGATGATCCATGAAAGCCAAGACCTTACCAATGACGACTAGGGAATCTCCCAGAGTCATACCCCTTTCACCGACGATATCCTCTACGTTGAACCGCCTTGGCGATTCAGAATGGCAACCCTACCTATTTATGAAGGGAGCTCTGACCCTAACCAACACATTTTAAAGTATGAATGGTCAATGAATGTTGCACGGGCTGATGATGCAGTCAAGTGCCGAAGTTTCCCAATTTCTCTAGGGGGCATCGCGACTATGTGGTTTACTCGCCTACCACCCTGATCTATCTCATGTTTCGACTATTTGGCAATGAAGTTTGTTGAACAGTTTCGCATGCATGTTACAACCTTGTCTAGCGTTACCTCAGACGTTATCTGGAGAGGTTTCACGCTGCGTGAGCTGAGATTAGTTATACTAATGACAATTCCGTTCTAATGGCACTGACTAAGGGATTCGATCCTGATTCCGAATTTGGCAACTGCTTGGCTGGAAAACCCCCTGTTGCATTGGACCGTTTTTATTCCAAGGAAGCTAGTTCTTGAGAAGAGAGGATGCGAAATAGTCTAGAAAAAAGGATGATGCAGGGTCTAGTGTGGAAGAATCCAAAGTAATGTCGCTGTAAAACAAACCGGAAAGAATTTTGAAAAGGTGCGGTTAAACATACAAAATAAGCCGAATTAGCAGAAGGGCGATGGAAATCAAGGTAGGAAGCGAGATCAAAATCGCAGACCACGATGTAGGGCTCCCATGTTTGACACGTATACTCCTCTAAATATGTCTCTAGAAAATGTGTACTTGCAAATTTGTAATACTGTCTAGTATAAAAACCTGCTCTGAAGCAATCGTCAAAGAAATAGGTTCAAACGGGGAAGTTTTGTAGATTTGACGATAGTTATGGCCACAACACGAACGAGTGCCATCATTTGCAAGATATTGTCAAGAAGTTGATCCAAAAATGAAAGTTCGAGCAGTTTGATCGGGCGCTGCAGTCTGAAGGTGCGGGTCCATCGAATAAAAACCAAATACTAAATCAGCTTAGACTGGAGGAACCCGCTCGTACCAACGGGAGGTTAGTGATTAACACCATTAGTGGTGGTCCTCATCTAGTGGATCGGGGCTAGAAGGAAATGGAGTTGTATGCCAGCTCTATTAGGCATGCGAGTTTCGAATGTTGCAGTAACTTGGAAGACGGGGCTCCGGCCAAACAACAGAAAACGATGATAGACGTCATCATATTTCGAGACAGGGATGCCAACAGAGTCGAAGCCTCAACCATTGATCCACTAGTTACTTCAGCCTAGATAGGTCCTGCTTGGATGAAGAGGATCTTAGTGGACAGTGGAAGTTCAATGAACATACTCTTTAAGCGAGCTAAAGCCTTGCCAGTCTCCTATTCATGCCAACAGGGAGTTGGAGAGCGTTGGAGAGTCTGGATATTGCAGTTTATTGTATTAGATATAGACTCACCATACAATGCTTTCTTGGGCCGACCGGCTCTAGCTGGGTTCAGAGCCGCTATCACCCGTTGGTGTCTAACTTTGAAATTCCCTACCGACAAAGGAGTCAGAGTCATTTAGGGAGACCAGACTGCTGGACGAGTCTGTTATGTTGCTAAGCTGCGGGAGGCGCAGCGAAAAGAGGGAGGAAAGGGCGTAGAGGAATCTCTTTGCGTCTGCTTTGAAGATAATTGACAGTTAACGCCTGGGCCAAGGCCTGGGCACCACAACCAATCCCTAAGAGATCTTGACCCAAGAGATAATAAAAGAGAGGACGAAGTCAAAGACAATCAGGCTTCTCCGGCGGAGCTGATGTTCGATGTTCTGATCGATAGTGATGACAATTCTAAAATGGTGAAGATTAGATCTCATCTAAGCTAATAGATGAAGGGAGAATTAGTTGAGTTTCTTCGAGCAAACCTCGACGTGTTTGCCTGGATGCACTCCGTTTGAACATTGACTCCCGGTATGTCCTGGTCAAGCAAAAAAGGCATGGTATGGATCCAAAGAGATTTGCCACCCTTAAGGAAGAGGTGGATAAACTCAGGTCGAACGGGTTTATCCGTGATGCGTTATATCCCAAAATGGATGTCCAATCCTATACTTGTTAGGAAACCTAACGGGAAATGGAGAACATGCATTGACTACTCAGACTTGAATAAAGCTTTCCCTAAAGATAGTTTTCTACTTCCCCGAATCGATAAGCTCGTAGACTCAACGGTCGGAATGAACTTTATCCTTCATGGACGCATATTCTGGTTACAATCAGATACCTACACACCTATCTGATTGGGAGCATACCGGCTTGTCATCGATTTGGGACTCTATTGTTATAAAATGATCCGTTTGGACTTAAGAACGCCGGGGCAACCTATCAGAGACTTGTGAATCGAATGTTCGCTAACCAGATCGGAAAGACCATGGAGGTATATGTGGATGACATGCTTGTAAAGTCACGATCCTCCACCAATCATATCAAAGACCTGGAAATGAAGTTTAACATCCTCCGTGAGTACAGAATGAAACTCAACCCGTTGAAATGTCATTTGGGGTCGCGTCTGGAAAATTCCTTGGATTCATCATTAATGCCTGGGGAATCGAAGCCAATCCTAAGAAAATCTGGGCAAATAGAAATCTTGAGACTCCAAAGACTATAAAGCAAGTTTAGAGCCTCAACAAAAAGTAGCAGCACTGAGCATGTTCATTTTAAAATCCACCGACAAATGCATTCCCTTCTTCGATCTAATCGGAAAAGGGAAATGGAACTTTGAATGGACTACAGAGTGTGAAGGCACATTCCGAGCACTGGTTCAACATCTGTCCACACCACCCATTTTGTCAAAACCTATTGATCACGAGAGACTGTATATCTACTTGGCGGTGTCAGAAAAAGCAATCAATGCTGCTTTAATTCGGGAGGAGGACCAAATACAACGACCAGTCTATTACACAAAAAATGATCGATCGGAGCAGAAATAAATTATCCGAAGTTGGAGAAGTCAGCTTACTATCTTGTCATTTCCTCGAGGAAGCTCCGTCTGTATTTTCAGGCTCATCCTATCACTTCTACACCGACCAGCCATTACGGCAGGTCCTTACGCAGCCTGAGACGTCTGGTAGGTTACTCAAATGGAATATCTTGCTGAGTCAGTTCAACATCACTTACATGCCAAAGCGAGCTATTCAAGGGCATGACCTAGCAGACTTCATCGATGAATTCACTATCTCGGAGGACTTGCCCGAAACCAGTGGATCTCCCAAATATATTTGGAAGCAACATATAGATGGTGCATCAAACGACCTCTGCCCAGGCGTTAGGGTTGTGCTTGAAACACCTGAAGGCTGATCTATATGACATGCTTTAAAGTTCGATTTCCTTGCGACCAACAACGAGGCCGAATACGAAGCCCTGCTCGTCGGACTAAGGCTCTCAGAATTGTTGCGGTGGAGATTTATTGTGATTCATAATTAGTCGTGTGCCAAGTTCGGGAGGAGTACCAAGGCAAGGATCGGAGACTGGCCGCTTATCTCGCTCGAGACAAGGAAATATTGAATCAGTTCGATTATTATGCTATCTTTTGCATACCCCGAGAACACAATCAGAAGGCCGATTCCTTAGCAAAATTAGCCAGTACCGGTGAGGCACGGCAAATGGGATTCGTTCCCGTTGAGACATTATCTTCCCCGAGTAATGATCAAATGGAGACCGGTTGAGTATTTGAAGTCATACCAGATAATGAGTCATGGGCGACTCTGTTCAGAAACTATTTCGAGCATGGGACCCTGCCAGAGCGTAGGAGTGTAAAAAGACATGTTCTTCGAAAAGTTTTGCGGTTCACTATTCAAGATTGAGTCATGTATAGAAGAGGGTACTCTATTCCTTTACTCCGGTGTATCACATGATGTACACGAAGGATATTGTGGCGATCACACCAGGGGGCAAGCTCTAGCTAAGAAAGTGCTCTAATATGGTTAATATTGGCCGATTGTAAATCGCAACGCATCAGATTATGTCCAAAAATGTGACAGATGTCAGAATGCTTGATTCCAAGAGCCTCGCTTACGGAAATAACTCAGATGGTCAGTCCATGGTCGTTCGAAGTATGTGGCATCTACATTATTGGGTCTCTACCTCTAGTTAAAGGTGGAGCGAAGTAGGCCAATGTTGGGCGAATTTTCACCCAGAAGATCTCGAGACCAAGAAGCCACAGTTTCACGCGGGTTCGCAATCTCCACTTCATTCAGCACGACCAGTCACCTTCCCATTCGGCCTCCTCCTCATTCGGTCTCCTTCCCATCCGGCCTCTCCATGTCATACCGGACCAGAATTCATTCGGTCAGCCCCATTCGGCCACAGAGCCAACATTCCTCCATCTCCATTCGGCATACCGAACCAGGGGCACCCCCGAACCAAACCTCTTCCCTACAACCGGTCCAAGAAGCATCGAACTACCTCACCACCGGTCCACACCTATCACCGGTCCACACTCACTGCCGGTCCACATCCACACCGCTACCACCGGACAACACCTACCACCGGTCCAAGCTCCATGCCGAATGAGACCTCCCTGAACCAAACAACTGCCAGTCCAGATTGCTTCAGCCCGGGCCCACCAGCAGCTATATACATCCAAGACCCCTGCCCCCTACCTCACTCTATAAATAGAGGGGCAAGGGTACAACAATGGGGGACAAGTTTGAGAGCTCAAGCAAGGAAGGAACTTTCAAACTACTTTCATATACTTATATACGAAGCATTGTACTTGTAATCTGAAAGAAAGAAGATAATAACATATAAAGTGGACGTAGGCACATTCTGGCCGAACCGCTATAAATCCGCGTGTCTTTTACATTTCAGCCCCTACTTCTTTTATATTTACATACTCATCTAAAATCATTGAAAATCACATATAATCAACTAAATAATACGACTTGGAGGTGTTTGTCCATTTTTTGTGCAAACATTTTTGGTGCTTTCACTGAGAGGCGAACTCAGGGCTTCATCTTCTCCCACTCAACCTTCTTCCTAACAACATCGCTCGTTGCTTAGAAATCATGCCTTCCAAACAGAAAAGGGATGTTAAAAAAGGAAAGAACATCGCAACTAGCAGCCTTCCAGATCCAGCAATCGCAGATCAGCCCACTTCAACAGCAGTACCAGATGAAAATCAGGAAAATCCAACCGGTCCCGCAACGGAACAACCAATCACTAGGGCAGATCTGGATAGGGTTGTGGCTGAAGTAACTAACCGCTTCACATCCCAACAAGAAGCTTTGGTGGACCAACTCATGTCACGCTTAAGGGATGCTGAAGAGTCCAACCACAACACTGAATCATGGGGTGAGTCCCAATCCGGAGGATCTCGGAGGCAACAAAGTTCTTCCCTCTTCGAAGAAGCTATCAACAGGAACAACAATGATAGGGGCCGCGCCCGGACTCAGCCCAAATTCCGACTCGAGGAAGCCCTTGGAACCGAACCCAGCGGGGGAGCCACCAGGCGAGGGTCGGATGTAGCTGAGCCAGTCATGCCACCTAATCATAGAAACCCCGCTGAACGGAGCCGAGCTAGAACCCAGCCCGAGGTTGACCCCATGGATGTGCTCGAAACAGAACCCCACAGGGGAAGATCAAGGCAGGGGGCAACTGTAGCTGGTCCTAGCGTGCATCCGAGCAGCCAAAGACAACCACTGGATAATGCTAGAAGTGATAGACTGTACCATCCCTACAGGTCATCTGGACGAGATAGATCCCGCAGGGAAGAACCAAGCTCATTTTTGTCCGCTCCAAGTTATGACGAACGAATGGCACGATTATTCAGAGAATGTGTCAAACGGGAGCAAAGGGACCGGGGAATAGGCGCTAGGGTCACCAGTCCCTTTACCCGAAATATCGAAACTGCCATCACTCCCCGGGAATGGAAAATGCCAACCATGGAACCTTACAAAGGAACTTCCGACCCCATCATACACTTGCAGAGATACACCCAGCATATGCTCATGAGTGGAGCAACAGAAGGAGTGTTATGTAAATGCTTTCCGCTATTCCTAGCCGATTTAGCTACCTCCTGGTTCTGCCATCTACCCCAAGGATCCATCAGCTCATGGGAGATGTTGAAAGAAAGGTTTATTAGCCAGTTCCGCATCCATGTGGAACAACCCAAGGATGCTTATTCTCTATCCAATGTCAAACAGAAAACCGGAGAGACGCTGCAACAAAATCTAACGCGGTTCAACGCCGCAGCGGCAGCAGTTCAAGATGCCGATGAAAAACTCACTCTAATGGCCCTCTGTAGTGGTGTACATCCAGACACCAAGTTTGCCAGAAGATTAACTAAGGAAAAACCAGCTACCTTGCCTGATTTCTTCCATGAAACTGGAAAGTATATGAGACTTGAAGACGCTGCTACAGAGAGGCAATCAGGACAACAAGGTAAGACAGTTCAGGACAAGGTTCCCACTGCAGCTAAGGACGCTCGAAGAAATGAATCTAGAGACAATGCTGGGGGCAGAAAGGTCGAAAAGCGCCAATATCGACCAGGACCGAGATTTGACTCCTACACTCCTTTGAACGACACAATCGAAAATATCTTCCTAGCCACTCAGGGCGAACTAGGATACAAGCGCCCACCGCACAAGAAAGAATCAGATAACGCACTCAAGTCCGGAAAGTTCTGTCGCTTCCACGAATCCCACGGACATGACACCAATGAATGCCACCATCTTCGGGACTTGATCGAAGAACACATTAGAAGGAGAAGACTGGAACGCTATGTGAAGGGTCAGAACAGGACTCCAACTCCAGCCAATGAGAACTCAAAGCAACCCCTCCCAGAGGTAGGCGGAGGGAATCGCAACAATCACAACACCAGTGGCTCTAGTCAAGAGAAGATAGTGGTCCTTACCATCTCAGGAGGACCACACATCGCCGACAGAAGTTGGGCAGAGATGGAAAGGTACGGCAAGTCGCTTAAAAATGCAGAAGGCCATGTTAACTCCATCACGGAAGAACGCCACCCGAAACGAAAAGAGAACGACGACATCATATTCAGTAGGCGTGATTTGGAAGGAAGACAGTATCCACATATGGATCCTATGGTCATCTCTGTCTGGTTCGGTCCAGCTAAAGTTTTTCGGATTCTAATAGACATAGGAAGCTCCGTAAATATCCTATTCAAACATGCTTTCGACAAAATGAAGTTATCAATGAAGGATGTATCCCCCTGTGACAAACCACTGCACGGTTTCACTGGAGATGCAAAAATGCCCCTCGGGCAACTTGACCTCTTCGTCGAAATAGGAAGTCATCCCCGCTCCGTTGTGCGAAAACAAACGTTCGTACTAATAGAAAACCACTCGGCTTACAACGCATTCTTGGGAAGACCAGCCTTGTCTGACTTCCAGATTGTATTAGCCCCC
Organism: Allium cepa; assembly: GCA_030765085.1. Taxonomy (NCBI): domain Eukaryota; kingdom Viridiplantae; phylum Streptophyta; class Magnoliopsida; order Asparagales; family Amaryllidaceae; genus Allium; species Allium cepa. The sequence continues at coordinate 328,927,923 of CM060940.1, forward strand.
TGGTGCCTGAAAATGAAATTTCCAACAGACAACGGAGTAGGAGAAGTAGAAGGAGATCAAGATGCTGCCCGAGACTGCTACGTAACTGAACTTCGCAATAACCGCAGAAAGAATAAAGGAAAAGATGCAGAGACTACTCTCTGCATGAAAAGCTTGGAGGCATAGCAACTAAAGAAAGCCCCTCCTCTTCGATACACAAGTGATCCCTTCAATGAACTAGACCCCAGGGATAAAGAGGAGGAGGCTACCGCCGAGCCTGCAGAGGCTATGGAATTCGTATCTGTAGATAAGCACGATTCAAGTAAACTATTAAAAATCGGATCTCAACTAAAAACGGAGTTGAAAGATCAACTCATTGACTTTCTCCGCCACAACTTAGATGTATTTGCGTGGACCCATGCCGATATGACAGGAATCTCCCCCGACATAGCATGCCACATGCTGAACATCGATCCCACCAAGGTGCCAGTAAAACAGAAAAAGAGGAGCATGGGGGCAGAGCGATCAGCAGCCCTTGATGAGGAAGTAAAGAATCTACTTGCTAATGGCTTCATACGGGAAGCCATCTACCCAGAATGGATCGCTAACCCAGTGCTAGTAAAAAAGGCCAATGGAAAGTGGCGAACATGTATTGACTTCTCCAATCTGAATGACGCTTGCCTAAAAGATTGCTTCCCACTTCCCCGAATTGACCAACTTGTGGACAGCACAGCCGGACACGAACTCCTATCTTTTATGGATGCATACTCCGGATATAACCAAATTCCCATGCACGCTCCTGATCAAGACCACACTAGCTTCATCACCGACCGCGGACTATATTGTTACAAAGTCATGCCTTTTGGACTCAAAAATGCTGGAGCTACCTATCAGCGCCTCGTCAACAAGATGTTCGCGGAACTAATAGGACGAACTATGGAAGTGTATGTGGATGACATGTTGGTAAAGTCCAGGAAAGCCGACGACCATGTAAGCCACCTGGGCGAGATGTTTCAAGTAATTCGCCGATATGGAATGAAGCTGAATCCTCTAAAGTGCTCCTTCGGAGTATCTTCGGGAAAATTCTTAGGATTTATCGTCCACGCCAGAGGAATCGAAGCAAACCCTGAACAAATCCGGGCTCTAAAAGAAATAAGGATACCCTCCACTCGAAAAGAAATGCAGAGCCTAAACGGAAAGGTGGCCGCCCTAAGCAGATTCATTTCCAAGGCAACTGACAAGTGTGTCCCTTTCTTCGAAGCTCTCAAGAAAGACAAAGGGAGATTCGAGTGGACCGATGAATGCTTAAAAGCCTTCCTCAACCTAATCGAACACCTTCAGAGACCACCAGTACTCTCAACTCCAAATGAAGGTGAAGTGTTATACCTATACCTCGTTGTATCATCTCATGCTCTAAGCGCCGCCTTGGTAAGAGAAGAAGACCGCACACAACGCCCGGTTTACTTTGTAAGTAAGAGATTTACAGGGGCAGAGGCCAGATATCCTAAACTAGAGAAATTAGCATATTGTTTATTGATCGCGTCACGAAAACTGCGACACTACTTCCAGTCTCACTCCATCAGGGTTCTAACCGATCAACCGCTAAGACAAGTGCTCCATCGTCCTGACACTTCTGGGCGACTCCTCAAATGGTGCATCGAACTAAGTCAGTATGATATCACCTACCATCCTCGCACCGCTATCAAAGGACAAGCCATGGCCGATTTCGTTGCCGAATTCACTACCAACGAAGGCAAGGAACAATCCGAAGTAGCAAAAAACATCAAGTGGAACCTCTTTGTAGATGGAGCAGCGAACGAACAAGGCTCGGGGGCAGGAATTGTGATCATCACCCCCAGGGGAAGAAAGTTGTACTATGCATTAAGGTTGGAGTTCACGGCCACTAACAACGATGCTGAATATGAAGCAGTAATAGCGGGATTGGAGCTTGCCCTGGAAATTGGAATCAATTCCTTATGTCTTCATAGTGATTCTCAGCTTATCGTAAACCAGGTACTAGGAGAATTCCAGACTCGAGGAGAACGACTCACAGCATACCTAAAGAAAACCAAACTGCTACTCGATCAATTAGACCACTATCTAATCAAACATATTCCTCGAGAAGAGAACCAAGAGGCAGATGAACTTGCAAAGCAAGCTAGTATGAAGAATAGCACCATTTTCGGAACACTAGCCATCTCAAGGCAGCTAGCCCCAAGTTTCAAACCAGTAAATCTGGTAACTGCAATCGAAGAAGGAACCTGGATGACTCCCATCCGAAAATATTTGCAAGATGGCACACTTCCCGACAGGCGTGACGAAGCCAAGAGGATCTTGAGGAAAGTTCCCCACTACACGATACAAGAAGGCATCCTCTATCGGCGTGGCTTCTCTGGCCCCTTATTGAGATGCGTCGCTGGAAGGGAAGCCAAGGAGATCTTATCAAACATCCATCAGGGAGGATGCGGAGATCACACTGGGGGGCAGACTTTGGCAAGGAAGATACTCCGATATGGATATTACTGGCCCACGCTAAACAAAGACGCTCTAGACTTCGTCAAGAAATGCGACAGATGTCAGAAATTTGCCAAGATTCCTCGACTGCCCACAAATGAAATTACTCAAATGACCAGCCCTTGACCCTTTGCTGTATGGGGAATTGACTTAATTGGCGAACTGCCAACGGGCCGAGGCGGAGCCAAATATGCTGTAGTGGCAGTCGATTATTTCACCAAATGGGTGGAAGCAGAACCTCTAAATAAAATATCTTCAACAAAAGTTATAAACTTCTTGATCAAAAATATTCTGTGCAGGTACGGAGTCCCACTCAAGATCATATCAGACAACGGACTCCAGTTTGACAGCGAAGAATTTGCCGACTGGTGCCAAGAGCATGGAATTCATAAAAGCTTCTCATCAGTGGCTTATCCTCAGGCAAACGGACAAGTTGAAGCTGTCAACAAAATTCTCAAAACCCTAATCAAGAAGAAACTTGAAAAGTCAAAAGGCGCTTGGGTGGACGAACTTCCTACGGCACTATGGGCATACCGCACGTCTTTCAGAACATCAACGGGACATACTCCTTTCTCCTTGGCATATGGATCGGAGGCAATGCTCCCAGTTGAGACTATTGTGCCTTCCCACCGTAAGATCCACTACAACCCAGAAGAAAACGAAGAACTCCTCCTCATGTCTTTGGATCTGATTGAGGAAAGGAGAAACGATGCAGCACTTAAAGCAGCAGCTCACAAACAAAAGGTGGCAGCGCTATACAATTCCAAAGTCAAGCATCGCAGCTTACAAGAAGGAGATCTTATCCTCAGGCGAATCTTTCCGCGCCCCGGGGCACTAGACCCCATCTGGGACGGACCGTATGTAATTCATAAAGATCTCCACAACGGAGCTTATATTTTGTCAACAGTGGACGGAGAGGTGTTCCAGAGGGCATGGAACATCCGACACCTCCGTCGATACTTTTCTTAACTTGTACTGCCCATATGAAGTGAATTAACAAAGAGAATCAGTGGACGTAGGCATTTTCGTGCCGAACCACTTTAAAAAATCTTGTCTCTTTTTAACTTGTTCCTTTATGTCTTGGCTACTTGTTAAGTTTTATCCCTTTCTGTTGAACAAAATCCTATGGCATCTCCACTCAAGACGCACCGCGGCCTCATCTGGACTAGGCCTAACAGGTACGCTACGATTCTATGCACTCGCCAATGAGACACTTTTGCTCCAGCATCCCTCTGCTGCGGGTTAACTCATTGCGCGCCTGCCCTCAAAGCCAACTGTAATGAGCCGATCATAAGTCATCATAAAGGCCGACTATAGCCGATGGCAGCTCATTACGGCGTTCGGCTCGCCGGCAACTGTGAACCTACTTTAAGCCCCAACATAAGGTGTGGCCAGCCAGGGGTAGTTCACGGCCAACGGCACCCACGCTAGCCGGCCACGGTAAATCGAATAATACCCACGATTACGGACCATAATGGTTTGGGTAGTTACCGTGCGCGATCTCGGCTCCGATGTGTCTTAAGTGCGGCTGTGGTAAAAAAGAAAACTCCCCGCGGAGGCGTAAGATGGGTGACAAATGTCTCCAAGACCCACAGCTAGGGAAATTGACTACAAAACCCGTTTGCCACGAACTTAAGCACATCGACGGCCTTCCGTGACTGGAAGTTTTACTTTTACTATATTTCCATTTCATTTAAATACTTTTCTCCTATCCTGTATAACAAACTCTAAAGTACAGGAAACCAAATAGGAAGCATTCGCTCATGAGAAACTAAGTCTGCATACTGAGTGGCAGGGTACTCAGCTATATCCGTGAACAGTTACATAAGACACTCTAAGCTACCGCCTGCGAATGAAACATAAAGGGCGGTACTCTCTTTTCTTGTACATAAATACGTAACTATAGCTTGTTCGTACAATAACATTGCAACACATGAAATTATATTTCTAGCAAAAAACTTAGCATCAAACACAAGTAGAATCACAGGCATATACATAGTTATATTTCTCACGCTGCACGTCAAGATGACAACAACATTTAAACATAACAACATCAGCTTATATTATAAAATCACACGAAGTTATTCTTTGCAAATAATATTATTATAGTTACATGTCAATGACTAACGTAAACAGTGATAAAAAGAAATAAAAAGGTGGCAGCCGCGTCCACACTCCATCGCCAACTTCCCCAGTCTATTTAGCCGCAGGATCAGAGCCCCCAGCATGTGGATCAGGAGTCCCACCTGTCCAGTTCAGAAGAGGAATTCATTAAACGAACAATCAAGTTATGAAAACACAGAAAGGAAAGAAAGGGAAAAGAATAACTCACCAGCATCCGCCGCTCGATCCTCATCATCCAACTGCACGCCCTCTTCCTCTGCAGCAAGCAGCCGCATCCCCTCCTTCACCGCCGCTTGCTCCTCCTTCGAGAACTGGGCAGTAACCGCATCCAAATTGAAGGCCTCTCCGCCTTCCTTACCCGCGTTCACCCTGGCCTCCTCTAAAGCCTGGAGATACACCTTGGCCATCACCCGAGGGTAATCGTCCATCCAAGACAAGCCGCCCTCCTTCCAAGTGTGGAAGTACATGTCCTGCAGCATCTCATCCATCATCCCCTCATTCTCCTCAAACTCCCTCACCCGGGCCTCGGAAGCTTGCAACTTGGCGACGGCAATGTCCCTCTCTGATTGGTATCTCAAGCAGTCCGCCTGAAGAGACCTCCTCATTTCCTCCTCCTTTAACTTGAGGGACCTCCTCATCTCCTCCATCTCCTCCTTCAACTCGGCCTGAGCCATCTCCGCAGCCTCGAGCCTCCCAGACAACTCCTCTACCCGCTCAAGATCCGCATTTCGAACCTCGTCCACCATCGTAATGGCCATGTTAATCCGTTCCCTGCAGGCGACCTCCATCTTCCGTAATTCCGCCCTACTGGCCTTCTCCATCGTCTCTTTCAGCCGCTTGGAGGCTTCCTCATGCTGAGAAATCTGGATGGCTTGATCGGCGAGCTGCTTGGCCTGATCGGCAACTTTTAACCTCAACCGAATATTAGCACTCCCGATCTCTTCCCCGGCCTTGGCCAATCTAGCATGATGCTCCATTAACTTCTTAGTCTCTGCGGCCACCCGATCGATGTTAGCCTTGGCTTCGTCCCCCATGGTGACTACCCGTGTAGTAAGTAAATCAAGATCTAAAGACTTGGCCTCGTCCAGCACTCTTACCATGGGGTTGCGGGGAAGGAGGTGCTCGCCCGTGGCCTCATCAAATGAGATATCCTGAAAGCTCGGATCTAAATCAGGATGACCGGCAAAAGGGTCACGAGGCACGGGGCGAGGCACATCAGGACGCCTTATACGAATAACAGTTGGGCTCTTGAAAGGAGGATGAGGGGGGCCGGATTCCATGCTCTCCTCCGTAGTATCACGAGGAGGCTGAGTAGGAAGCTGCGAACCAGGGGAAGACTCAAATAAGGAACGGCTCCGCTTCTTTTTCCGAATGCCCTCTTCAATGACCCCAAGAAGAGGGCGATAACTGACTACATCCCCAGTGCGACCAGTAGAGGGTTTCGCAGAAGCTCTCCTCGACTTAAACTGCTCAAGGCGGTGTCGAACGTCCGACGTTTTAACCACCTGGCCTGCCCCTGGAATAAAGAACAAGTGTTACGAACATACAATAATCCACAGTTCGAAAAATGTGTTAAGTTAAAAGGAAAGAAAAGTGAGAAGACACATCTATTATACAAACCCGGCGGAGGAGTGGGATACTGCAATAAGTCCTGGATCTCATTCCAGGACGGAAGTGAACCGTAAAAAATTTCTAAGTCCCTATCGAAAATGGAATCGGCAGAGGACAAAAGTTCACCTTGCATCGCCGGAGTCGCCTTAGCTGAGGAACCCTTAGAGGATGGGTCAGTACCAGCCACAGCTTTGCCGGTTTCCTTTGCCTTCTCCGTTTCCGACTCTCCCTCCGACTCCCCGAAGGCCCGACGGAGAGCCTCATCCAGTTCAAGGTCTTGCTCAGAGGTTAGGGCACCGACGCCACTACCGCCTTGACCGTCGCCATCACCTCCACCCTCCGACCCTTCTCCAACCTCGCCTCCTTCCTCCTCTTCTACACCTTCCTCCACCGGGACAGTCGGAAAAGTACTTGGAGAAGGGCCATCAGACTTCTTCAGTTTCTTCCCCCCGACAACGGGACGCTCTGTAAAAGGCTCCCTCTTACCGCTCTTCACCATAGCCCCTTCCTTAGCTTTGGCAGCCTTCTCCTCAGCCGTGTCTCTTTGCTTAACCACGGACTGGTGCGGTAAGATCAAATTATACTCCAAGAGGGTTGCATTCCTGATCAAGAAGGAGGTCGACCGGTCCCGTGCCGGAATAGCCTTTAGTTCAGCAGCCATTCGCACCAAGGAATCATCCTCCACGACTGCAATACCACCTGTCGCTAGCCAGAAATAGAAGCATGTCAGAAAAAACACTACAGTCAAAACATGAAAAATATAAATGAAATCCATCTTACAGCCGGAAGTGAAAAGGCGGAAAGAAACAGCATCGTCCTTGATAAAGAACCACTCTTTCTTGAACATGGTAAACTTGGAATATAAGTCCAGGACTGGTTTGAAGGGCACGGCCGCTTCCAGACTGATATACGGAGACCCCTTCTTATAGCCTCTCAGGTTGTACAAGTATCGAATTTCCCGGTTAGAAGGAGGACGCCCGTACCTCCTCTGGAAGATAACAAAGAGGCTCACCAGGATGGCATAAGAGTTAGGCTGAAGTTGGAAAGGAGCCACCTTCAAATATGTGGTGAAACTTACTATCCAAGCGTTGATAGGAGGGATAGCACCGCACATACAATGGTATCTGCTATAAGCAAAATAGCCTTCGGGAGGATTATATGGCATCACTCCATCTCCCGGCAGCAGCATAAGAGCCCTGTCTATCCCGAAGGAACGGGATATGACGTCAAGTTGCTCCTCCTTTAGGGAGCTAGGAAAGCAATCAGGGGGGGAGATCAGAAGTTCCTGTGGACCATATCCATCCACTAATGACCTTGGAACAGGTCGATGTTGCCCGGATCCTGGTTGGGCTGGGGGCACAGAAGAAGGCTCTCCCCCATCCTTGGATTTCTGTCTGTCTGATCGTGTTTCTGCCTTACGAGTCATTTATCTGCATGCACAAAAGTGAAAAACATGACGTTAAAACGAAAGTATAAGCAAGCAAGCATATATAAGTCCAGAATACGAGGTTCATTCGGCACTGGGGTCCTAAGTCCATTCGGTAGTTCAAGTCTTAAGTTCATTCGGTGGTACATGTCCATGTTCATTCGGCGCTAAAATCCCATGCTCATTCGGCATACATACAATTCGGTCCTAAGTCTCATTCGGCTATCCAATACACACCGTATACATTCGGCAAACAGGACCATTCGGCAATAGGGTACATACCTGATTCGGTAGGAGATTGATTCAGTAGAAGATTGGTTCGGCAGAAGATTGATTCGGCAGAAGACTTGGTTCGGTAAGGAAAAACCAAAGGGGGGTGTAGCCTCTATATATAGGCGAGCTCAGGACCGCCGAGCCAGCTGGTTCGGCCCACCGGATAGAAACACCGGACCAATACCAAACATACCGAACCAAACGAATACCGAATGGACCCATCCATGCCGGACCAACCAAAGGACCGAATGAAGCTATCTCCACCAGCGAAAACCAGGAACAGGGGGCACGCAGGCTCCTCACTCAGATAAGTACCGAACTCTAGAACCTACTAACAAAGTAAAGAATATGATAACGATGGATGAGTCGTAAATCTCTCACCAATGTGGGTTAATCATTTACACGTGTACACGACCACGAACGGTCCATAGGCACGCTCTGAATGGCTATTAACCCGATCGTCGTGAGAATTTGCACTTTGACATCCTTTTTAAACTCGTAGGTTAAACGGATATTTGATTCTGATAATTATGAAATGGCTAAGCTACTTACACATGTATGGGGTCGCGAACGATCCCTAGGCATGCTCTGAGCTGGCGATAAACCATCTTGACAAACGATCCAAGGATCCACTCTGACATGAACCTGGCATCGATGATGCTAAGCCCCCTCGGGGCTCACTCTCTCGTCCCGAACGACACAGTTCACTTCATCTCGAATATTTCAATCACGAACGGTCGCTATTTGAAGTAACACTAAAACTGTAAATTCCTTTGCAGGACACCAACAGGATATGAACATCCAGCCCGTGGCACTACAAAACAAACCTTCCTACCACAGGGAAACAAAGCGCGACACATGCAAGCACGTGCCCCACTTTGGGGGGGCAAATGTTGGGCGAATTTTCACCCAGAAGATCTCGAGACCAAGAAGCCACAGTTTCACGCGGGTTCGCAATCTCCACTTCATTCAGCACGACCAGTCACCTTCCCATTCGGCCTCCTCCTCATTCGGTCTCCTTCCCATCCGGCCTCTCCATGTCATACCGGACCAGAATTCATTATGTCTGCCCCATTCGGCCACAGAGCCAACATTCCTCCATCTCCATTCGGCATACCGAACCAGGGGCACCACCGAACCAAACCTCTTCCCCACAACCGGTCCAAGAAGCATCGAACTACCTCACCACCGGTCCACACCTATCACCGGTCCACACTCACTGCCGGTCCACATCCACACCGCTACCACCGGACAACACCTACCACCGGTCCAAGCTCCATGCCGAATGAGACCTCCCTGAACCAAACAACTGCCAGTCCAGATTGCTTCAGCCCGGGCCCACCAGCAGCTATATACATCCAAGACCCCTGCCTCCTACCTCACTCTATAAATAGAGGGGCAAGGGTACAACAATGGGGGACAAGTTTGAGAGCTCAAGCAAGGAAGGAACTTTCAAACTACTTTCATATACTTATATACGAAGCATTGTACTTGTAATCTAAAAGAAAGAAGATAATAACATATAAAGTGGACGTAGGCACATTCTGGCCGAACCACTATAAATCCGCGTGTCTTTTACATTTCAGCCCCTACTTCTTTTATATTTACATACTCATCTAAAATCATTGAAAATCACATATAATCAACTAAATAATACGACTTGGAGGTGTTTGTCCATTTTTTGTGCAAACAGCCAATGTTGCAGTTGACTACTTTACCAGATGGACGGAAGCCGAGCCCCTTGCTACTGTCACAACAAAGAAAGTGATCAACTTTGTTGTACGCAACATTATCTTTTGATTTGGTCTCCCATATACCATCATCATAGAAAATGGGACCCATCGAGTCCAAGAATTTCCTTCAGCGATTCCATATCCAGAAGAAATTCTCTACAGTTGCGCACACTCAAGCGAATGGACAGGTTGAAGTTGTTAATAAAGTTATAAAGTTCATTTTGAAGAAACTATTGGATTTGGCCAGGGGCAAATGGGTCGATGAACTTCCTATGGCTCTATGGGCTTATCGAACAACCCACAAGTCTGCGACCGGCCATACTCCATTTTCACTTTCCTACGGTTCCGAAGCCACTGTTCTAGTCGAGTTGGAAGTACCTTCTCATCGTGTGACATATTATGACCCGAAGACAAACACTATATTACTTGTCGAATCTCTGGACTTATTGGATGAGAAGCGAGAAGAGGCTGATTTGAGGGCAGCTGCGCATCGAAGCCGAGCACTCGATTGTCAAATGCTAAGGTCCGACCCCAAACCTTTGAACTTGGCGATCTTCTCCTCAAGAGAATTCACCTGATACCTTCGCATGTGAAGCCAACGTGGGAGGGACCATATGTTATTGAACGAAGACTCGGAGATGGCACATTTAAATTATCGATCGTTGATGGTCTTATTTTGCCGAGAGCCTGGAACAGCGAGAGTCTTCATCGCTACTACACATAACAAGCTTTATTTGTTCATTCAATCTGCTTTTCATTTTGCGATTTATTTATGAATTTCGAAATTTGAATTTGTAATAAGGCAACAGAATTTGCCGTATCTTCTTATTTCAGCAATAAAATGCAATCTCTTCGAGCCAAAGCAGTGATTCTTAAAATGCATCATGCAACCATCATAATGCATGGAGCTAAGTTCCACCCAACAATAGGGCTTATTCAAATACAGAATGATTGTGATACGACCGGTCACTCGCTAAGTGAAACCCGAGCTCGAGGGCAAGCTATCACACCGAAGCTGTGCAGTTAATGCCCCGCTATTACCCCGCTATAACCCTGCTATATCTCATAGCGGATTTCCACCGCTGTGATTTTTCCATATAGCCCTAACTATAGCCTTTCCGCTTTAATCCCTGCTATTTCCGCTATATCCCGTTATTCCTGTTATATTTTGCTATTTCGCTATATCTTCTATAGAAGAAATGAATTGAAAAATGACATTTATACATTATAAAAATTATGAAATTAATTTATTCTATTGAATTTTTAATATATTTTCGAAAATGAAAATACTCTAATATTCTACTAAATTTGATTATGTTATATAATAATTTTACGTTTATCTACAGTATATTTGCACATGTTTTTATTTAAAATTGTTAATGTATATTCAATTGAATGTTAATTTTTCATTTAATTACCATTCATATATTTGTAAAAACATTAATTATGAGTTTTATATGTTATTTTAAAGTCATTCACTTTATCCCTTTATATCCTCGCTGTATCCCCGCTATGACTTTTTGTATTTCCACCGCATTGAATCTGCCAGGGGCTTTAACTGCACAGCACCGAAGCTAAAAAAGGATTGATACACAACAATCCTCTGACTAACTCCGTCTTCCATAGTGCGAGCTGGAGTATAAACTTGCAAATGTGGGCTCGAAGAGGGTGGATCCATCCACCTAACGACTTCTCCCGTGTCTAAACCAAGTTCGAGGAGGATGGATCTGTCCGTCTAATGAGATCACTTGTCAACTCAGGGTGGATGTGACACGACTGTCCACAATCCTGATAAATCTATCGTTCCTAGAGTGCAAACGAAATCCTAAAACTTAAAACAGATGTGATCGACCGTCTACTAACCAACTTCAGATTCTCAGTGCGTAAACTGGAGTATAAACATCAAAATGGGTATAACCGACCACCCATCGACTAACTCTAAGTCCCTAGGGTAAGGGTTGGAGTATTAACACAAATTGGGTGTGATTGATCACCCACGAATCAATCTAGGTCCCCAAAGTGTGGACGAACTTCTAAATATCAAACGGGTGTGACTGACCGCCCATAAAATAATTTAAGCCCTCGAAGCGTGGACATATCTTTGAAAAAAACGGGCGCGACCAACTACCAATGTGCAATCCCCCAAGTATGGATGCAAGTACCGATGACCAACTTTATCGAAGATGGAAAACGACTGTCCAAAACTCAAGTACCGGCTACTGATTGAAACAATACAATTCTAAGACTCGACTTAACTTCCGGTTATAACCCGAAGTAACTTCGGGACCTATCAACTAAACTCAGGTTCGATTCAGAAACTAAGGCTTCACAAGTACATTTAAATGAAGTTTGAGCACTAAAACACTTAAGCAAATAAACACAAAACTGTGCTGGAAACAAAATGGAATTTTATTTTAACTCTTCTTTGAAAAAGAAGAATAAGTACAAAAATCATTCTAAGAAATCCTACTAGTAGGGGCCGAACCCGCATATATACACAGCCTACAGGAAACAAAATAAAATTCCTATCTGTCTACCAAAAAAAGGAAGCAAGAAGACATGTTTATTCTCTCAATTTCTTCTTCTTCTTCGACGTTGACCCACTGGAGCTACCGCTCGGATGCCTCTTCGAGCCTTTGCCTTTTAATGGTTAAACTTCAGCTGGGGAAACTATGGCGGCCTCTTCCTCTGAACTCATAGGAATTGAAACACTTTCTGAATGCGAAGTAGGAGGGACAGGAACGCTCTCGATGTTGGAAGATATGGGAGGCACGCCAGCTCGACAATTGTACCGTCGGGAGAAATCATTCGTAGAGGAGTTGGGCTAAGACCCGCCATACCACTTCCAATACCACAAGCCTGTGTGGTTGCTTCCATCTCGGCGTTAGTCTCCGCTATGATTTCTTCTTCATGAATTGTTTGGGCATCCACGGGGATGTTTCGAAGTGGGCCGAAGAGCTGACTATGAGCGTGCCTCCGCCTATGATGAATGGCAGGTCGATAAGTGGGACGCTTTGATGACCAAGGAGTTTCTCCATCATCTACTCATCAAAAGTAAAAGTGCTCCCCTGCTCTCCGTCAGTTGGTGCAGTGGCCGTTTTTGTGGTCGCCTCCGTCATAAAGGCCTCCCGCTCATGATACGACTATTGAGTTGTAAGGGGCACAGTCAATGCACCTCCCATCGCTGCATAGAGATAAGAGAAAAAGTGTTAGTGACTACTTCAAACAACGCCCCCGACTTTGAATAAATGCAAGAAATGTTTAGGATACCTTCCTCAGAATGACTCGTGGGTGGAGCTGGAGCAGCTTCTGGGACATGATCACGACCTGGAGACAACTAAGGTTGAACAGGATTGTAAGCAGGCACAGATAAAGGATTGACCGTAGGATTAGGTTCGGGCTGGGTCAGCATAGGAATTTCGAAGCCCGCATCATGATGCTCAGTGCTAGAACCCTCTCCAGCCTCCGGATGCTGAGTACCGAGTCTTTCTTTCTCGAATGTGATAATGATGTCATGAAGAACTCTTCTCTCATCCTCATTCAGCACCCCATTCTCTAATTCGAACTCATCGATGGATTCAGCGTGGTGCTCTGCTTTTTCATCTTCAACCAAGCGGCAACAAGCATTGTATAAATGTGATGGATAATCTTTGAGCCAGCTTAGATTTTGATGCTTCGGAACGTTGGAATTATACGTGATGAGGAGATCTTCAATGTCACCCTCCAACCCGGCCTCTACCGCTCTCACTTCACCCTCAACCCTGGCTTCGGCTTCCTGAACCTTTAGTGTTGCCACATCCTTCTCGTCTATGAGCGCTATAGCCAGCTGACATGCTTCCTGAGTGACTCTATTTGAATCATCTTTTTCTTTGACGACTTTAGCAAATTTAGCTTTAAGCTCCTCAAGCTCTTTTAGTGCCTCATCTCTTTCAGCCATAATTGTAGTGGTCCGGTGCCCTATTTCCTCAACCAGGGCTAAGTGTATTCGCCTCATCTCCTCCATCCTATGGGTTGCCTCATCAGCTCTTTTATTAGCCACTATTTCTGAGTTTCTCGTAGACTCGTTTTCATCGTTAAGCACTTGAATTATGCGGTCCTTTTGAGCGAGATCGGTATCCAGTTTCTAGATCGTCTTCGCCCGCTCAAAGGCCACCGTTGATACTCTGTTGAAATTGTTGCTATACTTTGATTGTATTGTTGTAATCCTCTTGTAACCAGCGATTTATAATCAATAAACATCAATCATTTCATAATGGACGTAGGCCATACGCCAAACCACTCTAAATTCGTGCGTTTCTGTACTGTTTCTTACCTGTTGATTGGTGTGTTTGTTAGATCTGCCTCATTTTACATGTACTTTCTTCATTTTATCTCTTTAAACACATCCGAAGAGTGTTGTGCCCAATTTTGGTACAAAAAATATTAAAAATAATTAATCAAGTATTCTTAAGGCAATTAAGAAGTTTGAAAAATATTAAGTTAGAGTCAATTGAATAACCTAACCGCCTTGTGGGTGGTAGAGATAGTCTAGGCTTGGATTTAGAAAACTAGTTTCCTGCTCTCCCTATCTATCCGAATTGGCCCGACATAGGGGATAACTTATTTTATTTATTGAGACCGTGTCTTCCTAAGGTAAGAGAAAAATTGATTTGGAGTTTTTCAAAAGATAAACACGATTTTAAAATAATAAAGATTTTGGAAGCATTGAAACATTTTACTTAAACTTCGTGTTAAATTCCGGGGAAGGAACTCGTACTACCCGTATGAATTTAAAAGATGATTTCACCGCGTCGAATAGTGCGAGTTGAAGATAGAAATTAGTATCGAGTATAATTAGTCTAATTTCTATGGATCCCTTTTACTCAATACTAACTGGTTTGGGTTTACATTAAAATGATGTCTTAAATAACATTAATTTGACCCATTTAAAATATGTATTAGAAATGTGAAATCTTCATAAGATTTGAATTATACTAATAATAGAATATAGAAATATTTTTCCTAAGTAATTAAAGAAAAATGATTTGGTATTTCCAAAGATAAAAAGGGGGTTAAATTACCAAAGGATTTGATAAACGAGGCTTAATGATTCCATATACTCCTGAAAAGATAAAGAAATAATTTAGAAGAATATTCTTTGAAAGATATTTGATTTAATAAATTGATTGGATGTTGTTTGATAATCATGTATATACTTGACATCTTTTTACCGTTGATTGGATTGAAGATAAAGGGACTGGATCTAGATGATTCCTATTCGAAAACCACTTCAAATCAATATACGCATTCGAAAGTGAAGACATGTTGAAAATGATGATATTGAAGATGGAGATCTTCATAATGTAGGCCTGCTTGCCACTAACCTCTAGGGTAATTCCCATATTAAATATATGGTGGTAATAGTGCCTTCGTTCTGAAAATCTTCGATTTGCAAAGATTACTTGCTACTTGTCCTAGGGTGATTCCCAAATAGGATTGAGTAGAAGGAGTGCCTTCAGTTTGTCCTTCACTTGGACAACTTATATGGATGAATGTCTGACATTGCATTTCCGAGACCACGTACATTTAACTTTTCAAATGTACATCTGTTTGGTAGGGTAGAAGGTAACCCCTCTTATACTTAACACCCTTTCCTGATGCGTATGAACTCGGGGGTTGTACTTTTGTGAAAATCAATAATGTGTTGTCAGAAATGGCAATGTGGCATTCTAACTAAAATTTGCTTTGTGAAAAGCAAATCTTAGCTTTGTGGAGAATAGAGCATATCTTTATGAGCCTTACATCCTGGAGATGATATGGGTAATTATGTGGTCTGCAGGACATATTTTGGTCTATCAATTTTGTTTTGGATTGAGGAGTCCAGTATCTGGACCCTCAATGGTTTTAATGGACAGAATTGGAGGCTCGATTGAGGTAGAGCAAAGCCGCTGAGATACGCTGTTCCATAGTAGTGTAACAATGTAGTACAGAGGCTTGCTCGAGACAAGTGAATAATCATCGGGGACTATGATTGTTATGCATGCATTTCGGATTCGAGGAAATGGTCGCTGGTTCCCTATCATGTAAGAAATCCAATTCCAATACGAGCTTTACAGTTTTGGTTGTATCCCCAAAATAGTTGCAATGCTTTGCAAACATTTCAACTACCCCTTTGGTATCATATACACTATTTGCCATTGTCCAGGCATTGATACCTACTTTGTATATATATTTATTTCAAAAGTGTTTTCAAACCAATGTCATTGATAATAATATCGAATTGCTTAAGTATAAAGTATTTTGGTTATCATAAGGTAAAAACTCATCTGTATTTATGTGCGGTGTGGTCTTACGAGATACTCTTTCTTTTTAGAAAGGTTTTGTTTAGCATCGATCCGATCTATCTGTCATATGATTATGGTTTAAGTTTCTCATGCTGGTTTACCAAGCCTGATTCGAGTATTTTTAATACTCAGGTCAGATCCAAGTAGTTTCAAATTTAGCTGAATATGCTTGGAGTTTCTAGAGGAGAGCCGGAGATCTTCATCTTCGTATGGACTTAGATTATATTCTCGCTGCATCAGTTTCATTGTTTTGGTTTTTCAGCAACTGTAAGGATAGAGATTTATAACTTTCCATGCTAAGATTAGGTTAGACTCTGATGTATATTTTCAAATTTTTCGCTGTAAATATTATTGATATTAAAAATTATTCCATTTATGTGAGATTATGTTCTGTCTTTATTTTATTTTTACCCCTTAATAATCGGTTTTTTTGACACTTGAATACTCGATAAGAGAAACAGTGGACGTATTAGTGTCGATCTTCGAGGGTCGAAAATCTTAGACCGTTACACCTCACATATGCTGATATATATAATTAAGTAATACAAAGGAAATAAGAATACTATGGTAGATGAATTGAAACATCTAACTCGTCTCCAACAGCTCTAAGGAACATCAACGAAAACCAGCCTCTTTAGACTACTCCAAAGACCACCCATGGAAATAAAGGAAATATAAAATCATGAGTCAAACATAAGTCTGGTGTAAGAAACCCAAGAAATATGTGTGACATATAACATCATCTTTTTGAGACCGCATGGAATACCATAACAGTTATCCCCTCAAAAGAGCCAACCATATATTAAGTACACACTTTGATATAATAGATAATGTCTAGGGTGATGAACATAAATAACAAGCAGTTGTGCTGCATACGGGTACACCACAACAATAATAGTTATATAATCAAAAGTACTAAGGCGCATTCACATAATTGTGCAAGATTCCACGAAGATGCTCTCAATAGTTTAAGAATACTCACCCCGCACAAGGATCAGAGATGTCCTTTCGAGCGTTGTATATCTCTAGATAGAATATACCATAAGGTGAGCCATAGCCAGTCGACACCGAAATTTTAACTGAATATCATCAACTCCCGCTAGCAATATCGATGACATCTCTAGATTTGGAGTTGATATACCCTATTTGTGCTTGCTAAACCACGACTGTTTACCCTACTCTAGTTTTAGTCATTTTCGATGTCGAGGCAACGTTCGACATCTCTCACATGGGTCTTCATCACCCGAACAGAACAGAATACCCAATTGGATTCCATCATCTTGAGCATATCATGAATCGCTAGATGGATTCGAGCATCTCGACCAAATCTTGAATCTTCACATTCATCCTACATAAGTCCTTCGATGAATGCTAACGTTGTCCTCTTTTTTGGAATACTCCTTAAGATAGATAGTTCCACACGATATCATTGATCGAAATGTTAATGCTGAAATCTCCCTTGGACTTAACCTTAGGATAGACAGTGTAATTCTATAACATTTTGCTTCACAACAACTGCCAGACATAATTGCGTATATGGTTTTAAAGCGGTAACGGTTTTGAGTCATCTCATATAAGTACACTCCCCCGCTTAGTAGACGCTCGAAAACCAGTTAATGGATTTTCAGTTAACTTAATCTCGGTTCTTTGAGAAACAAATAGACAATACATAAAGTTGGATCCTCTCCTGTTCTGTAACGAACTCGATTTTCGACTCTCGAAAGTCAACATTAATACGTCCACTGTATCAACTGCCGAACAATCGAATGCCAGAAAACGAACCGTTAGGGTCAAAGAAGAGGTAGAAGATAGAAGAAGAAAGAAAGAAAAAGTAACAGAAACAATATCAGAATCTCACAATCGTAGTGGAACAACATATAATATATAAATGAATATCTTTAAAACAAAGAACTATATCAGTTATTACATTACATCACATCACATTATATTACATTACATTATCAGAGTTTACAACAACAAACAGCGGAAAAGAAATACTATATACAAGTTGATACGCCATGCCATCAGCTTGCTCCTGATCTCTATAGCAACTCCTGAATTCCAGAATGACCTGATAACCTAACTCTAGACTGCCCGTGTAGAAATTGGTGGGCACCTAGAGTTTAGGAAGAGAACAATAAACTCCAAGTCAGTCATGGGACTGGTGTGAAAACTTAAACAGTTTATCTTTTAAAAATAAATAAAGAAATATTTTAAATTAGATTCGCAATGCTTTTTAGAAAATGAGACTACCATAAGGCCTCCCGCACACACACACAATGCAAACGCAGAATCGGAGGAGATTTCTCCTTATGATAGTCAAACATGCTTGATACGCAAATTTTCTTTGATATTATTACTATAAGTGCAAGGTGTAGGAAAACATTTCGAAAGTATAATATAAATCTTAGCCAGCATATGCATTCCGCACTTATGCCTACTATAGCTACCATGTTCAATAGCAGGTTACCGCCACATTCCATAGCAGGTTATACAACTAAAATCGTACAAGGTTCGTATTGTTTCTTTGGATTTTCCAACAAATGGTCAGGCCAAGGAACTTCCCATTGGCACATGGGTACGCCTCTGGAAAGACGCCCCGAGAACCTAACCGGATCTCTGCCAACACAAGGTCGGGTTACCCCTAACTGGGTAACAACTGACACGAGTATGCCATCCCCCGGTCGCAACCGACCTAAATCCCGGGATTCACCAACAACCACAAAATAATAAGTTTGCAGCAACAACATAGGTTAAATATCAGGGCTCCATACTATAATACCACCTCTATCCAGAAGGAAATGACATACACTAAGGGGCGCTATCCCCTAATAACCTTGCCGCATCTTTCCTGTTTTGACCATTATTGGGGTGTGAGGTCCGACGTAGTCTCGTCCACAAAGCTACGCTTTATACAAAAGCTATGCTTTGATCAACAAATGATTGGCAGCACTTCGTACACCACATTACCAATTTGGGAATGTATCACTAGTAACCATCAACTACATAACCTCTGAGCTCGTACGTCTCAGAGAAGGGTGTAAGCTAAGAGAATAAACTCTCCACCACCAACAGAAATGTATTTGATAGAAAACAGCTTTACATCTTAAATTGTAACGTTAGACATACAATCATACAAGTCCGTTCCGGGATCGAACAGAACCGAAGGCACTTCCAAAGAATCCCTTGCAATCCGAATATTCACTAATCACGTCCGGACTTTCCATCACAAAGGGTGATAAAATCTCTATATCGGAGATCAGCCGATGCAGAGACATTCGACAGTAATCCTTCCGTTTTCGAAAATATCCAGTCTACAACACCGAACTTCAAATGCTGTCCGTTACGACATATCACTATTCGGAATGAGATTTATGACCCAAAGGTCCTCTCCCGGCTAAACCGAATAACGAGCGCTTATTTTAAAAATAAGTGCAACATTCAATTTCAAACAATTCACAACAAATACCCATTTAAAGGTAAATATTGATAGTCGGTTATTTAAACATCAATAGATACGCACAATCATCACCAAATTCCAAATAATTTCCCGAATTATTTATTTTTCAAATAACCTTTATAAGATATATTTTTCCACGCTTCAAAATAATTCAATGTTTATTTTTAAATCAAATTTCCCTTTCCTTCATAAATTCCATGGTGAATTTAAATTTCCAAATATCCACTGATATACGATTTTCAAATCGATTTCAAATATTCACTTTCCATTTATCTTTAAAAGATATCATCTCAAAACATTTCACTTCATATTGGAAAACATTTCCATACTTATTTAACAATAAATAATTCATAAATCTATTTGTTTTCAATACTTAGAAAATATTCAATATACTTAAATCACAGTTAAGTATACATTTCATTCTTTAAGGAAAACATTCTCTTAAATACATTTATTTGAGTCAAAACGAATGTTGCGTAAAACATCGTTACGACAACCCAAAATCACTAGTATAGGGATTCGACATTTAGATAGATATATGAATCCCAATACTATATAAAACGTTTCCTTTCGAAATCATTTACTATAACAACAGTGTTATAGTCCACCATTTCCTTATTTCTCAAAAACGTCTATTTCAACAATGAATGTTGAAATCTATGGTTTCGATACTTAACACATTTTAAAACGACTTCAAATTGTTTAAATTCTATTTGAAAGATCACTTCCTAAAACATTTCTTTAATATATTATTCACTGTCCAAAATCGTGAATATAAATCGTTTGCCAAATTCAACACTTCTACATATTTAATTAAAGGATTATCCACTGTCCAAAATCGTGGATATGCTTCCTTTAATAAGCTATAATAATTAACTTATCAAAATAAGTTGATTTCGGATTTATAAAACAACGTTTATAAATTCACATTTATATATTTTATAAAAACTTCAACTTATAAAATCCCTTAATTAACAAATTCTATTTATATCTCATTTAAATGCCAAAATCCAATTTATAAGTTAATTTCTTATAAATATTTTATTTTACAAAATCTATTCATTTTATAACTTCACATTTATAAATCTATAAATTTCATTCACTTATAAAATCCATTTATACTTCATTCTAACACTTATAAAAACTCGTTTTATAATTCCAATATTTTAATTTATAAATATCAATTTTATAAACCTTTTATATAAACCGTCTTTAATAATTCAAAAATCCCAATTTAAACCATTTTACAAATAAATCAATGTTTGCACCAAAATTGGTCACAACACTCTTCGGGAGTCGTTGAAGAGATAATAGTCAAAAGTATGAACTGAATATGAATATTATCTAACAAAAACTCCAATCAACAGTAAAGAAAATGCGTAAACAAGCGATTTATAGTGGTTCGGCGTGTTGCCTACGTCCACTGTGAAGTTTTTTGATATTTTATTGATTCTCTTTCAATGTTTACAAGTGGTTACAGCGATCAACAGCAAGTTACAACTGGAAATTCGAAATCAGTAGTGAAATTATGATGGAGATATCAATCCGACAGAGTCTGGGCGCTTGAGAGTGAAAAAATCCCGAAGGTCCTCTTTCTGTTGGCTATGGAGCTCTATTTATAGGCGTAGGCTGCTGGTATCTTGCTGAAAACTCGGGAGACCACTTCTGGCACGTGAGGGGGCCCACACGTACGGTCTCGGGAAGTTTGGGCCCACTTTGGCATCGGTTCGAACTCCATTCGAACCGATCAAGAATTCATCCAATCGAGGTGAAATTTGGCGAGGACATTCTTCAACATGTATGCTAGCATATGTGAAAATTTCATGACATTTGGATCAGTAGATTGGGAGATATGATGGGTTCGAAATAGAGTTCACGGCACGGCTGTTTGGTTCGAACCCATGGTTTCGAAACGATGGTTTCGAATTCATCATGGCACGCGACTTCGTGGTGACGTGGAGCGCAAGTTTCGAATCGATTCGGACTTCGCTCCGTGTTGACCGCTTCGACTCCGTATATCTCGGTGATTTCGAACCGATGGAAGGCACGTTGGTTGACCCAGTGGGTTCGAATAAGGCAACACAGGATGGGTTCGAACGTGGCATCATGGATGGGTTCGAACATAACTTCAGGGATGGGTTCGAACGAAGCTTATGGATGGGTTCGAAGCATGCATGTCCGATGGTTTCGAAATGAGGCAGCCGAGTATGGATTCGAATCAGCTACTCTCTGATGGGTTCGAGGTCGAGGCATCCCGAGGGTTTCGAAGGTGATGGTTTCGAACTTGATGGGTTCGAAGTGATGGTTTCGAATGATGCATGATGATGGGTTCGAAGACACCCATCATGGTGGGTTCGAAACCAGTGTGTTCCCTCCAAGTTGAACCGATCATAACTTGAGCATACGAACTCGGATTGACTTGAAATTTGAAATCACTACAAGAAAAATCAATATCAACAGCAACACCTAACAGCGTTTAGACGTTAAATGCAGTAAAAGTTAATTAATTCGTAGAATAATTTTCGTTGAAACGCTGATGATACCCTGTGTTTCGATGTATATTATCTACCGCCTCTCTCACTGTGCTTTTACCAAAAATTTCAGTTTCCCTCTTCTATCCAAAATACCGCTTCCTCGTCTCTCTCTCTCGTTTATTCTTCTATACCTATAGTTTCCATTAAATTTCTCTTATATTTCAATTTTCTACCGGTGGAATTGATTGTCACTGCCCTGGTCAACTATTTATACTTCAGGTAGCCAAAATTCCCCTTTTTAATCTTTATTCGATTCATTAGTTTTTAGGCTTATTTTGTTTGTTGATTTTGATTCCAATATCTCAAATACTCTGATTTGTGGAATCCCTAAGTCGAACTTTGTTCGATCATCAATTGTCGGAACGACTTTCTGAAAACTCGATGAAGTCGAGCTGCTGATAAGTTCAGTTATCTCAATCCCTACGTGTAATTTTAGGCTTTTCATTTGACGACAAAGACATTTTTACTTGAAATATTACTAGGTTGTGTTTGTCAGTTTTTAGGATAAGACAGATGAAAGTGTGATTTATTTCTTTCAAAATTACACTTGACCGGTAAGATTCTTCTATAGCTGACATAATACTATCTTTCTGGTCAGTCTAGTACATCCTGTAGAAGCCGAACTCGAGCCCGTTTGGACTGGGGATGAATCAATGTGAATGAATTGAACAGCTTCCAAAACTTCAGTTTTTCAGTAAATCTTTTGGTCAGTATCCTCCTGTCCCAAGCGTTCACTAGTATAAGGGAGTTTACATGGGGTAAGTTCATTTCACAGTAACCATTGTATAGCTCATTGAAGTAGATAACAGCTTCCTCTTCAATTTTTCCACAGTCCACTGTAGTATTGCCATCCTGGTCAAAAGTTTGAAAATTATGATTAGTATTTCTTCTAACAGACATTTTGGAGCACTCAAAAACGTTCACACAATTTCTAAAGCTTAATTTGACTTTCTACACGTTAGTTATGTTAAATATCTAATTTTGTAGTGTTACTGACATAATTGAATATTTTCATTATCTCCGATGCAGTTGATCGAATGAGCAAGGACAAAATGTGTTTGTTCTAGAGTACGCAAAGGTAATGTTACTTCAAAATTTTATATAGAAACACAACACAACAATGCTTAAATGAGTTCCACTTGATTGTCTACAGATGAACTAATATTGCCTCTATGTAATTAAAAGAGAGCGCACACTATGATGATACTTAACATATCTACGCCTCTTAATTATGTATCTCCTTTTGTGCATGTCGGCTGCAGACAATATGAGCCTACATATTATTTCAATCAAATTGGTAGGCTAGATATCTTAACTATATATATGCAATCATATAATAAAGGTGGAATTAAGTAGGACAGAGTGGCATAATCTATTCTTAACTAAAGTAGGCATCTTTTGAACTGTTAAGACTGTGACATGTAATCCATTTGAGTTTTAAATTGCCCAGTGAGGAGGCATAGAACTGTTGTTTCTCTTACTAGCTTCCTGGCTAACATGTTAAGAGTATACTAAGGATGGTAACAAATATTGCAAGCTTATA
Organism: Allium cepa; assembly: GCA_030765085.1. NCBI lineage: Eukaryota > Viridiplantae > Streptophyta > Magnoliopsida > Asparagales > Amaryllidaceae > Allium > Allium cepa. Next base: position 328,951,443 of record CM060940.1, read on the forward strand.
TAAATAGGGAGTAAAAAAAGAGGATAACTATACTCAAAATAGAGAAGTTCTCACTGCACCTTAGCAGAAATAGCCTTAGTAACAGTATACTCAGCTTTGTAATAAAACACGGTTAGTCAACTTCCATATAAATTAAGAAAAGAAAAATAAAATCCTACATTTACTACATATATAAAAGCCAAGAGAGGAGTTGCCCCCACTCAGCTTTGTAGAAATAAATAGATAGAAATAGTTGCAAAAGTAATTGATTGATGTAGTGATTTTTAGACCCTAAAAAGAGAAAAAGAAGAAGGTTACAACTCAATTGTAATATATGGACATTATAATGAGCGTCTTGCGAGTTGTGGCATTCAAGTTTTACCATTTTTCCTTCTCTAGCTAAATTGTTCAGTCATAACAAAAAGTAAAGAATATCTGATTTTCACATTAAAAATATATCTTTGAGTCTAAATCATAAACAAAAACACTAATAAGTGATTTTTAAAAAATTCTAAAAACGAACTGTTCCTATTTCTATAAAAGTTGAAAAATATGTTAATCTTAATATTTAACAATTATTTTGAAATATCAAATGCAGACTGGATTGCTCAGTGCATACATCATCAAAAGGTTATATTTTGCCAGGTTTGTTTGATCATTTTCTTTAATGAAGGAAAATGGAGACTTGCTAGTCATAAACTAATATCCATGAATTTGGTGTTATTTGATGTTTGTTATTTTATGTTCTAGGCACTCTACTGATCGTGAAGTTGCACTTATGATACTTATGGCATACTATCATACATGCTGGTTAAAGTAAGGTTTTTTTTTTCAAATAACGTTAATATTTTAATTTTACAATATTCTGATGATATTTTCTTTCTTAAAATTACAGTTGCTGGATCATAGAGGAATTCTCATAGTTTTCTTTTGTGGGATAGTTATGTCTCACTATACATGGCACAATGTGACTGAAAATTCAGGAGTTACAACCAAGTATGTTGGTCAAATGATTCATCAACCTACATATCAATTTACATTGATTGTGCTCAAAATTGTTTTCTTGCAATAACTGCAGGCATTCTTTTTCAACTTTATCTTTTATTGCTGAGACTTTTCTCTTCCTTTACGTTGGCGCGGATGCTTCAGATATTGAGTAGTGGAGCTTTTTCTTAATGATTATGCTTAATCATTCTAGCAATAGGTTCTTTTATGAATCAGGCATAATTGATTATGCATGGCGGATTATGTATACACAAGGGCATAAATGGTACATAACTGATTATGCATTATGCAATCAATGTGGGAATACGGTCTCATAATTATTTTAATGACATTGCTATTATTGCTATTAATAATAATCATTTCTGGTCACAGAAGTATATGCTGCGAGAGAGAAGAATGGTATTTACATACCAAGAGATAGCTATCTGCAAGAAGAAGCGGAGAAAAAGGTTACTTCATCATATACTTCTACATTTTCTTTTCAATTTGTTAACATTTTGTAAATATGTATCATATTGAAAGAAAAAAACTGTGGTGTGATTGTATAGGCCATGACAAAAAAAATTGAGCGCATGGAGCTAGAATCAGAGTCAAAGGATAAGGTACTTAATTAAGCTTTATTATATTGAAGAGTATAAATAATTTTGGCAGTTTGATCAATGTGTTGTGTACTGCACATATTAAATAAGTATATAATTTTGGCAGTTTGATCAATGTGTTGTGTACACACATATTAAATAAGTATATGAAAAATAATTAAGTTTATGTGTGAAAATATATACTATTATAAATTATTTTACATAGAGTATATCTTTATAAATTATACACGTATACATTATATAAATTATATATTTGAATAAATATAAATTACATATTTATATGTTAATCATATAAATTATACATTTAAATCTCACAAATATATATTGCAAATAGCGTTGCTGCATGTGTGTATTGTAAATAGTAATACTAGTAGGAAGAGTAATAATAATATTTTGATGAACTGAACCAAAGCTTGAAAATGTATTATAGAATTGTGTATTTATTAATATATATTACATATGAATTAATATATAACAAATAACATAATAAATGTATATAATAAGTACATGAATTAATACAAATTATATATATATTTTTATTTCATAAGGGCAGTTTTAATAAATTACATAAGGCTTACTTTTTATGCCTTAAAAGATTACTTGTCTTGCAACCTTAAACTTAAAAGGGCAGTTTTAATTTAGTTACTACTCCGGTATAAATTATTTTGATTTCTCTTTCAGGCCTTGGTAATTTATTTTCCTTGAATCCATGCATGGACATATGATACTTGATTTTTAACACTTAAACTGGTTGATTTACCTGTTTCTTTTGATTATTTTATTCGTATTGTCATATCATTGGTATGTATGTAATATTGAATATGCGAGTTAAACTACTTGAGCAGTATCATTAATATATATATTTTGATAACAATAATTGGTTTATTAAGTAATGAAAACTTAAGATAATCACATCGGATCTTAATTATTGGGTATGACATCTTCCTAGCTTCGTCCAATTTGCACAGTTATGTTAAATTATGCTACCTAAGTTTAACTTCCATGTAAGTACATCTTTTATAACAATAAATTGGTAGTTGAGGATATAATATTTTTTATCAATGGAATAATTCTGATATCAATCATAGATGAATTGAGCAACATTAATTGCTCATTAAATGATAAATAGTTGTCATATTACTGGCTGTTGGTTCAAATCTAACTACCAATCAGTTTATAGAAACTGTTATGTTTTTGAAATCGTAGTCCTTATATAAGAAAAAAATAATATAAACATTTTTTTAAAAGACGAATTATATTGATGTGAGACTGATAAATCAATTTTTGAAACTGGATTTTATCTGCAATATAGTTTTTTTTCCATCTCCAATATAATCTGCCATAGCCTTTTGCACCTCAACCACTCCATAATCGCTAAGTGTTTATGGAACAAACTGAAAATGTCACTGAAATTCCAAGACATTGGAGGCTAGGCAATTGGATTTTTTTTTTTTAATAAGAAAGCGAACAAACCGAAATACACATTGTCTGATGGAACCCATAATTATTTATGGAACATCACCCTATTATTAAATGTACTTTAAAATTTACTTAACTACAGGTGGAATATCAACCGAGTGACACGAATTTGGTTGCAAGCGATTTTTTGATGAAAATCATGAACAAGGATCCTGAAGGATGTGGTAACTGATCACAGCTCAAAAGCTTCGTTTTATTTGATTAAGTTGGGAGAGAATTTGATGTTTTACTTTTATTTATATAGTCCCTATGTCTGTTATTGCATCCTGGAAGAAAATAAAATCATTTGGTGTAAATCATCAGACCTTGGTAAAAGCACTAAAGACTTCAACAAAACTTGTAAGCATGCAACTCGAATAACAACTACTGAAAAATTAAGAATTAAGAATTTTTAATGTCTAACTGTACAATAGTTGTATCGAATCATTTCAGGTTGTTAATGCGGATGGAAAGAAAGTAAAGCGTAAACATGCCTTTACCGAAAGAGATCGTGAGGAATTACAGGTTAATTAGTTTATATCATCCAGTACCCTACATAACTGCATTTTAATTTTGATGGTTTGGGTTAAAAATATATACACTAGATTTATTATATTCGATAATATGTTTCTTTTATCTGTCAGGGTCGTATGGTGATGGTAGAGAACTTACCCGATGATTATTCAAGGCAAAATATTGAGAAAATATTTGGCGTTGTTGGAAGGTTTTGATATACACTTCAATGTTTCATATTCCTATATTTAAATAAATATTTTTGTTAGTCCATCATTTTTTGTTTTCTGCATTATGTTCAACAGGGTAAAAAATATAAGAATTTGTCATCCACAAGAACCCAATGCATCTAATTCTTCAAAGTCTGATATGTTCATTTCTAACAAGGTATATAAACATCTGTTTTATTCGGCTGCATATTTTCTTTTTTCTTTTTTTATTTTAATTTTTGTTTTACATATTCCTTTACTGTTTTTTGAAGTTGCATGCATTTGTGGAATATGAGACACCAGATCAAGCCGATAAAGCAGTAAGTCTTTCAGCAACATAATACGAAATGACTATACCGTGGTTACAAAATTACAGTTGACCTTAGTTTTCGAATGTATTTGAATAGGTAGAGCAGTTAAATGACGAAAGAAACTGGCGCAAGGGCCTTCGAGTTAGATCAATGGCAAGGCGTTCGGTATGCTTTTATGTTAAAATTGATTTTTTTTACATGACATAAAATTCTTTATAATATAGGAACAGATTCAAAGAACTATAATGAATATATTAGGAAGAAGAAAAAAATAATAATCCTTTTATGAACATTACACTAGTGATGCATTCTTTTATTATGGCACAGCCAAGATCAGTGATAAGAACAAAGAGATCAGTACTGAAGTTTGGGCTGATATGTGGTGTTCGCAGTACTGAATGGGGGTGCAAGTGGCTGCTGGTTGTAGTAGTCAATGAGGCCAGAGGAGCTGGTAGTTGTGAAGTGTCAGTGGGAAAAGAAGATGATGCTTTTCGATGTAAGAGGGGAGTTTGTATGGTCAGTTGGTTGTCACAGTTTTTTTTCCCACTATTTGTATGTGTTTGGGCTTTAGTGAACTGGCAATCCTGAATGCAAGGAGGAGTGTTGGAGAGATGGTGAGTGAAGTTGTTTGGATTTTTGAGGCAGCGGCTGCAGTTGATAGTGTAGCGGTGATCAGGTGGTTATGTGCATAGAAAAGTGTGTAGAGAAGGTAGAAGTTGGAGTTGGCAGAGGGTTTGAAGTTTAGATGAGTTTTTTGACTGGTAGATGGCAGAGGGATTAGGGCTCTTGTGTGTTGATGTGTATGTAGGGTGGATGAGTGGTGATGGAAGAGTGTTGTTTGTGATGGATTAGTATGGCTTGTTGCATGTGGGTAGAGCAGTGGAAGGCACTGCAGTTCGTAACAGTTCGACGGAAGTGGAGAGGAGGTGCTGATGATAGTTGCTGTGGGAAGTGTGTTGTAACTGGTAGTAGACAGAGTGAAACTATTGTGTGGTTGGTTGATATGGCAATGTAAAAACAGTTGAGAGTGTGGAGTTGTGTGCAAAGTGCACACTTTGGAAAAGAGAATAACAATGTAAAATGTATGTACAATGTAAACTGTAATTTGCGATGAAATAATTTTTTTTTTCATATGAAATTGTGTGGGTTTTTTTTCCTTTTTAGAAAATATGCAAATGCAATAGAGTGGAATATTAAAGCTGTTATATAAATAGAAGACAGCGTTTGATTAATGCTGTCAATGAAGAAACAACAGCGTTCAATTCGTGCTGTAATTATCTTTAAATAGTCAACAACAGCGTTTAGTACATGCTGTCGAAATAGTTGATGATTCAATAACAGCGTTTATAAAAAGCTGTTGTATACAGTTAAAGTGGAATTAAAACATTATTGACAGCTCGTAATAAACGCTGTCACAGAGATGTTTCAACAGCGTTTATAGAAACGCTGTTGTAAGTTATGTATATACGACAACATGTCGTTATACAGCGTTTCTAATAACGCTGTTGTATCGTATTACAGCGTTTATCAAACGCTGTTAAAAGCCTTTTGTGGTGTAGTGAATGCTGACTCCTGTGGCCTTTCTTGTAGTGTCCCATCAATTGTAGCTCATTCTGGACTCGGATAAAATTCAGTGATATCCATGGCGAAAGAAAATACGATCAACCTCTGAGGTGAACGGTCCTTCCTTTTCAATCGCTCTTTTGGTATCGCGGCTTTGCCAAAAAGCGGGATAACATTTTGCCCCCCAAAGTACGTCTTGTGGGAACATGACGTGCTTTGAATAGCTGCCATTTCTATCTGAACAATCATTGCTCTCTTTTTTTGTTGAAACTCGTATGCTGTATTGCCGTAACCTTGCGTTGATATGATTGATTGCTGTATAATAGTGCTTAGCCGTTGGCTGTCGCATTTGTAACGGGAATAGTGTTTGATCCCTGTGAATATTCAAAATCGAATGTTAGCCCGACATGTATGCACATATGTTAATTTGGACCTTGTTAACGTCGTGCGTCCACGAGTCGTTGTCAGTTTGGTTTGCTGCAGAATTTCGTATCGATTCTCTCCTGAACCGATTTTGAAATTTGAATTGAGACAACGCTTGGTGGTTGTTGTGGAAATTTCCTCCGTATCGATCCTCTCCTGAACCGATATTGAAGGTTGAAGAAATAGAATTTGTATTGCGCAAGTGTAATGTTTCGAACCGATGAACTTGAGCGTTGATGGGTTCGAAATTCATGTTTGTATGGACGCGGTATGCCCGTGCAATGATGGGTTGTGTGAATATGAGATTTCGAATCGATGCATTAGAGCATTGATGGATTCGAAATTGACATTCGAAACGGTCTGAAAGTATGGAGTATACTTGTGTGGTGATGGGTTCGAAATTGTCATTCGAACCGATGTGAAAGGATGGTTTCTCATGAGTTAGCTAGTTATGGAACCTTCAAGTTCACAGCAGCAGGAGATTCAAGGTGCAGCCTCTCCGAGGCTAGAAGTTCCGGATATAGATCCTGAGATCATCGGTCTGGCTCCGGACGAACTTCCTGACGCATCGTTCATTGCCAATCCATCGGATTCCGTTCCATCGAATATCTCTGAAGACATGTTGGGGAGAATATGTTTGAGGCACGGCTTGTCATTGGATGATGCGTTACTGCCGGGGCCGAACGACAGACCACATAATCCGCCGGAAGGGTATACAGCGTTTAACCGCCACGCGTGTGCGGCCGGGACACTTCCCCCGTTCAACGAGTATATAAGAGAAGTATTGTCGTTTTTGAGGATCGCCCCATCTCAGCTGCATCCGAACGGATATGCGTCGATCAATAGCTTGTTCATTGCATTTATGGAATGTCTCCATCGACCGCCACTCCCAATCGAAATCAGATACTTGTTCAACTTCAAAACTCGGGGTGATTATCCTTCTTTCACATTTCTGGAAGCGGTGAGAAATTGCCAAGTGGTTACCGGGTCTTGGACCAGGTTGAGTTATTATAGGACAGAATGGTTTTATGTCAGATGTCCTCCAGGATTTGCCCGACGATGGTTATTCAAACGTGAGTATAACCGAGTTCTTAAATAGTTACTACGACAATTGCTGCCGAAGTGGAACTTATATTAATTTTTTCTTTTTACAGCAACGATCCCACGACCCGAAGTTGAAGAGTTTAAGGAGATGGTGCGAGTACTTCGAGAAGTCCCGAGTGAAGATAGGGACATCGAGTTGCTTTTGACCGATAGGAATCTCCGGACTTATGGGCTGATTGAACGAAGGCAGAGTATAAGATTTGAGGTAGCACTAAAGATCGTTCCTAAGAAATGAGTCAAACGCAAGAAGCCCGAAGTTGACATAGCCGAGGAGGCTGATTCTGAAAGAACTCATACTGATGATGAGCCGCTGACTGAGCCTACGGATGTAGCTTCGGATGTCGCGGAGCAGAGAAAAGGCAAGGCTGCCATGGTTAAGTCAACTAAGCGGGGGAGACGGAAATCGGTTGTCATTGCCCGGCCCTCTTCCGGAGTTAGAATTTCTGAGATGTCTCCTCCGCATACTGAAAGTCTCTACGAAGGGCTTGCCGACCTTCCAATCCCGGAAGATGTGTCTTTTCAACATGATGCCGGGTTAGAGGAGTTCCATCGTAATCTAGAATTGAGCGAGCCTCTTATTACTAGCGAGGTCGACATTTCTGGTTGGTCGGGGGGAATGCATATTCATACACACTTCACGACACCGCATAACCTTTGACTGTAAACTACCTGATTCGAAGAGTGACTAATTCGATTTTACTTTGCTTTGCAGATACTATGCCTAAACGAGGTTCAATGCTTGGGAGTCTCCGACATGCCCGCAAGTCTTCTTATTATGATTCGCGCAGGCGAGAGGGGGATAGAGATTATGATCAGGGACGCCCTGGGCATTATGACCAGGGACGTTCCGGATATTCTAGTCATGAGAGATACGATTCGGACAGGGGCCATAGGCGTCGATCGCGATCGCGCACCCCTCCTCCTTCCAGAGATCCCGTACAACCTCCCGTTCGCGTCCCTCGTGATTCTTCTCGACATGTGTCGGTTTCTCAAGCTTCTAGATCTGAGGTGTCGGCGCCGACAGTTGCGGAGGAACCTCCTACTGAAATCACGGGAGAAGGAGCGATTAGGCTTGCGCAGCTGAAGAGAGAGTTCCCGAATATCTGCTTCGACAATTATGTCTTTCCCCCGAACTTGAAAAGAATCCCACCGGAGGCCGAGCGGTGGGCGCTTGATTACGTGCACGACTTCTACGCACAGTATAAGGTGTGGTATAAGGCAGCTGAAAAAGCATCGGCGCTGGCCTTCGAACGAGCGGCCACCATTGAAAAATTGCAAGCCGAGTTAGCACAAAAAGATCGCATCATACAAGTGCTGAATACTGAGGCTGAATCATCCCTTAAATCTGAAATAGAGGCTACTAAAAAAGCCGATGAAGCCCAGGCAATCATGGATAGGATGAAACGCGAACACTACGCCACGGTTGAGGACATGGGTCATCGAAACACATTGGTTACTGCAGAGAGGGATGCAGCCCTGAAGGAGTTGAACGAGCTTAAGTCAAAATTCGCCGAAATCGCCAAGGAAAGGGATGATGCGAATAGCGCAGCCCAGGAGGCGTGTGAACAAGTTGTGATTCTTCGCACCGAAAGGGATGCTGCGGTGGCGAAAGTTCAAGCGGTCGAGTCAGAGGTGGAGGAGAAAGTTCAACAAGCAGAGGCCAGGCTAGAGGCCGATATCGAAGATCTGCTTATAACTTATAACGCCAACGTGTTAAAACACCGAAATTTAGCCTGGCTTCAAGATTATCCTGTTCACCTTCGCAGCGCTTGGGAACGATTGGTCGAGGAAGAGGAGGAAGCGCATACGGGCGAATCGGTTGACCGATTCGAGCTTGAGAACCGGCTATTGACTGAGGATGAAAAGAAGGTCCTTCACGATGCTATCATTGCTCATGAGAAGGAGATGGTGGGTGGTCGTTCCCTGGAAGTTGGAGAGGGATCGGGTGTTGAGCACCATGCGGATGTCACTGAAGTCACTACATCGCCTTTGTCAGTGCCTGTGTCTGCGGTCAGCTTGCCACCTGTTCCTGCTTACGACCCGGAGCAGCCGCACTTATCTCCTATCCATGAGCACACTTCCGAGGTCGTTCAGCCGTCTGCGAGTCAAACTGGGGAAGGTATTTCGAAATTATCTCAAGTGTTTTCTAAATAAAGAGTTTGTTTTGAAGAAGTTACTAATAACTTATTGTTTTTGCCTAGTGACGGAGGTTGCGCCGACAGTCATGGCTCAAGAATCAAGCCAAAAGGATAAGGCCATCGCCACCGAGACCACTGCTGTAGCTGCGATATCGACCGAGGCGGCACAGGGGAGTGGTTTATCTCTCGAGGAACAGATGGTGAGCGAGCTGCTCGGTGAGCCGGGCGGTTTCTCCATGGACTTACCGTTTATCATCGCCAGTGATCCCCCGCCGACCTCAAGCTCTTCGATGCAAGCTGCGGATGCCCCCAGCCAAGCCCAAGCGACTCGAGAAGAGGAAATTTTGGCTGAAATCAATGCTGAAATAGAAGCTGCGGGGCACAGTGGTAGCGCCGGTGGCAGCGCGACGGCGCATAGTTCAACACCTGCTAGGGTAGTACCATCGGGTGGCACTATCTCAATTTCCGTCACAGATCCAGTCCCCCCTACTCCTCCGGCGGGAAGCCTCCCTGTAGATTCGAGCTCTGAGGAGGACATCGATATCATGCCCCCAGCCGAAGAGTCACCGCCGAAGAGGAGGCACTCAAAAAGAATTTCGGTCGCTAGTGATTCTGATGAAGAACCACTAATAAGGAAGACGAAAAAGAAGAAGAAGTAGACCGGCTTTACAAGTAGATGTTATGGTGGATAAGTACTTGTTTTTGTTTTTTATTAGTAAGCCGTGTATAGATGCAGGTTCGGCTCCTGCTAGTAGGGATTGTTTTTGGGAAAACTTTTTCATATGTAAGCCCTCATTTTTAGTTAGTTGAAATAAACTTTAGTTTCTTTGTTTCAACTCTTGCTTTATTTGTGCTTAAGTACTTGTAGTGTCTTGCTCTCGGTCCGGAGTTCTTGTGGTGTTTTTGCCGTTTAAGTAGAGCTCGTTTCATTTGCCACGCCTGAGAATCTTGGTCACAAGTTGCGATTGATGAATGAGTTGAACTTCGGACGTTGTATCACTTCGGTGAGTGATTGACACTTAGCTTCCGTGCCCCCCTGTCTTGGGGAACAACACTTATATTTTTGGCAGTCGATTGCACTTGTTGCAAATCTTAAGCACACATCCGCATTCTAGGGACTTAGGATAATTTGAGATCGATAATCTGCTTTGCACTCCAGGAGTTTGGAGAACTATCGATTGTTTGTAACATGGTTCGCGCTCCGGGAACCTGGAATTGTTGTTTGTACTCTGACTCACGCTTTGGGAATCTGGAGTTAGCATGGATGCTTCGGTTCGCATTGATGGGTTGGTTCGCACTCCGGGAACCTGGAATAGATGTTTATACTCCGATTCACACTCTGGGAAGTTGGAGTTAGCCGATAGATGGTCAGTCACACTCATTTGAGCTTTTGAGGAATTTGTTCGCACTCCGGGAACGATGGATTTGATGTTTATACTCCAATTCACGCTCTGAGAAGTTGGAGTCCGTTCGCACTCTAGGAACGAATTACGGAATGTTTATACTTCAATTCACGCTCTGGGAAGTTGGAGTCCGTTCGCGCTCTGGGAACGAATTATGGAATGTTTATACTCCAATTCGCGCTGTGAGAAGTTGGAGTCCGTTCGCACTCTGGGAACGAATTATGGAATGTTTATACTCCAATTCACGCTGTGGGAAGTTGGAGTCGGCTCTCACTTTGGGAGCAGTGAATTTGTACTCCCGTTCGCGCTCCGGGAACCGAGAGTTGAAGTTTATACTCCAATTCTCACTCTGGGAACTCGGAGTTGGAGGAGGGATTGTCGTGTATCAATCCCTGTGAATGTTAATGTATTGTTCTATCCCCGAGCTCGGGTTTCACTTAGCGAGTGACCGGTCTTATCATAGTCACTCCCTATTTGAATAAATTCCACCGCGCGATGGAACTTAGCTCTCCGTGCGTTGTGATGTTGTATGTCATATTCAGTAAATCACAGCTTTTGCTTGAAGAGACGGCATTTTATTGCTGAAACGAGAAAATATGGCAAAGTCAGTTGCCTTATCAAAAATCTAAATTTCGAAATGCTAGAATAAAATGCAAAGAAATAAATTGACAGAAAATAAACGAGTAAAGTTTCATATGTAGTAGCGACGAAGACTTTCTCTATTCCAAGCTCTCGGCAAGACAAAACCGTCAACCGTTGATAATTTGAACGTGCCATCTCCGAGCTTTTGTGAGATAACATACGGCCCTTCCCAATTTGGCTTCATATGCGAAGGGACCGGATAAACCCTTTTGAGTACGAGGTCGCCAAGTTCGAAGGTTCGCGGACGGACCTTAGCATTATACAGCCGGGCGACTCGACTCCGATATGCGGCTGCCCTCAAATCCGCCTCTTCACGCCTCTCATCCAGTAAATCCAAAGATTGAGCGAGCAATATAGCATTGGTCTTCGGATCATAATACGTCGCACGATGAGAGCGCACTTCCAATTCGACTGGAATAACGGCCTCTGAGCCATATGACAGAGAAAACGGAGTGTGACCAGTTGCAGTTTTGTGAGTTGTTCTATAGGCCCATAATGCCATAGGGAGTTCGTCGACCCACTTGCCTCCGGCCTTTTCCAGTCGTTTCTTCAGTATAGACTTTATAACTTTATTAACAGCTTCGACCTGACCGTTTGCTTGAGGGTGTGCCACTGCGGAAAACTTCTTATTTATGCGAAATCGTTGGCAGAAATTTTTGAACTCGGTACCGTCGAATTGAGCTCCATTATCTGTGATGATAGTATGAGGGAGACCGAATCGGCAGATGATGTTGCGCACCACGAAGTTGATCACTTTCTTCGTTGTGATCGTTGCAAGAGGCTCCGCTTCGGCCCATTTAGTGAAGTAATCAACCGCGACGATGGCGTATTTCGCGCCACCTTTGGCTAGAGGCAACGCTCCAATTATATTGATCCCCCATACTGCGAATGGCCAGGGGCTAACCATTTGGGTTATCTCGGTAGGTGGGGCTCTAGGAATCCGAGCATATTTCTGGCATTTGTCGCATTTTTTGGCGTAGTCTGATGCGTCTCGATTAACGGTAGGCCAGTAATATCCGTATCGGAGTACCTTCTTGGCGAGTGTCTGCCCCCCAATGTGATCGCCACATTCTCCCTCGTGGACATCGTGTAACACTCGTTTGATTTCGTCGTGCGCGATACATCGGAGTAGAGGGACAGAGTATCCCCTTCTGTACATAACTCCATTTTGGATGATAAACCGTGAGGCCTTTCGAAGGACCTGCCTCTTCTCACTTCTGCACTCAGGCAGCGTCCCATGTTCAATATAGTCTCGATAGGGGGTCATCCACGACTCCCTATCGGTGGTAGCCTCGAATGCATGGTTGACCTCATTTTGATCGATGCTCGGGGAAGATAGGGTTTCAACAGGAACAAGCCCCAACTGTTGGGCTTCGCCCGTACTTGCCAACTTCGCCAACGAATCGGCCTTCTGATTGTGCTCCCGAGGAATATAGAAAATGGCATAGTAATCAAAATGATCAAGAATTTCCCTGACTTTAGATAAATAAGCCGCTAGTCTCCGATCCTTAGCTTGATATTCACCTCGGACTTGGCATACGATTAATTGGGAGTCACAATACACCTCCACAGCGGCAATTCTCTGGTCGTGGGCCAACTTCAACCCAGTGAGTAAAGCTTCATATTCAGCCTCGTTATTAGTTGCACGGAACTCGAACTTCAGGGCGTAGCATATAGATCGGCCTTCAGGAGTTTGAAGCACTACCCCTGCTCCCGAACACCGTCCGTTGGAGGCGCCGTCAGTATATAACTTCCATATGTGTGTAGGGGGTTCGCTACTCTCAGGTAATTCCTCGGATATAGTGAATTCAGCAACGAAGTCTGCCAGAACTTGACCATGTATGGCCCTTCTTGGAGTATAAGCAATGTCAAACTGGCTCAATTCAATATTCCATTTCAATAACCTACAGACGTCTCAGGCCGCGTGAGGACCTGTCGTAACGGCTGGTCGGTGTACACGGTGATAGGATGAGCTTGGAAATATGGACGGAGCTTTCTCGAGGCAACAACTAGACAATATGCCAACTTTTCCAGCTTTGGATAGTTCCTCTCGGCTCCGGTCAACCGCTTACTCACGTAATATACCGGTTTTTGCACTCGATCTTCCTCCCGGATTAATGCCGCACTGATTGCGCTTTCAGATACCGCCAAGTAAAGATATAATTGCTCGTGATCAATAGGCTTCGAAAGAATCGGCGGTGTAGAAAGATGTTGAACCAGTGACTGAAATGCACCTTCACATTCTGCGGTCCATTCGAAGTTTCGTTTCCCTTTTCGGATCAGATCGAAGAAGGGGATGCATTTGTCAGTTGACTTCGAGATGAACCTACTCAATGCAGCGACTTTCCCATTAAGGCTCTGAACTTGCTTTATTGTCCTTGGAGTTTGAAGATTTCTGATGGCCCAAATCTTCTCGGGGTTAGCCTCTATCCCTCGGGCGTTGACGATGAACCCAAGGAATTTTCCGGACGCAACTCCAAAATGGCATTTCAGCGGATTGAGCTTCATCCCATATCTCCGGAGGATATCAAACATTGATCCTAAGTCTTTTACATGATCAACAGAATGTCGTGACTTTACTAACATGTCATCTACGTAAACTTCCATGGTCTTCCCAATCTGATCAGAAAACATCCGGTTAACCAAACGTTGATAGGTTGCGCCGGCATTTTTTAACCCAAAAGGCATGACTTTGTCGCAATATAGTCCCAGATCAGTCACAAAGCTCGTATGTTCTTGGTCGGGCACATGCATGGGTATTTGATTGTAGCCCGAGTAAGCGTCCATAAAGGATAACAATTCGTGTCCGGCGGTTGAATCAACAAGCTGATCGATTCGAGGAAGTGGAAAACTGTCCTTCGGGCAGGCCTTGTTCAAATCGGAATAATCGATACACGTTCTCCATTTCCCATTTGGTTTCCGGACAAGTACCGGGTTTGACACCCACTCCGGGTACAAAGCATCTCTAATGAACCCGTTCGTTTTCAACTTATCCACCTCCTCCTTAAGGGCGGAAGATCTCTCTGGATCCATACCACGCCTTTTCTGTTTGACAGGGATATACCGCGGGTCAATGTTCAAAGTGTGGCTCGCGATCTCCGGCGAGATCCCACACATGTCGGAATGCGTCCAGGCGAACACATCAAGATTCGCCCGGAGGAATTCAACCAATTCCTGTTGTGCCCCCTGGCTCAATTGAGACCCAACTTTTAACATTCTCGAATCATCGCCATCATCTTCGATCGGGACATTGATAGTTAGCTCAGCCGGAGAAGCCTGACTTTATGTAGATTTTTCATTGCTGTCGTCGTCCCTTGGGTCAAGGTCTTTATGGAATTGGTTGGGGTGCCCGGGCCGAGGCCCGAGCACCAATTGTCAATCATCGACAGAACGGACGCAAAGAGATTCCTCTGCGCCCTTACCTTTCTCCCTTCGCTGCGCCTCTCGCAGCTCCGCAACATAACAGGCTCTTCCAGCAGCCTGATCTCCATGAATCACACCGATACCACAATCAGTTGGAAATTTCAAAGTCAAACACCACGGGGCGATCGCTGCCCGAAATTCAGCAAGGGCTGGTCGGCCCAGGAATGCGTTGTACGGTGAATGTATGTCCAAAACAACAAATTGCACGATGCGTACTCTTCTGCACTCACCGATCCCCAACTCCACGGGTAACTCCACAACCCCTGTGGGTATATTAGCACTTCCATCGAAGCCGTGAATCCTGGACTGACAGGGCTTCAGATCTTTGGCTTCCATTTTCATCTGATCGTAAGCTCTATTGAACAAAATATTGACTGAACTCCCACTATCCACCAGTATCCTCTTCATCCAGGCAGGACCAACCTGGGCGGATATAACAAGTGGGTCAATGGTCGGGGCTTCGACCTTGTCTGCATCACGGTTCCGGAACACGATGTCATCTGCCATCGTCTTTTGTTGTTTTGCCATAGCCCCTTCGTCGTAACTACTGCAACATTCGAAATTCATATGCCTAACCGAGCTAGCATATGACTCCATCTCTTTCCAACTCGTACCTGCCGGATGAGGACCACCACTAACGGTGTTTATCACTAGCCTTCCGCCTGTTCGGGCGGGTTCTTCTTGCCTTGGCTGATTTTGCCGATTGTTCTGGTTCGACGGACCCGCACCGCCAGACTGCTGCGCCCGTACAAATTGATCCAATTTTCTTTCCCTGATCAACTTCTCAATTAAATCCTGCAAGTGTCTGCACTCGTTGGTGTTGTGGTCGTAACTGTCATGAAATCTACAAAACTTGCCTGTTTGAATCTGTCTCTCCGACGACGGCTTCGGAGTAGGCTTCTTGTATTGCATGGCGTTGCAAGTTTGTAGATACACATTCTCCAGCGATGTATTCAGCGGAGTATAATTGTCGAACATAGGGGCCCTACGCCTCGGCCCACGGTTCTGATCCCGCCTTCTGTTCTGATTCCCATTATTCTTTGGTTGTGATTGCTTGTTCTGGATATTTAGCTGCACTTTCCCGGAACTCTCTCCTGATTGTTTAACAGCCACATTACTTTGAATCCCCTCTCCACTAGGTCCTGCATCGTCCTGTTTCCTAGACTGCTTCGCGTCCTCGCGCCTCAAGAACTGAGCGGCTTTGGAGTAGAAGCGGTCCAACGACGCAGGAGGTTTTCCTGCTAACCAATTTCCAAAATCCGAGTCAGGGTCAATCCCTTTCATCAACGCCATCAGAATCGAGTTATCATTGGGGTTAGTGATTTCCACACAAGCCTTATGGAATCTTTCCAAATAGTGTCTAAGAGTCTCTCCTGGAGCTTGGGTAACGCTAGATAAAGTGTTGACGTCCTTAGGCCTTGCAACATGCATGCGAAACTGTTCTACGAATTTTCTGGCCAACTGATTGAACGAAGAGATAGAACGGGGTGGCAATCGCGTGAACCACATCGTAGCAATACCTCCCAAAGAGATAGGAAAACTCCTACACTTGACCGCATCGTCTGCTCTAGCGGCGCTCATGGACCATTAATACTTCAATATGTGTTGATTGGGGTCTGAGTTCCCCTCGTACATCGGTAACGCGGGCATTCTAAATCGCCGAGGGGGTTCGGCATACAGAATCTCGTCTGTGAATGGGGTGTGACTCTGGGAGATTCCCCAGTCGTCGTTAGTAAACCCCTGACTTTCACGGATCATCTGCCTGATCATTTCTGGAATATCTGTTACAGCTGCGTTCTGGGCATGTTGAACCAAGGTGTGGTCGGGTTCCACAATGCGGGACTGGACCGGATGCTGTCGACGGTCCGGATCTCGCCTCCTTGGTTCGACATTCTCTGGTACATACGGCTCAGGAGTTTTCCGTCGTCGGTGATGGTTCTGATCTGACAAAGTATGGATGTCCGCCCCTGGCTCCGTAGCGATGGTTGCAGGATGGTTGTCGATAGTGTGTTGAGGAGCAGCGCCTCCCCGGGAGGAAGGCCCTGTGTGGAAGCTAGCAGATGGGCCGACTCGTATTTGCCCAACCGTCAATGCCGGAATGTCTCTAGTAGCCTGTGCATAATTCCCGTCCATTCGGGGTCGCGAAGGTCTGCGATGATAATCAGTGGAAGCCGAACTCTCCGTGGAGGACTGGGATGCGTAATCCCTCCTCGACCGCCTACGCTTATGACTGTGTAGCTGGCAGGTTAATTCAGCGTTAGCGCGTAGTTGTTCCGTCAACTGCTGCCGACTCTGGGTCAGCTCCTGGAGCAACGTTTGAAACTCTTGCCTCGTCACCGGTCCAGATGACTCCGAGGGCCCGGCGACATCCTGGGTAGATGGTAGCTGCTCGGGATCTGGTCTATCCCGGTCTTCCTGGTTACCAAGGTTAGAAGTGGTTCTGGTGCTCACCATTATGAACAGTAAGATTCCTTTCCCTAGACTTTTGCAAATCTGAATAGAATGGAAGGAATTTGAATTCAAAGATCTGGATCTCTCTCTTAGATTTGTTCAATCCGGTATCGATGACAGATCCAACGAGCAGGAGAAAAGCTGGGTTTTCTCAGTGAAAGCACCAAAGTGTTTGCACCAAAATTGGTCACAACACTCTTCGGGAGTCGTTGAAGAGATAACAGTCAAAAGTATGAACTGAATATGAATATTATCTAACAAAAACTCCAATCAACAGTAAAGAAAATGCGTAGACAAGCGATTTATAGTGGTTCGGCGTGTTGCCTACGTCCACTGTGAAGTTTTTTGATATTTTATTGATTCTCTTTCAATGTTTACAAGTGGTTACAGCGATCAACAGCAAGTTACAACTGGAAATTCGAAATCAGTAGTGAAATTATGATGGAGATATCAATCCGACAGAGTCTGGGCGCTTGAGAGTGAAAAAATCCCGAAGGTCTTCTTTCTGTTGGCTATGGAGCTCTATTTATAGGCATAGGCTGCTGGTATCTTGCTGAAAACTCGGGAGACCACTTCTGGCACGTGAGGGGGCCCACACGTACGGTCTCGGGAAGTTTGGGCCCACTTTGGCATCGGTTCGAACTCCATTCGAACCGATCAAGAATTCATCCAATCGAGGTGAAATTTGGCGAGGACATTCTTCAACATGTATGCTAGCATCTGTGAAAATTTCATGACATTTGGATCAGTAGATTGGGAGATATGATGGGTTCGAAATAGAGTTCACGGCACGGCTATTTGGTTCGAACCCATGGTTTCGAAACGATGGTTTCGAATTCATCATGGCACGCGACTTCGTGGTGACGTGGAGCGCAAGTTTCGAATCGATCCGGACTTCGCTCCGTGTTGACCGCTTCGACTCCGTATATCTCGGTGATTTCGAACCGATAGAAGGCACGTTGGTTGACCCAGTGGGTTCGAATAAGGCAACACAGGATGGGTTCGAACGTGGCATCATGGATGGGTTCGAACATAACTTCAGGGATGGGTTCGAACGAAGCTTATGGATGGGTTCGAAGCATGCATGTCCGATGGTTTCGAAATGAGGCAGCCGAGTATGGATTCGAATCAGCTACTCTCTGATGGGTTCGAGGTCGAGGCATCCCGAGGGTTTCGAAGGTGATGGTTTCGAACTTGATGGGTTCGAAGTGATGGTTTCGAATGGTGCATGATGATGGGTTCGAAGACACCCATCATGGTGGGTTCGAAACCAGTGTGTTCCCTCCAAGTTGAACCGATCATAACTTGAGCATACGAACTCGGATTGACTTGAAATTTGAAATGCTGACTCCTGTGGCCTTTCTTGCAGTGTCCCATCAATTGTAGCTCATTCTGGACTCGGATAAAATTCAGTGATATCCATGGCGAAAGAAAATACGATCAACCTCTGAGGTGAACGGTCCTTCCTTTTCAATCGCTCTTTTGGTATCGCGGGTTTGCCAAAAAGCGGGATAACAATCAACTACTTATTTCAAAAATCATATTTGGGTTATATTTCACAAAAATCATAATTTTTATAACATAAAAATTATAACGTTTATTTATTTAAAATAAACCAATTTCAAAATTCAATAAAATGTATACTTTCAAAAATCACTTGAAAATCCTTTTAAATTCAAAATCGTTATTTTAACATAAAACTCCAAAAATAGGCCCAATGCTGCAACAACACCAATAAATCAACCACGGCATCCAAACATCATATGTCAATATAATAACAGAATATATCGCAAATATTTGTAAATAAATCAATACTGTTGAGGAATCCAGTTGGATCCCTCCAACATGTTTCCCTGCATCCACAGATGTTAGCACAATACCAATCCCGTTTCAATACGGAATATCACGGTACATGAGTTTATATAAAATATTATCCACCATTATGCAGCGCAATAGGGTCTCATCCGCTATATAATGCGGGAAATCAACTCCAAGTACATATATAATACCAATTCCATTTCAAGATGGAATATTGCGGTATATGTGTTTAATAAATAACATCTGCTTAATATACGGCGTATATGGTCTATTTCAAAATAATAGATAATAATTTATCATCCAAGCATACAATCAAGCAATTTTAAATTTAACTATTTAAAATTTAAATCAAAACACAATTCGATTGAGTGAGAAGTTCTCACCTTGTTTCTAATAACAGTTGTAGCGTATTGTTTCGAATAAAATTAAACGCGCGTTTAATTTTATCCAAAATTTTCACTAGCTCCAATCAACTCCAATCCAGCTCCATCGCGTAGTGTTCATCCATACGATTCCAACGCAAGTCGTTTCGTCCAAAACGGACCTCGTATGAACAAGTTATAGTGTTTAGAAGTTTATACAAATTAAAATACAAATCAATTTACATTTTCTTTTAATTTTTAAACCTCATTCAATCAGAGCCGTTCGTTTTTGCTTTCTGAAAACCTTGGTCGCACCCATTGTCTTCTTCAATGCGTGAACACCCAGGTCAAAGATCGCAATAAAGAACACATAGCCGCCTATATTGTTTGAATTTTCGAGCCTAACTCCATCACTTCGGCGACGATCGGAGACTTCCACTCACACGCCCTCGACAAGAGCTACCCACGGCTGCGATTATGGTGAACTCGGTCACCTGCTTGTATCGAAAAACATGGGCAAACTGATGGTGAACGTGGCCCATTTGACATCGATCCGAAGCTCCATTTTCGATCACAACCTTTGAATACGTAGCTCTCGACGAGCTCTACAACTTTCGTGTAGAAGCCGGAGTGTGAAAACGAAGGGATTAAGAGGAATCGAAGGAGAAAGATGAGTGTTTTCTGGCCATAGAATTGAAAATGGCGGCCTAACCTAATTTCGTTTAGGGTTTAGTGTAAATTGAAGAGAATGGGGTCCTTTTATAGAAAATTTCCAAAACACTATTCACCCAAAAAAAATTCCAAACTCCAAACGAAGCGTGCCGCCTGGCATTTATAATGTTTTACCCCCATTCCGAATGCAATGCAATATATATCGGGAGCTAATTCGATCATATTTGGAAGATAAGTTTTCAAATCGACTAATTTAAATTTAAAATTCACTTAAACCGATTTCACTGCGTTTTAGCTTGCCCCGGACAAACCGTAAGTCCGATTGAGACGAAATTTGAAAGCATATAATAATATAACATTACGGATTCGATGAAACTTGTTTCGTCGAAATCTGAGACTGTTTGAAAAATGGCTATTTTTACTCATCAATTAAATATTAAAATATTCAATTTATACAATTTAACTTTAATTTAATTTTAAAAGTTCTATAACATCATTCTAACACCAATATGATTAAATGTAACTTTATAAATCAATTTTAATCACTTTAAACCCAATTTTAAATTATTTCTGTAATTTCAAATATTAAATTATCGATTTAATTATCCAATTAGATCACTATATTCGAAATAAAATTTATTCGACTTACAAATTTTACTTATTAATATTTAAAATCAATTAAATTTACGAATTTTAAATGACAGAAATTACTTATTAATATTTAAAATCAATTAAATTTATGAATTTCAAATGACAGAAATTCTGGGTCGTTACATGTTCGGATGGATTTCCCTGACATTTGTCCTAGAAGAGCAAGATGAGTTGATATGTGTAGTGTAGCATCACCGAAGATAACTATACCATATATCCCTCGTGTTTCTTCTAGATGTTTCTTAATTTATTTTGGTCAATTTATGTAACAAAAGAGATTTTTGACCCTTGAAAATCGACACTAATACGTCAATTGTATTTTGTGTCTGAGCATTCAAGTGTCGAAAAAACCGATTATTAAGGATAAAAGAAAATAGAGACAGAAAAAAATCTTATATGAATGGAATAATTTACAATATCAATAATCTTTATAGAGGAAAATTTAAAATACTTATGTCAGAGACTAACCTAAGCTCAGCTTGGAAAGTTATAAACACCAGTCCTTATAAATGCTGGAAAACGAATACAATGAAACAAATGCAGCGGGAGTATAATCTACGTCCACACGTTGATGAAGATCTCAGCTCTCCTTTGGGAAATTCAAGCGTCTAAAGCTAAACCTGAAAATACTCGGATCTCACCTGAATATTGAAAATACCTAAATTAGGCTTGGCAAACCAGCATGAGAAACACGAATATAAATATATATGGTAGTGTCGTAGATCAGATTGATGCTAAAAAACCTTCTTGAAAAGAAATGGTATCCGCAAGACCACGCCGCACATAAACACAGATGAGGTTTTACCTTATGATAACCAAAATACTTTATACTAAAATATTTTGATAATATCTTTAATGACATGGGTTTGAAAAAACTTTTCAAACAAATATATAAAGTACAAATACCCAAGAATGGGGTATATGACGCTAAGGGGTAGCTAAAATGTTTGCAAGGCATATAGCTATTTTGGGAATATAATCAAAACCGTAAAACTCATATTGGGATTGGATTTCCAACATGATAGGGACCAGTGACCATTTCCTTCCTTACGAACACTCTATTGACAATCATAATGCCCGGTGACTTTTCACCTGTCTCGGGCTAGCCACTACAATGCTGCATTTTAAATTATAAGGCTTTAGTACCTTTTATCCACGATTATCCGATTGCATGCAATATTGTACAATTTCCTATGGACCGCATAGTTTCCTGTATCATCTTTAGGATGTGAGGCTCGTGAGGCCACACTTTACTTTCCACAAAGCCACGCTTTACTTTTCACAAAGTCGCACTTTACTTTTCACAAAGCAAATTTCACTTGCCACATTGCCATTTTTAACAAACATGTCATTGATTTCCACAAAAGTACAACCTCCGAATTCATACACCTCAGGGAAGGGTGTTAAGTATAGGAGGGGTCACCTCCTGCACCACTAAAGAGATATACATTTGTAAAAACCAATGTACATGGTCTAAAAAATCCAATAGCATACACTTGTCCATACAAGTTGTCTAGGTAAAAAACAAACCGAAGGAACTCCTCATACTACATCCTATTTGAGAATCGCCCTTAGGAAAGTAGCAAGTAGCCCTTGCAAATCGAAGATTTTTAGAACGAAGGCACCACCATCAACATATATATAATATGAGAATCACCCTAAAGCTTAATGGCAAGCAGTCTTATATTACGAAGATCTCCATCTTCAAAATCATCGCATTCAACATGGCTTCACTTTCGAACGCATATGTTGGTTCAAAGTTGTTTTCGGATAGGAATCACTCAAATCTGATCCCGGTCTATCCGAACTAATCATCGATAAAAAGATGTCAGGTATGTAGGTGATTATTAAACATCATCCAATTTATAAATCTTTTCACCCAAATAAACATCTCTTTAGAGATGTAAATTTTAAAATATTTCCATTTCTTTTAGTATATATGGATTATTAAGCCTCTTTTATTGAATCCTTTGATTAATTAAAACCCCTTTTATCTTTGGAAATACCAAATCATTTCTTTTTAATTACTTAAGAAAAATATTTTCATATTCTATTATTGGTATAATTCCAATCCTAATGAAGATTTTGTATTTCCAAACATATCTTTAATGAGTCAAAAACAATGTTATTAAAGACATCGTTTAATGTAGACCCAAATCAGTTAGTATTGAGTAAAAATGGATCCATAGAAATTAGACTAATCATACTCAATACTAATTTTCATATTCAATTCATACTATTAGTCGAATAACGGTGAAAACATTTTTCATATTCACACGGGTAGTATGAGTTCCCTCCTCGAAATTTAATACAGAGCCTAACTAGAATGTTCTCTATACCACTAAAATCCTATTTTAAAATCTTGTTTAACTTTTGAAAAACTCCAAATCTCTTTTCTTTTAACTTCAGTGAATGTGGCCAGAGCAAATCAAATTAACTATCTCCTTCGTCGGGTCAGTCCGGATAGCTAGGGAGAGCAGGAAACGGGTTATTCAAATCCAAGCATAGAGACTATCTCTCTGTTACCCATAAGACAGTCAAATTATTTGATTAACTCAAAGCCTTTATAAATACTTGATTAACCTTCCACTTGGTGAATGTTTATTAGAGCATCCGGGCTTTCCTTTTGACCTGTTGCATCCCTAGCCCAAGTTTCCTTCGATCTCATAGATGGGACTGGTGTATTAGTCGTTTTCGTCTACTCGGTTTATTTTTCAAACTTCTTAATTTCCTCTAAATTCTCAATTAAGAATTTGAAAAACATTTCTAGAAGATTCGGAAAGAAAATTCTAAGTTAAAATCATTTATTCAAAAGTTGCCATTTTTGTCGTTAATTTACCGATCAATACCGATTTTAAAGTTTTATAGATCAAAACACTTATTCCATCACATATATGTTCATTTTGATAACTCAAATTCCTTTAAAAACATTTTAACATATTTACAGAATTTATTTCATATTTTTAAAGGTTTAAGAGTTGAAAATAATATATTACGAACTGTCAAAACGTGATGATTTTGAAAATTTGATTTGGACATATTTTCCTTTTTACCAAATGAAATCTTGAATTTTCTTCTTCGTTTGAAAACTATAGTTATAAGAGTCTGGAAAATTCTTATTTCAAAAGATTCTGACTTATATTCCATGCTATATATGGATTTGATTTTTATGGCGCTAAATGGCGAACGACCGTCACGCGACGTGCTCATTTTTCCAACCTTTACCAAATCTTTTCAAACTTTTTCAAAACATCTTTTGCTCTTTTTCAACACAAAATTCAAACCTTTTAAACAAATATTTTGATATTACATGTTTACAAAAATCCAAATTTCACTTTATTTTGTACTTAATAAAATAACGTTTAAATTTTCAAATTTCAATCTTTTATGTTCTAAAACTCTTTGCATGAAACCATATGCTATTTATTTTGTAAATTTACAACTTTAGATTATTACAACATTATTAACTTTAAAATCAAAATGTGAACTTCAACTTTTCAAAACGATTCAAAATTTCCATCTTTAACCTTTTATTTTCAAAGCAAAACTCCGCTTTTCAAAACCAATTGTTTTACTATTTTAAATTCAGAAAAGGCTTAACCAACGTTATATATGTTATTTTGAACCATAATACGAGTAGTTCTTAATAAAACACTAAATCCAAATTCTATATTTGTGACTAACCAAATCAGTCACAGCTATTCCACCAAAATGTGATTTATGTCATAATCAATTATAGGTCTCTACTAAATCTACATATGTCATCATATGATCGATATAAATGTCCAAGCAACCAACAAATGTTTATACTAACAATCTAAGCATATTAAACAAGTGAAATGATATGCATAACACAAATTATAATTATCATGGAAATAATTTAACAAGCATAGGAATATAAGTAAATGTAGCTCTCAGATTCATTTTCAATATCCTTCCTTTAGCACTTTTCAAACACTTAGCACTTCCTAACTTGAACACAAGCATACAAGGCTCGACCTAGCAAAGGAGGGTTGTATGGCTTAGATGGAGGTGGAAGTGTACGGCCTAGGTGGGGTAATGGCTCGGATTTCATGGAAAAGGAGGTGGGGTGTACGACAATGGGAAGAGGGGGAGGTGGTTGCACGGCCTAAGGTGAGGATGGGGGTGGCCGTGCACTTTGAGGAGGAGGGGGAGGTGTTTAACTTGGGTTTTGAAGCGATTCGATGATGTGGAGAGTATGTATACATTTTTGTGAATATTTGTGATAGCTTAACTATCTTGAGGAGGCCATTATAGCTTTGAGAAAGAAGAAGAAAGCTTGAAATGGATTGTGTTAGTGAATTATGAGAGGTGTATGTGTGTGTAGAGATTGAAGACTTATTTCTAAAGTAATCCATTAGTAAATGTCATAAATACCCCTCTTTGTCATGTCATCCTTTGCTCCCCAGGTACTCTCTAACCCACTTTTTCATGCATGATTTGACCACTCAAGTACATACTATTAATAAAGAAGGAATGTTGTAAATGATGTTTGAAACATGTACTTAACATCTTTTGATTTGATTTTGTTTTTAAGAGATTTTTTGTTCCAAAAGTAAACAACTTTTGTCTTCATATGCTAAATGTATAAGTTTAAAAAATGTGTTAACATGTATGTGTATGTTGTAAAACCATGATGCAACCATATTAAAACAACTCTCTCTAACAAACGGTCAAAAATCCAAAAACTATATTTTGGTCATATTTTCACTTTTTCGTTAAACTAATTATTTATGTAGACAAAACTTAAAAAATATTTTCTATCATTATTCAAGAGTTAAACGAAGTTTATTATAGCTATAAATTATATTTATAATATTTAGTTAATTTTCAGAAACTTATATTTTCAAACTACAAAAAAGGCAACGTGGAACTATAGATATGCGACAAAGTTGTTTTATTATTTAAATATGATTATATATTTATAAAACTATTTGAAGTGAATTATCATCACTAAATAACCAATTAAAATGAATTTTTTATCATTTAAATCAATTCTGAATATTTAAAATTAATTAAATATTTCAGATTCAAGTGATAAAATTCAAGGTCGTTACAATTTCAATTGTCGACTAACTGACTATCACGTATAAGATAGATGATCGTAAATGGAAACAAAGTCTCGTATACTTTCCATAATCGAATAAACATACAAAGCATGATCAAGTTACACAAAGCACGATTAAGTAAAACAAAGCACGATAAAGTCACACAAAACGCGATTAAGTCACCTAAGCAACTTCTAATCCGTTTTTATTTAATTAATACTTTTAATCAATTAAGATCTCATTTGTTAGTAAAGCTTCTTGTATCTAATTAAACTTATTTTTGCCAATAACTACTATTCATTTATACTCTTTCAATATTTAGGAAAGTATTCTTATACTTATCTCAATTGGTATAAGTATACTTACAAATCATTAACAAGATTTCTCACTTTAAATCTTTATTTTTTTCTATCTTTTTCCAAAAGATTTCATACCTATAATTTCCTTTAAAATATCCATTTTAAGGGTCTAAGTACTTTCACGAATTCATTCAAAAGGTTTAAGACCAATGTGACTTAAACATTATCACTAAAAATCCAAAACTAATTCATTTATGCTTATCTTTAAAACATTTTTAAAATCTCTATTTACATTCGTAAGTATGATAAAAAAATGGTTAAAGATGATTGTTGTTAGCACATTGTCACAGTAAACCCAAACCCATTTCACTTATGGTTATCTTCAAAACATTTATTTAAAGATCTAAGTTAATATTTGATAAAGTCCAATAGTCGACTATCCAGTTAAAATGATTGCTATTGGAAATTAAGGTTCGTATACTTAACACATTTTCGACATTTCAACTTATACTATCTCTGGTCAAGAGTGAAGCAGATAAGTTAGAGCACCGGTTACATATCAAAGCCTTGCCTAGACATTTAATTCTTAACTCTCATAGATAGCCAAGTCTACCTCATTGGCAGGTTTCAAGTATATTGTTAATGACTTTCCATACACGAGTAAGTAATGAACACGATTAACATATTTCCGACATTCCCGACTTAATTATTCCTAGGTCAAGAGTAAAGCTGGTATGTTAGAGCACTTTCGCTTTTATCCCTACTCCAACATCAATCTTAACACTCACAAATAGATAAGCCTACTTCATCGAATTTTTAGTGTTAAGTATAGTTAATTGTCTTTCAAACAAGCAATTAAACAAAACACGATTTAGCCACTAAGAAGTTCATAACCCCTTTCTAAATCCTTTTTTTATAATTTAAAACTATTTTAGAAATGATACATATAAGTACAGTAATTTATTTACAAACTGGATATTTAATAAAACAATTTAAAAGATATTTTATTACACAAGAGATTATATTTTAATACAATAGTCAACACATTTTCTAAAAACTATACATACTTAAAAATACTTTTCAAATACTTTAAAATATCTATAATAGGTTTTAAAACATTTATCCAAAATAATACCTGAAAATAACAAGTTTATAATTCATTGAAAAACTTGGAAAAACCATGTCTCCTTTATATCTAAAAGTAAATCCTCTTCCATAAAAATAGCAATTCTTAAAATTTCATAAAAAGTCAAACTACTTTTAAAATACTCTAATAAGAGTTAGCAAACACTTTTAAAAAGAACAAAACCAAATACTTAATTTAAAATTCCTTTTTAGACCATTAAAGTTCAAAAACATAGGCTAAACGTGCAGTTTTGCACAAGTATAAGTTTGACCACTTTTCAAGATGATACTTAAATTTTTATCGTCCAATCCTTTTGTAACAGCAAGCATACGCAATATACATCACAAATATGGCAAGAAACCCTTAAGGATCTCTCTACAAAGTTCCATAGAAATTGTCGAACACAAGGCAATTCCTAAGGCCGTCTATAGCGACTATCGCTATAAGAGCATTTTCAAATCCAATCCAATCTAAACCTTAGTTCAACTAAAACCTATATGCTTTGTTTCAAGGATATGCTATAAGTCATATAAATCCATTAAAGTCCATCCAAGTCCTTACATATGGATAACATATGTCATTTGCTTTCAAAGCAAGAATCAAAACCAAAATTACAACATATGTCAATAGCAGTTCAAACAATACATACATAATCAAACATAAATACATATACACAGTATTTTCAAGGTGGTGAGTAATCTCACCCTTAAGCAAACAAACAAGCAAGTCCAAGCTCCACTTCCTACCTCAACCTTGCTAACGCCACACTTCCTACTACTCCAACCTTGCTTTGCACTTGCCTAGGGTAGAAATACCCTAATATTGCTCATGACTTAGGGGCTTAAGGGGGGTTGTTTTGCTCCTTTCTTCAAAATTCAAGTTTCTAGATGATGTTGCAATGTTGTCTTGAAGCTTATGGCAAAGTTTTAAGAGATTTGAAGATGTTTTGAAATTATTTTCTTTAGGAAATTGTGTAGACTAAGATATGAAAAGATTTGATTTTATTTTGTGAAATTGCAAATGTGATCCAAAGGTGTGTGCACATTCTTACACAGACTTCAAGTAGGCGTTGCCTACCCTCCCTTTTACCACCCCCTATCATGCCATGGATGGCTCACCCCTCAACATGCCCATTACTTCTCCTTTACACCTCATTTATAAGTAAATAACCAAAATACACTTACACACGAATATCACATATCTATTGGAAGCTTCTAGAATGTTCCATTTACTTTATAAAGCAAAGTGTGTTAATTAGTCCTTAATGTGCTCATATGTTCATTATCTTAGTACAAAAGAGTTCAAACAGCTTATATCGATTAAAAAGATGTTTATCGATAAACTGATTTCCAGTCACATTATCGATATTTCTTCAAAGTATTTATTTTATAAAAAAAATTCAAAAACAAGCTCACCATCATCGGTTATTATTAGAAAGGGGTTAGTAGGATTAATAAATCAATTTAGTTACATTCGATACAAAATTCAAATATTTAAATAATTCAGATATTTAAATACGAAGTGTCCGAAATTCCGGGTCGTTGCATTCTCCCCTACTTAGAATATTTCATCCTCGAAATTCCAACATACGCAACCAAATAAACAACCACACATCAATACTTTACAGTATCCCAATTACTAGCTAACAAAGCTCATAGTTTGCTTAAGTTCAAACCTCATCATCGCATAAGGATGATAAACAATCTACCAAGCGTACCTTACGCTGCCTCATGTTACTACTTAGACGATTATTCATACCACCATAGAACAAATAGAATAGTCAGTTCTTAAACTCTCCATAAGCCAACAACATAGTATATAAACATATTAAAGCCCGTACGATGCACATGGACCGTCCATGTGCAATATCCAATCTGATCACTTGCTCGATCACATAAATTTCACTTTCAAACTAGTACAGATCACCCGATCTCTCTAAGCATACTTTGATCTGGTTCCTTGATTAGAAACCACCATCTTCCTTGCATCGCCATATGTTATGATAGAAAATATCAGGATCGTATCACAAATTCATACCAAGTGTTCGCCATTAAGAATCGAGTGAATAATCCTTGTCCGGACCGGTGTAAATCACCTCGAAATCATGTGCTTGAATATTGGATCAAGACAATCATGCGAATAAAATGATCTATGTACAGCTTATATATTCATTCTATTGGTTTCTTAACTATTCCAATATCCTTTAAATCACATTCTTCTACACAAATAGTATCACTCTATACTAAGTTCATTTATGAATCGGTTCATAAAAACACTAACTTCAAGTTTATAAACATTTTATAATTTATATTCATACTCGTATAATACTCCACCGTATCCTCTGAGTATATACGAAACATCAAATTATTTTACTTTAGGAATGTTCAAAAAATTTAAACTTGTTTTAACTTACTACATTCTCAATTCAAGGGTTACAAAAACTTATCTTTATATTTTTACAAAACACTTAGGTTCAAGTACTAAAACGATTCGGAAGTTTTCGACTGTCCAAAATCGTCGAAAATCCCGTTTCATTTTAACAAATGAAAACCACCAAACTCATGATGCACATACCATACTGTCCCAATGCATATGCTACATGTCCATAAAATAACTTAACAAAGGAAACTTTAGAACTAAATACCGGCTTTCATTTCAAACCATTTTGAAATAATATATACACATAACTTTTGTATATTAAATCATAGTTTTGAGATTTAAATCAAAATCTGTTTTACCAAAACAACTTGTAGTAAACTACTATAGTAGCACCATCCACTTTGAAACATGAAAATAAACGTCGATGATGTTGTAGTCATCTTCCGTATTATTTTCAAGCGACAGAAGTGAGTTTAGTACATCTTAACCCATACTTTCCGGACTTAACCAAAATCATTTTAAAGCGATATCAAATACTTCGTAAATACTACTGAGTACCATGATCTCAGTTTCATAAACAAAATTTCCAATTATATACTTTCAAATAATACTACTATTACTTTTCCAAAATCTAAAAAACATTTTCAAAGACACCATATTTAAGTTCTCATGAATAATGGATTTGAAACCGTGTTCTAATGGTATAGCGCAAACTACTGGCCTGAAAGCATTCATGCAATAAAAGATTTATACGACTAACATAAACATATAGCATGCCTTCTTTCCCACTCTTCTCCATCGAAGGATATCTATGCAACTTCAATGTTGAATTGATTATTATAAAGAAACATGTACTAATGAGTTGCCACTAAACAATTAAGGAATATGTAAAAACTAAATCATTATAATCTTAAAATACTAACAACATATTTACAACATTGTATTGTACATTTTGTATATCACGATATGTGAATTATTTTAAGTATCAAATTTCTTTGTTTTATGGTAGATAGGCGACATATTTTTCAACATTGTTATGGAAAATCATGTTATGAAAGTAGCAGTGGAAAAATTGAATGGATTTGGATCATATTAGGCTAGAAGTGATAAAATAAAAATAGAAAGTGGGATAGCTATAATTTAGATTGTCATATAAGACTATAATGTTTAGCATTACAATATTTAGCAGCCATTAAAGAATAAAAATTCAATTTTTTGAGGATTTTCAATGCGTAAGGACTAAGCTTAATAATTACCGATCGAGAATGGATACAAAATAAAATAACATATCAATACTCATCTATAGATGTGTAGTTATATTTCCGATATGATATACTCTCCTAAATACTAACATATCAAAAACTGCACTCGAGAAAACCCTCGAGATGCAAAGTGTTTAGGTTGTGAGGTGCACATATCGCTTTACAAGTAAAATACAAATTTCTTTCAAATCCTAAATTCACTTCGACTTTGAGCAAAAATGAGTAAAAAGGAACAAAAGACTATTACTTTTACCTCCATTCCAATGGAATTAATATTAAAAAAAAAACGTTTTATTTATAGACAAACTACGCTAGGCAATGTTGATCTTAGTGTAATTATAACGGTGAAACTTGTATTTTCTTTGGCATCAAAATTTTTCTATCACTTGTATATGATCACAAAATTTTGAAAAACATAATATACATAAAATGAAATTTTTAAGTAGAGCATTGTCTAATGGTTGAAAATGGATTAATGTTCTAAAAGATACTAAATACTTTAGGGACTTAAATTAAATGCTAAGAAATGCAAAATGGAAAATTTTATCTAATTTTTTGAAGGATAAAATTTAGTACTGAACTTGAAACGAAAATCTTTTACAAAATTCAATTACGTTGAATACTGACTACATGTGCTTTTGCGTTTTAACACCATTTTTTCTAAGAACGCAGATCTGAGTAAAAGCTATTCTCGTGAAAAGCAAAGGAGAGAGGTTGGGTCAGGGTGGATAAAGTAAATAATACGGACGCAAATAGGTAACCTCAAAGCTGCTAGTCTATAGAGAACTTCTAAACCGCTACCTAAAGCTTTGAATCTCGGCCAGTAGAGAACTCCCAATGGATCCCAAATTTATCGAACTCTCGCAGCTATTCGATAGATTCAAGGCTGCTTTCACAAGAAATGATTTCAATACATGCACTAATCTCCTCTCACAGCTAAAGGTATCGTCTTTTTCATAATTTTGCATTTTTTGTTAGTTTTTATAACTATCTTGATGCATTAATATATATGGTCTCTTTTTTCTGTTGAATCTGAGCCACTATTATATCTCTTAATTTACGTTGATTACGGAATAGCTCTTCAGTCTAGGGTTTTAAAGTTATTAGGTCTGACGGAAAAAATCAATTTTTCCTAGTTTACTTAATGGTTGTGAAGATCGATACTTAAGGTAAAGTAATTGGAGGTTTCCTTAATGCGTACAGCATACATTATTATCTACCTGTTTTATATCAGAATAAATTGACATGTTAAGTTTGAAACAAATAATATATGAATTTCAAGTGCTATTTTGAACTTCTTTGTGTTGAAATTGAAGTACTTTACTATGTTATTTTGATACAATATGTTTATTGACTAGCAACTCAAGCTAGTCACTTAGTTTTGTAAGCATAATACTAAACAGTCATATCCCAGTCCGAGGAACATTACAGCCAGGGTTGGCACTTGGTACGCTTCAATTTGGGTTGCTGCTTCAGCTACATTTACTTGGTTTCAAACAGTTTAGAGGTTTTAATTGCTAAGTTACCTACATTTTTTGGTAGAATATTTGGGTTGAATTGAAGCAATTTTAACAACTCTTGGTTTCATGGTTTTCTTAATCAAGTTTATTACTATTTTGGTATGGATCATCGGGCTAAGGAATGGAATCTACCTCCTGACATGAATGCAGTGAGAATTATTTGGAGAAAAAAGAAGCGTGAATTATATTTATTGTTTTAGTATGGGATAAAGAAAATAATTTCTATCTACTATCCAAGTATGGGACGGTGTATGGAAAAAGAAATAGTTCTTATGTTACTATTGGTCTACTTGTTTGTTTTTAGAAATAAATAACAGGAATAAAGATCAAATGACTGTTGTTTCTCTCATTAAGGGGTACGACATTCCAATTTTCAAGCAGAACTTCTGTGTTGTTAAAATCTATCTCAGCCAAGCTGATCTTTAAGAAAAACTTGAACTAAGATGAAAGTCTTGACATTTATTATCACATAGTAGACGATAACTTGCATTTGATTCCAGATAAGCTACTATAGTGCAATGCATTTAGTTAACTGCTTTGGTAAAGGTGTTTTAACATGTATTTCATGCATTTGTGATCGGTTAAGAATTAACAAACCTAACACTGTCCAGTATATTGAATGTGTTCTCCGTAGCTAATTATAAGTTTATCCTGGCTATAATGTACATACAGTTTGAGTTGACTGTCATGGTGATGATGTATTCACATGTATTTTATTTTATGCATCATTGTCCAACTTGAAAAGCCCTGATCCTCATTTCATTAAATGTATGCTATGTAGTGACTTGTGAGTTAATTGTCGCCAAGAAAATTCCATGGCACTGATCTTTGATCATGATTAATTATATCAGCAAGATACATGGTGTTATCATGCATTGAGGTGATCTTTGTTTAATTTGATATGGTTCTAGTTGATGGCGCAGACAGGAATTATTGTTGGCGAGGTTACAAATCGGGAAAACATGGAGGTTCAAGGGTGTAATAGCCCACATTTTTTAATCAACTTTCTAATTGTTATAAAAAGCACATAACAAGTGAATAAATAACCATAACCAATAGTTGATATAATAATATATCATTACAGAAGCGATCACTTATTGCTCTTTCAGACTAAACAACCATTGCATAAATACTAATAATCTAAAATTGCCCATGTTGAGTTCTCATGTTTTGAGAATGGCTGATAATTGTATCATTACCGATTTAACTTAATAGTCTTTTTCAATGTCTGAAACACAACTATCCATATTTTGATATTTGATATCGTGAACTAGGGTCAGATGGAAGTCCGAAAAATTCACACGAATACGACTTTGAGTTAGGAACAATTGTGTTTTGAGTATAATTGTTCGTAATAATATTAGGCGTAGAAGTTGCATAAGTTCCAACATCATTAGAAATATCTTCAAATGATCCTTTGAAAAATTTCCACACCAACCAATACATGGCTCCTCTCCTGTTTCCAGACATTGGTTATTTTTTCGTCACTTGAATATTGAAGTTAAAGTCCATATGGTTTATGGTGCTCTTGTTGATTCGTTCATTATTTTAACCAAGATCTAAAAATTCTTGCTGGATCCAATTTCCAACCTTTAAAGAAAGTTATATCGTTTTCAAATTGTGTACGTTAATGTTTGGATTCCCCTAGAATCCTTGATTGTTTATGTAGGAAGTTTGATTATGATTTATATTAAATAATTAAAAAATAAGGTAGAATTGCCAACTAGATACATGTGCATTCTTGATGACGCAGTGTGTTATACATTTCTCATGGTTGTAACCCGTTCTTTATACATTTTTAGCTGCATGTAAGTTCACTTTATATCTTGCTTTTAACTCTTAGAATGGTATTTCTCTCTTGTCTCAGTAAGCTTGCAAAAGTTATGTTGCACCTCTGTTGTTGTTTTACGCATAGCATGGTTAGTTAAATCTGAAAAGTATTTACTCTTTATTCTGCAGGTTCTCCTGACAAAGTTCCCTAGCCTTCCACCATCATTTGAGAAAACACCTAATGCAGTTCAGGAGCTAACCATAGCTAGTAAGTTATTTGATATTGGATATTGCAGAATAGAGTTTTGTTATTTGATATGTTGCAATGTAATATTGGTACAAAGTATTATCAATTATGTGCATGCCTTTAAGGGACTAGAATATCACTATTTAGAGCATGCTTGATGCCAAATAAAGGAAATGTGAATGGATGAAGCTACAAATTATGTTTGAAAATCAGCATGTATTTCTGCAGTAAATCACAAATACGTCTCTTTGCTTTTGTAAAAATTCACATCACAGCAATTAACTATGGTTTTTTCTTTTTGGATACTTTCCCAGGAGATATTTATGAACATGCTGTTGTTCTGAGTGTGAAAATTGAAGATCATGATGCCTTTGAGAGAGACTTCTTTCAACTAAAATCTTATTACACTGATACATGGTAAGCTACATTATCTTCATAGATAAGTACCTATTTTAGTTAATTGTATGCAAAAAGTATGTCTAAATAATTTTTTCTTTTATATTCATACTCAATTTCAGACTTCCAGTGTCTAAACATGTAATTTGTCGTCCCTGAGCTAAAAAAACAACTCTGCATTAATAATTAATTGCTCCAAGGCTAAACATCTTGCATTTCATAATTATTATACGAGGATGATAATTCTATGTCTTTGTCTTATGCACGTGTTATGGTTTTATGAACTAAATGGCAGTGCAACCCCCTCTCGTGTTCTCCACTTCAACATGACCTAGAGGTCAATATTATCTCATTCAGC
This sequence comes from Allium cepa, assembly GCA_030765085.1. NCBI lineage: Eukaryota > Viridiplantae > Streptophyta > Magnoliopsida > Asparagales > Amaryllidaceae > Allium > Allium cepa. Next base: position 328,986,593 of record CM060940.1, read on the forward strand.
CATAAACAAGATTTTTATTTCATAATACATGACAAAAGGCTACTCATAAACAGTTAAGATTGTTATGTTCAAAATTGTTGGTAGATCGATCAGATGCAGGTAAAAAGAGATTTGTTTGGTTTAGGTAAAATTGGGTTCAGTTTTGAGCAAAAATATTTTTTGATAACAGAAAACAATTTTGACAACTAAGGGTACCTTTCTTTCGCTTGAAAAGTTTGTAAGTTGTATACCTTGATGATACACTGACATACTAATATTAGACAGAGTCTTACAAAAGCATATATAATTTCTGTATAAGTAGCTCTTGTAAAAATAATTCTGTCCATCTCCATAGTACCTATCAAATGATTCAAACCATATTATACATAGCACCTCAACTTGTGATGCCATATAAATGTACAGTGTGCATTCAGTTTGAACATAAACCATTCTTTCCAGAAAGTGCACAATTGTTTTTAGCTTTTGAAGCTGGCCATTAACCATGGAAACTTGAGATAAATACTAGTAGTTGAAACCAAGGTTCAAGAACTTGGTTTCGGTCAGTTGAATTTTTTTAAGTTTTGGACGATTTCGGATATTTTGAAAGTTTTATTTTTGGTTTCAGTTTCGTCCTGGTTTTGATTTTCGATGATTTGTTAATGAAAATGTAATAATATTCATTGTACATTAAATATAAATATTGAATATAAAGAAATAGAATACAATATAGAAATTATAACAAATAAACAGATTTTCTTATAAGAAATTAACTGTCAACTTAGACACAGCCCAAATCCAAAACAAATCAAGTTGATTGGCTGAAGCTTATAAGTAAAATACAAAGCTGGATGTGCTGTTCCATTTCTATCAAGCCCAATTAAATAACCCTAATTAAATTAATTGTCAACTTATAACCCTGCTTGAACGTCGTCTGAATTTGAAGTCTTTTGAAGCCTTCTCAAAGTCGAATTCGACATCGTCCATTACCTTCCTCTCAAATTTAAGGTCGACATCGTTCCACTACCTCCCTCTCAAATTTGAGGTCAGCAGCTAGGGCCTAAGGCAAGGGAAATAAGCCATAGTCGAATTCAGTGATCGTGTTTTTTTTCTTTTTCAAAACCCTAAGGAAGACAAAGACGATGACAGGTAAGTGATTTGCTGAATACAATTTTGATTTTTCTGTTCAAAACCCTAACCGAAACCGAATTTTTTGTTCGGTTTCGGTTCGATGACCTACGATACCAGTACGGTACCACCGAAATTTCGGGGTACCGTCTGATACCTCAAACCTTGGTTGAAACTAATGAATGAGGAATATTTTTGTTTCTAAACTGAACTGTCTAGTCAACAATTCACTTTGTTTGTAGTAAATACATGTATTTTCATAGATTAAAAATTATTCAGAAAATTAATTTTGTTAACCTTTTGTTTAGAATTCAAAACTTCCTTGATGATACCGTGTGGTGTTTTTTTTTTGGGGGGGGGGGGGGGAGGGCTTCGTTGTAATGTTTAAAAATTAAAGCTTTTGACCTAACAATCTCAAGGGATAAGTGGGAGGGATCTAGGGAGGTGTGTTATTTCAATAAGTTGCGTTAAGTTAGTGATTTCTTCAAAGTTGGTGCTGGCTCAATCATAATGTTAAGGTTTTTTGGTCAAAATGTACTTATAACCCTATTTACCAGATATACATGTTCGTTGAAGCTTTTACATGCAGTTGATAGTTTATTAGCTCGTAAAGGAACTAGAAATTCTGACTTGTGGTTTTGTTCTTTGTGTGCTTGCAAGTAAATTAAATTAAGGAAAAGACAATAGTACCCATGCTATTTGGAGAGATGCGCATCTTAACTAGTTAACTGGGTAGCTTGCCTTTAACATTGATTGGTCAACTTTTGTCTTTGTGCATTGTTAGTGTCAGTGGGAGCCGCAAATGTATTTCCGTGCAAATTTTGTCCAAAATTTAATTCTGGACTTCTGATGACATATTCAAAATTGCATCCAATGCTTTTGGGCTTCCTTTTCTGACTGTGTTTAGTAATCTTAGTGATATTTGTAAGAGTTGCTGGTGTGGTATTTATAACAGAAGTGATGAGTTGTTATACAGATTACTTCCCCTTAGTATTTTTGAAGTTGAAGCTTGGAAACTAAATATGAAAATTTCCATAATGATGAAGTTGATCTTCTATGTTGCTCCAATCATTTTATGTTGAGTGATAGCACTACTTTATCTGGATGCACCGGCTAATATTGTTATACTTTTATTCATGGTCGTATGTATCCTTTGCTTTGTTTACGTTGATAAAAAATTCGGTTAAGTTATTGATCAATTGACCATCAACCTATTTAATCTCCGTCTTACTTATTATACCGTTCCTATTAATTCAACCTAGGCCAACATAATCAAATATTTCACTAAATATGAGGCAGTGCATTTTGTTTTCTTCCCGTGCATTCTTTTCAATATTGTTAATTTCACTCATTTGTCAAGTTTGATGTTGTTAGTGTAGCAGCTTCAATTCACGTACACACATGTATATGTGTGTACACACACATGTATATGTGTGTACACACACACTCACAGTCAGTTATTTTTTACGACTATTTACTTTTTACCTTCCTCAACTAGCGGCGTAATTCCACCTTCGCCTCAAGAATACATAATTTTGGGTCTAAACCTTCTCAGACTCCTTGTGCAAAATAGAATAGCTGAGTTCCACACAGAACTCGAGCTTCTACCAGCATGTGCATTAGAGAATCCATGCATCAAACACGCTGTTGAACTGGAACAATCATTCATGGAAGGTGCCTACAATCGTGTTTTGAGTGCCAGACAGACTGTTCCACATGATACATATGTTTATTTCATGGATTTGCTTGCAAAGACAGTGAGGTATCCATTTTACAGGCTGTTTACATTTTTCTAACTGTGCAAGTTCATCCCTAGAATTATCGATTACATTACTTTTACTGAAAAAACTTCTTTCAATGTTGTTTCTAGATACCTAGTTTTTTAGTGTGTCTAATAGACTATGCATGAGTTTAAAGAAGCATGACTTAAATCACAGGCAGTTTTGTGCCATCAACAGTAGTTTTATGGGTATAAGGTATTTTGGTGATATTAATTACCATGCTGATCTATCTTGATGTCTCCTTTACAGAGATGAGATAGCTGGTTGCAGTGAAAAAGCTTATGACTATCTGTCAATCAAAGATGCGAAAGAGATTTTAATGTTCACTACAGACGAAGAGCTTACTCAGTACATTTTTAAGGTAGATTTATTTTACTGATATGTTTTGATGGATCATTGATGTTTAACTTAGAGCACGTTTGAAATTCCTTATTTAAGTAGTTAAAACATCTTTATCTTATAAGCAACTTATCTGCATTTGGGTGATGTTGAACTACTTATGAGAATGGGACATAAGTTGCTTAGAAAGCTATTTTTAGTCTATAGCATATGGAAGAATTTCAAGTTATTTTGACATAGTAAATAAACTAAAAATATCCTTTGTACCATCCCGCCTTGTTATACGTTTTAAATCGACGACAAACCACACACGTCAGACTCAAACCATACAAAAGGGCGGATTGCTATTGGGTGGATAGGAAAAGCAGAGAAAGAAAAAAACACAGAATCTTGCAGCGGAACGACAAAATATAATAATCCAATAAACAGTTCATGAAGCTGTTTTACAAAGCATTTGATTTTACTTATACAATACATATCAGAGTTACACACATCGGAATAATAAATAACATTGCAGCGGAACAATGTGATGCAGTGGAACAATATAATATATAATAATAAAATTTTCGTCTTCGTCCTTCAGAAATAAGGTCTTCAAACCATGAAATGCTCAAACTGACCCGAGCGAATTGAAAAGACAAAACACTCGAGTCAGACCTAAAAGATCTTATGTGAGTTAAATCAATAGTAAATAAATATGAGTGGAACGACGTCAGAGATGTTTTCGGGATTTGACATCTCCTATCCAGTGTCTAACGTGAGTGCAGTAACTTAAAGAGATGCTCGGGATTCACATCTTCTAAGGATCCGTTAAACTATTTACTATGTAAGAATATTTTGCTATTATAATAATGTCTATAGTAAAATATTTAAATAACATTAAGGGGTTATCCATATAACCCTTACCACGAAATAGTTTCAGTAGTCCATCCAGTATCATGGTTCCTCCTGATTGGGAAGCCATAAAAGGATACCACACGAGCTACGGGAGAAAACCAAACTCGTACAAAGCTCGCTAGGGTAGGTGACACGGCACACAAGGCAATGCGTAGATATACCAATTACTAGCCGGACTGTTGGTGACGCATAGCGCAACTACCGTCAATCTCGAGCCACATCCCCAAATCAAAAATCAAAAGTGGCCACCAAATGAATCTCAGAATATAATATCGAAGGAGTGTGTCCGATAAGAGGAGCGACCTCACTGGTCCGGAATCGCTCCTGTTTTAGCCACCTTATGGCAACACACGGGAGTCGGGTCCACGTATATACCTCAAAGGAATGCCGTCACCATCCTACTTCATTCTGAAATCTCCACCGCGTACACGGTTGTTAAAGTGGTTTTCGGAGTTGGCAGAGAGTATGACAACTTCCGATCCCGGTCTCTTCAACAACCAAACGTTATTATAACACTGCGGTCATTTTCAAAATAGTTTATACTTTAAAACTAAATATCATTGCCCTTTCAAAATCAAATCAATACGATATCATTTTCATTTCAAATACATCACTTTCTAATATCATAACACTTTCAAAGTTATAACATTTCGAAATCAAAACACTTGAATAACACTTTCATATTTTAATACCTTGAAACTCATAACTTTGAAACATAACTTCCACCACTTAAATGATTTAAATATTTAAAATACTTTATATAATAAAATAGCTTCTTCAGTTTCACAAATCAAATCCAACACAACTCGAATTTCTACATTTTATATTTAACCAAATCCCAAATCATAAATTTCAATTCAATTCAGTTTTCTAGTAAACTATTCCAAATTAAATCGATTTCAAAACAGATGTGGATCACAGAATAAACCATCCCAAATTCAATATATTTCAAACTTTAAATATTCAACAATTTCAAAACTAAGTTTGGTAATTGATATATATATATATATATATATATATATATATATCAAATTCAATTTTCCATTATTTAGTTTTGAAATATTTTACTTAATAAATCCATTATCATTTAAATAAATCCCAAATTACAAATAACTAAATATTTCCTTTAATTTATTTATACTTGAAATACTCATTTAATTTACCTTAACCCAAAATCAAGTTATAAAAATCATACCCTTTAAAATTTCCAATTTAATAAATTTCACATCAACTTATTTGAGTTTTATCCTTAAATAAATTCAATTTCAAATAAATTTTCAATTTATCTTCCAACCTTAATTTATTTAAATCATTATAAACTCTATATTAAAATATAATTTAAATACTTAACCATATTATCTTCAATAAAAATCAAACTTATTATTAAGCTTATTCTATATTAAAACAAATTTATACACGGCTTAAAAAATCAAGAATAAAATAATATTTATATAATATCTAAAATCAATATTTATATAAAACCATATATTTCTTTACAAAACCGTAGAAATCAGTTCAAAAATATTTTTATATATAAACCACGGTGTCTGTATATAATTTTCTATCATATGGTCAAGTGATACAGATATTTATCATTTCAATCTGTAATTTAAAATATAAATACAGTTATTTATCATTTCAAACCGCAATCCCGAATGAAATAGAAATCCATAACAACTTGCAGTTTATAATATTATAAAATATAACATCCATTCATCCAATATCACATCATCAACCATTTATCACAATCATCATCCAATTCAATCAATAACATCAATATAGAACAGATAATAAATAATAACAAGTTTTTACTGGCAGTTTATATTCAATAATAATTTAAATAACTATTTTATCCAAATAAATTCAAATAAACTGAGATGATGATTCAAAATATGCCACAGTCATAAACAAATTTTTAATTACATCATAAATCAATTTAACAAACGTAATTTTTTATAAGTTGTGAGTGAGTTAAAACACTCACCTTTCGAATTTAAAATTGAATTTAAATCCAATTTAAACCCAAAATTTGAACAGTCTCAGAATCTGACCAAACCAACGCCAAAATGTCAGAAATTTCATTACTATCCCAACGCAAGAAACCGCGCGTGAATTGGATCTCGTATGTAGAAGTTATACGTGTTAGATCATTTGAAAACAAAAATTTAAATTAAAACAAAACTAATAACTCACCCTCTCCACTATGCCACGGTCACCCTATCACCATCGTTCAAACCCTACAGGCAAATCAAATCACGTACGCCGCTCGTTGATCGAGCATCACGCCGCCGCAGGCTGCAGTGGGCCACCGAGCACGTCGCCGACATCCAGGCCTCCGGCCCCCACGTCATCAGGCGCAAACGCCCCAAACGCCACCGGCCGTCGCCTAAACCTAACCCCAAATCGAAATGTTCGCGACCATCCAACCGTTGATCGACATAATGAATGATACCGATGGCCTCCGCTCGACCCTCTCTCTGCAACGGTATCGTCGATTTGACGATCCATCGAAGTCCATCACGACGAAATGAACGACCGTGACTAAATCGACCAATTCCGGCCAGCCGAAAACCCAGATCCAAAAATGAACAGTAGAATTGACTTGCGCTCGTCAAGAGCTTCAGATTGATATAAAATTTGATAGGTATTGAGGATTTTGAATTTTTGAGTTGAATTTTGAATTGAAAGTGTTGTGAAATTCAAGGTTTGTCTGCCATTGAGAAAAAGGAGCAACAAATTTTTTTGTACGTACAGAAATGAGAAATAGAAAGGCTGTTATGGTTTATAACCCGATATATATAGGCAGATTGAAATAGGAATAATTGGATCGAATCGGTTTGAAAGTTGAACGCTACACGGCCTAAAAAGTCCGTTTCAACTCCAGAACGAAAATGGGTCAACCCATATATATCAAAATAGATGTTTTTAAATGATTCAAAATCAATGGAACATGTTTTAAGTTCTAATTTCATCGTATGAAGAAGTTATGCTAAAATCAAGTTTTTTCAAATTGATTTTTAGGTGTTTTGAGCCCGTACGATCCAATAACAAGTGCGATCGTTACGAAACTTGAAATCCTACAATAATTCACCGTTTCGGATCCGATGAAACTGGTTTCGTCGAAATCAGAGTCAGTGACCAAAATGGCTATTTTTCAGTCAATTAAATAAATATTAAATTGAATTAAACCACTTTCATTTCAATTATTATTATTTTCAATTTCTATCACTTTGGATTACTTAGTAATTTATAAATCTTTTTAAACATATATCTGTATCAATTCATTGCTGAATATTTCACAAATACACATTGTTAAATTCTCATTTCAATAAATTTAGTAGATAAACAAGAATTCCAAAATTTCATTTATTTGATTTTACATCTTGTTGTTTAAATAAATTTATCATCTTATGGGTATAATTATCGTTGCTTATTTATTATATTAATACTTTCCATTCCATCTTAATCTCAATTAATCATAGTATTTAATTCCATTTATTTACCATTAATCCTTTGGTTATAGATTGAATTCCAATTAATCGATCTCCAATAAACTGCCTTGCTTCAATTCTACTCTTTTATTAAGTCTATTAATATTTGTTTGTCATTACATTAATATTCTCCAAATTTTCATCCCTATTTGTATTGACTGCCAAAATTCATTCAATTGCAAATTTGATATCAATTTTTATTAAATAGGCTAAATAAATAGATAACCCATATTAATTGTCACCATTAACTCTTAATCATATTTATAGGTTTATTATTTACAAACAATTGTTACCATTAGTCTCCTAACACTAATTCCATTCAATTACTATTAATCAATATTTTATTCCCTTGGTTAATTCAATACTTACTTTTTTTTCTTCTATTCAATTGATAACCAAGCATAACATTTAAATGGCAATGAATTAGAATTTCATTAAGATTTTTAACAGTTAACTTGGATTAACATTGTTTCATTTTAATTTAGTTATTATTACGTTATGAAATTACAAATTTTTATTTCCTTAGATATTAAATTACCAAAATCTTAATAAATTAACAATTTCAAATTATAGAAAATTACGAGTCGTTACACTCCTCCACTCAAAACTTTTTGTCCTCGAAAAGGGAAAAAAAGGAAAAAGAAAGAATTGAGTAAACTATACATCTTATTCAAAAATATAAATTTTATAAACAAATAAATTTACAAAATTAATTAATTTAAATAAAATATACCAATTTATAACCATTAATTATACTCAAATTAATAGAGTTTGGAAAACATTTCAGCAAAATTTCTAAGTCCAAAATTTACGGAAAGTTTCGACATTCTCCTTTGTACGAAGAGGCTCGGGAGAAAATATAATATCAAATATAACAATATATATATCACAATATCTCAAAATAATATATCCCAACACGGGAAAAATAATATACTAGCGTTAAAAACCGTAATCCGAGAACGTACCTATTTGTCGGGCAAACAACGCTTAATTATGAAACCAAAAGCAGTAGGAATTACTTCCATAACTTGTATTTCACTTATATAATCTAAAATGGGTTAATAATTATATAAAATGAAATACTTGAAGTTGTTTCAACTACTAACAAACAATCAATATAAACAACAATCATTCGCAACCAACAGCATACACATCAAATACAAATCAACCATCCAAGCAAGACAAACAATTGGTTTGTTTGCGTTAAGACACTTTAAATCACATAGAATGACAAATAACTATGAAGTATTCCACTTACTCAACAGTCTTAGATAAACTCAATAGATTATTCATACATCTAAGCAATTAAAAGTACCTTTTACCCAAAAAACCATAAACCAAACAACAATTCCAAACAACAGATCAAATTCATTCTTATTAATTTCATTTCATAACATTTGCTTTCTTTTCATTCATATAATGATTTATCTTTTTTAATTTACATTCATTTGTTGTAAATATCATTTTTTTTCTCATTTATTACCTACAAATATTTATTTTCATTTATTTATAATACTTACATTTCTATTATATTTAATTAGTAGCATTTCATCTACACATCAAAATTTTATTTATTTAAAGAACTTTATTGAATACTTTCATTACTTCAAGTTTTACTTGTTTAATATCCGTTACATTTTCTTATTAACATTTCAACTTTTTACATCTTTTGGTAAGATATATATATGCCTTTAAGAATGTAATTGAAAGTTATACAAGTTTTTCTCATTTCTTTTAACTAAATTAATGTTCAATAATCCTATTCTTTGTTTTATAGGTTACAATTTCAACTTTCTTATAGTTTCATTTATAACTTAGCATTTAATCTCTTATTTCATTTAGAGGTTTCAATTATTAATTAGTTACATTACATTTCACTACAATAATTGAAATTATTAATTAACGGAAACTTAAGAACTAAATACCAGGTTAAGTTTCAAATCATTTTAAAATAATAGATAGATGTATACACTTACAATTTATATATCCAATTACATTTAAAACAATTTGGAATTTATATTTGTTTATCAAAATAGATCTGTAGTAAAACTACTACAGTGGCCTTTCCACTTAGAAACTCGAAAATGAATGTCGATGATGCGTGCACTCATCATCGAAATTATTTTCCAGCGACAGAGAGGGGAGTACGGAATTTATTTCTTTCCAAAATTTCTTTAAAACAATTCTTTCAATTTTATGTTGAAATATGTATATCAGAAAATACTTCTAACCAATATTATTATTATATTTCATAATCATTCGAAAGAAATTTTCAAAACCTTGGGACTTTGGTTCTAAATTTTCAAATTTTATTTATTTTATTTTCAAATCCTACCTTAAACTAATATTTATAAATTACACTATCTAACAACCAATATAACCTTTATAAAAATTTATTTTATATATAGAAAACATAATAGGCAAAATTATTTCATTCACCTATATTCAAACAAATATTGTGTCGGTCTGTCCTATTAAGTGTTTAGAAATCCCTATTGATGTCATAGCGTCCTATGCACCAATCAGAATTTATAAATACACAACGGAACAAATGAATACAATATCAAAAGCTTTTATAACACTAACAAATACACTCTCTCTCATATATATATATGTGTGTGTTCATCGACTCATCATAGGGTATTGCTACCCTATTAATAAAGAGTCAAAGACCCCACAAATCTAAAGTTTAGCGCTAAACCAAAGCTCTAACACCGGATTTAACATCACGTCTTTTTATACGTTTTAAATCGACGATAAACCACACACGTCAGACTCAAATCATACAAAAAGGTGGATTGCTATCGGGTGGATAAGAAAAGCAGAGAAAGAAAAAACAAAACAGAATCTTGCAGCGGAACTACAGAATATAATAATCCAATAAACAGTTCATGAAGCTGTTTTACAAAACATTTGATTTTACTTATACAATACATATCAGAGTTACACACATTGGAATAATAAATAACAATGCAGCAGAACAATGTGATGCAGTGGAGCAATATAATATATAATAATAAAATCTTTGTCTTCGTCCTCTAAAAATAAGGTCTTCAAACTCTGAAATGCTCAGACTGATCCGAGCGAATTGAAAAGACAAAACACTCGAGTCAGACCTAAAAGATCTTATGTGAGTTAAATCAACAGTAAATAAATATGAGTGGAACGGCGTCAGAGATGTTTATGGGATTTGACATCTCCCATCCAGTGTTTAACGTGAGTGCAGTATCTTAAGAGATGTTCGGGATTCACATCGTCTAAGGATCCGTTAAATTATTACCATGTAGTAATATTTCGCTATTATAATAATGTCTATAGTAAAATAAACTTACTTTTAAAGCGTTAAGAGGTTACTCATATAGCCATTACCACGTAATAGTCCCAGTAGTCCATCCAGTATCATGGTTCCTCCTGATCGGGAAGCCACAAGAGGATACCACATGGGCTACGGGAGAAAACGAAACTCGTACAAAGCTCGCTAGGGTAGGTAACACGGCACACAAGGCAATGTCAGGGTAGATATACCAATTACTAGCCGGACTGATGGTGACGCATAGCGCAGCTACCGCCCACCTCGAGCCGCACCTCCAAATCAAAAATCAAAAGTGACCACCAAATGAATTTTCAAGTCAGCATATAATATCGAAGGAGTGTGTCCGGTAAGAGCAGCAACCTCACTGGTTCGGAATCGCTCCTGTTTTAGCCATCTTATGTCAACTCACGGGAGTCGGGTCCACGTATATACCTCAGAGGAACGCCACCACCATCATATTTCATTCTGGAATCTGCACCGCGTACATGGTTGTTAAAGTGGTTTTCGAAGTTGGCAGAGAGTATGACAACTTTCGATCCCGGTCTCTTTAACAACCAAACATTATTATAACACCGCGGTCATTTTCATAACAGTGTATACTTTGAAATCAAATATCATTGTCATTTCAAAACCAAATCAATACGATATTATTGCCATTTCAAATATAGCACTTTCTAAAATCATAACACTTTCAAAGTTATAACATTTCGAAATAACGCTTTCAAAGTTATAACATTTCGAAATCAAAACACTTGAATATCACTTTAAAATTTTAACACCTTGAAACTCATAACTTTGAAACATAACTTCCACCACTTAAATGGTTTAAATATTTGAAATACTTTATATGATAAAATGGCTTCTTCAATTTCACAAATCAAATCCAACACAACCCGAATTTCTACAATTTATATTTAACCAAATCCCAAATCATAAATTTCAATTCAATTCAGTTTTCAAGTAAACTATTCCAAATTAAATCGATTTCAAAACAGATTTGGTTCACAGAATAAACCATTCCAAATTCAATATATTTCAAACTTCGAATATTCAACAATTTCAAAACCAAGTTTGATAATTCATATATATATATATATCAAATTCAATTTTCCATTATTTAGTTTTGAAATATTTTATTTAATAAATCCATTATCATTTAAATAAATCTCAAATTACAAATAACTAAATATTTTCTTCAATTTATTTATAATCGAAATACTCATTTAATTTACCTTAACCCAAAATCAAGTTATAAAAATCAACCTTTTAAAATTTCCAATTTAATAAATTTCACATCAACTTATTTGAGTTTAATCCTTAAATAAATTCAATTTCAAATAAATTTTCAATTTATCTTCTAACCTTAATTTATTTAAATCATCATAAACTCTATATTAAAATATAATTTAAATACTTAACCATATTATCTTCAATAAAAATCAAATTTATTATTAAGCTTGTTCTATATTAAAACAAATTTACACATAGCTTAAAAAATCAAGATTAAAATAACATTTATATGATATCTAAAATCAACATTTATATAAAACCATATATTTCTTTACAAAACCATAGAAATCATTTAGAAACTATTTCTATATATATATAGACCACGGTGTCTGTATATAATTTTCTATCCTATAGTCAAGTGATACAGATATTTATCATTTCAATCCGTAATTTAAAATATAAATACGATTATATATCATTTCAAACCGCAATTCCGAATGAAATAGAAATCTATAACAACTTGCAGTTTATAACAATATAAAATACAACATTCATTCATCCAATATCACATCATCAACCATTTATCACAATCATCATCCAATTCAATCAATAACATCAATATAAAGCAGATGATAAATAATAACATGTATTTACTGGCAGTTTATATTCAATAATAATTTGAATAACTATTTTATTCAAATAAATTCAAATAAACTGAGATGATGATTCAAAATATGTCAAACAGTCATAAATAAATTTCTAATCACATCATAAATCAATTTAACAAATATAAGAAATTTTAGAAGTTGTGAGTGAGTTAACACTCGCATTTTGAATTTAAAATTAAATTTAAATCCAATTTAAACCCAAAATTTGAACAGTGTCAGAATCTGACCAAACCAGCGTCAAAATGTCAGAAATTTTATTTCGATCTCAACGCAAGAAATAGAGCGTGGATTGGACCTCCTATGTAAAAGTTATACGTGTTAGATCATTTGAAAACAAAAATTTAAATTATAACAAAACAAATAACTCACCCTCTCCACTATGCCACGTCACCCTATCACCATCGTTCAAACCCTACAGGCCAAATCAAATCACGTATGCCGCTCGTTGACCAAGCATCACGCCGCCGCACACTGCAGTGGGTCACCGAGCACGTCGCCGACATCCAGGCCTTCGGCCCCCCACGTCATCATGCGCGAACGCCACCGGCCGCCGCCTAAACCTAACCCCAAATCGAATTGTTCGCGACCATCCAACCGTTGATCGACAGAATGAATGATACCGATGGCCTCCAGTCGACCCTCTCTCCGCAACGGTATCGTCGATTTGATGATCCATCGAAGTCCATCACGACGAAATGAACGACCGTGACAAAATCGACCAATTCCGGTCAGCCGGAACTCCAGATCCAAAAACAAACAACAAAATTGTTTTGCGCTCGTCAAGAACTTCAGATTGATATAAAATTTGATAGGTATTGAGGATTTCGAATTTTTGGGCTGAATTTTGAATTGAAATTGGGTTGTGAAATTCTAGGTTTGTCTGCCATTGAGAAAGGAGCAACAGAAATTTCTGTACGTACAGAAATGAGAAATAGAAAGGCTGCTAGGGTTATAACTGGATATATATATATATAGGCAGATTGATAGGAATAATTGGATCGAATCGGTTTGAAAGTTGAACGCTACACGACCAAAAAGTCCGTTTCGACTCCGGAACGAAAATGTGTCAACGCATATATCAAAATAGATGTTTTTAAATATGTTGAAATCAATGGAACATGTTTCAAGTCCTAATTTCATCCTATGAAGAAGTTATGCTAAAATCAAATTATTTTAAATTGATTTCAATTTAATTGATTCTTAGGCGTTTCGAGCCCGTACGATCCAATGACAAGTCCGATCGTTACGAAACTTGAAACGCTACAATAATTCACCGTTTCAGATCCGATGAAATTGGTTTCGTCGAAATCCGAGTCAGTGGCCAAAATGACTATTTTTCAGTCAATTAAATAAATATTAAATTAAATTAAACCACTTTCAATTCAATTATTATTATTTCCAATTTCTATCATTTGGATTACTTAGTAATTTATAAATCTTTTTAAACATATATCTATATCAATTCATTGCTGAATATTTCACAAATATATAGTGTTAAATTCTCATTTCAATAAATTCGGTAGATAAATAAGAATTCCAAAATTTCATTTATTTGATTTTACATCTTGTTGTTTAAATAAATTTATCATCTTATGGGTATAATTATCGTTGGTTATTTATTACATTAATACTTCACATTCCATCTTAATTTCAATTAATCATAGTATTTAATTTCATTTATTTACCATTAATCCTTTGGTTATAGATTGAATTCCAATTAATTGATCTCCAATAAACTGCCTTGCTTCAATTCTACTCTTTTATTAAGTCTATTAATATTTGTTTGTTTTTAATTACATTAATATTCTCCTAATTTCCATCCCTATTTGTATTGACTATCAAAATTCATTTAATTGCAAATTTGATATCAATTTTTATTAAATAGACTAAATAAATATATAGCCCATATTAATTGTCACCATTAACTGTTAATCATATTTATAAGTTTATTATTTACAAACAATTGTTACCATTAGTTTCCTAACACTAATTCTATTCAATTACTATTAATCAATATTTTATTCCCTTGGTTAATTCAATATTTACTTTTTCTTCTTCTTATATTCAATTGATAACCAAGCATAGCATTTAAATGGCAATGGATTAGAAATTCATTAAGACTTTTAACAGTTAACTTGGATTAACATTGTTTCATTTTAATTTAGTTATTATTACGTTATGAAATTACAAATTTTTATTTCCTTAAATATTAAATTACCAAAATCTTAATAAATTAACAATTTCAAATTATAGAAAATTACGGGTTGTTACATCCTTGTTGTTGATTAAACATTACTTAGGTGCTTGTCTTGTGTAATTTGGTATCAAATGAATTTTTATACGTCATGATAACCAAACAATGATATTAGCTTATAAGTTAAATTATATTCAAACAGTTGAACAAATTGCCATTCATTCGAAACTACTTTGAGGTTAACATTGAAAAATACTTTTAAAGAGTTATGAACTAAGAAACTGCCAAACGTGCTCAGCATTACAGCTAATATACGAGTTATGAACAAGGTGTGCATAATTCAGATGTATTTATCATATATGCAGTATTTTATGCACGTCTTTAAAATAAATGATTTCGAACGGTTATCCAGACTACGTAAATGGGTTGCACTGAATTGTAGTTTAGATATTCGTGCAGTTATGTTTATAGTGTGCTTGTGTGGTTTACCTTTCGCACAAATTATTCGTGAAACAACGTGTAATCTTTGTGCCATGACCACTAATACAAGATACAGATTGTATTCGGTAACCATGAATACATTCAAAATTGGTTGTTTCTTTTTAATTCATGTCAAACATATGATGGTATATAGTCAATATTTTTGTACACTGCGTACTTAAGATTTAGGATTTACTGGTTAACATGTGCATATCTTAAAAATTAACGACTTAGGTAAATTAACATGTTTTTTGAATGTTACAGGAGCACCCGGAGTGGGAGATGAAGAATGGATGTGTTTATTTTCAGAAAGCAAAGGAAACTCAACCATGCAAAGGAATACCATCTGCAGATCTTATCCAGAAAACACTCAACTATGCCAAAGAGTTGGAGCGAATTGTTTGAATTTCCTTTGCTTTTGAATCTGTTGTACGGTTATGTTTTCATTTTAAAATTGTGTTGCCTATTGTTTGTTGCAACGATTTATTTGATATTTTTATCTGTTGAGACTGGGATTCTGTATTTCTGGAATCGAAGAAAATGCTGCAAAACCTGAAAAATATCTTGCTACTGAGATCTGATAGTTTTCGTTAAAAGATCGTCAATCGTCATTATATAGTTGTATTGTTTGGTTTTTACATGCCTCTCCTTTTGAGGAATGATTATGATATGCTTTAGCAGAATGATGTATATGACCTTTGCTCTCGTAGGCTTACAATTATCGGTGACGGGCTTACTGAGCAGACGTCCTATATAAATTCATTTAGAGATCATATACCGTGTGCAGTAGTTTTGCATTTTTAACTTAAAGCTGATAAGTTGTAAGTTTTACCCTGAGAAAATTAAATCAAACGTTGATCCATACCTCTGCTGATTGTGAGGCTGAATGAAAAGTTGTATGGGTGGAAACCTCTTTAATTCAAACTATTACTTGAAAATTAGTTTTTTTTTTTTAAAAAATAAGTAAACAAATAACATCAAAATACAATTTTTCTGCCATGAATATGTTCAACTCTCCGAAAATGATCATGTATTTGAATCAATCCAGCAATTCCAGAATTGCTCTCGTGTTACTGTGTTGTGAAATTTATTAATGTGAAATACGCCACAAACGTTCACAATAAAGCATTGCATAAGTTGTTAGACGGTACTGAATGAAATTTACAGCCATGCTCATAAATATGCAGAAAATATACAAACTAGTTTCATATTCATCGTCAATGTGGTGCCCCCCTATTACAGTAGTAAACTATTAATCTGCTATATTCTTACAAGATCAGATGATGCATCATATCTTTTATCCAAGATTTAAATTCTTCTACACATGGATTAAAACCTTGGTGAGGTTGATGGTATTCTAACAGCTCCAGGCATTACAAAATGTCGTCTCTGCCTCATATACGCAATTGGACCACTTATAAGAAGAAGACCGACCATTATCATCTGTTTATAATAGATCAATGAAATTACATTAGTTTCTGTTAATTTAGACGATAAATATCCTTAGAACCGATAGTTCAATTACATACCTCAAAACCAAGCAATGACAACCTTTCTTCTACATCAACGGGAACACAACTTCTGTAAGTAACGTAGCTCTGCTTCACATCTTCTGATGCCGATAGTTTATCCAACAACCGTCTCCACTTGAGCCTTTTTAATACAGTAACTATTTGTTCGTTAGTGGACTGGAGTTTTCTTTGCTTTTTATCTTCAGCTTTCCCCTTTGAACTGTGTTGAACTTTAACACACGTTAAGGGTACACGGTATCCGGTTTCACTGCATCGGTATTTCTTGTCCTTCTGCAGTATATACATATTAATAAGCAATGTTAGGCTAGAAAATTGAAATCATATGTCAAGGGTGGAGTCATAACAATTAGATCTCAACACACGATAAACAAGATAATAACATTTCAACTTATCTATCACAAACTCTACACTCTCATATGTTTGATATAATGAACAGCTATAGCTATACACAAATTTGAAGCCTGCTTAAAACTTGGTATAAATAATCTAATCCGCAATAAATATTTGCAATTAACAAATTTCCAAAATATTTGTATAGTATTTAATCATCACTAATCAAGGTTTATAATACACCATAAATATATCTTTAGATGACACCTCTCAAATTAGCTCCTCATTTGTATCAAAATATAAATTATTAGATAGATTCAATCGCTGGTGATTAGTGAATTATTGATGCTGGTATGAATATTCCATAAAATTGAAGATATACCCTGAAACACAGACTAAACTAAAAGCATTAAAAAAAAGAATCCATTGTGTACAGTGCATTACTGTTCATTTATGTAGCATAAAATCTTTTTTCGTATTCAAAAGATATCCAATTTATTTTAATTTTTAACTCACACTTGTATCCTGCTTTTATATAATTCATTTCAGTCCTTTGACTTTGAACTATATACATTATCACAGATCACTAGGCCTGTCAACGGATACTTTTAGATATGGATAGTGTCATATCCGCATCCGCATCCGCGTCCGCATCCGAAATGATTTTCGGATATCCGCATCCGCGGATACGTACGGATATCGAATAATTATCCTATCCGTTAACGACTGATAAATCAAGAAATATAAGTATAAATTTTAAGTTCAACATACATTTTTTTAATCCAATTGATTATAAAAGTGTTAAATATAAACAAATATGACGATAGTAAATAGTTTTGAACAGTTAATAAGCATTAAGTGCATATAATATAAACTACTAACTTAATAAAACAATGAATAAATATCTTTCATTATACTAAAAAACACATAATTTATACTATAATCTTGACAAAGACCGGACGGATAATTTTCGGATGCGGATGTCTTCGTATCCGCATCCGCATCTGTTTTTCCGGATATCGGATATTATCCGCTTTTCGGATACGGATGCGGACGGATTTCATATTTTTCGGGTATCCATTGACAAATGAATCTCATGTACTTTGAACTATATACATTATCACCGATCACTAGGCTTTTACAGATCATGAACTTTTATAATTATTTCTCAAACCAAATGAATCTCCTGACTTCAAGTCACATAAACCAATAGGTAGTTTAGGCCTTCACAAGAATAGGGGAATATTATTACCATATGAAACCATGAGTTCATTTCGAATACTAATATAGAGAAATCACGCTTCTTGCTATGACTAAAAAAACTGGCAATATGTACATGTGCTTTCAGATTTTACTCTAATGTTCATGTTCGTTTGAAAAGAAATGCTTCCTAAGAATAATGCCTGCCTGCTATATCAGAGGTTGGGATTAGATTCCATCCTTAGTCCCTGTAAACATTTGAACTTTTAGCTATGGAAAAATCTATTTGGATATAAATTGGTGACATAAAATGTGACACAAGATCTCAACCATGGGGTCCTCCTCTGATTTCCACCTCTCATGTAAAGCCAAAAGGATCCAATGGTCGATGCTTGTTGTGTCTAATTTTATGTTTTATTTTATATCCCAATAGCCACCCCTTTTAATTATACAATAAAGCTTTATTTTTATTATTTGAACTTACAGGCATGTAGCTGGTTTCATTTGAGGCGTAGTGACATACGTAAAAATTTCAGATTGTGGAGAAGGAAGACTAAAATTAGGGATCACACGCACAGACACACAAAGACACGCACACACGCTTGCACACAACCAACTTGCACTCATGGTAAAGTTACCACTAACAACAGAATCACCACAACTTGCACTCAAGGTCGGGTTTAAAAAGATAACAAAGCATAGCCGTACCATTGTTATGCTGTGTTCCAACAAAGTAAAATTATCATTGAACAATGAAGGTATCAACCTTCACTTCTCACTTTTTTCTTCTTCTTTCAATCAAGTGGATTTCGTCAACTTTCTGTTCATAAAACCGAATTTTGTTCTCTTTCATTAGTGATAAACAGGCTTATGATTTTTCTTAGGTCGGGATCTGTACGATACTCATTTTAAATCGTCTACTAAGTTGGTGGAGGTGGTAAGAAGACAAGGTGGAGGCAAAAAGTGGAGAACTACTTGAAATTGAACTATTATTAAGATGTTGTCGATTTTCTGAAGTAGGTCAACAAATTATTAATCATGTTTTCTAGTAAAACAGTTGAATCTTCCTACAGATAAATATCAAACAATCACCTTAAATTTCAACTCAAAGTACAAAAGCATCCAACATTAAAAATTAAACGACGAGTTTATGTGTTACAATTTCCTTTCTTCTATTACATCTTATGTTTTAGATTTAAACACAACTTGTGTCTTGATTCAATTATAAATTTAGTAAGATCTAGTATATATTAAATTCATTAAAAAATAATAATTAAACCCATCTATTAAATTTTATATACCGATCTAAAACCGTATAAAAAGCGGCATTCTATCAGATTTTTAGAAATACAACCATGAAAAAAGAATCAAATTAATAAAAATACTCAAAGCCAATGATGTGATAAAATAAATCAACAAACCGATTCATACATGAAAATGAGAAATCAATTCAGTGCAATGACAGTCATTCCAGTGAGTGTGTTTTGGATTTTGAAGCAGAAGATTTCAATTAAAGAGTATTTTTGTGTTATTATTTTTTAGTTCAGGGTTTCTTCTTCTATGCTTCTCTTTAAATCATGGAAGCAATGAGATAAAGAGACAACATGATAACACATCTAAGTACAAGCACGAGAAAATGTTCCCTCAATTTTTTTCCTGAGGAAAATTAGGAAAAAAAGACAGTGGGTCAATAGGTCCCACTGGGGGTTATGTAGGCATGTCATTTAATCTAACATATCAGAGACTGAATGGTTTCTTTTTCCGTAACTAAAATTTTTCATCCCAAATATTATGACGTGCCAACATAGATACTCATCTAAAGTACACTCAAGCTCTAATCGTTGCTTTGTTAGATTATTTTCCCGGACCTGTCTGAAAGTCGATTAGCCTAAATGTTCACGTGCAAAATGAAAGCAGCTAAGGCTGCTTATCTTGGCCCAAACAAACAATTTTTTTATTTTTTTTTGGTGGGTGGGTGTATTTGTTGGACAAGTGGTGATACGAAGTGGTTGAATTAACCAAGTAATTTCAGACCAGTACAAAAAAACTGAAATTGCCAAAGCAGCAAGAAATCTTTGGGGTTCACATAAAGTACGTCCGATCCCATCCGTCTAACAGAGCATATAACCCATCAATTATTATAGTTTGAAGTTTTTTGGGCTAATTGCTTATGCAAACTAAAATATGTCCAAAACCTTATTAAAAAACCAAAACAAAAATCATCACCTTTTGGATCTCCACGTTTCACCTTGTTCTATTCTTAAATTCCAAAGATATGATTTGGTATGTTTTTGGCGAAATTGATCATATGTCATCGCCAGCAATCAGCTCTTATCCCTTGGAGGGCTAGTTCCTTTCTTGTCTTGCCCAAAAACTTTCTTTATTCTCATTGGAGATTGGAGATTTTATACACACACATCTCGAAATTTTATCGTGTCGATTTTGAATATTTAATTAATTTTAAATAATCGGTGTTTAAAATTATAAATAACTTATATTCAAATATAGGGATTATTTAAATATTCAAATTGTGAATTAAATATTTGAATGGTGAATTAAATATTAATTAAATGGATTTAATCACCTTATTTAACTCCTTTTAATTAATAAATAAAATAGTGGATATTGTAAATTTATTTGCAATATTAAATAATTCAAATAAATGACGAAAAAATCAATTGTTAATAAAACAACTTGATTTTTAATGACGTATATTTTTAAATGAATTTATAGGATTTTTCCATAATTTTTAATTTGGAAAATTTAAGCCCCGTTTGGCTTGTCGTTTTTAACTTTGTGTTTTCGTCTATACAAAAGCGTGTCTATTGTATGTATTGTTAAAAAACATACAATTTTGAAAAATGAAATTAGTACGTAAAATAGAAAACAAGTTTATTTTGTTTTTCATGTTTTGAGAGATAAGAAAAGCATGAAAAACAATTCAACTCCTTCGTTGTTTGTTGGTCGTCGCGGTGGCTAAGAATTATAAATCTTCTTCTCTCATTTCTTATTATTTCTTATTGCAAGTTGAAAACACAACACTCAAAATACAAAATGAAACCAAACGGACCCTTAAATTTTCGTTTGACATATTTTACGGCAAACGATGATATTTTTGAGATTTCACAGAATAAAATAATCTGTGTATTTTATTGTTGAATTGAGATCGTGTCGCATTTTGGTGTGCAGTCGTATTTTTATTCAGTTGTTCACGGTACGCAGACGGAATATTGTGTAGCCGAATACTGCGAAACCTTCTTTTCATTTTCAACACTTATGAATATTGGTTTGTTTGAAATGTTGGTTTACCTTGTAGTTGAAGTAAAAAATATTGTTTTTTTTTATAAAATCAAAAGAGAATTCAACACTTCACCATATTTTTCATCTTATTTTCAACACTTTGTCTCATTCTTTTTCCCTCTTCATTCACAAATTCACATTTCCTGTAAACCAAAAACTTAGCCTCCCCTTCGTAAAATAGTACCTACTCTACAATCTCAGTGGTTAATGATGCATGTAAGTATGATGTTATTGAGCTATGCGGCTCTTTTATGTGGTTCGTCGAATCAAATGATTTAAGCAACGATAAATTATGCCGTTTGTTCCATTGTTCTCGTATGAAGTTGAGGATTGAATCTATACCCATTTTGTTGAGTGCGGCTTCAATTTGTAGAGAGCGACAGTTTTGGGTTAGGACAATCAAACTAGGGTTACAGTTGTCGAGTTGTGTAGGAGGTGTCAGGCTTTGGCGAGGTAAGCGTTGAGCTTCTCTTGGCGAGGGACTTCGATGGTTATGATTTTGGAAGGTGTGATTGCTTCCAGGTCGACGCGACTTTTTGGAATAAGGCGGCTTCGAGCTTCCTATCGCGATTGACAAGAGTGTGTCAAGTATCATCGCGTGGAGTCTGATAGAAGGAGTCAGCGAAGAGAAGTCCAAAGCGCTGTCCGTTCGTCGTTTCGCCAAGCATAGCCGTATCCTTGCGTGAGCGTGCACAGCCATATCTGTGGCATGCACAGGATTTGGGATTTAAATTGTGAAGGAAGATTAAGGTTAATTATTAATTTAATTACATTTTAGTTAATTAATATGAATTAGTGAATGTAAGCTTAGTAATTTACTCGTATCTCATTCATACGAGATCGGATTTGGATGCAATCTTTTGTGTTGGACTTGTATCAATGTTATTAACGCGATGGAATTGGATTCTTTGAATTTGAAACTAGTTGAATTTCACGCTAAAATCGAAATCAAACTGAAAGGCAAAAGCGTCAACTGGAATTTCTATGAGTTTACTCACCTCTAAATAAACTATATGATTTCTGTGTTGTTATAAATTATTGTTGAAGCTATAATTAAATTGAATAGGTTATTTGGACATCTGTTTAGTAAAATAAAGCACCATTCTGGTATAATTAAATTGAACAGATCATTTTGAACATCTATCGAGCAGAATAAAACACCGTTCTGTGCTTGTAAAGTAAAAAAATTATTGTTTGATTGTTTGTTTGGATTCGAATTCCCGCTTGATAGCGGATGACATAAATAACCATTTTGTTGCAGGGGCAAAAAGAAGAAATCGGAGTGTTTTTATAGCGAATATGTCATTACGGAACACTTCAATAATACACATACATATGTGTGATTTACAGGGACTTTTGTAGAGAGACCCAAAGGAGTTTCCCATCATTATTAATTCACTACTATATGCATTTTATTTATATTCTTATGTTGCTTATATTGACGTTTTGTTGAAAAATTTGTGACATACTGTTTGAATAGTGTAAACGTCATTATAGCGATTTTCACTATATTGTCATTTATGAAATATCATATCCTTAAACTCTTATGTGTGTTGATTGCTTGAATTTTTACTAAACAAATATTTGGTCGTGTTTTTGCCATTTGAAAGTTGTTTAAACTATATTTTCAAATATTTTGAAGATTTTGAAAATAAAGGCTAAGTTTTTGTTAAAAAATTACATATTTGATTTATTATCGTTCAGGATAATTAATATTGTTTTAAATTTAAAAATGATTATAAATTTGATTAATTCTCTTTCGGGATAATTTATGTTATTTTAAATTTATAAAAGATTATAAATTTGATTTATTATCCTTAACGATGATTAATGTTGTTTGAAATATATAAAAAGATTATAACTTGATTTATGGTCTTTTGGGATAATTAATGTGATTTTAAAATTTATAAAAGAATTATATCAATTATCAGGATGATTAACATTGTTTAAAATTATTAAAAATATTTAAATTTATTATTACTTTCCGGGACAAAAAATGTTGTTTTAAAAGTTATAAATGATGGTTTATAAATGAGAAAATCTTTAAAAAGGAATGTTTAAAAACAAAGTTAAGTGTAATTATTTTGGGGTTTATAGTAAACAATGTTGTCGAAGACATTTATTTTTACCATTCTTTTTAATACACTTAAAAATATAATTTACCCTTTAAAAGAGTATTTTTAAAGAGTGTTTTCAAAGTGTTTTACCAATATTTGTGATGTGAAAATCAAGCACAAGTAAGAATCAAATGTTTTAAAAGCTTGATTCGTTTATTGGTGACAAGTGTATACGATCTAATTTTCATATACAATCATTCGTTTAGTTTTGATAGTTGATTTCTGAACTATCGATTTTTAATATCATTTTTTGTGTTTCATCAATCTAAGACGATGTGTAACTCATTTTGAGCATTGACATCCAACACCGTGGATAATTAAAACCAAAGAGCGAGTGGGAGTCAAGCCATGTGGGTTGTACCCATTAGGATATACTCATATTTATCTAGAAAGTTATAGGTAACATGCATGCGTTGATGTGAGTATATTCAGATGTTTGTGTGAGCCGGGGTCCAGCTTGAAAGTTTCCAAAAGTGATGTGTGTTTGGCATGAGCTCTCACATATATTTTATCTCGAGGTAAACTTTCGGTGTAAGGGGACGCACTCTCCTGTCATGTTGGATAAATTCATTTTTCTTATTTCGATTCGAATCTTGGAAGTAATCTTTTCTTCATTTTGTTTCTCACTTCAAGACGATTTGGTGCTCATTTTGAGCATTGACATCCTTTGTCGGAAATGACTAAAACCAAAATGCAAGTGAACGTCAACTTATGTGGGGTTACTCTCATTAGGATATATTCACATCTACTCTAGATTGAATTCGGTTGCATGCGTGTGGAAATGTGAAATATTCGAATACTCGGTAAGATTAGCAGGGTCCAACTTGTACATTTTTCAAGAGCCATCGTAGTTCTCAAGTATATTTCTAGAGGTATACTTTCGATAAGGGGGCACACTTTTCTAGCCATTGTTGAAAAATTTCCCAACCCATATTTGATTCAAATCTTTGAATTGTTTTCTTTCCATCGAAAATTGTTTAGAGCTCTTCTCGATGTTTAATTATTTGTGTCCATTCTTTAAATTTGGATTTTGATCTTGTCTGTGTTCATCTTTATTTGTTTGGATTGTTGTTCTTATTTGTTTTCTAATTTTTCATGTATGGAAGTTGCTCTTGTGAGGTAAAACTCGTTCCGCTTTTAGCGGCGTGGTCTTACAGAGTTATTAAATGTTCGCCGCATTACTTGAGTTTTCTCATGCCGGTTTCCTAGACTGATCTGCATGTTATTTTATTATAATGCGATCGAGTATTTTTTTCAGGTTGTCATTGGTGGAACATGGAGCTCGAGCTGAATGTTCACATATTGCAATATTTTTATTTTCTGCTGTATCATTATATATACCTATTAACAATTGTAAGGTTAGAAATTTATAACTGACCAGTGATGAGATTTGCTTTTTAACTCCAATGTACCTTGTATCTTGGAGTGACAATTTATACCATCTTTATTATATTATATATATTGTCGTTCCGCTGTGAGATTTTGTTTTCCTTGTTTGTTCGTTTTACTTTATCCTAACAATCTGCTTTTTTGGTGATTGGGTAGTCGACATTGGAATACCGTGACTGTATTTGGAGTTGACTTTCGGTGGTCGAAAAGGGGGATCGTTACAGAGAGTGACAGGGGTTTTAGATACCCTTCTTATAAATCCCTCTCATTACCTCTATCCTTTTTTGTACAAAAAATCAAAACAACTTATTGTTTTGTAGATATGTTATATTTGTTAGTGAGATCATCTATATAAAATTTTGGATCATTTTAAAACCATTAACCCCCTCAGAATTACATTTCAAATCAACAGTTAAAATAAGTTATTTGGATAATTCAAATGGCTTTCGATATGAACAAGTTAAAAGTTTTGAAACAGTTCAAAATTTTATTTAGATCTCACTTATACAAATATTACATATCCATAAAAAAGTACCATGTTTAGGAAATTTTTCGCACAAAAAGATGAAAGAGGGGATAGGAGGAGATTGATAAATAGCAGCATCTAGAACCCTTTTTATATATGCCCACATTCTTTTATGGCTAATATTTGGCCAAATTTAGCACAGGACCTCCCTTACATGTAAGCACATGTTTAATGCTTGCAGTGCAACCAATTAATTTGAAGTAATTTCAGCGTACATTATCAGTCTAACAAATTAAATCATAATCCTATGGGGAAATCTTCTACATATTTATATCCATTGGAAATAACAAATTTGGTAGTAGTACATAAAGGGTTATCAGGTGTCATAGCTTTTCAACTGGACCCATCTAGGCAGGACAAAATTTTAAAACGAGCTTGCAAAAATAAGGTATTGCAATTATAGTCTTCGGTCAAAACTAATTGTATAAATAAACCTCATTTTATATAGCTTGTACATTTATGGAATTCGCAAACTATAGTTAAAATATAAAAAAAATTAACTTGTGCATTTTTGGAATGCGCATGCATTTTTTTAAATGCACAAGTATGACTGCATTTGAGCATTTATGGAATGCGCAAATACAATTTTGAGGTTGAAATTAACAGTCGCCTCCTTTTCATTCTCATTTCCTTTCGTCCCTCTCCATCTCACCAAAATTCAGACTCAATCTCCAATCTAACTTAATTTCAATTCGAATTTCCAGTTTCAATCTGAAATCAAAACAATCTATAGTTTAGCTTCAAATAATTAGTTGTTTTATCAAGCAATAGGCTAGCATGCACTCTTTAAGGATATTTTTCATCCACATCACATCGAACTGTACATTGATTTGCACGCGACTTCACTACTTGAAAAGAAACTGAACATTTAGTCGTCCATTCACATAATTGTTCAATGAATTTCTCTTTACTTTCAAAAATTAATCCAACCCAAGATCCTTTTTCAGCACATTCTCTTCCAAACACTTCCATTCTAACTGAAAGTTATCCATAATGGATTTCGCCATCATTGTTGCAATACATAAATCATCGGTTAATGAATCTTCATATGTGATTTGATCTTCATTGACATTTAGATCATTAACCTGTTGATTATCTTCACATATGATTGCATCATTGTTAACATCCATGTTATTGACCCAAGTTTTATCTACATTATCCGCACAAGCTACCTACATGCTATCCAATTGTACTTCAATATCGTTTGCATTATCAACAAATCACCGTCGTCGTCAACATGACCAATGAATGCTTCTTCCGCTTGGTTCATTTGGAAACTACAAGTACAGAAAAATTATTACTCATGTAACGATTGTTTGAGATTGATTTGGAAAACTACAAGTTGGATATACAAAGTTATGATCCATATATTGTGTTTGACTAGACGATCCTCCAACCATTCCGCTATATCTCTTTAATGAATTCGTAAACTCTCCGCCATGATGAGTTATCATATAAGAAGAAAGTGCCTAACATCGTGTTTCTTAAAACTATGTAGTAGATAAAGGCTCTTCCATTGATATTGCATGATGATGTGGTTCTATAACATTAACATGTTTTGTTATCATAATAAAAATTTCTATCATTCTCATTCCAACAGAAACTGCAAAATTCATATCATCGTCATCTTCCACATCAATGGCGGATGAACCATCATCTTTAACCCATTTCGCCACTATTTTCAAATCATATACGAAAGGATTGATTATGGTCACTTCAAATGCGCGTTGTTTAAGCTCTCTAAAGCTACAGTATTTTTTAGTTTTCGATCTTTTTCATTTACCACCAACCTACTTAGGTTTACCATCTGCATCAACCAACAATTCTTCATCGTAGTAAAATATAATTGGAACCGTTGACATTATCTATATAAAAAAAATAAAACGCTGAAATCTAAATCTTGATTTGTGAAAAAACCCTAAACTAAAATTTTCAAAATTAATACTTTGGTTTTCAAAGAAGATAATGTTTTCTTAGATAATATTCAACCAAAAGCAAGGGGGATTATGTTTTTTTAGACAAATTTTGAAGAGTTTTTTTTGTGGGGGGGGGTGTGGGGGGGGGGGGGGAGGGGTGGAGGGGTAATGTGGGTTTTGGTAAGATGGAGAAGAAAAGGGGCTGGCCTTTTATTTCAGCCCCAAAATTGTATTTACGCATTTCATAAATACAATTTATACACTTGCGCATTTATGGAATGTGCATGTTTATTTAAAAAATAATAATGCATGCGCATTCCATACATGCGCAAGTTAATTTTTTTTATATATATAGCTTGCGGATTAGAGGTAGAGTCATGACGCAACGGTTAGGTCACTCGCATGATGATCTGGGCGTCCAGGTTCGAGTCCCGAAAACAACCTCTTCGCGATGCAAAGGAAAGGCTACGTACATTATCGATCTCCGCAGAGTCCGCTATCGCGTAGGAGCCTCGTACACTGGGTTCCACATTTTTTTTATATAGCTTGCGGATTCTAGAGGTGGAGCCTTGGCGCAACGGTTATGTCATCAACATGATGATCTGGGCGTCCAGGTTCGAGTCCCGGAAACAGTCTCTTCGCGATGCGAGGGAAATGCTGCGTACATTATCGACCTCACCAAAGCCTGCTATCGTGCACCTTTATAGCTTGTGGATTCTATATATGCGCAAACTACATAAAATGATGCATATTTCTTCAATTAGTTTTCTATGAGGTCTTTTCTTACACTAGGTTTTTTTAATAAGCCTATATTAAAAATTAGTCCATCTAGGTAAGCATATTTTGACAGCGGGATTTCGGTTTCCCTGAAAGGCCGTAAGATCATTTAATATAACGGGAATGACTACATTCTTAATTTGCATGTCAATTTGAACTATTAGATTGTATTAAATATAAGATTAAAAAAATGAAGCTAAATAACATAGGATTGTTAAGATCAGAGAGTGAAAATTATCATGTCATAAATAGTTCCATTTTTTGCATTAGATTCAACTAATTCTGTGGGTTGAAATGAGATGCAATGGAGGTATCCAAAATAGGAGGCATGGCCGAACATATTTAAAACAAGAAACAACAGTACGCAAACATAGGGTACAATGACAACAAAAATACAATATAAAAATTATATGAATGAGTTCATTCGACATATAGTTCTCTATCTTGATAAAATGTGTAAGAGACGAAGAAGCTAGAAGCTAGCTAACGAACAGGTTCAAGTGAGGAGGGAACATTTAACATTAGCGGAACATCAAAAGCCAATGTTATCATTAAAAACAGGGATCAAGGAAAAAAGACATTAAATTGAAAATGGTATTGGAGATGCCCTTAGAAATTAAAATGGCAGATTCACGCAGCTAGAACCACATTTATGATAATTCTTCCATCAATAGTTGTATATACGATGCTGACTGCAACAATGAATAAACTGTAGTTCATCATCAACATAACAAAGATTAGTTCATGAAAGGGACTTTGTAGGTAAGGTCTCTTCTACTAACGTTACTAGAAAAAAAAAAGTTCTTCCTCCATAACTGTATATAAATCAAGTCTCTGCTCTTCATATTTGGTTGTTATTCACACTCCTATCAACACTTCACGCATCATCTAAGAGAAAATGGAGTCTGCACTGCACTATTTTTTGTTAATTGTACTAAACTACAAAAGATAACAACTTTACCTCTGAATTCCAGCTTTAGCTAGTTAAATCATGGGTACTTCTATCCAAAGTATCAAAATACAGATAGCTGCCTGTGCAGACTCATATAGCTGATCATTAAATTTAGATCTTTCAAATGCAACGACTTTGCATAAAAAACGTCATATTGACAAACCATTATTAGAAATATCAAATCACAAATTTTATGATATTTCTAATAACACGCATTGCATAAAAATAAAAAAGTAATCAATTTTTTTCTTTATAAACTTGCCTTTTATAAATAATGCTCTGAAGGATGGTATCCCCCTCATCGTGGTTGACTTGACGTTTCAAGTCGGAAGGGTCGAGGGGGCAAGTTCCAGCATCAGAAAAGTACTATATGATATTTAGTGAACTGACACTAATTACGGTGTGATTTAGAAACGCAACATCGAGATGACAACATTTAGAAATTTGAAAATAAACTGCATCAAAATGATTAAATTAAAAATGCATTGTAATTATGTAATTAAAACTGTATCCATTTGATGCTATTTTTATTGCATCTCCCGGAATGATGCAGTTTTAACCTCATCTGTCAAAGGCAGCTAAATGCATACGGATAATGCGGTTAAACTGCATATGTCTGAAGCAATTAAAATTGACGTAGTTCTAACTACATCTCTTAAAGGCGGCCAAAACTGCACTAGAATGAAGCAGTGATGCAATTTAAACTGCATTTGCTCGAGCAATAAAAATTGCATCAGAATGATGCAATGATGCAGTTTTAACTACATCTCCCAGATTTAGGTACAGCTGCATCAAAATGGGTTAGTTCGAACTATTATTGTGAAATGCAATTAATCAATTATAACTGCCTTCGTCGACAAATACACTTATAATCTAACATTTCAGTCAACTATATTATTATTTTTACAACTTCTTCAAATAAAATTACAATCTTATTATTTGTAATGTCAAAAATAATGTTTCAAAATTAAAGATTTTCATATTATTAATTAGAATTCATTTTAGACAGTTAAAACTGAAGGAATTCCCATCAAAAAATTGTCTTGTCTTTGCTAAAGATATTTAAAACTTATAAATGCCTTTCTGAAAGGCAATTAACTCTAGTTTCAAAATATTTGATTTTTATGTATCCACTGCAGGGTTATTAAAACGGGATCTAAAACATAAATCACAAAGTTCAAATTTTAAATCACAACGGCACTTAAATCATGAATCATCGATTTGAAAGATCCATGTTTTAAGTTTTGCACACTTTGAAATCGATATGGATAATGTGAACTTCTATGTCTAAATATCAAACTCAATTTTCTTTCTTGCTTTTTTCCTTTTTTTCAATTGATAGGAAAACACTAGAATTGGAACTGTAGATCCAAACAAGCATATTGAATTTATCATTATGAACCAAATGATTTTCCTCATTTGCGATTTTAACTAGGTTAGAATCAGAATGTAAATCAAATCGTAAAGGAAGAGATTTGATTTGAAACAGGAATTATATCATATGATTTTAAGATTTTTGACAACAATGGATCACCATGCATATCATTAGATATCTTACAAAAATATGCGATTTAACGGCAAAAACAATTCTCAAATCCGACTTTCCTATATAAAAATGTTACATTTCAAAAATTGCAGAATAAACGAGTTCAAATGAATGGGGCTAACATTATTGCGAGGCATATCTAGAAATATTGTTCAGGAGAGCCAAAAGAAAATAAAATTGAGAAAGTATCATACAAGAATAAACACAAACCACTGTTAAGAAGTTTAACTTAACATATATTAGGCCTTGACGTATTTTTATTTTTTTTAAAGTAATTTACCATAACCTCATTTATCAAACTACAAAGCATCTTTTCTAATTTATACTATCGAAATCATTCAACTATTTGCTGCTCATTCAGTTGCGATGTATATTCCTCACCAGCTTTATTTTTGAAAACGGCAGTTCAACCTTTGTTACTGATACAGGTAATATCAATGCCAAAGCCAAAAGCTTGTAAAATTTTGATACGCAGTATCTTCTAATCTCAACCATAAGTCGAGTAAATTCATATGCATGTGTAATGAAAGCTTCAATGAAGACAGTTTTTCTCCATTTGATATCTTACAAAAATACTTCATCACTAACACATAAATGTTGTAAGCTAATTATTTAATCAGAAACCAATTTTACTAGTAATTACATAGATCAGTGTATTATGATTACTTATATAAAGGAGCGACTACTGAGAAACAAACGAACTTACAATTTGTGACACGATGGATTTCAACCGTGAAGTCTACATCAGATCTCAAACAAAAATAAAAACACAAGGAAATTCAACATCTAAGATATTGTGTCTTTATATGTCTCATTTGATTTTCCCTTCATACAATCAAATGATTGCGCATAAAACACCAAGTAAAAGACCAGGGTTTCAAATATTTTAATAGTAGGTCAAATAAAAACAAAGGGTATTAAGTAACTTACCATATAGAATGGTGCAAAATTGAATGGGGGACGCGGCCCCTACCACCTTGTGTGGCAGAGACCTAATTTACACAATTTATCACGAGAGGATCTGCTTTACATTTTGATTAGCAATCAAGAATCCAAAATGGATTTTATGTGCATAAAAAGGATTGGACTATTTATACTGTTTACCATCCAAGTCTAATTTGTTGGACAGAGAACAATATGCCTAGGAAAGGAAGAGGATTATATTACTATACCAAGTCATGAGGAAACAATGAATATAAATCATGCATTTCTCAGCACATACCGGTTCCCTCCTAATGTCTTGACTAAAACATGTATGGTGATAAAGTTATAGTTGTGGTTTCCGTTACCTGCTGCCACAGTTTACATGCTATCCTTCATATTTGGCCACAATGCACTCTAAATCATGCAGAAATATTGAATATAAATGTTTGCCTTCATAAAATCCATAGCTTGAACCAACATTTAATTTCAAGAATGCTAAATTGATCAAAACTAACATTTATCCCAAAAGATACGGTGCAATAATTTAATCAACCTGTCAGGGAATGGAATTATTGCTTAAAGCATTGTTAATTTACCAAACTTCTCGGTTATTACGCTAGAGATACACTTTTATCTTTCATTATATAGCTACATTCTCCCGAGGTGGAAGAAATGTCATATCTCTACTATTAACATAATGACTTGATTGTATAGAATCCCCTGATGTTCATCGATTCAAGTTTCGTCAAAGTTACATAAATACCCTTTTGATTTTTCATATTCTATGTGTGTGCACAAACCATATGCAACATACACTAGTATTTAGCAAATCAAATTTCCTTGTTACATACACACTACAGATCTATTTGTGGAATTTCACTGAAATAGCATAAGTGTCAATGTTAGAGAATAGGCCGTAGACAGTAGACTTCATACTCCATACTAATTTCCATGGTGAAGAACTATACCTACCCATTCCAGTAAAATTCTTTCAATAACTTCAAATTTTGCCTCTTCTAGACCAAAAGAACATAAACTCAATATAGATATCAATATGAAATTGACTTTATACAGCACAATCTCAATATAGATATCAATTTCCCTATATACCATGCAATCTCAATATATAATAGTCAAACTATACAGCCTTTAGCCTTAGCTAATGCAGTTGAACTATGCAAAGAACAAACTTTGATAGTATATATCTGCGTATCATGAAAGCTGTAAACATTCCTATTTTATTTGATAGTTCATTGCATTTAGAAATCGTTATCCAGCCTTTTGACCAGACAATATGCGGATAGAATGGACATGATGAACTTGAAAGTTATCAAGGCAGGCAGCCTGAAGAGATAGCCTCAGAGTTCAGAAACCAAGTACAGCCGAGAGTTCACAAGACTTACTTTGAGGGGCAAGTGCTGCGATCGAATTTGCCGTAGTCTTCGAACAGACTTAAACGATTAAATCGAATGAGTGAACGACAGAGAAATGACCCAAAGACTTTGAAAATATTATAAAAAGGCAAGAAAAAAGAATTATATAAAATGAATAAAAAGTTGAAAATTTGAAAGTAAAAGTTTTTGGAGGAGCCGAATCAGAGCAAACCCACAAAATCCTCAGGTCTGACTCGAAGCAGGATAGCCTTGGAAAAACTCCAAGCACGAGCCTAAGCTATCTATGTAGAAACCCCAAGTGCGACTCGAAGTTGGTTTTGGTACTGACCCATGAAAACCCGAATCAGACACACTGAAATCTCGGGTCTAACTCCAAGCAAACGAATCGGGGTCCGACACACAGAAATCTCGGGTCGGACACACAAAATTCTCTGGTCTAACGACAAGTAAACAAAGGAAAACTCAGAGTAAGAAAATCCCATAAAATCTTCAGGTCGAGCCCCAAGCAAACACTCAAATTTCTCAGGTCGGACTCAAAGTCAACGAAAATAGAGGCAAGTATGTGTCCACTCCAAAAATCCAAGACCCAAAATACACAAGAGTTGAATCAGTAAGACCCAACACCATGGATCGGTACCGATCCAAGAAATCTCCACCAGTGGGTCCCACCTTCTGCCTACACAACCTACTCACGCTAGAAGCCTATTTCAAGTGTCGTTTTGTTGATCCAATGCAATTCTCTATTGATCTGCATGAACTCTTGAATTAGCAACTCCGTTCTTCTACGACTTCGTCATTTGGACTCCGAAACAAGCTAATATTGGTGCAAACAACCATGAAATCACGAAGCTAACCATAAGACGAGTCAAAGCGAAGAGTTCAAGATGATCAGATTGTCAATCTTACGGAGTCGTACCGACCCATACCTATGGAGTCGTACCGATCTATATAAATTGATGAGGCGCCGTCATACTTTTTTGGAGAATCGGTCTACGACGTGGAAAACAAGATGGAGATCCTCTGTACGAGATTTTAGACTCCTACTTCTACAAATAAAAGGGTGTGACTCATTCTTTGGATCTTTTGGTTATTGTACTTCTTGCTCTTATTTTTTTAACCACCATCGGAGTTATACCGACTCATAGTCGGAGTTGTACCGATACGTAAGAACTTCTGCCTTCAACTCAGAATATAAACAATCAAATCATTAAGTGGACGTAGACCTTGATTTGTCAAACCACTATAAATTGTTGTGTGTTCTTTCTTACTCGTTTTTCATTTATTTCTTCACTTTTTATTCTCTACTTATTCTTCTTGGTGTTTATGTCATTCTTGATTCAAACATTTTGTGCTTTCACTAAGAGAGATATTCTCAGGCTACTTGGATCCATCATCTACTATTGGATTTCTTAATTCCGAGAGATAGATCTAATTCTCCTATCTTATCATTCAGCTATTCATATTTCCAAAAATCTATGAGAAGTTATTTGCAATGACCCCAATAAGAAGAGACCGTTCTACCAATTCCAAAGCTACTACTGAACCCGAGAACCGAAACGCTCAGCATGTGGATGATGCTGCTCAACAAGAGCAACCGAAGATCCAAAATCTAGCTAAAGTCGTGACCAAAATGGAGATGGATCGAATGATAAAGAAGATGAATCATAGATTCCAGACTAATCATAATGAAATGAATCGCCAGATGCAGGAAAGCTTAAGACTGCTGAATTAATTGACACAAAACGGTCGTAGGAGAAGCATGAGAGATTCCAGTTCAAAGTCAGCAAGTTCATCATCATCCGAGCATAGACAAAGGGACGGGAAGTAGAAGAGAACTCAAAACGCTGTTGGAACTTCACAACATAGAAGAAGAAAAACCTCGGACGCAAGTTTGTGGATCGGTACCGACCCAACCAATGTTGGGCCCAGGGCTCATCATATGGAAGGTAGCGTATATTTGACTTGGACGCGCTGCTGATGATCAGAATCTGAAAAATCGTGTTGCTACTGATGATACAACTCATAAGAATCAAACAGTGGGGACTGCTGGACGAATGAATCCCCCGGAGGGAGGAAGCTAGATATTGAGAGCCAAACTGAAAGCGTTCGTCGGACCAAACACTTGGAGCGGATCCTGATTACTGCCGTTCAGTCGAACATGTGGACCCAGAGTACCTAGAAGATATGGTCAATAGACTAGTAAGTGAGAATCCCTTCAGAAGCAATGATGAGTGGGGTACCTCTCCTACTCGAGATCCATTTATAGAAAACATCCTACACGAGAGATATCCTTGAAGGTTTGCAACGCCGACTATGACATTGTATGGAGGAACAACGGATCCTATGCAACATTTGATGAGATACGAGTGGCATATGAATTTTGCCAGAGCTTTCGATGCTGTGAAATGCCATTGTTTTTAAATTTCCTAGAAGAGTAGCTACGATTTGGTTCGCTCAACTTCTGCCGAGGTCTATATCATCTTTCGCCGAGTTGTCGAAGAAGTTTATAGAACAATTTCGTTTACATACTTCACGTCCAAAACATGCCATGTCTTCGTCAAACCTCTTCTAAGCTGATGTAGAGTCGTTGAATGATTTCTTGAATCGGTTCCACAGAGCTGTGACAGAAGTTACAGATCCTAAAGATGACATAGCGCTGATGGTGCTGATTAGGGAGATTTATCCTGATATGGATTTCGAAGAATGGTTGGAAAGAAAACCCCCACCGACGATGGATGCTTTCCATAGAAAGGCCAACGAGTACTTACGCTTGGAAGAAGCGTGTAATCGTCCCTGGAGAAATGGCACATGGATTTCGGTTGAAGTGGTACAAAGCAATATCGTTGTGAACTAGGCCCGAGGAAACTCTACGAACACATTAGTTGAAGTCGGGTATTCTAATAATCAGAGGAAAAAGAATCAAGCTCCAAGCGGCTAACGCAACGATAACAACGAGTGTTCGAGAAACTTGAGATCAGAAAATATGCACCTCTGAACGATACGTTGAAAACATGCACATTGCCACACAAGGAATGGAGCAGTACAAGAAGCCGTCTCGGAGAGAGGCGACTGGTGAACAGAAGTGCTCAAGAAAATACCGTCGTTTCCATGAAACTCACAGACATAACACTAATGAGTTTCGACATTTGAAAAGTCTGATTGAGAAGCTGGTAAGGAATAATAAGCTCCAGTAATACCTTAAGGAACTGTCAAACGGTAGGAAAACCGCAAAAACTCCAGAGTCTACCTGCTCTAGGAGAATTGCCCGAATCTAGCAGTCAGAGGCCAAGATGAGATGATGAAAGCTTGGTCATCAACTAACCGATCATCCATAGATAAAACAACAGCTTATGACAATGTTGCCCCATTCTTCATTATGTAATATCCTTAGGCAAATAAGCTTCCCAGTAACACTAAGGGAACTGTAAACAGGCAAGACTTGTCATTTCTTCTACTCATTAATAAAAGTTGCTTCTTGAGTCGATGGAACAATGCTCTTGCCAGTAACTTTCATGCACCACATAGTAAGCCGCATGATACTTCTTGAATCGATAGAACCGCCAAGTCGACAGTTACATTCGATCCATAATCTTCTGAAAACCGGTGTTGCTCCTGCAACATCGGAAAGGTCTCAACCGCCGGTTCGACGGTCACATTCGATCTCTAACCTTTTGAGAACCGATATTGCTCCGGCAACATCGGTAAATTCCGAACTGTCGGATCAACGATCACATTCGATCCCAACCTTTTAAAAACCGATGTTGCTCCTACAACATCGGAAAGGTCCGAACCATCGGGTTGACGATCACATTTAATCTCCAACCTTCTGAGAACCGGTGTTGCTCCGACAGCGTTGGGAAGGTCCAAACCGCTGGATCGACGATCATATTCGATCCCTAGCCTTCTGAGAACTGGCGTTGCTTCGATAACATTGGGAAGGTCCAAGACAGAACTTGTCATTCCCGTGTTTTATAGAATAAAACAGCTTTTCGAGTCAAAGACTGTTTTTCCATTACTTAAGAGTTATGACTTGACCGACTCGAATGAATCTGCATTTGTACAGTGCAGGTATGCAGGTACCTGGAGATATGTGTCAATCAAACTTCTACGGTCCATGATCGAACCTTCGAAGTTCTTCTCAGTATTCGAAGATTGATACCAGCCAATTCTTATCCTCGAATTGAGGACATGACTATATACTAAAAATGGACGTGACAAGACCGTCCATCAGCCAACTCTTTCCCTTGATATGTGGGCATGAGTATAAACCCTACAGCGGATGCGACCTGACCGTCCATACACTAACTCTCGCCCTTGATGTGAAGGCATGAGTATAAACCAAAACGAACGTGATACGACAATTCAGTCTCTCGACTCTTGTCCTTGAATTGAGACGGAAGGATAAACTGAAACAGACGTGATAAGACCTTCCAATCCTTGACATTTTGCCCGGAGTAGGCAAACAAAAGATCCATACCCGGCGTAAGGTGGAGTCTTACCTATGAACTTTGAACCGACGCCTGGAGTTAGGGGCGATTAGAAATAAACATCCTGCATGAGGATGTACGAACTACGTTCTTAAGTAGTCAACTTAAACTAGCACCCAGAGCTTGGCGCAATCGAAAATCATTACCCCGGAAAGGGGTACCTGAGCTGCTATTCTAAGTGGTTAATCTCGATCGACGTTCGAAGTCAGGTGTGATTGCACTCAGAATCCCAGAGAGGAAAATGAAAAGACCGTCTCACCAGCTAAGTTGTCCGGTTCCGGAGATACGCAGCTCATGATCTTGGTTCTAATGGAAGTATTATTAGCTCCGAACATCGACCAGATGGATGTCGATTGGATCACGAAAGCGAAACAAGAAAGAGAGTCATGGACGACTTCAATAAAAGACTACTTGTAGAGAGAAATCCTTCCAGACATAAGGAACGAGCGACGAAAGCTCCTTCGTCAAGCTTTGAGATAAATCATGCAGGAAGGAGTACCTTACAGGAAGGGTTTCTATGTCCTTATGCTTCGGTGTGTCGCTCACGACGTGGCCAAGCGAGTTCTAAAAGAAGTTCATGAAGGAGCCTGTGACGACTACACCAGGAGGCAAACCCTAACAGAGAAAATTCTCGGTTACAGGTACTTCTGGCCAACTGCCAACCGAGATGCAGCTTATTACACCCGAAAGTGTTACAAGTGCTAGAGATTTGGTAAAATTCCAAGAGCTTTGCCAACAGAGATTACTTAAATGTCAGTCATTGGCCGTTTACAGTTTGAGAAATTGATATCATCGGTGTATTGCCAATATCTAAAGGTGGCGAAGTACGCCATCATTGTAGTTGATTATTTTACCAAATAGGCTGAGGCAAAGCCATCAGTCATGATCACCACAAAGAAAGTAATCAAATTTGTTGTCCGGAATATCATCTGTCGTTTTGGAGTTCCGCAAGCAATCGTTACCGATAACATGACCCAATTCGACAGTACAAAATTCAAAAATTTATACCATCGACATGGCATAGAGGAGATTTGTTGCGATGACACACCCCAGACGAATGGACATGTTGAAGTTATAAACAAAATTATCAAGTCCATTCTTAAGAGGCGATTGGAAAAGGCCAAGAGAAAGTGGATCGATGAACTTCCATTAGTACTATGGGCTTATCGAACATCCCATAAGTCAGCAACTGGCCACTCTCCATTCGTCCTAGCCAACAGATCAGAGGTTATGACTCCAGTTGAACTGAAAGTATCTTCTCATCGAATAACTCACCACAATCCGCGGACTAATAAACAACTCCTGCTGGAGTCTCTTGATATGATCGATGAAAAACATGACGAAACTGAGTTGAGGGCAGCTGCACACTGACATCAAGTCATCCGATATTACAACGCTAAGGTCAGGAATCAGATCTTTGAAGTTGGCAACATGGTGCTCAAACGAACCTTCCCAGGCTCTGGAAACTTGGGCCCGAATTGGGAAGGTCCATACCTATTAGAGCAAAAGCTTGAAGATGGAACTTTTAGGCTTGCTATGATTGACGGAATTTCACTCCCGAGAGCGTGGAATAGTGAACACTTGCGATGCTATTTCACTTAGAAATAAATTTATGCATGATTGATTAAAGCAATTGCGGGTGTGCAGGTACTCCGTTAGGTGCTGACCAAACGTATACGGTCCATGATCAGACCCTTGAAGTTTAACCTTCCTTGGCGTCCGGAGATAGATGCCAGTCAACTCTTTCAGCCCTCGACATGGGGCAAATCAAAGTGGACGTGGCATGACCGTCCACTCATTTTCTCGTGCCCGGAGTTTGGCAGAGCGTTAATGTCTTGCTCGCAGGATGGCAAGACTGAAGATCCTTGCTCGAAGTAGGCGAGGTAAAAGATCCACGCCCAATGAAAGGCAGGATCTTACCTATAAGCTTCGATCGATGCCCCAAGTCCGGCGCGATCGAATGTTACTACCATAGAAAAGGATACTTAAACCTCGGTTTTAAGTGGTTTGCCCTGACCATTGCCCAAAAGTCGGCATGATCGAAACACGCATCCTGGAGAAGGATGTCCGATTTGCTGTTCAAAGCAATTTACTTCAATCGACTGCCGAAGGCAGGTGTGATTGCATTTAATGTTCCTCCAAAAGAAATGCTTGAATCACCTTTCCAGGCGATCGAAGTTCGACCGTGTTCCAGAATTAGATATGGTTACATGTAAATGTCCAGAAATTGGTGCTTCAACGATTGCTTTACGATGAAAGGCCGACAAAACATAGGACGGGCCAATGACTTAGTCCGACAATAATCATGAAAAGAATTGGATCGCAAGTGCATTGAATGGAAATCACATTTCTTAAATATCCAGACAAATTCACACAAAGATTGGACGAAACAAAAGTCTTTGTTATTCACATTCGAAATATAACTTGAAAAGAAAAGTACGTTTTATTTACACCTAAGTTGAAAACCAAAGCGGGGGCCAAACCCGCATAACGTCGGCCTAAAACAAAAACAGACTCCTACAACGGTAAACCAATAGCGAGTCTAGCTACACAAAATAAACAACAACAATGAAGATGATGACATACATATGCCTACATGAGTACGTGCATATGATCGAGAGCTTCTACAAAGGAGTGCACATGTATACTTGTACGTAATCATATTTGACACCTAACGACTAGAGTCAAAGAAAAGATGACTCATACATGGAAAATCCATAAGAGAAACTAGTTCAGAACTGCTTAGCTCAGAATAATAGATCAAGAGAGAGCTCTCCAAATTTATAACACTGGATGCTGGTCAAGCGTCGCGACGAATAGCTACGGACATAACTCTTTACAAGAGCGATCCAAAAGAAGGATAACGACCATTCAAAACATATAGTGGAATCCTTTATTGCAATCCTGACTTGTTTCGATTCAAAACACATCATGTTTGAAACAAGAGGTACTTTGGAGGGCAAATGTTATCCAGCCTTTTGACCTGGCAATATGTCGATAGAATGGACATGATGAATTTGGGAGTTATCATGGAAGGCAGCTCGGAGAGATAGCCCGAGAGCCCAGAAACAAAGTACAATCGAGAGTTCACAATGCGTACTTTGAGGGGCAAGTGTTACGATCGAATTTGCTGTAGTCTTTGAACAGACTTAAACGATCTAATCGGATAAGCGAACGACGGAGAAATGACCCAAGCATTTAAGGAATATCATAAAAATGCAAGAAAAAAGAAATATAAAAAATGAACGAAAAAGGTAAAAAATTTGGGAGTTCAAGTTTTTGAAGGAGCCGATTTGGAGCAAACTCACAAAATCATCAGGTCTGATTCGAAATAGGATAGCCTTGGAAAAACTCGACCCGAAGCAATCCACGTAGAAACCTCAAGCGTGACCCGAAGTTGGCTCGGTACCGGCCATGAAAATTCAGATCGGATACACAAAAATCTCGGGTATGACTCCAAACAAGCGAATTCAGGTCGAACACACAGAAGTCTCGGGTCTGCTCGGATCTGACTTCAAACAAACAAAGGAAAACTCAAAGCATGAAAATCTTAGAAAGTCTCCAGGTCGAGCCCCAAGCAAACACTCAAATTTCTCAGGTCGGACTCTAAATCAATGAAGATAGAGGCAAGTATGTGTCCACTCCAAAAATCCAAGATCCCAAAATGCATAAGTGTTGGATCGGTACCGAACCATTACCATGAGTCGGTATCGATCCAGGGAATCTCCACCGGTGGGTCCCATCTTCTGCCTACACAACCTACCCGACGCTAGAAGCATATTCCAAGTGTTGTTTTATTGATCCAATGTAATTCTCTATCAATCTACACGAACTCTTGAATCAGCAATTCTGTTCTTCCACGACTACGTCATTTGGACTCCTAAATAAGCTAATATTGGTGCAAACAACTATGGAATCACGAAACTAACCGCAAAACGGGTTAAAACGAAGAGTTGAAAATGACCAGATTGGTAATCTTATAGAGTCGTACCGATCCATACAACTTGATGAGGTAGCATTTACTTTTTTGGAGAATCAATCCACGGTGTGGAAAATGAGACGGAGATCTTCTTGACGAGATTTTAGGCTCCTACCTCTATAAATATGAGGGTATGTCCCATTTTTGGGATCTTTTGGCTATTGTACTTCTTACTCTTATTTTCTTGTAATCAACGTTGAAGTTGTACCGACCTGTAGTTGGAGTTGTACCGATCCGTAAGAACTTCTGCCTCCAGGTCGGAATATAAGCAATCAAATCATTAAGTGGACGTAGACTTTGATTTGCCGAACCACTATAAATTGTTGTGTGCTTTTCCTTACTCATTTTTCATTTATTTCTTCACCTTTTATTTTCTACTTATTCTTCTAGATGTTTGTGCCATTTTTGGTTCAAACAGAAACAAAGTTTCTCTATGGTTTTCTACTGTATTGACACAAAAATCAACATTTAACTCCAATGTCAAAAGTTACCCTTAAAAGCAAACTTGTGCGGGAAGCTGTCTAACAAGTCATTACTCATCAACTTATCACATACTAGGTGATGCTAGACTCTGCATATCTCTGCACTTCAAAGCCCCACGTCCATGTTTGGCCTGCTCTATGACAGTTATCCTATACTGATCCGAAATAATTATGCCCTCTTTTGCAATTTCACTCACCTATCTCAGTTGATGACCTTATAGTATATTGATATCATCATGCCAATGTAGCAAACAATATTGACGGTGGTAGGCCTGGTAACACTCGTAGCAACTCAAGTAGGTAGACGTACACCTTAAAAGCTCGTTCATAAAGAGACAGTGTCTAATGTCTTTTATACCTGGCATATATCAACTTATGCGCACTAGGCAACTAGGACTTTACATCCAACAATAACTGACAAATGAAACCAATCACCAAGTGATCACCAACAACTAATAATCCTATCTACCACGCAGACAAATAATACGTGATTCAAAATTTTAGTACCTTTTCCGAATAGATGCAAGGGATGCAAGGACCGGATGGTGTGCACTGAAACGAGATGTTTCCTTTCGTCTCCTTAAATTCAAGCAGCAGTCGACCCCTTTCACTGCCGCCGGAAGCTACGGCGGAGGCGTAGTTTTGGTCCGAAGCTGACGCTAGTGATGTCGTGTGAGAGAGTAAGAAAAGCAGGATTATTGGTGGTAAAAATGAATTCATGGTTTCGATTTTGATGGCTCTTGGAAGATCTCTTCTGCTCTGGGTTAAATTCCTTTTTTTGGGAATTTTCTATGCAACCCCTCGAATATTTTGGAGCGGTCCCAAAAAGGCAAAAAATAAAAATAAAATGTTGTTTTCGATCATATTTTTTTTTTTTTTTTTTTTTTTTGCTTGGAAAGTTCTGACCAGGCTTACACTCCCAATTTTAATGTCTAAAATTCATCTCTCTTTAGAGTAATTTTTTAAATTTCCATCTTTCTAGCTGACTATTACATTTTTCTCACACTAAGTAACCATCCAAATTTTAAAGCTTCATTTCGAATAATATAATTATTCAAAAAGCAGTTCTCAAAAACCTAAATCCATATAGAACGCATCTAACATATTAAATGCGGTCGAGATTTATGTGGACGATAAATTAGAAAATTTATCAAGAACTACTAGCTCAAATGGTAAAATATCTAGATAGTGGCTCTAGAGGTCTTGTGTTCGATCCCCTACGTTATCAAAAATGAGTGCTCTGATTTAAATTAAATATCACTTTTGTTGTCAAAAAAATATAGAAAATCTAAGTAGAAGAGCACCGCAAAGTAAAAATCTTTTTTTAAAAAATTGGAACTATAGCAATGGAAAGCCCTTGCAAATTCGTATATAAAGACAAAGCTTACAATAAAATTATTGTAGATAAAGAATATTGCATCATACAAAGTAGTACAAAGTGAAAATCAAAATGAGAGTACAAAACCAGAAAAAGAGCAGATAAAATATATTTTCTAGGTCTTTTTTTTTAGAATAAGTGTGCTACTTTATTCAAGCATAATACTCATTTTGATGTCTTTTAGGTTCAAATCCATGACCTAGAACCTCAACCTAAAGGCCATACAACTAGTCACTTAAGATAATGGTCTTTGACTTATTCTCTGCGATTTTTATTTACTATTAAGTTAAAGTTCAATTGATTGCAAGTTTGAATAATGATATTTGACCACAATTGTATTATAGAAAATAATATTAGCTTTAAATATATACTGTATAAATAGAAAGACATGAGAATGGTAAAAAATCGTTAAGCAAAACTTTTCCAACCAAATATTTGACTGAACAAAAAAAAATTATCGGGCAAATGTTCAACATGTTTTATGTGTTGGAAATATGAATATATACTAGGTAGATATTTTCCGTTCAAACATTAGATCCAAAAAAATAGAGGAATAAATTGGAAACATGAATCCTACAATATAAAGCTTAAAAATATCAAACAAAAAATATGGGTATATTTACCATGAGAATATTAATTGATATTAGTTTTGCGGCTAAATGTTAAAAGACAGATGATATATTGATATTAGCTATTAATTATTGAATCGAAATTATGTTAAAAATTTAACAAAACAAATATTTACCATATAAATATTAGATAGTATTTTTCTACAAATAGGTCATAAAAATCAAATGATGTACTAAAATATTAATATTCACAAAATATTTGCTTTGTTAAAAACTTTACATATCAAAATTTTAATCATGTCAACGCTAGGAAAATATTTTTCGTTCAAGTACGAGTCATAAATTTGTTTAAACATTTAATAGGTTCAACCAGGAAAATAATTAGCAAGCAAAAATCGTCAAGACGGGCAATTTGATTTATAGTTTGTAGGG
Organism: Allium cepa; assembly: GCA_030765085.1. Taxonomy (NCBI): domain Eukaryota; kingdom Viridiplantae; phylum Streptophyta; class Magnoliopsida; order Asparagales; family Amaryllidaceae; genus Allium; species Allium cepa. The sequence goes on from CM060940.1 coordinate 329,031,320, forward strand.
GTTTGGACACTCTGAATTTCTGAAATAATTTATAATTGGAGAAAATTGTGTATTAATACGAGTGGGATTGGGAAAAGAATTAGATTTCATGATGGCTAGAGTCAAGATAAACTCGTATTTATTGCCAGTATTCCGATTTTTGGGTCTAAAGCAGTTTTGGACCCAAAAATACCCGATTCAATCAATATATCCAACCCATAAATATTATATGTAAAAATTAGTTTCTTAACTAGCCTTAATGTAATGGAAATATCAAAATTTCCAAAAAGGTATTTTTGGTCAAAATTTTATTTAATTACCCCTTTAAGTTCAACGACCATTGATAATTAATTAACATTAACTATATTAAATTTATGGATTGTTACTGTACTTGATTTTTTTGCAAAAGTATAAATGAGCTCATTTTTTAAAGCCCAACAGAGAAAGCAAGTACAACACAGCTCAACATGCATTATTTCCAGCCCATAGACGTGCTCTCCTTCAACATCTCAACCGCATGGACCTAGTCGCCCCGCTTCCTACATAACTAGTGGCGTTAAGCTTTAGAATATGAACTCGAGTTCTTATGCAAAGAGTCAAGAAAGTCTTGTGTTGGTTGGACAAATGAATTATCTCTTGGGCACGCAATAAAATGGGCAAATATGCAAATAGATTTATGCAAGTCCTTGATCATAATATCCTGATTTGAATTTGACCTAAGCGGCTATTAAAGTCTCAAATCAAATTCTTTATTTATGTCTTGGGTATAAATGAAAATGAGAAAGAAGAGAAACTAGGAATTCACTTTCTCTTAAAAGGGGGTATATGCCTATTTATAGAAAAATTACATCATTGGTTATTTGACACATGACATGTGTCTACTTTGGATGGCTAAGATCATCCTGCTAGTTGCTGACGTAGCATGCTATAGATTTTACACGTGGCATAGTTTGCTTTCACTTTTTCATGTTGACGTGGCAGGGATACACAAATAAGACGCTGACATGTGGTCAATTTGGATAGTTCCACAATCATTTTCAAATAGTTATAATACAGTTTTAGGTATGCGATAACTCTTTGGAACTTAGACATACGATAGCTAATTGGCATTAGTTGTGCGATAGCTCATGCTGTTTATAAGCACGATAGTTCATTCTTCTTTAAAAGTGCGATAAATTCATCTTATACTTGTGATAGCCTTTCTTCATGCATACAATAGCCTCAGTTTTACTCTTGTGATAACTCTTTTCTATGCATACAATAGCTCCATCTTTACTCTTGCGATAACTCTATCTTATATTTACGATAGTTCTATCTTATACTTGTGATGGTCTTTCTTTATGCATACTGTAACATCCGGTTCTGAAGTTAAATAAAATAAATATATTGAAATAAATTTCGAAAATTTATTTGGATATTTAAATTAGAAATTCAAATATTTGAATATAAAAATTTGAAATTGAGATTTAATTTGAGTTTAAATCCGCAATTCTAGTGGAGTATGCAGGGGTTCGTAGCTCCCCAACCGAGGGTGAGGGTTCACGCCTTGGCAACTACACTTTAGCAGCTTGTAATTTACGAAGGCATATAATGATTGCTTAAAATGAGTTGAAAATCTCGAGTTTGAAAAGTACCTCAATGAGAGCCCAGATAAAACAAGGAGTCGATTGGGGCGAGTCTATCGAATTCCTTAGTTCTACCCTCCAAAGTAGAGTTTTTTTTTAAAATTTCAAAAAGTGTTTTATATGGATAAATAAAGGTAAAGAGTTATTTTGGATGTTTTATTGATTCAATTCTATAAATTTAATTTTTGGATTTATTTAATAATAAAGGAAGATTATTGATGTAAAATTCGAATTTGAAATTAGAAATTACGTTTCCAAAGATCCAAAAGTTGTTCGACGATTTATTTTAGTCAAATGAATTATATTTGTGGAAGTTTGCGTTTGGTTTGAAAATAAAACAATTATTTCATAATCGTTGAAAATTGAAGAGTAATGCTTTTCAAAAAGAAAAATCATTATAAAAGTAAAATAAATTTGAGTAAAATGCCTCGAATGAATTTTTGATCAGGCATAAAATATTATTAAATAGACGGTTCGAGTAATAATCGGTCAAGGGTTTAGAAATAATTTAAGTAAAGCTAATTCTTACTTTATCTTCGTTGGACCACATTCCTTTGACCCATTCACTCCCCTTTCCTCATCACGTGTCACATGTTTCCATATTCTTATCCGATTCAAAATCCAATCCTATTTCTTCTAGTTTTAACCCGTTTGCCCCAAATTAATTTTCTCATCTTATAACGCAAACGAAAAAAAATCAAAAAAAGAAAGGGTCGCGTTATTTTTCAACGATGTCAGGAAGGACATCACGACCATGAGGACATCAAGAGAGGAGGTACGATGGATTCTAATGGTCGTGCGCACGTTAGAAGGAAAGCGATGCGATTTTGACGATGGGAGGTAGGCGTGCGTAGGATGGAAGCAGCGACGTTGGTGGTTGGCTGTGTGTTGGCAACGTTAGGACATTGGCGGCGAGGTGAGCGATGCGAGCTGCATCGTAGGCGAAGTTGACGTGCATCGATTGAAGGAAGCAGTTGTGGAAAAGACGCATCGATGGAGGAAAGCATCGATTTAAGAATTGGGAGTGATGGTAGGAAGTTAACAAGAAATTGGTGTGCAATTTCAATCCTCTCTTTGATTTATTTTAGTTTACAGTGAATGATTTATAATGTGTAAAACCTTATCAAGATGATTTTATACCTTTCTTGCATATAAGAAGATCTAAAATCGAATTGCAGTAATTGAATTCTATAAAACATTAATTGAAATATTAGAAGTGAGTATAATTTAATCTCTTTTTATTTAAATTCAAACAAACAATTCATTTAATAAATTACATGGTTGAAGTGAGTATATTGATTTTTTGTTCATTGCAAAATTACATTAAGCATAATCTTAACAATTTTGAATATCATTCCATATACTATGCCCTATTTGATATTGATTGATTCACTTTGAATTTAATTAACTATTTCAAAATTTACAGTAAATATAATTTTATTTATCCATCTATGTTTATTTTGATTTATTGATTTCAACTTATTCAAATTGGATGATATGTTTGATTTATAATGGCTTGGCAGCCTTGATTATTGTTTCTAGATGGATGATGGTTATTATTTATCAACGATTATTTAAAGTTGGTGAATATGGTTGAATGATATGCTTTATATGTTGATAGTAATTATTTTGGATGATAGAAAAATTAAATTAAAATGAGCGATTTGAATTATCAATACCAAAAGTTGAACACGAAGGTTTAAATCTGGTATGGTGTTTTAAAAGAATTTTATTCTGAAATACATTTGAATTTTTTTTGAAAATAAGTTGAATTAAAATGACGAAGTCGATATGTATATGCTTGGATTTTTATTTAAAATGAATAATAATGTGAATTTCTCTTAAATTATAAAGGAATTTTAATTGTTTTATATGGATAAAATAATGTGTGTGTATTGATTTCAAAAGTACTAGAAGTGCAAATATTATTTGAAAGGCATTTTTCATTCATTGGAAGTTTCTTTTTATGTTCAAAAATTTTAAGTGATTTTAAAACTCATTTAAAAATCAAAATTTTGAGCTTTGAAACTTCCACAATTTTTAAAAATAACTTTGATCTATATTGATATTTTAAATATTAAAATTTGAAATTTTCAGAGATTTTTAGCCTATTTTGAATTTAAACTTTAAATGGGATATTTTCAAAGTATAAATATTTTAAAAATGAAAAATTGGGAAAAATTCAAGTGTATTGGTTTGGAAAATCCCCAAATCATATTTGTAATTATTTTGAGATAAAATTTGGATTTGTAAGGATTAGTTTGAGTTATTTGATTATATTTTGAATTCAAAATTGAAATAAAAGGGCTTAATATTTTTAAAGGATAAGAAAATAAATTAAATTCAAGTTTATGCTTTTGAAAATTATTAAGTATCTACTTGAAATAATTTGAGAGAAATTATGATTTTAAATTTTAAATTTGAATTATTTAATATTATTTTGAATTTGAACTAGGGTTAAAAGAAAAAATCCTAGTTTAATAATTAAAAATCCACTTTAATTGAAATAGTTTAATCTTATGTGAGTATATTATTTTTTTGATGATATTATACATGTTTTTTTTTTTTTTTTTTTTTTTTTGAACTGGTACTTTATATACAACAAATCATTGGGACAACATATCCCATGTCAAGTAAATGTTCGAAAGCAAGTTTCGAACTTGTGACATCCTGCACCAACGCCGAATCAATTAACCACTTGGACAAAGGTGCTTGTCGATATTATACATGTTCATTTAGTTTAAATCAATCATTTAGGTTATTTACTTGATTTTAGCCCAATTGTTAATATTCAATGTCGTGTTTGAATTATTATTGTTACAAATGATGTTATTATATGCAAGTTAAACCATATTGCACGAACACGACAAATCAAATGGGCTATATGATGGGTCTAAAACGATATTTCGAGAATGATTGTTTGGGATGACCAAAAATGATTTAAAAGTAATAAATTCAACATTTTACGAGTTCAGTATAGGATATTGACTACTAGACTGCTAGTATCCATCGCAGCAGACTGATTAGGGTCGTAACCTGTATCATGACGATCTTATCCCTCGTCACTTTGTCCACATAATCTTTTGTCAAGACATATAAAGCTATTGATGATAATGAAGATTATCTAAGACCTAGTGCAAATAAAGAGAAGTAGTGCCACAATTGTAGATATGATGTAGGTGATGCAGTGGACTACATCACCATCAAAATTTATCACACCTCCAAATACCTGAAAGGTATGGTTACAAAAGGATCGTGTGAAGTGCATATCACAACTGACCGAAAGTGTATAGGTGAAATAGATTGGGATGACTCTTCGAGGCAGATTAGTCTATGTAGATGGTAAATCCATAGATGAGATTTATCAGTGTGCAATCATCCTGAATTCATAAGACAGGAAGATGATTTAAGCCCTCTCATGAGTATCAGTAGAAATGTCATTCAACTCGTAAAATGTCTATTTTTGAATATTTATTTGAATTTATACAACATAAAGAAACTCATAAGTAAAATGATAGGATATGATATCCTAGTTGATTAGAGCTGTAACTGCGTGTGTTGTATTAAATAGCGTCATGACATGGGTGTTATAACTTATTTGTGAAAATGGGGATTTGGGAATTTGTTTGGTGTGTGTGTGTGTGATCTTGTGTATAACTTATATGCCCCATAGAACCCAGCATGAAACATTCAATTATATTCTATTGCACGATTATACTCACAACTAAATGTCTAGCATGACTCGAGGTTTTGTTCTATGGAAAATCCTCGAGTCAGACTGAGGTTGTTCTACAGGTTTGATATGAATGTATATGCTTTGTGGGATATGATATGGAGCTAGACCAAATGACGATGGTAAGTAATTACTTTGTTTATACTTATATTGAAATATCATTGTATTGGTGGATATGATGCGACGAGTCGTATATATGTGAGATGATGTATTCGATTTTTAAATGTGATAAAAGTCATCATTTTTATTCACTCTAATTCTATTAGTCAGGAAATTTTTATCTGTATCTCTAATACTATATTATTCAAGTCCACAAATCATGTACAATGCCTTGCGTCAAGATGAGATACGTGTTATTTCAGTTGTATTCGAGTATTGAAACATATTCGGTTGATCCAAAGTAGTGTATACGCATGAGAGAATGTTCCTTCCGTTCCCATTGATCCGAATTATTTAACGGTAAACTCCCTCTGGTATTTCGATCACTGGAACCGAGGCATCACATATACAATATCTCCATCTTTACTCTTGCGATAACTCTGTCTTATACTTGCAATAGTTTTTCTTTATACATATGATCGCTTTATCTTATGCTTGTGATAGCTCTATCTTATGCTTGGGATAGTCTTTCATTATGCATACAATAACTCCATATTACTATTGCGATAACTTTATGCTATACTTGCGATAATTCTATCTTATACTTGCGATAGCCTTTCTTTACACATGCAATAGCTCAATCTTTACTCTTATTACAATTATATTTTATACTTGCGATAGTTCTATCTTATACTTATGATTCCCTTTCTTTATACATACAATAGCTTCATTATTACTCTTGCAACAACTATATTTTGTGATAGCCATTCTTTATGCATACAGCAAATCCATCTTTACTCCTGCGATAACTTTATCTTATACTTTCAATAGTCTTTCTTTATGCATACAATAGCTTCGGCATTACTCTTTCTTTATAGCCTTTCTTTATGCATAAAATAACTCCATCTTTACTGTTGCAGTAGTTCTAACTTATACTTATGATAATACTTCTTTGTTTAAACATGTCACCACTAATTTAGATTAAAAAATTTGGGTACAACATTTGACAAAGTTAGAGGTATGCCCTAGTGGCATTTATGTAATTTGTTGCATACATCTAACTCGATAACCAATCTTGTTCAAAATAAAATGTGTGTTTTCTTTCTATTATACACTTAATATAATGTGTTATATTGATTATTTATTTCATTAAAAGTAAATTTAATATAGAAAATCCATAAATGATATGTTTTATGATAGTAGTTACAGTGTATTGTAATCATGAGTGATTTATCATAATAAAATAATCATACAATTTTAAATATTCCTAGGCAAGGTGTATCGAGACTAGATATTAATACATTCATCGAGACTGAAGTACGTAACGCTCTCCAAATATTAGGCAGTGTATTACTCATGACTGTCGGAAGCACCAAGATGTTACGTAATGATAGTTATTGGATAACTATGAAATGACTCTCTGGAGAGTTTTTTGTTGGTTAGTATAACTAAGGTCAAACATAAAATCTTGAAGTAATGATATTATACAGTTCCCTCGACTTGAGAATATCGTGGACCTTAAATATGGACACTATGGTTATATCGTGGCATACCATCCATCAAATGACTATAGTTGGGTCTTGGTTGAAGCACCAGAAGTGAAACACTGTTCAATAGAGAATTTGTCTTCTTGGTTGTACGTGATTTGTACCACGGTCAAATGTAGTTAACTCAACATCAAATTCTTTGGCCTGAGCAGTACGATTAATTATAATCGTTATAACTGAACCAATGATTTTACGCTGTGAATTATAAAGTTGAATGTGGTTCATGTTGGAATTTTGACCAAAATCAAATTTCATTAAGCCCTAATGTTATATAGTGTTGACGAAGAGAATTGTTGTAAATAATTGTTATTACCAGGTAAAGCTTATAATAAATAAAATTGGATTTTACTGATATATGTGTAAGCAATAAATTTAACCAAAATATCACACCATTGACTAAGGTGACGTGTGAATGTTAAGATTTGAATCATTCAATAATTAATTGCTGACTGAATTTACCCCTTTGAGTTGCACAACTGAAATGATGAATACTCCGAATGAACCACACAATTTAACTAAATGAAATTGTTGTAAATTAATTAATATTTATGAAATATCAATTACTAAATTTTATTTGATTTGTTTAAACATCATTAGTATATAATAAAGTACGAATATAAAAGTTATGAACGTATATATTGATATACGGTGTAGGTAGAATATTCAAATCGAATTTAAATAGAACAAGTACCAAGCATGTTTTTAAGTTAATTAATATTTATGAAATATTAATTATTTAAAATTATATTTGATTTGTTTGAATACAATTAGTATTTAATAAAGTACGTAAATAAAAGTTATAAATGCGCATATCGATATGCGATATCGGTAGAGTGTTTAAGTTAGATTTAAATGGATTAAATGTTAAATAGATTTGGAAATTTTTTAGAGGCCTTGATATGGCCAGCCAAAATAGGGGAGAGGATAAATTTTCAATTTCAAAATGAAGAGGCAAAGAAGAAATTAAAGAAATAAAAAGATACCTTATCTTTAAAAAAAATTATTGCCTCCTTTATATCATTCTTTCATTCAAACTTCCTCTCTACCTCTCTTATCGTGTCATAGACGAAATTTGATTGGGGAAAAGGACAAAAAGTTACAAAATCAAATAGCAAATAAAAATATGCGGTTCTTACCTCCTAATTTCAATAAGATCTGGAGATCGATCCAAAAAAGTATAGGAGTTTATAATTCATCTTTTCAAAGCGTGTTTCATAGGCATTATCCAATGTAATTCTTCAATTAATTAATTTATATATGTTTTATCGCTCACATACTTGGATAATTTAAGATTCATCATATGTTCAAATGATCCTTTTGAAATTCTCTTTCATCTCAATTGATTATGTGATAATTGTATTTTTTTTATTTTAGATCCACATTTGTTCTTCATCCCTCTATTATATATATTTATTTCAAATTAATTTGATTGATTTCTTCATCGCCTTTTCTTATTTGTTGTCATTCAATGTAATGTTTAGATCTTTATTTTTTTAATATTTTTTTTCTTATTTAGCAAGACTGGCTCGCTTTATAGTGGGCCATCCACTTTTATAAAATAAATTTGAAATAGGTGTTCGGCATATGCACCAGAATAACTAAAGAAGTGAAAAGAATAAGAGTTTGGAAAAAGATCTAAACTTCAAACACCAAGAAATAAAATACTAGTTCCCCTCCAATAAGGAGGTACCACTGCCTTCATCCTCGGAATCAGGCCCAATAACATGTATAAACCTTGAAAATAGAGCAGCTGGATTAGACATATAATTCACTAAATCACTACAGTAGAGAAATTTCCTGTCCCAATTGTCATCCTCCGAAAGGATCCTATTATTGTCACCATCTTCACCGTCGGTAGCTAGAGTAAGGCCTTCTCCCAAAACATGGTATAAAAATTGCCTCTCCTCTCCATTGTCTCCTACATACAAATTGTAGCTATCATAGTTGGATTATATCTCATATAAGAATTCTCATGAACCCAAGCTTGCTCATACAAATTCTAAGAAATTACAGTACGAGATGCATGAACCACATTTGGTTCAACAAAATTGCCAGCAACAGAAATATCAACAAAAAACATAATAGGATTCACAATGATAGGACAGGAAGGAATGATAACAACATCGAGAACTGTCTTAGGAGCAAGGGAGAGCGGCTTAGGCTCGAGGACCCAACTCCTAACCTGTGGGCGAGGAAGTGGGATTTTGGCAGGAATAGGTAGAGGGAATTTCATATCAGATGGAGAAATTAAAGAGATACCATGCTTACAGGAATCCTTAGTATGCCCAACGGAGTGACAAGTTGTACAAATTTCAGAAGACTAGTCGTAGTGTACATCAACTATAGAAACCTGACCTTCAGCAGACCTAACCTTAAACTTAGTAGGCAAAGGCTTATTTGGAAAATTTTCAATCAAAGCTTTTGCATGTGCCTAATTCGTCCAATTCTTTTTCTTTTGTTTTGGTGTTTTTGTTTCAAAAAGAAAAGGAAATTTCAAAGTTAAATTTGATCTAAATATATTTTATACTTTTATAAAAGTTGTATATATAATTGTAAATGAATTGCTTATGGCAACTATTTATTATTCCTTAAAGATTAGTTTTTATAATTATATAGTTAACTTTTGGATATAAATATTTAAATATTATTCATGCAAGAATGAAAGTTTTTGGATCTATAATTTACTAGTGGACTTTTGTTCAAATTTAAACTTATGTTTTCCTCCTCTAAATTTATTTTTTTAGAATTTTTCCTTAAACTCTAGCTTCATTTCTAAATTAAAACTTATCCTAAACTGTTTACTTTAAAATCTGACTTATTTACATATATGTTTATATATGTAAATATCTGTATGTATAGAGTATAAATATAATATTCACAAATATACATTGTTTTAAATATAATATGTTAAATTGTAATTTTGCATAAATACATGGAATTATACATATGTTATTTTATTTCAAATTTAAAGTAAGATCATTTATAATTATGTAACATTTTAAGTTAAACCTTTCTTTAATTGAAACCAAATTTATTAATATCAATTTTAGATTTTAATAACGTAAAGTTGTATAATGTGACTTTAACACGCACACACGCACGCACGCACACATATTTTAAACCAAAATCATGGACGATAAAGACATATGTAAAGGAGAAATGGGTCCATTGCGGTGTACATCTCAACACTTACATACATATTCATTAATTATGCACACTTCTTACATATTCCACTTACGCAATATATAGTATTAATATATTTGGATTTACTCACATTTCTTGCCACGTTTAAATTGACCATCAATGACATTTATTGAAATATTAATCTAATCAGGGAGAGGGAAATGAAAGGTTTTTCTCTCCATTTAAAGCCATCTCTTCCCTTAATTGATTGCATAGGTTTTAAAGAAGGAAATTAAAGGTTTCCTTCTCAAATTAATTTTAATGAGTAACTGCTACATACAATAGGCGTATTTGATACAATCATACATTAAAATTTGTATCAAATTCAAACTCTTTCAAACTAATTAAATAAAACAAAGGATTTAATTTAAAACACTTTTTAGATTGGATCTAACATCTCTTTAGACTTCATATGCCCAACATATCCAAATAGATTTTTTTTTTGAAATCTACCTATTTCACCTACTTCCAATTGGCTTTGTTCAAATATGGTATCGGTGTCAAATAGTCCATGTGCTTTAAATTATTCATATTAGGGTTGACCAATTAAATTTACTAATTTAGTAGAGTGTCTATACAAGTAGTGTCTAGACTTGGGTTTGGGTAATCAAGTACCCTGACCTCCCTGGCTGTTTGACCTCAGAAGTGAAGTGAGCCAAAGGTTGTCCCTAATAGAAAAGGCCCAATTTGAATTGGGCCTTGGGCTATTTTCAAGACTGTTTTGAAATTTAAATTTAAAATTTTAAAATCAAAAGCTAAATTTAAAATAAGAAATACATTACATATGTTATAATTGGATTTCAAGTTATTTAGAAACTAAAATAATATTTAAATTTAAAAGTTAAATTTAAAATAAAAATTACATTATAAATGTTATAATATGATTTTCAAAGTTGGCTTTGTAAACAATGTATGTGATAAATGTTATAGTTTAGTTTTTGAAAGTGCTTTGAAGATATAATAAACATATTTCAATTTTTTAATATTTATTAATATGATTAATAAATTAAATAATTAATTAAACTGTTAATATATATATATATATATATATATATGCACAATATATATATATATGTTACAGTATCTTGAATTGTTTAATATGATGTAAATATATATGTATATACATAAGAAATTTTGAAATTAATATTTAATTAAACTGTCTAATTAAATAAATTAATTAAAAGTTAATAAAAAACATACATACATATACATGTACATATACATATACATATATGTATGTGTGTGTGTGTGTGTGTGTATGTGTGTTTGTGACCATAAATGTTATGACATACGTATTCAATTAAAGTGTTTAATTTAACAATAGAATATTAAAATGTTAGTTAATTGAATTACTTAATTAAAATTTAATTAATGTAATGTACATAAGACTATTTGTTACCCGGTACCTTGGCTCGGTTACACAAATATAATTATAGAGGTCAGAATTGACTATTAATGGAAAAAATGGCCACGAGACGACATCTATGTGACCAGAGTGTGATTTCCAAGCAGCTATATCCAGCCCAGGGTCAATAAGGTCGATGAATAGATGAAACAAGATGTCAGGATTACGAAGTGTAGCTTGGTGATTCGGGTCGGCATAGGTGATTGATAGGTCAAAGAGTGTGTGGCCTCCATTAGCTCGGCATAGTAAGAAGAATACACTGGGTCGACATAGTTCTTAGAGTGGTTCGAGTCAGTGTGGAATTTATGGTGGACTGGGTCGGCATGGTGTTTATGGTGATTTGGATCGGCATAGGAACAAAGACTTCCAGGTCGGCACAATATTAGGTCAGCGCGGTGTATAAAGACCAACGGATCGGCATGGTGGGTGATGTTATCCAGCAAATTTGTCACCATCCTTGAAGAATAAATTAAAGATTTACTTCCTGATTTCCTTGTGTTTATTACCTTAATTAATAAAAAGCAGCCATATCTCCACTATAAATACCAATTCATTGCCCATTAAAGCCAGATTTAATGCCTAATAAATGTCATGATAACCTGCTTATTCATTACTAATTAATGCCAACCATTTCCATATCAAATATTCCATAATTCCCTTCATCCATACCTCAAATAAGAAGATTATGGTGCAATTAATATCAACCTTGTTGGCATTACTTCAATTCCACACCATCACTGGGTCAAGGCTTATAGTTATAAATACACCGAGTATTGCAAAAGAAAAAGGGAAGAAAAGGAAAAGGAAAAGGAAAATATGACTTCTCCTCAACTCCTCAAAATCTCTTGTAATATGAAATTACAAGTGATAAATAAATTATAAAGTGGATGTAGGCCATAGATTTTGCCGAACCACTATAATTTTTTTTATCTCTTTTATCTTTTCTTCTTTTTATCTGCTTATTTTGGTGATCTGTGTTGTTGTTTTCTAGATTGCTGTCACGGCTGGTGCTTTCACACTTGATCCAAAGAGTTGATCCATTTTTTGGGTTAACAGGTGACATACAACGAGTCGACATGGTGTGTGATATCCATCGGATCGACATAGTGTATAAAGTGGATTGGTTCGCTGTTCCAAGAGAGGTCGACATACTTGAAGGAATCGGCAAAGTATGTGATGGGATGGATCAGCATGTTGAGAACGATCGACATACTATAGCGAGGTCGACATGGCATGGTGTTATGGTTCGGGTCATGATTGGCATGGTATGTTGGGCTAAGCCTTCCTTATTCTAGGACCAAGAGATCAGGGGGTCAACGCACTGATATGTCTGTTAGATTGGAGGCTGCCTTCATCTATAAATACAGGGGCAGGGTGCCATTTTTGGGATCCTCTTTTCGGCTACCAAGGGAACACTCTGCCATTTTTGGAATCAGTTTCTCTTTATTCTAATTTTTTCTCAAGCTGTTTCTCATGAATTGTAATTTTAATTGTAATCATTTGATTGATAAAGCAATAAAGAAAGCATTTAGAGTGGCTGTAGGCAATCTATGCCGAACCACAATAAATCTTGTTGTTTTTACTTTTTGCTATTCTTTTCTTGAATATTTAGTGCTTCTCCTCATTTTTCATTTAATTTCTTCATTTATTTCACTATCCAAATCTATTCTCGGGTGTTTGTGACCAATTTGGTTGCAAACATTTTGGTGTTGTCATTGAGAACTCGATTCTCAGGCTATTTGGATCACCTTTGTTGCTACTGGATTGAAGAAATCCCCAAAAGGAGATCCGGGTTCATTTTCAAAAGCTTACGATACTATTCCGATTTTCCAAGATCTAAGCAAAGGACTCTATGATGGTAAGGCACACCAGATTTACTTTCCATAATGTTGATGCCAATGAAACTGCTAGTGTCCAACAAGGGGGTCCAAGCAACAAGCCTGCTAATGCAAATGTGGAACCCGTCAGTCTAGAACCCTATTGATTCCGTTACCATGGTCGAATTTAATGATTTGATGAGGGAGCTAATGGAGAGCCGAAGACGACTAAATGAGCAAATCTAGCCAAATGCCAACCTAATGAACGGATTTCTCAACAGTAGCGTCAAAATGCCGGAGGAAGTCTCGCTTCATACTCGGCATCTGATAGCTCAACTTCATCAGATGGATGCCACAGGCGTAGACGTCATAGAATTGAAACGAAGCGAGCTGGAACAACGGAGCAACTTGTGGCAGACCACCGTGGGCAGTCAATCGGGGTTGGCACTGATCCCTTAACTGGGAGGATGGCTCCTCAACTACACTTGGGAAGTCATGCTCGACCTGGAACTGGGAATTTAAGCACTGGATCACGCTTGGATGCCGATCAATTACCTCACTAGGATGATAATTAAGTGGATCCTTTGGATACGCATCTAGAGGACGATAGGCCAAGAAGGCGTGAGATGCCCATGAGACGCTGGTCGGAACATTCATGCAGGGTGGAGCCCAACCTGGCACCCCATCCAGACTTTAGACTTATCTGCAATGGTCAGGCAGTTAATGAGGGAGAACCAGGGCTTGATTAATGATGATTGGGGAGTCTCTAGGAGTCATACCCCATTTACCGATAACATTTTACAGGATGAATATCCTCGAAGGTTTAACATGCCTACAACGCCTGCTTACGAAGGGAAAATTGACCCTCGGTAGCACGTCATGATGTATGAATGGTTGATGGACTTGGCTGGAGCGAATGATGCAACCAAATGCAGATGCTTCCCTATAACACTGTCTGGAATTGCTACAATGTGGTTCACAAGGTTACTCCCGCGATCAATCTCGAGATTTGATGAGCTAGCTGTAAGATTCGTGGAGCATTTCTGGATTCACGCTACTCGCCCCAATGACGTGATGTTGCTATCCAGTGTAATCCAGGCTTCGGGGGAATCACTGAAGGATTACTTGCAGAGGTTTCATGTTGTTGCTACTGAGGTTAGTAATCCAAATGGTCATGCCATACTTATGGCTATGACAAGGGAGGTTGACCGCTAATTCGAGTTCGGTGATTGGCTAGCTGGAAAACCGTTGGCCACGCTGGAGCGTTTCTACTCAAAGGTTAACCATTTCATGAGAAAGGGGGAGGCCGGATTGTCCAGAAGGAGAAATGCTACATGACCAAGCAGAGAAGTGGTATAAAGCAACATTACAGTAAAGCAATATGGTGAGAGCACTGGAAAGATTCGGGTCAACGTTTAAAACTAGTCGGGTCAACAGTAAAGCGGTGGAGAAGGAAATTCTGATCGAAAAAGGGAGCTCGAAAAGTGGAAGCAACGAATTCCTACCTGTAACGACTATGCACCTCTAAATGCATCTCTAAAGAATATATATCTGTCGACCCATAACACTTTCCGGTATAGGAAGCCACGTCCAAAACAATCGACTGGGGAACAAAAGCAAACCGATAAGTAATGACGGTTTCATGAATGCTACGAGCATAATACCGATGAATGTAGGCATCTTCACGGTGCCATCAAGAAATTTATTCGCCAAAAAAAGTTGCAGCAGTTTGTCATAAATCCTCAAGATGGCGTACAGGGAATATTTGATCCCAATCGAGGGTAAGCTCCGCGTCGGCCCGAGAAACCAGCCAGACTAGTGGGAGGCTGGTGATAAACACAATAGTTGGTTGACCGCATCTTGTGGATAGAAGTTGGCAGGAAATGGAGGTAATGCTAGTTCAATGAAACATGTGGACTTTGAATGTTGCTTGAATACAGAGGATGGAACTCCGGCTAAGCAACAACGTACAATGTTAGATGATATAGTGTTTAGAAGCAGAGATACTGATAGTCTGGAGGCCCTTACTATTGATCCAATGGTTATCTCTGCCATGATTGGCCTCGCTCTGGTGAGAAGAATTCTAAGTGATTGTGGCAGTTCCATGAACATCATCTTAAAGAAAGCTTACGATCAAATGAGGATCAAATGAGAATGGAGGCTAAGGATTTGAAACCATCTAAAGCTCGTAGACACGGTTTCAATGGTGTGCCCACTAAGGTGGTAGGTTATGTCGAGTTACCGGTTGAGTTGGGAGAAGGTGAACGTAGGAGGGTGCTAATCCTACCGTTCATTGTCCTGGATGTTGATTCACTATACAATGTCTTTCTGGGCTGTCCGGCCCTGGCTGAATTTCGGGTAGCCCTTGCCCCATGTTGTCTGACATTGAAATTTCCAATGGATAATGGAGTGGGTGTTGTGCATGGTGATCAGGCAACTGGCCGCGCCTGTTATGTGGCTAAGTTAAGAGAGGCTCAACGGAAAGAGAAGGGAAAGGGTGTGACGAGTCTGTCCGAATCAAGGTCATGAAAGATTGACAAACAGCGCCAAAGCCTTGGCTTGGGAACCATAGTTGGTTCTACAGAGAAATAGATCCAAGTGATGATGAGGAGGAACCCAAGGAAGCCAAGGCAGTGCCGGCTGAACTGACAATTGATATCTCAATCAGCCACGACGACCCATTGCGGGTGTTGAAGATTAGATCACAACTTAGCCCTTTGATGAAGAGAGAACTTACCGATTTCCTCCGAGCGAATCTGGATGTATTCGCTTAGACTCGTTCAGACATGTGTAGGATCTCACTTGCTATTGTGAGCCACACATTAGATATTGATCCGAAGTATGTCTCTATGAAACAAAAGGGATGAGGCATGGATCCGGAGAGGTCCATAGCTCTTAAAGAGGAGGTGTATAAACTTAATGCTAACGAGTTTATTTGCGACGCCCTCTATCCTGAATAGATATATAACCCAGCGCTGATGAAGAAGGCAAATGGAAAGTGGAGAACATGTATTGACTATTTGGACCTGAAAAAGGCATGCCCTAAGGATGGTTTTCCCCTGCCTAGAATTGATCAGCTAGTTGATTCGATCATCGGGCATGAATTGTTGTCATTTATGGATGCATACTCGGGGTACAACCAGATCTAGATGCACATTCCAGATCAGAAGTATGCTAGTTTTGTCATTGATGTTGGACCATACTATTATCAGAAATGCCGTTCGGATTAAAGAACGCAGGAGCTACCTATCGGTGTTTGGTTAATCGCATGTTCAAAGATCAGATTGGAAGGACAACGGAAGCCTATATGGATGGTATGCTCATGAAGTCACGGCAATCAAACACCACATTTGAGATTTATCAGAGACGTTTAGTATCCTCCGTTATTATAACATGAAAATCAACCCTTTGAAGTGCTCATTCGGTGTTTCCTCAGGGAAGTTCCTAAGCTTTATTATCAATGCATGAGGAATCGAAGTGAATCCAGAGAAGATTCAAACCATTCAAGATATACAAGCACCAAGAACTATTAGGCAAGTGAACAAGACGGTCGCTACCCTGAGTCATTTCATTTCCAGGGTGACCGATAAATGAATTCCTTTCTTTGATTTGATAAGGAAGGGGAAGAGGAATTTCGAGTGGACGCGTGACTGTGAAGGCATGTTCCAAGTTTTGGCGAGTCATTTGGAGAGACCCCTGTTTTTTCAAAGCCGGTAGATCATGAGGAGTTGTACATTTACTTAGCAGTATCACAGCATGCCATAAGTGTCGCACTGATTCATGAGGATAACTGGATCCAGAGACCAGTGTACTATGTAAGTAAACGGTTGACGGGGTTAGAGAGAAACTACACGAAGATAGAGAAATTGGCATACTGCTTGGTTATCACGTCGCATAAACGTCGCCCATATTTCTAGGCACATCCAATCAACATCTACACCAATCAGCCTTTACAATAGGTCTTACAACGACCTGAGACGTTCCGGAGGCTACTTAAGTGGAACATCGAAATCAGTCAGTTCAACATCACATATCTGTCCTGAAGGGCTATCCAAGGACAAGCACTGGTCGATTTCATATCGAAGTTTACCATGTAGGATGAGCCCCTAGAGAGCAGTGTAATCTCTACTGTACGATGGAAGCTATATACCTATGAAGCATCCAATGATCATTGTTCCAGCGCAAGCGTTGTACTTGTAACCCCCAAGAACCGGTCAATTTGCTATGCCCTAAAGCTTGATTACCCTACTATGAACAACGAAGCCAAGTATGAGGCATTAATTGCTGGACTTAAGCTTGCTAGAAAGCTTAGGGTGAAATCTATCGAAATCTTTTGCGACTCGCAGCTGGTGGTGTACCAAGTTAGATGGGACGACCAGGCAAAGGGACAACTGCTTGCCCCATATCTTACCCGAGTTCGGGAGTTGTTGATGGATGTAGAATACTACAACATTTCGTATATCCCGGGCAAGAAGAACGGGGAAGATGACTCGATGGAAAAGTTTGCCAGCACTAGCGATGCATAACAGATGGGCTTGGCTGGTCGAGACCCTACATACCCCGAGCATAAATGCGATGGAAGTTGATCATGTACCAGAAACGGAGCCGAAAAGGAGTTATGTATGTCCCCATTTAAAGAGTTCTTGTTGCGTGGAGTCTTTCTTGAGAAAAGGAACAAAAAGCGACAAGTCCTTTGTAAAGCCTCACGGTATATTATACAAGACAGGATTATGTATCGAAAGGGATTCTCTGTTCCCTTGCTCAGTTGTGTCTCCCATAATAAGATAAAACAGACCTTGAAAGAGGTCCATGAAGGAGTGTGTGGCGACCATACTAGAGGGCAGATGTTAGCTAAAAAGGTACTTCGTTATGGGTACTACTGGCCGACCATGAACTGGGACACCGCAGATCATTAAGACAGTGTGACAAATGCCAGATATATGCAAAGGTCCCAAGAGCGCCGCTGATAGAAATCACGCAAATGGTCAGTCCATGTCCGCTTGCAGTTTGAAGAATTGATATCATCAGCTCTTTGCCAATTTCTAAGGGTGGTGCAAGATATGCGATTATCGCGGTTGACTATTTCACCAAATGGGCCGAAGTAGAGCCGTTAGCAACGATCATAACCAAGAAGGTCATTAACGTTATTGTTCGAAACATTGTATACTATTTTGGTCTTCCGCGAACTATCGTAACTGATAACGGAACTCAATTTGATAGTGTTGAGTTTAAGAGTCGGAGTTATCGTATTGAGAAAAGATTTGCAGCAGTCACTCACCCTCAGGTGAATCGACAGGTTGAAGCTGTAAACAAGATTATAAAGTCCATCTTGAAAAAGAGTTTGGAAAAGGCTATAGGCAAGTGCTAGACGAACTTCCTACAACTCTCTAGGCCTACAGGACCATTCATAAGTCTACGACTGGCCACACTCCATTCGCCCTGGCTTATGGAGCCGAAGCAATTATTTTTGTAGAACTTGAAGTCCCTTCTCATCGGGCAACATACTACGACCTTAGAACAATATAAAATCTCTCATTGGAATCATTGGACTTTATTGATGAGAAGCGTGAGGAAGCCGATTTGAAAGCAGCCACACATCGACCCGAGTCGCCTGGTACTATAATACTAAAGTCTGACCGAGAACTTTCGAAGTGGGCGACCTTGTCCTGAAATGAATTTTTCCAGTCCCATCGCATATGAACCCGACATGGGAAGGGCCATACGTCATTGAAAAGAGGCTTGGAGAAGGAACTTTCAAGCTAGCGATTATCAATGGCGTAATGGTACCAAGTGTGTGGAATAGCGAGCATTTACGACGTTATTTCACCTAGACCATTTTTTTTTCATATTTCAGTAGAATTTGTTTTCAATATTTGCTTTGGTATTTGATTTTTCGATGTGTAAGAAGGAAAGTTATTCTATCCTATCTTTTGTGGTGAATAAAAGCTTGAAGCTCCCTTTGTGTAAATTACTGTTACTGCATGTTATGATTAATATGTGTTGAAACCGATTGATATCGACATATGCAATGTATAAATAGATGTGTAATGAAAAAATCTCTAAGTCCCCGGAGTACGGATTAGAGTACTCCGAGTCCCCAGAGTGTGGACTAGAGTATAAACGACTTGAAAAAATCTTTAAGTCTTCGAAATGCGGATTAGAGTACTCCGAGTCCCCGAGTCCCCGGAGCATGGACTGGAGTATAAACGACTTGAAAAGATCTCTAAGTCCCTGGAGTGTGGATTAGAGTACTTTGAGTCCGCGAAGCGCAGACTAGAGTATAAACGACTTGAAAAAATCCCTAAGTCCTCGGATTGTGGATTAGAGTGCTCTAAGTCCCCGGAGCATGGACTAGAGTATAAACGACTTGAAAGAATCTCTAAGTCCTCGGAGTGCGGGTTAGAGTACTCTGAGTCCCTGGAGCATGGACTAGAGTATAAACGCCTTGAGAAAATATCTAAGTCCCCGAAGTGCGGATTAGAGTACTCTGAGTCCCTAGAGCGCAGACTGGAGTATAAATGACTTGAAAAAATCTATAAGGCCCCGGAGTGTGGATTAGAGTAATCTGAGTCCCTGGAGTACGAACTAGAGTATAAATGACTTGAAAAAAAAATCTATAATTCCCCGAAGTGCGGATTAGAGTACTCTGAGTCCCTAGAGCGTGGAGTAGAGTGTAAATGACTTGAAAAATATCTAAGTCCCCAGAGTGCAGATTAGAGTACGCCGAGTCCTCGGAGTGCGGACTAGTGTATAAACGACTTGAAAAAATCTCTATGTCCCCGGAGTGCGAATTAGAGTACTTTGAGTCCTCATAGTGAGGACTAGAGTATAAACGACTTGAAAAAATCTCTAAGTCCCCGGAGTGCGGACTAGAGTATTTTGAGTCCCCGAAGCACGGACTAGAGTATAAATGACTTAAAAAATCTCTATGTCCTCGAAGTGCGGATTAGAGTACTCTGAGTCCCCAGAGAGTGGACTAGAGTATAAACGACTTGAAAAAATCTCTAAGTCCCTAGAATGCAGATTAAAGTGCTCTGAGTCCCCGGAGCGCGGACTAGAGTACAAACAACCTAAAAAAACTTCTAAGTCCATGAAGTGGCCTAAAATGTTCTAAGTATCCAAACCGATGGATAAACAAGAGAGTTGTTAACCATTTGCTATCCCACGAACTCCGATCTGAGATCGACGAAAGATGCTCAAAATTTTAACGGTGGAGTATGACCGTTGGTTACAATTCTAGCTTGGTATCGTTTGTAACTTAAGATGAAGCCTGTAGAGGAGCTTCGAGATTAAGATAATGAATTATCAATGAAACTTGAAAAAATTATCACAAGCACTTGGAACGGGAGAATTTACTCTATGAAACATTAATTCACTCGACTATTGACTAAGGAACAAAATTTTATTTACAATCCTAGGAATTCTTTACAAACCATTCAAGAGATTGGGATCCACGCCCGTACATGTGCTACTAAAAGGAAAAGATAAAAGGGAAAACAATGCAAGTCTAAGTTATTTGGACTAAGCATAATAATACAAGACCCCGACTATTTCTTTGACTTCCTCTCCTTCTTAGGCTTTTCGGGGGTCGAATTGGTTGAGCGTCTATTTTGAGACCTTTTGCCGCCTTGAGTAGAAATACTTAAGGAAGGAGGAGGAACCACAATAAGAGTAAATTCGCTGGGAGGGATGACTTCTAAAGGCCTATGGAGAGGATCATCAACCGCCACCAAATCCGGTTCACCCTTAACTTCAAGCTTTGATTTCTCCTCTTTTTGAATCCACTCCTTCAGACTGAATTCAGCGGTATGCTCAGAAGCACCCGTAACTATAACATTATCCTGCTCTTCCGTGGGTGATGGGTCTTCAAGTCTGTCCTCATCAAGTGCCCCAATCACCTGAGTAACGGCCCTAGGATATCTACGGTAGCCGGAGCCTCGGAAACTTATCCTTCCTACTCCATAGCGACATCGCTTCTAGGAGTTGACTCAGGACCAGGATGACCTATGTAGTTTCGTAAAAAGAAAATGTTAGGCTATGACTATTATTTATTGAGAACAACAACTTTTTAGATTAAAAAGGGCTCGATGAGGTATCATCATCTAGATGACTCTCGCTAGTCATCGGAGTACTCCCTTCGATGATAGGAGACATCATATGTGAGCCAAGTCCAGGTTCATCTGGATCGTAACCGTCGTGCTCCTCCACGAGATGAGAAGATGACATTCCAACCAGCTGTGTATGAGGAGGAAGACCCTTGGGTTCGGTTCCAAGAGACCCTGCAACATCTTCTTTCTCTTGGATTGGTGTAGGGGTCTTGGTAAATTAGAGTTTAGCAGTAGCTAAGTCAGATGGCTCATTTCCTCGGAGCTCTTCTTGCACAAGTGCCCCCTCATCAAGCTCTACCACTCCCAACTCCTCTTTCTTGATCCTTGTGGCGATCTCCCAAGCTTCTGCAAGTGACTCATGATAGCCCTTGCCTAGAAAAGTCAATCGCGTTAAAGGAGGACTTGTGCATTGAACTCGGCAATGAGTGGATCAAATAAGCACTTGATTTCCTCCCTACCGGACTCAGTCGTTGCCTCAATTCGGGAGTCGGCTTCCATAAGCACCGCTTTCTTGCCTTCTTCATGAGTGGCTTCTTTTAAGTTTTCAATTTTGGAGAATTGCTCGTCAAGCTTCATTTTTAGGTTTCTTGTTTCGACGATCTCCTCACAATACCTTTGTGACTCCGCTTGCACCTCGACTTTCTCCTCCCTCTCCTTGGACAACAGTTTTTCTAAATCCTCCATGCTGTGGGCTAAATTGTCTTTCTCATTCTATAAGGAGTCCTTTTCTAATGCCAAGGTGCCACTGCAGTGGAGTGCATCATCCATTTCCTTTTTATGAGAAGCCTCCAAGTGATTGACTGCCTCAGCTATCTCCTTTGCATTCTTCTTCGCCTTGCCAAGTTTAGCTTTGAATGCGAGCAACTCAGTATCTTGGTGCTTGATGATGTCCTTATTATGGATGGCCTCTAACTTAAGGCGATCAATCTCATGTTGACGTTCAATAGAAATCTTAAAGACTTTTTCTAATAAAAGGTGAATGCTTCATGTTGTACATACACATCATTCACGCATGCCAGTGAGCTCTCTTTGGAAGATCCAGGGACAATATGTATAGCAGGGAGGAACTTGAGCCCATTAAAATAATTCTTTGGAAAGGTAGCTTGAAGCTCATCTAGTTGCTTCGCCCTAGTTTGATCGTGGGTAGGAACCGGGGAAATTTATTTAGATGTGACCAACATTTGTTTACGATGCTCACGAGACTGTCGGCTGCTTGATGATCCGGAATGTTTGTCATAAGGAGCATCATATTGAGAGCCTCGGTGCATGGACCTATCTCCATTGCATGCAGGAGGGTTAGTTAGGTCGCTTTGACGCGTAGCGTGTTCTTGGGGCTTCCTTGTGGATGATGCAGAGATTCTCGAGAATGATAATCTTTTTCCCATCCTTCATCTCTGTCTCGGCGTCTTCAGGACTTAAAATCCCGACTTGAACGATGGAAGATGGAAGAGCCACGATGGCAATCGAAAGCATGCGAATAAAACATTACACCTATAAAAGAACCAAATGAGAACAAATTAGTAGTTGCTATGTCAAGAGTTAAGTGCAAGTGCTTGTGTGCGTCCTAGTGTATCCCCCCGATAGACCAGTAACATTTGCTTTACTCATAGGAGTTCCTTCTCCTCAGTTGGAAGGCTGCCTGCCTTTTCCACTTCTCATGAGAGAGTTAAGCCCTTCAACGCCAAGGGTGGTAAAGTCATAATTCAACAAATCAACCGGAATAGAGATGTCAAAAGTCCTTTTAACGTGCTCTTCATTTGCTGAGAAGACGAACCTTTTTAGGCAGGAGTTATGACAATTTTTGAGGTCTCCCCGGTTTTCCTTTTCTTAATCCTATAAGCCAGACTTTTTCCCCCTTTTTGGTAGAGGTTGCAATTGGCTTGTTTGCAGTGCATCGGCTGCCAGCGCTTGTCCAAGGCCTGCATCTTCAATTTTTGGCCCTATATCTTCCACTTCCTTTATCTCCTCTTCTTTGGTTCCTTCTTGAATTCCCTCAGCAAAGGGAACCACGGGGTCATTCAGTTCTGTCCTTTTCACGGCGATTACCTTCTGGATTGCTCTATTCCCTAGGAGACCGATTCTGCATCCATCTTCTAATAGCATGAATAGCGAGAGCAGTTCGTCAATGGCGAGGAGTTTGATCTCTCTATCCTCCATTGAAGTAGCATGGATAGCCGCAACTGCCCTGGAATATCTAACGCCTTCGGGCCGAGAGCGGTCACCTGAAAGTGTTGCTGGAATACGTTCAATTAAGAAAGAAGATGTGATTTGAGTTCTTGAATTAAGGGTAAAGGCGGGGATGGTACTTACGTCCTTCCAACCACCTTCTTGTGAAGCCGGGAGGACATCACACGTAGAACTATTCTTGTTTGTACATGGAGAGCTTATTCCATGCACCCATTAAGACTTGACATTTGGTTATGGGCTCGAGGAAGACGTATGAAGGACTGTCGGTTCGTCTTTTGAAGTTATAAACGTACTGGATGTCCTCGGGAGTTCGCGGATGAAATAGGACATTCATAAAAAGAAGGAAAGTGCCATGGATAAAGGCGTAGCTATTGGGTTGCAATTGATTGGGAGCGATTCCCATATACTTCAGCACTTCACGAATGAAAGAGTTGAAAGGTGGCACATACCCAGCCCAGCACATGAACTTATTGCATGCAATATATCCAACTGGGGGCAAATGAGGCCTATCTTGCCTTGATGGAACCAGGACATCTTCTAAAGGAATCCCGTGGATAGATCATAATCGACGAAGAGCAGCTTCGTCGATTTTTGAAGCCTGTGAATCAGCCGGATTATTTAAGACGATAGTATCTTCCACAACATAGGGAGCTGGGGCCTATAAACTCTACAGAAAGAGTCGGGATATCGAAAAAAAGGTCGGCCTGTGGATCAGACATCTGTACTTCATCTCTTTGCTGGCTTGGTATAGGCTTGTCAGACGAAGTAGCGAAGCTCGATTTCATATCTAATCTAGAAGACACCGTGGGAGAACGCTTTATATAACTCGATATCTATGTCAACTCTATTTAATTGACAATCAATACTAGAAATAATAACCTATCACCCTATGTTGTGTGTGAACTAGTGCAATGGAATGTGAAATGAATGTGAACAATTTAAAATCAGGAAAGCAAAAGTAAAGCGTCGAAGCTTAGAGGCTTTGTCCGGAGAGACCGTCATCGCCGACCGTCTCAGACAACGTAAAAGATGATCGGTGTTAAAAGCTTTAGGGTTGGGTGTTGACATTTCGGATTATACAGTCCGTTGTTCGAATATGTTGGGACAAATTTATACTTAACTCATGTTGAGTGGATTGAGAGTTTGTTAGTTCAAGTTTAAGTCCATCGATCTATATATGCTAGTCATGTTGTTGTTAGTCAATTTATGCTTGGGCAAGGCTATATGTAGTCATATGTTCAAATACACGAGTTAGGATGGTTTTATTTAGTCAATACCGACCCCAACAATCCATAACGATCCCTTCCTCCAACCTCTATACCGATCCCTTCCTCCAACCTATATACCGATCCCTCCTTTCTTAGAATATGCCGACCCCTTTCCTATTTAATGCCTATGCCTATGAAGGATATTGATCCCTTTTCCTCTAATCCTTATGCCAAATCATCCTAACATCCTAACATACACCGATCCCTCTCTTTTATCCTAACCTACACCGATCCCTAATTCTGCCGATCCTATTTTCTGCCTTATCTTCACCGAACCCTCTCCAGCTAACTCCAGCTCATCCGAACCCATCCTCTTCTCCTTCAACTCCTTTCTTTTTCTACTAATCCTTCTTCTCCACCTCTCATCTGTCTCTCACTGAAACCCATCTACTTATGCACCTAAACGACATGCCAATTCCTTAAATGTTACCACCCGACAACGCAAATTAAGAGGAGATTCATACCTATGTGTGTTCAGACTGGATGGAAAATGTTAGGATTCTTGGATCAAAGGATAGCGATGAGCGACTATGGGGGATAGCTGGAGTTTAGGGTTGAAAATTGGATAATTTGGGTTTGTAGGCAAGAGGATTTATATGATGGTGAGGGGTTCGATTGAAGGAAGCTTAAGGATACAAGGGAAGAAGATAAAGGCTTAGAGAAATGGAAGCAAAAGAGAAGAGAAAAGTGAATGTGGATTTTTATATGTGAAGGAGGGAAGGAATATGAACCGGTCTCTTCCGAAAGACCCGGTCGCAATAGTGGAAAGGGTTGGCCATGGTATATGCCGACCCCAACCCATGTAGATTCATTGAGGGATCGACATGCCAAATGCCGACCCCTCTTAAAAAAAGAGGAGAAAGAGGAAAAGGAAAAAATATGAAAAGATATTTAAGAACACTATGTGTTGTTGGTATACACTGAGTGATGAAAGAAGGGAGGAAAATGTGCATAGGACAAAAAGAAGAGCAGAAGGCAACAACAAATGTTTGGAAAATCCAAATGGCAACTGATATTTTGAAAGGTTAAATCAGAAAGAAGCCTAGAAATTCCATACGACCAAATCTACGAATTCAATGGAACGGATAGCAGACCTACTTCATTGAATGTTGATGAGAGAACAATAGTCACCAGTGACTTGGATAGGTCTGCTTTCATCCTGGTTTTCTCCGATTTAAAGCATGTCATGTTATCCACCAGATGTACTTTGGGGGGAAAGTGTTACTCGGTACCTTGGTTTGGTTACAAAAAGGTAATTACAGAGGTCAGAACTGACTATTGATGGGAAAAATGGCCACGAGACGACATCTATATGACCATAGTGTGATTTCCAAGTAGTTATATCCAGCCCAGAGTCAATAAGGTCGATGAATGGATGAAACAGGATGTCAGGATTACAAATTAGCTTGGTGATTCGGGTCGGCATAGGTGATTGATAGGTTGAAAAGTGTTTGGCCTCCATCGGCTCGGCATAGCAAGAAGAATACACTAGGTCGGCATAGTTCTTAGAGTGGTTTGGGTCGGCGTGGAATTTATGGTGGACCGGGTCGAAATGGTGTTCATGGTGATTCAGGTCGGCATAGGAATGAAGACTTCTGGGTTGGCACAATATTGGGTCGGCATAGAGTATAAGGACCATCGGGTCGGCATGGTGGGTGACATCCATCGGGTCAGCATGGTGTGTGATATCCATCGGATTGGCATAATGTATAACATGGATTGGTTCGGTATTCCAAGAGAGGTCAGCATACCTAAAGGACTCGGTAAAGTATGTGATGGGATGGGTCGACGCGTTGAGAACAGTCGGCATACTATAGTGAGATCGGCATGGCATGGTGTTATGGCTCGGGTCGGTATGATTGGCATAGTATGTTAGACTAAGCTTTCCTTATTCTGGGCCTGAGAGATCGGGGGTCCAAGCACTGAGATGTCAGTAAGAAAGCATCCAAAGTGGACGTAGGAAATCAACGCCGAACCGCAATAAATCCTGTTGTTTTTACTTTTTGCTATTCTTTTCTTGAATATTTGGTGCTTCTCTCATTTTTCATTTAATTTCTTCATTTATTTCACTACCCAAATCTATTCTCGGGTGTTTGTGACCAGTTTGGTTACAAACACTATTATATAAGTTAATTAAATTACAAAAGTTATATAATAACTAAACTTACATAATATGAATGTATAAAATCAAGTGGAACAAAAAAAATCCAAATAGACTTAAGGGATAAATACATGTGTATATTACGTATACCGTGATTTCTAATGCGTTTGACACTTGAAGCACGATGGTATTTCATAAGAAATACATTATTGCATAAGTCAATATCACTTAATATAGTATATTAAAGATGAATGTTTAATATTAAGTTTTCTCTACGATTTATATATTAATAGGTCACTCACATACTCCTTAGTTTTTGAGCTTTCCTTAAGGTATGTGCACTATACTTAGGCTGTCGTAAAATGGTGGGTATGGGTGAATAAATATATCTTTATTTGTTGATCTTCCCTCAAGTTAAAGTTGAGATTAGGACAAGGAACCTGTGCAGTTAAAGCGCTTAGCAGTTCCATAACGGTGGAAGTGCAAAAGTTATAGCGGTGAAGGTGAAAAAAGTTACAGCTAGGATAAAGTGGTGATATAACGGAAAATAATAGAGGTGAAAAAAGCTTTATTAGATAAAAAATCAAATATTTAAAGTAAACTTATTCTCATTCTCACATCGTTTATGTTGGAAAAAGAAATATTATTTAATCTTATATAACAAAACCGAAGAACATACCGATTTATGCAGACTAGATTTGGGGACTACAATAGATTTCTGACTTATATTAACACTGGAGCCTTTAAATTAGATCTTTACCCAAACTTGTTGATTTTTGTTCGTCGACGGAAATTCTATCGGTTTAGAAAACCGTCGAACGAATTTGGAAATAAAAATAACCGCAAGCGCACGGTGTACGAATGTAGCACGTGGCGAATACGGGTCGATCCACAGGGAATTGATGATTTTAAAATTCTATTCAATCAAATTATACCAAAGTCGAGAGTGTGTTTAAGCTAGAAAATTAGAGAACTAACTAAAAGAAAAGAGAAGCAAATATAAGAGTTAAGTGACAATTTAGGAAATAAATCTATTCTCTAGATCATGTAGTTCAACATATATGAAATCATGATCTCTCTTTTATGGTCATTAGTTAGTTTAATTGATGTGTTTATCATAAGTATGGCATATTTGAGCTATTGATTAGCCAACATAAGCCATCAAACTATAACACACCCCTTAAAGAACTTACTAACTTTGATGACAATGACATGAAAATGAAATCTATTTTAAGTATGGCCCATTAACTATGGATTAAAAATATAGACCATCAAATTTTAATTTCAAACCACTTTCTTTTGCCATAATCATATTTTAATGAAGAGGCAATTAGTGTTAGTGATTGTTTAAGCATAGCCTATTTGGTTCAACAATATAGGCTATCAAAATTCAAAGCAAAAACAACAAGTTAACCACTTCATACATTCTCATTAAAGCACAAAAAGAGAGCATGAATTAATAAATAGTTGAAGCTACATAATTAGAGAGCTTCATTACCCCTAAATTGAAGGGGTTTAGCCTCTCATATTTGTCATTTGATTAACAAATGTAGCTAGCAACATGAAAACAAAAAGAAAGAAAAATGAAAGCAAATGAAAAGAAAACTATTCTACTTGCATAAAAGTAAATCTACATTACTAGCATGAAAGAAAATGAACATGTAAGTAAAAGGAAACACTAATTAACATTGCATAAAAAGAAAAGAAAATTACATAAAATAAAAATGGCTAAGTAGCCATGAAAAGAGAAAGAGAGCTTTCTTTTATTTGATCTAAACTAAACTAAAGAGAAGGAGGCCTAAGAGAGACTAAGAGAAGAGAGATGGAGAGATTACATGAAACATAAGGGGCATATATACAAGTTTTAAAACCCTAATTCACTTTTTGAGGAATACCCAAAATGCCCCTTAGGAAGTGTGGTGGCCAAGTAATCATTAACATGTCTTAATCCCCTATTAAGTGTACATGAAACCATTAACTCCATAAGCATGCGCATTAGCCTTTAATTTGTACATTAAGGTAGGTAGGTAGGTGGGGTCCTCCATGATCTTCACTTTGAATTATTTCCATCTTCATTCCTTTATATCCATTTTGTGCATGCATGTTTCTTCATGAACCCACTAATATGTGAAGCTAAATTCCTACAAAATATTATAGAAATTTCCAACTAAATTCTCTCAAATTAATATACGCGCACAAATGGCCATTTTGCCCTTATATGAAGATGAATATGTGAAAATTTGGAACTAATATGAATTTTGGTTAAAACAAGTTAAAATACCCAATATGATCATTTATTAAATTTAAATAGAATAAATATGGTGGTAAAAATATGCACATTTACGTGCACATCAAATACCCCCACACTTATCTTTTTATTCGTCCTCGAATAAAGAAAAACTAAGATAAATCCGTTTTCGTAAGGAGCACGATTGCATTAAGCGGATGCAACAAGCCGTTAAACCTCTGAGTGTCCCTAGTAGGACGAGTGTTGTCTCGTGAGGGTTTTCAACGGATACTACCCACAAAATCCAAACGCAGGATGAAAATATTTACAAAATGCAAGATTTATTTACAATGGGATGAATGCAAGTATTTGGAAATATTTACAAATGGAAGATTTACTTTTAAATTGACACAAATAAGTTAAATATAGGTTTTGGTCATTATCTTGAAAATTTATGTCATTTACTCATCAAAATTTCCAACAAAAATCAGGTTATCATAACAAATAGACAATAGTTTAACTCATTGTTTCAGTTAATAATACAGTGTAACTATGAAATAAACCCTTAGTTGATTATCAAAGTTTATCAAAGTGGTATTTTCATTTCTTTTCAATAACAAAACAAATCAAATAAGTAAAAATAGTGCTACGAATTCAATTGCTTGCTCTCTCATTATTTGGAAGAAAATTACACATCTAGCTCAGGTAAACTGAGGCCAGATATACCACCCATGCACTGCCTTTCGGGCTTATGTCAGTGGATTATAGAGCATGGCTCGTGCATACACTTTCGTGCATACACCTATCGACCGTAGGTGGTTTTTATTAAGTCTGTTCTTTTCTTTACATGTGTTCCATACATGCATAACCGTGAGAACTTTTAAATGAATATGAAAACACATAATCAAAGACTCCAAGTAATTCACCCATGCATAACCGTGAGGACTTTTAAATGAGAGTGAATACTTGGATGTTATTATTTTTTATTTTCATGTTTTTTTTAAGAGGGAGAGAGAGTTTTGCAAAATCATCTTAGCACCATTTAACTTAGAAGACAAAAAAATGTTATATCCTTTACTTTAAATCAACCACTTTTTAAAACAAAGATTTTCAATTAGGATGTACTTCATATTTAACACGTATGAATCTTCCTATATACTAGTTAAACCATTATTATTTGTAATCAAACTTCATTTTTATTTTTGTTAAGACAAATAAATTTTAAAACAATTCAATTTAATAAACCAAAACCAGATATTTATCTTACAATGTTTCTTTTAAAAATAAATCACAAGAAAATTTGTTTTTGGGATTTTTCTAATTTTTTTTGAGATTTTAAAGAAAAAATAAACTATGAAAAATAGAAAAAAATGAAGACGAGTCTTCCCCGACACTTGATTTTGACTATGTCCCCACAGTCAACCCAAGTGGAAGGAGAAAAATAAAAACATAACCATTATTTAAATGAAAAAGAAAAAATGATTGTTTACGAGACATCAAAAAGTATGCCGTTAAAGAGTAAATGAACCGGTCTTCCAAAAACCGATTCATCTGTCTTGCCAAGCATGCGAGACACAGCTCAAACGCAGAAAACCAAACCATAAAAGATTTCGAAGTTGCATGTTGATTTGGAAAAAGGAATGTCGTTTTATTAAAAATTGTATGAGTTGTTTTATTTTCGATGATTTTCGGGGTTGATAAAACAATTGGTTGAAATTCAGGTTTATTTTCACCAATTTGAAATTCATGCTTATCATTGAAAACATTTCCAGAGTTATTGATTTCAAAATTAAAATGGTGACTTTCATCTTCCCCATTGGAATTTAACAACTCGTCAACCAAAAGTCCAAAAAATTCATGTTCATTAAATTCGTTTTCCTTTATTGGATTATCAACAACTTTATTACATGTCTCAAGTTCAAAATTCAAATTTGTTGTATTCAAATTTTCGAAATCAAGAAAAGGAAGATCGAATTTTAAATTTGGTTCCACACTCTTAAAAGAATTGAAATCCAATTCAATTACCATGTGTTCAACAACTTCATTAAGATTTTCCTTTTTAATTTCAAAAGTTGTTATTTGAAAATCGTCGATTTGGGTAAAAGATGGATTCTCACTTGACTCATCACACATTGGAATTTGATTTTGCTTTTCACGTTGTTTCATATATGTTTCAATCAACAAATCCGTGTGATCATCATAAATTTCATTCATTTGCTTAACAAAATCCAATTTATAGTTATTCACTTGATAATTTTCAATTTTGATTTGTTTAGAGCAAAAATTATCACTCGTATCGTAGTCAAGATTATTCCTATTGCCAAAATTATTTGAAAAGTGGATCACATTTTCGTTTTGATTATGAAATTCATTTTGGAGTTCAAAATTGTATTGGCATGGGTTATACTCGAAATCGTTTGAATTTTGAATTGAATTCAAATTTTGAAATTCTTGACTCGAGTTATTATACAAATATGAATTACACAAATCATTTATCTCTTGATTTTGTTGTGTAGAGATTTCAAGTAAAGGTGAAATGCTATTTTCAAGATTTGAGGGTTGATCATCGCTTTGAAAAGTTTGTTGTCCAAAATTCGAATCGTTTAAAGAATAGTTGTCATTAAAATATCCATACGAATTTAGAGTGAACTCATATGGATTATACTGATTTTCACAACTAAATTCAAGTGAGTAAGAAAAAGGAAACTCCGACATTTTCAAGAATTTTTTTATAAAGAAAAATATTTACAAGTATAATTATTTTTCAAAATGGAAAATTGATTTTTGTTTTGTTTTTGGATTTCAATTTTTTTTTGTTTTTTTTGTATTTTTGATTTTAATTTTTTTTTTGGATTTTTGGAACTTTGATTTGAAAATTTTCAAAGGAAAAGGAAAAACACTAAGTTAAGAAATAATCACAATTTTTTTTAGTTTTGGATTTTGATTTTTTTTGTTTTTTTTAAATATGCATGAACTAATGCGACTAAATGAATGCAGGGGTCTAATTACAAATGACTTATCCTAAGTTAACCCAAAATTGTATAATTACGCATTACCTTAGATAAACAAGATAGTTCTCAGGCAGGTAACGGACAGGATTTATCGGTGCACCACGAATCACCGTAGCAATGCAGCCGAAGGTTTAAGTACCTTCAGAGGAACAACCACTATAATATTTACGAATCACCGTAATATTTATAAATGGTTATTACTCTGCCGTAGCCTAGACACTGAGAAAGTAAATTGTTCAAAGAAGACAATTTGTCAATATACAATTAAGTGTTATCGATGTCTAACCGTTATTATTAATCAAAATCTAGGATGAAATGCAAAGCAGTAATTAAACGTGAATTAACAATGCAGCTACGAATGATTTTTTTTTTGTTTTTTTTGTTTTTTTTTGAAATTCAGTTATGCAAATGCAAACAACCAACAATGATAAACTAATAAAACAATAGATAAGCAAGCAGTTATTTTTTTTGGCATGCAAAGCGAAGCAATTATTTTGGCAGCAGTTCCTCTTGTTTGAATTCCTGCTTCTGCAACCTGAAATTAGAAACAAGATATACAATTTTTTTTGGTATATAAATATACGGATGGAGCTTATAATAATTTAAAACGAAAACAAAACAAATTCAAACTCGAATTTTTTTGGAGCTAAAGACAGATGGAAAACAAAACAAATAAAACAAAATAAACAAAACAAATGAACAAAATATATACAATTGTTTTTTTTTATAATTTTTTCTGAAAGATAGACTTTAAAACTAACAAAAACAAAAACAAAACAAGTGAATCTTCAAACCAATAAACAATTATACCCGGCCCAAACTAATTATACTCGGCCCAAACTAATTATACCCGGCCCAAACTAACAATAATCTTATCTAAATAATATTTATCAAACCCAAAAGCCAATTTCTCTACTGAAACCAGATATTCTCAAACCCGCAATTCCTCTCCCTCGTGAATTTTCAAATCAAGATTAAAATTCCAAATTAAAATTGAATTCGAAGAAAGAAGTTGTAGGTGATTTTGATTGTTTGTCAGGTGGTTCGGTTGTCACGGTGATGTTTCAGGCGAGTTCGCGGCAGAAGAGTTGAGGTGGCGACGATCAATTGCTGGCGATTCGGGTGAGTTCGAGGCGATTGTTGAAGATGCTCGAGTGGCTGCAAGTGATTTGGTAATAGAGGATGTCGAGGTGGATTGAGTAGTTCGAAGAAGGATTGGAGGAGGCGATTGATGGTTTTTGGATTGTGGCTTGCTGATGGTTTGGGTGCGGTGGTGGATTGGCGAGTCGAATTGATTGTATTGGGACGGCGATTTGGTTATTGAATTTTTTTTTGGCTGTGATTGTTGGTTCTGATGGTGGTAAGGGGAAGAGTATAATGATGTTTCAGTGGTTTGCTTTGTGGATGGAACTGCAGTTGTATTGCTAGAGGCAGTTGAGGTATGTGATGTCCGGGTTGTGATGACAGTAGGGATGGGTGATGATGGAATGGTTTTGTAGGTTTGGAGTGTAGAATGGCAGGTTGTTGAAGGATCGCTGATGAAGTTTCTGGTTGTAGGTTGAAGTTGTGGAATTGTCAACTATTTGAATATGAGAAGGAGGATGGAAATGTATGAATCAAGAAAACTTTGGCAATGGATTTTGTGATGTATATAGTGAATGTTTGGGCAGTGCACAGTTGAGGTCGGAGGGATGCAAAGTGTGGAATCAGTGTAGGAGGAGGAAGAATTATGAAGTTTTGACAGTGGTGGAGTTGAACTATGTGATGTAGAAGGGGACTGAAGGTAGTACTTCAAGCAAATGATGGTGGTGGTTAACTGATGGGGTGGTAGATTGGAGTATGACTTGGCTGGAATGGGAGGTTGCACTGTTGTTTGAGTGGGATGATCGGGTTTGTTTTGTATGGGAGAATCAAGCAATGTTTATGGTGGAAGCAGTGTTTCTGGTGAGTTGGTTTGAAGTGTTGTCGTGGTTGTTTGTGGTAGTGATGACAAGGTGATGGCCAGAGAATTGGTGGTGGTTTGATTATGACAGTGCAATTTTGAAGGTGGTGAATGCAGGAGTGGCTGTCGAGGGGATGAATTGGAAGTGCAGTGATGATGATTTGAAATGTACAGGCAGAGAGCAGTTTGTAACATAGTGAAGTATAAACAGAAAATGTAAACAGTGCTTTGATTTTTTATTTTATTTTTTTTAATGGGAAAATATAAATGGACTGTAATTTGTAAATTGAAAATGGAAAATGTACTTGAAAATGAAATGGAATGAAACGCTTTTTTTTTCTTTTCAGATGCAATTGTGTAAAATTCAAATGCAAAAACAACTAGCAAACAACACACAAAACCGAAATGCAATCAAAATCACACAAACACACAAAAAAAAACACATAAAATCAAACAAAATAATCCGAAGAATAGAAAATCAAAATCAAAGCAATTCCCCAGCAACGGCGCCAAAAACTTGTTCGTCGACGGAAATTCTATCGGTTTAGAAAACCGTCGAACGAATTTAGAAATAAAAATAACCGCAAGCGCATGGTGTACGAATGTAGCACGTGGCGAATACGGGTCGATCCACAGGGAATTGATGATTTTAAAATTCTATTCAATCAAATTATACCAAAGTCGAGAGTGTGTTTAAGCTAGAAAATTAGAGAACTAACTAAAAGAAAAGAGAAGCAAATATAAGGGTTAAGTGACAATTTAGGAAATAAATCCATTCTCTAAATCATGTAGTTCAACATATATGAAATCATGATCTCTCTTTTATGGTCATTAGTTAGTTTAATTGATGTGTTTATCATAAGTATGACATATTTGAGCTATTGATTAGCCAACATAAGCCATCAAACTATAACACACCCCTTAAATAACTTACTAACTTTGATGACAATGACATGAAAATGAAATCTATTTTAAGTATGGCCTATTAACTATGGATTAGAAATATAGACCATCAAATTTTAATTTCAAACCACTTTCTTTTGCCATAATCATATTTTGATGAAGAGGCAATTAGTGTTAGTGATTGTTTAAGCATAGCCTATTTGGTGCCAACAATATAGGCTATCAAAATTCAAAGCAAAAACAACAAGTTAACCACTTCATACATTCTCATTAAAGCACAAAAAGAGAGCATGAATTAATAAATAGTTGAAGCTACATAATTAGAGAGCTTCATTACCCCTAAATTGAAGGGGTTTAGCCTATCATATTTTTCATTTGATTAACAAATGTAGCTAGCAACATGAAAAAAGAAAAAAGAAAAATGAAAGCAAATGAAAAGAAAACTATTCTACTTGCATAAAAGTAAATCTACATTACTAGCATGAAAGAAAATGAACATGTAAGTAAAAGGAAACACTAATTAACATTGCATAAAAAGAAAGGAAAATTACATAAAATAAAAATGACTAAGTAGCCATGAAAAGAGAAAGAGAGCTTTCTTTTATTTGATCTAAACTAAACTAAAGAGAAGGAGGCCTAAGAGAGACTAAGAGAAGAGAGGCGGACAGATTACATGAAACATAAGGGGTATATATACAAGTTTTAAAACCCTAATTCACTTTTTGGGGAATACCCAAAATGCCCCTTAGCATTAACATGTCTTAATCCCCCACTAAATGTACATGAAACCATTAACTCCATAAGCATGTGCATTAGCCTTTAATTTGTACATTAAGATAGGTGGGTAGGTGGGGTCCTCCATGATCTTCACTTTGAATTATTTCCATCTTCATTCCTTTATATCCATTTTGTGCATGCATGTTTCTTCATGAACCCACTAATATGAGAAGCTAAATTCCTACAAAATATTATAGAAATTTCCACTTAAATTCTCTCAAATTAATATACGCGCACAAATGGCCATTTTGCCCTTATATGAAGATGAATATGTGAAAATTTGGAATTAATATGAATTTTGGTTAAAACAAGTTAAAATACCCAATATGATCATTTATTTAATTTAAATAGAATAAATATGGTGGTAAAAATATGCACATTTACGTGCACATCAATTTTTTTCTATAAGAGAACTAGTCAAATCAACCTTTGTATATTAATGTTGCTAAAGAGGGTGCTAAAAAGTCTTAATTTATCGAGTGTATTGGAAAATAGCGAGGCTTAAGGCGGATCTACTGTTTAATAGCGCTAAACTGAAATACCATAGCAGCTGAAGAGTGCTATGCAGTATAGCGAGGATTTTGCGGGGCTTTAGTTGGGCTTTAATTGCATAGCAAGGAACAACAGTTAGGAGTTGTACATGATACAACCGACAAGAAGTTATCCATCGTATGCGGTCCTACGACTTGTTCAACTTTCCTCAAGGCCAAAATACCAAGGCATATAAGTCCTAACACCTACTAGAAAAATTGAAAGAGTTCTATGTTTTCTCTTAGGGTTTTAAGAAACATAAAAGTCTAGTGGGAGCCTTATTAGAAAAATGAAATGTTAACATTTAACCTTCCTTATATTGTTGCTATATAAAGTTAAAATAAGATACATCAATTTGTGCAGCTAATAAAAATCGATAAATTTTTTATCAATAAAATATAAAATGAATTGAATTAAGATTGACATAGAAATATAAAATATACTCACCAATAAACCTTTTGGCATGTTATCATTCCAAGATCCATGCAAGAGATTAATTCTATTACTACTAAATATGTTCGTATGCTGGTCACTTGATGGTTTATTTGCTGAACACTATTGTATTGTTTTTTGAGTTTGAACTCGTAAGAAATACAACAAAATGGATATTTGATCCTGATTCAATCACATATAAAGGTTGTATGTTGAAAAGCTATTGTTCGTAATGTATGAAACTTCGATGAATCGGAATAAGAAAATAAATCGATGCAAGATTGTTTATTCAATACGATTGATTATAGTAAGTATTTTCTTTGAATGGTTCGACTATTTTGGAAAGGAAAGCGAATGTACAAAGGTAGATGTAACGTAAAGTACAGTTAGGATTAGAGAGTGAATGGTCACTCTGCTGCATAAGGAAACATCGAAAATGAGAATTGTAAAATAGTATTTATACTTAACATTAGAATGAGAAATATGATTTCTATTCTAAAATGTAGTTTTCATGTAGAAAATTATTTTCTATGAAATTATTCCTTTGAGTTCAAGATATTTGATTTGAAAACTCTCGACTGTAAAATGGTTATAGTAGATGGAATAAATAGCCTACATTAAGTGGTTGAATGGACCTCCGTAATTTGTACGCTATACAATAATGGCGAAAATAGTGAGAGCATACCATATACCACTTATTGGTCACATCAAGTTACAAAAATTGTTTTCATAAAGCGTACCAAACATTATTTATAAAATAAAACTATAATAGTGGTATTTATGATGCACTGTAAGATACAAAAGTATCCAAATTTATTTGCAATTATTTTTGAATTATGGACTAAGTCACAATTTTGAGAAATAATGTATAATTATATGAATGTGAATCATTCGGTAGTAAATTATATCTCAAACAACTAAGGGCAAAGTACCCATTCAGTGGGAGCATTATGAGTGTTGATGAACTCTGAATATTGATGTATGCGACCGAAAGTTGCAAAATGGTTCCATGTACTTTGTTGATTCACCCAATGAATTATCATAGATATGAACATGTGTATATGATACACATGCGATATACAAATGATGAGTACATAGAATATAAAACAAAAGTGAATAAAACGATACGATTTGATCGAATAGGTGAATATATTGGAAAGAATTCCGAACATACATAAAAATGAATAAAGATTCAATCTCAAAAGTCATTCCTCCTTATGATGCGTAATGATGCATCAATAAGGAGCAATCGAACTTTGTTGGACAAAATATGACTAATTATGAGTGAAGTTGTGTTAACTTCTCTCTGTAAGGTCATGCACTTAGAAGTAGTATACGAGGTTAACATTAATTTCATCTAAAGAATGGTTTACAAATTATGCAAGATAAGAGTTTATAAGAAACCCTAACATATCCTAAGTTAAGGAGTTAGTAGGCTGTACAAGTCAAAAGGCTATAGGTAATATTATATGTGAGGGATCTTGTATGAATAACCCCAAATGAGTGTGGGAATGATTGTCATTAAATGACCAATTTATATTTTGAACATAATTTCTGTAAACTAAAATCAAATCTGTTTAATATAAGGCAATTCATACATTGTTTATGAATACATATTCCATTGCACTAAGAAACAATTGTTGTTTCAATAAATACGAATTTCATAGCGAAAGAATTTCTTTTAGAAATTATTGGTAGTAAAATGGATTTGGATACGATCCAAAGATGAAATTGATTACGAGCAATGAAATGAAATTAACCAAATCTAAATAGACACAACACTTCAGAATGTTTAATGTTATGTATCATACATAAATGAGAAATTATGAATTTTACTAATGCTAAGAAAAGAGTTTTCTCAGTCTTAAGTAAGCCATTAACGGTATTGACTCTACCATATGGCACGATATACAAATCCAAAATTGATTCCAAGCACGTTATCAAAATATGATTTTGATATTGGTACCAGAATGGATATGATCCATCGGTTGAAAAAGTGTCTTCAAGAATAAGAACAATGCTGTTGGAATGTAAGCCATATTGGTAAGAATAACATTGTAAATTTTAATTGTTAAAACAAACATAACATATTTGTCATTCAATGTGTTGTAATTAATTCAGATTTTTAGTCACAAACTTTATTGCTCAAGATGACTTTGAGTTTTAGTACATATATGTTGAAATAAAAAAATTCTGAATTATGATTTAGAATAAACTATTACATATAACAACCAAAATATCTTGAAGTTAATGGAAGCAACGGAGTTTGTGAGTATTGGATATGATCCAAGAAATGATACGAAAGTGTTATTCGATAAGCATCAGTGTTAAAGTAAGTATATTGACCGAGAAATCAAATAATTTGAATACCAGCCAAAATGTAGTGAAGTTTGTGCCTAGAAGAAAGAATATTAAATTATTTCTACCATATCACACTTTGCTTATGTATTTGATATATAGAACAAACATCAAATCTGAATTAAGATTACTATATATTTTGAGTGTTCTCAAGTATTTATGAAATACTAGGGAACTGTTTATAGAAACCACGAACTCCTTACGAAGGAGTGAACATACTCGAACTTCATAAATGATATTGAGTATAGTATGTCAGTCCTAAATTCATGTTCAAACTTATGTTGAGAGCTTTATGATGGAAATGTTCTAAATACTAACTAGTAGCTGATTCAACTGAAGGCTACTATCATAAAAGAAGTATAAATAAATGCATAAATTTATAACCAAGCGAAAAGTGATTTCAAATGTTGGAATCCATGCCATTGTTATATGATTACTATATCGCAATACAGTTCTTAAAAGAACGCATAGCTTACTAGAAGTCAAGCAACATACTCCGAATAATTCACATGATAAAGGCAGTTTATCAGTATCGAAGAGAATTGATTGATAGATAGATAATTAAAACAACATAGCATACCTATTCACAAAGGGACTGACCCGATTGTTTTTGAAAGAGCCAATCGATGAAGTTAGAATAAGATTCCATAATTGGCCCCAAATGAAAGTGAGAGATTGATAAAGTTAGGGGTATAACTAGGGAAAATTATGTAATTTGTTATATATATCTAACTCAATAACCAATCTTGTTCAAAATAAAAGGTGTTTTCTTTCTATTATATACTTGATAGAACATGTTACGTTAATTATTTATTTAGTTAAAAGTATATTTAATATAGAAAATTCATAAATGGTGTTTCGTGATAGTGGTTACAACGTGTTGTAATTATGAGCGATTTATCATAATAAAATAAACATACGTTTTAAATATTCCTCGTCATGTGTATCGAGACTGGATATCAATACATAAATTGAGACTGAAGTATGTAATGTTCTTCAAGCAGTGAATTACACATTATTGTTCAGGGCACCAAAGTGTCATGTACTGATTGTTATTGGATAACTATGGAATAAATCACCCGAGAATTTTCTGTTGGTTAATATAACTAAAGTAAAACGGAGAATCTTGAAGCGACGATGCTAGATAATTCCCTTA
The DNA here is from genome assembly GCA_030765085.1 of Allium cepa. Taxonomy (NCBI): domain Eukaryota; kingdom Viridiplantae; phylum Streptophyta; class Magnoliopsida; order Asparagales; family Amaryllidaceae; genus Allium; species Allium cepa. The sequence goes on from CM060940.1 coordinate 329,071,709, forward strand.
ATTTGAGAATACCATGGAACTTAAATATAGACAGTCCACTTTGATTATAGTTAAATCATGGCATAGCTTCCATCGAACGAGTACAGTTGGGTTTGAGTTGAAGCATTGAAAATGAAACGCTATTTAATAGAGAATTTATCTCCTTAGTTATATTGGGTTAATATCACGGTCAACTCTAGTCAACTCAAAATACAAGTCTCTGGCTAGAGCACTATGGTTAATAATCATTGTTATTATTGAACAAAGGATTTTGCATTTGGAATTACAAATTCGAATGTGGACAATATTGGAATTTAGACCAAAACCAAATTTCATAAGTCTTAATGTGGTATAGTGTTGACGAAGAGAATTAGTGTAAATAATTATAACACCCCATAAACTAAACGGTAGTTGATTATAAAATTAATAATAATTATTAAAGCCCAAAATTGAAATTTTCAAAAATGTAAGAATTTGGTTATGAAACTTGCATCATTGCGTTCGTGGCGATTTTCTGATCAATTTTCATATATTAAGTTTACGATCGGAGTTCAAATGAAAAAGTTATTAATATTTGAAGATTTTGGATCAGAAATAATAAAAAATGTATTAAGGAAATTAATATCATTAATTTAACATTACAGTAAACGTTAAATAGGAAACTTAGCATTAAAAAAAATGTTAGTGTTAAATCAAATGAAATCCAAAAATAAATAAACAAAAGCAGGCAACAAAAATAAAGTAGCCACTGGTCGATACCCTAGGTTCAACCGGTCGACGTTAGCGGTCGATTGGTGAAAGCAGAGCGATTGGCCGATGGAAGGCTAGCGACGATAACGAACCTAGGCCGAATGGCCTAGATTTAATATAATCTAATCTAACAGATATAATTAATTCGACCGCCAGACCTAGCCCTTCACTTTTCTTCTCATGTTTTCTTAATCAATGAGCAAAGCTCTACCATTTTCTCTTCTCCACAAATTCTAAGAATTGTAGAAAGTACAAAATATCATATATGTATATATGTGGAGAATAGCGAAAAAAAAGGGAAGAAGAATATGGTCGTATCGATTCTTCAAAGAAAAAGGTAAATTATAAACCCGAATCTACATTTAATTCTCTCTTCTCAGATCTACAATTCTAAAAAGTATGTATATAGTTTTGATGTATATTTTGGTAGCAAAAAAGGGAGTTATTCAGGAATAAAAAATTTAGATTTAGAAGCTTAAAGGTGAGTGAAAAATTATATATTTTTATATAATATTGGATTTATATCATTGTGAATATGTTTCTTTTATGCCTAAATATAAATTTTGGAGTTATAGGCTTACACACACACACACATATATGTGTACAATGAACTTGAGATCCTTGCTTACACATTTTGTAAATTGTTAGCTTTGATTAAATGTTGTATACACGTAAATCTGGAATGTAAGGATGAAAGTAGCCCCTAAAAATTATGAAATAAGTCGTTAATAAGATTGTATGTTAGTTCTAGATTTTGTTATTTGAATGTTCATAGTTATTAAAATTGAACTGAAGATTGATTCTGATTTGATTGGGATTTAAGCTTATATTTTAATTCATTGAAATGAAGAATGTTTCTATATGAATCTCTATAAATTATCCAAATTTTAAATTATATATGAAAGGTGCATCTTTTGAAATAACAAAGAATATGCCTAAAAGAAATAGATGTGCAAAATAAGGTTGTCCACTGTATTTTGTACTACCATTTCAACAAAAATAGAAAAGACGATTCCTTTTAATTCTAAGCATGGCACAATCCCTATTTTAGATAATTTATGGAAAATTATAGTGTTAACATTTTATTTTTGGAAGATATAGTTTTAATGCATTAAAACGTAGAAGTTCCTAAATGTAAACAATAATCTCTTTATCAATTTAATATACGTTGATTTAAAATAAGTTAGGGTATAAACAATAAGCAATGACAGTATGAATATGACAATGAAATAACGAATTAGGGAAACTATAATAGTCAAGAAAAGTAGGTATTAACTAAAAGGAATCAACAAAAGGTATTCAATCTATTAAATTAGAAAAAGTATCAAATGACGTTTAAATGACACTAATGAAATAAGAAGTAAGTTCATGTAAAAGTAAATGAATACTAATAATTGAACTTAGTAGGCATAATAGTTTCCTAGCTAAAATTATATGGCCTTGAGAATGTGTTATGATGGGTATGAACTATTGGATTTAGCCAATAGTTAGATTAACTATAAATTATATAGTCATTGATATGGGTTGGGATGCGAGGGCTCTAATGATACACAATGGAAGTCTACCATCTGAAATAGGCTACCAGCAATTGTGCATACATTGTACCGATGTGTGATATCTTCAACTGTAGGACCTGTGGGGATATACGTTCGCATAGAGGTGCAGGGAATATACCAAAAGGGATTCGCCTCAGGTTTGATGTCTTAAATGGCCAATTATGGTCTGTTTTAATCCCAACATAAGGTAATAAGTAACCAGTAGGCATTTCCTTAATTCACAATAGACAATCTAAATTGGATAGTAGGTGAAAGCTCGATGCTAGGTTGACACTATTGGTACCATACATTTAAGGAGTAGGGCTATATACGTTAGGTCGAGAGCACCATCGGTCCTGTAATGGTCATTAGAAAGACTTGTTTTACGCCTAGAGATGGACTACACCTCCTATTAATGTAGATTCTGTATAGGATATGCAATTGCCTTAAATTTTGTTTGTTTGTTGGTCGTTAGGAGATGGGCTATTTAAACTTTAGATAAGTCAATGAAATGAACTGAAATATGGATAAATAGCTGGAAGTCATTATTAGGCACTAATGGAAGGTTATTTGGTGTACGTGGGCAATTCGGCCTAGACATTGTTGGTGGATGCCTGGTGCAGTGCATTGTTACAGGTACTAGTGGTTCTTGTGAATGCCCGGTGTGGTTCATTTGGATGGCTCTCTGATATACCTTTGTTTATTACAAGATTCCAATACCAACGATCCGTACCCTAGTGGACTTGAGTTTTCGATTTAGCGAAAATTAGGGCCTATTAAGGAGCGGGTTGTTGCATTTGATATCAGAGCTTAGGTTAATAGGTCATATAAATAATAATAATGTGAGCGAACATATTGGTCTTTTTACCTATATATTATACGCCAAACTCTACAAAGTCTGACTTTAGAAGTAGTTGCGACCATATTCTGAAATGATGGACAAGGCGATTATGAGTTGGAACAATAAATGAAGTTAAATATATATGCCTATCCTGATCACTCCATACGAGATAGGTCGTACTGAAAGGCGTTGACTTTATAAGAGCATGAATTTGACATATTAAAGAACCTCTGAAGCTAGGTAGTACATGACTCCCTTGTTAGGCCTAGATTGCTCTATGGTTGTGGATCCCTGATGGATTGCCGATTGGTGATGTATGTTAGATCTAGATAAATGGACAGTAAAGAATTTATATGTTACAAATATCTGAAAGTAAGAGTTGAGCTAGTTACCGAAGGAAGGTATGTTGTAATCACTCCAACGTGATAGTTGAATTTTTAATATATTCTTAAAGAAGAAAAGTCCGAAATAAGAGAAAAATAAACCTACTCTGCCATATTAGAAAAGGTTTTAATTTTTCTTTAAAAAGATTTAAAATGAATTTCAAAGGATTTATTTTAAATTAGAAAAACCTTGTTTTTGAAAAGTAAAAAAATGTTAAAAAATTCCACAAAATAAAGCATCTTCTTATATTTTATATAAGTAGAATTTCTATTTTAAATTAAAACTATTTAGGCCAAAATTTTTAGTTAAAAGGGGTTTGGTAAAGAGGAGTTTCTTTTGGAATAAAAGAAAATAGAGCGTATGTATAGCTCGATGGTTTTTAGATTTTGTAAATTTGAAGTTTTAAAGATTTATTTAAGGGATGGACAGTAGGAAGCGGTACCGGTTTTAAATTGGGTAAAGAGAATGAAAGGGCATAGGCGCCGAAGAAGAGAGCGATTGAAATTTAATGGAAGGGACAAGAATTCGAAGACCAAAGTGGTAGGCTAACACACCTCTATAGGTAGATAGGGATTTTTCAAAACAGTCACGGACGAAGATGAAGAAGGAAAAAGCGGAATGAAATAACATTTAGTTATAATAATTAGTTCATATTTAAACTAGCCTAAAAAAGGTCCAAATTAACTTGGGCCAAATAGGCTAAAGGCGATTGACCGCCTAGGTTTCCACAGGTCGACCGGTTAACGGGTTTTGGGCGCGATCCACACCTTGAACGTGACATATAGTCGCACCCGATCCTTCCTTCCCATTTCTTCTCGTCTTTTCCTTTTCTTCTCCTCCGAAACCCTTCCCTCCTCTTCTCAACCAAGCGACGCTACCTCCCATCGTCACACACAACAACAACACCACCCTATAAGATCTCAAAGACAGTAGACGCTCCACTAAAAATAGCCCTCTAAACCCAGATCCGAACCCCAATTTTCCTCCAAATCAAATCATGGCACATCCTCGACAAGGCAACACCACCTCTCGCCATCCAAATCTAACCTTGTAAGAGATCGCCTAGATCTAAGTCAATGAAGAAAATATTAAAAGCAACTAGATAGTGGCGAACTTCACGTTTTTGCAAGGGCGACCGATGAAGTTTGGGAACTTCGCCGCCTATGGTTAGGAGCAGTTATTCACTCCTACGAGATTGTTGTCGATCCTTAGCCATGAGACATTTAAGCAGGAACGCTACCCATGATGTATGTGTCTATTCAATGCTAATTTGGAGTATGTATTTGACGAGCACGTAAAAAATTTCATGTCGGAGGTGAAAGGACATAGATTCAGATGATGGATAAGCAGTTTGGAGGCATTTTGCATATCTTTGCAACAGGAGAAGATTTGAAGGATATTGAGGCCTTTGACCCAACTATTCTATAATAGATATTCCATAAGGGAATAGATGTTTAGAGAGCAGATAATATGCGAGACCAAGCCCCTCACTCGCATCATCTGACACATCATCATCCCCAAATCGGGGAGCTTTGACCAGATCTACCCCTTAATACAAAAGGCAACCTATGCCATTATAGGTGGTATTGAAGTGAATCAGACCAATGTCAATATGTGCCATTTGCATAGGCCCAGAGTCAGGACTTCGAGGAGCTACATTCTGTTTTGTCATCTTTTCACTTGTGTCTTTAGATAGTACAGAGTCAGTCTTCGAGGAGAGCTTGTGCAGACGAATGCTCTTGCACTATTGGATAGGTCCTCTCTTAGGAGGATGAGGATTATAAAGGCGCTTTCATCGGTTGGGGCATATGAGGATTTAGGGCAGGCATAGGGCATTGTAGGGCTAGCTCAGGAGGACCCAGGGCTATATAGCTCTGTGTTTGTTGCGATCTGAGACTCTCGGCTCTATATCAAGGCCGAGTTATAGGATATACGAGCCAAGCAGCAGTGCTAAGTTCATGAGCTTGGAGCATGGCTGCCATACTCCAAGCATTCAGAGGCTGCGACAGTAGCTTGAGCTCTTACGAAGGATTAAGGCCATCCCGCAGCTCGTAGGTAGTAGTTAGGATTAACAGTAGCAACTGTTTTTTCCCATGATTTTTTTCTTTTAGGCTTGGGGTTGTAAGCATTAGTCGTCTTTGTCGTATAAAACCCGTACGATATTATGAGAAATGTTCATTTTTATTACCGTGTTGATTTTTTGGATTGATTGCTATATAGAGTGGAAAACAATATAAGTAAGAAAATCTTATAAAGACACTTAACTAATGCAAAAGATATATATATATATATATATACACACACACATATATATATATATAATAAGACTGGAACTTTATAAATTAAATTAGGGAATTCACTAAAATTAGCTGCTAAAAGTAAGTATTGTTAAGTCCCAAAAGCATTAAAATTTTAGAGAGATAAATTTTAGCTAGTGGAGGACATGGAAAGGTTATTACGAAACAACGAGTCACTATCCCTATGCCTTAAAAGTTGAGATTTGTAAATGTACTTGTGTGCCAATTGTTGTTCTAAAATATAAGATTTTTTTTCTCAAAATTTATTATGTAATAGGCTAAGGTCAATCAAAGGTGTTAAACCATTGACTAAATCTCGATTATGCTGGATGTGACTTAATTTGTTTTGAAAAGCTAAGAACAAATACTATTGGAAATTTGTTTTCAAAAAATATTTGATTTTTAAAATATAAAATACTTCTGTAAGAGTTTTGAAAAATGTGTTTTTATTTCAACAATTTTCTAACTATTTCATAATTAATTAAACAAGATTTTGAATGGAAAAGGAGAAAATTTCTAGTTTTAAAAATACCATATTCTTAGCGTAAGGAAAGTTGATGAGTTAACAAATATGAATTTTACTGTTTATAACATTATGCAAAGCATAGATAATGACAAGAGAAAAAGGCCGTTTTAGCTTTGGAATTTCTTTTTCCATACCTTTTTGATAGTTAAAAAAACTCGTTTATAAAATATTTCTATTTGAAAATTTAGAATAATCCTCCTTATGCGAATTGTACTTGGAAAAGTTGGAAAAGATTTGGGGGCAAAAGAGAATGTTCCAAGGCATAATAGAACAAGCACAAGAGAGAAGGATGGAAGCATAGAATTCTCCATCTAAATTCATTTTCCCATATAAGAGTATAGATTTTGAAAACTAAAATTTCAAAATGTTAGATGCTAGAAATTGTGTGTTAGGTATTAGATAGTATGGATTGGATGCAGAATTGGTTGAACCATACTTCTATTCATAAGAGTGTGGGAAATTTTTGTATGAGAAATGATTTTTGATTTTTGAAAAATTGTATAGGTATAGAACCCCAGTATATATAGGTTGTTTGCACCGTATTTTCAAAATTGTTTCAAAGAGATGCATTCATACATGAGGGCCGAATTTAGTATTCTTCAGCATACATACCATATGTGCTATGATACACCACGCACTCGTATACTATTGGTTGCAAAATTGGTTGTACACTAATTGATTGAATATCTTAGAATGGTCGCGTGTTACATTACATGATTCAGTCCTTGAGAAATTTAGAGGCACTAAATTCTTTTATGGGAGAAGAATGTAACACCCCATAAATTAAATGGTAGTTAACTATAAAGAATTAATAAATAATTATTAAAGCCCAAAAATGGAATTTTCTCAAATGTTAGAATTTGGCTATGAAATTTGCACCATTATGGTTGTGGCAATTTTCTGATTAATTTTCATATATAAAATTTTATGATTGGGGTTCAATAGAAAAGGTTATTAACTTTTGAAGATTTTGGATTGGAAATAGTCAAAAATATATTAAGCAAATAAATACCACTAATTTAACATTAAAGTAAACATTAAATAGGAAACTTAGCATTAAAGAAAGCATTTGCCTTAAATCAAATGAAATTAGGAAATAAATAAGCAAAACTAGGTAAAAATAAAGTAGCCATTGGCCAATACCCTAGGTTCAACCGGTCGACGGCTAGTGTCACGACCCGAACTCGATGTCCGACAAACAACATCAAATTCGTATCGCGGGAGCTTGCAACACCCATTAGATGATAAATAACACAGCGGAATAAATGATATCACTGATACAACATGAATACAATATCCGATACATCAATTTGATACAATGATAGACATCAACATCAGAGAATATACAACACAGAATACAGCGGAACACGATACAATATGAGATATGTCTTCACAGAATCCAATACTGCAACTCTGATCCAAAAGCTCCAAAATTTCAAGCTCAATCCACTATCAAGATTGCACCAAGATAAGCAAGGTCAGTCGTCCACGAACTGAACTAGCTCCAGATAATCTACTAGACCCGACCATCTGAAAAAACAAACTCTAGGCTGCCCGTGTGGAAAATTGTGGGCACCCAGAGTTTACGAAAGGAACAATAAACTCCGAGTCAGTCATGGGACCGGTGTAAGCAAACAAAAACAGTTTGTCTTTTAAAAACAATCCAAGAATTTAGATTTTAAATTTGAAATTCGCAATGCTTTTGGAAAATGAAACTACCATAAGGCCTCCCGCCACACACACCATGCAAACACAGAATTTGAGGAGATTTCTCCTTATGATAGTCAAACTTGCTTGATACGCGAAAACCATTTTGATATTATTATTAGTGCATAGTGGAAAACATTTCGAAAATATAATATTAATCTTAGCCAGCATAGACATTTTGAACTATGCCTACTATAGCTACCATCCAAACAGTGGGGCGCCACCATAAGTAGATGACAGGTAATACAACTAAAACCGTACAAAGCTCGTATTGGATGAATCGATTTCCAACAAGTGGTCAGGCTAAGGAACTTCCTACTGCCACATGGGAACGCCTCTGGCGGGACCCCCCGAGAACCTACCCGGTTCTCTGCCAACACAAGGCCGGTTTCCTCCCTGCTCGGGAGTAACACCTGCAGATATGCCACCCCTGGTCCTTTGGGACCTTTATCCGAGAGCTCTCAACACCAACAACATCACACAGTAATAAATATACTACAGTGCCCACATGAGTAAGTATCTGGGCTCCATACCATGATACTACCCTTTTCCATAAGGAACGGTCAGACCCTAGGGGAGCTACCCCTGAAACCTTGCCACATCATTCCTATTTCGACCATTACCGATTTTGTGAGGCTCGATGAGGTTTCGTCCAAAAAGCTACGGTTTACACGAAAGCCATGCTTTGATCACAAATGATCAACCAATGATCATCAGCACATAGCAGCACTTAGCATGCCAACTACCAAATTGGGAGTATATCGTTGATAACCTTCAACTACATAACCTCTGAGCTCGTATGTCTCAGAGAAGGGTGTGAAGCTAAGAGAATAAATTCTCCGCTATCAACAGATATGTATTTGAAAGAAATCTACTTTATATCTCAAAGTGTAGTGTCAGACATACAACCATACAAGTCTGTCCCGGGTTCGAACAGAACCGAAGGCACTTTCGAAGAAGCCCTTGCAATCCGGGTATTTACAATCCCGATCGGACTTCCCATCACTTAGGAAATCTCTATACCATAGCTACTCAGTGCAGAGGCAATCGATAGGTTATGCTATCGTTCTCGCAAATACCTGGTCTTCACCACCGGTCTTCAAATGCTATCCATAACGACGTATCATTATTCAGAATGGGTTATATGACATAAAGGTCCTCTTCCGGCTAAACCGAATAATGAGCGCAATATTTAAAACATATGGATATGGGATTTCAATTAAGTCACAACTTAATGATTCCAAACTTTCTTTCAAATGGTTTAAACCAATTACCATTTCAAAACTTTTAAACAAAAAGATTTATTTCACAAAGTTCACCCAGTTCACAAAGATCCATTTATGGATTTCAAAACAATTTCAATTGGATTAATTCATTTAAATCTTTAAGTCAAGATTTAACTTATAGCTTCCAAAACTCGTTTCCACAGATTCATCCATAATTTGGAAAACTATTTCAATTCAAACTTGGAATTCCTTTAATACAAATTGAAAGTTCATTACTCATATGAAAGCTTTTATTGTTTGAAAACAAACTATTTTTATTTCAGAAAAATCCGATTTTATTTATACAAGCTAAAATCTTTGGGTTAATTCAAATTCCCACAACAAAACTTTAAAAATGGTTTAAAACCCATATAAACTTGTATAATCCTTTTTAAATCACAAATACCAAATATAAAATTCAATTTCAAATATTGAATTCCAATTTGAATCAAATTATTCAAATTTCAAATCTTTATTAAGTTATTGAGAATAACTTCTATTTTTGGAATTCCTTTTTAAAGCTTTTTATATTTAATTTAATTTCATTTCCAAAACTATTTGAATTTAAAATTCAAATTCAAAACTATTTTAAAAATTCAAATATCTGTGACTTAACAGATTTCCACGTGCGATCCATATTTGTGTGTGTATAAGTGTAGTCCAAGGCGTTTTGCACAATAGTGCACAACATCAATCATCACAGATATATCAATATTGATAAGCGATATGAACTATAACGCTTATCTTTATTAATAGATTCATAGATAAAACAAATTTATCAATCACAAAGATTCATTATTACGATTCGATGTGGGTTTCGGATAACTAACCGGAATCCGACTCCCTGTCGCATCGAAATCCAAACGCCATTTTAAAGGCTAAGTTGTCAAATAAATTTAAACAGTTTAATTCAACACTTTGAATCCAAATAACATTTATCACAGATAAATCATACACAATCATATATATATATATATATATATATATATATATATATATCAAGAGCAATACCATAGGAACATCACATAATATCACCAAGTAATTATCATAAATTAGAGATTCTATATACGTCATTATCCATAAGCAATCATCTTAAATTCTTATTGTAATTAATTCAAATTTAATCAGTTACTTGAGAATTAATTACTTAACCCTGTTTAATTAATCATTAATTTATTATCACTCAATTACTTATCCTATTTTAAATTATTTGATTAATAAATCATTTTTTAATCAATTATTAAGTCTTAATCACTTAATTACTTAATTATTTTATTCACACTATTTAATTAATTACTTCTTAATTAAGTTATTTAACTTTAATTACTTAATTGATTACCCTTAATCATTAATTAATAACTTTAATTATTAATTAATAATACTTAATTATCCATTGATTAACTGCTAATTACTTAATGAATCATTTATTAATTCTTAATTAATTTACTTAATTAATTAACTATTAATCATTCATTAATTAACCTAAGTAGTTAATCACAATTTCATTTATTACTTAATCATCAATTAATCTATCAGTAGTTACAATTAAAAAGTAATTATTCTTAATTACTTCTGAAAATAATCACTTAATATTAACCATTCAACTTAATTAATATTTTAAAAGGGATCTTCTTTAGCTTTTGAAACTTATATGTTAATAAGTTTTATACTTATCTTATATTAATTACTTAATTAGAATAATAATTAAGAACTTAAAACATTTTAAAGTATTAACTAAGAAAATTAAAACTTGTATTTAGTTTTTAACTTAGAACTGCTAAACATTTTTCAGATTTACAGTGTTTAAAGTTTGTTGAAAACTGTTTACTTATCTTTACTTTAAAATACAATATTGCAGTTCGACAAAAAACCCGAGGCTTTCCCAAACAAAACTCGAGTAACACTTCGAGTTATTAACTCATCTTCCCCGAGTCTTCCCCATACACAACGCCTTCTTCGCTTTTTTTTTCGTCATTTATTTGTTCCAGAAATTTTAAGTTTTAACTAAGTTAATTAGCATCAGGTTTAACTCACGCACTCGATCAAACACCGAAGCTAACACCATTTTAACTCGAGAATACCCGACGACACGACGCAGTCTTCATCCTCCACGCCGTACACGTGCACGGCGGCGCACGAGGCTCTGATGATCTTTCAAGATCACCGGCAAGTCGCGAATTCACCCACGACTCAAAATCAAAGCTCAAATGCCGACTGAAAATTGAATTCGAAAATTTAGCATTTCGTTAAATCCTGGAACTCGACTACAACCCAAAAAATTTCTTCGCCTCAGTCGCCCCCACCACCAGAATCGCCATAACTTCGGTCTCACCACGCTAACCCCTTGTTCTTCCATCCCCCTCAATTCTGTACAACTCGATCAAGCCGAGGTGATAAAATCACTTCATCACTGACCATGACAAAAACCCAAGCACTAAACCCTACTCTTACCTTGTTCTAACATCCCATGCAATAGAATTTTTTTTTAAACATTTTTCCTGAATTCTACGAAGATCAAGCAAGCTTCGAACAAAGTTTCAACACCCAACATCTGATTGATCACTCGGAATCGATAAAAAAGTATATTCAGTTCCACTAGAAATTGTGCCTAGAACACTTAACTAAAAATCACTATTTTTATTTCAAAAATATTATTTTTTTATGTTCATTCAAGTTATAAAATCAATTCAACAAATTAAAGTATTCGAGTTTTCCATAAAAAAAATTTTTACAGTAAATTTGAATGTGCAGAGTCTAAGTTATACTGCCAACTTCAAGCAATTTCCAGATTGTGATTTTCACGTTTAAACAACATGATTTGTTTAAAATCCTAAGTAAAAATGTTTATATGAAAATTTATATGAAAATTTATTACATTTTTTCTCTGTTTATGATCATACTGTAACTAGAAACCAGAAGAACAAGCTCTTCAAAATTTCACAGAACAACATATACCAATGCAGAACTAATTGTTTAAAAGTACACAACCAAGCACAAAGTTCTTCATGAATCAATACACAGCTTTTGAATTTTCAAGAGGTATGTTTACTCACTTTAATTGGAAGAACAGAGGGCTGCCTTTTTGTTTGAACTGCAGATATTGATTTTTTTTCTTCCTTGAATCCTATCTTTGCTTTGAACTGGAATGATGTTTCTTATTTATTTTATTTTTTTCTGAATGCTTAGTTGAGTGATCGAATTGAATAAGATAAATGTATATATAAAGGAAGGCATAGTTTGTACAAATAGGTGTTTACAGGGAAGGTCACAACTGGTAAAGCCTTTTTTTTTATTTGAACAGTTTTTTTTCTTTGGTTTGACTAAGAGATATTTGTAACTGAAATGATTTTAACATCTCTTTCTTTCAGCTGAAAAGATATGTTTTATGCTTAGAAGATGTTACTTAAATAGATGTGTTTCTCATTTTGTGTACAACAAATTTATTTGCTTTTGTATGCACAGTTTTGTCCTTATTTTTGTTTACAAGCTTATGCTAATTTATTATTATGTGTGTACAGTTTGTATTGTAGACATTTTGTTCATTTGCTTATCTTCTTTTGCAAGCTTTTATTACATAGATATTTTCTTTTTCTCTTGCATTTGTTTTGTACAAAGATTTTTATCTATCTTCTTATCTTGCTTATTCATATATTACACAATTCACATAAATATATATGTGCTTCATAAAAAAAAATTGTTATAATATGTATTTCATTTGTTATTATTTTATAGTTTGATTTTATACTTTTATTATTAACATAAATTCTTAAATTGTTATTTCTTTTTAAAGCTTAACTTTTAAACATTAATTTATATCCTCATATTTGTATACTTATATTAATTATAGATAAGACATGTTTTATTTTAAACCTTAGTGTCTATATTGCATTCAATATATAATTTTTTTTTCAAAGTATAATATTTAAATTTAATTCATTCTTTTGAATTTCCAAATCAAAATTTTATTTATGATTCAAATCAACTTAAATATTTATTTTGAGCTTCAAATCCAAATTTATAAAATAAATAAGTATTTATCTCTTATTAATTTGAAAAGTTCAAATAAATACACAATTTAACCCAAAAATTTAATTTAATTACAAATTCAAGCTCGTCTTTAAACGGGGATCGTTACAGCTAGCGGTCGACCCGTGAAAGTGAAGTGGTCATCTAGTGGAAGGTTGGCGGTTGATAATGAACTAGGCCAAACGAGCCAAATTTAATATAATCTAATCTAACATATAGAATTGATCCGACCGCCTATAAATGCACAACTCGCCCCATACTTTTCTTCTCATATTTGATAGGAGCAGAGCTCTGTATTTTCTCTTCTCCATAAATTATAAGAATTTTAGAAACTATAAAATATTATATATGTATACGAGTGAAGAATAGTGGAAAATGAAAGAGAAAAAGAATGTGGTCGAATCGGTTCTCCAAAGAAAAAAGGTAATTTATAAATTTAAATCTACATTTAATTCAAATCTCTTCTTAGATCTATAATTCTAATAAACATGCATACACTTTTGATATATATTTTGGTGGATAGAAAGGGAGTCAAACAAGAATAACATATTCAAATCTAGAGATTTGGAAGCTTAGAGGTGAGTGGGAAATCATATATTTTATATAATATTATATTTATATCGTTGTGAATATATTTCTTTTATGCCTAACTATAAATTTTAGAAATGTAGGCTTAAATATATATGCACAATGAGCTATAGATCCTTGCTTACATATTCTGTAAATTGTTAGCTTTGATTAAATATTGTATACACGTAAATTTGGAATGTAAGGATGAATGTAGTCCCTAAAAGTTATGAAATAAGTCATTAATAAGATTGTGTGTTAATTCTAGATTTCGTTTTATGAACGTTAACATTTGTTAAACTTGAATTGAAAATTGTATCTAATTTGATTGGGATTTAGCTTATATTTAATTTATTGGAATGAAGAATGTTTCTATGTGAATTTCTATAAATAATCCAACTTGACAAATATATATGAAAGTCCATTGTTTGAAATAATAAGGAATATGACTAAAGGAAAGAGATGTGCAAATAGGGATATTTACCATATATTGTATAGTCTATTTCAATAAAAAAAGATACTTCTTTGTAATTTCGAACACAACACAATTCCTCTTTTTGATAATGGGAACTTACAATGTTAACATTTCCTTTTGGAAAGATATAGTTCTAATGCATTGAAAATATAAAAATCCCTAATGTAAAACCAAGATGTTGTAAATAGAAATAATAACAATAATCCTATTGTCGATTTAATATACGCTGATTTGAGATAAGTTAAGGAATAAAAAATAAACGATGAAAGTATGAATAAGACAACAGAATAAGGAATTAGGAAAGTTATAGCAGTCAAGAAAAGTAGGTATTAATTTAAAGGAATCAGTAAAACGTATTCAATCTATTAAATTAGAAAGAAGTGGTAAAATTATATGGCCTTAAGAATACGTTATGACGGGTATGATTTATTGGATCTAGCCAATATCTAGATTAACTATAAATGATGCGGTCATTAGTATGGGTTGGGATGCGAGGTCATTAATGTTACATAATGGAAGTCTGCCCTCCATAAGGGGCTACCCGCAGTTGTATATACGTTGAACTGACGTGGGACATCTCCAACTGTAGGACCCATGAGGATATAAATTCGCGTATAAGTGTAGGGAATATACCAAAGGGGGTTCTCCTGGGTTTGAAGTCTTAAATGACCAATTATGGTCTGCTTCAATCCTAACATGGGGTACTAAGTAACCAGTGGGAATTTTATTCGCATTTGGCAATCTAAATTAGATAGTAGGTGAAATCTGGGCACTATGTCAGCATCGTTGGTAAGATACATTTGAGGAGTAGGGCTGTACACATTAGATTGAGAGCATCATTGGACCTGTAATGGTCATTAGAAAGATCTGGGTTACGCCTAGAGATCGACTACACCTCCTACTAGTGTAGGTCCCGTATGGGATATGCAATTGTCTCAAATTTTATTGTTTATTTGTCGTTAGGAGGCGGGCTAGTTAACCTTTAGATAAGTCTTGAGATGAATTAAAATACGACTAAATAGCTGTAATGCCAGTATTAGGCACTAATGGGAGGTTCCTCAGTGTACGTGGGCAAATCGGCCTAGATACTATTGGCGGATGCCCGGTGCAGTGTGCAGTTACGGATACTAGCGGGGAATGTATCTTGGGCAATGTGGAACAGTGATACTTATTTGTACTAGTGTAAATCGCACGTACGTGCATCTGTTGGAATATTCCATTTTTATTTAATAAAAATTTAATGGACGGGGATGCATACTGTAAGTGCAAAAACTTTAATGGTCACAACTATTTTATTTCAAACAGCTTTGTTGGTTGTGTTGGTTGCAAATTGATAGCGGAATTCTGTTAATGAGTAGTCGAAAAAGGGACGGTGGTTGAGGTTGAAAACGGATGACGAGATTTAATTAATGGGTGAAGGGTATTTTTGGAATTTCAAAAAGATATCGTAGAAATCATATTTATTGAATTCTCTTTATTAGTAGTAGAGATGTTTGTGTGTATGTGTTGCATATTTTATACCTCGAGTTGGTTGGGCGTGTTGTATGCGTACATGAAGTCAAAATGACTAAGCTTTGAATAATCGACATAACGTGTAATGGAAAACAACTGGAATAAACTAGTGTTATGGACAAAGTATGTAATTTACCTGTCACTAAAACGTTGTTCTGACCCTCTCCTCATTATAACCCATAAGATAGATTTAGAGAGACATGTACTGGTACAAGGCGGGAACAGTAGAAGGACAAATTCCTCAAGCATGCTCTATACTGGCAAGTGCAATATGTACCCAAGGTTTTGGCCTCAGTGGGTTTATATATACACGCTTAATTGTGCTTTATTTTTCGCCTATGAGTTCATTTGTATATCTCTGTGATATACTTTTGTTTATTATAGGATACCAACACTAACAATACGTACTCTAGTGGACTTGGGTTTCGATTTATCGAATTTGGGAGTGCAAGTTGTGTAACGACCCAGAATTTTAGTCATTTAGAATTCATATATTTAACTGATTTTAAATATTCAGAATTAAATTTTATAAGTTGAACAAGTTATATTTCGAAAATAAGGATTTAATTTGACAATTAAATTGTTAATTTAATATTTGAAATTGCAGAAATAATTGAAATTGAAATTTAATGTGAATAAAAATGATTTATAAAGTTGAAATAAATTCTATTTGAATTAGAATGATGTTAGAGAACTCATTAAATTGATTTAAATGTTAATTATAGAAATTGAATATTTAAATATTTAATTAACATGTAAAAATAGTCTTTTTCACACGGTCTCGGATTTTGACGAAAATAGTTTCATTAGATCCGTAATGTTATATTATTGTAGGATTCCAAATTTAATGTCAATCGGATTTACGTTTAGTCGTGGGAAGCTGAAACACGTAGAAATTTGTTTAAGTAAATTTTAATTTAAACAGGTCAATTCGAAAACCTATCTTCCAAATATGATGGGATTAGCTTCCGATATATATTCTATTGTGTTTGGAATAGTTGTAAAATATTATAAACGCTAGGTGGTACGCTTCATTTGGAGTTCGATAATTTTTCGGATGAATAGTGTCGCGTAATTTTCTATTAAAGGCCAAACTTTTTTTTCTATTTTTCACAAACCTAGGTCGGAAACCCTAGCCGCCATTTCTATTTCTATTTCTATGGCCTAGAACTTTCGATTCTTCCCCCTTCTATCTCTCTCAATCCGTCGAATTTCATCAAAAACTTTCAACTACAACATTGAAGAGCTATTTGAGATATACCATATGAACGGTAATGATCGAATATAGTTGAGTAAATCGACGACAATACTTGTTCGAAGGCCAGCTATTCAAGCACGGAAATCGATGCACAATGGAGATCGAGTTCAACGAGGCTTCGACCGAAGGGCTCGCTTCGAGCTTCGAGGCACTAGTCTCTGATCGTCATTACAATCAAAGATGAAGTCGCGGCTATCAAAATATGGGAATGACATATAGGTTTCGTTGCCTGGGCATTTTCATGAGGGAAGGAGAGGGAAGCACGACCACGATCTGCTTTGATCAAAATGAATGGCCCATATGTACTGGGTAAATAAAAAGAAAAAGAAAATGTAAATTAATTTATATAAATTTGTATGAACTTTAAAATGTCATAACTTCTTCATACGAGGTCCTTTTTTAATGAAACAAGTTGCATTCTACTCATATTGACGAACATTACATTTTAGAGCTTGTTTGGAGTTGATTGGAGCTAGTAAAAGTTTTGGGTAAAATTAAACGCCTGTTTAATATTATTTGAAATAAAAACACTACAACTGCTATTGGAATCAAAGTGAGTACAACTCACTCTTTCTGTCTCACTGATATTTTTATATAACGGAGAAATAAGTTTATTTATGATGTTTAATGATTGTTTGTATGATATATGATATATATATATATATATATATTGATTGGTATTTGGATATATTCCTGCCTATTGGAGCAAAAGATACAATTCACGTTCCTCTGTATGAGCGGATAACGCTTTGTACACGCGTCTGCCTCGAAGCGGACATAGTGTATATTTTTTAATATGTATATTTGTTGCAGGTAACAAGTTGGAGGGATCCAACTGGATTCCTTACCAATGTTGATTTTATTTATAGATATTGATATATATGATGTTACCATATGATGTATGATCTTTAGATGTCATGATTGATGTGTATCACCTTATTTAGTGCCGTTGCAGCATTTGGCCCTGTTTTGGAATTTTGAAAAAAATATTAAAGTGATGATTTCAAATTAAAAGGATTTCAAAGTAATTTTGAAAATAGATGTTTTATTAATTCTTGAATTGTTAAGGAAATGGATTTATTTTAGATAAATAAAAGTTATAATTTTTATGTTATAAAAATTATGACTTTTGTGAAATATGATTGAAATGTGATTTTTGGAATATGAAGCGAACCATTTAGTTAATAAGTTAAAATGAGATTTTTGAATTATTATAAATGGTTTATATATAAGATTTATAAAATTTTATTTCTAAAAATCAAAATAATGGAATTATTAACGAGTTTCATAAATGTTAAAATGAAGTGATAATTGAATCTTATAAGTGAATAAATTTATAATTGATTAAGTTATAGTGGAATTTTATAAATTGAAGTATTTATAAATATAAATGAAATCTATAAACATTGTTTATAATTTCGAAATCAACTTATTTTGATAAGTTAAATGTGGAAGCTTGTTAAAGGAATTTCATCCACGATTTTGGGCAGTGGATAATCCTTTAATAATGTGTAGAAGTGATGAATTTGGTAAAAGAATTATATTCACGATTTTGGATAGTGAATAATCTTTTAAACTAAAATATAGGTTTTGAAAAATGATATTTTTAATGAAGTTAAATGATTTGAAGATATTTAAAATGTGTTAAGTATCGAAACCATAGATTTCAACATTCATTGTTGAAATAGACGTTTTCGAAAAATAAGTAAATAATGGACTATAACATTGTTGTTATAGTAAATGATTTTCGAAAGAAGATGTTTTGTATAGTATATGGGATTTATATATCTATCTAAGTTTTGAATCCTTGTACTAATGATTTTGGGCTGTCGTAACGATGTTTTACGCAACATTCGTTTTGACCCAAATAAATATATTAAGAGAATGTTTTCCTTAAAGAATAAAATACATACTTAATCGTGATTTAAGTATATGTAATATTTTATAAGTGTTGAAAATAAATTGATTTGTGAATTACTTATTAGTAATAAGTAAGTATATGGAAATACTTTCCAATATAGAAAGTTGAAATGGTTTTGTGAATATATATTTTTAAAGATAATTTGAAGTGAATATTTGGAAAGTGATTTAATTAATTAAAGATTGATTTAAAGGGCCTAGTGATTACTTGTGGTGCTAGATATTTGTTTGTTTGCTTTAATAGTTAAATAATTGACTATCAAATTTGGACATTTTAGTTCCTCGACTTGATGTGGGAACTATTTAGTTGTACACTTAGTACGTAGCCTTCTGTGTCGGCTTGATTATCGTTGTATTGAGAATGTTGATTCGTCTAGTGTGGAGTATTACTCTAATCTATCGAGCTTCCTTCTTGGCCGAATGATAGCAAGTTGAAAGTTGGAGACGTGGTAAGTCTATGAGAATTAGTTTCTATGCAAGGTTGAGAAACACTTTTGCGTTGTTGGTGCAAAGAGACCAGGATTAGATTTATCTGAAAACCACTTCGGACCAACATATATTCGGCGATTGTGTAGGTTGGTTATGATGATATTGATATTCGGGATTTTCAAAGTGGAGGACTGCTTGTTGACATTTGGGCTTAAAATCCCAATATACATATAGTAGCAATAGTCTCTTTGTTATGAAATATCCAATGCAAGAACTATCGCTACTAATCCTAGGGATTTCCCGACAGGATGTTGTAGGAAAGTATCTTCAGTTTGTCCTGTTCCTGGACAACTTGTATGGACGTTTGTCTGACATTGCGTTTCTAAAGATTACATACATTGATATTTACAAATGTACATCAGTGGTGGCGGAGAAGGCAACTTCTCTTAGCTTAACACCCTCCTTGATACATATGAGCTCAAGGGTTGTGTTTTTATGGAAGGCAATTAGTAGTCAACGGAAATGGTCGTGTAGAATTCTATGTGATGTGATATGTGAGAGGCAATCATTACCTCAGACCTCATCAACCAAAAATGATCAAAACAAGGTTTGATGTAGCAAGGCTAAGTGGGTCATTCCCAATTAGGATATGATCATCCTCTTCTAGATATATTTCTTTCCGCTATGATGTTTGGGATGTAAACTAATGTGGTCTGTATGTTATGAGGGACCCTTGGAAAAGGTCGATAACGATCGATGGATGATATATTCGGTACTACCTAGTTATAGAGGTAGGCCGGTCTTGTGTTGGTAGAAGTTCCTTTGTGATGTTCCTCGGTGAATTCATCCAGAGATGTACTGCTAGAAAGTAGTCCCTTCACCAGGTCATTTGTATGGAAATCCAAACTCCACTACATGCCTGCCATTTTGATTGTATTACCATTTTAGGCTATATGCTAGAATTTAATCAATGTAATTTTTTTGGCTATGATTAATATATTTGTGCAATAGACGCTATTATAATATAAGAGGATTGTATATGAAATGTTTTGGTTATCATAAGGTAAAAACATGTCCGTGTTTATGTATGGGCATGTCTTATGAGATACTTTTGTTTTGAAAGGAAAAGTTTGGTAATTCAATAAATTTAGTTGAGTGTGTTTCTCACGCTGGTTTACCAGACTGAACCGGGCGTTCTTCCCTTTCAATGCTCGGGTCAGACCGAGTGTATTTGCAGGTTCAGTTTTGGTGCTTTTGGAGCTTCAGCAGGCGAGCTGGAGATCTTTATTTTCATATACACGTATTAGTTTACTATCCACTGCTTAGTTGTTGTATATTATTGGCAATTGTAAGGACATGTTATTATAACTGTCCAGACTGATGATTAGTGATTGATTGTTGAACTTTGAGTGATGTATATATGATATTACAGTTTCTGTTTTGTAAAGATCATTGATATGATATTATATGTTTTCCGCTATGATGTGAGATTCTGTATAGTTCCGTTTGGTTCTCTCTTCTCGCTTTCTTCTCTTCTCTTCTTCTCTCTTCTTACCTTTCTCATGACTTTCCGTAAGTTTGTGCCTTTTGGGTTGGACATGTATGGTTTATTGTCGATTCAAATGGGACGAATTTGCTGGTCGTCACAGGTTGTTACTATAATCATTACTACAGGTACCATTTATAATAAATGAAATTGGATTTTACAAGTAGACGTACAAGCGATAAAATCAGCTAAAATGTTGCACCACTAGCTAAGGTGACGTGTGAACGTTAATATTTGAATTGTTTGATAATAAATCGCTAATCGAATTTACTCATTTAAGTCGCACAATCGAAATATGAATACTCCAAATGAACTACATGATTTTATTAATTTATAATTGCTGTAAATCAAGTAATTAATATTTATGAATTATGAATTATTAAATTGTATTAGATTTGTTTAAATACCATCAGTATTCAATAAAGTACTTATATATAAGTTATATATATATATATCGATATACGATGTCGGTAGAATATTTAAATTGGATTTTAAATAGAATAAATACTAAGTGTGTTTTTAAATTAATTAATATTTATGAAATATTAATTATTAGATTTTATTTGATTTGTTTGAATACCATTAGTATCTAATAAAGTGCATAAATAAAAGTTATAAACACATGTATCGATATATGATATCGGTAAAGTATTTAAATTAGATTTAAATGGATTAAATACTAAATAGGTTGTAAAATTTTTGTAATACCTATTCCCTCCTTGAATGACCAGCCGAAATAGGGGAGAGGATAACTTTTCAATTATTAAATGAAGAGGCAAAAAAGAAATTCAAGAAATAAAAAGATGTTGTATGTTTAATAGTCTTTATTGTGTCCTTTATGTCATTCTTTCATTCGTACCTTTTCTCTACCTCTTCTATCATGTCATGGTTGAAATTTCATGGAGGAAAAGGATAAAAAAATTCTAAAATCAAATGCCAAATAAAATCATAACAGTACATGATTCTTATCTCTTGATTCCTGCAAGATCCGGAGATTGGTTCAACGGAGTTTAGGGGTTTTTGATTCATTGTTTCAAAGCAGTTTTCATAGGCCACATCTAAGGTAATTATTAATTAATTAATTAATTTATATATGTTGACTCGACCTTTGAAAATCGCCACTCAAATATATCACCCGTATTCGAATGCCGCAGATTCAAACGTCGAATCTGGTTCGTCGGAGCTTATAACACATTAAGTACAACAACACAATGAAAAAATAAGTGAATAACTTTATTGATACACAACATTTGATACAACAATGATACAATTGAATATCAATATATATCACAGATACAAGATAGCGGAAGAACAACAGCGGAAGAGATAACTCCAACATGATCTCAAGAGAGAGTGAATCTGCAAACTGCATCTCTAATGCCAAAGCTCAAAAGACTCCAAGCTCCGAATCGAAAGCTCAAACCACCATCACGTTGACTTAAGCAAGGTCAGTCCGGGAATGCAATTGCCAAACCAAAGACTTCTGGATCCATATCTACTATCTATTGATAACCTGACTCTAGGCTACCCGTGTGGAAAATTGTGGGCACGCAGAGTTTAGAAAGGGAATAATAAACACTAGATTAGTCATGGGACTGATGTGAGCAAACAAAAACAGTTTATCTTGAACAAAAACAACAAAAGATTTTAAAAGAAATCCGCTACGATTCTTAGAAAATGAAACTACCATAAGGCCACCCGCCACACAACAAATATGGATTTCACAGGAAATCAGTTAAATCACAGATATTTTGAATTTAAATATTATTTTGTTTAAAAGTTGAATTTTGAATCCATATCATATGCTTAAATTTTTTAACATTTTTCATATGTTTAATTAATCCTTTTTAAATTCTCTTTCATCTCAATTGATTATGTGACAATTATATTATTTTATTTCAGATCCATATTTGTTCTTCATCCCTCTATTATATTCATATATCTCAAATTGATTTGATTGGATCCTTCATCTCCTTTTCTTATTTGTTGTTATTTTATGTAATGTATAGATCTGTTTGCTGTAATAAAGAATTTACATGTTTCTAATTCGTCCAATTCCTTTTGTTTTGTTTTGGTGTTTTTGTTTCAGAAAAAGGAAATTCGAAAGTTAATTGTAATTTGGATCTATTTTATAATTTTATAAAATTTAGATATACAATTGTAAATGAATTGTTTATGCTGACTATTTATCATTCCTTGAAGATTAATATCTATAATTATATAGTTAACTTTTGGATATAGACATTTGAATATTATTTATGCAATAATGAAAGTTTTAGGTCTAGAATTTATAAGTGGACTTTTGTGCAAATTTGTAATATTTTTGGCCTCTTCTAATTTTTTTTAATAAACACTAGTTTCATTGCTAAATTTTTAACATATCCTAAACTGTTTACTACGAATCTAACTTAATTACATATATTTATATTCATATTGTTGTCCAGCATTTTGACCCGGCTATATTCGAACAGATTGGATAAGTTAGATTCGACTGTCATCAAGGCCAGTAAGTCCAGAGTGATAATTGCGAGGTCCAAAAGTCAAGTACAAATGATAATGTAAAGCCATGGTTGAACAGAATTGAGGGATATGCAATTCAAAATGTTTGATGTATGGAATAGTTCAACATAGAGGAGGGATCAGCTATATTCATTCTCCAACATAGGGATCGACATATTTCAGGGAAGCAAGTGCAATTTAATGGAGAACAACCAATATTCTAAGATACTTAAGCCCAATGCATATGAAAATTAAGGAGTAAGATATGGAGACCCTAGTAAGCCTACCTTAGGGATCACACCTCAAAAGGATGAAACAAGAGGGATCAGCATTCTTCCCTCAATAGGGATCGGCTAGAATCATGATGCATAACATGGTGCAACAAAGATCGAGAAATAACTCAAGTTATACTAATCCAATTGGCATGAAACTTGAAAGCTAAGCATGTTACAACATGGGAAGCTCCCATAGGGATCGCACCCCCAAATTCTTCCAAAATTGGGATTGGCACCGATCCCTATTCCTTTGTATTTGGGCCATTCGATCCCTTTGATGGCTCCATGTGGTTTGGAGATCCTTCTGTCAAATTTTCAAGGAGATATTTCGCCATCTTGCTCAATAAATACAAGATTCGTTGTTCATTTTTGAGGACTTATGATACTAATTTCTTTGTACTCTATTGTAACTAAGGATTTTCATTCGATCCCAATTGTACTCAGTTTACAAAGTGATTAATAAAGCAATCTATTCAAAGTAGACCTAGGCCAACAACACTGAACCACCATAAATCATTATGTTCGTGTCATTGCTTTGATTTTCTACTATTTAATTGCTTAATTACTCCATTTTCATTTTATATTCTTCATTTATTTATCTTCAAAACTTCTATTGGATGTTTATGTCAACTTTTGGTGCTTTTACTGAGAACGAGATTCTCATCCCTATTCGGATTCCATTATTGCTAGGAGATTGCATAAATCCCCCGAAGAGATCAAAAATTATATTCAAGAAGCTTATTCATTCTATTTGGATTTGCAAAAGTCTAAGGGGAACTATCAACAATGGTTAGGAACACCAGATCTATATCTCAAAATGCAGAAGGAAACGAGAACGCTAGCATCCTGCAAGGAGGTCCGAGAAATCTACCACTAGATGTGAATACTACCAATCCCATTGAAGTCCAAAATGTGGTTGATTCCATCACAAGAGATGGATTCCAAAGTCTGATGAGAGAGCTAGCGGATAGCCACCGATAGTTGAATCGGCAAATTTAATCAAATATCAATCTAATGAACTAACTCAGTCAGCAACAACGTAGGAAAGCTAGGAGGGATCCTACCCCTTATTCTACATATGAGAGTTCTTGTTCATTTGACAATTGTCACAAGCTCAGGCGTTGTAGAATTGACAGAAGTCATGTAGAAGCTTTAGGACATAAACAGGCAAACCAACTTGGCTTGCCGAGACTAATCGATAGCGATCCCTCTATAGGGATCGGTACTGATCCCTCCTCTAGAGGGGGAAGCTTGCCTCTTCTTGTTGGAGCATAAGTTGGAGCTGCTGTGATTTGTTTGGATGCTGGAATTCAAATGGATGCAGACAAATTACCTGTAACAGCCCGTAAATTCGTACCCCTTGAGTAAACACTATTCTACATCGATTAACTCAAGTGGAACAGAAACACGAACCATTAGGGTTAAAGAAGAAGAGGTAGAAGAAAGAAGGAACTAAACAATATCAGAATCTCACAGTCACAACGGAATAAAATATAATAGTAAATAATAGATTTTTTTACACAAATGAAAATTATATCTATTTATACAACATATCATCAGAGTATCTCAAACAATTAACATTTACCAGTCAGACATTACCATACAATCATAGCAGCGGATATACACACACACACACACACACACACACACACATACACAAATACAGGTAATACGTCTCGGGCTCCAGCTCCTCTCCTGCTCCAAAGCATCCTATCCTGAACATATAATACTCGGTCTGACCCGAGCATTATAATGAAATAACACCCAAGTCAGTCTGGAATACCAGCTGATAATAATGCATCCAAATTGATTATTAAAGTTTCAAAAATCTTTTAAGAAAACAAAAGCATCTCGTAAGACCACGCCACAAATAAACATGTCGGGTTTTTACCTTACGATAGCTAAACCACTTTTTATAGAAGTTCTCTGATATTATAATAGGGTCTACATACAAATACTTATAAGATAGCCGAAATTGTTACATCTGTTAAATTCCAGCTACTAGCCACATAGTGAGTAATACAAACAAAACTCGTACAAGGCTTGTAGGGATAATGGATTTCCAACAATGACTAGGCACTGGGGTACCACCTGTCACAGTACGGGGCCTAGATCACCGTACCGAGGAGTACGCCCGCTCCCCTGCAACACAAGACCGGAACCATCTGTAACGACCCTAGATTTTAATTTAATTTAAATTGAAAATTTATCGAATTTTTGAATAAAAATTTGTAGAATTAATTATAAATAGATGCGAGTTTCCCCGAGTTCAAACATATTCTATATAAATCATTTAAATTTTTAAATATTGTATATATATGTATATATGTGAATATATATATATATATGTATATTTGGGTATATATGAGTCAATTTGAAATTATAAAATCTTGTGCGTATATATATATATTTTGATTTGAATTTAAATCTTAGATGAATGGTTTAATAAATATTTGGGTTATAAAATAAATTAAGAAATATATATATATATATATATAGTAACTCATAAATAAATTTTAAATTTAAAGTAATAAGACAAAGTAAAAAGACAAGTATCTAAAAGCAAATACAAAGCAAGCTATGTAAATGAAAGAAATAAAGAATATATATTTACATAAGTAATAAAGCTTGCATAATATACAAAGTAGAAACCACATATTTATAAAATTATGTAAAATATAAAACAAAGAAAGAAACAAAATAGAATATATTGGTACCTATATAAGTTAAAGTTATAACCAATAACAAAACAAATATATAAGTATGCAATTCAAATATAATGCAATGAAACAAACCAAAGTATAGTTGTACACAGGGAAATATGGACAAAGCAATTAATGCAAGATATCTCCAGCCACCAGAGGAAGATCTGCATAGTTGGTAAGGCAAGAAAGAGAAATACATAAGTCTAAGCTAGCAAATAAGATAAGCATGTACACAACAAACAATTAATGCAACATGCCTCCAATACAATTCAGCCATGCTTAGTGAATAAACAAAGATATAACACTGTATAAACATCACCTTGTATAAACAATATTTATTCACCTGTACACTTCCTTCTTTCTTTTTATACCAACCTTCTCCCCTCATTTTAGTTCGAGCACCATCATAACTGAAAGAAAAAAAAATTAATATAGTAGTTTCAAAAGAAGTATTCTCTGTTCCAAGCATGTACAGAGTGCATGCAGTTTTAAAAAGCAAAGCAAAATTTGTAAAGCAACTTCAAGAAATGCAAAGCTTCAGCTCAAGTTTCAATTTGCATTCAAAACTTCGAGTGGCAGTTCAAAAAAACAAAAATAAAACTGGGCAAGGCAAAGGCAACTCAGGCCTAAGATTTTTCTCTGTCTTTCTTCTCTGTCAAGTGAGTAAACTTATTCTTCTACCTGAGATCTTCTTGAACAATCTGGTTTGCATGTATTATCTTGAAAGTTATATGCTAATATGGTTATGTGTTATAGCCTGTATGTATATTTAATTTGTGTGCATGTCTGCGGTAATAGGAAATAAGGCCTATGTTATAAAAGTACAGGTCATAACTTAGTTCAAAATTCAATTCCACTTGCTCTTAACATTTTTAGCTAATGATGTCAAAACAAAAAATGTTTGGAATTACCATAATTAGATTTTAAAAATGCATTTCAAAATTTATACGAAGGAGTTGCAGCCTGACACAAGAAAGAACAGTAAAAACTTTAATCTCTGGGAATTTCGAACTTCACGAAATATTGATTCAAGTATATAACTGGAATCCTTACCGGAAGTGATGATTTTTAAGATGGGTTTCGTGATTTTTAGTGGGGTGGTTTGGTAGCAGTTTGAAGTTGAACGGAAATGGGTCTTTGGGAAGTTTCTGGCGATCGGGGGTACTAGAGGTGCTAGGGTTGTTCGGGGAGGTGGAGGAGTGATCGATGGTGTCGGGAAAAATATCAGGAAGGCGAACAAGTGGTGGCGGCGAGGGTGGTTGACCGTGGAAGATTTTAACCCTAGTTTTTGCTGCGTCTATTGAATTGATCACCGTGGTTTGTGTGATGGACCGAGTGTCACGAGCTTTTGAAGGAAGGTTGAGGAGAGGTGGACGAGGCTACGGCCGGAGTTTGGTGGCCTCCGGTGGTGGGAGCATCGAGCGCGACGTGTTGACAGGTTTGAGTAGCACCTGTCCTTTTTGCTGTTCCAGGTTTCGAGCTCGCCTTCGATTTTGAATGGCGACATGAATCTTGGGTTTTTGGTGAACGAGATCAGGTTGGGGGAAGATCGATGACTTGCTCGACCTAGTGGCGATGGCCGGAGATGGGTACCGGAGCTGTACACGTGCACGAGCACGGTTGCTCTGATGGTCTGCAATTTTGTTAGTTTGGGGATGAAGCAGGATAGGTGACTCGAGTTTTTACTCGAGTATTTTCATGTTTGGCCCGAAGCACTAGGGTGTTAGACTCGAAGTCATCTTCGTTTGGCTCGGGTAGGATACTGGTAACAGGTTTTTAACCTGTCCAGTTTTCAAAATTTTAAAATGATTGAACGTAAATTTATAAATCCAGGTTTAAACTGAGTTTAAACTTTAAGTTAAAATGTAAATTCAAGTTTAGTTTTGAAACTTAGTTTAAAAATTTAAATAAATAAAAAATTTGTTTTAAATAGAAGTTTTTAAGCAATTAAGTTATAATTTAAAGAATTTGAATTTAAATTGGAATTTGAAGTTATAAAGAAATGAATTGTAACAAAGATTTAATCAAAGATTTAATTTGGATTTAAATCTAAATTTGAATTCAAGATTTTGAATATAATAAAGTTTATAAATTTAAATGTTTAAATAAGTTTAAATGTTAAAATTCCTTTAATGAATTTAATAAGGAAATTGATTTAAATTCTTTTAAATTTTCTTTATAGTAAAATATCACTTCAACAAGTAATTTAAAGGATTTTAAAATTAGTTTCAAACTTTACTAAAGATAAATGAGGGTTCATTTTAAGTCTTAGGTTTAAAATGAAGTTTAGATTGAAATTAAAAAGGGTTTCAAACATATGTGTAAATGATGTTTAAATCACTACTAAGAATGAGTTCACCTTAAATTTAATAAAAAATTGAATGATTTGTAATACATTAATTATTAAGTCAATTAGAATGGATAATCAATGGTTTGATTCAATTTAATTAGTAATTGTAAGTTTAACTTTATTAATTAAGGTTTAATTTCTTTAAATAATTAATTAAAGTTAATTAATTAGGAAATTGGTTTAAAATGTTGATTTAATTAATATGATAAATTAAGAGGTTAATTAAGTAAGGTAATTGATCAATTAATTTATATTAAATGATTTGAAATTAATTCATCAGGATTGGATAATTATTTCATAAGTAATTAATTTAATTGGAAATAAATAGAATTGATTTGGATTAAACGATTTATTAATCCTGCTTACAAATGACTATTGAATACATAATCATACTTATGAATGATTGTATTATATGTGATGCCTTGAATTGATTGTCCTAACTGATTGTGATATTTTGTACTGTGGATTGAGCTGTGTATGATTCATTCATTTATTTACATTGTATATTATCTGTGAATCTGTGAATGAGCGATAAGCGTTATAGCTATATCGCTTATCAATTATATCTCTATGTTTTAATCTGTGATGATTGAATAATGTTGCACTATTGTGTTAAACCCCTGGACCACACTTATACACACACAATATGGATTTCACGAGGAAATCGGTTAAATCACAGATTTTGAAATAGTTTAAAAATTTGAATTTTTAAATTCAAATGTTTTGGAAATGGAATCGGAATAAATGTGAAAAGCTTTTAGAATGAAATTTCAAAATAAAATTTATTATTTTTAAATTACTTGATTAAGTTTTGGAATTTAAATAATTTGATTTAAATTTAAATTCAATACTTGAAATTGAATTCTGTAATTTGAAACTAGGGATTAATGATATTATACTAGTCATTATGAGTTAAATCATTTTTAAAGTATTATTTTTGGAAATTTGAACTTAACCCAAGGATTTCAACTCGTATAAATGAATCAGATTTCCAAAATGAAAACTGTTGTTTTAAAATGATAAACACTTTTAGATAAGAACTGAGATTCCAGTTAATTAGGGGAATTTCAAGATTGAATAGAGAAATGATTTTCCAAGTTATGAATGAATTCTTTTTGAAAACTATGAATTAAATCTGTTTATTTTTAACAGATTTAAATTGATGATTTGTTTAAATCAAATTGAAATGAAATTGTTTGAAGGCTATAAGTTAAATCTTTGATTTAAAGATTTAACGAGTTAATCAAATTGAAATGAAAATTGATTTGGAAAATCTGTGAATGAATCTTTTGTTTAAAAGATTAAAATGTGAAAATTGTTTAAACCGTTAAAGGTTGTGAAAATGAATCTTTTTGTTTAAAGATTGAAAATGGTAATTTATTTAAACCATTTGAAGAAAAGTTTTGGGAAATAAGTTGTGACTTAATTGAAATCCCATTATCCATTTATTTTTGAAATATCGTGCTTACTATTCGGTTTAGCCGGGAAAGGACCTTTTTGTCATATAACCCATTCCGAATATGTGATTCGACGTTGTGGATAGCATTTGAAGACCGGTGATGAAGATCGGGTATTTGCGAAAGCGATAGGATGACCTATCGATTGTTTCTGCACCGAGTCGCGCCGGTATAGAAACTCCCTAAGTGATGGGAAATCCGATTGGGATTGTGAATATCCGGATTGCAAGGACTTCTTTGAAAGTGCCTTCGGTTCTGTTCGAGCCCGAAACAGACTTGTATGGATTGTATGTCTGACATTACAAATTGAGATATAAAGCAGATTTCTTTCAAATATATTTCTGTTGGTGGCGGAGAATTTATTCTTTTAGCTTAACACCCTTCTCTGAGACGTACGAACTCAGAGGTTATATAGTTGAAGTTATCAGCGATATATTCCCAATTTGGTAATGTGACATGCTGAGTGTTGCTGTGAAATGATCATTGTGTTGATTATTTATGATAGGATCATTTGTTTGATCGTCTGCAACAACCCGCATATTTATCGAGTTTGTATTTAAATATTTTATTTAAATATTAACTCGTTAATCGGATTTTGGTCCGAAAAGCTACTTTTTGCAAACGGTCAAATTAGGACTCGAGATCACTTCCATTGAGTTCGAAATGTCGTTTACAACTTTTTAAGTATAAACATCGATAGGTTTGGAGTTAGTGAAATTTCACTAACTTTTCCCGCTTTGGACTTTGGGTTAGTTTAGCCTATTAAGCCCAAGTTCCAACTCTCTTCTCCTCACTCTTCATAAATTTCCTAACTAATCAAGCTTTGGCATTAATGGTGGAGGAAATGGGAAATTAAAACTCCAAGCACAAATTCAATTGCAAATCCAACATTCAACTCCAAATTCAAGTAGAAGATATTGGATTCAAGCTTTGGATTGCTTCTCCTTGCTTTCAAGCTTCATCTTCATAAACTTTAGTGCAAAGGTGAGATTTTTATCTCACAATTCTAGCCTATAACTATATTGGACTGTTGGGAATGATTCCCTATCATTTTTGCATGCATGTTAGCATTTGGTTTGGATTGGATTGGCGAAAAACTCCAATTTTTAGCGTTTTGGTGAATTTTCTGCACTTAGGTCGTTCTGGCCATTTTTAGGTCGTTCGGAGTTAAGTCGTTCGTCCATGGGTCGTGAGTCGTTCACGAGTTAACTTTAGGTCGTTCGGAGTTAAGTCGTTCGTCCATGGGTCGTGAGTCGTTCACGAGTTAACTTTAGGTCGTTCTGGAAGAATTGGCACTTCGGAATTAGGTCGATCACGAGTTAAGCCTTAAGTCGTAGGTCGCTCACGAGTTAGGCCTTAAGCCGTAGGTCGCTCGCGAGTTAAGCTTTAAGTCTTAGGTCGTTTCCGACCTATAATCTCTAGGCAAACCTTAGGTCGCTCGTCCACTAAGTCGGCCTGGTTTATCTCGTAGGTCGTCTCCGACCTAAGCTCCTGATAAGTCGTTCGAGTTAGGTCGTTGGGCCATTTACCTTAGGTCGCTCGTCCACTAAGTCGGCCTGCTTTATCTCGTAGGTCGTCTCCGACCTAAGCTCCAGATAAGTCATTCGAGTTAGGTCGTTGGACCATTTACCTTAGGTCGCTCGACTCTGTTAAGTCGTAGGTCGTTAGACCTTAGGTCGCTCGACTCTGTTAAGTCGTAGGTCGTTAGACCTTAGGTCGTTCGCCTTCCTTAAGTCGCTCGACCCCTCCACACTAGGTCGCTCGGCTTGCTTGAGTCGTAGGTCGTTGGACCTTAAGTCGCTTGCCTCCCTTAACTCCAGTTAGGTCGCTCGGCCATTGTGTTAGGCCGCGTGAACCCTTAGGTCGTTAGACCTCATTTTGCTTTAGGTCGTAGGCCGCTTGTCTTCACTTAGGTCGTACCGTTTTGGACGGGGCGCTGCCCCGCACCCCGTCGGGGGCGCTGCCCCCTGGACCCCCGCGACCTGACCGGGCAGGTCGAACCCCGTAAGCGGTGGCGTTGCCCCCGCACCCCCACCTTGGGGGGTTGCCACCCCCCCTGGACCCCCCCTCCGTAGGGGATCTTATCTGAAAAACATTGAGCTGATTTCCCTGGATTTTATTCACATCTCCGTATGCGATTTTTGTGACTGATTGTTTCTACAATTGCTTCTGTGTTTTGTCACTTTATAATATAAAGGTTTCAATACTAGTAGTAAATATCAAAACTCTTTTAACAAACAATTTCAACTCTATTTTTAATAACAAAGCTCTTTTCTTAAACCGTTTTCCAATCTATTAGTATATACAAGCCTTTACCTCACTCGGATGAGAAATCTAATTAAACGACTTAGTAAAACAAGTGGTATGAAACGCTTGCGTTCACTTCGTCGGTTAATTCTTGGACTTGTTCGATTGAACCTCTTGTGACAATTTTATTAGTGAAGATTTACAGTTTGTTCGTAAATATTTAAGTTAAGCAAGTGGTTATGGGACATGAAGCTAAACTTCTATATTTACTAGCTTAGTGTAATTGACACTTCTCGTTGATCTTGATGATCGCTTTATGAATTAGACTAGCAATTGCGCGATGTCTCTTTCATTGCAAGGTTAGACTAGACACCACTTGTGTGATTCCATTCACACATACCTTTCTGATTTTTGGTTAGTCTTGACCTCAATCTGTGTGATTCCATTCACACATGCGGGGTAGCTCCCCTTGGTCTTCGGACCGTCATGTGATAGGCCTCTTTCCCTTTTTATGATTTCTGGATTTCTCGTGTTGATTTCTGGAATTTATGTCATTGACTTGTTATGAGTACAAGTTTAGGGTATGATGCCCTCTTCGAATCTTTGAGAATATTCTTGTGATATTGATTATCTCTTATTGATTGATCTTCTGTTGATCATTATTTACATACTTATAGTGGTATGTCGTTATGGATGTTTATGTTTATGCCATATCTTTTATGTTATATCATGTCATCTGATATTTATAGCTAGACTGATCCGTTTATTATTTCCTTAAATAATACTCGGGTTAGACCGAGATGTTACAGGTGCTTCTGCTTGACTTCTTCCCAGGGATTCATCACTCTGACTTTTGGCTAACTGTTTAGATTAGCAGTTTTTGTTGTATACACTTGAGATATAGACTCATAGTTGTATTCTTTTGTATAGCACGTGTTGCTATTCTTTTGTATTATCGTGGATCTTACTGACCACTACTCTGATGTACACTTTCATGTGTTAGTTATATATTCATATCTTCTTCCGCCTTTGTGATATGGATATCTGTGACTGATTTGTGATATGATTATTTCTATGTTTGTTTCCGAAGATTATTTATAGCCACCGTGTGATAAGCAATTACATGGATGGTCGCTCCTCAACAGCCTTATTCTCCGTGCTAGTTGACAGCACTACTCCGGAGTGTTCTTGGCTAGCGTGGGTATAGAGGTGGGGCGTCACAGCTTGGTATCAGAGCCAAACTTCGGAACAATGTAGAATAACTTAACAAGGATCATCGTCCTAAGTCTATCTTAGGAGTCATACCATAGGATTAATTCGAGTCTTCGTACCGATTCATCCTATTTCCTTTATGATTCCTTGTTTTATCTATCAAGATTGCTTGGTGTTCATTGGTGAATAACCTTCTTCCTTCTCTTCTTTCTTTCTTTAAGGAAGAGAATGTCTAGACCAGGCCGTCCCAGAACTGGATCATCTGGTGCTGCTCCTCCGGATGGAGTTTTTATGACTGCTCAACAGCTTCTTGATTTAGTAACTAATGCTCAAGCAGCTGGAGCTAACCCAGAACCCACTCACCCAAAGTCGGGATTTGCACGCTTGTGCAGCGATTACACCAACTTGGGTGGGAAGCCCTTCAAAGGTTCGGAAAATATCATCGAGGTCCAGGCTTGGTTAAAATCATGTGATCGAATCTTCTCTCGCATGAACCTTATCGATCTCCACCGCGTTCAGGTGGCTTCCAGCATGCTCCAGGAGAGAGCATTGGACTGGTACGAACTCCTTATTTCAGAAATTAATGAAGCGGATCTCACCTGGGAACAATTTCAGGGACGCTTCGAGTTAAAGTTTGTACCAGAAGCTGGGAAAGTAACCTTGGCTCGACGTTTTATAGACCTTGTTCAAGGTCAATCCTCTGTGACTGATTACGTCGCAGCCTTCGAGTCGCTTTCCAAATATGGGGTCGAATACATCAACACCCCATTGAAGAAGAACCAGAGGTTCGTTTATGGCTTAAATAAGAATCTTAAGAAGCCACTGCTCCTGAAACTAGAAGTCGCATTTGATCAACT
This sequence comes from Allium cepa, assembly GCA_030765085.1. NCBI lineage: Eukaryota > Viridiplantae > Streptophyta > Magnoliopsida > Asparagales > Amaryllidaceae > Allium > Allium cepa. Next base: position 329,106,328 of record CM060940.1, read on the forward strand.
CGTCGATATCGCTCTTCGTCTTGAAGAGGCTGATAGAGAGAGTGATGTTGAAGTGGAAGGCGCTAAACCAAACTTCAACAACAAGAAGAGGCCAAACAAATTCAAGGGTCCTTATCCCAACAAAAAGGGTAAGCAGGCAACACCTGCGGCAAAGTCTCCTTCTCCTAGTGGTGCGAGTTGCTTCAACTGTGGGTCTGGGGATCATTATGCGAATAAGTGCTCTAAGCCCAAATCTTGTCGCTATTGTAAGAGCCCAGATCACTTTATACATCAATGCCTCAAACGTAAAAGCAGGAATGAGGGAAAGTTAAATGTGGCTCAAGCCCCTGGCAACACATCTCGTGGCCAAGGTATTTCTCATTCCATTCTTGATGGTATTATTTTATTTCATGATCAACCTATTAGAGTTCTCTTTGATACGGGTGCATCCCATTCTTTTATATCAAAGGAACTGGTAGACACTTTTTCTTTAAGTGTTACTGCATTGATGACTTCTTTAAAAATTGCGAATCCTGTTGGTGGATCCGCAACTCTTAGTTTGCTTTGTAAAGATGTGGAGATTATTTTTTGCGATCTTTCTTTCCTAGCCGATTTGCATGTCATGCGTTACTTAGGCTTTGGAATAATTTTGGGAATGGATTGGCTTAACCGTTATCAAGCCCATATCCTATGTCCTGAACGGGCTATTCATCTCCGTCATCCACTATCTGTTAATCAGATTTCTGTTAATCTTAAAGATTCAGAATCCTGTTTGGTGGCATCTTTATATTCTTTAAATCCTCGTGATAACGATGATGATGATGAAGATGATATTATTTCTCGTATTCATGTTGTTCGTGAATTTTCCGACATATTCGAGCCCGTTTTAGGTTTGCCACCTAAACGAGCAATTGAGTTCAGAATTAATCTTGTTTCTGGAGCTCAACCTATTACTCGTCCTCCTTATCGCATGTCCAATAAGGAAAATGAGGAGATGCGTAAACAATTATCTGAGTTGGAGACGAGGCAATTTATTCGCTCTAGTTCCTCGCCTTGGGAAGCTTCGGCTATTTTCGTAAAGAAATCCGATGGTACTCTGAGACTCTGCGTTGATTATCGCAAGCTTAATGATCTTACTATTAAAAATAAATATCCTTTACCTCGGATTGATGATCTATTCGATCAGCTTAGTGGTGCTAAGGTCTTTTCACAATTGGACTTGGCTACCGGTTTCCATCAGCTTCGTATCGCTGAGGATAGCATTCCTTTGACATCATTCCGTACTCGATATGGATCTTATGAATGGCTTGTTATGCCATTTGGGTTAACGAATGCTCCAGCTTATTTCGTTGACCTCATGAATCGAGTTTTCAAAGATTTCCTCGATCGGTTTGTTCTCATATTCATTGATGATATTCTAGTGTATTCAAAAACCGAGGAGGAACATGAGAAACATCTTAGGATTGTATTGGAAACACTTAGGAGTAATCAATTAAAGGCGAAATTTTCTAAATGCCACTTTTGGCAATCTCGTGTGAAGTTTCTCGGTCATATTATTTCCGAATCCGGGATATCCGTGGATCCTTCAAAGATCGAAGCGATTCAAGATTGGAAGAGACCGGAGAGTGTGACAGAGATTCGTAGTTTTCTCGGATTGGCGGGCTATTACCGCCGTTTTATTAAAGACTTTTCTAAGATTGCTGTGCCTCTTACTGGCTTGACTAAGAAGGGAGTTAAATACATTTGGTCGGACAAATGTGAAGCCTCTTTTCAGAAATTGAAAGAACTCCTTTCCGATGCTCCTATTCTTGTGATTCCCGAGGGGAATCAAGATTTTGTTGTTTATACCGATGCTAGTCACGTTGGTTTGGGTGCCGTTCTTATGCAAAAAGAACGTGTTGTTGCTTATGCTTCTAGGCAATTGAAGCCGGCCGAGACTAGATATGCCACACATGATCTAGAGCTCGCGGCTATTGTTTTCGCCCTTCGAATGTGGCGTCATTATCTATTGGGAGAGAAATTTATTCTTTACACGGATCATAAGTCTTTGAAATATTTATTTTCTCAAAAAGAACTTAATTTACGTCAACAGCGTTGGCTCGAGTTCCTCGCACCTTATGATCTTGATATTCTTTATACCCCCGGTAAGGGTAATCGTGTCGCCGATGCTCTTAGCCGTAAGCAACAAGCAGTTGTTTCTATGATGATATCCGAATGGAACGACCTCGAGATCTTATCCACTTGTGAGATTCGAGAGCGCGTATCCGATTTATGCTCATCGCTTGTTTTATGTAGCCTTGAGGCACATCCTTCTCTTTTAGACCGCATTCTTGAAGCTCAAGGGCTAGATTCTGAATTGGCTCTTCTTGGCAAAAATGTTAAGGTTAAAATTGATATTGAAGGTTTGAAAGACTTTGATATTGATTCTCGTGGCGGCATTCGAAAATTTGGTAGACTTATCGTACCAAATATTGGAGATCTTCGTAAAAATATTTTAGAAGATTCCCATCGTTCTAGATTCACCATTCATCCTGGTAGTAGTAAAATGTACGCTGATATGAAGCGACTTTATTATTGGGAGGGAATGAAATCTGATATTGCTAACTTTGTTAAGTGTTGCATGACTTGCCAATTTGTCAAGGCCGAACATCAAAGGCCTGGTGGGTTATTGCAACCTTTAGAAATTCCAATTTGGAAGTGGGATCAAATTTCCATGGACTTTATAGATGGCCTTCCCCGTTCTCGTTCGGGTCATGATAGCTTATGGGTGATTGTTGATAGACTTACTAAATCCGCCCATTTTATTCCGGTTCGGTCTAACCGAACCGTTCCTCTTTTGGCCAAACTATTTGTCAAGGAAATTGTAAAATTGCATGGAATTCCTACTTCTATTGTTAGCGATCGTGATCCATTGTTTACTAGTGGATTTTGGAAGAGTCTTCAAAAAGCTTTAGGAACGAAGCTTAATTTTAGCACCGCTTATCACCCCCAGTCCGATGGACAAACCGAGCGTGTGAATCAAACTCTTGAAGATCTTCTTCGTGCTTGTGTGCTTGATTTTGGTGGAAGTTGGGAAGATCATATTTCACTTGTTGAATTTTCCTATAATAATAGCTTCCAATCTAGTATTGGTATGGCACCTTTCGAGGCACTCTACGGAAGGCCATGCCGATCTCCTTCTTGTTGGCTTGAGGCCTGTGAGAAGCTGGTTTTAGGTCCAGACTTTATTCGTGATTCCATGGAAAAGATTGAACTTATTCGACATAGGATGAAAGAAGCCCAGAGTAGACAAAAATCCTATGCCGATAATCGAAGAAGGAAATTAGAATTTTCTGTTGGGGATCCTGTTTTTATTCGTGTTTCACCTATGAAGGGTGTTGTACGTTTCAGTCGATCGGGAAAGTTAGCGCCTCGATATATTGGGCCATTTCCTATCACTGAACGTATTGGTTCCATGGCTTATCGCCTTGCATTGCCGGCTCAGTTTTCTGCTATGCATGATGTATTTCACGTTTCTCAATTACGGAAATGCCTTCGGGATTCCGATTCTATTCTTGAGCCTGCTGTTGTGGAAGAAATTGAAGTTTCGCCGAATTTAACTTATGAGCAGCATCCTATTCGAGTTATAGCTTCTGAGGTTAAACGACTTCGAAATAAAGACGTTCCGCTTGTGAAGGTTCAATGGTCCTCAAATCCTAAGGATTGTTCTTGGGAATCCAGAGAATTCATCGAGCGTACACATCCGGACTTGCTTACTCCTTCTCCTAGAGGTGAACTTCTTATTTCAAAATTCCTCTTGTGTTAATATGCTTTTAGGGTTGTTACTTTTTATTTCCATCTTATATATATTGCGAGGACGCAATTTCTTTAAGGAGGGGAGTCTGTAACAACCCGCATATTTATCGAGTTTGTATTTAAATATTTTATTTAAATATTAACTCGTTAATCAGATTTTGGTCCGAAAAGCTACTTTTTGCAAACGGTCAAATTAGGACTCGAGATCACTTCCATTGAGTTCGAAATGTCGTTTACAACTTTTTAAGTATAAACATCGATAGGTTTGGAGTTAGTGAAATTTCACTAACTTTTCCCGCTTTGGACTTTGGGTTAGTTTAGCCTATTAAGCCCAAGTTCCAACCCTCTTCTCCTCACTCTTCATAAATTTCCTAACTAATCAAGCTTTGGCATTAATGGTGGAGGGAATGGGAAATTAAAACTCCAAGCACAAATTCAATTGCAAATCCAACATTCAACTCCAAATTCAAGTAGAAGATATTGGATTCAAGCTTTGGATTGCTTCTCCTTGCTTTCAAGCTTCATCTTCATAAACTTTAGTGCAAAGGTGAGATTTTTATCTCACAATTCTAGCCTATAACTATATTGGACTGTTGGGAATGATTCCCTATCATTTTTGCATGCATGTTAGCATTTGGTTTGGATTGGATTGGCGAAAAACTCCAATTTTTAGCGTTTTGGTGAATTTTCTGCACTTAGGTCGTTCTGGCCATTTTTAGGTCGTTCGGAGTTAAGTCGTTCGTCCATGGGTCGTGAGTCGTTCACGAGTTAACTTTAGGTCGTTCGGAGTTAAGTCGTTCGTCCATGGGTCGTGAGTCGTTCACGAGTTAACTTTAGGTCGTTCTGGAAGAATTGGCACTTCGGAATTAGGTCGATCACGAGTTAAGCCTTAAGTCGTAGGTCGTTCACGAGTTAGGCCTTAAGCCGTAGGTCGCTCGCGAGTTAAGCTTTAAGTCTTAGGTCGTTTCCGACCTATAATCTCTAGGCAAACCTTAGGTCGCTCGTCCACTAAGTCGGCCTGGTTTATCTCGTAGGTTGTCTCCGACCTAAGCTCCTGATAAGTCGTTCGAGTTAGGTCGTTGGGCCATTTACCTTAGGTCGCTCGTCCACTAAGTCGGCCTGCTTTATCTCGTAGGTCGTCTCCGACCTAAGCTCCAGATAAGTCGTTCGAGTTAGGTCGTTGGACCATTTACCTTAGGTCGCTCGACTCTGTTAAGTCGTAGGTCGTTAGACCTTAGGTCGCTCGACTCTGTTAAGTCGTAGGTCGTTAGACCTTAGGTCGTTCGCCTTCCTTAAGTCGCTCGACCCCTCCACACTAGGTCGCTCGGCTTGCTTGAGTCGTAGGTCGTTGGACCTTAAGTCGCTTGCCTCCCTTAACTCCAGTTAGGTCGCTCGGCCATTGTGTTAGGCCGCGTGAACCCTTAGGTCGTTAGACCTCATTTTGCTTTAGGTCGTAGGCCGCTTGTCTTCACTTAGGTCGTACCGTTTTGGACGGGGCGCTGCCCCGCACCCCGTCGGGGGCGCTGCCCCCTGGACCCCCGCGACCTGACCGGGCAGGTCGAACCCCGTAAGCGGTGGCGTTGCCCCCGCACCCCCACCTTGGGGGGTTTCCACCCCCCCTGGACCCCCCCTCCGTAGGGGATCTTATCTGAAAAACATTGAGCTGATTTCCCTGGATTTTATTCACATCTCCGTATGCGATTTTTGTGACTGATTGTTTCTACAATTGCTTCTGTGTTTTGTCACTTTATAATATAAAGGTTTCAATACTAGTAGTAAATATCAAAACTCTTTTAACAAACAATTTCAACTCTATTTTTAATAACAAAGCTCTTTTCTTAAACCGTTTTCCAATCTATTAGTATATACAAGCCTTTACCTCACTCGGATGAGAAATCTAATTAAACGACTTAGTAAAACAAGTGGTATGAAACGCTTGCGTTCACTTCGTCGGTTAATTCTTGGACTTGTTCGATTGAACCTCTTATGACAATTTTATTAGTGAAGATTTACAGTTTGTTCGTAAATATTTAAGTTAAGCAAGTGGTTATGGGACATGAAGCTAAACTTCTATATTTACTAGCTTAGTGTAATTGACACTTCTCGTTGATCTTGATGATCGCTTTATGAATTAGACTAGCAATTGCGCGATGTCTCTTTCATTGCAAGGTTAGACTAGACACCACTTGTGTGATTCCATTCACACATACCTTTCTGCTTTTTGGTTAGTCTTGACCTCAATCTGTGTGATTCCATTCACACATGCGGGGTAGCTCCCCTTGGTCTTCGGACCGTCATGTGATAGGCCTCTTTCCCTTTTTATGATTTCTGGATTTCTCGTGTTGATTTCTGGAATTTATGTCATTGACTTGTTATGAGTACAAGTTTAGGGTATGATGCCCTCTTCGAATCTTTGAGAATATTCTTGTGATATTGATTATCTCTTATTGATTGATCTTCTGTTGATCATTATTTACATACTTATAGTGGTATGTCGTTATGGATGTTTATGTTTATGCCATATCTTTTATGTTATATCATGTCATCTGATATTTATAGCTAGACTGATCCGTTTATTATTTCCTTAAATAATACTCGGGTCAGACCGAGATGTTACAGGTGCTTCTGCTTGACTTCTTCCCAGGGATTCATCACTCTGACTTTTGGCTAACTGTTTAGATTAGCAGTTTTTGTTGTATACACTTGAGATATAGACTCATAGTTGTATTCTTTTGTATAGCACGTGTTGCTATTCTTTTGTATTATCGTGGATCTTACTGACCACTACTCTGATGTACACTTTCATGTGTTAGTTATATATTCATATCTTCTTCCGCCTTTGTGATATGGATATCTGTGACTGATTTGTGATATGATTATTTCTATGTTTGTTTCCGAAGATTATTTATAGCCACCGTGTGATAAGCAATTACATGGATGGTCGCTCCTCAACAGCCTTATTCTCCGTGCTAGTTGACAGCACTACTCCGGAGTGTTCTTGGCTAGCGTGGGTATAGAGGTGGGGCGTCACATCGTCTATCTTGGTGATCATTTCTATGATCATTTGTTGACCCAAAGCATGGCTTTTGTATAAAGTATGTTTTTGTGGACATGACTTCGTCGAGCCTCACACCCCGTGAATGGTCAAAACAGGAAATATGCGGCAAAGTTATGAGGGGTAGCGCCCTTTAGGATGTGTGCATTTCCTTCTGGAAAAGGGTGGTATCATGGTATGGAGCCCAGATACTTACTCATGTTGAAAACACTTTATGATTGTGTGAATTGATTACGAGCGCTCGGTTGAAAGGTCCCAAAGGACCGGGGGATGGCATATTCGGTCAGTTGTTACTCAGTTAGGGGTAACCCGGCCTTGTGTTGGTAGAGATCCGGTTTGGTTCTCGGGGATGTCCATCCAGAGGCATTCTCATGTGGCAATGGGAAGTTCCTTGGCCTGATCATTCGTTGGAAATCCAAAGAAACACTACGATCTTGTACGGTATTAGTCGTAGAACCTATCATTCACTTATGGTGGCGCCCCACTGTTTGGATGGTAGCTATAGTAGGCATACGATAATGGTCGTATGTTGGCTAAGATTTATATTCTACTTTCGAAATGAATTTTTCCTACACTATGCACTAGTAATAATATCAAATGTTCTTTTAATGCGTATCAAGCATCTTTGACTATCATAAGGAGAAATCTCCTCCGATTCTGCGTTTGCATTGTGTGTGTGTGCGGGAGGCCTTATGGTAGTCTCATTTTTAAAAAGCATTGCGAATTGACTTTGAAAATCTTATATTGAATGTTTTAAAAGATAAATTGTTTTTGTTGCTCACACCAGTCCCACGACTGATCCGGAGTTTATTGTTTCTTTCCTAAACTCTGGGTGCTCATTATTTTCTACACGAGCAGTCTAGAGTTGGGTTTTTCAGATAGTCAGATTAGTAGGTTATCTGGAGTTAGTTCAGTCCTTGGTTCGCACCAGTCTTGCTAAGCTTTGGGCTATGTGATGGGGGGTTCTCGCTTCGCGGTTTGGTGGCGAACGGGAGACTCTTACCCCTACACGTCCTCTTTTAGGGGGTTGGTTAGGTGTAACCTGAGACAGTCGAGAGGCTGGCCGTAAAAGCAAGTTTGGGATATCAGTGTGAGCCACGGTGGGGCTGGGATGGTTGAAAAGCCTACCGGTTGTGACCGCTGCCGTCGAAATTTTTCGGGACGTTACATTTGGTATCAGAGCTAAGGGTTGAACTTTAGCTCAGGAGTATAACACATTAAGTAACTCATTAGAGATAGGGTGAAGTATACCCTAGAATGAGTAATCCTTAAGATATCCGTTTGAATGCCTCAGTAAATTCTCTTACTATCTACTGATAGTGAGTATGAGTGCAAGAAGAAAACGAGATAGAGGACATGGGAATACGGCTATAATTAGTCAAAACTCTGTAACAACAGTGGAAACATCTTTCTTATCAAATTTCTTTGATTCGTTTCCAAATTCTTTTGATTTCTTCGTACCAGCTACAAGAAGTAGTTTTGGTGTGGTGATGCTCTACGAATCGTTGTAGAAAATTCTTACTTCGTATCTTCATCGATTTCTTTTCAGTTTTTGATTTAAACTTGAATGAATTGGAAATTTTGAATAAATTTGAAATTTTAAATTAAGTTAAATTGATTAATGGAATATGAAGAATGATTAGAATTGTATCGATAAAATGATTTTGTTTAAAACCAAAATTTGAAATTTTATTTTAATTTCTTGTATCTATTGTTGATATTCTGATTTGGTGAGCCAAATGCAGAATTGATATCCAGCTTGATCTGAAAAGATATTTCTCTATCTTTGAATCTATCTCTGTGTTGTTTTCGTGCCTGCGAATTTCGAGACGAAATTCTTTTTAAGGGGGGAAGTTTGTAACGACCCTAGATTTTAATTTAATTTAAATTGAAAATTTATCGAATTTTTGAATAAAAATTTGTAGAAGCTTTGATTTTCTACCATAAATCATTATGTTCGTGTCATTGCTTTGATTTTCTACTATTTAATTGCTTAATTACTCCATTTTCATTTTATATTCTTCATTTATTTATCTTCAAAACTTCTATTGGATGTTTATGTCAACTTTTGGTGCTTTTACTGAGAACGAGATTCTCATCCCTATTCGGATTCCATTATTGCTAGGAGATTGCATAAATCCCCCGAAGAGATCAAAAATTATATTCAAGAAGCTTATTCATTCTATTTGGATTTGCAAAAGTCTAAGGGGAACTATCAACAATGGTTAGGAACACCAGATCTATATCTCAAAATGCAGAAGGAAACGAGAACGCTAGCATCCTGCAAGGAGGTCCGAGAAATCTACCACTAGATGTGAATACTACCAATCCCATTGAAGTCCAAAATGTGGTTGATTCCATCACAAGAGATGGATTCCAAAGTCTGATGAGAGAGCTAGCGGATAGCCACCGATAGTTGAATCGGCAAATTTAATCAAATATCAATCTAATGAACTAACTCAGTCAGCAACAACGTAGGAAAGCTAGGAGGGATCCTACCCCTTATTCTACATATGAGAGTTCTTGTTCATTTGACAATTGTCACAAGCTCAGGCGTTGTAGAATTGACAGAAGTCATGTAGAAGCTTTAGGACATAAACAGGCAAACCAACTTGGCTTGCCGAGACTAATCGATAGCGATCCCTCTATAGGGATCGGTACTGATCCCTCCTCTAGAGGGGGAAGCTTGCCTCTTCTTGTTGGAGCATAAGTTGGAGCTGCTGTGATTTGTTTGGATGCTGGAATTCAAATGGATGCAGACAAATTACCTGTAACAGCCCGCAAATTCGTACCCCTTGAGTAAACACTATTCTACATCGATTAACTCAAGTGGAACAGAAACACGAACCATTAGGGTTAAAGAAGAAGAGGTAGAAGAAAGAAGGAACTAAACAATATCAGAATCTCACAGTCACAACGGAATAAAATATAATAGTAAATAATAGATTTTTTTACACAAATGAAAATTATATCTATTTATACAACATATCATCAGAGTATCTCAAACAATTAACATTTACCAGTCAGACATTACCATACAATCATAGCAGCGGATACACACACACACACACACACACACACACACACACATACACAAATACAGGTAATACGTCTCGGGCTCCAGCTCCTCTCCTGCTCCAAAGCATCCTATCCTGAACATATAATACTCGGTCTGACCCGAGCATTATAATGAAATAACACCCAAGTCAGTCTGGAATACCAGCTGATAATAATGCATCCAAATTGATTATTAAAGTTTCAAAAATCTTTTAAGAAAACAAAAGCATCTCGTAAGACCACGCCACAAATAAACATGTCGGGTTTTTACCTTACGATAGCTAAACCACTTTTTATAGAAGTTCTCTGATATTATAATAGGGTCTACATACAAATACTTATAAGATAGCCGAAATTGTTACATCTGTTAAATTCCAGCTACTAGCCACATAGTGAGTAATACAAACAAAACTCGTACAAGGCTTGTAGGGATAATGGATTTCCAACAATGACTAGGCACTGGGGTACCACCTGTCACAGTACGGGGCCTAGATCACCGTACCGAGGAGTACGCCCGCTCCCCTGCAACACAAGACCGGAACCATCTGTAACGACCCTAGATTTTAATTTAATTTAAATTGAAAATTTATCGAATTTTTGAATAAAAATTTGTAGAATTAATTATAAATAGATGCGAGTTTCCCCGAGTTCAAACATATTCTATATAAATCATTTAAATTTTTAAATATTGTATATATATGTATATATGTGAATATATATATATATATGTATATTTGGGTATATATGAGTCAATTTGAAATTATAAAATCTTGTGCGTATATATATATATTTTGATTTGAATTTAAATCTTAGATGAATGGTTTAATAAATATTTGGGTTATAAAATAAATTAAGAAATATATATATATATATATATATATAGTAACTCATAAATAAATTTTAAATTTAAAGTAATAAGACAAAGTAAAAAGACAAGTATCTAAAAGCAAATACAAAGCAAGCTATGTAAATGAAAGAAATAAAGAATATATATTTACATAAGTAATAAAGCTTGCATAATATACAAAGTAGAAACCACATATTTATAAAATTATGTAAAATATAAAACAAAGAAAGAAACAAAATAGAATATATTGGTACCTATATAAGTTAAAGTTATAACCAATAACAAAACAAATATATAAGTATGCAATTCAAATATAATGCAATGAAACAAACCAAAGTATAGTTGTACACAGGGAAATATGGACAAAGCAATTAATGCAAGATATCTCCAGCCACCAGAGGAAGATCTGCATAGTTGGTAAGGCAAGAAAGAGAAATACATAAGTCTAAGCTAGCAAATAAGATAAGCATGTACACAACAAACAATTAATGCAACATGCCTCCAATACAATTCAGCCATGCTTAGTGAATAAACAAAGATATAACACTGTATAAACATCACCTTGTATAAACAATATTTATTCACCTGTACACTTCCTTCTTTCTTTTTATACCAACCTTCTCCCCTCATTTTAGTTCGAGCACCATCATAACTGAAAGAAAAAAAAATTAATATAGTAGTTTCAAAAGAAGTATTCTCTGTTCCAAGCATGTACAGAGTGCATGCAGTTTTAAAAAGCAAAGCAAAATTTGTAAAGCAACTTCAAGAAATGCAAAGCTTCAGCTCAAGTTTCAATTTGCATTCAAAACTTCGAGTGGCAGTTCAAAAAAATAAAAATAAAACTGGGCAAGGCAAAGGCAACTCAGGCCTAAGATTTTTCTCTGTCTTTCTTCTCTGTCAAGTGAGTAAACTTATTCTTCTACCTGAGATCTTCTTGAACAATCTGGTTTGCATGTATTATCTTGAAAGTTATATGCTAATATGGTTATGTGTTATAGCCTGTATGTATATTTAATTTGTGTGCATGTCTGCGGTAATAGGAAATAAGGCCTATGTTATAAAAGTACAGGTCATAACTTAGTTCAAAATTCAATTCCACTTGCTCTTAACATTTTTAGCTAATGATGTCAAAACAAAAAATGTTTGGAATTACCATAATTAGATTTTAAAAATGCATTTCAAAATTTATACGAAGGAGTTGCAGCCTGACACAAGAAAGAACAGTAAAAACTTTAATCTCTGGGAATTTTGAACTTCACGAAATATTGATTCAAGTATATAACTGGAATCCTTACCGGAAGTGATGATTTTTAAGATGGGTTTCGTGATTTTTAGTGGGGTGGTTTGGTAGCAGTTTGAAGTTGAACGGAAATGGGTCTTTGGGAAGTTTCTGGCGATCGGGGGTACTAGAGGTGCTAGGGTTGTTCGGGGAGGTGGAGGAGTGATCGATGGTGTCGGGAAAAATATCAGGAAGGCGAACAAGTGGTGGCGGCGAGGGTGGTTGACCGTGGAAGATTTTAACCCTAGTTTTTGCTGCGTCTATTGAATTGATCACCGTGGTTTGTGTGATGGACCGAGTGTCACGAGCTTTTGAGGGAAGGTTGAGGAGAGGTGGACGAGGCTACGGCCGGAGTTTGGTGGCCTCCGGTGGTGGGAGCATCGAGCGCGACGTGTTGACAGGTTTGAGTAGCACCTGTCCTTTTTGCTGTTCCAGGTTTCGAGCTCGCCTTCGATTTTGAATGGCGACATGAATCTTGGGTTTTTGGTGAACGAGATCAGGTTGGGGGAAGATCGATGACTTGCTCGACCTAGTGGCGATGGCCGGAGATGGGTACCGGAGCTGTACACGTGCACGAGCACGGTTGCTCTGATGGTCTGCAATTTTGTTAGTTTGGGGATGAAGCAGGATAGGTGACTCGAGTTTTTACTCGAGTATTTTCATGTTTGGCCCGAAGCACTAGGGTGTTAGACTCGAAGTCATCTTCGTTTGGCTCGGGTAGGATACTGGTAACAGGTTTTTAACCTGTCCAGTTTTCAAAATTTTAAAATGATTGAACGTAAATTTATAAATCCAGGTTTAAACTGAGTTTAAACTTTAAGTTAAAATGTAAATTCAAGTTTAGTTTTGAAACTTAGTTTAAAAATTTAAATAAATAAAAAATTTGTTTTAAATAGAAGTTTTTAAGCAATTAAGTTATAATTTAAAGAATTTGAATTTAAATTGGAATTTGAAGTTATAAAGAAATGAATTGTAACAAAGATTTAATCAAAGATTTAATTTGGATTTAAATCTAAATTTGAATTCAAGATTTTGAATATAATAAAGTTTATAAATTTAAATGTTTAAATAAGTTTAAATGTTAAAATTCCTTTAATGAATTTAATAAGGAAATTGATTTAAATTCTTTTAAATTTTCTTTATAGTAAAATATCACTTCAACAAGTAATTTAAAGGATTTTAAAATTAGTTTCAAACTTTACTAAAGATAAATGAGGGTTCATTTTAAGTCTTAGGTTTAAAATGAAGTTTAGATTGAAATTAAAAAGGGTTTCAAACATATGTGTAAATGATGTTTAAATCACTACTAAGAATGAGTTCACCTTAAATTTAATAAAAAATTGAATGATTTGTAATACATTAATTATTAAGTCAATTAGAATGGATAATCAATGGTTTGATTCAATTTAATTAGTAATTGTAAGTTTAACTTTATTAATTAAGGTTTAATTTCTTTAAATAATTAATTAAAGTTAATTAATTAGGAAATTGGTTTAAAATGTTGATTTAATTAATATGATAAATTAAGAGGTTAATTAAGTAAGGTAATTGATCAATTAATTTATATTAAATGATTTGAAATTAATTCATCAGGATTGGATAATTATTTCATAAGTAATTAATTTAATTGGAAATAAATAGAATTGATTTGGATTAAACGATTTATTAATCCTGCTTACAAATGACTATTGAATACATAATCATACTTATGAATGATTGTATTATATGTGATGCCTTGAATTGATTGTCCTAACTGATTGTGATATTTTGTACTGTGGATTGAGCTGTGTATGATTCATTCATTTATTTACATTGTATATTATCTGTGAATCTGTGAATGAGCGATAAGCGTTATAGCTATATCGCTTATCAATTATATCTCTATGTTTTAATCTGTGATGATTGAATAATGTTGCACTATTGTGTTAAACCCCTGGACCACACTTATACACACACAATATGGATTTCACGAGGAAATCGGTTAAATCACAGATTTTGAAATAGTTTAAAAATTTGAATTTTTAAATTCAAATGTTTTGGAAATGGAATCGGAATAAATGTGAAAAGCTTTTAGAATGAAATTTCAAAATAAAATTTATTATTTTTAAATTACTTGATTAAGTTTTGGAATTTAAATAATTTGATTTAAATTTAAATTCAATACTTGAAATTGAATTCTGTAATTTGAAACTAGGGATTAATGATATTATACTAGTCATTATGAGTTAAATCATTTTTAAAGTATTATTTTTGGAAATTTGAACTTAACCCAAGGATTTCAACTCGTATAAATGAATCAGATTTCCAAAATGAAAACTGTTGTTTTAAAATGATAAACACTTTTAGATAAGAACTGAGATTCCAGTTAATTAGGGGAATTTCAAGATTGAATAGAGAAATGATTTTCCAAGTTATGAATGAATTCTTTTTGAAAACTATGAATTAAATCTGTTTATTTTTAACAGATTTAAATTGATGATTTGTTTAAATCAAATTGAAATGAAATTGTTTGAAGGCTATAAGTTAAATCTTTGATTTAAAGATTTAACGAGTTAATCAAATTGAAATGAAAATTGATTTGGAAAATCTGTGAATGAATCTTTTGTTTAAAAGATTAAAATGTGAAAATTGTTTAAACCGTTAAAGGTTGTGAAAATGAATCTTTTTGTTTAAAGATTGAAAATGGTAATTTATTTAAACCATTTGAAGAAAAGTTTTGGGAAATAAGTTGTGACTTAATTGAAATCCCATTATCCATTTATTTTTGAAATATCGTGCTTACTATTCGGTTTAGCCGGGAAAGGACCTTTTTGTCATATAACCCATTCCGAATATGTGATTCGACGTTGTGGATAGCATTTGAAGACCGGTGATGAAGATCGGGTATTTGCGAAAGCGATAGGATGACCTATCGATTGTTTCTGCACCGAGTCGCGCCGGTATAGAAACTCCCTAAGTGATGGGAAATCCGATCGGGATTGTGAATATCCGGATTGCAAGGACTTCTTTGAAAGTGCCTTCGGTTCTGTTCGAGCCCGGAACAGACTTGTATGGATTGTATGTCTGACATTACAAATTGAGATATAAAGCAGATTTCTTTCAAATATATTTCTGTTGGTGGCGGAGAATTTATTCTTTTAGCTTAACACCCTTCTCTGAGACGTACGAACTCAGAGGTTATATAGTTGAAGTTATCAGCGATATATTCCCAATTTGGTAATGTGACATGCTGAGTGTTGCTGTGAAATGATCATTGTGTTGATTATTTATGATAGGATCATTTGTTTGATCGTCTATCTTGGTGATCATTTCTATGATCATTTGTTGACCCAAAGCATGGCTTTTGTATAAAGTATGTTTTTGTGGACGTGACTTCGTCGAGCCTCACACCCCGTGAATGGTCAAAACATGAAAGATGTGGCAAGGTTATGAGGGGTAGCGCCCTTTAGGATGTGTGCATTTCCTTCTGGAAAAGGGTGGTATCATGGTATGGAGCCCAGATACTTACTCATGTTGAAAACACTTTATGATTGTGTGAATTGATTACGAGCGCTCGGTTGAAAGGTCCCAAAGGACCGGGGAATGGCATATTCGGTCAGTTGTTACTCAGTTAGGGGTAACCCGGCCTTGTGTTGGTAGAGATCCGGTTTGGTTCTCGGGGATGTCCATCCAGAGGCATTCTCATGTGGCAATGGGAAGTTCCTTGGCCTGATCATTCGTTGGAAATCCAAAGAAACACTACGATCTTGTACGGTATTAGTCGTAGAACCTATCATTCACTTATGGTGGCGCCCCACTGTTTGGATGGTAGCTATAGTAGGCATACGATAATGGTCGTATGCTGGCTAAGATTTATATTCTACTTTCGAAATGAATTTTTCCTACACTATGCACTAGTAATAATATCAAATGTTTCTTTTAATGCGTATCAAGCATCTTTGACTATCATAAGGAGAAATCTCCTCCGATTCTGCGTTTGCATTGTGTGTGTGTGCGGGAGGCCTTATGGTAGTCTCATTTTTAAAAAGCATTGCGAATTGACTTTGAAAATCTTATGTTGAATGTTTTAAAAGATAAATTGTTTTTGTTGCTCACACCAGTCCCACGACTGATCCGGAGTTTATTGTTTCTTTCCTAAACTCTGGGTGCTCATTATTTTCTACACGAGCAGTCTAGAGTTGGGTTTTTCAGATAGTCAGATTAGTAGGTTATCTGGAGTTAGTTCAGTCCTTGGTTCGCACCAGTCTTGCCTAGCTTGGTGCATTGTTATGGGGAGTTCGAGCTATTGCTGGATTAGTTATGGGAAATGGAGTTGCAGTTATTTCTGGAGTTCTTCCTTGAAGACTATCTTAGAGTTATTTGTTCCGCTGCTAGATGTTGTCATCTATTTTCTTTTCCGCTGCTATTTTATTGTATCATATCTCTGATGTATATTGATATCTATTGGATCATCTGTTGTATCAGATATTGTATCAAAGCTGTATATCAATGTATTATTCTTTTATTCCGCTGTGTTGTTTACTTAATGATTGTTATAAGCTCCGGCGAATCGGATTTGAACGGTCAAATCTATGGCATTCGAATACGATATGAAGTATGGATGTCGATTTTCGAGCGGGCAAAATTCCGCAGTCGTTACACCATCCCTTACTGGATAGTTCCGAATAAGATCACCCTGCGGTTGGGATCAGCAACCGCACAACTAAGCCGAATAAAAAGGGACATCTAGACAGAGATGACCTTACTCTCAAGTGGGGGCTACCCACGAAGCTTGCTGCATATCCCTTGATTTTCAGTCATTCCCATTTGATGAGGCTTAAGGCTAAGCGTTACCTTTAGAACGTTTCTCTTAGAATGCCCATCGCCAACCTGACGATGTTCCGAAAGCATTCGTTCATACAAGTCCGTCCCGGGTTCGAACGGAACCGAAGGCACTATTCCTACTACATCCATTTTTGAAATATCCTCAGGATTAGTAGCGACTAGCCCTTGCACATCACTGCTCCATCTTCAACTCCGAACACGTTTTTCACACGAAACGTACAAACCGGATCGAAGTGGTTTTCGAGAAATAAATCTCGATCCCGGTCTCTTCGAAACGATCAACGCATTTTTCCAATATTGATAGTCGGTGATTTAACTATCAATTAACATTCGCAAACATACATCACACAACAAATAATTTTCCACATTATTTATTTGCCTCAAAAATCTTTAAAAGATATATTTCAAATTTTCAAAGCTCATTTGAAAACAATTCCCAAAATCTCTTCCCTTACAAGGAAAATTATCTAACATTTATTCCCATTGGAAATAACCAAGTTCAAACATTTAGATTTAAAACAGTTAAAACATTTTATACTGAAATATACTTTAAAATATGTAAATTTACTTCTAGTTATTTACTCAAAATATAAATTTAAAATATGTGAAGTAAAAATATTTATTAAGGCATAAACTTGATTTTAAATAAAGGTTTAGTTAAACTAAATTTAAAAGTAGAATTTAAAAAGATTAATGCTAATTTCAAATAACTCAAGTTGAAACTAGCCTTTAAATAAATCCATTTGTAAAAATAATTACTAATGTATTCGTAAATAATCACTATTGTAAATTTACTAATTAGTTGCTTAAAAATAATAATTTCAAAAAAACTCTTTTAATCAAGTTTAAACTTTGACTTATTCTTAAATAAAATCTGTTAAAACACGAACTTGGTTTCCCAGGGAAAACACACTTCCATTTAACCATCCCAAAGAACTTTTCTTAAAAAATCCCAGCCCAATCCATGATAATCCAAAATTTATGTTTAAATAACGTAAATTTCCTTTCCATGCTTAAAAATAAACTCCTTTTGAAGTTTAACACCTTTTCCATTCCCGGAAATTTACTTCCAAAATATAGGTTTAGAATATTTTTAAATAAACTTTTATAGATTTATTTATTTAAAATCGCGCTTAAGAAATCACTTAAATGAATACCTACTTAAGTTCCAATGGGTTAAAAATGGTATTTCAAAATATTTTATATACATTTAAACTGCTAACTTATATTTGGAAAGCTTCATTGAAAACATATTAAATTCCTAGGCAATCTCTATCCATTATCCAAAAAAATAACCCATCGTTATTTTTAACAATTTATAACTCCTTATAGGATTTCTCACCAGAAATTCATACTTCCACATTTATCAACTGATAAATTTCCCACTTTATTTATATTTCCAAATTTAAATTTTTTCAATCTTCATCCAAACCAGATTCCAAATTTTATTCCTTCAAATTCTTTATTCAACAGTTCATCTTATTTCCTTTAAAACCCAATTCATTTTATTCATTTCTAATATTCTAGATTTTATTCATCAAATTATCTCACTAAATAACTGAATTCAAAAATCTAGCTATCTCAGAATATAAACAAGATACATCATCAATTATATAAAATAATTCCTACATTGTGAGGAATCTAGTTGGATCCCTCCAACCTGTTTTTCCCTGCATTCACAGATATTAGCACAACAATATATATATATATATATATATATCAATCCAGGCTGATATAAATAAACATTTCAACCAATCACACAATTATTTAAATATTAATTATTTAAATTAACTAGCATCCATATGTGAGTGAGATTAACTCACCTTGGGTTTCGGCGAGCGTTCGAAATTTAAATTAAACCGAATGCCGTTCGATTTAACCTAAATTCTTACTTGCTCGGAAAGAATCCAGAACTGCACCACTGCGTTGTACTCTTTTTTGTGATTCCGACGCTACCAAATTCGCTGAATTCTGGTAACAAACGCACGAGATATGGTTGTTTAAAGATTGAATAAAATTTATAAACAAATTTTTCCTTAATTTCAAATAAAATATAACTACCACAATCGTGATCGTTCGTTCAACTTCAGGAAATCACGGCCGCCCCCATATTCTTCTTCCTCACGTGATCTACAGCTACAACCGAACCCAATATCGCAGCCTAGGGTTTGAAATCGCACCCACTCCCTCGCGTTCGACGACGATCCAGCTCCTTCACGTCGAAGCTCATCGGCAACACTACTTTCGGCCTAACCCAAGTGGAACTTGGCCAACCCCAGACCTCGAGAAGCATGCTCAAACTCATGACGTTTGAACCCAAATGCCACCTCTTCGATTCACTAAACACGATCCTGACCGTCCACTGCGGAGAGCTCGACTAGCTCTTCTATTATCTAGTTGGAGGATTTTGGAATCGTCGCGTGGATAAGGAGAAATTTGAAGAAGAATAAGAAAGCACACCGGCCATTGATGAGAATAAGCGGCGGCTACCATAGATTTGGGTTAGGTTTCTCGGCTGTGTGTATATATACGTTTATTAATAATATTTTAATATTAAAATCATTATAAAGCAACTTATTCTAACGATCTCCAAATCACACGTGCCGCCTGGCGTTTCTAAGGTTTTACCTACGTTCCGAACACAATGGAATGTGTTTCGAAGGCTAATTTGGTCGTATGCGTGAGTTACGGAAATAAACGATCAATTTTAAATTAAATCGATTAAAATATTTTCTATGCGTTTATAGCTGCCGGGGTCAAAGGACAACTCTGATTGCTACGAAAATTGAAATACGATAATAACTAACTATTATGGATCTAATGGAACTGGTTTCGTCGAATTCCGAGACTGTGCCTCGGAAGGCTATCTTAACTCGTCGATTAAATCGAGCGATTTTCACAATCGTCGAAATCATCTAATATTTCACTTTTAAAATTTTGTTAACTCTATTATAACTCGTATAAAATTTACATTCATATCTAAAATCATTCTGGTTCAGTTTAAATTAAAATCTTATTATTTGCATTACTATATTATTAAATTCCATTATTAAATTAATATAAAATTCCAAATTCAATCCATCGACTATTAATTCCATCCAATGGTCCAATATTACAATTTTAATTAAAATAAACTTAAATAAATTTTTGGAAACCATTTTATACTTATTTACACTCATATCCACCAATTACCCCCAATTCTAATATCAAGCTATTATTATTCAAATTTCAATTAAATTACTGTATTTAAAATTTTAACCAATTTAATTAATTTAACCAAAGTCTTTTATTTCAAGAATTCAAATTATAATCCATATTCAACATTTAAAATGAATTAAATGTTCAAATCTGGCGACCCAAAATTCTGGGTCGTTACATTCCTCCCCCCTTATAAAAATTTCGTCCCCGAAATTTGCTAAGGTAGAAGAATGTTCCTAACTCAATAGCAAAACTTACTTGGTGAAAATTCAAATTCACCTTGCCTGAACTCTTTAGTTTCAAATCGAAATGGCTAGTTTCAATTTCTATTCCAAAATCCTTTAGTTTCAGTTGTTATTTGAAATCAACTTGTCGCTAATGAAACAAATGCTCCTACACTCATTAACTTAATCCAAACTTCTTTAGTTAAAACTTATATACACTTCCCCAAAACCCTTTTGCTCAAATCCAAACTCATTTTCTTTATTCATACTCAAAAGCTTTTGTTTCAACATTATTTCAAAAATAACTTCCCAAGTTTACTAAAATTTTCCAAAATCCCAAAAAGTTTCTAACTCCCAAAATTTCTGAATTTTTTTGGCAGAGTCTCCCCTGCACGGAGGAGCTTTCGTGATATCACGATACAAATAAATATATATACATCTACCCGCACGGTCGAACCAAAATATATCACAATATATATATCATTTTGCCAATTATATTAGCGTAGGCGTACCTTTTTAGCAAATTTTAATAGCAAGCGGCTAATATAACGCATATACGCGCTCCAACTCTCTCGAACGCCTCCCGTACCTGTACTTACTCAACAAACTCATCAGCTTTCAAAGGTATGAACATTTTAACAACATTTCCAAAATAATTGTAAGCCAAACATATCCATTTCATAATCAAATCAACAATTTACATGATTCCACAAGTAAATCATATTTTATAGCATGTACCTAGTTTCTTTTCTAATTCTAAGCTCCATTTTATTTCAGACAAATGAGTTACATACAAGTTTACTATTCTCAATTCATAATTACTACCACCAATTCATATTCACTTCAATATTATGAATATATGCTTTCAATTCATTTACCTTTCTTTTTAATTAACCTGCATTTACATACAAACCCACTAAATAGATTCCAATCCATTCTCATTAATCAAATATCATTTTCATTTACTTCCTTTAATTCATTCACTTAAGTTTAATGACTAATTTCTATGCAGGTTGTGGTTATTCAAACAAATAACCAATTCTTAAACTTATAACCATTAACATTAATTCCAAGTTATATTCATATTAATTTTATTCAATTTTGCATGGTTCACAATCCAAACATTCTCATTCCATTGCAATTTTTAACTCAATTCCTTATTTTCACTTCAAGATCATCATTTAAGTTTAAATTAATGACATCCCATTCCATATTATTTACAGCCCAAACATTCTTGCTTTATCACAATTATGGAATTAAATTTCAAATCTTATATGTGACGCCCTACCTCTATGCTCGCAATAACAAAGAGTATTAAAAGAAATGCTGTCTGTTATCACGAAGAATAAGGCTGGATAGGAGCGGCCATCCGTAGTTAGGCCTTACACTAGTATTAGTTACCTCGATAGGAGTGGTATATATTTTTATTTTTCATCTCATATTTATTTACTCCCATCGACATACCCAATTCCAGTATAAAACGAACTACGATGGTTCATAATAGTTTAGGACAATATATATAATAATAACACAGATAATGTAAATGCGGAACACAGATATAATAGAAAGTCTCATATATATATAACTGATGTCAGTTGATATACATGTGATACAATACAGATGATACAACTACAACTGTCGACTCTGGAAGTTACATATACAAGTACATTATCGTAAATAATATACATGAATGTAGAACATCCAATACAAATATACTGGCTACTAAACATGACGACAACTACTCCAAAAGATATGAAAAGACTTCATAGCTCTACCAGCAATCCAAAGCTAAAAATCTACAACCTGTAAATACTCGGTCTGACCCGAGTATTACATTCAAAAGAAAATAATACACGGGTCAGTCTAATTCAAACTCAGTTATTAGTGCACAGAAGCAATAATAATTAAATAATGAATAGACGACAGTCACAATAAATCTCGTCTATCCGATCCTTTAACAAGGAAATCGGATAACGGTAAATATAACACATAACAGTGTTAAACAACAAATCAACAAATCCAAATTATCAACGAAGGTAAATTAAAAAGATTATTAATGAAGATAATTTAGAAAACAACAGAATTGCTTAAACGGCAATTAACGACAAAATCATCAATTTAAATCAAATCAATTCAAATAATTGAAAAGTTACTTAAAAACATCGAAACCGATTGGCTGCAGTACACGCACACGTGCACTGCCTCGCCACATTTAAAACGTTAAATCTGTGTGGCTGTAGTACATGCACGCGTGCACTGCCTCGCCACTAGTATAGAATGCACAAAAGATCAATGCATCAAAGCAAAAGAAATACCAATAAAATCAAGGCGGTGTGGCTGCAGTACACACGTACATACATGTGCACTGCCTCGCCAACTCGAGTGCACAAGGTCAAATCAAAATCAGATTCAACACAAGTACAAATGGCCTCGACCAAAATTCAAAATAACACTGCAACAATGAAACTGTACATGTACACAGAAATACAGCATCAATGATCAATGCAAAAGCTACAGTGCAGACATCAATCTACCTGGCAACACTGATGAATCAACAAATGCAACATGAAGTGAAGCACAAATCAAAGGGGTTCAAATGCAACATGAAGTGAATGCAAACAGGTCAGAGGAACAAGGATTCTTAGCCAAATATATAAGTCCAAGGTTTCAAATGCAACTCTACGCAAAACAGAACTGTAAAGCTTAGAACTTAACCACATTAAATGCCTCAACGAAAATTCTGGATATACAATCCAATATAAGGCACGGCCTGTGCTCATGCAATATGGAACTACATACAACAATGCCAGAAACTAAATATATGCAAGAGCAGACTACACCTAAATGAAGACTACATGAGCTTAATGCAACCAGACCCCACAAAGCTACATGTAAGAAAGTGTGCAGCTACAACATGAAACCAAACTTCCCAAACTCAATGATAATTGTATGTATGCACGTATATGAAGACCACAAGACTCAAGGCAGTGCACCCCGTACCAATGTAAATGAAGTGGATAATGCAAACTCAAATGTAAACCAGGTTGAAACAATACAGTGCAAGGTCAATGCAAAGCAAAAATCATCTCAGCAAAATTATCAAAATAGTGTGCACATGATCATGGAAAAACCAAAGAAGAAAACCAACTTCCAATGAAAATGTTTCAAACAAATTCACAACATATCACAGGTGAAATACAGGTCAGGGAAGCAAGCATGTGCAACCTGAACCATAAAACGTCGACCACTCTAAACCAACAAGCCAACACAGCAGCAATGAATGCACAATGGAAATGCAAGGTCCAGTGAACCAGGCATACAACTACAAAAGCAAATCAGTATGCAAGTGGATACCAGAAGCAATAAACACAAAAGGGCCCAAGTCGAACAATCTCAAGCATCACCAAAGTGATGCAACATCACATAATCAAAGTAATCGAATTTAATTAACAGTTTCAAATCAAGGCTGAAAGAAAATCAACATAAAGATAACCAATGGTATCATATACTCAAGTCCAGTGCACACATACATGTTACAGTAATACAACAATCAAGACGAAGTCGAGAATGAACAAGTCAATTTTTCATCTCAAACCAAAAGAATTCAAAGCCGTGCTATCTCAAAATCGAACAAGTCAGAAATCAATTGAACGGTGGCCAACGAGTATATCGTCGATTCGAAAACAATATCGAAGTTAACAAGAACGAAAACAAACTGTTTAAAGTCAGAATCGATCAAAACATTCGAATTGAACAAGTCATAAATCACAACCAAGCCAAAAATCATCAACATACACACGAATGACTGAAGCACAGTACAGAGAACAAATTAGATGTGAGTAAATAAAATTTACTCACCTCATCCTGACGAGCGCAGACCCATCGATCGGCAAGCAAGTACGAGCGAAATCAAGAATCAACCCTAATTTGGAACAAAGGAACGAAGCCCTAGTTTGATGAACGAACGAGCACGAAAGATTGAAGCCGCCATCATTTATTTTCTTTCGTTTAAGTCTAGGTTTTGAAGATAATGAATGGTGCCGGCTATTTTCCTTGATAAGTACCACCCACCAACAAGAAACGTGGGCTAACATAAATTTTAAAGCCCACATAACCGTTCAACAAATTTTTGAATGAATTTAAACTTGATTTTAAAAAAACTCTAAACAGCAATTAACAACTAATTAAATCGTCATTTGACGATAATTAATTGTCATGAATCTCTGGGTTGTTACAGACTCCCCTCCTTATAAAAATTGCGTCCCCGCAATTTTCATAATTAAGGTCGTCACTAGAAAATAAAAGTCGAGAATATAAGGGCCAAAGAATCTTTTAATTTCACAAAAGAAATTCACAAATTCTCAACAAAAATCTAACTATCAAATAGATAATCAGAAAACAACAGAACTGAATGAATGCAATTATCAGCAATATTCAATTATCAATTAGATAATTAGAATACAGAAATCATAAAACAACAATATCTAATCATCGATACGATAATTAGAAAACAGCAAAATCTAATTATCAACAATGATAATTATAAAACCCAAACCACAAATCGCAAAACCGCAATTATCTAGTTACCAAAACGGTAATCAGAAAACAACAAAGGTCTAATTATCAAAACGATAATCAGAATTCTCAAATCAACAAATATTTAATTATCTCAAGCGATAATTAAATCTCAAATCAACAAATATTTAATTATCTCAAGCGATAATTAAATCTCAAAGCAATCAACGATAATTAAATCTCAAATCAACAAGTATTTAATTATCTCAAGCGATAATTAAATCTCAAAGCAATAAACGATAGTTAAATCCCAAATCAACAAGTATTTAATTATCTCAATCGATAATTAAATCTCAAATCAACAAATATTTAATTATCTCAATCGATAATCAAAATCAACAAATATTCGATTATCAAAAACGATAATCAAAATCAACAAATATCCAATTATCAAAGACGATAATCAGAATCAACAAATATTCGATTATCAGAAACGATAATCAAATCAACAAATATTCGATTATCAAAAACGATAATCAAATCAACAAATATTCGATTATCAAAAACGATAATCAGAATCAACAAATATTCGATTATCAAAAACGATAATCAAATCAACAAATATTCAATTATCAAAAACGATAATCAAATCAATAAATATTCGATTATCAAAAACGATAATCAAATCAACAAATCAACAAATATTCGATTATCACAAGCGATAATCAAATCAACAAATATCTAATTATCAAAAACGATAATTAGAACTCATATCAACAAATATTTAATTATTACAAGCGATAATCAAATCAACAAATATCTAATTGTCAAAAACGATAATTAGAACTCATATCAAAAAATATTCGATTATCACAAGCGATAATCAAATCAACAAATATCTAATTATCAAAAACGATAATTAGAACTCATATCAACAAATATTCGATTATCACAAGCGATAATCAAATCAACAAATATCTAATTATCAAAAACGATAATTAGAACTCATATCAACAAATATTCGATTATCACAAGCGATAATCAAATCAACAAATATCTAATTATCAAAAACAATAATTAGAACTCATATCAACAAATATTCGATTATCACAAGCGATAATCAAATCAACAAATATCTAGTTATCAAAAACGATAATTAGAACTCATATCAAGAACTCATATCAACAAATATTCGATTATCACAAGCGATAATCAAATCAACAAATATCTAATTATCAAAAACGATAATTAGAACTCATATCAACAATTATTCGATTATCACAAACGATAATCAAATCAACAAATATCTAATTATCAAAAACGATAATTAGAACTCATATCAACAAATATCCAATTACCTGTAGATAATTGGAAACAACAAATATCTGGAAATCAATTAAGATGATCTAGAAAATCGACATAAAAGGTGGATCGATCCCAACAAATGGCGAGTTTTAGCTACGGCGCACGTGCATCAACATATGGCCGAAGCCTACCAAGCACCCAACATAATTTTGGCGCCCAACAAATGACCCGAAGGTCCAATATATGACCCGAAGGTCCGGTACTGGTATTGACCCGAAGGTCCAACATATGACCCGAAGGTCCAACATAGTGGCTCGAAAGCACACGAAAATCATCATATATTCAATTAACGAGTCCGGAATTAACCGAGATAGCAAACGCACATGTCCCATACCACGTGTTTTACTAAATCGTTTGATTCTCTTCATCGTTTCCTTAAACGTGTAAAATCATCAAAATCATCAAACAGCAAATGTTTCAATTAACGAGTCCGAAATTAACCGAAATAGTAAAAGTGTGGTTTCATACTCCGCACTTTTGCTACATCGTTTAAATCTCTTCATCGTTTCCTTGAAAGTGCAAATTGTGTATTCCAAAAATAACATTTCGCATTCTCAAACGGACAAGTCCAGAATTAAGCGAATCAGTAAAAGAAAGGGGTCATAATCCTCGATTTTTCTGAAACGTTTAAGTCACTTTCTCATTCTTCTGAAAACGCAAACTGTAAAATTTTTGAAAACAATTTCATTTATTTTATAAAAGTAAATAATCTACATTCTCAAACGAATAAGTCCAGAATTAAGCGAATCAGTAAAAGAAAGGGGTCATAATCCTCGATTTTTCTGAAACGTTTAAGTCGCTTCCTCATTCTTTTGAAAGCATAAACTATAAAAATTTTGAAAAACAATTTTATTTTTAAAACGATTTTGCAAATCCGTGATAAAATCAGCATTGCGGGATAACCGCTTGAAAAATCCACTTTAAAAATTTGATGGTTACTGAAGTCAAAACGACAGTGATTTTTAAACGTCAAAATCTCATCAAAATAATTCGCAACAAAATATAACACTAGTGAGTTTTCATTCATCACAAACATTCATCAAAAATGTCAACAAAAAACCATACTTCAAAAATTTAGCACAAGTGTTAAAATCCCGTTATAAAATAACGGCAACAAAATACGTTTCATAACCAAGCATCGGTTCAACGTAAAATTAATGTAGTAACGTGCAACTTATGTTTGCAGGCACACCATAAAATAAACAAAGAAATTACTCAAATATATCTTCAATGAAGATAATTCAAACTATTCGAAATCTAATCAACATGTGATTAGCATCAAAGAAAACCAACCAAAATTTCAACATATCCAATCCACTGATTAAACAACATAATGAAATTAAATTCATTTTCATATTTTTGATTTTTAAATCAAAATAATTATCAGCTGTACTCAGCGAAACATTGTTACTGTTTCCGCTGCGCACTCTGATAAACAGAGCACAAATCAATCATCAAAACACAGTTTCAAAACTTTAGCTTTGACTCGAAACACAAACAAAACATCGACAATTAGTTGTAACACATGTGCCATCTAAGTTATGTTTTATATTATGTCCATAAACCCCAAGCTCTGATACCAACTGTGACGCCCCACCTCTATGCTCGCAATAACAAAGAGTATTAAAAGAAATACTGTCTGTTATCACGAAGAATAAGGCTGGATAGGAGCGGCCATCCGTAGTTAGGCCTTACACTAGTATTAGTTACCTCGATAGGAGTGGTATATATTTTTATTTTTTATCTCATATTTATTTACTCCCATCGACATACCCAATTCCAGTATAAAACGAACTACGATGGTTCATAATAGTTTAGGACAATATATATAATAATAACACAGATAATGTAAATGCGGAACACAGATATAATAGAAAGTCTCATATATATAATTGATGTCAGTTGATATACATGTGATATAATACAGATGATACAACTACAACTGTCGACTCTGGAAGTTACATATACAAGTACATTATCGTGAATAATATACATGAATGTACAACATCCAATACAAATATACTGGCTACTAAACATGACGACGACTACTCCAAAAGATATGAAAAGACTTCATAGCTCTAGCAGCAACCCAAAGCTAAAAATCTACAACCTGTAAATACTCGGTCTGACCCGAGTATTACATTCAAAAGAAAATAATACACGGGTCAGTCTAATTCAAACTCAGTTATTAGTGCACAGAAGCAATAATAATTAAATAATGAATAGACGACAGTCACAATAAATCTCGTCTATCCGATCCTTTAACAAGGAAATCGGATAACGGTAAATATAACACATAACAGTGTTAAACAACAAATCAACAAATCCAAATTATCAACGAAGATAAATTAAAAAGATTATCAATGAAGATAATTTAGAAAACAACAGAATTGCTTAAACGGCAATTAACGACAAAATCATCAATTTAAATCAAATCAATTCAAATAATTGAAAAGTTACTTAAAAACATCGAAACCGATTGGCTGCAGTACACGCACGCGTGCACTGCCTCGCCACATTTAAAACGTTAAATTTGTGTGGCTGCAGTACACGCACGTGTGCACTGCCTCGCCACTAGTATAGAATGCACAAAAGATCAATGCATCAAAGCAAAAGAAATACCAATAAAATCAAGGCGGTGTGGCTGCAGTACACACGTACATACATGTGCACTGCCTCGCCAACTCGAGTGCACAAGGTCAAATCAAAATCAGATTCAACACAAGTACAAATGGCCTCGACCAAAATTCAAAATAACACTGCAACAATGAAACTGTACATGTACATAGAAATACAGCATCAATGATCAATACAAAAGCTACAGTGCAGACATCAATCTACCTGGCAACACTGATGAAACAACAAATGCAACATGAAGTGAAGCACAAATCAAAGGGGTTACATGTGAATGCAAACAGGTCAGAGGAACAAGGATTCTTAGCCAAATATATAAGCCCAAGGTTTCAAATGCAACTCTATGCAAAACAGAACTGTAAAAGCTTGGAACTTAACCACATTAAATGCCTCAACGAAAATTCTGGATATACAATCCAATATAAGGCACGGCCTGTGCTCATGCAATATGGAACTACATACAACAATGCCAGAAACTAAATATATGCAAGAGCAGACTACACCTAAATGAAGACCACATGAGCTTAATGCAACCAGACCCCACAAAGCTACATGTAAGCAAGTGTGCAGCTACAACATGAAACCAAACTGCCCAAACTCAATGATAATTGTATGTATGCACGTATATGAAGACCACAATACTCAAGGCAGTGCACCCCGTACCAATGTAAATGAAGTGGATAATGCAAACTCAAATGTAAACCAGGTTGAAACAATACAGTGCAAGGTCAATGCAAAGCAAAAATCATCTCAGCAAAATTATCAAAATAGTGTGCACATGATCATGGAAAAACCAAAGAAGAAAACCAACTTCCAATGAAAATGTTTCAAACAAATTCACAACATATCACAGGTGAAATACAGGTCAGGGAAGCAAGCATGTGCAACCTGAACCATAAAACGTCGACCACTCTAAACCAACAAGCCAACACAGCAGCAATGAATGCACAATGGAAATGCAAGGTCCAGTGAACCAGGCATACAACTACAAAAGCAAATCAATATGCAAGTGGATACCAGAAGCAATAAACACAAAAGGGCCCAAGTCGAACAATCTCAAGCATCACCAAAGTGATGCAACATCACATGATCAAAGTAATCGAATTTAATTAACAGTTTCAAATCAAGGCTGAAAGAAAATCAACATAAAGATAACCAATGGTATCATATACTCAAGTCCAGTGCACACATACATGTTACAGTAATACAACAATCAAGACGAAGTCGAGAATGAACAAGTCAATTTTTCATCTCAAACCAAAAGAATTCAAAGCCGTGCTATCTCAAAATCGAACAAGTCAGAAATCAATTGAACGGTGGCCAACAAGTATATTGCAGATTCGAAAACAATATCGACATTAACAAGAACGAAAACAAACTGTTTAAAGTCAGAATCGATCAAAACATTCGAATTGAACAAGTCATAAATCACAACCAAGCCAAAAATCATCAACATACACACGAATGACTGAAGCACAGTACAGAGAACAAATTAGATGTGAGTAAATAAAATTTACTCACCTCATCCTGACGAGCGCAGACCCATCGATCGGCAAGCAAGTACGAGCGAAATCAAGAATCAACCCTGATTTGGAACAAAGGAACGAAGCCCTAGTTTGATGAACGAACGAGCATGAAAGATTGAAGCCGCCATCATTTATTTTCTTTCGTTTAAGTCTAGGTTTTGAAGATAATCAATGGCGCCGGCTATTTTCCTTGATAAGTACCACCCACCAACAAAGAAACGTGGGCTAACATAAATTTTAAAGCCCACATAATCGTTCAACAAATTTTTGAATGAATTTAAACTTGATTTTAAAAAAACTCTAAACAGCAATTAACAACTAATTAAATCGTCATTTGACGATAATTAATTGTCACGAATCTCTGGGTTGTTACATTATATTTCCAGTTCATTATCCATATAGGTTTATATTAATATCATTCAGTTCTGGTTTATATACAACTCATACATTCTTATTTCCTCAAAATAGTTAATTTAGAATTCATTTACTTGCATTCCAATTTTATTATCTAAACCAATTTCATTCAAAATTACTTTATAAAGCTTATCCACAATTAATTTTGTCTTTCAATTTGCTTAAGTTCTTTCACAATATTTCATTATCTTCTTATAAATCAAATTCTATTTTCATTTGATTCTCACACAAATCGATTCCAATCCATTTACAATTTTAATGTACTTTGTTTATTTATCCAACCCATGTTAGATTTATTTTATTAACAAAGAGACCACTTGTAACGACCCGAAATTTTCGATCCCGAAAATTCCAGATAGTTATGAAAAAGAAGAAAGAGATAGAAGAAGAAGAAGAACAGAATCAACATCTCATATTCGCAGCGGATAAAATATAATAATAACTAATAACAGTTTACAAAAGAATACTATATCTGTCGATTACATTTAATATACATCAGAGTTTCACATATATATATATAGTCATCGAATATATACAATTATCAAGTCTCGGATTAACAATAATATAAATACAGCGGAAAATACCCTATACGCTATTGCCATCCAGCTCGCCTCCTGAGCTCTAGAACGTCCTAACCTGAAAATCTGTAATACCCGGTCTGAACCGAGCATTACACCAAAGGAACACCCGGGTCAGGCTGGAAACCAGCGTGAGTAAACCCAACTAACATGGAATACCAAAGAAATCAACTTTTATAAACCCGGGGTGACATATATCAATTTAACAAATTCGCAATTAGCCATAATCAACACTTATTCCACACATCAATTTTCTAAGTACCAAACTTAGATAAAATAATTCAATACACCCAAAACATTTCATTCCAACCTATTGATTTCACAAACCAATTTATGAAAATTGGAAGTGGTTTCGGGTATTTCCCAATACCCGACACCGATCTCTTCGAAACTCATGTTATTCTAACCCAAGTTATTCAAATGAAATACACAACATTTCGTATCAGAGATATCTACTCACTCAAAACATCCAATACCATTCAATCATCCATAAACAAAGCTTAACCACATACAAACCAATTCAATTGATTCTAATTAAATTTCTAACCACATTCACTTAGATTCCTTCATTTAATATTAATTAATTCCAAATCAATTAATTAATCAACTCTCCGTTATTCATCTTAATCAATCACCCTGGATTAATTTATTTTCAATTACGTTCAAGTAATTATCTTTAATTTATTTCACGATATTAATTGTTCTTAACTCAAATCCATAAGAAATCTTAATTACCCCAGGAATTAATTAACTATTGTAATTACATTATCCCATAATTACTTATATTAATTAACTTCTCATAAATCACTTGTATTGATTTATTTTCCTAACTAATCAATCTCTATTTACATCATTGATAATATAGATTAATGATTTCTCATTTACGTTTCTATTTATTCTAGTCAAATTTTAATTTTATTAAAGGGGTTTTTAGGCTAAAGGAAAAAGTTAGAAATTTTTTTAGTTTCAGGGACAAGAAGTTTGTTTTTTAGGCTGAAGGATAGTTTTTAGTGTAAATCACAGAATGGTAGTTGTAACTATCATTTTCAGTTTACACTAAAAAGTGTCCTTCAGGCTAAAAAGCAAACTTGTTGTCCCTTAAACTAATTTTTTTGCAATTTCTTCCTTGTGCCTATTTACCTGTTTATTAAATAAGTAATCATTAGTTAAACCATATATGTTAGTCATTCTTGATTTATCTCAACTGATGATTAATTATCTTTTATTTACTTTATTAACTACATTAATTACTTCTTAATTTATCATTTTAATCAATCTCTTGATTAATTTCACAAGGTAATTATATTATTATTAATTCCATTAAGCAATTATTTATCAACCCACCCAATGTTCATTCCAACTTAATTAAACCCAATTAATTAACCCAAATCATAAACTAGTTCAATTTATTAAGTATCATTAAATTATCCTATTTATTCAACAAATCACCAATCATTAAATCTTTATTGATTTTAATCGGAACCATTTTCTTATTTACGATTTAAGTTTAAAACCATTTAAAACCCAAATCTTTCGAGTCAAACAAAAAAATCAACATGAGAACTAAACAAAAACGAAAGGAACCAAATCATCAACACACATTCAATTAACTCAATTAATCAACCAATTACTTAAATATAACCCTTTAAATCTAAATAAAATCAATCAGAGTGAAATTTACTCACCTTTGCTTTTTAAAATTTCAATCCATTTCCATCTCGACAATATTCTTCTCGATTTTGGACCTTATAACAAACATTGTATAGTTTATTAATAATTTGAATTAATTTAATAATCAATTTCTAAGTAAAAATCTTAATTGACCAATGACTTAACTAAACTATAAATTTTCCTTTCCGAAACTACTAATTATATTTTAAACATCTACTTTTATGAATTCCTCAAATATTTATGAACCCCCATATATTTTAAAATCTTATATATATACACATTAGAATTCCAATGAATTAAAGTTCTTTTCAAATCCATATATTAATTCATAAAAGAATTACTTATATAACTTACTGTAGGATATATATATAGCCAATTCCATTTTTAAAATAAAACTGTTTAAACCTCGCTTTTAATTCCGATCGGTGAAATAATAAATCCAAAAATCCATTTAGGGGTTTAAACCTAAGAAACATTTTAAATTTACTGTTTGAAATTAACAGTTTTAAAACTTACTGTAGTTATATAATTTTTCTTTCGCTAACACATACCTACAAATCTTAAAAAAAAGAAAAAAAAGAAAAAGGATGCCGATACCTCACTGCCTCCAACTGTCGAACCTCATCTCGCAAGCGCCAGCGACGAACTGCCCTCCAACTTTGACCTCGGCCCCATCGCTTCGGCGTGCCCCTATACGCGCGCACGAAATCCAAGAACGAGCGTCCCTCCACGCGGCCTCACGCTCGCGAGCTCGAAACCCTAGCTCGTGCCACCCCTTCGATTCCTCGTGCCACTACGCGACTTCGAATTACGACCATGGTTTATGGAAAGCAGCAATCGACTTTGTTTCAAAATTGAATTTGTGAATTGGATTGAATGGAAGAGGGGTATTGATCTGAATAGGCTTCGGCCGTTTTCAATTTTTTTTTTCTCGGCTTCAATTCAATTTTTTTTAAAGAACTGAAAAGGAAGAGGGGTTAATATTGAAGTATCGACCATAAGGCTTCTTGGGGAAGACAACGAGTTAAAGTTGAAGAAAGCAGCTCGTATTAGAGTATATGGTAGCTGAGGTGAGAAGTTAGGTTGGCTAAAAGATGTAATAGAGTTTGACTAATTATTATTTTTTTATTTTTTTTTCAAAATATCTCGTATAATATATAGGGAAATCTCGAACTCCGAATTGGACATGCCGCCAGGCGTTTATAAGGTTTTACCCGCATGTCGAACACAATGGAACGTGTTTCAACAAAGCTAATTCGATCATACTCGCGAGTTACGGAAATAAACAATCAATTTAAAATTAAATTGATTAAATAGTTCTAAGCGTTTTGAGATGCCAGGGTCAAACGACAACTCCGATTGCTATGAAAATTGAAATCCGATAATAATCAACTATTACGGATCCAATGGAACTGGTTTCGTCGAATTCCGAGACTGTGCCTCGGAAGGCTATTTTTAAATTCCAATTTAAACGATATATTACTAAAACTGAACAAATTATCCTTAAATTAAATTCAAATCATTCTATTATCTCCAGTATTATCATTATAAATTTTATAAGCCTTCAAATTATTTTAAACAGGCTTAGAAATTTCGAATTCAACAATTTACCCAATTCCAATTATTAAATTCAAAATTTAACTATATAATTCAAATGATTTAATTATCAAGTAAATATTGATATCTTGGATTCAAGTTAAAATTAGCCTTTTTAGTATATAAAATCAACTAATTATTCAAATTTAAATCGGTAGAAATTCCGGGTCGTCACATTTCTCCCCCCTTAAAAGAATTTCGTCCCTGAAATTACTAGTTAGGAAGAATGGTCCAATACCCGTTTACCTTCTCCCAAAACTCACAATTCAACATTCTACCAACTATATTTATAAAGGCCCGCTGTCACCTTAACCAACTTCCTAAAACCTTCTATAGTTACAAACAATACCCTCTTGTTCAATCATCTAAATTTCAATTTAAAACCAAATTTGGAATTATCAAAATTTTCTCAAAATTTTTTCGAACTCTTTAAATTTCCGAAAAATTCTACCAGCGTCTCCTTTGCGCGGCTAGCTCGGTACAACTACAAAAGGCCTCTACAGGCTCCCAAATTCCAAAAGAAACCAAAAAGCCAGGTGGCTAGATCAAAAACCCAATCCAATTCATGCATAAATTTAAATACGTACCTTTTTGTCGGGCAACTCAATTTATCTTTTGGAATCCAATCCAATTTTCTTTTCCCTTTAATACCTGCATGTCTTACTTAAGAACAATATTCAATCGTAACCTTCCAAATCATTTTATGCATTTCCTCACATATGCTTCATACCTACTTCAATTCAAATTAGCTTTCTCATTTCATATGAATTTAACTTACTTTAAATTTGGAATACTAAGTTTTATCTTTCACGTATAACTGATTCATATTAGTTCATCTACTAATTTATTTTAATTTTCAATTTGAAATTGTTTTGTCGTTAACAAAAATTTTCTCAAAGATTTTCAAAAATTTTTGAACTCCCAAAATTTTCGAATTTTTTTGGCAGAGTCTCCTTTGTACGGAGGAGCTTTTGCAATTTGACAAGAGATATAAATATGTATACATCGACCCACACGGTCGGAAAAAGCAAAAACAGTTCATATTTCCTAATTTTATTGCGTGGGCGTACCTTATTTAGCATTTTAAGCAAGCGGCTTATTTATTTTAGCAAATAGTGCTACCAAATCCAGCCAAACGGCTTCCCGGTACATGTACTTACTCAATTTAAATATGTAAGTGCAATATATAGAAAATTTATTAGCGTTTCACTTATATTCAATAGCTAAACACATGTATATCATAAGCAACAAGCACCAAAACGCTTTCCATAAACAATTTATATAATTTAAAGCTAATTCAATTCCTTTCAACCAATTCATAAGCCATTTCATTCAGTTTCAATAGCTTGCAACTCAATTTCTTATATTCAATTGATATTTAATCCAAACAAGCTCATATTCACTTCAAATGATTCAAAATCAATTTCATTTAATCTCTATTGACTCATAGACTTTTACTTACTTTGGTTTACGCCAAACAACAATTATTGTTATGCAATCTCGACGATATTCGGTTAATAAAGTATCTATTTTAGTTTATAACTATTTCAAATTAATTTCAACTCATTCTGAATTTAATTTCATTTCATTTCTAATTTATTCACCAACCATTTATTTAGCTCGACACATTCCATTATTGTATACTTCTAGCCATCTCCAAATTAATTCAATCCAAGCTTTTATTTAATGGGCTTTCACTCTTATTCGAAACCAAACTTCCATAAATTTTAAACTTAAGTGAATTTACTTTAATTGTTCCAACGTCAAAATAAGTTTACTTCTATTTGATTCTCATTTAAACAACTTCCATTAAATTCAGTTAGCCCATCCATTTTAAATTTTAATTTTAATTCATCTTCTCAAAATAACATCCAAGCACATACTTAACTCATTTATACTTCAAATTAATATACCACCAAATTTAAGTTCAGTCTGATAATCCAATTCCAATCACAACTTTGATTTAGTTTTTATTCAATCAGACTTCATCCATTTATTGTTTAACTCAATCAACCCAATTTAAAGTTTTTAATTTACTTACTTAATTCGTTATCGAATTTATTTTATTAGTATAAGGCCATTCTCAATTTATTTCTATTCACTTGGGTTTCGTTTTGCAACTCAAACCATTGCTATTATAATCACTTCTCTTATATCCAATTTACTTGCAAATTTCATTAAATATTATTCAAATCACCTTTGAATTTTATTTGTAATTCAAACCATCACATTTTTCAATCCAACTCTATTTTATTTTTATTTTACAACATCTCTTCTTATTCAATTCATTATCAAATCTAAGTCGAATTCTATCTACAATTCTAATTCTTTTCCAAACTCCATTATTAATTTACAATCCATTTATTTACCAAAGTTAAATTTTATTAACATACTCAATCAAACAATTATTTAACCAATTAGCTTATTTTCAACTTCTAAATCAATCTTCGATTTTAATTATAAATTCACTTCATTAGAATTCCAGTTTGGATTTCCTTGATTTTCCAAAATTCCAACATCTTTATTAAAAAATTTAGAAATGCTTTTAAATTCAGATAATACTATTTAAAATAGCTTTTAATAAAAATACTTTTATAACTCGATGCCTTAACCAGTCCATCCTTGTTCTCATAAAAAATCAGTCATACGTTGATCAGGCGTAGGACTGAAAACCTATAAGTACTTGGTAAACTCGTTTTCAACATCTAGTGAAAATACTTGGAAATTAATTTGATTGAAAATATAGAAAACAGTTTTTGAAAATAGAGGAAATAACTTTGGTGAGAATGCTCTGAAAATCATCATCCCCATCCATGGTCACAGTTACATCCAGGGTTACGTTGCCATCGCAGCGAAAGTCCATGTAACTGCAGGCTCTTCGCGGCCTCTCGATTACGCCATGGATCCCACACAACAGATCACAGTTACATTCCAGGGTTACATTGCCGTCACAGCAAAAGTCCATGTAACTGCAGGCTCTCCATGGTCTTTGATTTTCGCTGTCAAAATGAAACTTCTCCACTCCTACATAGGTTGCAATTTACCGATATAAAATCAAACACAGACTGTTGGCTCTCAACGGCACACACGACTTTCGCTATGTTATACCTTAGGTCGTAGTTACATCCTGGGTTACGTTGCCATCGCAGCAAAAGTCCATGTAACTGTTGGCTCTCAGCGGCATACACGACTTTCGCTACGGTATACTCTACTCATAATTCTCAGGAACTAGTTTTGTCCGGACTCCTCACAGGATCAACTTTAGAACCCCCCGGGGGCTCAAGGCAGCACCACCCGGTGGTACTCCTGAGAAATTCATTTCAAGGGAGCGCCTTTTTCCCAAGAGCCATCATCAAAACACTTTATACTATATACATATATAGTACCTTCCAAATCATACACCTAGTATTATCCCATACAAAGTTCCTTTACACAAAATCGATTATCCCAAAATCGATAAATCTCAAACTAGGCTTTCCAAATTCCATATTGATTTTACCTAAAATTCAAAAGCCTTTCCAAATTCAAAGGTTCCCAAAACCTTTTTCCAAATTTCTCATAAGTTCCTTTATATATATATATATATATTCAGATATATATTAAATTTTAAAAACTTTAGATCTCTTCAATCTTGTATAAACTCCTTTTATACTTCAAACACCTTCAAAAATCCTTTTTTTTCCGGCAATAGATTTAACAAGGAAAGATTTATCCTATATAACAAAGATATATAACTTTGTTTATTCAAAACAAATATTCAAATTTGATTTCTTTTTCCAATATCAATTTCATTCAAATCCGTACGATGTACACATAACATCCATACGCTATACCAATCTGATCGCTCACTCGATCACACAATTTCACTTCCGAACTAGTATCATCCACCCGACTTCCTAGTGCAGACTCATATCTGGTTTCTTGATTAGGAATCGTCATTCTCCTTTCATAGCTATAACCATGATAGAGAATATCCAGAACCAACCAAAATCCATATCCAGGTTCGCCGTCGAAAATCGAGTGAAAAATCCCAACTCGGATCGGTAAACTATCTCAAAATTCTGTACTCGAATCTGGATCAAATCACTATGCGAATAGAATAATATACGTACATCCCACGTATTTATTTTCATTAATTATCAGCCAAACCAATTCCCTTTCTATTCACATTTCCTTTAATTCCTTTTCACTTATTTACAATTGCCTTAATTCTCATTGAATTATCATTTCAATCCTTATCTCAGTTGGGTATTTAAATCAATAACAGTTTGAACTCCGACCGGTTTAGAAAATAGCTTGAAAATTGAAAAATAGGTAAGTAGTTGAAAAATAATTGTTAGTTTGCAAAATAACTGTAAAATAGTTGAAAATAGTTAAATGGTCTCATAAATTTTTAAATAATTGCCAAATAGTTGTAAAATGGAAATTAGTTTGTGAAATAGTTGAAAAATAGTAATTAGTTTAGAAACAGTTGAAAAATAATTAAATAACTTTCAAAAATAATTGTAAAACAAGTATAAAATAATTTGGCTTTAAGAAAGAAAAGTTGTATATATTTGATAGTTTAGAAAAATAAGTTTATATTAAAACAATTTATATTGGAAATAGTTCAGAGTCAAAACTGTTCACTTCCCCAACAATCCAATGTAAATTTACACTTCCATTTAATTGACTCAATTCTAACTTGAATAACTTCAATTTATATTGAAATTTATTTAAACCCAATTCAAGTCGAATCAATTTTGATTCCCTTCCCAATTAGATCAAATTCCATTTAATTTTAATCATGTTCAACTTATATTATAATTCAAATTATTCAAATCAATCTGAATTATTAACAATTGAACCCATTTCAAATTCAAATCATTTCAGTAAAATTCAAATCAATTTACCATTTAAATTCTTAATCTCTTATGTCTTCAATCACCAATCCAATTAATTCAAACCAAATTAAATTTTGCACTAATTAAATTTCAATCTTGAATTTAAACTATCTCGAATTATAAAAATTCGGGTTGAATTCTCAAAGGTTGGTTTAACTCTTTAAACCAAATTAACCTTTATTCATAGTTTTTAATCAATTTAATGTCTGAGTTCAATTCTCAAAATTCCATTTTAAATTATCTTATCTTATATATTTCAAGGTTCAAATAAGAGTTCAATACAATTTTATTTTAAAATTTTAATTTATTATTAAATTTTATCTTCTAGTTTGAAGCCAGTCCTTAAACAAGTTTATTTTACAATTTAATCATTCAAATTTATTTTAAAACATCCATCCATTTTCAATTTTTAAATCTCAAACCCGTTTTGAGATCACACAAATTCCCAATTCAAATCAACCATTTAACTTTCCAAGTTAAATTCCAATTTCATCTTGAAATTTCCAGTTCTGGTTGCTTTTTCTACACTTATTTAACTTTCCCAAAGTTAAATCCCAATTTACGTAATCCAATCAACCTTACTCAATTTAAATTTCCGCTTCAAACTTCAAAATTCTTTCCCTCTTATAAGTTCAAAACTTATATTACTTCGGGTTTTTACATCACACTTCAGGGAAAAAATCAAAACTCAACCTCTTAGAGTTTATTTCAAATTATCTTTGATATCATGTATATCCATACATATATACATATTTATTTCTTGGCCCTCCCAGCCATGTTTAAAATTTTAAACCACCTTTGGTTTTAAATTCAAATTAATTTTCAAACAACCCATTGTTTGCAACAAGTCCCAGCTATCCAAATAATACTTATTTATTATTTTTCATTACTTTGAAACAAATTTTTCAAATTCTGAGACCAGATTTAGAATTTCATTTTCAACCAATTAAATTTTAGTTTGGTTGTATTTCCATTTCTACTTAATTTAATTCCAATTCAAGACTTCAGTTTGGTTGTATTATATTACTTCTAAATTTTAAATTTCAAAAGTTTGACAACCAATCACCCTAATATTTATTAGAAGGAAATATTGCTTTATATGACAAAATATGTTTTATATAAAATCATTTAAAATCTATATATAAGAAAATAACAAGTACGCTCTCATATATATATATATATATATATATATATATATATATATATATATATACACTCAACCCATTCTAGAGTACTTTGGACTCTATTTCATGAGTAATCCCCACCAGAGCCAAGGTTCTCGCTTAACCTTCCAGCTCTGATACTAAATGCAACCACCCAAAATTTTCGATCCCAAAAATTCAGATAGTTATGAAAAAGAAGAAAGAGATAGAAGAAGAAGAAGAAGAAGAACAAAATCAGCATCTCACATTCACAGCGGATAAAATATAATAATAACTAATAACAGTTTACAAAAGAATACTATATCTGTTGATTACATTTAATATACATCAGAGTTTCACATATATATACAGTCATCGAATATACACAATTATCAAGTCTTGGATTAACAATAATATAAATACAGCGGAAAATACCCTATACGCTATTGCCATCCAGCTCGCCTCCTGAGCTCTAGAACGTCCTAACCTGAAAATCTGTAATACTCGGTCTGACCCGAGCATTACACCAAAGTAACACCCGGGTCAGGCTGGAAACCAGCGTGAGTAAACCCAACTAACATGGAATACCAAAGAAATCAACTTTTATAAACCCGGGGTGACATATATCAATTTAACAAATTCGCAATTAGCCATAATCAACACTTATTCCACACATCAATTTTCTAAGTGCCAACCTTAGATAAAATAATTCAATTCACCCAAAACATTTCATTCCAACCTATTGATTTCACAAACCAATTTATGAAAATTCGAAGTTGTTTCGGGTATTTCCCAATACCCGACACCGGTCTCTTCGAAACTCATGTTATTCTAACCCAAGTTATTCAAATGAAATACACAACATTTCGTATCATAGGTATCTACTCATTCAAAACATCCAATACCATTCAATCATCCATAAACAAAGCTTAACCACATACAAACCAATTCAGTTGATTCTAATTAAATTTCTAACCACATTCACTTAGATTCCTTCATTTAATATTAATTAATTCCAAATCAATTAATTAATCAACTCTCCGTTATTCATCTTAATTAATCACCCTGGATTAATTTATTTTCAATTACGTTTAAGTAATTATCTTTAATTTATTTCACGATATTAATTGTTCTTAACTCAAATCCATAAGAAATCTTAATTACCCCAGGAATTAATTAACTATTGTAATTACATTATCCCATAATTACTTATATTAATTAACTTCTCATAAATCACTTGTATTGATTTATTTTCTTAACTAATCAATCTCTATTTACATCATTGATAATATAGATCAATGATTTCTCATTTACATTTCTATATGTTCTAGTCAAATTTTAATTTTATTAAAGGGGTTTCTAGGCTAAAGGAAAAGGTTAGAAAGTTTTTTAGTTTCAGGGACAAGAAGTTTGTTTTTTAGGCTAAAGGACACTTTTTAGTGTAAATCACAGAATGATAGTTGTAACTATCATTTTCAGTTTACACTAAAAAGTGTCCTTCAGGCTAAAAAGCAAACTTATTGTCCCTTAAACTAATTTTTTTTTGCAATTTCTTCCTTGTGCCTATTTACCTGTTTATTAAATAAGTAATCATTAGTTAAACCATATATATTAGTCATTCTTGATTTATCTCAACTGATGATTAATTATCTTTTATTTACTTTATTAAATACATTAATTACTTCTTAATTTATCATTTTAATTAATGTCTTGATTAATTCCACAAGGTAATTATATTTTTATTAATTCCATTAAGCAATTATTTATCAACCCACCCAATGTTCATTCCAACTTAATTAAACCCAATTAATTAACCCAAATCATAAACTACTTCAATTTATTAAGTATTCATTAAATTATCCTATTTATTCAACGAATCACCAATCATTAAATCTTTATTGATTTTAATCGGAACCATTTTCTTATTTACGATTTAAGTTTAAAACCATTTAAAACCCAAATCTTTCGAGTCAAACAAAAAAATCAACACGAGAACCAAACAAAAACCAAAGGCACCAAATCATCAACACACATTCAATTAACTCAATTAATTAACCAATTACTTAAATATAACCCTTTAAATCTAAATAAAATCAATCAGAGTGAGATTTACTCACCTTTGCTTTTTAAATTTGCAATCCATTTCCATCTCGACAATATTCTTCTCGATTTTGGACCTTGTAACAAACATTGTATAGTTTATTAATAATTTGAATTAATTTAATAATCAATTTCCAAGTAAAAATCTTAATTGACCAATGACTTAACTAAACTATAAATTTTCCTTTCCGAAACTACTAATTATATTCCAAACATCTACTTTT
Organism: Allium cepa; assembly: GCA_030765085.1. NCBI lineage: Eukaryota > Viridiplantae > Streptophyta > Magnoliopsida > Asparagales > Amaryllidaceae > Allium > Allium cepa. The sequence continues at coordinate 329,149,234 of CM060940.1, forward strand.
ATGAATTCCTCAAATATTTATGAACCCCCATATATTTCAAAATCTTATATATACACACATTAGAATTCCAATGAATTAAAGTTCTTTTCAAATCCATATATTAATTCATAACAGAATTACTTATATAACTTACTGTAGGATATATATATATATATAGCCAATTCCATTTTTAAAATAAAACTGTTTAAACCTTGCTTTTAATTCCGATCGGTGAAATAATAAATCCAAAAATCCATTTAGGGGTTTAAACCTAAGAAACATTTTAAATTTACTGTTTGAAATTAACAGTTTTAAAACTTACTGTAGTTATATAATTTTTCTTTCTCTAACACATACATACAAATTTTTTTTAAAAAAAGAAAAAGGATGCCGATACCTCACTGCCTCCAACTGTCGAACCTCATCTCGCAAGCGCCAGCGACGAAATGACCTCCAACTTTGACCTCGGCCCCATCGCTTCGGCGTGCCCCTATACGCACGCACGAAATCCAAGAACGAGCGTCCCTCCACGCGGCCTCACGCTCGCGAGCTCGAAACCCTAGCTCGTGCCGCCCCTTCGATTCCTCGTGCCACTACGCGACTTCGAATTACGACCATGGTTTATGGAAAGCAGCGGTCGACTTTGTTTCGAAAATGAATTTGTGAATTGGATTGAATGGAAGGGGGGTATTGATCTGAATAGGTTTTGCCCATTTTCAATTTTTTTTCTCGGCTTCAATTCAATTTTTTTTAAAGAACTGAAAAGGAAGAGGGGTTAATATAGAAGTATCGGCCATAAGGCTTCTTGGGGAAGACAACGAGTTAAAGTTGAAGAAAGCGTCTCGTATTAGAGTATAGGGTAGCTGAGGTGAGAAGTTAGGTTGGCTGAAAGATGTAATAGGGTTTGACCAATTATTTTTTTTTCAAAATATATCGTATAATATATAGGGAAATCTCGAACTTCGAATTGGACATGCCGCCAGGCGTTTATATGGTTTTACGCGCATGTCGAACACAATGGAACGTGTTTCGAAAGCTAATTCGATCATACTCGCGAGTTACGGAAATAAACAATAAATTTAAAATTAAATCGATTAAATAGTTCTAAGCGTTTTGAGCTGCCAGGGTCAAACGACAATTTCGATTGCTATGAAAATTGAAATCCGATAATAATCAACTATTACGGATCCAATGGAACTGGTTTCGTCGAATTCCGAGACTGTGCCTCAGAAGGCTATTTTTAAATTCCAATTTAAACGATATATTATTAAAACTGAACAAATTATTCTTAAATTAAATTCAAATCATTCTATTATCTCCAGTATTACCATTATAAATTTTATAAGCCTTCAAATTATTTTAAACAGGCTTAGAAATTTCGAATTCAACAATTTACCCAATTCCAATTATTAAATTCAATATTTGACTATATAATTCAAATGATTTAATTATCAAGTAAATATTGATATCTTGGATTCAAGTTAAAATTAGCTTTTTAAATATTTAAAATCAACTAATTATTCAAATTTAAATCGGTAGAAATTCCGAGTCGTCACACCACTTTAAATTATTTCACTCATTTGAATTTATTTATAATTCAAACCATCACCATTATAATCTAATTCCATTTTTCATTCACACTCTCATCTTTTTAATCACCAAATTAACTTTCATACTAGAACTGGGTTTTTATTCTTCTTTTCAAAAATTCTCTTAACAAACCCCCAAAATTTCATCCATGCCAATACAAATTCCATTTAACTTAGTTTACACTAAATTCATCTTCAAACTTCTTTTTATTTAATTCAGCTTATGCTAAATTCATTCTCAAACAATTCCTTTGAATTTAGTTGAGTTAAAATTTTATTCACATAATATCATTCTTACTTCTCTGAATTAAATTTTTTTCAATTTAATTTTCTTCCAATTCTAATTCAAGTTCAACCAAATTCATTTAGCCATCTTGAATTTATACCATTTCATTTACTATCTTAAATAAGTATTAAATTCCATTCATTTCTATTCATAACACAATTGAATCTTGTTTTTAATTAAATCCAAATCCATCTCAATTCCAACGATTGAAGTTAAATCCAATTTAATTTAATTTTAATTCTCCATATACAAGTTCAAACCATATTTACTGACTTAAGTTCATTCACATCTTTTATCTCTCACTCTACCTTATTTCAATTTACATTTCATTAGAGATTAAGTTTGAATTTACCATACCATTCAACTATCTCCCATTTGTGATTATAACTCCATTTCTCTATTTATAAGTTCACCTACTTATTTACTTAAAAGCTTATATTGCTCATTTCAATCCATCTACATCTTATAATCACAATTTCAAATTATATATATGTGTATCACTGAATTTTTAAGGATACATCAATTTAATCCTTCGCACAACTTTAAATCCACAATTTTAGATTATAAGTATAGTACTTAGTAGCTTGTGGGTATAATTCATTACACAATGACCCACAATTACAAAGTCAACTTATATTTTAATTTAGCCTAAACCAATTTAATTCTAGGTTCGATTTATTTAACTTATCCCAAGTTAAATTCCAATTTTCTATTCACTTCATTATACTTCATTCACTTCCATTCGCTCAAATTAAATTTTAATCCCAAGATTAAAATTTTCATTTCTTCCTTATTAATATCAACTTCACTTAATAAGTTCAATGGTTGATTCATTTTAACTTTACACAATTTTGCCTTTTAATAGAATTCCCAGAATTCAATTACCCGTTTTTATTCCAAAACCATTTTGAAATAATAATCAACTCATACTCTCCCGGTATATCAAATCAAACTTCCAGATTTCTAAAACAATCTGTTTTCACCAAAGCAATTTTCCTTTTGAAACTTCTAAAATTACTTATATCACAAACAAGTTCAACAAATATCATAATCACTCACATGGTAGCAATCCATCACTTTAGAAACTCGAAAATGAATTCTAATGATGTGGCCTGCATCATCAGGATTATTTTCCAGCGACTGAAGTGAGTTCAATGCTTCCTTACTCTCCCAAATTCATTTCAAAACAGTTTCCCTTCAAAAATACCTCCCAAAACAATATTCCATTATTACCTTTAAACACCTTAGCAAACATTTCAAACTTTCCTAGGATTTTAAATTTCCAAACTTTTATTTTCATTACATTTAAAATCCCTTTCCAAAACTTCCGGGATTTAAATTCTGGTTTAATTTAGTTATTCTTCTTTTCTATAATTTATACTCATAGAATTTTATTTGATTATAATCATTTCAAATTTTTGATCAAATTTTAAATTCTTATTTAATTAAGATATCCACATTCAAACAATCAAATATATATAATAATTTCAGAAAATTATTCCTTTTATATCAAAATATAATTTTGGGCAAAGTTATTTCATTTACCCACTTTAAAAACAATACTATGTCGGTTTATCTTGTTTAAGAGTTTAGAAACCCTTATCGATACGGTTGTACTTCCCGCACCGACTAGAATTTATAAACACTCAACCGATAAGTCAACACAGTATAAAAACAATTTTTATATTCACTAAAAAGTACGCTCTCATATCTATTATTACACTCAACTCATTATAGAGTACTATTGACTCTGTTTAATGAGTAATTTCTCCTACCAAAGCCTAGGTTGTCGCCAACCTAAGCTCTGATACCAAGTGTAACAGCCCGCAAATCCGTACCCCTTGAGTCAACACTATTCTCATCGATTAACTCAAGTGGAATAGAAACATGAACCATTAGGGTTAAAGAAGAAGAGGGAGAAGAAAGAAGGAACTAAACAATATCAGAATCTCACAGTCGCAGCGGAATAAAATATAATAGTAAATAATAGATTTTTTTACACAAATGGAAATTATATCTGTTTATACAACATATCATCAGAGTATCTCAAACAATTAACATTTACCAGTCAGACATTACCATACAATCATAGCAGCGGATATATATATATATATATACACACAAATACAGGTAATACGTCTCGGACTCCAGCTCCTCTCCTGCTCCAAAGCATCCTATCCTGAACATATAATGCTCGGTCTGACCTGAGCATTATAATGAAATAACACCAGAGTCAGTCTGGAATACCAGATGGTAATAATGCATCCAAATTGATTATTAGAGTTTCAAAAATCTTTTATGAAAACAAAAGCATCTCGTAAGACTATGCCACAAATAAACATGTCAGGTTTTTACCTTATGATAGCTAAAACACTTTTTATAGAAATTCCCTGATATTATAATAGGGTCTACATACAAATACTTATAAAATAGCCGAAATTGTTACATCTATTAAACTCCAGCTACTAGCCACAGAGTGGGTAATACCAACAAAACTCGTACAAGGCTCGTAGGGATAATGGATTTCCAACAATGACTAGGCACTGGGGTACCACCTGTCACAGTACGGGGCCTAGATCACCGTACCGAGGAGTACGCCCGCTCCCCTGCAACACTAGACCGGAACCATCCCTTAATGGACAGTTTCGAATAAGATCACCCCGCGGTTGGGATCAGCAACCGCACCACTAAGCCGAATAAAAAGGGACATCTAGACAGGGATGACCTTACTCTCAAGTGGGGGCTACCCACGAAGCCTTGCTGCATATCCCCTGATTTTCAGTCATTCCCATTTGATGAGGCTTGAGGCTAAGCGTTACCTTTAGAACGTTTCTCTCAGAATGCCCATCGCCCACCTGACGATGTTCTGAAAGCATTCGTCCATACAAGTCCGTCCCGGGTTTGAAAGGAACCGAAGGCACTATTCCTACTACATCCATTTTGGAAATATCCTCAGGATTAGTAGCGACTAGCCCTTGCAATTCACTGCTCCATCTTCAACTCCGAACACGTTTTTTGCACGAAACGTACAAACCGGATCGAAGTGGTTTTCGAGAAATAAATCTCGATCCCGGTCTCTTCGAAATGATCAACGCATTTTTCCAATATTGATAGTTGGTGATTTAACTATCAATTAACATTCGCAAACATCCATCACACAATAAATAATTTTCCACATTATTTATTTGCCTCAAAAATCTTTAAAAGATATATTTTCAAATTTTCAAAGCTCATTTGAAAAGAATTCCCAAAATCTCTTCCTTACAAGGAAAATTATCTAACATTTATTCCCATTGGAAATAACCAAGTTCAAACATTTAGATTTAAAATAGTTAAAACATTTTATACTGAAATATACTTTAAAATATGTAAATTTACTTCTAGTTATTTACTCAAAATATAAATTTAAAATATGTGAAGTAAAAAATTTACTAAGACATAAACTTGATTCTAAATAAAGGTTTAGTTAAACTAAATTTAAAAGTAGAGTTTAAAAAGATTAATGCTAATTTCAAATAACTTAGGTACAAACTAGCCTTTAAATAAATTCATTTGTAAAAATAATTACTAATGTATTCGTAAATAATTACTATTGCAAAATTTACTAATTAGTTGCTTAAAAATAATAATTTCAAAAACACTCTTTTAATCAAGTTTAAACTTTAACTTATTCTTAAATAAAATCTGTTAAAACACGAACTTGGTTTCCCAGGGAGAACACACTTCCATTTAACCATCCCAAAGAACTTTTCTTAAAAAAATCCAGCCCAATCCATTACAATCCAAAATTTATGTTTAAGTAACGTAAATTTCCTTTCCATGCTTAAAAATAAACTCCTTTTGAAGTTTAACACCTTTTCCATTCCTGGAAATTTACTTCCAAAATATAGGTTTAGAATATTTTTAAACAAACTTTTATAAATTTATTTATTTAAAATCGCGCTTAAGAAATCACTTAAATGATTACCTATTTAAATTCCAATGTGTTAAAAATGGTATTTCAAAATATTTTATATACATTTAAACTGCTAACTTATATTTGGAAAGCTTCATTGAAAACATATTAAATTCCCAGGCAAACGCTATCCATTATCAAAAAAATAAAATAAAATAATCCATCGTTATTTTTAACAATTTATAACTCCTTATAGGATTTCTCACCAGAAATTCATACTTCCACATTTATCAACTGATAAATTTCCCACTTTATTTATATTTCCAAATTTAAAATTTTTCAATCTTCATCCAAACCAGATTCCAAATTTTATTCCTTTAAATTCTTTATTCAACAGTTCATCTTATTTCCTTTAAAACCCAATTCATTTTATTCATTTTTAATATTCTAGATTTTATTCATCAAATTATCTCACTAAATAACTGAATTAAAAAATCTAGCTATCTCAGAATATAAACAAGATACATCATCAATTATATAAAATAATTCCTACATTGTGAGGAATCCAGTTGGATCCCTCCAACCTGTTTTTCCCTGCATTCACAGATATTAGCACAACAATATATATATATATATATATATCAATCCAGGCTGATATAAATAAACATTTCAACCAATCACACAATTATTTAAATATTAATTATTTAAATTAACTAGCATCCGGATGTGAGTGAGATTAACTCACCTTGGGTTTCGGCGAACGTTCGAAATTTAAATTAAACCGAACGCCATTCGATTTAACCTAAATTCTTACTTGCTCGGAAAGAATCCAGAATTGCACCACTGCGTTGTACTCTTTTCTGCGATTCCGGCGCTACCAAATTCGCTGAATTTTGATAACAAACGCACGAGATATGGTTGTTTAAAGATGGAATAAAATTTATAAACAAAATTTCCCTTAATTTCAAATAAAATCTAACTACCACAATCGTAATCGTTCGTTCAACTTCAGGAAATCACGGTCGCCCCCATACTCTTCTTCCTCACGCGATCTACAGCTACAACCGAACCCAATATCGTAGCCTAGGGTTTGAAATCGCACCCACTCCCTCGCGTTCGACGACGATCCAGCTCCTTCACGTCGAAGCTCATCGACACCATACTTTCGGCCTAACCCAGGTGGAACTCGGTCAACCCCATACCTCGAGAAGCGTGCCCGAACTCATGACGTTTGAACCCAAACTGCCACCTCTTCGATTCACTAAACATGATCCTGACCGTCCACTTCGGAGAGCTCGACTAGCTCTTCTATTCTCTAGTTGGAGGATTTTGGAATCTCGCGTGGATAAGGAGAAATTTGAAGAATAATAAGAAAGCACACCGGCCATTGATGAGAATAAGCGGCGCTACCATAGATTAGGGTTAGGTTTCTCGGCTGTGTGTATATATACGTTTATTAATAATATTTTAATATTAAAATCATTATAAAGCAACTTATTCTAACGATCTCCAAATCACACGTGCCGCCTGGTGTTTCTAAGGTTTTACCTACGTTTCAAACACAATGGAACGTGTTTCGAAGGCTAATTTGGTCGTATGCGCGAGTTACGGAAATAAACGATCAATTTTAAATTAAATCGATTAAAGTATTTTCTATGTGTTTATAGCTGCCGGGGTCAAACGACAACTCCGATTGCTACGAAAATTGAAATCCGATAATAACTAACTATTACAGATCCAATGGAACTGGTTTCGTCGAATTCCGAGACTGTGCCCTGGAAGGCTATCTTAACTCGTCGATTAAATCGAGCGATTTTCACAATCGTCGAAATCATCTAAAATTTCACTTTTAAAATTTTGTTAACTCTATTATAACTCGTATAAAATTTATATTCACATCTAAAATCATTCTGGTTCAGTTTAAATTAAAATCTTATTATTTGCATTACTATATTATTAAATTCCATTATTAAATTAATATAAAATTCCAAATTCAATCTATCGACTATTAATTCCATCCAATGGTCCAATATTACTATTTTAATTAAAATAAACTTAAATAAATTTTTTAGAAACCATTTTATACTTATTTACACTCATATCCACCAATTACCCCCAATTCTAATATCAAGCTATTATTATTCAAATTTCAATTAAATTACTGTATTTAAAATTTTAACCAATTTAATTAATTTAACCAAAGTCTTTTATTTCAAGAATTCAAATTATAATCCATATTCAACATTTAAAATGAATTAAATGTTCAAATCTGGCAACCCAAAATTCCGGGTCGTTACATTACCTTCCTAGAATGACGATGAAGTGAACGTACATGATATGCATCGAGAGGATATTGAGTTAAGAAGGAATGGAACAACCTGTAGACATCGGCTGAACCATTCATGTGAGGTGAAGCATGACCACCGCTTGGCTCCAACTATCCAAATGTCGGACTTATGGGTGTGGTTAGACAGCTAGCGACGGAGAGCCAAGCTTGACTAATGATGATTGGGGGATCTCGAGAAGCATACCCCATTCACCTACAGTATCTTACTTGTAGAGTATCCAAGGAGGTTCAGTGTGCCATCGTTGCTTGCCTACAAAGAAAAAACCAACCTCGAGCAACACATCTTGAGATATGAATGGTTGATTGATTCCACACGAGCTGATGATGCAACAAAGTATAGATGTTTTCCTATCACCCTCTCTGGAATAGCAAGATGTAGTTTACGAGATTATCCCCACGAGTAATCTCTAGATTTGACAACTTAGCAATAAAGTTTATGAAGCTGTTCCATATCCACGCAGCTTGCCCTAAAGATGTGATGTCCCTGTCCAGTGTGATCCAGGCTCCGAGAGAATCGCTGAAAGATTATTTGGAGAGATTTCATATAGTTGTCATAGAAGTCAGTTATCTGAAGGACCATTCAATATTGATAGCGGTAATGAGAGGGATTGATCCGGAATATAACTTTGGCAATTGATTAGCTGGCAAACCACTCGCAACATTAGAACGTTTCTATGCAAAAGCAGCTCAGTATTTGTGGAAAGAGGAAGCTAAATGCTCTAGGAAGAAAAAAGTTGTGGGACCAAGTGGAGAGGGAGTGTAGAGTAACATCGCAGTGAAGCAGTCTAGTGATAGTTTTGGAAAAGTTCAAGTAAATGTCCAAAATAAACCGAATCAATAAAAGAAAGGAGGGGACCAGAACCATAAACAATAAAGGGATTATAGAAGAGGAAAGCCTAGGATTCTAATATATGACACCTACACACCACTAGATACATCTCTAGAGAATTCCTATTTGTCTACTTGCAATACCATGAAGTACAGGAAGCCACCTTCGAAAGAATCGATGGAGAAGCAAAAGCAGACCGAAAAATACTGCCGGTTCCACGGATACTATGGTTATATCATGAATGAATTTAGGCATCTCCAGGATGTTATCGAAAAATTAATTAGGGAAAGAAAACTACAATAGTTTGTTAACTCCCCGTAGGATGGCGGGCAGGGGACATCTGATCCCAACCAAGGATAAGCACTGCACTGGTCCAAGGAGCATGCACAGACTAGTAGAAGATTAGTGATCAATACAATAGTTGGAGGACTGCATCCAGCCGGTAAGAGTTGAAATGAGATGGAGCGCTATGCTACCGCGATCAAGTATATAAATTTTGAATGTTGTTTGAGTACAAAAGGCGGAGCTCCAACAAAACAACAATGTACAACGGCAGAAGGCATTGTGTTAAGAAATAGAGATGTAGATAAGGTGGAGGCACCGACGATCAATCCAATGGTCATTTCGACCATGATCAGCCCTGCCTTATTAAGAAGGATTTTGGTTGACTGTGGAAGTTGCATAAGTATAATTTAAGGCTTACGATTAGATGAGGATGGAAGCTAAGGACTTGAAACCATCTAAAGCCTGCATACATTTCTTTAATGGTGCTGTGATCGAGGCTGTCAGATATGTCGAGTTTCCCATGGAGTTGGTAGAAGATGACCATAGGAGAGTGCAGATTTTTCCATTTGTTGTCTTGGATGTTGACTCTCCATACAATGCTTTTCTGGGTCGACCAGCCCTGGCTGAATTCCGAGTGGCTCTTGCCCAATGGCATTTGACTTTGAAGTTCCCAAATAATAATGGTGTTTGAGTGGTGCATGGTGATTAGGCGATCGGATGTACCTGCTATGTAGTTGAACTGAGAGACGCTCAACGGAAGGAGAAAGGTAAGGGTGTGGACTAGTCTCTCTGCATCCAAACCACCAAAGATTGACAACCATTACCTAGGCCTTAGCTCAGGCACCACAGTTTGTTCTATAAAGACATTGATCCGAGGGATGATGAAGAGAAGACAAAAAAGACCAAGGCTGCATCGGCTGAGCTGACGATTGACATCACGGTTAGCCACGACGATCCATCACAGGTTCTAACGATTGGATCATAGCTCAGCCCCCCGATGATGAAAGAACCTACCGGTTTTCTTCGAGCAAATCTTGACGTGTTCATTTGGACTCACTCTGACATGTATGGGATCTCGCCTGCCATTGCGAGCTACACATTAAATATCGACCAGAAGCATGCCTCGGTGAAACAGAAAAGGCATGGCATGGATCCAAAGAAATATGCTGCCCTAAAAGAGGAGGTGGATAGGCTCAAAAGATTAATGTGTTTATTCGTGATGCCTCTACCCTGAATGGGTATCTAATCGTGTATTTGTGAGAAAGGCGAATGGAAAGTGGAAGATATGTGTTGAATATTCGAATATAAACAAGGCGTGCCCAACAAAGACAGTTTTCCCTTTCCAAGGATCGACCAGCTGGTATACTCAACTGCAGGACACGAATTGATATCTTTCATGGATGCGTACTCTGGATATAACCATATCCCGGTGCACATTCCCGATCAAGAGCACACTAGCTTCATTACCGATGTTGGATTGTATTGCTATGTGGTAATGCCATTTGGATTAAAGAACGATGGAGCAACTTATCGACAACTAGTCAACAGAATGTTTAAAGATCAAATTGGAAAGACGATGGAGGTATACAGGGATGATATGCTCATGAAGTCATGACAATCAAGCGACCACATTAAGGACTTAGAAAAAATGTTCGATATCCTCTGATATTATAAAATGAAGATCAATCCTCACTAATTGTTTTTTAGCATTGCATTAGGAAAGTTCTTGGGTTTCATCGTCAATGCTCACATAATCAAAGCTAATCTCGAGAAGATTCAAGCAATTTGCAACATCCAAGCATCGACGACCATCAAGCAAGTATAGAGTCCAAATGGGAAGGTTGCTATCCTAAGTCAATTTATTTCCAGAGCCACCGATAAATACATTCCTTTCTTTGATTTGAGTAGAAGAGGGAAAAGTAACTTTCAATGGATGTAGGATTGTGAAGATGCATTCTGAGCTTTGGTGAACCATTTAGAGAGGCCTCCTATCTTGTCGAAGCCAATGAATCATAAAGACTTGTATATCTACTTGGCCATGTTGGTACATGCTATAAGTGCCGCACTGCTTCGCGAGGAGAATCAAATCCAAAAATCGATCTATTATGTTAGCAATTGATTAAAAGGAGCGAAAAGGAATTATCTGAAGATTAAGAAATTGGCGTATTGCTTGTTGATTGCTTCACGAAAGCTCCACCCTTGTTTTCAGGCTCATTCCATCAACTTTTACATCGATCATCAATTAGGATAGGTCCTGTAGTGACCTGAGACGTTTGGATGGTCACTCTAACGGAACATCGAACCGAGCCAATTCGACATCACTTATCTCCCGCAAAGAGTCATCCAGGGATATGCACTGGCGAACTTTATAATGGAATTCACTACACATGGCGATCTCCCAAAGGGCAATGGAGCCCCTACCATTCGGTGGAAAATGTATACGGATGGAGAATTCAATGATCGTTGTTCTATAGTTGGAATCATGTTAGTAACTCTGGAAGGTTGATCAATTTTCTACTCTTTGAAGCTTGACTTCCCTGCAACAAACTATGAAACTGAGTATGAAGCTCTGATTGCTGGACTCAAACTTGCCAAAGAACTGGGGATAAAATCTCTTAAATTTTTTACGACCCACAATTGGTAGTATACCAAGTCAGGGGAGATTACCAAGCTAAAGGACAACGACTCGCTCCGGACCTTATAAATGTCCATGAGCTATTGATTGAATTTGAATATTATGACATGACGCACGTTCCCCAGGATCAAAAAGAGGCCGATTCATTGGAAAAGTTTGTTAGCACTGGGGGTGCACAACTGATGGACTTGGTTCCAGTTGAAGTACTAGATGCTTCGAGCATAAACCAGATGGAAATCGGCTAGGTATTAGATACAGAGCCTGAGAAGGAGTCATGGATGACTCTGATTAAAGATTATTTGCTAGAGGGAGTCCTTCCTAAACGAAGGAATAAAAGGCGACAATCCTTTGCAAAGCCTTGTGGTATATCATTTAGGAAGGAGTTATGTGTAGAAAGGGTTTTTCCATTCCCCTGCTCCGGTGTATTGGTCATGATGAAGTAAAACAAGTCTTAAAGGAAGTTCTTTAAGGGGAATGTGGCGATCACTCTAGAGGGCAACCCCTAAAAAAGAAAATACTCCGATATGGGTATTATTGGCCGACTATCGACTTAGATGCTGCCAACTATGCTAAGCAATGTGACAAGTGTCGGATGTATGCCAAAGTTCCAAGAGCTCCGCAACAAAAATCACACAAATTATCACCCCATAGCCATTTTCCATATGCGACATAGATATTATCGGTTCCTTACCAATCTCTAAAGGTGATGTGAAGTATGCATTCGTCGCAGTTGATTACTTCACCAAATGGGCCGAAGCAAAACCTTTAGCCATTATCACAACAAAGAAAGTAACCAACTTCATTGTCCAGAACATCTCTATCATTTTGGTCTTCCGCGAACCATTGTAACTGACAATGTAACCCAATTCGACCGCGCTGAATTCAAAGACTTCTACCATCGGCATCATATTAAGAAGAGATAACGGAAGTTGCTCACCCTCAAGTGAATAAATAAGTTGAAGCTATGAACAAAATTATAAAGTCCATTCTAAAGAAGCGTTTGGAAAAGGCTAGCAGCAAGTGGGTGGATGAACTCCCAACAACATTATGTGCTTACAGAACCACCGACAAGTCCGCGATTCGTCATACTTCATCCACCCTTCCTTACGGCTCTATAGCTATCATTCCTGTTGAACTCGAAGTCCCTTCTCATCGAATGACCTATTATGATCGTAGAACGAATAGAGATATCTTATTGAAAGCTCCAGACTTTGTAGATGAGAAGCACAAAGAAGCTGATTTGTGAGCAGCTGCACATCGACACCGGTCGCCCGATACTACAACACTAAAGTCCGACCTAGAACCTTTGAAATTGGCAATCTCGTCTTGAAACGGGTTTTTTCTGCCCCATCACACATGAATCCTACTCAGAAAGGACCATATTGCATTGAATAGAGGCTTGGAGAGGAAACTTTCAAGCTAGCGATTGTCGATGGCATCGTACTCCTAAAAGCATGGAATAGCGAGCATTTACAGCATTATTTCACTTAGTTTATTTCTTTTCATTTAGTTGTATTCACTTTTTGAATTTTCTTTAGCATTTGATTTTCTGGATATGTAATAAGAAAGATTATGTCATTTCTTTCTATTTGGCAAATAAAGTATGAAATTGCCTTCATACCTGTGATTGTTGTAGCATTACATATTAGTTACAATACCCAACTAACTAATATTGATATGTCCAAACAGGTTCCTACAGTTTAGAGCTAGTCGATCACATAAGTTCATGATTGAACTAAACCAAATGAGAATGGTCCGACTATTCATTTAAGGATTCTCGCACATAACCCGATGGAATAATATCTAACGAGGAATGGATGGGACTTGACCATTCGATAACCAAGTTAATCCCATCGAGTGATAGGACAAACATGAATCAAAAGCGATCGTGATATAACTGATCGCTCTATAAGCAAAACCCAGGACTTGGCGGTAAATCAAGTACTGGAGGAAAGTAAGGTCTGACTATTTTCTGAAATAACTCTAAGTCCCCAGATGGTGGAGTGGAGTATAAACACAAGTTGTGTACGGTTCGATCATCCATCAACTAACTATTCTCCCTAGAGTGTGGATATGAGTATAAATAAATAGACGAGTGCAGTTCGACCACTCACTATTCCGCAAACTTTGACCTGACACTGACAGGAGGAGTATAAACTCGCTATGTATAGAGTTCGACCATCCGCTATCTAACTCCGCTATGACAAGACTGGAAGCATGAGTATAGTCACTCAAACCACTGAATCCGATAGCATAACACTATTTGAAGCCCATATAAGGAGTGAGGGTGGGAATAAGGCTAAAAAGCACCATTTGAATCTTATACAAGGAGAGGCATACCCTTGATAATAATTCACAAAGCAAAAACTAATCTCTTTTCCATGTCTTCTTCTTCTCAAAATCTCTAAAGATTTGCAAACTCATCCAAATCAACTCAATTTTGGAGTGGGTTCTTAGGACAACATTACAAAAACACCTATTAGTTTGTTATGGAAGAAGAAAAGCCAAACTCTTCCTACATCCAATGGCCATGATCATTTAGTAGGGGATTTGGGCAAAAAGGTATGCAAAGTAAGGAGAAGAAGGAAGTAGGTGGTTCAAGGTGCAGGTTTGACTTGATTGCTTAGATTTGCTTTTTTGTTTGCTTAATGGTAAGCTTACTCACCTTTGTAAATGAAAATATAACCCATGTATGTTTGTGTTTGATTGTGTTTAAGTTGTTGAATTGATATTGACATAAGTTGAAATATTGATTTTGATTCTTGCTTGGAAAGCAAGTGACATATGTAATCCATATGAACGGACTTGAATGAACTTGAACTGACTTGTATAACCTATAGCAATGCCATGAAATGAAGCATATAGGTTGTAGTTAAACTTTGGTTTAGATTAGACTTGGATTTGAAAGTGCACTTATAACGATAATTGCTATGGATGTACTTTGGAATTGCCTTGTTTTCTGGCAACTTCTATGGAACTTTGTAGAGAGATCCTTAGGAGTATTTTGCCTTATCTATTATGTTTTATATGTATGCTTACTTCCATAAAAAGTTTGGATAGTAAAACGTTAAGTAACATTTTGAAAAGTGGCCAAAACTTACTTGTGATATGTTTTCGCTTACTTCTGAAATAGCCAAATATAAAGTGACATTTCGAAAATTCTCTAGCTTTCACTTACTTCTAAAAGAACCAACATTAAGTTCATCGGAGATTCATAAAATTGATTTTAAAGAAACCAAGATCGGTAAGTGTATAATTTATCGAATACCACTTCAAAACAAGTATACGAGTTTTATGTTTGGGAGTGGTTGTGAAATGTTATAGAGTCGAAATGTCTATCCCAAGGTTAAGTCCAGGGGAGATGTCAGCGTTAGCATTTAAACCGATGCTATTGTGTAGAACTGTCTATCTTGAGGAGTATTCCAAGTGAAACGATAGCGTTAGCATTCGTCGAAGGACTTATGCAAGAATTCATTTAGCGATCCATGATCTGTTCGAGATGATAGAATCCATTTTGGGATTTGTGTTCTGTTCGAGTAATAAAGGCTCGTATGAGAGATTCCAAATGTAACCCTGATATCAGAAATGATAGAAAATTAAGTAAGATGCATAACCTGGGGTTTAGCCAACTTTGATCAGGGTATTATCAACCCTATATCTGGAGATACTTATCGATTGTTGGCCGAAGGGAGTTGATGATATTGGATTCATGTTATTCATGTTATGTTCGGACATGGGACTCTTATATTTACCTTAATTGTATATTTTATCTAGAGATATACGGCGCTCGAAAGGTACTTTCTAACCCTTGTGCAGAAGATTGGATTTCGGCTTGACCAAAGGGATCTCCATAAAAAAAATCCAATATGTGAACGTACCTTATGTTTTTAACGTAACCTAAATATGTTGTGGTGTGACTAATGTAAGCATCACAACTATTTGATATGATTTATATTGTACACCCTAGATGTAACAGCCCGTATATTTTACGATTGTATATTTAAATATTTTATTTAAATATAGCATCGTTAGTTGGATTAAAATCCGAAAAGCTACGTTTTGCAAACAACCGAATTAGGACTCAAGACCACTTCCATTGAGTTCAAAATGGTGTTTGCGAACTTTTTGAGTATAAACATTGATATGTTTGGAATTGAGTAGGATTTTGATGTTTTCACTTAGGGCTTTGGATTTGGGTTTCAGCCCACTAACCCAACTCATCTTATATCCTAACTCCATCCCCTCTTCTCTTAATTCATTCTATTATTTTCCTAACACTTCAAGCTTTAGCAAAAATGGGGGAAGAGATTGGAAATTCAAAATCCTAAGCCCTAGTTTCTTTTGCAAATTCAAGTTCTAGCTCTAAAATCAAAGAGAATCTTAGACATGCATCCTCTTCTTCTTCTCCGTCTCAATCTCTCTTCAATTTCAGAAATTTCCTATAACCTAACTTAGGGAATATTTGCTTATGATCTTAGATTGAAGCTTTTAGAGTTGAAACTGAAGAGTAGTTGATCTTCCTTTTGTTTTCAAGCTTCTCCTTCAATGTTTTTGAGAAAAAGATGAGTTTTTGAACTCACATCTATGTCTATAACCTTCTTTGTGGTCAGATATGAATTCCTAACATCCATGCATGTTCATTTGCTTTTGATTTGAATGGATTTGGTGAATTTTCTAATTTTTGATTCTTGTTGTCCAATTTATGAAAATCCTGCTATGGATGTTTGGACATGTTTTCGGGGTATGCCAAAGAGCCTATAAGGCTGGGTTGTTGCATGGCATAAATCCCTAACCGTCATTGCTTGTTCGATCGCCTCCGTTTGGTTTTCTCCCTTCATTGGGGCTAGGCTGAAATATTAGAAATCCCAGTTCAGTCGACTAAACTGGGAAGTCGGTCGACTGAATAGAGCCTAGGAATTTTCCTGAGCTAGTATTAGTCAACTGACCCTTATGGTCCAGTTGACTGAACTTGGAAACCGAAAGTTTCCAGGCATAGTTCAGTCGACTGACCATTCCGGTCTAGTCGACTGAATGTGCTATCTCATCCAATCTTGCCTTTTTGTGTGGATTTCCAACTTTTAATCGATTCTAGTGGATCCGATTTGTTGTTTCACCTTTGTTGACTTTGATAACCTCTTTTTCGAGATTTTTGGGAATATCCATTTTGATGGATTTGATATCGATTTCTTTGTATTTGACTCACGTCTTCGAATGTGAATTTTTGGTGAATGATTGTTTTTACAATCATTTTTGGTGATTTGCCACTTCAAAATGCAAAGGTTTCTATACGAGTAGTAAATATCAAAACTTTTTCATCAAAATGATTTCAACTTTATTTTTAATACAAAGCTCATTTATGAAACCGTTTTCCAACCTATTAGTATATACAAACCTTTATCTCGTTCGTATGAGGAAATCTAAATTAACGGTTATCAAAACAAGTGGTATGAAACGCTTGTGTTTACTTCTTCGATTAATTTTTGGACTCGTTCGATTGAAACTCTTGCGACAATTTTCGAGTGGAAATCTATAATTTGTTCGTAAATATTTAAGCTAAGCCAGTGGTTATGGGACATGAAGCTAAACTCATCTATTTACTAGCTTAGTGTAATTCACACTTTTTATTGATCAATGATGATCATTTTGTGATTTAGACTAGCGATATGCTATGTCTCTTTGTCCACATGGGGGACTGTACCTCGTTTTATTGAGTTTCATCTCATTTCTTTTATAGGCTAACGACCTATTGGTTCTTTGGATTTTCGACTCATTTTTGTGGGCTAGCGACCCATGTTCTTTTATGGAGTACGGTACATCGAGTGTACCATTGTACTTGTGACAACCCGGAATTTTTGAGTATTTAAAATTGGAATATTCAATTGATTTTGGATATTTAAAAGTTAGCATTTAATTTGGATTCAAATATCACCAATTATTTGATAATTAAATTATTGAATTAAATTATTTGAAGTTGGATAAAATATTGAACCTGGAATTTTAAGCATGTTAAAAATAATTTGAAGGCTTATAAAATTTATATTGATAATACTGAAGACAATAGAAGCGTTAAAATTGAACTTAACAGTGAATTGTTTAGTTTTGAAATTTTATCATTTTAATTTGAATTTAAAATAGCCTTTCGAGGCACAGTTGCGGAATTCGACAAAACCCGTTCCATTGGATCCGTAATATTGTATTATTCTCGGATTTCAAATTTCGTAGTGATTGGAGTTGTTGTGTGAGCGTACGATATATAAACGCGTTGAAATCTTATATCGAAAATTTAATTCAATTAATATATTTAGATATTTGGTCAGCAGTGAGAGTTCTTTCTATAGCCACCATTCTTTCATTTCAGCCATCTTCTTCTTAAGTAAGCCTACACAGAAACACTTTTGTGTGCTAACGTCTTTTCATTGTCGCTTATCTTCTGAGGAAAGCCTATACTCTATTCTGTAAGTCGCGTCTCCCTCTGGTATATCTTAAAGTCATTATCGTTTCAAGCAGTAAAAAAAAAAGGGATGAAAATGGCGACTGCTCCCTACTTCTATATTGCAGCTTCCCTTCCCTGTACAAATCAATTTTGCATCTAAAAAAAAAAGAGAGAGAGAGAGTAGGATTCGCGAGGTCGGCAAATCATGGTAATCGAGCCTTCCCTTTTGCACGCGATCGAGGATGAAGGCGTGGGTAGTCGACTCACGCGATAGTGGAGCAGCGAAGTGAGCCTGAGGCGGTTCATCTTCGAGGGGAAGCCCGAGTTAGGGTTTGATTTGCGAGGGTTGGGATTGTGGTTTGGGCGGTAGCTGTCGCGATGGTGGCACGGCAGTGCAATTCGTGTGGTGTTAGCGACTTACGGCAGGCCGCGTTGATCGAAGAAGTGGCAGAAGTTGTTCGCGAGTTCGATCTCGTGAAGGGTTTGTGTCGTTCGAACAAATAGGTAACCTTTGTTTAATTGAAATTCCATTTCAGATTAATTTCGAATATATCCGTTAAAAGATATAAATGTAGAGATACTAGAAAATATTTAAATGGTAATTATGTACATGTATATAGGTAAGAAAGAGATTTATATTTTTATTTGGATATTAAAGTAAAAAAAAATGCAGAGAACAGAAGGATATAATACAGTAAGTTATGGGCTGTTCAACCTTAATTTGATGTTTTAAATTTATGTTAAGTAAAAGTATAATTTGACTTATCGTTTATTTAGACTATTAGAAGTTTCAGTAAAGGGAGGTTTACAGGAAGAAGGAATGAAAATGATAATAATACAATTTACCAATTTATTTTAGTAATTAATTTGTTTAGTTCACTTATGTAAATTATTTCAGTAATTAGAAAATATTTTGTTTTAAAGGGAGTTAACTTAAACCAAATTATTCGTTAAATGAAAGGAAGAAATTGCGGGTTAATTCAAGTATTAATAAAACATATAAATTGTTTATTTAAGGTCAAAATCATGAAGAACCGAGCCGTTTGGAATGGATTGCAAATAAAATGCAAAGGTGAGTTAATCTCACTCAGTTTAAATCTAAATTTAAATGATTAAATTTAAATTGTTTGAATGGTTGAAATTGATGAATATGCTGTAGTATGTTATATTCTGAAATTGGTATATTATTGTGCTAACACCTTTGGACGCAGGGAAAACAGGTTAGAGGGATCCAACTGGACCCCTCACATATATTTAAATTATTCAATATTCTCTGTTGTGATTATTTGATATCCTATGATGAGTTATCTTGGAATATTGAATGTTGTGGTTTGATTGGATATTCGGTTATAATGAATTCCCAAAATATATGAATTGGATTGTTGAAAAGAAATTAAACGGAAGTAAATTTGTAAGCAAAATAATTATAGAAAGTTTGAATAAATTTAAGAACGAATTGGAGAAGAAATAATGTGACTTTAAATTTCTAATAAATAAATTGTGAAGTATAAAAAGGAAATTTGAATAAACAGGAAGTTATTGAATTACAATCTTCAACGATATTGATTAAAGAACAAAACATTTATTTAAAATGTAAGATTTAAATTTTTGAAAAAAATATATAATAATAAAGAAGAAGTTGGGAAAAGCTGAAATTTGTATATTTCAGTTAAAAGATTTAAAATCAAATGGAAAAGAATAACAATAATAATTAAGTGCATAATTAAATGAAATTTGAAATGAATTGAGTAATTTAAGAAACTTATTTCAAATGGAATAAATTGAAAATCAATCTGGAAAATTGATTTAAATGTTTGAAGCTGGAATTCTTCCTGGATCACTAAGTACGCTTTCAAATAAATTTTAAATATAAGTTAATAGTTTTAAAATTGTTTTTAAAAGGTATGTTTTGAAAAATTTATTATTTCTAATATTTAAATTTCAAGGTAAATATTTCCTCAAATCTATTATAGTAGTAATTATTTAAAAAGTGACTTAGTATTTTGTTTCAAAAGGTGGAAATCTAGTTTTATATTTTATTAAGTAACTTTATTTTTAAATATTCATATAAGATGTATTTTAATCAAATTATTAAAGTAGTTTAATTTAAATGTTTTAAAAGTATATCTATTTCTAAGTAAAGTGTTTTAAATTATTTTTAAATCTAATTTTGTACTTGGTGGTTTCAGAGGAGATAGAAAATATTTGGGAAAGTTGATTCTGAAAAGAATGAGGGATTTGAAACTGTTTTCAAAGGGTTGAAAATAGAAATATATCTTGTGAAGATATTTGGAAGGTAATAAGTAATTTGGAAATTTATTTATTGTTTGATGGATGTTTGTGAATAGAAATTGATAGTTAAATAACCGACTATCAATATTGGACCAATGCGTTGATCGTTTCGAAGAGACCGGGATCGAGATTTATTTCTCGAAAACCACTTCGATCCGGTTTGTACGTTTCGTGTAACGTGTTCGGAGTCGAAGCTGGAGCAGTAAAGTGCAAGGGCTAGTCGCTACTAATCCTGAGGATATTTCCAAAATGGATGTAGTAGGAATAGTGCCTTCGGTTCCGTTCGAACCCGGGACGGACTTGTATGGACGAATGCTTGCGAAACATCGTCAGGTGGGCGATGGGCATTCTAAGTGAAAACGTTCTAAAGGTAACGCTTAGCCTCAAGCCTCATCAAATGGGAATGACTGAAAATCAGGGGATATGCAGCAAGGTTAGGTGGGTCATGCCCAAGCAGGACAAGATAATTCCCCTGTCTAGATGTCCCTTTTTATATATTTCGGCTTAGTGGGTGGTTGGTCGCGCCAACCACGAGGTTTATCTTGTTCGGGACTGTTCAGTAAGGAATGATTTCGGCCTTGTGTTGCAGGGGATGAAGAGAGTAATCCTCGGTACGGTGATCTAGACCCCGTACTGTGACAGGTGGTACCCCAGTGCCTAGTCATTGTTGGAAATCCATTCTCCCTACGAGCCTTGTACGAGTTTTGTTTGTATTACCCACTTTTGTGGCTAGTAGCTGGAATTTAATGAATGTAACAATTTCGGCTATTTTATAAGTATTTGTATATAGACCCTATTATAATATCAGAGGATTTCTATAAAAATTATTTTAGCTATCGTAAGGTAAAAACCCGACATGTTTATTTGTGGCGTGGTCTTACGAGATGCTTTTGTTTTCAAAGGATTTTTGAAACTTTAACAATCAATTGGGTGTGATTTTCTCACGCTGGTAATCCAGACTGACTCGGGTGTTATTTAACTATAATGCTCGGGTCAGACCGAGTATTATAGGATACAGGATATGATGCTGTGGAGCTCAGGAGACGAGCTGGATGACGATACGTACATTCGTACTTGTTTATATATATATATTCCGCTGTTGAGTTGTTGTGTATTCATTGTTTGTTATTGATGTGAACTCTGATGATGTACTCTGATGATGTACGTATAAAGAGATATATATTTGTTTTGAGTAAAGATTATTGTTTATCTATTACATTTTATTCCGCTGCGATGGTTAGATTCTGATGTTGATTTTGTTTTCTCCTCTTCTACCTCTTCTTCTTAAATCCAAATGGTTCGTATTTCTGTGCAACTTGAGTTGATTGTTGTAGAATAGTGTTAACTCAAGGGGTATAGATTTGCGGGCTGTTACACTTGGTATCAGAGCTTAGGTTGGTGATGACCTTGGCTCTGGTGGGAATTACTCATAAAATAGAGTCTATAGTACTCTAAAATGAGTTTGAGCGTATTAATAGATATGAGCGCGTATTTGTTAGTGAATATAAATTGTTTTAATATTGTGTTGATTGGTTTATTGAGTGGCATACGAACCTTCGTCGGCATAGTCCGTACAACTGTATCGAAGGGGTTTCTAAACACTTGAATAGAACAATTGACACGATATTGTTTTAAATATGGGTGAATGAAATAATTTTACCCAAAAATATATTTTGATATAAGAAAAAGTTTTCTTGAACTATTTATTGAATATATGGTTGTTTGGATGTTAGAAAGAATAGTATTGAATTATTATCATTGTTGAGTGAAAATTTGACTTAAAATTGAAAATACAACCAAAAAGGGTTAAGTAAATAAATTCATTATAAAAATGAAATTTATAAATATGAATTGTAAATGTGCATTATAAATTAAAATATAACCAAATAAGAATTTGTATGAGCATAAGCTATGCAAATAAAATTATAGTAAAATTGATTTAAAGCTGGATTTGGGAATTTAAATCCCGGAGATTTTGGAAGTGTTTGTCAAAGTATTTGAAGATGAATAATAACACAATTGTTTTGGAGATACTTCCGAAAGGAAAATTGTTTTAAAATGGGTTTTGGAAGTGAAATAGCATTGAAATCACTTGGATTATTGAAAATTAATTCTGATGATGATGGCCGCATCATCAGTATTCATTTTCGAATTTCTAAGTGACGAATTGCTACCAAAGTGATTTGTTCTGAAAGCTAGTTGTTTTTGAAAATCTCAAAGGAAATTTGTTGGGAATAAAACCAGGATTGGTTTAAATTTTTGAGAAATGTGATTTTTGAAATGTTGGAGATTTCAAAATAATTTGAAGCCAAAGCCGGGTGTTTAGAAATCCTGATGAGATGATTGTAAGCTTTTAAATTGAGATGAGTTTTAAATCAGGAAGGGAATATAAGCTTTGAATGTTGGAATATTAAAATTAAAGAGAAGAGTTAAAAATGAAATTAACTTGGATGGGAAATAAAATTTTGACTGGATCGACATTAATTGGATAGGCTGAAAATAAGATCCAGTTGTATTCGAATTAAGTTGAAATTGAATTGAGTTAAATAAATTTAGATTAAAGTAAAATTGAATTGGGATGAGAATTCAATTGAGTTAATAAAAGAAATAAATTCTTACCTAAACAAATGGAAAATAAATTGAATAAAGATTGGAATTGAAATAAATAAATAAGAATAACGTGTAAAAGAGTTTTAATGCATGAGGTAAAACATGCTTGGGCTATAAATAAATAGAAGGCTTGAGTTAAAAATAAAAGACGAATATATTCCAGCTTATGATGAATGGAATTGTATAAAATAATAAGTTGTGACTTATTAAATTGAAAGTGGAATACAATGCCCAAAATCAATGTTTTGATAAATTGAAAAATGAAATGAGGATCCAAACTTGAAGTATAAAATAAATATTGAATTTAAGAAAATTATATGGAGTGATATTTTGAATAAAATTTCAAGTGTTGGATTATGAATAAGGGGAGAACTAATTGGATAATAAATTAGTTACTGAAATTGAATTATAAGTTTATGATGAAGTTGGAAATAAACTCAAGCTATAAATTAAAATTGATTCAAATTGTTGATGAAGTGAAAATAATTGAGAATGAGGTTGAATTGTGAGTTAGTAAATTGGATGGTAAATTAAAAGTGAATAACAGAATCAGAACTTGAGTTATTAATTAAAATTAGACTTGAAGTGTAAACAAAGTAAATATAATTAGGGAAGTATAGAATAAAAATGAAATGGATTAAAATAGTGATGGAATGAATTACAAATAAAATCCATATAAGTGAAAGTATATTGGAAACGACCTTGTAATAAGTTGAATGAGTGAATCTGGAAAGTTAAATTTTATAATAACCAATCAAATGAGATTGCAGATTTAATAAAAAAAAATGAGATTTACTTGAGAGGGTTTACTTGAAAATGAAATGAGCTTAAGTATAAAATTTGAATAAATTGAAGTAAATTGACTTAAGCTAAATAGATGAGGAGTTGAATGGAAATCAAATTGAGTAAAGTTTAATGATATTGGATTGGTTTTAAATCAAGTAAAAATAAGTTTTAATTGTAATAAAATTCGGTGAGTTGCCGATAATTTTCAAAGGAATGAAATTCTTAAATAAGAAATTGTAAACCATTTAACTTGGAGTCAATGAGAAAAATAGAATGGTTTTAAATGAAATGCAAATGAATAGATCATGAATATAATTGAAATGGTTATTGTATGAAATAACCTGGATTGTTTTCGAGCTAAACAAAATAGTTTGGAATAAACAAATACGGAATGGTTTTAAATATAAATGAATGGATGTGAATGAATTAAAATAAGAGGGAAAATTTAATTGGTAATGGAGATGTACCTAAATTGTTAATGGTTTTGAATGAACTAATTTTGGTTAATAAAATTGAAATGCAATGAAACTGAGAATATATGGATTGTGGATAAATTTAAAAATGGAATAGAATTAAGCGTAAGTTGAGTTGGAGTCAATTTAAATTGATTTTTTACTCAAGTGCTTATTTATTCACATAAATCTCGTCAAATTGCAAAGAATAAATTATCATTTGGTGGAAATAGAAGTAATTAAAAATTCTATGAGTTGATAGTAGTAAAATAAATTGATTTTGGAAGCGATTGAATTAAATATGAGTTCGATTTGCTTAAGAATAAATTAAATGTAAGCAATTGAGTTTTAAACCATTCAAATTGATGGAGTTGTATATGAATGAATCGAAAACCATCCGAATTGAGTGAAAATGGTTAAAAATAAATTGGAATAGTTGAACTTGCATGGAAACTATATAAATTGCTTACAGGAAAATATTTGGTATGAGTTTCTTTTAGAATTCATATGTTTTAACTATTACAAATAAGTGATATGCTGTTAAACTTCATATATTTGGCACTTACATGTTTAAGTTGAGTAAGTACAGGTACTTGGAAGCCGTATGGCTGGATTTGGGTTGCATTGACTGCTAAATAAATAAGTTGCTTGCTTAAAAATACTAAATAAGGTACGCCTACGCAATAAAAATAGGAAATATGAACTGTTTTTGGTTTTTCCGACCGTGTGGGTCGATGTATATATATTTATCTCTTTTGTCAAATTGCAAAAGCTCTTCCGTACAAAGGGGACTCTGCCAAAAATTTTCAGAAATTTTGGGAGTTAGAAATTTTTTGAAGATTTTTGGAAAATTTAGTTAACAGCAAAACGATTTCAAACTAGAAATTGAAATTAATTAGTAAATGAAACTAACTAAAGTAATGACACAAATTAGTAATAAATGAAAAATAAAATTCAAATGTTTCAAGTTAGAGATAAATTTGAATTGCCCGACAAAAGGTACGCATTTTAATTTGGTATGGAATTTGATTGAGATTTGGATTTGGATTGAGCCACTTGGCCTTTTGTTTTCTTTTTGGATTTGGGAGGCCGTAGAGCCATTTTGTAGCAGTACCGAGCTAGCTGCGCAAAGGAGACGCTGGCGAAATTTTTCGGGAATTTAGGGAGTTAGAAAAGTTTTGAGAAAATTTTGATAATTCAAAAATTTGGTTTTAAATGGAAACTTGAATGGTTAAACAATAGTATAGTTTGAAACTATGGGAGAGTTGAAAAGTTAATAGGAATGGAAATGGGTCTTCTATAAAAAAGATTGTTGGTTAGATGTTGATTTGTTTGGTTTTGGAGATAAGTAAACGGGTATGGACTATTCATCCTAACTAGTAATTTCGGGGACGAAATTCTTTTAAAGGGGGAGGAATGTGACAACCCGGAATTTTTGAGTATTTAAATTTGGAATATTCAATTGATTTTGGATATTTAAAAGTTAGCTTTTAATTTGGATTCAAATATCACCAATTATTTGATAATTAAATTATTGAATTAAATTATTTGAAGTTGGATAAAATATTGAACCTGGAATTTTAAGCATGTTAAAAATAATTTGAAGGCTTATAAAATTTATATTGATAATACTGAAGACAATAGAAGCGTTAAAATTGAACTTAACAGTGAATTGTTCAGTTTTGAAATTTTATCATTTTAATTTGAATTTAAAATAGCCTTTCGAGGCACAGTTGCGGAATTCGACGAAACCCGTTCCATTGGATCCGTAATATTGTATTATTCTCGGATTTCAAATTTCGTAGTGATTGGAGTTGTTGTGTGAGCGTACGATATATAAAAGCGTTGAAATCTTATATCGAAAATTTAATTTAATTAATATATTTAGATATTTGGTCAGCAGTGAGAGTTCTTTCTATAGCCACCATTCTTTCATTTCAGCCATCTTCTTCTTAAGTATGCCTACACAGAAACACTTTTATGTGCTAACGTCTTTTCATTGTCGCTTATCTTCTGAGGAAAGCCTATACTCTATTCTGTAAGTCGCGTCTCCCTCTGGTATATCTCAAAGTCATTATCGTTTCAAGCAGTAAAAAAAAGGGATGAAAATGGCGACTGCTCCCTACTTCTATATTGCAGCTTCCCTTCCCTGTACAAATCAATTTCGCATCTAAAAAAAAGAGAGAAAGAGAGTAGGATTCGCGAGGTCGGCAAATCATGGTAATCGAGCCTTCCCTTTTGCACGCGATCGAGGATGAAGGCGTGGGTAGTCGACTCACGCGATAGTGGAGCAGCGAAGTGAGCCTGAGGCGGTGCATCTTCGAGGGGAAGCCCGAGTTAGGGTTTGATTTGCAAGGGTTGGGATTGTGGTTTGGGCGGTAGTTGTCGCGATGGTGGCACGGCAGTGCAATTCGTGTGGTGTTAGCGACTTACGGCAGGCCGCGTTGATCGAAGAAGTGGCAGAAGTTGTTCGCGAGTTCGATCTCGTGAAGGGTTTGTGTCGTTCGAACAAATAGGTAACCTTTGTTTAATTGAAATTCCATTTCAGATTAATTTCGAATATATCCGTTAAAAGATATAAATGTAGAGATACTAGAAAATATTTAAATGGTAATTATGTACATGTATATAGGTAAGAAAGAGATTTATATTTTTATTTGGATATTAAAGTAAAAAAAATGCAGAGAACAGAAGGATATAATACAGTAAGTTATGGGCTGTTCAACCTTAATTTGATGTTTTAAATTTATGTTAAGTAAAAGTATAATTTGACTTATCGTTTATTTAGACTATTAGAAGTTTCAGTAAAGGGAGGTTTACAGGAAGAAGGAATGAAAATGATAATAATACAATTTACCAATTTATTTTAGTAATTAATTTGTTTAGTTAACTTATGTAAATTATTTCAGTAATTAGAAAATATTTTGTTTTAAAGGGAGTTAACTTAAACCAAATTATTCGTTAAATGAAAGGAAGAAATTGCGGGTTAATTCAAGTATTAATAAAACATATAAATTGTTTATTCAAGGTCAAAATCATGAAGAACCGAGCCGTTTGGAATGGATTGCAAATAAAATGCAAAGGTGAGTTAATCTCACTCAGTTTAAATCTAAATTTAAATGATTAAATTTAAATTGTTTGAATGGTTAAAATTGATGAATATGCTGTAGTATGTTATATTCTGAAATTGGTATATTATTGTGCTAACACCTTTGGACGCAGGGAAAACAGGTTGGAGGGATCCAACTGGACCCCTCACATATATTTAAATTATTCAATATTCTCTGTTGTGATTATTTGATATCCTATGATGAGTTATCTTGGAATATTGAATGTTGTGGTTTGATTGGATATTCGGTTATAATGAATTCCCAAAATATATGAATTGGATTGTTGAAAAGAAATTAAACGGAAGTAAATTTGTAAGCAAAATAATTATAGAAAGTTTGAATAAATTTAAGAACGAATTGGAGAAGAAATAATGTGACTTTAAATTTCTAATAAATAAATTGTGAAGTATAGAAAGGAAATTTGAATAAACAGGAAGTTATTGAATTACAATCTTCAACGATATTGATTAAAGAACAAAACATTTATTTAAAATGTAAGATTTAAATTTTTGAAAAAAAATATAATAATAAAGAAGAAGTTGGGAAAAGCTGAAATTTGTATATTTCAGTTAAAAGATTTAAAATCAAATGGAAAAGAATAACAATAATAATTAAGTGCATAATTAAATGAAATTTGAAATGAACTGAGTAATTTAAGAAACTTATTTCAAATGGAATAAATTGAAAATCAATCTGGAAAATTGATTTAAATGTTTGAAGCTGGAATTCTTCCTGGATCACTAAGTACGCTTTCAAATAAATTTTAAATATAAGTTAATAGTTTTAAAATTGTTTTTAAAAGGTATGTTTTGAAAAATTTATTATTTCTCATATTTAAATTTCAAGGTAAATATTTCCTCAAATCTATTATAGTAGTAATTATTTAAAAAGTGACTTAGTATTTTGTTTCAAAAGGTGGAAATCTAGTTTTATATTTTATTAAGTAACTTTATTTTTAAATATTCATATAAGATGTATTTTAATCAAATTATTAAAGTAGTTTAATTTAAATGTTTTAAAAGTATATCTATTTCTAAGTAAAGTGTTTTAAATTATTTTTAAATCTAATTTTGTACTTGGTGGTTTCAGAGGAGATAGAAAATATTTGGGAAAGTTGATTCTGAAAAGAATGAGGGATTTGAAACTGTTTTCAAAGGGTTGAAAATAGAAATATATCTTGTGAAGATATTTGGAAGGTAATAAGTAATTTGGAAATTTATTTATTGTTTGATGGATGTTTGTGAATAGAAATTGATAGTTAAATAACCGACTATCAATATTGGACCAATGCGTTGATCGTTTCGAAGAGACCGAGATCGAGATTTATTTCTCGAAAACCACTTCGATCCGGTTTGTACGTTTCGTGTAACGTGTTCGGAGTCGAAGCTGGAGCAGTAAAGTGCAAGGGCTAGTCGCTACTAATCCTGAGGATATTTCCAAAATGGATGTAGTAGGAATAGTGCCTTCGGTTCCGTTCGAACCCGGGACGGACTTGTATGGACGAATGCTTGCGAAACATCGTCAGGTGGGCGATGGACATTCTAAGTGAAAACGTTCTAAAGGTAACGCTTAGCCTCAAGCCTCATCAAATGGGAATGACTGAAAATCAGGGGATATGCAGCAAGGTTAGGTGGGTCATGCCCAAGCAGGACAAGATAATTCCCCTGTCTAGATGTCCCCTTTTATATATTTCAGCTTAGTGGGTGGTTGGTCGCGCCAACCACGGGGTTTATCTTGTTCGGGACTGTTCAGTAAGGAATGGTTCCGGCCTTGTATTGCAGGGGATGAAGGGAGTAATCCTCGGTACAATGATCTAGACCCCATACTGTGACAGGTGATACCCCAGTGCCTAGTCATTGTTGGAAATCCATTCTCCCTACGAGCCTTGTACGAGTTTTGTTTGTATTACCCACTTTTGTGGCTAGTAGCTGGAATATAATGAATGTAACAATTTCGGCTATTTTATAAGTATTTGTATATAGACCCTATTATAATATCAGAGGATTTCTATAAAAATTATTTTAGCTATCGTAAGGTAAAAACCCGACATGTTTATTTGTGGCGTGGTCTTACGAGATGCTTTTGTTTTCAAAGGATTTTTGAAGCTTTAACAATCAATTGGGTGTGATTTTCTCACGCTAGTAATCCAGACTGACTCGGGTGTTATTTAACTATAATGCTCGGGTCAGACCGAGTATTATAGGATACAGGATATGATGCTGTGGAGCTCAGGAGACGAGCTGGATGACGATACGTACATTCGTACTTGTTTATATATATATATATATTCTGCTGTTGAGTTGTTGTGTATTCATTGTTTGTTATTGATGTGAACTCTGATGATGTATGTATAAAGAGATATTTTTTTTTGAGTAAAGATTATTTTTTATCTATTACATTTTATTCCGCTGCGATGGTTAGATTCTGATGTTGATTTTGTTTTCTCCTCTTCTACCTCTTCTTCTTAAATCCAAATGGTTCGTATTTCTGTGCAACTTGAGTTGATTGTTGTAGAATAGTGTTAACTCAAGGGGTACGGATTTGCGGGCTGTTACAGTACTACATCGTTGTACCGACCTATCAGGTTGATCAGACGTACCGTTGTACTACGTCGTTGTACCGGCCTATCAGGTTCATCGGACGTACCGTTGTACTACGTCGTTTGTAAAGGCCCGAAAATCCGTACTCCTTTGAGCTGGCAACATTCCACAACCATCCAGCCAAAGGGGAACAAACTTCCGAATCTTTATGGTTGAAGAAGAAGAAAGAGGTAGAAGAAGAGAGAAAAGATAGAAGAGAACATAACAGAACAATAAAACCATATCAGAATCTCACAATCGCAGCGGACAACATATAATAGATAAATGAATATTCATTACACAAAAGAACTGTACATTTTATACATTACATCACATCACATAACATTCATTTTATTATCAGAGTGTACAACAAACAAACAACAGAAAAGAAATACTATATAATAATAATAGACTACGCCATCCAGCTCGCCTCCAGATTTCTGTAGCAACTCCCGAATCCAGAATGACTTGATAACCAAACTCTAGACTGCCCGTGTGGAAATTGGTGGGCACCCAGAGTTTAGAAAGGGAACAATAAACTCCAGGTCAGTCATGTGACTGGTGTGAGAACTTAAAACAGTTTATTCTTAAAAACAACCAAAGAAATATTTTTCTTTAAGTAAATTCGAAATGCTTTTGGAAAATGAAACTACCATAAGGCTTCCCTCCACACACACAATGCCAACGCAGACTTGGAGGAGATTTCTCCTTATGATAGTCAAAGATGCTTACTACGCAGAAATCAAATCATTTTTGATATTATTATTAGTGCATAGTGTAAAAAACAATTTCGAAAGTAGAATATAAATCTTAGCTAGCATACGACCATTATCGTATGCCTACTATAACTACTATGTTCAATAGCAGGTTACCGCCACATTCCATAGCAGGTAATACAACTAAAACCGTACAAGGCTCGTATTGTTTCTTTGGATTTCCAACAAATGGTCAGGCCAAGGAACTCCCCATTGCCACATGGAAACGCCTCTGGAATGATGTCCCGAGAACCTAGCCGGATCTCTGCCAACACAAGGCCGGGTTACCCCTAACTGGGTAACTACTAACACGAATATGTCATTCCCCGATCGTGACCGATCTATATCCGAGGATTCCCGATTTCCAACAACCACAAAGTAATAAATTTGCAGTAACCACATAGGTTAAGTATCTGGGCTCCATACCATGATACCACCTCTATCTAGAAGGAATGACATACACTAAAGGGGCGCTACCTCCTAATAACCTTGCTGCATCTTTCATGTTTTGACCATTTCCGGGGTGTGAGGTCCGACGAAGTCTCGTCCACAAAGCCACGCTTTACAAAAGCAGTGCTTTGGGTCAACAAATGATCAAAGCAATGATCATCAAGATAGACGATCAAACAAATGATCCTATCACAAATGATCATTCAACGATCATTTCACAGCAACACTCAGCATGCCACGTTACCAATTCGGGAATGTATCACTAGTAACCATCAACTATATAACCTCTGAGCTCGTACGTCTCAGAGAAGGGTGTTAAGCTAAGAGAATAAATTCTCCGCCACCAACAGAAATATATTTGATAAAAACCAGCTTTACATCTCAAATCGTAACGTCAGACATACAATCCATACAAGTCCGTTCCGGGATCGAACGGAACCGAAGGCACTTCCAAAGAAGTCCTTGCAATCTGGATATTCATTAATCACGTCCGGACTTCCCGTCACTAAGGGTGATAAAACCTCTGTACCGGAGATTAGCCGATGCAGAGTAACTCGACGGTAATCCTTCCGTTTTCACAATTATCCGGTCTTCAACACCGGTCTTCAAATGCAATTCATAACGACGTATCACTATTCGGAATGGGTTATACGACCCCATGGTCCTTTCCCGGCTAACCCGAATAGTGAGCGCTTATTTTAAAATTAGTGTGGCATTCAATTCAAGCAATTCACAACAATTACTCATTCAAGGGTAAATATTGATAGTCGGTTATTTAACTATCAATAGAGATGAGCAACATCATCAGATTCCAAATAATTTCTCAAATTATTTATTTTCCCAAAAATATCTTTACGAGATATAAACTTTTCCACACTTCAAAAATAAACAACGTTTATTTTAAAAACCAATTTCCTTTCTCATTTATAAATTCCATAGTGAATTTATATCTTCAAAATATCTATTGATCTATAGTTTTAATAGGTTTTAATGTTGAATACGCGCTTATAAGATTTTTGTTTGATGATAATAAACATATATACATTCGTTTAAATGTATTTGTTAATATACTATTCTATTTTTCACAGATTAAATAAATATTTGTTAAATAAAATAAATTACAGAGAATTTGAATTCAAACAAATATTTATTACAATTTTGAATAGTATACAAATTCAAGCTCTCACTATTCACTATACAACTTTGATACAAATTCAATTACATCACTATTTTACATATCATCACCTCACTACATATCACTCACACTCATATTTATCTTCAACTGCATTCCAGCTTGAATCCAGCATCTGAGCAATCTGCAAAAATATAAACTAACGCAGTAAAATTGAAAAAGAAATATTTTTGCAATTCAAAAATAGAAGATAATTTTTGAAAATATGATTTGCCTCAGTTATTTGGGTTGTTCGTCATCATTTATATTTGAATTCATCATACACGAACAACTTGTGACATACACAGTGTATTACTGTATATGCCACAAGGCCGTGCACGCCGATATATACACTTGATTGATTTACAGGGACAGGTGAGCACAGGTCAAACCCAAGGCAGTTAACATGTCAAAAACACTTGCAACATGGATATCACAAGAAATGAATCAGAGATTACAAATTCGAATGTGCAAGTGCTAACCAAAGTAAAGTCCAACACAGTTACAACTGATTACACGCAGGAGAACAAACACAACACTGCAGCCAACATGAATCAGAGATTACAAACTCGAGTGTGCAAGTGAACATGACAGGAAACAGTTCAATATGAACTGATGAAGCAGTACCAATGAACATGCAGTCAAACTCAGTAACAACATGAACCAGTGATATATATGCAAACAAAACAATACCACTACAGATACAAATAGTGAACATGCAACCAGACCACAAAGACTCAAGTCTTAAACATGAAACAAGGTGCACAAGTCCAGCTACAAGTTACAGACATAACAGGTGAAGCATCACCAAAGACACAACAGATGCACATGGATGTCACAACAGATAATGATGCAAGTGTCGACCAAATACAAATACAAGCACCAAGTATACATGAAGCAATGGTCAAGTGAAGTCCAGGCCAAACCAACCAGAAGTTCAAAGCAGTAGGGTACATGAAGCAAACAACAACACGAATGCAAGTGCAGACGATAGCCACTCATTGTAACTCAGTAATACAAGGCAAACTGACAACAACAAACATGAATACAACTCGAATGAATGCATATATATATCAGAGTGAAACAATTGAAGTAAATGCATTGAACACACATTAAACCAGTTGCAACGTCACTGATACTAGTGAAACAAGACACAGCAGTGATCAGAAATGCAACAAAGTGAAATGGAGCTCACTGAGAATGCAATGCAGTACCAACCAGAAAAAGATGGCCAGAGACGAAATGATTCAAAGCCAAAAGCCAGCAGTAAAAAATCTCACGATATCAACATGGTCAAAGCAAATCAACGCAATTCAAGTGAGGATGAAAAATTGACCAAGTCACAAATCAACACCGTGATGAGCACGGCAATTCAAAGCCGTGGGGGTCGAACAATCAGAAAAATACGATATTGAAAAAGTCAGAATTCATCGCAAACATCCAACAATAATCGAACGGCAATGCAAGAAATTTTGAAGAAATCAGACGAACGTGATTTTAGGAAATTGACTCCTATAAAAACCCTAATCATCATCGGCATTTAATCCATCAAATTCCAGAAAGCAAAAATCAAAAAGCAAAAAGAAAATAATACCGATTCAAGGAGAGAATTTGATCAACGAAGCAGCCGAAGTAAGCAACGATCGATCAACAGTACACGCGAAGAATCATTGAATTCATCAACAAATTATTGGCACTTCGAAAGACCCAATTTGATCAAGGACGAAGCCCTAAAAAGGAACGGCCGCCATTACAAACAGAGAAATAAAAGAGACGGGTCAAATAGCAAAGGAGGCCGGCCTACTTTCTAAGGGAGTTTGTTTTAAGGGGTTTTTAATTTATAATTAGTGTTCAATTTTAATTTTAATTGTTTTTAAATTTATATTTTAAACTGTTTTATCTCTTTCTAGTCGTGTGACTAGGGTACAAACTACGTGTTGTAGTTTGGGAATTCGCAACTCGGTAGTTGAGTTGTGGCCAGGATTTTGAGCGTAGAGTTAGGATAGTCAATAGCGGGTATAGCGAGTTTACGTGTGTAAGCGAGGGACTTTCTAAATTCTAGTAGAAATCTTGGAGGCAGCACGTAGGCAGGGTTTTGCCGAAGCTGGGTAAATTCTGTGTTGTTCTTTTCAACATTTTATTATTCTGCTATTTATTTCTGTGCTGGTAATATTCTGTGATCTGAATTGAAATTAATTAATAAGCTTCTGCGATTAATTTTTATAATTAACACTATCACCCTATTCACCCCCCCTCTAGGGTGAAATCGATCCTACAAGTGGTATCAGAGCTAGGAATAGAAGTCAACATCTGTTTTAAAAATTCGATTTTTTAAAAAAAAAAAATCAGTTTTTGTTTTAAAAATTTGAATTTTTAAAATGGCTTCTTTTAATAATGCTTTTGCAGAAGGTCAATCCATAGTTAGACCACCAATGTTCAATGGTGAATATGCTTTTTGGAAAAATAGGATGAATTTTTTTTTGAAAACCATTGACGCTTCGGATATTGTTGAGACAGGTTATAGAATACCAACTATAACTGTAGATGATCAGGAAATAGAGAAACCAAAGGAACAATGGACAGAACTAGAAAATAAATTACAGAATACTAATGCCAAAGCTATGAATTCTATTATCTGTTCATTAGATCAATTTGAATTTAATCGTGTCTCACATTGTCTAACTGCGCAGGAAATATGGCACATACTAGAAGTGACTCACGAAGGAACATCTCAAGTCAAAGAATCATGCCTTGCCATGCTTAGCAGCGAATACGAGAACTTTACAATGGTGAAAGAAGAAAATGTCAAAGAAATGTACGGACGACTTTCCAATATCGTATACAAATCAAAAGCTCTCGGAAAAACATGCACCGAATTGGAAATAGTCCGAAAAATCCTCAGAGTCCTTCCACGAAGCTTTGAAGCGAAAGTAACTGCCATTCAAGAATCAAAAGATTTAAAACAACTCAAAGTTGAAGAACTCATCGGAAATCTCACCACTTATGAGCTAGAAATGAAATTCAAGGAAGAGCGTGAAGGTGGAGATTCTCGAAAGAAATCAATAGCTCTCAAAGGAACAACTGGAAGTGATGATGATAACGATGATGATGATGATGGAGCAGCAGAGCTGGCACTACTAATAAAGAAATTCAAAAGGTGGAATCGCAAATACGGAAATCCAGCTCGAAACCATGAATTGAAAAGCAGAATAGGCAAAGCACTAGACAACCCAGAAGAACAAAAAATCATCTGTTACAAATGCAACAAACCCGGTCATATCAAGCCACAATGTCCTCAAAAACGATCAAATCAAGGAAAGAAACTAAAGAAGAAAAGCTTTGCGGCTACTTGGGATGAAACTGACGAAGATGAAAGTGATAACACCAAGAGTGAGAGTGAAAAAGCAAACATGTGTCTTCATGGTGAAGTTACAGACAGTGATGACGACGAGCCAAGCGAGGTATCAAAACTCACTCATTCTGAATTACTAATTTATTTCCATGAAGTAAATGGCTGTTATGAACGACTTAGGGAAAAATATGCTAAACTAGAATCTCAAAAGGATACTTTGATAGAATGCAATAAACAACTTGATCAATTAGTTAAGAACTATCAATGTAGAATCCCTAAGTGTGATAAGTGTCCAGCATTCGAAGAAGAAATTAAAAAATCGAAAATCAATATAAAATCACTTGAAAATGAAATTCTGATTTTAAAAGAGAATGAAAATACTAGGAGAGAGATTTCTATTAAAAAGTGCACACAGTTGTTAAACGAAAATGAATCTCTCAAAACACAAGTTCAACAACTGTCAACGACCTTAGATAAATTTTCAAAAAGTGCTTGGATATAATAATTCGAAAATTGTCGAAAGCAATATTAATCAAGTTAATTCTATGTGCATAATTTGTAGAAAATTTGGACACAATCACAATAATTGTTGGTATAGACTCAAACATATGAAAACTATACCGATTTGGGTTCCAAAAGGCACAAATATAAAAGCTCTCAAAGTTAAACAAATTTGGGTGCCGAAGGGAACAATTATAAATAGTTTTGGGTCTCCACAAAATTGTCGTTCTAAATATTTTGCCACTAACAATCGTGGACCTATAAAAACAAATAGGTCACTAAACTCTCTTCTCGTGTAGCTATGCTGGCAGGCTAAGGAACAACAGCAATGGTACTTGGATTCTAGCTGTTCCAGGCACATGACAGGCGATAAATCGAAGTTCCTTAGCCTAGAAAAGTACAAAGGTGGCAGAGTCACAATGGGGAACAATGACAAGTGTAAAATTGTCGGTAAAGGTAAAGTAGGTAACAATACATTTACCTTGAATGACGTACTATATGTTGAAAATCTGCACCACAATTTGATATCAATCAGCCAGCTATGTGATAAAGGTATGAATGTTATCTTTGATTCTGACTTGTGCAAAATTGTTGACAAATCATCAAAAGAAATCTTATTTTCTGGAAAAAGGAAAGGTAATATATATTCTCTATCTTTTGATGATCTCATCCGCTCTAAATGTTTGGTAGCTAAGGATATAGAAGTGAATTTATGGCATAGACGTTTAGGGCATGCTAGTATGAACTTATTAAACAAATTAAAAAGGAAAAGTTTGGTAAGAGGGTTGCCATCACATGAGTTTGAAACTGAAAACATTTGTAAAGCATGTACTTTGGGAAAACTTAAAAAATCATCGTTTCATGCCAAAAACAATGTAAGCACTTCTAGAGTCCTTGAACTAGTTCATATGGATCTATTCGGGCCTAATGACATTGCTAGCTTAGGAGGTAAGAAATATTGCTTTGTGTTAGTTGATGACTACTCAAGATATACATGGGTATATTTCTTGGCTAAAAAATCAGAAACTTTTTCATACTTCACAAAATTCGCAAAATTTGTGCAAAATGAAAAAGAAGTCTCTATTGTTTCGTTAAGAAGTGATCACGGTGGAGAATTTGAAAATTATGAATTTGAAACTTTCTGTGATGAAAACGGAATCAAACATGAGTTCTCTGCACCACGTACTCCACAACAAAATGGGGTAGTTGAGAGGAAGAATCGAACTTTGCAAGAATTGGCTAGGTCTATGTTAAATGAATATGAACTACCTCAGCATCTCTGGGCAGAAGCAGTAAATACAGCATGTTATGTAATGAATAGAGTTATGATTAGACCGATTCTTAACAAAACCCCCTATGAGCTATGGTTCAACAATAAACCAAACATCGCTTACTTCAAAGTGTTTGGATGTCCTTGTTATATTCTTAATACAGGTGAACAGTTAGGAAAATTTGAAGCAAAGGCTGATGAAGGCATCTTCATGGGTTACTCTTCGAGAAGCAAAGCTTATAGAGTCTACAACAAAAAGACTAAAACAATCGTGGAGTCAATCAGTGTGAAATTTGATGAAGGCATTGATAATCAGGAAACATCTAAAAGCAATATTGAAGAGGAGAAAGAAAAAGATGAGCTTGAAAAACCAAAAGAAACTGCTGATGCTAGAGAAGTTACTACAATTCAAGAAGTCCGAAGAAATCTGGATCCAGAAAAACTGAAATACAAAACAGACCATCCACCAGAATTGGTAATTGGAAACCCTATAGCAGGTATACAAACTCGTTCATCCTTTAAAAATTTATGTGATCTGTGCTTATATAGTGGATTTATTTCAGAAATAGAACCAAATAACATAGATTCATCTCTTAATGATGAAAACTGGTTCACGGCCATGCAAGAAGAGCTAAATCAGTTTGAACGAAATAATGTTTGGAGTCTAGCACCTAGACCTAAGGATTATCCAGTTATAGGAACAAAATGGATTTTTAAAAATAAATATGATGAATTTGGAAATATAATTAGAAATAAAGCTAGACTAGTTGCTAAAGGATACAATCAAATTGAAGGAGTTGACTTTGATGAAACTTTTGCGCCTGTAGCTAGACTAGAATCAATTAGAATATTGTTAGCTTTTGCTTGTTACAAAGGATTTAAACTAAGACAAATGGACATTAAGAGTGCTTTTCTTAATGGAATTTTAAAAGAAGATGTGTTTGTTGAACAACCAGAAGGTTTTGAAAGTCATGAATATCCAAACCATGTATACAAGCTAAAGAAGGCATTATATGGATTAAAACAAGCTCCCAGAGCTTGGTATGAATGTCTTAGTTCTTATCTCCTTGAAAATGGGTTCAAAAAGGGATGTGTAGACACCACACTGTTTCTGTTGCATGAAAACGATGATCTTTTGATTGTTCAAATATATGTTGATGACATCATTTATGGTGCTACTAACAAGTTATTGTGTGAGAAATTTGAAAAAGTCATGCAGGAAAAATTCAAAATGAGCTTGGTTGGAGAGTTAAAATTCTTTTTAGGATTTCAAATCCAACAAAGCGATAAAGGCACATTCATTTCTCAAACAAAATATATTAGGGAACTTGTCAACAAATTTGGATTGAAAGATGCTAAACCAGCAAGAACTCCCATGAGTACAACACTTAAACTTGACAAGGATGAAAAGGGTAAGACAGTTGATCAAAAACAGTACAGAGGTATGGTTGGATCACTCCTTTATCTTACCGCCTCTAGACCTGACATCATGTTTTCTGTCTGCTTATGTGCGCGATTTCAATCTAACCCAAAAGAATCTCATTTAAAAGCTGTTAAAAGAATTATAAGATATTTGTTGCACACCCCACGATTTGGTCTTTGGTATCCATCAAACGATATTTTTGAATTGAAAGGTTTTTCAGATGCTGATTATGCTGGAAATTTGGTTGATAGAAAAAGTACTAGTGGAGCATGTTTTATGTTAGGACATTCATTAGTCGCATGGTCGAGTAGAAAACAAAATTGTATTGCATTATCCACAACAGAGGCAGAGTATATTGCTTTGAGTGGTTGCTATGCTCAAATCTTATGGATGACACAAACTTTGCATGACTATGGCCTAAATTTTAAACCTGTACCACTAATGTGTGATAGCAAAAGCGCAATTGATCTCACAAATAATCCTGTACATCACTCGCGAACAAAACATATAGATGTTAGACATCATTTTATTAGAGATCATATTTCCAAAGAAAATATCTGCATAAATTTTATTTCAACTGATTCTCAATTGGCAGACATCTTTACAAAACCCCTACCAGAAAATAGTTTTTGTAAACTACGACTCAGTCTAGGTGTTTTAGAAATCTGCTGAATATTTAACATTTTTTTCTCCCTACAAATCATCGAAGAAATAAATAGTGATTGAAAAATTGATGAGTATTGATATTTATCATATATTATTACTCGAGACGGTATAATTAGTAAATTTTTTCAAATTAAACAAGAGTCATAAATTTTTTTTGTTGGTAAAAAATTCCATGACCATCTCGATTTCTATCATATTTCTAACGACCATCACTCATCAAAATTCTATATAATTTGTCGATGTGTGGTATTTTAAACAGGAATCGTTCGTTTTTTTCATTTTCACATTTTTTAAAAAAGAAAATAAAAAAATAAATAAATAAATAAATACCAAAGTATTCACTCTCATTTAAAAGTCCTCACGGTTATGCATGGGTGAATTACTTGGAATTTGTTATGTGCTTCCATGCTCATTTAAAAGTCCTCACGGTTATGCATGTATGGAACGCATATCAAAAGTTGATTTTTTTTAAATAAACAAGTTGATTCTAATCCCATTTAAAAGTCCTCACGGTTATGCGTGGTTAGAAGACACTTGAATTCATTTTTTTTAAAAATAAAATTGGAATACTACTAATCTCATTTAAAAGTCCTAATGGTTATGCATGGTTAGTAGATATTCAAATTCCTGATATAAATATACCACAAATAGACACAACTGTATGGTTTTATATGATGATATCATTCCTATCATTCTAAAAGTGGAATATGCGCCTAACAAAATATTTATGATTTTTGTTTGATTTTTTTTTGAAATTTAATATTTATATTCAATTGAGTTTTAATGTTGGATTAATATCAATTACTTTATCTCTATTTTCCCTAACACTATTATTCTTTTGCTGATAACAAAAGGGGGAGAGAAAAGTTAAGATTTTGTCAAATAAAATCAAGCAAAGGTCAAATAATTTTCTATTTACATCTAGACTCATTTGCATATTTTTATTTGTATGCATATATGTAGGGGGAGTTTTATGTAGAAAGGAAGCATTTAAATAGAGGGAGCAATTAGGATATATCAATGATCAAATACATTTAACATATTCAAAATCTTAAATATATGTTTGTTATCATCAAAAGGGGGAGATTGTTGAATATGCGCTTATAAGATTTTTGTTTGATGATAATAAACATATATACATTCGTTTAAATGTATTTGTTAATATACTATTCTATTTTTCACAGATTAAATAAATATTTGTTAAATAAAATAAATTACAGAGAATTTGAATTCAAACAAATATTTATTAAAATTTTGAATAGTATACAAATTCAAGCTCTCACTATTCACTATACAACTTTGATACAAATTCAATTACATCACTATTTTACATATCATCACCTCACTACATATCACTCACACTCATATTTATCTTCAACTGCATTCCAGTTTGAATCCAGCATCTGAGCAATCTGCAAAAATATAAACTAACGCAGTAAAATTGAAAAAGAAATATTTTTGCAATTCAAAAATAGAAGATAATTTTTGAAAATATGATTTGCCTCAGTTATTTGGGTTGTTCGTCATCATTTATATTTGAATTCATCATACACGAACAACTTGTGACATACACAGTGTATTACTGTATATGCCACAAGGCCGTGCACGCCGATATATACACTTGATTGATTTACAGGGACAGGTGAGCACAGGTCAAACCCAAATGGGTTCAACTCACATGCAATACACCATGACACAAGCACAAGGTCAAACCCGAGTTTTTGTAACTGGATTCAACTCAAGCGCAAATCAAAAGTATACATGAATATGAAACTAAACAGTCAAAATCAGTCGTCAAATGCAATAGGCCGAGAACCAGACAAATGCATGCAACAACAGTGAAAGTGTTCAACACAAGGCAGTTAACATGTCAAAAACACTTGCAACATGGATATCACAAGAAATGAATCAGAGATTACAAATTCGAATGTGCAAGTGCTAACCAGAGTAAAGTCCAACACAGTTACAACTGATTACATGCAGGAGAACAAACACAACACTGCAGCCAACATGAATCAGAGATTACAAACTCGAGTGTGCAAGTGAAAATGACAGGAAACAGTTCAATATGAACTGATGAAGCAGTACCAATGAACATGCAGTCAAACTCAGTAACAACATGAACCAGTGATATATATGCAAACAAAACAATACCACTGCAGATACAAATAGTGAACATGCAACCAGACCACAAAGACTCAAGTCTTAAACATGAAACAAGGTGCACAAGTCCAGCTACAAGTTACAGACATAACAGGTGAAGCATCACCAAAGACACAACAGATGCACATGGATGTCACAACAGATAATGATGCAAGTGTCGACCAAATACAAATACAAGCACCAAGTATACATGAAGCAATGGTCAAGTGAAGTCCAGGCCAAACCAACGAGAAGTTCAAAGCAGTAGGGTACATGAAGCAAACAACAACACGAATGCAAGTGCAGACGATAGCTACTCATTGTAACTCAGTAATACAAGGCAAACTGACAACAACAAACATGAATACAACTCGAATGAATGCATATATATATCAGAGTGAAACAATTGAAGTAAATGCATTGAACACACATTAAACCAGTTGCAACATCACTGATACTAGTGAAACAAGACACAGCAGTGATCAGAAATGCAACAAAGTGAAATGGAGCTCACTGAGAATGCAATGCAGTACCAACCAGAAAAAGATGGCCAGAGACGAAATGATTCAAAGCCAAAAGCCAGCAGTAAAAAATCTCACGAAATCAACATGGTCAAAGAAAATCAACGCAATTCAAGTGAGGATGAAAAATTGACCAAGTCACAAATCAACACCGTGATGAGCACGGCAATTCAAAGCCGTGGGGGTCGAACAATCAGAAAAATACGATATTGAAAAAGTCAGAATTCATCGCAAACATCCAACAATAATCGAACGGCAACGCAAGAAATTTTGAAGAAATCAGACGAACGTGATTTTAGGAAATTGACTCCTATAAAAACCCTAATCATCATTGGCATTTAATCCATCAAATTCCAGAAAGCAAAAATCAAAAAGCAAAAAGAAAATAATACCGATTCAAGGAGAGAATTTGATCAACGAAGCAGCCGAAGTAAGCAACAATCGATCAACAGTACACGCGAAGAATCATTGAATTCATCAACAAATTATTGGCACTTCGAAAGACCCAATTTGATCAAGGACGAAGCCCTAAAAAGGAACGGCCGCCATTACAAACAGAGAAATAAAAGAGACGGGTCAAATAGCAAAGGAGGCCGGCCTACTTTCTAAGGGAGTTTGTTTTAAGGGGTTTTTAATTTATAATTAGTGTTCAATTTTAATTTTAATTGTTTTTAAATTTATATTTTAAACTGTTTTATCTCTTTCTAGTCGTGTGACTAGGGTACAAACTACGTGTTGTAGTTTGGGAATTCGCAACTCGGTAGTTGAGTTGTTGCCAGGATTTTGAGCGTAGAGTTAGGATAGTCAATAGCGGGTATAGCGAGTTTACGTGTGTAAGCGAGGGACTTTCTAAATTCTAGTAGAAATCTTGGAGGCAGCACGTAGGCAGGGTTTTGCCGAAGCTGGGTAAATTCTGTGTTGTTCTTTTCTACATTTTATTATTCTGCTATTTATTTCTGTGCTGGTAATATTCTGTGATCTGAATTGAAATTAATTAATAAGCTTCTGCGATTAATTTTTATAATTAACACTATCACCCTATTCACCCCCCCTCTAGGGTGAAATCGAACCTACATTTAATTATTCAATTCCAATTTATCTTCAAGAAGATAAATTCTCAAAACGTCTCGTTTCATATTGGAAAAGAATTTCCATACTTATTTAATAATAAGTATTTCATAAATCTTATTTATTTTCAATAATTTGAAAATATTCAATATACTTAAACCATAGTTAAGTATATGTTTCATTCTTTAAGGAAAAACATTCTCTTATTCACATTTATTTGGGTCAAAACGAATGTTGCGTAAAACATCGTTACGACAACCCAAAATCACTAGTATAGGGATTCAAAATTTAAAATAGATATATAAATCCCAATACTATACAAAAATATTTCCTTTCGGAAACCATTTACTATAACAACAGTGTTATAGTCCATCATTTCCTTATTTTCTCGAAAACATCTATTTCAACAATGAATGTTGAAATCTACGACTTCCTTTCCTTTTATTTCTCGAAAACGTCTATTTCAAGAATGAATGTTGAAATCTATGTTTTCGATACTTGATGCATTTTAAAACATCTTTAAATCGTTTTAAATTCTATTTAAAACATCATTTTCCCAAAAGATATCCATTTTATTTAACGATATATTCACTGTTCAAAAACGTGAATATAACTCCTTTAATAAACTTTTATATTCAATTGATCAAATTCAATTGATTACGAATTTATAAACAATGTTTATAAATTCTATTCCTATTTATAAACTTCGATTTATAAATTTCCTTTATCAATCCAATTCAAATTATATAACTCAATTTCATACCAAAGGTTCTGATTATAAGTTGATTACTTATAATTCATTCATTCATTTACCAAATCGTTCTTTTTAAGCTTCACAAATTCCAAATCTTATTGCCTATAAGATTCTTTTATATTCCATGACAATTTCAACATATAAAAAAAATTCCTTTATTTACAATTTCTATAAATATCTCATTTAAATGCCCAAAATCCATTTTATAAGTTAATGACTCATGAATCTTTTATTTTCAATATCTATTCATTTTATAACTTTCACAATTTACAAATCTA
Organism: Allium cepa; assembly: GCA_030765085.1. Taxonomy (NCBI): domain Eukaryota; kingdom Viridiplantae; phylum Streptophyta; class Magnoliopsida; order Asparagales; family Amaryllidaceae; genus Allium; species Allium cepa. The sequence continues at coordinate 329,193,692 of CM060940.1, forward strand.
TAATTTTCAATGATGCATTTTATTCTTCATTTTAACACATAATAAACTCGTTTATACTTCCAATATTTTTATTTATAAATATCAATTTATAAAATCTTTTATATTCATCCTTTATAATAATTCAAAAATCCAATTTTAAATTATTATATAAGTCTATTTATTTTTAAAAAAACTACCTTTGGTTATACTTCACAAAAATTTTAAATTCTATAACTTTAAAATTAAAATCTTAATTTATTTAAAGTGAGTCAGATTCGAAAATTTAATAAAACATATACTTTGAGAAATCACTTTAAAATCCTTTTAAAATAAAAATTGCTACTTTAAACTTTAAAAATGGATCCGATGATGCCACAGCATCAAATGGTCAATCACTGCACAAATATCATATATCGATATGACAATCACAATCATCACAATATCTATAATCAAATAAATATTTGTGAGGAATCCAGTTGGATCCCTCCAACCTGTTTCCCTGCATCCACAGATGTTAGCACAATACCAATTCCACTTTAAGGTGGAATATCGCGGTATATGGGATTTATAAAATATTATCCGCTACTAACGGCGCAATAGGGTCTCATCCGCTATACAATGCGGGAAATCAATCAATTGCAATATATACATATGCCAATATATATATATTGCTATATATAGATATATATCCTACTATATCTAATATCACAATCAAACAACAATCCATCAATCAACAAATTTTAAATATAACTATTTAAAATTCAAATACCCTTTTGAGTGAGAAGTTCTCACCTTAGCTTTGCGATCCATTTTCCATCCCAGACTTGTTTTCTCGATTTATAGACCTTGTATAAATATTATACGATCTAATTAATATTCGAATAAAATCGAACTATTGAATTTCACTTGATAATTTAATTAACCCGTGATTTTATTTTGACTAACAATTTCCTTTTGACAATTTGATTTAACAAAAAATTAAATTCAAGACTAATCTACCTTTATAGATTTAATTAACTTACCCTATAATTAAATTTATCCAACTAATTATTAATTTTTTTTTCTTCTTACTAAAAATTATATTTTTACTAACTCTCCTTTTATATAAACTTTTCACATTCTAAAATAATATTCCTGTCTTTAAAATTTTAACTTCAAAAATTATCAAATCGATTTGCATGAATATTTACTTTCATTTAACAAATTTTGTTTTATCTAAAATTTTATTCTGAATATAATAATCTGAACTAATATTTTTTTTCCGGTATATTCTATAAAATTCTGCATTGGATCATTTTGCAATTTTTTGAATTTTAAAAATTCAAATCTAGCATCAAATTTTAAACGAGTTATAAACATTACCAAATTGACCTGACTCCGAACGAAAATCCTAGCCGCGCTTGTAGCCTCACCAGTGCGCCTCAAGCCTCCACGACATCGCCGCCAGTCGCCGCCTATCCCTGAGTACCTTCACCTTCCAGCGAGCGCCACCCATACGCAAACACCTCGCGAATTCCCATCACCACCATCTGCTCGCGACCCTCTCCCTCGCGAACCCCATCCTCTCGAGCTCGCGACGGTCCTGCCACTGCCTCAACGTCGTTCGAACGCGAGCGACCCAACTCGACATCGCATCGATGTTTCCCAAGCCCTAAGACGCCTGCAACTCGTCCCCTACCATCGCGCCTCCACCGCCATCGCGAATTTGATTTAAGGCTTCGGCCATTTTTTTTTTCTTTTTTTTTCTGAATCAAATTTTGAATTGGAGGCGGCCATGCTTATTGATTTCGAATAAAGGAAGGGAGGCTCAGTATTGAAGCTTATCTGGTACGAGATTTTGAATAAAGAGGCAAATGGGTAGATCGCGATTTACAATTAGGCTGTGGCCATTTTTAAATTTTCTTTGCTTTTTTTTTTCTTCTGAACTTGCGTGATTTTTACAGAGAGATGGGGAACAAGAGTACGTGATGGTTCAGGAAATAGGTCTGCTTAAAGAAAGTAGGGTGGCTGATGTTGACAAATTTTAAATTTTAAATTCAAGTTGAATTCGATTTAATTTCAACGCGTTTATTCACCGTGTGCTCACATAACAACTCCGAAAAATACGAAATTTGAAATCCCGTAATAATACAATATTACGGACCCAATGGAACTGGTTTCTCCGAATTCCGAGACTGTGCGTCGGAAGGCTATTTTTAAATTCAACTCGAACTAAAGATATTCAAAACTGATCAAAACACTTTCAAATTCGATTCTGAAGCTTCTATTATCTTCAATATTATCAATATGAGTTTTACAAGCCGTTGAATTATTTTTTTTATCAACTTAAAACTGAAGATTCAAATTTTCATTCACTTTCAATATATCAAATTTTAGAAATTAATCGCCAAATTCAAAGTTATATTGAAAATTCAATCCAAACCATTATTCAAATATTTAAAATTAATTAAATATTTTCAATTTAAATTGTTCAAAATTCTGGGTCGTTACAATCTTCCTCCCTTAAAAGAATTTCGTCCCGAAATTACAAGTTAGGAAGAAAGGGTCCGTAACTCGTCTACTATTTTTCACAATCCAAATAGTTTTATCAACTTACTAACCTAAGTCTTTTTACTAGAGATTCATTATCATTCCAATTTCAATTATAAGTTTCAAACAACATTGTTTACTTCAAAATTCAAATTTAAATTCAAATTCAAATTTTAAACTTCCAAAATTTCTCAAAATTTTTCTAACACCCTAAATTTTCGAAAAATTTCGCCAGCGTCTCTTTTGCGCGGCTCGATCGGTACGACTACAAAATGGCACCACGGCCCCTCAGAATCAAAAAAAAAAGCCAAGTGGCTGGAGAAGAAAATCATCAAATTTCATATTGAAATTCAAATACGTACCTTTTTGTCGAGCAATTAAATTTTATCTTTGAAATCAAAATCCAAATTCCATTTTCTTTAATATACCTGTATAACCTGCTAGTAGTAGCATCTAATTCCAACATTCAAATCATTTTGCACATTCCATTTCAAAATATTCAATATATGCTTCTTATACATTTTTACTTCACTATTGATGTAACAACCCGCATATTTATCGATTTTTATATTTAAATATTTTATTTAAATATTTTATCGTTAATCGGATTTTGGTCCGAAGCTACATTTTGCAAACGGTCAAATTAGGACTCGAGACCACTTCCATTGAGTTCGAAACGTCGTTTGAAATCTTCTAAGTATAAACATTGATATGTTTGGGGTTAGTGGAATTTCACCACTTTTTCACTCGAGCCTTTGGTTTGGACTTTTAGCCCATTAGGCCCAAGTTCCACCCCCCTTCTTCTTCATTGCTTCATTTCATTTCCTAACACTAAAGCTTCAACAAAAATGGTGAATGGAATGAGAAATTAAAACTCCAAAGTCTTTGTTTTATTGCAACTCCAACATTCAACTCCAAATTCAAGAAGAAGACATCGGATTCAAGCTTGTGGTTGCTTCTCCATTTGCCTTCAAGCTTTGTTCTTCATTTTCATTGGGTTTTGGAGCAAAGGTGAGATTTTTATCTCACAATTCTAGTCTATAACTATCTTGGGTTGTTGGGAATGATTCCCTATCACTTTAGCATGCATATTTGCTTTTGGTTTGGATTGGATTGGCGAAAAACTCCGATTTTTGGCGTTTTGGAGAAATTTCTGCATTTAGGTCGTTCTGGCCATTTTAGGTCGTTCGGAGTTAGGTTGTGTGGATCTTAGGTCGTAGGTCGCGTACGAGATAGCTACTAGATCGTTCTGGCCACTTTTCGTGTGTTCGGAGTTTGGTCGTTCACGACCTACTACTTAGGTCGCTCGTGAGTTGGTGGCGTAGGTCGTTTAACTCTTAGGTCGTTAGGCCTTGTGTGTGGAGTTAGATCGCCTGCTTTCCTTAGGTCGTAAGTCGCGTGTGCTTTAGGTCGCGCACTTTCTTAGGTCGCGTACCTTTAGGTCGCGTGTCCCCTCTACCCCAGTTAGGTCGTATGACTCAGCATCGTTAGGTCGTTCGACCTTTAGGTCGCTTGGCCCCTTCACTGCTTAGGTCGTTAAACCCTTCCTCTTTTGGGTCGCTCCCCTTTGTTTCTTAGGTCGTTATGGCCTTAGGTCGTGACATTTATAGGTCGCGGCAAAGTTAGGTCGCTCGACCCATGTTGCCGTTAGGTCGCTCGATCCTTGTTGCCGATAGGTCGCGTGCTTTCTTAGGTCGCGTACCTTTAGGTCGCGTGTCCCCTCTACCCCAGTTAGGTCGTGACAATTATAGGTCGCGGCAAAGTTAGGTCGCTCGACCCATGTTGCCGTTAGGTCGCTCGATCCTTGTTGCCGATAGGTCGCGTGCTTTCTTAGGTCGCGATACCTTTAGGTCGCGTGTCCCCTCTACCCCAGTTAGGTCGTATGACTCAGCATCGTTAGGTCGTTCGACCTATCTTGCACTCTTAAGTCGTTGCCTCCTTTCTCCTTAGGTCGCTCGACCTCCTTACCCACTAGGTCGCGCACTTAGTTAGGTCGCTCAGCTATTGTGTTAGGTCGCGTGAACCCTTAGGTCGTTAGACCTCATTTTGCTTTAGGTCGTAGGCCTCTTGCCTTCACTTAGGTCGTACCGTTTTGTCGGGGCGCTGCCCCGCACCCCGCCGGGGGCGCTGCCTCCTGGACCCCCGCGACCTGAACGGGCAGGTCGAACCCCGTAAGCGGTGGCGTTGCCCCCGCACCCCCACCTTGGGGGGTTGCCACCCCCCCTGGACCCCCCCTCCGTAGGGGATCTTATTTGAAAAACTTTGAGCTGATTTCCTTGGATTCTATTCACATCTCCGTATGCGATTTTTGTGACTGATTGTTTCTACAATTGCTTCTGTGTTTTGTCACTTTATAATATAAAGGTTTCAATACTAGTAGTAAATATCAAAACTCTTTTAACAAACAATTTCAACTCTATTTTTAATAACAAAGCTCTTTTCTTAAACCGTTTTCCAATCTATTAGTATATACAAGCCTTTACCTCACTCGGATGAGAAATCTAATTAAACGACTTAGTAAAACAAGTGGTATGAAACGCTTGCGTTCACTTCGTCGGTTAATTCTTGGACTTGTTCGATTGAACCTCTTGTGACAATTTTATTAGTGAAGATTTACAGTTTGTTCGTAAATATTTAAGTTAAGCAAGTGGTTATGGGACATGAAGCTAAACTTCTATATTTACTAGCTTAGTGTAATTGACACTTCTCGTTGATCTTGATGATCGCTTTATGAATTAGACTAGCAATTGCGCGATGTCTCTTTCATTGCAAGGTTAGACTAGACACCACTTGTGTGATTCCATTCACACATACCTTTCTTCTTTTTGGTTAGTCTTGACCTCAATCTGTGTGATTCCACTCACACATGTGGGGTAGCTCCCCATGGTCTTCGGACCGTCATGTGATAGGCCTCTTTCCCTTTTTATGATTTCTGGATTTCTTGTGTTGATTTCTGGAATTTATCTCTTTGACTTGTCATGAGTACAAGTTTAGGTATGATGCCCTCTTTGGATCTTTGAGAAGATTCTTGTGATATTGATTTATCTCTTATCGGTTCATCTCCTGTTGATCATTAATTGCATACTTATAGTAGTATGTCAGTATGGATATTTTATGTTTATGCCATATCTTTTATTTTATATCATGTCATCTGATATTTATAGCTAGACTGATCCGTTTATTATTTTCTTATAAATAATACTCGGGTCAGGCCGAGATGTTACAGGTGCTACTGCTTGACTCCTCCCCCAGTGATTCACTACTCAGACTTTTGGCTACTTGTTTAGATTAGCAGCTTTTGTTGTTTACACCTGAGATATAGACTCATAGTTGTATTCTTTTGTATAGCACGCGTTGCTATTCTTTTGTATTATCGTGGATCTTTTTAGACCACTACTCTGATGTACACTTTTATGTGATATATATTCATATCTCTTTCCGCCTTTGTGATATGGATATCTGTGATTGATTCACATGTTATGCTTACTTCTATATTTGTTTCCGAAGATCATTTTATAGCCACCGTGTGATAAGAAATTACACGGATGGTCGCTCCTCAACAGCCTTATTCTCCGCGCTAGTTGACAGCACTACACCGTAGTGTTCTTGGCTAGCGTGGGTATAGAGGTGGGGCGTTACAATTGAAGTTACATATTTATTCTCATTCAATTTTACATTTCAATTTCAATTCCATTCAATTTCATTTGAATTCAATTCACAATTTCAATTATATTTGAATTCAGTTTAACTTCTATTCTGAATATTGAGTTTTATCAATTAACTTTCATTTACAACTGCACTATTTTAAATTAGTTCCAATTACTTAATTCATAACAAATTCCTATTCACTTTATTCAAATTTGTTTTCAACATTCAGTTTCAATTCCAGTTTTATTCTTTTGTTCATTCCCAAAATTTATTTTCAATTCACTATTTTGGTTTATAACCACTTATATTAAACTGGATTTCAAATTCTATATGAATTCAATTTACTTCATTTACTTGCAATGGTAAATTCATTCATTCATTCTCAATTTATTTCTATAATTCAATACTCAATTCCAATTCATTTTGATTACTCCAAATTTATTTTCAACTTAATAATATTCCATAAATACTTTTATATAGCATTCCAGAGTCTTTTTAACCTTTCAAAACCATTATTGAAAACAATTCAAATTATTCTTTGAATTTTCAAAACCAAACCCCAAATTTTTTCAACAACTTCCATTTAAAACAATTCAGTAGTAATTCCTCATTTGGAACCCGAAAATGAACACCGATGATGTCGCGATCACCATCGGAATTATTTTCCAGCGACCGACAAGAGTTTAGAGCTTTTCATTCCTTCAAAACAATTTTCCAAAAACCTTTGAAATTCATTTTTAAATCAAAAAGGAATTTAAACTTTCCAAACTTTTCCAAAAACATTTCCAAAAACTTCCCTGGAATTTTATTTCCAATTACAAATCACATTTATAATTTACATTCTCAAATTTCATTTGTATATGGATTTTATTTTCTTATCTTTATCTCAAATTTTTTTTCATATAACATTGATTTCAATTCTTATTCAATTTCAATAGTAATAGCTTAATATTATTACTTCCTAGCAACCATGCATCCATATACTATAATAATTTACAGAAAATCATTTCTTTTATATACAAAAATAGTTTTGGGTAAAATTATTTTATCTACCCGATTTCAAAACAATATTGTATCGAATTGTTCTACTCAAGTGTTTAGAAACCCTTTCGGCACAGTTGTGAAGACCGCGCTGACGAAGGTTCATATGCCACTCAATAAATCAACCGACACAATATAAAATCAAATTTTATATTCACTAACAAATACGCGCTCATATCTATTATTACACTCAAACTCATTCTAGAGTACTATTGACTCCATCTCTAATGAGTAACACCCAATAGAGTAGGTTGTCACTTAACCATATGCTCTGATACCACTTGTAAAGGCCCGAAAATCCATACTCCTTTGAGCTGGCAACATTCCACAACCATCCAGCCAAAGGGGAACAAACTTCCGAATCTTTATGGTTGAAGAAGAAGAAAGAGGTAGAAGAAGAGAGAAAAAGATAGAAGAGAACATAACAGAACAATAAAACCATATCAGAATCTCACAATCGCAGCGGACAACATATAATAGATAAATGAATATTCATTACACAAAAGAACTGTACATTTTATACATTACATCACATCACATAACATTCATTTTATTATCAGAGTGTACAACAAACAAACAGCGGAAAAGAAATACTATATAATAATAATAGACTACGCCATCCAGCTCGCCTCCAGATTTCTGTAGCAACTACCGAATCCAGAATGACCTGATAACCAAACTCTAGACTGCCCGTGTGGAAATTGGTGGGCACCCAGAGTTTAGGAAGGGAACAATAAACTCCAGGTCAGTCATGTGACTGGTGTGAGAACTTAAAACAGTTTATTCTTAAAAACAACCAAAGAAATATTTTTCTTTAAGTAAATTCGAAATGCTTTTGGAAAATGAAACTACCATAAGGCCTCCCGCCACACACACAATGCCAACACAGATTTGGAGGAGATTTCTCCTTATGATAGTCAAAGATGCTTACTACGCAGAAATCAAATCATTTTTGATATTATTATTAGTGCATAGTGTAAAAAATAATTTCGAAAGTAGAATATAAATCTTAGCTAACATACGACCATTATCGTATGCCTACTATAGCTACTATGTTCAATAGCAGCTTACCGCCACATTCCATAGCAGGTAATACAACTAAAACTGTACAAGGCTCGTATTGTTTCTTTGGATTTCCAACAAATGGTCAGGCCAAGGAACTTCCCATTGCCACATGGAAACGCCTCTGGAATGACGTCCCGAGAACCTAACCGGATCTCTGCCAACACAATGCCGGGTTACCCCTAACTGGGTAACTACTGACACGAATATGTCATTCCCCGATCGTAACCGATCTATATCCGAGGATCCCCGATTTCCAACAACCACAAAGTAATAAATTTGCAGTAACCACATAGGTTAAGTATCTGGGCTCCATACCATGATACCACCTCTATCCAGAAGGAATGACATACACTAAAGGGGCACTACCCCCTAATAACCTTGCTGCATCTTTCCTGTTTTGACCATTTCCGGGGTGTGAGGTCCGACGAAGTCTCATCCACAAAGCCACGCTTTACAAAAGCAGTGCTTTGGGTCAACAAATGATCAAAGCAATGATCATCAAGATAGACGATCAAACAAATGATCCTATCACAAATGATCATTCAACGATCATTTCACAGCAACACTCAGCATGCCACGTTACCAATTCGGGAATGTATCACTAGTAACCATCAACTATATAACCTCTGAGCTCGTACGTCTCAGAGAAGGGTGTTAAGCTAAGAGAATAAATTCTCCGCCACCAACAGAAATATATTTGATAAAAACCAGCTTTACATCTCAAATGGTAACGTCAGGCATACAATCCATACAAATCCGTTCCGGGATCGAACGGAACCGAAGGCACTTCCAAAGAAGTCCCTGCAATCCGGATATTCATTAATCACGTCTGGACTTCCCGTCACTAAGGGTGATAAAACCTCTGTACCGGAGATCAGCCGATGCAGAGTAACTCGACGGTAATCCTTCCGTTTTCACAATTATCCGGTCTTCAACACTGGTCTTCAAATGCAATTCATAACGACGTATCACTATTCGGAATGGGTTATACGACCCCATGGTCCTTTCCCGGCTAACCCGAATAGTGAGCGCTTATTAATAAGTGTGGCATTCAATTCAAGCAATTCACAACAATTATTCATTCAAGGGTAAATATTGATAGTCGGTTATTTAACTATCAATAGAGATGAGCAACATCATCAGATTCCAAATAATTTCTCAAATTATTTATTTTCCCAAAAATATCTTTACAAGATATAAACTTTTCCACACTTCAAAAATAAACAATGTTTATTTTAAAAACCAATTTCCTTTCTCATTTATAAATTCCATAGTGAATTTATATCTTCAAAATATCTATTGATCTATAGTTTCAATAGGTTTTAATTATTCAATTCCAATTTATCTTCAAGAAGATAAATTCTCAAAAACGTCTCGTTTCATATTGGAAAAGAATTTCCATACTTATTTAATAATAAGTATTTCATAAATCTTATTTATTTTCAATAATTTGAAAATATTCAATATACTTAAACCATAGTTAAGTATATGTTTCATTCTTTAAGGAAAAACATTCTCTTATTCACATTTATTTGGGTCAAAACGAATGTTGCGTAAAACATCGTTACGACAACCCAAAATCACTAGTATAGGGATTCAAAATTTAAAATAGATATATAAATCCCAATACTATACAAAAATATTTCCTTTCGGAAACCATTTACTATAACAACAGTGTTATAGTCCATCATTTCCTTATTTTCTCGAAAACGTCTATTTCAACAATGAATGTTGAAATCTACGACTTCCTTTCCTTTTATTTCTCGAAAACGTCTATTTCAAGAATGAATGTTGAAATCTATGTTTTCGATACTTGATGCATTTTAAAACATCTTTAAATCGTTTTAAATTCTATTTAAAACATCCTTTTCCCAAAAGATATCCATTTTATTTAACGATATATTCACTGTTCAAAAACGTGAATATAACTCCTTTAATAAACTTTTATATTCAATTGATCAAATTCAATTGATTACGAATTTATAAACAATGTTTATAAATTCTATTCCTATTTATAAACTTCGATTTATAAATTTCCTTTATCAATCCAATTCAAATTATATAACTCAATTTCATACCAAAGGTTCATATTATAAGTTGATTACTTATAATTCATTCATTCATTACCAAATCGTTCTTTTTAAGCTTCACAAATTCCAAATCTTATTGCTTATAAGATTCTTTTATATTCCATGACAATTTCAACTTATAAAAAATTCCTTTATTTACAATTTCTATAAATATCTCATTTAAATGCCCAAAATCCATTTTATAAGTTAATGACTCATGAATCTTTTATTTTCAATATCTATTCATTTTATAACTTTCACAATTTACAATTCTATAATTTTCAATGATCCATTTTATTCTTCATTTTAACACATAATAAACTCGTTTATACTTCTAATATTTTTATTTAAAAATATCAATTTATAAAATCTTTTATATTCATCCTTTATAATAATTCAGAAATCCAATTTTAAATTATTATATAAATCTATTTATTTTAAAAAGAACTACCTTTGGTTATACTTCACAAAAATCTTAAATTCTATAACTTTAAAATTAAAATCTTAATTTATTTAAAGTGAGTCAGATTCGAAAATTTAATAAAACATATACTTTGAGAAATCACTTTAAAATCCTTTTAAAATAAAAATTGCTACTTTAAACTTTAAAAATGGATCCGATGATGCCACAGCATCAAATGGTCAATCACTGCACAAATATCATATATCGATATGATAATCACAATCATCACAATATCTATAATCAAATAAATATTTGTGAGGAATCCAGTTGGATCCCTTCAACCTGTTTCCCTGCATCCACAGATGTTAGCACAATACCAATTCCACTTCAATGTGGAATATCGCGGTATATGGGATTTATAAAATATTATCCGCTTACTAACGGCGCAATAGGGTCTCATCCGCTATACAATGCGGGAAATCAATCAATTGCAATATATACATATGCCAATATATATATATTGCTATATATAGATATATATCTTACTATATCTAATATCACAATCAAACAACAATCCATCAATCAACAAATTTTAAAAATAACTATTTAAAATCAAATACCCTTTTGAGTGAGAAGTTCTCACCTTAGCTTTGCGATCCATTTTCCATCCCAGACTTGTTTTCTCGATTTATAGACCTTGTATAAATATTATACGATCTAATTAATATTCGAATAAAATCGAACTATTGAATTTCACTTGATAATCTAATTAACCCGTGATTTTATTTTGACTAACAATTTCCTTTTGACAATTTGATTTAACAAAAAATTAAATTCAAGACTAATCAACCTTTATAGATTTAAATAACTTACCCTCTAATTAAATTTATCCAACTAATTATTAAAATTTTTTTTTCTTCTTACTAAAAATTATATTTTTACTAACTCTCCTTTTATATAAACTTTTCACATTCTAAAATAATATTCCTGTCTTTAAAATTTTAACTTCAAAAATTATTAAATCGATTTGCATGAATATTTACTTTCATTTAACAAATTTTGTTTTATCTAAAATTTTATTCTGAATATAATAATCTGAACTAATATTTTTTTTTCCGGTATATTCTATAAAATTCTGCAGTGGATCATTTTGCAATTTTCTGAATTTTAAAAATTCAAATCTAGCATCAAATTTTAAACGAGTTATAAACATTACCAAATTGGCCTGACTCCGAACGAAAATCCTAGCCGCGCTTGTAGCCTCACCAGTGCGCCTCAAGCCTCCACGACATCGTCGCCCGTCGCCGCCTATCCCTGAGTACCTTCACCTTCCAGCGAGCGCCACCCATACGCAAACACCTCGCGAATTCCCATCACCACCATCTGCTCGCGACCCTCTCCCTCGCGAACCCCATCCTCTCGAGCTCGCGACGGCCCTGCCACTGCCTCAACGTCGTTCGAACGCGAGCGACCCAACTCGACATCGCATCGATGTTTCCCAAGCCCTAAGACGCCTGCAACTCCTCCCCTACCATCGCGCCTCCACCGCCATCGCGAATTTGATTTAGGGCTTCGACCATTTTTTTTTTTGAATCAAATTTTGAATTGGAGGCGGCCATGCTTATTGATTTCGAATAAAGGAAGGGAGGCTTGGTATTGAAGCTTATCTGGTACGAGATTTTGAATAAAGAGGCAAATGGGTAGATCGCGATTTACAATTAGGCTGTGGCCATTTTTAAATTTCCTTTGCTTTGTTTTTTCTTCTTCTGAACTTGCATGATTTTTACAGAGAGATGGGGAACAAGAGTACGTGATGGTTCAGGAAATAGGTCTGCTTAAAGAAAGTAGGGTGGCTGATGCTGACAAATTTTAAATTTTAAATTCAAGTTGAATTCGATTTAATTTCAACGCATTTATTCACCGTGTGCTCACATAACAACTCCGAAAATACGAAATTTGAAATCCGGTAATAATACAATATTACGGACCCAATGGAACTGGTTTCGCCGAATTCCGAGACTGTGCCTCGGAAGGCTATTTTTAAATTTAACTCGAACTAAAGAAATTCAAAACTGACCAAAACACTTTCAAATTCGATTCTGAAGCTTCTATTATCTTCAATATTATCAATATGAGTTTTACAAGCCGTTGAATTTTTTTTTTTATCAACTTAAAATTGAAGATTCAAATTTTCATTCACTTTCAATATATCAAATTTTAGAAATTAATCGCCAAATTCAAAGTTATATTGAAAATTCAATCCAAACCATTATTCAAATATTTAAAATTAATTAAATATTTTCAATTTAAATTGTTCAAAATTCTGGGTCGTTACATCGTTATTCCGAATTATTTGAGATTCAGGTTCCTCGGGCGTACCGATATTGTACTACGTCGTTGCACCGGCTCTATGGTTAGCAACCATGGGATAGCATCCCGTTTGTGATACACGTATTGGTGAGTTTTCATGCTCCCTTTTTGTGATAGGCCTCCCCTTTTTGTGATTTCTGGATTTCTAGTTGACGATTTTTAGAATTTGTGTTTCACCACTCTTTGTGATTGGCAATGATATGTTTGCCGATATTTGGGGTTTTGGTGAATAAAATAAAGAATATGACATTCTTTTTAGTGCTTTGAGATTTCTTGAGATATTGTATGATTTTTGTGTTGTCTATTATTATATGTTTTTGTCATATCTCTTATTCTGTCTCATTTTATCTGATATTTGTAGCTAGATTGATCCGTTTATTATTTTCTTATTAAATAATACTCGGGTCAGACCAAGATATTACAGGTGCTTCTGCTTGACTCCTCTTCTGGGAACATTATCTGACTTTTGACTAACTACTCTAGTCTAGTAGTTTTTGTTGTTATACATACGAGATAGAGACTCCTTGATGTATACTTATTCTTTTGTCTAGTACTTGTACCTATTCTTTTATGATATTGTGGATCTTATTTGACCACTACTATGATGTACTCTTCTATGTGTTATATTCATATCTGTTTCCGCCTTTGCGATATGGATATCTGTGACTGATTTGTGTTATGCTTATTTCTATATTTGTTTTCGATGATCATATAGTCACTGTGTAGTAGCTTTGAGTTTGTATCGTATGTCGGATTTCCTTATGTTATCTGACATACCGGTGCTTGCATAAAGCAATTACACGGATGGTCGCTCCTCAACAGCCTTATTCTTTGTGCTCGTTGACGGCATTACCTCATAGTGTCCTTGGCTAGCGTGAGTATAGAGGTGGGGCGTCACACTACATATTCTTTATCATATTACTATATTAAACCTAATGAATGGTTGGTTGCTTTGAAATGAAAATCGTTATGAGAATCTATATAGTCTCAATGGTTACTATTACTTGTCACACATATTCCATAAGTTTCTCACGCTGGTTTATCAGACTGATCCGGATGTTATTTTCTTATAATGGTCGGGTCAGCTCAATGTATATTTCCAGATTTAGCATGGATGCTTTGGAGCTTATGGAGAAGATATGGATGATTATCTACCGTAGTGTTCTTATTTCCACTGCATTACTATATTATATATATCAGCATTGTGAGGACAGACAGTTATAATTGTCCAAGCTGAGATAGTATTTAGGTTTCGTAACTCTGAAATTTTTGTATTCAAAGTATCCCTTTGTACTGTTCTTTCGATATTATATATCATTTTGTTGTGATATTCTGATATTGTGTTCTCTCTTTCTTGTTCAATTTTTTTATTTTACTCTAACTTTCAATCATTCGGGCACTTATGTATTCGAAAAATGAAGACATTGGATGTATTTTGTGTCAACATTTGAGGGTTGAAAAGTTGGGTTGTTACATTTGGTATCAAAGCTCAAGCTTGAGTGAACACCTTAGCTTTGTTTGGGTGTGGCTCACTAAAGATAGGGTAAGCTATACCCTAGAGTGAGTCGACTGTATTATACATATGAGAGCATATTTGAATTTTCAATACTAGACTTTCAAAATTATTCTATAGGAATATATCCTTATAAGTAATCCTTTCGTAAATACCTCTATCCTCTAATTTTCAAAAGTTGTGTCATGTTGATTAGGTAGTATGACATATGGATACTTGGGTTGCTAATATTGAGGGAGATGTAGTAGAAGAAGTGGTGCAGATTAGACCACGGAAAGACTTTGCTTCAATATGGCATGAGTTTGAAGTGTTAGGCAGAAAGAGATCCAACGGCACCGAGACTATCATCATGGTCCAGACTTGGATTAGTTTGTGCAATATGGTATGTGTAACGATCGCTTTTTGACCCTAGAATGTTGACTCTGATAC
Source organism: Allium cepa (assembly GCA_030765085.1). Taxonomy (NCBI): domain Eukaryota; kingdom Viridiplantae; phylum Streptophyta; class Magnoliopsida; order Asparagales; family Amaryllidaceae; genus Allium; species Allium cepa. The sequence goes on from CM060940.1 coordinate 329,208,738, forward strand.
ACCCATGATATTCACGTAACGTGCACCCAAGTGCCGAAAAGAAAAATGTCAGGGAAAGGAAAAAGAAAAGAAACAAGAAAAGGAGAACAAAAATATCAGAATCTCACAAGATGAATGGTAATATATTGTATCTCAAAAATATCTTTGCAAAGAAATACTGTATGGATACAATAATCAAAGCAAACTAAGTTATCATCACTGGATAGTTATAACAACATGTTTTTACAATCGCTGATATATATAATCAAAGTAATGCAGTGGAAATAAGAATACTACGGCAAGTAAATGTCCAGCTTCTCTCTAGGAGCTCCAATGAACGTCAACGCAATATGGAAATATACATGGAGATGACCCAAGAATTATAAGAAATAACGCCCGAATTAGACAGGTAAACTAGCGCGAGAAACTCAATCATACGGATTTTTATATTTATAAAACCCTTCGAAAATAAAGGTATCTCGTATGATCATACCGCAAATAAACGTGGATGGGTTTTTTACCTTACGATAATCAAACCATTTCTATTAGAAAAGTTTAGTGATATTATAATAACGTCTAGGGTTGAGAAATAAATATACAACATTGCTGGAATGGTTACATTTGTTACATTCAATAGCATATTAGAGTATATTTAAAACTGCTAAGGCACGTTTGTATATGGATTTTCCATGGAGACTTCCTCAGTAAAACTCGTAAGTGAACTATGACCATTCTCCATGACAAGGATCATAAAACACCTTCCGAACCTCATATATCTCTAGATAAAATATACCATAAGGTAAACACAACCAGCCCATGACCTAATAGGTGAACCAAGTACCATCAACTCCCCATGCACAACATATCGATAAGCATACTCTACATACTGGAGTTGATGTACCCCTATTTGGGTTAACTAAACCCGAAATCATGCATCCTACTCCGTATTTAGTCATTTTTTCGATGTTGAGGCTACCTTCGTCATCTTTCACACGAGTCTTCATCACTCGAATAGATCATGAATCCTCAAATGGATTCTAACATCTCGAACAGATCTCAAAACCCCACAGGATTCCAGATTCTCGAAAATATCCACTTTCCAAAAATAGAACATGTATCTCAGTCTTGAAGTGGTTTTCGATAAGTAAAACACTTGCCAATCTTGGTCTTTCCAAGACTAAGTCGATGAATTTTGATTATATTCAACAACAATGAGAACGATAACATAATGGAACTAAGTCTCGTATTCTTTCCCATAAGCAAGTAAACATATACGCACAATTAATTTATACAAAACACGATTAAGTCACCTAATGACTTTTAATCCCTTTTTAGTTAATTTATCCTTTATTAATAAAAACCCTTTTTAATATTAAAACTTCTTTTTATCTAATAAAAGTTCTTTCATTAAGCAAAACTTCCCTTATTAATTTATACTTCTTTATTAATTAAAACTTCCTTTATGTACTTGTATATATATATAATTTCTCTTTATAAAATATATATACTTGGATTCTATTATTTCACTATTCATTTATACTCTTTTTAATACTTAAATAGTATTCATATACTTATCTCAATGGTATAAATATATTCACAAATCATTAAAAAAAGTTTTCCTTAGGTAAAAAATTAAATCAAAGAGGTTAAAAACAAATTTTACTAAAACATTATTACTATAAACCCCTTCTCTTTTATAAATCAAACATATAATTTTTTTTTGATAAAAAGATTTCAATACTTATTATTATCATTAAAATTCCATAAATAAAGACCTAATTATAACTATAATATTTTACCACTTTAAAATATAATTCAAGGGTATAAAAAATTATAACTAAAACATTGTTTACTACAATCCAAAACACTTCACATTTAATCATTATCTTTAAAACTCTCTTTTAAAGGTTTACTTACATTTATAAGGGCGTAAGACAAGTGTTACTCGAACATTATCATAACAAACCCTAATCCATTTCATGCTTTAAAAACATTTCTCTTTAAACTTGCTATTAAAAGATTTAATTATACTTAAGGGTTTAAGAAGAGTGTTGTTTAAAATATTGTAACAACAACCTAAAACTTTCATTTGTAATTAACCTTAAAGTATTCATTATTAAACAGGAAAATAGACATAGGGAAGAAGTTGAAAAAAAAATAGTCTCAGAGACACTTTTTAGTCTGAAGGACACTTTTTAGTGTAAACATAAAATGATAGTTACAACTATCATTCTGTGATTTACACTAGAAAGTGTTCTTCAGCCTAAAATGAAAACTTGTTGTCCCTGAGACTAAATTTTTCTACAACCTTTTCCTTGAGGCTTAAAACCCCATTATTAAATATCTACCTGTGAGAGGAATCTTTCCTCCGCAACTCATAGCTGATGAAAACCAGTGGCAAGGTCGAGCTGAGAAAAGACCTTAGCACACTCAATTGATCGAACATATCGTCTATCCTAGGCAACAGATACTTATTCTTCTTATAGGGAATGCCGATGTATTTGAGAACATATTCGAATAAGGCCTCGAAGGAAGATACATAATAAAAAATGGAAGATTTCCCCTCCTTCAACTCGAGGAAGTGACGGGCTAATAAGGCTTTCCTCGATTATGTATCTTCCTTTGAGGCCTTATCCAAATATGGTCTCGAATACATCAGCCTTCCCTATAAGAAGATTAAGTATCTATTGCCTAGGATCGATGATATGTTCTTTCAATTGAGTGGTGCTAAGGTCTTTTCTTCAGCTCGACCTTGCCACTGATTTTCATCAGATACGAGTTGCAGAGGACAACATTCTTCTCATACCTTGGTATCAAAGTAGCAACAAAAAGGACTATGCAAAAGCTACAACAAAAAGAGCTAGCAGAAAAGTCCATGTGGAAGCAGAATAGGCTAAATCTAAAGGGTACATAACCTTGAAACACCTCGGTCTTCGAAGGATCGACCGAAATACATTTAATTTACAAAAACACTTATATATATATATATATATATATATATATATATATGAAATTAACTATAATCCTAAGTATAATTAATAATAAGGTTTTAAAAAATGTTACTAAAACATTGTTTACTACAACACAAAACCATTTCACATTTAACCATTTTCTTTTAAATTTACTTTTAAAGTTTTAATCACATTTAAGGGTAAAAGACAATTGTTACATAAACGTTTTTCACAATATACCCAAAACCATTTACTTATAGTTATCTACTAAATATTCAGTAGTAAATATTTAATTATATTCCTAAGTATAATTAATAATAAGGGTTAAAAAAAAATATTACTAAAACATTGTTTACTATAACCCAAAATTGATTCTATACATATATCATCTTTAAAACATTCTTTTAAAGATCTAAGTTAATAATATTTGGTTAGGTTCAATAGTCGACTAATTAACTATCTAGTTAAAACAATTGCTCATACAAATCAATGTTCGCATATTTAACTCATCTCCGACATTTCAACTTAACTATTCCTCGTCTAAGAGAGATGCTAAGTAAGTTTGAATACAAGTTGCGTCAAAGCCTTGCCTAGATACTTCATTTTTGAATCTCACAAATAGATTAGTCCACTCGTTGGCTTTTAATATTTAGCCTAGTAAATTACCTTTTTGAAAACATATATATAGGAATATCTTTAAAATACTTATGAATATGCTTGAACACTTTTAAACAACTAAAAAATATATTATAATTATTTGTATGAAGTATTATGTAAAAATAACCAATTTGGAAATAATCTAAAAAACCAAAGTACACATGTTTTACTTTAAAAGCCACTTACTTTAAAAATTCATAATTAATTTTTGAAAATATATTAAACTTGAAACAATTTTAACACACTCTAATATAGGTTAGAAAGCAAACCTAAATAGTCTAGAGAAGAATACATAGTTTAGATATTATTTTTATACAATTTATAGTTTCAAACAGAAAAGAATTTTTTTTAGATAATGCTATCAAAACAATTCGCAACAGCTTAGAAATGTGTCAGAATCAAAGATAACACTTCAGAAATGCTTATTAAAGTGAATTTGCTACAACATTGCACATAGCTTTCAATGTTTAAATAAATGATATTTGATCCATTCACTTTACAATAGTCAGTATAATTTTGGAACTTGGAAACCATGAAGAAAAATCTAAAAGAATACCTTTTAATTATTTTATACAAATTTTCGAAAATAACGTATTTTCCGATGTGTTCGTATAACGACTGTTTCGTTATAACTTTTGCCACTTCGTTCAACTAGCCATCAAATGATTTAAGTTTCAAATTTTTTACAATACGAATAAAATATATTTAATTGTTAAAATAGTAAAGAAAATCCTAAGGAAGTTTCTATAAAAACAAACGTTATTTGCCAAAAATAAGGAATTTAAAGGTGTTGATATAACGACCTATTTGCTTCAATCTTTCTTAGCTTTATTCAATTAATTCCATAACTTTCAAAACATATTCTTTGCTTTCAAAAACACTTATAGAAGTGTAGATACTAATAAAAATAGCTTATACCAAGATATGTTCATAAATTACCTACAAGTTATAGTTAAGGGATTCAAAGTGCGTTTACAGAGGCTATCACTATATGACCAATTCCATATTCAACATCATTCAACCATATATAAATCACGGCCTTTCAAGGTACAACCATCCCATAATGTGAAATAAGGGTTTATAACTTTACTTAGTTTAGGGCTATTATTATTAATAATAGCAAGCAAATTAAGAATTTTTTCAACAAGCAATTATCAAGTTTTCAATTCATCTAAGGAGCGAATAACGCACTTTTTTTAAACCAAACATTTCCGTCTTCCTACCAACATTCAAGCAGGCATAAAAACCTCCATCTGTCTTCTCTATTTTCTCCTTGGTCATGGCCTAGCCTTCCACTTCCTTCCGTTGCTCGTGTCCATGACCTCCCCCTTCCTTTGCTCATGGCCCAAGGCCATTCATCCCCCAAAGCTCACGGGCATGACCTTTCTTAGGCTATGATGCTCCATTTCATCATAATACACATTACCAAAATGTGTTTAAATGATGTTTTAAGACTTGCATTAGAGTATGGCAAAGCCTATTTGAGAATTATTCTAATTAGAGAAAGTTTATAAGAGAAGAGAGTGAAAGTTTTCAACTGTGGATTCATGAATTTGTGAAGAATGAAGAGAGCTTAGGATGAGCTTTTATAGAATTGTGAATGACTGGCTAACAACCAAGAATACCCTCCTTCCTTTCATGTTGTGGTACATGCAAACCATACCTTTTACACACCTTACCTTCCTTAAATCACTCCTTGATTTAAGGGTCCTTTAGTCCTCTCTTACATTACTAATTAATTCTTAGTTTAATTAATCTTTTGGTATCAAAAGAGAGATGTTTAATTCTTGTTAATGGGTTTATACGTTATTATAAAATTGTATAGACATTCAAACAAATTTTGTTTAACAAAAAGTTGATTTTAACATAACGTTTTCTGGTCATATTTTCAGTATTTCTTCAAAGTATATATTTTTGTAAACACATATCAAAAATAAGTTTTCTATCATTAGTTATTAATTAAAAAGGTTTAACATGGCTATAAAATCATATTTAATCATATTAATTCTTGAAATTTAATATTTAAATAATTCAGATATTTAAATGCGAATGTTCAAAATTCTGGGTTGTTACATTCTCCCCCCTTAGAATATTTCGTCCTCGAAATTCCAACATAAGCAACCAAATAAGTAACCATATATTAATACTGAACAATATTACTATCATTAGAAAACAAGGCTAACGGTTTTCCCAGGTCAAAAATCTTCTCATCGCATAAGGATGATAAATAAATTACTAATTGTACCCTTCGCTCATCCTAAGAGGCTGTTACTTTGTCGATTATTCATACTACCTCAATCAATTGAAGAGTCCTTCCCTAAATTCACCATGAGCCAAACAAACATATTATACAATTATACTACCGCCTGTACAATTTACATTTTAATCCGTGCGCAAACTCAAATTCGATCATTTGTTCAATCATACATATTCCACTTCCAAACTAGTATATCTCACTTGACTTCTCTTGTGCGGACTTCGATTAAGTTTCTTAATTAGAAAACTCTATCCTCCTTACATAGCCACATACTATGGTAGAAAACTTACTTATCATATTGATAATTCATATCAAGTATTTGTCGTCAAGAATCTAGTGAAAAATTGTGTTCGGACCGATGTAAAACACCTCGAGATCATGTACTCAAATCCTAGGTCAAGAACTGTCATGCGAATAAAAATGATCTACTACAACTTATGTATTTTATTCGTTGATTTCTTAACTACACCAATTTCATTCCAATTCTTATTTATTTCACCAATTTATTTCTCATATAATACTAAAATCATTTATGCAACATTTCTTGAAAACATTACTTAAGTTTATGAACATTTCATAAAGACTTATCTTTACCTATAAAACATTTTATCAAAAAAAAATTCATTTGAAAACATTTTAAGACTTAAGTTCATTACTTATATAATACTCTACTATATCCTACGAGTATATACAGAATATTTTTTACATTTTACTTCCAAAAATTGTGACAAAGGCCCAAAATAAATTTGGATGTTATAATCAAGTAAACCTTTTAGACTTATATATATCCATTGGGTTAGGTAAGGAGCTAGGCAGAGTCGGATTCTGGTATTCAAACTCAAGACTAAATTCTACTTTCCTTGTATAACTCTAAAGTAAAAACGTTTATTAGTTGGCCCAATAACATCGAATGTTCTATTTAACAAGGATGCTTAACATATTTTTAACTTGTTTTAATTTACTATCTTTTCAAATTAAGAGCTATAAAAACTCAACTTTAATATTTTTTATAAAAATACTTAGCTTCAATTTCTATATCAATTTGGAAGTTTCCAACTGTCGAAAATCGTCGAAATTCTGTTTTATTTCAATAATTGAAAACTAACAACTACAATATCATAATAAGATGCACAACCAAACTAATACATGCATCCATAATATAACTTAACAGAAAACTTAAGAATTAAACACTGGGTTTTATTTTAATTCATTTGAAATAATAATATATACATATATGTTTTTGGATATTAATCATACTTTTCAAGATTAAACAAAAATTATTTTCAAAACCAATTTTCCAAAATATTTTCTTTAAAACTCAGGTAAAATATTCATTTAGACCGAGTAACAACAAAAAGATACAAGGAACTGGGTCATACTAAGAAGTGTGTGTCTATATATATATATATATATATATATATATATATCCCCTTTTACTAAGAAGGGTAATACTCAAGAGAAGTTCCTATCATACGAACACATCTCTCTCCCACTTTTTATTGATTTTGAGCCATTCGAACTAGCTAACATAAAAATACTTCGTTTCCAAATCGATTCGTTGATTCCGAGAGTAACCTCGAACAATTCTTAAACCTCTTTTAAGAACATCGGTCCTTAAAATAGTTTTAAATAATATTATTATTACTTACTGCAAAATTTTGAAAACCGTTTTTCAAAAAACACCGGGATTTAAGTTATCAAATTCTTTTAAACGCTTTTTGTTTATAAACCATATTTTTGTAAACCATACTTATATAAAGTTATTTTATTATATAAAATCATTTCATAAGTATTTATCTTTTAGACACCTTACCTTTCCTTTAAAACAATAATAAACAACTTTTATTAAAATTAACCTTTTAACCCAACATTAACATCAAATGCCTTATCGTCAAACTTTGAAACTTAATTCACAAGTTGTTTGTATTAAAATTCCCATAAATTACTATCTAACCAACTCATGCTATGAAGGTAAATTACTTATATACTGGTTAACGCAAAACAACAACAGATAATAATTAATGCTCTTAAACTGAATGAGCATGATTTAAATAAATAATAAATGATAATAATTAAATGTTAACATTTCCTAACAAACAAACATAGCATAAATAACTATATCACTTTATTGAAAATTATTATTTTATATATATAGTATAATCCTAGGTAAGATTATTTCACTTACCAATTACAAAAACAATAACGTGTTGGTTTACCTTGTTTAAGTATTTAGAAATCCCTATCGATACCATGGTGTCCCATGTACTGACCAGAATTCATAAATCACTCAAAAGACCAACTAACACAATATAAAATGTTTTTATAGCACAAAAAATACGCTCTTATATGTATAATACACTCAACTCATAATAAGGCATTCCATTACCCTATCTCTTAATGAGTTATACCCCACCAAAGCCAAGGTTCTCGCTTGACCTTCAGCTCTGATACCAAGAAGTAATGATCGCCTTTTGGACTCTCGAATGTTGACACTAATACATCTACGATATTCACATTCCGAGCACCTAAGTATCGGAAAGACAAAATGTTAGAGTAAAAGAAAAAGAACAAGAAGAAGAGAACAAATACATCAGAATTTCACAAGTAGAACGGTACTATATAGTATCTCAAAAAGATCTTTACAAAGGAATACTATATGAATACCATAAACAGAGCCAACTAATCTATCATCAGCCTGAATAGTTATAATAGCCCATCCTTAGAATTGCCGATATATATAAACAAAGTAATGCAGTGGAAATAAGAATACTACGGTAGATAAACATCCACCTTCTCTTCAGGAGCTCCAATATACATCAACGTAATCTAAAAATATACATAGGGCTGATCTGGGTATTATAAAAAAAATTACACCTCGATTAATTTGGTAAACCAGCGTGAGAAACTCAATCATATGGATTTTTATATTTATAAAACCCTTCAAAAATAAAGGTATCTCGTAAGACCATGCCACAAATAAACGCGGACGGATTTTTTTGTCTTATGATAACTAAACCATTTATATTAGAATACTTTAGTAATATTATAATAACGTCTAGGGTGGAAAAACAAACATACAACATAGTTGGAATGGTTACATTTGTTACATTCAACAACATATTGGAGTATATTTAAAACCGCTAAGGCATGTTCATATATGGATTTTCCACGAAGACCTCCCCAGTAAAACTCGTAAGTAAATTGAGACCAATCTCCATGATAAGGATCGGAAAACACCTTCTCAGCATCATATATCTCTAGATAAATTATACCATAAGGTAAACACAGCCAGCCCATGCCCTGAACCCAGTATTATCAACTCCCCATGTGCAACATATCGATAAGCATACTCTAGATACTAGAGTTGATGTACCCCCTATTTGATTAGCTAAACCTAGAATCATGCATATCTTTAGTCATTTTTCCATTGTTGAGGCTACGTTCAACATCTCTCATGCGAGCCTTCATCACTCAAATAGATCATGAAACCCCAAATGGATTCGGACATCCCAAACAGATCTTAAAACCATACATGGATTCCAACATCTCGAAAAGATCCACATCCCAAAGATAAAACGCGTATCCCGGTATTGAAGTGGCTTAGATAAGTAAAACACTTATCGGTCCCAGTCTCTCTAAGACCGAGTCAATGAATTTGGCCATATTCAACAACAATGAGGATGATCGCGTAAGGGAAATTAGTCCTGTATACTCCCATAAGTAGTAAATATACAAGCACTATCAATTCATACAAAGCACGATCAACTCGTCTAAACGACTTTTAATCCCTTTTGATTAATTTATCCTTTATTAATAAAAACCCTTTTTATTAGTAAAACTCCTTTTTATCTAATAAAACGTCTTTCATTAATCAAAATTTTCTTTATTAATTAATACTTCTTTATTAATTAAAACTTCCTTTATATAATTGCATATATATTTAATTTCTTTTCATAAAAGTATATACTTGTATTCTACTTATACTCTTTTCAATACTTAAAAAGTATTTATATACTTATCTCAATGGTATAAGTATATTCACAAATCACTAAACAAAGTTTTCCTTACTTAAACTATAATCAAAGAGGTTAAAAATAAATGTTACTAAAACATTGTTACTATAAACCCCTTCTCTTTTATAGATTAAACATATAACTTTTTTCTATCCTTTTATAAATGATTTCAACACTTGTATTATCTTTAAAATTCCATAAATAAAGATCTAATTATATTTATAATGTTTTACCACTTTAAAATATAATTCAAGGGTTTAAAAACAAATGTTACTAGAATATTGTTTACTAAAACCCAAACCACTTCACATTTAATCATTATCTTTAAAACTCTCTTTTTAAAAGTTTGCTTACGTTTATAAGGGCTTAAGACAAGTGTTACTCAAACATTATCACAACAAATCCAAATCCATTTCATACTTTAAAAACATTTGTCCTTAAACTTTCTTTTAAAGATTTAATTATACTCAAGGGTTTAAGACGAGTGTTGGTTAAAATATTATTACAACAACCCAAAAAGTTTATTTATCCTTAATCTTAAAGTATTCATTATTAAATATCTAATTATATTCCTAAGTATAATTAACAATAATGATTAAAAATAAATGTTACTAAAACATTGTTTACTACAACCCAAACCAATTCACACTTAACCATTTCCTTTAAAACTTGCTTTTAAAAATTTAATCCTATAGGGTTAAGGACAATTGTTACTTTAACATTTTCACAACAAACCCAAAATCATTTACTTATAGTTATCAACTAAATATTCATTAGTAAATATCTAATTATATTCCTAAGTATAATTAATAATAAGGGTTAAAAAAATGTTATTAAAACATTGTTTACTACAATGCAAAACTATTTCTATACTTGTATCATCTTTAGAACATTCTTTTTAAAGATCTAAGTTAATAATATTTGGTTAAGTTGGATAGTTGACTAATCAACATCTAGTTAAAACAATTTCTTATACAAATCAATGTTCGCATACTTAACTCATTTTCGACATTTCAACTAAATTATTTCTCATCTAAAAGTAAAGCCAGGTAAGTTAGAGCACTGGTTGCATCAAAGCCTAGACTATACACTTCATTATTGAATCTAACAAATAGATAGGTCTACTTGTTGGCTTTTAGTATTATGCCTAGTAAATTACCTATTTCAAAACATACAAACATACATACATACATACATACATACATACATACATACATACATATATATATATATATATGTAATTCCTTTAAAATACTTATTAATATGTTAGAACACTTTTAAACTACTTACGAATATACTATAATTATTTATATAGAATATTATGTCAAAATAACCAATTTGGAAATAATGGGAAAAACCAAAGTAAACTTGTTTTATTTTGAAAGTCACTTACTTTAAAAAATCATAATTAATTTTCGAAAATATATTTAAACTTGAAACCAATTTTAAAACACTATAATATAAATTAGAAACCAAATATAAACAGATCAGAGAACAATACATAGTTTAGATATCGTTTTAACACAATTTACAGTTTCAAACAACAAAGATAACATTTCAGGTAATGCTACCAAAAAAATTTGCTACAACTCAGAAATGATTTAGAATCAAAGTAAGAACTTCATAAATGCTGTCAAAAGTCATGGGTTGTTGTTAAGGTAAACTTGCTATAATTTAAAGCCTAGTTTTCGACACTTAAGTAAATGATTTTTGATCCATTCCTTTTATGATAGTTAGTATACTTTGGGAATTTGAAAATCATGATGAAACATACCAAAGAATATCTTTTAATTATTTAATAGAAATTTTTGAAAACAAGGTATTTTCCTAAAGTGTTCGTATAGCGACTATTTCGCTATAACTTTTTGTCACTTTGTTCAACTAGCTATCAAATGATTTAAACTTTAAAATCTTCACAATAAGAATTAAATATATTTCACTTGTTAAAGTAGTAAAGAAACTCCTAAGGAAGTTTACACAAAAATAAACGTTATTTTCCAAAAACAAGTAATTTAAAGGTGTCGATATAGCGACCTCTTTGCTTCAATCTTTCCTAGCTTTATTCAATTAATTCCATAATTTTCCAAACATATTCTTTGCTTTCTAAAACACTTATAGAAGTGTAGATAATAATCAGAACAACTTATATCAGGATATGTTTATAAATCACCAAATGACGCAAGTTAAAGTTAAGGGATTCAAAGTGCGTTTATAGCGACCATCACTATACCGACAATTCCATATTCAACATCATTCAACCATATATAAATCAAGGACTTACGACGCACAACAACCACACAATTAATATGCCATTCAAAGCATGGAATAAGGGTTCATAACTTTACTTAATTATGGCTTATTATTATTAATAAAAGCAGGAAAATTAAGAAGTTTTTCAACAAGCAATTATCAAGTTTCAATTCATCTAAGGAGCGAATAACTCACTTTTATTTAAACCAAACGTTTCCATCTTCCTACCAACATTCAAGAAAGCATCAAAACCTCCTTCCATTACATTTATTTGTTCCTAGCTCATGGTCAAGTCTTCCCCTTCCTTCATTTGCTCATGTCAATGACCTTTCTCTTTCCTTTGCTCATGGCCCAAGGCTATTCATCCCCCAAAGCTCATGACCATGGCCTTGCTTAGGCTATGGTGCTCCATGTAACGACCCGGAAATTTTAACAATTTTAAATAACATAATTGACTAAAAAATTTCATGAAAATTAAACAATAAAATTTAGCGATGAAAATATCATATTTGTAATACATCTATTTAAACGTAGAAAGTGTCAGATTTTCATTGGAAAATATAAAAGTTAGTTCTGTTGCGTAATTTTCAATTTCAATTTAAAATCAGTTAAATTGATGAAAATAAAATATTTTTGAAATATGAATACTTTTATATAATAAAATTATTAATCATTTTCTGGGTAAGATGTTATATTTCGTTACGCCAAATTTGGACTGCTCTAGCTTCGTTTATCTTATTTTCGGCGTTTTAGCAGTATTTTTGGCAGCGAAAATCGAGTTTTGATAAGTGGGTCGTATCACGCATATCTGTGTACTATTCTATTCGTCTCGTCGTGCTGATCTTCGTAGTACATTCATTTCTGTATGTCGACATTCGGTACGCGTCGAAATCTGCCAAATGATTTCCATATCGGTTCCGCATTTGGGCTTTTAGGTTCCTATGTCTATTCAATTGTCCTCCGTGCAATCTAGCAGCCATTAGCATTTAATATATCTCTGAATTCAACCACTGACCTTCTTTATTCCCTATGTTCAATATTTAATTTCTATTAGTTCCGTTCCAATATTTTTTTCTCCTTTTCGTTCTGAGAAAAATAGTGAAGTTTCATTTATATATATATATATATATATATATATGCATTGCCTGTTCATTCTCTCCTGTTCACTGTTAACCTGCTCCTTCCTTTATGCTCGCCTCGTCACTTCCCATTTCCCTTCCCTCGTCTTCTCTGGTCACTACTCAACCGAGCTATCACCATACTTTCCCTTCCAATCTCTAACCGAATTAACCCTATAGCAGCACATGCAACTGTCCACCTCCCAAAATGCCAACTGCAGTCGAACATCCCCTACTCTTTCCTTTCGCATTTCCCTCCACCTTTGACTCGTCTCCCTCTCCCCTTCGACCCTCCGAGTAGCAGCACCACGTTAATAGCCGTGTCCCTCTCCTTGCTTCCCACAGTCGCCTGTACTCCGACCACGTCCACCAAATGCTTGCTCCACCAAACAGCTCTGCTCCAAACACCTTATCACCATCATCTCTCCTCCGTCATCCGCCGTAAACCTGCCATAGCAAAGCCCACCTACATCATGCACCATTCCATCACAACCTACAAACGCTCCACCATCCCAACCTACAAACCCTCCACCATCCCTTACTTGCCACATCAGCCACCTATAGATCCACCTCCCTCCGACCCATTCCCTGACCACACATTAGTCTTGCAGCAAAAGCCTTGTAGCAGCCGAGATCCATTCCCACTCCAACCACTACCTTTCCATGCCGCACAACCATCTCACTCCAATCCATCTGCCTTGTGCCATGCCGAACTCAACCGGAGTACATTCCCTCCACATCCCATAGCCCAGCCGCCTAATACCTCCACCGAATGGCCGCGACAACTCAGTCGACCCGCCACCACTCAAATAACCTTCCTCTATATACCCACTGCAGCAAACCCAAACTCCACGCTCTCCTTGCTACCTTGGGCTGCAACTCCCACAGCGACAGCCTCTCCAAGCCCAGCATTCGCCTACAACTCCGAAACATCTAGTGAGCAGCACCAATTCCTTTCCGAGCATCCCTTTCACTCCTTGGCCATAGCCACTCCTTGCTTTCCCGACCTCTAGCCTTCCTTTCTTTATTATATACATATATATAAGAATATTGATTTTAAGTATTGATTTTAAAATATAATATATAGATATTTTGACTTTAATAGATGTGTTTAAATTAAATATTGATTTTTAAATATATATATATATAAAGATTTTATTTTGATATGTGTTTAAAATTAAATACTGATTTTAAAATATAATATATAAAGGTTTATTTTAAATATGTGAGTAAATTTTAGATTTTTAAAATTTATATATTTTATTTTCATCGAACTCAAGTCCTATCACCTTGATTTGCTTTGGAATCTTCATTTAGATCGTAGCGCTTGTAGAAGCTCGAAATTCCGATTCATAGCTTGTTGTGTTGTCTATTTTCTCTAGCCTCAAAGGGTGCGCGATCACTTACGATTAACATTCTTATATTTAGTAAATTTAATTCACATGAAATGATAACTAAAATATGTTGTTAAATCTGAATTGATTAGTGATTAAATTTGTTAAATATGGTATGTTATTATTTGCATTTTTTCACCTATGTTAATTGACAATATTAACACCAATAACCTGTTAATATATATATATATATATATATATATATATATATAAACAGTTATTATGATCATATTTGCCATTGATATGCTATGTCATTTATGCTATTATTTTACTGTTCTCACTCTGCAAGTTTCCTGATAGTTAGAAATTCCCTATGGGTTGAAATGATACATACCCGAACAATATTATAGATTAGGGGAAATCGTTATGGGTTGAAATGATAAACCTAAGCGATTTTATTTATATGAAATTTTAGGATTGCGGGTAATGATATATACCCATAAATTTGAATTATTGCGGATTGAAATGATAAATATCCGTATCACTTGACCATAGGACAGAAAGTTATATACGGACAGGGTCTATTTTTGAAAAAATGATTTCCAAAGTTTTGAAATGAAATATATGGGTTTTAAATAAAACTGATTTTTAAATATAATATAATGATTTTATTTTAATATGTGTAAAATTTAGATTTTAAAATTTTTATATATTTGGAAATTTTAAATTTATAAGTTAATCTTGAAAAATATAAATTTTAAGATTTTACTTCTAGTTTTATATTTTCAAATCTCTACAACTAATAATGTAAATTCAATACATATGCTTCAACCATGTCTTTCTAGAATTCTTAAATGCCCTTGCATTTCCCCTCAGCCCACATGCATATGCCCTATTTTCGTTATCCATTCGTAAAACCCAAATTCGACTACGTTCTTGAACTCAATTCCTCGAAACCATTATTCCATCCTCACCATCATCCGATCTTAAAATTCCGTTTCTCTCACTTGCGAATCACTAATGCCAACATCACCAGAGATATTGCATCCGCATCTACGGATTTGATGGCCACTAGAGATAGCTCAACCATGTTATCACTTTCGGCTTCTAATTGAAGGTATGATTCTCTATTTTTGGTTTTGATTGATCTGATATATTGATTGATCTAATCTGTGAATGGAGAACATACTTTTTCCAGTTTGATTTACGATTCACGGAACCAATGGATCCATACAAATTTTGACATCTTCACTCATTATTTTTGGTTCTACTCTTATATATAAATCTACGATGTCGTTATAGTTTTTCCATTCGATTTTTGATTCATGAATACCCTTCCTCCAGCAATCTTTTCCTCCATAAACTTCTTCCACCAACCTTCGAAACAAACCTACTATGTTTTCCTCATTAGCTTCAAGAAAACCTAAACCGTTAAAATAATGGTTGGTTTATTAAACTGCGATTCCATATCTTCTTCAATTTCGGATTATCGATTGAGATTAGTCTGCTAAAGTACAAGTACTAATATGTTGTTATCTCAAACTTTGATTGTCGACTAAGCACAGAACTAACTTGGATTTTCCGATTCAACTAAATAAAGAATTAAGCTCAACCATCATATATAACACATATGTTATACTTCAATCTCAGGTAAGCTTTCGATGATTTTCATCAATTCCTCTGGATTTTTAGTATTATATGGGTTCCTTACAATTGAAGTCAACTTATTTTTGTTTCCTAATATATTGATATTTACTAATGACTTCAGGATTTTTTATTCTGTTTGATTTTATCTTGATGTACTCTTGCATTAATTTCCGAAGCAATTATGTATGTATGAAAGTAGAAAACAAGGCTAAATCTAACATTGTGGTAATATTTCAAATTGTTTTTGGGTTAGTATTTATTATGAGATGATTATGATTAGGTATTTTTTTCCCTCCTCCCTTTTGTTTCTTAATAGAACGCGTTTGTTCCAAGATTTTGTTTCTGTTCCTGCAATTATTTCTAACAATTATTTCTCTTTCTTCTTTATAGAGTACTTGCCTTCTAAAATTTTGTAACCCTACTGCATATTTACATGTTCCAGTTCTTCACGGTGTTTCTGATTAATTTTCTAATGTAGATGTCCTGACTACTCTAAATTTATTTTGTTTGAGTTCATATTCGAGCTTTTTTAAATATGCAACTTAGGATTCCGGTTTCCCATTGGCTATTATGATATCATGCTCCCTGTTGATTTTTTATTTTTCTGTCCCATTTTCGTTACAATTTTTTTTTTGAATTTTAGGCAGTTAGTAGAAAACTCTGAACTAGTATTCCATCCTTCATATTTGATATTTTTCCAGAAACACAACAAGATTACAAGGCTAACCAAAACTAGACAAAGATGAAATTAGCCATGTACTATCTTCGAAACTGATCAAAGATTACTTAACATATGGAGGTGTATATGGCATAAAATGACTTTCCTTCGAGAGTATGTTTTCTTTCTATTTTTTATACTATGTTTACTATGAGGATGTTTCTTTTTCAATATGTCAATATGGGATATGATCATTTAAATTCATGACGAAAAAACAAGCTTTAATACCGATTTAAATAAGCCATGTAATAACCAGATGTTTTATTCAAATTAAGAATCATTTTTTTCTTTGATATTAAGTTAATTCAGTACGTTATCGAAGTAAAAATGAACTTAATAAGATTAAGGGCAGTCTAAAAATTTTCATACACCACAATGTTTTATTTTGCATGCTCAAACTCGAACATAGGTTAAAAGAACAAAATTACGTAAATATTTAGAAATATAAGTAAAACTATGGGCCGGTTATGCCTGAATTTAGATTATTTAATGCCGATGAACTAAAGGAGATGGTAGTATGCAAGTGGAAATGTTGATTTTTTATTTGGCTATATGTTTTGTATATACTTACGGGAATTAAGATTATCATAAAATCAAATTTTATGCATGTAGGCTGAACTGCCTATTTCCTCATTTTTCCTTATATCTAAGTTGTCGAGCGAAAAGTGTTGCCAATTTAAATTTGATAAACTTTTGATATTTTTCATATCTTTTACCAATTTTTTCATGATATATATACTGTCTCTTTTACCAATTTCACCATTGCTTTTGATGTTTATATTTTTTCCAATTGACAGTTGAAAAAACATTATATTTCATTACAGTTTTATATATAATCAGTTGGTGCTCATTTTTTTCCCTTCTTAACTCAAACATATGTCTGTAGAAAAGGAAAGTCTTATGTTTAAATTTCAATATTGTTTTTCCCTTTTTTCCAGTATTCATTAGAGGATATAAACGTGAAAAATATTATTACGTTTTGACACCAATACATGGTTTTCTTATATAGAAACTCCTAAACTATAACAACATTATTTTTTTCCATGAATACATGAAGACTTGGATTTTATTATCTGTTTACACGTGTAATATATTACATAAACTGCAATTGAACTTTCCTTATGTATGGTTAAACAAAAACATAAACAAGTTTTATCTTTGTGGGACATAAATTTCTTTTATTGAATTTTAGCATGGTAATACTTAAAATTTTATTAAATGTACCGATCGATTTGAAACATGGAATTATTCATTCATAATCTTGGTAAATTAGTGAATGCTTTTTTTAAATTATTAATTAAATTTGGTGATATAATTCAATTATTTTCCAGTTTGAATGTGGTCAATTCAATTTGAGTGATTTCCTTTTTGTTAGCTGCAATATATTGTTGATGTTGAACAGAGGTAGTATTGCTTTGCAAATGATATTGTGCCGTTAGAATACATGACGCTATATGTATGTTCCAGTGTTAAGTAGTTAGTTGGTCACCACGTCTTCGTTGTATTCCAATATCAATAATAAAAGATTGTTCTTACGTTTACGAGCTTAACAAGTATTTGATAACCATAAATTTGGAGATGATGTAGAGTTAGGTTGGTAACTGCATCCATCGTAGATCAAAACTTAATGAATGGAATATATAAAGCAAGACCTAGATTTTCAGTAAATATATTATTAAATGCCATAAAACCCAATTCAGCAACTTTTACTTCTTATATCAAGCTCAAATTGTTTTTTTCCTTCGAAACTTTATTGCTTCCTGAATTTTTTTTTCTATGGAATAAATACACACACATAAAGCTCTAATTAGGAAAGTCCACTTTGAGCTATAGATACATACATGTGTTCTCTAATGCCATAAAATGATTGTTTGGCAAGTTTCAATCTCTTAAGAATTGAAGCAAATAAGTAATGGAATATGTTGATCATTTTGAAAAGGTGATTTCCTAACAACATGTATAAGTACGTAAGAACTATAGAATTTTGTGTTTGAGTTTTTCATCCCTGTTTTATAATTTAGGTAAACTTTTTGAGTAAAGGGGGATATGATAGAATAAAAAAGATTATTTTTCTCTAAACGAGCTATGTTTTATTGCATCATTTGTTAACTTAAGATAACGATTTTAAAGTAAATGATTTTGTCAATATGAAATCTATTCATCACACTTTGTTAATGTCCCTAATAATGAGTTAATTAGAACTGTTTTTTTTAACAGAAAATTATAAACAGTAAATAATTTTAATGTGTTCAGTACTAAAAGTTAATAGATTTTCGATAAGCTAACTTACATATGAGATTAACTTATACATAAGAAAAGAAATACCGTTAAAGATATGAAGCAACAACATAATTTTTTTCTTTCAACAAATTTTGCATGACATATTAATTATAGATTAAAAAGTTGCTTGCAAGTATGGAGCAAATTATAACAGAGGCATCATTGCCTAATGAGTTGATTGAGAATGATTTGTTCATCTCCACAAGTCTTAGGATGGATCTCATTACTGGCAAGCTATTTTACTCATAACTTTATTAGCACAAAACTTTATAAATCTATTTTGAGACTATTTGTATGATTTAGCTTACCAATCTTACCCATGAATGCTATTTTCCGAGTTCCAACTATTGCTGCATTAAGTAACCGCAAGTCAATATTAACAATACATAACTAATGTTTCACTATATTACTAATACAAGCTTGATCTATATTCAGACATGTTGTGAAAATTATCTTGATTTGAAATATCATAATGATTTATTTTCTAAGCTCATCCAATCTAATTTTTTTGGAATGAATCCTCTACTAGATTTAATGTGCACGTATGCATGACTCAGCATGTTTAATTTTTGTTTCTTCCAATATTCTTCAATTATACATAATAATTCAAAACATAAATTAAATATCCAAGTTCACCTTTTTTCAATACAATAATTTCAAAACTGAAGTATCACTTCTATAATACAGTTTTGATGTATGCATGAACAATTATATGTATAGTTTATATAGAAGATCACATTTGCCGAAACATTTTATACTAACTGTATTTGTGAGTATTACAGGTATAGTTACATGAACATATATGTATATGTCTGAATGTTTTGTTTCGCACCTAAAATAAAATCATGGACTATTTTTTTGGATTTAGGAATGCATCGTAACTAGCACGTGCATCATAACTGCCACATACATTAAATGATGCATGACCTAAAAGACCAGAACAATACATGAATGAAAATAAAAGATGCAAGAATAATTGGTATTTTTCTAATATCATCAATTGGATTATTAATTAAAGAAAATGTAATTTTTGATAGTAATAAGTCAAATGTTTCTGCTATGATCCAGCATGCAGAGCATTGTAAGAAAGAAAGAATTAAATAATTACATAACAGACGTTTTATCACTTTTATGACATCCAAGCAGCCATGATTTTAATTTTTACTATTGTTTCTTCTTCACTAACAACTAAAAAGACATAAGAGCCTGAGATGAAAATAAAAATGGTTAGGGATGACATATTACTTCTTACTGCATAATCATACATAAATTGCCGACTTGACTTGCAATTGTAATGAAATCAATAATCATAAACTAAAATTGTACAGCTCAAGTTCGAGATAACAAAAGGCAATTTCATCCATCAAATTAGCCCAAAATAGTGGTATGTTGAATAACAATGAATGGTGCAATTCAGGAAAGATCTACTTGCATGTCTTCTGCAACAATTGAAATTATTTCATCTACCCTACAAACGATAGTAAATGATATCAATCATTTTTAGCAAATGATTTTTTTATTTCATGAAATTTGTTGAGAAGAATTTCACTATATTTGTCCCAAAAAATACATAAGAGATAACCAGACCAAAACAACAGTTGGAAATTTGACCAAACCGCACAAGCTATATTTCAATTTTTAAACATGCATCATGTTCAATACTATTTTCCAACCGATTAAACTTCTTGACGAATTAAGTATACATGGCGAAGCAACAAGTACTGACATGGGTTTAATTGTTGATGGAGAGGGCTGTGGCATTGGGTATACATAGATGATAAAGAAAGAATGCAGTGATGGTTTGGTTATGATTAATGATACAATGATACAAAATTGGGTGCGTGAAAGTGTACAGAGGAAAGAGGATTCAGTAAAGATAGTTGTTGATCATATAACAGGGCAGTTTGTGTTAATTTCGAAAATTAGTGAGATGTTGTTGCAAAAATTTATTTTTCCACCTTATACAGGTTACAATCTGATATGTGTTGGAGAAGTTAAAGTGCTTGATTTTAGTAAGTCATTGATTCAAAGCTTGATAGAGGATACAGATAAATTGGAAAAAATATGCATTTATGCAGGGTGGTAATATCAAAGCTGATTTGTTGGTGCGTGCAGAAATATGCACATGAGTTGTTGATTATTTGCATGAAACAATTTGTTCAAATGATGCTATGTTTATAGTTGATTGTGTTGGCCTTTGGAAAGTATTGAGGGCATTTATTACTATGATGATAATGTAGAAGACTCTATATGCAATGATGTCAAGTTGGATGTGTCGTTTCAAGATTTAATTTGTTGCATTGGGGTGGGAATTTGTGAACTTTGTGAACTTTATGGATGTTACTCAGATTTAAATAATTTAGTCTTCAATTACAGGTTAACTTCTATTCTGGCTAGGTTTACTGATCATTTTGAGACCTTGGTAAGAAACCAACAACCTATGCATCATTAATGCCTCAAGTATCAAGATACAGCTATGCCCTCCTGCAGTTTAGTACTGCCAATTTTAATGTATCAAATCCGCTGAATGGATGGATAAGTAGGTGCTATGACTTTGAAACTAAATTGTTATGGTTGTAACATTTTATTCATGAAACATAAGACATAGGCTATAACTAAAGTTTCTTACTAGGCGTTCCTACAATGAAATAATAATATTCCTAACTTTTAACATATTATATTTTTGAAGTAGTAATGCAATAACAATATCCTTTGCTGTGGTTTGAGTGGAACAATTTCTTATACTTGTGTCAAATTTAGGTTTCGTTTTCTTGGTGGATGCCAGTATTCTTAACCTTTGAAGTATTCTATTTTTTTCAGAATGGTGAAACTGATTTATTGTTCGATATGATGCATTGAGCACATGTTTGTCTGTTTCTTTTCTTAACCTTTTTTTAGGAGTAAAAATTGCATTCAACTGGTCAACAAAAATTGTCGGTCACTGTATCAAAGGAAATAGTTGTGTATTCTCTTCCATGATACATTCATCACACATAAAAACTTTAAGGTGGTATAAATTTTAGAATTTATATTGCATTGTACTTGCTAGGTAACATGTTTATGGTAACATGCTATAGTAAATTTTAAACATATGTGTGTGTGAACTAATTTATGCTAATAACATATTTACTATTTAATCACATACTTACTGTTTATTAAGGCTTGAAATAATCTTTTTACCAGTTAGTTTTCTTCTAAATTTTTTGTTGTTTATGCGTAGAATAATTCAAATCAAATATTTGATCAAAATTGAATGTGGTGGCTGACTAATAATATATATGGTTTTTACAGTTATATTTAAAGAAATAATGAAACATCTAAGTCAAATTCGATTCAACACTGAAAATTATAATCTAATCCAAATAGAGAACAAATATAGTTAAAATTAACTCTAATAGAATGAGTTTCCATTCCAATGCAGAAGGCCATATATATTATAATGATCCAAATAAAACTAGCATATTTTTATTAGTAGTTGGCTTGAAAGCACACTTTTTTTTCCGATCGTGAACTTCCCAAAATAACCCTATGTATAACTTTTTAAATATTTAATTATTATTTTATACGATCGATCCAATAAATTAGGAGATAAAATCTTCCTACAACTACTTTAGACATATTCAAACCTAGATGTTGATTCCAATTATCCATAGAATAGAATTATTCAAATGTAATTATTATTAGACTTCAGAGAGCGAATCAAATATATATGGCTGCATTAAAATATGTAATGCAAAAAGTTTCTAAATAAATCAACAAATCTATATATCTTTATTAATCGTTAATAATAGTTATGGCTTTTGACTCACACTTTTTTAATATCAATGTGAACTATCAAAAATGCCGGTCTATATATTATCAAATTTTAATCACTTAAAAATAGGATATAATATTAAACCTCTTTTTACAAATTCAAATCCCCTAAAAAAAGGATCTAACAATTAAACATGCTTTACAAATTCAAAACGCTTCTAAAAATAGGATCTAAAATTAAACTTGCTTTACAAATTCAAAATACTTCTTTACAAATATACAAATTTTAATATCACTTGAAAGTAAAGAATTAACTTTTAAATAATCAAACATATACAACTAATAAGAAAAACAATTCACGCGCGTGCCGTAACACTTTAGTTTTAGTGAGATGAAGCTGAATAATGTCTTTGCATTCTATGTTAAAATCCAGTATTTGTATTTAAATGGTTTGGGATGTTTTATTGGTTGAATTAACCGTAAATAGATTGATGGGGTTGTGATCATTAGTTTCTAAGAGGAGGTATATTGCTTAAGCTAGAAATAAATTTTGTAACCACCAATATGTTGTAAAAACTATTTTAATTTTAGTGGCTTTGTTTTAGACTACGCCTAAACTCCATGAATGTTTTATACTACGGATATTGAATTCAACGGGACCCGTGTTAAAATTGATTTTATTCTGTTCTAGAACATTTGAAGGATGCATAGTATTACCCTTTAGTTTTTTGTTACTTTTCAAATACTATTTAAACCCTTTAATAAGCACTAAGGGATATTAAAGGTGTTAATGTTGTAAATGCAGGCCCACTTGTGTGTATTGACCTAGATTTTTCGTTGTTTAATTTCAAATATTAAAATGATTTTAAATATTGAATTTGAATTATAGATTGATTTCGAATGTGAAAATTTGGATTTATTTATAAAAAAATTCAGAATTTAAATACAGCAATTTATTACATAATTTAGTTATTGACTTTAATAATTGAATATTGGTTAAATATTGTATCTTGAATTTCAAGCTCGATAAAAGTAATTTAAAGGCTTCTGAAATTTATATTGATAATAATGAAGATAATACGAGTTTTAAAATTGAATGTAAAAGTGATCTGTTCAATTTTCAAAATAGTTTGTTAAAATTGACATTTAAAAATGGCTATCCTGGGCACGGTCTCGGATTTCGACGAAACTAGTTTCATTGGATCCGAAATAGTATTTTGTTATCGGATTTCAAGTTTCGTAGTGTTTGAATTAACTGTTTGTTCGTACGATTTGAAAACGCCTAGAAATAATTAAATCAAATTAAATTTAATATAATAATTGGATCCAAAAAGCAATGTAACGACCCAGAATTTTGGGTCGCCAGATTTGAACATTTAATTCATTTTAAATGTTTAATATAGATTATAATTTGAATTTTTAAATAAATGACTTTGGTTAAGATAATAAAATTGGTCAAATTTCAAATACGAGGATTTAATTGGAATTTGAATAATAATAATTTAATGTTCGAAATTGAGATAAAAGGTAATTCAGGATGTAAATAGTGATAAAAATGGTTTTAAAAGTTTATCTTGAGTTATTTGAGTGTAAATAGCGGGGTGGAAATTTTAGAAGAATTTTATAGTCGATAAATTAATATTTGGGATTTTATATTAATTTAAAAATAAATTTAATATTATTAAAAATACCAATAATCAGATTTTGGTCCGGAATGAGCCAAAATGATTTTTAATGTGCTTATAAATTTTATATGAATTATTGTTAATTTAATAAAATTTGAAAAGTGGAAATTTTGAGTGATTTCGATAATTTCGAAAATCGCTTAATTTAATAGACGAGTTAAAATAGCCTTCCGGGGCACAGTCTCGGAATTCGACGAAACTAGTTCCATTGGATCCGTAATAGTTAGTTATTATCGGATTTCAATTTTCGTAGCAATCGGAGTTGTCGTTTGACCCCGGCAGCTCGAAACGCATTGAAATCGTTTTAATCGATTTAATTTAAAATTGAACGTTTAATTCCGTAACTCGCACATACGATCGAATTAGCTTACGAAACCTGTTCCATTGTGTTCGGAACGTGGAAAAACCCTAGAATTGCCTGTCGGAATGTGAGAATTGGGGATAGTTTGCATATGTGGATAAATTGAGTTAATTGTTGATTAAATATTATTAAATAACATATATAGATTATCTTATTATCACTAAACCCTAGTTCAAGCTTGTAACCGCCGTTACTTGTATTTTCAATGGCCGGTAACGATTTTCCTTCTTCCTCCAAGATCTCCTAATCCATTCATTAATTCGCGAATCTCCTAACATAAAAGTTGTAGAGAGTGAGGAGATCGTGAGATCCAACGGTAGATTGTATGTATTGTCGTCGTTTGGAGGGGTGACGGGGCTGCGATGTGTGTGCGTTCGAGCGTACTTCTCGCGTACAGAGGGAGGCCGAGTTTGGCGAGATTCTGGGGGAAGGTAGAGGCTGCGACGAGCTTTCACGAGATGGTGTTTGATCGTTATCGAACTCGACGAAGGGAAGGCCGTTCGAAACCCTAGTTTTGAATGGGTGCGGTTTCTTTAACTGGGCGTACGCGATGTAGGAGGGGAAGAGGGGTAGCGGCCTGGATTGTGAGATTGATTTGAACGGTCTTGATTTACTTTGGTAATTAAAAAGGGTAATTTAGTTTAAAATCCTATTCGTAAGCTTTAAAACTTAATATATCTTGCGTATGTTACCAGATTTCGATAATTTTGGTAGCGCCGGAATCGCAGAAGCGCGTATTACGCAGCGGCGCAGATCCGGAGTCATTCCGGGCAAGTAGAAATTTGGGTTAAATCGGACACCGTCCGGTTTAATTTGAATTTCGAACGCTCGCCGAAACTCAAGGTGAGTTATTCTCACTCACATCTGGATACTAGTAAAGTTAGACAGTTAATATTGATTGATGTTTGGATGTTTAGCTGTTTATGTTGATTATTATCAAATTGAATTTGATATATATAGTTGTGCTAATAATTGTGGATGCAGGGAAAACAGGTTGGAGGGATCCAACTGGATTCCTCACAGTGTAGTAATATTTTTATAATTGATGATGATGCCTGTATATATATTGTGATTTGATAAATGTGGAATTAAATTGTTCTGTGATATTGTGGTATAAATTACGAATCCAGAATGTTAATTATAAAGAAATTTGGAGTTTAATTATAAAGAAATTTAAATTGGGTTTCAAAAGAAATTAAGAAATTAATAAATAAGGAATTTAAGGGAATACAAACTTTGAAATCTGTTTGGATAGAAAACTGAAATAAAACTGTATTTGGAATGTTGTTGAATAAATTATAAATCCAAATCTAATTCAAATGGATAAATTGAATTTTAGAGAAATAAGAGATATTGTTAAATAATGAATATAAAGAATTAAAATTTGAAATCTATTTAGAATGGAATTGAAAAATCGTAAAATCTAGAATGGTCTGATAAATGGGAAAATAAATTTATATTATTAAACCATAAAACTAAATTGAAATAAATTGACAGAAATCGTGAGAAGGATTTCTGTGATATTTAAGTGGAAATGAGATTTCCTGGGGAAAACCCAAGTTCGAGTTTTAAACTGATTTTATGAAAAGGGAGTTTTAAAAATTTAAACTTGTTTAAAAAGAGTGTTTTGGA
This sequence comes from Allium cepa, assembly GCA_030765085.1. Classification (NCBI taxonomy): domain Eukaryota; kingdom Viridiplantae; phylum Streptophyta; class Magnoliopsida; order Asparagales; family Amaryllidaceae; genus Allium; species Allium cepa. Next base: position 329,235,373 of record CM060940.1, read on the forward strand.
AATTATTATTTTAAAATAATTATTTTTACAAATGGATTTATTTAAAGGCTAGTTTTTGAATAAAGTTGTTTGAAATTATTAAATTCCTTTAAACTCTATTTTTAAATCATAGTATAACTAAAAACCCATACTTTAAATCAAGTTATATCCTATAAAATAGTTTTGTTTTAAATATTTAAATTTATATTTTTAGTAAATAATTAGTAGTAAATTTACCTATTTTAAAGTATATTTTAGAATAAATGTTTTAATTATTTTAAATCTAAACTATTTTGAACTTGGATATTTCCAATGGGAATATATGGTAAATGATTTACCTTGTAAAGGAGGAATTTTGGGAAATGTTTTCAAATGAGATTTGAAAATTGGGTAACATATCTTTTAAAGATATTTGAGGCAAATAAATAAATTGGAATTATTTATTTGATGGATGCATATGGATGCTTATGAATATTAATTGATAGTTAAATCACCGACTATCAATATTGGACAATGCGTTGATCGTTTCGAAGAGACCGGGATCGAGATTTATTTCTCGAAAACCACTTCGATCCGATTTGTACGTTTCGTGCGAAAAACGTGTTCGGAGTCGAAGATGTAGCAGTGAAGTGCAAGGGCTAGTCGCTACTAATCCTGAGGATATTTCCAAAATGGATGTAGTAGGAATAGTGCCTTCGGTTCCGTTCGAACCCGGGACGGACTTGTATGGATGAATGCTTGCGAAACATCGTCAGGTGGACGATGGGCATTCTAAGTGAAAACGTTCAAAAAGGTAACGTTTAGCCTCAAGCCTCATCAAATGGGAATGACTGAAAATCAGGGAATATGTAGCAAGGTTAGGTGGGTCATGCCCAAGCAGGACAAGATATTTCCCCTGTCTAGATGTCCCTTATATCTTTCGGCTTAGTGGGTGGTTGGTCGCGCCAACCACGGGGTTTATCTTGTTCGGGACTGTTCAGTAAGGAATGGTTCCGGCCTTGTGTTGCAGGGGATGAAGGGAGTAGTCCTCGGTATGGTGATCTAGGCCCCGTACTGTGACAGGTGGTACCCTAGTGCCTAGTCATTGTTGGAAATCCATTTTCCCTACGAGCCTTGTACGAGTTTTGTTTGTATTACCCACTTCGGTGGCTAGTAGCTGGAATTTAATGAATGTAACAATTTCGGCTATTTTATAAGTATTTGTAAATAGACACTATTATAATATCAGAGGATTTTCTATAAAAAGTGTTTTAGCTATCGTAAGGTAAAAACTCGACATGTTTATTTGTGGCGTGGTCTTACGAGACGCTTTTGTTTTCAAAGGATTTTTGAAACTTTAATAATCAACTTGGATGCATTATTATCAGCTGGTATTCCAGACTGACTCGGGTGTTATTTTATTATAATGCTCGGGTCAGACCGAGTATTATTTGTTCAGGTTAGGTTGCTATGGAGCAGGAAAGGAGCTGAAGTCCGAGACGTATTATATGTACCTATATATTTCTCCGCTGCTGTGATTGTATGATATGTCTGATTGGTAATTTGATGTATGAGATACTCTGATTTGTGATGATGTGATATATGTAAAACAGTGATAGTTTTCATTTGTGTAAAGTTCTATATTCATTATTATATTTTATTCCGTTGCGACTGTGAGATTCTGATATTGTTTAGTTTCTTCTTCTCTATCTCTTCTTCTTTAACCCTAACGGTTCGTAATTCTGTGCCACTTGAGTTAATAGAGGTAGAATAGTGTTGATTCAAGGGGTACGGATTTGCGGGCTGTCACACTTGGTATCAGAGCTTAGGTTGGCGACAACCTAGGCTTTGGTGGGGTAATTACTCATCTAATAGAGTCGATAGTACTCTATAATGAGCTGAGAGTAATAATAGATATGAGAGCGTACTTGTTAGTGAATATAAAATTGATTTTGTACTGTGTTGACTTATCGGTTGAGTGTTTATGAATTCTGGTCGGTGCGGGAAGTACAACTGTATCGATAGGGATTTCTAAACTCTTGAACAAGATAAACCGACATAGAATTGTTTTTAAAGGTGGGTAAATGAAATAATTTTACCCAAAATCATATTTTGATATAAAAGAAATAATTTTCTGAAATTATTATATATATTTGATTGTTTGGTTGTTAATATCTTAATCAAATAAGAATCCAACATTTAATCTTAAACTTGAAATGGTTACAACCAAATAAATCCCGTGAGTATAAATTTTGTAAAGAAAATAACTAAATTTAAAACTAAACCAGAATTTATATTCCGGAAGTTTGGAAAAGATTTTAAATGTAATGAAATCAATGGTTTGGGAAATTTAAAATCCTGGGAAGGTTTGAAATGTTTTCCAATGTATTGAAGGTAGTGATGAAAAATTGTTTTGGGAAATATTTTTGAATGGAAACTGTTTTGAAATGAATTTGGGAAAGTAAGAAGCATTGAACTCACTTCAGTCGCTGGGAAATAATCCTGATGATGCTGGCCACATCATTAGAATTCATTTTCGAGTTTCTAAAGTGATGGATTGCTTCCCTAGTATTGTTTGGATTTTGGGTATGCTAGTTGTTTTGGACATTTCAAAATGGGAGATTTGTTTTGAGATATAAACAAATTGTTTTGGAGGAATCTGGAGATTTAATTAAATATACCTAAAGGGTAGGTGTTGATTATTATTTCAGAATGGTTTTGAAATAAAACCGGGAAATTTAACTCTGGGAAATTATATAAATGATGTGTAGAGTTAAAATACATCAACTATTGAATTTGTTAAGTGAAGCTGATGCTAATGAGAAGGAAGAAATGAAAATTTTAATCTTGGAATTAAAAATTAAATTTAACTTGAGTAATTGAAAGTGAATAAAATATGTTGAAAAAAATAGAAAATTTGAATTTAACTTGGATAAGATAAATAAATTGAACTTAAAATAAAAATGATTTGAATCAAATTAAAATGTAAGATGACCTTGGAATTATGGGTCATTGTGAAATGAATTGAACTCTTGAGCTATCAGGTGTATGCTTGTAGTTGAAACTATGGATTTGGAATTAGCAAAGAATTAAGGTGTAAGAAGGTTGGTAACCTTAAGAATTCAGTGATATATATATAATTTGAAATTGTGATTATAGGATGTAAATGGATTAAAATGAGCTATGTAAGCTTTTAAAATAAATAAGTTGGAGAACTTATAAATTGAAAGTGAGATTATAATCACAAATGGGAAATAGTTGAATAGTATGGTGAATTTGAGACTTAATCTCAAATGAAATATGAATTGAGATAATGTATAGTGGGATATAAAGAAGTGAATGAACTTCACTTAGTAAACAAGTTTTGAACTTGTATCTGGAGAATTAAAATTTTGAACTTGAAATTGAAGTAAATCTAGATGAAATGGGAAATTAAAATTGAGAAATTGGAATTTAATAAAATCTAAAAGAATTAGCATTAAAGTAAATGGATATAAAGGTGAAATATAAATTGTTTATAATTGCATAAGGAAATCCACATACTTAAGTTATTAAGTGTTATAATTTAAATTTGTGAATGTAAAATGGAAATGAACTTAGATAAGAAATCTAAACTCTTAAATGAAAGTGAAATTGTAATCTATAAATGGAGAGAGTTGAATGGTGTGGCAAATTTAAAATTTGACCATAAATGAAATGTAAAGTGTAATAAAGCAAGTAAGAATTGAAGGTGGATGTACATAAGTTAGCAAATAAGTTTTGGACTTATGTATGGGACAATGAGAAATCTGTCTCGATAATAAAATTGAAATTTAATTTCAATTGTGTAATAAATAATGTTGAAAGAAATTTAGATTCTATTAAAGAAGTATAAGGAAATAAATATTGGAAGGGTGAATGAATAATGGAATTAGCTATATTAATGATGATTTGAATTGTGAATAAAATTCAAATGTGTGAAATAATTTAAATGGACTCTTTGTTAATAAAATAAATTTGTAAATGGATTGGATAACTAAACAAAGAGCATTAAATTTGTATATGAATTGAAATTTGATTTGAATGAGAATCAAATGGAGATAAAATTTATTTGATAAAAAGATAATGGAAATATTGGGAAAGAATTTAAGCAAATTGAAGGTAAAACAAATAATGGTGAATGGGTTTTAAATTAATAACTTCTCCACTGTTTATTTAAAAATTTAATTGTAAGTGGAAAGATATCAAAATAAACTTGGATTGGTTAATGGAATAAGATGTAAGAAAATATGATTTAACAATTGCATTGGAAAGAGGAAATGTTTGGTTTGTGAACCTTGTGATGGAGTAAAACTAATATGAATTTAAGTTGGAATTAATTTCAATGGTTATAAGCTTAAGTGGCTATTGTTTTGCTTGGGTGACATAAAAATTTCTTGTATTCAGAATTGAGTTGTTTAAATAGCAACTGAGTTGATTTTTGAATAAATTGATATGGATTGAAATCTATTTCAAAGAGTTTGAAAATGAACGCAAGTGAATTTGTTTTAAGTAGCAAATGGAATTGATTTTGAATCAAATTGGCATGAATTAACATTTTAATAAGCAATATTTGCATATGAATGGAAATGAATCATAAAGGAAATGTGAGTGTTTCAAATTGGAAATAAGGATTTGATTGTAAATCAAATTAAATAGTGTTGCATATAAATGAATTAAAGCACATATTCATAATATTGAAGTGAATATGAATGAGTTGTCTTATTGTATTCAAAATTTAATTGGTTTTGAATTGATGTGAAGGGATTGGAAATTTCTCAAGTGACTTTACATATGAATGAAAATGGATTACCATAGTAATGCAAATGCTCCAAAATTCGAAATAAGAATTTGGTGTGAATCAACTTGATATTGAAATGATATAGAAAGATGTTAGTGAAGCAAATAAAGTATGGTAACATTGTTAAACTAAGAAATTTGGGTTTGTAGTGAGAGTTTAAACAATGTTGAAATTGTAAAATTGTTTATAAAGGTGGATAGCATGCATAATTATGGAAGTTGCTTGGTTTTGGTTATGAAATGATATAAATTGAAAAAGCAGAATCTATATGTAAATCATTTGTGTTAACTTGGAGTTAGCATTGGAAAATGAACTTTGTGCATGTTATAAAACACAGTTTACTTATGAAATTATACAAAGTGTTGTTTGGAATGAAAATGGATATGTTGGTTTATATTTTATTGGTAATGTTGTTAAAAATGCTCATATCTTTAGAAACTGATATGTTTGTTGAGTATAGCACAGGCGCGGGAGGCGTTCGAGAGAGTTGGAGCGCATATATGCGATATATTAGCCGCTTGCTTTTAAAAATTTGCTAAAAGGTACGCCTACGCAAATATAATTGGGAAATGATATATATATTGTGTTATATTTTGGTTTCCGGCCGTGTGGGCCGATGTATATATATTTGTGTATCCTGCGATGTCGCAGAAGCTCCTCCGTACAGGGGAGACTCTGCCAAAATTTTCCGTAAATTTTGGGAGTTAGAAAATTTTTGGGGTTTTGGGAAAAGTTAAATAACTTGGGAAGTTATAAGTAAAAATTTAAGCTTTAGAGTTAATAAAGCAAATAGGTTTGGGAATCGAACAAAAAGATTTTGTGAAGTGTATATAAGCTTTTAACTAAGCAAATAGGGTAAGTAAATGGGTTTGAAAGTATGTTCTACCTTATACAAATTTCGGGGACGAAATTTTTATAAGGGGGGAGGAATGTAACGACCCAGAATTTTGGGTCGCCAGATTTGAACATTTAATTCATTTTAAATGTTTAATATAGATTATAATTTGAATTTTTAAATAAATGACTTTGGTTAAGATAATAAAATTGGTCAAATTTCAAATACGAGGATTTAATTGGAATTTGAATAATAATAATTTAATGTTCGAAATTGAGATAAAAGGTAATTCAGGATGTAAATAGTGATAAAAATGGTTTTAAAAGTTTATCTTGAGTTATTTGAGTGTAAATAGCGGGGTGGAAATTTTAGAAGAATTTTATAGTCGATAAATTAATATTTGGGATTTTATATTAATTTAAAAATAAATTTAATATTATTAAAAATACCAATAATCAGATTTTGGTCCGGAATGAGCCAAAATGATTTTTAATGTGCTTATAAATTTTATATGAATTATTGTTAATTTAATAAAATTTGAAAAGTGGAAATTTTGAGTGATTTCGATAATTTCGAAAATCGCTTAATTTAATAGACGAGTTAAAATAGCCTTCCGGGGCACAGTCTCGGAATTCGACGAAACTAGTTCCATTGGATCCGTAATAGTTAGTTATTATCGGATTTCAATTTTCGTAGCAATCAGAGTTGTCGTTTGACCCCGGCAGCTCGAAACGCATTGAAATCGTTTTAATCGATTTAATTTAAAATTGAACGTTTAATTCCGTAACTCGCACATACGATCGAATTAGCTTACGAAACCTGTTCCATTGTGTTCGGAACGTGGAAAAACCCTAGAATTGCCTGTCGGAATGTGAGAATTGGGGATAGTTTGCATATGTGGATAAATTGAGTTAATTGTTGATTAAATATTATTAAATAACATATATAGATTATCTTATTATCACTAAACCCTAGTTCAAGCTTGTAACCGCCGTTACTTGTATTTTCAATGGCCGGTAACGATTTTCCTTCTTCCTCCAAGATCTCCTAATCCATTCATTAATTCGCGAATCTCCTAACATAAAAGTTGTAGAGAGTGAGGAGATCGTGAGATCCAACGGTAGATTGTATGTATTGTCGTCGTTTGGAGGGGTGACGGGGCTGCGATGTGTGTGCGTTCGAGCGTACTTCTCGCGTACAGAGGGAGGCCGAGTTTGGCGAGATTCTGGGGGAAGGTAGAGGCTGCGACGAGCTTTCACGAGATGGTGTTTGATCGTTATCGAACTCGACGAAGGGAAGGCCGTTCGAAACCCTAGTTTTGAATGGGTGCGGTTTCTTTAACTGGGCGTACGCGATGTAGGAGGGGAAGAGGGGTAGCGGCCTGGATTGTGAGATTGATTTGAACGGTCTTGATTTACTTTGGTAATTAAAAAGGGTAATTTAGTTTAAAATCCTATTCGTAAGCTTTAAAACTTAATATATCTTGCGTATGTTACCAGATTTAGATAATTTTGGTAGCGCCGGAATCGCAGAAGCGCGTATTACGCAGTGGCGCAGATCCGGAGTCATTCCGGGCAAGTAGAAATTTGGGTTAAATCGGACACCGTCCGGTTTAATTTGAATTTCGAACGCTCGCCGAAACTCAAGGTGAGTTATTCTCACTCACATCTGGATACTAGTAAAGTTAGACAGTTAATATTGATTGATGTTTGGATGTTTAGCTGTTTATGTTGATTATTATCAAATTGAATTTGATATATATAGTTGTGCTAATAATTGTGGATGCAGGGAAAACAGGTTGGAGGGATCCAACTGGATTCCTCACAGTGTAGTAATATTTTTATAATTGATGATGATGCCTGTATATATATTGTGATTTGATAAATGTGGAATTAAATTGTTCTGTGATATTGTGGTATAAATTACAAATCCAGAATGTTAATTATAAAGAAATTTGGAGTTTAATTATAAAGAAATTTAAATTGGGTTTCAAAAGAAATTAAGAAATTAATAAATAAGGAATTTAAGGGAATACAAACTTTGAAATCTGTTTGGATAGAAAACTGAAATAAAACTGTATTTGGAATGTTGTTGAATAAATTATAAATCCAAATCTAATTCAAATGGATAAATTGAATTTTAGAGAAATAAGAGATATTGTTAAATAATGAATATAAAGAATTAAAATTTGAAATCTATTTAGAATGGAATTGAAAAATCGTAAAATCTAGAATGGTCTGATAAATGGGAAAATAAATTTATATTATTAAACCATAAAACTAAATTGAAATAAATTGACAGAAATCGTGAGAAGGATTTCTGTGATATTTAAGTGGAAATGAGATTTCCTGGGGAAAACCCAAGTTCGAGTTTTAAACTGATTTTATGAAAAGGGAGTTTTAAAAATTTAAACTTGTTTAAAAAGAGTGTTTTGGAAATTATTATTTTAAAATAATTATTTTTACAAATGGATTTATTTAAAGGCTAGTTTTTGAATAAAGTTGTTTGAAATTATTAAATTCCTTTAAACTCTATTTTTAAATCATAGTATAACTAAAAACCCATACTTTAAATCAAGTTATATCCTATAAAATAGTTTTGTTTTAAATATTTAAATTTATATTTTTAGTAAATAATTAGTAGTAAATTTACCTATTTTAAAGTATATTTTAGAATAAATGTTTTAATTATTTTAAATCTAAACTATTTTGAACTTGGATATTTCCAATGGGAATATATGGTAAATGATTTACCTTGTAAAGGAGGAATTTTGGGAAATGTTTTCAACTGAGATTTGAAAATTGGGTAACATATCTTTTAAAGATATTTGAGGCAAATAAATAAATTGGAATTATTTATTTGATGGATGCATATGGATGCTTATGAATATTAATTGATAGTTAAATCACCGACTATCAATATTGGACAATGCGTTGATCGTTTCGAAGAGACCGGGATCGAGATTTATTTCTCGAAAACCACTTCGATCCGATTTGTACGTTTCGTGCGAAAAACGTGTTCGGAGTCGAAGATGTAGCAGTGAAGTGCAAGGGCTAGTCGCTACTAATCCTGAGGATATTTCCAAAATGGATGTAGTAGGAATAGTGCCTTCGGTTCCGTTCGAACCCGAGACGGACTTGTATGGATGAATGCTTGCGAAACATCGTCAGGTGGACGATGGGCATTCTAAGTGAAAACGTTCAAAAAGGTAACGTTTAGCCTCAAGCCTCATCAAATGGGAATGACTGAAAATCAGGGGATATGCAGCAAGGTTAGGTGGGTCATGCCCAAGCAGGACAAGATATTTCCCCTGTCTAGATGTCCCTTATATCTTTCGGCTTAGTGGGTGGTTGGTCGCGCCAACCACGGGGTTTATCTTGTTCGGGACTGTTCAGTAAGGAATGGTTCCGGCCTTGTGTTGCAGGGGATGAAGGGAGTAGTCCTCGGTACGGTGATCTAGGCCCCGTACTGTGACAGGTGGTACCCCAGTGCCTAGTCATTGTTGGAAATCCATTTTCCCTACGAGCCTTGTACGAGTTTTGTTTGTATTACCCACTTCGGTGGCTAGTAGCTGGAATTTAATGAATGTAACAATTTCGGCTATTTTATAAGTATTTGTAAATAGACACTATTATAATATCAGAGGATTTTCTATAAAAAGTGTTTTAGCTATCGTAAGGTAAAAACCCGACATGTTTATTTGTGGCGTGGTCTTACGAGACGCTTTTGTTTTCAAAGGATTTTTGAAACTTTAATAATCAACTTGGATGCATTATTATCAGCTGGTATTCCAGACTGACTCGGGTGTTATTTTATTATAATGCTCGGGTCAGACCGAGTATTATTTGTTCAGGTTAGGTTGCTATGGAGCAGGAAAGGAGCTGAAGTCCGAGACGTATTATATGTACCTATATATTTCTCCGCTGCTGTGATTGTATGATATGTCTGATTGGTAATTTGATGTATGAGATACTCTGATTTGTGATGATGTGATATATGTAAAACAGTGATAGTTTTCATTTGTGTAAAGTTCTATATTCATTATTATATTTTATTCCGTTGCGACTGTGAGATTCTGATATTGTTTAGTTTCTTCTTCTCTATCTCTTCTTCTTTAACCCTAACGGTTCGTAATTCTGTGCCACTTGAGTTAATAGAGGTAGAATAGTGTTGATTCAAGGGGTACGGATTTGCGGGCTGTCACAAGCTATCTTCTCCATACGATCAAATTTAGACTCGAAACCTTTTCCATTGTGTTCGGAATAGGGGTATAACTTTGTAAACGCCTAGCAGCACGCCTCAATAGGAGGTTAAGATTTTAAGCTACGAAATCGACGATATGACAATTAATATTTCGTCAATTCAAAAATGTTTCCATCAGAACTTTTTCCACCTTCCCTCAAATCACTATTCACCCATTCAAACACGCAAGCCTAACATCTTCTTTTCTAAAAACCCATGCAATCCCAGCAAAGACAGAAAACGAAAGAAGGAGAAAAAATAAAATAAAAGGGAAAGTATGGCCGAGCTTAGAAATCTCGTTCGACATTCATAAAATTTTCAAGCCTATCATCCCTTTATTTCGAGTTTGAACTAAATCAAATCTCGTATTTCCTCTTCTCTTCCTATTTGAACACATCGTGGCAGAAAACTATAGGGGAAGGGAGGCTGATTCTCGAATTGGAAAGCTCGAACTCAAGCCTGGAGTCACCGCGATAAAGCGGCCGTGATAGGAGGAGTCTGTTACTATGTTGTTGAGTGGCGTGCGATGGTCGACGGAGCTTCACGATGTAGGGGTTGGCTGCGCATACATGTACGCGATGGGGGATTAGGGACTGAGTTTGTCGAAGTTACGGAGGGCTGCATCGCCTGAAAGGAATGGTGGAAGCCGGGGGGGAGGGGTGTGTAGGGGCGTGTGTTTCTCGGGTTGCCGTGCAAGGAGATAGAAGGGGAATTTTGGCGATGGTAGTCTAAGCTAGAGAGGAAGTGGCCGTGAGGTATATATACAGTTTTGTTTAAGTTCATTTAATATATATATATATATATATATATATATATATTAGGAAAAATATATACATATTTTAAAGTTACCGGTTAATTTTAAAATAGGTATTATGGTGATAAGGATATATAAATCATATTATAAATCGGTGTTTACAAATCCGTAAATTGTTTATGCGAGGTCAAAAATTGTGAAAATCAAGTTGAGATTGAAGTAGATTGAAAAAAAATAAAGGTAAGAATTTCTCACTCATTTGGACACCATATTTAAATTAAATGTTTTGAATTTAAATTATTGATTGCTGGATTGATTGATAAATTTACAATTATCTGTGGATGACCATATATATACTAGTATATATAGTATTTGAAGTGATATTCCCGCACATTATAGCGGATGAGACCCCATGCGCCCTGCATAATAGCAGATAACCCTATATACCGCGATATTCCCCTCGAAGTGGGAGTGGTATTTATTTTGTTTTGTATTATCATCTGTGGATGCAGGGAAACAGGTTGGAGGGATCCAACTGGATTCCTCAAATTTATTGTTTATTTTCCATATATAGTGATATATGATTTGTGTAGAATAATCTATTTTAGATTATTGTAGTGATTGGAATTATTGGATGCTATTGTAGCACTGGCCTGAATTTTGATAATTTAAATACTATAAATATATTTTTAAAATTTATGAAATTGTAGGAATTTGATAATATATATATATATATATATATTGGAATTGGAGATTTTTAAAATGAATTATATAAAAGAATTTATAAGTGATATTCTAGAAGTATAAAGAAGGAGTTAAAATCAATACTGAAAATAGATTGGAAGTATTAATGGAATTTATAAGAAATAAATTTATATAGTGGATTTTTGTAATTAAGATTTCTTTTTATAAAAAGGTAATACCCAAAGGGTTATAGAAATGATAAACAATGTTTATAATGAAAAAATTCGATGTTATATAACAAATGGGGAATATAAATTCATACGAGGAATTTATATTAGAATATCGAAACAGGGTTGAGAAAAATAGTAGATTCTACTTTTGGAATGGAAATGATTAGGAAAGCGAAGATAAATCGATATATTGTGAAAGCAAGAGGAAGTTATAAACTAAATTGGTTTTTGATACTTTTAAGAATTTTTTTTTTCAATTTTAAAAGTGAGTTTGTTTTTAAAGGAAAATTTTATTATTTTAAAACTATGGAATTTTAAACTAGTTGAGATTGAAATACTTGGTAAGTAGATTTTTAAATATGAAGTACTTATTTTAGTATATTCTAACTTTTAAAATCAGCTTTGGAAATTTATTTATTTAACTAAAGATGAGTTATTAATGTTATAAAAGCGTTTTCGATATTTTAAATAATTACTCGAGCATGTTTTAAAAATAAATTATTAATCTTTAAATATTATATATAGAGTTAAAGTAATCGAAAATTTTTAATTTATAAATTGTCTCGAGATTCTAAAGGGGCTTATAAAGGATATGATTTTGGGGAGACAAAATTTATTTGTGATTGTGGAGTTTTTTGGGGTAAGTTACAGAATAATTCTCTGAAACGTTAATATTGGATGGGGTTTTTAGAGTAAGACTTGTAATATTTTCCTAAGTATAGAAGATAGAAATACGGAAATATATCTAAGTGCTGAGATGTGGGAAGTGTCCTGTTATGGATTTAAGTATTTGAAAAATTGTTTTCAAATGTTGAAAGAAATTGATATTTCTTTAAAGATATTTTGAAAGTAAATATTTTGGGAAAAATTTATATTAAGGCCAGATGATTGCTTATGGATGTTTATTTGATAGTTAAATAATCGACTATCAATATTGGCAAATTTCGTCAATCGTTTCGAAAAAACCGGGATCAGATTTAATTATTTGAAAACCACTTCGATCCGGTTTGAACATTACGAAATTAATATCGTGAAGATGATGAAGACGATGATTCAGTTTGTCTATACCCAGGACAAATTGTATGGACGAATGCTTCCAGAACATCGTCAGTGGCGGACGATGAGCATTATAAGTAAAAAAATTCATGAATAAGGTAACGCTTAGCCTCGAGCCTCATCAACTAGCCTCGAACCTTTTAGTCGGTTGTGTGCTGCGGTTGCTGATCCCAACCGTGGGGTAATCTTATTCGGACTATCCAGGTTAGGGGTAGTCCAGTCTTGTGTAGCAGGGGATCCTGGCTGTAACGACCCGTATTTTTACGGATCGAAAGATCGTAGAACTGTCGACATTAAGTCGTTGATGTTGTTAAGTCGTTTAGAGTTTGAGTCGACGAAAGCTTAAGTCGTGTGGAAGTTAACTCGTGTGGTGTTTAAGTCGTAGGAAGCTTGGGTCATTTGGGAGTTAGGATGGGTGGAGCGACTTAAGGTGGTAGACGGGTTAACGAGTTACGGCTTATAGAAGTTTCGACCTATAGAAGTTAAGCCGTGTGTTGATTTAGGTCGTGGACGGGTTAAGGATTTAATAACCTATATATTTGAGCGGCTTAAGGTAGGTAGCGACTTATAGGAGTTATCGGTTTAAGGATGGTTGCCGAGTTAAGGGATTGACCGACTTAGTGGAGCTAACGACTTAGGAGTTAGCGAGTTATTGGGTTGGACCGACCTAAGGGACTAACGGCTTGAGGAGGGAGTTACGACCTAGTGGTTAGCGGCTTAGGGAGTTAAGGCTTAAGTCGTGAGCCGTTGAGTCGTGCCTGTGTTGAGTCGTGCCTGTGTTGAGTGGCACATAGGTTGAGTCGTGGACTTGTTAGGTCGTTGACTCGAGTCTGTAGGCCACATGGGTGTAAGGTCATTAAGTCGCGCGTATTTAGGTTGGTTGGGTCGGCTGTGTGGTTGGGTCGTTAGGTCGCAAGGAGGCCTATGTAGCTATGCCGCATGTTTTAGGTCGTTAGGTGGTTGGGTCGGCTATGTTGTTGAGTCGCATGAAGCATGAGTCGTTAGGCCGTGTTTAAGTTAGGTCGTAGGACCTGTTAGGTCGTAAGCCGTGGGGGTCTGTTGAGTCGTGGACGACTCATGGGGGCGGCGACTTAAGGGACGTTTCAGCCTATAAATATACGTCCATATCTTCACTTTTTGGCACCGGATTTTGAAGCGACGAAGTGCTGCCATTTTGAGAGCTCGACTACAACACTTCTTTACTTCTTTTCTCTACTCTAATCTAGTGCTTCCATCCATCCAAGATCGAAGATCAAGATCAAAGATTCAAGAGCCAAAGTTGAAGATCTTCTTCCAACAAAGAGAGGTTTCATCGATTGAAGCGAGATTTTGCCGGATCAAGCTTAGTTCTTTACTGTCCAGATCTGGAGTTGGTTGTTTTTGAGGTGTTTAGGTGTTTTGGTGAGAGGGGGTTATCTCTCACACGGACCCAAAGGAGTATATTGGATCGGTGGTTTGTTTATGTGTTAAAGAGAGTGATTTCGTGCATTTTTCTTAAGTCTGCATGTAGATCTATTGTTCATGATGATTTGACATCTATTCTACTACATGTTCACTTATGCAAGTTCAATCATCAAGTTGTAGAGATATTTTTCATAATTCATGCTTGTTAGAATGCATGTTAGATTTGGACTCTTTATTTACGAAATTGCCATTATTGTTGTAATTGTTTATTTAGATCTTGTTTGAATGATTGATTGCTTGGATTAATGTTTGATTTGATTGATTAGTTGATCGATAACTTGATTTGGGCAAGTTGGTCGAAGATGATTCAAAAGCTAAGTGGAAAGGCTCTTGAATAAGGAAAGCTGCTTGTGGCATATGAAGCGGATGTTGAAGCTCATATGGATAGGTTTGGTGATGATGTTGAGATGGGACTTTGCCATGATACGATGAGGCAAACCATGATGTTGAGATGAGACTTTGCTATGATGCGATGAAGCAAAGTATGATGTGAGAAAGCCTTGGTTTAATCCAGACGGGATCATCCCAAGCATGTTGATAACTCGGTGATACGGTCCGGGTTTGTGGATAATGGTTAGCTTGAGAGGCGCTTGAGCTAGTATGGTAATAGTCGTCGAGGAGAATGACTAGAAGGCTGAGATCTCATCGTTATTGAAGGTTCTAGCATGCTCAAAGCAAGAGTACGTTGGGACGGGCTGCGGCGACGTTCCAAGCACGGGCTGCGACGACGTGCTAGTACTCTGGGTAGTTGCGAAAATTCCTAGGCACGGGCTGCGACGACGTGCGGAGTTATGTCTAGAACCGGGGTTACCATTAGCCCTTGGCGGATGGATGAGATAATGTGACGGTCATTCAATGAACGATGAAATCAAGGCAACGATAACAGTGATAGCCAGAGTCATGGATGTTTGGATGTTTGGTTGTATCATCGCTTGGGCCAAGAGCGATGTTTTTAGAGTGCTTATCTGATCTTGGTTTAGGCCTTGGGGGTTTGTACTTGGAAAACACCGACCTTGACTCGAGTGATATTTACTTTGCTTTGAATGTCTGAATTTCTATGTTTACTTCTGCTTAGTGTGTCTGGGGGCTATCACTGTAGAAAGAGGTGGAGTGGGATGGTTGAGTTCCTATTCCTTTTACCCTTTATGCTCTTTTGGTATGTTTGATAGTTGATTTACTGCTCACTAAGACTGTTGTCTGACTCAAGGTTTTATGTTTAACTCTTATTACCTTGGGCTGTTCATCCATGTTGGGATGGACAGACTAGGTAGCAGGTGACAGGTGCTGTTCTTGGCTACCAACGCTGTTGATGACGAAGACGAGCCGGAGGCTTTTGCATATTGTTTTCCTCCTATATGTTCTAGATGTTCCGCTGTTTGTTTGATACTCTGAGTGTTATGTAGTGAGGCTTGATGTATTGACTTTTCTGATTGTTGTATCAAACTATTAGAGTTTATATGATGAGATTCTGTTATATGGAGCTTCATTATGTATATTTTCTATTGTATTTTGTCCATGCGCGGTGTGTAATACGATAGACTTTTCTGTTTAATCTTACCTTGACTATCGTCCATGGCTGCCTGGCACGCCTTTCAGCGCACTATCTCCTTGTTTTGGTGCGGGAGTCATGGGCGGTTGTCACATTTGGTATTAGAGCCTTGGTTAATCGATTTTAGCCAACACTCGCTGACGTAACTACGTATGAGAGACGTAATTGTAATTTTGATGGATGATTACTATATATAATATAGTGGTTTAGAAGGATTTGAACTCCTTATGTAGTTGTTTCTCAAGGTGTTCTAAATCATTCCTTTTTGTAGATATTAAGGATGAGTCGAAGTGAGAGACAAGCTGCTAGGGAAAGTCGTGCTGTTGGGGGAGCTACTGACTATGCTGCAATGTTCGAAGCTATGATGACTTCGATCATGAGAAGGATACCAACTTCAGGACAGTCAATAGATGTTGGAGCTCAAGTTCAAGCTCCAAGACCAGTGGATTTTGCTAAGTTGTGTAAGGACTATGCTGCTCTTGGAGGAAAGGTTTTCTTAGGGACAGAGTCAACCATTGAAGTCCAAAGATGGATAGATGCGTGTCGAAGGATCTTTGGTGATTTGGGAATTGAGGATGCAACTAAGAGGAAGCTTGCATCAAGGCAGCTTCAAGGGAGGGCTTCGGATTGGTGGAACTCTATCACCATTGATACTCCAGAAGAAGAGATTACTTGGGAGCAATTCCAAGCTAGATTTGAGGCTAAGTTCATTTCTACGGCTCAGAAATCTATTTTGTTTAAGAAGTTTGTGGAGCTCAAGCAAGGTGGAAGATCAGTTCTTGAGTATGTTTCTGAGTTTGAAGCTTTGTCCAAGTATGCTCGGTCATATATTGAGTCTCCCTATCAGAAGAATGAGAAGTTTGTGACAGGCTTGGATAGTTATCTTGGGAGACAGTTGGTGGATCATTTGGACGATCCATTTGAGAAGCTTGTGGAGAAAGCTCTCAGGCATGAGAATCTGTTTCCTAAGGAAGGATCTGTTGTTGCTGTGACCAAGGAGCAAAATGGAAACAAGAAGAGGAAGCAGCAGCAGCAGAAGGGTAAGGATGGCCAGAAGAAGCCAAAGGGTGAAGTGATCTGCTACAACTGTCAGCAGAAGGGTCATCTCTCCAGGGATTGCAAGAAACCAAGAGTGCCGGCAAAGTGTCACAACTGTGACAAACCGGGGCATTTCAAGAGGGATTGTCCGAAACCGAGGAAGGACAAGCAGATTGTGCAAGCCTATGCTTTGGGGGCTGTGCCATCATCTTTGAAAGCTCCTACTGCTGATGAGAAAGGAAAGAGCGTGGTGGTTCAAGGTACTCTTTTCATTTGTGGTGTTCCAGTTAGAGTGTTATTTGATACTGGGGCGTCGCATTCGTTTATTTGTAATGAACTTGTAGGCCGGTTGGGTTTAGAACCGGATATTGTTGATAGACCATTGGTTGTGACTAATCCAGTTGGGGGTTCGTCTTGGTTGTGTATGATATGCCGTGGTCTAGTTGTGTCGAGTCATGATTGCTCTTTTGTTTGTGATTGTTTTGTTCTGAACTTTGTGGGGTTCGGAATTATTTTGGGTATGGACAGGCTTAGGAATTATGCGGCAAGGATGATTGTGAGAGGCTGGAGGTGACAGTTGAGAATGTGGAAGGGCGAAAGGTTGTGATACGATGTAAACATGAGGAAGGCGTCTTCATGAGCTTCATGTATTCGCTGGTTGTTCCACGGGATGGACTGTCATCGGTGCCTATTGTGAATGGATTTGATGATGTCTTTGACGAGGTCAAAGGGTTACCGCCGCATAGGGAGATCGAGTTTCGTATCGATCTAGTTGAGGGAGCCAGACCTGTTGTGATGCCTCTTAGGCGGATGGAGCCTAGGGAACAGCAAGAGTTGAAGGTGCAAGTTGATGACCTTTTACGGAAAAGATTCATTCGGCGTAGCGTGTCCGAATGGGGTGCACCAGTTGTGTTCGCAACCAAAGCGGATGGATCGTTGAGGTTGTGTGTGGATTATCGTGAGCTGAATGAAGTGACTAAGAAGAACAAGTATCCATTGCCGAGAATAGATGACTTGTTTGATCAGCTTCACGAAGCTAAGGTGTTTTCTCAAATGGATTTGGCAACGGGATTTCACCAGTTGAGAGTGGCAAAGGATAGTGTTCCGAAGACTGCTTTTAGGACACCGTCCCGTTTTTATGAGTGGCTGGTAATGCCATTTGGATTGACCAATGCACCAGCATATTTTGTGGATCTTATGAATAGAGTATTCAGAGATCAGTTGAGCAAGTTCGTACTTGTGTTCGTGGATGACATTCTGATTTATTCCAGGACTGAAGAAGAGCACAAGACGCACTTGAGGATTGTTTTGGAAATCTTGCGGAAACATCAACTGAGGGCTAAGTTTTCGAAGTGTCACTTCTGGAAGAGTGAAGTGAGGTTCTTAGGCCATATTATCTCTGGAAATGGAATACCGGTTGATCCCGCTAAGGTGGCAGCAATCCAGGATTGGGTTAGACCTAAGAATGCATCTGATGTGAGAAGTTTTCTTGGGTTAGCAGGATATTATCGTCGGTTTATCAAAGACTTTTCCAAGATAGCTGCACCGTTAACAGGATTGACGAAAAAGAATCAGGTATTCAGATGGGATGATAAGTGTGAGCAAGCTTTCGGAATCCTGAGAGAGCAACTGACAAGTGCTCCTGTTTTGACTATTCCGAGTGGGAATGATGAGATGGTGGTTTACACTGATGCATGTGGTACTGGACTTGGAACAGTGCTGATGCAAAAGGATAAAGTTGTTGCGTATGCAAGTCGACAACTGAAGCCGCATGAAAGGAATTATCCGACTCATGACTTGGAGTTAGCGGTGATTTTTTTTGCTCTGAAGATGTGGAGACATTATCTATTGGGAGTTTGATTTGAGTTGTTTACAGATCATAAGTCGTTGAAGTATCTGTTCTTCCAAAAGGATTTGAATCTTCGGCAGCAATGATGGCTAGAGGTTTTAGCATCATATGATTTTGGTATAGCTTATACTCCGTGAAAAGGAAACGCAGTGGCGGATGCGTTAAGTCGAAGACATGCAGGATTGGGAGCCATGTTTTCGGAATGGAAGAGCCTTGAGTATTTAGCTGGATTTGATTTCAGGCCTAGATGTGAATTGGAACCTGAGATGTTGGCAAACTTATCGATAAGACCTACTCTTGTGGAAAGAATTGGCGAGAGCCAAAAGCGAGATGATAAGCTTGTCAAGATTATCCGTGATTTGGAATCTGGATTGAATCCAGAAAAGGATAAAGGATTCGAAGTCGATCGAGAGGGTTGGCTTCGGAAGCAAGGACGATTAGTTGTTCCCGATATAGATGGATTGAGAGATGAAGTTCTGAGGGAAAGTCATCACTCGAAGTTGACAATTCATCCAGGTGGAAATAAGATGTATTGGGATATGAAAAGGACTTACTACTGGGAAGGTATGAAGAAGGATGTTGGAAATTTTATTTCCAAATGTATGAATCGCCAGTTAGTAAAAGCCGAGCAAAAGAAGCCAAGTGGGTTGCTTCAGCCGTTAGAAGTTCCTACATGGAAGTGAGAGCAAATATCGATGGATTTTATCGATGGTCTACCTAGAACCAGGGCAGGAAATGAAGGGATTTGGGTCATCGTAGATCGTTTGACTAAGAGTGCAAGATTCATTCCTGTTCGATCAACTAGGACTGCATCGAAGTTGACTGAGCTTTATATTAAGTGGATAGTTCGATTCCATGGTATTCCGAAGAGTATAGTGAGCGATCGAGATACATTGTTCGCTAGTGGATTTTGGAAGAGCTTCCAGGAAGTTTTGGGAACCAAGTTGTGTTTTGGGTACAGCTTATCACCCCCAAACAGATGGTCAGACCGAGAGAGTCAACCGAGTTTTGGAAGATCTCCTGAGAGCATGTATTTTGGATTTCGGAGGATCATGGGAAGATCATCTTCATTTGGTGGAATTTGCGTATAATAACAGTTATCAGTCAAGCATTGGTATGGCACCATTTGAGGCATTGTACGGAAGACCGTGTAACTCTCCGACATGTTGGTTGGAAACAGGAGAAAAGCTGATACTTGGGCCAGAGATGATTCGACGGACTTCGGATTGCATAGAGATCATTCGGCAACGAATGAAGGCAGCCCAAGACCGTCAGAAAAGTTATGCCGATAATCGTCGTAAGGATTTGGAATTCGACGTAGGTGATATGGTTTTTGTGAAGATTTCTCCTCTGAAGAATGTTATTAGATTCGGGAAGAAAGGAAAATTGACTCCAAGATTTGTTGGACCATTCCCGATCATCGAGCGAATTGGAAAGCTCGCCTATAGATTGGAGTTACCAGAAAAGATGGCGGGAGTACACAATGCTTTTCATGTATCTTATCTACGAAAGTATGTGCACGAATCAAATACAGTGGTTTCTGCTGATAGCTGTGAAGATTTAGAAGTTGACCCAGTTGTTACGAGACCTCGTAGGCCGCTTCGTGTTGTTGAAACCGACACGAAACAGCTTAGGAGGAAGACGATTACGTTGCTCAAGGTACAATGGAGTGATGATGTTAACGACTGTACATGGGAGGAGGAAGAGAGGGTGAAGGCAGCTCATCCTGAACTCTTCGAGGTATGGCCCTAAGGTGTCATGGCATCTCATGAATTTGTAACTTGTTCTAGTCTTAGAATTCTGCATGCTAGGCTAGTAATTGGATGCATGGTTTGTTGATTGCTATGGATGGTAGGCATGCAGAATAGTTTGGATGCTCTTATTTGTTTGGAATTTCGGGGGCGAAATTCCTAAGGGGGAGAGAATGTAACGACCCATATTTTTACGGATCGAAAGATCGTAGAACTGTCGACATTAAGTCGTTGATGTTGTTAAGTCGTTTAGAGTTTGAGTCGACGAAAGCTTAAGTCGTGTGGAAGTTAACTCGTGTGGTGTTTAAGTCGTAGGAAGCTTGGGTCGTTTGGGAGTTAGGATGGGTGGAGCGACTTAAGGTGGTAGACGGGTTAACGAGTTACGGCTTATAGAAGTTTCGACCTATAGAAGTTAAGCCGTGTGTTGATTTAGGTCGTGGACGGGTTAAGGATTTAATAACCTATAGATTTGAGCGGCTTAAGGTAGGTAGCGACTTATAGGAGTTATCGGTTTAAGGATGGTTGCCGAGTTAAGGGATTGACCGACTTAGTGGAGCTAACGACTTAGGAGTTAGCGAGTTATTGGGTTGGACCGACCTAAGGGACTAACGGCTTGAGGAGGGAGTTACGACCTAGTGGTTAGCGGCTTAGGGAGTTAAGGCTTAAGTCGTGAGCCGTTGAGTCGTGCCTGTGTTGAGTCGTGCCTGTGTTGAGTGGCACATAGGTTGAGTCGTGGACTTGTTAGGTCGTTGACTCGAGTCTGTAGGCCACATGGGTGTAAGGTCGTTAAGTCGCGCGTATTTAGGTTGGTTGGGTCGGCTGTGTGGTTGGGTCGTTAGGTCGCAAGGAGGCCTATGTCGCTATGCCGCATGTTTTAGGTCGTTAGGTGGTTGGGTCGGCTATGTTGTTGAGTCGCATGAAGCATGAGTCATTAGGCCGTGTTTAAGTTAGGTCGTAGGACCTGTTAGGTCGTAAGCCGTGGGGGTCTGTTGAGTCGTGGACGACTCATGGGGGCGGCGACTTAAGGGACGTTTTAGCCTATAAATATACGTCCATATCTTCACTTTTTGGCACCGGATTTTGAAGCGACGAAGTGCTGCCATTTTGAGAGCTCGACTACAACACTTCTTCACTTCTTTTCTCTACTCTAATCTAGTGCTTCCATCCATCCAAGATCGAAGATCAAGATCAAAGATTCAAGAGCCAAAGTTGAAGATCTTCATCCAACAAAGAGAGGTTTCATCGATTGAAGCGAGATTTTGCCGGATCAAGCTTAGTTCTTTGCTGTCCAGATCTGGAGTTGGTTGTTTTTGAGGTGTTTAGGTGTTTTGGTGAGTGGTGGTTATCTCTCACACGGACCCAAAGAAGAATATTGGATCAGTGGTTTGTTTATGTGTTAAAGAGAGTGATTTCGTGCATTTTTCTTAAGTCTGCATGTAGATCTATTGTTCATGATGATTTGACATCTATTCTACTGCATGTTCACTTATGCAAGTTCATTCATCAAGTTGTAGAGATATTGTTCATAATTCATGCTTGTTAGAATGCATGTTAGATTTGGACTCTTTATTTACGAAATTGCCATTATTGTTGTAATTGTTTATTTAGATCTTGTTTGAATGATTGATTGCTTGGATTAATGTTTGATTTGATTGATTAGTTGATCGATAACTTGATTTGGGCAAGTTGGTCGAAGATGATTCAAAAGCTAAGTGGAAAGGCTCTTGAGTAAGGGAAGCTGCTTGTGGCATATGAAGCGGATGTTGAAGCTCATATGGATAGGTTTGGTGATGATGTTGAGATGGGACTTTGCCATGATGCGATGAGGCAAACCATGATGTTGAGATGAGACTTTGCTATGATGCGATGAAGCAAAGTATGATGTGAGAAAGCCTTGGTTTAATCCAGACGGGATCATCCCAAGCATGTTGATAACTCGGTGATACGGTCCGGGTTTGTGGATAATGGTTAGCTTGAGAGGCGCTTGAGCTAGTATGGGAATAGTCGTCGAGGAGGATGATTAGAAGGCTGAGATCTCATTGTTATTGAAGGTTATAGCATGCACAAAGCAAGAGTACGTTGGGACGGGCTGCGACGACATTCCAAGCACGGGCTGCGACGACGTGCTAGTACTCTGGGTAGTTGCGAAAATTCCTAGGCACGGGCTGCGACGACGTGCGGAATTATGTCTAGAACCGGGGTTACCATTAGCCCTTGGCGGATGGATGAGATAATGTGACGGTCATTCAATTAACGATGAAATCAAGGCAACGATAACAGTGATAGCCAGAGTCATGGATGTTTGGATGTTTGGTTGTATCATCGCTTGGGCCAAGAGCGATGTTTTTAGAGTGCTTATCTGATCTTGGTTTAGGCCTTGGGGGTTTGTACTTGGAAAACACCGACCTTGACTCGAGTGATATTTACTTTGCTTTGAATGTCTGAATTTCTATGTTTACTTCTGCTTAGTGTGTCTGGGGGCTATCACTGTAGAAAGAGGTAGAGTGGGATGGTTGAGTTCCTATTCCTTTTACCCTTTATGCTCTTTTGGTATGTTCGATAGTTGATTTACTGCTCACTAAGACTGTTGTCTGACTCAAGGTTTTATGTTTAACTCTTATTACCTTGGGCTGTTCATCCATGTTGGGATGGACAGACTAGGTAACAGGTGACAGGTGCTGTTCTTGGCTACCAACGCTGTTGATGACGAAGACGAGCTGGAGGCTTTTGCATATTGTTTTCCTCCTATATGTACTGGATGTTCCGTTGTTTGTTTGATAATCTGAGTGTTATGTAGTGAGGCTTGATGTATTGACTTTTCTGATTGTTGTATCAAACTATTAGAGTTTATATGATGAGATTCTGTTATATGGAGCTTCACTATGTATATTTTCTATTGTATTTTGTCCATGCGCGGTGTGTAATACGATAGACTTTTCTGTTTAGTCTTACCTTGACTATCGTCCATGGCTGCCTGGCACGCCTTTCAGCGCACTATCTCCTTGTTTTGGTGCGGGAGTCATGGGTGGTCGTCACACTGGCGTGGTCCCCTGTACATTATTCTAGAGGTGTACTATGGTGGGTGGTACCCTAGAGGCCTAGTCATTCGATGGAATCCATTCTCCAATAAGCGCCGCATAGTTTTAATTGTGCCCAACTATGCTGAAACGTGGTATGCAAGCATTTCAGCTATTTTCTATTTAATTTCTATAGACACTATTATAATATTCGATGGTTTTGATATAAACTGTTTTGGTTATCGTAAGGTAAAACCCATCGTGTTTATTTGTCACGTGGTCTTACGAGATACCTTTGTTTTCAAAGGATTTTGATAACTCTAATAATTCAAATTGAGTGTGTTTTCTCATGCTGGTTTACCAGACTGGCTTGGGTGTTATTTTATCATAATGCTCGAGTAAGACCGAGTATTACAAATTCAGGTTGAAGCTATGGAGCTCAGGAAACAAGCTGGAGGTGTTCAGGCGTATATCTCCGTACTTGATTTATATTTCCGCTGTATGAAGACAAGTTAGTAAACTGTCCAAATTGATTGTTGTATATTGTACTCTAATAATGGTTTGTATATTGACAACACAGTTCTTGTCTTAAAAATCTATTGTTATATATTATATTTTGTTTTGCTCCGATTATGAGATTCTGTTGTTGTTGTTCTTCTTCTTCTTCTACCTTACTTCTTCTTACCCTAAAGATTCGTATTTTCGTCCAATTTGAATTGAGCTGATGTGAAATATAGTCGACTCAAATGGGTACGGATTTGCAGGTCGTTGCACTGGTCGTGCATATATACCCCTCTATAAAATAAGATTTAATATAAAATGAATTTAATAATAAGATTTAATTTAATTAGTATATATATATATAATATGTTTAAGTATTTATTTAAAATTACATTTTAAAAATAGATTTTGGAATAACTTTAATAAATTAAGGTTGGGGAGATAAATTGAAATTGATTTGAAAATTTATTTTTTTAAGAGCTATATTTAAATAAAATTAATTTGAAACTTATTGATTTTGAGATTTTAAAGAAATGATTTTTATAACTTAATTACTTGATTTTGATTAAAGGCGATTAAATGAATAGTTCAAATTTACATTAAATAGAAATTGAATATTCAATTCGATTTAAATTTTAATTTGAGATTTTATTTAAGAGTTTATAAAGGGTGATTAAGTGAATATTTTCAAAATTAAATATAACTGAAGTTAGATATTCAATATTTAAATTTTGATTAAATTGTAATTTGAAATTTTATTTAAATGTTATTAGAAGTGATTAAGTAAATATTTTCAAAATTCAAACAATATTTAAGTTGAATTTTGAAATATAAATGAAATTTATCAAATTGATTTATTGTAAATTGTTTGAATATTTAGACTTTGATACCTGTTGAATTGGAAGTGGTTTAAATTTGTAATTCAAACCTGGATTTGAAATTGATATAAATTAAAATGGTTTAATGAGAATTTGAATTGAACCTTTAATCTTTTCAATTGAAATTATTAAACTGAAATTTATTTAAATTGAATTGTGGACTAAAGTTGATTTGAATTAACTTGTGAGGTCGGAAGAAACACTTCTAATTTGAAACTATTTTTAATATATAAACTATTTTTAATATATAGACTATTTTAATATATAAACTATTTTAAATATAAACTATTTTTAATGTATAGTTATTCCAATATATATACTACTTTCAATATTCAAATTGTTTAAGTTGCAACTGTTATGATTTAAATTTAGTGGATTTAAATGCGAATACTTTGATATAATGGTTTAAACTATTTTGTGGTCATGATTTTTGGAGATGAATATGATTTTGAAAGTGATATGATTTCGAAAGTGAATATGGTTTTGAAAGTGATATGATTTTTGAAATAAATATGATATTTTAATATAAAGTATGAACTGTTTTGAAATGAAATGAGTATAAGCATTTGGTTGTTAAAGAGACCGGGATCGGATATTGTCATGCTTTCTGCCAATACCGAAAACCACTTTAACAACTATGTACGTGGTGGAGAATCCAGAATGAAGCAGAATGGTTTGGCGAACGTCTATATGAGGTATGAACGCAGTCCTAACTCCCGCGAGTCAGCTTGATATGGGCCATGCCGGGCCAAGTGGGGTCGCTCCCCCTATCGGGCACATTTCTTTGATGCTATTGTATTACTTTGTGATTTGATTGGGTGTACCTTTGATTTGTGAGTGTGTCTTGAGGTGGGTGGTAGTAGCTGCTATGCGTTAATACTAGTCCGGATTTGCAAAACGATAGTATCCTACCCTGGGCATTGACTCATGTGCCTTGTCACATGCCTTATCGCGCGCTCTACGAGTTTGTATTGTACCGTACCTTTGGAGTGCCCCCGGTGTAAACCACCGGTTTGGTGGAGCTTATAGTATCTATATAGACTACGGGAATATATAAAATGTGTTATGGGGGACATGGGTAATGCCTTAACGCTATTTTAATATTTAGCTTTACTAGACATTATAAATGTTGCGTATTGTGCTATGTGTGTAGATAGTTTCATGAATCTTTAGAGGATGGGAATCCCAAACATCCTTTAAGTTATATTGTATTTCACTTGGACATTTCACTTAAGTTGATTTACTTGCAAAAGAATGGTAATCCTGACTCAAATGTTTAGTGTTTTTTCTTTATGCTTGGGTCAGACTGAGTGTCACAACATTTGAGACTCATCTTTGGAGCTGGGATCTTTGCTGGAAGATCCATCTTTATCTATTCAGCTTTCAGTTATTTCAGTTATTTCCAGTTGTTTATGTTTCAGACTTGTTAGTTGCTTTTGTATTAGTGACCTCTGTGTATTTGGGATTTCTGTTGTATTTGCTTTACACTCTGATGTTTATATAGTAGCTTCATGAACTACTATTTATCTATTCCACTGCTTATTGTTGTATTACTCTGTGTCTGTGATTCTGTGATTGATTTATTTACTGTATATGCTAAGTTTTGCTAATTATATATTAACAATCTGTTGTTTTGAGCAATTCAAGTCCAACATGTGTGGATGCGAATGGTTCGAAATACCAGGTTGTTATAAGTGGTATCAGAGCTCTGATTTAGTCAAAACTTAAAATATGGAGTAAAAACTCATTAGAGATAGGGTAGTGATACCCTAGAATGAGTAAAATTAATTGCATAATCATCTTCGTTCAAGCTTGAAATTCTTCGTTAGGATCCTCATGGATTAGGATTTCTTTTGAATTTTGGAAATTTTCCCTTCATTTCGAAATCCGTAGCTCTATTTCTGTTGATCTCTGTAATAAAAATTTTGAGCACATCTTGCGACTCAATTGGCAACTTCATCCTTATATGTGACTGATCACATCGGCAGTCCCTCCAACCTTAGTATGATTTGTAAAGGGGTGAAACTCCTTTACAACAGACATCGATTCACCAGAAATTTCTATGTTCTCGGTTTTGATGCTGTCATTCTCTTGCAAAGCATGAATCACTTCTCTAGTAGGCGACTAGGGTAATTCTCTTGCGATCTAATTTCGAATGCCTTAGGATTTTTCAGGCAGTTTTATCTTTTCGTTTGATTCTCAGTCTAGTGATCTTGACTCCACCCCGATGGTCAGGGATTATCTTGATGTTTAGGTGAAGTCATTTCTCTTCCTCCTAAGTAGGAAATTGAATTCCGCATCGATCTTATTCCTGAAGCTCAACTTGTTCTCCTTCCTCCTAGATGAATGGTGCTTATGAATGGTTAGTCATGCCTTTAGATTAACCAATGCTCTTGCCTTCTTCGTTGATCTCATGAATCGCGTTTTCCATGATGTTGTCGACAAGTTGACCTATTTTTCATTGATGATATTCTCGTCCTTTCTAAGTCAGAGAAGGAGCATGAGTCTCGTTCGAGCTATGTTCTCCAAACCCTTAAGAGTCATCAGTGAAAAGACAAAATTTCTAAATGCTATTCTGGATGGATGAAGTCCGATTTCTTGGGCACATTGTTTCAGAAATGAAGTCTCGGTTAACCCAATTAAGGTCGCCGCGATTAATATAAGTTATTCATCTTTTCTCTTTTGTAATTTAATTATCTTATCTTCTTTCGAGCCTATCTTCTTAGTTATAATTCTCCTTGATTAGGGTTCCTCTAAATTTGAATCTCTATCCGTTCTAAAATCCCTTCTTGAATCATCCTATGAGAGAGCGTATTTGTAATTGATATAAAATGTTTTATATTATGTTGTTTGAGTTGTTAAGTTTGAATTTTGGGTTTCGATTGATTCGTCTGGCTACCGCTATAAATAGGAATTCCAATACACTTGAACAAAGCAAACTGACCCAATATTGTTTTGAAATTTGTAAATGAGATAATTTTATGTATGATTAAATTATATATATATATAAATATTTTTTTTTGAAATTAGATAGTTAAATTAATTGTTTGATAGAAACGGCAGTACGAGATTATCATTTATTGTTTGTCAACATTCTTAAACCATTAACTATTGTGCATATTATAAGAAGTTGAAAATTTTAAAACATGGTTTATAAGTCTGATTTGCAAATGAAATGAATTTAAATTAAGGATTTGAGAATTAAATTTCTGGTGCTTTTCAAAATTTGGTTTTCATGGTTTTGAAGAAAAATATATTATTTGAAAGTATTTTCCAATGGAAATTGTTTCCAAAGAATTTTGAAAGAAGCCAGTCAGTACTCTCCTCTTTTGTTGCTAGAAAATAATTTCGGTGATGACTGCAGCATCGTCGACATTCATTTTCGAGTCTCGAGTGGGGAGACCACTTAGTAGCTTTGCTACACTTTTGTTTTGGAAAATGAATTTGATTTTAATTTCTTGAGTATGATTTGATGTATAAAATATATGTACGTATATATTTATTTCAAATGGTTTGAAGTGAAATTGAAAATTTAACTCTTAAATTCTATGTTAAGTGATAGTTTTCAATTATTTAAATAAAGCAAAGTTTTGAATAATTGGAGTGTCTAAAATGAGAAATGGAATTGAAACAACTTGAAGCAGTTGAACTAGGATAAAATTAATTTGTATAATACTCAACTGCATTCTATAACATATATATAACTTACCTGAAATATTCAAAGAGTTAAAATGTTTATGTGAATGTAATTGAAGGTGAGAAAATTTAAGTAATAAAAATGTTCAAACTAAATTTTGTTTAATAGAAATGTTGTAAATAAAAGGTAAATTTGTATAGGCTCAATTACACTATGAAACATTAATAAAACTTACCTCGGAAAAGATTGAATATCTAATTGAATAATATACAATATAAGTGTAAGTAATAAGATGTCCAAAAAATGAAATCTATATAGTTTTGAATTAATTGTTGTATCTGGTACTGTGTATTTCGAATCTATCTTTCCTCTCTGTTGCTTCTATTCTCTTATCTCATTCCTTTACGAGGACAAATAGTTTTGAGTGGACAAGAGTGTAACGACCTGGGAATTTTAACGATTTTAAATAATGTAATTAACTTAAAAAATTCATGAAAATTAAACAATAAAATTTAGCAATGAAAATTTGATATTTGTAATACGTCTGTTTAAACGTAGCAAGTGTCATATTTTCATTGGAAAATATAACAGTTAGTTCTGTTGTGTACTTTTCAATTTCAATTTAAAATCAGTTAAATTGATGAAAATAAAATATTTTTGAAATCTGAATATTTTTATTTAATAATATAGTAAATCGTTTTCTAAGTAAGACGTCATATTTCATTTTGCCAAAGTTGGATTGCTCTAGCTCCGTTTATCTTATTTTCGGCTTGTTAGCAGCATTTTTAACAGCGAAAATCGAGTTTTTTTAATTGATTGTACCATGCATATCTGTGTACCATTCTATTTGACTCGTTGTGCTGATCTCCGCAATATATTCATTTCTATATTACAGCGTCCGATACGCGTCAAAATTTGCCAAATGATTTCCGTATCGGTTCTGCATTTGGGCTTTTGGGTTCCTGTGTCTATTCAATTATCTCTGTGTAATCTAACAGCCATTAGCATTTAATTTATCTCCGAATTCAACTGTTGAACTTCTCTATTCCTTATGTTTAATATAATTTCTATTCATCTCAATTCAATATGTTTTGCTCCTTTTCGTTCTGAGAAAAATAATAAAGTTGCATTTATATATATATTTGCATTGCCTGTTCATTCTCTCCTGTTCACGGTTAACTTGCTCCTTCTTTTATGCCCACCTCATCACTTCCCACTTCCCTTTCCTCGTCTTCTCCTGCCACCACTCAACCGAGCTGTCACCCCGCCTTCCCTTCCAATCTCCAACCGAATTAAAGCCTTAGTAGCACACACAGCTGTCCACCTCTCGAAACGCCAACTGCAGCCAAACTTCCGCTACTCTTCCCTTTCGCACTGCCCTCCACCTTTGCCTCACCTCCCACTCCCCTCCAACCCTCCGAGCCGCAGTACCACCTTAATAGCCACGTCCCTCTCCTTGCTTCCCACAGTCGCCCGCCACCACATCAAACACATTTGCCTGTACTCCAGCCACGTCCATCAAATGCTTGCTCCACCAAACAGCTCTGCTTCGAACACCTTATCACCACCTGCATTTCTCCTCCAGCCTCTTCCCTAAGCCTACAACAGCATAGCCTACCTATAGCCGTTCCCCTTTCCATCATAGCCTACAAACCCTCCATCATCCCTTACTCGCCACGTCAGCTACTTGCAGATCCACCTCCCTCCGACCCATTCCCTGACCACACAGCAGCCTTGCAGCCGAAGCCTTCTTGCAGCCGAGATCCATTCCCACTCCCACCACCGCCTCTCCATGCCGCATAGCCATCTCACTCTAACCCCTCTTCCTTGTCTCGCGCCAAACTCCACTGAGTACATTCCCTCCATACCCCATAGCTCAGCCGCCTAACACCTCCACCGATTGGCCGCGACAGCTCAGATGACCCGCCACCACCCTAATAACCTTTCTCCATATACCCACTGCAGCAGACTCGAACTCCACGCCTCTTCTTGCTACCTTGGGCCACAACTGCCACAACGACAGTCTCTCTAAGCCCGGTAGCCTCCTATAACTTTGAAACATCCAGGGGGCGGCACCCATTTCCTTTCCTAGCAGCCCTTTCCACTCCTTAGCCACAAGCACTCCTTGCTTCCCTGACCTCTATCCTTCCCTTCTTTATTATATATATATATATCATATATATATATATATTAATATGTGTGTTTAAAAAGAATATTGATTATAAAATATAATATATAGATATTTTGACTTTGATAGACGTGTTTAAATTAAATATTGATTTTTAAATATATATATATATATATATATAATGATTTTATCTTGATATGTGTTTGAAATTAAATATTGGTTTTAAAATATAACATGTAAAGGTTTATTTTAAATATTTGAGTAAATTTTAGATTTTTAAAATTTATGTATATTTTTTTCATCGAACTCAAGTCCTATCACCTTGATTTTCTTTGGAATCTTCATTTGGATCGGTAGCACTTATAGAAGCTCGAGATTCCGATTCATAGCTTGTTGTGTTGTCTATTTTCTCTTGTCTCAAAAGGTGAGCGATCACTCACGATTAACATTCTTATATTTCACATGAAATTATAATTGAAATATGTTGCTAAATCTGAATTGATTAGTGATTAATTTTTTAAAATATGATATGTTATTATTTGTATTTGTTCACCTATGTTAATTGACAATATTGACAGCAATAATATGGTAATATATATATATATATATATATATATATTTAAATTGTTATTTATGATCATATTTTCCATTGATATGCTATGTCATTTATGCTATTATTTTATTGTTCTCACTCTGCAAGTTCCCCGATAGTTAGATATTCCCTATGGTTTGAAATGATACATACCCGAATGATCTTATAGATTGGGGGAAATCATTTTGGGTTGAAATGATAAACCCAAGCGATTTTATTTATTTGAAATTTTAGGATTGCGGGTAATGATATACACCCATAAATTTAAATTTCTGTGGATTGAAATGATAAATATCCGTATCATTTGACCATATGATAGAAAATTATATGCAGACACCGTTGTTCTATTTTTGAAAAAATGATTTCCAAAGTTTTGAAAGGAAATATATTGGTTTTAAATAAAATTGATTTTTAAATATAATATAAAGATTTATTTTAATATGTGTAAAATATAGATTTTAAAAAAAACAAAAATTTAGAAATTATAAATTTAAAAGTTAATTTTGAAAAATATAAATTTTAAGATTTTACTTATAATTTTATATTTAAAAAATACAAAATAAGATGTAATATAAAATAAATTTAATAATAAGATTTAATTCAATAAAATTTAATTTAATTAGTATATATATAATATGTTTAAGTATTTATTTAAAATTATATTTTAAGAATAGATTTTGTAATAACTTGAATAAATTAAGGTTTGGAAGATAAATTGAAATTGATTTGAAATTTTATTTGTTTAAGAATTGTATTTAAATAAAATTAATTTGAAACTTATAGATTTTGAGATTTTAAAGATATGATTTTTATAACTTGATAACTTAATTTTGATTAAAGCTGATTAAATGAACAGTACAAATTTAAATAAAATAGAAATTGAATATTTAATTTGTTTAAATTTGAGATTTTATTTAAAAGTTTATTAAGGGTGATTAAGAATATTTTCAAAATTAAATATAATTAAATATAATTAAAGTTAGATATTTAATATTTAAATTTTGATTTTGATTAAATTGTAATTTGAGATTTTATTTAAATGTTATTAGAAGTGATTAAGTGAATATTTTCAAAATTTAAATAAGATTTAAGTTGAATTTTGAAATATAAATGAAATTTATCAAATTGAGTTATTGTAAATTGTTTGAATATTTAGACTTCAAAACCTATTGAATTAGAAGTGGTTTTAATTTGTAATTCAAACCTGGATATGAAACTGATATAAATTAAAATGGTTTAATGAGAATTTGAATTGAACTTTTGATCTTTTCAATTGAAATTGTTAAACTGAAATTGATTTAAATTGAATTGTGGAATTAAAGTTGAATTGAATTAATTTGTGAGGTTGGAAGAAACAATTCTAATTTGAAACTATTTTTAATATATAAACTATTTTAATATATAAACTATTTTAGTCTATAGACTATTTTAAATATAAACTATTTTTAACATATAATTATTCCAATAGATAAACTACTTTCAATATTCAAACCATTTAAGTTGGAACTGTTATGATTTAGATTTAATGGATTTAAATGCGAATACTTTGATATAATGGTTTGAACTATTTTGTGGTTATGATTTATGGAAATGAATATGATTTCGAAAGTGATATGATTTTTGAAATGAATATGATATTTCAATATGAAGTATGAACTATTTTGAAATGAAATGAGCATAAGCGTTTGGTTGTTAAAGAGATTGGGATCGGATATTGTCCTGCTCTCTGTCAATCCCGAAAACCACATTAACAACTGTGTACGTGGTGGAGAATCCAAAACGAAGCAGGATGGTTTGGCGAACATCTATATGAGGTATGAACGCAGCCTTGACTCCCGCGAGTCAGCTTGATGTGGCTAAAACAGGAGCCATGCCTGGCCAAGTAGGGTCGCTCCCCCTATGGGGGCACATTTCTTCGACACCATTCTATTACTTTGTGAATTGATTGGGTGCACCTTTAATTTGGAAGCGTGTCTCGAGGTGGGCGGTAGTAGCTGCTATGCATTACCACCAGTCTGGATCCGCAAAACGATAGTATCCTACCTTGGGTATTGTCTCGTGTGCCTTGTCACATGCCTTATCGCGCCCTCTACCAGGTTGTTTTATGCCATACCTTTTGAGTGCTCCCAGAGTAAACCACCGGTTTGGTGGAGCTTACTGTATCTGTATAGACTACTGGCATATATAAAATGTATCATGGAGAATATGGGTAACACCTTAACGCTATTTTAATATTTTACTTTACTATAGACATTATATATGTAGCATATTGTACTATGTATGTAAATAGTTCCACGGATCCCTAGAGGATGGGAATCCCAAACATCTTCTAAGTTATATTTCATTTCACTTAGACATTTCACTTGAGTTGATTTACATGCACAAGAATGGTAATCCTGACTCGAGTGTTTTGTGTTTTTACTTTATGCTCGGGTCAGACCAAGTGTCACAACATTTGAACTCATCTTTGGAGCTTGGAACTTTGCTTGAAGATCCATCTTTATCTATTCAGCTTTCTGTTATTTCCAATTGTTTATATTCAGATTTGTCAGTTGCTTTTGTATTTGTGACCTCTGTGTATTTGTGATTTATGTTGTATTTGCTTTAGACTCTGATGTTTATATAGTAGCTTCATGAACTACTATTTATCTATTCCACTGCTTATTTTTGTATTGCTACTCTGTGTCTGTGATTCTATGATTGATTTATTTACTACGTGCTACGTTTTGTCAATTATAAATTAACAATCTATTGTTTTGAGCAATTCAAGTCCGACATGTGTGGTCGCGAGTGGTTCAAAATACATGTTGACAACATGTTTTTTAATGATGTTTTAAGACTTGCCTTAAAGTATGGCAAAGCCTAGTTGAGAGGTGCTCTAATTAGAGAAATTTTATAAGAGAAGAGAGTGAAAGTTTACAACTTTGGATTTGTGAAATTGTGAAGAATGAAGAGAGCTTACGATGTGCTTTTTTTAGACTTGAGAATAAGTGGCTAATGACCAAGAATACCCTCCTTCCTTTCATGTTGTGGTACATGCAAACCATGCCTCTTACACACCTTATCTTCCTTAAATCACTCCTTGATTTAAGGGTGATTTAGTCCTCTCTTAATTTTAATAATTAATTCTTAGTTTAATTAATCTTTTTTTATTAAAAGAGAGATGTTTAATTCTTGTTAATGTGTTCATTTGTTATCATACTAGTGTATAATTATTCAAACAACTTTTATTTAACAAAAAGTTGATATTTAACAAAACATTTTTCGATCACATTTTCAGTATTTCTAAAAGTATATATTTTTGTAAATATATTTCAAAAAAAGTTTTCTATCATTAATTATTAATTAAATATTTGTTAACAAGGCTATAAAATCATGTTAAATCTTAGATATAAATATTTAAATAATTTAGATATTTAAATACAAAGTGTTTGAAATTCCTGGTCGTTACAGTATGTAAGGACATGATAGACCATATCCAGGAAGCATTCAAGCATATTATAAGTACGGCCTTTTGGTTTTAGGATTCGGCTCCGAAGCCGTCTGTATCAGCACCAATAAAAATAAAAGTGTAAGTTTCAGTAGTCAAAGAATAGGTCCAACCTCATTTGGTACAAGTTTGGGAAGGAGGGCCACTTTGCAAGTTGGTGTAGGTCGGGTAAAGGAAGGTAAGTGGCTAGAGCACAGATAGTGAGTGTATCGATCGAAGAGGTTTCGAAGCTTGAGTCACAGTTTGCACCAAAAGGTTGTTACAGTTGCCATCAGCCTAGTCATTTTGTTAGAGATTGTCCCATGTTGAAGGGCGCAGCCTAAGGTATTTGCTATTTCTTCAGCACCTTCTATTTCTGCAGTTGAGAAAGGGAAGCAGATCCTTGAGGGTATACTATCTGTTATGGCTTTCATATTCGTATTTGTTTGACTCTAGTTCTTCTCATATCCCATAACCTTGATGATTGTTTCAATCAGGCTCGACTAGTTTAGGAACATGGACTATTGTTTGTTGATTATGATTTATGCTCGACCAGTTTATGTGCAATTTTATCTTTCTACATCATGGGTAGGGTAGATAATAATTGTAGGTACATTGAAATGAACACCTTATGAATTGGGTTTCAAGGTTTGATTATAAGGCATTTGGTGATAATTTTGGGTTAGAAGTTAAATTTAGTAAAAGGTGTTTACTATAATGAAAAAGTAAATATAGAATATTTTGGAAATAAATATTGGTGAAATGAGTTTATATAAGAAGGAAATTTTATGCAAGTATGGTTTATAAAACATGTTTTATAAACAAAAAAGATTTTAAACTCCGGTATCTTTGAAAATGTTTTTCAAGATTCTAGAGAAAGTAATAAAAGTATTATATGAAAGTAAATATCTAGGAAATTAGTTTATGAATTGAGGTCAGGATACTTAGTACCATCATACGAAGTATTTGATATCGCTTTGAAATGATTTTGGTTAAGTACCAAAGGTATGGTTTGGGTGTATTGAACTCACCTCTATCGCTTGAAAATAATTTTGGTGATGACTACAGCACTGTCGGTGTTCATTTTTGGGTTTTTGAGTGGGGATGCTACATAGTTGTCTTAGTAAAACCAATTTTGATTTAATCCTATAAGTATATTCGATATACGAAGGTTATAGGTACATATAATTATTTTAAAATGGTTTGAAATGAAAACTCGATGTTTAGTTTTAAAAAGTTTTCTTTAAAAGAAATTTGATATGAAATTTTGGTGTTGAAAAGATTAGTATGTATGCTATGTGGAGTGCCCAAGTAGTATCAGCATAACCCAAATAATTGTGAAATCTTTTCCTATTTTCCTTTTTTAAAAGAACGTTCAAAAATAATTGGAACTTTGTTAAGTTATTTTATGGATACATGTATTTTATGCATTAGGACATTATGGATGTGAATCATGATATGATATGTTGTTTGGCAGTTTTCATTTGTTAAAATGAAATGGGAATTTTGGCAATTTCGGATAGTTGGAAACTTCTGAATCACTGTAGAACTTGAAGTTAAGTTTTTTTTGAGTTTATATAACACTTGAATTGAGAAGGTAGTAAGTTAAAGTACTTTTTGATTTTGTTAAACATTCATGATAAGTAGAATGAGTTTGATGTTTTGTACATACTATTAGGATGTAGTGGAGTATTATATGAGTATGAGCTTAAGTTATAAAATGATTATAAACTTGAAGCTATAATTTTTGAAATGACGCAAAAATGATTTACTATTAAAGAGATATACTATTTGGATAAATGACTGTGATTAAAAAAAATGGTGCAGTTGAGAAACCAATAGGATAAATAGTTAAGTTGCACGTAGATCAATTTATTCCCATGATTGTTCTTGATCCAGTATTTGAGTACATGTTTTTGAGGTGGTTTACACCGGTTTAAACAAGGATTTTTCACTCAATTCTTGACGGCGAACACTTGATACGGGTATGATACGATCTCGATGTTTTTTATCATAGTATACGGCTATGCAAGAAGAATGGAGGTTTTAATCAAAAGTAAAAGTCTAGACTAGAAAGGTCAAGTGTTCTACACTAGTTTGGAAGCGAAATCTATGTGACCGAGTAAGTGATTAGATCGAATATTGTGTATGGATAGTCCATGTGTATCGTATGGGCTTTAATACATTTGTGACTTATAAAGAGTTTGGGGAAAATGACTCTTCGATTTGTTACCTGGTAACATGAATAATCATCTAAGTAAGAACATAAGGTTGTTGAGTATAAGGTATGCCTTAGTAGATTGTTTATTGTGCTTGGGAGATGGGAGAGTTTTGAACCTGAGCAAACCATGAGCATTCTTTGCTAGCGAATGTAAATGATATTTAAGTATTTGTGTGCTTATTCCTTTGTTAATGTTAGAAAGTGCTGTGAAGTGAGGATGCTCAGGATTGTACAAGGAAGACGGAGGACAGTTTGAGGGAATCCTATTTAGAGTAGCTTATAAACTAGGGGTTACTTCTTATCTTATGTATCGTATATCGTTTATAGTGTACTCACCGCTTGAGGTGGAGCCACTTAGTGTGCATTTTGGTTTGCAATTTAATTTATATATAGTTTCAGTAGTACTCTTTATATGTATCTTATTTCATCCATCTTCTATGATAATCGTTCTTGTTTGAATTTCGATGACAAAATGTTATAAGTGGGGGAGAATGTAGCGACACGAAAATTTGAACACTTCATCCTTGAATATCGAAACATTTTGACATATAGTTAAGTGTTATAAATATGATTTTATAACCTCGTTAAACATCATTTAAATAAATGAATAACGATAAGAAACTTTTTCTTGAAATTGTTTACAAAAATATAATCTCCGAAGAAAAATCGATAACATGATCGAAAATCGGTTATCAGTAAGCAGCTTTTTGATCGATATAAGTTGTTCGAACTCTTATGGACTTGTCTAATGATCTAATGAACCCATTAACAACCAATTAACACTTCCTTCATAAAATAAAATAGAACATTTTAGAAGCTTCCAAGTATGGAAATATACTCGCATGCGTCATCATCAAGGCATGAAAATAAAAATTCAAGGCTAAAACAGCCTTTTCATTGTTACTGCTTGCATTTATCGCATTGTAGATCCTAATGCCCCGCTAAATCTGCAAATTTTAACTCCATTTTCCTTCCCTATGCTTAACATTTGGCCTTCAAAATCAAATATTTCATAAAAGT
Source organism: Allium cepa (assembly GCA_030765085.1). NCBI lineage: Eukaryota > Viridiplantae > Streptophyta > Magnoliopsida > Asparagales > Amaryllidaceae > Allium > Allium cepa. The sequence goes on from CM060940.1 coordinate 329,273,065, forward strand.
CTTTTTCACTTTTCAAATTTATAAGTCATTTGAAAAATAAAACCCTAAAATATTTAGATGCGCATTTTTCCTTCAAACTAAATTCTAAATTCTACAACTAAATTTTACCCATAAAACTTGACATTTATTTAAAAATGTCGTCGTTCCCAATCACCCAATTTTTTTAGCTTTTAAGGAACATGAGCAATTATCTATGATACTAAAACAACTTTAACATGTCCTTCGCTAAAATTTTCCATTTATTTTAAACTTCCAGTCTTATATTGAATTTACTGTTAGTTAAGTGCCTTTTTTGAGATTTCCATATTTATACTGCTTCTTCACAGTGCATATATAAGAGTGGTTTGCATGTCCAGAAATAATAACACGGTAAATTAATAGAAACTCATAATATCATGCATGTCTTTTACAAGAGACAACTAACATTTACAACTCAAACAACCTAAAATGAAAGAATAAATGCTAGAAGGGAAAAGATAACAACACCATAAATCCTAAAATAATGCCTACATAATATGAGATGCCTTGCTCCACAGCTGGAGCTCAATCCATTGCTGTGACCCTTGAATGGTTATAGCATTGTGGCCATAGTCTCAGTCTCGTGCTGTCGGAGCTGCCGTGTTGCTGACGGCTTTAGAATTGCCATCTTCCTAAGGAAGGATCTAATGATAGCAGAAGGAACTTTTTACTAAAATGGCTCTCTATGGAGGTTCACTCGTATTACCTAAAGATGAGAGTGGATAGGTGAAAATATAGAAGTGATTCTATGGAGTGCTAATTCTTGATCAACAAATTTCATCATAAGGGTACGGGTCCAATTGACGACGATGCCGCCAATACTAGCATAATGGTCTTCCACACCATGGCATAAATCCATCCATAATTTCCCATCTTAGGGATGATGTTATGCTATATGATGCTCACAGCCTGAAGGACAGTCAAACATAGATTATCCATTGTTAAGACCAACATCTGGGGAAAGATCCGCTGTAAAATCTTTGAGTCGATCGCTTCAAAATCATCCAAGTCTGCATCCTTCGTAGAGGCCTCGAAAATCATAGCGAGATCATCATTAGTCATCTCAATCAAGACACCCTTCACCTCCAAACAAATCGAATTGTTTCCTCCATCGAAACTCTGCACCAACAAAACATCGAAAAGGCAGATGCATCACGGGTAACTTTCCCGCTTAAAGTTTTCAAAGTAGAGGATTGGTGCAAATCCTACCACGATGAATAGGTCTTCCAGTCCAAAGGTGGAGAAACCTTCTGCTCATTTCAGTCCAGCCAAGTGGCCTCTTTAGGATTGAGGCCATAATGGTGTAAGGAAATATCGGCAGTGTGAAAATGTGTCTTGGGCTAAGAAGTGGTCGAAGGGAGGAAATATGGTTTAGATATAGAGTGGTGGTGGGGTGAGATTTAACATACAAAAACAGTATAAGGGGGAGACGAGTCTGTTGCTCCTAGGGAAATTTGCATCGCCTAAGGGAGGAACGGAAGAGAGAGGTTGATACTTGGAGGAGGATAAGGATGGAGATTGGTTTTGGCTTGTTGAGGAAGGAATAACGAAAGAAGGCAACTACGGAAATTCGGACGCGACTTTTATAGTCCCATTCTAGGTTCAAGTTGTTCCAAAACTCTTTAACTGGTAGACAACTGTAGGTTTATCGCTAGATGGTCAACCGCTCGACGGACTTTGGGCGTTAATTGAACCTAGACCTAATTAAGGTCAGCTTAAATAATAATAATCGTTTTTCTCCGTCTTCTTTGATTCGACACGAACTGAAAAATTCCTGTCTTCATCACGGTGGTGTCAAAGCCTACCGCCTAGTCCCGAACTATACTCCAACAATTCATAGCAGTCCCAACAAAATTGCTGCAACCAACAATAATTCCAAAAACCCAAAAATGTTCCAGCTGCTATTTCCTGCCTACTTCGTTTGGAGATATTTCTTCCATGGTACAACAACACTTTAAACTACATACCCCAATAAAATCGAATGTCATTTCTATTCTGTTCGAACCTTAAAGAGAGAAGATTTTAAAAACCAAGATGTTATAAATCGAAAAACCACTGAGCCAAATATATGCTCCTTTATACTTGTTTCTAAATAATAGAAACTATTTCATACCAAAACTTCTTTGAAATATCAAACTTATATATATATTTCAGGTTTCCAAAACCATTTTTTCAAAACACAAATTTCCTACATTGGAAAACTATTTCCTTGCCAAAAATAAAAATCAGGCCTTTACTGGTATACACATAAAAAATATTTAAGGATTTCAAAAATTAATCTATTCTAAATTAAAATTTTATTAACAAGACCAACATAGTAGTATATATGTTTTTTTGAAAATTGAAATGTCAAAAATTTCCTAAAATAAAATTTCCAAAATAAATCCTTGGAAAAAGAAATCTTTGCAAACCCTTTTTCTAAAATCAAAGGCATCTCCAAAACATACTTCATAAAAATTCTCTCATAGGTTTTAAACTAAGGAATTGAAATTAATTATTCAAACAAAAATCTTGTTTTCTATCAAAGAGGTGATCAATGAATGAATCCTAGCAAAAACTTGCCTTCGGACAATTGCGACTTACAAATTCTAATTTTCCACCCATCTGTAATAAATGCATGTCTCCGAATGGTACTCATCATCAATATCCAAAATCACAAGGTAGCTAGAATCTCAACCATCAAGTCAAACACCTCCAGCCTATGGGATTCTACCATGTATTGTACTCATGCTCTTCATCATTAGCTCCTTACACATCACCATTACTTTGTAGGATACTTCAGAGTCGACGTTAAAATCTTAACTCTAAGATATTCTAGCCCTTAGTTGCTTTACCTATTCCTTCAAAGTGGAACTATGACTATTCCATAGTTGGAATTCGTAGAATCTAACGAAAAATATATAATAATACTAGATAGGAAAGTACAAATGCGTTCTCTTAATTTATCCTAATTCCTCTGATCCACTAACCTAGGCTCTGATACTAAATGCAACAATCTGTACCTTAATGAGCCTAAACATTTAAAGGGATGCCTTTTAAAACAATAACATATATATATATATATATATATATATATTAAATTTCTTTCCAAGAAATAAATAGGGGTCTAAATACTTATCCATTTAATTACTAAATGAATGTATAAATAAGAAAAATAAGGTAGAGATAGATATTAGGAGTAATAAATAAATGGTTTTAGGAAAAGTAGGAAATAAATAAAGAAAATACTTTATTTAATGGACACTAGAATTAAAGATTGAAAACAATGTACAATCAACATTTGAACATTATAACCACACTTTAAAAATGTTTTAAAAATAAAATATATGCAAAACATATCATGTTACACAAATTATAACATGATTTTACAAACAAAAATATTAATTATATAAATTAAAATAAACAAATTTGTTGAATAAAACAATTTACACACAATATTGTAAAAAAGCATAACTTTCACAATATTAATCCGATTTCAACGAAACAAAAAGCAATATTCTTGAAATTAAATATATTTTTATAATAAAGGATAAAATTCAAAAATTCAAAAATTTAAAATTTAAATTTAAAGGTCAAGGTTTGACCATTTGACCAAAATCCACCTTTTTGGAAATATTCCATTTATTCAGGTTTGAAATTATAATTCACACAAAAATCAAAATTTACATTTAAAATAACAAAGTTTATCCATTTTAATAAATAAAAAAATTTAAATCAGGAATTTCAGTTAAAATAACTAAAATATAAGATTAAAATAATCATAAAATACAAGGTTGTTACACAAGGAGAATGGAGGTTTCTAATCAAGGAACCAGATCAGAATCCACTCTAGAGTGGTTGAGTGGACGATACTAGTTCTGAAGTGAAATTGTGTGATCGAGCGAGCAACTGGATTTGGTTTTACATATAGATGGTATATGTACATCGTGCGGACTTTATTGAAATTATATGTTTTTGTAATTAGAGATGCAAATTATATAATTGGATATTATCATAAATAAGATGCAGGTTCATGGAAGAAAAGGTTTGATTGATGCTTTTGGTTTCATGAGTAGAGTTTGTTGCCTGACAAATAGGTACGAGTTAATATTTTTGCCTGTATTAGATGATTTTATGCTCAGATATGGGAGGCCATTTAGCTTTTGGTTTTCTTTTGTTAGTTTGGACCCGTAGTGGCGATTTGCAGTAGTTCCAATCGAGCTGCACAAAGGAAATGCTTCCGAAATTTTTTGTGATTTTAAAGACTTAGAATTTAATTATCCTTTTCAACTAATTGATTTTGAAAAGTTTGAGGGTTTTAGAGACTTTATTTTACCTTTGGGAATTTTGGGGATGAAATTCTTCTAAGAACAAAGAATGTAACGACCATGAATTCTGGTTATTTGATTTTGAATTTAATTAATTTTAAATATTGAATAAATGGTTTTTAATGGTTTTAAACTTAAATCCAAATATAGAGATTATTTAAAATATTTGAATTTCTGAATTTATATGAATAGTGATTCAAATATTTGAACTTTAAATTGAATATTAATGTAATGGATTAAAATAGCTTTATTTAACTCCTTTTATTATTAAATAATAACGGTGAATTCATTTTGTTAATTTATTTGCAGTAAGAAGTGGTTCAAATAAATAATCGAAAAATTTATTAATATTTTTATGACTCGTTTTTTATTAACATATTTTTGATTTATTTTATTTGATTTTTTATAATTTGTAATTTAGAAAATAATGAAATTATCTGTTTGTTGATTCATTGGTAAATGACAGTGTTTTTGTGATTTTACAAAATTCAGTAACTATTGTATATTATTATTTTTTTGGAGTCACATAGCCATTCTGAGCGCGACAATAGTTTAGTTTTGCCTTTCGGAGTCCATAGGCGAACAAAAAATTTATGCGGAGAGATACAGGAAACCGCAAATTATATACATGCATACATACCTACCAACATACACATGTGCACATACACACACATATATATCAAACACTTAAAAATATCTAATGCACACATTCCCCTCACCACCATACATACTTTTCTATTCATTGTTTTCAAAATAAAGAAAAAACGAAAATCCTCTTCTTGTAAAAATCGAAATTAATCATAGAAAAATCATAAAATTAAAAAGGTGGGATCTTTGCTCTTAACATAGGGGATCTATCTTTTGGTATACATATTGGTGGTTGTAACTCTTGTTTTGGCAGTTGACAGCAAGCAGTGAGTAGCAAATCAACTAGGGTTTGATTTTTCCGAAGATCTAGGCAACATGAGGTGAAATGTAAGCTAATTACGAGTTTGTGAGGTTGAATAGTAGCTCGATGCAAATTTCTGGAGGGTGCGACTGAGCTTAGGGTGGTCCGATCATTTGTACGGTCGACTGTAAGAGGGGAGGTCATGATTTTATTAGGTGAGTCGAGTTGGAATTTGAGGTGATGGGTGTGCGGAGCTCGTGATGAAGGGAAGAGTGGTGGTTGTCTTATGGGATTTCATGCGAAGATAAAGGAGTATTTGGGAATTAAAGAATCAGCCATTGTGATGGTTGCTTCAAGTAGTACGCGGGAAGAGTTGTAATTGAAGAAAATGGATTAGTTTTTATATGGGTAACTAGTTTTAAAAATTATAATTAGCGAATTAAATAAAATTTAAAAATTGATAACTTATAAATTGAATATCTTGCTCATACGAGGTCCAATCGAGACAAAACTTTTTGCCTTGCGCTCGTAATGACGAAGGCTTCATGATGGAACTAATCTGGTTGAATTTGAAGCAAGTTGAAATTTAGGCTAAAATCAGGTGTCATTCGAATTTTCTTCAAACCGGAATGCTTCGACGCCAACTGGAATTCAGTGAGTATAACTCACTTCTTTGGATAAATCAATGTATTATATAGTAGATAAAATTTATTGTTTGTGTTTGGTTGAAATTATTAGTTGTTTAGTTAAATATTCACTTTTACAAGCGATTGACATTTAAAATAGAACTACATGAAAATTTGTTGAGAAATCCGGATTCCTCACCATTTTGATTTATAATTTCTAGCTATTTACATGTTGGCTTATTTCAGTTATATTTCTGTGATATAGATTGTTAAATACTGAAAATTTAACGGTTCGGCCATATTGAACGTGACACCGATATATGTGAAAACTGAACCGTTTTAGTAGAAAATGATAGCTATAGCATTTGTTAAGTGTTATAATAACTACGGGGCTCGATTTAGTATTTTGGAATACTATCAATTTTTGATTTGGCTTGGAAAATGCTTTATATCCGATTGTTTTCGAATTTCTGTGGTATTTTAATATAAATAAGGTTTAAAAACTTTTCTCTTTTCTCTTTTATTTCAAAATTTCTTTATTTATTCTTTCCAATATATGTATATATTTAAATAAATGTTTAAAATAATTATTTTGGGAGTATTGGTTTTTATAGAAATATTATTATAATAATAAATGTTTAATTTTTGAAAAGTAAAGGGGTTATCTTTTATTTAAAAGTGATTTTTGTTTTAAAGAAGATGGAAATGTTTTGAAATAAATATTGTGAGACATTTTATATAAAATGTTGAAAATAAAATAATAAATTATGAATAGTATTTTATAAATTGAAAGGGAGTCTTATAAGTGATATTTTATAAAAGGGAGATATTTCCATTTGATAAATTTGAGTAATAAATCACATTTGTGGATTTATAATAATATGTGGAAGGGTTGTTTTAAAGAAAGTAGTTGGATCTATTTTGGAAACTGGAAGTGTGATAAATTTGGAAATGTATAAACGATGTTTTATAAATATGAAAGGAATTTAAAAAGGAAATTTTATAAATATAAATAGAGTTTTGTGTTATAATTAGAGTTTAGTCTTATATTTGGAGTTTGTTTTATAAAAGGAGTTTTTTATAAAGGAGTTGTACAAAAAATGAGTTTATAAATAACATTTTATAAAAGAATTTTTATATAAGGGGTTTACAAATAATATAAAAGGATGTTTATAAAGATGTTATTGAATGAATTTGGAAGTTTATAAAAGGAGGTTGAATTTGTATTATATATATTTTTACAATGATTTATAGATAATATTTCTGAAGGGAATTCTAAAATGAATTTGACTTATAATTATGAAAGGGATTTTTATAAAAGAGTCTATTTGAAACAGAGATGTGATTTCCCGGACTAACCTTCTTAATTATGGTGGTAGGGGGACATTCTTTCCCTACTTAACACCGAAGGAATAATGCTTGGTTTAATATTGTTTCTGTTTTTAATGACCTGTTTTAACCTAATTTTAAATGTAGTTTTGGAATAAGAATCTTTCTTAAGATTTGTAAATATACTTATACCATTGAAATAAGTATATGAGTACATTTTCTAAGTATTGAAATATAGTAATTTACACATATACCTAAATCATTAATAAAGTATATGGAAGGGTTTCTATGTTTTTGGGAAAATGAAATGTTTTGAAATATAACTTTGTAAAAGATATTTAATATAAGTATTTACAAAGTGGTTTAGATTATTGAAAAATTAATTTAAGAGGCCTATGGTTGCTTTGTGCTTAACCAGTGTCATTTTCCCTTAGGGAATTAAACCTCCGGTTGTATTGTTTTTTTATTTGATAGTTCAATAATAGACTATTAAATGTTGGCCTGTTTTAAAACTACATTGTCAGTTCGAAGAGACTGGGATCAAATATATTATATGAAAACCACTTAGAACCTGCATAAGCATTTCTAATTGCAATATCTGAAGACGATCGAAGATAGGGTCCTTTAAATTGCAAGGGCTACTTGCTACTAATCCTGAGAGTGATTCTAAAATGAATGTAGTATAAGTAGTGCCTACGGTTTGTTCATATCCTAAACCACTTGTATGGATGAATGCTGTATCTAAATATGACCAAAGAAAGGGTCCTTTCAAGTGCAAGGGCTACTTGCTACTAATCCTAAGAGTGATTCTAGAATGAATGTAGTAGAAGTAGTGCGTACGGTTTGTTCATATCCTGAACCACTTGTATGGATGAATGCTGACACTACATTGCTGCCTAAAGAGCAGTGTTAGAATTCCAAGCGGGCTTACAATATAAATGGTAAAACATAGTCTCTATCCTCATTAACCGAGAATGACTAAACTTGGCAATAAGCAGCAGGGCTAAGTGGGTCACTCCCATTAGGGTGTATCACCACATTTCTAGATATGCATTAATTATATAAATTTGGTTGCGCATGAGAGCTCTTGGCAAAGGTTGTAAAAGCAACTGGGATGACGATATATTCGGTACTATCTAGTAGGTGGTAGGCCAGTCCTGTGAGCAGAGGTGCAAGATGTTCTTGGTGACCTTGGTAAATTTTTCTAGAGGTGTACTATGATGGATGGTACCCCAATAGCCTAGTCATTGATGGAATCCATTCTTCAATAAGCGCCGTACAGACTTAGTTGTGCCCATATATGTTGAAATGTGTGATGCAAGCATTTCAGCTTTGTTCTATATTTACTTTCAAAAACCTTGGACATTATTATAATATCACTGGATTTACTATAAAATGTTTTGGTTATCGTAAGGTAATAACCTGCCCATGTTTATGCGTGGTGTGGTCTTACGAGATACCTTTATTTTTAAGGTTTTCATAACTTTAAAAATCCAATTGAGGTGTGTTTCTCATGCTGGTTTACCATACTGATCTAGGCATTGTTCCCTTATAATGCTCGGGTCAGACTGAGTATATTTACAGATATAGTTTGGACGCTTTAGAACTTCAGAAGACGAGCTGGATGACTTCAAGACGTACTCACGTACACGTTTATTTTCGCTACTAGTTGTATTTATCAGCATTTGTGAGGACATGTTGTTATAACTATTCAGGCTGATATTTTATTTAGAATACTCTGATTGATGTAAGGATATTACCGTTTTCTTCCTTTTGTAAAGATCTATTTCATATTATATGTTATTCATCACGTTGTGAGATTATGTTCTTTCTTTTCTTTCTTTTTCTCCAACAACTGTCTTTTTAGCACTTGGATGCTTGGCACGTGAATACTGTGGATGTATTACTATCGACTTGTGCGGATTGAAAAGGCAGGCCATTATAGAATTTAGCTTAAGTCTCTTGTAATAATTCTCTTGTAAATGAAATATTAATTGATAGAATCACTCGCTATAGTGGATGTAAATCATCGTTAAGATCAAACTACTCTTTATCTCATGTCTTGTACTTTACTTGCATTGGATATAAATTTGTTAATCAATTCACATTTTACATTTTAAGCGTTGTTTAAGTGAGTTGCCTTTAGTAACGTATACCTCTAACCGTAATTCCAAGGTTGGCTAAAAATATAGTCAATAGTTACATTCTTCTATCCTGAAAGGAATTGCACTCCCACAATTTGCCTAAAGGATGACCCAATGCATAAAATATTAGACCATACCATATGCTTAACTATATAAACGTTTGAAAAATAAGGGGAGGTATACGAATCACAACCAATTATGATAAAATCAAACACATATTTGCAACAAGGGACATAAATTTCCATACATCCATGCTATAGTAACACCTACAACTTTATGAACATGTAGTACATACTATAATATTCAAAAATAAGAACACCAACAAAGAGTGAAACAATCATCCATAGAAGTCCATAAACAAAATTTACGTTGGTTCAAATGTGCATACACAAGCAGATATATAAACCAGTAATCAGTTACCATACCAAAACAAAGCATACATACTCAAAGGCAATATGGTATTATTATCATTCACTAATACCAAAAAAAATGTACTAACCTCAATAGTTCCTACACATCAACAAATAATTTGTGTACAGCTTAGGTTTATACTCTAAGAAAGACACATACATCGACTCATAGTTTGCTCAAGGAATTTTCAGTGATTTGGTGATTTACCACTAGATTAATGATTTTCTCCATACTCATTTCCAAAAGCTCATTATTACTATAAATTATTCCTAAACGTATCTTAATAACATCACAATGGAACTAACCAACACAACCATGCACCATGGCTATAGTTCCCAAATGTAACAATCAATCATGAAGTTCCTAAAGTTTTATCCTCTAGCATACTCAAATAATGGATAACAATAGATTCTGACTCTTGCTCCTCCAACATACTCAGATAACAATCAATAATAGAGTCATCGACTCTTGCTCCTCAAGCATGTATGGATTGTTACACATGGATATTTGGTGATGTCCTCTTGTGACCTCGTCATAAGGCAACATCCACTTACTTTTTCTAAAAGCTTATTATCGCCAAATAACATCTACTTTCTATTTCCAATATCTCATTATTGTCAATGAATTATGCATAAAGGAAGACATGACATCTACGTGCTGTTCCCAACAGCTCATTGTTGTTAGACGACATCTACTTACTATTTTCAGTAGCTCATTGTCATCAATAGCTTGTGCATATTCCATGTACTCCTAGCAGAACCTCTTTGTTAAGCATCCAATTTCTCATCTAACTCTTTTATTTCCTAGAATATCTAAACTCATTTTTAGTTGGCATTTAGCTTCTATCACCTCGTACCAGTTTCTATATTCATATATCGATGTACTCTCCCCTTTTTTGAAATACAATATATTCAAAACAGTAACACAAGCAAACAAACATGGTAAACCACGCAACCAAGTCAATAAAAAACCAAATAAGTAAACAACAAGGAAGTAATATAATCAACCAAAAAATTATCGAGGAAATAATAAATTCAAAAGAAGTAGCTAATGTAATTAAACTACCCATTCAATAATCATACTAGTAATGCAACATGACGTAGATAAACAATCGGCAAACATATGTAAAATAAGCATTCTACGATTATAAAAATAACGCAAACAACACAAGTAGAGCGAACAATCCTAGCAAATCAAGCAAATGACAATGGTAAAATTAAACCTAATTATTATTTATAATTAAACGCCTATATTCTATTCTCATAAGTGAATAATTAGAACATCACAACCCACCTCCCCTCAAAGTGGATAAATGGATATCCTTGTATCTCAATAGGAAAGTACACACATAAAATAAGTATAAAAGCTATCAAATCTTAATGGATGGTGGGTGAACCTAAAACCCATATCTTCCTCTAGTTCGACTCCCTGTGCCACCCATCACATATCCAACAATAGTAGATATAACTCAAGGTGATACCCTTTAATAATTATCTTGTTAGAGACATCGAATTTCATAAATTTCTTTATCATTATATAATCCAAACATAAACAAATTCCATGTCAATTCTAAATACATTCTCATTATTATTTAGTCTAGGAAAATAATCCATTTAAAATTATATTATTACTATTTGTCCAAAGTAGTAATAATTTACTCCAAACTCTTAAAACTATTACAGTTATTTTATCTCAAACTAATGATCATTTTCTTTAAGTACCTCAAAAACTATTACTGTTATTTAATAAATTTCTCTCCATTTCATAATAGTAACTAACAATAACATATTGAATTTGGTAAATAACTATAATCATATTCAAATTCATTAAAAAGACCCTTACTATTATTTTAGTGTCAAATTTGATAATATGTCATTTTAAATTTATTTGGAGTAAGATATCATTTTTCATCTAGTGCATTCTCCAAAATAGTATTATCTGCAAAATTATTTTCATATAAAAATACTTCTAAAAGAAGTATATATTTCTGACCTAAGTATTTCTCTTCACTTCATTCCTGATATAAAATACCTTTATAATAAAATGCTTTCGATGAAATATTTCAAAAGCATATATTTCTATTTTCAAAGTATTATTTGTCAAACCAAATATTTTATTTTTCCAACTACATATTTCTTAATCAGATTAGTCTATTACAAATAAAATATCTTTCTAGGAGCATGTTCTCAAAATAAACATTTATAATATAAATTATTTTCCCTCATAAAATGTTTCCCGAATTTTCTTAATAAAATATTTCTCAACCAAAATATTTCCATCTAAAAATGTTTTCCTCCCAACTTCTTCTAACAGAAATGTACTTCAAATCAAAAAAAATTCAAAAAACTTTCAACGAAAATTGTTTTCAAGTAAAACATTCACCTGTACTCAATAGATTTTATGAAAATAAACCATAAACAAAATGCTTTGTTTATCTTGACAAAATGTTTCCACAAACTCAACTCAAAAGGTATTTCTCAAATTACATACATTCAACTATTTTGATTGATAAATTTTTTATTGATATTCTACTGCCAAAAAGTTTATTTCAAACAGAATATTTTTTCCCCAAAATCTTTTGAATGAACATTTTTCATTTTGTCTTTCAATAAATTTCTACCCAAATATTTCTCAACCAAATACTTTTACCAAAATTATTTTTAAATTATAATATCTTCAACAAAATACTTTCCAAAAAGAATATTTCTAAACAAAAACAACGTGAAACAAAAATTTTCTAAGTGTTTTCTAAATATTTCAAACTAAAAATTCTTTGGTAATATGCTAAAATAAGATATTTAACAAACTAGCTCTCTTTTTAACAAAATATCTTCATATTAAAATATCTTATTCCTCAAGGTAAGTGTTTTATTTCTACCTTATGTATAACTTCCAATAAATTACCTCAAATCCCAAAATATACATATCTCTCCTTTTTAGTCCGAAAATATACATTTTCCCATCAATAAAATATCTTCGAAATCAAAAACGTATATTTTCATCTATTTTATGTAGCTTTCCAACAAATCACTTTTCATTTAATACTTCACAAAATTTATTAATAAATTCATTTATAAAGGTTTAAATTTGAACTGCACATCTTGACATTATGTGTATACTTGGATTACAACTAGTACTCAGTCCCCTCTATACGAGTCTATCCTACCCAACTCCTATGACATCTATCTCCCACACATAGGTCATCATAAACCAACATCTTCTTAGGGTGGGATAATTGTGGTTATAAATACATCTCATACATATACACAAAGCATATATCAACCAACAAGTGCACTCCCTTTTGCTAGTTTTATCCCAACCTAAGGTGTTAATTAGCCTACATAAATGGGTTAAACTTACCCAAACCTCAGGTAATCACTAAACCTCTCTTTGGTGCCAAATGTGACGTCTTACTATTGGTAATGCCTAAAGTAAGTGCCAGTTGCCATTAAAATTTGTTTATGTAGTAATCTCAGCTTTTAAAAACTATGGATCACTAGATGAATAATTAAACCAACTACTTAATTCATTTAATTTACTTCAAATGGATTAATCAATAATACATTACGCAACAATTTTATAGCATACAAGGACCAATGTTACAAACAACACAATGTATACATGGGTATTATAAGCATGGTTTCTTTTTATATATATAAAAAGTGGTAACTAATTCAAGTAGAGCACTCATTTTTGGGTCTTATGAGTTTGAACCCATGACCTTCAGTTGCTTTGTTTAGAGCGTCATACCACTTCCCACTTGAGCTAGTGGTCCTTGACACATGCAAGGTTTCTGTATCATCAAAAAAAGAACAACAAGCATTTAATGAAAATGTAAGAAAATGTGCAACCTAAAAGAATGTGTAATACGCTCACCCTGTTTCATTCCCTTTATGTCTACCTATAGTGTTGCGAATTTTGTATATAAGTGTAACGATCCAAATTTTTTTGCCGTTTGTTTTTAAATATTTAAATGGTTTATATATTGGATTGGGAATTATAATTTAGTTAGTAAGATTTTAAAAATGAAATTTCAAGTGATTTCGTAAAAAAATTGAAAATCGTCGATTTAATCGACGTGTTAAAATAGCGATCCAGGGCATAGTTTCAAAATTTGATGAAACCAGTTTTATTGGATCTAAAATATGTATTATTATTGGATTTAAAATTTTGTAATATTAAATTCACCATTTGGTCATACGATCTGGAAACGCCTAGAATAATTTAATCAATTCAATTTAAATAGTCGATTTAAAAAGCTATCTTCCATATACGATCGAATTATGTCCTGAAACTTGTTCCATTGGGTTTGAAATAGTGGTATAACCTTGGAAATGATGGGAGGCATGCCTCGATTGGGATCCAAAATTTAGAGGCTGGATATTTTGGAATTCTAATTTAAATATTTCAAATCAATTGAATAGCAACCGTCAAAACATTTCTTTAGCCCCTACTGTTCCTTGTTCCATCCTACTATCTGTTTTAGTCATCCCCTTTAGTTTAAATCACATCCCTCTTCCTTTTTTCTTAATTTGAAATCAACAAAGAAAAAAAGAAAGATCAAGCCGCGATGTCAAATTCAATTAAATCAACAAAGCCGCTTCTTTACAGTTTAAAGTCATGATTTTTCCTTTTATGTTCTTTCATAAGCAAACCAGTTCAAAATTTATAAAAAAGAAGGCAAATCGTGTTCGTACAAACATTGGAAGGGGATTCAGCAGCATTGTCGGTGAACACAACAGAGGCGACATGGAGCACCGCAACTTCGGTATCGATTGAAGATAGGGTCAGGCACGGTCGAGGAGGGTTTGTGGAATTGGGAGGAGCGATGGGGTTTGGCATCATGGCTGGTGTCATGGGATGCGAGGTTGAGGTTGATCAGTAGGGTGGTTAGACTTGCGACTTGTATGGTCGGCGTTTGTGGCTGAGGTAGGCATCGTGATTTTGGAAAAGGCGTGTGAACACACGATGTTCGATGTAAGCCGCTCGAATACTGACTGATTGAGGAAGTCTCAAGGATACAATTCATTGGATAGCAGAAGATTTGTTGGAGCGGGTGGAGATTGTTAGCGAAATTACAGAGAACAAGGCTGTAAATAAAGCTTTAGTGAGGAGGATCAGCTGTAATCAGGTTCGTATGGTGGTATCAATCTGTAATTAAATATAAAGTATATATAATTAGTATTTAACGAAGAGTTTAAAATTTAGATAGCTAATAAATATTTTTACCTATTTATTCGAGGTCACAATCGAACAAAGCAGAGACAATGGATTCATAGTGATATGAACTACAACCTGGAATTTTTTCCGGAGTCGATCATATGGTTGGTAAATAAAAAATAATCAAGGTTAGTAAATCTCACTCATTTGGATGACTAGATTTAATTTTGAATAATTCAAATTAGTTATTGGATGTTTGGTTGAATTGATATTTTATTATCAGTCAAATGTTATAATGTATAATTGAATGTTATAATATATATAGTAGTAGTATATATACTAGTAATTGGATATATTTTTGTCCATTGGGGCTGATGAGACTCTATGCGTCCTGCATAATAATGGATGGACCTATATTACCGCGATATCCTGCCTCGAAGCGGGATTGGTATTTTTATGTTGTATTAACATCTCGGATGTAGAAAAATAGGTTGGAGGGATCCAACTAGAATCCTCAAAATATATATTGGTTGTTTTTCATATATAGTAATATATGATGGAATTTAATAATCTATTATAGATTGTTGTGTGATTTGAATGTTTGGATGCTATAGTAGCACTGACCTTAATTTTGGTATTCTAAATACCATAAATTTTACTTTTGAATTTTAAGGAATTAAAAGGAGATTTTGGATATAAAAATAATTATATCAAAAATTGATTACTTAAGAAGACATTGATTGGATAAACAATGAATTCGATTTGGTTGAACTTAACTAATCCATAAATTGTTTAAATAGAAATTTTTGAAATAATATATATAGAGGATTTCTAAATGATATCCGAAAAATATAAAAAGAAGTTGAAATTGATATTAAATTTTTTAGTGGTAGGATAAATGGAAATTATAAGGAAATGGATTTATGGAATAAAATTTTATAAATAAGATTGTTTTTATAAACAAGTTAAACTCAAAGGAGTTATAAATTTAAAAATGATGTTTATAAATAAAGGAAATCAGTATCAGATGATAACTTGGGAATATAAATTCATAGGGTGAATTTATATTAGAATATGGGAATAGGGTGAGAAAAAATAGTGGATACTATTTTTGAAAGTGGAAATGATTAAGGAGATCAGAATGGAAGCAATGTGATGGAAATCGAGGAGAGGTTATAAATTGAATTGGTTATTGAGATTTTAAAAATATATTTTTAATTTTAAGAAGTTAAGTTTGTTTTTAAAAGGAAAATTTTATTTATTGAACTATTTAATCTTAAACTAGTTAGGACTGAAATACTTCGGCAAGTGGTTTTTCCCAATATTTAATATTTATTTTAATAGATTCAATTTTTAAAATTAGCTTTGAAAATTGATTTGTTATCTAAAAATGGATTACTGATGATTATCAAAAGTGTTCGATATTTTTAAATAATTACTTGAACATGTTTTAAAAAATTAATTATTATTCCTTTAAACACTTATATATATATAGAGTTTCGTAATGATTGAAATTTAATTATAAATCTTCTCGAGAATCTGTAAACGGGGTTTATTTAGTAGATGGGATTTATAGAAGAAATTCTCAAAAATGGAATTTGGGAAGAAGTGAGAAAATTTCTGACATAGTTAAATAAAAGTGATCTTCGAAAAATGAATTAGGATTCATAAAAGAAGTTAGAAATGGATATTTGAAATTTTAGACGAGTGTTTTGACTTGGAAATATCAGGGGAAATTAATTAAGGAAACCAGAACTTATAGAATTCATTATAAATAGTTAAGGAATTTACAATATAAATTGTAAAGGAGTTTGAGAAGGATAAATAAATGGAATTTCCTAAGTGTTGAGAAGTAAGGAGTTAGAAAAATATAGTTTTTTCTAAATGTTGAAATAAGAGATGGTTTGAATATCCTGATATGGATAAAAGTATTTGAGTTTCCCCAATTATTAAAAATTTGGAAGGAATTGAATATATATCTTATAAGATATTTGAAAATAAAATTTGGAAAATCTATAATAAGGCCTGATGTCTGCTTATGGATGTTTTATTGATAGTTAAATAACTTACTATCAATTTTGGCCAAATTTGCTGATCGTTTCGAAGTGATCGAGATCGGGTTTAATTATCCGAAAACCACTTCGATCCGGATTGAATTTTATGAATGGTGATACCGTAAAGATGGTGAAGACATTGACTGGGTTTGTCCAGACCCAGGACAACTTATATGGATGAATGCTATTAGAACATCGTTATAAGTGAAATTGTTCTTGAAAGGTAATCATTAGCCTCAAGCCTCATTAATTGGGGATGACTAAAACAGGAAAGATGCAGCAAGGCTAAGTGGGTCGCACACAATTAGGATATCTTTGTCACCTTTCTAGATACCCTCGAATAGATACAAATTATGGATATGGTTGTGTGAGGATAAGTTATTATAACTATCTAATTGATGTATTGATTGCTGTACTCTGATGATTATAAGTATAAAACAGTTACATATTCTTTTGTATAAAAATATGTTATTATATATTATATTTTGTTCCACTATAACTGTAAGATTCTATGTTGATTATTTCTATTCTTCTTCTACCTTTTCTTCTTCACCCCTAGAAAATTGGTATTTACGGCACTTGAATATTCGGCATGATATACAACGGACGTATTGATGTCGATTTTCGAAGGTCAAAAATTCCGGGTGGCTACAGTTGGTATCAGAGCTGAGAACCTTGGCTTTGGTGGAGATTACTCATTAGAGATAGGGTCAGTAGTACCTTAGAATGAGTTGAGTGTATTATAGATATGAGCGCATATTTGTTAGTGAATATAACATGTTTTATATTGCGTTGATTTATCCGTGGAGTGGCATATAAATTCTAGGCGAGTAGTTGGATGCCACTAAATAAACAGGGGTTTTTAAACACTTGAACATAGTAAACCGACATAGTATGGTTATGAAGCGGGTAAATGAAATAATTCCACCCAAAATTGTATTTTGACATGAAGAAAATAATTTTCTGGAAATTGATATAGCATATTGGAGTGTTTAGTTGTTATTATTATAATCACAACAAGATTATAGATTCGAAATGGTTATATATAACCAAATAAAAATTGTGTAAGTACGAATTATACAAATGAGTAAAAAACTCAAAAATGGATTTAAACCAATTTGGAAAATAATATCCCAGAGATTTTTGGAAATGTTTTCCAAAATATTTGAAATAAATAATAGTAATATTATTTGGAGATATTTTTGAAAGAAAATTGTTTTAAATGAATTTTGGAAGCGAAAACACTGAACTCACTTTAGTCGGTGGAAAATAATCCTAGTGATGACTCCAGCATCATCAATATTCGTTTTCGAGTTTCTAAGTGACAGATTATTGCCACAGTAAGCTAATATGAGGATTTTGTTTGGAAACAAGTGTTGTTTTTAGAAAAATTCTGGAAGGAATTGTTTGGATAAAGACCAGGTTTGGTTTAAAATTGAAGGATATGATTTTGGTACAGAGATATATAAATATATATATAGTTATGATTTCAATATGATTTGAAATAAATACCGGGTGTTTAAAAATTCTGGAATCCTTATTTAAATGTTTTAGAAAATCTCAAAAAAAAAGTTTTTAAAACTTATAAGTGGTGGATGATACTTATAAGGAAAGAAGTAAGGAAATTGAATTTTGGAAATAAATTTTAACTTGAGTAAGTTAAATGAATGAAATTAAACTTGACCTAAGTTAAATAAAATTGGATTGGAAACGGTATCGGTTGGGATTGAGATATAAAGTAAAACGGAATTTAACTTAACTTAAGTTTGAAGGAATTTAAATTTTAGAAATTTAATCGATTTTGATTTGGATGGAATTAATGAAATAAATTAATGAAATGATGAGTTAACTTAAGAAAGTCAAATTGGAATAAATTTATGAAGTGAACTAATAATATGAATTGAAATAAATATTAATACTTAAATGAATAGAATGTAATGAAGTTAACTAAATATAAATGCATGTGAATGATGAATGTGAATAAGTGAAATGAACAAAAAAATATAAGTAAAGAAGTGTGGAAAAATTTAAAATTTGAAATTAATTCTTACATGATTAAATTGAATGAATTAAAAATAAATTTGTTTAGAGTAAAATTTAATTTAAGTATGAATAACTCGAATATGGTTTTGAAATGTTGGTTAAAAGGAATTGAAGTGTAAATTAAATTGAATTGGATTTGATTAGAAATAATATCGAGTTGAAGTGAATAATTTTGGATGGAAACTGGGCTCAAATAAATATATGAAATGGTTATTTAATAAATTAGCATGGAATGATTCCAAGCTTAATAAAATGAATTTGAATACAATGAGTATGGATATGAATGGAATGCAAATGAATGGGTTGAGAATCAATTTCAAGTGGAATAAAAATGGAATCAATTTAAAATAACTATAAGCTTAAGTGGTTATTTTATTTAATGAATATCGCTAAATTTGCATAAAAAAAGTCCTTTGATGTAAATGGAAGAAAATAAAATTTTGTGAATTAATAAAAAGTGAATAAATTGATTTTCAAATCAATTTGGAATGGATATGAGTTTGTTTTATATAAATATGAATTGAATGCAAATAATTGGGTTGTAAATCATTCGAATTGAATGCAATGATATATAAATTGATTGAAATGAATAATCATATGTTGGAACATTGTGGATATTAATATATTCATGCTATGACATGGTTGTTAGTGAAAAATTATGTGTTAAAGGAATGAAATGTTATTGATTTTCATATTTATGAAACTTACGAGGTTTAGATTGAGTAAGTACATGTATCATGAGGCTATTGGGCTAGAGTTGGGTTGCGTAATTTCATATGAAATATGCTTGCTCGCTTAAAACGCTAAATAACATACGTTTTTGGATTAAACACCGCAAAAATAAATAAATATTGATATATATTGTGTTTTCTCACCATGTGGGTTGATGTATATATTTGTATCTCTCTTGTCATATTGCAAAAGGTTCTCCATACAAATGATCCTCTATCAAAATTGTTTGGAAATTTAGGGTGTTCGAAAATTTATGGAAAATTAGAAAAAATATTAACTAAAAAGCTGGTTTTTGAATTGTAATGAAAATAAAGGGTTTTGAATTAGAGATGAAAGCAAATTGTCTTGGTTGGAACCAAAGGATTAGAAAGGTGAAATATTGAGTTTTAACTAAGTAAGATTTTGATAAGTTAATGGGTTTAGATCATTCGTCCTACCTTAGCAATTTTGAGGACAAAATTCTTTTAAGAGGAGAGGAATGTAACGACATGGATTTTTTCTCCATTTGATTTTGAATATTTAAATGGCTTAAATATTGGATTTGGAATTATGATTTAGTTAATAAGATTTTAAAAATGAAACCTCAAGCGATTTTGTAAAAAAATGAAAATTATTGATTTAATCGACGCGTTAAAATAGCAATACAGGGCACGGTCTCAAAAATTTGACAAAATCAGTTCCAATGGATATGAAATAGTGTATTATTGTCGGTTTCAAATTTCGTGGTATTTGAATTCATCGTTTGGTTGTATGATCTAGAAACGCCTTGAATAGTTTAATCGAATTTAATTTAAATAGACGATTTAAAAAGTTATCTTCCACATACGATCGAGTTAGGTCCCGAAACTTGTTCCATTGGGTTTGGAATATTGGTATAATGTTATAAACGATGGGCGGCATGCCTCGATTGGGATCCAAAATTTAGGGGCTAGATATTTTAAAATTTTAATTTAAATATTTCAAATCAATTTAATGGCAGCATTCTAAACATTCCATCAGCCCCTACTGTTCACTATGTCGTCCTACCATATGTTTTAGTCGTCCCTTTGAGTTTAAATCACGTCCCGCATCCTTTTCTCCTCAATTTGTAATCAACAAAGAAAAAAAGAAAGGGCAAGCCACGATGTCAAATTCAATTAAATCAACGAAGCTGCTTCTTCGCAGTTTAAAATCATAGTTTATCCTTTCATCTTCTTTCATAAGCAAACCAGTTTGAGATTTATAAAAAAAGAAGAAGGGAAATCGCATTCACATAAACATCGAAAGGGGATTCAGAGGCATCGTCAACGAACACAACAGAGGCGGCGTGGACGAGCACCACAACTTCGGTATCGACTAAAGATAGGGTTAGGCGCGGTCGAGTGAGGGTTCGTGGATTTAGGCGGCGCGATGGGGTTTGGAGTGGTGCTAGTGTCATGGTATGCAAGGTGGAGGTTGATCAGCGAGGTGGATATACTCGCGACCTGTATGGTTGGCATTCGTGGCTAAGGTCGGTATCGTGATTTTAGGAAAGGCGTGCGAGTACGCGATGTTCGATGTAAGTCGCTCGAATACTTGAAGGTGTAAGACTGATTGAGGAAGTCTCAAGAATACAATTAGTTGGATAAGAGAATATTTGTTTGAGCCGGTGGAGACTATGAGCGAAATTGTAGAGTACGAGGCTGCAAATGAAGCTTTAGGCGAGGAGGATCGGTTGTAATCAGGTTCGTATGAAGGTATAAATCTGTAATTAAATATAAAGTATATATAATTAGTTATTTAATTAAGAGTTTAAAATTTCGATAGCTAAAAATATTTTTACCTATTTTTTTGAAGTCATAATCGAACAAAGTAGAGACATATGATTCGTAGTGGTATGAACTACAACCTGGAAATTTTTTCGGAGTCGATTATACGGTTGGCAAATAAAAAAAAATCAAAGGGGGTAAATCTCACTCATTTGAATTACTAGTGTAATTTCAAATAATTTAAATTAATTATTGGATATTTGGTTGAATTGATATTTTATTATTAGATGAATGTTATAATATATATAATAGTGTGTGTGTGTGTGTATATATATATACTAGTAGTTGGATATATTTCCCGCCGTTGGAGCGGATGGGACCCTATTCGTCCCGTATAATAGCGGATGACCCTATATTACCGTGATATCCTGCCTCGAAGTGGGATTGAGATTTTTATGTTGTATTAACATCTATGGATACATGGAAATAGGTTAAAGGGATCCAATCGGATTTCTCAAAATATATATATTAATTGTTTTTCATATATAGTAATATATGATGGAATAATATGTTTTTTATATATTAAATAATATGTTATAGATTGTTGTGTGATTTAAATGTTTAGATGCTATAGTTGCACTAACCTTAATTTTGGTATTTTAAATACCATAAATATTATTTTTGAATTTTAAGGAATTAAAAGAAGATTTTGGATATAAAAATAATTATATCGAAAATTGATTACTTAAAAAGAAATTGATTGGATAAACAATAAATTTGATTTGGTTGAATTTAACTAATCCATAAATTGTTTAAATAGAAGTTTTAGAAATAATCTATATAAAGGATTTTTAAATAATATCTGAGAAATATAAAAAGAAGTTGAAATCGATACTATAAAGTTTATTGGGAGGATAAATGGAATTTATAAGGAAATGGATTTATGGAATAAAATCTTGTAAATAAGATTGTTTTTATAAACAAGTTAAACTCAGAGGAATTATAAATTTATAAACGATGTTTATAAATAAAAGAAATCGATATCAGATGATAACTTCGGAATATAAATTCATAGGTTGAATTTATATTAGAATATGGGAATAGGGTGAGAAAAAATAGTGGATACTATTTTTTGAAAGTGGAAATGGTTAAGGAGATCGAAATGGAAGCGATGTGATGGAAATCGAGGGGAGTGAATTGGTTATTGAAATTTTAAAAGTATATTTTTAATTTTAAGAAGTTAAGTTTGTTTTTAAAAGGAAAATTTTATCTATTGATGTAACAACCCGCATATTTCACAATTAAATATTTAAATATCTTATTTAAATATAATGTCGTCAGTTGGATTAAATTTCGAAATATAAATTTTAGTAAATAGTCAAATCCGGAATCGAGACCACTTCTATTGAGTTCAAAACAGCGTGTACAACTTGTTTCAGTATAAACATCGATATGTTTGGAGTTGATTAGGATTTTGGTATTTTCATTTGGGCTTTGGGTTGGGTTCTAGCCCATTAACCCAATAAGCTAACCCAAACTCTTCTGCCAAATACCCTAACTCATCTCCCCTTCATTCATTCTACTCATAATAATTCCAACGCTCGTCCGATTGCCTCCATCGCTCATCCAATCGCCGCTGAATTGATTTGTCCATCATTGGCCTGGGCAAATTATGCCCGGGCCCAGGAAACCAAATGTCTAGTTGAAATCTCCAAAATTCTGGTTGGGGCTTCTGAGAAAAAAATAACGAACACAGAAAAAATGGCGGAGCCTAGGGTTAGACGTCTGGTCAAACCAACCAGACGTCTGGTCCCGTTAAATTTTGCCCATTTGCCTATTTTTAAGGGGATTTCCATTTTTTATCGATCTTGACGATCCGAATAGCTATTGTCAATCAATACCGACTTTGATGACTTCTTTTCTAGATTTTTGGGAATATTCATTTGATGGATTTGATATCGATTTTCATGGTTTTAATTCACGTCGTCGAAAGTGGATTTTTGGTAATAGATTATTTTTACAATCATTTCTGTGATTTGTCAGTATAAAATACAAAGGTTTTTATACTAGTAGTAATACTAAAACTCTTTCACAAGAATGATTTCAACACCACTTTTTACAAAACTCTTTTTAAAACCATTATCCAATCTATTAGTATATATAAATCTTTACCTCATTCGTATGAGAAATCCAATTAAATGACTTAGCAAAACAAGTGGTATGAAATGCTTGCACATACTTTGTCGGTTAATTCTTGGACTTGTTCGATTGAAATCTCGTAACAATTTTCGAGCGGAAATCTATAATCTATTCGTAAATATTTAAGTTAAGCTAGTGGTTATGGGACATGAAGCTAAACTCATTTATTTACTAGCTTAGTGTAATTTACACTTCTTTTTTTATCAATGATGATCATTTTGTGATTTAGACTAGCGATATACGATGTCTTTTTGTCTACGTAGGGGACTATACCCCATTCTACGAAGTTTTGGCTCAATGTGGTAGGGTAGCGATCCATGGTCTTTTGACCGTTCGTAGAGCAATCTGCTCAATGAGTCTGTGCATGGGGTGTATCTTTTTAGGTGCGTCGACGTTCGGCTCATTCGTCTCCAAGGGGGACTGTACCCCGTATTTTTATAGGTTAGCGAACCATGGGATAACGTCCCGTTTATGATACACGTGTTAGTGAGTTTTCATGCTCCCATTTATGATAGGCCTCCCCCATTTTGTGATTTCTGGATTTCTAACTTGATTTATGGAATTTTTATTTCACCAATATTTATGATTTTCATTAATAAGCTTTATCAATATTTGTGACTTGGTGAATAAAATAAAGAATATGATATTATTTTTGGGTTTTTGAGTAAGCTTGAGATATTGTATGATTTTCATTGTTATCAAATATATACTTGCCACAACATGGTTTTATTGTTATAATATATTTTTGTCATATCTCTTATCTTATCTCATCTTACATGGTAATTATAGCTAGACTGATTCGTTTATTATTTTTCTTCTTAAATAATACTCGAGTCAGACCGAGATGTTTCAGGTGCTTCCACTTGACTTCTTAGCAGGGATTAGCTTCTGACTTTTGCCTAACTACTTTAGCTTAATAGTTTTTGTCTTTCATGTATATAAGATAGAGACTCTTTGAAGTATACATATTTTTTTGTGTATAACATGTACCTATTCTTTTGTGATGTAGTTGATCTTGTATGACCACTACTATAATGTTCACTTTTGTGTGTTGTGTTCATATCTGTTTCTGCCCCAGTGATATGAATATCTATAAATATTTTAAGTTATGTTTATTTTATGTTGATTTCGAAGGCCCTTAGCCACTGTGTTGTAGATTTGAGTCTGAATTTGATATATCAGATTACATCTTGAAATGAAACGCATGATGTACTATCTGACGTATTGGTTCTCACTCAAACCAATTACACAAATGACCGCTCCTCAATAGCTTTATTCTTTGTGCTAGTCGTCAGCATTACCTCATAGTGTCCTTGGCTAGTGTGAGTATAGAGGTGGGGAATCACAATTGAACTATGTAATTTTAAAATAGTTAGGATTGAAATACTTCGGTAAGTGGATTTTCCCAATATTCAATATTTATTTCAATAGATTCTAATTTTTAAAATCAGCTTTGAAAATTGATTTGTTATCTAAAAATGGATTATTGATGTTTATAAAAAGTGTTCGATACTTTTTTAATAATTACTCGAACATGTTTTAGAAAAATAATTTATTATTCTTTTAAATACTTATTTATTTACACACACATAGATACATATATATATAGTTTCGTAATGATTGAAATTTAATTATAAATCTTCTCGAGAATCTGGAAACGGGGTTTATTCAGTAGATTAGATTTATAGGACAAATTCTCAAAAATGTATTTTTGGGAAGAAGTAAGAATATATCCGAATAGTTAAATTAAAGTGAACTTCGAAAAATGAATCAGGATTCATAAAAGAAGTTAGAAATGGATTTTTGGAATTTTAGACAAGTGTTTTGACTTAGAAATATTAAAGGAAATTAATTAAGGAAATCAGAACTCATAGAATTCGTTATAAACGAGTTTAGAAATTTACAACATAAATTATCAAGGATTTTGAGAAAGAGAAATAAATGGAATTTCTTAAGTGTTGAGAAGTAAGGAGTTAAAAAATAGTTTTTTTCTAAATGTTGAGATAAGATATGGTTTGGAATATCCTGATATGGATATAAGTATTTGAGTTGCCCTAATTTTTGAAAATTTAGGAAGGGATTGAATACATATCTTATAAGATATTTTGAAAATAAATTTTGAAAAATCTATAATAAGGCCTGATGTTTGCTTATGGATGTTCTATTGATAGTTAAATAACCGACTATCAATTTGGGCCAAATTCGCCGATCGTATCGTAGAGATCGGGATCGGGTTTAATTATCTGAAAACTACTTTGATTCGGTTTGAATGTTATGAATGGTGATATCGTGAAGATGGTGAAGAGGCGACTCTGTTTGTCCAGACTCAGGACAACTTGTATGGACGAATGCTATCAGAACATCGTCACTGGAGGACGATGAATATTCTAAGTAAAATTATACTTGAAAGGTAATCGTTAGCCTCAGGCCTCATCAACTGAGAATGACTAAAATAGGAGAGATGCAGCAAGGCTTAGTGGGTCGTGCCCGATTAGGGTATTTTTATCACCATTCTAGATACCCTTGAATACACACACACACACACACACACATATATATATATATATATATTATGGATATGATTGTGCATGGAAAAGTGAGCGCTCGATTTTAAGGGTGGGAACACCCCGGGTGATAACATATTCGGTACTATCCATGTTAGTGGTAGGCCGCTCTTGTATGGCAGGGGATCTCAACGAGGTCCTTGCTACATTTTTCTAGAGGTGTACTGTGACCGACGATACCCCAGTCATTGTATGAAATCCATTCTCCAATACGAGCCTTTACAGTTTTGTTTATAGAGCCTAGTATGCTGGAATTTAATTAATGCAACAATTTCGGCTGTTCGAATAAGTATTTGCACTTAGACATTACTATAACATCACTAGATTTTCTATGAAAATTTTTGGTTATCGTAAAGGAAAAACCTGTTGTGTTTATGTGTGACGTGGTCTTACAAGTTACCTTTTCTTTTCAAAGGGTTCTAATAACTTTAATAATTCAAATTGAGTGTGTTTTCTCACGCTGGTTTTTCAGACTAACTTGGGTGTTATTTTATTATAATGCTCGGGTCAGACCGAGTATACAAATTCCGGATAGGATAATATAGAGCTCAAAAGATGAGCTGGTTGACAGAGATGTTTCTCTGTACTTGGTTTATATTTCCGCTATGTGAGGATAAGTTATTATAACTGTCTAGGTTAATGTATTGATTGTTGTACTTTGATGATTGTAAGTATAAAATAGTTACATATTCTTTTGTATAAAAATCAGTTATTATATATTATATTTTGTTCCGCTGCGATTGTGAGATTCTGTGTTGATTATTTTTATTCTTCTTCTACCTTTTGTTCTTCACCCCTGGCAAATTGGTATTTCCGGCATTGAATATTGGACATGATATACAGTAAACGTACTGATGTCGATTTTCGAAGGTCGAAAATTCCGGGTCACTACAATAGACATATACAACATGGATATGAATAATAGGACAAATGGGAGGATAAAACAAAGAAAGGGTTTCAACTAGTTTGGATAGTGCCATAAAACTATGCACCTTGGCCCAACCAAAGGGATCTGGTGGTCTTACATCGAGAAAGATTGCCCACATACCCTTTTGAGATCAAGCCCATGTAGTTCTACTTCCATATCTGGACAAGCTCTTCTCTTATAACCATAAATGTTGGCATAAGATAAAATTTATTGTTAGTGCATCAATATATCAATATTGGCATATCCATCATATCAACCCTAGTATGATAATACATAATAGATAATTATATCTCAATACACATACACAAACAAAAGTCATCTAGTCCCTGTTCCCAACAATGCCAATCTAAAGTATCAAATAAACACTAATGGTTAACATAGAATAAATACACCAACCCATGTATAATAACAACGCTAGCCACAAATCAAACGACAATGATTTTTTTAGTGAAACTAGCATTCGCACATAATAACAAATGGTAAATACTAACAAATATATATTGACATCGGGTAAATAACAATTAATAGAAATTACCTACTCCAAAATAGTAATGGCAACCCACATGATAAATATGAAATGGTGTACCTCCACAAATAGTAAATACCAACCAAATAGCATTTCCCATAACGGTAAACACTAAGTAACATAACAAATGAACAATAGTAAATGATAATACTTCATGCTCAATGTAGAATCACTCCATTATTATTTATTCAAACACCATCAATTTACTTTGGATAACATAAATTATTTTATTATTATTTTATGACTTTAAAATTATAATATTTTATTTCATATATCTGAAGATTACTATATAGTTATTTATCCCCAAATAATAATATCTATTCACTTTAAATACCTCGGCGCATGTATTTCTAGTTTCTAAAATAGTAGTAATTATTATGAAACTCTCATTTAAAGCATGTATTTTTTTTCTTTCTAAAATAGCAACTTTCGATAAAACCACTTTAAATCACTTTATTCATTTAAACCCAAAAATAATTATAATAATCCAAATTAGCAATTTAAGAAATATATAATATTTCAGTTTTAAAATACTCAAATGTCATTATTGTCTACCTCAAAAGTAATAACAATTTACTCAACAATATTCCTGAAGATATTTATTTATTATTTCTCCAGACATCTGTCGTTACGTTAAATAATATTTTTTCCTAGTAAACCTTTTATAAGCAGTCATATTATTATTTACACAAAATAGTAACAACACTCATCAAAAATTTCAAAAATTTCAATATTACTGTTTATCTCCGACAATAAAAAGATTTATCCCTGAAGTCTATTATATTTAGTTATTATCGAAGAACTGAAAAACAATAATAGTTTACTAAAAACCATATTATCATTTATTAAATCCCACTTTACTTTATAAATAATAATAACTTTTTAAAATTCGCTTCAAACTAGGTTTTTCATTATTATTTGTGATTTGCCTTAGAAATGCATAAATAATAACCTTATTAAATTTACTCAATAATATCATACAAATGATCATTTAGGGTATTTATAAATATAAGTCTAAATTTTGTAAATAATCATACTTACCCCATAATTACAAGTTTTATTTACTTATTCTTCAGTAATTATTTATTTTCTAAAATCTATAGCTGATTTCATCAAGCATTCATCATCCAACAATGTAACGATCAAATGGATGAAAAATCAAATCTTAACATATGTTACATCTAGAACCCCATAACCCTCACATGATCGTAAAAGAGGCATGATGAATTTTAATGGATGTATGTACTATTTAATGTGTTAAAATGTAAATACTTAAAACCTTTGAATTCCACCAAGATACTTTACAAAAAAGTCCAAAATCTAGCATTCCATATGCCAAGTTGTCCGAAATCTCCCCATGAACCTAACAAAATAACCACCATGTATGAAGTAGAGGCCATGTGTGAAAATTGTACGAATTAGAAGTTATAGAGTTTAAAATGTAAATATTAAGTTACGAAGGATTTAAAAAATGAAAACTCACTTTATTTTCTACAGTTCCTTCTCTATTGTGATATAGCCCTAGCACTGCCTTGTCGCCAAAACTATGGTATCATTAGCTATTGGAGCCCCACCAAGCATTACCTATGAGACGGCCTCGACTTCCGTCATTATTCTCAGCCATGCTCCACCACCAGAACACACCAACATCACTATAAAATATGCCATTATTACTCTATTCAAGACCAAATTCCGGAAAATCAACATGTCTCCAACAAGATTGAACCACATGGATCAACATTAGTCACCGCTATCTACATAATTATATCCTTCGATCATCACCCAATTGTAACAACCCGAATTCTAGTAGGTCGGGTTTTTCATAAAAATGTTAAAATCCAAGCCCACTGAAGCCCGAGTTGGGTATCAGGTATCCTGCAAATAGGAAAAGATAAATATATCAGAGCTCAAATAAATATCTCATAGAAGAACTAACTAAAATATAATAGCAAGTAAATCCTCACCAAAATAATAACATTTTCTAAACAAGTGTCTCAAAGATGGAAGATCTCTGCCATCTATCTAACACATGGGATGTTATGAGGGGTCACAACTAAAGTTCTGGTGAATGGATAAATTATACACTTCTAAGCATAATTCTACATATACCGTTCTATTTTCATTTTCTGTTACATTAGGTTTATTGAGTTTATAATACTCTCGCCTCTGTGCGAAAATCGTACCCATCTACTCCCTAGTAGATTAAGACCTAATAACCAATATATATGTAGCTACATACTCAATGAACGCATCGGTCCTAGGTACTACCAATAGTACATTCCTTATATTCCTTGAAAAGGACTCCATCGTCTCGCTACTAGAGCATACTTTGACTACATATGTAAAGAACAGCTTTGTGAGGCACACAATACAGATGTTCTGTCGTCTACTATGAAAACGTGAGATTGCATCCGCCCTAGCTTATGCTAGTGCCCATCCACAATGTACCACACAATGTGTATCTTGAAGACTATATGTAATCGTTCTGTCTACTCCCTGAATTTCGCTAACAAGGTCGACCTTGTACGGAACTCAATCGGCGATTTTCTATATTTGTAAAGGTCCGCTTCATTAGGCATACAATAAAGATATTCTACTTGGTCTGTCTCTTTTCTCATCATGGCTATGGCCCCACGCAACCCCCAACTAATCAAAAGACCTTCCAAGAGCTAAGTGGATGTGCCCTACTACAAACAATATAAACATCCAATTGGTTGTGCCCCTCATCCAATGTCTTGATGGTGAAAGAATCACTGGCCTATTGGTTTAACTCTAATCTTTCCCAAACTTGCTCCGATTGATCTCCGCATGCAACTATCCATTTGGATACTTCCCACTATAACCTACTCGCAAACTAGAGTACGGTGCCATACAAATATCCTACTCCATCATCAACCTTTTGACTGCCTACAAAGGTCCGCCTCGTTAGTCCTACAATGCAAAAGCAGTCAAGGCATACTCTCTTGATGGAACACCTACAGACCTGCCTCCAGGGGTGCGGCTTCATTAGGCCTATCCCACAGGGACATCTTAGAGTATCCTCACGTCCCGTTGAAGTCTCGTATTTACTTCTAGCCTAATATAACTAAGTTGTACATGCTCTATCTGTACTAAAAATCTACGATGAACTACTTTGTTAGGTACTTTATCCAGATTTTCTTTCGGCCTGCTCCAAACGCACTATACCATTTTATTAGACCCTACGTCTAATCTTTTACTACGCGTTTAATTTACTTTTCTTATTCTGTTGGCTACTTATTTACCCTAATTAGTATGCCCATCCCCATCCATTTGTGAGACCATCAGTCCTAGACCTGAAAGGAAATGCTGCTCGTATGAGCCACTTTTATTATTTTGCTTATTAACTTAATCCAAGATCTAAGTTTGATAAAATAAGCCTCTTCTATTTCTTTCTTTTTAATTATAACCTACGTGTTACAATTATACTTGCAATTGTCACTTTTATATTCTTTTCTTTCTTTTATAACCTGCATGTTATAAATGTAATTGCAAGTGTCTCTTTTCTATTCTCGTCTGTCTTCTTTTATTATGATATTATATTCTCTTAAGTTCTCTTATCTTATATAAAAGTTTTAACATGGGACTACGTCCAACTGTCATAAGTTACTTATCATAATAACTGCTTTACTTTTTACTCTATTATCTGCATAATAAATGCAGATCGAGTCACATTTTCTGTTTATTGTTTCTAGTCTTGTCAAATAATTAACTTGATTATTTCTTCTTTTTTAATTTCTTTAACGCTTCACGTTATTCTCTTTTATTCTAGGAAGTAGTTCTATTCTATTTGGTTGGTCATAAACTTGCACTAAAAATCCATTTCTATATTTTAGTACTAAATAATGCTATAAACAATAACTCCTAACTGCAAGATATTTCTTTTATTGTTTCTTTAATTATTGGGTAATGCAAAATATGGTAATGTCTCTATTTTGCATTATTCCATTTTTCTTGCTTTTATTCTTGCAATTACGTTTTCGTTATTCCAATGGAAATGTATTCCTTTTTCTAAACCAACCAACTAATCTATCACGAACTTCAAAATCAAGTTCTTAGATTTTCTCCTTTTTAATTCATTTCTCCCGTTTAAACATAATTTTACTGTAAATTTCTCACTTTTAGGCTTATGCCTTTCTTTACAACTTATAAGCCTAATATTACTTATATTTAATTGGATTCCATTCTTTTTTCCATATAAATAACATTTAAATATAAGTACACTTCTCTTATAAAATTTACAGTTTCAACATAACTAACTTGTAGAACTAATTACTGAAATTAGTCAAAATGCTGAATTAAATATTTAATGGGAATCTAACGATATTATATATCATAAACACAAAAGAGATATAATTTAAATCTACTCACCTATCGTCCTTAGATTTACTCCATGGCCTTCTTGGATCCTTTTCTAAGGCGTCTAATATTTTTATTAAAAAGATATTCTCCCTATAAATATTTTCTATTTAGGAATCAGCCTCAGGCAATGAACCCGATTGGGAGAAAATAGCTAGGCATAGGGTTATATTTATAGAGGAGTTTGGGGATCTCATACCGTCGGATTTTTGGTTTGAATATGGTGCAATCACGTCATAGGTTCGCCGTGAATTGTTGGATCCAGAAAACAATAGTTCTGATCGCACAAAAATCAAATTACAAGACTTCGGCACGTCCCTGGACGATTTCTCGTCCAGGGCTACACGCGGGTCGACCCTTACATTTTATGGGTCGACCCTTGTGCTTTGCTGGTCGACCTATGGGTTGACCCTTGTGCTTTGCCGGTTGACCTATGGGTCGACCTGTAGGGTCTTACTTTTTTTTCTTTTCGTTTAATTTCGATTTCTTGTTCTTCTTATAACTTCTTCATATTAACTTGGATTTTGACAAGTTATATATGAAAATTGATCAGAAAATCGCCAAAACACAGTGGTATTAGTTTCGAGGCCATATTATGATAATTCTAAAAATGCTTATTTTCACTCTTTATCGTTATTTGATTATTTAATTATCTAAAAATGCGGGGTGTTACATTCTCCTA
Source organism: Allium cepa (assembly GCA_030765085.1). Classification (NCBI taxonomy): domain Eukaryota; kingdom Viridiplantae; phylum Streptophyta; class Magnoliopsida; order Asparagales; family Amaryllidaceae; genus Allium; species Allium cepa. The sequence goes on from CM060940.1 coordinate 329,305,781, forward strand.
CCCTTTAGGAAATTTCGTCCTCGAAATTCAATAAGGGTAAAACTATGTAATTCTCCGCATCAATCACATCCATTTTTTGTACATCTAATTTTGAGACCATCCGTGTCCCTGTGCAAAGTGTCATTCAACATAAAATTTATGCTTGTACATGAATTTCTATGCGGTACCTCCTATATGAATGTTTTTCTTCTTTGAAAACTCCTTTTTAAAATATGATGCACACATCCTAAATATACTTGTAATTTTTATATGAATGCAATCTTTTGAAAACTCAAAACATTTTTCATCCAATTTTTCCACACTACTACTAAATAGGGGTGTAGTTCAATGAATTTTACATTCAAATCATACCACAAATTTTTTAATATTCGAATTTCAGAAAAATCTAATTTTTTATAAACTCGATTTCTTATGTCAAAAAGAAGGCAGAAAACAGAAAATCTCACATTTACCATTTTACTTTTTTGCACCTCTTTCTCTGTACTTGGAATTTATGTCGCTATTCTATAAAGGTATCTATTTTCTTTCCCAAGCGTGGTTTACATAAGAAAATTATCCTTTCCAAATTTTTCCAAGTTTAATTTTTGAAAAAATGTATTTTTCTTTTGCAATTCTCATTTATTTTTATTAACATTTCTGTCGCCTTCTTTAAATTTGTTGTTTTCCTTCTAGTTACTCTTTTAGCTTTTACTTTTCTTTTATTACTTACATCCTATGTTTTTATTTTCTTCTTGTGAACATCACAAAAAAAGAGCATCATACTAATCATTACTGATTTACTATAATAGGAACTAAATGCTTATATAGGAGTACAATTTCATAACTAAAAGAGAAAACAAGTCCTGCTAAAAAAACAATACTGGATAGGTAAACATAGCAGTTAAACACAGCTATCATCTAGGGCTAGGATGCCTAGGAACATGTCTACTCTAACACCGAAAGATCATACTCTAGGAATCTAAGTAACTCATACGCTCCTCCTACCCCTACTATTCGTTACTAACTTACGTTGTATTACTCATGATGAATAAGATCTACTCATCTCTTCCATTCCTTACTCAAAATGTAATAATCAAGTCTCATTTACTGTAATGAATATGGTTTTCAATCTATGCAGCCTCTATCTAAAAGACAACTAAGCTTGGAAAAATTTTCTCTTTACCTTTACCCTTCATTTTCCCCCAACTAAGGTCTACCTATCCTAACCACATGTGTCTTACTATCTTACTAATATCACTTCACTATTCTTCTATAGCCTACACACATGAAGCAATATTCCTATGTTCTCATTAGTGTCCTATGCGCTTTATGGGAACTTTTATGATTACTACTAAAAGTAACCACTGCTATCTTCTACATAGTCGTACACTTTTTCTGTCACACCTAGGAAATGATTCCAATCTACTCCATATTTAAAAGTTTGGTTTGGTATTTATCATTTCATTTCAAAAATTAAAGCTTCTAAATTTTGAAATATAAAATCCCAAAATTCTTGCCTTTAAAAGTGTTACTTTGAAGTTTCTATTAAATTCAAACTTACTTGGTTACTTAACATTTTAACTTTCTAGACTTGTCTCCTTATAGCTCTTTGAATTTAAATTATTCCCCTAACCTAGAGGGGAAAACTTGCAAATTCTAAGTTCAAAACTTATTCCTCTTTTCCATTTAAAGACATATACAGCTTTCTAATTTTTTTTGAAGTTTTAAATTTAACTGTTTACTAAGTTCTTCTCTTCCAAAAACTTATTTACTTTTTTTTACCAAACCATTTTTCTTTAAAGCATGCCTTGCTTGTCTTTAAAACATTTTTTCTCTTGTCTTCCAAAAATATCCTCACATGTTTTCAAAACATCTTCCTTTCATAGATTTTCAAATTTACGAAAACTAGAGTAGATAAAAAATGTATTTTATCAAAAATCCCTTAACTTTCCTACTCTTTCAATTACCTAACCTTGGAGGAGTTTCTAACTTACTACAAATGGAGACTTTCTACAAAGGCAAGAAACCAATGCACATAATCAATGAAAAATATGAAATTTTCTTCGCTTAGGTTCCCTACTAAGGCTCTCTATAATATCCCTCCTAACTAACACCGTCTCTAATTATTACACTTCTTATTACACCTAATGGTTTTATAACTTAATGTATTGGAACTACTTTCTCTTATGTGAAACCATTAACGCTAAAATCTTCTATGAATCTTTTAAAAGAGGATTTCATGTTTATGTGGAAATACAAGGAACTTATTTTATAATTTATCGAAACAGGCTATACAAAATATGGTGCTTTCCATACATTGTACATCTCTTTCACGTATTCCTTATAATTTGCACAAAGAAATCTTTATTTGTGATTTGGATTCGTAGAAATTTATATCATTATTCATTTCACTCTAATAGATTAAAGTATGTTCAATCTATATTCACTTACAACAGACATTTCCTACAAAATTTATCAATTTCCTAATATATAACTTACATTTTTTTTGAAGAACTCATTTTCAAAATTGTTTTAATATTTTCATAACTAGAAAACATTTCCATATAATACTTATTTAAATAATAAGTGTACTTACAAACCACTTTATTTCTATACTTAGAAATTATCTTCAAAACACATTTTTATGTGGGTCAAAACAGATGTTGCGTAAAACACCATTACTACAACACAAAAATACTAGTATATGGATTCAATTAAAATAAATATTAATAAACCCAATATGCTAAGTAAAAACATTTCCTTTGGGAGTCACCAACTATAACAATAGTGTCATAGTCTATGCTTCATTTATTTTATTGAAAACATCTATTACAACAAGAAATTTTGTAATCCACGTTTTCGATACTTAACACACTCTAGGTTTTTATATTTAAAATCTTTATTTACCTACAAAGAAACTAGCGAGCTATACATGCTCTATAATTCTTCAAAAAGAATTTCATTTTTAACAAAATTTACATTATATAAAAACAATTTAAATTTTATACCACTTTTTTTCTCAAAACCTAAAATTTACTTCCTCAAACATATTAACAATTATATTTTTGAACTTTTCGATTCCAAAAGTTTCATTTTATTGGGCTAGACATAAAGTGAATTTTCTTTTTACTACCCTAAGAATACCTTTCCTAAACCTTGGAAATTTCATTTCCTTACTAAAATCTCTTATTCCTTCCAAAATAAAAATACTCTCCCAACTATCCCTAGGGAACTTTCCCACTTCCTATAACACATGGATACCAATCTTTTCTCAAAACATAGCTTATTGTACACTATAAATCGACAATAACATAGGGCTCAACATCCTTGAGTCATCCCAAGCCCAACTAGCAAACTATGCACCAATATACTTCTAAAAACTTTTCATATGTTAAAATCTACAATTGGGGACTATTTGGATTTTAGTACATAATATATTTATTTTTTGATTCAAAAATACAAATACATTCCCTCATATTTCCTAATTTACTTAGGATCTACTAACCTAAGCTCCGATACCAAATTTAACGAATACCAGTGGGTCCGGGTTTTTCATGGAAATGCTAAAATCCAAGCCCACTGAACCCCGAGTTTGGTATCTGGTATACTCCAAATAGGCAAATATAAATATATCAGAGCTCAAATAAATATTTCACAGCAGAACTGACTAAAATATAATAGTAAGTAAATACTCACCAAAATAATAACACTTTCTAAACAAGTGTCTTGTAACGACCCGTAATTTTCGATCCTGAAAATTCCAGGTAGTTAGGAAAAGAAGAAAGAGAAAGAAGAAGAAATAGAAACAAGTCACAGTAAACTCACATTCGCGGCGGATCAAAATATAATCACATAAAATAAAAGTTTACAAAACAAAACTGTATTAGTCAATTACATTTTAATACATAAGAGATACAACATTTATACAATCGTTGGACGGTTAAAATAACTTGTCTCAGATAAATAACAATATATCACAGCTGTATACACTCCATACGTTTCTACCGTCCAGCTCACCTCCTGATCTCCAGAACGTCCTTACTTGAAAATTTGTAATACTCGGTCTGACCCGAGAATTACATCAAAGTAACACCCGGGTCAGGCTGGAAGCCAGCGTGAGTAAACCCATCTAACATGAAATGCAACAGCATAAAGCTTACATAAAACGCAGGGTAACTCGTATCAATTTACAAATTCACAATTTGTTATAGACATCACTTATTTCACACATCAATTTATAAGTACCAAGACTTAGATTAAATGGTCTGATTCACTTAAATCATTCCATACTAGTCTATTGATTTCACACATCAATCTATAAAGAATCGAAGTGGTTTGGCGAATAAGCTAATACCCGACTCCGGTCTCTTCAAATCCAATGTCATCTTAACCTAAGTTATTAAAGTAATTAAATTTTAAATACTGGATGTCACTTTTACACAATAATTCATCATAGATAATCACATTATCTCTATTCAACCCAACATATCATATTACAAAAATATTTCATTTCAAAAAGCATCACAATCACATATTATGGATAACAAATAATCCAACGCATTCAAATATTATTCAATCATCTATAAGCAAGATAATTTAGCCATACCATTCTAATTAATTTAAACAAATTAAATTAATTACTTCAATCACCCTTAATTAACCTTTAATTTACCTCATTCCTTAATTAGCTAACCTTTATTCAATTATCTTAATTAATTAATCCTTCAATTAATTTTACTAAGTAATTAATCCTTAATTACTTCCATTAAATAATTTCCCTTAATTAATTACCTTCATCAAGTGATTATCCCATTGGTTAATTAACCTTTAATTTTTTATTAATCGAATATCCTCTAATAATTTATTAGATTAATTAACCCTCTATGAATTAATCCTATAATTACTTATTTTAAGTAATCTATCATTTAATAGATCACACCTAGTAATCATTCATTAATTATTCATCTTTAATTAATGACATTACGTAATTATTCTTAAATTAAAGTAATTATCATTAATTAATTACCTTAAGTAATTAATCTTTAATAAATTAATCATCTTTTAATTTATTGCCTTAAAAACTTGTCACATTGATAAACCAATTGATTACACAAACTAATTAACTAATTACCATAATAATTAGATTAATTAATTATTCCTTTAGCTGATTACATTAATCAATTAACCATCCTTAATACATTAAATAATTTATACTTTATTTAATAACATCATTTAAATCACCTTTCAAAACATATAGGGATTAACCTGCTATAGAATTACTTTAAGCAAAAAACATTTTTAAAAACATTTTTAAAAATTTATTTCCTTTTGGTAATCCTTTAAAAACTTAATTAATTTGTCATCAAAGCATGAATACTTGTTACAGGCCCGAGCCAAACTATTATATACCCGAGCCATCCCTGATTTCTTCTCAAGCCAGCAACCCCAACATAACCCGATCAAGCTCGAGATCGATCTCGAGTAAATCGCAACCTACCCCGAAGCAAATGTGACACAAAGTCACAACATACACGAGCATAAACACGTACACGTGCACAGTTCATCGACGTCATTCTGATCCCCATTTCCGACGCCTACAGGTCGCCAACGACCCATTCATACCGTCTGACCCTAACGTAATTGATTTCACGAGAAATCAAAATCGAGCAAACGATCACCATCAGGCCATGAATCCCGATCTCCAAACCTATCACGTGCCTCGACCTCCGACCAACTAGAGATTCGCCATCAAAATCCTACCTTTGCCACACGATCCTCTCGCTATTCCACTTATCCAGTGTCAACTCGACATCGCCACGACGTCGAAATATCCTCGAGTTTGACCCCGTTCAGATCGCCACCTAAAACCCTAAACCTCTTTCGTCCCACCACCACGATGTCAGAGAAAATGAACAACCATTTTTCCCACATCACTCGAGAACCCAGCCTCCTCTAGTCCGAATTTTGGAGTCCAATTCCATGCCATTCATTGGAAAATAGACGAAACCCAAGATTCTGGTCTTCTCAATAATTCCCTGCAACCCCATGTCTAAAAATCATAATTCCTTTTTCTAAAGTCATCGAACTGCAATACGATTTCATTTGGATAATCCAAACATGGAAACTTGATGGACGAAATTTTGACACTAATTGTTTGTTACTGTAATAATTTATTTCTGAGAAATTTCTTTATCATTTTTACTCGAATCAAATTTTAAAGATAATGTTTTACATATACAATCATTTTTCATTTTGAGAGCAAGGTCTAAAATTCATTAAATTGGATGATTTTGAATTTTAAATCAGGTTCTTTAACCCTGTAACGGTTTAAAACAGAGGGATGCTTAACCTGTTCCAGACATAAACACTGATATAAAAACACAATTGTAAATATGAAATCATTTCTAACATCATGCATAATAGAATTCACATCATACTTCAAGTATTCTCCTCATGCAAATGCGAGCAATTTCAGTTTTCAAGAGTACTCACCTGCAAATGCCTAGGACAGAGAAGCAGCTTGAGACCTGAAAATGGAATTTCCTTTTGATTATTGAAACATGTGTTGATTTGATCTGTAGCCTGATGTTTCATCCTGCTTGATATTTGAGATGAACTTTGCTTTGAATTGTTCTTGAGTTTATTTTGAATTTTTGCTCTAAGCTCTAGTTTTTGATTTGGAATTTTCTTAGCTTCAGGTTTTAAAATGTTAAAGATTGTTTGTTTGATTTTTTTTTTCAGGTTTCATTTCTCTGATTTTTATATTTTGATCAAGTTTTGCTTTAACACTAATTTATGATAAAAAAAATTTAGGAACAAAAATTGCCACTTGTAATTTGTAGGTTATGATTTACTCCCACTTATAAAATTGCATGCACTAATAATTCCATATGTTATACATTTGTTAATCTTATGTGCTATAAAGCTTACATATGTTAATTTATGTGTTAGAATATTTACACTTGTGTTTTGTATGTATTTATTTTAAATAATTTTTATAAATCTTTATATTTAATTTCTAGTTAGTTAATATTTTTTTTATATTTAGCAAATCTTTAAAAGAAAATAATACAAAACAAATTTTATACAAATAAAATCGTATACATATTGTTTTTAAGTCCAATTTACCTTAAGATATTTATTTTTTTGTATCTCAAATTCAAATTCAAATTCAATTAAAAATCAACACATATAAAATTATATTTAAACAAACACATATTTAATTTGTTTTTAAAAGGGTATTTTGCCAATTTTAAATAATTATATTAGGAAGATTATCACCCCGATATTTATCCAGATATATATATATATATATTTACATTTAAACAAACATTCATTATTATTTTTTTCATCTATGGATCATTGTTTAATAATTTAAATCCTGTTAATTTACAATCAATAAATATCTGAAACTCCGGGTTATCATATGTCTCAAAGGTGGAAGATCTCTGCCATATATCTTACCCGTGGGATGTTATGAGGAAGTGGTCAGAACTAAAGTTCTGGTGAATGGACAAATTATACACTTCTAAGAATAATTCTACATATACCGTTCTATTTCCATTTTCTGCTATATTAGGTTTATTGGGTTTATAATACTCTCGCCTCTGTGCGTGAATCGTACCCATCTACTCCATAGTAGATTAAGACCAAATAATCAATATATATGTATCTACATGCCGCATCGGTCCTAGATACCACACATTATACCTTCCGTATCCTCCTCGAAAAGGACTTCATCATCTCACTACTAGAGCATATTGTAACTGCATTTGTAAAGGATAGCTTCGTAAGGCCTACAATATAGATGTTCCATCGTCTAATATGAAAACCTGAAACTGCATCCACATTAGCTTATACTAGTGCTTGGACATCCACAATGTACCACCTAGTGCGTACCTTGAGGACTACACGTAATCGTTCTGTCTACTCCCTGAATTCCACCAACAAGGTCTACCTTGTACGGAACTCAGTCGAGGATTTTCTATATCTATAAAGGTTCGCTTGCTAGGCCTACAATACAGATATTCTACTTGGTCTGTCTCTTTTCTCGTCGTTGTTATGGCTCCACGCAGCCCCCCTCAACTAATCAAAAGACCTTTCAAGAGATAAGTGGATGTCCCTACTACAAACAATCTAAACATCCAATTGGTTGTGCCCCTCATCCAATGTCTCGATAGTGAAAGAATCATTAGCATGTTGGTTTAACTCTAGTCTTTCACAAACTCGCTCTGACCGATGATGGCTAATCTCCGCATACGACAATCCTGTTGGGTCCTGCCTACTATAACCTACATGAAAACTAGAGTATGATGTCATACGAATATCCTACTCCATCATAAACATTTTGACTGCCCGGTACGCTTCGTTAGGCCTACAATGCAAAAGTAGTCAAGGCATACTCTCTTGATGGAACACCTACAGACCTACCTTCGAGGGTACAGCTTCATTAGGCCTACCCCATAGAGCCATCCTAGAGTATCCTCATGTCCCATTGAAGTCTCGTGCTTCCTACTAGCCCCAAATAACTAAGTTGGACGTGCTCTTTCTGTACTAAAAATCTACGATGAACTGCTTCGTTAGGCTTTTTATCCAGATTCTCTTTCGGGCTACTCCAAACGCGCCTTACCATTTTATTAGACCCTATGTCTAATCTTTTACTATGCATTTAGTGTACTTTTCTTATTCTGTTGGCTACTTATTTACCCTAATCAACATGCCCATCCCCACCCATCTGTGAGACCATCAGTCCTAGACTTGAAAGGGAATGCTGCTGGTACGGGCCACTTTTATTATTTTGCTTATTAACTTAATCCAAGATCTAAGTTTGATAAAATAAGTGTCTTCTATTTCTTTCTTTTTAATTATAACCTAGTGTTACAATTATACTTGCAATTGTCACTTTTATATTCTTTTCTTTCTTTTATAACCTCCATGTTATAAATGTAATTGCAATTGTCTCTTTTCTATTCTAGTCCGTCTTCTTTTACCATGATACTAAATTCTCTTAAGTTTTCTTATGTTATACAGTAGTCTTAACTTGGAACTGCGTCCAACTGTCATAAGTTACTTATCATAATAACTGCTTTACTTTTTACTCTATTATCTGCTTAATAAATGCAGACCTAGTCACATTTTCTGTATATTGTTTCTAGTTTTGTCAAATAATTAACTTGATTATTTCCTCTTCTTTAATTTCTTTAACGCTTCCTGTTATTCTCTTTTATTTTAGAAAGTAGTTCTATTCTATTTGGTTGGTTACGAAAATTGTACTAAAAATCCATTTTCATATTTTAATACTAAATAACGCTATAAACAATAACTCGTAATTGCAAGATATTTCTTTTATTGTTTCTTTAATTATTGGGTAATGCAAAATACAATATTGTCTCTATTTTGCATTATTCCATTTTCTTGCTTTTATTCTTGCAATTACGTTTATCTTTATTCTTACAATATTGAACTACGGAAATTTATTCCCTTTTCTAAACCAACCAACTAATCTATCACGAACTTCCAAATCAAGTTCTTAGATTTTCCCCTTTTTAATTCATTTATCCTGTTTTAACATAATTTACTGTAATTTCTCACTTTTAGGCTTATGCCTTTCTTTACAACTTCTAAGCCTAATATTACTTATATTTAGTTAGATTCCTTTCTTTTTTCCATACAATTAACATTTAAATATAAGTACACTTCTCTTATAAAATATAAAGTTTCCAAATAACTAACTAGTAGAACTAATTACTGAAATTAGTCAAAATGCTGAATTAAATATTTAATCGAAATCTAACGATATTATATATCATAAACATAAAAGAGATATAATTTAAATCCACTCACCTGTCGTCCTTAGCTTTACTCCACTGCCTTCCTGGATTCCCTTCTAAGGTGTCTAATATTTTTATTCAAAAGATATTCTTCCTAGAAATATTTTCTATTTAGGGTTCAGCCTCAGGCAATGAACCCAATTGGAAGAAAATCTGATTGTGAGAAAATAGCTAGGCCTAGGGTTTTATTTATAGTGGAGTTTGAGAATCTCAGACCATCGGATTTTTGGATTAAATCTGGTACGACCACGTCACAGGCTTGCTGCGAATCGTTGGATCTAGAAAACAATGCTTCAGATTGCACGAAAATCAGATTATAAGACTTCGGCACGTCCCTGGACGATTTCTCGTCCAGGGCTACACGCGGGTCGGCCCTTACATTTTGCATGTCGACCTATGTGCTTTGTTGGTTAACCTATGGGTCGACCCTTGTGCTTTGCAATTCGACCTATGGATCGACCCATAGGGTCTTACTCTTTTTTTCCGTTTAATTCTGATTTCTTGTTCTTCTCGTAACTTCTTCATATTAACTCGGATTTCGACAAGTTATATATGGAAATTGATTAGAAAATTGCCACTAACACAATGGTATAATTTTTGAGGCCATATTCTGATAATTCCAAAAATAATTATTTTCAGTGTTTATCGTTATTTGATTATTTAGTTATCTAAAAATGCGGGGTGTTACACCAACCATCGATTACGAAATCAACACGTGAGATTTGTTCACCAATCTTCAACCAAACAATGCATTCAATCAGAAAACTAATCATTGTCATCTCTTCACGTTGTCAAGACGAACGATTTGATGTATAATTTGTAACATGTTTGGACATGGTGAATTTTTGGAATAATTTGCAATTAAAGAAAGTTGTCTACCATTAAGATATGCTTAGGGAGGATCTCTAGATTAGGGAGAAGAATTAGATCTATTGATGGATAGGGTTAAGATAATCCCATATTTATAACAAGTACTCGGGTAGGTCTAAGCCAGTTCTAGTCCCAAAATAACTAAATCGGTCAGCGTATCCAAATCCTTAGATAATATACATCAAAATTCATTTCTTGAATATTCTTAATGCAATGAAAATATAAAAATTCCCAAAAAACAAATCTGCTCAAAATTTTCTTTTATCGGCCTATTTAAATTTAATAAACGCTGACAATTAATTAATATTAAATATGTCAAATTTGTGGTAATTTCAAGTAGATGAGAAACCAGGAGCATTGGATGGCTAAGACCTAGTTAAGGTAATGAACCAAGTGCATGTTTGAGAAGATGTTGTACCTATCTGTTATGATATAGAGTTACAATATGTAGATCGACAAGTGCTACATGATGGTATGAAATTCTTATGTTTACGCATGTGATAATTCTATGTTACGATGCACAGATCTATCAAAGTGTTATATTCATCGATCCAATGTGAACTGAATGATTAAACATAATATTTTGACTAGGGGCACATGGTAGCACATTGATATGAATAAATAATGCATCACTACTTTCAATGACATATAATAACAAGTCACACCATGGTTACCTACTACACACTAGATTACAATTCCATGACCAAACCGGAAATGATATGCCAAGAGTTAAGGATTTAACATAGCTACTTAGTAAGGAAAACACTTCTATATATGCTATTTTCAATAATCAAGGTCACCCCTTACATTCCATACCATATAAAACTCACACTTCTATTCGAGCTGGACCAAGTGCATAGTCGAGAAGATGTCATACCTGTCCGATATGTTATAGACTTACAGTATGCATGCTGATAAGTGCAACATGATGGTATGAAATTCTTATGTCTATGAGCATGTGAATTTTTGTTGTATGATGTGCATAGTCTGTCAAAGCGACATGTTCATGGATTCAACGTGAACTGAATCGGTTAAACACAACATTTTTACTAAGGGCACATGGTAGCATAGCAGTGTGCACAAATAATGCATCATTGCACTCAAATAATATCATAAAATGACAAGTCATACCATGGTTACCTACCATGTAGTAGATTACAACTCCACGGCTGAATCCAAAATGATATGCTGGGAGTTAGGAATTTAGCAAGGAAAACACTTATATTTGTATGTTGTCTTCAGCAATCAAGGTCATCCTATACATTTTATACCGTATAAAACTCACACTGTTGTTCAGAAATGGCAAAAAATAATTGCAGGTTTCACAAAAATTGCAACTACTTCACTATTTAAACAACGTGGTTTCCAATTAATCCTTTTACATTTTCAAGTTCAAGCTAAACCTAGATTCTCCAAAAAATTATAATGGCCGAACCATAGATTTTGTTCAGATCTGGTCCAATTTATTAAAAGTTTAATAGAAAATCACATAAAATATAAGCATGAAAGCTAAAGTAATCTTACCATTCGCACTATCACTTACTGAACCCTAATTGATTGGTTTGGATCTGAATGAATATAGAGATGAACCATAAGATCAAGGCATGTAACTAGTGCTTGCAACTGAAGAAAAATTGATTACTCGATGATTACTAAAGAGATTGGATAAGTTTGATAAAGCCTGATCGAATCTAGAACCATAGAGGCTAGAAGATGAGCAATAGCGGAAATGACTGAAGTGGGAAAAGTTTAGAGTATCGCTATATCTATATATATAGACACACACACATACACACACTCTATTTAGTACAGAATGTATCGACAAAATATTATAGAATGGAAACTATACCAGTCAGAATATACTAGATAGAATTGAGTCACCACCAAATTCTTTTATTTAAGACTCAAATAATGCTTCTACCTTTAGAAACTAGACCCTTGGACTTCTATTGGTTCTAGAAAATCTTCCTTTTTAACGATATGCAAGGTTTCATGAAAAATCGATAGTTAGATACTTATTGAATAAGATAGGACTGAAGAATGACTGTTCGAAGCTTGAGGTGACAACTGTATAAAGAAAGAGACGATTCTCATAAGGAACAAAGCACACTTTATATTCATGAAAGTATACTTTAAGATGTTAGTATTATATTCATGAAAGTATACTTTAAGATGTTAGTATTATGGGCATTTTTATGTATAACACATTAGAAACAAAAAGGCATCAAGAGACACAGATATAATCAAAAAGCCATGATGTACTTAGTATCGTATGAGCAAATGGGTAGAACTAGGAAGTGGGAAGATTTAAAGATAGCTCACGATAAACAAGGACAAATGAGAACTTTGTACTAAGTGTAAGATTTTCCCTGGTACAGTTTATAATTTACCATTTGTAGAAAGTAGAACAATAACGAATCATTTTCACGGTTCGGTAGTTGAAGTAGGAGCCTAAATCTCCCTGATCGGGTTAAAGAAATAACTGGTTTGGTGCTAAGCAGAAATGTTCCAAACCCCAAAATCGGTTCGGTAATGGACATGTACCGAATAGAAAAAATGGTCCAGTAGTCTCATGTAGTGACTAGATTATGTACCGAGCCAATTGATGGCAAATCGGTTCATATTAATTAGATTTGATCACATATGGAAAGTGCCTATTTTACCGCAGATGCTAAGGCAAACCAATGACAAGTGGTCGTTTGTCGTGAAAGTACCTAGATCAATCAAAATTTGATGGTCGAAGCTATGGGTGGCGAAATCCTAAGGCTAAATTGGGGTTTTATCATTTCGATGTCGATAGGAAAAATTAAGGTAGTAAATGTGTAATTCTAGAGGTGTGGAGCAAAAAAGATGGTTATTATGGTCTAACTTACCTAAGCTAGTCGAATTGGCATTGGAAGTCTAAGGGCGATGGGTTTGGGGTATGATGAGGGTGGCGCTATGGGCAATCGAAGTTGGAAAGGTAGAGCTCGATGCCCGGGTTATGACCATGGGTTGCATTCATCGTATGAAGGCATGAGGTAGCAGCAAAGTTCGATCAGAGTTTGGCCTTTGGGGTATTGGGTTTCGTCGATACTGTAGCCGATGAGAGAAATTTGCAGTTTAGTACCTATAAAATTATATTTACAATTTAAACCCTAAATCTTCTAACTTTGACAACTCATACGAACTTCATTTCATGCATAGTTAGTTTCACTAGACTAGTAGCGAAATTACCATCGATTTTGCATGTGTTTGTTGGCTTTCGGAGCTTTATGTAAAATCACGTTCATATGGTTAAATTATCTTTATTATACATATTTTTATTTGAAAATATAAATATCCATTGATAAAATATACATCCATTGATATGTGTTTTGACTTTTTGATGATTGTTTGGTTGTTGAATGTTTTATTGCATTTTAGTTGTTTATCTATTTAAATTGTTGCACTATTGAATAAGGATTCTTTAGAGAAAATAATTATCGACTTGGGAATACAAGTAATTAATAGAACAAGTGAAATTGTGTAATTTTTGGAAAAGATAAAGCAATGGAAAAATAAGATTATTTGCAAATTCTGAGTGTTATTTGTAAATAAAAACAAATCATACTGAAACTAATATGAAAAATCTAATATAGTATTATTTATAAATTTCTGAAGTAATTAATAAATAATAACTTAAAAAATATTTAAGGTGAAATTGGGTTATTTTTATTTATTAAGTAAAGTCGGACTTGATAAATAAAAATATGACGTTTGTGAAGACTGTATTATTTTGATTAAATAACAATATAATTGATGTTATGAAGTTTATGGAAAAATAATATTAGGTAATAAAAATAAAAGATATATTAGGAATAAGAACAACAATAATAACAATGTGCTTCCAAATGTATTTTGGGATAACTTATTACTATTTTGAGATAAATATTAATAAAAGGATTTTTGAGATTTAAAATAAAAATTACTATTTCCAAGTTAAATAGTGACAAATTAGTTACGAAAGAAAATGGAAAAGATTAGAGTATATATTGACATTATGACGTAAAGTAATAATATTATTATTTTTCAAAGTAATTTGGTGTAATTTACCACTTTAGATTAATGACAATGCTTTAAGATATTTGAAGCAATAAATGTAGAATGATGTATTTGAAATATATTATCGTTTTAAGAAATTTATTATTATTTTGAGGTAAAATAACTAAATCTGTCTTTACAATAAAAAATAAAAAATAATTTTACACTTATGAAAATAATAAGTCTAAATAAATTAATTTAAATTATTATGGCCCATAGGTATCATTATTAATTGAAATTATCACATATGATTGTTATGTGAGATGAAATCGCATTAGGACGAATTATGCAATAATTTTTCATTATTACTACGTAGCGTGTATTTAATTTTGGTTTTGTCGTTTTGGTGACATTCATGTTGTTTTACTAATATAATGTGGTTAGTGGACATTTGATAAGTTCGATGTTTGTGTTACTAATATAGTGTGGTTAGTATATATTCGGTGAGTTTGACGTTTGTGATGCTAATATAATGTTGTTAGTACACATTTGATGATTCTGATGTTTGTATTACTAATATAATGTTGCTAGTACATATTTGATTAGTTTGATGTTTGTGTAGCTAATATTAAGTAGTTAGTGCACATTAGACTGAATTTTTTGTTGTTGATTTATTTGACATTTTAGGGTTGACATTGAGTGCTGTCAAATTTATGTGATGTTTAATGGCTCCGTGTTGCTATTATTATTGCTACCTTGTATTTTTGATGACTGACTATGGTGGCTTGGTAGAAGTGACATTTTCTGCTTGTATTAGTTGCATGGTTGCTATGGTTTGCAATATTATGTGCCATTAAGCATTTAATATAGGAGAAAAGCGGGAAATAGAACTATATGGGCTTGATCTCGAAAGAGTAAATATGTAGTTTTTTCTTATGTAATATCCCATGGTTCTTTTATCGTCGGGGTGTGTAGATTAGGCACAGTCCATACATATTTGGTCACCTTTTCTCTTTATATATATATATATATATATATATATGTATATATATATGTATATATATATGTATGTATGTATGTATTTACAGGTGTGTAGGTCAAAGTGAACGAGGGAAAAGAAATCTGGTTGTAGGCTACACCAAGTTGTTTACTTCTCTTGAGTCATTATTATATTGTTAATAAATTTAATAATGATTGATGTATAGAAAGATATATGTGGGTTATTTATTCCATTGGGCCTTGTATGTTTCGTTGAGATATAAGTATTCACTATTGAGATGTTTGTAACCCTCGTCCCGTTGGTCGATAGAGGTGGCACGGTCCCCTGTATATTTTTATTTAAGTTCTGTTATGAGGTTTTCTCCTTTTATTCATGGTTTTAGATTTTTAATTTATATAACAAACGACTCACTTTTTACTATTCGAGATTAGGCGAAAGCGTATATTAACGATGTTTCTCACTAATTTTAAATGTTAGAAATAGTGGGGTGCCACACTTGGTATCAGAACTTAGGTACAATGATTCTCTAAGCCTTGGGTAGGTTTAAACATTAGAGTACGTCAATTTATACCTTAGGGTTGGTTAAAATATAAGATGAGAGAGCATTTTTATTGATGATTATATGCTTTTGTGAGTATGGATTGTATGTGTAACCACCATTACCTTACCCTGAGATGAAGTTTTTAAGATGACCTTTGCATGGAAAATTTACATGTTATTATAGTATGCGTGTTTAGATCATTGCATTCATTCTTCTAAATGAATTTTATGGTATCGTTAAAGATTGTATCTTGTTGTTGTCTGTGCTACTCTAGAGGTAGTTAGCGATCGGTATACTTTTCCATGTTTTGTGATTGAATCTATGATGATCTCTATTGATTTGGTTGAAAGTTGTTTTTGGGGAATTGTGGAGGCATAATTCTTTTAGTAGGGAGATTGTAACGACCCACAAATTTGACACTCTTAATATTTAATTAACTAAAATGGATTTTTAATTAAAGGGTGACTTGAGTATTGTATTAATGACCATTGTGCAGGTCTCCAAAATTTGATCGGTTTAGTACATAAGTTTGATGGGTTTGAGTTCAAATTCACGAAACGAATAGAGGCGTTAATGTGTCAAAATAAAGTACGATGTCACTGAACAAAGCTATGAGACCGTAGAGAGTAGCTATCATATCAATTCTCCTTCATCGGATAACTAAACCAACATCACTGAACAAAGTTATGAAATCCTAGCGATCGATCACCATATCAATTCTCCTTCACTAACCCATAAATTCCCTTATTCTTTTAAATGGCGGATGATTACCACTAATCAAAATTTGATTTAAATTCAAAAATGTCCAATACCTATTAAATTATATATAAAAGGATCGTCTCGAAGAGGTGAACCAATAATAGGTGATCTTTTGTCATAAATGTTCATAGATCAATTAGAAATTGATAGTCAAAGCTATGGACGGTGAAACCCTACGACTAAATTAGGGGTTTTTGATTCTAGTTTCAATTGGAAAAATTAAGGTAGCAGTTGTGTATATGTAGAGGAGTGTAGCAAAATAGTGGTTGGATTGTGGATTAACTCAATCTAATAGATGTGGATCTTGGTTCCTATGAATGAGGGCATTCCTGATACTCACAAAGAAAATAGGAAGTGATTTGGACAAAAAGGGAAGTCACTTGGATAAAAAGAGAAGTGACTTGGACAAAAAGAAGCGAGACGACTTAGAAAATTCTTGTTTGTTGATAGCCTCATATAAATCTATATGAGTCGATCGTGTAGTGTATATATATGCAAGTATAGGTGAACTAACTATATAATGTATCTAATATAAACTTGATAGATGATAATAGCAAAGTAAATGGAAATAATCACACCAGGATTTTATACTGGCTCGGACCTCCCGTCCTACATCCAGTCCTGAAGCTCCTCTTCGGAATTCAACTATCAAACACCCTCACTTCGCCCAGAGGAATAGGCTTGCTTACAAAAGCTTGTTCTTGTCAAGTGTGTGTTCTATAACACGAATATTGAATGTTGAGTACAAATGTGTCCAATATATATATATATATATATATATATAATATTGATTGAAGATTTTTGAGTACATGGAAGACTAAAATACAGGTATATTGCTAGAGATCAAGTATTAATCAGAGTATAAGAGTAAAGAGTATAAGTGAGTAAGGTGAGATCTTCTCTTGAATTCCTGTTGCTATTTATAGTGGTAGAGAGATCCTTTGTGTAGTTGCATCTGTTAGTAAGTGCTCTAAGGTCGCTTCTAATGGTGATGAAGAGTTGCAACGAAGAGGAGCGAACTTGTCTTTTCAATTGTGACAGTTGTGCTTTGAATATACATGGCCGAATTCAAATTCAGACGTTTGGAAAATGTTTCAGACGTCTGGCGCTCATATATTTTTTCTATATGGTTATTTCAGACGTCTGAGTATATTCACCAAACATCTGATTCTATCTGATTTGCGAACCAGAGGAATCAATCAGACGTCTGGCTAGTGCACTCAAACGTCTAGAATTGTGCATGTTGCTTTTCCTATGCCTGTGTCATTCCTCTTCCGATTCTATCGAATTGTGGCCTCTTGATACTTCTTTTGAGTCTTGTTCTTGTCTCTTTAGTGATGTTTACTTTAACAATTACCTGTAAATATAGATATATATATATATATATATATACACATATACATATACTAGATTTCCATTGTATAGTTGTTATCATCGAAACCATAGAATTGATTTCCTAACAATCTCCCCCCTTTTGATGATGACAACTATTCAATGTACTTATATATAGATTATAAAGCTCCCCCTCAATATGTGCTTATTTTTAATGTTTTATGATTATACTTATATTTCTCCCCTTTTGGCATTATCAAAAAGAATTATAAAATTGAAACTAATCATCAAACAAAAAGAAAATTTCATTAATAACTTGAAGTTTGATTAAAGACATAGATTTGTACAAAAATAGATATTCAAAAACATAAAATCTATGATTCCCAAAATTTATGATTCCTTTGGAGAAGCTTTATTTTAATCATCTTCCTTTGGTTCTTCTTTTTCAGAAGTGCTAGCCTTTATAGGAGATGTCACAGCTTGCTTGAGAGGTTCATCCTTAGAGAGTTTGGAATTTTTTGTGGGAGGAGAAGGTACTTAGGTTGGCCAATCCTTAGAAGGTGGTGTTAGACCACAAACCCGTTGTAGTACTTCTTTTAGAACCGACTTGACAGTCGAAAAAGATTCTTCAATGTGGCTAGGCGTGTAGCAAAAGATGTTTTGAAGTTCTCGATTTGCTTAGCCAAGAGTTTTTTTATTTTGGGATAGAATATGTTGGTTTCGAAGGGTGAGATCTCAAACACTTTCATTTGGATCTGTATCCGTTCGACTCTCCATAATTTCATCTTGTCCCCAAAAATCAAATTTTGCGGGAGGAGGTGGAGTTGCTTCTCGATGTTGTTCCTCCTCTTGGGATGGTTCAATATGTGGTTGAGGAGGAGGCTCAACTCGTCTAGATTGATGATTGTGCGACCAATCTTCAAAGGACATGAATTCTGGAGGAATTTCGGGCAGGTGCATTAGAGAGAAGAATTTGGTGGAAGCATATTTAGACGAGATTTCTTCGAAGGTTGATAGGTATGATAGAATGTTATGTGCACGAAGAAGTCTCATAATATAAGTTAGGCAAACAATTGATGGCCGTGATCGAGTCCAAAAATGCTTGAGCTCGTTGAAGATGAATTTGGCCCAGTTTACCCTTGTTCCACTAAACAGAGCATATAGGGCTTTGTGCTCTAATTCGGTGATTTGCTCATGATTTCCCATTCGTGGAACAATTGTATTAATTATCATTCGAGTTAGGAGTCGACCTTTTGGATGTAGATATTTGGAGGTAAATTTTGGCATTTCGTCCTCCCAAATTTGATGAGTAATACTATTTCGTGGCTTGAAGCCCATATCGGGAATGTTGTATAAATCTTCCCCTATGTTAGAGCATCCTAGGGTTCGACCTATTATGCCTGGAGTTAATCTAATCGTGTTCCCATACACGCTAGACCAGAGCCAGCTATCCTCATTTTCAGTGTTCCACACCGAAGTACTGTCTAAATTCGCATAGAATAGAAATATGGCTAATTGGTCTATTTGGATATCATTAGAAGTGAAAGAAAGTAGGGTTTCCAATCCGGAATTTTCACAAAGTTCATCCAAATCATACATAGAAAATTTAAGAAGATTGTAGAATGGATCTATATGGAGTTTTTTCTTTTGGATGTCTTCATACCTTTTGATGGAATGCGGCGCTTTATTCATCCATCTTTCGATCTGTTCATCGGAGCACACCTGAGGATTTAAAGATGAAGTCGGTTGGTCTTGTTTTTATTTTGACATCTTAGGATTCTCAGTGCGAGGAGGCATTATGATTTGATTTGCTTAAAAATGATGTTTTTAGAGTGAAAATCGTGTCTGAGAAAATCGTAGGTTTTAACAATTTTGAGAAAAAAATGACGTTGTCTGGGCGAATTTAAATGGTCGATTGGGAATCAGACGTCTGGGTTGGAAATCAGATGTCTGGTTTGTCCTAATTTGAGTACAGCAGATAAATTTAGACGTCTGGTTTTTGGTTTAGATGTATGGTTTGATCGAATTTGTAAAATTGGAGAGGCAGAGAGTTTTATCAGACGTCTGGGCATAAAAATCAGATGTCTGGTTTGGTTTATTTTTGAAAAACTTCGTGGCAGAGAACTAAGGCGGACGTCTGGATCTTATTTCAGACATCTGAAATTCTCTGATTTTTATTTGAAGAAGACAGAGCAAAATTTCAGACGTCTGGGGGGTATATCAAACGTCTGACATATGCACAGTGCTTAAATTTTAGACGTATATCATCACGTCAGACGTCTGAAGGCCATAGTCAGACATCTGAAATAAGAAGTGTGGCTAAAAATAGCCTAAAATTTGATGGTTTTTCTTATTTCTAAAATGTTTTATAACAAATAATTTTATTATTGTGAAATAAAAGAACAGATAATCATAGATACATACAATAATAAATATAATTTATTTAGAAGGCGATGAAGTTTTGCAATTGCCTGATTTGTCATCCGTCTATGGTTTAAGTGGAGACCATATATTTCCACGTTCATGGGTTCTTGGGGAGCCAGAATATCATCTTGGTGAAGGGTTCGAAGGAGAACGATATGAAGACGAGGGATCCAAAGAACTACAAGGTTTTGGTAGCGGTTCATGGATATCTTTCTTCCGTGACGAACAAAACTTCATCACTACTTGCTTCATCGGCCTTCGGGTCAAATTTAGCTAAGTTATATTTTGTATTTAATATAAAGCATTTTGAACCGAAAGTTTTAAAGTATGATAATTTAGGTTTTTTACCAAAAAATATTTCAAAACAAGTTTGTTTAGTCATTGGACGTATTGTTACTCTATTCAATACATAACAAGCTGTGGCAATAGCTTCAGCCCAAAAGTGTTTCGGTAGACCACTACTATTTAGTTTTTGCACCAAAATTGGCCACAACACTCTTCGGATGTGTTTGAAGAGATAAAATGAAGAGAATAGATGTAAAATGAAGCAGATCTAACAAACACACCAATAAACATATAAGAAAAATACATAGAAACACAGAGTTTTAGAGTGGTTCAGCGTATGGCCTACATCCACTATGAAGTTGGTGATATTATTGACTTTCATATGCCGATTACAACTTATTGCAGCGGATTACGGTGGATTATAATGTTGAAATTCGTGTACAACAGCAACCATGGAGTACAAAATTGGATTCGGCAGAGTCTGGACGTAGGAGAGCAAAAAGATCCCTTTTCTGTAGGCTCTGAGGTGCTATTTATAGGCGTAGGAGGCTGATATGTCGCTCAAATCTAGGAAGACTTTTTCTAGCATGTGGGGGGCCCACGCGGTCGATCC
Source organism: Allium cepa (assembly GCA_030765085.1). Lineage (NCBI taxonomy): Eukaryota > Viridiplantae > Streptophyta > Magnoliopsida > Asparagales > Amaryllidaceae > Allium > Allium cepa. The sequence goes on from CM060940.1 coordinate 329,327,416, forward strand.
CATAAAGTTTCGATCCGATCTGTGATCGATACGAACAAATTTCATATCCATCAAGATTTGATCCAATCGAGCAGAAATTTGGCGTGAACCTTCCTTAGGTCGCACACAAGCTCCTGTGAAAATTTCATAGCATTTGGACGTGTGGATTGAGAGATATGATCGATGCAATTTGGAGTTTTTCGGACCGTGATCGATACGTATGAATTTTATATCGATCAAGAATTGATCCAATTGAGCTGAAATTTGGCAGGAACATTATTTTGGTTGCCAACAAGCTCCTGTGAAAATTTCATAGCATTTGGACTTGTAGATCTCGAGTTATGATGGATGCAAGTTGGAGTTTTTGGGTCCGTGATCGATACAATGAATTTCGTATCGATGAAGAATTGATCTAATCAAGCTGAAATTTGGCATGAACATTCCTTAGGTTTCCAGTAAGCTCCTGTGAAAATTTGGTGGCATTTGGACTTATAGATCTTGAGTTATGATTGATACAAGTTTGGATTTCTCATCCGTGATCGATCAATATCTTGAACATACGAACTCCGATTGACTTGAAATTTGGAACATTGGCTTTCTTAGCTTTGCTTGTCATGTCAAACCAATTGTAGCTCGATCCAGACTCGGGAAAAATTTACCGACATCCATAGTAGACTTATGTATTAACAATCTCCAGGACGAACTATCCTTGATTTCTATTCAAGTTCTTGGTGTCACAGCCTTGCCAAAAGGCGGGATAACTTTTGCCCCCCAAAGTACGTCTTGTGTGAACATGACGTGCTTTGGAAACTGCCATCTTCATTCTGAAAAGTTCTATCCATTTCGCCGAGTAGTTGCTATCTTTTCATCAACAGATGTAGCCTTTGGTTGATCTTCAGTGACGTAGATGTCAAACTGTTGATTGTCAATGACCATGCGGTGTTTTGTTGTAAGTGAGTGTTGAGCACTAGCGATTTGTTGTTCATCGTTTTGATCGTCATCAGGTAAGCATTCAATTCCTGGTAACTTTGAGAATTGAGTGTTAGTTTGGCATACATGCACATATGTTGGCCTGACACCTATTCATGTTTACACATTAGCAGGTCATCATCAAGTTCTTTAGTTTTTGTATGGATTGAGTTTGTATTGATCCTCTCCTGGATCGAAGTTAAATTTGAGTTGTAACAACGTTCGATGGTTGTTTTATGTCCTTCATTTCGTATCGATCCTCTCCTGGATTGATTTGAGATGTTAGAACGTATGCTTCGTACCGATGGATACGTAATATTGGGTCTTGGATTGATGGATACAAGTGTAATGCTTTTTGTCGATGGAGTCGAACGATCTAGACATAATCATGCAGTGATGCTTCGCGGAGGATATGCCACCTTTCATTCCCCTATTCAATAAGGATTCCCCACGTTAAATAGTCTTTGATAGGAGCCATCCATGACCCCTTTCCTGGATCCATCTCTAAGATCTAGTCGATCTTCATCTATCAGTGCTTGGAATAATAAGTTTCAACTGGGATAAAGTCTATTTGTTGCGCATCCCCAGAACTGGCTAGCTTGGCCAATGATTCGGCCTTTTCGTTTTGTTCTCCGAGGATTTGCATAGTGGTGTAATGCTCGAAGTCGGCTAGTATCTCTAGGATCCAGCCGAGATGAGGAGCAAGACGTTGCCCCCTAGTCAGATAGTCCTCCCTGACATGGTACATTAACCAGAAATCATATAAGATATGTAAAGTTGCTATTCCTAGTCTTCTTGCAAGTCTCAGCATGGCGACCAAGGCTTCATACTCAGCTTCGTTTTGTTACAGGGAAGTTGGGTTTCAGGATATAGCAGATCGATCATTCCTCAGGAGTAACTAATACGACTTCGATGTTAGAAAGCCGATTATTGGAAGTTCCATCTATGTATATTCTCCATCGGTTAGATGGTTCTCTACTATTCTTCAGATAATCATCTGATGCACTGAATTCAGATATGAAGTACGCTAATGTTTGACCATGGATAGATCTTTGAGGGTGATAAGTGATATCAAATTGGCTTAGCTCGATATTCCATTTGAGTAACCTTTCAGACATCTAAGGTTGCCATTAGACCTATCGTAACGGTTGGTCGATACAAACATTAGCAGGGTAAACTGGTCAATGGCTAGCTTTCATCGTATACTGGTCTTTAGATTAGTTTCTATACATTTATCATTGCAATGCTTATGGCGTGTGTTGACATGACCCAATTAAGATATAGATCTTCACGATCCAATGTCTTGGGTAGAATGGGAGGTCTCTCTGAGCGATCTATCAGAGCTGCTTGGTTTCCTCGGTATATGGATGACTCTAATCTTTAGCATTTTCTGACAGTAACCTCAATCCCACGAGAATCGATGACGAAACCCGAGAATTCTTCTTATACAATGCTGAAAGAGAATTTCAAAGGATCAAGTTTCATTCTATAGTTGTTGGAAAGCACTGAATATGTTTGCCAAGTCATCGATATGGTCATTCGATGATCGTGAACTGACGAGCATCTTAACTGCATATACTTTCATCGATCGGTCGATCTGATTTTTGAATGATCTATTAATTGTCCTTTGGTAAGTGGCATAAGCATTCTCAAGTTTGAATCCATGGATTGCAGCATAGCACTATAGGCCCGGGTCGGTAACGAAACAGTTGTATTCCTGGTCTGGGACATGTTTTAATATCTAACTGTATTTGAAATTTCGCGTCCATGGATGAGAATAATTCATGTATGATGGACGAGTCAATTAGTTGGCTGATCATTGGATGTGGAAAGCTATGCTTTGCCATGCCTCATGCAAATCTGAGTAGTCGGCGTACGTCCACCACTCTCCATTTGTTTCTTTCATAAGTAATGGATTGGATACTCAGTTTGGGTAGAGGACATCGTGGATAAACCTATTGGTTTTGTGTAGATTCACTTCCTCCTTTAGTGCAGCAGATCTTTCTAGATCAATGTCGCTTCGTTTTTATTCACCGAGACATGCATCGGGTTGACATTTAATGCAAGGTTCTCAATAGTTGGTGAGAGTCCATATATATATATATATATATATATATATGAGATCGAGTCAAAGCGGACATATCAAATTCACCTGGAGCAATGAAGTTGACTCTTGCATCATCATTGCGAAGAGTTATGATCTGATCTACAATACTTGTGATGGGTTGTAGGCACTTCATGTGCTTATTTTGTAATGGTAAATGATCAGGCTTATGGGCGTCGAATCAAAGGCTCAATAGAGTTTAGCCTTGTATCACGCGCTACAGCATAGTAATCTACTTGTGTTTCCAAGCAATGCACTTTCCATTCAGTATACTCGTTATCCATTGCTCATTGGAAAGGTCAGAATGACGATCAGTTGCCCGTAGGTCCGGGCATCGATTTGATGATTCTGTCTCTAAGCATCTTTTCGGTCACAACTTCAAGTTGTTATAAATACTAGGCCCTAGCTATAGGATGGAGTAGGCGTATCCAGCTCTTGGATGATCACACTCATGCCCTCAGTCTTGGGTTACCAAAATGAGTCTGTGGATGGTTTAATTGCATCTGTAGCGAGTTTATACTCCTCCCATCGACTTTAGGTCGGAGTTAGTTAATGAATGGTCGGACCACATTCATTCATTTGTCTATGCTCGTAAGCGTACTCCGGGGATCAGATAAGCGTACTTCGGGGATCAGAGTCAGTTGAAGGGCCATTAGTCACGCCTATTTGATGTTTACATCCCTATCTACATTCTGGGGAGTAAGAATTTTGGTAGAAAATGGTCGAACCGCATTTTCCTCGATTAATTCCTTTGGCACTAGTCAATGGCGAAAGTCAAAGTGTAGTCAGTCACATTGCGATAACTTTAATTTGATGATTCTCCTACTGAATTGGAGAAAGGAGTTGATTAGCGGATGGTTGGGTCACATCCGTCCACGTTGCATGCACAACCCGCCAGATCATTGGCTAGAGTTAGCGGATGAATGGTCGTGTCACGTTCATTTGCGGTAAGATGGGTAATCACATCCATTTGGAATAAGACGTTCAGCTAGGTCCGTTTTGCGAATCTGCATCTCCCTATCGAATCAAGGAAGAAATTTTGTCTTGTTTGGTTGGAGTGCACCCCTATAAGATTATGTCATAGGTCCCATGCCGGGGATAAGTGTTGATGCATGAACGGTCATGTCGTGCCTGCTTAGTGCTAGATGGTCGGATTGCATTCGATTTTTTATAATAAGTGTACCCCATGCTAGGGGAAGAGTTGGAAAGCAGACGGTCAAACCACATCCGCTTTTGGTACTTATATTCCAATCCATGCTTCGAGGATTGGAGTTGGTTGATGGGTTGTATGTCACACCCATTAGGTCTTTATACTCTAACCTGTGCTTTCGGGACCAGAATTAGTTTATGTTTACAATCCAGTTCACACTCTGGGAATTTGGAATTAGTTGATGGGTGGTCAGTCACAACCATTTGGCATTTGTGCTCCAGTCTATGCTCTCAGGACTAGAGTGAGTCGGTGTTTTATATTCCAATTAATGCTCTAGGAATTTGGAGTTTGTTGATGTTTATACTCCAGTTCGCACTCTGGGAATCTGGAGTTAGTTGATGTTTATACTCCAGTTCGCACTTTGGGAATCTGGAGTTAGTGGATGTTTATACTCCAGTTCGCACTTTGGGAATCTGGAGTTAGTGGATGTTTATACTCCAATTCGCACTCCGGGAATCTGGAGTTGAGGTTTATACTCCAATTCGCACTCTGGGAACTTGGAGTTAGCCGACAGATGGTCAGTCACATCTGTTTGGGCTTTTTAGGAATTCGTTCACACTCTGGGAACGATGGATTTATCGGGAACGTGGATGGTCGGATCACATCCACCCCGAGTGAACAAGCGAGGTCGTTAGATGGACGGGTCCATCCTCCTCAAACTTGGTTAGGATACGGCCGAAGTCGTTAGGCGGACGGGTCGACCCTCTTCGGAACCGCATTTATATGTTTATACTCCAACTCGCACTCTGGGAGTTTGAAGTTAGTGTTTATACTCCGGTTCGCACTCTGGGAACCTAGAGTTGATGTTTATACTCCAATTCGCACTCTGGGAAAGTGGAGTTTGTGTTTATACTCCGTTTCGCACTATGGGAACCTAGAGTTGATGTTTATACTCCAATTTGCACTCTGGGAAACTAGAGTTTATGTTTATACTCTAATTCGCACTCTGGGAAAGTGGAGTTAGTTATATGACTGTCGTGTGTCGGTCCAGTTCAGCCTTTGATGTGATGGCTTGCCCCCGAGCTGAGGTTTCACTTAGCAAGTGATCGATGGGATCTCGATTACTTTCCACCTATCTTCTATCAACGAAGGATGAGACTTAGTTTATGGATGGTTGAATCGCATCCGTGTTCATTTGGATCCTGCTTCTGCCAAGCCTAAGGAGTAAGATTAGTGTTCTGGAAAGCTTTGAGCTCGAGCAGAGGAGAGGATGGCTAAACTACATCCACTTTGAGTTGTGTATTTTCCCTTAAGTTGGGAGCAAGAGTTGGAGAGCAGACGGTCGAGTCACGTCCACTTAATGCTTTGCGCTCTTCCGGTCGAGTTAAGGAAGAGAGTTGGAATGATGGCTCATGGTTGTTAGCGAGTAAGAAGTCGGTTGTTGATGACTATAATTTGAGGGTTTGCCCCCTGATGAAGTTGGTTTAAGGCATGATTGTTTTGTCGAGTCACAGATGCAAACTGGGGAGTAAATGGTCAAATCATATCCACTTTAAACATGTGTTCTTAAATAACCCCAAGTGTCCAATGCAGGATTGGATGCATGGACGGTCATGTCACGTCCATCTTTGGTGTTATTTCGATTTTATCCAAGTCTTTCCCAGATCTCCAATTAAATTGCAGGGCATATGAGTGGAGGTCGGTTGCATCCACTTTGTACTAGAGTCCTGAACTTGTCGGTCTCTTCTGCTTTGATGCCCTGCCCCCAAGTCAGGTGCATATACTAGCCGACGAGTGGTTGAATCATGCTCATCATGATGATACCTCAATGATTTGATCATAGCCCATGGAGGTTGTTTTGCACCTATCCTTAAGTACTCGGTTACCTGCATCATTTGCAAGTAGTTTAATTCAAGTCGATTATATTTTGCAACATAAACGAAATAGAAATAATTCAAAAGAGATCGGATTAAATCTCATTGATAAGTGAATCAGCGTCGTATGCTTGCTATTGCACTTCAGTCCATCCCTTCTCTGTTGGAAGCCTAACGCAAGTGGCTCAGTTTGACCAAAGTTCTTGATTGATAGGGATAAGGGTTTCCCGGACCTTCATTTTATAGGGCTCGAACATATTGTCAGAGTTATCCTTTCCGAAGCCGCCTTATGGCGTTGGCATCCACGGTAGCCATCTAAAGAAGAGGAGCTTCCCGATTTAGAGTATGGAGTAGGTTTTCTCCTTATTTTGCGACATTGATTTTTCATCTACTTCATCAACTCAATATTAGATACGATAATAGTGTAGTTGGTGGTGGCTATCCTCCAGTTCTCTTATCGAACTGATTGACAGTATTCTTTGAGGAATAGGGGGGCACATCTGCATTAGATGGCATTCATCACTCTTCGTGGAATCCATTCACCACTCTCACTTCATGAGATGGTGTCGGAGGTTGAATTTCCATAGTACACTGACATAGTCAGCATGCTGAATTTTTGCTAGAAATTTTGCATGTAGGATGGTTTCAATGAATGAGTCCTGACTGAGAAAGATACTAAAATCAACATTATCAAGTTAATTTTAAGGATACAGGGTCTTGTAATACTAGTGAATGATGTATGCCCAATTTCCCAATGTTCGAGTGGTTGGTAATGTCGATTGGATGGTGAGCAGATTAAGATGGGCTCATAGATTGGTGATTATTTCTAATTTTCACCAGGAAGGAGGCCTGTATAAGATAGTAAGGAAGTCCTCTTAGGTTTGTACATCATGCTTTTAGTCATATGGAAGTGGAATGATTAAGATGCGAGCACATGAAGATGGTTCAGTGGTGACCAGCTATGTTTTGAGTTGGCAGAGTAGACAGGGTAGGGTAGTCGCCATATTAGCCATCGTATCATAGTTGTCAATTTAGGAGTTTTAAAAGCTGGTCAATTGGAGGAAGTTGCAGTCCACCTTAGAAGCATGATACATTAACCAACTCTAGTTCTTGGCACATTAGCTAGGTTCTCCAGCCTCTGGGAGCACTAGTTGAGTAGTATTTCTTTATCCATTCCTTGATTGCAATTCAACAATTGCTGCTGTAATCCCCTACGTCCTGTCCAGTCATGGAATGATCAGAATGTTCCTCTACTAAGTTGAGCTTTGAATTAACTATGCGGGTGCTCTTTTTAGGAAAATTATCTCGGTAATGTTTGAACGATATAAAATGTTATCTGAGCGTCGATATGAAACGCACACGGCTAAGGTTCGGGAGATTTCATATCCATCAGCAAATAGTCATTCTTCGTATTGATCAGTATTTCGTATCGATCAGTTTTCGTATCGATCAAATTTCGTATCGATCACTATTCGTATCGATCTGATTTTGTATCGATTACTTTTCGTATCGGTCGTAGTTGTTCCAACTTGATGGATACGAACAGTGGTTCCGTGATGGATACGAAGTAATATTTACTTGATGGACACGAACTAACGAGCCTCGATGGATTCGAATAAGGTCTTCCAGGATGGATACGAAGTGGTTAATAGGTGATCGATACAAAGAGAGTAAGAAATCTGATCGATACGAATGTTGTCATATTTTTTAGGTACGAAAATATGGATACGAAAACCATCATATTTTCATGGATACGAAAGCCATCATATTTTCATGGATACGAAAGCCATCGTATTTTCATAGATACGAAAACAAGGATACAAAAACTTCATATTTTCATGGATACGAAAGTATGGATACAAAATTCATCATATTTTCTGGGTTTGAAAATATGGATACGAAAAACAACATCTTTTCTGGATTCGAAAACATGGGCACGAAATTCATCATGTTTTCATGGATACGAAAATATGGATACGAAAAAGAACATCTTTTCTGGATTCGAAAGCATGGGCACGAAATTCATCATATTTTCATGGATATGAAATACAACATCTTTTCTGGATTTGAAAACATGGACATGAAATTCATCATATTTTCATGGATACGAAAATATGGATACGAAATACAACATATTTTCATGGATACGAAAATATGGATACGAAATACAACATCTTTCCTGCATTCGAAAACATGGGCACGAAATTCATCATATTTTCATGGATACGAAAATATGGATACGAAATACAACATATTTTCTGGATTCGAAAATATGGGTACGAAAACCATCATACTTTCATGGATACGAAAATATGGATACAAAATACAACATATTTTCATGGATATGAAAATATGGATACGAAATACAACATCTTTTCTAGATTCGAAAACATAGGCACGAAGTTCATCATATTTTCATGGATACGAAAATATGGATACGAAATACAATATATTTTCTGGATTCGAAAATATGGGTACGAAAACCATCATACTTTCATGGATACGAAAATAAGGATACAAAATACAACATATTTTCTGGGTTCGAAAATATGCATACGAAAACCATCATATTTTCATGGATACGAAAATATGGGTATGAAATTCATGATGAACGTGTTCCTCTTAGATCTAGAGCAATCTGAATAGAATAGAAGGAACCAATGAACGATAGATCTGTTTCTCCTCCTTAAAATTTTGCAATCCACCGACGGTAGTAGATCCATAGAGCAGGAGAAAACCTGATTTCAATTCTTAGTGAAAGCACCAAAGTGTTTGCACCAAAATTGGCCACAACACTCTTCGGATGTGTTTGAAGAGATAAAATGAAGAGAATAGATGTAAAATGAAGCAGATCTAACAAACACACCAATAAACATATAAAAAAATACATAGAAACACAGAGTTTTAGAGTGGTTCGGCGTATGGCCTACATCCACTATGAAGTTGATGATTTTATTGACTTTCATAGTTACAACTTATTGCAGCAAGTTAAATCGGATTATAATATTGAAATTCGTGTACAACAGCAACTATGGAGTACAAAATTGGATTCGGCAGAGTCTGGAGGTAGGAGAGCAAAATGATCCCTTTTATGTAGACTCTGGGGTGCTATTTATAGGTGTAGGAGGCTGATATTTCGCTTAAATCTCTTGAGACTTTTTCTGGCACATGGGGGGGACCCACACGGTCGATCCCACAAAGATTCGGTCCGATCTGTGATCGATACGAATGAATTTCGTATCCATCAAGATTTGATCCAATCGAGCAGAAATTTGGTGTGAACCTTCCTTAGGTCGCACGCAAGCTCCTGTGAAAATTTCATAGCATTTGGAGTGTGGATTGTGAGATATGATCGATGCAATTTGGAGTTTTTCGGACCGTGATCGATCCATATGAATTTCGTATCGATCAAGAATTGATCCAGTTGAGCTGAAATTTGGCAGTAACATTCTTTAGGTTGCCAGCAAGCTCCTGTGAAAATTTCATAGCATTTAGACTTGTAGATCTCGAGTTATGATGGATGCAAGTTGGAGTTTTTCGGTCCGTGATCGATACGAATGAATTTCGTATCGATGAAGAATTGATCCAATCGAGCTGAAATTTGGCATGAATATTAATATATTCCTTAGGTTTCCAGTAAGCACCTGTGAAAATTTGGTGGCACTTGGTTATAGATCCTGAGTTATGATCGATGCAAGTTTGGATTTCTCATCCGTGATCGATCAATATTTTGATTATACGAACTCCGATTGACTTGAAATTTGGAGCATTGGCTTTCTTAGCTTTGCTTGTCATGTCAAACCAATTGTAGCTCGTTCCTGACTTGGGCAAAATTTACCGACATCCATAGCAGACTTATGTATTAACAATCTCCAGGACGAACTATCCTTGATTTCTAATCAAGTTGTTGGTGTCACGGCCTTGCCAAAAGGCGGGATAACATTTAGTAATGTTCATGCACATTCTTGTAGTGTATGATTTTTTCTTTCTACAACACCATTCTGTTGAGGTGTGCGAGGAAAAGACAAATTATGAGTTATTCCTTTCTTATTACAAAAATTAGTAAAAAGATCGTTTTCGAATTCTCCTCCGTGATCACTTCGAATATTTTTAATTTTTAAATCCATTTGTGTTTTAATTCTTTTAGAAAATATTTTAAACATACCAAAAGTATCGCTTTTATGTTTTAAAAACAAGGTCCATGTGTATCTTGAAAAATGATCAACTATTACAAAGACATATTTGTTATGATTTATAGATCGTATTTGTGTTGGACCAAATAAATCTAAATGTAATAATTCTAATGGCTGTTTCATGAAATTATTATTTTTAGATTTAAAAGAGCTTTTCTTAAGTTTTTCAATTTGACAATCGTCACACAAATTTTCTATTTTGTAATTTATTTTAGGTAGACCTCTAACTAGTTCATATTTTGCCAATTTATTAATATTTTTAAAATTGATATGACAGAATCGTTTATGCCGTAGCCATGGATCATCATGTTTGGTGGTTAAACATAAATTCGAATTTTTATTTATATTCATGTTTAATACATAAATATTTTTGTTTCTAACACCTTCAAAAATAAGTTATTTGTTATTATCTAAAATATTACATCTATCTTTTTCAAAATTTATTTGAAAATCTTTATCACAGAATTGACTAATACTTAGTAAGTTATGTTTTAGATTTTCTACTAATAAAACATTTGTAATAATAGGAGAGTTAGATATACTAGAGTTGATGACTTCTCCAATGCCTATGACATAACCTTTTGAATTATCTTCAAGGGTTACCGTTCCACCACCGACGAACGTTATATTTGATAAATTTTTTGAATTTTCGATCATATGCTTAGAGCATCTGCTATCTAGTATCCATTTCTCCTTATTTTTTTATTTTGGGTACCTGCAAAATAAAAGATGTTTTAATTGGTATCCATATATTTTGTTAGGGTCCTAATTGTTAGGAGAAGGTAACCATACCCAAGATGGTTTGGTACCTTTATAAATATAATTTTTATTATAGACTACATTCTCTAAGAAATTATTAATATGCTTTTGTCTAATCAAATAATCATTTGTCTTAGGAATCCAAATTTTCATATTTTTCGTATTCATTTTAGACTTAGGTAGAATTTTAGTTTCTATATAACTAATATTTTTAGTATCATTCCCTTTTTGTTTAGAAGGATTTTTAAAGCCTATTCCATTTCTATTGCCTGATGGTTTTGAAGTTTTGATAAGATTTTCCAAATCTTGTTTTCCTTTATTAAATTTTGACATATTATTTGTAATTTTATCTAATTTTTCTTTTAATTCTATATTTTCAATTTTCAATATTTCAATACTGTTTTTTAAGTCAACATTTTCTTTTAACAAATTATCCTTCACTATTTTAGTGTTTTCAAAATCAGTAGTAATAGCCTCACTTTCTATCAAATTATTTTTGATTTTATCTTGAGATAATTCAAGTTCTTCTTCTAGGATAATTTTTTCATCTTTTAACATTCCTACTTCTAGTTCTAGTTTATTAATTTTGACTATATATTCTTTGTTCAATTTTTTAATTTGTCTAAATTTATCATCTAATTACATGCTAAGTTCTAATAATTCGTCATAGCTAAGTTCAGGACATCCTCATCAGTTTGAGCTATAAAACACACATTATCTTGTTCTCCGTCATTATCACTATCACTTTCAGATGATGAAGAGTCTGAGTCATCCCAAGTTACTTTGAAGGCTTTCTTCGTTTAGAATTTTTCAAATTTGTTTTTATTTTTATCATCGTTAAGTTTTGGTCAATCCTTCTTTATATTTCCGTATTGATCGCATTCATAACACTTGATTTGAGATAGGTTTGTTGTGTTGGACTTCCTTTCTTTTTGGAATTTGGTCATCTTTCTAAATTTCTTGAATATATCATAATTCTTGGAAATAAAGACTATCTTTACTTCATCTAAGTCAGAGTCATCATTCTTTGTTGCTGGGAATGCTATGTTCTTTTTCTCCGAATTCAGTTCTTTTCATGCATGTACATTAGCTTCATATGACATTAAATTTCCTATCAACTCTTCAACTTTGAGACTAGGGAGATCATTAGCTTCTTCAATAGCTAAAACCTTCCTTTCCCAATCCGATGTTAAAGATTTGAGTATTCGAGAAACTAAATCAAAATCAGTAAACTTAACTCCTAATGCCATAAGATCATGTTGGATAGTTTGAAATCTAGAATACATGTCAACAATAGTTTCATTTTGTTTCATTTTGAATGACCAAAATTGGTTTTGCAAAGTTGAAATCTTAGTTTGTTTGACCTTTGTTGTACCTTCGTGTGTAATTTGTAAGGTACGCCAAATGTCAAATGCAGTTGTGCATAACATGACACGTGAAAATTCATTTTTGTCTAGAGAGCAAAATAAAACATTCATAGCTTTAGCATTATTTGATGCTAAGGTCTTTTGTGCATCAGTCCATGTGTTCATAGCAGTAGTAGGTGCTTAATATTTATCTTGTGTGGCTGACCAAATTTCTAGACCATTTGCTTCCATAAAAATTCTCATACGTGTTGACCAATATGCATAGTTAGATCCATTAAATAGTGGGGGTCATGCTGTGGATTGTCCTTCTTGAAAAATACTTGCCATATTAAAGTGATTCAAAAACGTGTTACTGTTCTCTGACCAAACTTGGCTCTGATACCAATTATAAATCTATATGAGTGGAATGTGTAGTGTATATATATGCAAGTATAGGTGACTAACTATATAATGTATATAATATAAACTTGATAGATGATAATAACAAAGTAAATGGTAATAATCACACCAGAATTTTATACTGGTTCAGACCTCCCGTCCTACGTCCAGTCCCGAAGCTCCTCTTGGGAATTCAACTATCAAACACCCTCACTTCGCCCGGAGGAATAGGCTTGGTTACAAAAGCTTGTTCTTCTCAAGTGTGTGTTCGATAACACGAATATTGATTGTTGATACAAATGCTTCCAATCTATATATATATAGATAATATTGATTGAAGAATTTTGAGTATACGAAAGACTAAAATACAGGTATATTGCTAGAGATCAAGTATTAATCAGAGTATAAGAGTAAAGAGTATAAGTGAGTAAGGCGAGATCTTCTCTTGATTTCCTTTGCTATTTATAGTGGTAGAGAGATCCTTTGTGTAGTTGCATCTGTTAGTAAGTGCTCTGAGGTCGCTTTTAATGGTGATGAAGAGTTGCAGCGAAGAGGAGCGAACGTGTCTTTTCAATTGTGACAGTTGTGCTTTGAATATACATGGCCGAATTCAAATTTAGTCGTCTGGAAAATGTTTCATATGTTTGGCTCTCATATATTTTTTGTATATGGTTGTTTTTCAGACGTCTCAGTATATTAACCAGACGTCTGATTCTGTCTGATTTGCGAACTAGAGGAATCAATCAGACGTCTGGCTAGTGCACTCAAACGTCTGTAATTGTGCATGTTGCCTTTCCTATGCCTATGTCATTCCTCTTCCGATTCTATCGACTTGTAGCCTCTTGATACTTCTTTTGAGTCTTGTTCTTGTCTCTTTGGTGATGTTTACTTTAACAATTACCTGTAAATATAGATATATATACATACTTGATTTCCATTGTATAGTTATTATCATCGAAACCATAGAATTGATTTCCTAACACCTCGGACCAATGAATAGGATATTGACTCATACATAATCGATCAAACACTACTTGAAAATGGTTCTTCTATTCAAAAATGAAACGTTCCTGTAAATTCTTCCTACCATTGGACCATTTGTACCTATATGCATCAAATCCCAATTCATGGATTTCTCAGTTCGATAAATAAGAGGATCAAACCATTTCTTCCGAGTCTCTTTCAAATTCAATAAATTTTGGTCGATCGTATATTTCATTATAGTCGTATGATTTAGAGTATCATTTCCTATTTGATCCCTTTGAATTCCATATTCGAAGCTGTGATTATATCTGTCCATTAGAAAGAATCGATTCGATACATTTCTTATGTACCCATAGATACTATATTGGATTTGAATCAGATTTCAGATCAATGTATATTTATTGATTGCCTCCATGATATCATTGCTAGCAAATACCATTGATTTTAGTTTTGTATCTTCCAAATCATTCCTGAAGTGGATCCGAACCAATTTTTTCTTGCCGGAATTGAGGTTGGAAGGCTGAAAACGTCAAGTTTATTATGCAACGGTGGTGGTGCAATAGGAAATTGGATTAGTTAGAAAGGTAGAGCTTAGCACGCTGGTCATGGTGGTAGTTCGCCTTTGTTGTATTGAGGCATGAAGAGGCAGTGAAGGCCGGTCAAACTTTGGCCAGGAGATATTGGTTTTCGACGATACTATAGTTGATGAGGGAAATTTACAGTTTAATCCTATAAAATTTATATTCCTTAGATATTCCAACCTCTAGAATTTGCATACAAACTCCATTTCACATTTGATTTATTCTTTTGGACTTGTGACATCTTGATAATTCGCATGTGGTTTGCTGGCTTTTGGAACAATGTATAAAAGGGCATTCGTATGGTTAAATAATCTTAATTATTTGGATTTTAGTTTGGAAATATAAATATCCATTGACAAAATATACGAGCGCTGATATGTATTATGACTTTTGATGATTATTTGGTTATTGTGACGTCCTAATGTAATTTTGATTATTTACCTATTCCAACCATGTAACGAGGATGCTTTACAGTAATTAATTGTTTATTTGAGAAAATAACTAATAAACAAAAATAAGTGAAATTATATAATTTTTGGAAAATAGATAAAGCAATAAAAAATAAGATTATCTGTAAATTTTGAGTGATATTTGTAAATAACAGCGATCTAACAAATTTATACTGAAGTTAACATGAGAAATTCAGTAAAGTTATTATTTATGAATTTCTTGAGAAGTTCATAAATACTCATGAAAGGTGTAATTTAAAGTGAAATTTCAGAATTTATTATTATTTATAAAGCAAAGTGGGACTTAATAAATAATAATACGATTTTTGTGAATATTATAATGTTTCTAGTAAATAACAATATAATTAATATTACGGAGTTATGGAAAGATAATATTAACATTCGAGTAATAAAAATAAGAGATATTTTAGGAGTATTAGTAATAACAATGATAAAGATGTGCTTCCAAATGTATTTTGGGATAAGTTACAACTATATGAGATAAATACCATTAAAAGAAGTTTTGAGATTTAAAATGGAATATGTTTTTGAGTTAAATAGTGAGAAATTAGTTATTAAAGAAAAATGAAAAGATTTGAACATATATTATTATTTTGATGTAAAGTAATAATATTTTGTTGAAAGTAATTAGCACATATTTGTACTTTTGATTAGATGATGATGTTTTGAGATATTTTAAGTAATGATGCAATAATATTTATTTTTGAAGTATATTAGCATTTTGAGAAATTTATTATCGTTTTGAGTAAAATAAATATAGACATCTTTATAATAGATAATAATAAAATGATTTTGTACTTAAGTGGGAATAATAGGCTTAGATCAATTAATTTGAATTATTGTGGCCCATTTGTGTTAACTATTAATTCAAATTATCATATATGGCACTTGTGTGAGATAGAATCGTACTAGGATGAGTTATGCGATAAATTGCCATTATTACTACTATGTCACGCGTAGTTAGTTATGGTTTCGTCGTATTGGTGACATTGGCATTTGGGTTACTAATATGGTATTATTAGCACACATGTAATGAGTTTGATGTTTATTTTACTAATATAGTATGGTTTGTACACATTTGACGAGCTTGATGTTTATGTTGCTAACATAGCATGTTAGTACACATTTGATAAGTTTGATGTTTGCGTTCCTAATAGTGTGCTTAGTATACATTTGATGAGTTTAATGTTTGTGTTACTAATATTGGGTAGTTAGTAAATATTTGTTGATTTATTTAATGTTTGGGGTTGACATTGAGTTTGGTCAAAATCGGGTAATGTTTAACAGTTTTACGTTGCCGTTATTATTATAATCCCATACTTATGATGGTTGGTTGTGGTGGCTTGGTAGAAGTGATGTTTTATGCTTATGTTGGTTGCATGATTGCTGTAGTTGTTCAATATTATGTGCTAACAAGTATTTGATGTAGGAGAAGAACATGAAATAGAATTATGTGGGCTTAATTCTGAAAAGGTACGTAGGCAGTCTTTCCCTATGCAATAGACGTTCTTTTATCGTTAGGGTGTACATGGTTAGACATAGTCCAAACATAGTTGATCACTTTTTCCTTTATCTATATATATCCTTTTACAATTTAAAGTGAAGGAGAAAAAAGAAATCTTGTTGCAGGCCACAACACTAGGTGATTTATTTCATCTTATCATCACTGTATTTTTTATAAACTTAATAATACTTAATGTAAATGTGATATCTATTGTATTAGGCCATGTATGTTTTTTTGAGATATATGTATTCATTACTGATACGTATTGTGTTTGAACCAAAAATGGCACAAACACCTAGTAGAAAGTAGAGGAGAACAAGGAGTGAAGAAAATAAATTAAATTAAGTAAGAAATGAACATACAGAGATTTATAGTGGTTCGACAAACTCAGCCCTACGTCCACTTAATGATTTTATTGCTTAACTTTGACTTGGGGGCAGAAGTTCTTAAGGGTCCGTACAACTCCGACACTCAGATTTTCAGAATTACAAGATTATAGAGTAGAGTGGATCTAGAGCCAAAAGATCCTAAAATGAGCCCTACGCCTCTATTTACAGAGGTAGGGAGCCTAAAATCTTGCACAAAAGATCTCCAGGCCGTTATCCTTGCTATCGACTAGATCTTCATAAAATATGGGTATCACGTCATCAAATGTTATGGATCGATACGTCTCCATGGGTAGGGGTTGGTATCGACCCCTAAGTTAGCGAAATTGGCTGCTTCCAACCCTCTGCTTCTGCTCTACTTGTAGTTAGCTTTGTAATTCCATAGTTGTTTGCATCAATAATAGCTTATTTCGGAGTCCAAATGATAGAGTTGTAGAAGCATGAAGTTTCTGATTTAGGAATTGATGAATATTGATAGAGTGTTACATTGAATTGACAAAACAACATTGGAAATGAGTTTCTAACATTATGCAGGATAGGTAGGTAGAGGATGGAAAGATTGTGAGGAGGTTTCATGGGTCGGTGCTGACACCTAGGTATGGGTCGATACCGATCCCATACTTGTGGAACATGGGCCTTCAGAATTTTGTGGTGGTTTGGTACGTGTTGTGATATTGGTTGTACTTTGGTTTTTGGGCTTCACGGTCATTTCTTCGGATGCCTTGCATTAATAACTTCGAAGTTTGATTCGTTCGGTTCGTCCGTATACTGCTTGATCAAAAGGTGGGATTACATTTTCCCCCTAAAGCACACCTTGTGAAAGGAAGGTGTGCTTTCCTCAAGAGCTAATGTGATGTCAATCTTCAATAGTTGAGCTCTCTAGCTACTACAATCATGGTGAATTATCCATTTCCTTCGGATTCTCTTGTCAATTATGGGTCACTCCAAACCTGTCATAGCCTAAGACTCTAGATTCTGCCTAGGTATTATCTATACATTATCACAATTCCAATTTTATTTGGAGTCATTACATTACATGTCAAATCCATCCCGTGTTCATCTAGGATTTACATCATTATCGTTCTGATTTCGTTTAGAGTTATTACATATGAAAATCGTCTCGTGTTCATCCGAGATTAATCTGTTTTGTTTTAATTTCAAGGCGTTTAAATCCTTATATCAAATCAGTATATGTTCTAAGATTTGATCTCTTCAGATCGTTTCAGATTCAGTTCTACGCACGATTTCTCCGAATCGTATAAAGTCCATTTATCAGCGCGCGATCGCTCCGGATCGTTTTATAGTTAATTTAATGTGTGATCTCTTTGGATCATTTATTGAGTTTGTGGTTCCTCAGGGCCGTTAACTGAATCCGTGATCTCTGTGGATCGTTATTTAAGGTTATGACCGTTTGAGGCTGGTAACCAAACCCATAGTCATTTCGGACGGTTAATCGTATCTATGGCCATTCGAGGCTGATAATCAAATCCATGGTCACCTCAGATAGTTAATCGAATTGATAGCCATTCAAGGCCGGTAATCAAATCCTTGATCTCTCTGGACAGTTGCCAAGCCCAATTCGCTTGCTCTTCGGTGAGAGGACTCGATGACAAGCAAGCTTATTCATTCGCTCTCAGACGAAGTGACCTACCACTTTCTCTCCAGTCCCGGCTCTCCAGTCGAGACTTAACGCGATCATAGTCCATGGTGTCTCCAGACCTCGCTGAGCCCAATTCGGCCGCTCTCCAACGAGGGGACTCAACGGCAATTAAGTTCATCCATTCACGCTCAGGTAAGGGGACTTACTTCTGGCACTCCAGTCCAGACACTCCGGTCGGACTTTCTAGCGATTAATATCATACAAGTCCATCCGCTCACTTTCCACGAGGGAACTTGCACATTACACAGTGGCCCCGTCTCTCCGTATGGGACTTTTCAACGATTAATGTTATTCATAATTTTATTGTGGATTGCAATAATCAAATTCAAATATTAAAAGCAACATAAAATCTAAAATCGAGGTAACTTCCTCGCTGACATTATAGTCTAGCATCCATCCCAGAGCATGTATAGGGATTGTTCGGAATTTCATACACGGGTAAGTGTCCACACTGTATTATTGCATGGTTTATTGAAAAGAGAAAATAGAGCGTGAGACCTAGACCCGATTCCCTGTCATCTCGATTAAGAGATGACTATCCTTGACCTTGATCCAAAGCCATTTTCATTTGCTTTGGTCGATGGCTGCTCCTGTCCCACCACCGCGGTTCGATTCCTTACATATTACTATAATCGGTTATCTCTAACCTATTCCTTGATCAGATTTCGAAGGTGCCTACAATCATTTGTGTTATGCTCATCCAGCTCATGGAATAGGCAGTATTGTCCAAATGCCCTTTTGTGTTCTATGGGCTCTCTTCTCATCAGCTTTCGAAAGGGAATCTTCCCCCTGTATCCAGATAAATCTTCTTTGGGTGTTCATTTAAGTCCATGTAAGAAGAGAGTTACGATTCCCTCCTCCGCCGCTTTGATCTGTCAAAGCTGCCATTCGTTTTCTCTTTCCTTTACCCTTGCTAGATTCTACTCCAAGCGATCCTCTGACATCCAAAGTATTACCCCTTCCTCATCGGCTTTAGCATTTTCCTAGTACAGAAACCTTTCAGCTTCATGATACTACAAGATCTCTCGGAGGATCCCATTCTAGTGCAATCTTGAAATCCATATTAGCAGTTATTTCCTACACAACACTGCTGCCATCAAAACCATTGAAGGGTCTGGCTTATCCACCATGATTTTCGCCACACTGAATCCTGTTAGTAAATTCCGAGGGTCTCTCCGGCCCTCAACTTTATACTAGCACGTATTATCATACTCTTGAGTCATGAAATTTGGACTCGGAACTACTTCACAAATCTATTCACTAACTCAACCCACATGCTGATGGAACCGCTCTACATCTATCTAAACCATTGTGCTACCAAACCTGTCAAATATAAAGGGAAACACAGTCCCATTACCTCTTCAGATGCATCTAACACTTCCACACACCAGATGTACCTTATCAAATGAACTATTGGATCCATCTTCCTATCATACTTTTCCAGTGTTGGTAACATGAAATCAGATGGATTCCTAGCGTTCGAATATTCGGAGTGAATGGCATCCATTCACATCTTCCATATTCTGATTAGGAAATTGACCCCTCATAACTCACCTCACCATCTTAGCAAGTTTGTCATCATCGTTCAAATGAATTTTAAGGTTAGCATTCTTAGCATGCCTATCATTCTTAGCCTGCCTCTCGACTTTGAGTTGGAATTACGGTACACACTCCTTCGATTGTGCTTCTGCATTCCAGTTCACATTGAAATGCTCCGCATTATCTCCAGGATGCACCTTGTTTCTTCCTAGGTCAGGACAACCCAAGCCCTCGAATCCTTGGGATCGGTACCAACTTATACGTTTGGGCTGGGGTTTGCTCTAGGTTGTTCAACTCCAACTCCAGCTACCTAGGCTCCTGCTTCTGGTCTTTGATTCTGATCTGCTACAACTCTAGCTATTCCTGTCTATCCTATCCTCCTAAAGAAATTCTCCATCATCTCTTCCAGGCGAGCCATCATCCTTTCATGTATTTCATTCATTATAGTTTGCATCTCATCTCTGGTTATGTAGATTGATGGGGGTTAGCTCCAGAGGACACCTCTTTGCTACCCTCGGTTGATTTCCTCCAATAATAATCCTTCTAGTTGATTGTCTAGCCATTTAGAATCCTTGCCAAACCTTAAATTAGCGATTTCAAGTGTTTCTCAGTGAAAACACAAAAATGTTTGAACCAAATATGGCACAAACACCTAATAGAAAGTAGAAGAGAATAAAAAGTGAAGAAAAAAATTTAAATAAGTAAAAGATGAACACACTGAGATTTAAAGTGGTTCGATAAACTCCGGTCTATGTCCACTTAACGATTTTATTGCTTAAATTTTGACTTAGGGGAAGAGGTTCTTATGGGTTGATACAACTTCGACACTTAGATTTTTAGAATTACAAGAATATAGAGTAGAGTGGAAATGGAGCCAATAGATCATAAAAACGATCCCTACCCCACCATTATTGTTTGCAACCAAATTGGTCACAAACACCCAAGAATAGATTTATGTAGAGATGTAAATAAAGAAAGTATAATTTAAACAGATGAATAGAATAAACTAACAAGCAAAACAAAGCAATAACAAAAAACACAGGAATTTATAGTAGTTTGATGTTGTATGCCTACATCCACTTTGAAAATTATATTTATTAATTCACTAATAGTTTTATTACAACAGCAAACAGTAAGAAGTAAGAAAAAAATGATTACAATAAAGGCTAATATAACTGGCAACATAAAGATCCTCACCGTGACCCACTAGGCCGGTAATTATAAGTAAAGGTGACCACCAATCTCTTTAAAATTTCGGCTATATGAACTTCTAATTTATATGGGCCCACCATAGGGGTCTCTAGGCCTAAATCCCAATGAAGAGGGGGTACCGATCACTTCATTGGTCGAGTCTTGGGCAGAAATCCATATGGTAGCTTCTTCATGCTTAGATATGTTGACCTTTAAAATATTAAGTCATTTGATTTAGTAGCGCTCATGCTATTGACTGATCTTTGGCTCAACTCCAATTACAATCTATTTTTCGTCGAACCCTCCAAATGGATATATGTCGATTCGTCATTTTAAGGCCATTTGACATGTCATCCCTAGAGTATGTTCCCTAGGGCCCATATACCTTGCTCTCCAAATTTCATTTGGTTTGGACTTCTAGAACTCAAGATATTGGTCGTTACAATCAAGAATGAAATTAATTTCTAACATATGTCGATCCCTTCGATGGAATCAAGTATACCGATCCCTTGCCCATTATCAAGCTATGATGATCCATCTTCCAAAGGCTATGCCGATCCATCCATTACTTCATCCATGCCGATCCTTATGCCTTCACCTATGCCGATCCATCCATTACTTCATCCATGTCGATCCCTTGTCTTGACCGACCATGCCGATCCATATGCTTTCACCTATGCCGATCCATCCATTACTTCATCCTTGTCGATCCCTTGTCTTGACCGTCCATGACGATCCATATGCTTTTACTTATGCCGATCCATCCATTACTTCATCCATGCCGATCCATCCATTACTTCATCCATGACGATCCCTTGTCTTGACTAACCATGCCAATCCATATGCTCTCACTTATGCCGATCCATTCATTACTTCATCCATGCTGATCCCTTGTCTTGACCGACCATGCTGATCCCTATAACGCTTCCTAGCCATGTCGATCCCTTGCTTGTCTAAGCTAATATCCATATTTCAAGCATCCTGCATCATTTATCTACCAACTCCATCCAAGTCTGGCTTCATATAACCATCTGTAGTTTACTTTTAGAACCCAGAGCCATCGCTCCTTTGTCATCGTTCTTGATAATAGTCGAATGTATCTTGTGCAATTAGATCAATATAGCCGGGTCAGGATACAGGGTAACACTACCCCCAAGGTACGTTTTGTGAGTAACATGACATGGTTTGAATTAAACCAAGTCTGAATTGTCAAAAAGAGGTTCATCTAGCTTCCTGAATGACTACTATTCCCTTGTCAAATCGGTTTTCCAAGGCACTAAATTCTTCATTGATTATCATGATGCTTGGTCGATTTTCAATAATACAAGTCCAGTGCCATACTTCGTCAACATATATAAATCTGAATATGTGAGATTTGTAAACTTTCAATATCTGGTCCAGCCTTGAACTTGAAGATTTCAGGTTTGAATGCAATTCCCGTTGGAAAAAAAGTTGAACATTTAAACCACTTTCGTGCATATTCATACACACGTTTCTGTTATTGGCTCCTAGAATTTTTCGAACGCTCACGGGTCATTGCCAATTTCTATAATATTTTGTATGTTAACCTTTATAGCCAAGTCTTTATGATCGTTTTTTCAATTTTTTTTTCATTTTTTATGATTTTTTATCACCTATAGGGATCAACATTCATTATGCCAATCCATCATTGTGGCTACGCAAATCGGTAGATCTCTATGCCGATCCATCTCTCCTTATGACTTGTTCAATGTTCCTGCGGCTGAATCCATATAAATACAAGCCTTCTTATCTTCCTCCTTCACTTTTCCTAATTACCCGTCTTTTCATAGAACTTCCTTGCCGAACCCATGCTCTCCAAACTTCAACTTCAAATCCATCCATGATTCTAGCTGTTCCACAAATTCACCTTCCTTCATTTACAATTCAAAAATCCTCAACCATTCGTCCCCATCTTAATTCAAAACTCCACATTTTCATATAGCTATGAATTTGTGATAACTCCTTCAACTGCATCGTTACGTTATCTTCCTAAGTTGTTGATGTCAGAATAAGGCGGTGAACGATCTTAGGATAGTTAAGGAGTATTGGAACAAAGGTTTCGGTAGGTTAAAATAGGCGTAAGAACAAGGGATGAGAAGATCAAGCGAGAGTTCGGTAAGGGATTCTAAGGGTAGAAGAGTTAATGGTAAATAAATGAAGCGTTCGGTGATGTTGGTGACTCTGGGAGAAGGATCAGTAGAATGCGCTTTGATGGAAGGATCGGTTGTTGAGTCAGGAGTTGAGAGAGGAGAAGGATAATAAAAGCGAAGGTATTTTAGTTATGGAGAGGATCGGTAATTTTCCTGGAGGGATCGCTATATAGTGGCACGACAGTAATAGGGATCAGTATAGGATAGTGGTATAGGGATCGGAATTTCCTACTCTAGGATAGGGTTCGATACAAAGGCTTTAGATAGGGATCGACCGTTATGGTTAAGTAGAGGGATCGGTAGGGAGCACTTAGGAAAGGGATCAGTAGTGAACACTAGGGATCGGCATGCACCTTATAAACTAATCCCAAGTTAACTTATTCGAACAATCATCACTACTTTGCCTTTCTGACCTTTAACATATGATGACAATTGATAACCTAACATGCATACTTAAACTGTCGAACTTGAGATTGAACAATCAAATTTCTAGAACTTCCAATATTGACCGAGTGACAAACTTGCAATTGAACTTAAGTAATAAACTTTATACTTCGATAAGCCGATAGTCGATCCTAAAGTTTTGGTAGTCGATTAAGTTTCTTGCTGGTTGAGACGGTCAACAGTGAAGGTCTCTCTGGACAAAACTCCCAAGTCTCGTCGTTTTATTTCGTTTTTCTGATTTCAAACTGTTTATATCTATTATATACTACACTGCACTTCACTAGTTCACACTTTGCATGGAGGAACAAGTTATTTTTTCTAATCTCAATTATCTACCGAATATAGCGGATATACATTCCAGACGCTCGAAGCGTTCAACTGACATCTCTTTTGATTCAACAATGCGACACACTGGTTTTGAAGCAAAGTCAAGTTCCGCAACTATATCAAGCAAGCTTTCTCGTAGCCATCATATGGTACAAACAGAAGTTTATAACCCACAAGCCAATCATTTCTCTGATATTCTATACCCCACTTCTGATGCTATAGAGGGTGCTATTCTTCTAGATAATCCAGTGGATTTATAGGTTCCTCAAATTGGCGAGGCCGCTCTCGGCCGACTATGCTCCATTCATGGAATCCCATTTGGAGATGTCTTGGTTCCCTCAAGACAGGATATACCTCATTTGCCCCCAGCAGGCAATATAATGTGTAGTAAGTTTATGTGTTGGGTTGGATGCATACCGCCCTTCAATTCATTTGTCCGAGAAATGTTGAGATATCTTAGGATCTCCCCTACAGAACTTCATCCTAATAGTTATGCTTTTATTCATGGATCTGTCTTGCTGTTTATGAACATTTTATTCCATCCACTTGTTCCTGGAGATATCAGATTTATCTACAACTTCAAATGACGATCGGGAAACCCTTCTTATGTCTTTCTCTAACCTTTGCCAAATAGCCAAGTTTCGACGTGCGCTTGAAACAAACTCTCACTGTTTAAGCATGAATGGTTCTACGTGGGTTGCCCTCCTTGATTTGTGAGGCAATGGTTAGAAGGATGTTATTGTTTCCTTCACTTCTCTCTCAAGTTCATTAATCCAAGTTGTAAATTTTCCTTTGAATCTACTAACATTCGAAGTTCTTCCATGTGTTCGCCCATGTCGTGAAGGCCCTGATTTTCAAGAGCAGTCACTGTCATCCACGCTACCCCTGTTGAGGATAGGGACATCAAACTCCTTGTAACTGACGAATTACTATCTTTTTCAGGTTTTTGAAATGGCTGTAGTATCGGACTTTCGGGAAGCACGGTGTTATTAAAGTATGTTGCAGAATGAAGGGGGAATACTGTCAACCCCATCGTGCCCCCTGCCGAGGGGACTCTGGACGATATCGAGAAGGGCGAGATTAAGGATTCTCAAGCCAAGAAGCCGAGAGATGTCGATGCAAGCATTGGGAAAGCGCCAATGGTTGAACTATCGTAAGTTGAGCAATCCAAAACACCCACAAAAAGAAAGAAAAGGTTCGCATATAGGCTTCGTAGAAGAAAAACCGCCGCATATTAAGAGTTCGTTATCACTTCTGCGAAGAGGAATTGTCCTCTCAACACTTGGAAAGTTTGTTAAAGGGATTTTCTAACTTCCAATTTCCGGATGACATCATATCCTATGACTTTCCAAACATTGACATAAAAGGACTCAACTCTCCACCAGAAGTGATGAAGGCATCCAACCTTTTGATAAAGGATAGAAAATACCCATGGGCAAGGCTACAGTCACCGGTATGTGGGGGGCGAACACTAGGACACTCACAACCACAAGCACTTCACTATCCACTTTTCATTAATCTTTCATGCGAAAATTACCAATATGCTTTCATTTGGTCTTTACAGGTGCAATGTCTCAATCCAGAGCCTTCGATCACCTCAGAAGCTCTTCAACATACCACCAATCTAGCTGGGATTCAGAGTCCACTCGGCGCAAGGAGAAGGACGAGGGATGGGATAAGAATTATCAATCTAAGGAATCTTCTTCCTCTTCCAAATGCAAATCCCAGTCCCAGACATCTCGTCAAGTCAAACAGTCTGACTTTCCTACTTAAAGTAGAGACCAACTTCCTGTCGTGGCCCTCATATCGCTGCATCTCACGAGCAACATTCCAGCTCCTCAAGTTCTAGACAATCTCATGAGCATCGATCAGGAAAACATCCACTTGCTACCTCAGATCCGCCTTTGCAAGCTACCGCTCCTGACATTTCCACAGCAGAGAAATTAGCCATGCTCAAAGCCACTTTCCCAAATATTTGCTTTGATGGTATTAAATTCCTTCCTTCCAATCACTTAATTCCAAGGCATGTTAAGGAAAGTTCTCTCGTGTGCAGCAATGACATATTTGTGCAACACAAATGATTTATACACTTGGTGGAAAAGTTTCTGATGTATCCATTGAGCGTCAGCATGAGATAGATCGTCTCAAGTTGGAAGCTATACACGATAAGGATATAATCAGCATCAAGACGCTGAATTGTTAAAATTTAAAACCCAACTTGTTGAAGCGGAGAAGAAGGCTAAGGAAACATTAGAGTTTGCAAGCTATTTGGAAGTTTCTCATAAAAAGGAACTCGACGCGGCACTTTATCATAGCGGGACTCTATCTTTAGAAAATGACTCCTTGCACAAGAAGAAAGACACTCTGGCTTGTCGTGTCGAGGAACTTAAGGAACTTCTTAAGAAGGAAAGGGAGGAAAAAATCATAGCTTAAGAGGAACCGTAGAAGTACTACACGGAAGTTGTTGAAGCTAGAAGCTTAAAGGCTAAACTCGATGAGCAATTCGCCAAAATCGAAGCTCTTAATGAAAAAGCTCTAGAAGAGGGCCGAAAAGAGATGACCGAACAAGTTAACTCCCAAGTGGAAGCTACCATGGAGTCCGGTAGGAAGGAGATTAAGGACTTTTTCGACCCGCTAATTATTGAATACAATACCAAAGTCCTAATCCGTTGTGCTTAAGTTTTCTCGGAGAAGGTTATCCTGAATCGCTCACTGAAGCCTGGGAGTACATCATCGAGATGAGAGAAAAGAGCTGGGTAAAGCCGAGCTCAACGAAGCAGAATTAGCGAGAGAGATTCTTTGCGGAAACGATTCTTCGGATCTAGCTGCCGCAAAGCTTCGATTTTTTAATGCTTCTGCACCTACTGAAGGAAGAGAGAATATTGTCGGGTCTTCAGGGACTAATCCTACGTGTCCCAGTCCATCCCAAGTAGCCAGAACATCAATCTTTCTTAATATGGAACAGGATCTTGGCTACGATCCAGACAGGCCTGGCTTCGAATCTAAGATGTTATCCCCCATTTTGGATGGAGGCACCCCCACAACTACAAAGAGTCAACCAGATGTTGGAATTTTTCTTTACTCCTTGGTATATGAAAACTTGTCATTCTTCACATGCAATGGTTTTGAGCTAATCCTCCTATTTTGTCACATTTTGTAGGTCTTCCGAGCCCCAATCAAACTCCCAGATGTTGTACTGTTGCAGATCAATATGAGAAAACAGCTGAAGCCCCGGCTGTTGCTAATGTTTCGAGAACCGATGCTTAAGTCATCAGTGCCCTCGATGAAGATAAGATTGAGGACCCATTCCTGAGCGATGAATCTGATGACATAATAATTACTGGTGCCTCGAAACACACTGATAAAACCAACATGAAGGAGCAAATTGAAAAGGAGGAACTGTTGAAAAGAAAGGTTAAAATTGAACCGCCCGAGATGGACGTCGATGATCCTCATCTAGTGCCATTGAAAATTATTCCACCTGATGGGTCGATCCATGATGAACTTCCTCCTACCTCCACAAGCTCTTCGGCCAAAGGCGAAAAAGAGTCACGAAAGAGAATCACGAGTGGTTCTACCCCCCAAAAATTAAAAAAGAGAGGAAGTCGAAGAAGTAGTTGTTGCTTTATCTCAATGTATATAGTTTGCATTGTCTTTTCTTTCACTAGACGCAGTTGTACGGGTATAAATCCTAATCTTTTGGAATAACTTGTACTGAAATTTCAACACCTGTTATGTAAATAAAAGCTTTTGTTTTCCGTTATGCTTCGTGTAAATTAATATTTAAGTAGTTGAATGATTATTTTCCATTCAATGTACTTGTAACTCGTTGCTTGTAAATTATGGTAACAATTCACCAACTCCATCCCAAGGCCTCCAATCGTGGCCTCTAGTCGTATCAAACACCAGCTTGGACCTTAGTGTTATGCTATTGGATTCAGTGGTTTTTTGAATGACTGTACTTTTGACTCTGATATTGATTTAGCGAGGCCAGAAGTCGGACAATCAAATTCCATCCTTAGCAAGTTTATAATCCCGCTGTCAGTTTCAGGCCAGAGTTTATGGAATAGAGAATTGTCAAAATCCACTCATCTGTCCATTCATGATTATATCGACACTCTAGGGATAAGGTTCAGTTAATGGATGGTCAGTTTGCACCCAGTTTATGTTTACACTCTAGTCCACACTCAAGGGACTTAGATTTATCTCATGGGCAGTCGGTCTCCAACCGATATATGTTTATACTCCAGTCTGCACTCTGGGGACTCAGAATTGTTTTGCGGACAGTCAGTCTCCACCCTATTTATGTTTATACTCTAATCTACACGCTGAGAACTTAGATTTATTTTACAGTGTGGTCAGGTCGCACTCTTTTTTGGTTGATTAATTTCCCCTAGAATTCGGGGTTTTGATTTAGCGAGCGATCGGTCGTATCTCGGTCACTTTGATTTTTGTTTCAGTCCCACGGTCCAGGCAAGAAATTTTCAGTCTCTAGATTGTCTGCCATAGTTGTTCCTTATTGCATATCCTATTCTTTAGATTATGAATGGGAATTATTAAATGAACAAGTTGATTGAGTTCATCTTGTTTGATCCCAACGGGAGTTAGCACGATTGATAGAATTCAAACTCTGGAGCCTGTTCATACACATTGATATCAATCAGTTTTGCTATGTAATTATCATGCAATGCAATAGAAAATATAAATACAGTGAAAGCCTAAAACTTTCCATTAAATGGAAAGGAACACATAAAATGTCTTATTACATATTCGAAAAATCAAATGCTAAAGCAAATTCTAAAAATAAATACAACTGAAATGTAAAAATAAGCTAAGTGAAATAACATCATAAATGCTCGCTATTCCATGCTCTTGGAAGTGTAATGCAATCGACAGTCGCTAGCTTGAAAGTTCCTTCTCCAAGCCTCTGTTCAATAACATATGGTCCTTCCTAAATTGGATTCATGTGTGATGGGGTAAGAAAAACCCATTTCAGGACGAGATCACCAATTTTGAAGGTTCTCGATCGACCTTTAGTATTGTAATATCGGGCGACTAGATGTCGGTGTGCAGCTGCCCTCAGATCGGCTTCTTCGTGCTTCTCGTCTATAAAGTTCAAAGATTCCAAGAGGAGATCGTGATTTGTTTTAGGATCATAGTAAGTCACTCGATGAGAAAGGACTTCGAGCTCAACAGGAATAACGGCTTCTGAACCGTAAGCAAGGGCAAATGGAGTATGGCCAGTTATGGACTTGTGAGTGGTTCTGTAAGCCCAAAGTACCATAGGGAGTTCATCCACCCACTTGCCTCTTGCCTTCTCCAAATGCTTCTCCGGAATTGGCTTGATGATTTTATTTATAACTTCAACCTGTCCATTTGCCTAAGGGTGAGCGACCACTGCAAATCTCTTTTCAATATGATATCTTCGACAAAAGCCTTTAAATTTTGCATTATCGAATTGAGTCCCATTATTAGTAACAATAGTCTTTGGAAGGCCGAAATGTCATATGATGTTTCAGATGATGAATTTGATTACTTTCTTGGTTGTGATAATAGCTAAAGATTCTGCCTCGGCCTATTTGGTGAAGTAAAACTCTGCCACAACAACGTACTTTGCACCACCTTTAGATATTGGTAATGAACCAATAATGTCTATACCTACATGGCGAACGACCATGGGCTGACCATTTGCATGATTTCTATTGGCGGAGCTATTGGGACTTCTGCATATATCTGACATTTATCACATCGTCTTACATAATCAACGGCGTCTCAATTTACGGTAGGCTAATAATACCCAAAGCAGATTATCTTCTTTGCCAGAGTTTTCCCCCTAATGTGATCGCCGCATTCTCCTTCATGAACTTCTTTTCAAACATGCTTTATCTCATCATGAGTGATACACCGGAGTAGAGGGACTGAGAAACCTCTCCTATACATGACTCCTTCTTGCATAATATATCGTGAAGCTTTGTGAAGGACTTATCGCTTTTCATTTCTTTTATCAGGCAGGACCCTTTGTAGTAAATAGTCTTTAATTGGAGTCATTCATGATTCCTTTTCAGATTCCTCTTCCAGTATTTGATCGATTTCCTTCATGTTTATACTTGGGGTAACTAATACTTCGACCGACACTAAACCCATCTACTGTGCATCGCCGGTACTAGCGAACTTTGCCAACGAATCAACCTCTCTGTTTTGATCACATGGAATATGTGAAATGTCATAGTATTCAATTTCTGTCAACAACTCCTAAACTCGGGTAAGATATGGGACGAACTGTTGTTCCTTAGCTTGATAGTCTCCTCTAACTTGATACACAACTAATTGAAAATCACAAAAGATTTCAAAAGATTTAACTCCACGTTCTTTAGAGAGTTTAAGTCCAGCAATCAAAGCTTCATACTTAGCCTCGTTGTTTTTTACTGGGAAATCAAGCTTCAGCATAACAAAGCGACCGGTTTTCAGGAATTACAAGCACAATCCCAGCTCCAAAACAATGATCATTAAGATGCTCCATCAGTACATAATTGCCATCGTATAGCAAGGATTTCACTTCCTTCTAGAAGACCATCTTGCATAGTAAACTATGCTATAAAATCCTCCAAAGCCTATCCTTGGATTTCTCTTCGAGGGAGATAAGTAATGTCAAATTGGCTAAGCTCAATGTTCCATTTGAATAACCTCTCAGACATCTCAGGTCGCTGTAGGACCTGTTGTAACGGCCGATCGATGTAAATATTGATCGGATGTGCCTAAAAGTATGGACGAAGCTTTCGTGATGCAATTTGCAAACAGTATGCTACTTTCTCTATTTTAGAATAATTACTTTCTGCTCTTGTCAATCGTTTACTGACGTAATACACCAGCCTCTGGATCCAATTCTCCTAGCGAATCAAGGCAGCACTTATAGCGTGTGGTGATAAAGCCAAATAAACGTACAACTCTTCATGATCTACCAGCTTCGACAAGATATGGGGTCTCTCCAAATGATTCACTAGAGCTTGGAACGCATCTTTACAATCCTGCGTCCATTCGAAGTTTCTATTTCCCTTCCTAATCAAATCAAAGAAAGGAATGCATTTTCCGGTAGCTTTGGAGATAAATCGACTTAAAGCGACAACCTTCCCATTTAGACTCTACACTTGTTTAATGGTCCTTGGCG
The DNA here is from genome assembly GCA_030765085.1 of Allium cepa. NCBI lineage: Eukaryota > Viridiplantae > Streptophyta > Magnoliopsida > Asparagales > Amaryllidaceae > Allium > Allium cepa. The sequence goes on from CM060940.1 coordinate 329,358,611, forward strand.
CTTGGATATCACAGATAGCCCAAGTCTTCTCTAAATTAGCTTCTATTCCACGAGCATTGACAATAAAGCCCAAGAATTTTCCTGATGCAACAGCAAATGAACACTTCAAATGATTGATTTTCATCTTGTAATGTCGAAGAATGTCAAACATTTATGACAAGTCTTTGATGTGGTCGCTTGATCTAGGGGTGGGCGAGGTCGGTTAACCGAACCGTTCGGTGAATTAACCGATTTAGCCACATAGAAAACACAGTTTGGTTAACCGAACTGACCATGCATTTGGGCAGTTCGTACCAACCGAACTGCCCAAATTTAACCACGGTTAACCATTTTAAAGTATTGGTTAACCACTTAGCTAAATCGGTGAACTAAAAATCGGTTAACTATGGTCAACCAAAAACTAATAACAACACAATAAAGTCAACAGAGGAACATTCAAATAATTTGCACAGCCACAGGCATCTAGTTATCTAAACTTAGCATATCATTCAAATAAACAATATGTCAATAACATTAATGCGTACAAATTACATACCGAATGATAGCTAATTAGCACTAAGCCACTAACCCACACTCAAGTCTCACCACTCAATGCTCATAATTCATGTTAATGCATAATGAATCAATGATGATATTTATTAAGTTCATACCAATACATAAAATAACATTATATAACTAATAATACAACAGCAGGGCCATAACAACTACAACCACTAAGTGCAAGGCAGCAACAGCAAGTGCAAGGCAGCATAAGAACAAGAATCCATACTTCATATTTATTTTGCAACAGCAATAACAGTCAATGTATTTGTTTCTATATGAATTTATGACAATAAAAGTTTAACAAGAATAACATTAACATCAATGTATAATGTATATGACAGCCACAACAATGTATATAACAGTTTGCAATGTATAATTACAATGTACAATAGCAATGTATATAACAGTCAATGTAAATGACAGTCAATGTATATGAAAGCAATGTATATGTCATTTGTTTGTTCACACAAAAATTGCATTTTTATTCTGCTCCTTATTGTTCTACAAAATATGACTTACTGTAAGGAGCAATTTTTATCCACTCCTTAATGTATATGTCACTAGTCATAAAAAAGTTTGTGCCTGGATCACCATTTCATTGATAACTTTGTTGTATACTTCATATTTATTCTTGCCTACCTCTATTTGTTGCACATTTCATATGTGATAGCAAGTTAATTATAAATCTGCTTATCTACTTCTATTTGTTAAACACAAAACTGTACATTATGTTAAATTGTGTTGGTATGCATCTCCTCAATCTCTGTGTCACCCTTAAACTGTTCGGGGATCGTTTTGTTGTTTTTCAAAGGAACAATATCTATAAATGCCAATTATGTTGGAGTACTAATAATCACACTTAAACATGCAATTAACTGCATAGATCAAATAAATATATCAACTAATGGAGATATATATGAGATAAATGGAAAAAGAACTCAGGAACAAAGAAATTGTATTGTATAATTGACCGATAAATGGAAAAAGAACCTGAGTAGATGCTCGTATGATCACCTTAATGTAAGCCTATGGACGTTGATCGATTCTCCGTTGATGTTTCCACAGTTAAAGAAGTTCTCAAACCATGCCCATGTACAAACTCTATAGCCAAAAAATTCAATAGTGTGTATTTTATGTGATGATTAAGTAATCATAATTTACAAACCAAAGAGAAATATTACCTGAAAAAAAAATATCATAATAATTCACACCGTTTAAAGGAACCTTAATTCGGTGGTTTACAAAAATAGGTTAAGACCTTAGCCAATTTTGGGTAGTAACCAATGCCTCAACCATCGTTGGACTTAAAGTACTATGAAATGGATCTATATCCCGTCCTCCAGTGCTAAAAGCATGTAACAGTTAATAGGTAATATATAAATTCATGTATATTATATACTGAATATAGTAATATACATCTCATTATGAACACTAAAACTGAGAAATTTTGTTATTTTTTATTCAGAGGACATTTGATATGAAAAAATGGTTCATAGATGCACAATGATAATCTTAAGTAAATAGCATTTAAGTTTGTATATTAGTAGATACGCGTTTATCATTCTTTAATTGTCACATAATAATTTTTTTATAGCACAAATAACTTCCTTATAAAGAATATTTAATTTTCCAACAATTTTGGTTTCCTCTTTCTTTTATGTTATTTTTTATATATTTATTCATATGTTGAAGTTTTACTATCAGTTTATGGTCAGCTAAAAATCACCCGTGCTTGTAGATCTTAGCTTATAGGTAATAACTTAACATGTAATATATAAATTACTTCACTTTAGAATTCAAATTCATGTAACATGTAAAAGGACAATGATATACAACTATCATGCTAGCAGGTATACAACTAGCTACTTCAAAATCCAAATTGCAACAAGCTAACATACATATTATGGCTTGTTTGTATGCAACCTGGCTACCCGAGTTCAGATATACAACTAGCTGCTTCAGAATTCAAACGACATATTATTTGGTAATATATAAATTTATGTATACATTATACAATATAGTAATATAATCTTACTATCTCAGCTTAACATAGAGGTATGATTTAGGCATTTACTGATTATTGAACTAGCAGCCATCGATGATAAAATAATAACAACAATTAACTAGCAAGTAGCAACCAGCATAGCAAATTAGCAATCTAGATCTAGCATATTATAAATTTATTCTCACATGCTTTCTCTTTCTCGTCGTCCTTGATGGATTCGATGCCACGTTTTATGTAGTAGTCGACTCGAACTCGAATAGTTGAAGGCATTCAAAGCTAGTAGTCTAGCACTCAACAATCAACACTAATCACAGTGGCGATCGATCAATTGGGAGATTTCGACTAATTTTTATTGACAAATTAAAATAGATCTAGGGTTTATTCCTTCATTTTTTATATTTTGTCTTATGAAATATGAATTAACGGGAGAGAGTATTCGAGACTAGGGCACGGGCATTAGGTATAAAATTGGGTAGTGGGCTGGGCATGAAACGAAATAGATTAGAAAGTAGGGTTTGAACTATTGGGCAGTGCTGCATGTTATTTGTCTAGTGTACTAAAACAGATAGTACGCTACTATAAACTTGTCGCACAAGTTTATAACTCAGAATTCTTCCACTACACTGGAATTCTGTAGTAATTATTATAACAATATGAATGTTGTAAATAAATTACAACAAAAGCGTTATACTATTTTGAATAAATAGTATAACCAGAATAACGGATAGAATATAGAATAATGTATATAAATATACAATAAGACTAGAATTCTAACCGGATTATGTCTGAGGCTCGTCGTAACGATTTCCTTAAGAATTTTATTTCAAAATTCTCCCAAGATACAACAGACGTATTCTGCTCGAGATCGTAATGAGTATATCACTCTGTGATTTAGAGTATGGTAGCAGAAGTGAAGAAGAAGATTCAGATTCTGAAAAATGAGTAAGGAAAGTGATCAGTTTTCCTTCTTATTTATAGTTGGTCTGTATCTCTTCCGAACGGTCGTGTCTGCACCCGTTCGCTCAAACAGTTGCGTCCGTACCACTTCGTACAGTCGCACACGTCTGCCCGCGCCACTTCAATCGGGTCGCACCCGCTCATGCCGCATCCATTCGCCCGCGTTTGCTTCTTGCACCCGCTTCTGTTCGCATCTAACGGCCGTCCGCTTTATGAACAGTCGCGTCCGTCTTCACCTGTCCGCTTCTCTTTAAATTACAGGCCCAGCCTTGTTTCAGCCGAAGCCCAAAACCGTTAAACGATGGCCTAGCAAAAAGAATAGTCATTTTAGACCCGTACCCGAGCCCGGCCCGGTTCGGTCGGTTGGACGGACAGACGGCGGCGGCACGCGCGCGCGTGTGTGGTGGAGATGCATGATCTCCCTCCTCACAACGAAGCATACATTTGGGAGCCCCAGGCCCCCAACCTCCTCATGAGAAAGCCATATATAAAGCAATATAGCTTCAATAATTTGGCGATGTGGGACTTTGTATATTTCATTCATTTAATTTAAGGAATTCCAACAATCTCCCTCATGAATGACAATATACATGTCCCCCACACAAAGCGAAATATCACAGAGTATATATGGAATAATGCTTTATCGTGGATAAGTAAATATTTCACTTTGAACTTTCCCTAGTTAAAACTTATCGGATCTACTTGGCTAATAGGTGAATTATTTCATCTTGAACCGTCGGCCTTTATTGTATATCCAGACAATAAGTTTTACGAAGCATTGATTCCCTTCTCATCCAATCTCTTGGTTGTGTTCATTTTGGGCCTGGACAATTTTTGGTTCTGCGAGTGTTTTAGAGAACAAAAGCCTTTTAATATTCTCATAGAGCCGACCCAGCTCACACTAACATAGGTGATCGCAACCATTAAGAGTATCCTACATATACCCAACTTGTTATTTCCAAGATATGGTCATCATTAAAAAACATAGTTTTAACCTTTACATACTTCTGTAGGCATGCATTTATGTTGTGCACCATAGGAATGGAGTTGGACTATGTCCATGCAAATGCATTACCTCTTGAGTTATTCAGAACTGGTTTTCCTATTGATCCTAGTCCGTGGGATCTCCAGTCGCTAGGATAGGTTTCCGTATACGATAACTCTTTGTGGTTTAGGCTTTTAAACCCATTCCCCTCGATGCGCAGTCAATTTTCTCTCTTGATAAACCTTTAGTAAATGGATCCGCTAGGTTATCATTTGTTCTCACATAGTTTATGGAAATTGTTCCATTTGAGAGTAACTGCCTAACTGTGTTATGGCGTCGACGAATATGTCGTGACTTTCCATTATATACATAGTTGTGCGCTCTACTTAGCACAGCTTGGGTATCACAGTGTATACATACGGCCGGTACAGGTTTAGGCCAAAATGGGATATCTTCTAAAAAGTGATGAAGCCATTCTGCTTCTTCGCCTGCTTTATCTAATGAAATGAACTCTGATTCCATAGTGGATCGAGCTATGCATGTTTGTTTAGTAGATTTCCATGACACTGCTGCCCCTGCTAGGATAAAGACATAACCACTTGTTGATTTTGATTCCTCTGAATCTGCAATCCAGTTTGCATCACTATATCCTTCTAAGACGGCAGGATATTTTCCATAATGTAAGGAAAAGTTAGTGGTATTTTTTAAATACCCAAGCACTCTCATTAGTGCTTTCCAGTGTTCCTTCCCTGGATTGCTTGTATACTTGCTCAATCGACTTACTGCATAAGTTATATCTGGTCTTGTGCAATTCATGAGATACATGAGACATCCTATTACACGAGAATATTCCAGTTGCATTACACTCTCATTAATGTTTTTATGCAGTACTTCTGATGGATTAAAAGGTGTATTTACTCCTTTAATTCCAAAATTTTGAAATCTTTCAATCACTTTTTCTACATAGTGTGGTTGAGATAACTCAATACCATTAGGTGTTCTTATTATTTTTATTCCCAAAATAATATTTGCAACACCCAAGTCTTTCATGTCGAAATTGTTGATCAACATTTTCTTTATGGTCTCAATTACCTGAGTATTTGGACCAAATATTAGCATATCATCCACATATAGACAGATCATCACATATGATTGTCCAAGTTGTTTATAATAAACACATTTGTCACATTCATTTATACGAAAACCATTTGTCATCATGACACTATCAAATTTTGCATGCCATTGCTTTGGAGCTTGTTTTAGTCCGTATAATGATTTGACTAATCTACAGACTTTGTTTTCATTTCCTTTGGAAATAAATCCCTCGGGTTGCTCCATGTAAATCTCCTCATCGAGATTTCCATTTAAGAATGTTGTTTTTACATCCATCTGATGAATCTCTAGATTATAGATGGATGCAATTTCTATTAGCATTCTTATAGAGGTTATTCGTGTTACCCGCGAATATGTATCAAAAAAGTCTACTCCTTCTTTTTGACGATATCCTTTGGCTACTAATCTGGCTTTATACTTGTCGATAGAGCCATCTGCTTTCATTTTATTCTTGAAAATCCATTTGCAGCCAATTGGTTTTATTCCTGGTGGAATATGAACAATTTCCCAAGTTTTATTACTTAGAATTGAATCAATCTCACTTTGGATTGCTTCTTTCCAACATGAGGATTCAGAAGATGACATTGCTACCTTGTACGTTTGAGGTTCGTGCTCTAATACATATGTAAAAAAGTCTGAACCAAATGTTTTGGAAGTTCTAGCCCTTACGCTTCTTCTTGGTTCAGCATCCTCAATTTCATGATGAGTTTCATCTTCGTGCGAATCGTTTGATTCTTCCCTTGTCCTTTTTGGGACCTTATTTCCTTCATTCCTTTTGTGTGGAAACATATCTTCAAAGAATGAGGCATCTCTTGATTCCATGATTGTATTTACATGAATATCAGTTATATCAGACTTGAATACCAAAAATCTGTAGGCACTACTATTTTGGGCTGGCCCATGATAATAACAATCTACTATTTTTGGTCCAAGTTTGACTCTCTTGGGAGGCGGAACTGGAACTTTTGCCAAGCACCCCCACACTTTGAGGTATTTAAAGCTTGGTTTGTGTCCTTTCCATATCTCATATGGAATTGTTCCTATTTCATTGTGAGGAACCTTATTTAATATATGATTAGACATATTTAGTGCTTCCCCCCACAATTTCGTCGGTAGACCAGAAGTTAAAAGCATTGCATTAATCGTATCTTTTAACGTTCTATTCTTCCTCTCGGCTACACTATTTTGTTGTGGTGAATATGGAGCTGTTGTTTGATGAATTATTCCATTTTCTTCACAGAATTGTTCAAATGGTGATTCATACTCTCCACCTCGATCAGATCTTAATATCTTGATCTTTTTATTTAACTGATTTTCTACCTCAGCCCTGTATTTTATAAACGCTGTTATTGCTTCATCTTTACTATTTAAAAGATATACATAGCTATGTTGCGTATAATCGTCAATAAAAGTAATGAAATACTTTTTCCCACCTCTTGCAGGTTGTAACGACCCGCCCTTCTGACCGCCCCTAGTCGGTAATTAAACCAACTTGACACGTTCAAAATGACGAATTGTTATTCAGTTTATAGAGTTTAAACAGAATCAGCCATAGAAACACAGAATAATTGTATTTCACATAAATGAATTTCTTTTACATATATCAAAGTTTACAAAATGAATTAAATTTATACAGCGAATTTCTTTAAGTACAAAAATAAATCCCCGAAAAGTAAAGTGAAGCGTTTTCCCCCTCTCTCTCTAACTTCGCTGCCCGAAAATCTTCAAGCTGCAAAATACTCGGTCTGACCCGAGAATTACATTCAAAAGAAAATAATACACGGGTCAGTTTATTTCAAACTCAGTTATTAGTGCATAGAGGCAATAATAATCAAATAACAATTAGACGACAGTCACAATAAATTTTCGTCTATCCGACCCTTTTAACAAAGAAATTGGATAACGGAAATTATAACACTTAACAGTGTTAAACAATAAATCAGTAGATTCAAATTATCAACGAAGATAGATGAAGGGATTATTAATGAAGATAATTTAGAAAAACATCAAAATTTCTTAAATGGCAATTAACAACAAAATCATCAAATTAAACCAAATCAAACTGCGATTCAAAATATATTGAATTGGCAACATAAACAATTTTCATCAATAGAAAAACATCAACTTAAAACAACAGATCTAGTAGGGCTGCAGAACATGCACGCGCGTACGGCCTCGCCACATTTAAAACGTTAAATCTGTGTGGCTGCAGTACACGCACGCGTGCACTGCCTCGCCACAATAGCATGAAATGCACAAAAGATCAGGAAATGCACAATGAAAGTTCACAAACGAGCATAGGGTCAAACCCAAGAAAAATCAGGTTCAACTCAAATGCAATTCAAATAAAATTGAAATGCGAGCACAAGGTCAAACCCGAGCATTTAAGCTGGATTCAACACAATGTACAAATTTAATTGAAATGGTCAAGACATAAAAATCAAGTCTCGACCCAAGTTCCAATCAATCGACAGAAAACAGAAAACTGCAACAAGATTGCAGTCCCAAGAAGATCAACAGCAAGCAACCAGACTGCACACTCTAGTGGCAGCCGAAGTAAAAGCCACTAAATCAAGCAGTGGACAGGAGAGACAATACATGAATGCGGCAGTGAAACTAGACAGTGCAAGCTTCAATTTCGAGAACAAAGGCAGCTGTATAACACGACTGAACTACAAATTCATAGCCAACTGACCTAAGTCGCCATAAAACCACTATATAAAGACTGTAACATACTCAAGCTAGCTTGACTCCAAACATCATTGTCAAAGATGAGAAGAATAAAGTGCAGACAACACATACCTATGAAATAACAATGGAGCATATATATGTATGCATATAATTGATGCTCGACAATTCCCAAACTGTTTTTAAACAGCAGCTCACATAAACAAAATAAGTCAATCTACAGTTAAAATCAAGGCATGAGCCAACAGAAAATTCAAGTGAATGGCCATACATGGTGCATTAGTGAAACAACTCGATATGCACCCAACGATTGTCGTGAAGTCCAACTAATGCAACTGTATACAAGTGAAACCAATGCAACATGCAACAGTAAGAAATCAAGTGCACAGCACTATCAAATGAAAACTCAAATTTAAATTTCATTGCCCCAACATCAGCGTATCATCAAAAAAGTGAAACAACTATTATACAGCAATCTCAATCCAAGGCCGAAGCCATTAGAATTCATTGACTACCAAAATTATACAATGGTATGATACAATTCAAGCATATCACCAACATCTTAAGAAATCAAGTGACCGAAGTCAAAGCCATGGACCACTGACTGGAACCAAAGGGAACAACGAGCGAAGTCAACCTCAACAAAATCCAAACAAATATACACAAACAAAATCCAAAAATGCATATACCTGTGTTGACACAGTATATACACACTGCAAATGTAAGGGGAGCAATACATGAAGCAACACATGAAACCTATAGTGCAACTGATCAGAGATGGAACGAGCATCAAACCAACCAGTACACCAAGGCAATGGTACAAACTGCCTTATGACACAACACACAAAAAACACCAGTACGGTTCAGTATGCTAAGCACAGGAGACAAAACACATACATATGAAACAGTGTGACAAACAGTCATATATATACAACATAAATGCATATATATTTATATATGAGCAATACCAAAGAGAGGATGGAACTGCAGTGGGCCGAGCATTGAAAAATGTTTCAAAGATAAAGCCAAAATGAAATACGCAGTTCAAAATCAAAGTCAGTGAACAGGAAGACAGTGTCAAAAAAACGAATCAATGCCGAAGTCAACTAAAACCAGTTCGAACAATTCAAGTGACCAAAGTTGACAAGAATCAAAATCGTGGTGGTCACGAACGAGCTTAATATCGTCAAGCCAAAACCAAATCAGTGATGACTACGCACAACAAGCAGCTCAAAATCATCTCAAGCATCTAAACAAGATCGAACGGCCGAAGCCCAAAATAGACGAAATCATCAAAAATTCAAAGCAATGATAGCTCAAAAATTACGCAACAAAACTCACGAATTAGAATAAGACAGAAATCAACGAGATTCGACTAGATGTGAGTAATTTAAAAATCACTCACCTTTGACACCGAAGCGAAGACGAACTTGGCTAAAAAGGAGCGGCCGAGGTGAGCAACTAGGAGACGAACGACGTTGAAGTCGATGCCTTTGATTCAACCAAGCCCTAGATTTTGGAGACGAAGGACGAACGAAGATAGGCCGCCATTTTATTTTATTTTTCTTCTATGCTAGGGATTTTGAACGAATACAAATGAAAGGGGTGGGGGTATCGGGTATGTTATGAGGAAGGGGAAAAGGACACGAGGAAAAGATCGTGCTTGCCTTACCTTTTACAGTGTTTTGATTTGAGGCCATGCTTTGAAGGTTGCGTGATTTTAGTCTTGACTGAAAAGGTTATCATATTTTTTTTATCATATTTTTTTTCATTTTTGAATTCAATTTGTTTTTCTCGACATCAATTTTTTTTTATAAAATTTCTTTGACACGTTTATATGTCGTATGTTCACAAAACAACTCAAATAAATACGAAATTTGAAATCCGGTAATAATGAAACATTACGGACCCAATGGAACAGGTTTCGTCAAATTCCGAGACTGTGCCTCAGAAGGCTATTTTTAAATTCAATTTAAACGATAAAATTTCAAAACTATACGAATCACTTTCAAATTCAATTCTGAAGCTTCTATTATTTTCAGTATTATCAATGTGAATTTTCTAAGCTTTTAAATTATTTTTAATCAGCTTAACATTGAAGATTCAAAATATTTTTATTCAACTTTCAATAGATTAAATTCTAAAATTTAATCGCCAATTCATAGTTATATTGAAAATTCAAACCAAACCATCATTCAAATATTTAAAATTAATTAAATATTTTCAATTTAAATTGTTCAAAATTCAGGGTTGTTACAATCTTCCCCCCTTAAAAGAATTTCGTCCTGAAATTACAAGTTAGGAAAAACGATTGTTAAAATCTCACCGATATTTATACCCTACACAATTTTACCAAGTTCGAAATTTATTAAAAATAAATATAGGACTCATTCCATTTGTTTTTTTGTCACTAGCTTTGTTCATTATCTTCTTTGTTCATTGTTTTCTACAATCAAGACGCAAAAGTCTTTTACCTAAATTTTTTCGACTTACAAAACTCAAATTTAAACTTGAAATTCGTCATGTTAGAAATTTGCATATCATATCTTTTCCAAAGCTATGGACTTCCAAGATATTTTAAAGGTCTTCTTCCTTAGTTCTTTAGGTTGGAATTATGTAATTCTAATTTCAGACTATTGATTTGCTATCTAAAGTTTTGAAAATACTTGCTAACTCGAATTTTAACAAGTCTATCGTCGTTCTCACAGACATTAGGCATACGCTGGCCAGGCGCAGGACTAAAAATCTCCAAGTACTAAATATACTTGCTTCAACTCCCAGTGAAAATACTTTTAAAAATTCTTTTAAAAATGGATATGGAAAGCACGTTCCCCCATGGATCGCAGTTTTACCCGGTGGTTACGCTACTATCCCAGTAGAATCGCTTGTAATCTGTAGATTTCACATTTCTTGAATTTCGCCATGGTTGTTGCCATAAATCGCGGTTCACACGACGGTTACGCTACTATCCCAGTAGAATCGCTTGTGACCGTAGGCATCTCGCCCCTCAAATTACGCTTTGGCCTCTAGATCGCAGTTTACACGGCGATTGCGCCACTATCCCAATGGAATCGCTTGTAACTGTAGGCATCACGCCCCACGAATTACGCTAGCATACATCATCATCAATTCGCATGATCCCATCACGATGATCTATCATGAGGGATCCTAATCCAAATGGACACTCCAACTTATGGAAATTCTACGTAGCTACGAATTTCAAATGGACACTCACACCAAGTTCCAACGCCTTCACAAATTTTAAATGGAAGGTACTTGTCCATATCCTCAGTTTAGAAAACATAATGTCATATACATATAGTACATCATTTCACATTTCGTTCTTATCATACCTATGTAAACTTACATAGGATTTCCATAATAATGACTTTCCAAACTGATGGTTTTCGAATTTACTGCATATCTCATATATAAGTTCCGAAAACCACAGTATCCCATACCCATAACAAATAGAGGATTTCTAAATTTTCCATCTCGTTACCGATTTAAAAGTTTCCTCTAATCGATTTGAAAATTTAAGGTTATCTCAAACCCAATTCACATTCATAATTCAATTCATTATCGACTTCACATTCGATTTGGATTTCACGTTACATCGTCAATTCTCAACACATAATTGATGTCTACTGATATATAACCTCTAAGCTCGCGTCTCAGAGAAGGGTGTATATAGCTAAGAGAATAAATTCTCCGCCACCGCAGATATATATTTAATAGAGATCAAATTTCCATGTCATCAATTCACCATGTTAGACATACAATCCCAATCGACTTATATTGTTTTTGGTGTCGAAGTTAAACTCAATTTAACTCAAAATTCGATCTTTTTTTGAAAAAATTCAATTTGAACTAATTGTTCAAATTTTCCAAAAATATCTTTACAAGATATATATAATTTTCCACACTTAACCATTTGAAACAAATTTCAAATATTCACTTTTCAAATTATCTTTAAAAGATAGAATTTCAAACCTTTCATTTCATATTGGAAAACATTTCCATACTTATTTAATAATGAGTAATTCAAAAATCCATTTATTTTCAACACTTGAAAAATATTCAATATACTTAAATCATAATCAAGTATATATTCCATTCTTTAAGGAAAGTGTTCTTTTAAACACATTTATTTGAGTCAAAACGAATGTTGCGTAAAACATCGTTACGACAACTCAAAATCACTAGTATAGGGATTCGAATTTAAGATAGATATATAAATACCAATACTATATAAACATTTCCTTTCGGAAACCATTTACTATAACAACAGTGTTATAGTCCACCATTTCCTTATTTCTCGAAAACGTCTATTTCAATAATGAATGTTGAAATCTATGTATTCGATAGTTAATACATTTTAAAACAATTAACTTTATTCTTTTAAATTTCACTTCTCCAAATCATACCCGCTTATTCAATAATATATTCATTGTCCAAAATCGTGAATATACCTTATTTACCAAATTCAACACTTGGACTTATTTCATAGTTTGAATTCCGCATACTTTTCACAATATTGGTTTTAAACCGATTTCAAACTTTTCAATATTAAGTTTTTCACTTAACTTAATTCTCTGATGTTCAAATTCAAATTCATCACTGAATCTATTAAACCTATTATAGATTATCATGTTGACAACTTCAAATTTTAAATCCAAATTCCATTTGACTTTTGCATTTGCTTTCTATTTCCAAATTAATCAACTAATTCTTTAGTAAGCCATTCATCGACTTGGTTCCATTAGATTTATATCTCCACATTAATTATTTTAGGCATTAGTTTAAACTTGAAAAATAAGCTTTACATCAAAACTAGTTTGATTCTTACAGTTAAGTCAACAAATAAATTTCCTTCCTAAGACGCTATTTTGTTAAAATATTTCGTTCCGTACAACTATCCATAGCTTAATACTTTTAAAATACGTACATAGAAGATTTTGGATTACAAAAGATAGTATTACAAAATATATTGATTGGTTTAAGATTCAGAATTATTGAGGACTATCGACTTCCTGTCTGGTAGTATGCATGTTTGCCAAACTTCCCTCTTCGGTTTACACTATTTCAAGTTGTATTAAAGGAGGATTAACACATTCAAAATATACATGTCCCCAATTCCTACAGTTCCTGCAAAAATATGAGATGTTTCCATCCTTATCTATCATCCTTACACTTTTCTCTCTAGCTGATCGGGCTATAGCTTGCTTTCCATGTTGCCTTTCGGTGCAGTTTCTGGCTATATGTCCAGTCTGGCGACAATGGTAGCAGATTGTCAATCTATCGACGGGTAAATCGAGTGCGCGCTTCTTCCTTTTCACTTTAGGAAAATGACTAAGAAAATGCCCTTCCCCTTGACATTTAAAACACACTATCTCAGGACGAGCGAACCGGACATCCACATTCCTTTTCTTTCTCTTCTCTCGGCACATAACGGCATAATGTCCCTTTTTATGACATCGATAACAGATAAAATCATCATAGGGACCAGGTGCTTGCCTTTCATTTATTTTCCTTTCGATTTCCGCACGTGCCACTGCTGCTTCTCTACGGGCAATTTCTCTTTGTTCATGGCGTGCTGCTTTTTGTGCTTCGGTTTTCGCCATTTTAATTAACAAGATGTTTTCGAAGTTTCCTATCAAAATTTATAATCCTTATTAGCAAATGTTGGATTATTCAATCATTTTCCCAAGATAGTTTGCAAATTTACATTATCTTGATATATAGGATTATTATTCAACCAAAGTTGAGATTCAACTCCAGATTTTATTTCAAACATTTGAAATATACATATATATACATACTTGCGTATTTAACTTTGCTTGAAACATAAAAACAAAATTAATTTTATTTTATTATTTTCGAAAATATTTTGAAAAATTACTTGAAATTTTTTCTTCTTCCTGTATATACTACTAGTATTATTTTTCAAAACATTTGAAATCAATTTTCAAAAGAATTCAAAAATCAAATTCCCAAGTTATAGTTTAATGATCCCCTTGGCTATACTAAATTGACATATCATTTTATTTCACAATTATTACTTTGGAGATATTCAAAATATTTGATTTAAACCAATTCATTAATTCACTTCACTTTACATTTTATTTTTCATAAATCTCAGCAATTCGATAATGGGTTTTTTCAAATGATCGGGACTCAAATCTAAGGAGACCTTACCGAAGAGAAACTATCGTAAACCTAAATTTAGAGAGGGGAATTTCCGAAAAGGATTTGAATTTTCAAAATACCTTTTATTTTCAAAAAACAACAATTTTATACTTCTTTAGATTTGAAAAACGTATTCTTTAAAATGATTCTAGTAACTATTCATATTAAACATCATAAACTGAGCTTTGTGTAAACCAAAGCCCTGATACCACTTTTGTAACGACCCGCCCTTCTGACCGCCCCTAGTCGGTAATTAAACCAACTTGAAACGGTCAAAATGACGGATTGTTATTCAGTTTATAGAGTTTAAACAGAATCCGCCACAGAAACACAGAATAATTATATTTCACATAAATGAATTTCTTTTACATATATCAGAGTTTATACAATGAATTAAATTTATACAGCGGAATATTTCTTTAAGTACAAAAATAAATCCCCGAAAAGCTAAAGTGAAGCGTTTTCTCCCTCTCTCTCTAACTTCGCTGCCCGAAAATCTTCAAGCTGCAAAATACTCGGTCTGACCCGAGTATTACATTCAAAAGAAAATAATACACGGGTCAGTCTAATTCAAACTCAGTTATTAGTGCATAGAGGCAATAATAATCAAATAACAATTAGACGACGGTCACAATAAATTTTCGTCTATCCGACCCTTTTAACAAAGAAATCGGATAACGGAAATTATAACACTTAACAGTGTTAAACAATAAATCAGTAGATTCAAATTATCAACGAAGATAGATGAAGGGATTATTAATGAAGATAATTTAGAAAAACATCAAAATTTCTTAAACGGCAATTAACAACAAAATCATCAAATTAAACCAAATCAAACTGCAATTCAAAATTTATTGAATTGGCAACATAAACAATTTTCATCAATAGAAAAACATCAACTTAAAACATCAGATCTAGTAGGGCTGCAGTACATGCACGCGCGTACGGCCTCGCCACATTTAAAACGTTAAATCTGTGTGGCTGCAGTACACGCACGCATGCACTGCCTCGCCACAATAGCATGAAATGCACAAAAGATCAGGAAATGCACAATGAAAGTTCACAAATGAGCATAGGGTCAAACCCAAGAAAAATCAGGTTCAACTCAAATGCAATTCGAATAAAATGGAAATGCGAGCACAAGGTCAAACCCGAGCATTTAAGCTGGATTCAACACAATGTAAAATTTAATTGACATCGTCAAGACATAAAAATCAAGTCTCGACCCAAGTTCCAATCAATCGACAGAGAACAGAAAAATGCAACAAGATTGCAGTCCCAAGAAGATCAACAGCAGGCAACCAGACTGCACACTCTAGTGGCAGCCGAAGTAAAAGCCACTAAGTCAAGCAGTGGATAGGAGAGACAATACATAAATGCGGTAGTGAAACTAGACAGTGCAAGCTTCAATTTCGAGAACAAAGGCAGCTGTATAACACGACTGAACTACAAATGCATAGCCAACTGACCAAAGTCGCCATAAAACCATTATATAAAGACTGTAACATAGTCAAGCTAGCCTGACTCCAAACATCATTGTCAAAGATGAGAAGAATAAAGTGCAGACAACACATACCTATGAAATAACAATGGAGCATATATATGTATGCATATAATTGATGCTCGACAATTCCCAAACTGCTTTTAAACAGCAGCTCACATAAACAAAATAAGTCAATCTACAGTTAAAGTCAAGGCATGAGCCAACAAAAAATTCAAGTGAATGGCCATACATGGTGCATTAGTGAAACAACTCGATATGCGCCCAACGGTTGTCGTGAAGTCCAACTAATGCAACTGTATACAAGTGAAACCAATGCAACATGCAACAGTAAGAAATCAAGTGCACAACACTATCAAATGAAAACTCAAATTTAAATTTCACTTTCCCAACATCAGCGTATCATCAACAAAGTGAAACAACTATTATACAGCAATCTCAATCCAAGGCCGAAGCCATTAGAATTCATCGACTACCAAAATTATACAATGGTATGATACAGTTCAAGTATATCACCAACATCTTAAGAAATCAAGTGACCGATGTCAAAGCCATGGACCACTGACTGGAACCAAAGGGAGCAACGTGCGAAATCAACCTCAACAAGATCCAAACAAATATACACAAACAAAATCCAAAAATGCATATACCTGTGTTGACACAGTATACACACACTGCAAATGTAAGGGGAGCAATACATGAAGCAACACATGAAACCTATAGTGCAACTGATCAGAGATGGAACGAGTATCAAACCAACCAGTACACCAAGGCAATGGTACAAACTGCCTTATGACACAACACACAAAAAACACCAGTACGGTTCAGTATGCTTATGAAACAGTGTGAAAAACAATCATATATATACAACATAAATGCATATATATTTATATATGAGCAATACCACAGAGAGGATGGAACTGCAGTGGGCCGAGCATTGAAAAATGTTTCAAAGCTAAAGCCAAAACAAAATACGCAGTTCAAAATCAAAGTCAGTGAACAGGAAGACAGTGTTAAAAAAAACAAATCAATGCCGAAGTCAACTAAAACTAGTTCGAACAATTCAAGTGACCAAAGTCGACAAGAATCGAAATCGTGGTGGTCACGAACGAACTTAATATCGTCAAGCCAAAACCAAATCAGTGATGACTACGCACAACAAGCAGCTCAAAATCATCTCAAGCATCTAAACAAGATCGAATGGTCGAAGCCCAAAATAGACGAAATCATCAAAAATTCAATGCAATGATAGCTCAGAAATTACGCAACAAAACTCACGAATTAGAATAAGACAGAAATCAACGAGATTCGACTAGATGTGAGTAATTTAAAAATCACTCACCTTTGACACCGAAGCGAAGACGAACTTGGCTAAAAAGGAGCGGCCGAGGTGAGCAACTAGGAGACGAACGACGTTGAAGTCGATGCCTTTGATTCAACCAAGCCCTAGATTTTGGAGACGAAGGACGAACGAAGATAGGCCGCCATTTTATTTTATTTTTCTTCTTATGCTAGGGTTTTTGAATGAATACAAATGAAAGGGGTGGGTGTATCGGGTATGTTATGAGGAAGGGGGAAAAGGACACGAGGAAAAGATCGTGCTTGCCTTACCTTTTACAGTGTTTTGATTTGAGGCCATGCTTTGAAGGTTGCATGATTTTAGGCTTGACTGAAAAGATTATCATATTTTTTTTTATATTTTTTTTTCATTTTTGAATTCAATTTGTTTTTCTCAACATCAATTTTTTTTTATAAATTTTCTTTGACATGTTTATATGTCGTATGTTCACAAAACAACTCAAATAAATACGAAATTTGAAATCCGGTAATAATTCAACATTACGGACCCAATGGAACTGGTTTCGTCAAATTCCGAGACTGTGCCTCGGAAGGCTATTTTTAAATTCAATTTAAACGATAAAATTTCAAAACTGTACGAATCACTTTCAAATTCAATTCTGAAGCTTCTATTATTTTCAGTATTATCAATGTGAATTTTTTAAGCTTTTAAATTATTTTTAATCAGCTTAAAAATGAAGATTCAAATTTTTTTTCTTCAACTTTCAATAGATTAAATTCTAAAATTTAATCGCCAATTAGTAGTTATATTGAAAATTTAAACTAAACCATCATTCAAATATTTAAAATTAATTAAGTATCTTCAATTTAAATTGTTCAAAATTCAGGGTTGTTACACAGGTAGTGATTTAAAATCACATAAATTTGTATGTACCAAACCTAATGGTTCGGTGCTTCTGTCAACAGATTTAAATGGTTGTTTGACCATTTTTGCTTCTACACATGTCTTACATTTGTAGTTCTTATCTACTTGGAATTTTGGAATTAATCCCAAGTTTGATAATTTCTTCATTTTTCGGAAGTTTATGTGTCCTAATCTATCATGCCATAGTAAAATTTCGTGCTCAAGCAAGTAAGAAACTTCAGTTTTATTAATAGCACAATCAGAATACATAGATTTATTGCCGATGATGGCTACGTTTGCCTTAAATAGGCCATCACAAAAATAACCCCTTCCGATATGCATTCCAGCTTTGAACAGAACCATCTTGTCTGATTCGAACACAATTTTGAATCCTTTCTTTGGTAGCACTGAGTCGGAGATCAGATTCTTGCGTATGTCTGGAACGTGAAGCACGTCATTCAATTTGACAGTTTTTCCAGAAGTGAACTTGAGGATAACTGTGCCACTGCCTTCGATCATGGAAACTGCAGAATTACCCATGTAGACTCTTTCTTTCTGATCGAATTTCTGGTATGTTAAAAACATGGATTTTTCAGAGCAAACATGACGAGTAGCTCCTGTGTCAACCCACCATTGGTTAGGGTTCTGAACCAAATTGCATTCAGAAATAACCGCTGAAAAGGTGGACTTATCCATTTTCATGTTGTCAACTGTTGCCATCTCTGTTTTAGTATAAAATAGTAAAATTCTTAAGATGTTATTTGTCTAGTGTACTAAAACAGATAGCACGCTACTATAAACTCATCGCACAAGTTTAAAACTCAGAATTCTTCCACTACACTGGAATTCTGTAGTAATTATTATAACAATATGAATGTTGTAAATAAATTACAACAACAACGTTATACTATTTTGAATAAATAGTATAACCAGAATAACAGATAGAATATAGAATAATGTATATAAATATACAATCAGACTAGAATTCTAAACGGATTATGTCTGAGGCTCGTCGTAACGATTTCCTTAAGAATTTTATTTCAAAATTCTCCCAAGATACAACAGACGTATTCTGCTCGAGATCATAATGAGTATATCACTCTGTGATTTAGAGTATGGTAGCATAAGTGAAGAAGAAGATTCGGATTCTGAAAAATGAGTGAGGAAAGTGATCAGTTTTCCTTCTTATTTATAGTTGGTCCGTATCTCTTCCGAACGGTCGTGTTTGCACCCGTTCGCTCAAACAGTTGCGTCCGTACCACTTGTACAGTCGCACCCTCCTGCCCGCGCAACTTCAATCGGGTCGCACCCGCTCATGCCGCATCCATTCGCCAACGTCCGCTTCTCGCACCCGCTTCTGTTCGCACCTAATGGCCGTCCGCTTTATGAACAGTCGCGTCCGTCTTCACCTACCCGCTTCTCTTTAAATTACAGGCCCAGCCCAGTTTCAGCCGAAGCCCAAAACCGTTAAAAAATGGCCTAGCAAAAAGAATAGTCATTTTAGACCCGTACCCGGCCCGGTTCGGTCGGTCGGACGGACGACGGCGGCGCGCGCGTGTGTGGTGGAGATGCATGATCTCCCTCCTCACAACGAAGCATACATTTGGGAGCCCCAGGCCCCCAACCTCCTCATAAGAAAGCCATATATAAACCAATATAGCTTCAATAATTTGGCGATGTGGGACTTTGTATATTTCATTCATTTAATTTAAGGAATTCCAACATTGCATTTTGGACTGGCTCTCTTATATTTAAGAAATGGTCAGTTAACGTTTAACCGACCGACCTAATTTTTGCTAATCGTTAACTGAACCGAAAATATTTGATTAAGGTCAGTTGGTTAACTAATGATGTCAGTTAATTGATTTTATCTATTAAGTTGGTTCGGTAATGGTCGGTTAAAACGGTTTAAGTCAGTCAAACCAGTTAAATGCCCATCCCTAGCTTGTTCGTCGTGACTTTATGAGCATATCATCTACATGCACTTCCATTGTTTGTCCAATCTGATCTTTAAACATCATGTTAACTAAACGTTGATAGGTTGCTCTGGTGTTCTTCAATCAAAATGGCATAACTACGTAGAAATACAGCCCAACATCTGTAACAAAATAGATTTGCTCCTGATCGGGGATATACATTGGGATTTGGTTGTATCCCAAATACGCATCCATAAAAGATAGCTATTCATGTCCTGTAGTTGAATCAACCAACTGATCAATCTTTGGAAGGGGAAAGCTGTCTTTTGGACACGCTTTGTTCAAATTTGAGTAATCAATGTATGTTCTCCATTTTCCATTCGCCTTCTCCACAAGTACGGGATTAGATATCCATTTAGATGAGGGCATCGTGGATAAACCCACTGACTTTTAGTTTATCCACCTCCTCTTTAAGAGCAGAAGATCTCTCCGGATCCATGCCTTGTTTTTTTTACTTCACTGGAACATACTTCAGATCAATATTCAATGCATGGCTTACAATGGCAGGCGAGATTTACATATATCAGAGTGAGTCCAAGCGAATACATTTAGGTTCACTTGGAGAAAACCAACGAGTTTTTTCATCATTGAAGGGCTGAGCTGTGACCCAATCTTCAAGACTCATAATGGGTCGTCATGGATGATCGTGATATCAATCGTCAGCTCAGTCGGTGCAGCCTTTGTCTCTTTGGAATCCTCTTCGTCATCTCTATAGAACTGGCTATAGTACCCAAGCCAAAGCTCAGGCGCTGGTTTCAATCCTCGGTAGTTTAGATGCGGAGAACTTTTTCCACACCCTTTCCCTTCTCCTTACGCTGAGCTTCCCTCAACTCAGCTACAAAACAGGAAATTGATAGCCATGAACAACTCCTACACCATTGTCCGTTAGAAACTTCAGAGTTAAACACCATGGGGAAAGAGCTGCCCAAAATTCATCCAGGGCTGGTTAGCCTAGAAAAACATTGTATAAAGAGTCAACATGCAAAACAATAATCGGTAAGATTCGCACTCTCCTTCGTTCACCTTCTCCCAATTCAATAGTTCCAATAGCCTCGATTGCAACGCCATTAAAACCATGAATACGGGCTTTAGATGATTTTAAGTCTTTGGCTTCTATTCTCATATGATCATATGCCTTTTTGAAGATTATACTCACTGAAATTCCGTAATCAATCAAAATCCTTCTCACCAATGCAGGACCGATCATAGCTAAATGACCATCGGGTCAATTATTTTAGTATTTATTTTATCTGCATCCTTGTTTCTAAACACAATATCATTCGCTACGTTGCACTGCCATTTTGCTGGAGCTCCATCTTTCGTGTTTGAACAACATTCAAAATCTACATGCCTTATCGTGCTAGCATAATGCTCCATCTCTTGCCAACTCCTGTCTATAGGGTGCGTTCCTCCAACTATCGTATTTATCACCAGTCTTCCACCGGTCCATGCAGGCTCCTCAGCCCTACGTGGAGCTTGTCTTCGATTGGGGCCAGATGTCCCCTGCCCGCCATCCTTCGAGGCTTTCACAAACTATTGTAGCTTCTTTTCCCTAATCAATTTTTCTATAACATCCTAAAGATGCCTACATTCATTCGTATTGTGCCCATAAAATTCGTGAAACCAACAATATTCCTTGGTCTGCTTCTGTCACTCCGACGACTCTTTTGGAGGCAGCTTCCTGTACTTCATGGTATTGCAAGTAGATAGATAAATGTTCTCCAGGGATGTGTTTAGCGGCGTGTAATTGTCATACATTGGAATTCTAGGCTTTAGTCTCCCAAAATCCCTCTTCTGCTCTCAATTCTTGTCTCCGTCTTTCTTTTGTTGATTCAACTTATTATGAACATTCACCTGAACTTTTCGGGAACTGTCATTAGACCTTTTTATTACAACATTACTCTGTACTGCTTCTCCACTCTGTCCCACAATGCTCTTTTTCTTAGAGGACCTATGTTACCCAGTTCCTTGGCTCGGCTACAAAAAGGTAATTACAGAGATCGGAATTTACTATTGATAGAAGTATGGCCATGAGATGACATCTACATCACCAGAGTGTGGTTCCCAAGCAGCTATGTCTGGCCATGGGTCAATAAAGTCGACAAGTGGAACAGGATGTCAAGATTATGATGATTAGTAGGAGTCGACATTTGTGGTTGATGAGATGAGAAATACTTGGTATCTAGAGGGTCGGCATTCCATGTAATAGAGCTCGGGTCAGCATAGCATGAAGAGTGTGTTTGGGTATGCATGGAGCATATTTTAGCGCTCGGATCGGCAAAGGATGAAACACAGTGCATCTCGGGTCGGTATAAGGTGCAAAGGCCATCAAGTCGGCATACATGAAGGGTTCAGCAGAAATGTGCGGTAAGGTGGTACTTTGAGAGTAGTTGACATATTATGATGGGGTCAGCATTCCTAGTTTGGCATTATGGGGTCGGTACTATCAGGTCGACATTATTGGCATAGCAGGATTGGGCTAAGTTTTCATTGTGGTGGGCCCAAGTGATCGAGGGAGAGTCCAAGCTTTTAGATGTTAGGCTACCTCTATCTATAATTACAGGGGCAGGGGCCACTCTAGTGGGATATTTGGGAGAATCAACGGAATACTCTACCATTTTTCATAATCAGTTTCTCTTTGTTCTAACTTGTATTCAAGTTATTCCTGCTTGCAATACATAGTGTTATTCCTCATTTTCCATTTGATTGATTTATTTATTTCACTACTCAAATCTATTCTCGGGTGTTTGTGACTAATTTGGTTGCAAATAATTTGGTGCTTTCACTGAGTGCTTGATTCTTATGCTATTATGATCACCTTTGTTGTTACTTGATTGAAGAAATCCCCCAAATGAGATCTGGGTTCGTGCTTAAAAGTTTGTAGTTACTATTCAGATTTTTTGAAATCTAAGAAAATGACACTAAGATGGTAAGATGCACCAGATCTACCTCCCACAACGTCGACGCCAGTGAAACTGCTAGTGTCCAACAAGGAGGGTCGAGCAACCAGCCAGCTAATGCAAAGTGGAACCCGTTGCAGCCCTGAATCCTGCTAATTCCGTTACCAGGGCTGAACTCAATGACCCGACGAGGGAGCTGATGGAAAGCTAATTTAATATTTATAATTAAGAATAAGTTGGAGAGTTAAATTATTTATCTTAAACAATGGATTTTGGGGAATAAAATATGAAAAATAAAGTTTTGAAACTTTACTTGGTTAACTAAGTTAAAAATGAGCTAATCGTGATTTTAATATAAAGAAATGCAATAATATTGATAATTATTGCCAAATGTTTCTTTTATATATTTTTAAAAGAAGCATTTCATTTAATAAGCGGTATATTTTAAATTTAAAATGGAAAATTTGGTTTAAAAATAATTTTTGGTTGTAAAATGTTGAAAAAATGGTTTGTTATATTTTATTGCACAAGAGAATAACTTTTATATAATTTTTGGAGTTAAAAATAGAGTTTTATATGAATTATTGTGTAAATTGCGTATTTAAGACAAGTTATAGATGATCGCCCTTAAACTGCCCTATTCTCCGCTTAGTAGACGGCATTACTCATTAATTCTCTTTACTAAGGTGGTTCTCGGGGTGGGGCGTTAAACATAGGAGATAGCTAAACGAGCAAATCCAAGCAAATGCCAATTTGATGAACCAGATTGCTCAACAGCAGCGTCAAAATGCGAAGGAAGTCCCATTTCATACTTACAGTTCGATAGCTCAACTTCATCAGATGGGCCCCATAGAAGAAGGCACCGTAGAATTGAAATGACACAAGCTGGAGTAATGGAGAAACATATGGCAGACCACCACGGGAAACAAAATCGGGTCGGTGCTGAACCCTTCCTAGAGATCGGTACCGATCCCTCAACCATGAGGATGGCTCCTCAACTACGCTTGGGGGGTCATACTCACCCTCGAACCGAGAACTTAGGCACTGGAACACACTTGAATGTCGATCAATTACCTCCCCATAATGATAATGAGGTGAATCCTTAGGACACGAGTCGGGAGAATAATAGGCCAAGAGGGCATGAGATGCCCCGGAGACACCGGCTAGAACATTTGCACTAGATGGAGCCTGACTTGGCACACTCTATCCAGACTCCGGACTTATTCGCAATGGTCAGGCAGCAGTTGAGGGAAAACCAATGCTTGACTAACGACGATCAGGGAGTTTCTAGGAGTCATACTCCATTTACCGATAACATTTTACAAGCTGAATATCCCTGGAGGTTTAGCATGCCTACGATGCCTGCTTACGAATGGAAGATTGACCCCCGACGGCATGTTATGAGGTATGAATGGTTGATGGACTCAGTTAGAGTGAATGATGCAACCAAATAAAGATGCTTCCCTATAACTATACCTAGGATTGCTACAATGTGGTTCACAAGGTTACCCCCACCGTCAATCTTAAGATTTGATGAGCTGACTACAAGATTTGTGGAGCAGTTCCGCATTCACACTACTCGCCCCAAAGATGTGATGTCTCTATCCAATGTAATCCAGGCTTCAGGTGAATCACTAAAAGATTATTTATAGAGGTTTCACATTGCTGCTACCGAGGTTAGTAATCCAAATGACCATGTCGTACTTATGGTTGTGACAAGGGGTTGACCCTGAATCCGAGTTCCGTGATTGGCTAGCTTGAAAACCGCCAGCCACGCTGGAGCATTTCTATGCAAAGGAACACCAGTTGATGAGAAAAGAGGAGGCCAGATTGTCCATAAGGAACACTGCTACAGGACTAAACAGGGAAGTGGTACAAAGCAACATTGTAGTAAAGCAATCCGGAGAGAGCTTGGGAAAGGTTCACGTCAACGTCCAAAACAAGCCGGGTTAGAAGAAAAGGCATAAATAAGGAAATTCTGATCGGAAGAGGGAGTTCGAAAAGTGGAAGCCACGAATCCCTCCTTATAACAACTATATTCCCTTGAATGCCTTCTAGAGAACATATACCTGTCCACCTGTAACATTTTCCATTATAGGAATCGGCGTATAAAGGAATCGACTGAAGAACAGAAGCAAATTGGGACGTACTTCGATTTCATGAGTCTTACGAGCACAACACTGATGAGTGTAGTCACCTTCATAACTTCATTGAGAAATTAATTTGCCAGAAAAAGTTGAAACAGTTTGTCAAGGATCCTCAGGATGGCAGACAAGGAATGTCTGATCACAGCCGAGGACAAGCTCCATGCCACGTCGAGGAGCCTACTCAGGCCGGCGAAAGGTTTGTAATAAACATAATAGTGGATGGACCATATCCTGTAGACAAAAGTTGGCAGAAAATGGATCATTATGTTAGTTTGATGAGACATGTGGATTTTGAATGTTGTTCAAACATGAGGATGGAGCTCTGGCAAAGAAGCAATGTACGATGATGGACGATATAGTGTTCAGAAGTAGAGATGCCGATAGAGTGGAGGCCTCTACTATTAATCCGATGGTTATCACTGCCATCATAGGATCTACGCTAGTGAAATGGATATTGATTGATTACGGAAGTTCTGTAAACATCATCTTTAAGAAAGCTTATGATCAAATGAGAATGGAGGCTAAGGATTTGAACCATCAAAAACTCGAATACACGATTTCAATGACGTGGCTACTGAAGCAGTAGGTTTTGTCAAATTACCGGTTGAGCTGGGTGAAGGTGAACGTAAAAGGGCGTGGATCCTACCATTCGTTTTTTTGGATGTTGATTCGCCATATAATTTTTTCTGGTTCGTCCGGCCCTGGCTGATTTTAGGGCAGCTCTTGCATCGTGGTGCTTGACTTTGATATTTCCTACAGATAACGAAGTCGGTGTTGTGCATGGCGACCAGGTGACTGGACGTGCTTGTTATGTGGCTGAGCCGAGAGAAGCCCGACGAAAGGAAAATGGAAAGGGTGTGGACAAATATGTCCGCATCCAAGTTACTGAAGATTGACAAATAGCGCCTAAGCCTTGGCTTGGGCACCACAGTCGGTTCTCTAGAGATATAGATCTGAGAGACGATAAGGAGGAACCCAAGAAGGCCAAGGCAACGCCGGCTGAACTGACGATCGATATCATAGTCAGCCACGACGATCCATCATGATTGTTGAAAATCGGATCGCTACTCCGCCCTTCTATGATGAGGGACTTACTGACTTTCTCCAAGAAAATCTTGATGTATTCACTTGGACTCATTCTGACATGTATTGGATCTCACGTACTATCGCAAGCCACACTCTGAATATTAATCCGAAGTATGTCCTTGTAAAATAAAAAAGATGAGGCATGGACCCGGAGAGATCTGGTACTCTAAGGAGGATGTGGATAAACTTAAGGCCAACGGGTTTATTCGCGATGCCCTCTACCGCGAATGGATATCTAACCCTGTACTGGTAAAGAAGGCAAATGGGAAGTGAAGAACATGTGTTGACTATTCAAACCCAAACAAGGCATGCCCTAAGGATAGTTTTCCCTTTCTTAGAATCGATCAGCTGGTTGACTCGACCGTGGGACATGAATTATTGTCGTTTATGGATGCATACTCGAGGTACAATCAAATTCCAATGCATATCCTAGATCAAGAGCACACCAGTTTTGTCACAGATGTTGGATTATATTGTTAAGTAGTGATGCCGTTCGGATTAAAGGATGCGGGAGCAACCTATCAGCCATTGTTTAACCGAATGTTTAAAGACCAGATCAACAGGATGATGGAAGTCTATGTGGATAATATACTCGTGAAGTCACGACAATCAAACAACCACATTCAAGATAAACGGAGATGTTCGATATCCTTTGATATTTTAGCATGAAAATCAAATAGTTGAAATGCTTATTTGTTGTTGCATCATGAAAGTTTTTTGGCTTCATTGTCAACACACGAGGAATCCAAGTGAATCCAGAAAAGATTCAAGCCATTCGAGATATACAAGCACCCAAAATTATTAAGTAAGCATAAAGCCTGAACGGGAAGGTCGCTACTTTGAGTCGGTTTATCTCTAGGGCAACCTATAAGTGCATTCCTTTCTTCGATTTGATAAGGAAAGGGAAGAAGAATTTCGAACGGATGCATGACTGCGAAGGCGCGCTACGAGCTTTAGTGAATCATCTGGAGAGACCCCCTATTTTGTCGAAGCCCATAGACCATAAGGAGCTATATATTTATCTAGCTATATCGCCACACGCCATAAGTGCCGCTTTGATTCGTAAAGAGGACCAGATCCGAAGAACGATGTATTACATTAGTAACCGATTAACGGGGGTGGAAAGAAATTACCCAAAGAAAGAAAAGTTGGCATACTGCTTGGTGATCGCATCACGCAAGTTTCTTCCGTACTTATAGGAACATCCAATCAACATTTACACCGACCAACCTTTGCGATAGGTCCTGCAGCAGCCGATACATCTGGAAGGTTGCTTAAATGGAACATCGAGGTCAGGCAGTTCGATATCACCTACCTGCCACGAAGAGCGATCCAGGGAAAAGCATTAGCATATTTTATAGCAGAATTCGATGTGCAGGATATGCCAAGTGGAAGCGATGTGGTTCCTACTATACGATGGAAACTATATACTGATGGAGCATCCAATGATCAATGTTTTAGAGTTGGCGTCGTTCTTGTAACCCTCGAGAACCAATCGATCTGCTATGGTTTAAAGTTTGATTTTACCACTATGAACAATGAAGCCGAATATAAGGTGTTGATTGCTAGACTGAAGCTTTTTAAAGAGCTCGGGGTGGAAACGATCGAAATCTTTTGTGACTCGCAGTTGGTGGTGTACAAAGTTAGAGGGGACTACTAGGTGAAGGGACAAGGCTTGCCTCATACCTTACTCGAGTTCACAAGTTGCTGGCAGATCTCGAATACTATGACATTTCGAATATCCCGTACGAGCAGAATAGGGAAGCCGACTCATTGGCAAATTCACAAGCACTGGCGATGCACAATAGATAGGCTTGGTTCCGGTCGAGACCCTACATACCCGAAGTATAAATGCGATGGAAGTTGATTATGTACCGAAAACGGAAACCGAAAGGGAGATGTCCCCATTTGTAGAATACTTGTTGTGTGGAACCTCACCTGAGAAAAGGAGGTGAAAAGCGCCAAGTCCTTCGCAAGGTCTTACGGTATATTATGCGAGATGGGATTATGTATTGAAAGGGATTCTACATTCCTTTACTTAGGTGTATTTCCCATGACGAAATAAAGCGGGTCTTGAAATAATTCCATGAAGGAGAATGTGGCGACCACACTATGGTGTAGATGCTGGCTAAAAAGATACTTCGTTATGGGTAATACTGGCCAACCATGAATCGGAACGCCGTAGATAATGTGAGACGATGTGATAAATGCCAGATATATGCGAAAGTCCCAAGAGCACTGCCGACAGAAATCACGCAAATGGTTAGTCCATGGCCATATACGATATGGGGAATTGATATTGTCGGGTCATTGCCAATTTCCAAAGGTGGTGCGAGATATGCAATTGTCGCGGTTGAATACTTCACCAAATGGGCAAAAGGAGAGCCATTAGCTACGATCACAACCAAAAAAGTCATTAATTTTGTTGTGCGAAGCATTATACACCGTTTCGGTCTCCCATGCACTATTGTAACTAATAAAGTAACTCAATTTGATAGTGCTGAGTCCAAGGAATTTTGTCGAAAGTATTTTATTAAGAAAAGGTTTGCAGCAGTCGCTCACCCTTGGGCGAATAAGCAGGTTGAAGCTGTAAACAAGATAATAAAGTCCATCTGGAATTTTTTTGTGGAAAAGGCTAAAGGCAAATGGGTAGATGAACTTCCTACAGCACTCTGGGCTTACATGACCACTCATAAGTCTACGACTAGCCACACTCCATTCGCCCTGGCATATGTTGCCAAAGCACTCATTCCCATGGAGTTCGAAGTCCCTTCCCATCGGGTGACTTAGTATGATCCCAGAAAAAATCAAGATCTCTTATTGGAGTCGTTGGACTTTATTAACGAGGAGCGTGAGGAGGCAAATTTAAGAGCGGCTGCACATCGGTATCCAGTCGCCCGGTACTATAATATGAATGTTCGATCGAGAACCTTTGATGTTGGTGACCTTTTTCTGAAGCAAATCTTTCCGGTCCCATCGCACCCGAACCCTACGTGGGAAGGGCCATATGTCACTGAATGGAAGCTTGGAGAAGGAACTTTCAAGCTAGCGTTCGCTGATGGTGCAACACTTTCCACAGCATGGAATAGCGAGCATTTGCATCGCTATTTTACCTAGATTGCTTCTTTTGCATTCCAGTAATAGTTGTTTTCAGTATTTTCTTTGTGTTGATTTTACTTTTGATATGTAATAAGACATATTATTCCACCCCTATATTTTTTGATAAATAAAAGCTTGAAGCTACTTTTCTATGAAACTACTGTTATTTCATATTATGATGATTGTGTGATGGAATTAATTAATACTAACATCTATGGTGTATGAAGACACACATAGAACTTAAATGAACTAGTAATTCCGACCTCTGATGAAAATTAACGGGAGGAATTGCTGGGCGAGGTTGGTTAGCTAGCGGGTCCCTTTGAGTGAAAAATCTCTAAGTCCCTAGAGTGCGGATTAGAGTACTCTGTGTCCTTGAAGCGCGGATTAGAGTATAAGCGACTTGAAAAATCTCTAAGTCCTCGGAGTGTGGATTAAAGTACTTTGAGTCCCTGGAGCGCAGGCTTGAGTATAAATGACTTGAAAAATCTCTAAGTCCTCTGAGTGTGGATTAAAGTACTATGAATCCTCAAAGCATAGACTAGAGTATAAGCGACTTGAAAAATCTCTAAATCTCTGGAGTGCGAATTAGAGTACTTTGAGTCGTCGAAGCGCGGGCTAGAGTATAAACTATTTAGAAAAAATCTCTAAGTCCCTGGAGTGCGGATTAGAGTACTTTGAGTCCTCAGAGCGTGGTCTCGAGTATAAATAATTTGGAAAAAAATCTCTAAGTCCCTGACTGCGGACATAATTATAAACGATGTTAGAAAAGTTTCTAAGTCCACGAGGCGGACTAAAAAATTCTTAGTGTCCAAACCGACGGGTAGACAAGAGAACTTTCGACCGTTCACTACCTCATAGATTCTGGCCTAAGATCGACGTAAGATGTTCAAACAGTTAGCGACGGAATACGACCTTTGGTTATGATTCCAGCCTGGAGTTGATAGCAACTTCCGATGAAATCTATAGAGGAGCGCTGAGATTAAGATAATAAATTATTAAAAAAACTAGATAAATCACCACAAACACTTGGTGCGGAAAAAGTTACTCTACTATTAGAATAGTAATTTATTCGATGATCGGCTAAGGAACAAAAATTTTATTTACGATTCCAATTTTTTTTTACAACCCATCCAAAGGTTTGGGGCCCACGCCCGTACATATGCTACTAAAAAGAAAAAGAAAGAGGAAAAAACAACAACACAAGTCTAACTTAATTGAATTAAGAAAAATATTACAAGACCGCAACTATTTCTTCACCTTTTTCTCTTTCTTCATCTTTTCAGGAGTGATCTCGGCTAAACGTCTCTTTCGAGACCCCATGCTACCTTGAGAGAAGGCATTTAAGGGAGGATGAGGAACCACAATGGGAGTACACCCGCCAGGAGGAATGAATTGTAAAGCCTATTAAGGGGATAATCAACCTCCACCACATTTGGCTCATCCTTAACTTCGAGCTTTGCCTTCTCCCCATTTTCAGTCCGCTCCTACAAGCTGAACTTAGCGGTGTGCTCAGAAGTGCCCGTAACTATAACATCATCATGCTTCTCTGTAAATGATGGGTCTTTAGGTTTATAACATCATCATAACTATAACATCATTCACACAAGCCAATGCATTTTCTTTCGCGGTTCTAGGGATATGGTGTATGGCTAGGAGGAATTTTATCCCTTCGAAGCAAATCTTTGCAAAGGTAGCTTTAAGGTCAAGTCGTGAGCAAAACCTGGAGGGATTTGTTCCGATGAAATTAGCCTTTTTTTATGGTGCTCAAGGGACTTCCTAGTGCGTGAGGAGCCGGAATGCTAATCGCGGGGAGCATCAGATTGAGAGCCTCGATGTATGGGCTTATCTTCACCGCACGTAGGAGGATTAGTGGGATCGCTTTGACATGAAGTGTGACCTTGAGGTTTCCATTTAGAGGATAAGGATGATTTTCGATAATGATAATCTCTCTGTCATCCTTCATCTCTCCATCGGCATCTTCTGGACTCGGAATCCCGACTTGAATGATGGAAGATAGAAGCGCCATGGAGGCGATCGAAACCGTGTGACTAAGACATTACACCTACAAAAGAATCAAACAAGAACATATTAGTAGTTTCTATGTCAACAGTAAAGTAGGGAGTAAGTGCTTGTGTGTGTCCTAGTGCATCCCCCCATCGGACCAGTGATGGTTGCTTTACTCATAGGAGTTCTTTCGCTAATATTGGGAAGCTGCCTCCCTTTGTCACTTCTTATGGGAGAATTAAACCCTTCGATGTCGAGGGTAGTGAAGTCATAATTCAAAAAATTACCTAGAATAGAGATGTTAGAAAGTCACTTCGATTAGCTCTCCATTTGATGAGAAGTTGAAATCTTTCCGATTGGAGTTATGATGAATTTTAGGGTCTCCCTGATTTCCTTTTTCTTAATTCTATACGCCAAATATTTTCTCTTTTTCGAGGAAGGTTGCGATTAGCTTGTATGTGGCGCATCAGCTGTTGGCGCTTTCCCAAGGCCTACATCTCCAATTTATAGCCCTACATCTCCTGTTTCCTTTATCTCCTCTTCTTCGCTGCCTTCTTGGATTCCCTCAATAGGGGGACCATGCGGTCGTCTCATTCTCTCCTTTTTTCGACGATAACCTTCGGGATCGCTCTGCTTCCTAGGAGACCGATTCTACGGCCATCTTCTAGTGGCACGAATAGTGAGAGTAGTTCGTCAGTAATGAGATGTTTGATCTCTCTTTCCTCCATCGAAGTAGCACGGATAGTTGCAACTGCCATGGAATATCTAATGCCTTCGGCCGCGAGCGAGCACCTGAAAATGTTGAAAGAATTCATGTGATTAAGAAAAAAGATGTGTTTTGAGTTTTTTAGTTAAGGGCAGAGGCAAGGATAGTACATACGTCCTTTCAACCACCTTCTTGCGAAGCCGGGAGGACATCGAACGTAGAACCATTCTTGCTTGAACAGGGAGAGCTTGTTCCATGCACCCATTAGGACTTGACATTTGGGTAGTGGCTGAAGGAAGATGTACAAAGGACTGTCTGTTCGTCTTTTGAAGTTATAAATATACCGCATGTCCTTGGGAGTTGGCGGATGAAATAGGACATTCATAAAAAGAAGGAAAGTACCATGGATAAAGGCATAGCTGTTGTGGTGCAGTTGAGTGGGAGCAATTCCCATATACCTCAACACTTCATGAATGAAAGAGTTGAAAGGTAGCACACACCCGACCATCACATGAACTTATTACATGCGGTATATCCAGCTGGGGGCAAATGAGGCCTGTCTTGCCTTGATGGGACCGGGACATCTTCGCAAGGAATCCCATAGATGG
The DNA here is from genome assembly GCA_030765085.1 of Allium cepa. Lineage (NCBI taxonomy): Eukaryota > Viridiplantae > Streptophyta > Magnoliopsida > Asparagales > Amaryllidaceae > Allium > Allium cepa. The sequence continues at coordinate 329,391,324 of CM060940.1, forward strand.
AGCATAATCGATGAAGAGCAACTTCGTCGGTTTTTGAAACCTATGAATCAGCCGGATTATGCAAGACAATGGCATCATCCACTACATCAGGAGCTGGACTATAACATCTGAAGAAAGAATTGGGATATTGGAAAAAAGATCTCCCTGCGATCAAATGTCTTTAGAACTCCTCTTTGCTGGCTCGGTTCGGGCTTGTCAGACAAAGTAGCAGAGCTTGATTTCCTATCTAATCTCAAAGACATCGCAGGAGAACGCTTTGCATAACTTGATATCTGTGTTGGCTATATCAATAGACAATCAATATTAGAAATAATAATATGTCCCCCATGCCGTGTGTGAACTAGTGCAATGGAATGTGAAATGAATGCAAAATGTATAAGACCAGAAAAAACAAAAATAAGCTTAAGGGTTTCGTCCGAAGAGACCGTCATCGCTGACTATCTCGGACCGTGTGAAAGGTGGTCGGCAACGAAAGTTTTAGGATCGAATGTTATATTCTGAATTATGGAGTCCATTGCTCGAGTTTGTTGTTTTATACCTAAGTCATGTTGAGTGGATTGAGAATTAGTTAGTTCAAGTTAAGTCCATTGATTTATGTTAAGTCATGTTATTCTTCGTCAGTTTATGGTTGGGAAAGGAAAAATGCAATTATATGTTTGGATAACTCGAGTTAGAATAGTTTAGTTGTTAACACCGATCTCAGCCATCTATGCCGACCCCTACACTTATCCCATAGTCGACCCCTCCTCTCTACGTATAATGCTGATCCCTTCCTTTAACCTTTATACCAACCCCTTTCTCTAATTTGCATGTCGATCCCAACTTCCCTAGAAAAATGCCGACCCCTTCTCCATGCCTGGAATAAACCGAGCCTTCAAAACACTCCATCCATTAAACCGAACCCTCTCTTTAATCCTAAGTATGCCGATCCCATTTCCTACCCCTTCATCACCGAACACTCATTTAAGATAATACATACCGATCCCTAAACTTACACCGACCCTGTTTCCTATGCTTCCTCTGCCGAACCCACGCCCAGCCGTAACACTCATTCCTATACCATGCTCTCTCCAGCCAACACCAACTCATGCCCAAGCCTCTTCTTCTACCCTCTACCCCTCTCTCTTTCTCCCTCGTGTTCTCCTCCTCCTCTCTCGTGCTTCTCGATGGAAACCCTATGTGCTTAAGCGATTCTCAAACTAGCTTGAATTCAAAGGGCATGACCCATCAATTCAATGTGAAATAAGGATTCGTACTATATGGCTGTTTTGGGTTGAATAGGGTGAGCGTTGGGGTAAAAGATTGAGGATTGATAGAAAGTTGTTATGGGAAGGGGAGCTTGCTGTTATGGTGACAACGGTTTGGCAAAGGAGAAGCTTGGTGGTTTGGATAGGAAGTGAAACTTAGAGAAAATGGAAGTAAAAAGGGAAGAAGATAGGGATGTTGAGTTTTATACATAAGAGTATTTGGGAATGTGAACCGGTCTCTTTCGAGAGACCCGGTTACAATAGTTAAAGGGGCTGGCCATTGTGTATGCCGACCCCAGCCTATGTGAATCCATCGAGGGATCGGCATACCAAATGCCGACTCCTCTTATATATATATATAACGGTAATAAAATAGCGGAATAATAAAGTGTGTTTAAATAATGAAAGAGAAAAGATGATATGCTTAATGGTGGATGATCGTGAGATTGAAAAGGTTCTTATGAATTCAAACTTTGAATGGTTAAACCAGGAAAGCCCAAGAGCTTCATACGACTAGACTTGCACATTCAAGGGGGAGGAGACATCGTCAAAGGTTAGTGAAGGACAGCGATCAGCCAATGACTTGAACGAGTTTGCCTTTGGAAATATGGATTTTTCGCTGATTCAAAGCGCATCGTGTTATTTATAAGACGCACTTTGGGGGGCAAATGTTACCTGGTACTTGGCTCGACTACACAAAGGTAATCACAGAGATCGGAATTGACTATTGATGGAAGGATGGCCACGAGATGACATCTACATCACCAGAGTGTGGTTCCCAAGCAGCTATGTCTAGCCCCGGGTTAATAAAGTCGACAAGTGGATGAAACAGGCAAGATTATGATGATTAATAGGGTTCGGCATTCATGGTTGATGAGTTGGGAAATATTTTATATCCATGGCATCGATATTCCATGAAATAGAGCTTAGGTCGGCATAGCATGAAGGGTATGTTTGGGTCAGCATGGAGCATATTGTAGGGCTCGGATCGACAGAGTATGAAACACAGTGCATCTTGGATCGACATAAGCTGCAAAGGCCATTAAGTCGGCATACATGAAGGGTTCGGTAGAAACATATGGTAAGGTGGTACTTTGAGAGTGGTCGGCATATTATGATGGGGTCGGCATTCTTGGTTCGACATTATGGGTTGGCGCTCTCAGGTCGGCATTATTGGTATAGCAGAATTAGGGTAAGTTTTCCTTGTGAGGGGCCCAGGTGACCGAGGGAGAGTCTCAGCTTTGAGATGTCAGGCTACCTCCATCTATAAATATGGGGGCAGGGTCCACTCTAAGGGGATATTCGGGAGATCCAAGGGAATACTCTGCCATTTTCTGTACTCGATTTCTCTTTGTTCTAACTTGTATTCAATCTATTCCTGCTTGCAATATATAGCGTTATTCCTCATTTTCCATTTGATTTCTTCATTTATTTCACTACTCAAAGTTATTCCTCCTTCAGGCCTTCCCATATTATTATTGAGCAATCTGGTTCATCAGGTTAATATCAGTCTGAATTTGCTCATTTAGTTATCGAGGTTTTCCATCAACTCTCTTATTAGATTATGAAATTCAACTATGGTTATAGAATCAGCAGGGTTCTGAACTTCAATCCGATCAACATTCAAATCTGGAATTTGGTTGCTTGGGCCTCCTTATTGAAAGCTTGCAGTCTCATTTCAATCCACATTATAAGAATTAGATCTAGTAACCATTATAGATCTCCTTGCTTAGATTTTAGTAAATATGAGTAGTATATGGAACTTTATAAAGATAACTGTGGATCTTCTTTGGGGATTTGCCCAATCTATTAGCAACAAAGGGGATCCTAACTGGTTGAGATTCGTTTTCTCAGTGAAAGCACCAAAATATTTGCAACCAAATTGGTCACAAACATCCACGAATAGATTTATGTAAAGAAATTAATGAAGAAAGTAAAATTTAAATAGAGGAATATAATAAACTAACAAGAAAATCAAAGCTATAATCAAGAACACATGAATTTATAGTGGTTCGGTGTTGTATGCCTATGTCCACTTTGAAGATTATCTTCATTGATTCACTAATAGTTTGATTACAGGAGAAAACAACAAGAAGTAAGAAAAAACTTAATTACAATAAAGGCTAATGTAACTGGTAGCGTTAAGATCCTCCGAGTGACCCCCTGGACCAGTATTTATAGGTGAAGGTAACTACTAATCTCTTTGAAACTTCGGCTATAGGACCTTCTAATTTATATGGGCCTACCATATGGTTCGCTAGGCCCAAATCCTAATGAAGAGGGATCGGTACTGATCCCTTCATTGGTTGATTCTTAGGCATCGGTCTCTATGGTGGCTTCTTCATGATTAGATATGTCGGCTCTCCAAATATCAAGTCATTTGAATTAGTAGAGATTATGCTATTGACTGATCTTTGTCTCAACTCCACTTACAAGCTATTTTCTGTTGAACCCTCCAAATGGACATATGCCAATTCCTCATTCATAGGCCATTTGACACGCGATCCCTAGGGTCCATATACCTTGCTCTCCAAATTTCATTTTCCTTAGACTTCTAGATCCTAAGATATTGGTCGTTAGAATCAAGAATGAACTTAGTATCTGGCATATGCCGAATGACGACTCAAGTATACCGATCCCTTTCCTATTATCTAGCCGTGATGATCCATCTTTCAAAGGCTATGCCAATCCATCCACTACTTCATCCATGTTGATCCCTTGTCTCGACCAACCTTGCTGATCCATATGCTTTCACCTATGCCGATCCATCCATTACTTCATCCATGCCGATCCCTTGCCTTGACAAACCATGCCGATCCATATGCTTTCAACTATGTCGATCCATCCAATACTTCATCCATGCTGATCCGTTGTCTTGACCAACCATGACGATCCCTATAAAACTATCCATCCATGTCGATCCGTTGCTTGTCCAAGCTAATATACATATTCAAGCATCCTGGATCGTTTATCTACCAACTCCATCCAAGTCTAGCTTCATATAACCATCTGTACTTTACTTTCGGATCCTACAGCCATCGCTCCGTGGTCATCGTTCTTGATAACAGTTGAACTATCCTATGCAATCAGATCAATATAGCGGGGTCAGGATACTTGGGTAACAATTATAGAGTTAGGGAGCCTAAAATTTCACACAAAAGATTTCCAAGTCGTTCTCCTTGCTATAGAACAGTTCTCCATAAAATATGTGTGTCTTGTCATCAAATGTTATGGGTCGGTAGGACTCCATGTGTAGGGGTCGGTACTGATCCCTAAATTAGCCAAATTGGCCGCCTCTAACCCTCTGTTTCGGCACTTCTTGTGGTTAGCTTCATAATTCTATAGTTGTTTGCATCAATAATAGCTTGTTTCGGAGTCCAAATAATGGAGTTGTAAAAGAATGAAGTTGCCAATTCAGGAGTTCATGGAGATAGCCTTGCATTGAATTAACAAAATAACATTGGAAATGGGTTTCTAACATCATGCATGATAGATTTAGGAGATAGGAAGATTGTGAGGAGGTTTTATGGGTTGGTACTAACACTTAGAGATGGGTCAGTACCGACCCCATACTTATGCGAGACGGGCCTTCTGAATTTTGTGGTGGTTTGGTATGTGTGTTGTGACCTTTGTTGTACTTTGGATTTTGGGCTTAGCGGTCATTTCTACAAGCGTCTTGCCTTGATAACTTCGAAGTTTGATTCGTTAGGTTCGACCATATACTACCTGGTCAAAAGGTAGGATAACATCGGTGTATATTTTTGTTTAGATTCCGCTATAAGGTTTACTCCTTTAATTCATAGTTTTAGTTTTTTAATCTATATCATCAACAACTCTCTATTTTAATATATGTTATTAGTGCAAAAACATATATTGATGGCATTTATCACTAATTTTAGACATTAGAAATAGTGGAGCATCACGAAGAGTCTTATGTAGGTTAAAAGTCAAACATAAGTCTCTCGTGATGACGTGCAGTAATATTTTGACTTGAGAATACTGTAAATCTTAAGTGTCTAAACTATACTTTGATTATGATCAATCACACGATAATGCAGATCGTGCTAAGGGCATAGTTGGGTATAAATTAAATCACTTGAAGTGAAACATGGTTAAAGGGAGGATGTAACGAAACTGGTTTTCGACCCTCGAAAATCAACACTAATACGTCCATTGTATCACATGCCGAACATTCAAGTGCCGGAAATACCGATTTTTTAGGGTGAATGAAGAAGGTAGAAGATAGAAGAAAACTAAAAAACACAAAATCTCACAACGCAATGAATAATATATAATACAACAATGATCTTTGCAAATAGAAAACATCTTTATTCATGTAATATCATAGTACATTAAGCTTATCCTAAATTCAGACAGTTAAAAAAAACCCGTGCTTACATTGACAAACATGCAGACTCTATAATACAGTGGAAGAAATATATACGTGAATACGTCTTGGCCATCCAGCTCCTGTTCAATTCCAAAGTATCCAGCTAAACTTGGGAAAACATGCTTGATCTGGCCCGAGCATTACATGGAATAATACCCTGGTCAGTTTGGCAAATCAGCGTGAGTAAAACTCGATAACATTTAATAACCAAACTGATTTCTACATTTAAGAACCTTTCAAACAAAGTGGATCTCGTAAGACCACACCACACATAAAAATGGATGGGTTTTTACCTTACGATAACCAAAACATTTTATGTCAAAATCGATTGATATTATCATAGCATCTAGGTTTATACTAATAGATAAAATAGCTAAAACAGTTGCATCTCACATTCTAACATACTAGGCTCTACAATCAAAAACGTAAGGCACATATTAGAGAATGGATTCCAACTAATGACTGGGCTACTGAGGTACCGCTCGCCACAATACACCTCTTGAAAAATATACCGAGGTCGTACCTAACGACCCCAGCCAACACAGGACCAGCCTACCCCTTGCTGCATGGTATCGAATATATCATCACCCCGGTTGCTTTGCAACCTTTAACCGAGCGCTCCCAAGTACATGAATTCATTGATGATTGTGTATATATCTAGAAGGGTGATGATATACCCTAATGGGTGCGACCTACATAACACTGCTGCATATCCGCTGTTTTAGTCATTCCCGGTTGATGAGGCTTGAGGTTATGTTTTACCTTTATGAATAGCAGTCCTCTTGGAACGCTAACACCGCCCTCCAAGCAGTAATGCAGTGCCAACATTCATCCATACAAGTTGTCTAGGTTAAGGAAAAACCGAAGGCACTACTTCTACCACATCCATTTTGGAATCACCCTCAAGATTAGTAGCAAGTAGCCCTTGTACTTAAATGGCCTTGTCTTCGATCCCATGCTTCAAGATGTCTTCATTATGAAACGCTTGGGTTGGATCGAAGTGGTTTCGGATAACATAACCAATCCTGGTCTCTCCAAATAACTTTCGATATTTTCTAGTAAACTCAACCCGGGTTCTTTAGGAAATAAACAGACAAATGATAAGAGTAGAGTTCACCTCCTAACCACTTATGGACGGATTTTCTTATCATTTAACCTAGTAGAACAAAACGAGTTTATACGTAAAGTATAGTACCTTCGACGGTAATTGTACCATATAATTCTCATGTTTCTCCTATATATTTCCAAAATTACTTTTTAGGTCAAGCTTTGATAGTCAGTTATTTAACAATCAAATAAACAAACATCCAATCATGGTTTAATTTCCATATGGGATCCACTAAGCCTTTATTAATTCTTTCTAATTAATAAAACCACTCTATAAAATCTAATCAAAAGATCTTTTCAAAACACTATTCCCAAACCCTTTACATTTCTTTTATACTTGGAAACCTTTATATACTTATCTCAACAGTATAAGTATATTACCAAAACATTTTACTTTTCATGCTTTAAAACAAAATCATATACTTATCTTATCATTATAAGTATATTTACAAACTTTTCAAAGTTTCCTTCTTCCCAAATGCAAACATTTCTTCCAAATAAAACATTCCTCTTATCCTTTATCAAAAATTCCCTTTTTAAAAGCTCATCTCACATTTCAATTAACTTATAACTTTCAAAATAAAGTTATAAACCACTGTTATAAACCTTTAAGTTAATTTATAACCCTCTTTCCAAATCTCTAAAATGATTTATAAACCATTTTCCAATTTTTAAAACCCTTTATCTAAAACTTTCTATACCCCCTTTAAAATATCCCTTATAAATATCATTTACAAAATATAATTTGTAAAACGCCTTAATAACCTTTTTCGTTAGAAAAATCCCTTTCTATAAACAAGTTATGATTTATAAATACCTTTATAAGAATCATATAACTTGAAAACCATTTATGAACCCTTAGCCTCAAATTGATTCAAGAATTAAAGTAAATTCAAACCATACTTTATAAATTCCAAATGAGGCTTAGCAGTCCCAATGATACTAATTTAAGTTACCATTAATTTTCAATTCGATTCCCAAATCACATAACAATTATTTACATAAGTTACCATATATGTAAATACAGTTCATATCCAATCAGGAAGTAACACGTCAATATAACTAATTGGCATATACAAGTCCAAATAAAATAATAACAAGATGGTGATTTATCCTGCTAAATAGATGTCCAAACAAATCAATCAATTTATAGTAGAACAGAGATTTATTCTGCTTAACACATGTCCATAGAATCAAATCACTTACACTATAGCAGAATGGTGTTTTGTTCTGCTAACGGATGTCATTTAATTCTCCTAATAATATGGGTCACTTAAGGGTCCAGAAAAGAGATCCATCGATGTGGAATCAGTTTACTTTGAAAAAGAAATTTGATTAAAACACATTCTGTTTGGTTTAAAATCAGCTTTGAAATGTTAAAAGTATATTTAATTAGCTTAAACCCTAACTAAATCCTAAGTAATACAATTTAAATCAAGATTAAATCATAATTTGAACTCTAATCAGTTCAATGAACTTGATTAAGTACTAATTAACTTCCTAATGCAACTTAGTTAAGGTTAAACCAAATTGTTTAAGAGTTAAACCCTGATTAATTAAATATGAATTAAATAACCAATTAGATAAGTATATAATTAATTAACCATTAATCTTGATTAAATAATTATTAGTCGCTTAATACTTATTAACTACATTAATCACTAATAAAAATTTTATAAATCAATTAATAACCATTAACTTAAATTAAGTGATGATTAACGCCTAATCACCTTCTTAATTATCTACTAGGTAATGATTACCTTTTAATTAACTAATTAATTAATTAGTTAAATAATTATAGTAGAATTTAATTACTTTTTAGTATTACTAATTAGGTTTGAAAAACTTTATAAACAAATTTCAAAATAAAACAAATTTGAAATAGAAATTCAAACCTTTGCCGGACTGCATCCATAGCGACCATCATTGTGAGTGCAGTTTGCTCTAACCCACCTTTAAGCGAAGTCACTTTACTAAAACCATACTATTTCATGATTGAAAAATACCTTAGTAAATTTTCATACTTTAAAACAAATTACGAAAACTTTACCACAATCTAAACTTTAAACTCTTGAAACGAGTTTGATTTCAAATCCGACCTCAAATCCATCGCGACTACATACAAAGTTTCAACTTTGTTTTCAACCCATCATGACTATAGTCAAGTTCATCATCAACCCTTTATATTCACAAATCACATTCATACAACAAATTGTATACATGTACCAATATATACAATTACTAACTTGGCAACAACATATCCATACGAGTGCTAACACTAACCCATAAATTTGCACTTATCATCACATTCAAATATCCCAAGATACAATATATATATATATATATATATAACATGCATGTAGCCAAGCATCAACACATGTAACGACCCGCTATTTTGGACTATTCGCATCCGCACATGTCGAACTTGAATAATTCAAAATACCGAATTGTTAATTTAAATTTGGCAAAACTCAGATATACAGTAAATAAATAATCACAGAATCATAGACACAGAGTAATAATATGCAGCGGAAGTAAAAGAGATAGTAGTTCATGAAGCTACTATATAAATATATAAGATACATCATAGTTTACAACAAAAGAGAAATACGATACATCAAGTACAAATCAGAATACATCACTGGAATCAACTGAATATCTAAAAGCTGGAAAGATAGCTGGATCTCCAAGCGAAGCTCCAACTCCAAAGGTGAGTCTCGAAAGCTGGTACTCTCAGTCTGACCCGAGCGTAAAGCAAAACACAAAACACTCGAGTCAGGATTAATATTATCATATCAATAAATCCAACTCAAGTGAAATAGCAATCGAAATACAAGTAACTCAAAGGATGTTGGAATCACCATCCTCTAAGGATCAGTTAAACTATCTACTATGTAGTAGTGTACGCTAAATAGATAATGTCTATTAGTAATATAAAGTATCAAAATAGTGTTAAGGCGTTACCATTATCCCCCTTAACACATTTTATACAAATGTCATAGTCTATACAGCACTGTAAACTCCACCGTAAACTGGTGGGATATCAGGGAGTACTCCATAGGTATAACACAAAACAAATTCGTAGTGGTCGCGTATATAGGATACAAGTATGACAAGGCACATGAGGCAATACCCAAGGTAGTGAAACTACCGTTCGCCTGATCCGGACTGGTGAGAACGCATCGCCGCAACGATCGCAACACCGCGAAACAACACTCCTGAAATTCCGAGGGTGCACCAATCAATCACAAGAAATGAGTAGTAGTTACGAAGAAGTGTGTTCGCTCGAGGTAGCTAACCCCATTTGGCCCGGCACGGCTCCTGATTTTAGTCATTACCAATTTGACACAAGTATCAAGGCTATCCATTATCGTTCTCTTTCTTCAGTCATCACGTACAACAATCCAACCACTTCATTCTGGATCATCACTCCACGTATTGTTATTAAAGTGGTTTTCGGTTTAGATAGAGAGTATATCCATAACCGATTCCGGTTTCTTTAATAACTTTCGTAATTATTACACCGATTGGTCATTTAATATATTTCAAAACAAATCAATTTCAATTTCAATTCGTAAATCAAAATTTCGTTTGTCTTTCAATATCAATTTCCGTATTTTATGTTTCAAATCCCCCAAAATCCCATTTCAAAATCTAAAATTTCATTTTCAACTTTTATTTAAACAATTCAAACATTCATTTAATTTCGTATATAAGTTTCATTCCGAAATCATTTAAATTAATTTAATTTAACATCCAAAGTAATTTCAATTCATTAATCGATTTCATTCAATATTCGTTAGGTTTATTTATCATTCAAACAGTTTCCATTTAATTTCCAATTCATTAAATCAATTACTTAAGTTCAACTCCATTACATCAAACTTCAAATTTGAGTTAAATTAGATTCGTCAAATCAATTCTTTAAATTACAAGTCTTACGTTAATTTCAAAAAATCACATTTTATTTCTTGTTAAAGAAATTCAATTTCACTTATTTCTTTCCTTAGTTACAAATTTCAAACTCAGTTAATAAAGAAACTAAATTTCATACATTCAAGATGTTCAATTTCACTTATTAATTTAATTTTCCGAAAACTTAATAACTAAAGGAACCCAATTTCATTTATTAACGGAGTTCAAATTCACTTATTCAAAAGTTCAATTCTCTTATCAAAGAATTCAATTTTTATTCAATTATCAAATAATTCAATCCTATTCAATTATTAAATAATTTCAATCTTAATTATTAATAATTTCAAAACTTAATAATTACAAACTTGATTATAAATTCAAACTTAATTATTGAATCATTTCCACTTAATTATGAATTCAAACTTAATTATCAAATCATTTCGACTTAATTATAAATTCAACTTATAATTTCAAACTTAATTATAATTCGAACTTAATTATAATTTCAAATTCAATTATTAAATGATTTCAAACTTAATAATTTCAAAACTCAATTATTGCTAATTCCAAATTATTTATTAATAATTCCAAATTTAATTATTAAATTTCAAACAACGTTCTTTCAACAATTGCTACGTTAATATTTGTTTCAGATTTAAATCTTTACATTTTCCTTTCAAAATTCAAATTCCAACATCATTTCAAAACTTATTCTTTTCTCGAATAAAATCATTATTTTATTTTTCAATCAAATTATTGACCAATCGGATTTTATTTAATTCTCTATCCTAGGTCAAGTTCATTTGGGTATTTATCATTTCAACCCGATTCCAATTCCAATTCAAAAATCAAACATAACAAAGGGAACTTGCAGTGTGATAACTGGGATGGTGTCAAAGTAAATAAACAAGTAATAACAACAAACAAACACAATCCAATAATCAATTCAAATAATCCCGAAATAATCGTATTAATTCACATTGTTGTTTGTGCGAATTAATATAATTATTTCTAGAATCTACACTATCATTTCATGTAGATTAAAGATTATTACATTACGGTTTTTCCACTTGTCGTTCAAGTTCAATTTCAAATTTAATACTACAACAATTAATCCAATATATAATCAATGGTTCAAAGTCTAATTTATCAAATTTTTCGTGTCAATTAACTTAACAAATAGAAGGGGTCATATTATTCAAATTAACTAATTAAATTCAACACATATGTCGATTCACATTTTTAAACTATCCTACGTCAAATTCAATTGCATGATATTTATCACTTTATACATTTCAATTTAACATCCAATATAACAACAAACAATCAATCAATTATCAACCAAACTGTATTATCATCGTATAAGTAATTAACAGATAATGATGTCAGATGTCATAGGTGAACAGATACAGGTAATAGCATATATAACAGTGTAAATAACTAACAACAGCATATTTCAATTGTCGTTTCAATTGAAATCAGATCTAATAAATAAAAGAACATCAATCGTGAGTGATTGCTCACCTTTCGAGGCTTGAGAATGCAGAAGATGACACGGATACGCACGCTGAAATTTAAATGACGAATTAAAGCAAAGTAAACATCGGTGCGAATTCAATGATCAAAGCTGATAATAAGAATAGATGGAACTAATCATGACGGGTCGATGAAGATAATCAGAATCATCTTGATAGAATAGAAATTTATATATACCTATATTATCATTTTTAGTAAATCAGTGTTTAAGTTAAAACAAGTATTAAAATAACATATATATAATTAAAATCATTGTTTTACATTGAATATATACATCAAATCGACCATACATAAATGTAGGTTAGCATATATACATCCTTTATCTTTATACAGTAGCTATTTTAAACCAACGTATGTACTTGTTATATAATACATAAAATATACAAACTGTTATTATTATAATTAATATTTATTTACATATTTAAGATAACATAAAATACAAATTTAATTCACACTAGCAGATATCAAACAGTTTCCATATAACTTAGTTTATAAGTATATACACGTTTATTCTAAAATCGGTCGTTATAAAAATCAATACAACCTTATATACTTTGAAATATATAAACTATAAAACTTTATAGCTTTATATACAACGAATTACATTTCTTAAGTACACCATATAAAAAAACTCAAGTACAGTTATGAACAATATACATATACATATAACTACTGCAACCTTATATATAATACTGACTATATTTAAAATCAACATAAAATCAACGTAAAATCTTTATCTATAATATGTATCTATATATCCAAATGACATATTATAAATACTAAAATATATAGAACCAACAATTCGTATATTACTAATATACTTAATAGATCCCATAATATATGCGCATAACTCACGTAACATATGAAATAATACTATATGTACTAACAGATTAAGAAACTATTTACAACCTATATATATATATATATATATATCTTATCCTACATCATACCTATATACAACGAAGTAAGGCGAGTTGAGGGTCGGTATTGGCCGGAGAGGAGATTGGCGTGGATCTGGGCGCGAGGAGAAGAAGGATGGAACTTTCGGCCTGAGGTGGTTTCACGGCTATGGTGGATCTGGCCTTGACCAGAGGGGACGAAGGAGGATAAGGTGTCAGGTCGGAGAAGGGGCTGTGGCGCGGAGGAGCTTCGTGCTACATTCGGTGACGGATGATTGATGGCCTGGTCTCGAGTTCGGGTCGGTGAACTGACCAATGGAAGAGACGTTTTCAGGTGAGTGGGATATTGGCTAAGCCTCGATGATGTTGGTGGGAAGTGAGGCCGAGCATGTGTGTAGGCGGCCATGTTTTTTTTATATAGGAGCAAGAACAGAAAGAGAAAGGAGGAGGGGAGGTGAAGAAAAGTTTGAAGAAAATGAAGCTACAGGAAAAATAGAATGAATGTGGAGGTGCTGCTGGGGCTAATGCGTGGATGCGGTGGTCTTGCGCGGTGAAGCAAGAAAATGCAGTAGAAAAGAAAGAGAAAAATGGAATGGTAATGACACCGAAATGTGTTTAAGATTTATGAACAGAAAATAAAAAGGTGGCACAATTAATTAAGTATACAAAAGCTAGTGACTCTGTTTTCAATCAGCTGAGTAAATGAATGTTGTAGAAATCAATAAGGTTGGGAGTAATTTCAAACGGATGAGAAAAATAATTGAAGCCAGCAAATAAACTTACCAAAAGCTATCAATTACTTAGAGCGGAGGAAGTCGCGCATAAAATCCCAGAGAAGTAAATGCAGATGGCTGTTAAAATTATACAGTGGAAAATTCGAATGGTCACGTGAAGTTCAAATGTTTATACGGTATCGATATGGAAATCGTTGTATTGGTTTCACAAAACATCAGGGTCCGAAAAACAGAAATGAATGTACCACTGAGATCAGCATGACGAGGCGATCACAACGGTATACGGATTTGGTAGTACGATTGAATTATAAAAATTCGAATTTTTATACTAGCGGAAGATGCATGAAAACGTAGAAAATAAGATCGACGGAGCCAAAGATGTCCGAATTTGGAAAAATGACAAACTGACAACTTGCTCAAAAGATGGTTTAGAATTTTCTATGAAAAAATATTTTGGTTTTGAAAACGTTTTATTTTCATCGCTTTTTAACTGATTAAATTGAAGTAAATTTGCGCACGAAATAAACTTCCGTATTTTTGGACGAAAATTTACCAGTTGCTATATTTAACTAGACGCATTCCAAATATCAAATTTGTATTTCAAATTTTTATCGTTTATATTATTTTTCTTTTTTTTCACACAAAACGGTTAACTAAATTAAATAAAATCGCTAAAATATCCGGGTTGTTACACTCTCCCCCACTCAAAACTTTTCGTACTCGAAAAGGGAGTAGGTAGGAGAATAGAAGCAACCAGAAGAAAATAGACTCGAATTACAAAATAAAACAGTCAATCTAAACCATATAAATTTCAATTTAAATAAATTTATATTCAACAATTTGTTTTTTTTAATTCACGATTTTCATTAAATTGATTTGGTTTCACATTTATTAACGTTAAGTACAAAAGATTTCTTTCAAATGAAATTCAATTTAAATTCAATTAATTCAGGATATTCCCTTAAGTTGATTTAATTCAATTTATTGACTTTCAAAACAAATTTTTCTATTAACCACACCTATTTTTGTTTAACTTACAATTCTATTTATCTCCATAAACATTTTATAACTAAAATTTAAGTGAATAACATTTATTATACACACTCACATTTTATTTATAAAGACAATTCATATTATATATTATCCAATTTTCTTAAATTAACAATTTCAAAGATCATAAATTTGAATAGTCATTTATTATAATCATATTTTATTCGACAAATTAATTCTTCTTTATTCCAAATTATTATTAACTTTATTCTACTTAATATATCTTATCAGATTTATATTAAGTATATTTACATCTAATATAACTACTCAAATTTATTTGGAAATTCCTTTGATACCGTTTTCTACTGTATAATATTCAATTACATAGTTAGCTTTTGAAAATTTAGGTAAGTTATATATAATGCAATTGAGTATTACACTAGTAAAATTTCTAATTTAATTATCCAGGCCTAATTGTTTATTCAAAATATTGATTTCATTTTATAATTGAATTATCCTTTATCATAAATTTAAGAATTTAAATTTTCGAGTAACTTCAAATTTATTTAGAGGTATACAAATCAAATCATAACTTAAGAATTTCAAATCAATTTAATTCCAAAATAAACCGTAGCAAAGCTACAAAATAGTCTCTCCACTTCGAAACTCGAAAATAAATGTCGATGATACGGCCATCATCACCGAAATTATTTTCCAGCGACAAAAAGAAGAGCACTGATTTAAACATCAAAAATTTCTTTCAAATGATTTCTATTCGAAAATACTTTAAATAATATACCTTTTAAATCTTTAAATACAAGGTTTGAAATCTATCGAAAAATAAATTCCCAAATTCTTGTTTAAATTCATTTTAAATTCCAAATCAAATTATATCCAGGTTTTATAAATTCATTTATTTACAAGTTGGTAAAATCAATGGTTTACAAAAACAATAAATGAAAATCAAGTATTATTATTTCCAAAAACATTAACGGTTTAATTTCAGAAAAATTTATACGTATATAATCATACAAACTTTATTTTATTATCCAAATTCGAAAATACTATTGTGTCAGTTTGCTCTGTTAAAGTGTTTTGGAAATCCTATCGATAGCGTTGATCAGACGAATCGATCGAAAATCCAAACCAACATCAACAACTCAAACAACACAATATATTTTAAAACATTTTAAATATTAATTTACAAATCTACTTCCTCGCTCGACAATACAGGAATGGATTTCAAAGCAAGGATAGAGATTCAATTTTTTGATGGACTCAAATCAAAGAAAATTTTGATTCGATAGTAAGTTCGAACAGAAGATGAGATAATTCAATTAACAGAATCGGGAGATGGATAAGCTTATTTAATTCACGGGCAACCTTAACCGGGTTGACCGTAACTTCAAGAATTAGATCGATGCTGAATTCTAAGGCAAATCAACATTCGATCGCAAGAGATAGAATTCGGCATAGCAGGAAATAGATAGCATCGTAAACCGAGGATACAAAAATCTCCGGTAAATAGATGTCTATTGTAACGGAGTTTCACCCATTTACAAATCATTCGAAGGTTGGCGGGACCGTCGACTCATTATGAAGATCATTCGAAGTGGAGTTAGGGGATGATCCAGAATTGAAAGAAGACGAATAGTGAGAGACAAGAATGAATTTCGAAACCGAGGGAACGTTCCAAAATTCAAAGGAATTAAGTTAAAAGGAAGAGATTGAAACACGAATGAGAGTGATTCTGTAAAAACATTTACCCTATATGCTAAGTTTTGCCTAGAGCTACCAAAAGCTCTGATACCAACTGTAACGACCCGCTATTTTGGACTATTCGCATCCGCACATGTCGGACTTGAATAATTCAAAATACCGAATTGTTAATTTAAATTTGGCAAAACTCAGATATACAGTAAATAAATAATCACAGAATCACAGACACAGAGTAATAATATGCAGCGGAAGTAAAAGAGATAGTAGTTCATGAAGCTACTATATAAATATATAAGATACATCAGAGTTTACAACAAAAGAGAAATACAATACATCAAGTACAAATCAGAATACATCACTGGAATCAACTGAATATCTGAAAGCTGGAAAGATAGCTGGATCTCCAAGCGAAGCTCCAACTCCAAAGGCGAGTCTCGAAAGCTGGTACTCTCAGTCTGACCCGAGCGTAAAGCAAAACACAAAACACTCGAGTCAGGATTAATATTCTCATATCAATAAATCCAACTCAAGTGAAATAGGAATCGAAATACAAGTAACTCAAAGGATGTTGGAATCACCATCCTCTAAGGATCCGTTAAACTATCTACTATGTAGTAGTGTACGCTAAATAGATAATGTCTATTAGTAATATAAAGTATCAAAATAGTGTTAAGGCGTTACCATTATCCCCCTTAACACATTTTATACAAATGTCATAGTCTATACAGCACTGTAAACTCCACCGTAAACTGGTGGGATATCAGGGAGTACTCCATAGGTATAACACAAAACAAATTCGTAGTGGTCGCGTATATAGGATACAAGTATGACAAGGCACATGAGGCAATACCCAAGGTAGTGAAACTACCGTTCGCCTGATCCGGACTGGTGAGAACGCATCGCCGCAACGATCGCAACACCGCGAAACAACACTCCTGAAATTCCGAGGGTGCACCAATCAATCACAAGAAATGAGTAGTAGTTACGAAGAAGTGTGTTCGCTCGAGGTAGCTAACCCCATTTGGCCCGGCACGGCTCTTGATTTTAGTCATTTCCAATTTGACACAAGTGTTAAGGCTATCCATTATCGTTCTCTTTCTTCAGTCATCACGTACAACAATCCAACCACTTCATTCTGAATCATCACTCCACGTATTGTTATTAAAGTGGTTTTCGGTTTAGATAGGGAGTATATCCATAACCGATTCCGGTTTCTTTAATAACTTTCGTAATTATTACACCGATTGGTCATTTAATATATTTCAAAACAAATCAATTTCAATTTCAATTCGTAAATCAACATTTCGTTTGTCTTTCAATATCAATTTCCGTATTTTACGTTTCAAATCCCCCAAAAATCCCATTTCAAAATCTAAAATTTCATTTTCAACTTTTATTTAAACAATTCAAACATTCATTTAATTTCGTATATAAGTTTCATTCCGAAATCATTTAAATTAATTTAATTTAACATCCAAAGCAATTTCAATTCATTAATCGATTTCATTCAATATTCGTTAGGTTTATTTATCATTTAAACAATTTCCATTTAATTTCCAATTCATTAAATCAATTACTTAAGTTCAACTCCATTACATCAAACTTCAAATTTGAGTTAAATTAGATTCGTCAAATCAATTCTTTAAATTACAAGTCTTACGTTAATTTCAAAAAATCACATTTTATTTCTTGTTAAAGAAATTCAATTTCACTTATTTCTTTCCTAGTTACAAATTTCAAACTCAGTTAATAAAGAAACTAAATTTCATACATTCAAGAAGTTCAATTTCACTTATTAATTTAATTTTCCGAAAACTTAATAACTAAAGGAACCCAATTTCATTTATTAATGGAATTCAAATTCACTTATTCAAAAGTAAATTCTCTTATCAAAGAATTCAATTTTTATCCAATTATCAAATAATTCAATCCTATTCAATTATTAAATAATTTCAATCTTAATTATTAATAATTTCAAAACTTAATAATTACAAACTTGATTATAAATTCAAACTTAATTATTAAATCATTTCCACTTAATTATGAATTCAAACTTAATTATCAAATCATTTCGGCTTAATTATAAATTCAACTTATAATTTCAAACTTAATTATAATTCCAACTTAATTATAATTTCAAATTCAATTATTAAATGATTTCAAACTTAATAATTTCAAAACTCAATTATTGCTAATTCCAAATTATTTATTAATAATTCAAATTTAATTATTAAATTTCAAACAACGTTCTTTCAACAATTGCTACGTTAATATTTGTTTCAGATTTAAATCTTTACATTTTCCTTTCAAAATTCAAATTCCAACTTCATTTCAAAACTTATTCTTTGCTCGAATAAAATCATTATTTTATTTTTCAATCAAATTATTGACCAATCAGATTTTATTTAATTCTCTATCCTAGGTCAAGTTCATTTGGGTATTTATCATTTCAACCCAATTCCAATTCCAATTCAAAAATCAAACATAATAAAAGGAACTTGCAGTGTGATAACTGGGATGGTGTCAAAGTAAATAAACAAGTAATAACAACAAACAAACACAATCCAATAATCAATTCAAATAATCCCGAAATAATCGTATTAATTCACATTGTTGTTTGTGCGAATTAATATAATTATTTCTGGAATCTACACTATAATTTATGTAGATTAAAGATTATTACATTATGGTTTTTCCACTCGTCGTTTAAGTTCAATTTCAAATTTAATACTACAACAATTAATCCAATATATGTTCAAAGGTTCAAAGTCTAATTTATCAAATTTTTCGTGTCAATTAACTTAACAAATAAAAGGGGTAATATTATTCAAATTAACTAATTAAATTCAACACATATGTCGATTCACA
This sequence comes from Allium cepa, assembly GCA_030765085.1. Classification (NCBI taxonomy): domain Eukaryota; kingdom Viridiplantae; phylum Streptophyta; class Magnoliopsida; order Asparagales; family Amaryllidaceae; genus Allium; species Allium cepa. Next base: position 329,410,729 of record CM060940.1, read on the forward strand.
TTTTTAAACTATCCTACGTCAAATTCAATTGCATGATATTTATCACTTTATACATTTCAATTTAACATCCAATATAACAACAGACAATCAATCAATTATCAACCAAACTGTATTATCATCGTATAAGTAATTAACAGATAATGATGTCAGATGTCATAGGTGAACAGATACAGGTAATAGCATATATAACAGTGTAAATAACTAACAGCAGCATATTTCAATTGTCGTTTCAATTGAAATCAGATCTAATAAATAAAAGAACATCAATCGTGAGTGATTGCTCACCTTTCGAGGCTTGAGAATGCAGAAGATGACACGGATACGCACGCTGAAATTTGAATGACGAATTAAAGCAAAGTAAACATCGGTGCGAATTCAATGATCAAAGCTGATAATAAGAATAGATGGAACTAATCATGACGGGTCGATGAAGATAATCAGAATCATCTTGATAGAATATAAATTAATATATACCTATATTATCATTTTTAGTAAATCAGTATTTAAGTTAAAACAAGTATTAAAATAACATATATATAATTAAAATCATTGTTTTACATTGAATATATACATCAAATCGACCATACATAAATGTAGGTTAGCATATATACATCCTTTATCTTTATACAGTAGCTACTTTAAACCAACGTATGTACTTGTTATATAATACATAAAATATACAAACTGTTATTATTATAATTAATATTTATTTACATATTTAAGATAACATAAAATACAAATTTAATTCACACTAGCAGATATCAAATAGTTTCCATATAACTTAGTTTATAAGTATATACACGTTTATTCTAAAATCGGTCGTTATAAAAATCAATACAACCTTATATACTTTGAAATATATAAACTGTAAAACTTTATAGCTTTATATACAACGAATTACATTTCTTAAGTACACCATATAAAAAAAACTCAAGTACAGTTATGAACAATATACATATACATATAACTACTGCAACCTTATATATAACACTGACTATATTTAAAATCAACATAAAATCAACGTAAAATCTTTATATATAATACGTATCTATATATCCAAATGACATATTATAAATACTAAAATATATATAACCAACAATTCATATATTACTAATATACTTAACAGATCCCATAATATATGCGCATAACTCACGTAACATATGAAATAATACTATACGTACTAACAGATTAAGAAACTATTTACAACCTATATATGTATATCTTATCCTACATCATACCTATATACAAAGAAGTAAGGCGAGTTGAGGGTCGGTATTGGCCGTAGAGGAGATTGGCGCGGATCTGGGCGCGAGGAGAAGAACGATGGAACTTTCGGCCTGAGGTGGTTTCACGACTATGGTGGATCTGGCCTCGACCAGAGGGGAGGAAGGATGATAAGGTGTCAGGTCGGAGAAGGGGCTGTGGCGCGGAGAAGCTTCGTGCTACTTTCGGTGACGGATGGTTGATGGCCTGGTCTCGAGTTCGGGTCGGTGAACTAACCAATGGAAGAGACGTTTTCAGGTGAGTGGGATATTGGTCAAGCCTTGATGATGTTGGTGGGAAGTGAGGCCGAGCATGTGTGTAGGCGGCCATGTTTTTTTTTATATAGGAACAAGAACAGAAAGAGAAAGGAGGAGGGGAGGTGAAGAAAAGTTTGAAGAAAATGAAGCTACAGGAAAAATAGAATGAATGTGGAGGTGCTGCTGGGGCTAGTGTGTGGATGCGGTGGTCTTGCGCGGTGAAGCAAGAAAATGCAGTAGAAAAGAAAAAGAAAAATGGAATGGTAATGACACCGAAATGCGTTTAAGATTTATGAACAGAAAATGAAAAGGTGGCACAATTAATTAAGTATACAAAAGCTAGTGACTCGGTTTTCAATCAACTGAGTAAATGAATGTTGTAGAAATCAATAAGGTTGGGAGTAATTTCAAACGGATGAGAAAAATAATTGAAGCCAGCAAATAAACTTACCAAAAGCTAAAGCAGAGGAAGTCGCGCATAAAATCCCAGAGAAATAAATGCAGATGGCTGTTAAAATTATACAGTGGAAAATTTGAATGGTCACGTGAAGTTCAAATGTTTATACGGTATCGATATGGAAATCATTGTATTGGTTTCACAAAACATCAGGGTCCGAAAAACAGAAATGAATATACCACTGAGATCAGCACGACGAGATGATCACAACGGTGTAAGTATTTTGGTAGTACGATTGAATTATAAAAATTCGAATTTTTATACTAGCGGAAAATGCATGAAAACGTAGAAAATAAGATCGACGGAGCCAAAGATGTCCGAATTTGGAAAAACGACAAACTGACAACTTGCTCAAAAGATGGCTTAGAATTTTTCTATGCAAAAATATTTTAGTTTTGAAAACGTTTTATTTTCATCGCTTTTTAACTGATTAAATTGAAGTAAATTTGCGCACGAAATAAACTTCCGTATTTTTGGACGAAAATTTACCAGTTGCTATATTTAACTAGATGCATTCCAAATATCAAATTTATATTTCAAATTTTTATCGTTTATATTATTTTTCTTTTTTTCACACAAAATGGTTAACTAAATTAAATAAAATCGCTAAAATATCCGGGTTGTTACAACACAACATATAAAGGGAAGTTCTTTCCAAAACATTAGGAATTTACTCACTAAAAGCTGTCCAAACTCTCGCTAAATTAGAATATGATATAGCACTTCCATTCTTAAGCAACAAGATAGAGCCTTGAACCCTGAATCTGCTAGGTAGAGTTGGCCTTGAAGGGAAGAGGAAGCAGGACTTGTTTTGGTAAGCTGGAACGACTTCAGATAAACATCGAATTGTCAATAATAAACCTGAAAATATGTTATTTTGTAACTGATTTTTGGGCTAACTAATCATGGAAATTCAAAAAGTATTCAAAGTGGAAGTTATTTGAGTTTCTTTTTTCTATCATTTCAAAAAAAGAATCACTTGTTTAAAATTTAATTTAAAGAAGTTACAATCAAAAGAAGAGGGGTAATTTTCGGACTTGAAATTCCAAGTGAAAAATTGCTTTGCAAATACTGGGTATTTTGACATAGCTATGTTAGAAATTTGAAAAAACGGTCAACTAGAATGTTTAGAGCTTTTAAAATTTCATAAGGTTTCATAAAAAAAACTTCATTTGAGTTCGAAATGAGAAAGAAAAGGTTGGTGGAAAGAGAAGGAAAAATGGAGAAACATATGGGCTATTTATAGGCAAGATTTCACACCTAATCCTTTGTCAAGTCACACCACAAATCTTTTATAATATATATATATATATATATATATATATAATTTTGTTTAATCACATCACTCTTTTATATATATATAATTATGTTTAGTCACATCACTTTCTTATATATACATATTATGTTTAGCACATCACTTTATATATATATATATATAATTATTATGTTTAGTCACATCACTTTCTTTTATATATATTAGTTTAATTATTAATTAACTAAGATGTGACAAGAGATAATAATGGCTAATGATTACAAATCAAAGATGTGATAATACTTAATACATATATATATATATATATATATATATATATATTTGTATAAAATGTTTATTATTTTTAAAACTATGTCTTGTCACTTCACTTACTAATCCAAATTAACGTAAGATAATTAATTTCTATGCGTATTATAATCTATTTAATTAACTATTATATATATATGTACATATAGTGCACAAAAACGAACAATGTTCCCGACAATTTTTGGTGTCGAAAGGTCGAAATCTCGGAAAACGTTTTTCTATCACATTTTCTGTTTTTCTACGAACTATTTAATTTAGTAAAAAAATTTGAAAATGATTTTCCATCATTAGTAATTAATTAAATTGAGTTTATTTTCATTATAAAACCTATATATTGAATATTTAATATTGGTTAAATATTCACCAATCAAAGTAGTGAAATTCCAGGTCGTTACAAATGATTCGTCAACGACTCACTATTTTAATATCTGTAATTAGTGTGCAAACATTTTATAGCATTTATCATTAATTTAGATGTTAAAAATAATGGAGGTGACAAACAATCTTTTATAGATTAGAAATCAAATAAACGATCTCTCATGATGACGTGCATTAATACTTTCACTTTAGAATACTATGAATCTTAAGTGTTTAAACTCTACTTTTCTTATGGTCAATCACACGACAACATGGATCGTCTTAAGGGCATGGTTAGGTATAAGTTAAATCACTTGAAGTGAAACATGATTAAAGGGAGGATTCGTCTCCTTTGAATAAAAGGTCAGTACCGCCGTAATCAGTAGCCAGCCTAAGTCTTTAACTAAAGCAAATCATTTAATCAATAATTGTGATCGAATTAAATTATGGAATTTAATGTTGGACTTCGCCATTGAATACAAATAGTATTAGGGTTTGGCCATCGACCGAGCTCTGGATACCTAAGTGATACAGCGATGATGAAGAGAAATTATGCATGATATATCATTGCTTAAGGGTTTCAATTTAAATGATAAAAAAATTGGATTTCAATTAGATAACATGTAAAAAAAATTGTATCCACAACCGAGCTTCATAAAAATTTATACTTGCTTTAATACCTAATTTGTCTAAGTATTACTAAGGTTAAGTTCACACCCCAAGTCGCAATACTGTAACTCTCGGTTTTAGCCGAAATAATTTATTCAAATAATTTATAAGAAGTTACAATTTATTATTATGGAGAAAGTAATATAATAGTTATATTAATTAATTAATTATTATTTTTAATATTATTACAGGTTTGAAAAATTAGTTAATAAAAAACATAAAATTATTATATATTTATATCGTTATTTATATAAGATGGAAAAATATTCAAAACTATAAAATATTTATGGTAGTAGATATTATTAGTATTTTCTAATAACATAAGCCATCTTGATATTAACTGGATGGTTTATTAGTTAGCTGGGTTATTAAACTAATTAACATATAAAGTGTCGCCAAGTGGAAATATACTATAGAGATATCATAAGCGTATGATGTTATAAATAGATCATAGAGCCACCGTTTGGAGAAAAAGGATTCATTCTCTCTCTAAAATAAATTATATCTTAATGCCGGACTTTGAAATTGTAACGATCCTATTTCTAAACCAAATTTAATTTAATAATTAATATAAATTTTGGAATTTAATTGTGAGTTAATTTGAATTTTTAAAAACAAATAAGATATGAGTTGAATATATATATATTGTGAATAGAATTTTGAAATTTAAATTTAAATATGAAAATCTTAAAAACATTTGAATTTAAAAACAATATATATATGTGATTTTTATTAGCATATAATTTAGTTTTAAATCATTTTCTTTTATGATTATATAAATATTAAATAAGGAAATGTATTAAAAACATATATATATATATATATGTAAACTAAATATAATATAATATAAAAATTATATACATACATTATTAACATGAAATTTACAAGTTTTAAAAGTATAACATGAAAAAATACAAGTGTTAAAATTTTAATAAAAAAGGTAACAAGTGTAACTCAATTTCATCATGCATATTAACAAGTGTTTTAATTCATTTTTTAAATAATAAATAAAGGAAATATGGCTATATATACATCTATTCTTCTACTTTATCATTTTTCCTTTATTCAAAACAAAACTTGGAAATCAAAAAAAAAACTCAAACCTGTACAAAACTAGAAAACAAGAAGAAGAAAAAATCAAAAACAAACCTGAAGCTATAATCCTTCTCAAACCAGAATTAAAGCAAGCAGAGATCATCTCGAGCAAAGATTCAAAGTTCAATTCAATAATAAAAACAACAAGCAATTCAACTCAAATAAAATTTCATAACAAAGAAAGTTGACGATCAAAACCAAAGCACTTCCAGATTTTCAAAGCCAAAACAAATATACAGGCTCTCTGTTTTCTTCAATCAGGTGAGTATACTTCTTTGATCTGATCAACAAAATGGATGTGTTGATTAGTGTTGAAGTAAGGCTATGAAAAATGTTTGCTTGAATGAAAATATGTTTGTGTGTGTGTGTGTGTATATATATGTATATATGTCTGTGCATGTCTTAGAAACAGACAAATATGCCTCTGTTTGGTTTACAGGTTTCAAAACCAGTTAAGAACCCAAAACCCCTTCCTCTAATCTCTTTTAGCTTGTGATGTTTAAACAAGTTGTGTTTAACATTACTATATCATAATTAAAAAAATACTTTAAAGTATAAATAGTAAATGTATTTATTGGAAAGATGAAAACTTAGTGGAACTTAAAAATACATCAAAAATTCGACTAGTATGTTTGCTTGATTCACTTGCATGACCTAATTCGTATTTGAAAATCATGAATTCTAAAATTGAAATCAAGAACTGTAGTTTGGTAAATAGTGAGAGTTTGTGAGTTGAACGTAAAAAGGGTTTCGGGCATTTTCTGGTGATCTATGAAGAGATAGGTCTCGTGATCATGGCCTGAGGTAGTTTATGCATTGGCGAACTCGGGAAAATTGATTAAGGAAATTCCTGATCATCGTGGAGGATAAACGTGGTCGTTCTTGGGTATAAACTTAAGTTTTGGTTGAGGTCGGAATTCGAACTACTATGGCGACGTCATAGCACCGGAGTGAATCGGTGCACGGGAAACAAAGCGTGGGTTGTAAACGAAGCTCTGGATGCAATTGCATGATTTCTGATGGCCGGAGGTGGCAGTTCGAGGTGATCTTGGGTGATCCAGTTTTGTTTCAATAGTACCATGGCTGCTTGATTTTGATTTCCAGCTTGTTTAGACGTTTTGGGTGGTCGTGATGCTCGAATAGGTCAACAATGATCGGTGGGTGGCAGAGGCGATGGTCGGAGATGCTCCGACCATGTGTGCACGTGCATGAGATAGTTTGGTATCTTGGTTTGATTTGTACTAGAGGGTTTTTGGAATAAAGGATACACTCGAAGTCGACCTTGGGAAATTGTGTTGCTGGCTCGAGTAAGTGCTCGGGTGTGTTCGACTGAGTTTAGCAAGTTAACAGGTTTTAAGAAGTTACAGTTTTGAACTTTAAACAAATTAAGTTTAAATTAGTTTCTAAATTTATTCATTTAAAAATAATAGTTGTTTATCAAGTATGGGATTAGTTTGAGGTTTGAAAGTAAATTATTTTAAGTAATTAAGTTTAAATTAATTAATTATGTAACCATTACTTATAATTAATTTTTAATTAATTTAAATGAACTTAATAATGTAATTAAGAAGTTAATTAAGAAGAGATGTTTTGATTGTTAATTAAATTAAAATTTTAAGTTAATTTATTTGTTAATGATAATTAATTCCAAGGTTTACTAAATAAAGATTTTTTAATGATAATTAAGTAATTAATTAAGATAAATGATTTATCTTTTATTTAATTAAAGTTTAAGTAATTAAAGATTAATTAATTAATGAAAGTAATTAAAAGATAATTGCTCAAAGAATAATTACTTAAGGTCAGTAATTAAAGAATAATTAATTAATTTATTAATTGATGATTAAAGGTTAATTAAGTAATGATTAAAGGTTAATTAATAATTAAAGTGTAATTAATTAATAATTAAGGATTAATTAATTAATAATTAAGGATAAATAATCATTAATTAAGGAGTTAATGAAAGTAACTATATGATTAATTAATTATATGTAATAAAAATGATTGTAATTACTTAATAATAATTATGCAAGACTTAATAGTAATTAAAGTAATTAATTTAATTTATTTAGAAATTAAATTGAATTAATTGGGAATTGAACAACTAATTCATCTTGCTTATAGATGATTGGATTATTATTGAATGCCTTGGATTTGTTGATATCTCTGATATGTGATTTGTGATACTCTGTGAAATGAATTGCTTTGGATTGAGCTGTGACATCTGTGATATATTGCTATGTGAATGTGAACTTCTACTTTGAAGTAAAATTGTTTTCTTAAACAACTTAGCCTGTAAACGGCATTTGAATTTCGATGCGACTGGGGGTCGGATTCCAGATGGTTATCCGAAACCCACATCGTATCTTAAAGGCGATCTTTTGTTTAAAAGACCATAAATGGAAATTTGTTGTGACTTATGTGTCCACGTGTTTTTAAATAAGCATATAATATTCGGTTAAGTCGGAAGAGGATATTAAGTCATAAAACCAATTCCGGATAATGATATGACGAAATGGGATTGCACTTGAAGAAGATGGTGAAGACTGGGTATTTTCGAGAACGAAAGGATTACCTATCGATTGTCTCTGCACTGAGTTGCTCCAGTATAGAGATCTCCATATGTGATAGAGAGTCCGGTCGTGATTGTGGATGTCCAGATTTGCAAGGGCTTCTTCCTTAATTGGACGAAGTGTCTTCGGTTCCATTCAGATCCAGGATGGACTTATATGGATGTACGTATGACATTTTACTTTGAGATGTAAAATTGATTTTTATCAAATATATTTGTTTGGTGGCGGAGAACTTATTCTCTTAGCTTAACACCCTTCTCTGAGACGTACGAGCTCAAAGGTTATGTAGTTGATGGTTATTAATGATATACTCCCAATTTGGTAATGTGGCATGCTAAGTGCTGATCATTGGTTGATCAAAGCATGGCTTTTGTGAAAAGTGTAGCTTTATGGGACGAGACTTCATCGAACCTCACACCCCGAAAATGGTCGAAATAGGAAAGATGAGGCAATGTTATAGGGGTCGCGCCCCTTAGGGTATGTGCATTTCCTTTTGGATAAAAAGTGGTATTCTGTATGGAGCCCAGATAATTTGCTTATGTGGTTGTTGGTGTTAAGGGCCCTCGATAGAGGTCGGTTACGACTGGGAGATGGCATACTCGTGATAGTTAGTTACCTAGTTACAGAGGTAACCTGGCCTTGTGTTGGTAGAGATCCGGTTAGGTTCTCGGGGCGTCCCTCCAGAGGCATACCCATTCGGAAAGGAAGTTCCTTAGCCTTGGCCATTAGTTGAAAATCCAATCACTCAATATGAGCCCTGTACAGTTTTAGTTATAGAACCTGCCATTTGACATGGTAGCTATAGTACTCATACTATAATGGTACGTATGCTGGGTAATATTAATATTATACTTTCGAAATGTTTTCCACACTATGCACTAATAATAATATCAAAAGGATTTTCACGTATCAAGCATGTTTGACTATCATAAGGAGAAATCTCCACCAAGTGTGTGATTGCATTGTGAGTGTTCTGGGAGGCCTTGTGGTAGTTTCATTTTCAAAAAGCATAAACGGATTTATCTTTACTTTTTTGTACGAACAACTATTTTACGTTTACTTATACCAGTCCCATGACTGACCTGGAGTTTACTGTTCCCTTTCCTAAACTCCGGTGCCCATAATTTTCCACACGGGCAGCCTAGAATCAGGTTATCCGTGTTCTGGAGCTAGCTTGGATAGTTGATTCGGATCTGTAAGTTTTTGGTTTGGAAGTCTTCAGAGCTTTGGAGCTTTTGGATTGAAGTAAAAGTATGTTGGATTCTCGGTTTCTCTTTTGGAAGCTCTGTTGGTGTTATTCAGCTATGATTTTATATTTTCCGCTGTGGTGTTGTATTCTATGTTGTATTATATATATAATGCTCTGATGTTGTTCAGTTATTGTAAAATGTTGTATCCATGTTGTGTATCAATGAAAATTATCATTTGATTTCCGCTGTGTTGTTATCATCTAATGTTGTTATAAGCTTCGGCGAACCGAACTCGACGTTTGAATCTTCGGCATTCGAATACCGGTGATGTATTGGATGTCGATTTTCGAGTGCCAAATCCGGGTCGTTACATTTTGTATCAGAGCTAAAGGTTGAGTAAGAACTTTAGCTTTGGAGTATAACACATTAGGCGACTCATTAGAGATAGGGTTAGAAATGCCGTAGAATGAGTATTTTCCCTAAGATATCTCGTCCATATGCCTAAATCAAGTTTTCTTACTATTCACAAATAGTGAGAATGAGTGCAAGAAGAGGACGAGATAGGGGAAGGGGAAGTACCACTAAATGGTCAAGACCCTGCAACAATAGCAATCGAAGGAGCATCTCTTCCTATCCAACCCCAGCCAAATGTGGCAGATTTATATCGGAGTTTCTCAAGACTTGGAGGGAAACCATTCACCGGATCGAGACTATTATAGAAGCACAAGCTTGGATTCGATCTTGTGAAAAGATTTTCAAAGAATCGAAGTTGGATGATGAAAAAAAGAGGTTGATAGCTTCCTGGCAGCTCCAAGAAGAAGCTTTGGCATGGTGGGAGACAATTACATTGGCTGAGTCGTAGGATGAGTTTACCTGGGATAGATTCAAGGAAGTGTTCGAGCGGCGTTATATGCCTTCTGCTGGTATCTCCAGTATGTACCAGGAGTTCACTAATTTGATGCAAGGAAGTCTGTCTTTCAAAGAATACTCAAATAAGTTCAATGATTTACCTCGATTTGGTCCTGAATTGGTGAATACCCCTCTGAAGAAGAATGAAAGATTTATTAGAGGGATGAACAAAAAGTTCCATGAAAGGATGGCAGATCATGTGAAGGAATCTTTTGTTGATTTGATAGATATAGGATATAGATACACTACCTTAGATAAACAGGAGATTCCGGAGGAGAAAGGAAGTGGAAGCAATCCAAATTGGAAGAAAAGGAAGTTTGGAGGAAAGAAACCGTGGCAAGGCAAAGAAAAGAAGAATAATCAAGAGAACAAGGCAAAGAACGTTACATGTTTCAACCGTTTGGGGAAAGGACACTACTCAAATGATTGCAAGAAGCCTAAGAAGCAAGGAAAGAAGGATCAACCAAAGAAACCGGGAAAAGGAGCTAGGGAATGCTATTGTTGCCAAAAGCCGGGACACGTAGTTAAAGAATTCCTGGCAATGAAGCAAGCCCAAGTAGCGAAGGTGTATGCAATCAAGGATAAACCTTCAACCTCTGGAGCCGATAAAGGGAAAGGAGTTTTGGAAGGTAATCTTCGTATTAACGATAAAATTGTTAGCGTTCTGCTCGACACCAGAGCCACACATAGTTTTATTTCTCAACAAACCGTAAACAAGTTAATTCCTAAACCCGAATTCATAGACGAACCTTATTTGTGTGAAGAACCCGGTTGGAGGCCCTGCAAATCTTTGTCTACGTTGTAGAAAAGTTTCTATCTCGTATTCTCTTCTTCAGTTTCCTATCGTTCTTGACTTTAATGAATTTGAAATATTACTTGGAATGAATTGGTTAATAAAATATGAAGCTAAATTAGATTGTACCAATCGAGCAATTTTGGTCAAAACCAAATTTGGGAATTTCATTGTGATTTCTTGTGAGGACCCAAGTCCGAAGAGGATAAGCTAATGTATACTTTAGGGTATCCCGACCCTAGTTTGGAATCCATACCTATTATTTGGGAATTTCCGAATGTATTCAAAGAAGTCAAGTCTTTACCTCCGCACAGGGAAATTGAATTTAGAATCGACTTGGTTCCCAATGCTCTTCCTGTTATGCGTGCAAGTCGCAGGATGGCACCAAGGGAAAGATAGAGCTAGTCAAGAAAACCTAAGATTTACTGGAGAAAGGATTTATATGGCCCAATCGTTCTAGTTGGGGTTCGACTGTGGTATTTGTAGCCAAGTCCGATGGATCCTTGAGATTGTGCATAGATTACCGTGATCTTAATAAATTAACTCTTAAAAATAAATTTCCTTTGCCCCAAATCGACGACCTGTTCGATCAAATGCATGGTGCTCGATTCTTTTCCAAGATGGATCTAGCCAAAGGATTCCATCAGCTGAGGATTGCTGAAGATTGTATTCATTTGACTACTTTTAGGGGTCCCGACACATTCTATGAATGGTTTGTCATGCACTTCGGACCAACCAATGCCCCTACATATTTCGTAGACTTGATGACCCGTTATTTCGAGAAGTGTTGAATAAATTCGTTCTCGTATTTATCTATGATATTTTGATCTATTCCAAAACTGAAGAAGAGCGTGTCGAACTCTTAAGAATTTTTTGGAAATATTGAGGAGGAATATTCTTTTCACCAAGTTTTCTAAATGTCATTTTTGGGTTAAAGAAGTTAAATTTCCAGGACATACTATTACTGAAGAAGGAATTTCTGTAGACCCTGGTAAAATTTCCGCTATCCTAGATTGGAAGCAACCCACAACTCCAAAAGAAGTCAAAAGTTTTTTAGGATTAGCTAGATATTACCAAAAAATTTCCAGGATTTCTCTAAGTTAGCCAGCCCATTAACTATGCTAACTATGAAGAATGCCAAATTTGTTTGGACTCCGAGGTGCGAGGAAGCATTCTAGGAATTGAAGAAAAGGTTGACTACTGCTCCTGTTCTTGCTATTATTAATAAGAATAAAGATTTATCTGTTTACACAAATGCCTGTGGTGAAGGTGTGGGTGCTGTTCTAATGCAAGAGGGTAGAGTGATTGCCTACGCGAGTAGACAATTGCGACCACATGAGAAGAACTACCCGGCCCATGATCTTGAGCTTTTGGCAGTTATCTTTGCTTTAATAATCTGGCGTCATTATCTTCTGGGTGAAAAATTTGAATTGTTCGCCGACCATAAATTTTTGAAATACCTCTTTACCCAAAAGGATTTGAATCAAAGGCAGCAACGTTGGTTGGAATTCCTAGCGTCATACGACCTGGATATTCAGTATACACCTGGTAAGGCCAACGTGGTAGCTGATGCTTTAAGTAGAAGACATGCTGTTCTTGCTTATCTTGTTGTCACTCCTACTCTTCTTAAGAAGATTGCTAGTAAACAGAAAAAAAAAGTTTCTTCAAGAAATTTATGGGAGAATACTTTGAGGCGAAGATTCCAGCTTTGAAACCGATAATAGTGGAAAAATAAGGTTGAAAGGGAGAATTTTGTTCAGACATCCTAGATCTGAAACGAGATGTATTGGACAAATGCCACAAGTCCAAGCTCAGTATCCATCCAGGGGTTAACAAAATGTATCGAGATATTAAGAGGACTTTCTAGTGGAAAACGATGAAGAGGAATATATCCATTTATGTTAGTCGATGCGCAATTTGTCAACAAATAAAGAGTGATCAAATGAAGATGGTGGGTTTACTTCAACCACTGGAGGTGCCTAAATGGAAATGGGACCAAGTGTCTATGGATTTCATAGATGGTTTGCCACGAACTCGGAAGGGTAATGAGGCGATTTGGGTTACTGTGGATCGTCTGACCAAGACTGCCCACTTTATCCTAGTGAAATCCACCCGAACGGCAGCAAGTTTGGCATAACTATGTGTGAAAGAGATTGTTCGACTCCATGGAATACCCAGTAGTATACTGAGTGATAGTGACCCGATCTTCACTAGCAGATTTTGGGAGGCATTTCAAGCCGCACTATGAACCAAGTTGAACTTTAGTATTTCTTACCACCCGTAGTTTGATGGGCAAACTGAAAGAATGAATCGGATCTTGGAAGATCTTTTGCATGCTTGTATTCTTGATTTTGGAGGTTCATGGGAGGACCATTTGCATTTGATCGAGTTTTCATATAACAATAGTTATCAGGCCAGTATCGAAATTGCTCCTTTTGAAGCATTGTATGGCCGTCTTTGTAGATCACCTGCATGTTGGATTGAGTTAGGTGATAGGCTTGTTTTTGATCCGGACATGATAAGGGAAGCTACTGAGAAGGTTGATTTCATCCGGAAGAAGTTAAAAACTACCCAGAGTCGACATAAAAGTTATGCTGATCTCAAGAGAAGAAATTTAGAATTCCAGGTTGGAGATTCAGTTTTCTTAAAGGTTTCTCCAATGCATGGAATTTTGAGATTTGGAATGATTGGTAAGCTGGAACCACGATATATAGGTCCTTTTCCTATACTTGAGAGGATTGGTCCTTTGGCTTATCGAGTGCAGTTACCTAATTGGTTAGCTGGCGTACATGATGTGTTCCATGTTTCACACCTTTGGAAATATCTTCATGACCCAGATCATATCATTGAGGAAGTCTCTTAACAGGATTTGGAAATCACACCTAACATGGAAGTGAAGAGAGAACCATTGAAGATTATTGATGGAGATGAAAAACAGTTGAGGAATAAAGTGGCGAAATTAATGGAAGTGCAATGGAGTGGAGATCTGAATGATTGTATTTGGGAAATAGAGGAAAGAATGCAGAAGTTCCATCCCAAGTGTAGAGTGGATATTTCGGCTTGATTTGGTAAGCCATTTCTCTATCTTTTTATGTGTTCATATGTTCTTTGTTTGTCTCCCAGTCTTTAAAATTTCGAAGACGAAATTTTCTTAAGAGGGGAATCAGTAACGATCCCGTTTCTAAACCAAATTTAAATTTAACAATTAATATAAATTTTGGAATTTAATTGTGAGTTAATTTGAATTTTTCAAAACAAATAAGATATGTGTTGAATATATATATATATTGTGAACAGAATTTTGAATTTGAAATTCAAATATGAAAATATTAAAAATATTTGAATTTAAAAATAATATATATATGTGATTTTTATTATTGTATAATTTAGTTTTAAATCATTTTCTTTTATGATTATATAAATATTAAATAAGGAAATGTATTAAAAACATATATATGTAAACTAAATATGATATAATATAAATTTTTATAAATACAATATTAACATGAAAATTACAAGTGTTAAAAGTATAACATGAAAAAAATACAAATGTTAAAAATTAAATAAAAAAGATAACAAGTGTAACTCAATTTGATCATGCATATTAAAAAGTGTCACTTTTAATTCATTTTATTTAAAATAATAAATGAAGAAAATATGGCTATATATACATCTATTCTCCTACTTTCCCATCTTTTCCTTTATTCAAAACAAAACCTGGAAATCAAAGAAAAAAATCGAACATGTACAAAACTAGAAAATAAGAAGAAAAAAATCAAAAACAAACCTAAAGCTATAATGCATCTCAAACCAGTATTAAAGCAAGTAGATATCATCTCAAGCAAAGAATCAAAGTTCAATTCAATAATCAAAACAACAAGCAATTCAACTCAAACAAGATTTCATAACAAAGCAAGTTGAAGATCATAACCAAAGTACTTCCAGATTTTAAAACTCAAAACAAATATACAAGCTCTCTATTTTCTTCAATCAGGTGAGTAAACTTCTTTGATCTGATCTATAAAATGGATGTGGTGATTAATGTTGAATTAAAGCTATGAAAAATGTTTGCCTGAATGAAAATATGTTTGTATATATATAAAAATTTGTATATATATGTCTATGCATGTCTGAGAAGCAGGAAAATATGCCTCTGTTTTGTTTACAGGTTTCAAAACCTTTTAAGAATCTAAAACCCCTTCCTCAAATCTCTTTTAGCTTATGATGTTTAAATAAATGGTGTTTAACATTACTAGATCTTAATTAAAAAATACTTTAAAGTATAAATAATAAGTATATTTACTGGAAAGATGAAAACGAACTTAAAAATACATCAAAAATTCGACTAGCATGTTTACTTGACGCACTTGCATGACCTAATTCGTATTTGAAAATCATGAATTCTAAAATTGAAATCAAGAATTTTAGTTTGGTAAATCATGAGAATTTGTGAGTTGAACGTAAAAAGGGTTTTGGGCATTTTCTGGTGATCGACGAAGAGATAGGTCTTGTGATCATGGCCAGAGGTAGTTTGTGCGTTGGCGAACTTGGGAAAAACGATCAAGGAAATTCCTGATCATCGTGGAGGACGAACATGGTCGATCTAGGGTTTAAACCTATAGTTGAGGTCAGAATTCGAACTACTATGGCGACATCAATGCACCAGAGTTGATCGGTGCAAGGAGAAACCAAGCGTGGGTTGTAAACGAAGCTCTGGACGCGATTGCATGATTTTTGATGGCCGGAGGTGGCAGTTCGAGGTGATCTTGGGTGATCCAGTTTTGTTTCAGTGATACCATGGTTGCTCGATTTCGATTTCCAGCTTGTTTAGACATTCTGGGTGGTTGTGATGCTCGAATAGGTCAACGATGATCTATGGGTGGCAGAGGCGATGGTCGGAGATGCTTCGACCATGTGTGCACGTGCACAAGCTAGTTTGATATCTGGGTTTGATTTGTATCGGATGGTTTTGGAAAGAAAGGATGCACTCGAAGTTGACCTCGGGAAATTGTGTTCCTGGCTCGAGTAAGTGTTCGGATGTGTTCGAGTGAGTTTAGCAAGTTAACAGGTTTTAAAAAGTTACAGTTTTAAACTTTAAACAAATTTAAATTAATTTCTGAATTTATTCTTTTAAAAATAATAATTTTTTATCAAGTATGGGATTAATTTGAGATTTGAAAGTAAATTATTTTAAGTAATTAAGTTTAATTTAATTAAAGGGGATTTGCACTTCAAGGGCTTATTTGTGCAGGGTAATAAGTTTTAAGGACACTACTTCTGAAAAATTAGTTTTAAGGACATTTTACATGAAAAAAATAAACGAATTTATCATTTTCAGTTATATAGAAATAATGATAAAAGGATTTATCATTTTTCTATATAACTTAAAACGATAAATGAATTTATCATTATGCTGTAAAATGTCCTTAAAACTAATTATTCAAAAGTGTTGTCCTTAAAACTTATTACCCTGTAAGTAGAAGCCCTTTAACCTAATTTCCACTTAATTAAATATGTAACCATTACTTACAATTAATTTTTAATTTATTTTAAATAAACTTAATAATGTAATTAAGAAGTTAATTAAGAAGAGATGTTTTAATTGTTAATTAACTTAAAAGTTTAAGTTAATTTATTTGTTATTGATAATTAATTCCAAGGTTTATTAAATATAGACTTTTTTTAATAATAATTAAGTATTTAGTTAAGATAAATGATTTATCTTGTAATTAATTAAACTTTAAGTAATTAAAGATTAATTAATTGATGAAAGTAACTAAAAGATAATTACTTAAAGGATAATTTCTTAAGGTCTTTAATTAAAGAATAATTAATTAATTTATTAATTGATGATTAAAGGTTAATTAAATAATGATTAAAGGTTAATTAATTAATAATTAAAGTGTAATTAGTTAATAATTAAGGATTAATTAATTAATAATTAAGGGTAATTAATCATTAATTAAGGATAATTAATGAAAGTAATTATATGATTAATTAATTATAATTAATAAAAATGATTGTAATTACTTAATAATAATTAAGAAGGACTTAATAGGAATTAAAGTAATTAATTTAATTTATTTGGAAATTAAATTGAATTAATTGGGAATTGAACAACTAATTCATCTTGCTTATAGATGATTGGATTATTATTGAATGCCTTGGATTGGTTGAAATCTTTGATATTTGTATTTGTGATACTCTGTGATATAAATTGCTTTGGATTGAGCTGTAATATCTGTGACATATTTCTGTGTGAATGTGAACTTTTACTTTGAAGTAAAATTGTTTTCTTAAACAGCTTGGCCTGTAAAATGGCCTTTGAATTTCGATGCGACCGGGGGTCGGATTCCAGATGGTTATCCGAAACCCACATCGAATCTTAAATGTGAATCTTGTGAATCTTGATTATAAATGGGACTTATGTATCCACATGTTTTTAAATAAGCGCTCATTATTCGGTTAAGCCGGGAGAGGACATTGAATCATAAAACCCATTTCGAATAATGATATGACCAAATGGGAGTGCATTTGAAGATGGTGGTGGAGACTTGGTATTTTCAAGAACGAAAGGAGTACCTATCGATTGTCTCTGCACTGAGTTGCTCCGGTATAGAGATCTCCATACGTGATGGAGAGTCTGGTCGGGATTATGGATATCCGGATTTGCAAGGGCTTCTTCCTTAATTGGACGAAGTGCCTTCGGTTCCATTCAGACCCAGGATGGACTTGTATGGATGTTTGTCTGACATTACACTTTGAGCTGTAAAACTGATCTCTATCAAATACATTTCTGTTTGGTGGCAGAGAATTTATTCTCTTAGCTTAGCACCCTTCTCTGAGACGTACGAGCTCAGAGCTTATGTAGTTGATGGTTATTAGTGATATGCTTCCAATTTGGTAATGTGGCATGCTAAGTGCAGATCATTGGTTGATCGAAGCATGGCTTTTGTGAAAAGCGTAGTTTTGTGGAACGAGACTTCACCGAACCTCACACCCCGAAATGATCGAAACAGGAAAGATGCGGCAAGGTCATGGGGGTGGCGCCCCTCTGGGTATGTGCATTTCCTTCTGGATAAAAAGTGGTATTCTGGTATGAAGCCCAGATAATTTGCTTATGTGGTTGTTGGTGTTGTGGGCCGATAAAGGTCGGTTACGACCAGGGGATGGCATACTCGTGACAGTTAGTTACCTAGTTACAGAGGTAACCCAACCTTGTGTTGGTAGAGATCCGATTAGGTTCTCGAGGCATCCCTCCAGAGGCGTATCCATTCGAAAAGGAAGTTCCTTTGCCTTGGCCATTTTTTGGAAATCCAATCACTCGATACGAGCCCTGTACGGTTTTAGTTGTAAAACTTGCCACCTAACATGGTAGCTGTAGTAGGCATAATATAATGGTACGTATGCTGGCTAAAATTTAAATTATACCTTCGAAATGTTTTCCACACTATGCACTAATAATAATATCAAAAGGATTTTCACGTATCAAGCATGTTTGACTATCATAAGGAGAAATCTCCCCCAAATGTGCGATTGCATTGTGTGTGTGCCGGGAGGCCTTATGGTAGTTTCTTTTTCAAAAAGCATAAACGGAATTCTTTTTACTTCTTTTGTACAAATAGCTGTTTTATGTTTACTCATACCAGTCCCATGACTCGCCTGGAGTTTATTGCTCCCTTTCCTAAACTCTGCGTATCCATAATTTTCCACACGGACAGCCTAGAATTAGGTTATTCGTGTTCTGGTGCTAGCTTGGATAGTTGATTCGGATCTGGATGTTTTTGGTTTGGAAGTCTTCTGAGCTTTGGAGCTTTTGGATTGGATTATCGCTCTCTCATTTGGAAGCTCTGTTGGTGTTATTCAGTGTCATGTTATCTTTTCCGTTGTGGTGCTGTATTCTGTTGTTGTATCATATATATAATACTCTGATGTTGTTCAGTTATTGTAAAATTTTGTATCCATGTTGTGTATCAATGAAAATTATCATTTTGTTACCGTTGTGTTGTTATCATCTAATGTTGTTATAAGCTCCAGCAAACCGAACTCAACATTTGAATCTCCGACATTCGAATACGGGTGATGTATTGGATGACGATTTTCGAGCACTGGATCCGGGCCGTCACAGAAATTCCACCACTGAGTTAGAGAACGTTTCTATCAAAGGCGAAGCTGACAGTTAAGGTGTGTTTGACCGAAAATATCTTCAGGAAATTTTTTTAGATTACTTACAGCAAAATCCATAATAAATATATTTTTAAATTAATTATTTTAATTTTTGTTTTAAAAAAATATTTTTCCTGTAATGATCTGCCTTTCTTATCCTAAAGACGACACTTAATTCTTCCACAATATTCGTGTGCCGTTCATCTAGGAGTTCTAAAGACAAGTCGTTGGGTAGAAAGAAAAGAAAAGACAAGAAGAAGAAACACAAAATCTCACAACGTAAGGAAATCATATATATAATAGAACTTAAGATAATACATATAGCCACTTCCAAAATGAAACATCAGAGTTACAACGAAACTAACTTCATTCAAGGGAAGTTATAACTGCCTACCACCAAAATGCTGATACATAACATATACACACAACAGAAATAAAATAGATAACAATATAACATTGAAACCTCCTGCTCCATGCACCTCCAAAATGCATCCGTAAGAACTTGGACTACTTGGCTACTCATACAAATTTGAGCACCCAAGAATTTTAAGGTAAAGAAAGAAAAACTCCATATCAAACATGGGTCTGGTGGAAATAAACTCAAAAAAACTGAATTGTTATATTTGTAAAACCCTTCAAAAATAAAGGTATCTCGTAAGACAACGCTGCACATAACCATTGACGGATTTTTACCTTACGATAACCAAAAATTTTCTATAAGAAATTTTATGATATTATAATAAAGTTTAGGGTTTCAAATAAATATTTAACATAGTTAAAATATTTGCATCTCATGTTCCAACATATTTCGACAGTACTAAGTATGTAAGGCACTTATTCGAAAATTGATTCCATCAATGATAAGGCTACTGAGGTATCACCCATCATAGTACACCTTTAGGAAAATGTATCGAGGTCAAAAACATTTTAACCCTACGAGTCAAGTCCGGCCTACCCCTGCCTGGATAGTACCAAATATTATCGTCACTCGGTTGCGATCAACAACTGTACTAAGCCTGAAGCGTATATCAAAAGGAATAATATTGATCGAGATCAGGGATGTTCATACCCTAATGGTAGCGAACCACATAGCCTTGAAGCATATCCCATGTTTTAACCATTACCGGGTATGATGCTCGAGGCAGCAATTTCCTTTTTCTAGCAATCCCACTTGGAATGCTAACACTATCCTCCAGGCAACAATGAATTGCAAACATTCATCCATAGAAGTTGTTCAGGATATGAACAAACCGAAGGCACTACTTTTACTACATCCTTTTTGGAATCACCCTCAAGATTAGTAGCAAGAAGCCTTTGCACTTCAAAGATCTTCTTCTTCGATTCCATCGCCTTCAGGATGTTTCTAACTTGAATGCTTACGTTGGCTAGAAGTGGTTTCCGAATAACTCATGCTTATCTGATCCTGGTCTCTTTGAACCAACAGTCGATAATTTTAAAACTGGTCAAGAATTGATGGTGGACAAATCCACTATCTGGGTTAAGTACAAATTTGTATATGAAAAATAAGACATCCTATACTTACCACCACTTTCCAATTTCAAACAATATTACCCCTTCATTAATAATAAAGTTGAAAAGTTATAGGAAAACTATCCTTGCCTCGACGTACATTCTTACTTTTCGAGACAAAGTTGAGTTTCCATACCTCAGTATTTAATGTTAAGTTTACAATGAAGAATCTTCCGTATAGTTAATTAATCATGACCCATTTATTGAAATTAACTCTCTTATACTTATCACATTTCCGACATTTTGATTTCTCCATCCCTCGCCTAAAATTTGATTCTAGATTTCATAGATAAAGGAAAATCTACTCATCGGCAAAAATCCCTTGTATTTAAAACATCCTTTAAAAAAGATTGCTTTTAAACAAAACCAACCTTTAGACATAAGGAAATTTAAAAATTAAAATTATTATTTAAATAATTAAATAATCTTTTAAATATATTTTTAATAATTAAAATTTCCTTTTTAATACCTATAATATATTTCAAAAGACTTTTCAAAAATATTTAAAATAGAAACTCTTTTTAGTTTATACAAAAATTGTCAATTTACAAACTGCGTCTATAGCGACTATCGCTATATAGACCATAACATTTAACCCATTTTTTAAATCAAAACAATTTTTAAATTCTTTCCTTCTATATTTAAATTACTCAAATAACATTATAAAAGGGTTTGAAAACAAAAGGTAAAGTTTGGAAAAACTTTTAAAAACATTTATAGAAAACAAGATAGTAGACAAATATTAAAAGAACATGGGATCTCGATGGCGAAACATAAACCAATTCAAGTGTGTTAACTTTCCATTCGACATACAATCCTCTATGTATATAAGCATGTACATATATATACAAATGTAAATGATATACATGAAACAAGAAAAGATTATAACTTGTAAAAAATTACCTAAGCACTTTGACTACATTTCAAGTCATCAACAAATTATCACGTATGTCATCCATTTCAAGCGGGAACCAAACCAAAAAACATTACTTTCAAACACCTATAAACACAAAAAATTAACTAATATCATCATGAATAATAAACATTAAATTTTGGTTTTTAAACGAGCTCTACTCACCTAAATCAACACGAATTCAAACCAAAGTACTACAACATTTACACCGATGCACAGACTTAGCTTTTATTTTTTAAAATTTGACTTTTATAACCTTGGGAAGTTGAGATGGGCTCGGCCTAGGTGGTGGAGGGGTTGACAGTAACAACCTGGGATTTTGGTCATTTAATTTTGAATATTTAATTAATTCTAGTTATAAAAATATTGATTTAAAAAGGTTTAAAACTTAAGTTTAAATATAGGATTATTTTAAAAGTTAATATCTAGAATTCAAATATAAGGATTGTTTAAAATATTGAATTGAGAATTAATATTTGAATATTGTTTAGATCAATGGGATTTACAATTGAATGTTAATTTTAATTAGTTAAATGGAGTTATTTAACCCTTTTCAAATATAAATAATAACAGTGAATTCTATTTGTAAGTTTATTTACAATAATAAATGGTTTGAATTAATAAGAAGGAAATTTATTTTTATTTTTACGACTCGATTTTGTTGATGTATTTTTAATTTATTTTATTTGATTTTTCCATGATTTTTAATTTGGAAAATATTTAAGTTGTCGTTTAACAATTTTTTGACAAATGGCGGTTATTTTATGATTTCACGGAATTCAATAACCAGTGTATATTATTATTGTTTTGGGGTCGCGTCGCTGTTCTTAGGGCGACCATATTTTTTGTTTTGTCATTTGGGGTTCATAAGCGAATAGATATCTGTACGATGAGATACCCAAAAATTATATAAAGGTATATATAATAGCTCAACACAATTTGGTACAAAGCATCACACATTTTGTCTCCCTACGTACCCTTCCTTTTCATTAAAAGAAGAAAAGAAAGATGGTAGTACATTTCAAAATCATAAATTGAATTGTATACTCCACTTAAATTCATGACATAAATTATATTGTAATCCTCATAACATGATCTTCAATAGGCATGGGTTTTAAAGGGGTTGCGATCATCGTTTAAAGGGTGCGGTGGCATTTTCCATGGTCGATAGTTCTAGGGTTTGGGTATTTTTCAAATATAGGGGTTGTGAGGCCAAATGGAGTATGTAAACGAGGTCGTGACGATAAGAGGATTCGACGGCTAGAAGATGGTGATGCTCGATGATGATTGGGGAGGCATGACCTATTGTGGACAAAGCAGATTGGCAACATGTCGCACTTTGAAGGGTAGAGCCGAGCTTCTTGTCATGGTGTGTGTTGGGTGGAGATCGAAGTGAGAGGTTCATCAGAGCTTGTTTGAGGTGTTTTCATTGAGGAATGAACTTGGAAGGGATGATGAAATAATCGACTATAGTGGATAGAAGAACTGGAATGGCGGGATTTAAATTGGAGAAGAAGGTTTAAATCTAGCTAAGGGTAATTAACAAAATAAGATGGTAATTAGTGTATTAAACTATTATTTGAAATTGAAATCTTATAAATGGTATAACTCTCTCATACGAGGTCCAATCGGGACGTGGATTTTTGCGTTGCACTCGTAATGACAGCAACTTCATAATGGAACTAATTTGGGTAAATTTGGAGCTTGTAGAAATTTCTGCTAAATTTGAAAACCGTTCGATTTTAGTAGAAACTGAAACGCTTTGGCGATATATGGAATTTTTGCGAGTTTAACTCACCTTTTTGGTTAAACAATAACGTTTTATAGTAGATAAAAATTGTTGATTGTTTGCTTAGATGCTTTGTTTGGTTGATTATTTGGTTTTTCTAAATTTTCGTTTTCAAAGCGGTCAATATATGAAATTAATTGTAGGGACTTAACTGATGTATAGAAAATCTGTAAAGGGATCTAGTAGGATTCCTCGTCCTTGTTGATTTATATTCAATAACATTCTTATTATATGAATTATGAAATATCAAACCTAATTGTTTCACTTTATGAGATGTGATATTGTTATATGTTGAAAACTTAATCTCTGTAGTGATAAAAGTTCAATATCAACATTTGTTAAGCGATGTGGTGGCTATTGGCTTTAATTGAGTATTTTGAAATGCTGTTAATTTCCAGTTTGGTTTAAAAAGAATTTTTTATTCAGAGAATGATTTTAAATCTAACCGTTGGGTTTTCTAAAATATTTTTATTTAAGACAAAATTTGAATGTCTCTGTTTTACCCTAACTCTTTTTATTTGTCATTTTCTAAATAATCTAGAAATGTTTTACATTTGTTTAACTATTATTTAATAATGATATTAATTGGTTTAACTATTGTTTAATGGTTGTTTATTTACACTTAATATTGTTTTAAAGTTATTGAACAATATTTTATATTGTGAAAAATTATTCATTAAATAATTAATATTGTTTGAAGTTAATAATTAATTATCAACAATATTTTGGAATTTATAATAGTTATTTATTAATAATGTTTAGGGATTGATAATTATTATTTATAATAATGTTTTGGAAGTCAATTATTATTTATATAATAATGTTTGAAGATTAATTATTATTGTTTCATTATTAAAGTTAGATATTACTAACTATTATATTTATAAAGTTTGGAAGTTAACAATTATTGTTTATTAGTATTGTTTTGCTGTTAATAGTTATTATTATATAATGATGTTTTAAATAAATAATAATTATTTATTTATACTTTTTGAAGTAAACAATTATTATATTAATATTATTTTAGGGTTAATGAATTGTTTTATAAATGTTATGTTCGAAAGTTAATTTATTATTTGTTAAGGATGATTAAAGTAAATTAATTTATTTGATTAATCGTATTTATAAATAATAAATTAATTTATAAAAAGGAATCTCATTTATAAAAGAGATCTACTAAAGGCTTTATAAATAAGAATGGGGTTTGAGTTTATAAGAATTTAAAAAAGGCTTTATATGGATTTTAGTAGTGGATTTTCATAAAGGGGTTTTAGTACGAATTTTTATAAAGAATCTTTATAAAAGAATAAAGTTTTATAAATGGGTTTATAGATTTATAAAAGAAGTCTTATAAATAGTTTTATGGATTTATAAAAGAACTTTATAAACGGTTTTAAAAATTTATAAAAAGAATTTTATCAATAGTTTTAGAAGTTAATAGAAAGATTTTTATAAATTGTTTTGGAGATTTGTAAAAGGAGTTCTATAAATGATTTTAGCGTTGTATGAATACATTTTCTATGTAATGAAAGTGTAGTGTTTTTATGAATATACATATATGTTAAGATAAGTATATGGATATTTATCTAAGTATTGAAAGGAGTTTGAAGGGTTTGTGAATATATCTTTGTAAAAGTATTTTTATAGAAGTATTCATAAAGCAATTTTAATTTATGAAAGGATTTATTAAAGAGGTTAGTGGCTGCTTGTATGCTTAACCAATGTTGGTTTTTCTATGGAAATAAATAGCCAATTTGATTGATGCTTGTTTGTTTATTCAATAGTTAAATAACAGACTATATAACTTGGCCAGTTTTGAATTATCATTGTCGGTTCGAAGAGACCGAGATCATACATATTATCTGAAAACAACTTCAAACTGGTATAAGTATTCGAATGGTAAACATGTTGAAGATGATCAAAGATGGAGTTCCTTGAAGTGCAAGGGCTACTTGCTACCAATCATGAAGGTGACTTCAAAATGGATGCAGTAGAAGTAGTGCCTTCGGTTTCATTCAGACCCAGAACGAACTTGTATGGATGAATGCTAGCTTTCTATGTTTCTCTTGGAGGGCAGTGTTAGCATTCCAAGCGGAATTGCTATATAAAAGGCAATCGTAGCCTCTAGCCTCACACCCTGAAAATGCCTAAAATAAAGAGATGCAGCAAGGCTATGTCGGTCGCCCCCGTTAGGGTGTGTCATCACCTTTCTAGATCATAATATTATGGATTTGGTTGTGCATGAGGGATCTTGATTAAGGTTGGAAAGCAATTGGGGTGATGACATATTCGGTACTATCCAAGTTCTGGGGTAGGTCGGTTCTGTGTTGGCAAGGGTGGATCGAGTTCAAGGTCTGACCCTAGGTACATTTTATCTAGAGGTGTACTGTATAGAAGGTAGTCCTATACCTTGCCATTGTTGGAATCCATTCTTCAATTAGCGCCGTGCAGACTTGATTGTAAACCTATTATGCTGGAACTTAATAATGTAATAATTTCGGCTATGATTAATATGTATTTGTGCCCTAGACATTATTATAATATCACTAGATTTTCTATAGAAAATGTTTTGGTTATTGTAAGGTAAAAACCCATCTATGTTTATGTGTGGCATGGCTTTACGAGATACATTTATTTTCAAAAGATTTTTATAACATTAAAATGTAATTGAGGTGTGTTTCTTATGCTGCTTTACTAGACTGATCCGGGTGTTATTTTATTACAATGCTCGGGTTAGACCGAGCATATTTACAAATTCATTTTGGATACTTGGAGCATCAAAAGACGAGTTGGATGCCTCTAAGTCGTATTCACATATATTTTATTTCCGCTGCATCAGTTGTTTATTTAACAGCATTTGTGTGGACAAGTCTTTATTACCGTCTAGGATTTTGATTGATTGGGTAATTTTGATTGATATATGTATAATAAAGTTCAAATTTTCTTTTGTAAAGATCAATTGTATATTATATACTACTCCCCATGATGTGAGATTCTGTTCTACCTCTTATATTTCCCTAGCAATTTGTCTTTTCAACACTTGGAATGAATGTGAACCATGGATGTATTAGTGTCGACCTTTAAGGGTGGAAAAGTTGGGTCATTACAACATAGTATCATAGCTTAGGTTTGAGCGAAAACCTAGACTTTGGTGGGGTTAGCTCATTTGAGATAGGGTAAGTGAGACCCTATGATGAGTTTGAGTGTATTATATTTAAGAGCATATTTGTTAATGAGATGAAAATGTTTTATATTTTGTTGATATATCGATTGAGTGGTTATGAATTCTGGTTGATACAGAAGGAACATCTGTATCGATAGGAGTTTCAAAATACTTGAACAAGGCAAAATGACATGGTGTTGTTTTGGAAAAATGGGTAAATGAAACTGTTTTACCTAAATTACATTTTATATATAAAATAATAATTTTAAGGAAATTAGTATAGTTATATATAGTGTGTTTTTTGTTAGAAAATGATAATATTTGATTATTATCGTTTATCATTGATTAGTTGTTCTCAGATAGTTTATAAGCCTTTATTGTTGGTTAAATTAAGTACGAACACTTTGTGAACTCAATTTCATAGTTTGACTATAAGGTGTTCGAGGATAACATTGAGTTGTATTTTAATTATAATAAATGTTATTATTATAATCTATACAAGGAGAAACAATTATGAAACGATCTTATATAAGAAGTGAAATTATGTAAGTAGGATTTATAAATATAGTTTATGAATAAAGATTTGAAACTGAGAATTTGAGTACATAAATCCTAGAGACTTGAAATATTTTTTCAAACGTTGTGACAAATAATAATAGTATTATTGGAGAGTGTGTTGGAATAGAAATTTTCTTAAATATGGTTTATAAATAAAAGTGACTTTAAACTGAGAAATCTAAAACTCAAAGCCCGGTGTTTGGAATTTTTTTTCAAATTCTTGGAAAAAGTAACAATGGTTTTATCTGGGAAATTTTGTTAATAAAATATTGGAAAAGGATTTGGAAGAGATAAAAAACACTAAACTCACTTCGAGTTTCTAAAAGTGAGGAATTGCAACCATGATAGAAGTTGGTTATTGAATTTTTTTGGTAAAACAATTTTTTTAAAATTTTCCAAAGAATGATTTGATATACAAAAGGAGTTATGTATATACTTATTTTTCAAATTGATTTAAAATAAATATTGGGGGTTAAATTATGAAGTTCTCAGTTAAGCCATGTAATGCTGCATGTACCATAAGTAGTTTGGCTTTGCATCTCATTTGATATGTTGTTTGATACATTTTCATTTATTAAAAATGAAATGGAATATCTGATGATTTGGAAAGTTGGAGC
Source organism: Allium cepa (assembly GCA_030765085.1). Classification (NCBI taxonomy): domain Eukaryota; kingdom Viridiplantae; phylum Streptophyta; class Magnoliopsida; order Asparagales; family Amaryllidaceae; genus Allium; species Allium cepa. The sequence goes on from CM060940.1 coordinate 329,438,607, forward strand.
TTCCAATTGATATAGAAATTTATGCCAAGTGTTGTGAGAAATTATAAGAAAAGTAAGTTTTTATAACTTATAAATTTGAAGAGATCGAAATTTAAAAACAAGATTTAAATATGTTGAAAATTCATGTTAGGTAAAACAAATATATTATTGTATATATACTCTTTGGGAATAGAAGGGTATTTTGCAAATATAAACTTGAGTTGTAGAATGTTAATAGAATTGAGTGATATTTCTAAAGTAAGATTTTTATTCTTTGGAAGTAATAAAAATATGGAGAAATGTTTTATTCATGAAGATAAGTCTTTACAAAGTGTTTGAAGGTTTTAAGTAATATATTATAAAATGTCTTAAAAAATGAATTCTAGCATTAATTGAGAATATGAACTTAAGTTAAAGTAGATAATAAACATAAGTATGCGTTATATAATGTTTATAATAAACTTATGTATGGATGAGCTTTAAGATGGAGTTGTGACTTTTGAAATGTGTATAAACTTGAGTTTTAAAGTGGTTGATTTACATAAGTGGTGTAATAAGACGGTCGTGAACTTAAGTAATGGTTTTATGAAATAGTTCATAAATAATTTTAGTATTAAAGGGAATATACTAAGAAATAATGAATGTGAACTAAAATAATTGGTATATTTAAAAAAAGTAAAATTGAAAATTGAGCTATGATGAAATTTAACTTAAGTAAAATTGAATAAAATGATTTATGATATGGTTTGTAAATAAATTTTAGTATTAAAGGAAATACTAATGGAAAATCAAGTGTGTTTTAAAATTGAATTTGAATAAAAATAAATTGGTGTAATTTAGGAACCGATGATATAAATACGTAAGTTGTACCTAGATCATATTATTTGCGTAATTGATTTGATCCAGATTCAAATATATGATTTCGATGTTATTTACGCCAATCCGAACATGGATTTATCACTCGATTCTCGAAGGAAAACACTTGACATAGATTTTTTATTTGAATGCAAAGTTTCTATTATAGTATATGGCTATGCAAGGAGAACGGCGGCGTTTAATCCAGAAATAGGATCAGAGCCCGCACTAGGGAAGTCTAGTGAGTGATACTAGTACGGAATTGGAATTGTATCATCGGGCGAGTGATAGAATTTGGTATTATGTATGGATGATATATTTACATTATACGAGCTTTAATAAATTATTATTTTATTATTGGAAATGCAAAATTATACGGCTATGAATCATATGTTTGGGTATTATGCGTATGTAATATGCAGGTTCGTGGAAGCAAAGGCTAGTTGATTCTTTTTGATTTCACGAGTTGAGTTTGTTTGCCTGACAAGTAGGTATGTGTTTATATTGTTGTTTGGGTTGATGATTTTATACCGCTGATATGGAAGGCCAGTTGGCTTTTATTTTCTTTTGTTGGATTGGACCCGTAGTGGCGACTTATAGTTTTTTCCGATCGAGCCACACAAATGTGACGCTGTCGAATTTTTTTGTGTAACGACCCGCCTTTTTGGACGGTTTAAATTAACAATAAACAACACATGTCAAGCTTAAACCATTCAATAAGAATACGGGGTAAGTAAGAATAAGAAGAGAAAAGAAATAAAACAAAACATTAAATCTCATAGCGGAATGAAAAAATACAATAATCAAATAAATAGTTCATGAAGCAGTTTACAAGTAATACTTGATTGTACCTTTACAATGCAGATCAGAGTTATATACAACAGAAATAAGTAAATAATGCAGCGGAACAACATGATGCAGTTTAATAAATAGAAAAATAATAATATTATACAATCTTCATCTTCATCCTCCAAAAATAAGGTCTTCAATACACCGAAAAGCTCAGACTGATCCGAGCGAATTGAAAAGGCAAAACATTCGAGTCAGAACTAAAAGATTTTATATAAGTTAAATCAACTCTAAGTAAATATGAGTGTAACGGTGTCAAAGATGTTTGCGGGGTTTGACATCTCCTATCCAGTATGAACATGAGTGCAATAACTTAAGAGATGTTTGGGATTTCCATCTCCTAATGATCCATTAAACTATCTACATACATAGTACAAAAAGCTATTATAATAGTGCTAGTAAAGTAAAGTATTAAAATAGTGTTAAGGCGTTACCCATATCCCCTTTAACACATTTTATATATTCCCATAGTCTATACAGTACCATACGCTCCTCCATAAACTGGAGGTTTACCCAAAGGGCACTCTATAGGTATGGTACAAAACAAACTCGTAGAAGGCACGATCGCATGTGAACACGACACTCGAGGCAATGCCATGGTAGGATTCTACCATTTGCGGATCCGGACTGGTGGTAATGCATAGCAGCTACTACCGCTTACCTTGGAACACACTCCTATAAACAAAATCAAGGGGTGGCCACCATATCATCAAAAAGTCATAATATGGTATCAAAGAAGCATGTCCGATCGGAGGAATGACCTTACTTGGAACGACGTGACTCCTATTTTAGTCACATCTAAGCTGGCTCACAGGAGTCAGGTCTATGTAAATACCTCATACAAAATTGTTCTCCAAACCATCCTACTTCATTCTTGAATCTCAACCACGTACACAGTTGTCAAAGTGGTCTTTCGAATTAGTAGAGAGTATGACAATATCCGATCCCGGTTTTTTTATAAACCAAACGCTTGTTTCACATTGGATGGTTCTTTTTGATTTCGAAAACTGAATCTTAATTTATATCAAAATATCATATTCTCAAAACCACTTTTGAATTCATATACACTTTCGAAAACATATTCACTTTCGAAAACATATTACATTTGAAATCATATTACTTTCGAAATCATATTTACTTTCAAAATCATATTTACAAAATAGGTTAAATCTCATTTCAAAATCATCATATTCAATCAAATATGTCATTTAAATTACAACTTATGTTATAACATCATTTAATCGTATTCTCCTTAAAAATCAAGGATTTAAGTATAAACTTCCACTTTACAAAACCTAAAATTTAGAAAATAGTTTAGATAGTTTAAAATAGATTAAAATAGTTTTTAATAGTTTATAAATAGATTGAAATAGTTTAGGTGGATTTAAGATAGTTTAAATTTAATTAAAATAGATTAAATAGATTTAAATTAGATAAAATGGATTTAAAATAGATTAAATAGTTTTAAAATTGGTTAAATAGATTTAAAGTAGATTAGATAGATTTAAAACAGTTTAAAATAGGTTAATTAAGTTAAAATATATTAAATTGTATTAAATAGATTAAAATAAATTAAATTGGTTTAGATTGAATAAAATAGTTCAAAATAGATTAAATTAGTTAATAGTTTGAAAATCTTAATAATTAGGATTTGAAAATAACATATTTTAAAACAGTTTATGTTAACTATAATAGAATTGAATTAATATCAGATTGGACTATTTCTTTCATTTCAACACATGTAGACCATTCCCAGCTTTTAAATCAGTGACTAACTTTATTTTTTAATTACATTTCTCATTTAAAATCATTTAATCAATACGAGTTTCAAACCCATGTTTGAATTATCAATTTAAACCACTTCAAATTAAATAGATTTCGATGTTATATTCAAACATTTCAATAATTCAATTTTGATAAAACTCATTTATATTTGACAATTCAACTTTGAAATTCCAATTTAAATCCTTTAAGTAATTTATTAAGACCAATTCCAATTTCAACAGTTAAAGCTTGGATTTTCAAAATTAGTTCAGTTTATATAAATCCAAATTATTTCGAAATATCGTTTACCTAAATTTGAATTTTAAGGATTTTAAAATCATTTAATTCAACCAATCCGATGTCCGTATAAAATTTTATATCCTATGGTCAAGTGATAAGGATATTTATCATTTCAATCTGCAATTCAAATATATACGGGTATGTATCATTTCAACGCGCAATCCCAAATTCAATTCAATGAAAATTGTTTGGGTTTATCATTTCAACCCATAACGATTTTCTCCTATTCTACAAGATCGTTCGAGTATGTATCATTTCAATCCATAGGGATTTTCTAACAATAACTAAGGGATCTTGCGGTGTTATAATAATATAAATATAAAATCAAATCATCCAACATCAACGATCAAACATTAATCACAATCATCGTTCACATCAACAATAAATAACAACAATTTACTTATTATCAATAACGGGTATTAAGTGGCGATTTAGAATTTAATATTAAAATAAATGATGATTAAATGCAATAAAAGTCACATTTAACTGGAATGACAATTTGAACATGCCAAATATCAACCAATCAATTTCTAATCATGTCATAAATTTAATTTAACTAACTACGATAATTTAGTAGTTGTGAGTGGGTCAAAACACTCACCTTTGATTTGTCGACGATTTTAAAATCCAAAAATAGCCCAAAATCTAATAGTCTCAGAATGTGACCAAACCAACTCCATAATATCCAGAATTTCAGTACGATCGCAATGGAGAAAACTACGCGTGAATCCAAAATCGTATGAAAAAGATATTAACGTTAGAACATTGATATTTTAAAATTTAATTAAAATATATAGAGCAACATAATACGCGTCGTCATCACGTTACCATTCTCATATATGAAACCCTATCATTGCTGCTACCTCGAACAACATCAGCCACCGTCACTTTATCAATTTATCGTGCCTCCATCGATCAACATCGACTAAATCAGAGAACGCCACCACCTTCCTCACATCAGGCCACACCTACGGCCAGAAAACGATCACCTCCGGTCATCCATACTTATGCCGCCGCCGATGATCTTCCAAGTCAATTTTAGGTGAACTTGACAAAAATATCGACACTTTAACTACATGGATGTATGCTTGTGACTCCCCACCTCTATACTCATGCTAGCCAAGGACACTACGAGGTAATGCCGTCAACTAGCACGAAGAATAAGGCTGTTGAGGAGCGACCGTCCGTGTAATTGCTTTGTGCGAGCACCGATATATCAGATAGTATAACATGCATTTCATTTCAAGAGGAAATCCGACATACCGATACAAACTCAAAGCTACTACACATTGGATATATAATCTTCGGAAACAAATATAGAAATAAGCATAACACAAATCAGTCACAGATATCCATATCACAAAGGTGGAAACAGATATCAATATAACACATAGAAGCGTACATCAGAGTAGTGGTCAAACAAGATCCACAATATCACAAAAGAATAGATACTAGTGCCAGACAAAAGAATATGTATACATCAAGGAGTCTCTATCTCATATGTATAACAACAAAAACTACTAAACTAGAGTAGTTAGTCAAAAGTCAGATAGTGCTCCCAGAAGATGAGTCAAGCAGAAGCACTTGTAACATCTCGGTCTGACCCAAGTATTTTTTAACAAGAAAATAATAAATGGATACGTCTAGCTATAAACATCAGATAAAATGAGATAGAAGAAGAGTTATGACAAAACTATGATAATTATAATGCCATAGTATGAGAAGTATATATTAGACAATACAAAAATCATACAATATCTCAAGAATCTCAAAGCGCTAAAAGAATGTCATATTCTTTATTTTATTCACCAAAACATAAATATTGGCAAATATATCAATGTCAATCACAAAATTGGTGAAACACAAATTCTAGAAATCATCAACTAAAAATCCAGAAATCACAAAGGGGGGAGGCCTATCACAAAATGGGAGCATGAAAACTCACCAACATGTGTATCACAAACGGGACGCTATCTAATGATCGCTAACCATAGAGCCGGTGCAACGACATAGTACAATATCGGTGCGCCCGAGGAACCTGAAACTCGAATAATTCGAAACAACGACGTAGTACAATGGTACGTTCGATGAATCTGATAAGCCGGACAACGACGTAGTACAATGGTACGTCCGATGAACCGAACTCCATAAAAGAGCATGGGTCGCTAGCCCACAAAAATGAGTCGAAACTCCCAAGAACCAATAGGTCGTTAGCCTATAAAAGAAATGAGACGAAACTCAATAAAATAAGGTATAATCTCCTACGTGGAAAAAGAGACATAGTATATCGCTAGTCTAAATCACAAAATGATCATCATTGAACAATAAAAAGTGTGAATTACACTAAGCTAGTAAATAGATGAGTTTAACTTCATGTCCCATAACCACTGGCTTAACTTAAATATTTACGAACAAATTATAGAACTCCACTCGGAAGTTTTCACAAGAGTTTCAATCGAACAATTCCAAAAATTAATTGACGAAGTAAACACAAGCGTTTCATACCACTAGTTTTACTAGTCCATTTAATTAGATTTCTCAAAAGAATAAGTAAAGGTTTGTGTATACTAATATATTGGAAAACGGTTTTATAAACAAACTTTGTATTAAAAATAGAGTTGAAACCATATTTGAGAAAGAGTTTGAATATTTACTATTAGTATAGAAACCTTTGTATTATAAAGTGACAAATCACAAAATTGATTGTTAGAACAATCAATCGCCAAAAATTCACATTCAAAGACGTGAATTAAAACCAAAGAAATCGATACCAAATCCATCAAAATGGATATTTCTCAAGAAATCCCGAAAAAGAAGTTATCAAAGTCAAAAAAGGTGATAATAATAAATTGGAGAAACAAGAATCGATTGAAAATTGGAAATTCAAACACAAAAGGCAAAATAGGCAGAGACAACAGATCCAGTCGACTGGACCAGGATGGTCAGTCGACTGACACAAATCCTGGAAACTTTCTATTTCCATGTTTGCCTAGAACTTTCAGTTTCCAGGCTTAGTTGACTGATCCAGAATGGTCAGTCGACTGATTCTGGCCCATGAATATTCCTGGAATCGGTTTAGTCGACTGACCTTCTAGTTCAGTCGACTGGATTGGGAATTCCAGTATTCTCAGCCTAGCCCCCAAGGGGCAAAATCCCAAACAATTTGCGATCGATCGAGCGATGGGCTATAGGGGTGTACGCCAATCGGCAACCCAGCCCTATAAGCTCTTTGATACGCCACCAAATGCATGATCAAACATCAAAGCTAAGATTATTAAATATTTAACTTCAAAACACCAAAAATTGGAAAACTCATGTAACTAATTCAATTCAAAGCAAATTGGACAAGGAATAGATGCTAGGAATCACTACCTAGCAACTATCAAAGACATAGATGTGAGTTCAAAAGCTCACCTTTTACACAAAAACAAGGAAGGAGAATCTTGAAAACAAAGGAGGATCAACCACTCTTCAATCTCAACTCTAAAAGCTCCAATCTAAGACCATAAACAATAATTTCCCAAATTAGGTTATAGTAAATGCTTGAAATTAGAGAGTGATTGAGATGGAGAAGAAGAAAGAGATTCTTACCTAAGTTTCTCTTTGATTTTGGAGCTAAAACTTGGATTTGCAAATGAAGCTAGGGCTTAGGAATTCCTAATCTCTTTTCTCCCCTCCATTTTTGCTTAAACTTGAAGTGTTAGGAAATGAAAATGAACGAAGAGGAGAGGGGATGGAGCTAGCGTCTTATATTAGGTTATTGGGCTGAAACCCAAAACCAAAGCCTTAAGTGGAAATGTCAAAATTCAAGCTAACTCCAAACATATCGACGTTTATACTCAGTAAGGCCGCAATGTCATTTTGAACTCAATGGCGTGGTCTCGAGTTCCAATTCGACTGTTTGCAAAAAGTAGCATTTCGGACCAAAATTCGACTAAAGATGCTATATTTAAATATACAACCGTAAAATATGCGGGTTGTTACAGACTCCCCTCCTTAAAGAAATTGCATCATCGCAATATTTAAGAAGAAAATAAAATAAAAAGTAACAACCATAAAAGCATATCAACACAAAAGAAACTTGAAATAAGAAGTTCACCTCAAAGAGCACGAGAGAGCAAGTCTATATGTGTTCGCTCGATGAATTCTCTAGATTCGCAAGAACAATCCTTAGGGTTTGAGGACCATTGAACTTTCTCAAGAGGGACATTTTTATTTTGAAGGTGTTTTACCTCCGAAGTAATAATACGAATAGGATGTTGCTTATATATCAAATTAGGCGAAACTTCAATTTCTTCCACAACACCGAGCTCAAGAGTAGAATCAGAATCTCGAAGGCATTTCCATAATTGAGCGTGAAACACGTCATGAATAGCAGAAAATTGAGCCGGTAATAAAAGGCGATAAGTCACTGAACCAATGAGTTCGGTGATGGGAAACGGACCAATATATCAGGGCGCTAATTTTCTTGATCGACCGAAATGCACAACACCTTTCATAGGTGACACACGAATAAACATAAAATCTCCAACAGAAAATTCTAGTTTCCTTCTTCGATTATCAGCATAGGATTTTTGCCTACTTTGAGATTCTTTCATCCTATGACGAATAAGATCAATCTTTTCTGTGGAATCACGAATAAAGTCTGGACCTAAAACTAGCTTCTCACCGGCCTCAAGCCAACAAGAAGGAGATCAACATGGCCTTCCATAGAGTGCCTCAAAAGGTGCCATACCAATACTAGATTGGAAGCTATTATTATAGGAAAACTCGACAAGAGAAATGTGATCTTCCCAACTTCCACCAAATTCAAGAACACACGCTCGAAGAAGATCTTCAAGAGTTTGATTCACATGCTTGGTTTGTCCATCAGACTGAGGATGATAAGCGGTGCTAAAATTAAGCTTCATTCCCAAAGCTTTTTGAAGACTCTTCCAAAATCCACTAGTAAACAATGGATCACGATCGCTAACAATATAAGTAGGGACTCCATGCAATCTAACAATTTCTTTAACAAAGAATTTGGCCAAAAGAGGTACGGTCCGATTGGACCGAACGAGTATAAAATGAGCGGACTTAGTAAGTCTATCAATTATCACCCATAGACTATCATGGCCCTAACGAGAACGGGGAAGACCGTCAATAAAATCCATGGAAATTTGGTCCCACTTCCAAATTGGAATGCCCAAAGGTTGCAATAACTCACCGGGCCTTTGATACTCGGCCTTAACAAGTTGGCAAGTTATGCAACGCTTAAAGAAGTTAGCAATATCAGATTTCATTCCATTCCAATAATAAAGTTGCTTCATACCCGCGTACATTTTACTACTATCGAGATGAATGGCAAATTTAGAATGATGAGAATCTTCTAAAATGTCTTGACGAAGATCACTAATATTTGGCACGATAAGTCTATCAAATTTTCGAATACCGCCACGAGCATCAATATCAAAGTCTTTCAAACCTTCAATATCAATTTTATCCCTACAACTTTGGCTATGAAGAGCCAATTTGGGATCTAGCTTTTGGGCTTCAAGAATATGGTCTAAAAGAGAAGGATGAGCCTCAAGGCTACATAAAATAAGAGATGAACATGAATCGGATTCACGATCTCGAATGTTATAAGTGGATGAAATCTCAAGATCATTCCATTTGGATACATCATGGAAACAACCGCTTTTTGCTTACGACTAAGGGCATCGGCAACACGATTTCCCTTTCCGAGAGTATAAAGAATATCAAGATCATAAGATGCAAGGAACTCGAGCCAACGATGTTGACGCAAATGAAGTTCCTTTTGAGAAAATAAATACTTTAAAGATTTATGATCGGTATAGAAAACAAATTTCTCTTCCAAAAGATAATGACGCCAAATTTTAAGGGCGAAAACAATACCCGCGAGCTCTAAATCATGAGTGGAATATCTAGTCTCGGCTGGCTTCAATTGCCTAGAAGCATAAGCAATAACACGTTCCCTTTGCTTAAGAACGACTCCTAAACCAACACGACCAGCATCGGTATAAATTATAACGTCTTGGTTCCCTTCGGGAATCACAAGAATAGGAGCACCGGAAAGGAGTTCTTTTAATTTCTAAAAAGAAGCTTCACATTTGTTCGACCAAATGTATTTAACTCCCTTCTTTGTAATAACCCACCAATCCGAGAAAACTACGGATTTCCGTCACACTTACCCGTCTCTTTCAATTTTGAATTGCTTCAATCTTTAAAGGATCTACAGAAATTCCGGATTCAGAAATAATACGATCGAGAAATTTCACACGGGATTGCCAAAAGTGGCACTTAGAAAATTTTGCTTTTAATTGGTTGCTCCTAAGAGTTTCCAACACAATCCGAAGATGCTTTTATGCTCTTCCTTGGTTTTAGAATAAACAAGAATAGCATCTATAAAGATAGGAACAAATCGATCGAGGAAGTCTTTGAAAACTCGATTCGTAAGGTCAATGAAATAAGCTGGAGCATTCGTTAAACCGAATGGCATAACAAGCTATTCATAAGATCCATAACGAGTACAGAACGACGTCAAAGGAATGCTATCCTCTGCAATACCAAGCTAATGAAAACCGGTTGCTTAGTCTAACTGTGAAAAGACTCTAGCACCGCAAAGTTGATCAAATAAATCATCAATCCGAGGTAAAGGATATTTATTCTTAGTGGTAAGATCATTAAGCTTGCGGTATTCAACACAAAGCCTAAGTGTACTATCAGATTTCTTCACAAAAATAGCTGAAGATCCCCAAGGGGAGGAACTAGAACAAATAAACTGCTTCGCTTCCAATTCGAATAATTGTTTATGCATCTCCTCATTTTCCTTATTAGACATACGATAAGGAGGACGAGTGATAGGTAGAGCTCCAGGGATTAGATTAATTCAGAATTCAGTTGCTCGCTTAGGTGGTAATTCTAAAACGGGCTCAAATATATCAAAAAATTCACGAACAACATGAATGAGAGAAATGACATCTTCCTCGTCATCATTATCATCATCATGAGGATTTAAAGAATACAAGGATGCTGCCAATTTAGAATCTGAATCTTTAAGAACAATAGAAATCTACTTAACAGATTGAGGATGTCGAAGATTAATAGCCCGCTCAGGATATTGGATATGGGCTTCATAACGGTTAAGCCAATCCATTCCCAAAATCATTCCAAAGCCTAAGTAACGCATGACATGCAAATTGGCTCGGAAAGAAAAATCACATAAAATAATCTCGACATCTTTACAAAGTAAACTGAGTGTTACAGATCCACCAACCGGATTCGCAATTCTCAAAGAAGTCATTAAAGCCATAACACTCAAAGAAAAAGTATAAACAAGTGCTTTTGATATAAAAGAAAGGGATGCACCCGTATTAAAAAGAACTCGAATAGGATGATCATGAAACATAATAATGCTGTAGCGACCCGACTTTCCACTCCCGGAAAATCGCATCACTAATTAAGAAAGAAAGGGATAGAAGAAGAAAAGAAAGAGAAGAAAAAGAAACAACACATCAGAATCTCACAGCGGAACGATTTAAATATAATATAGAACATATACATAGTATCATATACATTAGAGTACACAACTAAACATCTCAATTTAGACAGTTATAACACTTCTGTCTAATACAATACAAGACATCAACACAGAATAACACACAGCGGAAACTCTAACCATATATCTACACGCTGAAGCCTCCTGCTCCAAAGCTCCTCCAGATTTCGTCAAGAGATAACCTGAATCACTTGACTACTCATAAAGAATATGAGTACCCAAGTGTTTAATAAAACAGAAAATAAACACTAGGGTCAGACAGGGGTCTGGTGTGAGTAAACGGTTTAAGATTGCTTAACTTTAGAAAATCCTTTGGAAAGAAAGGTATCACGTAAGACTTCCCACACATAAACATGGAAAAGATTTTACCTTACGCTAACCAAAACATTTGATAGGAAATCCAGCGATATTATAATAGTGTCTAGGGTTTTCAAATAAATATGAAATAGCCGAAATTGTTACATTTATTAAATTCCAGCTACATAGGTAAACAAACAAAACCATAGGGTCTTGTAGGTAAAATGGGTTTCCAACAATGGCAGGGCTGCTGGGGTACCGCCCGTCACAGTACGTGGCCTAGATCACTGTACCTAGGAGTACTCCCACTCCCCTGCAACATAAGGCCGGGACCATTCCTTACTGAACAGTCCCGAACAAGACCACCCCGCAGTTGGCTGCATACCAACTGCCCACACAGCCGAAATATAAAGGGACTTCTAGACAGGGATGTATCTTGCTCTCCAGTGGGAGCGACCCACGAAGCCTTGCTGCACCTCCCCTGTTTTAGCCATTCCCGATTGATGAGGCTTGAGGCTACGATTACCTTTATAGGACCAATTATCTTAGAATGCTCATCGTCCGCCTGACGATGTGCTGAAAGCATTCAATCCATACAAGTTCGTTCCGGGCTCGAACGAAACCGAAGGCACTATCTCGTTGCACTCATTTTGGAATCACCCTCAGAGTCAACGACCATAGCCCTTGCACTCTGAATCACCATCTCGAATCTATAAGCACTATGCCATCAAACTCATTACGGAATCACCCACAGAGTTATACTGACATATAGCCCTTACACCTCGAGTCTTCACTTGCTCCACTTGGATTAACGACCTAACGTTTAAATGGAATCGATGTGGTTTTCGGATATCCAAATATGGAAACCTGATCCCGGTCTCATCGAAACCAAACGCCATTTTAATGTCCAAGTTGTACTTGAGGGATTCAAACAATAGATATTTAGAAATATAACTTAACATAAATGGATGTATTCACTACACAGATAGATAATCATCTATTATCACATGCATCCATACATATCACAAAGCAGCATATATATCACATTCAGATATAACATATTCACATCATCACATATCAATCAATGTCATCCAACAACAACCAATATCATTAACTCATCCAATGATATATATATCATCCAATCATTAATCATTCATAAACAAGTTTGATTCAAACTTAATTAATTTAATCAATCCTTAAATTAAATTAATCCTTAATTAATCACTTGGATTATCTTCAATTCAACTTCTTATTCATTAATTAATTACAAATTAATTAATTAACACCACTTAATTATTATTTTCAATTAATCTTCCCTGATTAATTATTACTTAATTACTTTAAGTCATTCTTACTTAATTACCATATTAATTAATCATCCTGATTAATTACTTCCAAATTATACTAAGTAATTACCTCTTAATTACCTTCTAAAATTAATCATACTTGATTAACTATTCTTTAATTACCCTGATAATTATTCCTTAATTACCTTAAATTAATTACACCTGATTAATCATTCTTAATTAACCACATTGATTAATTACTTTTAACTAAAACTACTTGATTAATCATATTTAATTAATTACTTTTAATTAATCACCTTTGATTAATTACTTTAATTACGTTTAGTAATTAAACTAAATTATAAATTAATTATTCTTAAATTATTAATTAATAATTAATTAATTATTTTCATTAATTAATGATTATTTCCATTAATTAAATTTCTTTCTTAATTAATTACTTTAACATGTAATTAATCACTTAATTAATTACTCTAAATTCTTTTATTCATTAATCATTAATCAAATAATTTAAACCTTTAACTAATTATTAATTAATTCTTTAATTAATAACTCAAATGATTAACTCTTAATCATAATACTTAATTACTTTTCATAAAGTAATTATCCTTTACTTAATTACCTCTAGTAATTAACCACTTAATTACTTTAATTACTTCCCAAATAATTATATAAGATTAACCCATAAGTGATTATCTAAATTAATTACTTAATTAATTATTTAACTTAATCATTTGAAATTAATTAAATGATTCTTAACTTACTATATTAAAAGATTCTTAATTAAGAAACCATTATCTTAATTAAATCATTTATCAACAAATAAAACTCGATAATTAAAAATAATTTAATTATCTCAATTATCTTCACAAATGTATTTATCTTTAATTAAATCAAATTCAAAATTACTAAGATAATCCTTATTTTTAATTGATCTCTAAATCTTAATTATTTAACTTAATTAAAATAAAATACTTTAGAAATCAATTTTAATTAAAACCATTGAAACATTCAAATTAAAATGTTTGGATTTTCCAAAGTGATTAAATAAAATAAAATACATATTATTTAAAATCCACTTATCTCATTTTTTTTTAAAACCTTTATGTTTTCAGAATATAAAAATTTATTAAAACTTAACTTTGAAACCAAATTAGTTTATAAGAGAAAGCTTGTTTATATTTTTATAAACTTTAATTAAATTTTAAAAAGAAAATTCCTCTTGCTTTCAAAATCATTAAACATTGCTTTATATTATAAAACTTTGCAGCAAACCAAAACTGCATTACAGACTCGAACTACACTCGGCAAACACAGCAACAACCCGAGTAACCCACACGAAAATATCGCGTCAACCCCGTGCTTCCTACCTTCCTTCTTGCTTCGAGTCCCATACAACAAAAACACGAGTTCATCTTCGAGTCTCCTTCCCTCCTCATCCCAGAACCCATACTTCCAGATACCCCTTGCACCGTGCAACGTGCACCGTCCACCTTTCCACCAGCGATCATCGTCACAACTCCGACAAGTCATCTTCGCCCCCAACGATACTTCGCATAACCCAGAAACCCAAAAACGCTTGAAAATCAAAATTTGCCCCTCCAGCCAAAACTGTTCCGAAACCCACATTCCAAATCTTGACCACCGCTAGCCATCCCCCTCACCGGAGTCCATGCCACCACCACCGTAGCTCCCCCACATCCCTCTGAACCTTCGGCAATGCTGGCGACAACCTCCGGTATCCCCACGACACCGTGAAACCACGATGGACACATCGGCCAAAAACAGGTAAATAAACCCTAACTCCTCGATTATCGGCCATCCCACTCAATTAAAAATTCATGAAGCATTTTTCGCATGAACACTGGAGCCCTCTCCACCTTCATGATCAACGGCAAGACTCAGTTCGCCGAGGGTTGCCGTGATTTGGCCTAAAACCCCAAATCAGTAAATCCCAAAATGCTCACTAATTCCCACATTAAAAATTGTGATTCAAGTACTAAAAATCATCATTTTCCATTTGCAATTCAATTATAAATCCAAAATTTAAAATTGAATTCATGAATTTCTGACCCAAATTTATATTTTACTGTAAATTCAAGTATTTAGAATCATTTATTCACTTTAAAAACTGATAATTGTTTCTAGATGATAGTTTTCTTAAATTCAAACAACTTCTATTTATAATCCAAGTTCGAATTCGAATTCAAGAACAATTTATTGAATTTTATTTATAAAATTTAAAACTTGTTCTTTTACAGACACTAGGCATCAGTATACAGCCGTTCAAAAATCATGAATCAAACATGCATCCAATACAATTTAAATTCTTTCAGATAACATTATATTATTCATTCATATAAACAAATTAATACCACTTTTAAATCTGTTTTTAAAAATCTGCATTTACTCGCCTGAAAATTTTCCAGAAAACAGAAGCTGTTCCAGGCTTTTGAATTCATCTGCATGTTTGAATTTTAATCTGCTGATGCTCCATATTTGCATGTTCTTGAATAAACTTGCATGTTGATGTTTCTTCTGAATTTCTTGTTTGATCTACTTCCGGTTCTTGAATTACTTGAATTGTTCTAGTTTGCATATTGATTTGAATATCCAGATTTATAGATTCCAGTATTTACTTTATTTGAACTTTGGTTTGAAGATAATGAAATTATTTTTTTCAGATTGTATTCATCTTTGAGAAATGAAGAGAAAGAATTTGCTGAAGGATAAAATCTTTTCTTTTGATTTTACAATAAAATTTTAATTTAAGTTTACAAAAGAAAGACATTTATCATTCCAAATTTTTAGCTAACTTACACATATACCTCTAAGTTTACAAATGTCCTTACATAAATCAAATGTTAACAAGTGTTTTATAAGTGTTATTATTGTTTTTATTAATGTTTCTTTTAAATGTTATTTTATCCTTAATAATTTATTTTAAGCTTATATAAATATTTATGAAATGTTTACATGATTATAAGATGTATTTATTTTATAAGAATAAGCTTTGGATTTCAATACATATATAAAAGTGAATTCATGTTAGCAATTATAACTTTATTTATGCATTTGAATTAAATTGTAATGGTATTATATATTAAAACTTGAGAAATTGATTTTAACTCTTTATAAAAATTTAAAACAATTTATCTTATGTAAAAATTAAAAATGAAAGATTATTAAAACAAATGAACTTTTAATTTAAATCTTAAATATCATTTCCAAAAGTATAAATCAAATTAACTTTTCAAATCTCAAATTATATACATATTAAAGTTTGAAAACACTTATTAAACTCAAATTAATAAAATTCCTATTTAAAACATATATATACAAATATATATACACATTTCAAATAGAAAAATCATTAAATTTGTTAATTTCCATATTAAATTTTAAAACAAATATCAAATCACAATATATATACATTCATATATATTACAATTTGAATACAAAGTTTTATTACATTAGAAAGCTTCCTATTTACCAAAATAAATATTTCCAAATCAAATTATTATAAATTTCCAAAAGAAGTGATCTTACCTATTTATATTGCAAAGAAAAATATTAATAGATATTAACAAATTGTTATCATTAACCTTTTAAAATAAATTTATCTAGTCAATTTACAATGTAAAATGATCAAATCAATTTAATTATTATCAAAGATGATTAAATTGATATTGCTCAAAATTCCGGGTCATCACAAATGCCATCGAGAATAGAATGTGAAATACCTTGACCATGAGAAGTGTTACTAGGGGCTTGCACAACATTGAGCTTTCCCTCGCTCTTGCTTTGAAGTTTAGGAAAAGAAGACAAAAGATGACCCGAACTTTTGCAATAACGACAAAAGAGAGGTTTCAGACATCTATTAGCAAAATGGTCCTTAGAACCACAATTATAGTATTGCCCATGACTAGGCGTAGAAGTCTTTGCTGCTGGAGTCGCTTGCTTCCCTTTTATATTGAGATAAGGACCTTTGAACTTAATAAGCCTCTTCTTGTTGTTGTTGAAGTTCGATTTGACACCCATAACTTCAACATCATCTTCTTTATCGGCCTCTTCGAGTCGAAGAGCGATATCAATAAGCCGATCGAAAGAAACTTCTAATTTTAGAAGTAATAGCTTTTTGAGATTCTTATTCAACCACAGACAAACCTCTGATTTTTCTTCAATGGGGTATTTACATACTCGACCCCATATTTAGAGAGGGATTCAAAAGATACGACATAATCTGCCACAAAAGATTCACCTTGAACAAGGTCAGTAAAGCGCCGAGCTAAAGTTAATTTTTCAACATTCGGCACAAACTTCGATTCAAATCTTTCCCGTAATTGCTCCCAAGTAAGATCCGCTTCAATAATTTCGGAAATCAGAAGCTCATACCAATCTAATGCTCTTTCTTGGAGCATGCTAGAAGCCACTTGGACACGATATGCGATCACATGTTCTAAGCCAAGCTTGGACTTCGATAACACCCTCGGAGCCCTTGAACGACTTTCCTCCCAAATTTATATAATCTCTGCACAGGCGTACAAATCTGGATTTTGGGTGAGTAGGCTCTGGAATGGGTCCGACAGCTTGAGCATTCTTTACAAGATCTAGAAGCTATTGGACAGACATAATACTCCATCCCGAGGAGTAGCACTGGATTGACCGGCGTTGGGACGACCTAGTCTAACCATTTCTCTTCTCTAAGAAAGAAAGAAAGAAGAAGAAAAATGTTATTCACAAATGAATGTCAAACAATCATGATTGATGAAACAAGACATCATAAAAGAAAGTAGGATAGAACGGGTCCAATGACTCGAATAAAATCCTAAGGCACGACTCCTAAGAAGGACTTAGGATAATGATCCTTGCTAGATTATTCTACATTGTTCCGAAGTTTGGCCCTGATACCAAGCTGTGACGCCCCACCTCTATACTCACGCTAGCCAAGGACACTACGAGGTAATGCCGTCAACTAGCATGAAGAATATGGCTGTTGAGGAGCGACCGTCCATGTAATTGCTTTGTGCGAGCACCAATATGTCAGATAGTATAACATGAATTTCATTTCAACAGGAAATCCGACATACCAATACAAACTCATAGCTACTACACAGTGGCTATACGATCTCCGGAAACAAGTATAGAAATAAGCATAACACAAATCAGTCACAGATATCCATATCACTAAGGTGAAAACAGATATGAATATAACATATAGAAGTGTGCATCAGAGTAGTGGTCAAACAAGATCCACAATATCACAAAAGAATAGATACAAGTGCTAGACAAAATAATATGTATACATCAAGGAGTCTCTATCTCGTATGTATAACAACAAAATTGTAACGACCCGTATTTTACGTGTCGATAAATCGTAGAATTTCTAGGTCGTTAGGGTTGTTTAAGTTGTCCTTAGCCTAAGTCGTGTGGAGATTAGATCGTATGGAGAAGTTAACTCGAATAGAGGGTAACTCGTGGACGACATAAGGTAGCCTACGAGTCACGAGTTAGGGAATTACGAGTTAACATGTTATCTGATGAGTCGTTAGCGGGTTAGCGGGTTAGCATTAGGTCGTTGGCGACTTAAGTGTGTTGACCGAGTTAACGGGTTAAGGGTTGGACCGATTCATAGGGGGTTAACGAGTTACGACTCAAGGCTGGGATGAGTTAGCGTGTTAGTGCTAGACCGAGTTAAGGTAGTGACCGACTCAAGGGATAAGTGGCTTATAGGGATTGGCCGAGTTAAGGGGTAGACGACCTAAGGCTTGGGTCGTGTGTGTTTTTAGGTCGTCACATAGTTAAGTCGGCAATGAGATAAGTCGCGTGTGTTGATAGGTCGGCTATGCCGAGTTATAGATAAGGTCATATGTGACCTAAGTTTGGTTCTGTGCTAAGAGTTAGGTCGGCATCGTTGAGTCGTTAGGTCGTTAGTACGACTTAAGGAGATAGGATGAGTCGTAGGGTCTGATGAGTCGTAGGTCGTAGTTTCGTTGAGTCGTCCAAACGACTTAGTAGTAAAGCAGCAGTGTGTTAGGCTATGTGTTCAGGCTTAGGTCGTAGATAGTTGAGTCGTGAGTCGGCTATGTTGATGAGTCGTAACAGTTAGGTCGGAGATTTTCTTGAGTCGGCAACGACTCATGGGGCGACGACTCATGGACAAATCAGCCTATAAATAGAGGGGTTTGGCTCACTTTTTGGCACCGGTTTTTGAAGCGACGAAGTGCTGCCATTTTGAGAGCTCGACTACAACATTTCTTCACTTCTTTTCTCCACTTTGATCAAGTGCTAACATCCATCCAAGATCGAAGATCAAGATCGAAGATCCAAGAGCCAAAGTTGAAGATCTTCATCTAACGAAGCTAGATTTCATCGTTTCAAGCGGGATTTCCACGAATCAAGCTTGAATCTTCGCTGTCCAGATCTGGAGTTGATAGTTTTTGAAGTGTTTGGGTGATTCGGTGAGTGGTGGTTATCTCTCATGTGGACCCAAAGGAGTATATTGGTTTGATGGTTTGTTGGAGTGTTGTAGATAGTGATTTCATGCATTTTTCCTTAGATTCAAGTGTAGATCCATTGCTTATGAAGATGTTTACTTATACGAGTTCATTCATCAAGTTGTATAGACAAAACCCATGATTTATATATGTTAGGTCTATGCTAAAAACCCATGATTCATGTATGTTAGACTTATGCTCATTTATTTACGAAATTGCCATTATAGTTAAATTGCTTATTAGATCTGGTTTGAATGCTTGATTGTTTGGATGTATGATTGATTTGATTGTTTCAAGTTAGCTAGTAGTTGATTTGGAACAAGATGGTCGAAGATGATTCGAAAGCTAGGTGGAAAGGCTCTTGAATGGTGAAAGCTGCTTGTGGCATATGAAGCGGATGATAAAGCTCATATGGATGGATTCGATGATGATGGACTTTGCTATGATTAGAGGAAGCGAAGCATGATGATGAGATGGACTTTGCTAAGATGTGATGAAGCAAAGTATGATGTGAGATAGTCTTGGCTTAATCCAGGCTCATTCCAAGCATGTTGATAACTTGAAGGGTAGTTCGAGTTGGTTGATAATGGTTGGCTCGAGAGGTAGCTTGGGCTAGGTTGAGAATAGTCATCAAGGAGGATGACTAGAAGGCTTGGATTTCCTCGTTGTTGAAGGTTCTAGCAGACTCAAAGCAAGAGTACAAGGGTTGCCCTAAAAGACTACAGGTAGGTGGTCTGGACACCCTAAAGACTACAGGTAGGTGGTCAAGTACTCTGGGTAGATTCGATATACCTAGGCACGGGTCACGATGACGTGCGGAGTTATGTCTAGAACCGGGGTTACCATTAGCCCTTGATAGATGGCTCAGGAAGGAGTCGGTCATTCAATCAACGGTGATATCGAAGCAAGGTTAACAGTGATAGCCAGAGTCATGGATGTTTGGTTGTATTATCATTCAGTCTCAAGAGCGGTGTTTTCTAGGTGCTTATCTGATCTTGGTTTAGGCCTTGGGGGTTTGTATTTGAAAAACATCGACCTTGACTCGAGTGATTATTGCTTTACTTTAATTATCTGCTTTGCTATGCTTGTTTCTTCTTAGTATGTGTCTGGGGGCTATCACTGTAGAAAGAGGTGGAGTGGGATGGTTTGGGTTCCTATTCCTTTATCCTTTATGCTCTTTTGGTATGTTTGATAGTTGATTTACCGCTCACTAAGACTGTTGTCTGACTCAAGGTTTTATGTCTCCTCTTATTACCTTGGGTTGTTCATCCATGTTTGGGATGGGCAGACTAAGTGACAGGTGACAGGTGCTGATCTTAGTGATTGACGATGCTGATGACGAAGACGAGCAGGAGGCTTGCGTATTATTTTCTTTATAATATGTACTGGATTTTCCGCTATTTGTTGTTACTCTGAGTGCTATGTAGTGAGGCTTCTTGTATTGATGGTTTAGACCTATGCATAAAACTGTTATGATGCTTAGATGATGATGTTTTGTTCTATGGAGCTTCTCTATATTATATTTCTCTATTGTATTTTATCCATGCGCTGTAAGTTATACGATAGATTCTGCGATGTTTATTCTACCCTTGACGGTCACCCATGGCTGCCTGACACATTTTCAGCGCGCCATTTCCTTGTTTTCGTGCGGGAGTCATGGGCGGTCGTCACATTTGGTATCAGAGCTTTGGTTAATCGATTTTAGCCAACGCTCGCTGACGTAACTACGTAAGAGAGACGTAATTGTATTTTGATGGATGATTACTATATATAATATATAGTAGTTAGAAGGATTTGAACTCCTTATGCAATTGTTTCTCAAGGTGTTCTAAATCATTCCTTTTTGTAGATATTAAGGATGAGTCGAAGCGAGAGACAGGCTGCTAGGGAAAGCCGTGCTGCTGGGGGAGCTACTGATTATGCTTCAATGTTTGAAGCTATGATGACTTCTATCATGAGAAGGATACCAGCTCCAGGGCCATCTATAGATGTGGGAGTTCAAGTTCAAGCTCCAAGACCGGTGGATTTTGCTAAGCTTTGTAAGAACTACACTGCTCTTGGAGGGAAGGTTTTCTTAGGGACGGAATCGACCATTGAAGTCCAAAGATGGATGGATGCTTGCAGAAGGATCTTTGGAGATTTGGGGATTGAGGATGCGACTAAAAGGAAGCTTGCATCAAGACAGCTTCAAGAAAGAGCTGCTGATTGGTGGAACTCTATCACCATAGATACTCCGGAGGAAGAGATTACTTGGGTGCAGTTCCAAGCTAGATTTGAAGCCAAGTTTATCTCTACAGCACAGAAGTCTGTTTTGTTTAAGAAGATTGTTGAACTCAAGCAGGGTGGGAGGCCGGTTCTTGAGTATGTTTCTGATTTTGAGGCTCTGTCCAAGTATGCTAGATCGTATATTGAATCTTCATACCAGAAGAATGAGAAGTTCGTGACGGGCTTGGACAATTATCTTGGGAGACAGTTGGTGGATCATTTGGACGATCCGTTTGAGAAACTTGTGGAGAAAGCTCTTAGGCATGAGAGTTTGTTTCCTAAGGAAGGGTCTGTTGTTGCTGTGACCAAGGAGGAGTCTAAACCGCAGCAAGGTGGAAACAAGAAGAGGAAGCAGCAGCAACAGAAAGGAAAGAATGGCCAGAAGAAACCGAAGGGCGAAGTGACCTGCTATAACTGCCAGCAGAAGGGTCATCTCTCCAGGGATTGTAAGAATCCCAAGGTGCCGGGAAAGTGCTATAACTGTGATAAGCTGGGACACATCAAGAAGGATTGCCCAGAACCAAGGAAAGACAGGCAGATTGTGCAAGCTTATGCTTTGGGGGCTGTTCCGTCATCTTCGAAAGCTCCTACTGCTGAAGAGAAGGGGAAGAATGTGGTGGTTCAAGGTACTCTTTCCATTTGTGGTGTTCCAGTTAGAGTGTTATTTGATACTGGGGCGTCGCATTCTTTTGTTTGTAATGAACTTGTAGGCCGGTTAGGTTTGGAACCGGAAATTGTTGATAGACCATTGGTAGTGACTAATCCAGTTGGGGGTTCATCTTGTTTGTGTATGCTATGCCGTGGTCTACTTGTATCAAGTAATGATTGCTCTTTTGTTTGTGATTGTTTTGTTCTGAACTTTGCGGGGTTCGGAATTATTTTGGTTATGGACTGGCTTAGGAAGTATGCGACAAAGGTTGATTGTGAAAGGCTGGAGGTGACAGTCGAGAAGGTGGAGGGGCGAAAGGTTGTGATACGATGTAAGCATGAAGAAGGCGTCTTCATGAGCTTCATGTATTCGTTGGTTGTTCCACGGGATGGACTGTCATCGGTGCCAATCGCAAATGGATTTGAGGATGTCTTTGAGGAAGTCAAAGGGTTACCGCCGCATAGAGAGATCGAGTTTCGTATTGATCTAGTTGAGGGAGCCAGACCTGTTGTGATGCCTCTTAGGCAGATGACGCCTAGGGAACAACAAGAGTTGAAGGTGCAGGTTGATGAGCTTTTACGGAAAGGATTCATTCGGCGTAGTGTGTCCGAATGGGGTGCACCAGTTGTTTTCGCAACCAAAGCGGATGGATCGTTGAGGTTGTGTGTCGATTATCGTGAGCTGAATAAGGTGACTAAGAAGAACAAGTATCCATTGCCGAGAATAGATGACTTGTTTGATCAGCTCCACGAGGCTAAGGTGTTTTCTCAGATGGATTTGGCAATGGGATTTCACCAGTTGAGAGTGGCGAAGGATAGTGTGCCGAAGACTGCTTTCAGGACACCATCCGGGTTTTATGAGTGGCTGGTAATGCCGTTTGGATTGACCAATGCACTAGCATATTTTTTGGATCTTATGAATAGAGTGTTCAGAGATCAGTTGAACAAATTCGTACTTGTGTTCGTGGATGATATTCTGATTTATTCCAGAACTGAGGAAGAGCACAAGACGCACTTGCGTTTGGTTTTGGAAATCTTGCGGAAACATCAGCTGAAGGCTAAGTTTTCGAAGTGTCACTTCTGGAAGAGTGAAGTGAGGTTCTTAGGCCATGTTATCTCTGGAAATGGAATAGCGGTTGATCCCGCTAAGGTGGCAGCAATCCAGGATTGGGTTAGACCTAAGAATGCATCTGATGTGAGAAGTTTTCTTGGATTAGCAGGATATTATCGTCGGTTTATCAAAGACTTTTCCAAGATAGCTGCACCATTAACAGGATTTACGGAGAAGAACCAAGTGTTCTGTTGGGATGCTAAGTGTGAGCAAGCTTTTGGAATCCTGAAAGAGCGACTGACGAGTGCTACTGTTTTGACTATTCCAAGTGGGAATGACGAGATGATGGTTTACACTGATGCATGTGGTACTGGACTTGGAGCAGTGCTGATGCAGAAGGATAGAGTTGTTGCGTATGTAAGTCGACAACTAAAGCCGCATGAAAGGAATTACCTGACTCATGATTTGGAGTTAGCGGCGATTGTTTTTGCTCTGAAGATGTGGAGACATTATCTATTGGGAGTTCGATTCAAGTTGTTTACGGATCACAAGTCTTTGAAGTATCTTTTCTCCCAAAAGGATTTGAATCTTCGGCAGCAACGATGGCTAGAGTTTTTAGCATCATATGATTTTGGTATAGCTTATGCTCCGGGAAAAGGTAACGCAGTAGCTGATGCGTTGAGTCGAAGACATGCAGGATTGGGAGCCATGTTTTTGGAATGGAAGAGTCTCGAGTATTTAGCTGGATTTGACTTCAGTCCTAGATGTGAATTGGAACCTGAAATGTTGGCAAACTTATCGATAAGACCTACTCTTGTGGAAAGGATTGGCGAGAGCCAAAAGCGAGACGATAAGCTTGTCAAGATTATCCGTGATTTGGAATCTGGATTGGAACCAGAGAAGGATAAAGGATTCGAGGTCGATCGAGAGGGTTGGTTTCGGAAGCAAGGACGACTAGTTGTTCCCGATATAGATGAATTGAGAGATGAAGTTCTGAAGGAAAGTCATCACTCGAAGTTGACAATTCATCCAGGAGGAAATAAGATGTATCGGGATATGAAGAGAACCTATTACTAGGAAGGTATGAAGAAGGACGTTGGAAATTTTATTTCCAAATGTATGAACTGTCAGTTGGTAAAAGCTGAACAGAAGAAGCCAAGTGGATTGCTTCAGCCGTTGGAAGTTCCTACATGGAAGTGGGAGCAAATATCGATGGATTTTATCAATGGTCTACCTAGAACAAGAGCGGGAAATGAGGGGATTTGGGTCATAGTAGAAGTTTGACCAAGAGTGCAAGATTCATTCCTGTTGGATCAACTAGGACTGCATCGAAGTTGGCTGAGTTGTATGTTAAGTGGATAGTTCGATTCCATGGTATTCCGAAGAGTATAGTGAGCGATCGAGACTCATTGTTCACTAGTGGATTTTGGAAGAGCTTCCAGGAGGTTTTGGGAACTGAGTTGTGTTTGAGTACAGCTTATCATCCCCAAACAGATGGTCAGATTGAGAGAGTCAACCGAGTTTTGGAAGATCTCTTGAGAGCATGTGTCTTGGATTTCGGAGGATCATGGGAAGATCATCTTCATTTGGTGGAGTTTGCGTATAACAACAGCTACCAGTCAAGTATTGGTATGGCACCATATGAGGCATTGTATGGAAGACCGTGTAACTCTCCGACATGTTGGTTGGAAACTGGAGAAAAGCTGATACTTGGGCCAGAGATGATTCGACAGACTTCAGATTGTATAGAGATCATTCGGCAACGAATGAAGGCAGCCCAGGATCGTCATAAAAGTTATGCAGATAAACGTCGTAAGGATTTGGAATTCGACGTAGGTGATATGGTTTTCGTGAAGATTTCTCCTCTGAAGAATGTTTTTAGATTCGGGAAGAAAGGAAAATTGACCCCGAGATTTGTTGGACCATTCCCGATCATCGAGCGAATTGGAAAGCTCGCTTATAGATTGGAGTTACCGGAAAAGATGGCGGGTGTGCACAATGTTTTTCATGTATCTTATCTACGGAAGTATGTGCACGACTCGAATACAGTGGTTTCTGCTGATAGCTGTGAAGACTTGGAGGTTGATCCAGTGGTTACAAGACCTCGTAAGCCGCTTCGTGTTGTTGAAACCGACACGACACAGCTTAGGAGGAAGACGATTACGTTGCTCAAGATACAATGGAGTGATGATGTTAACGACTGTACATGGGAGGAGGAAGAGAGGATGAAGGCAGCTCATCCTGAACTCTTCGAGGTATGACCCTAAGGTGTCGTGACATCTCATGAACTTGTAACTTGTTCTAATTTTAGAATTCTGCATGCTAGGCTAGAAATTGGATGCATGGTTTGTTGATTGCTATGGATGGTAGGCATGCATAATAGTTTTGTTTGCTGTTGTTTGTTTGGAATTTTGGGGGCGAAATTCCTAAGGGGGAGAGAATGTAACGACCCGTATTTTACGTGTCGATAAATCGTAGAATTTCTAGGTCGTTAGGGTTGTTTAAGTTGTCCTTAGCTTAAGTCGTGTGGAGATTAGATCGTATGGAGAAGTTAACTCGAATAGAGGGTAACTCGTGGACGACATAAGGTAGCCTACGAGTCACGAGTTAGGGAATTACGAGTTAACATGTTATCTGATGAGTCGTTAGCGGGTTAGCGGGTTAGCATTAGGTCGTTGGCGACTTAAGTGTGTTGACCGAGTTAACGGGTTAAGGGTTGGACCGACTCATAGGGGGTTAACGAGTTACGACTCAAGGCTGGGATGAGTTAGTGTGTTAGTGCTAGACCGAGTTAAGGTAGTGACCGACTCAAGGGATAAGTGGCTTATAGGGATTGGCCGAGTTAAGGGGTAGACGACCTAAGGCTTGGGTCGTGTGTGTTTTTAGGTCGTCACATAGTTAAGTCGGCAATGAGATAAGTCGCGTGTGTTGATAGGTCGGCTATGCCGAGTTATAGATAAGGTCATATGCAACCTAAGTTTGGTTCTGTGCTAAGAGTTAGGTCGGCATCGTTGAGTCGTTAGGTCGTTAGTACGACTTAAGGAGATAGGATGAGTCGTAGGGTCTGATGAGTCGTAGGTCGTAGTTTCGTTGAGTCGTCCAAACGACTTAGTAGTAAAGCAGCAGTGTGTTAGGCTATGTGTTCAGGCTTAGGTCGTAGATAGTTGAGTCGTGAGTCGGCTGTGTTGATGAGTCGTAACAGTTAGGTCGGAGATTTTCTTGAGTCGGCAACGAATCATGGGGCGACGACTCATGGACAAATCAGCCTATAAATAGAGGGGTTTGGCTCACTTTTTGGCACCGGTTTTTGAAGCGACGAAGTGCTGCCATTTTGAGAGCTCGACTACAACATTTCTTCACTTCTTTTCTCCACTTTGATAAAGTGCTAACATCCATCCAAGATCGAAGATCAAGATCGAAGATCCAAGAGCCAAAGTTGAAGATCTTCATCTAACGAAGCTAGATTTCATCGTTTCAAGCGGGATTTCGACGAATCAAGCTTGAATCTTCGCTGTCCAGATCTGGAGTTGATAGTTTTTGAAGTGTTTGGGTGATTCGGTGAGTGGTGGTTATCTCTCACGCGGACCCAAAGGAGTATATTGGTTTGGTGGTTTGTTGGAGTGTTGTAGATAGTGATTTCATGCATTTTTCCTTAGATTCAAGTGTAGATCCATTGCTTATGAAGATGTTTACTTATACGAGTTCATTCATCAAGTTGTATAGAAAAACCCATGATTTATATATGTTAGGTCTATGCTAAAAACCCATGATTCATGTATGTTAGACTTATGCTCATTTATTTACGAAATTGCCATTATAGTTAAATTGCTTATTAGATCTGGTTTGAATGCTTGATTGTTTGGATGTATGATTGATTTGATTGTTTCAAGTTAGCTAGTAGTTGATTTGGAACAAGATGGTTGAAGATGATTCGAAAGCTAGGTGGAAAGGCTCTTGAATGGTGAAAGCTTCTTGTGGCATATGAAGCGGATGATAAAGCTCATATGGATGGATTCGATGATGATGGACTTTGTTATGATTAGAGGAAGCGAAGCATGATGATGAGATGGACTTTGCTAAGATGTGATGAAGCAAAGTATGATGTGAGATAGTCTTGGCTTAATCCAGGCAGGGATCATTCCAAGCATGTTGATAACTTGAAGGGTAGTTCGAGTTGGTTGATAATGGTTGGCTCGAGAGGTAGCTTGGGCTAGGTTGAGAATAGTCGTCAAGGAGGATGACTAGAAGGCTTGGATTTCCTCGTTGTTGAAGGTTCTAGCAGACTCAAAGCAAGAGTACAAGGGTTGCCCTAAAAGACTACAGGTAGGTGGTCTGGACACCCTAAAGACTACAGGTAGGTGGTCGAGTACTCTGGGTAGATTCGATATACCTAGGCACGGGTCACGATGACGTGCGGAGTTATGTCTAGAACCGGGGTTACCATTAGCCCTTGATAGATGGCTCAGGAAGGAGTCGGTCATTCAATCAACGGTGATATCGAAGCAAGGTTAACAGTGATAGCCAGAGTCATGGATGTTTGGTTGTATTATCATTCGGTCTCAAGAGCGGTGTATTCTGGGTGCTTATCTGATCTTGGTTTAGGCCTTGGGGGTTTGTATTTGGAAAACATCGACCTTGACTCGAGTGATTATTGCTTTACTTTAATTATCTGCTTTGCTATGCTTGTTTCTTCTTAGTATGTGTCTGGGGGCTATCACTGTAGAAAGAGGTGGAGTGGGATGGTTTGGGTTCCTATTCCTTTATCCTTTATGCTCTTTTGGTATGTTTGATAGTTGATTTACCGCTCACTAAGACTGTTGTCTGACTCAAGGTTTTATGTCTCCTATTATTAACTTGGGCTGTTCATCCATGTTTGGGATGGGCAGACAAAGTGACAGGTGACAGGTGCTGATCTTAGTGATTGACGATGCTGATGACGAAGACGAGCAGGAGGCTTGCGTATTATTTTCTTTATAATATGTATTGGATTTTCCGCTATTTGTTGTTACTCTGAGTGCTATGTAGTGAGGCTTCTTGTATTGATGGTTTAAACCTATGTATAAAACTATTATGATGCTTATATGATGATGTTCTGTTCTATGGAGCTTCTCTATATTATATTTCTCTATTGTATTTTATCCATGCGCTGTGAGTTATACGATAGATTCTGCGATGTTTATTCTACCCTTGACGGTCACCCATGGCTGCCTGGCACATTTTCAGCGCACCATTTCCTTGTTTTCGTGCGGGAGTCATGGGCGGTCGTCACAAAAATCTACTAAACTAAAGTAGTTGGCCAAAAGTCAGATAATGCTCCCAAAAGATGAATCAAGCAGAAGCATCTGTAACATCTCGGTCTGATCCGAGTATTATTTAATAAGAAAATATAAATGGATCAATCTAGCTATAAATATCAGATAAAATGAAATAGAAGAAGAGATATGACAAAAACATATGATAACTATAATGTCATACTATGAAAAGTATACATTAGACAACACAAAAATCATACAATATCTCAAGAATCTCAAAGCACTAAAAGAATGTCGTATTCTTTATTTTATTCACCAAACCACAAATATTGACAAACATATCAATGTCAATCACAAAATTGGTGAAACATAAATTCTAGAAATCATCAACTAGAAATCCGGAAATCACAAAAGGGGGAGGCCTATCACAAAACGGGAGCATGATAACTCACCAACACGTGTATCACAAACATGACGCTATCCCATGGTCCCTAACCATAGAGCCGGTGCGACGACGTAGTACAATATCGGTACACCCGAGAAACCTGAAACCCGAATAATTCAGAACAATGACTTAGTCAATGGTACGCCAATGAATCTGATAAGCCAGACAACGATGTAGTACAACGGTACATCTGATGAACCGAATCCATAAAAGAGCATGAGTTGCTAGCCCACAAAAATGAGTCGAAACTCCCAAGAACCAGTAGGCATTACCTTATAAAAGAAATGAGAAGAAACTCAATAAAACGAGGTATAGTCCCCTACGTGGACAAAGAGACATAGCATATTGCTAGTCTAAATCACAAAATGATCATCAGTGATCAATAAAAAGTGTGAATTACATTAAGCTATTACATAGATGAGTTTAACTTCATGTCCCGTAACCACTAGCTTAAATTAAATATTTACGAATAAATTGTAGAACTCCACTCGAATGTTTTCATAAGAGTTTCAATCGAACAAGTCCAAAAATTAACCGACAAAGTAAACACAAGCGTTTCATACCACTAGTTTTACTAGGCCGTTTAAATAGATTTCTCAAATGAATGATGTAAAGGTTTGTGTATACTAATAGATTGGAAAATGTATTTCTAAACAAACTTTGTATTAAAAATAGAGTTGAAAACATATTTGAGAAAGGGTTTGAATATTTACTATTAGTATAGAAACCTTTGTGTTATAAAGTGACAAATCATAAAATTGATTGTTCGAACAATCAATTACCAAAAATTCACATTCGAAGACGTGAATTAAATCCAAAGAAATCGATACCAAATCCATCAAAATGGATATTTCCCAAAAAATCCCGAAAAAGAAGTTATCAAAGTCAACAAAGGTGATAACAACAAATTGGAGAAAGAAGAATCGATTAAAAATTGGAAACTCAAACACAAAAGGCAAAATAAGCAGAGATAGCAGATTCAGTCGACTGGACCAGGGTGGTTAGTCGACTGACACAAATCCTGAAAAATTTCTGTTTCCAGGTTCAGTCGACTGAACCAAAGTGGTCAGTCGGCTGAAACATGTCTGGAAACTTTTGGTTTCCAGGCTCAGTCCACTGACCTAGAATGGTTAGTCGAATGATTCTGGCCTAGGAAAATTCCTGGGTTCGGTTCAGTCGACTGGCCTTCTAGTTCAGTCGACTGAACTGGAATTCCAGTATTCTCAGCTTATCCCCCAAGGGGAAAAATCCCAAACAATTTGCGATCGGTTGAGCGATTGGCAATACGGGTTTAGGCCAATCGGCAACCCAGCCCTATAGGCTCTTCGATACGCCACCAAAAACATGATCAAACATCAAAGCTAAGATTTTTAAAGATTTAACTTCAAAACACCAAAAATTGGAATACTCATTAAAAAAAAATCAATCCAAAGAAAATTGGATAAGGATCAGATGCTAGGAATCACTACCTAACAAATATCAAAGATATAGACATAGATGTGTGTTCAAAAACTCACCTTGTACACAAAAATAAGGAAGGAGAAGCTTGAAAACAAAGGAGGATCAACCACTCTTCAATCTAAACTCTAAAATCTCCAATCTAGATCATAAACAATAATATCCCAAATTAGGTTATA
Organism: Allium cepa; assembly: GCA_030765085.1. NCBI lineage: Eukaryota > Viridiplantae > Streptophyta > Magnoliopsida > Asparagales > Amaryllidaceae > Allium > Allium cepa. The sequence continues at coordinate 329,469,311 of CM060940.1, forward strand.
GGAAATTTCTGAAATTGAAGAGAGATTGAGATGGAGAAGAAGAAGGAATCTTACCTAAGTTTCTCTTTGATTTTGGAGCTAAAACTTGGATTTGCAAATGAAGCTAGGGCTTAGGAATTCCTAATCTCTTTTCTCTCCACCCCATTTTTGCTTAAAGTTTGAAGTGTTAGGAAATGAGAATAAATGAAGAGGAGAGGGGGTGGAGCTAGGGTCTTATGTTAGGTTGTTGGGCTGAAACCCAAAGCCCTAAGTGGAAATGTCAAAATTCAAGATAACTCCAAACATATCGATGTTTATGCTCAAAAAGGTCGCAAACGACATTTTGAATTCAATGGAAGTGGTCTCGAGCCCCAATTCGACTATTTGCAAAAAGTGGCATTTCGGACTAAAACCAACTAACAATGCTATATTTAAATAAAATATTCAAATATACAACCGTAAAATATGCGGGTTGTTACAATGGTGCTCGACGTTTTCCTCCTAATGGCACTCCACGATCGTCGATTGGGCTAAGATCCATAGTTGGATCGAAACCCTAGCAAATGAATGGCTGGAACTAAATCACTGATTTATGGACAATTAGTGATTCAATTGCAAAAATGAATTGCACCAATGGATTATGCTCTTCGAGAGATTTTCGGAATGGTATATAATATGTTAGGGTTTTGTAGAGTTTGATCTTGAAATTGATTTCGAAATTGAATTGAGGGTTTGCAATTTGATTTTGTTTCTACCATTTTAGAAGGAATAGACAAGAATTGATGTATGTACAGAATAAGGAATAGAAGGCTGCTAAGGTTAGAAAAAAAACTATTTATATGGACAAGGCCCAATAAGAAAGAACAACACACCGCAATGATTTGAAACGACAATAACGACCCGAAAATCCCGTTTCGCTTCTGAAACAAAAGTGGATAATCCCATATATCAAAATAGATGTTTTCGATATTTTTAAACTCAATGGAACAAGTTTCAAACCCTAATTCCAAAGTATGCAGAGGTTTGCTTTTAAAATCAACTTATTTAAATTGAATTCATTGAATTGATTTTTATGCGTTTCAAGCCCGTATGATCAAACGACCAGTCTGATCGCTATGAAATTTGAAACCCTACAATAATTCACTGTCATGGATCCAATGAAACTTGTTTCGTCAAAATCCGAGATAGAGGCCAAATTTTTTATTTTCACGTTAACTAAATAAATTATTATTAAATTGATTAAATCACTTTTCGAATTCAAATTTTATAGCTAACAATCTTTATCCTCTTTGATTACCTAGATACTTGCAATAATTTAAAATCATGCCAATTCAGTGTTAAATATTGAACTAATGGTGGTGTTCGGTTTCAATTACAGTAAATCCATTAATTATAATTTAAATTCCAATAAATTGATTTAATGTTGATTTCCATATCATTATTCAATCAATCATTATTTTATGGACATAGTTGCATAGGTTTACCATTTAATACATCATTATTCTATAGTTATCATCTTAATTTGTATTAACTGCGCTATTTCAGTGAATTAATTTGCAATTTATTTCCAATTTATTTCAACGAGTTAAATAGAGAATTTATAATTAAATCATTGTTACAAGTTACCAATTCAAACACATTTCTATGTTTATTGTTAACAAACAAGACTAATAAATTCACATACTACTTAATTGTTCTATATTAACCAATTTCAATTAATTACATACAATTTCACTGTTTAATACAACATTTGGTTTATTTCTTTATTTAAAGTTTAAAACCAAATTTTATATTTATAATCATTTCGGTTAATTGAAATTGCATTTAAAGTAGTTGTCAATTTCCTTACATTATCATCAATACATTTCATTCCAGTTATTTTTCTCATAAATAAATCACAAATATATATTTCTTTAAATATTAAATTACAAACTCTTATTTAATTAATAAATTTAATCATCAACATTTCGGGTAATTTCATTTCATAATTTTAGAACGTAGAAAAATCTAATAACCTATTCCAACTAATTGATTTTGAGAGGTTAATAAGCTTGGAGGCATTTCCTTACCTTGGCAATTTCAGAGACAAAATTCTGTAATAACTCGGGATTTTGGTCAATGTTTAATTAATTTTATTTATTAAAATACTGATTTAAAAAGTTTTAATAACTTAAATTCAAATATATAGGTAATTTTAAAAGTCAATATTTAGAATTCAAATATAAGGATTGTTTAAAATATTGAATTGAGAATTAATATTTGGATAGTGTTTAAGTTAATAGGATTTACAATTGAATTTAATTTTAGTTGATTAAATGGACTTGTTTAACTCGTTTTAAATTATAAATAATAACAGTAAATTCAATTTGAAAATTTATTTATTGTAATAAATGGTTTGAATGAATCATCAGGAAAATTATTTTTATTTTTACGACTCGATTTTTGTTGATGTATTTTTAATTTAATTTATTTGATTTTTCCATGACTTTTAATTTGGCAAACAGCAGTGTTTTTATGATTTTACGGAATTCAATAACCGTTGTATATTATTATTGCTTTAGGGTCGTGCCATTGTTCTGAGCGGACCATATTTTTGTTCTGTTATTCAAGGTTCATATGTGAATAGAGATATGTGCGATTAGATACCAAAAAATTAAAATATATATAAATATTAGCTTAAGACAAGTAACGACCCAGAACTTAATCGCTACATATATGGAGATTTAGAAATATTTTAAAATGGAAAATAGATGGATTTTAATTATCAAATAAACCTATTTTAAATGTTTTCTAATGATGATAAAATAGTTTTCAAATTTTGTTTACTAATATGATCAATTTAAATAAAAATAGAAAATGTGACCGGAAATCGTTTTTCAAAATTATAACTTTTCGGCATCGAAAAGTTGTCGAGAAATGTTATGCACACTTATGTAACATGCACACATATATATGATACGATTTGTAATAATAAAACACTCTTATTTATATACTAGCACATATTTATATAAGCATAAAGTGGATGTGACAAATTATGTTATAATAGGCATACACACAGATATAAACAAACTTATACACACACACACAAATCATCTCCATATCTTTAGTATGCACACATGAAAGCTCTAACATGATTCAAGACATAGAAGGAGGGAGGACGTGTTCTAGGGTTGGTTGGAGCATGGTGGTTGTCATGTGCATGCATGTGTTTATATTATTTAATTCAAGGTTAGTTTTGTAATTTTAGTATATTCCTTAGCCAATATATACCACCTCCCTTTCATAATTTTCATTTTACAATTCTATCTTTATTTCAAAATTCCTAAAAGTTTTAGAAAGTTTCCATGGCTTCTCTTCATAAATTATAAAGTGAGGAAAAATCACTTATTTCCACTTAAACTCTTATCTTTAGTTCAGTAAATCACTCCTACATATTCTATATACAAACTAGGTACTAGCCTACATGGCTGAGCCCTACTAACCCAATTAACCCTGGCCAAACTTATTTTGAGGTGATTAAGCATCCAAAGTCTTAAAGTTTGCAAGATCCTAGATTTTTTCAAAGTTTTAGTTGAAGTCCGCCTTGAGTTAATAAAGTTTCGGTGAGTAAAACTTCTATTTTTGGAAAAAATGAAACTTGATTAGGATGAACTATATGTTGTAAAAATATAGTGTTTGTTGCGTTGAAATATTGGATGATATATGATTGCAAGTTGGTAGTCTGCTGTTGATTTGTGATTTGGATAATATGTTGATATGTTTGGATATGGATATGTGATGCTAGTTTACGATATGATGGTAGCACTGTATGTGAAACAAAAACCAAGTATGTGATGGAATGGTTATGAAACTAACACTTTAAATGGTTGCAAAAGGACTTGAGATCCGATGGAAAAAGAAAATCTTGTTTTCTTTGTTTTGGCTTTTGAAGATGTTTTCGAAGTTTATATCCTTTTTAATGATTTTTTCTAACTTTTCAATTAAGTTTTCAAATAATTCGTAGCTAGGGTTAAAGTGATATTTCCACCTAGAAATCAATTCTAGGGAACTACACTCATAGCGATAGTTGCTATGGATGCAGTTCGAGAAAATTCACGATTTCAAGTTTTAAAGTGCTTTCTTTGGGATTATTTTTGAAAAAATCTTTTCAAACAAATTACGTAAGTCAAAAAGTCTATGTTTTATTATTTAATAATTTATTTATTTATTTTATTAATTAGGGTAATTATTATTTAGTTAATTAATTAAGTAATTAGGTTAAGTAATTAGAGTTTAAGAATTTATTGACTAAGTTAATTGTTTTTAATCATGGAAGTTTTAAGTAAAGATTAATTAAGATAAAAGATAATTAGTTTTTACTTAATCAAGTTTATTTATTTTAATTAATTATTTAGTTAAAGTTAATTATTATTTTATTAAAGGTTAATTGTCCACTTAATTATGGTTTGATTTTAACCGAATGTTATTTGATTAAAGTTTAACTAAAGTTTAATTATAAATAAATTTTTAATCAAACAAGGTTTAAATTGTGATTGATTTTAATGTAATTAAGATTAATTAAAGTCTAATTAAGTTTTTTAACTTATGATTTAATTAAAGTTTACTACTTATAAGATGTATCTTAAAACTCAGCTCGTTATTTATTTTAAATCAACTTTTGTCACTAAAGTAACTTATTTTTAAATAAGAGAATCTCTTGTCCATGCTATTAAGTAGCCAAATGAATTAAAGTAATTGTAATAAAACATTAACATGTCTTATTGAAGTAAGTCGACTTGTACTTATCACAAATACAGCACACTGGAAACATGATAAATATAAGGGAGTTGATTTCATTAAGCGGGTCATGATAATCTAAGCATATGGAACGTATGTTCATATGTAAATCTTTACACCCTAATAATGGAATGGCCCACCATAAACAACTTGACCCTTTAAATTATCAAATGTTGGTCTAGAGAGACAAAAATCGGATAGCAGTTGTTATCCGAAAACCACTTTGAACCAACATAAGCGTTTGAATTGGAAATACTAAAGTTAGGATCCAAATGATGACTTTAAAGTGCAACGGCTATTTGTTGCTAAACTTGAGGCTGATTTCAAAATGGGTGTAGTGGAAATAGTGCCTTTGGTTCACTCATCTCCTGAAAGACTTGTATAGATGAATGCTGACATTGTGTCAACATCTAGAAGACAATGTTAGTATTCTAAGAGGGAAGTGCTATATACAAAAAGGTAAAGATCTAACCTTAGGCCTCATCAACTGGGAATGACTAAAATAGGAGAGATGCAGCAAGGCAAGGTAGGCCACTCCCATTTGGATATGATCACTCCTATCTAGATATCTACTCATGTATGCTTCTGTACGGTTGCTGATCCCAACCAAGGGGTTTTTATATTCGATATTATCCAACAAAGGGTAGGCCAGTCTTATGTAGGCAGAGGTCGATAGGTTCGACCTCATCACACAAATCTAGAGGTGTACTGTGATGGGCGGTACCTCGGTAGTCCAGTCATTGTATGAAATCTATTCTCCAATAAATGCCGTACGAACTTAGTTATACCTAATATGTTGAAATGTGAGATGCAAGCATTTCAACTATGTTCTATTTTGCTTGAAAAACCTAGACATTATGATAGTATCACTAAAATTTTTATAAAAGTGTTTCGATTATCATAAGGTAAAAACCCATCTGTGTTTATATATGGCATGGTCTTACGAGATACCTTTTATTTTCAAACTATTTTATAAAGTAAAAATTAAATTGTTCTGAGTTTACTCACACCAGACCTATGTCTGACCCGAAATTTATTTTCTTCTCCCTAAACTCTTGGATACACAAATTTTTATGGGTATCCAAGTGATCCAGATTTCTCACAGAAGCATTTTGGAGAAGTTGGAGCAGGCTTCACCGTTAGCTAATTATTTCTATTTCCCTGTGTGTGTATGTATGATTATGTATTTTGTAGGGACAAGCAGTTATAGCTGTCCCAGTTTGGAGCTTGAATCATTAAAATCTGATGCAATATTATGGAAGTGACTATGCAATATCTTATGTTATCTATTATATGTTGTTTTGATTCGCTGGGAGTGTTTGCGTAAAAATTGACCACAAACACCCGATATCGTGAAAGCACCCGTTTATGAACACAAATCAGCAACAATCAATATAAAACTCAGATCTAAGCAATATCAAACACAGCAATTCACAAATAACAATCAGAAACACAGGGTTTATAGTGGTTCGGTGATCTTGCCTACATCCACTCTAAAGCTTATGATTTTATTGATTCACTTGATGATTTCAGTCAATTACAGCAGATTACAACAAGTTTTAGCTCTGATACTTGTGTACAACAGCGGTATTGAAGAGTAGAATTGAATCCGGCAGAGTCTGGATGTTGAATGGCCAAAAGATCCCCTTTTCTGAAGGCTTCAGGGTTCTATTTATAGGCGTAGGAGGCTCAGATCTTGCTCAAACTTCGGGAGACTTTTTCTGGCACGTGAGTGGGCCCACGCGACCGACCCCACCAAGTTTCGAGTCGATCTGAGATCGATACAAAGTGATTTAGTATCCATCAAAAAATGGTCCAATTGAGGTGAAACTTGGGAGGAACAAACTTTACCTTGTATGGAACCTACTGTGAAAATTTCGTTGCATTTGGTTCAACGGTTTGGGAGATATGATCGATACGAGCTAGCATGTTTCGGTTGGTTGTTCATTTCGAATCCATCGATTCGAATCGACTCCTTCGAATCGATCACCTCACGTGGTCTTGTGAAGATGTGGCGCGCATACTTCGCCTCGATCCGGTTTATACTCCGAGTTGACCGCATTGAATCCGTAGATTTCTCCTTGTTCGTATCAATGGCCGTTACACAGTTTGAATCGATCAACTATGTAAGTCTCGCATTGACTTGCATCTGCCTAGTTCGAATCAAGGGGAAGGGCTTAGTTTGCATCGATGGTAATTTTGTATCGATATCTGTGATGGATACGAACTGAAGCTCCCCGATGGGTTCGAATGGATGCCTCCTTCATGGATGCGAACTAGGCATTGGTTGATTGATACGAAATACATCATTGGTACAAGGTTGATCGATACGAAACAGTGGCCTGAGTGCGGAGTCTACCGATACGAAGTAGGGTCCATCTGTGGATGCGAATGGTCTGATCGATTCGAATTCGCTCGCCTCTGATGGATTCGAACAAAACTAACTTGATGGATTCGAAAAGAGCCGAGGCGAGGCATATCTGATCGATTCGAAACCGATCGGTTCGAATGGACTGATATCATGTTATTGGTCGATTCGAACTCGATCGATTAGAAGTACGCAGAACCTGATGGATTCGAACTTGATGGATCCGAACGACATATTTTGGCTAACTTGCATCGATCATATCTCGTTCATACAAACTCCGATTAACCGAAAATTTGAAACACTGGCTTTCATGGCTTTGCTTGCCGTGCTCTATCAATTGTAGCCTGATCCAGGCTCGGACAAAATTCATCGATATCCATGCTGAAGCAAAGTACAACCAATCTTTGAGAGGAACTGTCTTTGGTTTTCGATCGACTTTTGGTATCACGGCTCTGCCAAAAAGCGAGATAACATTTGCCCCCCAAAACATGCCTTGCGGTAGGAAGGTGTGTTTTGTAATGCCTTGAGTTGGATGCTCATATCCTGTCAACAACCTGCAAAGAACTTGATAATTTCATATGACCTCGAATGACGATCGTTCGGGATCGCATGCCATTCGAGGTGAAACGGGACCGTTCGCGGTCGATGTCGTTCACGGTGAGTGATGGAATGGGACCGTTCACGGTCGTATGCCGTTCGTGGCGAATGATGGAATGGGACCGTTCGTGGTCGGATGCCGTTCGTGGGGAATATCGATCGTTCGCGATCGAGTGCCGTTTAAGACTGATTGTGACCGTTCGAGGTTGGACATAATAAGTGAATCGTGACCGTTCGCGGTCGGATGTCGTTTGAGGAAAATTGTGATCATTCGCGATCGTGTGCCATTCGAGGCAAATTGTGATCGTTCGCGATCGTGTGCCATTCGAGGCAAATTGTGCGTGCCCGGGGGGGACTTAGTATTATTGATGTCGGAGCTCATTTTCGGGGGAGTTTCTAAATCAAAGACATTTGGCGGTTCATCGCCATACAAGTGGTGCTCGTGGACCGTTCGCGATCCAAAGGGCATACTAGTAAAACTTTTTTCACAGAATTGCAAATATCAAAGCAATAATTACACGAATCTCACAACAGAAATGTCCAAACAGGTAGAGTCTAAATGTTCAAATCAAAATCAAAGCAAAAGGCAAGATGAAGATGTCAAAGTGTAAACTCTTACTATGATGCGGTTGGTAGTCATTCAGAGCATGCCTATGGATCATGCGCGATCGCTCACATGTGTAAATGGTGTAACCGCATTAGTGAGAGGTTTACAACTTGTTCATCATTATTTCAGTCGATCAATGAATAATCAAACGGTGCCCCGAGCCAGGGTCGCCTCTAGCTGATGTAGACGATGGTCGCTCTGGCTCCACTGCTGGAGTTCGCCTCCTCACATACTGAAGGAGCAGACCGTTCCTGATATGCCCTTCCATCTCGTCCTTCAAATGCCTATAATCATTAGTGTTATGACCGTTCAATTCATGAAATACACAAAACTTATCTGATTTCCTTTCGTCAGAAGTTGGGTCCCTTCGCATCGGTCTACGATACAGAACCTGCTCTTTGGTATCCTGATAGATTCGCTCCAAACTCTCACTCATCTCAGAGTAAGTGGTGAATCACGGCTCCCTCCGTGGCCGCTTTGACCTGTCACCGTCATTCTCAGTCTTACTTTTTCCTTTACTAGTCTCCGCACCCTTTCCATGTGTATTCCCGCCTTTGATTGCAAAAACATCAATTCCTTCTCCTTCCTCTCTTTCGGCATTCGCATCCTTCAATCGTAAAAACTTTTCCGCTTCGTGATAGAATTCTCCTAGATCCACATGTGGATCTTTAGTTAACGAAATTTTGAACACTGTCCCGTCAGCTATTCTAGACACTGCTGCCATCATAACCATGGATGGATCTGGTCGATCCACCGAAGCTGCTGCCGCATTGAATCGCGTCAGAAAACTCCTCAACGTCTCTCCAGCCTTCTGTTTTAGAGTTGCCAAAGTCATCACATTCTTGGGTCTCGCAATGTGAACCCTGAACTGCCTCATGAATCTCTCAGTTAAATCGGCCCATGTTCCTATGGAGCCGCTCTCTAGCTGTCTAAACCATAACGCCGCATTATCTACCAAGTACAATGGAAAGCACCGGGCCATAATTTCCTCTGATGCCCCCAGCACCTCCATATGCCTCATATATTTTGTCAGATGAACTGTAGGGTCTGTCCTTCCATCATACACATCTAACGATGGTAGCTTAAAATCTGGTGGGTTCCTAGCTCGCCTGATTGTCGTGGTAAAAGGACTTTTATTAACATCCTCTAAATCTCTATTTACTAATCCACCCTTCATGGCTCGCCTAACCATTTCCGCCAACTTGTGATTGTCTCCAAAATGCAATCTTCGTTCATCACATTCGACCTGCCGCCCGAGTTCACGAGGGAATTTCAGGATCTTCCCTCTTGGCTTAGCGTTCACTCCTCTGCTACTCCCAGGTTGCGCAGATGCTCCTTTCTCTCTCTCCGAGATTGGATCAACATTCTCCATGTGCGTGCCTCCTAATCCAAGTGCTACGCCGGATGGTCCTGCTCCATTCTGAATTCCATCCGCTTCTCTGTTCTGTGCTCCAAGTTGTCCTATCTGTTGAAATAAACTCTGGATCAACTCCTCCTGTTTCTTCATCATTGTCTCCATCTCGTCCCTAGTGATGAAGATCGATGCTTGATTCCTCCTGAAGAAGCCTCTTGACTTTCTTGGTGTTCACTTCTCTCTGGCCTTTGTCTCTTACTTGTTTGTCTTATCATAGCTCTTAGATCTGAATTCTTAAATCTTCAAATTCAACTTCTCCTTAATCAGCTTTTCTCAGTGAAAGCACCGAAATGTTTGCGTCAAAATTGACCACAAACACCCGATATCGTGAAAGCACCCGTTTATGAACACAAATCAGCAACAATAAATATAAAACTCAGATCTAAGCAATATCAAACACAGCAATTCACAAATAATAATCAGAAACACAGGGTTTATAGTGGTTCAGCGATCTTGCCTACGTCCACTCTGAAGCTTATGATTTTATTGATTCACTTGATGATTTCAGTTAATTACAATGGATTACAGCAAGTTATAGCTCTGATACTTAATTACAACAGCGGTATTGAAGAGTAGAATTGAATTCGACAGAGTCTGAGCATTGAATGGCCAAAAGATCCCCTTTTCTGAAGGCTTCAGGGTGCTATTTCTAGGCGTAGGAGGCTCAGATCTTTCTCAGACTTTGGGAGACTTTTTTTGACACGTGAGTGGGCCCACATGACCGATCCCACCAAGTTTCGACTCGATCTGAGATCGATACGAAGTGATTTCGTATCCATCAAAAAAATGGTCCAATCATGGTGAAACTTGGTAGGAACAAACTTTGCCTTGTATGGAAGCTACTGTGAAAATTTCGTTGCATTTAGTTCAGCAGTTTGGGAGATATGATCGATACGAGCTAGCATGTTTCAGTTGGCTGTTCATTTCGAATCCATCGATTTGAATCGACTCCTTCGAATCGGTCACCTCACGTGGTCTTGTAAAGACGTGGTGCGCATACTTCGCCTCGATCCGGTATATACTCCGAGTTGACCGCATCGAATCCGTAGATTTCGCCTTGTTCGTATCAGTGGCCGTTACACAGTTTGAATCGATCAACTACGTAAGTCTCACATTGACTTGCAACTGCCTAGTTCGAATCGAAGGGAGGGGCTTAGTTCGCATCGATGGTAATTTTGTATCGATATCTGTGATTGATACGAACTGAAGCTCCCCGATGGGTTCGAATGGATGCCTCCTTCATGGATGCGAACTAGGCGTTGGTTGATCGATACGAAATGCATCATTGGTACAAGGTTGATCGATACGAAACAGTAGCCTGAGTGCGGAGTCTACCAATACGAAGTAGGGTCCATCGGTGGATGCGAATGGTCTGATCGATTCGAAGTCGCTCGCCTATGATGGATTCGAACAAAGCTAAACTTGATGGATTCGAAAAGAGCCGAGGCGAGGCCTATCTGATCGATTCGAAATCGATCGGTTCGAATGCACTGATATCATGTTATTGGTCGATTCGAACTCGATCGATTCGAAGTACGCAGAACCTGATGGATTCGAACTTGATGGATTCGAACGGCATACTTTGGCTAACTTGCATCGATCATATCTCGTTCATACGAACTCCGATTAACCTGAAATTTGAAACACTGGCTTTCATGGCTTTGCTTGCCGTGCTCTATCAATTGTAGCCTGATCCGGACTCGGACAAAATTCATCGATATCCATGGTGAAGCAAAGTACAGCCAATCTTTGAGAGGAACTGTCTTTGGTTTTCGATCGATCTTTTGGTATCACGGCTCTGCCAAAAAGCGGGATAACAGTGAGATTCTACGATTGTTGAGTTCTTCTTATCTTTATTTTTCATCTACTCTTAATGGCTCATTTCGATGTAAGAAAGATGGTTTGTTACAATTTTGTACAAAGCATCACACATTTTATCTCCCTTCATACCCTACCTTTTCATCAAAAAAAGAAAAGAAATATGGCAGTACATTTCAAAATCATAATTCAAATTGTATACTCCACTTAAATTCATGAAATAAATTATATTATAATCCTCATAGCATGATCTTCAATCTGGTATGGGTTTTAAGGGGTTGTGATCATCGTTTAAGGGGCACAACAGCATTTTATGTGATTAACAGTTCTTGGGTTTGGGCATTTGTGAAATATAAGGGTCGTAAGATCAAATAGAGTATGTAAACGAGGCCGTGGTGGCAAGGGGATTCGATAGCCATAAGGTGGTGATACTCAGTGATGGTTAGGCGGGCATGATCTATGGAGGATGAAGCAGGTTAGCAGCAGGTCGCACTTTGAAGGGTAGAGCTGAGCTTGTTGTCGTGGTGTATGTTGGGTGGAGATCGAAGTGAGAAGTTCGTCGAAGCTTGTTTGAGGTGTTTTCGTTGAGGAATGAGCTTAGGAGGGATGATGAAAGAATTGGCTATGGTGGATAGAGGAACCGGAAAGGCCGGATTGAAATTGGAGAAGAAGGCTGAAATCTAACTAAGTGTAATTAGTGAATTAAGCTAGTAATTAGTGTACTAAACTGTTATTTTAAAATTGAAATCTTATAAATGGTATAACTCTTTCATATGAGGTCCAATCGAGATGTGGATTTTTGCATTGTGCTTGTAACGTGTAACGACGTGATTTTTCGATGCTCGAAAGTCGATATTAATACGTCCACTGTATCAACTGCCAAGCAATCGAAGGCCGGAAAAACGTACCATTAGGGTTAAAGAAGAGGTAGAAGATAGAAGAAGAAAGAAAGAAAAAGCAACAAAAACAATATCAGAATCTCACAATCGCAGCGGAACAACATATAATAGATAAATGAATAATCTTTAAATCAAAAGAACTGTATATATTATACATTCCATCATATTACATTACATTATCAGAGTTTACAACAACAAACAGCGGAAAAGAAATACTATATACTAGTTGATACGCCGAGCTATCCAGCCTGCCTCCGGATCTCTACAGCAACTCCTGAATTCCAGAATGACCTGATAACCTGACTCTAGGCTGTCCGTGTAGAAAATGATGTGCACCCAGAGTTTAGGTAGGGAACAATAAACTCCAAGTCAGTCATGGTACTGGTGTGAGAACTTAAAATAGTTTACCTTTAAAAACAAACAAAGAAATATTTTAAAATAGATCCGCGATGCTTTTAGAAAATGTAACTACCATAAGGCCTCCTGCCACACACACAATGCAAACGCAGAATTGAAGGAGATTTCTCCTTATGATAGTCAAAGATGCTTACTTTGCAAATTTCTTTGATATTATTACTATAAGTGCAAAGTGCAGGAAAACATTTCGAAAGTACAATATTAATCTTAGCCAGCATAGGTACCATTATAGTATGCCTACTATAGCTACCATATTAAATGGCAGGTTTTACAATTAAAACCGTACAGGGCTCGTAATGTTTCTTTGGATTTCCAACAAATGGTCAGGCCAAGGAAGTTCCCATTGCCACATGGGTACGCCTCTGGAAGGGCACCCCGAGTACCTAACCGGATCTCTGCCAACACAAGGCCGGGTTACCCCTAGCTGGGTAACTACTGACACGAGTATGCCATCCCCCGGTCGTAACCGACCTAAATTCCGGGATTCACCAACAACCACAAAGTAATAAAATTGCAACAACAACATAAGTTAAGTATCTGGGCTCCATACCATGATACCACCTCTATCCAGAAGGAATGACATACACTAAGGGGGGCGCTATCCCCTAATAACCTTGCTGCATCTTTCCTGTTTTGGCCATTACCAAGGTGTGAGGTTTGACCAAGTCTCGTCCACAAAGCTACGCTTTTCATAAAAGCCATGCTTTGATCAACAAATGATCAGCAACACTCAGCATGCCATGTTACCAAATTGGGAATATGTCACTAGTAACCATCAACTACATAACCTTTGAGCTTCTACGTCTCAGAGAAGGGTGTTAAGCTAAGAGAATAAATTCTCCGCCACCAACAAAAATATATTTGATAGAAACTAGCTTTACATCTCAAATTGTAGCGTCAGACACACATCTATACAAGTCCATTCCGGGATTGAACGGTACCGAAGGCACTTCCAAAGAAGCCTTTGCAATCCGGATATTCACTAATCACGTCCGGACTTTCCATCACAAAGGGTGATAAAATCTTTATATCGGAGATCAGCCGATGCAAAACCATTCGACGGTAATCCTTCCGTTTTCGAAAATATCCGGTCATCAACACCGGTCTTCAAATGCTATCCATTATGACATATCATTATTCGAAATGGGATTTATGACACAAAGGTCTTCTCCCGGCTAAACCTAATAACGAGCGCTTATTTTTAAAATAAGTGTAGCATTCAAATTCAAGCAAATCACATCAAATACCCATTTAAAGGTAAATATTGATAGTCGGTTATTTAACTATCAATAGATATGCACAACATCACCAGATTCCAAATAATTTCCCAAATTATTTATTTTCCAAAAATATCTTTACAAGATATAATTTTTTCCACACTTCAACCGTTTGAAAACAATTTAAAATCACTTTTCAGTTTATCTTTAAAAGATATAATCTCAAAACATTTCACTTCATATTGGAAAAACATTTCCATAATTATTTAATAATAAGTAATTCACAAATCTATTTATTTTCAACATTTGAAAAATATTCAATATACTTATATCACAATTAAGTATATATTTTATTCTTTAAGGAAAACATTCCCTTAAACACATTTATTTGAGCCAAAACGAATGTTGCATAAAACATCGTTACGACAACACAAAATCACTAGTATTGGGTTCGAAATTAAGATAGATATATAAATCCCAATACTATATAAAACATTTCCTTTCGAAAATCATTTACTATAACAACAGTGTTAAAGTCCACCATTTCCTTTTATTTCTCGAAAACGTCTATTTCAACAATGAATGTTGAAATCTATGGTTTTGATACTTAATACGTTTTAAAACATCTTTAAATCGTTTTAATTCTATTTAAAATATCACTTCCTAAAACATTTCATTAATATATTATTCACTGTCCAAAATCGTGAATATACTTCGTTAACCAAATTCAACCTTTCTACACATTTTATTTAAAGGATTATCCACTGTCCAAAATCATGGATATGCTTCCTTTAATAAGCTATAATAATTAACTTATCAAAATAAGTCGATTTCGGATTTATAAAACAATGTTTATAAATTCCATTTATATTTTATAACAACTTCAACTTATAAAATCACTTTATTAAAAAATTCTATCCATATCCCATTTACACGCCAAAATCCAAATTATAAGCAAATTACTTATAATTCTCTATTTACAAATTCATGCATTTTATAACTTCACAAATCGTAGATTCTATTCTTTTATAAAATTCATCTATAACATCATTTTAAAACGTCTTTAAAACTCCTTTATAATTTCATCACTTGATTTATAAAAATCAAATTTTATAAAATATATATATATAAAGCTTTTATAATAAATTCAAAAATCTCTATTTAAACTTTTTATAAAATCATTAACTCCATATTTCAAAAATCAATTTTCAACTATATTTCTCAAAAATCATAATTTTTATAGCATTAAAATTATAACGTTTATTTATTTAAAATGAATCAATTCCAAAATTTAATAAAACATATACTTTCAAAAAATCACTTTAAAAATCCTTTTGAATTTGAAAATCATCACTTTAACATTCTTTTAAAACTCCAAAAGTAGGCCCAATGCTGCAACAGCACCAATACATCAACCACGACATCCAAACATCATATACCAATATGATAACAGAATATATCGCAAATATCTGTAAATAAATCAATTCTGTTGAGGAATCCAGTTGGATCCCTCCAACCTGTTTCCCTGCATCAACAGATGTTAGCACAATACCAATCCAATTTCAATACGGGATATCGCGGTACATGGGTTTTTATAAAATATCATTCGCTATTATGCGGCGCAATAGGATCTCATCCGCTATGTAATGCGGGAAAATCAACTCCAAGTACATATATAATACCAATTCCACTTCGAGGTGAAATATCGCGGTATATGGGTTTAATAAATAACATCCGCTTAATATGCAGCATATAGGGTCTATTTCAATACAACAGATAGCAATTTATCATTCAATCACACAATCAAGCAATTTTAAATCTAACTATTTAAAATTTAAATCGAAACAGATTCGATTGAGTGAGAAGTTCTCACCTTGCTTCCAAAAACAGTTTCAGCGTTTTATTTTGAATAAAATTAAATGCGGGTTTAATTTTACGTAAAATTAACACTATCTCCAATCAATTCCAATTCAGGTCCATCGCGTAGTATTCACGAATATGAACCCAACGCAATTCGTTTTGTGCGAAACGGACCTCGTATGAAAAAGTTACAGCATTTTAAACATTATACGAATTAATATATAAATTAATTAACCTTTTATTTATATTTTTTATAACCTTCTGCAATCTGGGCCGTTCGATTTAAGCCCTAGGATCAGAGCCATGCCTTGCTTTCTTCCTCCTCTCTTTGAATACGCGTGAAGAAACCCGTATGGCTGCTCCCCTTCACCAATTTTCGTGCCTTCATCTTACATCTTCACAACGATCAACTACTTCCACTTCGAAGCCCGTGTCGTGCCTCACCTCCACCTCGAACGCGGCAGAGCTCAGCCCTATGATGGCCTCGAAATTTTTGCCGAGACGTGGCGGCCTTTGAACGCAGATTGTCGTTGATTCTTTGCGAAATTTTCGATCATAGCCGTTGATCTTGAAGACCTCATCACGCTATACGTTTTTACTTTATGAAGTTTTACGAATAGATGTGTGGATTGGAAGGAATTAATAGAAGAAATCAGGAAAATTTCGGCCATTAAACACATGGAGGTGGCGGCCTAAAACTTAGAACTAGGGTTTGTTGCAAAAGTGAAAAATAGATAGCCTTTTATAGAAAATTGCAAAACACTATTCACCCGAGATTTTTCCGAACTCCAAACGAAACGTGCCGCCTGGCATTTATAATGTTTTACCCCTATTCCGAACGCAATGGAATATATATCGGGAGCCAATTCGATCATATTTGAAAGATAGGTTTTCAAATCGACTATTTAAATCTAAAAATTCACTCAAACCGATTTCAACGCATTTTAGCTTGCAAACCGTAAATCCGATTAACACGAAATTTGAAACCATATAATAATATAGCAATACAGATCCGAGACTATTTGAAAAATGCCTATTTTTACTCGTTAATTTAAATATTAAAATATTCAATTTTTGCAAATTAACTTTAAATTAAAATTTAAAAGTTCCATAACATCATTTTAACTCCAATATGATTAAATACAACTTTACAAATCAATTTTAATCACATTAAACCCAATTTTCAATTATTTCTGTGATTTCAAATATTAAATTATCGATTTAATTATCCAATTAAATCTAGATATTCGAAATAAAATTTATTCGACTTACAAATTTTAATTGTTAATATTTAAAAATCAATTAAATATACGAATTTCAAATGATAGAAATTCTGGGTCGTTACATAACGACAAAAGCTTCACAATGGAACTGGGTTGAGTGAATTTGGAGCTTGTAGAAATTGCACCTAAAATCGAATGCCATTTGATTTTATTTGGAACTGAAACACATCGGCCATATCTGGAATTTAGGTTAATTTAGCTCACCCTTTTTGTTAACCAGTAATGTTTTATAGTAGTTGAAAATGTTGATTATTTGCTTGGATGCTTTATTTCGTTGATTGTTTGGTTTCGATAAATTGTCGTTTTTAAAGAGGTCAATATATGAAATTAATTACAGGGACTTAGCTGATGTACAAGAAATTTATAGAGGGATCCAACGGGATTCCTCGCCTATGAGATATGATATTGTTATATGTTGAAAACTTAACCTATATAGTGATAATAATTCAATATCAACATTTGTTAAGCGATGTGGTGGTTGTTGGCTTCAATTAAGTATTTTGAATTACTCTTAATCTCCAATTTTGTTTAAAAAGGGTTTTTGATTCAGAGGATGATTTTACGTCTAACCTTAGGTTTTTCTGGAATATTTTTATTTAAGAGAAAATTTGAACTTTTCTATTTTAACCCAACTCGTTTATCTATTATTTTGTAAATTATTTAGAAATGTTTCAAAGTTGTTTAACTATTATTTAATAATGATTTTAATTGGTTTAATTATTATTTAATGGTATTTTAAAAGTTGTTCGTTTATATTTAACATTGTTTAAGTTATTTATCAATATTTTATATTGTGAAAAATTATTTATTAAATAATTAATATTGTTTGAAGTTAATAATTCTTTATTAACAATGTTTTGGAATTTATAATAGTTTCTTTTTAATAATGTTTCAGGATTTATAATTATTATATATAATAATGTTTTGGAAGTTAATTATTATTTATATAATAATGTTTGAAGATTAATTATTGTTGTTCATTAATAAGGTTAGCAATTATTAACTATTATAATTATAATGTTTGGAAGTTAATAATTATTATTTATTAGTAATGTTTTGCTGTTAATAGTTGTTATAATATAATAATGTTTTGAATTAAATAATTATTATTTATTTATACAGTTTTAAAGTTATTAATTATTATATTAATATTTTTTGGGTTAATAAATTGTGTTACAAATGATGTTGGAAAGTTAATTTCTTATTTATTAAGGATGATTAAAGTAATTTAATTTATCTCATTAATGTTATTGATATATAATAAATTGATTTATAAAAAGGATCTCATTTACTAAAAGAGATATATTAAAGAGTTTATAAATGAGGATGGGGTTTGAGTTTATAAGAATTTTTTTACAAAGGCTTTATAAGGATTTTTATAAAGGGGTTTTAGTATGAATTTTTATAAAGAATCTTTATAAAAGAATAAAGTCTAATATATGGGATTATAAATTTATAAAAGAAGTGTTATAAATAGTTTTATGTATTTATAAAAGAGCATTATAAATTATTTTAGAAATTTATAAAAAGAATTTTATTAGTGGTATAGTAGTTAATAGAAAGAGTTTCATAAATTGTTTTGTAGATTTATAAAAGGAGTTCTACAAATGATTTAAAGTTGTATAAATACATTTTCTAAGTAATGAAAGTGTAATGTTTTTATGAATATACTTATATGATGAGATAAATATATGGATATTTATCCAAGTATTGAAAGGAGTATGAAGGGTTTGTGAATATATCTTTGTGGAAGTATTTTGATACAAGTATTTACAAAGCGATTTTAATTCATGAAAGGATTTATTAAAGAGGTTAGTTGCTGTTATATGCTTAACCAATGTTGGTTTCCCTATGGAAATAAATCCTCAATTTGATCGATGCTTGTTTGTTTATTTGATAGTTAAATAACCGCCGATCAAACTTGGCCAGTTTTAAATTATCGTTGTCGGTTCGGAGAGATCGGGATCAGACATATTATCTGAAAACTTCTTCAAATCGGCATAAGAGTTCGAATGGTAAACGTCTTAAAGATGATCGAAGACGTAGTTCTTTGAAGTGCAAGGGCTACTTGCTACTAATCCCGAGGGTGACTCCAAAATGGATGTAGTAGAAGTAGTGCCTTCAGTTTCGTTCATACCCAAAACGAACTTGTATAGATTAATGCTTGCATTGCAGTTTGGTCTGGAGGGTAGTATTAGCATTCCAAGTGGAATTGCTATGTAAAAGGTAATCATAGCCTCAAGCCTCATACCTCGGAAATGGCTAAAACTGGTTAGATACATTAGGGCTATGTGGGTCGCTCCCATTAGGATGTGTCATCACCTTTCTAGATCGTCATATTATGGATTTTTTTATGCGTGAGGCCTCTCGATTAAGGTCAGAAAGCAACCGGGGTGATGACATATTCAGTACTATCTAAGTTCAGGGGTAGCTGTTCTGTGTTGGTAGGGGTGGACCAAGTTCAGGGTCTCACTCTAGGTATATTTTATTTAGAGGTGTGCCGTACGGAAGATAGCCCCTTACCTTGCCATTGTTGGAATACATTATCCAATAAGCGCCATGGGACTTGATTGTACACCTATTATGCTGGAATTCAATAATGTAATAATTTTGGCTATGATTATTTTGTATTTGTATCCTAGACATTATTATAATATTACTGGATTTTCTATAGTGAAAGAGGGGGCTATGCGGTAGGATCGTATAATATGGAATAACGGAATGATATAGATAAATAACGATAAGCAATAAGTAAAGTAGACACCAAGACTTTATACTGGTTCGGACCTCTTGTCCTACGTCCAGTCCCTAAGCTCCTCTTAGGAATTCTACTAACAACCCTCACTTAACCCGGAGGAATAGGTTTACAACTTACCCGAACAACCGAACGGAATTTCTTGCCTCAACTACCGAAGAGGACTTCAACTCAATTACTAAAAAACAATATTCAACTTGTTGTGTTCTTATCAACACTAATGAGTCTAATGTAGTACAATATTCCTATAATCTTATCCTCGAGAGTATGCAATGTGTTTGTGAAGATTAGGAAATGTGAATTGCTATGAATCAGAAGAATGTTATAAACAAAACAGTGATTTGTTATAAACAAAACAGTGATTCAAGCAACAGATTGGTGATTGCTTTGAGAATATCTAGAGAATATGATCAAGAAAATAGTAAGGTTAAAGCAAGAGAATTTGGTAAATTGAATGATGTTAGAATCATGTATTTATACTTGTAGAAGAGGTGCATTTGTTGTCAAAGGTTACAAACAAGAGATGCTTCCATTTCCATTGGAGAATGGTTGCAACTCTTGGGAGGAAGAAGGTGTCTTTTCAGAGAAAATTCGCAGGTTCAAATTCAGTCGACTGAGCAGGGAATTCAGTCAACTGAAAATATGAAGTAAAATTTTCAAGAACAAATTCAGTCGACTGTGTACGAAGTTCAGTCGACTGAAACTGTGCATGTTTATATACTTGTACCAGTTTCAGTCGACTGGCCATTCATGTTCAGTCGACCGAACTACTAAAATATGCACAGTGAAAGTTTAAATGAAAATGAAGTTCATAAAATGTGTTCCAGTGTTCGTGCAAGCCTCCTGAGGATAGATTTTTACAATAAATCTAGACTAAGACCTATATAAAAATCATACTTATGTTTGTTTGGTCTTCATCGATCTTCCTTTAGCTTTGCACATATCTCTTCCTTTTTTTGTTGAAGCACATTGTCATTGATCAAAATCTTCGCGTATCAACATTCTCCCCCTTTTTGATTGATGACAATACTGATTTATTCTAGAGATGTATTTACTTATTTTCTCCCCCTGAATGTATGCACTATTTTTCCTACAAAACAAATTTAGTATCATAGATTTTCTCCCTCTTTGTCATCGACAAAAAGGAAGAACTAACAGTAGAAATATTTTATCAAAACAATCACCGAAGCATAGAGAATAGAAAATTTGCATAACCATGGCTTAAAAAGGTTAAAAATGTTGCGTCGAACAATCACAAAATGGCTACTTATACAAGCCATAAGAAAGTTATAAATAAATATCAAACCATACCAAAATTACTCATCTTTATCCCAGTCATATGAACCTTCTCTTCCTCCTGTTGGTTCACGTATGACGGGTCCTCCTGTTGGTGGTCTGTACGCTTTTCCTCCTTGGCCACCACTAGCTCCGCTTGTGCTGCTAATTGTTTGCTCTTCGGATGACGTCCATGTAAACGTAGGTGCTGGACGTTTGCCGCGAGATGTCAAAGCAGTAGTGGTGCTTGAGCACGAGATTGCATCCCATAGCTTGTTGAAGAATCCTTTGATTTTGTCAAGCTTGTGATCTACCTTTTTAAGACGAGTATCAAGAATTTGTTGATTTCTTCATAATATCCCCAATGATTGGTTGGTAGTAAAGCTTGGGTCAACAAGACGAATTTCATCATCTTGCTCGAAATGTTCTTCGTGGTGAGGTTGTGGAGGTTGTTGTTGTTGTTCTTGATGCCTCGCCTCCCATTCGGAGAGTGATATTATGCGAGGAGGTCGAGATGGGAGTTGCATTAGGCTTATGGTCCGGTGGTTAATTTGATGGACCATTGTATTCTCCGACTCGGGTAATGGCGTATCGACATTGAGGAGAAGTCGCATGATGTATTCTCCAAAATAGATAGTTCGCATTTTGCCATTATTAATAGTGAGAAACTCATCAAGAATAAGTTGTACCCAATTGACTTGTATACTGCCAAAAATAGCATATAGAGCTCGATAATTAATTGGGTAGACAATTTCGTACGAGCCCGTGCGTGGAGTAATTGTTCTCATTAGAGCTTTGTGAAGGATTCTTACCATAGCTCAAAGAGAGGTGGACTTAAAATCTCTAAAGTTGATATTATCATCCATAAATTGATGGTTTATGTTATCATGAATTTGTGGATTGAATTCTATCTCGTCTAGCTTTCTCCCGACATTTGGTGATTCTAGAATGTGTGCTATCCTATCTAAGGAAAACCAAACTTTCTTTCCACATACCATACTCCAACACCATTGTTTGGATTTCTAGGAGTTTGGTGTCCAAGATTAAGGTTAGCATAAAATAATTTGACCATTATATGATTTATGGCATGGTCATTTCTTTTCAAATCCAAAAGAGAAGTTAAACCTACTTGATCGGCTAACACTTGGATGTTGTATTTTTGAAAGCTTTGGAAATCAACGAAGGAATGCTCGAAAATATGGGAATTCTTCATCTTATTCCACCTAGTGACAGCTACTCCATGTAAAACCATTGCGCTATTTGAGCATCAATTGGCTCGGAAGATGAAGAAGAGGAAGCTCTTGATCTCTTTGGTGCCATTTGAGTGAGATTTGAGTGAATTTTAAGGAATTGGGGGCTAGGGTTTTGAAAATAATTGGGAAGAAACTGTTTTGGAAAGTAAAAAGTGAATGGATAGGTAAAAAATTGGTGGATAAAAGGGAAAGTTGCCTGAGAATTGGCGTTCAGTCGACTGAATTGAAGGATGAAAATTTTCTGGGTTAAATTCAGTCGACTGAACAGGGTTTTTAGTCGACTGAATTTTTGTCTGAAAGTTTCTGTTAGTATTTCAGTCGATTGAACAGAGGAATTAATCGACTGAATTATAATTTTTTTTCATTCTACCTTAAGCTCAGTCGACTGAGCTGGGGGTTTCAGTCGACTGACCCATGTATTTTGTTGTTCTTTGTTAGTTATGAAAGTAAACACTTTATTTGAAGAAATAATTACAATTATATAGATGTAACACCATGAATAGATTTCAAAACTATCTATTTCTTAGGGGATGGACTTGGAGTCTTGTTCCCTTCATTCTTCATTTAATTTATATCCCATGAATTTGGACTATATTGAGGATTCTTAGGAAACATCCAAGGATTCACAGGATCGACTGGTGTACGGTAATATGAAGACGGATCAAGTGAACTAACGGGACGAGGTAGGGGTTCAGCTACTTCGTTCTTTTTTGAGCCACAAAAGCGTAAACCGATTTGCTCTAGGAAGCTTAATCGTCTAGCCGTAACTTTTTGTTCGAAGTATAATTCTCGTTGAAGATTTATTTGTTGTTGTTGAAAGTGATGAATTTCGTCAGTCTTTCTTTTTGTGTCTGGAGAAATAAAGAGTCCGCGTTTCGCTTTCTTGGATTCTGGTGTGTAGCCAGTACGATAATTGTTCCATTTGTAAACTGGCTCATGTGTCGGTGTTGGAGTGGGAAGTTTTGGAGATGTTGGAGTGTTATCGACTGAAGAGGTGATGTTGATCGGGGAAAAAGAGTTGTTGGACGACATTTTTATAATGAATTTTTCAAGCTTTTATTCGTGAGAATAAGTTGTGAAAAAGAAATATTTTTACGATATATTTATAGTAGGGATTTTCTAAATATATAGTGGTTATAATTCTTTAAAGTTTTTCATCCACTTAATGATTTAATGGTTACCATAATTCAGTTAAAAATGTACGGTTTACAAAAAACAATTATTTTATAATATATTATGTAACATATTCAAAAAATAAATTGAAAATCTCATTTTTTTCTTTATACAGTCGACTGAGCATATAGTGTTAGTCGACTGAATTGGGTAGATTTTTCTAACTTTCTATATGATATCTTTAAAAGCCATTATTCCTAACTCTCTTCGTAATTTTATGAAGGAGTTTTCTAATAGAGGTTTAGTAAATATATTGGCAATTTGATTTTCGGTAGAAATATGTTCTAAATTAATTATTCCTTTTTCGATATTGTCACGTAGAAAATGGTGACGAATATCTATATGTTTTGTACCAGAGTGATTAACCGGATTTTTAGATAAGTTTATTGTACTTGTATTATCACAGTATATTGTAGAATTTGTTAAATTTATATTAAAATCTTTAAGTGTTTGTTGCATGTATATAACTTGAGTGCAAGCTAAAGCAGCTGATATATACTCTGCTTCGCAGGTGGAAAGCGAGACACAATTTTGTTTCTTACTAAACCAAGATACAAGTGATTTTCCAATGAAATGGCAAGTACCACTTGTACTTTTTCTATCTGTTCGAGATCCACCAAAATCAGTATCACTGAATGACACTAACTCTCCTTTGGATAGAAAAGACCAAAATCTTTAGTGCTGTTAAGATATCGTATAATTCGTTTTACCGCTCTTAAGGGTGATTCTTTAGGATTAGATTGAAAACATGCACATAAACAAACACTCATCATTATGTCATGTCTACTAGCGGTTATGTAAAGTAAGGAACCTATCATACTTCTAAACAATATTTGATCTACACTTTTTCCATTTTCATCTCGATCGAGATGTGTAGTGGTACTCATAGGAGTAGGTTTAGCAGATGTGTTTTCCATGCCGAATCGTTTAATTAAATTAGAACAATATTTTTCTTGGTTATAAAAATTCCATTTGTTAATTGTTTGATTTGAAGTCCGAGAAAATATGATAATTATCCCATATGAGACATTTCGAACTCATTAGTCATTATATTTGAAAATTATTTACATAAATTTTCATTTGTTGAACCAAAAATAATATCGTCTACGTATATTTGAATTATTAAAATATCTTTGGTAGTATTTTTAAAAAAAAGTGTTTGATCTACTTTTCCAATTTTAAATCCCGAATTTAATAAATAACTTTTAAGTCTTTCATACCAAGCACGAGGTGCTTGTTTAAGACCATATAGTGCTTTCTTTAATTTAAATACATGACCCGGAAATTTTTCATGTATAAAAAAAGGAGGTTGTTCTACATATACATTTTCTTTAATAAAACCATTTAAAATGCACTTTTAACATCTATTTGATAAAGTTTAAAATTGTGAAAACATGCAAAGGCTAATAGTATACGTATTGCTTCAAGTCTTGCAATGAGAGCAAAGGTTTCTTCAAAATCAATACCTTCTTCTTGATTATACCCTTGTGCTACTAGTCTTGCTTTATTCCTTGTTATATTACCTTGTTCGTCTACTTTATTTTTGTATATCCATTTTGTTCCTATTACTGATTGATTATTAGGACGGGGAACTATTTCCCAAACATCATTACGTTCAAATTGATTTAATTCTTCTTGCATTGCAATAATCCAATAATCATCTGTTGATGCTTCTTTAGGATTTTTAGGTTCTATTGATGAAATGAAAGCTACATGACCCATTTGATTTAGTTGATTTCTTGTCCTAACTTGAGAATTTATTTCTCTTATTATATTTTGAGTTGGATGATCTCGTAATATTCTAGGAGGAGACCTTAGTTCAATATTACTATTTTCAAGGTTTGTTTCTTCTATATTTATCAATTATTCATCATCTTTTATATTTAAATTTTTATTAACATTTTCATCAAAAGGTATATGCAAAGTTTCTTCAATTATGTTTGTTCGTTTATTAAATACTCGATATGCTTTACTTCGTTCCGAGTATCCTACAAAAATTCCTTCGTCAGCTTTTGGATCGAATTTTCCTAGTTGATCTTTTGTATTTAAAATGAAACATTTTGATCCAAATATTTTATAATAAGATATATTTGGCTTTTTATTATTAAATAGTTCATAAGAAGTATTTTTAGTTAATGGTCTAATTGATATTCTATTTAATACATAACATGCAGTAGCAACAGCTTCTGTCCAAAAATGTTTTGGTAGAGAACATCCATTTAATAATGTTCTTGCGCATTCTTGTAATGTTCTATTCTTTCTTTCTACAACTCCATTTTGTTGAGGAGTTCTAGGAAATGAAAAGTTATGATTTATTCCTTTCTTTTTACAAAAAGTTTCAAAAGCTTCATTTTCGAATTTGCCTCCATGATCGCTTCGAATATTTTTAATTTTCAAATTTTTAGAGTTTTGAATTCTTTTGACAAATGTTTTAAAATGCTCAAAAGTGTCACTTTTATTTTTCATAAAAATAGTCCATGAATATCTTGAAAAATCATCAACTATTACAAATACGTATCGATTATGATTAATGGATTGAACTTGTGTTGGTCCAAATAAATCCATATGTAGTAATTCTAATGGTTGTAAAGTCGAAATATTTTTCGTAGATTTGAAAGATGATTTCGTTAATTTTCCTTTTTGACAATCATCACAAAGATTGTTTACTTTAAAGCTTATTTTGGGTAAACCTCTTACTAATTCATTTTTAGAAAGTTTTCTAATAGTTTTAAAATTTATATGACAAAATCTTTTGTGCATAACCAAGGATCATTATCTTTGGCAAGTAAACACATACTTGTATTATTATTAATATTCATATTTAGAACATAAATATTTCTATCTCTATTTCCTTCAAAAACAAGATTTTGGTTTTGATCAAAAATACTACATTTATAATCCGAGAAAGTTATTTTAAAACCTTTGTTACACAGTTGACTTATGCTAAGTAGATTATGTTTTAAATTTTCAACTAATGAAACATTTGTTATAAAAGGTAAATTTGATGTATCGTAATTGTTCGCATCTCCTTTGCCAATGATATAGCCTTTTGAATTGTCTCCGAAGGTAACCGAGCCACCATCAAAGTATGTGATGTTTGTAAGCATATCTTTGTCTCCGGTCATATGTTTTGAACAACCACTATCTAATATCCATTTCTTCTTTTTGAGTGGGACCTGAAAATAAATATGAAATTATTGGTACCCACCTTTTAATAGGGTCCTAAAAAGTTAGATTTTAGGAAACCAAACCCAATTTGGTTCAGTATCCTTTTTATAAATATAGTTTTCATTATGATGAACATTTTCCATAAATATTTTAATATATTTATTTCTTATTAATACATTGTTAGTCTTTAGTACCCAAATTTTAACTACCTTGGTTTCTACTTTTGTTTTAATAGGTTTCTTTAGCAATATTTGTTGTTTTGAATCAACATTCCTCTTAAGTTTTATATTTTTCTTATTAGGAATTTTTGACTCTTTTTTATAACCTAAACCTTGTTTGTTTGAAGATGATTGAGAATTTTCTAATATCTTAGATAAATTTTCTCTTCCTTTGTTAAAGTTAGAAACATTTTTAGTGATGTCATCTAATTTAGCTCGAAGACTATTATTTTCTAATTCAACATGTTTAATCTTAATTTCTAACTCATGATTTTCAAAAACAAATACATCATTCTTTTTCTTTTGAGTTTCAATTTCTTGACTTAAAAGTGATAATTGAGTTTCTGAATTTGAATAAGATTCTTGAACTTTTTCAAGTTCTTCTTCAAGAATTTTCTTTTCATCATTTAACATATCTCTCTCAAACTCAGCTTTGTTTTGATTTTCACGAATTTCCTTAATTTTCTTTTCAAGAATTTTTATTGTGCTTAAAAGTTCAGTGTTTACTTTAATTAAATCATCGAAAGTTAAATTACTTACCTCAGAATCTTGAGCCATGAAGCATACATTTGCATGTTCATTGTCGCTATCACTATCTGTAACTACCCTAAATTTTCTAACCCGAAAATTCCAAATAGTTATGAAAAAGAAGAAACAGATAGAAGAAGAAGCACAGAAACACCAAACATCTCACAATCGCAGCGGCTAAAATATAATAATAAATAATAATAGCTTACAAAAGAATACTATATCTGTTGATTACATTTCAATATATCAGAGTTTCACATATATTCAAATGCTGGTCATATACAATCAATTTATCACAGAATTACAATAATATAATTACAGCGGAAATATTCTAAGCGATATTGCCATCCTGCTCGCCTCCTGAGCTCCAGAACGTACCTACCTGAAAATTTGTAATACTCGGTCTGACCCGAGCATTACACCAAAGTAACACCCGGGTCAGGCTGGAAACCAACGTGAGTAATCTCAACTAACATGGAATACCAAAGCAATCAACTTATATAAACCCGGGGTGACATATATCAATTTAACAAATTCGCAATTAGCTATGAACAACACTTATTCCATACATCAATTTTATAAGTACCAAACTTAGATAAAATAATTCAATTCACTCGAATCATTTCATTCCAACCTATTGATTTCACAAATCAATTTATAAAAAAAATCGAAGTGTTTTCGGGTATTTCCCAATACCCGACCCCGGTCTCTTCAAAACTCATGTTTTTCTAACACAAATTACTCAAATGAAATACACAACATTTCATATCAGAGATATCTACTCATTCAAAACAGCCAATACCATTCAATCATCCATAAGCAAAGCTTAATCACACAAATCAATTCAATTGATTCTAATTGAATTTCAAAACTCAATCACTTAGATTTCTTCACTTATATTAATTAACCATCACTATTCATCTTAATTAATCACCCTGGATTAATTATTTTCCAATTAAATTCAAGCGATTATCTTTAATTAATTTCCCGTTATCAAGTATCCTTAACACAAATTAATAAGTAATCCTAATTACTTCATAAATTAATTAACAATATTAATTACGTTAATCCTTAATTACTTATATTAATTAACTTCTCATAAGTCACTTATTACTGATTACTTTATTAAATAAATCAATCTTTAATTTTGTCATTGATTTTGTAAGTTAATGATTTCCAATTATATTTTAACTTATTCTAATCTAAATTAATTACATTAATTAAGCCACAATATTAATCGTTCTTGATTTCTCTAAACTTGTAATTAATTATAAGTTTATTTACTTTATTAAATAAATAAGTTTCTTCATAATTAACCATCTTAATTAACCTCTTGATTAATTACACAAAGTAATTATATTTTATTAATTTCATTAAGTAATTATTTATCAAACCATCAAATGATAATTCTGAATTACTTACACTTAATTAATTAACTTAAATTTAATTTATTAATTAATTCAAACCCTTATTTACTAAATTAATAAACCCAAATCATTTATTAATTAGATTAATTAATTATCCATTTCAATTATCCTACTAATTTAATGAATCCCAAATCATTAAATCCTTGTTAACATTAAAATGAAGCATTTTATTATTTATAATTTAAATTTAAAACAACTTAAAACCCCAGCATTTTGAGTCAAACTACAGTTAACTCGATAATCAACCAAACCCAAGTCACATCATCAATTCACCGTGTACATCAATTCAATCATTCCACCAAATATTTAAATTTAACCATTTAGATCTAAATAGAAATCCGAAAGCGTGAGATTTACTCACCTTGTTTTATTTGCAATTCCATCCTATCCTGACTTGTTTCTTCACAACTATCGACCTTGTATAAACATTACATAACTTATTAATATCTGGGATAATCAGATAATCCATCACTATTTATTGATTTTAATCTATCTAATAATTTCATTTGATAAATTTAATCTAATTTAAACTAAAATTTAATTTATCTAAAAATTAAATTTTAAAAATAACTTTCTGTAAATATCTTAAGATAAAATTAACTGCTAAATTTTATCAGCTATTCATTTATTATTCATACTTGTTTGTTGTAAATAAAATTTAATTGGAAGACAAAAAAAATTTGTAATTACCTCATAAAGAAAAATCGCAGCATCCTCCCCTTTTTAAGCGACCAGATCCTGACCTTCAACGCCGCGCACGCTTCCCACGATCGCCGCCCCCAATTCACGACTCCAACTCAGAGAAGTCGAACGCTAAAACCCCAAACGAGACCCCCCTCGAACACGCGAGCAACGATGCGGCCTTCCCTATGACGACTCGAGATGACATCACAACATTCGAAACCCTAACACGACCCTCCCCTTAGATCGATGCGATCGTGCTCGAGCTCGTGACCTGCGTCGCCACTTTCTTCGAGGCTTCGGCCATTATCTGTTGTTTATATTATTTTTTTGGCTTCGATTTAAATCTTGGATTGAAAATAAGGAAAGGAAGGGAACGAGTTCGATCTTCTGTTCCAGGTGAGAGAGAGAGGACGGGAAAAATATAGGTTGGAGAAGCTTCCTGAATACGCGTGAATATAATATAGTTTGAATATTGAAATTATCTCGCGTTGTATAACGCGAAATTCCGAAACCCGAATCAAACATGCCGACAAACGTTCATAAGGTTTTATCCGCATTCCGAACACAATAGAACGTGTTTCGGAGGTTAATTTGATCGTATGAGCAAGTTACAAAAGAAAACGATCAAATTTAAATTAAACTGATTAAAATAGTTCTAAGCGTTTCGAGCTGCCAGGGTCAAACGACAACTCCGACTGCTACGAAAATTGAAATTCGATAATAATTAACTATTACGGATCCAATGAAACTAGTTTTGTTGAATTCCAAGACTGTCCCTCGGAAGGCTATTTTTAAATATCGATTTAAACGACATATTATTAAAATTAACAAATCACCCTTAAATTAAATTTCAACCATTCTATTACTTTCAGTATCATCATTGTAAATTTTATAAGCCTTCAAATTATTTTAAACAGGCTTAGAAATCCAGATTCAACAATTTACCCAATTTCAATCATCAAATTCAGTATTTAAACTATACAATTCAATGATTTAATTATCAAGTAAATATTGATATCTTGATTCAAGTTAAAATCATCTTTTGAATATTTTAAAATCAATTAACTATTCAATTTTAAATTGTTAGAAATTCCGGGTCGTCACATTCCTTCCCCCTTAAAAGAATTTTGTCACCGAAATTACTAATCAGGAAGAATGGTTCAAAACCCGTTTACTTTTCCCAAAACTCACAATTCAACATCCTACCAACTATCTTTTATTAAGAACCTATTATCACATCAACCAACTTCTCAAAACCTTTCATAGTTTCAAATCATATCCCTTTGCTCAATTATCTAAATTTCAAATTTAAATCAAATTTTGAATTATCAAAATTTTCTTAGAATTTTTCTAACTCTCTAAATTTTCGAAAATTTTTGCCAGCGTCTCCTTTGCGCGGCTACCTCGGTACAACTACAAAAGGCCTCTACGGGCTCCCAAATTCCAAAAGAAAACCAAAAGCCATGTGGCTACATCAAAAACCCAATCCAATATCATCTAGAAATTTAAATACATACCTTTTTGTCGGACAATTCAAATTTATCTTTTGGGATCAATCCAATTTTCTTTTCCCCTTTTTATACGTGCATATCTTGTTTAGCAACAATATTCAATCGAAACATTACAAATCATTTTATACATTCCCTTATATAGGTTTTCATATTTACTTCTATTCAAATTTGTTTTTCCCGTTTTAATATGAATTCAACTTATTTCAATTTTGAATATTAAATTTTTATTTTCCATATATAACTGAGTCTTATTAGTTCCATCTGCTAATCTATTTCAGTTTCATATTTAAAATCGTTTAATTGCTTAACAAAAATTTTCTCAAAAATTTTCTAACTCCCAAAATTTTCGGAAAATTTTGGCAGAGTCTCCTTTGTACGGAGGAGCTTTTGCAATTTGACAAGAGATATAAATATGTATACATCAACCCACACGGTCGGAAAAAGCAAAAACAGTTCATATTTCCTATTTTTATTGCGTAGGTGTACCTTATTTAGCATTTTAAGCAAGCAGCTTATTAATTTTAGCAATTAGTGCAATCCAAACCATCCAAACGGTCTTCAGGTACCTGTACTTACTCGATTTAAATATGTAAGTGCCATTTAAGAAAAATCTATTTGCAACTCACTTATTTTTAATGTCTAAACACAAGCATTCACTTATATTTAATAGCTAAACACATTTATATCATTAGCAATAAGCACCAAAACGCTTTCCATAAGCGATTTATATAATTTTTAAGCTAATTCAATTGCTTTCAATAAATTCATAAGCCATTCCATTCAGTTTCAATGGTTCGCAACTCAATTTCTTACATTCCATTGATTTTATTATCCAAACAAACTCATATTCACTTCAAATGATTCAGAACCAATTTTATTTAATCTCTATCGACTCATAGCATTTTAATTACTTTCATTTACGCCGAACGACAACCATTTTTATGCAATTTCGACAATATTCGTTTAATAGGGTACTTATTTTAGTTTATAACTACTTTAAATTACCTTTCAACTCATCATGTAATTAATTCCACTTCATTTCCAATGTATTCACCAACCATTCATTGCATTTCATTTCCGCAATTGTTCCATTCAAAACAATTTGTTAAGCTTGGCACATCCAATACTTATAAATTAATAACCATTTCCCAAATTAATTCAATCCAAGTTTTTATTGAATGGGCTTTCACCCTTATTCGAAGCCAAGCTTCCATAAATTTACTTCAACATCAAACTTAAGTTTACTTCTATTTGATTTTCATTTAATCAACTTCCATTAAATTTAGTTAGCCCATCCATTTTAAATTTTAATTTCAAATTCACCTTCTCAATTTATCAGAATAATATTCAAGCACAAACTTAACTCATTTACACTTCAAATTAATATGCCTCCGAACTTAAGTTCAGTGTGATAATCCAATGCCAATCACAACTTTGGTTTAATTTTTTTTATTCTACCAGACTTCATCCATTTATCATTTAACTCAATTAACCCATTTAAAATTTTAATTTGTGTACTTAATTCATGTTCGAATTTATTTCATTAATACAAGGCTAATCTCAATTTATTTCTACTCATATGGATTTTTATTTGCAACTCAAACCATTTCTATTACAATTCACTTCCATTATATCCAATCTATTTGTAATTCAAACCATCACATTTTCAATCCAACTCTATTTTATGTCTATTTTACAGCATCTCCTTTTATTTATTTCATGATCAAATCTAAGTCGAATTCTATTTACAATTCGAATTCATTCCCAAACTGCATTATTAATTCACATTCCATTTATTTTCCCAAGTTAAATTTTATTAATATACTCAATCAAATAATTATTTAGCCAATTAGCATACTTTCAGTTTAAGTCAATATTCGATTTTAATTACAAAATCATTTCATTAAATTTTCCTGAGTTCAATTTTATTTTATAATTCCAGTTTGGAATTTCTTTTTAGTTTTTCCTAAAATTCCAACACTTCTATTTTAAATTTTTAGAATGCCTTTAAATTCACATACTGCTATTAAAATAGTCCTTTATAAAAATATTTCTTATAACTCGATGTCTCAACTAGTCCATCCTTGTTCCCATAGAAATTCAGTCATGCGTTGATCAGGCGTTGAACTGAAAATCTATAAGTACTTAATAAACCCGTTTTCAACATCTAGTGAAAATACTTGGAAAATAATTTTTTTGAAAATATAGAAAACAGTTTTTGAAAATAGAGGAAATAACTTTGGTGAGAATGCTCTAGAAATCATCACCCCCATCCATGGTCACAGTTACATCCAGGGTTACATTGCCATCGCAGCAAAAGTCCATGTAACTGCAGGCTCTCCGCAGCCTCTCAATTACGCCATGGATCCCACACAACAGATCATAGTTACATACAGGGTTACGTTGCCATCGCAGCAAAAGT
Organism: Allium cepa; assembly: GCA_030765085.1. Classification (NCBI taxonomy): domain Eukaryota; kingdom Viridiplantae; phylum Streptophyta; class Magnoliopsida; order Asparagales; family Amaryllidaceae; genus Allium; species Allium cepa. Next base: position 329,502,960 of record CM060940.1, read on the forward strand.
CCATGTAACTGCAGGCTCTCCGTGGCCTTTGATTTTCGCTGTCGTAATGAAACTTCTCCACTCCTACATAGGTCGCATCTGCCGATATAAAATCAAACGCAGACTGTTGGCTCTCAGCGGCACACACGACTTTCGCTATGTTATACCATAGGTCACAGTCTACCGATATAAAATCAAACGTAGACTATTGGCTCTCAGCGATACACACGACTTTCGCTGTGGTATACACTACTCATAATCCTCAGGAACTAGTTTTGTTCGGACTCCTCACAGGATCAACTTTAGAACCCCCCCTTGGGCTCAAGGCAGCACCACCCGGCGGCACTCCTAAGAAGTTCATTTCAAGGGAGCGCCTTTTTCCCCAGAGCCATCATCAAAACATTTTATACTATACACATATAGTATCTTTCAAATCATATGCCTAGTATGATCTCATATGAAGCTTCTTTACACAAAATCGATTATCCCACAATCGATAATTCTCAAACTAGGCTTTCCAAATTTTTTATTGATTTTATCCAAAAATCAAGCCTTTCCAAATCCAAAGGTTCCCAAACCTTTTCCAAAATCCTAATAAGATCCTTTATATATATATACAGATATATATAATTTTTAAAACTTGATCATTTCCAACTTGTATAAAATCCTTTTTATATTTCAAACACTTTCAAAAATCATTTTCTTCCGGCAATAGAATTAACAAGGGAATTTTTATAATGTACGAAACAAAGCAAAACTAAAAATTGTTGATCATTAACATACTGTTGCAGCTAATATATAATACGTCTTCTAAATATAGTATATTATAAACAAATATATCTAAAAAAGTTTATAAACAATCTTTGTGCAAAACAGTGACAATTTATTCTTTTATAAACCGCATATATAACCGATATATATATATATATATATATATGTATGTATAAGATTCATATACAAACTACCTATATGTATTTCATATATACCTCAAGTCCTAAAATATGCTATGACACTCACCTATGCTCACATGATCGCAGGTATAGGCTGCTCGGCAAGAGAACCGTGGCCAATAGAGGAAGGCAAAGCAGTGCGGAGAAGAGGCTGAGCTGCAGTTGTTTGGTTGCGGAGTGATACTCGGCGAGAGGAAGGAGTAAGGAGGGAATGGGTGCGGATGATCGAATTGTGACGGTCCTGACTCAGCCTTCGAAAATCGGCACCCGTACTTCACTTGTACTCGAATGTCGTAGATTCAAACGCCGAATCTGGCTCGCCGGAGCTTATAACACATCAAGTATAACAATATAGCGGAAGAAAAGAAATGAATATCATTGATATACAACATTCAATACAACAGTGATACAATATGAATCAATATCAGAGATACAAGATAACAATGCTACAGCAGAATAACATTATAATATAGCAGCGGAACCAAAAAACTCCAAATAGCCACATCAACTCTAACTCCAAAGCAACAATCTAGAAATAGCTCGAACCACCATCAAGTTGCACCAAGCTAAGCAAGGTCAGTCATCTTGACCAAAAACTTCAATATCCAAAGTTTCCAAAGAATTTCAAAGAGAAAGCTGAAAGCTACTGAATCGATATCTACTATCTGAAAAACCCAACTCTAGACTGCCCGTGTGGAAAATTGTGGGCACCCAAAGTTTAGGAAGGGAACAATAAACTCTAGGTCAGTCATGGGACTGGTATGAACAAACAAAACCGTTTGTCTTTTAAACAACAAAAAAAGAGTTTAAAATTGAAATCTGCAATGCTTTTTGGAAAATGAAACTGCCATAAGGCCTCTCGCCATACACACAATGTAAGTGCACACTTGGAGGAGATTTTTCCTTATGACAGTCAAAAATGTTTGATACGCGAAAACCATTTGATATTATTATTAGTGCATGGTGCAGAAAACATTTCGAAAGTATAACATCAATCTTAGCTAGCATTCCATAATTTGTCGTATGCCTACTATAACTACCATTTAAGAATGGCAGGTTGTACAATTGAAATCGTAAAGGCGCATATTGGATGATTGGATTTCCAACAAATGGTCAGGATAAGGAACTTCCCACACCGAAATGGAACGCCTCTGGAAGGACGCCCCTGAGAACCTAACTGGATCTCTGATAAACAAGGCCGACGCTACCTTACGCTTAACCAAGCTGTAACTAGGTAACGAACACACGAGCTATGCCATCCTCGGTCGTTACCGACCTTTATTCCGGGATCCCGACAACCAACAACCACAAAGTAATAAATTTGTAGTAACCATATAGGTTAAATTTCCAGGCTCCATACCATGATACCACCTCTTATCCAGAAGGAAATGGACATACCCTAGGGGGGCGACCCCTAAAAACCTTGTCGCAACATTCATGTTTCGACCATTTCCGGGTTGTGAGGCTCGACGAAGTCTCGCCCAAAAAGCTACGCTTTTTCACAAAGCCATGCTTCGATCAACAAATGATTAGCAGCACTTTGTATGCCACATTACCAAATTGGGAATGTATCACTAGTAACCATCAACTACATAACCTCTGAGCTCGTACGTCTCAGAGAAGGGTGTTAAGTTAAGAGAATAAATTCTCCGCCACCAACAGAAATGTATTTGATAGAAACCAGCTTTACATCTCAAAGTGTAACATCAGACCCGGGTTCGAACAGAACCGAAGGCAATTCCAAGGAAGCCCTTGGAAATCTGGGTATTCACAATCCTGATCGGACTTCACATCACTTAGGGAATCTCTATACCCGAACCATGATGCAGAGAAAATCGACAGGTAATCCTTTCGTTTTCGAAAATACCTAGTCTTCACCACCGGTCTTCAAATGCTATCCATATACATCGTATCATTATTCGGAATGGGTTATACGACACAAAGGTCCTCTCCCGGCTAAACCGAATAATGAGCGCAATATTTAAAACATATGGATATTGGAATCTCAGTTAAATCGCAGCTTAAAGCCCAAAACCTTTTATTCAAATGGTTAAAACAAATTACCATTTCCAATCTTTTAAACAAAAATATTCATTTCACAAAGTTCACCAATCTTTCACAAAGATTCATTCATAGCCTTTCAAAACAATTGGATTAATTCATCCAATCTTTAAATCAAGATTTAATTCATAGCTTTCAAAACAGTTCCATTTCAAATTGGATTAACTCATCCGGTCTTTAAATCAAAGACTCATTTCATAGCTTTCAAAACTATTTCATTTCAAAGACTTGAAATTCTTTCAACACAAATTGGAAATCCTTTCTTTATATGAAAGCTATTATTTGAAAACAAATAGTTTTTGTTTCGGGAAAATCCGGTTACATTTTTGCAAGTTAAAGCCCTTCAAGTATAAGGCTTGGTTTAAATTCAAATTCCCAAAACATTACTTTTTAAATGGTTTAAAACCCATATAAACACATTTACAACTTGTATAACCTTTTCAAATCATAATTTCCAAACATAGGATTCAATTCCAAATCTTGAATTTAAATTCAAATCAAACTATTTAAATTCAAATCAAACTATTTAAATTTCAAACTTTATCCAGTTATTTAAAATAACTTTTATCTTTAAAATTCCTTTTCAAAAGCCTTTACAAATTCAACACAAATTAAGTAATTACAAATTAATTAACCTTTAATCATCAATTAATCATCCTTTAATTATTAAGTAACCTTTAATCACCTAATAAATCTTTAAATTATGGATAAATTAATCAACCCTTAAATTAATTTCATTAGTAAATTATCACTTAATTTACTTATATTAAGTAATCATCCTTTAATAAATCTCATTAATCAATCATAAATCATCCTTTAATCAATACTTAATTATTAATTTATTAAATCCTAGTGATTAACAAATTAAATCTTTGATTAATAATCAATCAACCTTTAAAATTAATTACATTTACAAATTACTTTTAAAATTAATTAATGATTCTTAAATTATTCAAGAACTCATTTAATTAAAGATAAATCTTTTATCTAGATTAATTACTTAATTACACTACTAATTAATCTTTTTAAAAAATTATCATCACAAGCCATTAATTATCTTTGAAACAATTTTAAAACAAATTTAAGTTTAAAGTTTAAATCTTCGAAACTTGCTTAAACTTGTAAACAAAAACAAGCAACCCAAGCCAAAACATGTTGTTCCTGAGCTCAACTTCGAGTTGTATCCGTTCTTCTTCTTCTTTCCCTCTTTATCTTTAAAACCTGTTTTCGTCAAAACTACCCGAGCTCAAAAACAAAAACCCCCGAGCAAATTTCAAAAATACCCAAGCACGACTTCGAGTTACACGCGGCACAACTTGCTTCGAGTATTTTCGTGAATCCCTCGAGTCAAACCCGAGTGCATTATCGTCTTCCCAAACTTCAACATTTCCAGCACCCCAAATGTGCACGGTGCATGTGCACTGACCCTCGGACCATCTTCGATCGCTGTTCCGACCACCTTCGAGTCACTCGCGACCATGCTGAAACTTTTGACCACCCAGCTTGAAGAAAGCGATAGCACATCGAAATCGAGCATTCCCACTCAAAACTGGAAACAATTTGATCATCAGTAATCACCTGGTAACGCCACCACTGACCACCTAAACCCACGTGCTCTCGACCAAAGATACCCTGACCCTCCACGAATCCATCGCCCCCGGTCCGATCATTTGAAACGCGGTGATGATAGCGACATTTCCTCGCGATTACAACCCTCCAAACACAGGGCTTAAACCCTAGTTTGATTCAAATCTCAAACTATAATGAATTTAAAAAAATTCTTGTATTTTTTCTATAATCTATGATCATAGTAGCACCTCCATGCCAAAATTCAATCTTCGAAAATTAGTCGATCATCAGAAAATCGCGAAAACCCATCCTCTGTTCAACCAACTAATTCGTTCCCAATTCACCACTTAAAATTCTGATTTTCGTTTTAAAAATCATCATTTTCGAAATAGTTTTAGGTGATGTGATCCAAGCACAGATTCATGATGGTCGAACTTGAACCTATCCATGATTTTCACTGTGATTTCCATTTCCAGACAAAACCATTCCTTTTATCTTAAAAATATATTTTTAAAATTCAATTATGATGATTTTTAACATTTTATGTTTGAAGTACAATGTCTAAATCGAATCAAAGGATGAGATTTTCAATTTGGAACAGGTTTTGAAACCTGAAATCTTTGAACAGAGTAGTTATACGTTGGTACAGACCTGCACATATACACCACTTCATATACAAACACATGCAATCATAATCTATATTCATTCATCAATGATCATCACGTACAAACCAAAGTAAAAAGGGGTTTTAAGAGTTTGCTCACCTTCTATTGATGAAGACAGAGGAAACTTGGAATTTGGAATTGACGTTGAAAAGATTTTGGAACTCATTTTGAACTTGTTGCATGCCTTAATTCAGGTTGCAGTAATGATTTCATTTTAGAATTTTGCTTGATCTTTGTCTTGCATTCCCAGGTTGGAATATGTAGCTTCATCTTTCAGTTTTAGATCAGGTTGAACTTGACTTTACTTTCAGATCGATTACTTTATTTATTTTCTTCCTGGCTTTGATATTGAACAAATTTTGCTTTGAATTCTAGATTTTGAATTGCTTTCAGTCTTTTAATTTCACTTGTTTGCTTTGCTTGAATTTTTCTAGTTTGTATTTCAGGTTTTAGAATGAAGATAGTTTTTAGATTTTGTTTTCTCAAATCTGAAAAGTTTTTTTTAAAATGAAAACAGCCTGTTTTTATTACCTTTACATATATCTTATATGTTCAATTCTAAAAGAAATGAAGACACTTGTTAATTTACTCAACACTTGTCATTTACTTGAGTAATCATTTTACAAATGTTAAAACTCACAAAATTTATGTTTAAGTCCTTTTTTAAATAATTTTATAAGTTTTGTTTTTTTAAACCCCTAAAGTATTTAATTTCATATCTTATCATATGTAAATGACTTTATTACATTTTAAATTCATAAATATACAAACTATTAGTTAGGCCTTTTTAAACTTATACTTTCAAAAGATATATTCGTACTAAAGCTTTACATATGTTTATTGTATATTAGAAAACAAATTAAAATTTCAAATTAATATTCATTTATATACATGTATATAAATAAACAATACATATCTTTAGTTTATTTGGAAAAATTCAATTTATTTCACAATTTGATCCAAAATTTATATAAATTATCAATTTAAATTTGACTCAAAAATCGGGATCGTTACACGAATGGCCGGAGCTACTGTGGCATCGGGTCGTGGGAAGGTTGTAGGCCGGTGGTGGAGCTCAGGGCGGGCTGTGGTGTGGGCGATGAAAGATAAAGGAGAATGGACAAGCTCGAATGAATTTTTTTAAAACAAGATTATATATAAATAACTTGTAATATGTTGTTTTACTTCATTAGAGAAGAAGAGTATAGAAGTGGAAGAGAGAAAATATAAATAAACGAACCATAAAAAATGGAAGTAACCAAAAATATCGAATAGTGAGACAGCCAAGAGTCATGTGAATTAAATTCAGAGAATGTAAAAACCCAGCTGGCTATTGGTTGTCTCTGAGACAATGGAAGGACAAAGGAAACAAAAGGCACAAGATACGGTCCGATACGACAAACTACTTTGTCATTTATGTCATGTGCCAGACATAAAAACACAGAATTGAATATACCGTAGAGATCAGCACGAACGAGACGATCAAAATAGTATACAGATATCAGTGGTACGATCATCCTATCGAAAGTCGATATCGGTACCGAAATGCTGCAAAAATATCTGAAATAAGATGAACGGAGCAATAGATGTCAAAATTTGGAGAAATGAAATATGACGTCTCACTCAAAAGATGATTTACAAATTATTGTGCAAAAATATTCGGGTTTGGAAAACATTTTATTATCATCAATTTTTCTGATTTGAATTTAAATAAAATTATACAAGAAAATAAACTTCCATATTATCAGATGAAAATTTACCATTTGCTATGTTTAATTAGACATATTCCAAATATTAAATTTTTATTTCCAAATTTTATTACTTAACAAAATTCAATTAATTAAATAAATTAAATCACTAAAATTTACGGGTCGTTACACTCTCCCCCACTCAAAACTTTTCGTCCCCGAAAAGGAAAGAGGTTGGAGAATGGAAACAACCAGAGAAAAATAGATTGGAAACAAAATAAAACAAATTATTTAAAACTATACAAATTTAAATTTAAATCAATTAATACTCAATAAATTATTTAAATTCAAGGTATTTCATTCAGTTAATTCAAATTTATTAATGTTGTTACAAAATTTATTTCAAACAAAATTTATTTAATCTATCCCATTTACTATTCAATTTACTTATTATTCTATTTATCTCTATTAACATCTTTATAATTAAAATTCAAGTGTATAATATTTATTATAACCACTCAAATTTTATTTATAAAATCATTTTGTATTGCATATTATCCGATCACATATCCAACTTTTGAATGATTTAGGTAATTTGTATTAAAATGTAATTGGGTATTATACAAGTAAAAGTTCTAATTCAATATTTCAAGTTTAAATATTTATTCAAAATTTGGCTTTATTTTACAATTGAAATCAACCTTTAATATAAAATTTAAGAATTAAATTTCCGATTAAATTCAAATAATTTTAAGATGAACATATATATTTCAAATCAAATTTATAAATATATACCCATTATAAATCAAGTCATACTTTAGAAATTCAAATCAAAATTCATTTTCAAAACAAAGTGTAGCAAAGCTATTGAATGTTCTCTCCGCTTCGAAACTCGAAAATGAATTTCGATGATGCGGCCGCCATCACCGAAATTATTTTCTAGCGACAAATGAGACAGGTACAGATTTAAAACTTTTAAAATTCTTTGTTTTGTATGAAAATAATATACATTTAAAACTTTAAAACCAAAGTTTGAAATCACCGAAAATTAAATTCTCAAATTCTCTATTTAAATTCATTTCAAATTCTAAATCAATTTATGAACCATGTTTTATAATTCCAAATCAAGTTATAAACTATGTTTTATAATTCCATTTCTTTACTTTATAAGGCAATAGTCATTGGTTTACAAAGCAATAAATGATAATCAGATATTATCATTTTGTTAACCAATTCATTTAACAATTATCTTTTAGAAAATTTACTTTTATGTATAATATAATCACACAAAGGTTATTTTATTACCAGATTTGAAAACAATATTGTGTCAGTTTGCTCTGTTCAAGTGTTTTGAAAATCCTATCGATAACGTTGATCAGACGAATCGACCGAAAACCCAAATCAACATTAACAACTCAAACAACACAATATATAAAACAATTTTATATAATTACAAATACACTCCTCACTCGATGATATAAAATGGATTTCAAAACAAAATTAGAGATTCAAGTACAAGGGGACTCTAACCAAAAAGAATTCAAGCTAGGAAAATAGGCTTGAATGGGAGATAAATAATTAAACTTCTAAATAGGAAGATGGATATACTGATATTAATCGCGGGCGACCTTTACCTGGTCTACCATGACTTCAAGAATAAGATCGATGCTGAATTCTGAGGCAAATCACCATCGGATCATAAAGCCAGATTTCAGGCATATCAAGAGATATCAACATCTAAACCAAGGATATATATATATATATCTTCGGTGAATCAGTGCCCATTCAACGGAGTTTCACCCTTTTATAGATCATTCAGTGGAGTTATGAGATGCTCCAGAATCAAGGAAACACGAAAAGGGAGGGACAAGAATAACTTTTAGAACCGAGGGGAACGCTCCAAAATTCAAAGGAAATTCAAATCAAGAAGGAAGAGATTTCAAGCATGGACGAAAGTGATTCTATAATTAAATCTACCGTATATGCAAAGTTTTGCCTATAACCAAAGCTTTGATACCACATATAACATCCGGATATTTTCAATCATTCGCATCCGCACATGTCGGAATTGAATTACTCAAAATATCAGTTGTTAATTTATATTTGGCAAAGCTCAACATATACAGTAAATAAACAAATCATAGAATCACAGACACATAGTAACATACAATATGCAGCGGAAACAAAAGATAGTAGTTCATGAAGCTATTATATATATAACAGAATTAAATAAGATACGGTAGAAGTCTCAAATACAATAGTCAAATACAAGATCAGAATACATTACTGGAATCAACTAAATAACTGCAAGCTGAAAAGATGTAGATGGATCTCCAAACAAAGCTCCAGCTCCAAAGGCGAGTCTCAAAAACTGTATCACTGAGTCTGACCCGAGCATAAAGCAAAACACAAAACACTCGAGTCGGGATTAACATTCTTATATCAATAAATCCAACTCAAGTGAAATATCAACTGAAATACAAGTAATGCAAAGGATGTTTGGGATAACCATCCTCTAAGGATCTGTTAAACTATTTACTATGTAGTTATATACGATATTATGATAATGTCTAAAATAAAGTAAACTACTAAAATAGCATCAAGGCGTTACCCATATCCCCCTTAACACATTTTACATATTCCCATAGTCTATACACTACCATAATCTCCCCCGTACTAGGCGTCGTAAGAGGGTACTCCATAGGTATGGTAAAAAACAAACTCGTATAAGGAGCGCTAGGGTAGATGACACGACACAACTAGGAAATGCAGGGTAGATATACCAATTACACTTTCGGGCTGGTGGTAACGCATAATAGCTACTACTGTCCACCTCAAGCCACACTCCCAAAAATCCGAAGGTGCGCACAAATCAATCACAAAGTAATAGAATGGCATATGAAGGAGTGTGTCATATCAGAGGACCTACCTCATTGGCCCATCGATTGCTCCTGTTTTAGCAACCTTATGCCAACTCATCGGAGTCGGGTCCACGTATATACCTCATATTGGATCGTCGCCACCATCCTACTTCTTTCTGGAATATCCACCGCGTACACAGTTGTTAAAGTGGTTTTTGGAGTTGACAGAGAGTGACAACTTCCGATCCCGGTCTCTTTAACAACCAAACGTTATTATAACACCGCGGTCATTTCAAAATAGTTTATACTTCAAAACCAAAATATCATTGCCATTTTAAAACCATATCAATACAATATCATTTCCATTCAAAACAAAACACAATATCATTTCCATTTCAAATATATCCATTTCAAAAATCACAGCACTTTCACAGTTATAACCCTTTGGAAACCAAACACTTGAAATTATAACACTTTTAAAACATAATACGTTGAAATTCATAACTTTAAAAACATAACTTCCACCACTTAAACAGTTTAGATATTAAAATAGTATATATAGTAAAATAGTTTATAAAGTAAAATAGTTTATATAAAGAGTTATAAGTTAAAATAGTTTATACTAAAATAGTTAGTATATTAAAATAGTATATATTAAAAATATTATAAATTAAAATGATTTATATTAAAATAGTTTATATTAAAATAATTTATAAAGCAAAATATAAATAGTTTTAAATAAAATTAAAAATACTTCATATAATAAAACAGTTTCCTCAAATTTCACAATCGATTCCAAATCAACTCGAATCCAAAATTTCAATTTAATTCAAACCTCAATTCACCAATTCCAATTCAATTCAGTTTCTCAATAAATCATTTTAAATTACATCGATTCCGAATACAGATTTGAACCACAAAATAAACCATTTCAATTTCAATATATTTCAAAGCTTTAAATATTCCATAATTTCAAAACTAAATTTGATAATTTCATATATATCTTAATTCAATTTACTATTATTTAGTTTTGAAATATTTACTAAATAAATTCAATATCTTTAAATAAAACTCAACTTGAAATATTCATTTTAAATTATGTTAAACTAAAATTAAGTTATAAAATCGTATACTTTAAAATATCAAATTCAGTAAGTTTCAAATCGATTTTAATTAAATATAATTCTTAATTAAATACAATTTCAAATCAATTTCAAATCCATCTTCTCAACCTTAATTTATTAAAATCATTATAAACTCGATATTAAAATATAATTTAAATAACTACTTAACCATATTATATTTTAATAAAATCAAACTTTATTATTAACTTATTTTATATTAAAAAAATTTATACATAGCTTAAAATCAAGAATTTAACTATATATAAAATAATATTTATATATTATCAAAAATTAATATTCGTATAAAACCATATATTTCTTTCCAAAACCGTAGAAATAATTTTCAAAATATTTATATATAGACCAATGGTGACTGTATACAATTTCTATCCTATGGTCAAGTGATACGGATATTTATCATTTTAATCCGCAATTTAAATTTATACGGGTATATATCATTTCAAACCGCAATCCCAAATTCAATTCAATGAATATTTTTTGGGTTTATTATTTCAACCCATAACGATTTTCTCATATTCTATAGATTGTTCGTGTATGTATCATTTCAACCCATAGTGAATTCTATACTAACATGGAACTTGTAGAGTGATAACAGATATGATAATAATATAACATGCATATATCATCAATATAAATAGCAGGAAATGGTGCCAGATGTCATATGTGAACAGAAACAGATAATAGCATACATACATACATACATACATATATATATATATATATATATATATATATATATATATATATATATATATATATATATATATATATATGGGGCAATGTAATAACCAACACTTGAGTGATTGCTCACCTTTCGAGGCTAGAGAGATTTGACAGCGAAAAAGGTTACATATCCAGGCATGAATTTCAGAGCAAAGCATGATGAACTCAAGTTCGATGGACAACTTGATAAATAGGAATTGATGAGAACTAGATATATAAGAAATTAAAAGTCTAATATTAGCTCATATTAAAATAAGATAAAATAAAGTCTTAATAATATATTTCGAAATCAAAAATTAACTTACACGCATATTAAAAGAAATATACCTTTTTAAAATATTTGGAAAAATCAAATATTAAGAGAATCAATATATATATTTGTGTGTGTGTGTGTGTGTAAAAATGCCAATATAAAAATATAAAAACAGATAAAATATTTAATATTATTGTAACTTATAAACTTATACATATAAACCTCTATATAGACAAATCTTATATTTCTATAATACACACAGGCAGGCTTAGTACAAACCCAAAATGCAAATTATACATATATATTCGACTAATTATATATATATATACACACATGTTTATAAACTAGTATATACTACACAATACAAATAGATACAAACTAGCATACTCAACTTTATATACAGAACACAACAGTAACTTACATACATACATACATATATATATATACATACCATTTAAAAATCAATATTTATATAACAAATATATTATCTTCTAAAAATTTCATATAGTGTAGGCAAACTATATATAACTCATATACAAAAATGTATACATCTTTATAATATACAAAACAAAGAAAAACTGAAAATTGTTGACCATCAACATACTGTTGCCACTAATATATAATACTTCCTCTAAATATAGTATATTATAAACAAAAATATCTAACCAAGTTTATAAACAATCTTTGTGCAAAACAGTCACAATTTATACTTATATAAACCACATATATAACCGATATATATATATATATATATATATATATATATGTATGTATGTATGTATGTATATGATTTATATACAAACTCCTATATGTATTTCATATATACCTCAAATCCTAAAATATGCTATGACACTCACCTATACTCACATGATCGCGGGTATAGGCTGCTTGGCAAGGGAACCGTGGCCAACTGAGGAAGGCAAAGTAGTGTGGGGAGGAGGCTGAGCTGCTATTGCTCGGTTGTGGGGTGATACTCAGCGAGAGGAAGGAATAAGGAGGGCATGGGTGCGGATAATTGAATGGCCGAAGCTGCTGTGGCATCGGGTCGTGGGAAGGTTGCAAGCCGGTGATGGAGCTCAGGGCAGGCTGTGGTGTGGGCGATGGAAGATAAAGGAAAAAGGACAAGCTCGAATGAATTTTTTAAAAATAGGATTATATATAAATAACTTGTAATATGTTATGTACTTCATTAGAGAAAAGAGTATAGAAGTTGACGAGAGAAAATATAAATAAAAGAACCATAAAAAAATGGAAGTAACCAAAAATATTGAATAGTGAGACATCCAAAAGTCAAGTGAATTAAAATCAAAGAATGTAAAAAGCCGACTGGCTATTGGTTGTCTCTGAGACAACAAAAGGACAAAAGAAAAAAAAGGCACAAGATACGGTACCGATACGACAAATTACTTTGTCGTTCTCTCGTGTACCAGACATCAAAACACAGAATTGAATATACCATAGAGATCAGCACGACGAAACGATCAAAATAGTATACATATATCAGTGGTACGATCATTCTATCAAAAGTTGATATCGATACCGAAATGTTGCAAAAATGTCAGAAATAAGATGAACGGACCAATAGATGTCAAAATTTGGAGAAATGAAATATGACATCTCACTCAGAAGATGATTTACAAATTTATTGTGTAAAAATATTCGGGTTTGGAAAACATTTTATTATCATCAATGATGCTGATTTGAACTTAAATAAAATTATACAAGAAAATAAACTTCCATATTATCAGATGAAAATTTACCATTTGCTATGTTTAATCAGACGTATTCCAAATATTAAATTTTTATTTTCAAATTTTATTATTTAAAATTTCACAAAATTAAATTAATTAAATAAATAAAATCACTAAAATTTACGAGTCGTTACATCCTACTTAACTGGTTTAGATATTAAAATAGTATATAAAATAAAATAGTTTGTAAGATAAAATAGTTAATATAAAGTAGTTATAGGTTAAAATAGTTCATAATAAAATAATTAGAATATTAAAATATTTATATTATAAATAGTTTATATTAAAATGATTTATACTAAAATAGTTTATATGAAAATGATTTACAAAGTAAAATATATAAATAATTTTAAATATAATTTAAAAACACTTTATATAATAAAATATCTACCTCAAATTTCACAAATCGATTCCAAATCAACTCAAATTCTAAATTTCAAATTAAATCCAATCTCAAATTATCAATTTCAATTTGTTTTAGTTTCTAAATAAACAATTTCAAATTATGTCGATTTCAAAAACATATTTGAACCACAAAATAAACAATTCCAATTTATATACTTCAAAGCTTTAAATATTCAACATTTCAAAACTAAATTTGATAGTTTCATATGTATCTTAATTTAACTTCATTATTATTTATTTTTGAAATATTCACGTAATAAATCCAATATCATTTAAATAATCTTTAAATTATATTTGAAATAAACTAGATATTTCTTCAATTTATTTAAACTTGAAATATTCAATTTGTCACTTTAAATCAAATCAAGTTATAGAATCATATCTTTAATCTCAAATTCAATAAGTTTCAAATCGATTTAATTAACTAAAATTCTTAATTAAATACAATTTCAAATAAATTCAAATTTATCTTCCCAACTTTAACTTATAAAATCATTATAAAAATCTATTCTTAAAATAAAATTCTCAAGAAGTACTTAAACATATTATATATTAATTAAATCAAACTTTTTTAAATTAAAGCTTATTATTAAATCTATTTTATATTAAAACGTATTTATATATAAATATTTTCAATATTAAATAAAACCATATATATTTCCTTTCAAAACTATAGAAATCATTTCAAAATATTTATATATAGACCAACGGCGTCTGTATATAATATTTTATCCTATGGTCAAGCGATACGAATACTTATCATTTCAACCCGCAATTTAAATATATATATAGGTATATATCATTTCAACCCGCAATCCCAAATCCAATTCAATGAAAATCGCTTGGGTTTATTATTTCAACCCATAACGATTTTCCCTATTCTGCCGATCATTTGGGTATGTATCATTTCAACCCATAGTGAATTCTATACTAATAGGGAATTTGCCGAGTGATAACATATATGATAATAAATGACAGATAATGGTATCAGATGTCACAGGTGAACAGATACAGATAATAGCATATATATAGCAATGTAAATAACTAACAACAGCATATTTCAATTGTCGATTTAGTTGAAATCAAATTTAACAGATATAAGAACGTTAATCATGAGTGATTGCTCACCTTTCGAGGTTAGAGAAGACAGGCAACACAACAGGCTATGAATTTGGATAGGGAACTTAACGATCGACTAATCCAAACAAAAATCCCCTAGCAAAGCATGATGGATTCAAACTCTAAAAGCAATGCTAAAAATTTGGGATTGATGAAAACAAGTCAAAATTAATGTGATAATAATGGAAACGAAATATACATTATATATTTCTCTAAAATCAATATTTAATTTGAAACACGTATTTAATATAAATCTGTATATATTTTAAAACCAATAAATAAACTTTTAAAACAAATCTCTTTATATACCATTACAAAATCACTTTCTTTCTTTCTTAAAACACATTTAATAAAATCGAATATCTGTATCACACACATATATATTCATATATATATATTTATGTATATTAGCCATGCAAACAAATATACTAATATTATAATTTAAAATGATACGCACGCGTAGCAATAGAAACAAATATATATATATATATATATATATAATCCAAATAGATATGAAGGCTTGAATAATAGGAAAAATAAATATGTACGCAACTTAAAAAATACACACACACACACACATCAATAAAACATATAACAGGGAACACTACAAAATATATATAGACATACTTCCTTTATAACATACATAGAGGAAACATCAATATAACTTACAAAAAATAAAATATACTTTATATACACACATTTATATACTTTCGAACCCAAAGGAAGATAGGAAACTTCAGACACTACTATATTTATAGAATTAGATAACTAACAGAATATATAATCTATATAAACTAATACATATAAACTAATACAAAGATATATATATATATATATATATATATGTATATATATAAACCGACCACACAAAACTTACAGAATATTGACAACATACAAAGTGACATATGCGACCTTTAAAATATAAGTGAATATACAAACTTGCTTACATACTAACAACATACGCCACCTGCAAACTATAACTAAAACTATATATATATATATATATATATATATATATATATATATATATATATAACATACCCTTTATAAAAAATGCTATAACATATATATATATGGTTATATAAACACACATATACTGTAACGACCCATAAAATTTGATAATTTAATTTGGTTGAATTTATAAAATTTTGTAATTAAATTCAGGAAGAAATATTTTTTTATAATTTATACTGAAGTAAATGTAAAAAAATGAAATTGCAATTAATTGAAACAGAGTGTAAAGTTATAATTGATTGAAATTAGGGAATCGAGGAATATATTCAAAAGTTATTAACTAAGGAAGTAATACGTAATAAATTGAATATAACATAAACTTAAGGTAAATTTAAGGGTATGATAACAATTATTATAAATTACCTAATTAATTGGTCAATGAATTTATTGGAAATCAAGTTCATTTAAATGTTAAGTAATTATAATGTTGTTATTGATAATAAACGTTACTTTAATGATTATTAATACAGTAACGGAAAGCGTGAATGAATAAATTTGTGTAAATGAAACATAGGTAAACAAAAGTTAGTATTGAATTTATTTAAGGAAATAATATAGTGCTATGGTAAGCAATATACTTTGTAAATGCAGTTAAAAGTAAACGATGGCAATAATTATGTGTTGCCCGTTTATTTAGTCTATTAATTGAAATGAGAAATCAATTTTTTATAGATATAAAAAAAAGTTACATTAATGGGAAGTAATACAATGTTTAGAAGTTTTTAAACTAGAGTATATTTGGAAATAAAGAATTATTAATGTAAAAGTTAATAAATGGATAAATTAAAATGAAGGGTCAGATGAGATATTGGAATTGTTATAATTGGTTATGAGATTGAATTGTAAGAAACGAGTGTACATACTAAATTAGCCAATGGAATAATAATAATATAGTTAATGTAATTAAGTAAAAGCAGAAGTATTTAAGAACTGTAACGGTTGCTTGAAATAGGGAATGCATGAATGTAAATTTAAGGCATGGTAACACTTGTTATATGTTACCTGTTTGTTGGGTTTAATAACAAAACTGGGAATCAATTAGAGTTAAATGAACCTTAATGTTATATTAAATAGAATTAATGCAATAACTAATTTAGTGCAAATAAATTTATGGAACCAAGATGAAATGATTAATTTGATTTAAAATCTTAATTTGTATGTGTGCATTAGTTTATAATAGAATATAAATGTAAATTAATAATGTAAAATGTTGACATCGCCTTTAAGATGATAAGTTTATAATTGATTCATATTAAGGAAACCAAATGAATGGATTTATTGAATGGCAATTGACAATTAATTAATTTATTAAAATTTTAACGGTCATAATTGATTGCATTAAATAAATTGGGAAATAAATTTCATTAAAGGTTATGCAATTTAAAGATAAATATGATGAAATTTATGTAATATTTTTGAATCCAATGTTTAATCCATCCATAATATGACTATTGGTTAATTTAAAGTATAGAAAGCAAGATTTATTAATTTAATTGAAATATAAAATTCAATAAATGATTTTATCGCAAAATAAAATGGAATTAAACGTTAAATATTACGTTATTGAAATTAAAATGAAATTTATGGATAATAATGTAATAAGTCATGAACCAATGTTAGTGGCATTATTATTTTGGTAAAAGATGTGAATAAGAAGGTTTAAAAATTTAATAAATGGGTTTTTGATAATTTAATTTATAATTTTTAAATATAATGAAATGGAAAAATTAACACTGCAATTGATAGATTTATCAACTTTTAATTTACATCTAAACTTGTTTAAATTTTTGTAAATGATTAAGAAATATAAAAGTGATAAAATTATCAATTATAAAATTTAAATTAAAAATTGGATTTTAATTAATTGATAATTAATTTATTTAATTAATGTAAAAATAGCCATTTTGGCCACTGACTCGGATTTCGAAGAAACGAGTTTCATCGGATCCGTAACGGTGAATTATTGTAGGATTTCAAGTTTCGTAGCGATCAGGCATGTCATTTGATCGTACGAACTCGAAACGCCATGAAACAATTAAACTAAAATCAATTGAAATCAATTTGAAAAATATTGATTTAGCATAACTTCTTCATATGATGCAAATTGAACCTGAAACCATTTCCATTGCGTTTAAAATGTTTTAAAACATCTATTTTGATATATTGGTTGACCCAATTTCATTCCGGAGTCAGAACGGCTTTTTGTGCCACTTTGGCGTTAGCGCGTAAATCTATCTTATACATCCATTTCAAATGTCAACCCTGCTGTAACAACCCGGGGTTTTGTTGTTAATTTGTTATCGTCATTAAACGATTAATCTGTTGGTTTATTCCAATTGGGAGTTTTAAATCAGCTGAAATTCTATTGAAAATATGCTAAAGTGTTTTGCGAGCTTCAATTAAATATTGGGCCACATTTTAATTGGTGTGTGAATTTATCCAAGGCCGATATCACCATCCCTATACCCGGTTTCTTTCATTCAAAAAAGCCCTAAGCTAAAATCCAACATAGGAACAAACCCTAAAAAAATGGCGGCCTCGTTCTCTTGTTCGTCCCCTTGTGAAAACTAGGGCTTTGTGACATTTGTGGTCGCCGCTTGCTGTGGATCGATCAAAGGATGTTTCTCGTTGCTAGCTTTTGTCGATCATTCGTCTCGTGAGGGCCACGGCTTCGACTCTTCTTCAGTTCGAACACGGCTGCTCCGATTCGTGGCAAAGGTGAGTGATTTTAATTGTCACTCGCATCTAATTCGAAACTTTATCGATTTTGAACATGCGATTTCGTGATTCCTTGTCTTGTTTTAATTTTGTGATAGTATTTTGGCTTCGGCCTACTTGAGCTTTGCGAGCTCAATTTAGGGTTTTCCTGTAATTGGTGGTAGTCAACTTTTATTCGATCGTTGCCTCTTGATATACTTTCGGCTACACTTGACTTCGGTCATAGGAAGTTTATATATCGGTTTTGATTGATTTAGTGGTCACCACGATGTTGATTTTTTGTTGGAATTTCCGGCTTCGATTTGCATTTTTGAGATAATATGAGCTGCTGCAGTTTGTTGTTGATTTCGTGACTTCAGTTATACCCTGTTACTTTCACTGTTTGGCATTGTTTTTCCTTTTTCTGATTGTTGGTATCACTATTATTTATGAAAGTTGGTCATAAACCATGCGTATGCAGTTGCTGCTTGATTTGGTACACTTTATCTTTGATCAAAACTGCCTATTTGTATTTGTCTGTTGCATACCTGTACACATTTTGGTCAGGTATCACTTGACTTTGAGTTTGTTTATGTTGCATATAGGCTTGCTTCCTGGTCATCATTGTACGAGGTCACTGTCCTGGTATTATGTTACTTGCAGCTGCACTATCATTTTGTTGACATTATTTGAATCTGCCGCATGTTTTGGTTCTTATGAGTCTAGTATGACATGAGCCTTGCCTATGTTTTCGCTGATGCTTTGAATTTTCTTTAAGTTGCATAGCCAGTTCTTTGGTGTTGGGCAATTGTTTCTGCAATCTTTACTGCAACCATATGTGTATACTTGCCATCGCGCAATTTCTCTTTCTCATGTTTTATTCATACGTGTAATGTGTTGTTGCTATGCTCTACATAGTTTTTTTTCATATGTTGGCAATTGTTTCATTTTGGAAAAGTGATGCTGTTGACCTTTATGTAAATCCATAATACATGCATATATGAGTAAGGCCAGGTTACAATCTTTTCACCTAATCACGTGTATTCTTGTGCAATACCTGGGTCATCATTTTTAAAAGAAAGCATGAAATTATATTAAATAGTTTTGATTCAGTATAGCTCAAGTTGTGTTATTCATTGCAAAATATACACGTGTGTGTATATATGTGTGTTTGCTGTCGGTTTTGGTGCATTTTCTTGCCTCTGTTGCTTGACACTTTAAACTGCTGCACTATTTTGTCTCTGCCATGTATCACCTGCTAGTTACTAAGCTGGCTCCTTCATGTTGGTCGGATTAGTGCAGTTTGCATTTTGGATTTGCCATGTTGCATCAGTTTTGTTGCAGTTTTACAGCTTTGTATACTTGTGGTGGCTGCAGATTTTTGGCTGCAGTTTTGTCCTTGAATACTTGTGTTGTTTGGCTCTGGTCATATTTTTGGGTATACTTGTTTTGGGTTTCACTTGCATGCTAACCTGATAGTTATATGCACATGTTTAAGGCTAGTATGACCTAGCGTGACCATTCTGGTTGTTTTCCTTTCATCACCACTGATGCATTTTATTTTCCATATGCACTGAGTCAACTCTCATGTGCATTGATGCATTTATTTTCGTTTGCACTGTGATGGATCATCTCGGTTGTGCACTTGATCATTCGAGTTGAGTTGCTTTACAGTTGCGTTGAGGTAGTTTGCATATGAATTAGCTACCTTGACTACTTGATTTCATTTGGAATTGGTTTTTCTAATTTCACTTGAGTTGAATTTGGTATTCGGGTTTGAACTTGTGTTCGTTTGTGAATTTTCATTGTGTACTACGTGCATTGACCATTGAGTCCGTGGCATTGATATTTGAATCTTCATTGATTTTGGTTCGTTGATCTTTTGTGTACATCGTCACTGTAGTGGCAAGGCAGTGCATGCAAGCGTGTACTGTAGCCACACGGTATTGCTTTCATTGATATTCTAATTACTTTTGATTTATTGATCTTTTGCGTATTCCATATGCTATAGTGGCGAGGCAGTACACGCGTGCGTGTACTGCAGCCCTACCCGGGTTGGCATTTTAAATGGATATTTCAATTGTTTGAATGGTATTTTGATTTGGTTTAATTTAAACATTTTGTTGTTGTCTAATTATCTATTTGATAATTAAATTATGTGTTTCTAATTATTTGTTAGTAATTAGATTTTGTTGTTAATTGCCGTTTAGGCAATTCTGATGTTTTCTAAATTATCTTCATTAATAAGCCTTTCATTTATCTTTGTTGATGATTTGAATCTGCTGATTTGTTGTTTAACACTGTTATGTGTTATATTCACCATTATCTGATTTCCTTGTTAAAGGATTGGATAGACGAGATTTATTTTGATCGTCGTCTAATCTATTATATATTATTATTGCTTTTGTGCATTAATAACTGAGTTTGAATTAGACTGACCCGTGTATTATTTTCTTTTGAATGTAATACTCGGGTCAGACCGAGTTACTACAGGTGTAGATATCCTGCTTTTAGTTGCTGCTAGAGCTATGAAGTCTTTTCGTATATTTTGGAGTAGTTTTTGTCATTTTTAGTAGTCAGTGTATTAGTATAGGAAGATATGTATTCATGAATATTATATACGATATGTACTTGTATATGTAACTTCCAGTGTCAACAGTTGTAGTTGTATCGTATGTACTGTGTCACATGTATTGTAACTGACATCAATTATTATAAATATGAGACTTTTGTTATCTGTGTTCTGCATTTTGTTATCTGTGTTATTATTATATATATTGTCCTAAACTATTATGAACCATCGTAGTTCGTTTTAAACTGGAATTGGGTATGTCGATGGGAGTAAATAAATAAGAGATGAAAAATTAAAAATATATACCACTCCTATCGAAATAACCAATACTAGTTTAAGGCCTAACTACGGATGGCCGCTCCTATCCAGCCTTATTCTTCGTGATAATAGACAGTATTTCCCTTAATACTCTTTGTTATTATGAGCATAGAGGTGGGGCGTCGCAGTTGGTATCAGAGCTTGGGGTTTATGGACATAATATAAAACATAACTTAGATGGAACATGTGTTACAACTATTAGTCGATGTTTTATTGTGCTTTGAGTCAAAACTAAGGTTTTGAAAATATGTTGAAATTTTTAAATATTGTTATTTAAAAATAAAAAGTGAAACTGTGTTTTGATGATTGGTTGATTCGTGTTTTGTTTATTAGAGTGGGCAGCGAAAACAGTGAGACTGTCTTCGCTGAGTACGGCTGATAACCTTTTTGATTTGAAAATCAAAATATGAAATTGAAATAAATTTCAATTGTTGTTTACATAGTTGTGTTTATTTTGTTTTCTTTGAAAATTTCGAATCCGATTTGAGGATTCGAAGCGATTGCAGTTATGTGAATTTGTTGAGATTTTTGCTGTTTTAAATTATCTTCATTGAAGATATATTTGAATGATTTCTTTGTTCATTTTGTGGTATATGTGCAAATTTAGGTTGCATGTTACTACATCAAATTTTACGTTGAACCGATGCTTGGTTTTAAACGTATTTTGTTGCCATTATTTTTATAACGGGATTTTTACACCAATGCTAAATTTTTGAAGCCCGGTGTTTTGTTGACATTTTAATGAATGAAAATTCACTGATATTATATTTTGATGCAAATTATTTTGATGAGATTTTGACGCTTAAAAATTACTGTCGCTTTGACATCAGTATCCGTCAATTTTAAAGTGGATTTTCAAGCGGTTATCCTACAATGCTGATTTTGAGATCCGTTTTTACGGTGTTTTGAGAAATAAAATTTCCTTGTTGAAATTGCTACTGATGTTGCTGTTTTAAGCACGTGGATTGAAAAGCGTTAAAAAAATAAAAATTGTTTTCAAAATTTTTCATTTTACGTTTTCAAAAGAATGAGGAAGCGATTTAAACGATTCAGCAAAATCGAGGACTATGAACCCTTTCTTTTACTGATTCGCTTAATTCCGGATTTGTTCGTTTGAGAATGTAAATTATTACTTTTATAAAATAAATGAAATTGTTTTCAGAAGTTTTGCAGTTTGCACTTTCAAAAGAATGAGGAAGTTATTTAAACGTTTCAGTAAAATCGAGGATTATGACCCCTTTCTTTACTGATTCGCTTAATTTCGGATTTGTCCGTTTGAGAATGTGAAATGTTATTTTTGGAATACATAATTTTACACTTTTAAGGAAACGATGAAGATAATTAAACGATTTAGTAAAACTCGTGGTTATGGGATATGTGCGTTTGCTATTTTGGTTAATTCCGGACTCGTTAATTGAAATAGTTGATGATTTTCGTGTGCTTTCGAGCCACTATGATGGACCTTCGGGTCATATGAGGACCTTCGGGTCAAATACCAGTGCCAGACCTTTGGGTCATTTGTTGGACCTCCGGGGTCATTTGTTGGGTGTCAAAAATTATGTTCGGTACTTGGTAGGCTTCGGCCATTTGTTGATGCACGTGCGGCGTAGCTAAAACTCGTCATCTGATGGGATCGATCCAACCTTTTAAGTTGATTTTCTAGTTTCTTAATTGATTCTGGATATTTGTTGTTTCCAATTATCTGCAGGTAATTGGATATTTGTTGATATGAGTTCTAGTTATCGTTTTTGATAATTAGATATTTGTTGATTCTAATTATCGTTTTTGATAATTAGATATTTGTTGATTCTGATTATCATTTTTGATAATTAGATATATGTTGATTCTAATTATCGTTTTTGATAATTAGATATTTGTTGATTCTGATTATCGTTTTTGATAATTAAATATTTGTTGATTTGATATTTGATTATGGTTTTATAATGGAATATTTGTTGATTTGAAATTTGATTATCGTTTTTGATAATTGAATATTTGTTGATTTGAGATTTGACTATCGTTTTGATAGTTGAATATTTGTTGATTTGAGATTTGATTATCGTTTTTTATAATTAAATAATTGTTGAATTGAGATTTGATTATCGTTTTTGATAATTAGATATTTGTTGGTTTGAGATTTAATTATCGTTTTTGATAATTAGATATTTGTTGATTTTGATTATCGTTTTCGATAATCGAATATTTGTTGTTTCTGATTATCGTTTTTGATAATGGGATATTTGTTGATTTTGATTATCGTTTTTGATAATCGAATATTTGTTGTTTCTGATTATTGTTTTTGATAATTGGATATTTGTTGATATGACTTCTAATTATCGTATTTGATAATTAGATATTTGTTGATTCTGATTATCGTTTTTGATAATTAGATATTTGTTGACTCTGATTATCGTTTTTGATAATTAGATATTTGTTGATTCTGATTATCGTTTTTGATAATTAGATATTTGTCGATTCTCATTATCGTTTTTGATAATTAGATATTTGTTGATTCTGATTATCGTTCTTGATAATTAAATATTTGTTGATTTGAGATTTGATTATCGTTTTTGATAATCGAATATTTGTTGATTTGAAATTTGATTATCGTTTTTGATAATTGAATATTTGTTGATTTGAGATTTGATTATCGTTTTGATAATTGAATATTTGTTGATTTGAGATTTGATTATCGTTTTTGATAATTAAATATTTGTTGAATTGAGATTTGATTATCGTTTTTGATAATTAGATATTTGTTGATTTGAGATTTCATTATCGTTTTTGATAATTAGATATTTGTTGATTTTGATTATCGTTTTTGATAATCGAATATTTGTTGTTTCTGATTATTGTTTTTGATAATCGGATATTTGTTGATTTTGATTACCGTTTTTGATAATCGAATATTTGTCGTTTCTGATTATCGTTTTTGATAATTGGATATTTGTTGATATGAGTTCTGATCATCATTTTGATAATTAGATATTTGTTGATTTTGATTATCGTTTTTGATAATCGAATATTTGTTGTTTCTGATTATCGTTTTTGATAATCGGATATTTGTTGATTTTGATTATCGTTTTTGATAATTAAATATTTGTTGATTTGAGATTTGATTAACGTTTTTGATAATTAAATATTTGTTGATTTGTGATTTGATTATCGTTTTTGATAATGGAATATTTGTTGATTTGAGATTTGATTATCGTTTTTGATAATCGAATATTTGTTGATTTGAAATTTGATTATCGTTTTTGATAATTGAATATTTGTTGATTTGAGATTTGATTATCGTTTTTGATAATTGAATGTTTGTTGATTTGAGATTGGATTATCGTTTTTGATAATCGAATATTGGTTGATTTGAGATTTCTGTGTATCGTTTTTGGTGATTAGATAATTGTTGTTTTTAAATTACCTGGTTGATAATTAGATTTTGATGTTCTCTAATTATCGTATCGATAATTAGATATTGCTGTTTTATGATTTTGTATTCTAATTATCTAATTGATAATTAAACATTGCTGATGATTGTGATTATTCAGTTTTGTTTTTTTATGATTATCTATTTGATAGTTAGATTGTGTTGAGAATTTGTGAATTTCTTTTATGAAATTAAAAGATTTCTTGGGTGTTGGTATTCCCGACTTTTATTTTTCTAACTTAACCAGTTTATGTTAGAAAAATAATTGTTATTGACGACCTTAATTATGAAAATTGCGGGGATGCAATTTTTATAAGGAGGGGAGTCTGTATAATCCGGGGTTTTGTTGTTAATTTGTTATCGTCATTAAACGATTAATCTGTTGGTTTATTGCAATTGGGAGTTTTAAATCAGCTGAAATTCTGTTGAAAATATGCTAAAGTGTTTTGCGAGCTTCAATTAAATATTGGCCCACATTTTAATTGGCGTGTGAATTTATCCATGGCGGATATCACTATCCCTATACACGGTTTCTTTCATTCGAAAAAACCCTAAGCTAAAATCCAACAGAGGAACAAAACATAAACAAAAATGGCGGCCTCGTTCTCTTCTTCCTCCCCCTGTGAAAACTAGGGCTTTGTGACATTCATGGTCGCCGCTTGCTGTGGATCGATCAAAGGATGTTTCTCGTTGCTAGCTTTTGTCGATCATTCATCTCGTGAGGGCCACGACTTCGACTTTTCTTCAGTTCGAACACGGCTGCTCCACTTCGTGGCAATGGTGAGTGATTTTGATTGTCACTCACATCTAATTCGAAACTTTATCGATTTTGAACTTGCGATTTCGTGATTCCTTGTCTTGTTTTAATTTTGTGATAGTATTTTGGCTTCGGCCTACTTGAGCTTTGCGGGCTCAATTTAGGGTTTTCGTGTAATTGGTGGTAGTCGACTTTTATTCGATCGTTGCCTCTTGATATACTTTCGGCTACACTTGACTTCGGTCATAGGAAGTTTATATATCGATTTTGATTGATTTCGTGGTCACCACGACGTTGATTTTTTGTTGGAATTTCCGGCTTCGATTTGCGTTTTTGAGATAATATGAGCTACTGCAGTTTGTTGTTAATTTCGTGACTACGGTTATACCTTGTTACTTTCACTGTTTGGCATTGTTTTGCCTTTTTCTGATTGTTGGTATCACTATTATTTATGTCATAACCCATGCGTATGCAGTTGCTGCTTGATTTGGTACACTTTGTCTTTGATCAAAACTGCCTATTTGTATTTGTTTATTGCATACCTATACACATTTTGGTCAGGTATCACTTGACTTTGAGTTTGCTTATGTTGCATATAGGCTTGCTACCTAGTCATCATTATACGAGGTCACTGCCCTGTATTATGTTACTTGCAGCTGCACTATAACTTTGTTGACATTATTTGAATCTGCCGCATGTTTTTGTTCTTATGAGTCTAGTATGACATGAGCCTTGCCTATGTTTTCACTGATGCTTTGAATTTTCTTTAAGTTGCATAGCCAGTTCTTTGGTGTTGGGCAATTGTTTCTGCAGTCTTTACTGCAACTATATGTGTATACTTGCCATCATGCAATTTCTCTTTCTCATGATTTATTCATACGTGTAATGTGTTGTTGCTATGCTCTGCATAGTTTTCTTTCATATGTTGGCAATTGTTTCATTTTGGAAGAGTGATGCTGTTGACCTTTATGTAAATCCATAATACATGCATATATGAGTAAGGCCAGGTTACAATCTTTTCACCTAATCACGTGTATTCTTGTGCAATACCCGGCTCATCATTTTTAAAAGAAAGCATGAAATTATATTAAGATAGTTTTGATTCAGCATAGCTCAAGTTGTGTTATTCATTGCAAATTATACACGTGTGTGTATATATATGTGTTTGCTGTCGGTTTTGGCTCATTTTCTTGCCTCCGTTGCTTGACACTTTAAACTGCTGCACTATTTTGTCTCTGCCGTGTATCACCCGCTAGTTACTAAGCTGGCTCCTTCATGTTGTTCGGGTTAGTGCAGTTTTCATTTTGGATTTGCCATGTTGCATCAGTTTTGTTGCAGTTTTACAGCTTTGTATACTTGTGGTGGCTGCAGATTTTTGGTTGCAGTTTTGCCCTTGAATAATTGTGTTGTTTGGCTCTGGTCATATTTTTGGGTATACTTATTTTGGGTTTCACTTGCATGCTAACCTGATAGTTATATGCACATGTTTAAGGCTAGTATGACCTAGCGTGACCATTCGGGTTGTTTTCCTTTCATCACCACTGATGCATTTTATTTTCTATATGCACTGAGTCAACTTTCATGTGCACTGACGCATTTATTTTTGTTTGCACTGTGACGGATCATCTCGGTTGTGCACTTTGTCATTCGAGTTGAGTTGCTTTACAGTTGTGTTGTGGCAGTTTGCATATGAATTAGCTGCCTTGACTACTTGATTTCATTTGGAATTGGTTTTTCTAATTTCACTTGAGTTGAATCCGGTATTCGGGTTTGACCTTGTGTTCATTTGTGAATTTTCATTGTGTACTACGTGCATTGACCATTGAGTCTGTGGCATTGATATTTGAATCTTCATTGATTTTGGTTCGTTGATCTTTTGTGTACATCATCAATGTAGTGGCAAGGCAGTGCATGCAAGCGTGTACTGCAGCCACACGGTATTACTTTTATTGATATTCTAATTACTTTTGATTTATTGATCTTTTGCGTATTCCATATGCTGTAGTGGCGAGGCTGTACATGCGTGCGTGTACTGCAGCCGTACTCGAGTTGGCATTTTAAATGGATATTTCAATTGCTTGAATGGTGTTTTGATTTGGTTTAATTTAAACATTTTGTTGTTGCTAATTATCTATTTGATAATTAGATTATGTGTTTCTAATTATTTGTTAGTAATTAGATTTTGTTGTTAATTGCCGTTTAGGCAATTCTGATGTTTTCTAAATTATCTTCATTAATAAGCCTTTCATTTATCTTTGTTGATGATTTGAATATGCTGATTTGTTGTTTAACACTGTTATGTGTTATATTTACCGTTATCTGATTTCCTTGTTAAAGGATTGGATAGACGAGATTTATTTTGATTGTCGTCTAATCTGTTATATATTATTATTGCTTTTGTACATTAATAACTGAATTTGAATTAGTCTGACCCGTGTATTATTTTCTTTTGAATGTAATACTCGGGTCAGACCGAGTTATTACAGGTGTAGATATCCTGCTTTGGATTGCTGCTAGAGCTATGAAGCATTTTCGTATCTTTTGGAGTAGTCGTTGTCATTTTTAGCAGTCAGTGTATTAGTATAGGAAGATGTGTATTCATGTATATTATATACGATAATGTACTTGTATATGTAACTTCCAGTGTCTACAGTTGTAGTTGTATCATATGTACTGTATCACATGTATTGTAACTGAAATCAGTTATTATATATATGAGACTTCTATTATCCGTGTTCCGCATTTTGTTATCTGTGTTATTATTATATATATTGTCCTAAACTATTATGAACCATCGTAGTTCGTTTTATACTGGAATTGGGTATGTTGATGAGAGTAAATAAATATGAGATGAAAAATTAGAAATATATACCACTCCTATCGAAATAACCAATACTAGTGTAAGGCCTAACTACGGATGACTGCTCCTATCCAGCCTTATTCTTCGTGATAATAGACAGTATTTCCTTTAATACTCTTTGTTATTGTGAGCATAGAGGTGGGGTGTCACACCTGCCTATATATATCCTGCTATAAACTCTAGCAGCCTCTGTTCCTCATTTCTATACGTTCTATTAACCTCCTCACTTCAATGGCAGACAAACCCTAGTTACAATTGCAATCAAATTCAAATCCAAACAAAAAATTTCAAACTCCTTCGAAAAATTTGAAAAAAATATATGCGGAAGCTCTCGAAGTGCGTAATCTTATGGTGTGATTCGATTTTCAAATCGGTACACCGTTTGCCCAGGATTTGCGAATCAATTCTGGCTGTTCATGTTGGATTTTGACGATCCAACGGTGGATCCTCGATGGTTTGTCGATCAGGAAGTGTCGTTGGGGAGAGGAGGTCGAGCAGGTCATGGGTGTAGTTCGTTCGTTGAAATAGACTCGAGATTTGTCATGATCTGGCTGTGATGTCGAACGACAGTAGGGTGGTGTAGCGCGTCGTGTGGAATGGTGTTCGTGGGGCGGAGGCACCGGAGGAGTAGGGGGCGTGTAGCGTCATCTGATCGAACAATCGAGGCCGGTAACGGCGGCGTTTGGCCATGGTAAGTGGCGGCAGTCCTTTCGATCGCGTGCTTTTCTGATGGTAGGGTTTGTGAACGATAACAAGAAAGGTGACGTGTATTAATTTATTATTTATTTAATCTATTTTTATTTTGTTTTCAAATGTTCTAATCGTGATGACTTTTGCACACATGGTCCAATTCGTGCGCGGTTTCTTTTGTTAGGATCGTATCTGAATTCCGGACATTTTGGTGCTGGTTTGGACGGATTTGGAGACTATGCAATTTTTGGATTTAAATTGGATTTGAATTCAATTTAAATTCAAAAGGTGAGTGTTTTAACCCACTCACAACTTCTAAAATTTCTTATGTTTGGTAAATTAATTTATGTTGTGATTATACATTATTTATGACTGTTTCGTATATTTTTAATCATCATCTCAGTTAATTGCATTTATTGAAATTAAATCGTTATTAAATTTATTATTGAATATAACTGCTAGTTAATTACCTGTTATATATTATCAGTTATATATTGATATTGATTGATTGTTTTGTATGATGATTGTGACGGATGGATGATTTTATAAGGGATGAATGGATGTTTTATTTATATCATCATAATCTGCAAGTCGTTATGCATTTATTTTGATTTGGGATTGCGGTTTGAAATGATATACAACCGTATTTTTATTTTTAAATTGCGGATTGAAATGATAAATATCCGTATCACTTGACCATGGATATAAAATTATTACAGGCACCGTGGTATATATATAAAATTAATTTTGAAATGATTTTTATGGTTTTGTAAAGAGATATATGGGATATACAGATATTGATTTCAGATGTTATATAAATGCTATTTTATTTTTGATTTAGCTATGTATAAATTTATTTGGAATTATAAAATAAGCTAAATAATAAAGTTTGATTTCTTTTATATAATATGGTTAAGTATCTATTTAAAATTCTATTGTATATAGAGCTTATAATGACTCAAATAAAATTTAAGGTTTGAAGATAAATGTGAATTTGATTTGAATTTAAGATTTAAGAATTATCCTCGAAAAATTTGATTTGAAATATAAATAAATTGAGATTTAAAAGGTATGATTTTATAACTTGATTTTTGTTTAGAGGATTTAAATGAATATCAAACTGATTTAAATGAATATTATCAAGTTAATGAAATTGAAAAAATATCCAGTTATTTGAAGTCTAAAAGTTTTATCAAAATGATATTTGATTTATTAATTAAACATTTCAAATCTAAATAATAGTAGTTGAAATTGATATATATGAAATTATCAAAGAATAAGTTTGAAATGGTGGAATAATTGAAGCTTTGAAATATATGGAAATTATATTGGTTTATTTGGGAATTTAAAATCCATATTGGGATTGAGTTGTGAAGGTAAGAAGCTATTTTACTATATAAAGTAATTAAATATTTAAAACCATTAAAGTGGTGTAGTATGTTTCAAAGTTATGAAATTCAAAGTTTTATGTTTTGAAAGGCTATATTTCAAATTTTGGTTTCGAAATATTATAACTTTGAAATGTTATGGTTTTAGAAAAGGATATATTTAAAAATGATATCAAATTTGATTTGGTTTTTAAAAAGAGAAAATGATATCGTATTTATAAGATTTTGAAATGGATATTATATTCTGTTTCTTAAAGTATAAACTATTTTGAAAAGACGGCGATGTTATAATAACGGTTGGTTGTTGAAGAGACCGGGATCGAAAGTTGTCATACTCTCTGCCAACTCTGAAGACCACTTTAACAACCGTGTATGCGGTGGAGATTCCTGAATGAAGTAGGATGGCGGCGGCGTTTCCTTTAAGGTAAATACGTGGACCCAACTCCCGTGAGTTGGCATAAGGTGGCTAAAACAGGAGAGACCGACGAGTTAATGAGGTAGCACCTTTGAACGGACACATCCCTTCGATATTATACTTTGACTTTTGGATTGATTCGGTGGCCACTTTTGACTTTTTATTTGGGGATGTGGCTCGAGGTGGGTGGTAGCTGCGTGCTATGCGTTACCACCGACCCGGAAGCGTAATTGGTATATATACCCTGGCGTTGCCTAGTTATGTCGTGTCACCTACCCTATCGCGCCTTATACGAGTTTGGTTTTCTCCCGTAGCCCGTGTGGTATCTTCTGGTGGCTTCCCGATCAGGAGGGAGTATGATATTGGATGGACTACTGGGACTATTACGTGTTAAGGGGAATATTGGGTCACTCCTTAACGTTATTTAAAAGTATGTTTATTTTACTATAGACAATATTATAATAGCGAAATATTACTACATAGTAAATAGTTTAACGGATCCTTAGGAGATGTAAATGCCGAGCATCTCTTAAGTTACTGCACTCACGTTAGACACTGGATATGAGATGTCAAACCCCGTAAACATCTCCGACGCCGTTACACTCATATTTATTTCAGTTGATTTAACTTACATACGATCTTTTATTTCTGACTCGAGTGTTTTGTCTTTTCAATTCGCTCGGGTCAGTCCGAGCATTTCAGGATTTGAAGATTTTAATCTGGAGGACGAAGACAAAGATTTGTATTACTATTATCTACTATATTGTTCCACTACACTGTATTCTGCTGCATTAATTATTATTCGATGGTATGTGCAACTCTGATATGTATTGTATAAATATAATCAAATGTTTTGTAAAACAGCTTCATGAACAGTATATTTGATTATTATATTTTATCGTTCCGCTGCAAGATTCTATTTTGTTTTTTTCTTTTCTCTTTCTCTATTTTTCTTATTTACCCCTTAACAATCCGCCCTTCTGTATGGTTTAAGTCCGACATGTGTGGTTTATCGTCCATTTAAAGCGTACGAAAGGCGGATCGTTACATATACCACAACCAAATCATAACAACTTTATATATACACACGTACAAATTAAAATCAATATTATTATAAACTTATATACATCTATCAGATTTCAAAATGTAAACATAACCATATATACAATTCATTTCATCTACATAAGAAAAACTACAGAACACACACACACATATGTATATACATAATTGAATCGATTTTATATATAACATATATATATATAACCTATATAATGTACTATATAGTAAATCACATAGACACGTAAAATAAAATATATATAAAATTATATATATGCGGCTTTGAAGACTGTCAAGAGAAATATGTGTGCAACCTATAATATATCTACCTTTCAATAAAATGTGCAACAGGAACAGGCTTCATGGCTGGGTTGTGCTCGGCTTCACGGCTGGAGTTCAGGGTTTGCGGCTTCATGTAGGTTCGAGGGAAGGGTAGGAAGCGGGTAGGTGTTGAAAGTGATCGAGTGAGAGGGAGGAGAGGCGTATGGGGCGGAGGCCGACGGGAGAGCTGGGTCGTGTTTAGAGAGGCAGCGGGGGATGTGGGAAAGTGGAGGAGGGGACTTGGAAGAAAGAGAGAGGGAGGTGGAAGGTTTTGGGACGTTAAAGGGAAAGTCGGCAATAGAAAGATGAGTGAGGAGGCAGATGAAATCTAAAGAAAGAAGCAGGTTTCTGTTTGAACGAATATAAATATAAATAAAGTAATTTCAACGGTCCAGCCTTTGATTCAGTTGAAAATTATTAAAGCAATTTATTGATGCTTGGAGTGCACGGCTAAGGTTTGAAATGCAAAGGGAAAATAAAAAGTCAAAATTTGTGACGTCGCACCCCGAGACCCACATTAACAAAGAGTATTACTGGGTAATACTGTCTACTAATGCAGTGAATATGGCTGGATAGGAGCGACCATCTGTAGCCTTGTCCTAAATATCTATTGAATACGTCAACAATGCCATATTTTTTTTCTGATTCAAGTGGATCGACATATCCAATAAATACTTAATACCAATCCATAGATGGCTCTAGGATCCATCAGAACAAAATAAAAAATTCAAATGTAAAACACATCACAGAACAGCAGACAATCCCATATATACACACATATATAGATACATCACAGAGTATACAAAATGATACATCACATATGTGGTATGACGACCACAACACAAACACAAGTCAAAAGAATATACATATCAGAGTAGCAAACCAAAAAGGACTACATAAAAAGCTATAACAAAAAAAGCTAGCAGAATAGTCCATGCAGAAGCAAAATAGGCTAAGTCCAAATGTACCTAACCTGAAATACCTTGGTCTGACCCGAGTATAAAATACACGGGTAAGTCTAGCTAAACGAATTAGTAAAAGGTGATAGCAGAATAATAAAGCATAAGAGCATAGTGATATTCTTCGTAAACAAGAAGAAATAATAAGAAAGCTAACCATAGACATACATATCAGAGTAGCAAACCAAAAAGGACTACACAAAAAGCTATAACAAAAAAGTTAGCAGAATAGTCCATGTAGAAGAAAAATAGGCTAAGTCCAAATGTACCTAACCTGAAACACCTCGGTCTGACCCGAGTATAAAATACACGGGTAAGTCTAGCTAAACGAATTAGTAAAAGGTGATAGCAGAATAATAAAGCATAAGAGCATAGTGATATTCTACGTAAACAAGAAGAAATAATAAGAAAGCTAACCATAGACATATGGAGGATATGCATCACATATGGCATATATGATTACACTAGGTGATAGAACACTATTGCTTCAATAAGCATAAAACACAAAGGAGATGAAAAATCTTATGAATCACTAAAATGTGGCATGCCTCATATCATCGGCAATCATAAACCAAATAAGAATGATTTAGGGAATAGTAAAATGTAAACTTCTAAAAGAGTAATTCCCAAACCCGCCATATCGGCAACTTCAAGGAAAACATAAGCAAAAGCCATCTCGACATAAGCTATAAGGGAAATGATAACAAAGAGATAAAAAATCTCGTACATTGCCAAAAGGAAAATCCCATAAATAGCACCAATAGGCAATCTCAATATATATACGCCAAAAGGCAAATCTCAACACACCAGTGTAGGCAATGAAAATCTCAAAAGAACTCCCGAGAGCCCAAAAATCCCGAAGTAATCACCCCGAATGGTTCAAAGGACCGATTCCAAAATGACGACACATAGGGCTAAAAATCATCTCAAAAAGGTTTTGCACGTGCTATTTTTGCGAAGTACCGTTTCACATAATAAGTATCTCTCCCAAAGGCAAATGTCAAAAGACTAATATGCCACAATGGCAAACGTGTAAAGACAAATACGCCGCGATGGCAAACATCCGAAGACAAATACGCCGTAATGGCAAATGACCCGAAGGTCCAGTACTGGCACACCAATAGGCAAATGTGTCACAAACTCTTGGAAAGGTTCATGAAAAGTGTTAACATGTGTCCCATACCACCCGTTCACACTAAACAGTTTACTAACCGCTAGTAAATTTCATACTCAAAGCAGTAAAAGGTTCACCTCGTATCATCGGTAAACTAGACCCGTAGGCCAAAACGATCAAACAGACAAGTTGGGAATTAACCGAAAGGATAAACGCACGTATCCCATAATACGCATTTTACCCGATCGTTTAACTCTCCTTCCCATTCGCTCGACAGTGCAAAAACATGTAATTTGTATAGAAAATAATTTACCGTGAAAATAAGCTTTGAAAACCGATTTCGAAAACCATTTGGAAACCATGTTTGAAAATTTTCCTTATTATAAAGAATAAATAGGTTTTGTACTTGAAAATGTTTTAAAATATTATATGATAATTATTTTTAAATCCCCTAAATATTTAAAGTCAAAAAAAATTGGAGAAAACCGTGCTCGAAAATGACCAAAAACAAGCGAAATTCCACTCAAACCGAAATTCAAATTTAAATTCAAATAATTCAAAATTTGAATTCAAAATTGGGCTAACATATTGATAGGCATCATAGCCCTCAAAATATTTTAGAAATATCATAAAAACTGAAGTACATGTCAAAAGTCGGATGGAAAAAGGACATAAAAACACTTGGCCAAAATAATACGCAGGTCTGAAAACTTCTCTGGATTCAAATTTCGAATATAAAACAGGTGGCCAAACGATCTTTGATTGAACTAAAAATTGGGAAAAACAAAGTAGGAAACTTCATCTTTCAAATAAAAAAGAATCAATGAATTTCGACTGGAAATGAAAAAGTTACATTATCTCAAACATGGACTTCGGCCATGTTTGCAACAGTTCAAAAACCAAAAATGCACAGGCCTAAAAACCCTCTTGGGTTCAACTTTCAGGCATGAAACAGAGGAACAATGACCTCATATTAAGTTGAAATTCGGTAAGCACGTCGCAGAAAACGTCATCTTTCAAACAAAAAAGAATCATTGAATTCCAATAAGAAATGAACGAGTTATGCCGTCTCAAACATGGACTAAGGCCATGTTTGCAACAGTTCAAACACCAGAAATGTACAGGCCTGAAATCATCTTGGGTTCAACTTACAGGAATGCAATAGAGGAACAAATTACCTTGGATTGAGCTAAAAATTATATGAATATATTAGAAAATTTCATCTTTCAAACAAAAAAAGAATCATTGAATTTCGATAAGAAATGAATGAGTTATGATGTCTCAAACATGGACTCAGGCCATGTTTGCAACAGTTCAAAAACCAAAAATGTACAGGCCTGAAACCATCTTGGGTTCAACTTCCAGGCATGAAACAGAGGACCAAATTACGTTGCATTGAGCTGAAAATTCATATGCATATACTAGAAAACTTCTTCTTTCAAACGAAAAGAATCATCGAATTCCAATAAGAAATGAATGAGTTATGCTGTCTTAAACATGAACTCAGGCCATGTTTGCAGCAACTCAGAAAACAACTACAGGCAAAAATCTATGCTTGAGTTGATCCCGCAGCAAAGTTTTGAACACTAAAATGACAATATTTTCCAACCAGATTTTGCAGCAACAAAGTTCAACATGCAAACTACCAAATGCAAGAAATCTGGCAGCATTTCGTTGCCGGAATCAAAAGATATAAACATGTAAAGAGCCACACAAACTAGATTCGCAGAAAGAAAACTATCTATAAAAAAGTGATTACAAAAACTCAAATTTTAAGCTTTTCTTCCGCTAGAAATTATGTGAGCAGCAGCTCACCTTGTTTTTGAAGTGTACAAATCGGATTTTGAGCTTAAAGATTGAATCTTTGAGCTAACTTGCCCTTCAAGAACCTATAAAGGCTTGAAATAGGAATATGCAAAAGAGAAAAAGCAATTAAAAGACAATCAAATTCTCAAATTCAGATTTTGATGAAATATTTTTGTTTTGAAATGAATTACCTTTTGATTTCTCTTTAGATTTGATAAAAATAGCAACTTGTTTGAAGAAATTTGGAGATTTAAAAGCTTTAGGTTGAAAATTATGGAGTTGTTAGGAACTGAGTTGATGATGTTTTGATGACAACAACCTTATATAGTAATTATACTTTACTTTATAAAATATATACTAACATTTCCATATAGATATATATATATGTGTGTGTGTGTGTGTGTGTGTGTGTGTGTGTGTGTATAGGAAGTATATGCAGGTATCATCGAAGACTGATCAGTATAAAGACTCAAGCATCAAGATGAAGATTAGAGATTCAAGATTCAAGACTCTAGAGAATCAAGATCTCAAGATAAGTGTCTAGTATTTTGTTAAAACTTCATAATAGCACTCTCATCTTTCTTCCAATTTTCTTTTGGGATGGAACCCAATTTCTATCGAAACCAGTGGCTTACAAACCTACGACAAGTAGCTTACAAACCTACGACAAGTGGCTTACAAACCCACGAAAATCAAAATCATTTAAACTACTTTGTACAAGTTCTCGAGTCCTATAGAGGAGCTCTGTAGGAAGGTTCTTGCAATTTCAGTTTGAATAGATTTTTCAAAATGATTTTAAATCTGTTTTCAAAATGTTTTAGCTTTCAAAATCATGTTTTCAAAAAGATTTTCAAACTTTGTTTTAGCCTTGAAATATTCCTCTATTCTGATTTTAAAAAACTTCTATTTTTAAAACATCAAAACTTATTCTGATTTTAAATATTACTTATATAATTGACGGTCTATATCAATTATATACATATATTTAAAATAATGTTTTATATTCATTCTCTATCTCAAAATATTGTTTAAACACTTTACTTTGCTTCAGAGAAGTTTCAACTTGTTTTAAATTCAATTGTCTTTACAAAACAACATCTCTATAATTTTGAACTGAGGGATGTCGACATATGGGTATACCCCATGTCGACATGGTGATAGTTGGATTCAAAATTCAATTTTCAAAAGAAGTGTCCATTCGTTCAAAAACCTTTCGCCAATGGTTATGACTGTTGTGCATCTATATAAAGGCTTCCAAAACGAATTTTTTTAATAACTACTTTCTTATTTTCTTTACTCTTTCTTCTCCACCATTCCATATCCATAAAACTTCATATTTTCAAGATCGTGCCATCATTCTGCCAAATTCTCAATAGGAAATCATTTAGATACTCTCTCTATTTGATTCTCCATCATTCTACTAATGATCAAAGTGCTATTCAGAGTTATAGGATCAATTTGTATTCAAAAAGTCCATTAGAGTCTATCCATTCAAAAGGATTGTTATTAAGAAGTATTGGGGTGATCTTGTGTCCCGTAAATCAAGAGAGCTTACCCCAGACTCGGAGATAGGAGGGTTCCTCAAGGCCTTAGAAATTGAGGGTTGTAATTTGGATATTGGCTTATAAAAATCTGTACAAGGATATTGCCTTGGTGTAGGACTGGATGTAGGAGGATTCCAAACCAGTATAAAATCCGGTGTGTTCTTTCCTTTTACTTGCTTTACTTTACTATTTGCATTTGTTATATGTTCTGTGATCATTCTGCGTTAGAATTCTGTTTAGATTTGTGTTGAAAGTTTTAATTTAGTCATATAGTTCATATATTCTTTAAAACACTATTCACCCCTCCCCCCCTCTAGTGTAATTTCTGCCTTAAGATCATTAATTCGCATCCCCAACAATTGGTATCAGAGCATTGGTTTTCATTGTTTTCATAATCTGAAACTTGAAAAATATAAAATGGAATTTTTGAAAAAATGTGTTAAAACTATTTTGAATCTATGCATTTCATCAAAGTATCATAAGTCTGCATATAGTTATTTTGAAAAATCAAGTTATCTATCGAATTGGTGTGTTATGTAGGGACAGACATGTTATATGGCTTTTGACGAATCAACACCCAATGGACAAACTGTGCAAATTGAGAAAGATAAATGGATACTTGATAGTGGCTGTTCGAGGCACATGACTGGAAATCCCGAGATACTCAAGGACATTACTTATCAAGATGGTGGATTAGTCAATTTTGGTGACAACTCTAAAGGATATGTGGTTGGCGTCGGCAATGTCGGTAACTCTAAAACTTTACTTATTTCTGATGTTTTATTAGTTAGGAACTTAATACATAATATGCTTAGTATAAGTCAACTTTGCGATAAAGGTTTTAAAATTAAATATGAAAAAGATAAATGTCACATTGAAGATGATAAGTCTAATATAATTTTTGAAGGTATTAGGAAGAAAAATATTTATATCCTTAGTATGAAAATTTCAAATGATAATCTATGTCTTTTGGCTAATACAAGTGACCCTTGGATTTGGCATAAAAGATTTGGCCATTTGAATTTCAAATTATTATCTAGGATATCAAAACTTGACTTAGTTAGAGGTCTACCCAAGT
The DNA here is from genome assembly GCA_030765085.1 of Allium cepa. Taxonomy (NCBI): domain Eukaryota; kingdom Viridiplantae; phylum Streptophyta; class Magnoliopsida; order Asparagales; family Amaryllidaceae; genus Allium; species Allium cepa. The sequence continues at coordinate 329,542,145 of CM060940.1, forward strand.
TAAACTTTAAAGTAGATAGTATTTGTGATGCTTGTCAATTAGGAAAACTTAATAAAAGTTCATTTAAATTAAAAGATGCTATTTCTACCTCTAGTCCTCTAGAATTACTTCATTTAGATTTATTTGGTCCATCTCAAGTTCAATCAATTAAGCATAGTAAATATGTTTTTGTTATAGTAGATGATTATTCAAGATATACTTGGACAATCTTTTTAAAACATAAAAGTGATGCTTTTGAAATATTTAAAAACTTTTCTAAAAGAATTCAAAAACAACATTCTTTCAAAATTAAAACTATTCGAAGTGATCACGGTGGTGAATTTGAAAATGAAAATTTTGAGAATTTCTATACTCTAAAGGGAATTACTCACAACTTTTCATTTCCAAGAACTCCACAACAAAACGGAGCAGTAGAACGTAAGATTAGAACGATTCAAGAGTGTGCTCGTACAATGCTTTCTGATAGTAATTTACCTAAACATTTTTGGGCTGAAGCAGTTGCTACAGCTTGTTATATATTAAATAGAATTTTAGTTAGACCATTAACAAATAAAACTCCATATGAATTACTTTATAATAAGAAACCTATAGTTGCTTATTTTAAAGTCTTTGGGAGTAAATGTTTTATACTTAATACAAAGGATAATTTAGATAAATTTGAACCAAAAGCTGATAAAGGATTCTTTATTGGTTATTCTAATAGAAGCAAAGCATTTAGAGTTTTTAATTTAAAAACTAATACTATTAAAGAAACTATGCATGTATCTTTTGATGAAAATCTTAATGATATTGTACAAATAGATGATGAAGAAGATTTTATAAATTTAAATCAATCTAATGAAACTATTAATGAAATAAATCAACCTAATAAGAGATTTAAAATATCAAAAGATCATCCTATAGAAAATGTTTTAGGAAATATTGAATCTGTAGTAAGAACTAGAAATCAATTAAATAGTATGAGTAATGTAGCCTTTATATCAACAATTGAACCTAAAAATCCAAAGGAAGCATCGTCTGACGATTCATGGATTCTTGCTATGCAAGAAGAATTGAATCAATTTACCAGAAATGATGCATGGGAACTTATTCCTAAACCATAGGATAAAAGTATAATTGGAATTAAATGGGTTTATAAAAATAAAATGAATGAACTCGGTGAGGTCGTAAGAAATAAAGCTCGTTTAGTCGCGCAATTTTATTGTCAAGAAGAAGGAATTGACTATGATGAAACCTTTGCCCCCGTAGCAAGATTAGAAGCTATAAGAATTCTACTTGCTTTCGCTAATTATAATAATTTCAAATTATATCAAATGGATGTTAAAAGTGCTTTTCTAGATGGTTTTGCAAAAGAAGATGTTTATGTTGAACAACCTCCACTTTTTGAAGATAATAAATTTCCAAACCATGTATACAAGTCAAAGAAAGCTCTATATGGTCTAAAGCAAGCTCCTAGAGCCTGGTATGAAAGACTAGGATCTTATTTACTTCAATCTGGTTTTGACATTGGTAAAGTAGATACAACACTTTTTATTAAAAGAAATAATCAAGATATTCAACTGGTTCAAATATATGTCGATGATATAATCTTTGGATCAACTAATAACATAATGAATAAAGAATTTTCAGATATAATGAATAAAAAATTTGAAATGAGTCGCACGGGAGAATTAAGTTTCTTCTTAGGGCTTTAAATTAAACAACTAGAAAATGGAATCTTCATAAGTCAAGAAAAATATGCTAAAGACTCAATCAATAAATTTGGTTTAAGCACCTCTAGTGGGAAACCAACTCCAATGTCAACAAATGTAGGTTTAAGTAAAGAAGATAAATCAAAAGATATTGATCAAACTTTATATAGGGGAATGATTGGTTCGCTACTCTATATAACAGCAAGTCGTCCTGATATTATGCATAGTGTTTGTCCCTGTGCAAGATACCAATCACAACCTAAAGAAACTCACTTAAAAGCCGTTAAAAGAATTTTAAGATATGTAAAATACACCTTAGATTATGGTTTATTTTATTCTAAAAATAATACTTTTGATTTAATATCATATTGTGATGTTGATTATGCTGGTTGTAAATCAGACCGAAAGAGTACAAGTGGAACTTGTCACTTTCTAGGACACTCACTGGTTTCCTGGTTTAGCAAGAAACAAAATACTGTTTCCTTGTTAACAACTGAAGCAGAGTATATATCTGCTGCTCTGGCCTGTTCACAAGTCATATATATGCAACAAACTTTAAAGGATTTTGGAATTAACATAAGTAAATCACCAATATATTGTGATAATACTAGTGCAATAAATCTATCTAAAATCCAACTCATCATGCTAGAACTAAACATATTGATATAAGACATCATTTTCTTAGAGATAATATAACTAAAGAAATAATAACTCTAGATTATATAAATACTGAAAAACAAATTGCTGATATATTAACTAAACCATTAACCGAACAAAATTTTACTAAATTTAGAAGAGAAATAGGTATTTGTTCAAAATCTGAAATATAAAATAATATAATATAATAATCAATAAAAATTCAAAATAAAAATTATACTTTTTCTGAAGGACATGTCGACATGCCCCATCTCATGATGTCGACATACCCAAAATTGAAAATTGAATTTCCCTCCAAAGTTAGTTATTTGGTTATTTATCTATTTATTTCATTTTCTCTCCTCTTTCTTCACTATATTCTCTGTAAATAACTTCTGAAACAATAAAATAATGGCCTCCTCTTCTACTAATGAACCCACTTCACCCACATCTCCTCATTCTGGTCCATTTCAACGAACTACGCACGCTCGAGTGATCAAATTGCAAGAGAAGATGAAAGATATCCTTCAATTGATGACTGAAATTCAAGTAAGTCAACTTAGGATGGCTAGAGAACAACAAAGGCAAGGGAATATTATTAGGAATGTACAAAAATTTCTTATGGATAACCGTACAAATCGTATTAATATTGAAGACTCTTCACAAGCCATGGAATCCGAGGAAGAAGAACCTATGGAAGAACCACAAAAAGACCAAGAGGAAGATCAACCTTTACCTCAACCTGAAGTCCCTATGAATACGGACGAGAGCGTTATTTGCATTGGTGAGATCCTTGTTGATACTAATGGAAACATAATTGAACAACGTGGAAACTTTTGTCTCCACTACCCAAATTGTTCGATTCATAAGTCTCCTATAGTTAAGGATCGCCATTAAAGCGTACCTTCATTTTATTTTTTGTTTTAAATTGTTTTGTTTGTTCGTGTTTATGTATGTTCTTATATATGTTGTAATAACTAAAATGTGTTCACTTATACTCATTGTTTCATGCTTGTTCTATATATATATATTATTTGTTCATACTAACCATTCTTGAATTCTTAAGTAGTTAATAGTTTTTGTTGATGACAAAGGGGGAGAAAGCTATAAAAATATATGTTCTTGGTGTAAGAGGGAGTCATGGAGTAAGGGGAGTTGTAGTTTTAAGAAGAAGTCACGGAGTAAGGGGGAGTTATGGTATGGTAAGAATATTTTATAAATAAAGGTTGTCATCATCAAAAAGGGGGAGATTGTTAGGAACTGAGTTGATGATGTTTTGATGACAACAACCTTATATAGTTATTATACTTTACTTTATAAAATATATACTAACATTTCCATATAGATATATATATATATATGTATATATATATATATATATATATATATATATATATATATATATGTATGTATATGTATATAGGAAGTATATGCAGGTATCATCGAAGACTGATCAGTATAAAGACTCAAGCATCAAGATGAAGATTAGAGATTCAAGATTCAAGACTCTAGAGAATCAAGATTTCTAGATCTCAAGATAAGTGTCTAGTATTTTGTTAAAACTTCATAATAGCACTCTCATCTTTCTTCCAATTTTCTTTCGGGATGGAACCCAATTTCTATCGAAACCAGTGGCTTACAAACCCACGACAAGTAGCTTAGAAACCTACGACAAGTGGCTTACAAACCCATGAAAATCAAAATCATTTAAACTACTTTGTACAAGTTCTCGAGTCCTATGGAGGAGCTCTGTAGGAAGGTTCTTGCAATTTCAGTTTGAATAGATTTTTCAAAATGTTTTTAAATCTGTTTTCAAAATGTTTTATCTTTCAAAATCATGTTTTCAAAAAGATTTTCAAACTTTGTTTTAGCCTTGAAATATTCCTCTATTCTGATTTTAAAAAACTTCTATTTTTAAAACATCAAAACTTATTCTGATTTTAAATATTACTTATATAATTGACGGTCTATATCAATTATATACATATAATTAAAATAATGTTTTATATTCATTCTCTATCTCAAAATATTGTTTAAACACTTTACTTTGCTTCAGAGAAGTTTCAACTTGTTTAAATTCAATTGTCTTTACAAAACAACATCTCTATAATTTTGAACTGAGGGATGTCAACATATGGGTATACCCCATGTCGACATGGTGACAGTTGGATTCAAAATTCAATTTTCAAAAGCAGTGTCCATTCATTCAAAAACCTTTCGCCAATGGTTATGACTGTTGTGCATCTATATAAAGGCTTCCAAAACGAATTTTTTTAATAACTACTTTCTTTTTTCTTCACTCTTTCTTCTCCACCATTCCATATCCATAAAACTTCATATTTTCAAGATCGTGCCATCATTCTGCCAAATTCTCAATAGGAAATCATTTAGATACTCTCTCTATTTGATTCTCCATCATTCTACTAAAGATCAAAGTGCTATTCAGAGTTATAGGATCAATTTGTAATCAAAAAGTCCATAGAGTTTATCCATTCAAAAGGATTGTTATTAAGAAGTATTAGGGTGATCTTGTGTCCCGTAAATCAAGAGAGCTTACCCCAGACTCGGAGATAGGAGGATTCCTCAAGGCCTTAGAAATTGAAGGTTGTAATTTGGATATTGGCTTATAAAAATATGTACAAGGATATTGCCTTGGTGCAGGACTGGATGTAGGAGGATTCCGAACCAGTATAAAATCCGATGTGTTCTTTCCTTTTACTTGCTTAACTTTACTATTTGCATTTGTTATATGTTCTGTGATCATTCTGTGTTAGAGTTCTGTTTAGATTTGTGTTGAAAGTTTTAATTTGGTCATATAGTTCATATATTCTTTAAAACATTATTCACCCTCCCTCTAGTGTTTTTTCTACCTTAAGATCCTTAATCCGCATCCCCAACAGGAGCTTCTTTTTATTATTTTCTAGATAGAAGAAGAAGATAGTGAGGTAAAAATGTATGTTAACTTTTCTCACTTCCTCTTTTAGGTAATGAGCACTAATGGGCCAAATGGACTCAAAATACAAATGAAACAATTTATGTTAAGCTAATATAATTAACAGAAAAGCTAATGTATTCATATTTACACTATGTAAATATAAACAAATGCCATTTTCTTTCAAACTTTCACACAACAAAGTACAAAATTTACATATTTATGAAATAACATATTTCATACTATATAACAAGTTTAATTTTATTTTTTAAAACATTTTTATTATTAAAATCCTTTATTTTACAAAAATACACAATTTTCACAAATAAATGCATAAATCCTTATTTTTAACTTCAATAATTTACAAAAATTATTTTCTTCCATAGAAAAATAGGACAAACCATTTCAAACTCAATTTTATAGCCAAAACACATTTTTAAACTAAATTTCATCTTTTGATTAAATAAAAAACAATTAAAAATCAAACGCTTCCTGTAAAAATTATTAAAAGAAGTAATGGTAATAATTAATAAAATTATTGCATTTACACTAAATAAAAATCATTTTCCATTCATTATTAACTCAAAAAAACAAAATAAAGTTTCCAAATTTTAGTTTCATATTTTATTTCCAAAATTCATTGTTCGTTCCAAATAAACAATTTAAAATCTTCAATTTTATTTGAATTCATAATACTAAATTATAACTAGTGTTATAATTTAATATTTACAGGTAATTTCCGAAAACAGGATTTTTACAGACTCCCCCCGTTAACAAAATTACGTCCCCTCAATTTCTAGAGAAGAGTTTATATTCAACTCATTTATTTCATCAATCAAAAAATAGATAGACAAGCTCGAGTTTAAAAATTTCCTCTCAACTCAAATTGATAGAAGACCAAGATAAAATTGCTCAATAAATTCTATAATTCCTTGAATATATTCGTCGGGATTGGCAGACTATAGAATTTGTATAAACAATACCTCATGATGTCGAAAGCTTCTCACCTTTGAAACAAGAACACAATAGAATGCTACCCAAAGGATCAATTAAGTGAGATTGATTTTAAGAAAATTTCTCAAATAGAGTTGGGATTTAACACTACTTTTATCCCGAACTCCAATTAATAAGATAGTTATTGACACGACTTTCCATATGTCATTACGGAAATAACCACACCAACATAAGTTTGACAACAAGAGAGGTAAGAGAATTCGATCGGAGGAGGTTTCTTCAAAGACCGCCAGACTCAAATGACCGCATAATGCACGATGTTAGATAATGGCTCAAAACAAAAAAAACTCGAGAAATGGATTTTTATACTCTTATTTTACAAAAACATATTTTTTATGGTATCAAAAACCTAATTTCTTTATAATCAAATTCTCAAACTTCAATGTTCTGAAAATTTTCTGAACTTCTTACAAAAATCCAACTTATTCTCTGAACTCTTTATTTAAAGTGAATAAAATGTTTTACTCATAGATTCTACCACAATATATTTCAATTTGAAATATATACTTTCATACAAAATATCACCCAAACTATATTCACAAAATAGGTAGAATGCACTTAACTAATAAGAAAATAGGTTGTGTCAAATAAAAACCTACTGTAAAGACTTAAATTTTGACCCAGAAAAACTTAATATCTGAAAATATTTATATAATAAAAGTTATTCTACAAAGTCAAAGCTTTCCAACGATATAAAGATCATAAAAAACCAAATTCATTGTTTGAAAGTTATGTTAAATTTATTTTCAGGTTAAATCTTAGAAAATCTCTTATAGGACAGAAATGTCTATCCACTTTCAAATCCATTTTACACTAAGAAAAAAGCAAAATCTTTTAAAGTGGTAAAAAGAAACTTTATAGCTTACAGAAAGCTCTTTAATTTACAAAACGATTGAATTCATTTGGAGTTATAAATCTCAAGTTATTGTTGTTTTAGTATAGCACTTTTTCCAAACAAAATTTTAGCTTTTAACTCAATTTAAAAATTTGAAATTTACCCAAACTATTTTAAGCTTAAACTACATTTTCAAACAAGCTTTTCGCTAAATCATTATCAAATAATCCTCTCTTTCCCAGAAAAGCTAGGATACTTAAAATTTCCGTCAACCTTATGTAATCGTCATATAACACTTTATGAAGTGGAAATATTTTCATTAATTTTTTTCCAAAGTCTAGTTTTGAAAACAATTAACTATGAAACTCATTTTGGAAGAGATAACTAGTTTCTTCCATTATCAAGATATGATTATTGATTATCCACAAAAATAATTTTTTTGGATATATATAAAGTTTTAAAATTATTCTCACGAATTAAAATGATAATACTACATGAACTTCTCATTTATCAAAACAATCCAATTTCACATTTCCACTAGTCACAAAAATTAAATTTTCACCTAATTATCAACATAAAACTAATTAAAGTTGATAATAAATTCAAACTTGTTTTCAAAATAATTTTGTAATTTCAAACCCACAATAAAGTTTAAAACAAAAACTACCTCACAACTTTATACTAAATGTTCTAAACTAACACTTCTTATTTTCTCTTAAGATAGATTATTATATCTATCCTCTACTATTACTCAAATAAATAAGTGTCAAAGCATATTTTATAGTCAGCATTAATAACTTGTACTAAAACGATAAACTAATATTTTAATTTTTCAAACCAAAGTATCATTTTATTAATCAAAGCATCAAATGGTATTTTCTTCTAATTGAGACATCCCCTTAATTAGAATTATTCACTTTTACTTACCAAAATTACATATTCAATTTCTCAAATTTTAAACAACGTAAGGTATTGCCTCACCATGATTTTATAATGAATAGACCCATCGATTGGCTACATAGTTGATCAAATGATCAAAACTGCCTCGCCACTCATGCAACACTCACATGGTTCAATGGTTCCATTAAACATTTAAAAAAAATTAATACTCCACCATATTAATTATTTTCAAACTTTACTTATTAAAACTCAATTTACCGTGTCTAACGGTCTCATCATAGCATCTAGGAAATTTCTATCGATAACATTGGCCAAAAGCATCGACCTTAATTCTTAAAGCACTAGACGGACAACCCAACACCAAAAAAAAAATCACTTTCTTTAAAAATAAATACCTCATACATAATACTCAAAATATTGTTTGTTTTTCTCTAAAACAAAATCCAATTTCTCTTAGAAACATATCTTAAAAGAATTTGAAAATTTTGAAAACACAATTTATTACTTATTCTTAAAATCAAGGGACACAAATATAACTCATCGAGATATTCCCAAAATACTCGATCCTCAAGATTGATAGAGTAGACTGGAGTGTTCATTATTACGAACGGGGTAACGAACTACTCACAAGACTCATAACGACTGCGGAATGCGGTAAGAGTAACGCTATCCTCCGCGACTCGTACCTTATGAAAAATCGATGTAGGGTCAAACTGAAGAACGACCATAGCACCGTTTAATAGATTAAAAAGAGAGAAATGAGATATAAAAGCAAGGGTAGATATCTTCTCAATTGAGGAGAAATAACATTAACAACAAATCATTACTTCGAGTGTAGTAATGCCACAACATAAATCAACAATTGAGTATCCAAAGAGGATATCTCAAAAGTGGTAAGAACGACAATATCAAATAGATTCAATGAATCATCTCATTTCCCCCAGTGGACATCCTCGTAGGAGAATGAGCGGAAGGCTAAGAATCGGTAATGATGTCAATATTCGATTGCCCGACCGGGTATTATACCCGAGATGGACTCACAGAAATCAATAGAGTCTCAATGACTGGAATTCAAGATATATCATCAACATCTCAAAACTCAAGAGTGAATACAGAGACTTTGAAATCATCGTTAATATTCGGAAAAACAAGAAACAACAAATTAGCCAAAATTAGGGTACCTAAAATAGGATTCTTCAAATCATAGAATGTGGCATGACAATAGGCAAGCCACTTCATCTCAAACACTCCAAACTCTAGATAGAAAATGGTGTGCTAATTCATACAAAAAGATAAGCTACAAGGAACAATCCCAAAATCCTAAAATATCATTCCAAATATTGCTAATCCCCTTAATAGGATTCGCAATCCTCAAGGAAATCCCAAGATAAGAACATCAAAAAGCATCAACAAATTCCTCCGATACGGATGAGTGTCAAGCACCCATTTCGAAGAATACTCGAATAAGACAATCACAATTAGGATTAATCCTAAGATAAAATGTCATCAATTAAATTTAGGAATATTACGGAATAAAATATATTCCTAGAAATATCCCAAATTATCTACTCCAAAAGACACGATAAGTTAAAGGACTCGATGATTAAGGGATTCGTAACACTTGTATTACACTTAGATGTACCGTAATATGTGTTTCTATTCTGTGTTTATCCTATTTTTTAAGAACTCATCTCTCATACCAAGCTGTGACGCCCCACCCCGAGACCACATTAACAAAGAGTATTACTGGGTAATACTATCTGCTAATGTAGAGAATATGGCTGGATATGAGCGACCATCTATAGCCATGTCTTAAATATCTATTGAATACGTCGACAATGCCATTTTTTTTATTCAAGTGGATCTACATATCCAATAAATACTTAATACAAAGCCATAGGTGGTTATAGGATCTATCAGAACAAAATATAACAACTCAAATGTAAAACACATCACAAAACATCATATAATCCCATACATACATACATATACAGATACATCACAGAGTATATAAAATGATACATCACATATGTGGTATGACGACCACAATACAAACACGAGTCAAAAGAATATACATATCAGAGTACCAAACCAAACAGGACTACACCAAAAGATATAACAAAAAGAGCTAGCAGAATAGTCCATGCAGAAGTAGAATAGGCTAAGTCCAAATGTACCTAACCCGAAACACCTCGATCTGACCCAAATATAAATACACGGGTCGGTCTAGCTAAACGAATCAGTAAAAGGTGATAGCAGAATAATAGAGCATAAGAGCATAGTGATATTTTTTGTAAACAAGAAGAAACAATAAGAAAGCTAACCATAGACATATGGAGGATACACATCATGTATGGCATATATGATTACACTAGGTGATAGAACACTATTTTTACAATAAGCATAAAACACAAAGGTGATGAAATTTTTTATGAATCACTGAAATGTAGCATGCCTCATATCATGGGCAATCGTAAACCAAATAAGAATGGTTTTGGAAATAGTAAAATGTAAACTCCTAAAGAGCAATTCTCAAACCTGCCATATCGGCAACTCCAAAGAAAACATTAGCAAAAGCCATCTCGACATAAGCCATAAGGAAAATGATAACAAAGAGATAAAAAATCTCATACAACGCCAAAAGGCAAATCCCATAAGTAGCACCAATAGGCAATCTCAATAAATATACGCCAAAAGGAAAATCTCAACACGCTAGCATAGGTAATGAAAATCTCAAAAGAACTCCCAAGAGTCCAAAAATCCTGAAGTAATCGCCACTGAATGGTTCAAAGGACCGATTCCAAAATGACGACACACAAGGGTAAAAATCATCTCAAAAAGGTTTTGCACATGCTATTTTTGCCAAGTACTGTTTCACATAATAGGTACCTCACCCAAAGGTAAACGTCAAAAGACTAATATGCTGCAATGGCAAACGTCCAAAGACAAGTACGCCGCAATGGCAAACGTCCAAAGACAAGTACGCCGCAATGGCAAATGAACCGAAGGTCTAGTACTGGCACGACAACAGGAAAATGTGTCACAAACTCTCGGAAAGGAACCCAAAAAGTGTTAACATGTGTCCCATACCATCCGTTCGCACTAAACGGTTTACTAATTGCTAGTAAATTTCACACTCAAAGCCGTAAAAGGTTCACCTCATATCATCGGTGAACTAGACCCGTATGCCAAAACGATCAAACAGACAAGTTAGGAATTAACCGAAAGGATAGACTCACGTATCCCATACTATGCATTTTACTTATAATAGTCCCCTTTTTTCGACTTTCGAAAGTCAACATTGATACGTCCACTGTATCAAATGCTGAACAATCGAATGCCGGAAAAACCGAACCATTGGGGTTTAAGAAAAAGAAGATAGAAGAAGAAAAAGAAACAATAAACATAATCTCACATTTCGCAGCGGAACAACATATAATAGATAAATGAATATCTTTAAAATAAAAGCACTACATCAGTTATTACATTACATCACATTATATTATCAGAGTTTACAACAACAAACAACGTAAAGGAAATATTACATATATAAATGATTCGCCTTGCCATCCAGCTCCAACTCCTGATCTCCACAACAACTTCTTGACTTCGCTTCCGAATAACTGCTAACCTGACTCTAGGCTGCCCGTGTGGAAAATTTGTGGGCACCCAGAGTTTAGAAAGGGAACAATAAACTACGAGTAAGTCGTGGGACTGGTGTGAGATCTTAAAAATAGTTATTTTCACAAAGAAAATAAAAGGAAATCCACTATGCTTTCGGAAAATGAAACTACCATAAGGCCTCCCGCCATACACACAATTCAAACGCAAAATTGGAGGAGATTTCTCCTTATGGTAGTCAAATATGCTTAATACGCAAAATCTTTTTAATATTATCATTAGTACATAGTGCAGAAAACATTTCAAAAGTATAATATTAATCTTAGCCAGCATACAACAATTATTGTATGCCTACTATAACTACCATGTTCAATAGCAGGTTACCGCCACATTCCATGGCAGATTATACAACTAAAACCGTACAGCGAGCATATTGTTTCTTTGGATTTCCAACAAATGGTCAGGCTAAGGAACTTTCTACTACCATATGGGTACGCCTCTGGAGGGACGTCTCGAGAACCTACCTGGATCTCTTCCAACACAAGGCCGGGTTACCTCTGTAACTAGGTAACTACTACTCGAGTACGCCATCCGCTGGTCCATTGGGACCTTTATCCGAGGATCCTCAACCACAAAGCAACAACCACAAAGTATATATAAAATATTTGCGGCAACAACATAGGTTAAGTATCTGGGCTCCATACCATGATACTACCCTTTTCCAGAAGGAAATGACATACCCTAAAGGGCGCGACCCTCATAACCATGTCGCATCTTTCCTGTTTCGACCATTTTCGGGGTGTGAGGTCCGACGAGGTCTCATCCACAAAGCTACTTTTCACAAAGTCATGCTTTGAACAACAAATGATCAGCATCACTCGTATGTCACGTTACCAAATTGGGAATGTATCGCTAGTAACCATTAACTACATAACCTTTGAGCTCGTACGTCTCAGAGAAGGGTGTTAAGCTAAGAGAATAAATCTCCGCCACCAACAGAAATGTATTTGATAGAAACCAGCTTTACATCTCAAAGTGTAACGTCAAACACACATCCAAACAAGTCCGCTCCGGGATCGAACGGAACCGAAGGCACTTCATAGTAGCCCTTGCAAAATTCGGATATTCACAAATCACGCCCGAAATCCCCATCACAAAGGTGATAAAATCTCTATACCGGAGCAACCCGGTGTAGAGACATTCGACAGGTAATCCTTTCATTTTCGAAAATACCCGGTCTTCAACAGCATCTTCAAATGCAATCCCATTTCGTCGTATCATTATTCGGAATGGGTTTTACGACACAAAGTCCTCTCCCGGCTAATCCGAATAACGAGCGCTTATTTTTAAAAATAAGTGTCCATTCAGATTTCAAACAAATCACGACAAATTTCCACTTTGATCTTTTAAATAAAAGATACATCACAATCACAAAATTTCGATGTGGTTTTCGGATTTCCACTTGTAATCCGACCCCCGGTCGCATCGAAATTCAAATGCCATTAAATGGCCAATACTAATAATCGGTTATTTAGCTATCAATCAACATCCACAAAAATCATTGGATTTAAATATGTTTTCCCAATTATTTATTTTCGAAGTATCTTCGCAAGATATATATGTTTAACACTTCAACACTTTGAAAACAAATTTCAAATCAATTTACACATTTCAATCCTTTGAAAACAAATTTCAAATCACTTTTCCTTATGCGGAATACATTTCCAAATATTTATTTATTTCCACTGAAGATCTGCCGAGTTCAAATGCTTTAAAATAATTTAAATTACTTATCCAAACATATGTACTTGGAATATTCAGAATAAAAACTATTTTAAAACAATTTATCTAAAACATTAGTTGTGAAGATATCATATTAAAATCTCATATAAAAATTCAAGTCCAAACTAATTTTAAAATAAAATTAGTAGATAGGATATAACTATTTAAATATTCAATTTCTAAAACCAATATCAATTAAATCTTTAAATCATTACTTTAAATATTTTCAAAATAACTTATAGAAACTTATTTCTCCAAAATATTATTTTAAACCCAACCCTAGAACTTTTAATTTATATTTTCAAAGCTATTTTACAAACATACTCGGCTTTACAGGGAACATACACCTTCCTTTTCAAAATGGATTATTTTTAATCAACTAATAAATCCTTCTGGATTTGTTTTAAATTTACGTTTCAAATCCGTAAATTTCTTTCCACACTTTTAAAAATAAACAATATTTATTTTTAAAACAAATTTCCCTTTCTTTTGTAAAATTCCCATTTGTGGATTTCAATTTTTTTATATATCCACTAATTTACGATTTTCAAATCGATTTCCAAATATTCACTTTCAACACCAAATCCATTTTCAGAATTGGTTTCACAATTTTTTTTTTTTTTAACATCAAGTCAATTTTAGATCGATTTCCCAAATATTTATTATTCTTACCAAATCAATATCAAATTGATTTTCTAATTTATTTCCAAAACACCAAATCAAATTTCAAATTGATTCTCAAATTTATTTCAAACACCTAATTTATTATCTTTTGAAACAATTTCTTCTTTTAAATTTATTGAATTTTCTAAAATTAATTTATTAGAAATTTTCTACTAAATTTCAAAAATCAAATTTTATTTATTTCTGGTATCCTACGATACCAAAAATATATTTGGCTAAATTATAGCCTTCAACAGTTTCAATCACAAATAGTCACATACAGATTATAAATGATCAACACGCAATGTTAAAATAAATTCAATTATTTGAGGAATGCGATTGGATTCCTCCAACCTGTTTTCCCTGCATCCACAGACGTCAACACAACAATAAAATGCCAATTCCACTTCGAGGTGGAATATCGCGGTATATGGGATATATAAAATATCATCCGCTATTATACGGTGCATAGGGTCTTATCCGCTATATAATGCGGGAAATCAATCACCCAATATATACTATATACTACTATATATATAATATCATCCAGTGAATAAATATTATAAATCAATCATCCAAGCACATAGTCAATAAATTTAAATCTAACTATTCAAAATTTAAATCAGAACAATATTGATTGAGTGAGAAGATCTCACCTTTGCCTATGCATGCAATACATTTCCGCTCAAAATTGTTTTCTTCATAGTTCTAGACCTTGAAACAATTATATGAATTTTTTTATATTAATATTTGAATCAATCAAAAAATTAAATTTTCATTTGATAAATTTAATTAACTAACAATTTAACTTTAACCAATGATTTTAAATTTTAACTAATGATTTTATTTATTTAATTCATATACATAAAAATCTAACTTTACATAACTTTTAAACACATTTAAAATTCATATATATATATATATATATATATATATATATATATACACTTCAGTTTTAAACATGACAAATCGTACAAAATTTTCTTTTCACAACCCTAATTTAGAAATTAAATAAATCACAGGATTATACCTTAACTACCTGACTCGGCCTTGATGCACGCGCCTCCAACCCAAAGTGTCGCCGCCCAGGCTCGAAGTGCTGCAAGCGACCACGAGCTTCGCCACGACTTCGAGTTCCCTTCTAGATTCGCCGCAGCAAAAATCATGACAACCCTAACTGCCGCCTGACCAGGGTCGACCCTACTACCCTCCAACTTGCATGCATGAGCCTCTCGACCCAGAATACATCGCCGACCTTCATGAGTTTCGCCCCAATCACTGTGCCCTAGCCGAGCTATACCAACCCCCTACTTAACGCGAGCCTGCGCCCGAGCTCCAATTCACGAGAATTGCTCGCGAACGACACGAACTCCAAATTCGAAGCCCTAGAATGCTGCTTTACAGTCTATCTCCCCACGTGCCTCGAGACCTGACTTCGTGCTTCCAATCGCGATGATCGCGAGTGCCTCCATTATTTTTTTTCTTTTCTTTGCTTTCTGTCATAAACGAAAGGAAAGAGGGAGGAGATGGGTTTAAACTGAAAAGGATCCAGTTTCGTACGCATATGGGTGACCATAGAGTGGCGCACATAAATGGTTAGGTGGCTCGAGTTGACATTTGATTTGTTATGATTTTATATTAAGAATATCTCGCTATGCATATCTCAAAATCTCAAACCCCTATCGAGGCATACCGCATGGTGTTCTATATGTTATACTCCTATTCTAAACACAATGGAAAAGGTTCCGAGGCAAAATTTGATCGTATGGAGAAGAAAGCCTTTTGAACCCAGCCACTAAATTAAATTTCGATATAATTTTCAACGCCTTTGCTTATCGTACGGCCAAACGATCACTCCAAACACTACGAAAATTGAAATCCGATAATAATACAATATTACGGATCCAATGAAATGGGTTTCTTTGAATTTCGAGACTGTGCCTCGGAATGCTATTTTTAAATATCGATTTAAAAGAAAATTTTCAAAACTGAATAAATTATTTCCAAATTCAATTCTGAGGCTTCCATTGTCTTCAGTATTATCAATATGAATTTCCTAAGCCTTGAAAATATTTTTAATCAGCTTAAAACTGAGGATTCAAGTTTTTATCCAACTTCAATAAATTAAATTAAAAAATTAAGTTGCCAAATTCATAGCTAATTTTGAAATTCCAGTTTAAAAACAACTTCCAATATTTAAAATCATTAAACATCCCATTTCAAAAGTTAAAAATTTCCAGGTTGTCACGTCCTTCCCCCTTAAAAGAATTTCGTCCCGAAATTATTAGTTAAGAAGAATGATCCTTAACCCAATTTATTATTTTCCCAATCCAAATATTTTTATCATCTTTCCAAAACAATTCTTTTTATTTAAGACCCATCACTAATTCAACTAACTTTCCAACTTCAACTATAAGTTCCAAACAACATTGTTTTCGCAATAATTCAAATTTAAATTTAAATTCAAAGTTCAAATTTTCTCAATTTTTTTCTAACTCCCTAAATTTTCGAAAAATTTCACCAGCGTCTCCTTTGCGCGGCTAGCTCGGTACGACTACAAAATGGCACCACATGCCCTCAGATTCAAAAAGAAAACAAAACACCAAGTGGCTAGACAAGAAAGTCATCAAATTTCACACTGTAATTTAAATATATACCTTTTTGTCGAGCAATTTCAAATTTATCTTCGAAAATCAAATCCCAATTCCATTTCCCTGTAACACACCTGTATATCCTGCTAGCTATAATATCCAATTACAACATTCAAATTCATTTTGCACATTCCTTTACAAAATCTTCAATATATACTTCTTATACCATTTTTACTTTACTATTGAAGTTATATATCCAATTTCATTCAATTTTGCATTTTCAATTTCTTTTGAATTCAATTTACACTTTCAATTTAATTTGGATTTAGTTTACCCTCTGAATATTGAATTTTTATCAACTATCTTTTATTCACAACTGATTCATATCATTATTGTAAATTTGTTTCTTTTACCAATTCATTACAATTTCTAATTCATTTCATCTCAAACCATTTTTTGTATTTCTATCTTTATTATCTTTAGTTCACTTCGAACTAATTTTACAACTTCATTTTATTTTAATTCCAGTTTTAGTCTTTTGTTCTTTTCCAAAATTTATTTTCAATTCACTATTTTGATTTATAACCACTTATATTAACTGGATTCCAATTCTATATGAATTCAATTTACTTTCATCTATAAATATTAGATTCAATTCATTTTAAACCTTGTTCATTTGGTCATTCATCAATTAGTTTCACTTAATAATTTTAGTTTAATACTTCACTTTGTTTATCACAAATCAAATTCAATTCCAATTCCAGTTCTATTTACATACAAATTCGAAATGAATTTCAACATTTAATTTCCCAATCAATCATTTATTTGCAATTGCAAATTTATTCATTCATTCACAATTTATTTTCCATCTTGATAATTTTATTCCTATCATTTAGCCTATTAGACTAATTTACCTTTATTCAAATTAACTCAAGTTAATTTTAGTTTAAATCTGAATTTTTCCCAAGTTTTTAAACTTATTATTCCATAACTATTTTTAATAAAATTCCAGAGTCTTTCCACCTTTTCCAAAACCATTATTGAAAACAATTCAAAATATCCTTTGAATTTCAAAACCAAACCCAAATTTTCCAAACAACTTCCATTTAAAACAATTTGGCAGCAATTCCTCTTTTGGAAACCCGAAAATGAAGAACGATGATGTCGCGATCATCACCGGAATTATTTTCCAGTGACCGAAAAGAGTTTAGAGCTTCTATCCCTCTAAAAACATTTTTCCAAACCCTTGAAAACTATTTCCAATCCCAAAAGGAATTTAATTTCCAAACTTCCCTAATTTCAAATATTTTCAAGAACATTTCCAAATATTTCTCTGGAATTCTATTTCAAATTATAAATCTCATTTACAATTTACATTTACAAATCCCATTTGGATTTTTAGTTTCTTAGCTTTTGGTTTTGATTTCAATTCCTCATACAACGATAATAATAATTTAATATTATCGCTTCCTAGCAACCAAGCAACCATATACTATATAATTTATAGAAAATTATTCTTTTTATATACAAAATAGCTTTGGGTAAAATTATTTCATTTACCCTACTTTAAAACAATACTGTGTCGGTTTATCTTATTCAAGAGTTTAGAAACCCCTACCGAAACAATTGGCCAAACTGCACCGACCAGAATCTATAAACAATCAACGGATAAGTCAACACAATACAAAACAAATTTATATTCACTAACAAATACGCGCTCATATCTATTATTACACTCACACTCATTATAGAGTACTACTGACTCTATCTGTAATGAGTAACACCCAACAGAGCCAAGGTTATCGCTTAACCAAATGCTCTGATACCACATGTAATAATCCCATTTTTTCGACTTTCGAAAGTCAACATCGATACGTCCACTGTATCAAAAGTCGAAAAATCGAATGCCGAATAAATCGAGCCATTAGGGTTTAAGAAAAAGAAGATAGAAGAAGAAATAGAAACAAAAAAACAAAACCTCACATTTCGCAGCGGAACAACATATAATAGATAAATGAATATCTTTAAAATAAAAGCACTATATCAGTTATTACATTATATCACATTACATTATCAGAGTTTACAACAACAAACAGCGGAAAGGAAATATTAAATATATAAGTGATTCGCCTCGCCATCCAGCTCCAACTCCTGATCTCCACAGCAACTTCTTGACTTTGCTCCTGAATAACTGCTAATCTGACAATAGGCTGCCCGTGTGGAAAATTTGTGGGCACCCAGAGTTTAGAAAGGGAACAATAAACTCCGAGTCAGGGACTGGTGTGAGATCTTAAAAATAGTTATTTTCACAAATAAAATAAAAAGAAATCCGCTATGTTTTTGGAAAATGAAACTACCATAAGGCCTCTCACCATACACACAATGCAAACGCAGAATTGGTGGAGATTTCTCCTTATGATAGTCAAATATGCTTAATACGTAAAATCTTTTTAATAGTGCATAGTGCAGAAAATATTTCGAAAGTATAATATTAATCTTAGCCAGCATACAACAATTATTGTATGCCTATTATAGCTACCATGTTCAATAGTAGGTTACCGCCACATTCCATGGCAGGTTATACAACTAAAACCGTACAGGGCGCGTATTGTTT
This sequence comes from Allium cepa, assembly GCA_030765085.1. Classification (NCBI taxonomy): domain Eukaryota; kingdom Viridiplantae; phylum Streptophyta; class Magnoliopsida; order Asparagales; family Amaryllidaceae; genus Allium; species Allium cepa. Next base: position 329,561,424 of record CM060940.1, read on the forward strand.
CTTTGGATTTCCAACAAATAGTCAGGCTAAGGAACTTCCTACTGCCACATGGGTACGCCTCTGGAGGGACGTCCCGAGAACTTACCCGGATCTATGCCAACACAAGGCTGGGTTACCTCTGTAACTAGGTAACTACTACTCGAGTATGCCATCCCCCGTCCTTTGGGACCTTTATCCGAGGATGCTCAACCACAAAGCAACAACCACAAAGTATATATAAAATATTTACGGCTACAACATAGGTTAAGTATCTGGGCTCCATACCATGATACTACCCTTTTTCAGAAGGAAATGACATACCCTAAAGGGCGCAACCCTCATAACCTTGCCGCATCTTTCCTGTTTCGACCATTTCTGGGGTGTGAGGTCCGACGAGGTCTCGTCCATAAAGCTACATTTTTCACAAAGTCATTCTTTGAACAACAAATGATTAGCAGCACTTCGTATGTCACATTACCAAATTGGGAATGTATTGCTAGTAACCATCAACTACATAACCTCTAAGCTCATACGTCTAAGAGAAGGGTGTTAAGCTAAGAGAATAAGTTCTCCGCCACCAATAGAAATGTATTTGATAGAAACCAGCTTTACATCTCAAAGTGTAACGTCAGACACACATCCATACAAGTCCGTTTCGGGATCGAACGGAACCGAAGGCACTTCAAAGAAGCCGTTGCAAAATCCGGATATTCACAAATCACGTCCGGAATCCCCATCACAAAGGTGATAAAATCTCAATACCGGAGCAATCCGGTGCAGAGACATTCGACAGGTAATCCTTTCATTTTCGAAAATACCCTATCTTCAACACCGTCTTCAAATGCAATCCTATTTCGTCGTATCATTATTCGGAATGGGTTTTATGATACAAAGTCCTCTCCCGGCTAATCCGAATAACGAGCGCCTATTTTAAGTGTCCATTCAGATTTCAAACAAATCACAACAAATTTCCACTTTGATCTTAAATAAAAGATCCATCCAATCACAAAGTTTCGTTGTAGTTTTCGGATATCCACTTGGAGTCCGACCCCGGTCGCATCGAAATTTAAATGCCATTAAAAGGCCAATATTGATAGTCGGTTATTTAACTATCAATCAACATTCATAAAAATCACTGGATTTAAATATTTTTCCCAATTATTTATTTCCGAAGTATCTTCGCAAGATATTTATGTTTAACACTTCAACACTTTGAAAACAAATTTCAAATCAATTTACACATTTCAATCCTTTGAAAACAAATTTCAAATCACTTTTTCTTATGCGGAATACATTTCCAAATATTTATTTATTTCCACTGATGATCTTCTGAGTTCAAATGCTTTAAAATAATTTAAATTACTTAACCAAACATATATACTTGGAACATTCAGAATAAAAACTATTTTAAAACACTTTATCTAAAACATTAGTTGTGAAGATATTATATTAAAATCTCATATAAAAATTCAAGTCCAAACTAATTTTAAAATAAAATTAGTAGAGAGGAAATAACTATTTGAATATTCAATTTCTAAATCCGATGTTAATTAAATCTTTAAATCATTACTTTAAAGATTTTCAAAATAACTTCAAGAAACTAATTTCTCCAAAATATTCTTTTAAACCCAACCCTAGAACTTTTAATTTACATTTTCAAAGCTATTTTACAAACATACTCGGCTTTTCAGGGAAAATACACCTTCCTTTTCAAAATGGATCATTTTTAATCAGTTAATAAATCCTTCAGGATTTATTTTAAATTTTCGTTCCAAATCCGTAAATTTCTTTCCACACTTTTAAAAATAAACAATATTTATTTTTAAAACAAATTCCCTTTTCTTTTCTAAAATTCCCATTTTTGGATTTCATTTTTTTAAATATCCACTAATTTACGATTTTTAAATCAATTTCCAAATATTCACTTTCGACACCAAATCCATTTTCAGAATTGGTTTCCCAAAATTTATTTTTTTCTTTTTTTTTAAACATCAAGTCAATTTTAGATCGATTTCCCAGATATTTATTATTCTTACCAAATCAATGTCAAATTGATTTTCTAATTTATTTCCAAAACACCAAATCAATTTTCAAATTGATTCTCAAATTTATTTCAAACACCTAATTTATTATTTTTTGAAACAAATTTCTTCTTTTAAATTTATTTAATTTTCTAAAATTAATTTATCAGAAATTTTCTACTAAATTTTAAAAATCAAATTTTATTTATTTCTGGTATCCTACGATACCAAAAATATATTTGGCTAAATTATAGCCTTCAACAGTTTGAATCACAAATTGTCACATACAGATTATAAATGATCAACACACAATGTTAAAATAAATTCAATTATTTGAGGAATCCAGTTGGATCCCTCCAACCTGTTTTCCCTACATCGACAGACGTTAGCACAACAATTAAATACCAATTCCACTTCGAGGTGGAATCGCGGTATATGGGATTTATAAAATATCATCCGCTATTATGCACGCATAGGGTCTCATCCGCTATATAATGCGGGAAATCAATCACCCAATATATACTATATACTACTATATATATATATTATCATCTAGTTAATAATTATTATAAATCAATCAACCAAGCACACAGTCAATAAATTTTAAATCTACCTATTCAAAATTTAAATCAGAACAATATTGATTGAGTGAGAAGATCTCACCTTTGCGTATGCATGCAATACATTTCCACTCCAAATTGTTTTCTTCACAGTTTTAGACCTTGTAAACAATTATATGTTTTTTTTTATTAATATTTGAATCAATCAAACAATTAGATTTTCATTTGATGAATTTAATTAACTAATAATTTAATTTTAACCAATGATTTTAAATTTTAACTAATGATTTTATTTATTTAATTTATATAGATAAAAATCTAAATTCACATAACTTTTAACACATTTAAAATTCATGTATATATTTCAGTTTTAAACATGATAAATCGTATAAAATTTTCTTTTAACAACCCAAATTAAGAAATTAAATAAATCACAGGATTATACCATAACTACCTGACTCGGCCTTGATGCACGTGCCTCCAATCCAAAGTGTAGCCGCCCAGACTCAAAGTGCTGCAAGCGACCACGAGCATCGCCACGACTTCGAGTTCCCTTCCAGATTCTCCGCAGCAAAAATCACGACAACCCTAACTGCCGCTCGATACCATTCCTCTCAGTGCCTTGCCGTTGCTCGCGCACGATCCAGGGTCGACCCCACTACCCTCCTACTCGCAAGCGTGAGCCTCTCGACCCAGAATACATCGCCGACCTTTACGAGTTTCGCCCCAATTACTATGCCCTAGCCGAGCTATGCCAACCTCCTACTCATCGCGAGCCTTTGCGCTAGCTCCAATTCATGAGAATTGTGCGAGAACGACACGAACTCCAAATTCGAAGCCCTAGAATGCTGCTTCACAGCCGATCTCCCCACGTGCCTCGAGACCTGACTTGGTGCTTCCAATCGCGACGATTTCGCGAGTGCCTCCATTATTATTTTTCTTTTTTTTTGCTTTTTGTCATAAACGAAGGGAAAGAGGGAGGAGATGATTTTAAACTGAAAAGGAGCCGATTTCGTACGTATAGGGGTGACCGTAGAGTGGTGCACATAAATGTTTAGGTGGCTCGAGTTGACATTTGATTTGTTATGATTTTATATTCAAAATATCTCGCTATGTATATCTCAAAATATCGAAGCCCTATCGAGGCATAACGCATGGCGTTCCATATGTTGTACACCTATTCTGAATACAATGGAAAAGGGTTCGGGCCAAATTCGATCGTATAGAGAAGATAGCTTTTTGGACCCAGCTATTAAATTAAATTTCGATATAATTTTCAGCACATTTGCTTATCGTATGGCCAACGATCACTCCAAACACTACGAAAATTGAAATCCGATAATAATACAATATTACGGATCCAATGAAACTGGTTTCATCGAATTCCGAGACTTTGCCTCAGAAGGGTACTTTTAAATATTGATTTAAACGAAAAATTTCAAAACTGAATAAATTATTTCCAAATTCAATTCTGAGGCTTCCATTATCTTCAGTATTATCAATATGAATTTCCTAAGCCTTGAAAATATTTTTAATCAGCTTAAAAATGAGGATTCAAATTTTTATCCAACTTCGATAAATTAAATTAAAAAAAAAATTAAATTGCCACATTCATAGCTAATTTTGAAATTCCAGTTTAAAAACAACTTCCAATATTTAAAATCAATTAAACATCCCATTTCGAATGTTAAAAATTTCGGGGTCGTCACATTACCCAAGCGTTTAACTCTCCTTCTCATTCGCTCGACAGTGCTAAAACGTGTAATTTTTATAGAAAACAATTTACCTTGAAAATAGGCTTTGAAAACTGATTTCGACAACCATTTGGAAACAATATTTGAAAATTTCCCTTATTATAAAGAATAAATAGGTTTTATACTTGAAAATGCTTTAAAATATTATACAATAATTATTTCTAAATCCCCTAAGTTTTAAAAATCATTACAAAAAGAATTGGAGAAACCGTGCTCGAAAACGACCAAAAGCAAACGAAATTCCACTTAAACCGAAATTCAAATTTAAATTCAAATAAAATTCAAATAATTCAAAATTTGAATTTTGACTTCATCAAAACTGGGCTAACCTATTGATAGGCATCGTAGCCCTCAAAATTCTTCAGAAATATCATAAAAACTGAAGTATATATCAAAAGTCAGATGGAAAAAGGACATAAAAATACTTGGCCAAAATAATACGCAGTTCTGAAATCTTCTCCGGGTTAAACCTTCGAATATAAAACAGGTGGCCAAACGACCTTTGATTGAACTAAAAATTGGCAAACACAAAGTCGGGAACTTCATATTTCAAAAAAAAAAAGAATCAATGAATTTCGATTGGAAATGAAAAAGTTACACTGTCTCAAACATGGACTAAGGCCATGTTTGCAACAGTAAAAAATAAAAAATGCACAGGCCTGAAAACCCTCTTGGGTTCAAATTCCAGGCATGCATCGGAGGACCAAATAACCTCATATTGAGTTGAAATTTGGTATGCACATAGTAGAAAACTTCATCTTTCAAACATAAAAAGAAACATTGAATTCCAATGAGAAATGAATAAGTTATGTTGTCTCAAACATGTACTCAGGCCATGTTTGCAACAGTACAAAAACCAAAAATGTACAGACCTGAAATAATCTTGGGTTCGACTTCCAGGAATTAAACAGGGGAACAAATTACCTTGGATTTAGTTGAAAATTGATATGCATATACAAGAAAACTTCATCTTTCAAACAAAAAAAGAATCATTGAATTCCAATAAGAAACGAATGAGTTATGATGTCTCAAACATGGACTCAAGCCATCTTTGCAATAGTTCAAAAACCAAAATTGTACAAAACCGTCTTGGGTTCAAGTTCCAGGCATGAAACAGAGGACCAAATTACCTTGGATTGAGCTGAAAATTTGTATGCATATACTAGAAAACTTCATCTTTCAAATAAAAAAGAGTCATTGAATTCCAGTAAGAAATGAATGGGTTATGCTGTCTCAAACATGGACTCAGGCCATGTTTGCAGCAACTCAGAAAACAACTACATGCAAAAATCTGTGCTTGAGTTGATTTTGCAGCAAAGTTTTGAACACTCAAATGACAATATTTTCCAACCAAATTTTGAAGCAATAAAGTTCAATATGCAAACTACCAAATGCAAGAAATCCGGTAGCATTTCGTTGTCGGAATCAAAATATATAAACATGCAAATAGCAACCTAAACTTGATTCGCAGAAAGAAAACTATTAACAACAAAAATGATTACAAAAGCTCAAATTTCGATTTTTGAAGCTTTTCTTCAGCTAGAAATTATGTGAGCAGCAGCTCTCCTTGTTTTTGAAGTGCACAAATCGGATTTTGAGCTGAAAGATTGAATCTTTGAGCTAACTTGGCCTTCAAGAACCTATAAACGCTTGAAATAGGAACATGCAAAAGAGAAAAGGCAATTAAAAGACAATTAAATTCTCAAATTCAGATTTTTAATGAAATATTTGCATTTTGGAATGGATTACCTTTTGATTTCTCTTTAGATTTGATAAAAGTAGCAACTTATTTGAAGAAATTTGGAGATCTAAAAGTTTTAGGTTGAAAATGGTGGAGTTTCTTTTTCTTATTTTCTAAAAAGAAAACGAAGATGGTGAGGTAAAAATGTATGTACTATAACTTTGCTCACTTCCTCTTTTAGGTAATGAGCACTAATGGGCCAAATGGACTCAAAATAAAAATGAAACAATTTATGTTAAGCTAATATAATTAACAGAAAAGCTAATGTATTCATATTTACACAATGTAAATAAACAAATGCTATTTTCTTTTAAACTTTCACACAACAAAGTAGTAAATTTACATATTTATGAAATAACATATTTTATACTATATAAAAAGATTAATTTTAATTTTTAATACATTTTTATTATTAAAATCCTTATTTTATAAAAATACACAATTTTCACAAATAAATGCATAAATACTTATTTTAACTTCAATAATTTTACAGAATTATTTTCTTCCATAGAAAAATAGGAAAAACCATTTCACACTCAATTTTATAGCCAAAACACATTTTTAAACCAAATTTCATCTTTTGATTAAATAAACAACATTTAAAAATCAAACACTTCCTGTAAAAATTATTAAAAGAAGTAATTGTCAATAATTAATAAAATTATTGCATTTACACTAAATAAAAATCATTTTCCATTCATTATTAACTCAAAAAAACAAAATAAAGTTTCCAAATTTTATTTTCATATTTTATTTCCAAAATTCATTGTTCATTCCAAATAAACAATTTAAAATCTCCAATTTTATTTTAATTCACAATATTAAATTATAACTACCGTTATAGTTTAATATTTGCAGGTAATCTCCAAAACCATGGTTGTTATAAAAAATTTCTATCTTTTGTTCGATACTGATACGACACTGTTTGTCGTTTCCATCGCGTAACGGACTTCAAAATACATGAGTAAATATACTACGGAGATTAGCACGATGAGATGATTAGAGTGGTGTAGAGATCTTAGTGGTACGATCATCCTATCAAAAGTCGATAATCGATACCGAAAATGCTGCTAATCTGTCAGAAATAAGATAATCGGGGAAATAGCTATCCAAATTTGATGAAATGGAAGATAACATCTCACTCAGAAGATGATTTACAAATTTATTATATAAAAATATTCAAGTTTGGAAAATATAATATTATCATCTAATATTAACTGATTTAAATTTTAATAAAACTACACAATAAGATAAACTTCAATATTATCAGATGAAAATTTATCGGTTGTTATGGTAAAATAGACGTATACCAAATATTAAATTTTTATTTCCAAGTTCAACTATTTAAAATTTCGCAAAATTTCTGTTATTAAAAATTTTAAAATTTACGGGTCGTTATACTCTCCCCCACTCAAAACTTTTCGTCCCCGAAAAGGAAGAAGGTAGGAGAATAAAAATAACTAGAAAGAGAAATAGATTGAAAAACAAAATAAAACAATAAATTTTAAACCATATAGACTACATTTATTTTAAAATAGGTTTATATTAATTTAGTTGATTCCAATTCATTTCAGTTAATCACTCAACTTTATTATTCCCATTTGATTGATTTCAATACCATATATTTTCATTCAATTGATTTGTTTCCCATTTACTAACATTTATTACGAAAATTTCACAACAAAATTTCTTTTATTTTACTCATTTATTAAATCCATTTGATCAGCCATAGTTAATTCCACCACAATATTCAACCTCAATTATTCAAAATCGTATAGATTTAAATTTTAGACAAATTAATATTTAACAATTTGGTTTAATCCATTTTATTCAATTGAAAAATAGTCATTCAATTTAAAAAATTGATTTTCTTTCATTTTATCAACATTTCTTTCAAACAAATTCATTTTTTTAACTCGTTTATTTTATCCATTTATCTTCAGCTAAGTTGATTCCATAAAAATTCAAGTTCACTATTCTTAAGTTCATATTCTTCTTTTTTATTTGTTTAATTCATTCTAGTTAACATATTTTGCAACATATATGAGGTGTATACATTTGATAACCATATATTATTCAACAAATAAATTTTCTTTTTTATTATCCAATTTAATATTCAATTTATTATCACTAAATTCCCTTAACAAAATATCATTTTAGGCATCCTATTACTGATCATAGTGTATACCATCCAACTACATTCTAATTTCATTTAAACTTTTCTAGGCAAGTTATATTAATGTTTCAGATGTAACTAAATACTATTCAACTTCCTTCAATTTCAACATTTATATTAAGCCAGATTTTGGTTTGAATAATTTATTACTTAAGTTTTGTTCTTGTACAACCCTTTATTATACCCTAATATTTTTACTTTTTGAATATTTTAGGCAAGATATATATTAGAAAATAATTTAGTGTTATACAAATAAGTTTGTTCAAATTCATTATTTCAGGTTGGTTAATTCCATTTATCATTTCAAATTTTCCAATTATTCAAATATTTCACTTTATTTCAATAATTGAAACCATTTCTTAATATAAAACTTAAGATTCAAATTTCTGGTTTCACTTCAAAATATTTTGAAATAATTATATACATACATATTATATAAATCAAATCATATTCAAGATTTTCAAATCAAATCCATTTTCCAAAAAAAAGTGTTGCAAAACTACTAACTCATTTCTCTACTTTGAAACTCGAAAATGAATGTCGATGATGGTGCAGTCATCATGAAATTATTTTCCAGCAAAAATGAGGAGAGTACTGATTTAAAACTTTTAAAGTTATTCTTTTTAAATAATTTCCATTCGAATATACTTTCAAATAATATGTTCCAAAACTTTAAAACTGGAAATTTTTGAAAATACCGAAAATTGGATTCTCAAATTCTTAATTTAAATGCATTTCAATTCCAAATTAAATTTTTAACCATGTTTTATAATTTCCTCTACTTATATATTAAAGTAAATGATTTACAAAACAATAAATGAAAATCAAATACTACAATTTCAATTCAATTAACAATTTAATTTAGAAAATTTATACTTATATATAAAGGATAATCATACAAAATCATTTCATTTACCAAATTCGAAAACAATATTGTGTCAATTTTCTCTATTCAAGTGTTTTGGAATTCCTATCGATAGCGTTAATCAGACGAATCGATCGAAATCCAGAATTCAAACTTAATAACTCAAACAACACAATATAAAATATTTTATATTACTTTCAAATACACTCCCTCACATGATGATACACAATAGATTATACAACAATGATAGAGATTCAAATTCAAGGGAACCCTAACCAAAGAGAATTCTAAACAGAAGACAGGCTCGAACGAAGGTAAGAGATTAAATAGCAAAAGAGAAAAGATGGATATACTAATATTAATTGCAGGTGACCTTAACCGGGTCAACCGTGACTTCCAGAATAAGATCGATGCAGAATTCTGAGGTAAATTGACATTCTATCATAAGAGATAGAATTCAGGTATAGCAAGAGATAGCAACATCTAAACCGAGGATACAGACTCTCCAGTGAATCAATGCTCGTTGTGAAGGAGTTTCAACCCTTTACACATTCTAAGATTGGCAGGACCGTCGATTCATTATAGAGATCAACTGAAGTGGAGTTATTGGATGCTCCAGAATCAAAAAGAACACGGACAGGAAGACAAGGATGGATTTCAGAACGAAAGGGGGAAGTTCCAAAATTCAAAGGAAACCAAATTAAGGAGAAAGAAATTTAAGCTCGAACGAAGGTGATTCTGTAATTAAATTTACTCTATATACTAAGTTTTGCCTAAACCAGAATTTTGATACCAACTGTAGCGACCCGGTATTTCGTGCCATTCGCATTTGCATATGTCATGTTTGAATTGCTCAAATATCAAATTGTTAATTTATATTTGGCAAACTCAACATATATAGAAATAAATCAATCACAGAATCACAGACACAGTAATATAACAATATACAGCTGAATAGATGAATAGTAGTTCATGAAGCTACTATATAAACATCAGAGTATGAAATAAAATACAACAAAATATCTCAAATACAATATAGTCTCGAATACAAACAGATGACAAGTCTGAACAAAACAACTGGACAACTGAGAGCTGAACAAATATAGATGGATCTCCAAGTGAGGCTCCAACTCCAAAGGTGAGTCTCAAATGCTGTGACACTTAGTCTGACCCGAGCGTAAAGCAAAACACAAAAAAATCGAGTCAGAATGTCGTGAAATGTCAACTGAAATACCAGTAACTTAAAGGATGTTTGGGATGGCCATCCTCTAAGGATCCGTGGAACTATCTACTATGTAGTAATATACGCTATTATAATATGTCCATAGTAAAGTAAACTATTAAAATAGCGTTAAGGCGTTACCCATACCCCTCTTAACACATTTTTATATATTCCCATAGTCTATACAGTACCATAATTCTTTTGTAAACCGTAGGGCTATCAGAGGGCACTCCATAGGTATAGTACAAACCAAACTCGTAGAAGGCGCGTTAGGGCATGTGACACGGCACTCGAGGCAATGCTAGGGTAGATATACCGTTTGCATATCCAAACTAGTGGTAACGCATAGCTACTACTACTGACGACCTCGTGACACACTCCCAAATAAAAGGGTGCACCCAATCACATCACACAAGCAATAGAACTGTATCGAAGAAATGTGTTTGAAAGGAGGAATGACCTCACTTGGCCTGGCATGGCTCCTGTTTTAGCCGCATCAAGCTGACTCATGGGAGTCAGGGCAACATGAATACCATATAGAATCGTCACCAAACCATCCTACTTCATTTTGGAATCTCCACCCGTACATAGTTGTTAATGTGGTTTTCGGTATTGGCAGAGAGTATGACAATATCTGATCCTGGTCTCTTTAACAACCAATCGTTATTATAACACCACGGTCATTTCAAAATAGTTTATACTTCAAAACCAAAATATCATTTCCATTTCAAAACCATATCAAATATACCTATTTCCAAAATCATAGCATTTTAAAGTTATAACACTTTAGAAATCATAACTTAGAAACCATAATACTTTGGAAATCATAACACTTTGGAAATCAAAATTTAGAAATCATAATACTGTGGAAATCATAATACTTTGGAAAAACCACAACACTTCCCACTTAACCGGTTTAGATATTAAAATAGTGTATAAAATAAAATAGTTTGTAAAATAAAGTAGTTTATATAAAATAGTTATAGGTTAAAATAGTTTATAATAAAATAGTTAGTATATTTAAAATAGTTTATATTAAAAATAGTTTATATTAAAATGATTTATATTAAAATAGTTTATATGAAAATGATTTACAAAATAAAATATATAAATAAGTTTAAAGATAATTTAAAAACACATTATATAATAAAATGGCTTCCTCAAATTTCACAAATCGATGCCAAATCTACTCGTAATCTAAATTTCAAATTAAATCAAATCTCAAATCATCAATTTCACTTTATTTCAGTTTCTAAATAAACTATTTCAGATTATATCGGTTTTAGAAACATATTTGAACCATAAAAGAAACCATTCCAATTTCAATATACTTCAAAGCTTTAAATATTCAACATTTCAAAACTAAATTTGATAGTTTCATATGTATCTTAATTTAACTTCATTATTATTTAGTTTTGAAATATTCACTTAATTAATCCAATATCATTTAAATAAACTTTAAATTACATTTGAAATAAACTAGATATTATTTCAATTTATTTAAACTTGAAATATTCAATTTGTCACTTTAAATCAAATCAAGTTATAGAAACATATCTTTAATCTCAAATTCAATAAGTTTCAAATCGATTTAATTAAATATATTCTTAATTAAATAAAATTCTTAATTAAATAAAATTTCAAATAAATTCAAATTTATCTTCCCAACCTTAACTTATAAAATCATTATCAAAAACTATTTTTAAAATAAAATTCTAAAGAAATACTTAAACATCTTATATATTAATTGAATCAAACTTTATTAAATTAAAGCTTATTATTAAATCTATTTTATATTAAAACTTATTTGTATATAAAATATTTTCAATATTAAATAAAAACATATATATTTCCTTTCAAAACCATAGAAATCATTTCAAAATATTTATATATAGACCAACGGCGTCTGTATATAATTTTCTATCCTATGGTCAAGTGATACAGATATTTATCATTTCGACTCGTAATTTAAATATATACAGGTATATCCGCAATCCAAAATTCAATTCAATGAAAATCGCTTGGGTTTATCATTTCAACCCATAACGATTTTCTCCTATTCAACCGTTCGTTCGGGTATGTATCATTTCAACCCATAGTGAATTCTATACTAATAGGGATCTTGTAGAGTGATAACAGATATGATGATAAATAACAAATAATGGTTTCAGATGTCACATGTGAAAAGATGTAGATAATAGTATATATATAGCAATGTAAATAACTAACAGTAGCATATTTCAATTGTTGTTTCAATTGAAATCAAATTTAATAGATATAAGAATGTTAATTGTGAGGGATTCCTCACCTTTCGAGGTTAGAGAAGATAGACAACAAAACAAGCTACGAATTTGGATTACGAACATGACAATCGACGAATCCAAATTGAAAATCCCTTAGCAAAGCATGATGGATTCAAACTCTAAAAGCAAAGCTGAAATTTTGGGATTGATGAAAAATAGTCAAAATTAATTATATATTTCTCTAAAATAAATATTTAATTTGAAACACGTATTTAATATAAGTCTGTATATATTTTAAAACCAATAAATAAACTTTTAAAACAAATCTCTATATATACATTACAAAATCACTTTCATTCTTTCTCAAAACACATTTAATAAAATCAAATATTTATATCACACATATATATATTCATATATATATATATATATATATATATGAATGTATATAAGCCATGCAAACAAATATACTAATATTATAATTTAAAATGATACGCACGCGCAGCAATAGAAACAAATATATATATATATATATATATATATATATATCCAAATAGATATGCAGGCTTGAATACGAGGAAAAATAAATATGTATGCAAATTAAAACATATATATATACATCAATAAAACATGTAACAGGGAAAACTACAAGACATATATACACATACTTCCTTCATAACATATGTACAGGAAACATCAATATAGCTTGCATAAAATAAAATATACTTTATATACACACATTTATATGCTTTCGAACCCAAAGTAAGATAGGAAAATTCAGACACTACTATATATATAGACTTAGATAACTAACAGAATATATAATTTATATAAACTAATACATATCAACTAATAATATATATATATATATATATATATATATAAACCGACCACACAAAACTTATAGAATATTGACAACAGACAAAGTGATATATGCAATCTTTAAAATACAAGTGAACATATAAACTTGCTTACATACTAACAGCATATACCACTTGCAAACTATAACTAAAACTATATATATAACATAATATTTATACAAAATGTTGTAACTAATATATATGGTTGTATAAGCTCACATATACCACAACCAAATCATATACAACTTTATATATACACACGTATAAATTAAAATCAGTATTATTATAAACTTATATACATCTATCAGATTTCAAAATGTAAAAATAACCACATACACAATTCATTTCATCTGCATAAGCAAAACTACAGAACACACACACACACATATATAATTGAACCGATTTTATATGAACTTATATTAAGTATAAAATATAACACACACACACACACACACACACACATATATATATATATACAATAACAGATATATATATAGCCTGTATAATATACTATATAGTAAATCACATAGACAAGTGATAAAACCCAAAATAAACTGTAGTATAAATATATAAAATTATATATATATATATATATATATGGGGCTTTGAAGACTGTCAAGAGAAATATGTATGCAACCTATAATATATCTACCTTCCAATAAAACGTGCAATGGGAACAGGCTTCACAGCTAGGTTGTGCTCGGCTTCACGGTTGGAAGCTCGGGGCTTGCGGCTTGGTGTGGGTTCGAGTGAAGTGTAGGAAGCGGGCAGGAGTTGAAAGTGATCGAGTGAGAGGGAGGGGAGGCGTATTGGGCGGAGGTCGAGGGGAGAGCTCGGTCGGGTTTGGATAGGAAACGGGGGAAGTGGGAAAGTGGAGGAGGAGACTTGGAATAAAGAGAGAGGGAGGATCGGCAATAGAAAGATGAGTGAGGAGGTAGATGAAATCCAAAGGAAGAAGCAAGTTTCTCTCTGAACGAATATAAATATAATAAAGTAATTTCAACGGTCCAGCCCTTAATTCAGGTGAAAATTATTAAAGAAATTTATTCATGCTTGGAGTGCATGGCTGAGGTTTGAAACGCAAAGGGAAAATAAAAAGTCAAAAAAATTCTCTTTTGTTCGGTACCGATACAACACTGTTTGTCGTTTATGTTGCATACCGGACTTCAAAATACAGAAGTAAATATACTACGGATATCAGCACGACGAGACGATCAGAATGGTATACAGATATCAGTAGTATGATCATCCTATCAAAAGTCGGTAATCGGTACCGAAAATGCTGCAAATCTGTCAGAATTAAGATAAACGGGGCAATAGACGTCCAAATTTGATGAAATGGAAGATGACGTCCCTTTTAGAAGATGATTTACAAATTTATTATATAAAAATATTTAGGTTTGGAAAATATTATATTATCATCTAATATTAACTAATTTAAATTTTAATAAAACTACACAACAAAATAAACTTCAATATTATCAGATGAAAACTTACCAGTTGCTATGTTAAAATAGACATATACCAAATATTAAATTTTTATTTCCAAATTCAATTATTTAAAATTTCCCGAAATTACAGTTATTAAAACAGTTAAAAGTTACGGGTCATTACAATGTTGGCACACTCACCTTAGCCTCTCGCCACCGGTACCAATTTCCAACCAAAATGCCCAAACTTCAAATGCTCCAGGCTCGATCATCCATCGCCGACCACTGCATCATCAACTTACGGCCATTGTCACCACCACCATTCGGCTCCATATCCATCACCGCACCCAATGGCCAACCCCTCGTTCACTCTACACCCTCCATCACCAAGCATGACATCGAAAAACACACCCATAGGCCCATGCCTCTGAAGCCCTAAATTGACCTCTACACAACACCCTAAGCCAATGGAGAGAAATCCACCACGGTCTACACCAACACCTTGCCTCAAGGTTGCTCTAGCCACCGTCACCACTCACATAGCCGCCCAAATCATCGAAGTTTAATTTTGTACCCAAAATCGAACTATAAACAAATTCAAACAAACCATAAAGATAAAAATCCTGAAACTCTCATAAAAATCATATTTTTCCAAGACGAAGACACTCTTTAATTCATGATAGTTGAATCATGGCCAAAACTAACCTACTTACTAAAATATACCTCTCTTCTCCAACATACTTGACAAAAATTCCTGAAACTATATTTAAAATAAACTAGAGAGGTAAACACACTTTTCGTGTTGGAATCATTTGCAAATATTGATTGTGTTCTAAGATAGGGATTTTTAAAAGGGAAGAAGAAGCTTGTTTTCTTGATTTTGGAAATTTACAGAGATGACCAAAAGAAGAAGAAGATGCCTGGATGTATAATGTATATATATACAAAGCCAATCCCCTGCAGCTAAGCTAATCAACCCAAATTCATAAATAAAGCTCAAATCAAAGGGGGACAATGGTGGATAAAGGTGACGATGGCAGTTGGTAGGGTGGCTGGGGAGGCCGGGGGCGGCTGCACTGTTTTAATTGAAGAAAAGGGGCTGTGCTTATTTAATTTGAAAAGTTAGTTTGTGATACTCCAACATAAAATATCGTGTCCGCGTACGAAGCACGAATGACTTAAAATAAAATATGATCGCATTCAGAAATATGTTGCGATCATAAAAAAAGCACACCGGTCATAAAATTCTGCTAAATTTTGAAAATGCCAATGTTTTTCGTATAATACGCAAACGGAAATTCAATTATTTTCCAGGTAAAACATCATGAAAAAATTCTATATATTAAATCAAAAATACGCCATCAAAAATCAAGCAGTTATTTGAAACATAGATTTTATTATATTTTAAATTCAAGTTCGAGTTTGTAAATAAATTAAATATTCAAATTAGAAGACTCAAAAATTATGTGTTGTTGCAAATGTTTTGGAGCCCAAATAGCCCATGTAATGGTCGTCCTTACTTTAAGGAATAAGAGGGGTTGTTTGTTTTGAAATGAAAAGAAAATCATATTAAAAGTAGAGGAATCAACATAAATTGAATGCCATATTTATTTCCTCATTTAATAAAATTTTCTCTTTGTCATTTTTGGACTCTCTCTCAATCTTATCTTCTCTTCTTAAGTTCAAAATTTCCATGGGGATGAGGTTCTGAAAATTTCAAAACAAAATAAAAGAGAAAAAGGTAATCGTCTCAAGAAAAATGCATATCTGGAGATCGATTTGTAGAATCTAATTTTTTTTTCTTCATTTAAGGTTTATTATCTATGCTTCATCTGTAAGAGAGTTTTGTTTTATTTATATGTAAATAATCATGTTCACGTGCTTATAATTCTCCATATTTTTTATTTGTTCTCCTTTTAT
Source organism: Allium cepa (assembly GCA_030765085.1). NCBI lineage: Eukaryota > Viridiplantae > Streptophyta > Magnoliopsida > Asparagales > Amaryllidaceae > Allium > Allium cepa. Next base: position 329,578,195 of record CM060940.1, read on the forward strand.
GTGTTTTGGATTATGTATGATTATCAAAGTTGTACTTTCGAATCGTTTATTTTGTCATCATGTTGAATTTGATTTCCCATCTATATGTTACCATGTGATAGTAATAACATCAATCATAGATTCTCCTATGTTCTCTTTTGTTTGATCATACATGTAATTTAGATCTAGATCTGATTTTTATGAATTCATATATGCCTAATTTGTTTAATCCTTTTAATTCAAAAAACATTGTTTGAATAAAATTTTAGAATCATTTTATTAATGGTTTATATTATATATTACAAAGTTATGGATTGAAGGATGTTTTATAAATCTTTTAAAATATTTTGAGCATTGTTTACATGTACATTAATTGAATTTGAATTTGATATGTTATTCCTAAAAGGAAAAAGAAAAAAAGGAAAACCTTCTAATTTCCCTTGATTTGTTTCTAAATTTAATATTTTGAATTTATGGCAAGCTGTTTTGTTTTGAAAGTATGGTTTTGAATTTTAAATTAGTTAAATATGATTTTGTGTTATTTTTTTTACAAAATATTAATTTAATTTGTATACATATAAATATATGTATGTATGTGAATATGTGTGTGCGTGCGTTCGTTTTAATACACTAGTTTTAGATATCCTTCTATATCTTTCATACATATATATTTACATCTATATACATACAAATGCACACTTAAAAAAAGGTTTTTTTTCCATTGGATGACAAAGGAATATATGGATGGGATATGTGATAATTATAGTATGAAACCAATACGTAAAACGTTCACAATTGCAATGCATGCATTCATATGTTATACTTGCTCGTTGATATGCGAGCGTGTTTGATGCAGCCATCAAATAATAAATATAATAACACAAATAATTAAAAATTAAATCGAACTAATTTTGAATAAGCATAATAAGATGAACATTTTATTTAAAAGACTATTTAGAAACTTTCTAAATGAATTATGCTACATGAAAGAGAATTTTTTTGAAATTTACCTTTTACTCCGCTGTAGGCTAGCTCCGTTCCAACAATGTGTTGGGACCAATAGTCTATGTGGTCTAAATTATAGGGCTAAGTGATTAAGCTTTCCCATTAGTATGGTGTCAAGAAAAGTAATGTCTATGATTGAAACTGGGGTATTTAAGTATTATGTCCTAATTTGTTGCCGGTCTGGCATGAAAGGTGAAATGCACCCATAGGTTGCCCTTAATAGAAAAAGCCTAATTTGAATTGGGCAATGGGCTAATTTTCAAAATTGTTTTGGAAATTACAATAAAGATTTTAATTTAAAAATTTTATTTAAAATGAATTATGTTTATTATAAAAGTTATATTATAACATAAGTTTTTAAGATATTTGAAAAGATAATAAAATTTTCAAAGTGTTTGAAAATCTAAATTTTGAACACTAATTTCAAAACTAATTTATTAATAAGATTAATAAAATAAATCAATTAAATAAGTTAATTAATTAAATAAATAATATATATATCCATATATTATACAAAGTGATATATGTTATATTATCTTTAGATGTTTAAGATAGTATAAATATATGTGTATGCAAATATAAAATTACTTACGAGATTAATGTAATTTAATTAAAAGCGTTTAATTAAACAAATATATTAAAGGTTAATTAATTAAATTAAAGATATACCATATATATGATATATGTGTGTGTGTGTGTATTACTATAAATGTTATTGTATATAAAAGTTATATTATACACGTCCAATATAAAAGTTGTCAATGAATAAGAATATAGGGAATAATTAAAGAGTTAACTAGTTAAAATTAATTAGATATGATTTAACTAATATAATGCTATACATAAGATTATTATACAAGTAAATTAAATTAAACTATATATGTTATATAATAATGAATCTTATTTAATATGAATTTATAAATTTAGGTGGAACATTAAAGAAACCCTAAATAGACTTAAGGGATAAATACATATGTAGAGTACGTATACCATGATTTCATATGTATCCAACACTTAAATCGTGGGGGTATTATAAGAAATACATTATTTTGTAAGTTGATATCATTCAATTAAATATATTAAACATTATGAAAAAATAATTTAAATTCGTCCTCTAGCATTGATATATCAGTAGATTACTTGCATACTCTTTAGTTTTCGAGCTTTCCTCAAGCTAGGGATGTTATGTATAGTACTATTAATATGTAAAATAGACGAGGTAAGATAACTACGCATGTTTATTAAGCCTTCCTTAAGGTATATGCATTAGACTTAGGCCATCGCGAAATGGTGGGTACAATTAAATAATTACTCTTTATTTCTCAAGGCAAAGATGAGATTAGAACAAAGATCATAGGTTAGGAGTTGTATATGATATAATCGATAAGGAGTTATCCATGGTATATGCGAGTATGATTTGTTGAGCTTCCATCAAGGTTAGAATCCCAAGAATATAAGTCCTAACACCATTAGTGTTTGTGACCATTAATGTGTATATATCGACTCAGGACAATCATGGATTTCGCTAATGATCCAGAGAGATCAAGGAATTGGACTGGCAATGGATTTGATTTTGGATTGGAATATTTGGCTCAATGGATTATGGATTTTGGATTTATAGCAATTCAAAACATGCCCTCATACCGGAAGGCATGTTTTAGGAAGAAAATGTTATACCGCCATTTAACTAGGTAGTATATCATAAAAGTTGGCTAAATGGCTTCTATGATCGTCAAGCCAGAAAGCTCGGAGAGATAGTTATAAGGCTCCGAAATTGATGATATTTGGAACTATGGACAATAGTTGGACGAATTTGGACTGGGTCCCAATCAAGGTGCAATCAATACAAAGTGACAAGAAACATCCCATGAGGCTACTTTTTAAATTTAAAGTCAATTGGAGTTCGTATGCTCGAGTTATGGGCAAATTAAGAATTTATATGGATCGATCTAGAACGATCCATAAAGTAGAATAAATCTATGAAGATCGATCAATATCTCAAAATCTATAAAGCTAATGCACTTGAAACTTTCAAAACACTAATATATTGAAGAGTAGAGCCCACAAAAATGGTCGCATGACAAAAATCCCAAATCTTGGAAAAAAAAGTCGATCGTTATTGGAATGACCATACAAATCAGCAAGGACCATTCATAGTTACATGGAAAATGCGACATCTCACAAAAGTTATGTCGAAATTGCACAAAATTTGGAGAGCAAGTATCTTACATCATGGAGCACTCCCATGACCGATCCTTCCAGATTTTGGTGTTCCAATGAGAGGGTCTAGCACTCGTAGATTTGGAAGCTAGGTTCTTGGATTTGGAAGCTTGGATATTTGGATTTAGGAAGCAATGACTATGCGATCAACATGGTGACCATTAGCTGATAGGAGTCACCATGGAGGTATTTAGGAGGTTTCTTCTAGAGCTAGAGAAAATCAGACATATATGTTCATCATCAGATACGAGATGGAAAGGATGATGGAAGCTATGTAGGAATGGATGCTAAAGAGACAAGAGGAGATAATCCAGAATCTCCTAGGGAAGATGGAACAAGCTCTAAGGAAATGGAGTAGTATGAAATGGTGGAAATATGGATCATGGAGTTGGAGCAGTAGGAGCTGAGGAAAACCAGAATCAGGATCAAGGAATCGAAGCAACAAACACCGAGATGGAGTAGTACATCCAGGGGCAGTCCCCGACCGACATAACGATCGATGCCGACCATTCCAGAATGATTGAGCTGATCAATCTAGACCCGGAGGCATGCCCCCAGGTTATGATGGATCAATCCTAGGTGGGGTGTTGGACAATACTAAGCAGTTTGGTGTCAATCGAAACTTGGATGCATGTCTGGAAGAGGACAATCTAGAATTCCCTTGTGGACTCGGGGGTAGGATGGAAATGATGATCGGAGACCACATACGGATGCTGGAACAGCTATAAATTAGAATACAGGACGGTGAGGAAACGAACATACTTGGATATGGATTGAAGCTACCAGGGGAATACCCGGGCAAGGAGAATGGATCGGCATTGCTTCCCATGGAACTAAGGGAATGGATCTAATTGACTCTGGAAGGAATTACATAATGGTGATGGAACAGGAGCAGCCATCATCTACCACAAATCGGAGCGATCCCGGTTTAAGGGCATAGGTTGTCATATCTTGATTGGGATGTCATGAACTGAATAAATAATAAACTATATATTAAAATGGATAAGTCATTTACACATGTATGGGATCAATGACGGTCCCTAGGCATGCTCTGAGATAGTGATAAACCACCGTAACTAATGAATCTTAAAACATTTGGATGCACACCACTGCGATAAAAAACACAGGTCATAGTTGTATCCCCGACCAAAGAGATGGGGCAAAAACCGCAAGGTGCGAGTCCCTTTGCTGGAGAGCGACATGATGGACTCGTACACGGTTTAAGTCCTCAATTGAGGATCGAGGACGGAGAAGGATACCCTATGGTTCTTGACTGAGGATCGTGGTCGGAGAAGGATAACCCATGGATTAAATCCTCAACTATGGATTGAGGTCGGAGAAGGATACCCCGTTGATTAAGCCCTCGATTGGGGATTAAGGCCGGATAAGGATACCCCATGGATTAAGTAGACTGGGGATTGAGGTTAAAGAAGGATACCTCGAATATTGTGCTAAGTCCCGACCGATGAGACGGGAGCAGAAAAAGCAAGAAGTAGGCCGCTTCGCCGAAGAGTGATAGGATCGCCCTACTTATCGTTGTGCCCTTCTTACTAAAGAGCGAGCCGACTATAGCAAAAGCTCAATGAAGCTAAGATCGACCCAAAGAGGTCGAGGATTTGGATATAGACCTAAAGCGGTCCTAGATTTTGCTAACGATCCGGAGAGGTCATGTATTCGAATATCAGCTTCGAACAGTAATGAATTTGGCTTTAGATGGATACAGATTTGGATAAAACGATCCAGAGAGTTCATAGATTTTGATAGTGAATTTAGAATGGATTCGGAATTAGATATTGACTCAGAACAATCATGGGTTTCATTAACAATCCGGAGAGATCAAGGAATTGGATTGGCAATGGATTGGATTCTGGATTGGAATGTTCAGCTATCAATGGATTATGGATTTTGGATTTATGGCAATTCAAAACATGCTTTTCTACCACAAGGCATGTTTTTAAGGGAAAATAATATACCGCCTTTTGACCAGATAGTATATCATAATGGTTGGCTAAATGACTTATGTGAACATCAAGGCAGGAAGCCCGGAGAGACGGTTATCAGGCTCGAAAATCGGTGATATATGGAACTATAGACAATATTTGGGAGGATGTAGAATGGTCCCAATCAAGGAGAAATCAATATGAAGTGACAAAGAAGGCCCCATGAGGCTGAATTTCAAGTTTCAAGTCAATCGGAGTTCGTATGCTCAATTTATATGGATTGACCTAGAACGATCCATAAAACAACGCGAATTGACGAAGATCGATCAATATCTCAAAATCTACAAAGCCAATACATTTGAAACTTCATAGCATTAATATACTGAAGAGTGGATCCCACAAAATTAATCACATGAAAAAATTCCTAAATCTTGGAAAAAGAGGTCGGTCGTTATTGGGACGATCGTACAAATCAGCCAAAACGATCCACAGTTGCACGAAAAATGCGATATCTCACAAATGTATGTTGGAATTGCACAAAATTTGAATAGCAAGTATCTTACATCATGGATCACCACTATGATCTATTGTGGCTTAAAACTACCAAATCTTGGAAAAAGAGGCTGATCGTTATTGGAACGATCGGACAAATCAGCCAGAACAATCCATAGTTTCACGAAAAATGCGATGACTCACAAATGGTATGTCAGAATTGCAAGAAATTTAGAAAGAAAGTATCTTACATCGTGGATCATCAACCTGAATGATTGAATCTCAACTCCAAATCTTGGAAAAAGAGGCCAATTATTATTGGAACAATCGTACAAATTAGCCAAAATGATCCATAATTTCACGGAAAAAGAGATATCTCACAAACGGTACGTCGGAATAGCATAAAATTTGGAGAGAAATTAGCTTACATCATGGAACACCCCTTGATCAATCGCAGCTCCATTGGACCTCATACGAATGATCGGCCCTTCTCATTCAATTGTATGCAATCGATCCGAAAATTGGTGGACCGGGCCATACGGTTCTAGAGGTTCTTCTGGCGAAATTTTAGCCCGATCCATGCAACTCTTGACCTATAAATACAGTAGACTTGGCTCATTGCAAAGGTCTTTTAGTCGGCTGGTTCTCCTTCGTCACTTCTTATCTCTTCCTCCATTATTTTTCTAAGGCAAAAAACAATTGTACTTGTAATCTTAGAGTATAAAAAAATGATTATTGAAGTGGATATAGGCCGGAGTTTACCGAACCACTATAAAACTTCTGTGTTCATTTACTTTTCTACAATCTGTTTCTGCGATATGTGAATCTATATTTCTCTGTTTGGATCTAAATATTAGATATTGGTGCTTTCACATACAACAGGGTGTTTATGACCATTTTTGGCGCAAATATTTAGTGAAGTCTAAAGACTTATATGTTTTGTCCTAGGGTTTTGAGAAACATAAAAGACTAGTGGGACACTTATTAGAAAAATAAAATGGTAACTTTTAACCTTTTTAATATTGTAAGAACATCTAATCTACCTTGACAAATTTGTGCAATTAATATAATTGATAAAATGCAAATCAATTAAATGGACAAATGAAATAAATTAATATCGACAAATAGAAATATAAAATATAGTTATCAATAAATTATTGCATGTTGACCCATGCAAGCACCTAATTATACAACCACAAATATGTTCGTAACTTGGCCACTTATGAGTTACCTGAATAAGACTATTTGCGGTCTTCAATGAGTTTCAAACTCTAAAAGCAATACAAGAATATGGATATTTAATCCATATAAGATCACATATAAATGTTATATGGTGAATGGTCAATATTCGTAATGTACAAAACCTCGATAAACTAGTTCTTTGAAACAAGCAAGTAAACTTTAATGTGAGATTCTGTATTCAATATGATTGATTACCATTATGTTCTTGTCTAGTCAAATGTAACACTAAACCAAAGACCATAAGATAGATCTAAGATTTTGATCGCTGAAATGTCTGTCTGATCAGTTTATCTAAATTGCAATTTATTTAATACCTTTAAAAGTTATGGATAACCAAATGCACTTCTGTAAAGAATTCATTATGATATTGTAGTAAGGATTTCCTTTGGACGGTTTGACCATTTAAAAAGAAATCAAATGTATAAGAGTGGATATAACCTAAGGCATAGTTAGGATGAAGTGAGTAAATGGTCACTTCTGCTTCACAAAGAAACATCAAAAATGAGAATGGTAAAATAATAAATGATACTTGATATTGGAATGAGAAATATGATTTCTATTCCGAAATGTATCTTCAAATAGAAAAAAAAATTCTATGAGATTTGTTTCTTTGAGATCAAGTTATTTTATTTAAAAGCTCTCGATAGTTAATTGGTTATAATATATGGAATAAATAGCCTATATTACGTGTTTAAATAGAACTCCATATTTCGTACGACATTGTATTAATGGTTGAAATAGTGCGAGCATCATAGCACTACAAGAAAAGCTGAATGTAGCGACAGACGACAGCAATTGTATTTTCCATAGCTAAATTTGCAATGGATTTGTAGGTGATAATTTTAAGTCTTTTTCTATTTCAATTTTTTTTTATTATTACCGTCCACTTTTTATATCCGCCTTTAAACCATTGCAAATTGCGTCTATTTACCGATGAATATATTTTTACGCTAAATTCCATTGCAAATTGAGGCAGGTTACTGACAACAGCATTTCAAAATTATTTTGCGGTGAATTTCCAAAGAATTTGCAAGGGGCGTTTATTATTAAATATAAAATTTTAGGAGGCTTACCCAATTTAACCATGATGAATTTTGTAATATACATATTTAATAATTAATAACTAATGATTAATAATCAATATTTAAGAAGTAATATTCGAAATTAATTTTTATTGACTAATAATTATTAATAAATTATTGATTAATAATAAATATTAAACAATTGCTATTGATAATAATTAATTAATAAAAAAATTAAATAATTAGCATTAATAATAAATGATTAATAAATAATATTTAATTATTAATACTGGTTAATTAATAATTACTATTAAATAATTAAGAGGCAATCTATTGTATTTATAGTAAAATTTAACTATGATTTAAAATTAAAAATTTATAATTAATAACAATTAGTTAATACTTAATAATTTTTAAAATGCAATTAGCGTCCCTGTAACGACCCGGAATTTCGGGCATTTGGTATTGAACGTTTAATTTATTTTAGATGTTGAATTTGAAATATTAATTGATTTTGAATATGGAGATTTTGGTTGAATTAGTGAAATAGTTGAAAATTTCAATATATAGCGATTAAATGAATTTGGTGAATAGTAAATTCAATATTTGAAATTGGTTAAATATGTGAAACTAGATTTAATGTGGGCGAGAATGATTTCTTAAGTTGATTAAACTCTATTTGAATTAGAGTGAGGATAGTGGACTTGTATATGGGATAAATCGATAAATTAAAATTCGAAATTTTATGTATTTAGTGGTGAAATTTAACACTGGAATAGTGCAAATAATTGAATTTGTGATTTAATATGAATCGAAATGGTTTCTAATACAAACATAAATTCTATTTGAATTATAATTGAGTTGGTAAGTTTTTAAAATTGGAATTTTAAGTAATTTCGTCGATTTTGAAAATCGCTCGATTTAATCAACACGATAAAATAGCCTTCTGGGGTACAGCCCCGGAATTCGACGAAACTAGTTCCATTAGATCCGTAATAGTGTATTATGATTGGCTTTCAAATTTTGTAGCGTTTGGAGTTACCGTTTGGTCGTACAGGCTAAAAATGCACTGAATTTAATAACGAAAATTTAATATTTTTATTCGATTTGAAAAGCTATCTTCCACATACGATCAAATTAGGCCTTGAAATTGTTCCATTGTGTTCGAAATAGGGGTAAACATTATAAATGACATGCAGCACACCTTGTTTTGAGCTTGTCCAAAATTTCGCATGAATAGTCGAAATAATAATAAAATAATATATCCATATATTGTTACCTGAAGGTTTGACCAGGTATCTAGAGACATGGCATTTGTGCACCGTCCGGCATCTAGCGCCGTTCGGCACGGTGTTCTCATTCGGCACAACTGGGTCACTCAGCATTCATCCTCGACCGGCATTCAGCCTCGTCCGGCATTCATGCCTCGACCGGCATCCAGCCTCGCTCGGCATTCATGTCTCGTTCGGCATTCATGCCTCGCTCGGCATTCCAGCCTCGACCGACATTCAGCCTCGTTCGGCATTCCAGCCTCGACCGGCATTCAGCCACGTTCGGCATTCATGCCTCGTTCGACATTCAGCCTCGTCCGGCATTCCAGCCTCGACCGGCATTCAGCGTCGTCCGGCATTCATGCCTCGACCGGCATCCTGCCTCGCTTGGCATTCAAGCCTCATTCGGCATTCATGCCTCGTTCGGCATTCACTCCTCGATCGGCATTCATGCCTCGATCGACATTCATGCCTCGTTCGACATTCATGCCTCGTTTGGCATTCACGCCTCATTCGGCATTCCAGCCTCGTTCGGCACATGGCCTCGCTCAGCATGAGCATGTCGTTCGACATCTCCTATTGGTCAACATCGGATCTCGTTCGGCCTACACATCTCACTCAACACACTACTGCGTTCGGCCTAGAGACATGGTTCGGCATTTGTCGCTCGGCGTTTGTGGCTCCTCACACAGAAATCATTCATTTTAAGCCGAGGTATCCTGCTACTAGGCCCATCAGGGAAATCCAACTCATCTTCGTCTATAAATAGAGAGGCAGGGGCATAGTGAAAGGGACGTTTTTTGGAGAACACCGGGGAGACTCTGCCGCATTCAAGACTGGTTCAAGACCTATGTTCTTTGCTTAACAATTGTAATCAAGTAGTTGGTGTACGGATTGTATCTGTAATCGATTATTGAGAAAAGCAATAAAGAATAACCTCAAAGTGGATGTAGGCAGTTACGCCGAACCACTATAAATCTGGTGTTCTTGTTTCTGCGTTTAATTTAGCATATTGTTCTCCGTTTAAATTTACTTTCTTCATTAATCTCTCTACACAATCTCTCTTAAGGGTGTTAGTGACCAATTCTGGTGCTAAGATTAGTGCTTTCACTAAGAATCGAATTCTCAGGCCGATAGGATCTGCTTTGAAGCTACTGGATTGAAAAATCCCCCAAGGAGATCCGACTTATTCATAGGACGCCCATGGAATCTATTCAGAGTTTCGACCGACAACTCTACTATGGGAAGACCATGTACCTGATCAGCCTTTCACAATGCGGATGTCCACGAGACTGCTAGCGTGCAACAAGCTGGACCTAGCAATCAACAAGAAAATTTAGGTGGAGGGACAACCGCCCAAACTCAAACGGAAGTCGTCACCGAGACAGAGTTCAATGATTTGATGAGGGAACTCCGGGAAAGTAGAAGGCAACTCGCTGAGCAGATTCAAGCTGACGCTAATCTCATGACTCAGTTGACTCAACAGAAGCATCAGAATGCTGGAGGTAGCCCTTCTCCTTATTCTTCGTCTGATAGCTCGATCTCAACCGATGAACCTCCTAGGCATAGACGACGTAAGACTGAAGCTGCACAAGCAGGTGCCACTAATCGATCCACTAGGGATCTGGCATGTGAGGAGACTAGACGTCCGGCTCACCAAGACCCTAATGAAGCTGGCCTTCAAGATGCACGTTTGGCCGATTGTCGTCAGGCGGGACATCAACCCGCACGGTCCCGTGGAGCGAAACCCAACCTTCCATCCTCCATACAAACTCCAGACTTATCATCCATGATCAGGAAGTTAATAAGAGAGAACCAAGGCTTGAACAATGAAGATTGGGGAGTGTCCAGGAGTCATACTCCCTTCACGTATACTATTCTACAGGCTGAGTATCCCAGGAAGTTTAGTATGCCGACTATCCCCTCCTACGAAGGGAAGACTGACCCTAGGCAACACGTGATGAGGTACGAATGGATGATGGATTCTGCAAGAGCGAATGATGTGACCAAGTGTAGGTGATTTCCAATCACTTTGTTAGAAATCGCCACCATGTGGTTTACTCGACTTCCTCCATGGTCTATATCCAACGTCGACGAGTTGGCAATGAAATTTGTTGAACAATTTAGGATACATGCTACTCGTCCAAAGGATGTGATGTCCTTATCAAGCGTAATCCAGGCTCCTGGAGAGTCTTTGAAAGCGTACTTGCAGAGGTTTCACGTTGCCGCCACTGAAGTTAGCAACCCTAGTGACCACGCAATTTTGATGGCAGTAATGCGAGGTGTAGATCCAGACTCGGTGTTTGGAGATTGGTTAGCGGGAAAGCACCCAACTTCGTTGGAGCGTTTCTATTCGAAAGCTCATCAATTCATAAGGAGGGAAGAAGCTCGATGTACAAGATGAGATAAGGCACCAGGGCCTGTTCTGGAGACTGTGAAAGGTAACATCGCCATGAAGCAATCCGACGACAACTCGGAAAAAGTTCAAGTCAACGTCCAGAGCAAGCCTAGGCAAACTAAAGGATCTGGAGGTGGAAATCCCAGAAAGAAAAGAGAGACAAGGAAATGGAAGTCGAGGATTCCGACCTACAATGAATACGCCCCCCTGAATACGTCTCTTGAAAACATTTACCTATCTACCTGTAACACCTTCCAATACAGCAAGCCACGCCCGAAAGAGTCCACAGAGGAACAGAAGCGGACGGGGAAGTACTGTCGCTTCCATGAGACCCACGGGCACAATATTGAGGAGTGTTGACACCTCCATGAAGCCATAGAAAAGTTGACCAGGCAGAAAAATCTGCAAGAGTTTGTTAAGAACCTACCAAAGGGTAGGCAAGGAACGTCAGACCCCGGACGCGGGCCGGCTCCACACCATCCAAAGGAACCTGCCCGAACCTTGGGTAGGTTGATCATCAACACTATAGTCGAAGGATCTCATCTTATAAACAAGAATTGGCAGGAGGTGGAACAATATGCTACCTCCTTGAGGCATGCGAATTATGAATGTTGTTCGAATGTGGAAGATGGAACCCCTACCAAAGAACAACGCATGATGACAGACGATATAGTGTTTGGGAGTCGAGATGCAGACAAAGTGGAGGCTCCTACTATCGACTCGATGGGCATATCTGCGATGATCGGGAAAGCTTTCGTCAAAAGGATTTTTATTGATTGTGGAAGCTCTGTCAACATCATCTTCAATAAGGCTTATGACCAAATGAAGATGGAGACAAAAGATTTAAAACCGTGCAAAGACTGTATCCACGGCTTTAATGGTGTCGCGACTTACACAATGAGGTATATCGAGTTACCAATTGAACTGGGAGAAGGTGAGTGTAGGAGAGTGCGAATCCTACCGTTCATAGTGATGGATATTGACTCTTCATACAATGTATTTATGGGTCGTCCGGCCCTGGCAGAGTTTAGGGCGGCTTTGGCCCCATGGTGTTTGACATTAAAATTTCCGACAAACAAAGGAGCCGGCGTAGTGCATGGCGATCAGGTGACCGGTGGCGCATGTTATGTTGCAGAGCAGAGAGAGGCTCAACGGAGAGAAAAGGGAAAGGTTGCGGACAGCTCTGTCCGCATCCAAAACACTGACAATTGACAAGTAGTGCCCGAGCCTTGGCTCAGGCAACATTCTCGGATCTACAGAGACATAGATCCAAGAGATGATGATGGAGAACCCAGGGAAATGAATGCAGTATCGGCTGAGCTGACGATTGACATTCCAGTCAGCCGGAATGACCCGTCACGAGTTCTTAAGATTGGATCGCAACTCGACCCGCCATTGGCCGAGGACGTTACTGATTTCCTCCGAGCGAACCTGGATGTTTTCGCTACACATTCTGATATGTGCGGGATTTCTCCCGTCATTGCAGGTCATATGTTGAACATAGACCCGAAGTACGTCCCAATAAAACAGAAATGTAGAGGCATGGACCCAAAGAGGTCCGCTGCTCTCAAAGAGGAGGTGGACAAACTCAAAGCCAATGGGTTCGTCCGCGACCCCCACTACCCCGAATGGGTATCTAACCCTGTGCTGGTAAGAAAAGCAAATGGGAAGTGGAGAACTTGTGTTGATTATTCTGATTTAAACAAAGAATGCCCGAAGGATAGTTTCCCCTTACCTAGGATTGACCAGCTGGTCGATTCAACGGCCGGACACGAACTACTGTCATTTATGGATGCGTACTCGGGATAAAACCAAATCTCGATGCATATTCTAGACCAAGAACACACCAGTTTCGTCACAGACGTTGGGTCGTATTGCTATGTTGTGATGCCTTTCGGATTGAAAAATGCAGGAGCGACTTATCTGCATTTGGTGAACCGAATGTTTAAAGATCAGATCGGTAGAACAATGGAAGTCTATGTGGATGACATGGTCGTGAAGTCACGACAGTCAAACGACCACACTCGAGACATAGCAGAGATGTTTGATATACTCAGGCATTATAGGATGAAGGTCAATCTTTTGAAGTGTTCTTTTGGCATTGCATTAGCGAAGTTCTTGGATTTCATTGTGAATGCACGTGGAATTGAAGCTAACCCGGAAAAGATTCAAGTTATTCGGGACATACAAGTGCTCAGAACTACAAAGAAAGTACAAAGCTTGAACGAAAAGGTGGTCGCGCTGAGTCGATTCATATCCAGAGCCACGGATAAGTGCATTCCTTTCTTTGATGTGATAAAGAAAGGAAAGAGGAATTCCGAGTGGACGTCTGACTGCGAGGAAGCATTCCGAGCTCTGGTTAGACATCTAGAAAGTCCCTCGGTGCTATCAAAACCAATTGACCATGAAATGCTGTTTGTATTCCTTGCTGTATCCCAGCATGCTATCAGTACGGCTTTGGTTCGCGAGGAGGACCGAGTCCAAAAGCCAATGTATTATGTCAGTAAACGTTTGACTGGGCGGAAGAAAAAATTATACCAGGATTGAGAAACTAGCTTACTGCTTGGTGATTGCATCACGCAACCTATGCCCATACTTCCAGGCACACTCGATTAGTGTTTACACCGATCAACCCTTGCGACAGGTACTCCAACGACCGAAAACTTCTGGAAGGATGTTAAAATGGAATATCGAGTTGAGTCAGTTCGATATTACCTACCTGCCACGAAGGGCCATACAGGGGCAAACGCTAGCAGATTTCATTGCTGAATTCACCATGACAGACGAATCAAACGGCCACAATGTCATTCCTCCCATTCGATGGAAGATGTACGCCGATGGGGCATCTAGCGACCGCTATTCCGGGGCTGGCATAGTTCTTATGACTTCTGAAAACCGATCAGTTTGCTATACTTTGAAGCTCTAATTCACAGTAATAAATGAAAAAGCCGAGTATGAAGCATTGATTGCTGGCTTGAGACTTATCAGAGAATTAGGGGTAAGATCGGTTGAAATCATTTGTGACTCACAACTGGTGGTGTACCAAGTCCGAGGGGAATCAAGCAAAGGGCAGGGACTTGCCCCATATCTGGCCCGGGTTACAGAGCTGCTAGCGAATCTCAAGTATTATGATATTTCACATGTCCCACGTGAGCAAAACAGAGGAGCCGATTCATTGGCAAAATTTGCAAGCACTGGCGATGCGCAGCAGATGGGATTATTTCCCGTTGAAACCTTACATGTTCCGAGCATAAATATGATGGAGGTAGATTTCATGTTAGAAACAGAAATCGAGAAGGAATCATGGATGACCCCATTTATGCAGTACTTGTTACACGGGGTCGTGCCCGAAAGAAGGAGCGAAAGACGACAAGTCATTCGTAAGGCTTCGCGTTATGTAATGCAAGATGGAGTAATGTATCGGAGGGGATTCTCGACCCCTTTACTCCGATGCATTGCCCATGATGAGATAAAACGAGTCCTAAAGGAAGTCCATGAAGGGGAATGTGATGACCATACAGGAGGGCAGATGTTAGAGAAGAAAATCCTCCGCTATAGATACTATTTGCCGACTTTAAATCGGGATGCCGCAGACTATGTGAGGAGATGTGAAAAATGTCAGAAATATGCGAAAATCCCGAGAGCTTCGCCAACGGAACTCACACAAATGGTTAGTCCCTGGCATTTGCAATGTGGGGGATCGATATAGTCGGTTCCTTACCCATATCCAAAGGTGGTGCGAAATATGTGATATTGCGGTCGATTACTTTATCAAGTGGGCAGAAGCAGAGCCTTTGGCCATTATCACTGTTATCCCACTTTTTGGTCAAACCTGGAATCCAAACAGAATTGGCAAGGGATGATGGATATCAGGATTGGAGTTCAATTGGAAACAAAGCTGCAATGGATATTGTCGAAATTTGGCCGAGCTCCGATCAGGACGGAATCGATTGGTGATGATGATGAGGACTAGGAGAGGCTATGTTTCAAGATTCAGGTTAATCGGAGTTCGTATGAAGGAGATATGATCGATACAAGGTAGGAAGGATATATTGTTCGAATCCATCAAGGGGTTGAGGTGATGCTCATTTCGAATCCATCAGATTCGTATCCATTGGAATGGTATCCCCTCAATATGTTCGTACCCACCGAGTTTGGCACGGTCCGAATCCATCATTTGTATCCATCAGGAAATTATGTATTGGCTCTTTCGAATCGATCTATTTCGTATCCATCGGAAGGATACCTCCTCGGCCCTATTCGTATCCATCAGGTTTTGTGTAGTTCGACTACATCAGGTTCGTATCGATCTGGGTCACGAACGCTCGGCAGTTCGTATCCATGGAACAGCGTCTTGTTCGTATCGATTGGTTCGGGTTCGCATCGATGACATTCAGATCGACCAGCATGGACTCAGCTCGATGGTTTCGCATCGATCAGGTAAATCCTCCATCGTATCCATCAGGTAAGGCTTCGTTCGTGTCCATCATTGTCAAGCTTCGTATCCATATGATTGGCCCTTCATGCATTTTTCTTATCGATTGATAATGCCTCACATAACATTATTTCGTATCGATCAGATAGATCGATACGAAACACACTCCGGACATCGATACAAAGAACGGTACGGTGCAGGCGGTTGGATACAGATGTAATTCAAAATTATCGGCACGAACGAACGCAAAGCATGGATGCGAGCGTGAATCACAGGATGAGGCGTTCAAAGTGGCGAAGGACGTGCATGGTTCAAAGGAAGAAACCTTCAACTCGGCATGAATTTAGGATCGCTCCAAGAAGCTCACGCCACGTCACGAACAAGCACGCGCTTATGATCGAGTCGAACAGGATGGATTCGAACCAATGGATTCGAACGCAACAGCCCTTACGAAAACGCAATTCGTATCGATCATATCTCCCAAACCGCTGATCGAAATGCAACGAAATTTTCACAGCAGCTTGCATATAAGGTAAGGAATGTTCCCACCAAGTTTCAGCTCGATTGGATCATTTATTGATGGATACAAAATCACTTCATATCGATCACAGGTCGAGTCAAAACTTGGTGGGGTCGGTCGTGTGGGCCCACTCACATGCCAGAAAAAGTCTCTCGAAGTTTGAGCGCAATCTCAACGTCCTACGCCTATAAATAGCCTCCTGAATCCTAAAGAAAAGGGACCTTTTTGGGCTATTGGACGTCCAGACTCTGCCGGATTCATTTCTACACTTCAATATAACTATTGTACTCGAAATCCTTCATTACTACTGCTGTAATCATCTATAACCAGCTAGGATAATCAATAAAAGGATAAAAATTTGAAGTGAACGTAGGTCGAAGATAGCCGAACCACTATAAATCTTGTGTCTCTATTCATTATTTCTGGATTATTGCTTGTTGTTTGCTGTGATCTGTGATTTGTGTTTGGAATATCGCTGATTTATATCCATACTTTGGTGCTTTCAGGGTATTTGGGGTTTGTGACCAACTTTGGCGCAAATACTTTGGTGCTTTCACTGAGAAATACTGGCACCCGCTACTTCGGATTGAAGTTGAGATTTGAAAGGCTTGAAAGATTCAGATTCAGAAGGAATGACTAGACAAAACAGTAGAAGGAAGAGGGCTGAGAGAAGCCAACATGAAGGAAGTCAAGAGGCTTCCTCCAGAGCAGGAGAAGGACAAGCTTCCATCCACATCACTAGAGATGAAATGGAAGCTATGGCGAATTCATTGCAAGAGAGGCTGTTGAAGAGTCAGCAGGATATGATGCAAACCTTCTTCGAACAAATGAGTGTTGCAGGGATGCAAAACTTAGGACCAACTATGGAGGCTACGAGTGCAGGACAAGGAACTAGGGTCGCGGAACCCAATGGAGGACAGGATACAGAACCAGAAGGCAATCAACGAGGGCTTGGGGGTAGGCCCGCAGGATCCAATACAGGAGGACCTTTGGAAGGAGTTCAACAGGCTAGAGGCAACGTTGCTGAGCCACATGAAGCATATGTGTCGGAGTTCCCTTGGAGGAATGGGGGCAGCCCCTGACAGACAATACTGGATTAGTGGAGATCATCAGGAAAACCATGCGTGGAGGCTTGACCAATAGAGACTTGGAAGGAGTGAACAGGAGTCCGTTCACTCGGGAAATAAGGATGGCCCAGAATCCACCTAAGTTTAAGTTAGCTAGCGTGGAGGTATATGATGGCAAGGCAGACCCAACTGATCACTTGATGAGGTACATCAGACACATGGAGGTGCTGGGGGCATCGGAGGAAGTAATGGCCCGATTCTTCCCTTTGTACTTGACGGACTTAGCTGCAATGTGGTTTAGGCAGCTGGGAGAAGGATCTATCAGGACTTGGAGGGAATTGGTGGATAGGTTTCTGGGACAGTTTCGGGTCAATATCAAGAGACCGAAGAACGTGATGACATTGACATCGATAAAGCAAAGGATGGATGAATTTCTTAGAGCTTTTCTAACTTGATTCAATGCGGCGGTTGCTTCGGTGGATCAGACTGATCCATCGATGGTTTTAATGGCGGCAGTATCAGGAGTCCGGGGGGATTCAGATTTCAAGGTATCTTTGATACGATACCCACCACTGGATCTCGGGAATTCTTTCACGAAGCTGAGAGGTTCCTCCGACAAGGGGATGCTTGTGCAGATTTAAAGTTGAAGGAGGTGAATGCAACTGAGGGTGGAGGGCCATCCAGCAAAGGTTCGGATAAAGACAAAGGAAAAAGGAAGTTGGACGATGATTCTGGAAAAAGTAGGAAGCGATGGAAGGATCCAAAGTTTTCTACATACACAGGATTGAACGAGACGCTGGAGCGGATATACCTGGATACTAGAAATTGCCTTCCCTACCGAAGGCCGGCTAGGAGAGAACCATCAGAACGGGAGAGGACATCAGGAAGGTACTGTCACTTCCGTGATTTGGATGGACATGATACCAACAGCTGCAGGCACTTAAAGGATATAATCGAGGAGCATGTAAGGAATGGACAGTTGCAACAATATGTCGAAACTCGAAATGCAGCGGTGGAACAGGAGCAACCACCATCTACCTCACACCATGATGATGTGAGGCCCAGGAATGATGGTCCATTGATTATCCATTGACCGGGATAATATGAAATAAGTAACAAGCTACTGGTAAACGGCAAAGTCATTTACGCATGTATGGGGACGGAGATAGGCCCTAGGCATGCTCTGAATGGTGATAAACCGCGATGCTATGGTTTGTGAAATTTGTCTTTTGCTTTTGGTTTGGACACTGATTTTTCTGGTTTGCTTTTGGAGTTTGGATTGAACTCCTGGTTTTGTTTTCTTTCTGATTTGGATTTTTCCTTTGGATGGTTGGTTTCCGTTTTGGATGCTGGTTTGGATTTCTGATTTTCCGATTTTGATTTGGATTTTGGATTGGATTTTGGATTGGATTTTGATTGGATTTTTATCTGGTTTTTAATAAAAGGTCATCGGGTATGGATTATGCTTGGCAAGGGGTGAGTCGCTTTGCCCGAACGTGGTAAATTGACTCATTCAGGCCGTCGAGTATGGACTATGCTCGATAAGGGTCCAGAGTGACCAGGATTCGGCCTAGGACTTAGGCCACCTATTATTGATTATTGTTTCAGGTCGTTGAGTATGGACTATGCTCAACAAGGGCCCGGAGAGACCAGGATTCGGCTTAGGACTTAAGCCATGGCATTGTACAACGTCCAGGGACACTGGACCACGATCGTCAAGTGTGGATTGCGCTTGGCAAGAACCCGGAGATGTTAGCTCAACGTCCAGGGACATTGGACCACGGTCGTCAGGTGTGGATTGCGCTTGGCAAGAGCCCGGAGAGATTATGGATTTGGATATCGACCCGGAGAGGTCCTGGATTCGGTTATTAGCTATTGGATAAGGATGGATTAGGACTCGGTTGTCAAGTTCGGATGGATATGGAATTAGCCAAGGCTTTGGTTATTGGATTTGGAATTGGGCATCGACTCTGAACGGTTAAGGATGATATACTCAAACGATATGGCCATGGACTTCGGATATCGGATTCGGAACTACTCAAAACACGCCTTCTTATCACAAGGCATGTTTTGGGGAGCAAATGTTATCCCACTTTTTGGTCAAAGCTGGAATCCCAACGGAATTGGCAAGGGATGATGGATATCAGGATTGGAGTTCAATTGGAAACAAAGCTGCAATGGATATCTTCGAAATTTGGCCGAGCTCTGATCAGGATGGAATTGATTGGAGATGATGATGAGGACTAGGAGAGGCTATGTTTCAAGTTTCAGGTTAATCGGAGTTAGTATGAAGGAGATATGATCGATACAACGTAGGAAGGATATACTGTTCGAATCCATCAAGGGGTTGAGGTGATGCTCATTTCGAATCCATCAGATTCGTATCCATTGGAATGGCATCCCCTCAATATGTTCGTACCCCCCGAGTTTGGCATGGTTTGAATCCATCATTTGCATCCATTAGGAAATTATGTATTGGCTCTTTCGAATCGATCTAGTTCGTACCATCGGAAGGATACCTCCACTACACCATTACTGCCATTTCGTAACTCTTATTTTTTTTTCAATTGCCAACATTTATTTGTGTTGTAAATTAACGACAACAATAAGTGTTGCTACAATAGAAATGTGTGACCAAAAATACATATTTACAATATTTTTATCGCTAACACTTACTTGAGTTGGAAAATCTGGTTAAATTGAAATTATCCAAATGTTGCTGGGGTAAGAAAGTAAATGCGCTATTATTTTTATCCGTAGCCCTAAATCTCCTTCTCAACGCTTATTCCTTCAACTACCTAGCAACTCTTAGAAGAAAAAGAAATCGATTTTGAGACGACTCAGTTTACTTCAGGGAATCGCGAGACATATCATTCGATTTTGACTTCAAGGAATCACGATATCATTCGCGACTTCAGACTTCAGGGAATCACGAGTTCAAAGAATCGTGATACCATTCCATTTTGACTTCAGGGAATCGCGATATTGAGCTTTTCGATTTCTGGTATTTTTTAGTTCATTTACTGTTTGATTCAATATCAAGTTTCCATGAGTAATTTATTACTTTATTCATCGATTGATTTTTACCTAGTTAATTGATTAAGTAGTATTCCTTTTATTTTTAAACTGTCTAAATATTATGTGAGTTGTTCATATATTTGTGATACAGTAAGTAACATGTTCTCTATCTTTTTATAAACAATCACGTTCTGTTAGTCAAGAAATAAAACAACTTTTGTTACTTAAAAACATATTTTAGTCCAAATCCGTTAACGAGTAGATTTGCTAGCAAGATACAATACTTAAAAGGATAAATCCATGCTGCTGCAATTAGGCCAACATATTTTCTATGGTGAATAAATCATTCAAGTCATCTTGTCAGAATGATCCTAGTTAACACTAGGATCCTTGCACTAAGTGAATACAAAATAAATCTATTCAACACGATTTCAAAATGATGTTTAAACTCACGAGAACACTAAAATTTGTTGTTGATTGAACCTAGATTAATTTGGTTTAGTGGATGTACACCACTAACATGATTTCTAAAGGAACCACTATAAAACTCGTGTTATTTATTTTATTGTACTTTATTATTCTCTTATTATTGTGATCGTTTGATTAGATAACTTAGTTGCTAGCTTGTTTGGAATATATTGTTGAGTGTTTTGAAACATTTGTGTCGGTCTTATTGCTTCCATAGCTTTTTTTAATTATGTTAGATTTGATTTTATATTGGTTGTCGAATCTAATTTTCCATAACATTCTAATGCTAGGATGCACCTTTCTCAATATAGACGTAATCCTTACATCCAATTTATCTTTGTTATGCCAAACATAGGGCTTGTGTGTTGCTAAAAAGGGTGTGCTAGAACTGATCCAGAACTGGGCTTAAGTGTAGCATGTTTTGTTGAATGCATGTAATAAAATGGAGAATTTAGATTTTTTTTCTTCTTCATATATTTTCTTTGTTACTTAAATAGAAAATGCAAAACCCATAATAGTAATCTTTAATCAAATATAGATCTTTTCAGAAGAGAAACTCCATGCCAAAAAATGATTTTGCTAGATGAATGCTTGACAGTAGAAACAATTCTTTCCAAAAAAAGAAAGGATACAACTAAAAGCAATGTAACTACTTACCGGACAATGAAAAGACGTTGCAATAAATGTTATGTATCTTTAGGGAATCTCTTTACATGCAAAACTGCAACTCTATGCTTTCACTTTGTCATGTGCCAACAGATAAAAAATGTTTTGAGTAACATACAACTTCAACCAAGCAGCATAATCAAATTAAATATGAATGTACTTGTAGAATGAATAAAACTATGCCATTAACATTAGATTTGAGAGTCTTAATCTTCTTGTTGATAGCTAATGTAAATAATAATAAAAAATCAATTCAAAGCTCAAAATTGTGTGTGGTGCACTTTACATAAATTTCCAATGGACTTTTCTATGCCCGAGGCTGATTTGTTGCCTTCTATTTCTTCTAGAAGGAGTCAGAATGATTCAAATGAGAATCATGATGCTAATAGTTCTGCTGTGTGTCGATCTTTGAATTTAGCACTTTCTAGTAGCCAGCACAATCTGTTCCAGAACAAAACTGGAATATATGTTCCTTCAAGGATTTGTTTGCCTCCTAGCAGTAAATTAAATGGAGAGGCAAAGAAAGGTAAAAGGCAAGAAGATATACATATGTTTAAATTGCTCCATAATAAGTATTTGCAGTGGAGGTTTATCAATGCTAAGGTCGAGGAAGCGGTTGATTCGAGGACTGTTGCAGCTGAGGTTAGTTGGTTTCGATTTCACATTTTAAATTTAAATGTGTTCCAAAATTGAAGTCCAGATTACATGTATTTTGTTTGTTGATGTAGATACTGTGGGAATATGTTATTTCTCAATGTATACAATGAATCATGCTGCATACTAAACATGGACATGGGATTATATAATCTTTTTATCTTTAACATAGCATACTTATATTTGCGTATACTCATGTGTACATAAAAGTAAAGATTTGAAGTTATGTATACTCATGTTATGTTTGTAGAGATCAATGTCCCAAAATTCAGTGAGGCCCAACCATGTAGTCTTTTACCATGCATACCATTTTATTTAGTGGTTACTTAAATCAGTTAATTTCCAATCATGTAAGATTGGCGACGCATTTGTGGACAAACGATCCGGTTTCCATAATATCATTGTTAATTATACCCCCTATGGTTATGAGTTTTTTTTATTTCCTAGAATAAATGTTAGAGATAATAAATTTTCGGACATGAAGAATGATGTCGCAGAGAAGAGAATTAAGGTCGAAATGTTGAAAAGGATGCAAGATTTGTCTTTGATTCTTGAGTCCCAAGTAAGTTTTGAAAATTTTCCATATTGTTTTATTATTATTATTAGATTTATCTTTTGATGATGGTAACGTAAAATTCTTAAAACAACCTGAACTCTAGACTTTTTGTATAACTCATGAAGGATTCACACTTTTGATATATCTTATCTCAGGAAATATTAAATCTTCCACATTTCTTTGAATAGAAAGCGGAGCGAGGCCAATTTCTCGTACTTGCTCAGTGTGCCCCTCTGTCGTCGAGTGCCCCGCCTGGTTCACTGGGCTGTTGGCCTACCAAGAACTTGCCCGCAGCTCCTGTCGACTGCCAAGCGGGCGATACGTCTCATCTTTATTTTTTAATTGGAGTAACTAAAATGCAAATAGCATTTATGTAATCCTTTTCCTTTTTTGACCAATGGCTGTTGTTGTATCTAAAGAAAAGAAACACCATGTATGATTTTAAACTTGTTGAAACTCACGTTAGCTATTATACTTATGAAAAAAAAGGGTATTTTATCATAAGGTTTACATGTACTATTATCCCCAGTTTTTTTGGTTTTGATCATATAACTATTTCATTCTCAGTTTGACAATAGCCATAATATAATAAATAGGATAAAAGTTTAATATGCATGGTACTTGTACAATATTTTGGTGTTGCAGTTAACATATCCATTTTAAACGTACATGGGAATTTAACGCGGTTATTTTTATACTGGGTTAAGAAGTTTAATAAGCTCAATTATGGTTAGGTAGATATAAGAGCAACACGAATAAAATAAACAAAAACACAAGGCGATTCCATATACATTTTCCATTATTATTATCTTTTGTATGATTTGGTAAATTCATAACCTTAAGAACATGGTGCAGTTGTGAGGAGGTGAGGCTAGGGGAAGCTTGTTGTATGAATGTAAGTGGGGGGAGATGATGAGAAGTAGTTGAATTGATGTTGGTAT
This sequence comes from Allium cepa, assembly GCA_030765085.1. NCBI lineage: Eukaryota > Viridiplantae > Streptophyta > Magnoliopsida > Asparagales > Amaryllidaceae > Allium > Allium cepa. The sequence goes on from CM060940.1 coordinate 329,602,089, forward strand.
GGTGATGTATGTGTGCACACTTCTGTATATGGGATCGATTGAAGTGGCTGTAGCAGTTGTAAGGGGAGTTGTATATAGGCAGTGGGTAAATGCTATGAGTTTTTGTGTTCAGGCAGTGGTGACAGCAGGTTGGCAGTAGAGTGGTGTAATGATTAACTGTATGGATGTGGTGAGCTGGTGCGGTAGCTATTGATGGGGTATGCGATGTGTTGGATAACTGGGTGGTGTAGTTGTTGGTAAAGTTTAGTTGATGAAGTAAAGTGGGTAGATGGTAGGTTGCTGTTTGATGGTGCAAGCAAGGTTGTTGGACATGCAGTTGTTGAAATGGGAAGTTTGGAAGTGGCTATAGAAGTAGCAGAGATGGAATGTAGTTGTGATGGATGAAATAGTGAAGTTATAGGCTGTTGTGTGGAAATGTTGTTTGAGGTGAGGCCAGTGGTAGTTGCAGTGTGTGATGAGACGGTGTGTTTGTCTAAGTTTGTAACTAGGTGGTGTAGTATTAGAGTTTGGAGTGGATGATCAGTAATGGTTAGGTTAACCGTAAGTTAAACTTTAAGTGTATTTTGAAAAAAAATTTGAAGCTTATGTTGTAATAATATCTGAATATATGACATTGTGGTATTTTAGATATGTAAATAATTGTTTATGATATATTATACTACATTTGCAGAGCATTTAAACTTTGCGTTGAATATGTATGATGAATTATTTGTGATATGGAAACCATTATTTGCAGAGTGTTTATATTTAAACTTTGCGTTTAAGTTTTGGTATATATATGTGTGTTACTAAATAATCATTTTCCAACACTTATAAGCGTTACCGTATCTTTCTGTACCAACACTTATAAGTGTTACCGTATATTTCATTAACAACACTTATAAGCGTTACCGTATATTTCTGTACCAACACTTATAAGCGTTACCGTATATTTCGTTACCAATACTTATAAGTGTTACCGTATATTTCGTTACCAACACTTATAAGTGTTACCGTATATTTAGGTACCAACACTTATAAGTGTTAGAAATACGTATGTTTGTAACACTTATAAGTGTTACAAATTTGGCCCCTCCATTCCTCACAGTCCATTGGTAACGCTTAAAAAGTCTTACTGAAATTTTTTGTAACACTTATAAATGTTAGAATTTTCCTGTTTTGGTATAGTGCTCCTCGGCCCTATTCGTATCCATCAGGTTTTGTGTAGTTCGACTACATCAGGTTCATATCGATCTGGGTCACGAACGCTCGGCAGTTCGTATCCATGGAACAACATCTTGTTCGTATCGATTGGTTTGGGTTCGCATCGATGACATTCGTATCGACCAGCATGGACTCGGCTCGATGGTTTCGCATCAATCAGGTAAAGCCTCCATCGCTTCCATCGGGTAAGGCTTCGTTCGTGTCCATCAGTGTCAAGCTTCGTATCCATATGATTGGCCCTTCGTGCATTTTTCTTATCGATTGATAATGCCTCGCATAACATTATTTCGTATCGATCAGATAGATCGATACGAAACACACTCCGGACATCGATACAAAGAACGGTACGGTGCAGGCGGTTGGATACAGATGTAATGCAAAATTATCGGCACCAACGAACGCAAAGCATGGATGCGAGTGTGAATCACAGGATGAGGCGTTCAAAGTGGCGAAGGACGTGCATGGTTTAAAGGAAGAAACCTTCAACACGGCACGAATTTAGGATCGCTCCAGGAAGCTCGTGCCACGTCACGAACAAGCACGCGCTTATGATCGAGTCGAACAGGATGGATTCGAACCAATGGATTCGAACGCAACAGCCCTCACGAAAACGCAATTCGTATCGATCATATCTCCCAAACCGCTAATCGAAATGCAACGAAATTTTCACAGCAGCTTGCATACAAGGTAAGGAATGTTCCTGCCAAGTTTTAGCTCGATTGGATCATTTTTTGATGGATACGAAATCACTTTGTATCGATCACAGATCGAGTCGAAACTTGGTGGGGTCGATCGTATGGGCCCACTCACGTGCCAGAAAAAGTCTCTCGAAGTTTGAGCGCAATCTCAACCTCCTACGCCTATAAATAGCCTCCTGAATCCTAAAGAAAAGGGACCTTTTTGGGCTATTGGACGTCCAGACTCTGCCGGATTCATTTCTACACTTCAATATAACTATTGTACTTGAAATCCTTCATTACTACTGCTGTAATCATCTATAACCAGCTAGGATAATCAATAAAAGGATAAAAATTTGAAGTGGACGTAGGTCGGAGATAGCCGAACCACTATAAATCTTGTGTCTCTATTCATTATTTCTGGATTATTGCTTGTTGTTTGCTGTGATCTATGATTTGTGTTTGGAATGTCGCTGATTTATATCCATACTTTGGTGCATTCACGGTATTTGGGGTTTGTGACCAACTTTGGCGCAAATACTTTGGTGCTTTCACTGAGAAAGACTAGCACCCGCTACTTCGGAATGAAGTTGACATTTGAAAGGCTTGAAAGATTCGGATTCAGAAGGAATGACTAGACAAAACAGTAGAAGGCAGAGGGCTGAGAGAAGCCAACATGAAGGAAGTCAAGAGGCTTCCTCCGGAGCAGGAGAAGGACAAGCTTCCATCCACATCACTAGAGATGAAATGGAAGCTATGGCGAATTCATTGCAGGAGAGGCTATTGAAGAGTCAGCATGATATGATTCAAACCTTCTTCGAACAAATGAGAGGTGCAGGGATGCAAAACTTAGGACCAACTACGGCGGCTACGAGTGCAGGACAAGGAACTAGGGTCGCGGAACCCAATGGAGGACAGGATACAGAACCAGAAGGCAATCAACGAGGGCTTGTGGGTAGGCCCGCAGGATCCAATACAGGAGGACCTTTGGAAGGAGTTCAATAGGCTAGAGGCAACGTTGCTGAGCCACATGAAGCATATGTGCTGGAGTTCCCTCGGGGGTATGGGGGGCAACCCCTGACAGACAATACTGGATTAGTGGAGATCATCAGGAAAATCATGCGTGGAGGCTTGACCAATAGAGACTTGGAAGGAGTGAACCGGAGTCCGTTCACTCGGGAAATAAGGATGGCCCAGAATCCACCTAAGTTTAAGTTACCTAGCGTGGAGGTATATGATGGCAAGGCAGACCCAACTGATCACTTGATGAGGTACACCAGACACATGGAGGTGCTGGGGGCATCGGAGGAAGTAATGGCCCGATGCTTCCCTTTGTACTTGACGGACTTAGGTGCAATGTGGTTTAGGCAGCTGGGAGAAGGATCTATCAGGACTTGGAGGGAATTGGTGGATAGGGTTTTGGGACAGTTTCGGGTCAATATCAAGAGACCGAAGAACGTGATGACATTGACATCGATAAAGCAAAGGATGGATGAATTGCTTAGAGCTTTTCTAACTCGATTCAGTGCGGCGGTTGCTTCGGTGGATCATCCTGATCCATCGATGGTTTTAATGGCGGCAGTATCAGCGTCAGGGAGGATTCAGATTTCAACAGATCAAGTCGAAACTTGGTGGGGTCGGTCGCGTGGGCCCACTCACGTGCCAGAAAAAGTCTCCCGAAGTTTGAGCGCGATCTCAGCCTCCTACGCCTATAAATAGCCTCTTGAAGCCTACAGAAAAGGGACCTTTTTGGGCTATTGGACGTCCAGACTCTGCCGGATTCATTTCTACACTTCACTATAACTATTGTACTCGAAATCCTTCATTACTACTATTGTAATCATCTGTAACCAGTAAGGATAATTAATAAAAGGATAAAACTTTGAAGTGGACGTAGGCCGGAGATAGCTGAACCACTATAAATCTTGCGTCTCTATTCATTATTTGTGGATTATTGCTTGTTGTTTGCTGTGATCTGTGATTTATGTTTGGAATATCTCTGATTTATATCCATACTTTGGTGCTTTCACGGTATTTGGGGTTTGTGACCAACTTTGGCGAAAACAATCACCACCAAAAAGGTCATTAATTTCGTTGTACGAAATATTATATGTCGTTTTGGCCTTCCATGAACCATCATTATAGACAATGGAACTCAACTCGAAAGCAAAGAGTTCAAAGAATTTTGCCAAAAATATGGTATTGAGAAAAAGTTTGTGGCAGTTTCTCATCCGAAAGCCAATGGACAAGTGGAAGCCATGAACTAGACAACCAAATCCATATTGAAAAAGCGTTTGGAAAAGGCTAGAGGCAAGTGGGTGGATGAGCTTCCAACATCACTTTTGTAACGACCCACTATTTTGGACTATTCGCATCCGCACACGTCGGACTTGAATAATTCAAAATACCGAATTGTTAATTTAAATTTGGCAAAACTGAGATATACAGTAAATAAATAGTCACAGAATCACAGACACAGAGTAATAATATGCAGCGGAAGTAAAAGAGATAGTAGTTCACGAAGCTACTATATAAATATATAAGATACATCAGAGTTTACAACAGAAGAGAAATACGATACATCATGTACAAATCAGAATACATCACTGGAATCATCGAATACTGGAAGCAGAATAGATGGCTGGATCTTCAAGCAAAGCTCCAACTCCAAAGGTGAGTCTTGAATACTGGTACACTCAGTCTGACCCGAGCGTAAAGCAAAACACAAAACACTCGAGTCAGGATTAATATTCTCATATCAATAAATCCAACTCAAGTGAAATAACAAACGAAATACAGGTAACTCAAAGGATGTTGGAATCACCATCCTCTAAGGATCCGTTAAACTATCTACTATTTAGTAATATACGCTAAACAGATAATGTCTATCAGTAATATAAAATATCAAAATAGTGTTAAGGCGTTACCATTATCCCCCTTAACACATTTTATACAAATGTCATAGTCTATACAGCACTGTAAACTCCACCGTAAACTGGTGGGATATCAGGGAGTACTCCATAGGTATAACACAAAACAAATTCGTAGTGGTCGCGTATATAGGGATACGAGTATGACAAGGCACATGAGGCAATACCCAAGGTAGTGAAACTACCGTTCGCCTGATCCGGACTGGTGAGAACGCATCGCCGCAGCGATCGCAACACCGCGAAACAACACTCCTGAAATTCCGAGGGTACACCAATCAATCACAAATAATGAGTAGTAGTTACGAAGAAGTGTGTTCGCTCGAGGTGGCCAACCCCATTTGGCCCGGCACGGCTCCCGTTTTAGTCATTTCCAATTTGACACAAGTGTCAAGGCTATCCAATATCGTTCTCTTTCTTCAGTCATCACGTACATCATTCCAACCACTTCATTCTGGATCATCACTCCGCATATAGTTATTAAAGTGGTTTTCGGTTTAGACAGAGAGTATGTCCATAACCGATTCCGGTTTCTTTAATAACTTTCGTAATTATTACACCGATTGGTCGTTTAATAAATTTCAAAACAAATCAAATTCAATTTCAATTTAGAATTCGCAAATCTACATTTCATTTGTCTTTCAAAATCAATTCCAAAATTTACGTTTCAAAACTTCCAAATTACCATTTCAAAGTCTTACAATTCAATTTCAACTTTTATTTAAAACCATTCAAATATTGATTCAAGTTCGTATATAAATTTCATTCCGGAATTATTTAAATTAAATAAATTTAACATTCAAATCAATTTAAATTCATTTATCGATTTCGTTCAATATTCGTTAAGTTACTTATCATTTAAACAGTTTCCATTTAATTTCCAATTTATTAAATCAATTACTTACGTTCAACTTCATTTTATCAAAATTTCAATTTGAAATAAATTAAATTCGTCAAATCAATTCTTTAAATTACAAGTCTTACGTTAATTTCAATAAATCCCATTCATTTCAATAAATCACATTTTATTTCTTGTTAAAGAAATTCAATTTTCACTTATTTATTGACTTCGTCACAAATTTCAAATTCAATTAATAAAGAACTAAATTCACATAATTGAGAAGTTTCGATTTCACTTATTAACTTATTTAAATATTTTTCCCAAAACATTAATAAATAAAGAAACTCAATTTCATTTAATAACGAAGTTCAAATCCACTTATTCAAAAGTTCAATTTCTCCTATCAAAGAATTCAATTTTTATTCAATTATCCAATAATTCAATCTTATTCAATTATTAAATAATTTCGGTCTTAAATATTAATAATTTCAAAAATTAATAATTCAAACTTGATTATCAATTCAAACTTAATTATTGAATCATTTCCACTTAATTATGAATTCAAACTTAATCATCAAATCATTTCAACTTAATTATAAATTCAACTGAATAATTTCAACTTAATTATAATTTCAAACTTAATTATGATTTCAATTTATATTATTAATTGATTTCAAACTTAATAATTTCAAAACTAAATTATTATTAATTCCAAATTATTTATTAATAATTCCAAATTTAATTATTAAATAATTAAATTTCAAACAACGTTCTTTCATCAATTATGACGTTAATATTTGTTTCAGATTTCAATCTTTACATTTTCCTTTTTATCAAAATTTACGTCCCAATTTTATTTCAAAACCTTATTTTTCAAATAAAATCTTTATTTTATTTCAAATCAAATTTTGACCAATCGGTTTATTTAATTCTCTATCCTAAGTCAAGTTCATTTTGGGTATTTATCATTTCAACCCGATTCCAATTCAATTCACAAATCAAAGCATAGCAAAGGGAACTCGCAGTGTGATAACAGGGATGGTGTCAAAGTAAATAAACAAGCAACAACACAATCAATAACAATCCAATAATTTATTCAAATAATCCCGAAATAATCGTATTAATTCGCATTGTTATTTGTGTGAATTAATATAATTATCTCTAGAATCTACACTATCATTTCATGTAGATTAAAGATTATTATATTACAGTTTTCCACTTGTCGTTCAATTTCAATTTCAAATTTTATTCTACAACAATTAATCCAATATACGTTCAAAGGTTCAAAATATAATTTATCATATTCTACGTGTCAATTAACTTAACCGTTTCAAGGGGTCATATTATTCAAATTAACTAATCAAATTCAACACATATGTCGATTCAAAATTTATAACTATCCTACGTCAAATTCAATTGCATACTATTCATCACTTTTTACATTTCAATTTAACATCCAATATAAACAACAAAATCAATCAATTTCAACCAAACTGTATTATCATCGCATAATAATTAACAGATAATGGTGTCAGATGTCATAGGTGAACAGATACAGGTAACAACAGCGTACATAACTAACAACAGGTATATTTCAATTGTTGTTTCAATTGAAATCAAATTTAATAAATAAAAGAACATTAATCGTGAGTGATTGCTCACCTTTCGAGGCTGGAGAGAATAGACAGTGAATTGAGTTACGGAATGCAGGCACGACTTCCAAAACAAAGCTAGATTGGCACGAATCAACGATCAAAGCTGATAAATAGAAAGTCATGAATCAAAATCGGTTTGATATATCAGGGAAAATGTATGTTATTTTATTATTATTATTATATTACTTTCCTTTAAAACAATGTTCAAATCAAAACACGTATTTTATATAAAATATATATATATACATTTAAAAATATAACTTTAAAACGCATACCATTTTTAACCCCGATGTTTAATAAAACAAATATATTACCATTTGCAATCGTATATATAATACTTTAACACTAATATATATACTCATACGCAATTACACAAAGTTATATGCAACACAGATTAAATGTAACCTTAAATATATATCAAATTAAATTTACTTATATAAAAAAATCTGCTATGAATTAAAATCCATATCTTGCCGCTATATATATACTCATTAAAATCAAAGTACTTGACACATATCTTATTCAAAATCTTTGCAGCCTATATTTATATACAACTAACATACGTACAACTTGCATAGACACTCATATATAGACTTATTAAAATACAAGATACTTATATATATAGTATATATTTTTAAAACCCAATCTTATATACATACAAATATGCATAAACATTGTATACATTATTATACGACAAAACTTTGCAGACAAACAGTGTATATGAAACATTATTGTATTCATACTAGTACATACAAATCATTATTTATTAATATATTTTAAAACTGTTTCAACATTATAAAATACTGTAACACAGTAAAAAAATGTATAACCAAATCTAATAGTTTATAAGGCCAGATACTATATACAATAGTCGAACACTTCATGTATATCTATACTAGAGATTAAGGTGTATGAAGTTCACATTTATATTTTCAAACCTATATAACTAAACTGTTATATATATACTTATATATATAAGACCAACCTCAACCCATGCAGACAAATCATAAATTACATAAACGTATATGACATATAGATGACCTATGTATAAAACAACTTTGTATATATAAAACAATATCCATATACTTTAAACATAACAGTCAACCCATCTACTAACCTATATACTAGCCCACGTATAAGCAAGACTTGCCTAACACAAATACCCAGATTCTTCCTCCTATGAATAAACTATACAACTTATAACTAACAGATCTTATATATGTAAACAAAACAATGAAAAATCTGCATTGACTTACACATAAAATTAGTTTAAAAACTTTTATAAACTAGTATATAACTTCCTTAAAACTATTATTTACAACTATCGCCAAAACCCGTTTCTAAATATCTAAACGCAACTGTACTTTTATAACATATATTATGAGAGCAAAAATGATGGTAAACAAGATAGATGCATACATATGTACCTCCCATTCGAAAACCCAGATAAAAGAAAGTGTGAAGCAAAGTTGCTGAGGAGTGAAGGTGAGTCGAGAGGAGGTTGGATCAGAGGGGAGCAAGGCCGCGGCTGCTGTGATGGCTTCCGGCTGGAAGTCAGAGGTGGAGGAGTAGCCGAGGCTGGTAGGTGGCTCTCGCGGAGGAGCTTTCGGCCGAGGTGATTGCAAAGGCGGAGGAAGGATGATACGGTGGTGTGGTTTTCAGATCTGAGGCATGCGGCAGTGTTTCACGACGAAAGCGGTTAGAGGGAGGAAGGCGGAGATGCTCACTGTCGCTGGTGCTCGGCCGTGGGGTGCGGGCTTGGGTTCATGTGGTCATGCGTGAGAGGAGGCTCGGCCTGCATGCGGTTGTGATTTTCTTTTCTTTCTTTTTTTTTTCTAAGGGAGGGGACGTAAACATGGAGGAGAGGAGTTGTGTTGTTTGCATGGGAAGAGGGGAGGGAAGGAAGTCAGTAGAGAATAGAATTTGGAGGATGAAAGTATGGAGAGATGATTTAAAGTGACAGAACAAAAATAAATAAAAGAAAGTGAAGTGAATAGGCTTGAATACCCAGAGAGTGATGTAAATGCAAATCATTACAAATGAGATTGGAAATATACAAGCTGGAAAAACGAAACACCGCATGAATTCAAGGCTAGTAATAAAAGCTGATGACCATTGAATTCAACAGTGGAAATTCGAATGGTCACGGAACACAAATAAAAAAAAATACAAAACCGGTACGGTTGTTTGCTCTACCGATATCGTCAGGTATTAAAATCCGAAACACAAATTTGAATATACCGTAGAGATCAGCACGATGAGACGATCAAAACGGTATACGGATATCAGTGGTACGATTGAATTATAAAAATTCGAATTTTTCTACTAGCGGAAAATGCATAAAAATCGCAGAAAAATAAGATCGACGGAGCCAAAGATGTCCTAATTTGGAAAAACGACAAACTGACAACTTTCTCAGAAGATGGTTTAGAATTTTTCTATGTAAAAATATTTTAGTTTTGAAAACGTTTTATTTTCACCGCTTTTAACTGATTAAATTGAAGTAAATTTACGCACGAAATAAACTTTCGTATTTTCGGACGAAAATTTATCAGTTGCTATGTTTAACTATACGCATTCCAAATATCAAGTTTCCGTTGCGAAATTTTATTGTTTATTTTTAATTAACGAAAATTTTCATTTAATGCAAAACGCACGTTTCTTACGTTAAAATTATTGATTTGGTTTCTGTTATTGGTTACGACTATTTCATATTATTACATTACGTTTTAATATGTATTACATTATTGGTCTTATCAAAATTGGTCGTCTACGAATTTGGTTTTGGATTTGTAACATATATACAAAGAGATTTCCATTTAATAATCGTAAAATTTTATTTCTATCGGATTTTTAATTAAAATTTTATTTAGTTTAGTAATTTAAAAGCATTAAAAATACAGGTCATTACAATCTCCACCACTCAAAACTTTTCGTCCTCGAAAAGGGAGGAAGTAGGAGAGTAGAAACAACCAAAAGAAAATAAACTTGAATTACATTATAAATTTTTTATTTAAACCATATAAATTTCAATTTAAATTAATTTATATACAACAAGTTGTTTTTCTCTTTCTTTAAATTCAGGATTTCATTAAATTGATTTGATTTCACATTCATTAGTGTTAGGTACAAAAGATTTCTTTCAAATGAAATTCAATTTAAGTTCAATTAATTCAAGATACCCCCTTAAGTTGATTTAATTCAATTTATTAACTTTCAAAACAAAATTTTTCCTTCTATTAATCACCTATTATTTATTTAACTTATTATTCTATTTATCTCCATAAACATTTTATAGTTGAAATTTAAGTGAATAACATTTATTATACCCACTCACATTTTATTCATAAAGACAATTTATATTATATATTATCTAATTATCTTAAATTAAAAATTCCAAAGATCATAAATTTGAATAGTTTTTTATTATAATCGTACTTTATTCGACAAATTTAATTCTTTCTTATTCCAAATTATTATTAAATTTATTTTTCTTACTATATCTTATCACATATATTAAGTATATGTACATTTACAATAACTACTCAAATTTGTTTATAAATTCCTTTGATATCATTTGTATTATATAATATTCAATTACATAGTTAACCTTTTGAAAATTTAGGTAAATTATATATAATGCAATTGAGTATTATACAAGTAAATTTCTAATTCAATTCTCTCAAGTTTAAATATTAATTCAAAATTTTGGTTTCATTTATATTTGAAATCATCCTTTACCCAAATTTAAAGAATTAAATTTCCGATCAACTTCAAACAATTTAGAGCTAAATAAATATATATACTATAGATGTCAAATCAAATTTAAAACATAAATCAATATATTTCGTAAATCAAAACATACTTTAGAAATCCAAATTAATTAAATTCTTCAAAGCAAAACTTATAGCGAAGCTACAGAATGGTCTCTCCGCTTCGAAACCCGAAAATAAATGTCGATGATGCGGCCGTCATCACCGAAATTATTTTCCAGCGACAAAATAGGAGGACTCTAATTTAATCATTTAAAATTTCTTTGAAAACCATTTCTATTCGAAAATATTTTAAATAATATACATCTAAACTTTAAAACCATAGTTCGAAATTATCGGAAATTAAATTCTCAAAGTCTTGATTTAAATATATTTCAAATTCCAAATCAAATTATAACCAAATTTTATAAATTCATTCATTTATTTTATGGAATAGTCAATGATTTATAAAACAATAAATGAAATTTAATTTTTCACATTTCGGACAATAGATTCATTAACATTTTAATTTCAAATTTTTTTTTATTATATATAATATAATCATACAAAATTTATTTTATTCACCCAATTTGAAAACATTATTGTGTCAGTTTGTTCTGTTCAAGTGTTTTGGAAATTCTATCGATAGCGTTGATCAGACGAATCGATCGAAAATCCAAATCAACCTTAACAACTCAAACAACACAATATATAAACATTTAAAACATTTTTAATATTAACATCAAATACACTTTCTCGCTCGACGATACAAGGATGGATTTCAAAATAGGATAGAGATTTAAATTTTGATGGAAATCAAATCAAATAGAATTTTGATTCAAATACAAGTTCAAAAGAAGAGATAAGATGATTAAATAACGAATATAGGAAGGTGGATAAGTTTATATAAATCGTGGGCAACCCTAAACGGTCGACCGTGACTTCATAATAAGATCGATGCAGAATTCCAGGTAATTCCACATTCGATCTCAAGAAATAGAAATCAGGTGTAGCGGGATATAGATAGCATCGTAAACCGAGGATACAGAAATCTCTGGTAAATCGATGTCTATTGTAAAGAAGTTTCATCCATTTACAAATAATTCGAAGATTGGCGAGATCACTGATTCCTTATAAAGATCATTCGAAGTGGAGTTATGGAATGCTCTAGAATTGAAAGAAGACGAATAGTGAGGGATACAAATGAATTTTTGGAACCGCTAGGAACGTTCCATAATTCAATGGAATTGAGTCAAAAGGAAGAGATTGAAACTCGAGTAGGAGTGATTCTGTAAATACATTTACCATATATGCTGAGTTTTGCCTAGAGCTACCAAAAGCTCTGATACCAACTGTAACGACCCGCTATTTTGGACTATTCGCATCCGCACACGTCGGACTTGAATAATTCAAAATACCGAATTGTTAATTTAAATTTGGCAAAACTGAGATATACAGTAAATAAATAGTCACAGAATCACAGACACAGAGTAATAATATGCAGCGGAAGTAAAAAGATAGTAGTTCATGAAGCTACTATATAAATATATAAGATACATCAGAGTTTACAACAGAAGAGAAATACGATACATCATGTACAAATCAGAATACATCACTGGAATCATCGAATACTGGAAGCAGAATAGATGGCTGGATCTTCAAGCAAAGCTCCAACTCCAAAGGTGAGTCTTGAATACTGGTACACTCAGTCTGACCCGAGCGTAAAGCAAAACACAAAACACTCGAGTCAGGATTAATATTCTCATATCAATAAATCCAACTCAAGTGAAATAACAAACGAAATACAGGTAACTCAAAGGATGTTGGAATCACCATCCTCTAAGGATCCGTTAAACTATCTACTATTTAGTAATATACGCTAAACAGATAATGTCTATCAGTAATATAAAATATCAAAATAGTGATAAGGCGTTACCATTATCCCCCTTAACACATTTTATACAAATGTCATAGTCTATACAGCACTGTAAACTCCACCGTAAACTGGTGGGATATCAGGGAGTACTCCATAGGTATAACACAAAACAAATTCGTAGTGGTCGCGTATATAGGGATACGAGTATGACAAGGCACATGAGGCAATACCCAAGGTAGTGAAACTACCGTTCGCCTGATCCGGACTGGTGAGAACGCATCGCCGCAGCGATCGCAACACCGCGAAACAACACTCCTGAAATTCCGAGGGTGCACCAATCAATCACAAATAATGAGTAGTAGTTACGAAGAAGTGTGTTCGCTCGAGGTGGCCAACCCCATTTGGCCCGGCACGGCTCCTGTTTTAGTCATTTCCAATTTGACACAAGTGTCAAGGCTATCCAATATCGTTCTCTTTCTTCAGTCATCACGTACATCATTCCAACCACTTCATTCTGGATCATCACTCCGCGTATAGTTATTAAAGTGGTTTTCGGTTTAGACAGAGAGTATGTCCATAACCGATTCCGGTTTCTTTAATAACTTTCGTAATTATTACACCGATTGGTCGTTTAATAAATTTCAAAACAAATCAAATTCAATTTCAATTTAGAATTCGCAAATTTACATTTCATTTGTCTTTCAAAATCAATTCCAAAATTTACGTTTCAAAACTTCCAAATTACCATTTCAAAGTCTTACAATTCAATTTCAACTTTTATTTAAAACCATTCAAATATTGATTCAAGTTCGTATATAAATTTCATTCCGGAATTATTTAAATTAAATAAATTTAACATTCAAATCAATTTAAATTCATTTATCGATTTCGTTCAATATTCGTTAAGTTACTTATCATTTAAACAGTTTCCATTTAATTTCCAATTTATTAAATCAATTACTTACGTTCAACTTCATTTTATCAAAATTTCAATTTGAAATAAATTAAATTCGTCAAATCAATTCTTTAAATTACAACTCTTACGTTAATTTCAATAAATCCCATTCATTTCAATAAATCACATTTTATTTCTTGTTAAAGAAATTCAATTTTCACTTATTTATTGACTTCGTCACAAATTTCAAATTCAATTAATAAAGAACTAAATTCACATAATTGAGAAGTTTCGATTTCACTTATTAACTTATTTAAATATTTTTCCCAAAACATTAATAAATAAAGAAACTCAATTTCATTTAATAACGAAGTTCAAATCCACTTATTCAAAAGTTCAATTTCTCCTATCAAAGAATTCAATTTTTATTCAATTATCCAATAATTCAATCTTATTCAATTATTAAATAATTTCGGTCTTAAATATTAATAATTTCAAAAATTAATAATTCAAACTTGATTATCAATTCAAACTTAATTATTGAATCATTTCCACTTAATTATGAATTCAAACTTAATCATCAAATCATTTCAACTTAATTATAAATTCAACTGAATAATTTCAACTTAATTATAATTTCAAACTTAATTATGATTTCAATTTATATTATTAATTGATTTCAAACTTAATAATTTCAAAACTAAATTATTATTAATTCCAAATTATTTATTAATAATTCCAAATTTAATTATTAAATAATTAAATTTCAAACAACGTTCTTTCATCAATTATGACGTTAATATTTGTTTCAGATTTCAATCTTTACATTTTCCTTTTTATCAAAATTTACGTCCCAATTTTATTTCAAAACCTTATTTTTCAAATAAAATCTTTATTTTATTTCAAATCAAATTTTGACCAATCGGTTTATTTAATTCTCTATCCTAAGTCAAGTTCATTTTGGGTATTTATCATTTCAACCCGATTCCAATTCAATTCACAAATCAAAGCATAGCAAAGGGAACTCGCAGTGTGATAACAGGGATGGTGTCAAAGTAAATAAACAAGCAACAACACAATCAATAACAATCCAATAATTTATTCAAATAATCCCGAAATAATCGTATTAATTCGCATTGTTATTTGTGTGAATTAATATAATTATCTCTAGAATCTACACTATCATTTCATGTAGATTAAAGATTATTATATTACAGTTTTCCACTTGTCGTTCAATTTCAATTTCAAATTTTATTCTACAACAATTAATCCAATATACGTTCAAAGGTTCAATATATAATTTATCATATTCTACGTGTCAATTAACTTAACCGTTTCAAGGGGTCATATTATTCAAATTAACTAATCAAATTCAACACATATGTCGATTCAAAATTTATAACTATCCTACGTCAAATTCAAATGCATACTATTCATCACTTTTTACATTTCAATTTAACATCCAATATAAACAACAAAATCAATCAATTTCAACCAAACTGTATTATCATCGCATAATAATTAACAGATAATGGTGTCAGATGTCATAGGTGAACAGATACAGGTAACAACAGCGTACATAACTAACAACAGGTATATTTCAATTGTTGTTTCAATTGAAATCAAATTTAATAAATAAAAGAACATTAATCGTGAGTGATTGCTCACCTTTCGAGGCTGGAGAGAATAGACAGTGAATTGAGTTACGGAATGCAGGCACGACTTCCAAAACAAAGCTAGATTGGCACGAATCAACGATCAAAGCTGATAAATAGAAAGTCATGAATCAAAATCGGTTTGATATATCAGGGAAAATGTATGTTATTTTATTATTATTATTATATTACTTTCCTTTAAAACAATGTTCAAATCAAAACACGTATTTTATATAAAATATATATATATACATTTAAAAATATAACTTTAAAACGCATACCATTTTTAACCCCGATGTTTAATAAAACAAATATATTACCATTTGCAATCGTATATATAATACTTTAACACTAATATATATACTCATACGCAATTACACAAAGTTATATGCAACACAGATTAAATGTAACCTTAAATATATATCAAATTAAATTTACTTATATAAAAAAATCTGCTATGAATTAAAATCCATATCTTGCCGCTATATATATACTCATTAAAATCAAAGTACTTGACACATATCTTATTCAAAATCTTTGCAGCCTATATTTATATACAACTAACATACGTACAACTTGCATAGACACTCATATATAGACTTATTAAAATACAAGATACTTATATATATAGTATATATTTTTAAAACCCAATCTTATATACATACAAATATGCATAAACATTGTATACATTATTATACGACAAAACTTTGCAGACAAACAGTGTATATGAAACATTATTGTATTCATACTAGTACATACAAATCATTATTTATTAATATATTTTAAAACTGTTTCAACATTATAAAATACTGTAACACAGTAAAAAAATGTATAACCAAATCTAATAGTTTATAAGGCCAGATACTATATACAATAGTCGAACACTTCATGTATATCTATACTAGAGATTAAGGTGTATGAAGTTCACATTTATATTTTCAAACCTATATAACTAAACTGTTATATATATACTTATATATATAAGACCAACCTCAACCCATGCAGACAAATCATAAATTACATAAACGTATATGACATATAGATGACCTATGTATAAAACAACTTTGTATATATAAAACAATATCCATATACTTTAAACATAACAGTCAACCCATCTACTAACCTATATACTAGCCCACGTATAAGCAAGACTTGCCTAACACAAATACCCAGATTCTTCCTCCTATGAATAAACTATACAACTTATAACTAACAGATCTTATATATGTAAACAAAACAATGAAAAATCTGCATTGACTTACACATAAAATTAGTTTAAAAACTTTTATAAACTAGTATATAACTTTCTTAAAACTATTATTTACAACTATCGCCAAAACCCGTTTCTAAATATCTAAACGCAACTGTACTTTTATAACATATATTATGAGAGCAAAAATGATGGTAAACAAGATAGATGCATACATATGTACCTCCCATTCGAAAACCCAGATAAAAGAAAGTGTGAAGCAAAGTTGCTGAGGAGTGAAGGTGAGTCGAGAGGAGGTTGGATCAGAGGGGAGCAAGGCCGCGGCTGCTGTGATGGCTTACGGCTGGAAGTCAGAGGTGGAGGAGTGGCCGAGGCTGGTAGGTGGCTCTCGCGGAGGAGCTTTCGGCCGAGGTGATTGCAAAGGCGGAGGAAGGATGATACGGTGGCGTGGTTTTCAGATCTGAGGCATGCGGCAGTGTTTCACGACGAAAGCGATTAGAGGGAGGAAGGCGGAGATGCTCACTGTCGCTGGTGCTCGGCCGTGGGGTGCGGGCTTGGGTTCATGTGGTCGTGCGTGAGAGGAGGCTCGGCCTGCATGCGGTTGTGATTTTCTTTTCTTTCTTTTTTTTTTCTAAGGGAGGGGACGTAAACATGGAGGAGAGGAGTTGTGTTGTTTGCATGGGAAGAGGGGAGGGAAGGAAGTCAGTAGAGAATAGAATTTGGAGGATGAAAGTATGGAGAGATGATTTAAAGTGACAGAACAAAAATAAATAAAAGAAAGTGAAGTGAATAGGCTTGAATACCCAGAGAGTGATGTAAATGCAAATCATTACAAATGAGATTGGAAATATACAAGCTGGAAAAACGAAACACCGCATGAATTCAAGGCTAGTAATAAAAGCTGATGACCGTTGAATTCAACAGTGGAAATTCGAATGGTCACGGAACACAAATAAAAAAAATACAAAACCGATACGGTTGTTTGCTCTACCGATATCGTCAGGTATTAAAATCCGAAACACAAATTTGAATATACCGTAGAGATCAGCACGATGAGACGATCAAAACGGTATACGGATATCAGTGGTACGATTGAATTATAAAAATTCGAATTTTTCTACTAGCGGAAAATGCATAAAAATCGCAGAAAAATAAGATCGACGGAGCCAAAGATGTCCTAATTTGGAAAAACGACAAACTGACAACTTTCTCAGAAGATGTTTTAGAATTTTTCTACGTAAAAATATTTTAGTTTTGAAAACGTTTTATTTTCACCGCTTTTAACTGATTAAATTGAAGTAAATTTACGCACGAAATAAACTTTCGTATTTTCGGACGAAAATTTATCAGTTGCTATGTTTAACTATACGCATTCCAAATATCAAGTTTCCGTTGCGAATTGTTTATTTTTAATTAACGAAAATTTTCATTTAATGCAAAACGCACGTTTCTTACGTTAAAATTATTGATTTGGTTTCTGTTATTGGTTACGACTATTTCATATTATTACATTACGTTTTAATATGTATTACATTATTGGTCTTATCAAAATTGGTCGTCTACGAATTTGGTTTTGGATTTGTAACATATATACAAAGAGATTTCCATTTAATAATCGTAAAATTTTATTTCTATCGGATTTTTAATTAAAATTTTATTTAGTTTAGTAATTTAAAAGCATTAAAAATACAGGTCATTACAACTTTGGGCTTATAGAACCACCCACAAGTCCACGACTGGTCATACTCCATTCGCATTGGCATATGGCATGGAGGCTGTTATACCCATAGAACTTGAACTTTTATCACATAGGGTAACTTATTATGACTCTGAGTCGAATCAAGATCTTTTGCTGGAATCATTGGACTTCATTGATGAAAAGCATGAAGAAGCTAATTTAAGAGCAGCCGCATACAGACACCGAGTCGCTCGATATTATAATGAAAAAGTCCAACTGAGAATCTTTGGTGTAGGTGATCTCGTTTTGAAACAAATTTTTCCAGTTCCATTACAAATGAGCCCCGCATGGGAAGGTCCATACGTCATTGAACGGAAGCTTGGAGAAGGAACTTTCAAGCCAGCAACCGTTGATGGTGCGACACTCCCCCGAGCCTGGAATAGCGAGCATTTGCGACATTATTATACTTAGTTCAGTTCTTTCATCTTTTAGTTGCAATTATTTCCAGCAAGTTTTTATTCCTAGTTTACAGCATGTAATAAGACAATTTAGCTTGTTTGCATTAATAAAGATTTGAAGCCATTTTTTCCATGAATTGTCAATGTTTCTGTGTATGATAACCCTGTGATGAATAACTAAGAGACATTATTCTATCAGACGTAAGAACGCGTATGAGCAATCAAAATCTCCAAGTCCCCAAAGTGCGGAGTAGAGTACTTTGAGTCCCCAAAGTGCAAACTAGAGAATAAACGAATCAAAATCTCCAAGTCTCCAGAGTGCAGACTGGAGTACTCTGAGTCCTCAGAGTGCGGACCAGAGTATAAATGACTCAAAATCTCCAAGTCCTCAGAGTGTGGACTGGAGTACTCTGAGTCCCTAGAGTGCGGAATAGAGTATAAACGAATCAAAATCTCCTAGTCTCCAGAGTGCGGACTGAAGTACTCTGAGTCCCTAGAGTGCGGGCCAGAGTATAAACGACTCAAAATCTTCAAGTCCCCAGAGTGCGGACTGGAGTACTCTAAGACCCAGAGTGCGGACTAAAGTATAAACGAATCAAAGTCACCAAGTCCCTAGAGTGCGGACTGGAGTACTCTGAGTCCCCAAAGTGCAGACCAGAGTATAAACTACTCAAAATCTCCAAGTCCCCAGAGTGCGGACTAGAGTATAAACGAATCAAAATCTCCATGTCCCCAGAGTGCAGACCAGAGTATAAACGACTCAAAATCTCCAAGTCCCCAGAGTGTGGACTGGAGTACTCTGAGTCCCCAAAGTGCGGACCATATTATAAACGTCTCAAAATCTCCAAGTCCTCAGAGTGCGGACTGGAGTACTCTGAGTCCCCAGAGTTTGGCCCAGAGTATAAACGTCTCAAAATCTCCAAGTCCCTAGAGTGCGGATTGAAGTACTCTGAGTCCCAAGAGTCCAGACTAGAGTATAAACGAATCAAAATCTCCAAGTCCCTAGAGTGCGGACTGGCATACTCTAAGTCTCCAGAGTGCGAACCAGAGTATAAACGACTAAAAATCTCCAAATCCCCAGAGTGCGGACTGGAGTACTCTGAGTCCCCAGAGTGCGGACTAGAGTATAAACGAATCAAAATCTCCACGTCCCCAGAGTGTAGGCTAGAGTACTCTGAGTCCCCAGAGTGCGGACCAGAGTATAAACGACTAAAAATCTCCAAGTCCCCTGAGTGCGGACTGGAATACTCTAAGTCCCCTGGGTATGGACCAGAGCATAAGCATCTTAAAAATCTCTAAGTCCCCGGAGTGCGGACCGAGACACGAATGACTTGAAGTCATCAAGTCCCCGGTGTACGAACTAAAAAAGTATCCTAAGTGTTTGAAGCATGGAATACAGGATGAACAACTCCAAAGAATTTTAGAGTTATATGAAGATAAAGTGAGAAGTTCATGTAACTCACAACAGCTTGGGTTTCGACCACAATCACATAGAAAGCTGAATGATAAAAGTCTTTTGAAAGACAAAAGAACTAGGCTTTATTTATTCAAAAGCAAGTCTCTGCTATAACTCCTCAAAAATTCGGAGTCAAAAGTCTATTTACATGGACTACGGGGATAAATAAAAATAATTACATAATCTAAACTAACTCTCTTTGAACGAGAGTAACGATTACTTCTTCGACTTCTTCCCAGACGACTCCTCTCCCGTGCGTTTGCCTTTGGTAATTTTCTTTGATGGGGAGGTAACAACTGAAGAAGTGCGGGGAACTTCCATTGGTTTGGACCCGCCAGGGAGGATGACCTTCAACGGCTTATTCAAAGGATCGTCCAGGTCCACAACTTGAGGCTCGACTTTGATCTCGACCGTCCTTTTCTTCTCCTTCTCAAGCTGCTCCTTCATGCTCAGTTTAGATGTATGTTCAGAGGCGCCTGTAATTTTGATTTCATAACTCCCATCGACGGGAGAGGAAGCCTCGGACTTATCCTCATCAAGCGCTTCGATCACCTGAGCATCTGGACCGGAAGCCTCATAGCCCCACTTGTTTTTTCCTTCACCTCCTTGACGACGTCGCTCCTCGAAGTGAGCTCGGGATCAGAACGGCCTATAGAAAATCAAGAAAAACAAGCATTAGAATACAATAGCCCTTCGTGAAAAAGGACGACTTTTGGAATGTTAAAGTGAAGGATTATCTACCAGGTTCAGGCTGGCTCTCAGCCGTCCAAATGGTCTCACCCACTGGACTGGGAGACGGAATGTGAACGCCGAGGCCGGGGTCCTCCGGGTCGTAACCGATATGCTGCTCAAATGGATCAAGTATCGGACGATTGGCCGAATGGGTAGGCGCATGAGCTGGAGACTCGATCCTGGATGGACCGGCAATAACATCTTTCCCTTTCATTGAGGGGGAGCCTTTGCAATAAAGAGCTTTCGCGGCAGACAGGTCTGAAGGCTCATTTCCCTTAAGAAAGTCTTTTATCAAAGCATCTTCATCGACCTCCTCGGTGCCAAGTTCGACCTTCCTGGTTTTTATTAAAGTCTCTCACGCCTCAGCTAAGGATTCAAGGTGGCCCTCACCGAGAAAAGTTAAGTCTCGTTGCATGAGGACGCGGGCATTAAATTCTGCAATTAGTGGGTCGAACATGCATTTGACCTCCTCCCTACCAGCTTCTTTAGCCGCCTCAAGGTGGGAGTCAACCCCCACAGATTCGATTTTCTTGCCCTCTTCACGGGATTCATCTTCTAGCATCCTAACTTTAGGAAGTTCATCATCAAGCTTCGCCTTTAGGAGTCTTGTAGCAACGATTTCTTCGCAATATCGTTGCGACTCTTCTTGGGGAGCGATCTTTTCTTCTCTTTCTTTGCGGAGTTGCTCCTCTAGTTCTTTGATTCGGAGGCCAAATGCATCCCTCTCTTCAGCGCCGAGTCCTTCTCTAAAGCTAGGGCCTCATAGCATTGGACCACCTCATCGATTTCTTTTTTATGGGTTGACTCCAGACAAGTAACAGCCTCGGAAGTGTTTTAGCGCTCTGCTGGGCGGCTTCAAGCTGAGACTTATAAGAAGCAAGCTCTTCGTCCTGAGCTTTAATAATGTATTTATCATGGATAGTCTCAAGCTTCAGGCGATCTATCTTATGCTGACGCTCTATTGAAACTTCTAAAACTTTCTCGGCTAAGTGCACGAACGCATCATGTTAAATGTAGAAATCATTAGTGCAGGCGATAGCACTTTTCTCAACATCCCCTGGAATCTGATGAATCGTCCGAAGAAACTTTAAGCCGTCGAAGCATATCTTCGGGAACGAAGCTTTAAGCTCAACGAGTCGCTCAGCGACCGATGGATCAGTTATAGGAGTGAGAGGAGTCTGCTTGTAGACTGCGGGTGTTCTATAGGGGTCTCGAGATTGCATGGTGCTTGATGAGCCGGAGTGTTGATCCCGATGTGCCTTAAGCTGAGACCCCTTATGTCCAGATTTCTCTTTGCCGTGCTCCGGTTGAGAAGGAGGATCGTGAGAATATGAGGTCTGGTTATAATTTTTGCGTCAATGTGATGACTCTCAACGGTAGAAGTCTCGATCGTAGGATTCATCTCTATCTCGACGCTTGCCGAAGCGTGAATCCCGGCAGTTTGGTGGAAAATCGATGACCCGCGAAGGTGGTCAAGTCCATGTGTACGCCCCATGTAACGATCCCAATTTTGAATTAATTTTTAATTAATAGTTAATGTAAATTTTGGGATAAATTTTGGAATTAATTTGAATTTGAAATATATGTATATGTATATATGAGTAAATTTGAATTTGACTTTAGAATTTGAATTTGAATATTGAATCTGTATTTGAATTTAAAATTTAAATAAATGACTTAGAAAAATCATTTGGGTTTAAAATTATTATTTATGTAAACTAATTTATGGGTAGTTAGTTTTAAAAGCATTTTCTTTTAAATAATATGTATATAATAATGATTAGGAAGATGTATTTATAAAATAAGAAAAATGTAATATAAAATTTATTTAAAAGCTTTTGATTCATGAGAAATACAAGTGTTATTTAGTTTTATTTTTGAGAAAGAAATAAAATATTATCAATATTAAATATTACAAAGGTCTTTAACGTAAAAATGCTAATTATGACAAATGTAAATGAAGTATGATAGAAACAAGTGTAGGTAAGTTAAATAAAAGTATGCAAGAGGAGATAAAACAAAGATGTACATGCAAAATATCTATGTATAAAACAAAACAAAATGTACATACAAAAATTTAAATAGGATTACATGTAGACAAAAGGGGAAACATATATACTTAAAGCTATCATCTCAGCATAAACAAAATGAAATCATTTCAGCCTCCAACTGAACAAAAAAATCTTTAGTCAAAGTAAGAAAAGAAAAAAAATTTGTCTAAAGATAAGCTTGTACGAGTAAAGCCTTCCCTGTAAACACTATTTTTTTATATATACATCTAATCTATTCTTATTCGTTCAACAATTAAGCAAAACAAAACCAGAAGAAGAAAATAAGAAGCATCAACAATTCATTCAACAAAAATAAACAGAAAGGAAGATTTTCTAGGAAATCAAGTCAGTAGTTTTGCTTTTCAACACAAAAGAGCTCTCTTTTCAATCTTGTTTTCAAGTGAGCAAACCTCTTAAACCTGTTCTTATCTCTGATGTGTGGTTAATATTTGAATCTGTTATTGAAATATTAATTAGTTGTTAAACTTATCTGTATGTATATATGCCTATGTATGGGTTGCTGTGTGCACGTCTGGTTCCAGACATATATATTCTGTTTCAAACACTTACAGGGTTTAAATTCATGTAAAAAAATTTCTACTCCAGATCATGTTAGAGTTTAGGATCCGAAGAAAACATGTGCATTCAATCAAGAATCAAATTTCTAAAATTATTTTTAATATAAATTTAACATAGTTTTAACCTGGGAAAAGAATTTACAGTGAAATTCAACATATGATAAAAAAATTCGATCTCCTTAATCATTTGATTCGCTTATATAATCGTAATCCCCATCAAAAGTCATGATTTTTGGAAGTTAAATCAAAAAAATTAGATTTGGGAATCTCGAGAATTCGTGAGTTGAACTAAGATGGGTTTTCTGTCGAATTCGTGCAATCGGGGGAGGATTGGACCTCGAGGTCATGGGTGGAGTTAGCTTGGATGTTGGCGATTCCAGGAAAATACTCGTAAAAATTTTCATCGATCATGATGATCAAGCGGAATGATTTTGGGGTTTTGTGAGATGGTTGAGTCGATGATGTGTTTGAGTTCGATGTGATGTCAGAGGTGGATCGGACCCCACCGCAAGTGGAGGAATCGAAGCTGGAGACCGAGATGGAGCTTGGGTCGTGAAGGCGTGGATGATCGTGGGCGAGATCATCGGCGATGATAGGTTTTCTCCTCGGGTTGGTTCCAGAGTTTGGAACAATGGGTTCATTTTCGATTTGTGTTTGTATTCCTCGATCTGGTTGGTCGTGAGGCTTAGGGTGATCAACGGGGATGTGTGGGTGATCGTGGCGATGGTCGAAATAGCTTTGGTCGGCGGGGCAGGTGCACGTGTATGGTTGTATCTGAAGGAGGTTGCGAAGGTGGAGAAGACGAAGTGTAACTCGGGATGGTCTCGAGATTTTAATCATGTGAACTCGAAGTTGTACTCGAGAGGGGATCTATGATGTCTCGGGTTTGTTTAGTTATGTACCCAGTTTTAAATGACAACAGGTTTAAACTTAAAACAAGTATTCCAGGTTTTAAAGAAACAATAAAAACGACTAGTTTCGAAAAAATGATAATTGACAAAGTTTTAAAAGTTTTCCAAACATAATTGATAAAGTTTAAAAGTTTTCCAAACATAATTGACAAAGTTTTAAAAGTGAATTTATAAATAAGTTTTCACGTAAATCCATTAAACAAGATTTTAAACAAGTCTCAACGATTTAATTTTGAAGGTTGTCTGTTTTTAAAGTCTTAATTTAATTTATGAAATAATAATAATTTTGTTTTCAAAGATGAAAAGAAATTGTTTTAAAATAATTGATGGATAATTACACGTGTAATTAAATTAAAGCTAATTTCATTGTGTAATTAATTTGAAAGCTAAGTACCTTATGTAATTATATTAAAACAAATTCCTTTGTGTAACCAAACTAAGGTCAATTAAGTATAGATAAAAAAGTAATTCATTAATTAAAGTTGATTAAGTGATTAGGGATAATCACTTAGTTTTAATTAATTAGAAATAATTAATTGAATGCTAAATAATTAAGGTTGATTGATTTATTAATGAAGTAATTAAGGGAAATTAATTAAAGGAAAATTGAATAATTAAAGATTTATTATTTAATAACTATAAAAACGACTAGTTTCGAAAAAATGACAATTGACAAAGTTTTAAAAGTTTTCCAAACATAATTGACAAAGTTTTAAAAGTGAATTTATAAATAAGTTTTCACGTAAATCCATTAAACAAGATTTTAAACAAGTCTCAAAGATTTAATTTTGAAGCTTGTTTGTTTTTAAAGTCTTAATTCAATTTATGAAATAATGATAACTTTGTTTTCAAAGATGAAAAGTAAATGTTTTAAAATAATTTATGGATAATTACATGTGTAGTTAAATTAGAGTTAACTTCTTTGTGTAATTAATTTGAAAGCTAAGTACCTTATGTAATTAAATTAAAACTAATTCCTTTGTGTAATCAAATTAAGGTCAATTAAGTATTGGTAAAAAAAGTAATTCATTAATTAAAGTTGATTAAGTGATTGGGGATAATCACTTAGTTTTAATTAATTAAAAATAATTAATTGAATGGTAATTAATTAAGGTTGATTAATTTATTAATGAATTAATTATGGGAAATTAATTAAAGGACAATTGGATAATTAAAGATTAATTATTTAACAATTAAAGGTTGATTAATTTAATTAATAAATGATTAAAGGACAATTGATCAAATGATTTGAAATTGATTAATGTTAATTAACCATGATTGATGACGTATCTGATTTAAATTAATCAAATAATTAATTGAGCTTACTCATGGATGTTTGAATTTTATTGATTGTCAAACTATTTGATAATTCTGGTATGTTATGCTTCGTGCTATGAATTGTTTCAGTGTGATCTGTGATGATTGTAATTTATTTATCTGTGATAAATTAATATTATTTATCTATGAATGAACGATAAGCGTTATAGATTATACCGCTTATCAATATCGATGTGCTTAAATATGTGATGTGATGATTTATGATGTTGCACTATTATGTAAACCCCTGGACTACACTTACACACACAAATATGGATTGCACGTGGAAATTGTTTAAGTCATAGATTTTGAAATAGTTTTAAAATTGAATTTTTAAATCCAAAATAGTTTTGGAATTGGAATTGAAAGTTTTTGAAAATGAGTTTCAAAAATAAATTTTGTTTTAAATAACTTAATAAAACTTGAAATTCAAATAATTTGATTTTAATTTGAATTCAATATTTGAACTCAAATTCAATGATTTGAAAATTATGGTCTAAAAAATTATACAAGTTATAAAGGTGTTATATGGGTTTTTAACCATTTAAAAAGTATGGTTTTGGAAATTTAATTTAATTCCAAGTTTTATACTTGAACGACTTTAACTTATGTAAATTGTAATCAATTTTTCCCAAAACGAGAACTACTTGTTTCAAACAATAATTGCTTTCATAAAAAGAAAGGATTTCCAATTTGTATCGAAAGATTTCAAGTCAGAAATGAAATTGTAAATAGTTTGGAAAAACTATGAATTAACCTTTGTGAAGATGATTAAATGTTGTTTTGAAACCGAAGAGAATTTTAAATGGTGTATCTTTTATATAAAAGATTTGAATTGAAAAGGGTTTGAAAGTTATGAATAAAATCTCAAACTGAAAGATTGGATGAGTTAATCCAACTTTAAATGGAAATAGTTTTGAAATCCGTGAATGGATCTTTATGAAACTGGATGAACTTGGTGAAATGAACCTTTTTTTAAAAGATTTAAAATGGTAATTTGTTTAAACTATTTGAGAGAAAAGTTTGGATAATAAGTTGTGACTTAACTGAAATCCCATATCCATATGTTTTTAAATATTACGCTCATTATTTGGTTTAGCTGGGAGAGGACTTTGTGTCATATAACCCATTCTGAATAAGGATACGTCGATATGGATAGCTTTTGAAGACCGGTGGTGCAGGCCGGGTATTTTCGAGAACGAAAGGATAACCCGTCGATTGTCTCCGCACTGAGGCGTCGGTATAAAGATTTCCAAAGTGATGGGAAGTCCGATCAGGATTGTGAATACTCGGATTACAAGGGCTTCCTTGGAAGTTCCTTCGGTTCTGCTCGAACCCGGAACAGACTTGTATGGATGTGTGTCTGACATTAAACTTTGAGATGTAAAGATGGTTTCTATCAAATACATTTCTGTTGGTGGCGGAGATTTATTCTCTTAACTTAACACCCTTCTCTGAGACGTACGAGCTCAGAGGTTATGTAATTGATGGTTACTAGTGATACATTCCCAATTTGGTGATGTGACATGCTAAGTGCTGCTGTGTGTTGATGATCATTTGTGATCGAAGCATGGCTTTGTGAAAAAGCATAGCTTTGTGGATGTGACTTCGTCGAGCGTCACAACCCGGTAATGGTCGATACAGGAATCGTGGCAACAAGGTTATTTGGGGGTAGCTCCCCCTGTGGGTATCTCCATTTCCTTCTGGATTATAAGTGGTATCATGGTATGGAGCCCAGATACTTGCTTTGTGGTTACTGCAAACGTATTTCTTTGTGGTTGTCGGTTGAGAAACGCTTCGGATAAAGGTTGGTAACGACTGGGAGGTGGCATACTCGTGTCTGTTGTTACCTAGTTACAGAGGTAACCCGGCCTTGTGTAGCAGAGATCCGGTTAGGTTCTCGGAGACGTCCCTCCATAGGCGTTCCATTTTGTGTGGGAAGTTTCTTAGCCTGACCATTTGTTGGAAATCCAAACAGAAACAATACGCGTCATGTACGGTTTTAGTTGTATAACCTGCCATGGAATGTGGCGGTAACCTCCTATTGAACATGGTAGCTATAGTAGGCATAAGTGCGAAATGCCTATGCTGGCTAAGATTAATATTATACTTTCGAAATGGTTTCTTCCGCACTATGCACTAGCAATAATATCAAAGAAATTTTTTCGTATCAAGCATATTTGACTATCATAAGGAGAAATCTCCTCCAATTCTGCGTTTGCATTGTGTGTGTGGCAGGAGGCCTTATGGTAGTTTCATTTTCCAAAAAGCATTATGGATTTCTTTTAAAATCTTTTGTTTTGCTTTTGATAAAGATAAACTTTTTTTGTTTGCTCACACCTGTCCCATGACTGATCTGGAGTTTATTGTTCCTTTTCTAAACTCTGGGTGCCCACAATTTTCCACACGGGCAGTCTAGAGTTGGGTTTTCAAATAGTCGAATATTGGAAATTGATTCGATAGCCTTTGAAGCCTTTTGGATTTGAGGATCGCATTTGCTACACTTTAGCTATCACGGCTGACCTTACTTAGCTTGGTGCAACTTGATGGTTGTTCGAGCTATCTTTTGTTTGGAGATGGTGTTGCAGTTGCATTTTGGAGACGTATTCCATTGAATATATTCTTTTCCACTGTTATTTCTTGTACCTCTGATAGTATTGATATCCATTGTATCATACTATTGTATCTGAATATTGTATCCGTTGTGTTGTACTTAATGTGTTATAAGCTCCGGTGAGCCAGATTAGTGGATCTGGGGCATTTGAATACGAGTGTCATATTCGATGCCGATTTTCGAAGGTCGAGTAAGGACCGTTACAGTTGGTATCAGAGCTGAAGGTTAAAACGTTAGCTCAGGAGTACAACGCATTAGGTAACTCATTAAAGATAGGCTGAAGTAAACCCTAGAATGAGTATCTCTAAGATATCCCTTACTATCCACTGATAGTGAGTATGAGTGCAAAAAGAGGACGAGATAGGGGTCAGGGAAGTACCACTGCGAATGGTCAATACCCTGCAACAATGGAAACAATCTTTCTCTATCAATCTCCTATGATTCGATTTCAATTTTTTGATTGGATTTGTGGCCACTCGTAGGAGAAGCTTCGGTGTGATGGTGACCCTACGAATCGTGTAGATATGTCTCTATTTCATGTTCTCTTCGTTAAATTTCTATCAGCTTTCATTTTTAACTTTAGCGAAATAGAAATTCTATTTGAAAAAAATTGGTAAATTAAATATAAAGTTGAATATGATGAATTGTATCGATAAAACAATTTCGATTAAAACCAAATTCGAAATTCTATTGCAATTTCTTATGAATCTCAAATTCCGAAGAGGGACAAGTTATATATACTTTGGGGTATTCTGACTTGAGTTTGGAATCCATATCTAGCATTTGGGAATTGTGGAAGGTTAAATCCATTTATCTATTGTTTGGGTCTCGATATATTCTACGAACGGTAATTTATTCCTTCGAACTAACCAGCGCCTTGCATATTTCGTAGATTTGATGACCCGAGTATCCTATGTAGTATTGAATGAGTTTGTTCTCATATTGGTGATATTCTGATTTGGTGAGCCAAATACAGAATAGATATCCAGTTTGATCTAGAAAACTGTTTCTCTATCTTTGTGTATCTATCTTTGTTGTTTCTCTGCCTGCAAATTTCGAGGACGAAATATTTTTAAGGGGGGAATTTGTAACGATCCCAATTTTGAATTAATTTTTAATTAATAGTTAATGTAAATTTTGGGATAAATTTTGGAACTAATTTGAATTTGAAATATATATGTATAAGTATATATGAGTAAATTTGAATTTGAATATTGAATCTGTATTTGAATTTAAAATTTAAATAAATGACTTAGAAAAATCATTTGGGTTTAAAATTATTATTTATGTAAACTAATTTATGGGTAGTTAGTTTTAAAAGTATTTTCTTTTAAACAATATGTATATAATAATGATTAGGAAGATGTATTTATAAAATAAGAAAAATGTAATATAAAATTATTTAAAAGCTTTTAATTCGTGAGAAATACAAGTGTTATTTAGTTTTTGAGAAAGAAATAAAATATTACAAAGGTCTTTAACATAAAAATGCTAATTATGACAAATGTAAATGAAGTATGATAGAAACAAGTGTTGAAAGGTTTAAAAAAAATATGCAAGAGGAGATAAAACAAAGATGTACATACAAAATATATATGTATAAAACAAAAAAAATGTTCATACAAAAATTTAAATAGGATTACATGTGGACAAAAGGGGAAACATATGTACTAAAAGCTATCATCTCAGCACAAACAAAATGAAATCATTTCAGCCTCCAACTGAACAAAAAAAATCTTTAGTCAAAGTAAGAAAAGAAAAAAATCTGTCTAAAGATAAGCTTGTACCAATAAAGCCTTCCCTGTAAACACTATTTTTTTTATATATACTTTTAATCTATTCTTGTTCGTTCAACAATTAAGCAAAACAAAACCAGAAGAAGAAAATAAGAAGCATCAACGATTCACTCAACAAAAATAAAACAGAAAGGAAGATTTTCCAGGAAATCAAGTCAGCAGTTTTGCTTTTCAACACAAAAGAGCTCTCTGTTCAATCTTGTTTTCAAGTGAGCAAACCTATTAAACTTGTTCTTATCTATGATGTGTGGTTAATATATGAATCTGTTATGGAAATATTGCTTAGTTGTTAAACTTATATGCATGTATATGTGCCTATTTATGTGTTGTTGTGTGCATGTCTGGTTCCAGACATATATATTCTGTTTCAAACACTTACAGGGTTTAAATTCATGTAAAATTCGAATTTTTCTTCTCCAAATCATGTTAGAGTTTAGGATCTGAAGAAAACACGTGCATTCAATCAAGAATCAAATTTCTAAAATTATTTTTGAGATAAATTTAACATAGTTTTAACCTGGGAAAAGAATTTACAGTGAAATTCAACATATGATAAAAAAATTCGATCTCCTTAATTATTTGATTCGCTTATATAATTGTAATCCCCATAAAAGTCATGATTTTTGAAAGTTAAATCAAAAATTTTAGATTCGAGAATCTCGAGAATTCGTGAGTTGAACTAAGATGGGTTTTCTATCGAATTCGTGCGATCGGGGGAGGATTGAACCTCGAGGTCGTGGGTGGAGTTAGCTTGGATGTTGGCGATTCCAGGAAAATACTCGTAAAAATTTTCATCAATCATGATGATCAAGCGGAATGATTTTAGTGTTTTGTGAGATGGTTGAGGCGATGATGTGTTTGAGTTCGCTGTGATGTCAGAGGTGGATCGGACGCCACCGCAAGTGGAGGAATCGAAGCTGGAGACCGAGATGGAGCTTGGGTCATGAAGGCGTGGATGATCGTGGGCGAGATTATCGGCGATGATAGGTTTTCTGGTCGGGTTGGTTCCAGAGTTTGGAACGATGGGTTTGTTTCCGAATTGCGTTTGTATTCCTCGATCTGGTTGGTCGTGAGGCTTAGGGTGATCAATGGGGAAGTGTGGGTGATCGTGGCGATGGTCGAAATAGCTTTGATTGGTGGGGCAGGTGCACGGGTATGGTTGTATCTGAAGGAGGTTGCGAAGCTGGAGAAGACGAAGTGGAACTCGGGATGGTCTCAAGATTTTAATCGCGTGAACTCGAAGTTGTACTCGAGAGAGGAATGATTATGTCTCGGGTTTGTTTAGTTATGTACCCTGTTTTAAATAACAACAGGTTTAAACTTAAAACAAATATTCCAGGTTTAAAGAAACAATAAAAACGACTAGTTTCGAAAAAATGATAATTGATAAAGTTTTAAAAAATTTCCAAACATAATTGACAAAGTTTTAAAAGTTTTCTAAACATTATTGAAAAAGTTTTAAAAGTGAATTTATAAATAAGTTTTCATGTAAATCCATTAAACAAGATTTTAAACAAGTCTCAAGGATTTAACTTAAAAGATTGCTTGTTTTTAAAGTCTTAATTTAATTTATGAAATAATAATAATTATTTTTTTTCAAAGATGAAAAGTAAATGTCTTAAAATAATTGATGGATAATTACATGTGCAATTAAATTAAAGCTAATTTCTTTGTGTAATTAATTTGAAAGCTAAGAACCTTATGTAATTAAATTAAAACTAATTCCTTTGTGTAATCAAATTAAGGTCAATTAAGTATTGATAAAAAAAAGTAATTCATTAATTAAAGTTGATTAAGTGATTAGGGATAATAACTTAGCTTTAGTTAATTAAAAATAATTAATTGAATGGTAATTAATTAAGGTTGATCAATTTATTAATGAATTAATTAAGGGAAATTAATTAAAGGACAATTGAATAATTAAAGATTAATTATTTAATAATTAAAGGTTGATTAATTTAATTAATAAATAATTAAAGAAAAATTGATCAAATGATTTGAAATTGATTAATGTTAATTAACCATGATTGATGACGTATCTGATCTAAATTAATCAGATAATTAATTGAGCTTACTCATGGATGTTTGAATTTTATTGATTGTCGAACTGTTTGATATTTCTGATATGTTATGCTTTGTGCTATGAATTGTTTCAGTGTGATCTGTGATGAATGTAATTTATTTATCTGTGATAAACTTATATTATTTATCTGTGAATGAACGAAAAGCGTTATATATTATACCGCTTATCAATAATGATGTGCTTAAATATGTGATGTGATGATTTATGATGTTGCATTATTGTTTAAAACCCCTGGACTACACTTATACACACACAAATATGGATTGCATGTGGAAATTGGTTAAGTCATAGATTTTGAAATAGTTTTAAAATTGAATTTTTAAATCCAAAATAGTTTTGGAATTGGAATTGAAAGTTTTTGAAAATGAGTTTCAAAAATAAAAGTTGTTTTAAATAACTTAATAAAACTTGAAATTTAAATAATTTGATTTAAATTTGAATTCAATATTTGAATTCTAAGTCAATGATTTGGAAATTATGGTCTAAAAAGAATATACAAGTTATAAAGGTGTTATATGGGTTTTTAACCATTTAAAAAGTATGGTTTTGGAAATTTAAATTTAAATCCAAGTTTTATACTTGAACGGCTTTAACTTATGTAATTGTAATTAATTTTTCCCAAAACGAGAACTATTTGTTTCAAATAATAATAGCTTTCATAAAAAGAAAGGATTTCCAATTTGTATCGAAAGATTTCAAGTCTGAAATGAAATTGTAAATAGTTTGGAAAAACTTTGAATTAACCTTTGTGAAGATGATTAAATCTTGTTTTGAAACCGAAGAGAATTTTAAATGGTGTATCTTTTATATGAAAGATTTGAAATGAAAAGGGTTTGAAAGTTATGAATTAAATCTTAAACTGAAAGATTGGATGAGTTAATCCAATTTGAAATGGAAATTGTTTTGAAATCCATGAATGGATCTTTGTGAAACTGGGTGAACTTTGTGAAATGAATCTTTTATTTAAAAGATTTAAAATGGTAATTTGTTTAAACCGTTTGAGAGAAAAGTTTGGATAATAAGTTGTGACTTAACAAAAATCACATATCCATATATTTTTAAATATTACGCTCATTATTCGGTTTAGCCGGGAGAGGACTTTATGTCATATAACCCGTTCCGAATAATGATACGTCGATATGGATAGCTTTTGAGGACCGATCGTGAAGACCGGGTATTTTCGAGAACGAAAGGATAACCCGTCGATTGTCTCTGCACTGAGTCGCACCGGTATAGAGATTTCCTAAGAGATGGGAAGTCCGATCGGGATTGTGAATACCCGATTGCAAAGGCATCTTTGGAAATGCCTTCGGTTCTGTTCGAACCCGGAACAGACTTGTATGGATTTGTGTCTGACATTACACTTTGAGATGTAAAGCTTGTTTCTATCAAATACATTTCTGTTGGGGGCGGAGATTTAGTTTCTTAGGTTAACACCCTTCTCTGAGACGTACGAGCTCAGAGGTTATGTAGTTGATGGTTACTAGTGATACATTCCCAATTTGGTGATGTGGCATGCTAAGTGCTGCTGTGTGTTGATGATCATTTATGATCGTAGCATGGCTTTGTGAAAAAACGTAGCATTGTGGACGTGACTTCATTAAGCCTCACAACTCGGTAATGATCGAAATAGGAACCGTGGCAGCAAGGTTATTTGGGGGTAGCTCCCCCTGAGGGTATGTCCATTTCCTTCTGGACTATAAGTGGTATGATGGTATGGAGCCCAGATACTTACTTTGTGGTTGCTGCAAACTTATTGATTTGTGGTTTTCGGTTGAGAAGCGCTTCGGATAAAGGTTGGTAACGATTGGGAGGTGGCATACTCGTGTCAGTTGTTACCTAGGTACAGAGGTAACCCGGCCTTGTGTAGCAGAGATTCGGTTGGGTTCTCGAGGACATCCCTCCAGAGGCGTTCCATTTTGTGTGGGAAGTTCCTTAGCCTGACCATTTGTTGGAAATCCAAACATAAACAATACGCGCCTGTACGGTTTTAGTTGTATAACCTGCCATGGAATGTGGCGGTAACCTGCTATTGAACATGGTAGCTATAGTTAGCATAAGTGTGAAATGCCTATGCTGGCTAAGATTAATATTATACTTTCGAAATGGTTTCTTCTTCACTATGCACTAGTAATAATATCAAAGAAAATTTTTCGTATCAAGCATATTTGACTATCATAAGGAGAAATCTCCTCCAATTCTGCGTTTGCATTGTGTGTGTGGCGGAATGCCTTATGGTAGTTTCATTTCCCAAAATGCACTACGGATTTCTTTTAAAATCTTTTGTTTTACTTTTGATAGAGATAAACTGTTTTTGTTTGCTCACACCAGTCCCATGACTGACCTGGAGTTTATTATTCCTTTTCTAAACTCTGGGTGCCCATAATTTTCCACACGGGCAGTCTAGAGTTGGGTTTTCAGATAGTCGAATAATAGAAATTAATTCGATAGCCTTCGAAGCCTTTTGTATTTGAGGATCGCATTTGCTACACTTTAGCTATCATGACTGACCTTACTTAACTTGGTGCAACTTGACGGTTGCTCGAGCTATCTTTAGTTTGGAGATGGTGTTGCAGTTGCATTTTGGAGACGTATTTCATTGACGATATTCTTTTCCGCTGCTATTTCTTGTACCTCTGATAGTATTGATATCCATTATACCATTCTATTGTATCATCATTGTATCTGAATATTGTATCAAATGTATTATTCATTTTCTACTGATGTGTTGTACTTAATGTGTTATATGCTCCGGCGAGCCAAATTCGACGTTTGGATCTGCAGCATTTGAATACGAGTGTCGTATTTGGTGCCGATTTTCGAAGGTCGAGTCAGGACCGTTACAGTTGGTATCGGAGCTGAAGGTTAAAACTTTATCTCAGGAGTATAACGCATTAAAGATAGTGTGAAGTAAACCCTAGAATGAGTATCCCTAAGATATCCGTTCGAATGCCTCAGTAAATTCTCTTACTATCCACTGATAGTGAGTATGAGTGCAAGA
Organism: Allium cepa; assembly: GCA_030765085.1. Lineage (NCBI taxonomy): Eukaryota > Viridiplantae > Streptophyta > Magnoliopsida > Asparagales > Amaryllidaceae > Allium > Allium cepa. Next base: position 329,637,455 of record CM060940.1, read on the forward strand.
AGAGGATGAGATAGTGGACAGGGAAGTACCAGTATGAATGGTCAATACCCTTCTGTAACGGAAACAATCTTTCTCTATCAATCTCCTTTGATTCGATTTCAATTCTTTGATTGGCTTTGTGGCAGCTCAAGGGAGAAGCTTCGGTGTGATGGTGGCCCTATGAATCCTGTAGATAAGTCTCTATTTCGTGTTCTCTTCGTTAAATTTCTATCAGCTTTTGTTTTTAACTTTAGTGAAATTGAAATTCTATTTGAAATAAATAGGTAAATTAAATATAAAGTTGAATATGAAGAATTGTATTGATAAAACAATTTCGATTAAAACCAAATTCGAAAGTCTATTGCAATTTCTTGTGAATATCAAAGTCCGAAGAGGGACTGGTTATACATAATTTGGGGTATTCCTACTTGAGTTTGGAATCCATATCCGGTGTTTGAGAATTGTGGAAGGTTAAATCTATTTATCTATTGTTTGGGTCTCGATATATTTTACGAACGGTTAGTTATTCCTTCGAACTAACCAGTGCCTCACATATTTCGTAGATTTGATGACCCAAGTATCCTGTGTAGTATTGAATGAGTTTGTTCTCATATTGGTGATATTCTAATTTGGTGAGCCAAATACAGAATAGGTATCCAGTTTGATCTGGAAAACTATTTCTCTATCTTTGTTGTTTCTCTGCCTGTAAATTTCGAGGACGAAATTTTTTTAAGGGGGAATCTGTAACGATCCCAATTTTGAATTAATAGTTAATGTAAATTTTGGAATTAATTTGAATTTGAAATATATATGTATACGTATATATTATTAAATTTTAATTTGACTTTAGAATTTGAATTTGAATATTGAATCTGCATTTGAATTTAAAATTTAAATAAATGACTTAGAAAAATCATTTGGGTTTAAAATTATTATTTATGTAAACTAATTTATGGGTAGTTAGTTTTAAAAGCATTTTCTTTCAAATAATATGTATATAATAATGATTAGGAAGATGTATTTATAAAATAAGAAAAATGTAATATAAAATTTATTTAAAAGCTTTTGATTCATGAGAAATACAAGTGTTATTTAGTTTTATTTTTGAGAAAGAAATAAAATATTATTAATATTAAATATTACAAAGGTCTTTAACATAAAAATGCTAATTATGACAAATGTAAATGAAGGATGATATAAACAAGTGTAGGCAAGTTAAAAAAAAGTATGCAAGAGGAGATAAAACGAAGATGTACAATCAAAATATATACGTATAAAACAAAAAAATGTACATACAAAAATTTAAATAGGATTACATGTAGACAAAAGGGGAAACATATGTACTTAAAGCTATCATCTTAGCACAAACAAAATGAAATCATTTCAGCCTCCAACTAAACAAAAAAAATCTTTGGTCAAAGTAAGAAAAGAAAAAAAATCTGTCTAAAGATAAGCTTGTACCAGTAAAGCCTTCCCTGAAAACACTATTATATATATATATATATATATATATATATATATATATCTAATCTATTCTTGTTCGTTCAACAATTAAGCAAAACAAAACCATAAGAAGAAAATAAGAAGCATCAACAATTCATTCAACAAAAATAAAACAGAAAGGAAGATTTTCCAGGAAATAAAGTCAGCAGTTTTTGCTTTTCAACACAAAAGAGCTCTCTGTTCAATCTTGTTTTCAAGTAAGCAAACCTCTTAAACCTGTTCTTATCTCTGATGTGTGGTTAATATCTGAATCTGTTATGGAAATATTGCTTAGTTGTTAAACTTATATGTATGTATATATGCATATGTATGGGTTATTGTGTGCATGTCTGGTTCCAGACATATATATTCTGTTTCAAACACTTACAGGGTTTAAATTCATGTAAAATTCGAATTTTTCTGCTCCAAATCATGTTAAAGTTTAGGATCTGAAGAAAACATGTGCATTCAATCAAGAATCAAATTTCTAAAATTATTTTTGAGATAAATTTAACATAGTTCTAACCTGGGAAAAGAATTTACTGTGAAATTCAACATATGATAAAAAAATTCGATCTCCTTAATCATTTGATTTGCTTATATAATCGTAATCCCCATAAAAAGTCATGATTTTTGAAAGTTAAATCAAAAAAATTTAGATTTGGGAATCTCGAGAATTCGTGAGTTGAACTAAGATGGGTTTTCTATCGAATTCGTGCGATCAAGGGAGGATTGGACCTCGAGGTCATAGGTGGAGTTAGCTTGGATGTTGGTGATTCTAGGAAAAATACTCGTAAAAAATTTCATCGATCATGATGATCAAGCGGAATGATTTTAGGGTTTTGTGAGATGTTTGAGTCGATGATGTGTTTGAGTTCGCTGTGACGTCAGAGGTGGATCAGACCCCACCGCAAGTGGAGGAATCGAAGCTGGAGACTGAGATGGAGCTTGGGTCATGAAGGCATGGATGATGTGGGTGAGATAATCGGCGATGATGGGTTTTCTGGTCGGGTTGGTTCCAGAGTTTGGAACGATGGGTTCGTTTTCGATTTGTGTTTGTATCCCTCGATCTGGTTGGTCGTGAGGCTTAGGGTGATCAACGGGGATGTGTGGGCGATCATGGCGATGGTCAAAATAGCTTTGGTCGGCGGGGCAGGTGCATATGTATGGTTGTATCTGAAGGAGGTTGCGAAGTTGGGGAAGACGAAGTGGAACTCGGGATGGTCTCGAGATTTTAATCGCGTGAACTCGAAGTTGTACTCGAGAGGGGATCGATGATGTCTCGGGTTTGTTTAGTTATATACCCAGTTTAAATAACAGCTGGTTTAAACTTAAAACAGGTATTCCTGGCTTTAAAGAAACAATAAAAATGATAGTTTCGAAAAAATGATAATTGACAAAGTTTTAAAAGTTTTCCAAACATAATTGATAAAGTTTTAAAAGTGAATTTATAAATAAGTTTTCACGTAAATCCGTTAAACAAGATTTTAAACAAGTCTCAAGGATTTAATTTTGAAGGTTATTTGTTTTTAAAGTCTTAACTTAATTTATGAAATAATAATAATTTTGTTTTCAAAGATGAAAAGTAAATTTTTTAAAATAATTGATGGATAATACATGTGTAATTAAATAAAGCTAATTTCTTTGTGTAATTAATTTGAAAGCTAAGTACCTTATGTAATTAAATTAAAACTAATTCCTTTATGTAATCAAATTAAGGTCAATTAAGTATTGATAAAAATTGTAATTCATTAATTAAAGTTGGTTAAGTGATTAGAGATAATCACTTAGTTTTACATAATTAAAAATAATTAATTGAATGGTAATTAATTAAGGTTGATTAATTTATTAATGAATTAATGAGAAGCTGTTCGGATAAAGGTTGGTAACGACTGGGAGGTGGCATGCTCGTGTTAGTTGTTACCTAGTTACAGAGGTAACCCGCCCTTCTGTAGCAGAGATCCGGTTAGGTTCTCTGGGACGTCCTTCCAAAAGCGTTCCATTTTGTGTGGGAAGTTCCTTAGCCTGACCATTTGTTGGAAATACAAACAGAAACAATATGCGCCCTGTACGGTTTTATTTGTATAACCTGTCATGAAATGTGGCGGTCACCTACTATTGAACATGGTAGCTATAGTAGGCATAAGTGCAAAATGCATATGCTGGCTAAGACTAATATTATACTTTTGAAATGGTTTCTTCTACACTATGCACTAGTAATAATATGAAAGAAAATTTTTCGTATCAAGCATATTTGACTATCATAAGGAGAAATCTCCTCCAATTCTGCGTTTGCATTGTGTGTGTGGCGGGAGGCCTTATGGTAGTTTCATTTTCCAAAAAGCATTGCGGATTTCTTTTAAAATCTTTTGTTTTGCTTTTGATAAAGATAAACTGTTTTTGTTTGCTCACACCAGGCCAATGACTGACCCGAAGTTTATTGTTCCTTTTCTAAACTCTGGGTGCCCATAATTTTCCACACGGGCAGTCTAGAGTTGGGTTTTCAGATAGTCGACTAATAGGAATTGATTTGATAGCCTTCGAAGCCTTTTGGATTTGAGGATCGCACTTGCTACACTTTAGCTTTCACGGCTGACCTTACTTAGCTTGGCGCAACTTGATGGATGTTCGAGCTATCTTTAGTTTGGAGATGGTGTTGAAGTTGCATTTTGGAGACGTATTCCACTGAAGATATTCTTTTTCGCTGCTATTTCTTGTACCTCTGATAGTATTGATATCCATTGTATCATTCTATTGTATCATCATTGAATCTGAATATTGTATCAAATGTATTATTCATTTTCTTCTGTTGTGTTGTACTTAATGTGTTATAAGCTCCAACAAGCTAGATTCGACGTTTGGATCTGCGGCATTTGAATACGAGTGTCGTATTCGGTGCCAATTTTTGAAGGTCGAGTCAGGACGTTACAGTTGGTATCAGGGATGAAGGTTAAAACTTTAGCTCAGGAGTATAACGCATTAGGTAACTCCTTAAAGATAGGGTGAAGTAAACCCTAGAATGAGTATCCCTAAAATATCCGTTCGAATGCCTCAGTAAATTCTCTTACTATCCACTGATAGTGAGTATGAGTACAATAAGAGGACGAGATAGGGGACAGGGAAGTACCACTGCGAATGGTCAATACCCTGCAACAACGGAAACAATCTTTCTCTATCAATCTCCTTTGATTCGATTTCAATTCTTTGATTGGCTTTGTGGCAGCTCGAGGGAGAAGCTTCGGTGTGATGGTGGCCCTACGAATAGTGTAGATAAGTCTCTATTTCGTGTTCTCTTCGTTAAATTTCTATCAGCTTTCGTTTTTAACTTTAGTGAAATTGAAATTATATTTGAAATAAATTGGTAAGTTAAATATAAAGTTGAATATGAAGAATGGTATCGATAAAAAAATTTCAATTAAAACTAAATTCGAAATTTTATTGCAATTTCTTGTGAATATCAAAGTTCGAAGAGGGACAAGATATATATGCTTTGCGGTATTTCGGCTTGAGTTTGGAACACATATCTAGTGTTTGAGAATTGTGGATGGTTAAATCCATTTATCTATTGTTTGGGTCTCGATATATTCTACGAACGTTTAGTTATTCCTTCGAACTAACCAGTGCCTTGAATATTTCGTAGATTTGATGACCCGAGTATCCTGTGTAGTATTAAATGAGTTTGTTCTCATATTGGTGATATTCTGATTTGGTGAGCCAAATACAGAATAGATATCCAGTTTGATCTGGAAAACTATTTCTCTATCATTTTATATCTATCTTTTTTGTTTCTCTACTTGCAAATTTCGAGGACGAATTTTTTTAAGTGGGGGAATCTGTAATGATCCCAATTTTGAATTAATTTTTAATTAATAGTTATTGTAAATTTTGAAGAGGACACTCATAAAGAGGATGCAAGTGCCATATATGAATGAGTGGCTGTTTGGATGCAGTTGTGATGGGGCAATCTCGATATATTGCAACGCGTCTCAAAGAAATGAGTTGAATGGTGGCACCCTGCCAACCCAGCACATGAATCTATTGCAAGCTGTGTATCCGACTGGGGGCAAGTGCGTACGATCACGCCCTGATGGAACTAGCACATCATTGGAGGAGTTTCCATGGATAGAGCATATCTGATGAAGTGTACTTTCATTAATATTTGAGGCCTGTGAATCGATTGGGTCATCTAAGAAAATAGCTGCCTCTAAAGCGTCGGGAGAAGTCGACAGATGCAATCACAGGGCTCGGTAAGTCTTGAGCAGGGGTAGTTGATGGATTTGAAGTTCCTACAAATTCTTGTCGAGAGGATGGCCCAGGTCTATCGGAGATCGTAGCAGAGCTTGATTTCCTAGACATCTCTAATGAAGATTGAATCTGACAAGGCACCTGTTTGAACTATACATGAAAAACAATCGACATTAGACTTAACGACATAAATATTCCCCCCGTTTGGTGTGTGAACTAGTGGGATCATTCAAATGTAAGTGTCGGGCAATGAAAAGACACTAGATTGATTAAATAAGTCTAAGCTTTGAATTATTGTCTTCGAAGACCGTCAGCGCTGACCGTCTACGAAAGCTTGTCGTAAGACGGTTTATGTTTTGAAATCGACATCGTCGCTGCATTTGAAAGGTTATTAACTATTAAACAATTAAAGTCCAAATTTTCAGTTGTTCAAACACGGGATTTATCGGTCCGGATTGCCCGATATGCTTTGTTGTTTGAGTCTGTCCTTGTTCATTATCCTATGTTTAGGCATAAAGTATGTATTTAGTCAATAATGCATTAGGTTCGACTGGTGTTGCTGTTGCACACAACCCTCCTACCTAACCATTTCATCGTTCGGCATTCAACTAGGTACGCCGAACCATAATCATGCCGAGCCACCTCGCTCGGCATTCTGCCCTCAACAACAAACACACTCCTACCATTCATTATTACCGTTCGGCATGCGGCAAGACATACCGAACCACAAGCATGCCGAGCCACACCGTTTGGCACGCCACTCTTCCTCTTCACCATTCGATGTGCGACAAATCATGTCGAACCGTGCTCGTGTCGAGCCGCATTATTCGGCATTCTGTCCTTAACGCCACTTTTACTCCTTCCCTCCGTCCCTACCGACCGGCATGGCCAAGTCCATCGGCAAGTCATACTGAGCCATGTTGCTCGGCATTCTGCCTAATTACTAATTCTTTCCCGCTTTTCCCTCCAATCTCGGTCGGCTAAAGAAATTATGCCGAGCTATGGCTGTGCCAAGCCATATCGCTCGGCGCATTAAACCGTAACTCCATTTCTACTCCCATACTTCCCTTCATCACTCGGCATAAGGAGGTCATGCCGAGCCACAACGTTACTTCTTCCACCACCTCTCTCCTTCAAGCACTTCCAACATCCACTTCTCTCCTCCACTTCGCCTAGCCTTAAAATCCTTTAAACAACAATGCCTCGCCCTCAATTCATGTTCCACACGATTCCTGACATCCTCGACTTTACAGAGATTCACGAGCTCGAACCTCATGCTTGGTTTCCTATTCGGGGTGTAGTGTTTAGAAGAAAGGTCGTTACCTAAAGAACTAGTTAAAACTTGAGGAGATTTTAAAGTAGGAGACAAGGCAACGTATGTAGTTTGAGGGAGGAAGGGAAGGTAGTTTGCTAAAGTCTATTGGGAGTCGAGTTCGTAGTTTCCGAAAAGTAGAAGTTAAAAAGAAAAAGAAGAAGGAGTATCAGCTTAAATAGAGAGAGGGGAAGTTGAATGGGCCGTGACCGGTAGATCCGGTCAATGCACGCCCCTCGTTCGGCATTATGTCGTTCGGCATTATCATGTTTCTCGGCATACAATGCCTCGATTGGCATTCAAGGAAAAATACTATCGAGGAGACTGAGCCAAAGCTCGAAGCAAAACAAGGAGGACTCGTGATTCAAAGCGCATCATGTTCGACCACATGATATACTTTGGGGGCAAGCGTTACCTGGAGCTTTGACCAGGTAACTTGACACACGGCATTTGTGCACCGTTCGGCATCCAGCGCCGTTCGGTACGGCGTTCTCGTACGGCACAACTGGGTCGCTCGACATTCAGCCTCGATCGACATTCAGCCTCGTCCAGCATTCCAGGATCGACCGGCATTCAGCCTCGTCCGGCATTCAGCCTCGTCCGGCATTCATGCCTCGACCGGCATCTAGCCTCGCTCGGCATTCAAGCCTTGTTCGGCATTCATACCTCATTCGGCATTCACGCCTCGCTTGGCATTCCAGCCTCGACCGGCATTCAGCCGCATTTGGCATTCATGCCCCATTCGACATTCCAGCCTCGACCGGCATTCAGCCTCGTTCGGCATTCATGCCTCGTTCGGCATTCAGCCTCGTCCGACATTCCAGCCTCGACTGGCTTTTAGACTCGTCCGACATTCATGCCTCGACGGGCATCCAGCCTCGCTCGGCATTCAAGCCTCGTTCGGCATTCAGCCTCGTCCGACATTCCAGCCTCGACTGGCTTTTAGACTCGTCCGGCATTCATGCCTCGACGGGCATCCAGCCTCGCTCGGCATTCAAGCCTCGTTCGGCATTCAGCCTCGTCCGACATTCCAGCCTCGACTGGCTTTTAGACTCGTCCGGCATTCATGCCTCGACGGGCATCCAGCCTCGCTCGGCATTCAAGCCTCGTTCAGCATTCATGCCTCGTTCGGCATTCACGCCTCGCTCGCCATTACAGCCTCGACCGACATTCAGCCTCGTTCGGCATTCACGCCTCGTTCGACATTCATGCCTCGTTCGACATTCCAACCTTGCTCGGCGTTCTAGCCTTGTTCGGTACATGGCCTCGCTCGGCATGAGCATGCCGTTCGGCATCTCCCCTTGGTCGACATCAGATCACGTTCGACCTACATATCTCACTCAACACACTGCCTCGTTCCACTTAGAGACATGGTTCGGCATTTGCCGCTCGGCATTTGTGGCACGGCACATAGAAGTCATTCATTTTGGGCCGAGGTATCTTGCTACTAGGCCCATCAGGGAAGTCCAACCCATCTTCGTCTATAAATAGAGAGACAGGGGCACAGTGGAAGGGACCTTTTTTGGAGAACACCGGGGAGACTCTACCGCATTTAAGACTCGTTCAAGACTTATCTTCTTTGCTTAACAATTGTAATCAAGTAGTTGGTGTACGGATTGTATCTGTAATCGATTATTGAGAAAAGCAATAAAGATTAACCTCAAAGTGGACGTAGGCAGTTACGCCGAACCACTATAAATCTGGTGTTCTTGTTTCCTGCGTTTAATTTAGCACATTATTCTCTGTTTAAATTTACTTTCTTCATTAATCTCTCTTAAGGGTGTTAGTGACCAATTCTGGTGCTAACATATATATATATATATATACACATACATATATACATACATACATACATATATATATATGTATGTATGTATGTATGTATATATATATCGCGTATTCCTTTCAGCCTAACCTTAGAAATTAGCCTAGCCGCCATTTATTACCTTTAACGGCTAAATCATCCAAGACATTTCCTCGCCGATCTCTTCATCCAAGCAACATCAAGCCGAGCTTCAAATTGGAGAAACGTAGAGCACGTCCTCCTCTACAAATCCAATATTGGGTTTTAGCTATCGTCGATGATCGGAGGCAAGGGAAGGCCGCGTTCTTGCAGTCTTTGTTGGCGTTTTTGATGGTGCTTGGGGGTCGATCTCGTCATCGTTGAGGGTGGGGGTGCGACGTTGGTAGGCGCTCGCATGGAAGGTGATGAATTGTCGTCCAGTTGGCCAGAGATGGAGCGACAATTGAATTCAAGCGGCGGCCAGTGGTTCTCGTGTTTGCTGGAAGGAATGTAGGGAAGATGACGAAAGGAGTAGCCAGGATTTGATGTTGTAAATAAACGGCCCTGATGAGGTTTAAAATTAAAATATTAAAAGAAAGAAAATTTATTTATATAAATTATATTCAAACCTTTAATTTATTTTTGTCATACGAGTTCCGATTAAGACGAAACAAGCGGTGATGGAATCATGGCAACGAGCACTACATTCTAGAACCGATTTGGAGATGTTTGGATCTAACTTAAATTTTAGGTTAAATCGAAAGTCGTTCAATTTGATTTAGAATTGAAAACTCAAGGTGAGTGTTTCATAACGCTCACAACGTACTTAAATACTTTTATGCCAGTCAAATTCGAAATTATAAAGTGATATAAATTTATTGATTATAGGTTGACAAATTCAATTGTCATGTGAATTAACTGTTAAAAATTTAAAATCGACGGCTAAATTTGAAATTGGAATTTAATTGCTAGTAAAAATACCCGATATTAATAACTATGAAGTTGTTGTGGATTATATTGACTGTTTGGATGATTGATTGCGATGGATGCTATTGGTTAATATTTTGGATGATTTGGATGTTTATTTATTTTGATATAACATGTTATCAACCTGTATACTATTTACAGTATATAAAATTGTAAATCGAATTATCTCGAATAAATTAAGAAATAGGTTGAAATGATATATACTTATGATATTTATTTTGGTTGAAATGATATACATCCATCCCTGAAATTAAATTGAAATAATTGATTCACTTGGCCATAGGATAGAAAATTATATAAGAACACCGGATTGGTTAAATTAAATGATTTTAAAAACCTTGATTTGAAATAATTTAAATTGATTCAATTTTTAATAAAATAAAATTGCATTTATGGAAATCGAATTATTTTCGAACTGGAGCTCGAAATGTTGAAATTTAAAATTGGTAATTAAAATGTTTTAAACAATTGAAGTTGAGATTTTTAAGTTATAATCGAAATATGATTTAAATTTTAGAAATTGGTTTGATTTAAAGGATTGGACTTTTATTAGAACTTTGAATATTACTAAATAAAAGTGAAACAAAACGCTATTTCAAAATTAAGCTCAGAATTGAATTATATTTGAAAATTTTTGATTTTAAATTGGGTATTGAAGGTAAATTTGATTTAAGTATTTTGAATCGATATTTTGAAAATCCAACGTGAATCAATTAAATCGAAATGGAAGTTTAAAGTGATTTAAATTGGGAAACTTGGAATTGAATCGGTTTAACTTTGAAACTATTTTCGAATAAATTATTTTAGTATAAACTATTAAAAATATATCTTTTTAAAAATATTCAAAATATTTTGATTTTCCAAACTATTTTACTATATAAACCATTTTCAATACTCAAACAATTTTCTATTAAACTATTTTAACTATTTAAATAATTTAAAACTATTTTCTAAAAATTCAAACTGGTCAAAAGAGTGGAATGCTTATATTTAAATATTGGATTTAAATATGAATTGGGTTAGAATGAAGTTATAACCTAAGTTGAAATTCGAAACAATTTTGGAACCGAACCGAGATATTAAGGAAAAAATGATTTTGAATGAAAAGGTATATTTTGAGTAAATACGATGGTTTCAAAATGGATTTGATTTTTGAAGCGAATATGATATTTTGATATCAGATACGAACTATTTTCGAAATGTAGAAGAATCAACCGGTAAGTAAAATGACATTTGGTTGTTAAAGAGACCGAAGCCTCTTATTGGCATACTCTCTGTCAATATTGAAACCACTTTAATAACTATGTACGAGGAGGAGACTCCAGAATGAAGTGGTTAGATTCGGCGTCGTTTGCTGGATTTGAAGAAAGATAACGATGATGAATTAGCCTTGCACTTGTGCTAATTTGAAATGACTAAAACAGGAGCCGTACCGGCCAAGTGGGCTAGCTACCCCAAGCGGACACACTTCTTCATATTACCATCATTTATATTGTGATTGATTGTGTGCACCCTCAGATTTTGGGAGTGTCGGACATGGTGGGCGATCATGGCTATGATGCATTACCACCAGCCAGGAAGGGTAAACTGGAAATATCCTACCTTGGGCATTGCCTCACGTGCCTTGTCCTACTTTTATCCTTGTACGACAAACCTACAATTTTGGTTTAGTATTGTTGTATCATGGCACATCCCTGACTATGGACGTGCTACTAGTGGCGTCAAATGAAAACTGTACACCGATGCTTTAAAACACATTAAGGGGGATCAATGTAAAGCCTTAACACTAAGAAAAATATTTATTTTACTGATTAGATATTATATATACAGCGATTCTACTGCATATAAATATTTTGAAGGATCCTTAAGAGATTGAAAATCCCATAACACCTCTTGAGTTATCACATGCACGTTATGAATAGGAGATGTGAACTCTCGTAAACATCTCTGACGTTATTAGACTCGTGTTATATGCGATATTTATTTGACTTACATAAGGATATTTTATACCTGACTGGAGTGTTTTATCTTTTCATTATGCTCGGGTCAGTCCTAATTTTTTCAGCCTATTGAAGATTTATTCTGGCGGACGAAGAAGAAGATTTGGTATGTTATTACTATTAGTATTCCCAGCATCATGTTGTTCTGCTGCATTATATAGTGTTTCTGTCGTATATATATAACTCTGACAAATGTTGTATAAATTATAATCAAATGTATAGTAAACAGCTTCACGAACTGTTTGTTTCATTATCATATTTTATCATTCCATTGCAAGATTGTGTGTTTGTTTTCTTCTTCTTTTCTTATTTTCTTAATTAACCCCAATGATGATCTATGTTCTGGATTGTTATGTTGGATGTGTGGATTATTGTCGATTTAAACCTTCTGAAATATGGGTCATCACAGCTGGTATCAATGCTTTGGTTTAGCAATAACCTTTGCTTTGTGGGGTTTGACTCATTGGAGATGGGGTAGTAATTCCCTAGAATGAGTCTGTTTGAGTGTATATAGATGAGAGAGCGCACTTGCTAGTGTTTTTAAATGTTTTATATTATGTTTACTTATCCGTTGAGTTGTTTATGAATTTTGGTCAATACGCGGGACGCCGTGTTGTCGATAGGTGTTTCTAAACACTTGAAAGAGGTAGGTCAACATAATATTGTTTTAAAATAGGATAATTTAAATAATTTTACCAAAATTATATTTATATATATAATGATAATTTTAATGAATGTTAGTTGTAGACGATGATATTATTTAATTATCATCAATTATTGGTTGAATAAATAAAAATAAAATGAATACCTAATGCATTTTATCTTACGACGTGTCGATAATTAAATTGAATTGAATCAATTACAATAAAAATTAAGAATTTTAAAATTTAAATCTCTTTGTTTTCAAAATTGTTTTCAAAGCCTTCAAAAATTAATAATAATATTATTGGAAGAGTATTGGCTAGACAAATTATTTTAAAAGGACTTTTGAAAGAAATAAAAGCATTAAACTCGCTTTGGTCACTAGAAAATAGTTCTGGAGATGACTGCAGCATTGCTAGTATTCATTTTTGAGTTTCTGAGCTAGCATTGCTAACAAAATGGAATCTATCTACAATTAAAATAGGTTTTGTTGTGAAAGATATTCTAAGTATGATTTGATAAATATATGAAAATAGTTTTGAACTTATAAATTAAAATAGTAAAAATAAAAATAAGTTTATAACTTATAGATTTGAACATGAAAGAAAAATTAAATTTTAATAATTGTTGAATATTTTGATTAAGCTAATAAAAGAAATTTGAATTCGAGAAATGAGATTAAAAAAATTAACTTAAGAAATGTTAAATTAATTGAGTTAGTGAAATGAAGTAAATAAATATAGTTTAGCTCATGAAATCTTAAATAAAATTAATAAGATTAATTTGTATAATACTCAGTTACATTCCAAAGCATCAAAATAACTCACCATAAATGTTTAAGAAGTTAAAATGTATATAAGAATATGTAATGGAATGTTATACAAAGTAAATCAATACTTAATAAATTAAAATATTTCTAAATTAAATTTAAGCTGTTATAATAAATGTTATATACTTAATTAGTGTATTTGTGATGAACGGGGGTTTTCGACCCTCGAAAATCGACACTAATACATTTATTGTATAGAGTGTGGAGAAATCGAGTGCCGGAATTACCATATCGTTAGTGTTTAAGAAGAAAAGAGATAGAAGAACAAACATAAAAAAATAACAACACAGAATCTCACAACCGTAGTGGAACAAATATACAATAACGAATTTTTATATAAAAGAATCTGTATCAGTTAATATGCATTCAAATTATCATAGTAGAATCATCAACATTTAAATTTGGACAGTTGTATTAACTTGTCCTTAAAAGTGCTGAATATACAGCCTACAAAAGTACGAGTAATACATTTCTGCCATCCAGCTCATCTCTTGAGCTCCAAAGCATCCTAACCTGAATTTGTGATACTCGTTCTGACCCGAGCATTACAATAAAGTAACACCCAAGTCAGGCTAGAAACCACATGAGTAAACACATTAAACTTGAATTACTTAAGTTATCAAATCATTCGAAAAAAAAAGATATCTCGTAAGTCCATGCCACACATAAACACGACGGTTTCTTATCTTACGATAACTAAACATTTTTATAAAAATCCAACGGTATTATAATGGTTTCTAAGTATAAATACTTATTAAAATAACCGAATTTGTTACATTAATTAATTCCAGCATACTGGGCCTAGAATCAATACCATAAAGGTTCGTGGTGGTTATCGGATCGAAGTATTTTCGAATAACGCTGATATCCTATCTCGATCTCTTCAAACGGTCAACGAATTTGGCCAGATTAGATAGTCGTTTATTTAACTATAAATTTACACACATAAACACTCTCTAGGCCGCTTTCTATAATTCCTTCCAAACATTTATTTTCATAATACATTTATAAAGGTATATATATATATATATATAAGTCTCTTCAATATTCAATATTTAAACAAACAATTTCAAATTCTTATATCCATAACAAGATATTCCCAACACTTAGGGATATTTCCAGTCCCCAATTTGTAATCCATTACTTAGAAAAACATTTTCATACTAACATTTTGTAGTTAGGCTATTTCTAAAACAATCTAATTTTATCCAATTCAATTTTCTTTTAAATATACTCAATTACAATATACTACTAATATATATACATTTTAGAAACTCCAGTTTCCAGTCAAAGTATAGAATTTTAACTCAACCAGTGATAAATGATCAATATTACATCACAATTGAACTGGTCATAAATAACCGGGTCGAGTTATAAAAATTTAAATCCATATTTATTTTGTTAACCAAGCAATTAAATAAATATTTCATTCTTAATTAATTAAAGAATTACTAGTTCATTACATAATTACTTTATTAATTAACATATAATTAATCAAATAAAATATCACTTGTCTATTCACTTAAACCGTTTAAATCATAAATCTTTTGCATTACAGGAAATTGGAAATTATTAGTTCATATAAAATTACATGTCGACGGGGTTCCGACGCGACAATTTTCTCATCGATTGGATTTTAAAATGGAGAAGAAATATTGTTTTAAGCTTTCTAGGTTTAAAAATTTATTAAATTACCCCTAAAAAACACCTAGCCAAACACATACAACCCAATTGGCCCAACATCCTAAGCCTAAACCTTCTTCTCTTCTCTTCTCCTACCTGTTCTTTTCCTTCCCTCTTTCATTTAAACTCCAAGAAGAAACGTGCACATGCCTGATACGTGCACGTGCACCCTTCCTCTGGCCACCAGCCTTGCCGCCGATTCCCATACTTCACCTATGACCACCACACCTCGTTCCACCTCCTGGAACACGCGCAAATCCCATGTTCGAAATTCGAACAGCTCAACCCAAAAATCGTAACCACGTCGTACAACTCGAACATCACGCCACGCCACCATATTTGATCGTATACCACCAAACTTCCCCACACGTTCACCATCATCTCCTCTTCCATCCTAACCTACCATATGCCTCTGCCTCTTCCCTCGCCACACCATTACCACCTAACCGAAATCACAAAACAATCACCCTAAACACTAGTTTCACCTCGATAAGCCACCACACCTCATTATAAAATGCCGTGTTATTTTTCCTAAGTGTCGCATCAAACAATGCTCCTCCACGACCAATCTCATGCAACAAAATCATCCCAGTCGTCGGAATTTGATCCAAGCCCCAATTCTGACCATCTCTCTTATACTGCCTCCACACGCACCTAAAAATCCTCAAACAACCCTCAAAAATAAAATTTTCCTACAACGATCATGACTCTATAATCCTTACATTAAATCACGAAAGCCGATTTTCGACCAAAACAAACTTACTCACTGTAAAGTAAGGTTTTCTTCCTCTCGTCTTGATGAAATCGAATGAAACGAATTTTATAATATTCTGCTTTCAAAGATAAGCAACTTTGGTTTCGGAATTAATGTTTCATACTAAATAGTTATGGAGATCTCGATTTTTAAAGTTAAAGGCTTACTATTTTATCAAATAAACATGAACAAAAAAAGAGAAGAAGAAGTACAGTGTTCCTTTTTGAGTTACATGGAAATTATCTGTGCACAATACACACATAAACACAAATGAGATACCTATACATTTAACATATACCCAAGATTTATTCCAAACCACTGACAAGTAAAATGAGTTTCGATGTTTTACTCACTGTAAAATGATGAACCGCTGCTTCGTTGAATCACCACTTTAGGCTTCTAACACTTAGCTTGTTTTTATTTTAATGTCAGATTCTTTACATTGTTTTCTTCTTCTTCTTTTTATTTTTTTATATGAACATGAATAAGTATAAGCTTGGCCATATGTACATATAGGAATGAAGTGTATAGTAAAAGGATAGGGTGGTTATTTTTCTCATTTATAGGCTTCACAATTCATTTCATTTTTATTTTGTTTTTCTTTTCTTGATTTGACGAAAAGGGCTGATTTGATTTTTCTTAAGCGATTTGATTTTAGGTATGATTTGATTTATTATGTTGATTAGATTTTATAAACTTGAGGTGATTTATTGTATGCTTGATTTAATGTTTTGCAATTATGATGTTTTCTTATGTTTATATATACATATAGATGTACAGATATATGCATCATTATATACATACTTTTACCATGTACATGTTTACATGCTTACCTATTTTCATGTACATTACTTCATATAGACATATATACATACGTATATATATATATATACACACACTTATATAGTTATATATATATATATATAATATATGTATATATATTTTTAGACATCATAAAGTTGGTATATATACATATAGATATTTATATTTCCATATGCATTATTGCATAACATATAACCAAATATATAGTTATAAATTTGAAATTTTCCATTATGAAGTTTATACATGTATGCATTTATTTACATATACAATATTTTTAAAAACATATATATATATATATATACTCATATGTATTTCTGTCATCAAAATGGGTTTTGTATTAATTTATATATAGATATATAGATGTTTTATCACGAGTTTGAAATGGTGAAATTTACACACACACGCACGCACGCACGCGCACGCACACATGCGCACACACGCGCGCGTGCACACACGCGCGCGTGCACATACACACACACACACACACACATATATATATATATTAATTCTCCTTATTCAGAAATATACATTTTAAAATTTAATATAGTTTTCAAATTTTATAGATTCAAATATTCCAAATATCAGAAAATTTATCTATTTGACTCATAAAAATTAATATTTCAAAAAATAAAATTAGTTAATTATCCCAATATCAAATGGCTAAAAATCTAGGTTATTACAATCACCTCACCATAGAACTTTTTGTCCTTCAAAAGGAACGAAGCAAGAACTAGAATTTTGACGGCTATTATTAAATTAATCATCTTTTAACATTTTTGAATTCTTACTCTTTTATTACACATTTGAGTTATATCCACTTTAAATTACATAGTATTTCCAAGCTAGATTTTATATTAAAACATTTTCCATAACTCGATGTCTTAACATGTCCCTCCTTGTTCTTACAGAAATTTAGTCGTGTATTTATCAGGCATAGGATTGAAAATCTCTAAGTACTTAGTAGACCTATTTCAAAACCCAGTGAAAATACTTGAAAAAAACTTTTCCAAAATAATATGGAAAGCATCAACCCCTTTTTCCTTCTATACCACCATGGATCATTGTAAACACGATGGTTGCGTCGCTATCTTGGAAAAATCATAAGTAAACTGTAGGCATCAACACCCCTCGACATATGCTATGGGAACACGATAGGTCATAGCTACACAATAGTTGTGTTGCTATCCCAGCAAAACCGTAAGTAGTCTATAGGCAATCTCGACCCCCCTCCTTCGAATTACGCTATCAAACAAAACAAAACCACATAGATCACAGCTACACAAAGGTTGCGTCATGGTGAAACAAACATAGACTGTAGGCAATCTCTGCCTCCCGAATTATGCTATGGAACCAAACCACATAGATCGCAATCTACCAATGTTATGTTGCTATCTCAATGAAATCATACGTAGACTGTAGACAATCTTTTTCCCCAAATTACCTATAGAACCAAACTGCATAGATTGCAACGTCGTTATCCCAGCGAAATCATACATAGACTGTAGGCAATCTTTATCCCTCGAATTATGCTATGGAACCACGATAGACCGCAGTAACACAAAGGTTGCATTGCTATCCCAGCAAAACCATAAGTAACTGTAGGCAATCCCTGCCTCTCAAATTACACTACCAACCCTCATAGATCGCAGTTACACAAAGATTGTGTTGCTATCACAGCAAAACCATATGTAACTGTAGGTATAACACCCCTCGATTTATGCTATGCAAACAATGATGTAACGATCCGTAATTTTCGATAATTAAAAATAGTTGATTTAATAAGGTATTGTGATTTAATGTTGGAAGAAATAAAATTTTGTGATTTGATAATAAGAATATAACTAGAATAAGATGAAATAGTACTAATTAAGGTAATTGATAACCACTTTGCATGTAATTCCAACTAATTGAAATGATTAAAAAGTTATAATTAGTTATAGATTGTAAATTAATTATAATAATGTGTGTATTAGTTGATAATTGGATCAAAGGAGACATTGATAATTTAAATGTCGATTAATTTATGAAATAATGTGTAATTAATTGAAGTTGGGTAAACTTAGTGTTTTGAAAGTAGTTATGACATTCGTGTGTAGATAACAAACTTACACGGGTTATTAAATGTAGAGTGGTGACAACCGTTATTTGTTACTAATATATTTAATCAATTATAATTAACTGAATTAAAATGTTACGTTAATGTGAGTTAAGACTATAACTATAAAAGGTGAATGCAATAAAATGTACAACAATGTCAGTTACATTCATAAGGTAATAATTGATCTAATTAAAAGAGTGAAACAAAGATAAATTAATTTATTGGAATTTTAAATTATAATAAAATTTACATAAATTCGATATAATTGAAATATGGCTACTAATAAGGTAAAGGATGAAATTGGAGAATATTAATGTAATAGGCTATAAACCAATGTTGAATATATGCATAGAGTAATGAATGATGAAATAAAAGGATTGAAATCAAATTAAATTAATTTATTGGAATTAAATTATAATTAATTGGATATAATTATAGTTAAAATTGAACACTGTAATTAGTGTGATATTTAACACTGGATTGATATATAAATTTGTTTTAAATTATTGTAAATGTCCAAGTAATCAAAAATAATGAAAATTTTTGGTCATTAAATATGAAATTAAAAAGTTATTTAATTAATTTAATAATAATTTATTTAATTAACGGGAAAATAGTCATTTTGGCCACTATCTCAAATTTTGAAGAAATCAGTTTCATCGGATCCGTGACGGTGAATTATTGTAGGATTTTGAGTTTCGCAGTGATCAGACTTGTCATTCGATCATACGGGACTCGAAACTCCTAGAAACCAATTTGAAATAAGCTGATTTTAAGCTAACTCCTTTATATGACGGAATTAGGACCTGAAACCTGTTCCATTGAGTTTAAAAATATCAAAAACATCTATTTTTATGTGTGGGAGACCCACTTTTGTTTCAGAGGCAGACGGGCTTTTTGGATCGTTATTGTCAATTCGAACTAGTTTGGTATGTTATTCATTTCTTATCGAGATTCGTTAGCATATACTGTTCTATTCTAACCTTAGCAGTCTTTTTATCTCTTATTCCAGTAGGTATAGAAGTTTTTGTCGCTCATCCTTTCTCAATGGTTGAAAACCCTAAATTCTCAATTCAGTTTCAAATCAAATTTCAATTTCAAAATTCAAACTCCTCCAAACTATGTCATATTATATACTGTTTTGAAACTCTCGATGAGCGTAACCCGGATCTGTAATTCCTTTTTGAATTCGAATCACCATTTATCCAAAAATCGAAGATGAACCTCAGCCGTCCATTTTAGGTTTTGGACTATCCAACGGTGGATCGTTTGCCCGATCGACGATTGGGAAGTGGCGATGGGAAGCGGACGTCGAGTAGCACCCATCGGTACTATACGTTCACGTCGTAGGTCATCGAGGTTCACCAAAATTTGAGGAATTCTAACCGAATTTCAAGCTCGACATGGGACATTAGATGGCGGCGTGACTTTTGTGGTGGAGCCCAGAGGCACGCCTGGCCATGGCACAGCCAAAGGCGGGGTTCGGTCGTCGAAGCCGGGTATTAGAAGGCGTGCCTTCATTTATGGTCGCTGGCGGCTGAGCATGTTACTGGGACAAGATTGATAGTGGGCTAGGGTTTCTTCAGGTGACGTATCCCTTTAATTTTAATTTTATTTATTTAGTTTTAATTTTTCAAATCTTCTAATGTTAATAACTTTCTCATACGAGATCAGAATCATGCGCAGTTCGCGCCGCTGCGGTCGTATCGAAATTTCAGACTTTATGGAATTAGTTTGGAAAAATTCTGAGATCGTTTAAATTTGGGCCTTCATTTGAATTTTAAATCGATTTGAAATCAAAGGTGAGTGTTTTAACCCACTCACAACTTCTAAATTATCTTATATTAGTTAAATTAAATTTATAATGTGATTAGAAATTTATTAATGGCTATTTTATATATTTAAATCATCATTCCGGTTAATTTGAATTTATTTTGGTTTAAATTGCCATTTTAAATTTACTATTGAATTTAAATTGTCAGCTAATTACTTGTAATGGCAATCGGTTATTTGTTGTACTTTATTTGCTTGAATCGAATGACAATCGGACACATTTCTTCGATACCATATTATGACTTTGTGATGATTTGGTGGCCACCCTTGATTTTGATTTGGGAGTGTGTTCCGAGGTGGGCGGTAGTAGCTGCTATACGTTACCACCATTTCGGATCCGTAATTGGTATATCTACCCTGGCATTACCTCAAGTGCCGTGTTCATGTAACAACCCGCATATTTTACGATTATATATTTAAATATTTTATTTAAATGTTGCATCGTTAATTAAATTTAATGTTTGAAATGTGACTTTTTGTAAACGGTCAAATCCGGACTGGGGACCACTTCCATTGAGTCCAAAACGGCGTTTGCGACCTTTTTGAATATAAATATCGATATGTTTGTAGTTGATTTGAATTTTGATATTTTCATTTGGGGCTTTAAGTTTGGGTTTCAGCCCACTAACCCAACAAGAGAACCCAACTCCTCTACCTATTAACTCCCACTCCATTCCTTGTCATTCATTCATAACATTTCCTAACACTTTAGCAAAAGGAAAAATGGGGGAAAAGAGAGGAGATCAGAAATTCCTAAGCCCGAAATCTCTTAGGAAATTCAAGTTATAGCTCTAAAATCAAAGAGAAGCTTAGGCGAGCATCCTCTTCATCTTCTCCATCTCAATCCCTCTTCAATTTTCAGAATTCCTATAACCTAACTTAGGAAAAACTTCACCTTTGATAATAGATTGAAGATTCTAGAGGTGTATTGAAGAGGAATTGG
The DNA here is from genome assembly GCA_030765085.1 of Allium cepa. NCBI lineage: Eukaryota > Viridiplantae > Streptophyta > Magnoliopsida > Asparagales > Amaryllidaceae > Allium > Allium cepa. The sequence goes on from CM060940.1 coordinate 329,658,847, forward strand.
TCTTGCATTTTTTTTAAGCTTCTCATTCGTTGTCTTTGAGTTTTAAAGGTGAGTTCTTGAACTCACATCTATGTCAATACCTTTGATGGTTGTTAGTTATGAATTCCTAACATCTATTTCATGTTCATTTGTTTTTGATTTGAATTGATTTGGCGAATTTTTCAATTTTGCTGTTTTGAAGTCAAAATCTTTAAAGATCCTATCGTGGATGTTTAGACGGTAATTTTGGGTGTACCGAAGAGCCTAAAGGGCTGGGTTGTCACTTGGCATAATTCCCTCGCCTCCATCGCTCGTCCGATCGCTTCCGAATCGATTTACCATCATTGGCCTAAGGACAACTGTTGCCCAGCACAGGCAACCAGACGTCTGGTTGGAAGGTCCAGATGCCTGGTTAGGGCACTGGACCAAAAACAAAAAAATAAGGCAGAAAAAGAGAAAAATGGCAGAGCCCTCGATGAGATGTCTGGTTAGGCTATAACAGACGTTTGGATGGCTTCAGCGATCAAAAAGAAAATGGGGAAAGAAAAAATAAATTTTCTAAACCCAAGGTCATATGTCCGGCCAATCCAACCAAACGTCTATTCCTGTGAAGTTTTGCCTATATGCCTATTTTTAAGTGGATTTCCAATTTTTATCGATTAGTGTTGATCCGATTAGTTGTTTTCATTTATTATTGACTTTGATGACTTCGATTTGGTTTTTTGGGAATAACCATTTGATTGGATTTGATATTGATTTCTATGGTTTTAATTCATGTCGCTGAATGTTGATTTTTGGTGATAGATTGTTTTTACAATCATTTCTTTGATTTATCACTTTTAAATACAAAGGTTTCTATGCTAGTAGTAAATACTCAAACTCTTTCACAAAAATGATTTCAACGTTACTTTTACTACAAAGCTCGTTTTTAAAACCATTTTCCAATCTATTAGTATATACAAACCTTTAGCTCATTCGTGTGAGAAATGTAATTAAATGATTTAGCAAAACAAGTGGTATGAAACGCTTGCATTTACTTCACCAGTTACTTTTTGGACTTGTTCGATTGAAATCTCGTGACAATTTTCGAGTGGAAACCTACAATTTGTTCGCAAATTTTTAAGTTAAGCCAGTGGTTAGGGGACATGAAGCTAAACTCATTTATTTGCTAGCCTAGTGTAATTACACTTTTTATTGATCCACTGTAATTATTTTATGGTTTAGACTAGCGATATGCGATGTCTCTTTATCCATGTGGAGGACTGTACGTCAATTTATGGAGCTTCGTCTGGTTTTATGGGCTAACGACCCATGGTCTTTTGACCGTTCGTGGAGCAATTGGCTCATTGAGTTGGTGCATGGGGCGTATAATTCTAGGTGCGTTGCTGTTCGGCTCAATAAGTATGTGCATGGGGTGTATTTTTTTAGGTACGTCGATGTTCGACTGTGCATGGGGCGTATCTTTTTAGATGCGTCGATATTCGGCTCATTAGTTCCTAAGGGGGGGCTGCACCCTGTATTTTTATAGGTTAGCGACCCATGGGATAGTGTCCCGTTTGTGATAGGCCTCCCCCTTTATGTTTTCTGGATTTCTAATTATTGATTTCTGGAATTTGTGTTTCACCAATTTTTTTTTGCGAATTGTATTGATAAGTTCTATAAATATTTAAAGTTTGGTGAATAAGTTAAAGAATATGATATTCTTTTTGGTGATTTAAGAAAGTTTGAGATATTGTATGACTTTTGTTGTTATCGTATATGTTTTTCATATCTCTTATCCTATCTCATTTTGTATGATAATTATAGCTAGACCGATCCGTTTATTATTTTCCTTCTTAAATAATACTCGGGTCTGACCGAGGTGTTTCAAGTGCTTCCACTTGATTTCTTAGCAGAGACTAGCTTCTGACTTTTGGTTAACTAATTTAGCTTAGTAGTTTTTTCTTTTATACATTCGTGATAGAGACTCCTTGATGTATACATGTTCTTTTGTCTAGCACTTGTACCTATTCTTTTGTGATGTAGTGAATCTTGTAGGCCACTACTTTGAAGTGCACTTCTATATGTTGTATTCGTATATGTTTCTGCCTTAGTGATATGAATATCTATGACTAATTTGTGTTATTCTTATTTTATACTTATTTTCGAAGATCACATAGCCATTGTGTAGTAGTTTTAAGTTTGTAATTGATGTGTTAGATTTCCTTTTGAAACGAAATGCATGTAATACTATCTGACATATCGAAACTCGCACAAAGCAGTTACACAGATGGTCACTCCTCAACAGCCTTAATCTTCGTGCTAGTCTACGACATTACTCTATAGTGTCCATGGCTAGTGTGAGTATAGAGGTGGGGCATTCACAGCTTGGTATCAAGCCAAACTTTGGAACAATGTAGAATAATCTAGCCAGGATCATTGTCCTAAGTCTCTCTTAGGAATCGTGCCTTAGAATTTAATCTAAGTCTTATGACCCATTCTATCCTATTTTCTTTTGTGATGCCTTGTTTTATCAATCAAGTTTGTTTGATATTCGTCCTGAGAATAACATTTTTCCTCTTCTTTCTTTCTTTTTTAAAGAAGAGAAATGGTTAGACCTGGTCGTCCCAGCACCAGTCAATCCAGTACTACTCCTCGGGATGTTGTATTTATGTCTGCCTAACAACTTTTGGATCTTGTAAAGAATGCCCAAGCTGCCGGACTCATTCCAAAGCCTACTCATCCTAAATCCGGGCTTGCATGCTTGTAAAATGATTATAACAATTTGGATGGAAATCCATTCAAGGATTCCGAAAGCGTAATAGAAGTCAAAGCTTGGCTTAGAACATGCGATTGCATCTTTTCTCGCATGAATCTTGTTGATCTACATTGAGTCCAAGTGGCTTCTAGCATGCTACAAGAAAGAGCATTAGTTTGGTATGAGCTTTTTATTTCTAAAATTATTAAAGCAGAACTTACTTTGGAGCAATTCCAGGAAAGGTTCAAATTAAGGTTAGCGTCAGATGCTGAAAAAACAACTTTAGCCCGACACTTTATTGACCTTGTTCAAGGTGAATCTTCTGTGACATAGTATGTTGCATCTTTTGGATACCTCTCTAAATATGGAGTCGAGTATATTAATACCCTATTGAAGAAAAATCAGAGGTTTATTTATGGGTTGAATAAGAATCTCAAAAGGTCTTTGCTTCTGAAACTAGAAGCTTCTTTTGATCAGCTTGTTGATATCGCTCTTCGACATGAAGAGGCCGAAAAAGAAAGTGATGTTAAAGTTGTGGGTGCCAAACAAAACATCAACAAGAAGAGGCCTATTAATTTCAACCCTAATCCCAACAAGAAAGGGAAGCAAGCAACTTCGATAGTAAAGACTCCTACCCATATTCATGGAGAATGCTACAGTTGTGGTTCTAAGGATCATTATGCAAATAGGTGTCTGAAACCCCTTTATTGCCGCTATTGCAAAAGTTCGAGTCAACATATATCTTCGTGTCCCAAACATCAAAGAAAGAAAGAAAGAAGGAAGGAAGGAAAGCTAAATGTAGTGCAAGCCCCTAGTTACACTTCTCTTGGTTAAGGTATTTCTCATTATATCCGTGATGGCATTATTATGTTTCGTGATCATCCTATTTGAGTTCTTTTTGATACTGGTGCATCTCACTCTTTATATCAAAGGAATTTGCTGATACTTATCTTTAAATGTTATGAGCTTGATGACTTCACTGAGAATTGTGAATCAGGTTGGTGGATCTGCAACACTCAGTTTATTTTGTAAATATGTTGAGATTATTTTATGTGATAATGCTTTCTGAGCCGATTTGCATGTTATGCGTTAACCTAGGTTTTAGAATGATTTTGGGAATGGATTAGCATAACCATTATGAAACCCACATCCAATGTCCCGAGAGGACGATCCATCTTGGACATCCTCGATCTGTTAAGCAGGTTTCTATTGTTCTTAGAAATTCAGATTCCAATTCGGTGGCATCCTTATATTCTCTAAATCCTCATGATGATGATAATGATGTTGACGAACATGTCATTTCTCTTATTTACATTGTTCATGAATTTCCTGATATATTTGAGCCCGTATTAGGATTACCGCCTAAGCGACCAATTGAGTTCGGAATTAATCCAATCCCTGGAACTCTACCTATCACTCGTCCTACCTATCGTATGTCCAATAAGGAAAGTGAGGAGATGCGTAAACAATTATCCGAATTGGAAGCAAAAAAATTTGTTTGTTCTAGTTCCTCTCCATAGGGAGCTTCGGCAATTTTTGTAAAGAAATCTGGTTGTACACTTAGGTTTTGTGTTGACTACCGCAAAATTAATGATCTCGACATCAAGAATAAACATCCCTTACCTCGGATTGATGATCTCTTCGATCAACTTAGAGGTGCTAGAGTCTTTTCATAGTTAGACTTAGCAACCAGTTTTCATCAGCTTCGTATTGCAAAGGATAGCATTCCTTTGACATCATTCCATACTCGTTGTGGATCTTATGAATGGCTTGTTATGCCATTTGGTTTAACGAATGATCCAGCTTATTTCGTTTACCATATGTATCGAATTTTCAAAGACTTCCTCGATCGATTTGTTCTCATCTTTACTGATGATATTCTTATTTATTATAAAACCGAGGAAGAGCATGAAAAACATCTTCGGATTGTATCGAAAACTCTTAGGAGCAATCAATTGAAATCAAAATTTTCTGAGTGCCACTTTTGGCAATCTCGTGTGAAATTTTTAGGGCATATTATTTCTGAATCCGAAATTTCCATGGATCCTTCAAAGATTGAAGCGATTCAAAATTGAAAGAGACCAGAGAGTGTGATGGAAATTCATAGCTTTCTTGGGTTGGCGAGCTATCACCATCGGTTCATGAAAGAATTTTCTAAAATTTCCATACCTCCTACTATTTTGACTAATAAGGAAGTTAAGTACATTTGGTCGGACAAATGTGAAGCTGCAATTCAGAAATTAAAAGAACTCCTTTCTGATGCTCCTATTCTTATGATTCCCAAAGGGAACCAAGACTTTATTGTTTATACTGATGCTAGTCGTGTTTGTTTGTGAGCCGTTCTCATGCAAAGGGAACGTGTTATCACTTATGCTTCTAGGCAATTAGAGCCTGCCAAAACTAGATATGCGACTCATGATTTAGAGCTCGCGGTTGTTATTTTCGCCCTTAGAATTTAGCGTCATTATCATTTGGGAGAGAAATTTGTTCTCTACATCGATCATAAATCTTTGAAGTATTTATTTTCTCAAAAGGAACTTAATTTGCATCAACAACGTTGGCTCGAATTCCTTGGATCTTATGATCTTGATATTCTTTATACTCTCGGAAAAGGGAATCGTGTTGCCGATGCCCTTAGTCGTAAGCAACAAGCGGTTGTTTATATGATGATATCTGAATGGAATGATCTCGAAACTCTGTCCACATGTGAGATTCGAGATCATGAATCCGAGTAATGTTAATCTCTTGTTTTATGTAGACTTGAGGCTCATCCTTCTCTTTTAGACCGCATTCTTGAAGCTCAAAAGCATGATTCTGAATTGGCTCGTCTTAGCTAAAGTTGTAGGGATAAAAATAAGATTGATGGTATGAAAGACTTTGATATTGATGCTCGCGGTGGTATTCAAAATTTGGTAGACTTACTGTGCCAAAATTTAGTGATCTTCGAAAAGACATTTTAGTAGATTCTCATCGTTATAAATTTACCATTCATCCCTGTAGTAGTAAAATGTATGCGGAAATGAAACAACTTTATAATTGGGTGCAATTAAATCTGATATTGCTAACTTTATTAAGCGTTTCATGACTTGCCAACCCGTAAAAGCCGAGCATCAAATGCCCAGTGGGTTATTGCAACCATTAGACATTCCAGTTTGGAAGTGGGATCAAGTCTTCATGGACTATATTGATGGTCTTTCCCATTCTCGTTTGGGTCACGATAGTTTATGGGTGATAGTAGATGGAATTACAAAATCCGTCCATTTTATTCCCATTTGGTCCAATCGGACCGTACCTCTTTTGGCCAAACTTTATGTTAAAGAAATTGTTAAATTGCAAGGAGTTCCTACTTCTATTTTTAGCGACCGTGATCCATTGTTTACTAGTGGATTTTGGAAAGGTCTTCAAAAGCTTTGGGAACGAAGCTTAATTTTAGCACCGCTTATCATCCTCAGTCCGATGGACAAACCAAGCTGTGAATCAAACTCTTCAAGATCTTCTTCGTTCATGTGTTCTTGATTTTGGTGGTAGTTGGGAAGATCACTCTTGTTGAGTTTTCCTACAATAATAGCTTCCAATCTAGTATTGGTATGGCACCTTTCAAGACACTCTACGAAAGGCCATGCCGATCTCCTTCATGTTGGCATAAAGCCGGTGAGAGGCTGGTTTTAGGTCCAAATTTTATTCGTGATGCCACAGAAAAGATTGACCTTATTCGACATTGGATGAAAGAAGCTCAAAGTAGTCAAAAATCCTATGTCAATAACCAAAGAAGGAATTTGGAATTTTCTATGGGAGATTTGGCATTCATTCGTGTTTCACCTATGATGGATGTTGTGCGTTTCAGTCGATCGGGAAAATTAGCACCTCGATATAGTGGCCCATTCCCCATCACCAAATGCATTGGTTCCGGGACTTATCGCCTTTTATTATCAACTTAATTTTCGGCTTTCATGACATATTCCACGACTCTCAACTACGAAAATGCCTTAAAGATTCTGATTCTATTCTTGAGCTCGGTGTTATTGAAGAAATTAAAGTTCCGCCTAATTTGATTTATGAGCAACCTCCTATTCGTATCATTGCTAAGGAGGTTAAACGCCTTCAAAATAAAGATGTTCCGCTTGTGAAAGTTTAATGGACTGCAAATCGTAAGGATTGTTCTTGGGAATCCATAGAATTCATCGAGCAAACACATCCGGACTTACTCTCTTGTGCTCCTTAAGGTGAACTTCTCACTTCAAAATTTTCTTTTGTGTTGTTATGCCTTAGAGTGGTTGTTACTCTTTATTTTCTTCTTAAGTATCACGAGGATGCAATTTCTTTAAGGAGAGGAGTCTGTATCAAACCGCATATTTTATGATTATACACTTAAATATTTTATTTGAATATAGCATCGTTAGTTGAATTTAAAGTCCAAAAGGTGACTATTTGTAAATGGTCGAATCCGGACTAGGTACCACTTCCATTGAGTCCAAAATGGAATTTGTGACGTTTTTGAGTATAAAGATCGATATGTTTGGAGTTGATTAGAATTTTGATATTTTCATTTGGGGCTTTGGGTTCCAACCGACTAACCCAACAAGAGAACCCAACTTCTTTACCTAATAACTCCCACTCCACTCCTCTTCATTCATTCATAACATTTCCTAACTCTCTAGCAAAAGTAAAAATGGGGGAAAATAGAGGAGATTAGAAATTCCTAAGCTCTAGTTCTCTTAGGAAATTCAAGTTCTAGCTCTAAAATCAAAGAGAAGCTTAGATAAGCATCCTCTTCATCTTCTCCATCTCAATCTCTCTTCAATTTTCAGAATTCCTATAACTTAACTTAGGAAAAACTTCACCTTTGATAATAGATTGAAGATTCTAGAGGTGTATTGAAGAGGAATTGGTCTTGATTTGTTTTAAAGCTTCTCATTCGTTGTCTTTAACTTTTAAAGGTGAGTTCTTGAACTCATATCTATTTTTATAATTTTGATGTTTGTTAGGTATGAATTCTGAACATCTATTTCATGTTCATTTTCTTTTAATTTGAATTGATTTGGTGAATTTTCCACTTTTGGTATTTTGAAGTCAAAATCTTTAAAGATCTTATCTTGGATGTTTGGACATGTTATTTGGTGTGTATCGAAGAGCCTAAAGGGCTGGGTTTCCGCTTGGCATAATTCCCTAGCCTTCGTCGCTCGTACGATTGCTTCCGAATCGATTTGGCCATCATTGGCCTAGGCAAACTGTTGCCCAGCACAAGCAACCAAATGTCTGGTTGGAAGGTCCAGACTTCTGGTTAGGGCATCAGACCAAAAACAAAAAAATATGGTAGAAAAAGAAAAAAATGGTAGAGCCTTCGACCCGATGTCTGGTTAGGCTATACTAGACACTTGGGTGGCTTCAGCGATCAAAAAGAAAATGTGAAAAGAAAAAAATAAATTTTCCAAACCCAGGGTCAGACGTCTGGCCAATCCTACCAGACGTCCGTTCCTGTGAAGTTTTGGACGTCCGTTCCCGTGAAGTTTTGCCTATATGCCTATTTTTGAGTGGATTTCCAATTTTTATCGATTTGTGTTGATCCGATTAGTTGTTGTCATTTATTATTGACTTTGATGACTTCTTCTCTAGAATTTTGGAAATAACCTTTGATTGGATTTGATATCGATTTCTGTGGTTTTAATTCACGTCATTGAATGTGGATTTTTGGTGATAGATTGTTTTTACAATCATTTCTGTAATTTCTCACTTTCAAATACAAAGGTTTCTATACTAATAGTAAATACTCAAATTCTTTCACAAAAATGATTTCAACGTTACTTTTAATACAAAGCTCGTTTTTAAAATCATTTTCCAATCTATTAGTATATACAAACCTTTATCTCATTCATATGAGAAATCTAATTAAACGACTAAGCAAAACAAGTGGTGTAACATCCCACCTTTTTAGACAGTTTAAATCAACGATAAACCACACACGTCAGACTCAAACCATACAAAAGAGTGGATTGTTATTGGGGTGGATAAGAAAAGCAGAGAAAGAAAAAAACAAAATAGAATCTCGCAGCGAATGACAAAATAGAATAATCAAATAACAGTTCATGAAGCTGTTTACGAAACATTTGATTATACTAATACAATGCAAAACCAGAGTTACACAACTAGAGAATAATAAATAATAATGCAGCAGAACAATGTGATGCAGTGGAACAATATAATAAATAATAATAATAATAATATCTTAGTCTTCGTCCTCCAAAAATAAGGTCTTCAAATCCTAAAATACTCAGGCTGACCTGAGAAAATTGAAAAGACAAAATACTAGAGTCAGAACTAAAAGATCTTATGTAAGTTAAATGAACGGTAAAAAAAGATGAATGAAACGGCGTTAGAGATGTTTACGGAGTTTGACATCTCCTATCCAGTGTCTAACGTACGTGCAGTAACTTAAGAGATGTTAAGGATTCACATCTCCTAAGGATCCGTTAAACTATCTACCATGTAGTAATATACGCTATTATAACATGTCCACGGTAAAGTAAAGGTATTAAAGTAGCGTTAAGGCTTTACATTTTCCAGCTTAACACATTTTATATATGCCCATAGTCTATACAGTATGTAATCCCACCTGCACTGGATGTCGTCATAGGGCACTCCATAGGTATGGTACAAAACAAACTCGCAGATGGCACGCTAGGATAGGTGACACGGCACAACTAGGCAATGCCAAGGTAGATATACCAATTACGCATCCGGACTATTGGTAATGCATGGCCGCAACTACCACCCAACTTGAAACACACTCCCGAGTAAAAATCGAAGGGTAGCCACCAAATAAATCAAAAGTCAGAATATAGTATCGATAGAATATGTCCGATCGGAAGGGCTACCTCACTTGGCTCGGAATCGCCCCTGTTTTATCCACCTTATGCTAACTCATGGGAGTTAGGTCCATGTAAATATACCTTTACGATCATCGCCACCATCCTACTTCATTATGAAATCTCCACCGCATACACAGTTGTCAAAATGGTTTTTGGCATTGGTAGAGAATATGACAACATCCGATCTCGGTCTCTTTGACAACCAATCGCTTACTACACATCGGATGGTTCTTTTACATTTCCAAAATCATTTCATAATTAATATCAAAATATCATATTCAATTCAAGCCATGTCACATTCGAAAACATTACTTACTTTCAAAATCATATCATCTTTGAAATCATAGTTCGATAATTATGTTTCCTTTCAAAGTCGAATTCATAATTTATATCGAATTATCATATTCTCAAAACTATATCACTTTCAAATCATTATCGTCTCCAAAATCCAGATTTCTTTAAAAAAACACACTTCCAAAATAGGTAAAATCCTTACTCCAAAATCATCATATTCAATTAGTTATAACTTTTAAATCCCAACTTAGGTTATTACATCATTAACCATATTCATTTCAAAAATCGAGAAATTTGAATATAAACCTATCCATTTTACTTAGTTTGGAATTTGGAAGAAAATAGTTTAAACAGTTATAAATAATTAATATAGATTTAAAATAGATTAAATATAATTAAAATAGATTAAATAGCTTTAAAATAGATTAATTAGATTTAAAAAAAAATTAAAATAGTTTAAAATAGATTAAATTGGTTTAAAATAGATTAAAATAATTCATATAATTAATATTAGTTAAATAGTTTAATAAATTTGAGAATCTTAATAATTACAAAAAAAATTATAATATATTTTAGAAACAGTTTATATTAAAATATGACTTTGAAATTAATATCAAATTAAACTATTCATTCCATTTCAACATATTTGGACCATTTTAAATTTCCAAATCGACAAACCAAATTTCAATCAACTATCGAATTTCATATCGTTTCAATCCATGTTCAAATATCATATTTCGAATCACTCCAATTCCAAAAATATTTCAAAGTTATTTCAAACAAATTTAATAACTCAATTTCGATAGAATTTCATTTATATTTAAAATTTTAACTTCAAACTTCCAATTTAATTTCTTAAAGAAATTCCTTTTTAATCCAGTTCATATTTCAACGCAAAACTTGATTTTTCAATAATACTTCAATTTATATAAATCAAATTTTCATTTCAAACATCATTTAATTAAATCCAAAACTTTAAGGATTTTAAAATCATTTAATTTAACCAATTAGATGTCTCTCTACCCTAGGATCAAGTGATACGGATATTTATCATTTCAATCCGTAATTTAAAATTCTACCGTTATATATCATTCCAAACCACAATTCCGAAATTAATAAAATCCATAAAATCGCTCGAGTCTATCATTTCAACCTATAACGGTTTTTCCTTAATCTATAGATCATTCGGGTATGTTTCATTTCGACCCATAGTGAACTTGCAGTTTATAACGATATAAAATACAACATCCATTCATCCAATATCAATAATCAACATCCATCACAATCATTATCCAAATCAATCCATAAACATCATTATAGAACTTATAATTAATAACAGGTATTTAACTAGCAATTTATATTCAATAATAAATTAAATAACGATTTAATTTAAATAAATTCAAATTAACTGAGATGATGATTTAAAATTTACCAAACAATCATAAATAAATTTTCAATCACATCATAAATTAAATTAACAAATATAAGAAATTTTAGAAATTGTGAGTGAGTTTAAAAACTCACCTTTGAATTTAAATTGAATTTAAATCCAATTTAAACACAAAATTCAAACACCCTTAGAATTCGTCCAGGCCAGCATTAAAATGTCCGGAATTTCGTTATAATCGCAGCGAAACAAACTGTGCGTAAATTGGACCTCGTATGCAAAAGTTATAAGAGCTAAAACGATTTGAAAGTTTAAATAACTTAAATAATAAAATAGGAAGGAAATACACGTCACCAGATCCACGCACCTAAACCATAACCAAGAACTTCGTACGTGCCTCTACTCCTTCCAACCACCATGCGCTATCCGCAATTCCCGCCCCTACAGACGACAACGCCACAATCAGGAAGCTCCACCGTGTGGGTCGCCTCATGCCGACCATTTCCCAAGCAAACGGCCACCACCAGCGATCCCAATACCGAACGCCGCCGCCGATGATCTCGACCATGTTCTGGCCAACTCCGACGCCTATAACCAAAACAAAGACTACAGATGCATGCCACTCGACGGCCTCTGCCACCTCACGCCCTCTAATTGTCGCCAAGCTGACGATCCGTCGTTGAAATCAAAACCCACGAATGAACGGCCACGGATAATCTAGCCAATTCAGGCCATAAAGCAACCTAGATTGAAAAACGAATCACATAATTGACTTGCGCTCTTCGAGAGCTTTAAATCGATATATAATTCGTTGTAGTTTGAGGAGTCTGAATTTTTTGATTCGGAATTTGATTTGAAATTTGAGGTTTGAGAATTAGGTTTTGTCTCCCATTGGAATAAGGAGTTGAGAAAGAATGTACATACAGATAAATGAGAATAGAAACAACCTAGGGTTTATAACGAGGTATTTATAGGTAAAGCTGGAACAGAAAGAATGGACCAGGTTGATTGAATGATACATGACCCGAGGAACGCAAATGGGTCAACCCATATATCAAAATAGATGTTTTCAAATATTTTAAACTCGATGGAACAAGTTTAAAGTCCCAATTCCATCGTATGAATATGTTATGATAAAATTTGCTTATTTCAAATTGATTTCAATTTATTTGATTTCTAGGCGTTTCGGGCTCGTACGATCAAACGATAAGTCCGATCGTTACGAAACTTGAAATCCTATAAGAATTCACTGTCACGGATCTGATAAAACTAGTTACGTCGAAATCCGAGAAAGTTGCCAAAATGGCTATATTTCAGTTAATTAAATAAATTAATAATTAATTAATAAAATCACATTTTTATTTCCAATTACTTGTGCAATTACAAAAGCTTAAAACAAATTTACACATCAATTTAAAGTTAATTATTTTACCAATTTCAGTGTTTGATTTCAATTCCTATAAATTCAAAGGTTATAAATTTTATTTCCCATAACTACATTTAATTGACTTAAATCTTGTTATTCAATCAATTGTTACCTCATAGGTATAATTATCATTGGTTTATATTTATTACATTAATATTTTCCAATTTCATTTTAATTCCAATTAATGTAGTTTTTAATTTCATTTTATTAAAATAAATCCATTTATTATAAATTGAATTTCAATTAGTTATAATTAATTTCAAATAAACAGATTTGATTTAATTCCAATCATTTTATTAAGTCTATTATTACTCTATAACCTAGTTAATATTTGTTTATCTTCCATTACATTATTATATCCAAATTTCCATCTTTCCTTCGTATTAACTATTATTTTCAATCATATTGAATTTGTCAAAAAAAATTCCTTTATTAATCAATGTTTACATTCGTCTTTTCATGTCATTTTATATACAAATATAACATTTACATTATTTCATTTATTGGAATTTCATTCAAGTTATTAACAATTAAGTTACATTTATATTGTTACAACTCATTCAAATTATTATTTCCATTAACAATTCACTATTTTTTATTTTCTTCAATATTAAATCACCATTATCAAGTTAACAAATTTAATTACTAAAAATTTACAGGTCGTTACACTCTCCCCCACTCAAAATTTTTCGTCCCCAAAAAGGAAAAAGAAGGATAAAGAAAGAATTAAGTAAGCAATATATCTTATTCAAAAATATTAACTTTATAAATAGGTAAATTTACAAAATTAAATAATTTAAATAAATTATACCAAATTTTAGCCATTAAATCTTTTTATACTCAAACTACTAAAAGTTTGGAAAATATTTAGAAAAATTTTCTAAGTCCAAAATTTTTGAAAATTTTCGATAAAGTCTCATTTGTACAAAGAGGCTCGGGAGAAATTATAATATAAATAAAGAAATATATATATATATATATATATATCAAAAAAATTCAAAAATATATCCCAACAGCGGAAAAAACAATATAATATCGTTATAAAACCGTAATCCGAGAACGTACATATTTGTCGGGCAATTAGTGCTTATATTATGAAACCAAAAGCAGTAGCAATTGCTTCCATAACCTGTTTTCCACTTATATAATCCTAAAAAGAGTTAATAATTATATAAAATGAAATATTTAAAGTTGTTTCAACCACTAACAAACAAATCAATATAAGACAATAATCACTTGAAACCACAGCATACAATCATCATATGAAATCAATATAATCAATCATCCATCCATAGTAAACAAAACAAATGGTTTGTTCACATTCAAAACTTTTAATTGTATAGGATGAAAAATAAACTACTAAGTACACCATCTACTCAACAGTCTTAGATAAACTAAATAGATTATTCATACATCCTAAGCAATCAGAAGTATCTTCCCCCAAACAATTCCGTAAGCCAAAACAAACAATCAAAGCCAAACACTATTTAAGTTTACTCTTATTAATTTCATTTCATATCATTTTCCTTACCTTAGTTTCATTTATATAATGACTATTTCATTCATTCACTTTCATTTATTTCATTACATATATTACTCGTGTATAATTACTTAATCATATGTAAATAAATTCTTAAAGTACTATATAGATTTCTTTGTAAATAAACTCACATTCATTCATTCAGTATTTATTTCTATTTATTTCTAGTCATTACTTACAAACTCATTTTCATTTATTCATATCATATCAATTTCTTTTTATTGCATTATATTAATTCATTCATTACTTAATTTCAGTTATTTACATTCATTTATCTATAGTATTCATGTTCAATTTAATTACTCAGCATTTCAATTCATTTACTTAAGTTTCTAATTACATACTTACAATACTTATTTTCTATCACATTTTATTATAGTAACATTTCAGTTATAACTTAAGTTTATATCAACTATGGCATCAATTTCTTATTTATAAAAGTATTTCATTGAACACTTCCATTACATAAGGTTTACTTGTAAAATTTTCCATTACATAATCTTTTAACATTTCAACTTTTATAATTGGTAAGTTATATATATGTCTTTAAGAATGTAATTGAAAGTTACACAAGTTTGACTTACTTATTTTAATTAACTTAATGTTCAATAGTTAATATTTCTCATTTTCATATCCTTTTTATTTACAGGTTATAATTTCAAATTTCTTATATACTTCGGTTATAATTGAACATTTAATTTCTTATTTTCATTTAGAAGTTTCAATTATTAAATAGTTATTCCATAATAATAATTGAAATCTCTAATTTATAGAAACTTAAGAACTAAATGCCGGGTTCCATTTCAAATCATTTAAAATAACATATATATTATATCTTTTATATGTATCAAATCATATTTAGAAATAAAATTTATATTATTTATCAAAACAAATGTGCAGTAAACAACTACAATGGTCTTCCCACTTCGAAACTCGAAAATGAACGTCGATAATGCATGCACTCATCACCGAAATTATTTTCCAGCGACAAATAGGAGAGTGCAGAACTTATTTCTTTCCAAAATTCCCTTTTCAAACATTTGTTTCAAATTATACTAAAATATTTATATCAGAAAATACTTTCAAATAATACTTATATATTCTAAAAACTTTCGAAAGAAATTTCAAAATGCCAGAACTTAAGTTCTAAATTTCCAATTTATTTTATTTATTTTATTTTCAAATGTTATTTCCAACTAATATTTATAAATTTCACTACCTAACAACCAACATATTACAACCATATATATATATATATATATATATGTATGTATGTATGTATGTATGTATGTATGTATGTATCATTTATTAATCATTATTTTATATATAAAAATATACAATAGATAAAATTATTTCATCTAGCTATATTTCAAATCAAATATTGTGTCAGTCTGTCCTATTAAGTGTTTAGAAATCCATATCGATGTCACGGCGTCCTATGCACCAACTAGAATTTATAAATACAAAACAGAACAAATTAACACAATATAAAACCTTTTATAACACTAACAAATACGCTCTCTCATATATACACACTCAGTGACTCATCATAAGGTATTACTACCTTATTAGTAAAGAGTCGGACCCTACAAAGCTAAGGCTATCGCTAAACTAAAGCTTTGATACCAACTGTAACATCCCGTCTTTTTGGACAGTTTAAATCGATGATAAACCACACACGTCAGATTCAAACCATACAAAAGAGCGGATTGTTATTGGGGTGGATAAGAAAAGCAGAGAAATAAAAAAACAGAATCTCACAGCGGAATGACAAAATATAATAATCAAATAACAGTTCATGAAGCTGCTTACAAAATATTTGACTATACTAATAAGACGCAGAATCAGAGTTACACATACTAGAGAATAACAAATAATAATGCAGCAGAGCAATGTGATGCAGTGGAACAATATAGTAAATAATAATAATAATATCTTCGTCTTTGTCCTCTAGAAATAAGGTCTTCAAATCCTGAAATGCTCAGGCTGACCCGAGCGAATTGGAAAGACAAAACACTCGAGTCAGAACTAAAAGATCTTATGTAAGTTAAATCAACAGTAAATAAATATGAGTGGAACGGCATCAGAGATGTTTAAAGTGTTTGACATCTCCTATCCAATGTCTAACGTGCGTGCAGTAACTTAAGAGATCTTCGGAATTCGTATCACCGAAGGATCCGTTAAACTATATGCTATGTAATATACGCTATTATAATATGTCTACAGTAAAGTAAAGTATTAAAGTAGCATTAAGGCTTTACATTTTCCACCTTAACACATTTTATATATTCCCACTGTCTGTACAGTACCGTAATCCCACCCGTACTGGATGTCATTAGAGGGCACTCCATAAGTATGGTACAAAACAAACTCGTAGAAGGTGCGCTAGGGCAGGTGACAGGGCACAACTAGCCAATGCCAGGGTAGATATACCAATTACGCATCCGGATTGTTGGTATCCATAGCCGCAACTACCATCCAACTCGAAACAAACTCCCAAGTAAAAATCGAAGGGTGGCCACCAAATAAATCAAAAGTCAGAATATAGTATCGATGGAATGTGTCCAATCGGAGGGGCCACCTCACTTGGCCCGGAATCGCTCCTGTTTTAACCACCTTATGCAAAACTCACGGAATTTGGGTCCACGTAAATATACCTTTAGGATCGTCGCCACCATCCTACTTCATTCTGGAATCTCCACCCCGTACACAGTTGTCATAATGGTTTTCGGCATTGGCAGAGAGTATGACAACATCTGATCCCGGTCTCTTTGACAACCAATCACTTATTACACATAGGATGGTTCTTTTACATTTCCAAAATCATTTCATAATTGATATCAAAATGTCATATTCAATTCAAACCATATCACATTCGAAAAACATTACTTACTTTCGAAATCATATTCGCCTTTGAAATCATAGTTCGATAATTGTATTTCCTTTCAAAGTCGAATTCACGATATATATCGAAATATCGTATTCTCAAAACTATATCACTTTCAAAACATTATCGTTTCTAAAATCCTAATTTCTTTCAAAAATCTTACTTCCAAAATAGGTAAAATCCTTACTTCAAAATCATCGTATTCAATCAGTTATAACTTTTAAATCCAAATTAGGTTATGACATCATTAACCATATTCACTTTAAAAATCGAGAAATTTGAATATAAACCCATTCATTTTACTTGGTTTTGAATTTGGAAGAAAATAGTTTAAATAATAATAAATAATTAATATAGATATAAAATAGGTTAAATATAATTAAAATAGATTTAATAGCTTTAAAATAAATTAAATAGCTTTATAATAGATTAATTAGATTTAAAATAAATTAATATAGTTTAATTAGTTTAAAAAAATTAAATTGGTTTAAAATAGATTAAAATAATTCATAAAGTTAATAGTAGTTAAATAGTTTAACAAATTTGAAAATCTTAATAATTAGAATTTTTTATAATATATTTTTAAAACAGTTTATATTAAAATATGAGTTTGAAATTAATATCAAATTAAACTATTCATTTCATTTCAACATATTTGAACCATTTCAAATTTCTAAATCGACAAACCAAATTTCGATAAACTATCAAATTTCATCTCCTTTCAATCTGCAATTTAAAATTCTACGGTTATATATCATTTCAAACCGCAATCTCGAAATTAATAAAATCCATAAAATCGCTCGAGTCTATCATCTCAATCCATAACCATTTTTCCTTAATTTATAGATCATTCGGGTATGTATCATTTCAACGCATAGTGAACTTGCAGTTTATATATAAAATACAACATCCATTCATCCAATATCAACAATCAACATTCATCACAATTATTATCCAAATCAATCCATAAACATCAATATAGAACTGATAATCAATAACAGGTATTTAACTGGCAATTTATATTCAATGATAAATTAAATAACGATATATTTAAATAAATTCAAATTAACTGAGGATGATTCAAAATGTACCAAATAGTCATAAATAAATTTCTAATCACATCATAAATTAAATTTGACAAACATAAGAAATTTTAGAAGTTGCGAGTGGGTTAAAACACTCACCTTTGAATTTAAATTGAATTTAAATCCAATTTGAACCCAAAATTCAAACAGCCTCCGAATTCAATCAAACCAGCGTTAAAATATCTGGAATTTCGTTATGATCGCAATGGAACAAGCCACGCGTAAATTGGACCTTGTATGCAAAAGTTATAAGAGTTAGAACGATTTGAAAATTTAAAAATTTAGATAACTTAAATAATAAAATAGAAAGGAAATACACATCACCAGTTCCACATTTCTCACCTAAACCCTAACCGAGAACTTCGTACGCGCCTCTGCTCCTTCCAACCACCATGCCTTATCCACGATTCCCGCCCCTACAAATGACATGGCCACAATCAGGAAGCTCCAGCGCATGGGTCGCCTCAGGCCGACATTTCACTAAGCAAACAGCCACCTTCGGCCATCCCAATACCGAATGCCACCGCCGATAATCTCGGCCATTTTATGGCCAACTCTGATGCCTATAACCAAAACGAAGACCATAGATGTATGCCACTCGACGGCCTCTACCACCACACGCCCTTTGATCGTCGCCAAGCTGGTGATCCGTCGTTGAAATCAAAACCCACAAATGAACGGCCGCGGATAATCTAGCCAATTCTGGACACATAGCAACCCAGATTGAAAAATGAATCACATAATTGACTTGTGCTCTTCGAGAACTTCAAATCGATATATAATTCGATGTAGTCTGAGGAGTTTGAATTTTTTGATTCGGAATTTGATTTGAAATTTGAGGTTTGGGAATTAGGTTTTGTCTGCCATTAGAATGAGGAGTTGAGAAAGAATGTACGTACAGACAAATGAGAATAGAAACAACCTAAGTTTTGTATGAGGTATTTACAGTAGAGCTGAAACAGAAAGAATGGACCAGGTTGATTAAACGATACACGACCCGAAAAGCCCGTTTCGATTCCGAAAGCAAATTGGTCAACCCATATATCAAAATAGATGTTTTCAAATATTTTAAACTCAATGAAACAGGTTTCAAGTCCCAATTCCATCGTATGAAGAAGTTATGTTAAAATTTTATTATTTCAAATTGATTTCAATCGATTTCAATTTAATTGATTTCTAGGCGTTTCGAGCTCGTACGATCAAACGACAAGTCCGATCGTTACGAAACTTGAAATCCTATAATAATTCACTGTTACGAATCTGATGAAACTGGCTACGTTGAAATTCGAGTGTAATTACAATAGCTTAAAACAAATTTACATATCAATTTAAAGTTAATTATTTTACCAATTTCAGTATTTGATTTCAATTCCTATAAATTCAAAGGTTATAAATTCTATTTCCCATAAATCCATCTAATTGACTTAAATCCTGTTATTCAATCAATTGTTACCTTATAGGTATAATTATCATTAGTTTATATTTATTACATTAATATTTTCTAATTTCATCTTAATTCCAATTAACATAGTATTTAATTTCATTTTTTTACAATAAATCCATTTATTATAAATTGAGTTCCAATTAATTATAATTAGTTTCAAATATACTGATTTGATTCAATTCCAATCATTTTATTAAGTCTATTATTACTCTATAAACCTAGTTAATATTTGTTTATCTTTCATTACATTAATATATTCGAATTTCCATCTTTCCTTTGTATTAACTATTATTTTCAATTATATTGAATTTGTCAAAAAAAATCCTTTATTAATTCAATGTTTACATTTGTCTTCTTATATCAATTTACATCCAAATATAACATTTACATTATTTCGTTTATTGGAATTTCATTCAAGTTATTAATAATTAGCTTACATTTATATTGTTACAACTCATTCTATTTATTATTTCCATTAACAATCACTAATTTTTTTTATTTTCTTCAATATTAAATTAACAAAACCTATCAAATTAACAAATTTAATTATCTAAAATTTATAGGTCATTGCAAGTGGTACGAAACGGTTGCGTTTACTTCATCGGTTAATTTTTGGACTTGTTTGACTGAAATCTCTTGACAATTTTCGAGTGGAAATCTACAATTTGTTCGTAAATGTTTAAGTTAAGCCAGTGGTTATGGACATGAAGGTAAACTCATTTATTTACTAGTCTGGTGTAATTTACACTTTTTATATATCAACGGTGATCATTATATGGTTTAGACTAGCGATATGCGATGTCTTGTCCATGTAGGGGACTGTACCTCGATTTATGGAGCTTCATCTAATTTTATGGGCTAACGACCCATGGTCTTTTGACCGTTCATGGAGCAATTGGCTCATTGAGTTGGTGCATGGGGCTTATCTTTCTAAGGGCATCAATGTTTGGCTCAATAAGTATGTGCATGGGGCGAATCTTTTTAGGTGTGTCGATGTTCGGCTGTGCATGGGGCGTATCTTTTAAGGTATGTCGATGTTCTGCTCATTAGTCCCCGGGGGGGACTGTACCTCGCATTTTTACGGTTAGCAACCCTTGGGATAGTGTCCCTTTTTGATAGGCCTACCCTTTTATGTTTTCTGGATTTCTAATTATGGACTTCTGGAATTTCTGTTTCACTAAATTTTTTTGCGAATTGTATTGATAAGTTCTATCAATATTTTTGGTTTGGTGAATAAGTTAAAGAATATGATATTCTTTTTGGTGATTTGAGAAAGTTTGAGACACTATATGATTTTTGTTGTTATCATATATATTTTTCATATCTCTTATCATATCTCATTTTATATGATAATCATAGCAAGACTGATCCATTTATTTATTTTCTTCTTAAATAATACCCGGGTCAGATTGAGGTGTTTTAGGTACTTCCACTTGACTTCTTAGCAGGGACTAGCTTCTGACTTTTGGCTAACTACATTAGCTTAGTAGTTTTTCCTTTTATACATTCAAGATAGAGACTCCTTAATGTATACATATTCTTTTGTCTAGAACTTGTACATATTCTTTTGTGATGTAATAGATCTTGTAGCAACACTAATTTGATGTACACTTCTATATGTTGTATTCATATCTGTTTCCGCCTTAGTGATATGAATGTCTGTAACTAATTTGTGTTAAGCTTATTTTACATTTGTTTCCGAAGATCACATAGCCACTGTGTAGTAGTTTTGAGTTTGTGATTGATATGTCAGATTTCCTCTTGAAATGAAATGCATGTAATACTATTTGTCATATCGGAACTTGCACAAAGCAATTACACAGATGTTCGCTCCTCAATGGCCTTATTCTTCGTGCTAGTCGACGACATTACTTTGTAGTGTCTTGGCTAGTGTGAGTATGGAGGTGGGGCGTTTACATTTCGCATGCCCTATCGTGCCTTCTACGAGTTTGCTTTGTACCATACCTATGGAGTGCCCTCTGATTGCCCTCCAGTTTATGGAGGAATTACGATACTGTATAGACAATGGGAATATATAAAAATGTGTTAAGGAGGACATGGGTAACACCTTAATGATATTTTAATATTTTACTTTAATATAGACACTATTATAATAGCATATTGTACTACATAGTAGATAGTTTAACAAATCCTTTGGAGGTGGTAATCCCGAACATATCTTAAGTTTTTACACTCACGTTAGACACTGGATAGGAGATGTCAAAACCTCAAAAACATCTCTGACGCCGTTACACTCATATTTATTTGCTGTTGATTTAACTTACATATGATCTTTTAGTTCTGACTCAAGTGTTTTGTCTTTTCAATTTACTCGGGCAAGTACGAGCTTTCCATTTTATCGAAGATCGCTTTTTGGAGGATGAAGACGAAGATGTACTATTATTAATTATCATATGTATTCCACCACATCATGTTGTTCCGCTGCATTTATTTATTCATTTAATATGTAACTCTGATTTTGTATAGTAAAAGAATAATCAAATGTATTTATAAAACAACTTCATGAACTGTTATTTGATTTTTATATTTAGTCATTCCGCTACGAGATTCTGTATTTCTTATATTTCTTTCTCTTCATTTTCTGCTTATCCCATAACAATCTTCCCCTTTGAATGGATTGAGTCTGACGTCTGTAGTTTATCATTAATTTAAACCGTTCAAAAAGGCTGGTCGTTACAAATGATCAACGGGAACTCAGGATTTTTGTCCCGACGTCCTCTAGGACCCCGATTATAATTGAACCCACCCTGTGGATTCCAAGGTAGACCCACCCAGTGGATCTACTACTCCAAATTTTTAACTTTCGTGGCGGTTGCCTTTCCATATGTTTAGTTTCAAAACAAATCATACTATGCACATAATACCTTTAAAATCATACACTTCATATGTATCACATATAAATTTTATCTATGAAAAATCGATATCTTTTGAATCGATAGTTTTTTAATTCGGTTTACCCAATTTCCATCGACTATTTGCCAAAATAAAATGTCTTTAAAAATCAATAGGTTCCAAAACTATTTCAATTTCATACTTTGTAACGATCCAATTTTTGATTTAAATTTAAATTAATAATTAATGTGAATTTTGGATAAATTTTGGGATTATTTTGAATTTGAAGTATATGTATGAGTAAATTTGGGTTTGACTTTAAAATTTTAATTTTAAATATTGAATTTGTATTTAAAATTTGAATAAAAGACTTCGAAAATGATTTGGGTAAAAATATTATTTATATTTATTTATGGGTAGTTAGTTTTATAATTATAAAAATATATTAATATATTAATATAAATGTTGATAGTTAAACTTTAAAACATAGAAATAAAAACAAGTTATGCAACAAAGAAAAGAAATAGATACATTCAAAATATGAAACAAGAAAAAATACATATGAAAGGCTTGCAAAACAAGAAACAAGTATGGAATGAAAGAAGTAAACATATAAATATCTATTAGCTTGCAAATCAAGACGAAGTTTAAATAAATGCAAATATCTTTAGCACACAATTTACATCATTTCAATCGAAAGTAACTACATCAGCTCAGCCACCAAAACAAGAAAAATATCTCTGTCTTGTTGTACAAAACATTAATCATCCTGTAACCTGTTTTCTATATATCAACTTCTTTATTTTATTAGTTCGTTCATCCAAGCTGAAGAAATTTGAAGCAAATATCACTTTCATCTCAAACAACATTCAGTTAAAATATCAAAAAAAAAATCAACTAAACAGAGATCAACAAGAGGATAAAGGCCAGAAAGGTTTCAGCTTGCATTTTTACAACCTGTTCAACATGAAGCAGGCTCTGTTCTTCTTCTGGAAATCAGTGAGTAACATTCAATCTTAAACTTAAATATTTGAATTAGTAGCAGGTTTATATCTAGAAGATATGTGTGTTGAACTTATTGCTGTGAATGCATATGAATATGTAATATATGCATACCTGTATAAAATGAGTTACCTTCCTTTTCCATATTTGCAAACTAAATTCATGTTCTTTGATTTAATAACCATTGAATCTTAAATTATAAACAAAAAATTGTTTGTTACAGTACATATTAAGTTTTAAAATTATATGTGAGTTAAAACAACTTCTAACTTTCTCTCGGAATCAAGAAAAAGGAAGACAACTTTCAATAAGTCGAAACTCAAACTTTTTAAAATACGATTTCAGGTATGTAAATGGAATTCTCACTTAAAAATATGATTTTTGAGATTCGTATGGTGATTTCTAGTTGTGTGGTTTAAGAGCAGTTCGACGTTGAATGGGGGATGGTTGTTGGGCGAATTCCGGTGGTCGGAGGCACTAGGGAGGCCGAAGTTTCTCGAGGACGTGGAGGAGCCTACTGGGTGTCGGAGAAAAATAGTGGGGTGGTCTAAGGTGAACGGGGTGGTAGCGGCGGGATTTTGAAATTTCTAAACCTAATTTTAAGGGGGGCTGAGTTTTTTGTCTCGTTCGTCGTCGTTGGACGACCGAGTGCAATGTGCTTTTGGGGATTAGTAGCGGAGTGGTAGTCAAAGACGTGGCTTGAGTGGTCGATGTTTCGGTGGTCGGAGACGTATAGGAGAGGATGTTCCCAGGTTTGAGTGATGCTCCAGTTTTAGTTCCAGGCTTGGCTCGATCACTCGATTTCGATTTCGAGTTGTTTTGTGAATTTTGATGGTCGGGTTTGTAAGGATGGGTGATCGCCGATGTGAGGAGGCCGGTGTGGTCGACCGGAGTTGGTCGGAGCCATGGTGCAGGTGTACAAACCCCTGATGTGTATCAGTGGCATGAGGTTGAAGAAGAAGAACTTGCACTCGAGTTAATCCTCGGGAAATTTGCATGATGGCTCGAGTTCAGGCTCGTGTGTTTTTAGGTTCATGCCGGGTTAAACTTTAACACTTAAACAAAATTTTAAAATTTACAAGTCCTCGGGTAAGTTTGGGCAAGAACTCGAAGCAAGTGATGCTTTGACTCGGGAAAACACTCGGGTTCGACTCGGGGAGGTAAAAAAAAAACAGTTTTCAAGTTTTAAAATAAATTTAAGTTTTAAACATGTTTAAATTATTCTTTCAAAGATAATTGTTTTATTTAAAGATGGGATTAGCAAAGGTTAAATTAATTATTTTAAAAGTAATTAAAGGTTAATTAATTGTGGAGTATGGTAATTAAATGGTTCATTAATTAATTTATTTAATTAATAAATTAAGGGTTTTAATTAAGGTTAAGGTAATTAAATTGAAAATTAATAATAGTTAACTTGAGTTAATTACTTAAGAGAAGTAATTAATAAATTGTTAATGAAGGTCATTAACTAGGATTATTAAATAATTAATTAATGTGATTAATTTTTAATAATTAATTTAGATTAATTAATTTAATAATAATCAAGTATAATTACTTAATGAAAAAAAATAAAGGAATTAATTACTCAATGTAATTAATTGAGTGAAATTAATTGATTCTTAATTTACTATGACTAGAAAATTTATTCATAAAAATTAATCTGATTTAAATCAATCAGATAATTAAAATAATCCTAATTTCGGATGTTTGAGTTGTATTGGATGCCGAATTGTATGATATCTCTGATATGTGATGCTTTGTGGTATATCCTGATTTGTGTTGTGATCTGTAATTTAATTATCTGGGATATATAATTTATTATCTATGATATATATATATATATATATATATATATATCTGTGATCTGTATATAAAAGATAAGCGTTATAAATTATACCGCTTATCAGCTATATTATTGTATTTGAATCTGTGATGGTTGAATGATGTTGCACTATTGTGTTAAACCCCTGGACTACACCATACACACACAAATATGGATTTCACGAGGAAATCGGTTAAGTCCCAGATTTGTATCAATTTTAAAAATTGAGTTCTTGAATCCAAATTAGTTTTGGAATGGGAATTGAGAACTTTTGAAATAAGTTTCAAAAAAAATTAAAGTTATTTTTAAACAACTTAATAAAAATTAAAATTAAAATAAATTGATTTAAATTTGAATTCAATATTTGAAATTGAATTCAATGACTTGAAAATTTTAGGTCTAAACATTATACAAGTTATAAATATGTTTATACCGGTTTTTAGCCATTTAAAAGGTATGGTTTGGGAAATTTAAATTTAAATCCAAGTTTTATACTTGAATAGTTTTAACTGATGTAATTGTAATCAGTTTTTCCCAAAAAGAAACCTATCTGTCTTTAAATAATAATAGCTTTCATTTAAAGAAAGGATTTCCGAATTGTGTTGAAAGGTTTCAAGTTTGAAATGGAATAGAATGTTTTGAAAGCTATGAAATGAGTCTTTGATTCAAAGACCGGACGAGTTAATCCAACTTGAATTGGAATTGTTTTGAAAGGCTATGAATGAATCTTTGGAAACGAATTTTGAAAGCTATAAGTTACATCTTGATTTAAAGATTTGACGAGTTAATCCAATTGATATGGAAATTGTTTTGAAATCCGTGAATGGATCTTAGTTAAACTGGGTGAACTTTGTGAAAATAAATCTTTTTATTTAAAAAGATTTGAAATGGTAATTTGTTTAAACCATTTGAAAGAAAAGTTTGGATATTAAGTTGTGACTTAACTGAAATCCTATATCCATACGATTTTAAATATTACGCTCATTATTCGGGTTAGCCGGGAGAGGACCTTTGTGTCATATAACCCATTCCGAATGATGATACGACGTATATGGATAGCATTTGAAGACCGACGGTGAAGACCGGGTATTTGCGAGAGCGATAGGATGACCTATCGATTGTCGCTGCACCGAGTCGCGTCGGTATAGAGATTCCCTAAGTGATGGAAAGTCCGATCGGGATTGTGAATACACGGATTTGCAAGGGCTTCTTCGGAAGTGCCTTCGGTTCTGTTCGAACCTAGAACAGACTTGTTTGGTTGTATGTCTGACACTACACTTTAAGATATAAAGAAGATTTCTTTCAAATACATATCTGTTGGTGGCTGAGAAATTATTCTCTTAGCTTAATACCCTTGTCTGAGACGTACGAGCTCAGAGGTTATGTAGTTGAAGGTTATCAGCGATACACTCCCAATTTGGTAGTCTGGCATGCTGAGCGCTACTGCGTGGTGATGATCATCTGTTGATCATTTGTGATCAAAGCATGGCTTCTGTATAAAGAGTAGCTTTGTGGACGAGACTGCATCAGGACCTCACACCCCGAAAATGGTCAAAACAGGAATGATGCGGAAAGGTTATGAGGGTCACACCCTTTAGGGTGTGTTATTCCCTTCTGGTAAAGGGTGGTATCGTGGTATGGAGCCCAGATATTTACCTATGTGGTGGCTTCAATCCCATTTACTGTGTGGTTATTGCTTTGTGGTTTAGAGGCGCTTCGGATAAAGGTCCCAAAGGACTGGGAGGTGGCATGCTCGAGAAGTAGTTACCTAGTTACAGAGGTAACCCGGCCTTGTGTTGGCAGAGATCCGGTTAGTTTCTCGGGACGTCCCACCAGAGGCGTACCCATGGACAGTGGGAAGTTCCTTAGCCCGACCATTTGTTGGAAATCCAAACAAAACAATACGAGCCCTTTACGATTGCAGTTGTATAACCTGCCTCCTTAGGAGGTAGCTATAGCTGGCATAACATAATGGCACTTATGATGGCTAAGATTAATATTATACTTTCGAAATATTTTCTACACTGTGCACTTATAATAATAATGTTGAAAAGATTTTGCGTATCAAGCATCTTTGACTATCATAAGGAGAAATCTCCTCCAATTCTGCGTTTGCATTGTGTGTGTGGCGAGAGGCCTTATGGTAGTTTCATATTCTATAAAGCATTGCGGATTTCAATCTAAATTCTTTTATTTGTTTTAGAAGACCAAATCTTTTTGTTACTTACACCAGTCTCATGACTGACTCGGAGTTTATTGTTCCTTTCCTCAACTCTGGGTGCCCACAATTTTCCCACACGGGAAGTCTAGAGTTGGGTTTTTTAGATAGTCAGGTTTAGTAGATTATCTGGAGCTAGTTCAGTCTTTGGATGACTGGCCTTACTTATCTAGGTGAAACGTGATGTTGGTTCGAGCTAGCTTTGGATTGGAGCATTGGATTTGGGGATGCATTCTGTTGAAGATATTCTTTCCGCTGTGTCTTGTATCTCTGATAGTATTAATATTAATTATATCATTCTATTGTATCATATTATATTAGATGTTGTATCTGTCATTGTATCAACGTTATATATATTGATATTCTTTTCTTCCGCTGTGCTGTACTTAATGGTGTTATAAGCTCCGGCGTACCAGATTCGATGTTTGGATCTGCGGCATTGGAATATGAGTGTCGTATTCGATGCCGATTTTCGAAGGTCGAGTCAGGATCATTTCATTTGGTATCAGAGATAAGGTTGAACTTTAGCTCAGGAGTATAACACATTAAGTATCTCATTAGAGATAGGGTGAAATATACCCTAGAATGAGTATATCCCTAAGATATCCGTTCGAATGCCTCGGTAAATTCTCTTGCTATCCATTGATAGTGAGTATGAGTGCAAGAAGAGGATGAGATAGGGGACAGGGGAATACGACTATAAATGGTCAATACCCTGTAACAGCAAGGAAAAAAATCTTTCCTCTATCAATCTCTTATGTCCAGCATCTCTTTTCTCGATTCTTTGATAGTTCCTGGTAGATCCAGGAAGAAGATTCGATATATTAATATGGGACATAAACTCCAAATAGGTTAGAATTGTTGTTTGGATGAATTAGTTGCTTTGATTACTATGGTTGGTAGGTATACTTTAGTTTCTAAACTAAAAATTTTGAAATTTTATCCATATATCTGTCTATTGGGTCCGAATATGTTCTACGAATGGTTAGTTATTCCTTCGAACTAACCAGTGCCCTGCATATTCGCAGATCCGAATAACCCCGGTACCTTGTGAAAAATTGTTTGTTCTCGTATTGTCGATATTCTGATTTGGTGAGCCAAATACAGAATTGATATCCAGTTTGACCCAGAAAACTGTTTCTCTATCTTTGTTAATCTATCTTTATTGTTTTCGTGCTTGCAAATTTCGAGGACGAAATTTCTTTAAGGGGGGAATCGGTAACGATCTCGATTTTTGATTTAAATTTAAATTAATAATTAATGTGAATTTTGGATAAATTTTGGAATTATATTGAATTTGAAGTATATATATGAGTAAATTTAGGTTTGACTTTAAAATTTTAATTTTGAATATTGAAATTGTATTTAAAATTTGAATAAAAGACTTAGAAAATGATTTGGGTAAAAATATTATTTATATTTATTTATAGGTAGTTAGTATTGTAATTATAAAAGAAAACTAATATAAATTAAATGTTGGTAGTTAAACTTTAAAACATAGAAATAAAAACAAGTTATGCAACAAAGAAAAGAAAAAGATACATTCAAAATATGAAACAAGAAAAAATATATATGAAAGGCTTGCAAAAGAAGGAACAAGTATGGAATGAAAGAGGTAAACATATAAATATCTATTAGCTTGCAAATCAAGACAAAGTTTAAATAAATGCAAATATCTTTAGCACACAATTTACATCATTTCAGCCGAAAATAACAACATCAGCTCAGCCACCAAAACAAGAAAAATATCTTTGTCTTGTTGTACAAAACATTAATCACCCTGTAACCTATTTTCTATATATCAAATTCTTCATTTTATTAGTTCGTCCATCCAAGCTGAAGAAATCTGAAGCAAATATCATTTTCATCTCAAACAACATTCAGTTAAAATATCAAAACAAATAACTCAACTAAACTCAGAGATCAACAAGAGGATTAAAGGCCAAAAAGGTTTCAGCTTGCATTTTTACAACCTGCTCAATATGAAGCAGGCTCTGTTCTTCTTTTGGAAATCGATGAGTAACATTCAATCTTAAACTTAAATATTTGAATTAGTAGCAGGTTTATATCTAGAAGATATGTGTGTTGAACTTGTTGCTGTGAATATATATGAATATGTAATATATGCATACCTGTATAAAATGAGTTACCTGCTTTTTCCAGATTTGCAAACTAAATTCATGTTCTTTGATTTAATAACCATTGAATCTTAAATTATAAACAAAAAATTGTTTGTTACAGTACGTATTAAGTTTTAAAAATATATGTGAGTTAATACAACTTCTAACTTTCTCTGGGAATCAAGAAAAAGGAAGACAACTTTCAATAAGTCAAAACTCAAACTTTTTAAAATACGATTTCAGATTTGGGAGAGCGATACAGATGATGGGAAGTCCGACCGGGTATTTGCGGAGGTGAAGACCGGGTTTCGCGTCGGTATAGAGATCGCTTAAGTGATAGGAAGTCCGATCGGGTTTGTAAATACCCGGATTTGCAAGGGCTTCTTCGGAAGTGCCTTCGGTTCTGTTCGAACCCGGAACAGACTTGCATGGTTGTATGTCTGACACTACACTTTGAGATATAAATCAGATTTCTTTCAAATACATATCTGTTGGTGGCGGAGAATTTTTTCTCTTAGCTTAACACCCTTCTCGGAGACATACGAGCTCAGAGGTTATTGAGTTGAAGGTTATCAGCGATACATTCCCAATTTGGTAGTGTGGCATGCTGAGTGCTGTTGTGTGTTGATGATCATATGTTTATCATTTGTAATCAAAGCATGGCTTCTGTATAAAGCGTAGCTTTGTGGACGAGACTGCATCAGGACCTCACACCCCGGAAACGGTCGAAACAGGAAAGATGCCGCAAGGTTATGAGGGTCGCTCCCTTTAGGGTCTGTCATTCCCTTCTGGTAAAGGGTCTTATCATGGTATGGAGCCCAGATTTTTACCTATGTGGTGGCTTCAATCGCATTTACTATGTGGTTGTTGCTTTGTGGTTTAGAGGCGCCCCGGATAAAGGTCCCAAAGGACCGAGGGTGGCATGCTCGAGAAGTAGTTACCTAGTTACACAGGTAACCCGGCCATGTGTTGGCAGAGATCCGGTTAGGTTCTCGGGACGTCCCGCCAGAGGCGTACCCATGGACAGTGGGAAGTTCCTTAGACCAACCCATTTGTTCGTAATCCAAACAAAACAATACGAGCCCTTTACGATTGAAATTGTATAATCTGCCTCCTTAGGAGGTAGGTATAGCTGGCATAATATAATGGTACCTATGCTGGCTAAGATTAATATTATACTTTTGAAATATTTTCTACACTGTGCACTTATAATAATAATATTGAAAAGATTTTGCGTATCAACCATGTTTGACTATCATAAGGAGAAATCTCCTCCAATTCTGCGTTTGCATTGTGTGTGTGGCGGGAGGCCTTATGGTAGTTTCATTTTCTAAAGTGCATTGTGGATTTCAATCTAAATTCTTTTGTTTGTTTTAAAAGACCAAATGTTTTTGTTACTCACACCAGTCCCATGACTGACTCGGAGTTTATTGTTCCTTTCCTAAACTCTGGATGCCCATAATTTTCCCACCCGAGCAGTCTAGAGTTGGATTTTTCAGATAATTGGGTTTAGTAGATTATCTAGAGCTAGTTCAGTCTTTAGATGACTGGCCTTACTTATCTAGGTGAAACGTAATGTTGGTTCGAGCTAGCTTTGGATTGGAGCATTGGATTAGGGGATGCATTCTGTTGAAGATATTCTTTCCACTGTGTCTTGTATCTCTGATAGTATCAATATTAATTGTATCATTCTGTTGTATCATATTATATCAGATGCTGTATTTGTTATTGTATCAATGTTATATATATTGATATTCTTTTCTTCCGCTGTGTTGTACTTAATGGTGTTATATGCTCCGGCGTACCAGATTCGATGTTTGGATCTGCGGCATTGGAATATGAGTGTCATATTCGATGCCGATTTTCGAAGGTCGAGTCAGGATCGTTTCATTTGGTATCAGATCTAAGGTTGAATTTTAGCTTAAGAGTATAACACATTAAGTAGCTCCTTAGAGATAGGGTGAAATATACCCTAGAATGAGCATATCCCTAAGATATCCGTTCGAATGCCTCAGTAAATTCTCTTGCTATCCACTGATAGTGAGTATGAGTGCAAGAGGAGGATGAGACAGGGGACAGGGGAATAAGACTATAAATGGTCAATACCTTGTAACAACAAGGGAAAAAATCTTTTCTCTATCAATCTCTTTTGTTTAGCATCTCTTTTCTCGATTCTTCGATAGTTCCTGGTAGATCCAGGAAGAAGATTCGATATATTAATATGGGACATAAACTCCAAATAGGTCAGAAGTGTTGTCTGGATGAATTGGTTGCTTTGATTGCTATGGTTGATAGGTATACTTTAGTTTCTAAACTAAAAGTTTAGAAATTTTATCCATATATCTGTCTATTGGGTCCGGATATGTTCTATGAATGGTCAGTTATTCCTTCGAACTAACCAGTGCCCTGCATATTCGCAGATCTGGATAACCCGAGTATCTTGTGAAAAATTATATGAGTCTGTTCTCATATTATCGATATTCTAATTTGCTGAGCCAAATACAGAATTGATATCAAGTTTGACCCAGAAAAATGTTTCTCTATCTTTGTGTATCTATCTTTATTATTTTCGTGCTTGCAAATTTCGAGGACGAAATTTCTTTAAGGGGGGAATCTGTAACGATCCCAATTTTTGATTTAAATTTAAATTAATAATTAATGTGAATTTTGGATAAATTTTGGAATTATTTTGAATTTGAAGTATACATATGAGTAAATTTGGGTTTGACTTCAAAATTTGAATTTTGAATATTGAATTTGTATTTAAAATTTGAATAAAAGACTTAGAAAATGATTTGGGTAAAAATATTATTTATATTTATTTATTGGTAGTTAGTTTTATAATTATAAAAATATATTAATATAAATTAAATGTTGATAGTTAAACTTTAAAACATAGAAATAAAAACAAGTTATGCAACAAAGAAAAGAAATAGATACATTCAAAATATGAAACAAGAAAAAATAAATATGAAAGGCTTGCAAATGAAGAAACAAGTATAGAATGAAAGAAGTAAACATATAAATATCTATTAGCTTACAAATCAAGACAAAGTTTAGATAAATGAAAATATCTTTAGCACACAATTTACATCATTTCAGGCGAAAATAACAACATCAGCTCAGCCACCAAAACAAGAAAAATATCTCTGTCTTGTTGTATAAAACATTAATCACCCTACAACCTGTTTTCTATATATCAACTTCTTCATTTTATTAGTTCATCCATCTAAGCTGAAGAAATCTGAAGCAAATATCATTTTCATCTCAAACAACATTCAGTTAAAATATCAAAACAAATAACTTAACTAAACTCAGAGATCAACAAGAGGATTAAAGGCCAAAAAGGTTTCAACTTGCATGTTTACATCCTGTTCAACATGAAGCAGGCTCTTTTCTTCTTCTGGAAATCGGTGAGTAACATTCAATCTTAAACTTAAATATTTGAATTAGTAGCAGGTTTAGATCTAGAAGATATGTGTGTTGAACTTGTTGCTGTGAATATATATGAATATGTAATATATGCATACCTGCATAAAATGAGTTACCTGCTTTTTCCAGATTTGCAAACTAAATTCATGTTCTTTGATTTAATAACCATTGAATCTTAAATTATAAACAAAAAATTGTTGGTTACAATATGTATTAAGTTTTAAAAATATGTGTGAGTTAAAACAACTTCTAACTTTCTCTGGGAATCAACAAAAAGGAAGACAACTTTCAATAAGTCGAAACTCAAACTTTTTAAAATACGATTTCAGATATGTAAATGGAGTTCTCACTTAAAAATACGATTTTTGAGATTCGTATGGTGATTTTTAGTTGCGTGGTTTAAGAGCAGATCGACGTTGAACGGGGGATGGTTGTTGGGCGAATTCTTGTGGTCGGAGGCACTATGGAGGCCGTAGTTTCTCGAGGAGGTGGAGGAGCCTACGGGGTGTCGGAGTAAAATAGTGGGGTGGTCGGCAGGTAAACGGGGTGGCAGCGGCGGGGTTTTGAAATTTCTAAACCTAATTTTAAAGGGGGCTGAGTTTTTTGTCTCGTTCGTCGTCGTTGGACGACCGAGTGCAATGTGCTTTTGGGGATTGGTAGAGGAGTGGTAGTCGAAGACGTGGCCGGAGTGGTTGATGTTCCGATGGTCGGAGACATGTGGGCGAGGTTGTTTCCAGGTTTGAGTGATGTTCCAGTTTTAGTTCCAGGCTTGGCTCGATCACTCGATTTCGATTTCGAGTTGTTTTGTGAATTTTTATGGTCGGGGTTGTAAGGATGGGTGATCGCCGATGTGAGGAGGCCAGTGTGGTCGACCGGTGTTGGTCGGAGCCACGGTGCAGTTGCACGAACCCCTGATCTGTATCAATGGAATAAGGTTGAAGAAGAAGATCTTGGACTTGAAGTAATCCTCGGGAAATTTGCATGATGGCTCGAGTTCAGGCTCGTGTGTTTTTAGGTTCATGCCGGGTCATTTTTTAACACTTAAACAAAATTTTAAAATTTACAAGTCCTCGGGTAAGTTTGGGCAAGAACTCGATGCAAGTGATGCTTTGACTCGGGAAAACACTCGGGTTTGACTCGGGGAGGTAAAAATAAAAAACAAAAAAAAACAGTTTTCATGTTTTAAAATAAATTTAAGTTTTAAACATGTTTAAATTATTCTTTCAAAAATAATTGTTTTATTTAAAGATGGGATTAGCAAAGGTTAAATTAATTATTTTGAAAGTAATTAAAGGTTAATTAATTATGGAGTAAGGTAATTAAATGGATCATTAATTAATTTATTTAATTAAGAAATTAAGGGTTTTAATTAAGGTTAAGGTAATTAAATTGAAAATTAATAATAGTTAACTTGAGCTAATTACTTAAGAGAGGTAATTAATAAATTGTTAATGAAGGTCGTTAACTAAGATTATTAAATAATTAATTAATGTGATTAATTTTTAATAATTAATTCAGATTAATTAATTTAATAATAATCAAGTATAATTATTTAATGGAAAAAATTAAGGAATTAATTACTCAGTGTAATTAATTGAGTGAAATTAATTGATTCTTAATTTACTATGACTAGCAAATTTATTCATAAAAATTAATCTGATTTAAATCAATCAGAAAATTAAAATAATCCTAATTATGGATGTTTGAGTTGTATTGGATGCCGAACTGTATGATATCTCTGATATGTGATGCTTTGTGGTATATCCTGATTTGTGTTTTGATCTGTAATTTAATTATCTGGGATGAATATAATTTATTATCTGTGATATATATATCTTTGATCTGTATATAAAAGATAAGCGTTATAGATTATACCGCTTATCACCTATATTGTTGTATTTTAATCTGTGATGGTTAATTGATGTTGCACTTTTGTGTTAAATCCCTGGACTACACCATATACACGCAAATATGGATTTCACGAGGAAATCGGTTAAGTCCCAGATTTGTATCAATTTTAAAAATTGAATTCTTGAATCCAAATTAGTTTTGGAATGGGAATTGAGAACTTTTGAAATAAGTTTCAAAAAAATTAAAGTTATTTAAACAACTTAATAAAACTTGAAATTTAAATAAATTGATTTAAATTTGAATTCAATATTTGAAATTGAATTCAATGACTTGAAAATTTTGGGTCTAAACATTATAC
Source organism: Allium cepa (assembly GCA_030765085.1). NCBI lineage: Eukaryota > Viridiplantae > Streptophyta > Magnoliopsida > Asparagales > Amaryllidaceae > Allium > Allium cepa. Next base: position 329,694,148 of record CM060940.1, read on the forward strand.
AAGTTATAAAGATGTTTATAAGGGTTTTTAGCCATTTCAAAGGTATGGTTTGGGAAATTTAAATTTAAATCCAAGTTTTATACTTGAATGGTTTTAACTGATGTTATTGTAATCAATTTTTCCCAAAACGAAACCTATCTGTTTTCAAATAATAATAGCTTTCATTTAAAGAAAAGATTTCCAAATTGTGTTGAAAGGTTTCAAGTTTGAAATGGAATAGAATGTTTTGAAAGCTATGAAATGAGTCTTTGATTCAAAGACCGGACGAGTTAATCCAACTTGAATTGGAATTGTTTTGAAAGGCTATGAGTGAATCTTTGGAAACAAATTTTGAAAGCTATAAGTTACATCTTGATTTAAAGATTTAACGTGTTAATCCAATTGAGATGGAAATTGTTTTGGAATCCGTGAATGGATCTTTGTGAAACTGGGTAAACTTTGTGAAAATAAATCTTTTTATTTAAAAAGATTTGAAATGGTAATTTGTTTAAACCATTTGAAAGAAAAGTTTGGATATTAAGTCGTGACTTAACTGAAATCCTATATCCATACGATTTTAAATATTACGCTCATTATTCGGTTTAGCCGGGAGAGGACTTTTGTGTCATATAACCCATTCCGAATGATGATACGATGTATATGGATAGCATTTGAAGACCGACGGTGAAGACCGGGTATTCGCGAGAGTAATAGGATGACCTATCGATTGTCGCTGCACCGAGTCGCGTCGGTATAGAGATTCCCTAAGTGATGGAAAGTCCGATCGGAATTGTGAATACCCGGATTTGCAAGGGCTTCTTCGGAAGCGCCTTCGGTTCTGTTCGAACCTGGAACAGACTTTTTTGGTTGTATGTCTGACACTACACTTTGAGATATAAAGAAGATTTCTTTCAAATACATATCTGTTAGTGGCAGAGAATTTATTCTCTTAGCTTAACACCCTTCTTTGAGACGTACGAGCTCAAAGGTTATGTAGTTGAAGGTTATCGCGATACATTCCCAATTTGGTAGTGTGGCATGCTGAGTATTGCTGTGTGTTGATGATCGTCTGTTGATCATTTGTGATCAAAGCATGGCTTCTGTGTAAAGCGTAGCTTTGTGGACGAGACTGCATCAGGACCTCACACCCCGGAAATGGTCGAAACAGGAAAGATGCCGCAAGGTTATGAGGGTAGCGCCCTTTAGGGTGTGTCATTCCCTTCTGGTAAAGGGTGGTATCATGGTATGGAGCCTAGATATTTACCTATGTGGTGGCTTCATTCTCATTTACTGTGTGGTTGTTGCTTTTTGGTTTAGAGGCGCCTCGGATAAAGGTCCCAAAGAACAGGGGGGTGGCATGCTCGAGAAGTAGTTACCTAGTTACATAGGTAACCCGGCCTTGTGTTGGAAGAGATCCGGTTAGGTTCTCGGGACGTCCCGCCAGAGGCGTACCCATGTACAGTGGGAAGTTCCTTAGCCCGACCATTTGTTGGAAGTCCAAACAAAACAATACGAGCCCTTTACGATTGCAGTTGTATAACCTGCCTCCTTAGGAGGTAGGTATAGCTGGCATAATATAATGGTACCTATGCTGGCTAAGATTAATATTATACTTTCGAAATACTTTCTACACTGTGCACTTATAATAATAATATTGAAAATATTTTGCATATCAAGCATGTTTGACTATCATAAGGAGAAATCTCCTCCAATTCTACGTTTGCATTGTGTGTGTGGCGGGAGGCCTTATGGTAGTTTCATTTTCTAAAGAGCATTGCGGATTTAATCTAAATTCTTTTGTTTGTTTTAAAAGACCAAATGTTTTTGTTACTCACACCAGTCCCATGACTAAATCAGAGTTTATTGTTCCTTTCCTAAACTCTTGGTGCCCACAATTTTTCCACATGGGCAGTCTAGAGTTGGGTTTTTCAGATAGTCAGGTTTAGTAGATTATCTGGAGCTAGTTCAGTCTTTGGACGACTGGCCTTACTTAACTAGGTGAAACATGATGTTGGTTCAAGCTAGCTTTGGATTGGAGTATTGGATTTGGGGATGCATTCTGTTGAAGATATTCTTTCCGCTGTGTCTTGTATCTCTGATAGTATTAATATTCATTGTATCATTCTATTGTATCATATTATATCAGATGTTGTATCTGTCATTGTATCAATGTTATATATATTGATATTCTTTTCTTCCGCTGTGTTGTACTTAATGGTGTTATAAGCTCCGGCGAACCAGATTCGACGTTTGGATGTGCGACATTGGAATATGAGTCTCGTATTCGATGCCGATTTTCGAAGGTCGAGTCAGGATCGCTTCATACTTTCAACTCGAATAACTTTAGGGTCAATAGTTTTTGAATCCGCTTCATATTTATATAAAATCCATTTAGTATTTTCAAATATCTTTAAAAGAAAATTTCTTTCAGGTTATAAATTCAACAAGGGGAGTTTGAATATATTACAAGCATATATAATCGCGTTAATGCCAAGTCAAAATTTTCCAAGTTCGATTACTTTACAAAGTTATTGTAACATTTCTTACTTCTTATAAAGTAAATTTCAGTTATAATAACCGTTCAATTCTAATAAATTTTCATATTAGTAATTAATTAGTTATAAATTTACGTTCAAATCGATATAAAAAGGGATTTCATATAAGACCGTATTTCTATAAAATATTTCACAACATCGATAGACTACGACAGCTAGTGATTTCAAAAGTTACATCCATTCATCCGTCAATGTATTTAATTTAGTTCGCTCCACTAATCCATCTCCGAATATCGTCTTTTGTTTTTCCATAACCCAATTCTAAATTTATTCCATGGTGTTGTTTCAATTGCAATTCAATTTCACCTGGCTCCAACTCCATTTCAATATTCAATTCACTAATTAATCTATCCAATTGGTTCTTTTCCATCTTCCAAAATCTGATTTTTTCCCCCTCAAACGTCACTTCTTTTTGGTTTTACTTGGGTTCAAATTTATCCTCTAATTCAAATCAAATATCCATTTCTTTACCCAACATTTGACCATTTTTAAATTATTAGTTCATTCGATCTATTTATCTCGATTTACCATCATTATCATTTATTACACACTCAAAACGTATTTAGTTGCTAGCCTTTTAAGTCAAATTATATTTATGACCCAAGTTCACATCTAATCCTTTTAATTCATCACAAAGTAAATTTAATTTCCTTCGACTTCTTTATTTACATAAACAAGTTAAATTTCAATATCCGAGGTTAAATTTTATAACTTGATTCACTAATTTGATAACATAACTAATTTTTAAAATTCGAAGCGCGTTTTGTTTCAAAAATTGTTTCGAAATCATTAATACATACATAACTTCTTTTTTCTCTCTTTTTATCAAGTCTATACCTTTCCTATTATTTAACTTTAAGTTAAATTTTATTTTGTCTTAAAAATTTTAGTTTTAGGTTATAAGTTCCAAAATTATATTTAACTTGGCCTGAGTTAACTTTCAATCCGTTCAATCCATTTAGACTTACTCAATTTAAATTTTTACCTTCCAAAATTCAATTTTCACACTTCTTTTCTCATTAACATCGTTTCCCACTCATAAGTTCAAAACTTATTTTCTTTAGGATACACTTCCCATTCCTTGGGAGTCCTAGAATTCAAACACCCAGTATTTATTTGAAATTACCTTGAAATCATATATATTATATGTATTTCCCATTTATATACCAAATCACCCTTTTAAATTTTAAATCAACCTTGGTTTTTATCCAAAAAAATTCCTCTGGAATTTCCAAAACAACCCTTGTTTCAAAACAAACATTTCCATATCAAAAATATTCTAAATAATATTACTTATTATTTCCTCAAACACTTTGAAACACATTTCAAAATTTTCGGGGCTCGGATTCAAAACTTCTCAATTTAAATCCATTTTAATTTATAAGTCACATTTGTAAATTATGCTTAGATAATTTCACTTCCTTAAAACATTTCACCATATCTTATCATGGTTTTATTTTATAATAAACATCCTTTATTAAGGCACAATAACCGATTTATGATAATAATCAATATTATCACACCTATAAACCAAACACGTTCCATAATAATTTTCTGAAAAATTATTTCTTAAATATAATCAGGGTACAATTATTTCATTTCAAAACACTTTGAAAAGCACTTCCGAAATTATCGAAATTTAAATTCTAGTTTGAATCTATTTTTTGATTAAGCTATTTGTATACTTCATTCTTATCTAATTTCTATTTGGTTATATATATATGTATGTATGTATATGTATATGTATATGTACATGTATATGTATATGTATATGTATATGTATATGTATATGTATATGTATATGTATATAACCACTCAATTTTATAATCTTATTTTGATTAATAACAATCAATCACCTTAACATACTATAAAAATTTAAGAAAAACTATTTCTTTTTATTTCAAATATAATCTTATATTAAAATTTATTTTAAAACCGTTTATCCTTTAAAATTATTATATAAGAAAATAACAAGTTCACTCTCGTATATAATTCACTCAACTCATTCTAGGGTACTACCGACCCTATCTCTAATGAGTAATCCCCACCAGAGCCAAGGTTCATGCTTAACCTTCAGCTCTGATACCACATGTGACTAATACGTTCACTGTATAGCGTGCTGAGCAATCAAGTGACGGAATTACTCGATCGTTAGGGTGTAAAAAGAAAAGAGATAGAAGAACAAATAGAAAATAACGGCAACACAGAATCTCACAATCATGGCGGAACAAAATATAATATACAATAATTGATTTTTATATAAAAGAATCTGTATCAGCTAGTATACATACAAATTATCAGAGTACAATCATCAACATATAAATCTGGGCAGTTATATTAACTTTTTCTCAAAAGTGCCGAATATACAGCCTACAATACTCGTGGAATATAATCAATTACGAGTAATACATCTTTGTCATCTAGCTCGTCTCCTAAGCTACAAAGCATCCTAACCTAACCTGAATCTATAATACTCGGTCTGACCCAAGCATTACAATATTGTAACACCTAAGTCGGGCTGGAAACTAGCATGAGTAGACACATTTAATTTGAATTGCTTAAGCTATCAAATCCTTCGAAAAATAAAGATATCTCATAAGACCGCATCACACATAAACACGACGGGTATTAACCAAACATTTTTATAAAAATCCAGTGGTATTATAACAGTGTCTAAGTATAAATACTTGTTTAAAATACCCGAATTAGTTACGTTTATTATTTCCAGCCTACTCGGCCCTACAATTAATACCATAAAGGTTCGAGGTGGTTATTGGATCAAAGTGGTTCTGGATAACATTGATATCCTATTTCGATCTCTTCGAACGGTCAATGAATTTATCCATATTAGATAGTCATGTATTTAACTATAAATTTATACACTTAAACACTCACTAGGCCCTTTTTTATAATTCCTTCCAAACATTTATTTTCAAAATAAATGTATAAAGCTGTACATATATAAGTCTCTTCAATTTTCAATATTTAAATAAAAAAATTTCAAATTTTTATATCCGTAACAAGATATTTCCAACACTTAGAGATATCTCCGACCTCCAATTTGTAATCCATTCATTAGAGAAACATTTCCATACTAATATTTCGTAGTTAAGCTATTTCCAAAACCATCTAATTTATCCAATTTAATTTCCTTTTAAATATACTCAACTTACAATATACTACTAATATATATAAATTTTAGAAACTCCAATTTCCCATCAAAATATAGATTTTTAACTCAACCAGCGAAAAAATTTCAATATTACATCAGAACTGAACTGGTCTCAAATAACTAAGTCGAGTTATAAAAATTTGAAACCATATTTATTTTGTCAATTACGGCAATTAAATAAATAGTTCATTCTTGATTAATAAAAGAATTATCAGTTCATTACATAATTAATTTATCAATTAACATATAATTAATCAATAAAATATCACTTGTCTATTCAATTAAATCGTTTAAATCATAAATGTTTTATTGCAGAAAACTGGTAATTATTAGTTCAGATAAAATTACTTGTCGACGGGGTTCCGACGCGACAATTTTCTCGTCGATTGGATTTTAAAATGGAGAAGAAATATTGTTTTAGCCTTCTAGATTTAAAATTTTATTAAACTACTCCCAAAAAACACCCAGCCCAAACGCATACAACCCGATCGGCCCAGCCACCTAAGCCCAAACTCCATCTCTTTTCTTCTCCTACCAGTTCTTTTCCCTTCCCTATTTCATTTGAAATCCAGGAAGAAACGTACATGCGCCTGATACGTACACATGCACCCTACCTCTGGCCACCGAGCCTTTTCGCTGTCCATTCCCATACTTCACCTATGATCGTCGCACCTCACTCTACCTACTAGAACACGTGCCAACCCTATGTTCGAAATTCAAACAGCTCAACCCAAAAATTGTAACCACGCCATGCCACCATAGTTGATCATATACCACCAAACTTCACCCACACCTTCGCCATCATCTCCTCTTCCATTCACCCCCAAACCGCACGCCTCCACCTCTTCCCTCGCTACGCCATTAACACCTAACCAAAACCACAAAAGAATCACCCTAAACCCTATTTTGACCTCGACAAGCCACCATGCGTCATTATAAAATGCCGCTTTATTTTTCCTAAGTGTCGCATCAATCAACGCTCCTCCACGACAAACCTCATGCCACGAAATCGTCCCAATCGTCGAAATGTGATCCGAGCCCCAATTCTAATCATCTCTCATATACTGCTTCCACATGCAATAAAAAACCCTCAATTAACCATCCAAAATCATGTTTTCCAATAACGATCGTGACTGTATAATCCATACATTAAATCAAGAAAGTTGATTTTCGACCAAATCAAACTTACTCACTATAAAATAAGGTTTTCTTCCTCTCATCTTGATGAAATCGAATGAAACGAATTTTAAAATATTCTACGTTCAAAGACTAGCAACTTTGGTTTTGGAATTAATGTTTCAAACTAAATAGTTATGGGGATCTTGATTTTTAAAGTTAAAGGCTTACTAATTTTATCAAATAAACATGAACAGAGAAAGAGAAGAAGTATAGTGTTCCTTTATGAGTTACAGAGAAATTATATATGCCTACTACACACGTAAACAGAAATCAGATACCTATGTATTTAACATAGACCCAAGATTTATTCCAAACCGCAGTTTATATATCAACCAGTAAAATGAGTTTTGATGTTTTACTCACTGTAAAATGTTGAACTGCTGCTTTGTTGAATCACCACTTCATGTTTCTAACACTTAGCATGTATATATATGAATGAAGTGTACAATAAAAGGCTAAGGTGGCTATTTTTCTCATGTACAGGCTTCGCAATTTCATTTGGTTATTGTTTGATTTTTCTTTTCTTGATTTGATGAAAACTGCTGATTTGATATTTTTTTAAAGTGATTTTATTTTATGTGTGATTAGATTTATTATGATGATTCGATTTTATAAACTTAATGTGATTTATTGTATGCTTGATTTATTATATGCTTGATTTAATGTTTTGCAATTATGATGTTTTCTTATGTTTATATATAAATATAGATGTGTATATATATATATGCATCCTTATATACATACTTTTACAATGTACATGTTTACATGCTTACCTATTATCATGTACATTACTTCATATGGGCATATATATATATATATAAATACACACACACACTTATATACTTATATATATTTCTAAACATCATAAAGTTTGTATATATCCATATAGATATCTATATTTCTAGATGCATTATTGCATAACATATACCCATATATATAGTTATAAATTTGAAATTTTCCATTATGAAGTTTGTACATGTATGCATTTATTTGCATATACAATATTTTTATAAACATATATATTTGTACTCATATGTAGTTTTGTCATCAAAATGGGGCTTGTATGTATTTGTATATAGATATATAGATGTTTTATCACAAAATTGAGATGTTGAAATTTACACACACACACATATATATATTAATTCTCCTTATTCAGAAATTTAAATTTTAAAATTTAATATAGTTTTTAAATTTTATAGATTTAGATATTCCAAGTATCAGAAAATTTATCTATTCGACTCATGAAAATTAATATTCAAAAAATTAAAATTAGTTAATTATCCTAATATCAAATGGCTAAAAATCCAAGTTGTTATAGTATTATGAAATGATTAATGACTAAATTGAACAAGTAAATGGAACTTAAGAAAGTAGAAAAATGAATGAAATAATATCTTGTAAGTCGTTTATAGAATTAAATGTTAATTTGCGAAGAATGTTGTAAATTAAGTTGTAACTTTTTGAGAAAATTGTAAACTTGAACAAGTTAGAATAAAAAGAAATGAACCTTTGTAAAATAGTGATAAACTAAGGAAATGATAAATGAAATGTTTCACGAATGAATTTAGTATTAAATGAAAAATTTTGAAGGTAAGAGTAAAGGAAAAATATGAATGTTACAATTGAAGAGTTTATGAAAACATGTAAGTCCTACAACTCATAGAATTGATAAAAATAAGTAAACAAAATTAGTGAACATCGACGATATGAAAAGGAAATCTAAAATGAGATATGAAATTTGATTTAACTTAAGGGAAGTTAATGAAAATGAATAAGCAAAATCCGTGAAGGGAATAAATTAACAAAATGAGTCAAATAAAATAGAATTTAATTCAAAATGAAATTGAACTTAAGTTGTAAAGTTAAATTGAATGTAATAACTTCAATCATTGAATGTAAGAGAAATTTGATTTTAATAGATGTAAATAAGTGAATGTGAATCAATTTGAAATTTAATAAAATTGAATATACATTGATTGGAAATGGATAATTGAATGTTTGAACCTTGTACTTGTTTACGCATTCGAAATATACATGGTATAATATGTTTGTTTTATATAAACATGTGTTTAAGTTCATTACAGGAATGGAATGTTGTAAAATTTCATGGTTATGAACTTATGTTCTTCATTTGAGTAAGTACAGGTACAAGGAGCTATTGGGGTAGATTTTGGTTGCGTAATTGCATATAACTAAGCGAACATACTTAATAACGCTAATATAAGGTACGCTTACGCATTAAAAGCGAAAATGAGTTAAATATTGGTATTGTGTTTCCAACCATGTGCGTCGATGTATATTATATTGATCATATTTGTGATATTGTAAAAGGCTCTTCGTATAGAGGAGACTCTGTCAAAAAATTTCAGGAATTTAAGGCGTTAGAAAAATTTTGGAAAATTTTAGAAAATTTTTGTTAACTAAATTTGATTTGAAATTATAACTTGAAATATTGAAAATTGATGAATAAATAGAAATTTGTGGCTTTAGGTGAGTTTGAAAGACTTAGGAAATGGTAATAACATGATTTTAACCAAATGGGTTTTGAAAGGAAATGGGTTTGGAGCATTTTTCCTACCTTAGCAATTTTGAGGATGAAATTCTTTTAAGGGTGGAGGAATGTAACGACCTAGAATTTTGGCTATTTCATTTTGAACATTTAATTTATGTTAGACGTCGAATGTGAAATATTAATTGATTTCGAATATGGGGACTTTGGTTGAATTAGTGACATAGTTGAAAATTTCAATATATAGCGATTAAATGAATTTGGTGAATAGTAAATTCAACATTTGAAATTGGGTAAATATGTGAATCTGGAGTTAAATGTGAGAAAGAATGATTTCTTAAGTTGATTTAAACTCTATTTGAATTAGAGTGAGGGTAGTGGACTTGTGAATGGGATTAAAAGTCGATAAATTAAAATTTGAAATTTTATATAGTTAGTAGTGAAATTTAACACTTGGGAGTGTAAATAATTAAATTTGTGATTTAATATAAATTGAAATTATTTCTAATATGAATATAAATTCTATTCAAATTATAGTTGAGTTGGTAAGTTTTTAAAATTGGAATTTCAAGTAATTTCATCGATTTTGAAAATCGCTCGATTTAATCAACACGATAAAATAGCCTCCAGGGCACAGTCTCGAAATTCAACAAAACCAGTTCCATTAGATCAGTAATAGTGTTATTGCATTTCAAATTTTGTAGTGTTTAGAGTTACCGTTTGGTCGTATGGGCTAAAAATGCGTTGAATTTAATATCGAAAAATAATTTATCGGATTCGAAAAGCTATCTTCCACATACGATCGAATTAGACCTTGAAACTTTTTCCATTATGTTCAGAATAGGGGTAAAACAATATTAACGCCAGGGGCACGCCTCGTTTGGAGCTCGTCCAAAATTTTGCATGAGTAGTCGAAATAATATTAAAATAATATATCCACGTGTGTGTGTGCGCGCGCGCACGTATCTATATACACACGTATTCCTCTCAGTCTAACCCTAGAAATTGGCTAGCCACCGTTTGTTATCCTCAATGGCCGAAATCATCCAAGAATTTTCCCGTCCGTTCTCCTCATCCAAGCAGTATCAGGCCGAGCTTCCAACTGGAGAAACGTAGAGCACATCCTCCTCTACAGATCCAACGGAGGATTTTAGCTATTGTCGACGACCAAGGATAAGGGAAGGCCGCATTCGTGCAGCCTTTGGCAGTGTTTTTCAAGGAGCTTGCGGGGTCGAGCTCGTCGTCGTTGAGGGTGGGGTGGGGCGTTGGTAGGTGCTCACGTGGAAGGTGATGTATTGTTGTCCAGTTGGCCAGAGATGGAGCGGCAACTGAATTCAAGTGGCAGCCGGTGGTTCTCCTGTTCGCTAAAAGGAACGTGGGGAAGAAGATGAAACTGCATCCAGGATTTGATGTCGTAAATGAACGACCCTGATGAGGTTTAAAATTAAAATATGAAAAGAAAGGAAATTTATTTATATAAAATATATTCAAATCTTTAAAATGTTTATCTTTGTCATATGAGGTCTGAAACAAGTGGTGAAGGAATCACAGCGATGAGCACTACATTCTAGAAATGATTTGGAGAAGTTTGGAGCTGACTTAAATTTTAGGCTAAATCGAACGTCGTTCGATTTGATTCGGATTTGAAAACTCATGGTGAGTGTTTCATAATGCTCACAACGTACTAAAATATTTTTATGCAAGTTAAATTCGAAATTATGAAGTGATATAAATTTACTGATTGTGATTTGATAAATTTAACTGTCATTTGAATTAGCTATTAAAAATTTAAATTGACAGCTAAATTTGAAATTTGAATTTAATTGCAAGTAAAATACTCGATATTAATAACTATGAAGTTGTTGTGAATTATATTGACTGTTTGGATGATTGATTACGATGGATGCTATTGGTTGATATTTTGGATGATTTGGATGTTTATTTTTTTTGATATATCATGTTATCATCCTGTATATTATTTATAGTATATAAAACTATAAATCGAATTATTTAGAATAAATTAAGAAATAAATTGAAATGATATATACATATTACATTCACTTTGGATTGAAATGATATATATCCATCCCTGAAATTAAATTGAAATAATTAATTCACTTGGCCAAAGGATAGAAAATTATATACGGACACCGGATTGGTTAAACTAAATGATTTTAAAAACCTTGATTTGAAATGATTTAAATTGATTTTTAAGAAAATAAAATAGTATTTATGGAAATCGAATTATTTTTGAACTGGAGCTCGAAATGTTAAAATTTAAATTTGGTAAATGAAATATTTTAAATAATTGAAGTTGAGAATTGAAGTTATAATCGAAATATGATTTAAATTTCAGAAATTAATTTGATTTAAAGGATTAGACTTTTATTAGAACTTTGAATATTACTAGGTAAAAGTGATATAAAACGATATTTCAAAATTGAGCTTAGAATTGAATTATATTTGAAAATTTTGGATCTTAAATTGGGTATTGAAGGTAAATTTGGTTTAAATGTTTGGAATCGATATTTTGAGAATCGAACGTGAATCAATTAAATCGAAATGGAAGTTTAAAGTGATTTGAATTGGGAAAATTGGAATTGAATCAACTTGACTTTGAAACTATTTTCAAATAAATTAATTTCGTATAAACTATTAAAAATCTATCTTTTTAAAAATATTCAAATTATTTGATTTTCCAAAACTATTTTACTATATAAACCATTTTCAATACTCAAACTATTTTCTATTAAACTATTTTAACTATTTTAAAACTATTTAAACTATTTTCTAAAAATTCAAACTGGTCAAATGGGTGGAATGTTTATATTTAAATATTGGATTTAAATATGAATTAGGTTAAAATGTAGTTATAACGTAAGCTGAAATTCAAAACAATTTTTGAAAAAAAATTGGGATATTAAAGCGAAAATGATTTTGATATGAAAAGGTATATTTTGAGTAAATATGATGATTTTGAAATGGATTTGATTTTTGAAGCAAAATATGATATTTTGATATCAAGTATGAACTGTTTTCGAAATATAAAAGAACCAACTGGTGTGTAAAACGACGTCTAGTTGTTGAAGAGGCCGGAGCCACTTATTGGCATACTCTCTGTTAATATTGGTTTAACAACTGTGTACGCGAAGGAGACTCCGAGACGAAATGGTTGGATTTGGCATCGTTTGCTGGATTTGAAGAAAGAGAACGATGATAGATTAGCCTGACACTTGTGCAAATTTGAAATGACTAAAACAGGAGCGTACCGGCCAAGCGGGCTAGCTACCTCGAGCGGACACACTTCTTCATATTACCATCATTTACATTGTGATTGATTGGGGCGCACTCTCGGATTTTGGGAGTGTTGGACGTGGTGGGAGATCATGACTACGATGTGTTACCACCAGCCTGGAAGGGTAAACTGGTTGCATCTTACTTTGAGCATTGCCTCACATGCCTTGTCATACTTTTATCCTTATAGAGACCCCTACAATTTTGGTTTAGTGTTGTCGGTGCATCCCTGACTATCGACGTGCTACTAGTGGCATTGAATGCAAACTATACACCAATGCTTAAAAACACATTAAGGGGATCAATGTAAAGCTTTAACGCTAAGAAAAATATTTATTTTACTGATTAGATATTATATATATAGCATATTCTACTATATATAAGTATTTTGATGGATCCTTAAGAGATGGAAAATCCCGTAACACCTCTTGAGTTATTGCATGCACGTTATACACCAGATAGGAGATGTAAAATCCCGTAAACATCTCTAACGCTATTACACTCATGTTATATGCGACATTGAGATATTTTACTCCCGAGTGTTTTGTCTTTTCATTACGCTCGGGTCAAACTTGAGTTTTTCAGCCTATTGAAGATTTATTTGGGAGGACAAAAACAAAGATTTGGTATATTCTTATAATTAGTATTCCCAACATCATGTTGTTCTACTACATTTTATTTTGTTCCTATTGTATATATATAACTTTGATAAATGTTGTATAAATTATAACCAAAAGTATAGTAAATAGCTTCATGAACTGTTTATTTAATTATTATATTTTATCATTCCACTGTAAGATTCTGTGTTTATTTTCTTCTTCTTTTCTTATTTTCTTTATTAACCCCAATGATTATCTATGTTCCAGATTTTTAAGTTGGACATGTGCGGATTATTATCGATTTAAACCTTCCGAAACATGGACCGCCACAATCCTTGTATAGCCATGCGCGTTAGATAGCACCCCCTAGGGACCCCAATATGCCTCCAAACTCTGGCCAAAGGTGCTAATCGACCCTACAAACTCTAATCCAACATCTAATATGCCTCCCGTCGCCTAGATCAAAAGAAATCCTAAACCTTATTTTTTGCTATGCCATGTCAATGTTCCTCCATCCAAACAGAGGCCACCCTCTACCCATTTCATATGTTAATGTAGATCTCAACTTCCCAAGTCCAAAGGTGCAAGCTTTTGATTTTTTTGGGTCTTATTTGAATTGTTTCTGAATTTTACAAGAAATAGTTTCTAAGTTTCTTGTTTTAAGAATAAATGGATGGAATAGTGATGTAGAGGATAAGAGAAAGAGAGTGTATGCTCCTTGTATAAGTGGTTATGAGTTAGATTTATTTTCAGTTTTCTGGCACCTTGCTGCACAGATTCCTGTTCGCGAATGAATGACGAATGACAAAACATAATAAGGTCGTGCTCAAAGTAGCGACACGACCTCAAAATAATAATAATATATACCGTTTATCGTATTCTGTAAAATCAAAAAAATACCATCATTTATCGATAAACAGTCAAACGATTATTTAAATATTTTCCAAATTAAAAATTATGGAAAAAATTAATTTATTAAATTAAAAATACCTCATTAGAACTCGAGTAGTTATATTAAAATTAATTTTTCTTATCATTTGTTATTGCAAATAAATTTATACAATGAATTTACCCTTATTATTTAAAAAGCAAACAGGGCTAAATAAGACCATTAAATCCATTTAATAAATATTCAATTTAAAATCATGATATTTAAATCACTATTCGAGTATTTTATTCACTTCAAATGTTTTAAATAATCACTACACTCAACTTCAAATTATTATCCTTTAAAACCAATTATTAATATATTTAAAATTAATTAAATATTCCAAATCAAACGATAAAAATTCCGAGTTGTTACGTTCTTCCCCCTAAATGAATTTCGTTCCCGAAATTCCCAAGGTAAGAAAAATGCCTCCAAATCCTTAAACTTTTTAAAATCAATTAGATGAAATGGATTATAAAATTTCTACTTCTTTTAAAGTTATGAATTTTTTTTGCAGTGTCTCATTTGCGTGGTTCGATTGAAAAAACTATAAATCGCCAATACGCGCCCAAAGCAATAAAAGAAGAAAAAAAACCAAGTGGCATACCATATCTGGGGCATAAAACCATCAACCAAAACAAAAATATAAACATGTACCTATTATTCGGGCAACCAAACTCTACTCATGAAACAAAAAGATCAAACTAGCATTTGCTTCCAGGAACCCGCATCTTACTTAGACATAATATCCAACCATATAACTTATATTTATAAATGTCAGAAACAATATCATGTTAAAGGCCGTATGATGTACATATGTCATCTGTATACA
This sequence comes from Allium cepa, assembly GCA_030765085.1. Lineage (NCBI taxonomy): Eukaryota > Viridiplantae > Streptophyta > Magnoliopsida > Asparagales > Amaryllidaceae > Allium > Allium cepa. The sequence continues at coordinate 329,709,198 of CM060940.1, forward strand.
ATACTAATTTTGATCACTCATTTGATCATACAAATTTCACTTTCAAACTAGTATTGCTCACTTGACTACTCTAGTATAGACTGCGATCAGATTCCTTGATTAGAATCTTCGATTCTCCTTGCATAGCCACATACTATGATAGAAAACTTCAGAATCAAAACAAAAATTCGTATCAAGTATCCACTGTCAATAATTGAGTGAAAAATCCTTGTTCGGATTTGTTTAAATCACCTCGAAACCGTATACTCAAATTTGGATCAAGATAGTTATGCGAATAAAATGATCTACGTGCAACTTACGTATTTACCCCAATTGGTTTCTTAGTTATACAAATTTTCTATTTATCACAATCATCATCACTTAGTATATTTCCTTTAATATTAATATCACTTATGAATCATTTCGCAAAACTTGGCTTAAGTTTATAAACTTTTTCTGAACACAACTTATGTTTATTAATGACTTAAGTTCATATTCGTATCATACTCTTCCACATTCTAAGAGTATATGCATAAATTCAGGTTTTTTTACTTAACCGTATGTTTAACCATTTTTAAAACTTGTTTTAACATATTATTTCTCAAATATATAAGTTATAAAAACTTATCTTCTTATAATTTCAACAAAAATACTTAGCTGCATTTTCAATATCCATACCGAAGTTTTCAAATATCCAAAATTTTTGAAAATTCCAATTTATTTCCATTTCTTTTCAATAAGTGAAAATTATTAATTGTTAGCGCCAAAATTGGTCACTAACACCCAAATGTAAATGAAAGCACCAACTAACGGTCATAGGTAACAGATAGAATATATGTAGAGAATAATAATACGAAGAACAGTCGAAATTCCGATGAAAGCAGTAAAGAACACATATTTTATAGTGGTTCGGCTAACTCCGGCCTACGTCCACTCCATAAGTTTCCTTTTTATTGATGTTCGAATTAATTACAGTTACAAACTGATAGAGTAACCTTTAGCCTTAGAAAATAGAAAGTTATAGAGCAAAGTGAAGAAGATCCCCCTTCTGAACTCACACGTGCTGTATTTATAGACACGCCCAGGTAGTTGTTGGGCTCCCTGAATAACCCAGGACCATCAAGGCTGAACGGCCTATGCCGAACCTCCATGCCAAGCCACACCTGCTTCTCTCCAATGCCGAATGGCCTATGCCGAACTTCCATGCCGAGCCACACCTGCTTCTCTCCAATGTCGAACGACCCCTGTTGCTGAACGACCTATCCAATGCCAAACGACCCCTGATGCCGAACGACCCATCCAATGTCGAATGACACCTGATGTCAAACGATCCATCATGTTGAACGGTCTATCATGCCGAACGGTCCATCATGCCAAACGGCCTATCATGCCGAACGATCCATCATGCCGAACGATCCATCATGTCAAAAGGTCCATCATGCCGATCGGCCTATCATGCCGAACCATCCATCATGACGAACGGCCTGCAATGCCGAACCATCCATCATGCCGAACGGTCCATCATGCCTAACGGCCTATCATGCTGAACGATCCATTATGCCGAACGACCTATCATGTCGAACGATCCATCATGAGGAACGGCCTATCATGCATAATGACCCAACATGCCGAACGTTGTCCAGTGCCGAGCGAGGTCCAATGCCGAGCGGCGTGTGATGCCGAGCGATGTCCAATGCCGAACGATGTGTGATGCCGAACATCATCTAATGCCGAGCGACAATCAAACAACCTTCCTGAACCTCCATATCTCCAATGGATATTGCCATGCCGAACGGCCAAAGTACAAGGTCGAACCACAAACAATCTGAATCACTTCCTACCAACTGAACGACCTATCATATCCAAGTGACCATCAAAATCGAATCCATCATATTTCATCCTCGATAGTCGTGAGGTTGTTTTAGTTAAATCTGCAAGTCCGTGACCTTGTAAAAAGGCGGGTTAACACTTTCCCCCTGAAACATGCCTTACTGTTGGAAGGTATGTTTTGAATAGCCTCAAACCTGATATCCAAAGTCCATATTCCTTTCGTAACCACATTATCAAATCCATAACCCCTCTGGGTTTAACCTTGAATCTATAGACCTCATCGGGTCGTGATGTCCTGTTCCAGCCTTGACCTTCCTGTCAATGGCTTTTATGTTTCTCCGACCTCGGCACTTTGGCCAAGGAATTTTTCATTCGCCGGCCTCAGCACTCTGGCTAAGGACTTTGATATTCACCGGCCTCGGCACTCCAGCCAAGGGCTTTAATATTCATCGACCTCGGCACTCCGGCCGAGGGCTTTTGATATTCACCGGCCTTGGCACTCCGGCCAAGGGCTTTTGATATTCACCGGCCTTGGCACTCCGGCCAAGGGCTTTTTATATTCACGGCCTTGGCTCTCCGGCCAAGGACTTTTATATTCACCGGCCTCGGCACTCCGGCCAAGGACTTTTATATTCACCGGCCTCGACACTCCGGCCAAGGACTTTTGATATTCACCGGCCTCGGCACTCCGGCCAAGGAATTTTATATTCTGTCCGAGTCCATTCCATCACTCTCCGGCGAAGGGACTCGTAACTTGTGATCACTGCCCCGTCTCTCCAGTCAGGACAGTAATCGCTAATCCCGAATTGTTTTAATACAGTGATCCAAATCCAATTAGAAAACCAGAAATCCATATCAAAAATCAAACATCCAAACCAAAATGGCAAACAAAAAAAACCAACCAAACCGGGAGTTCAATCCAAACTCCAAAACCATACCAAAGAGAAGTAAATGCCCAAAGTACGAAAGAGAAAACCAAAGTTGTAGAAAAATAGAGAGAAACTATGATTTCATATACTCAAGTAGTACGGTTTTCATCATCTCAGAGCACGCCTAGGGATCGTCCTCGATCCCGTACGTGTGTAAGTGACCTAGCCGCATTACTTTTAGTTCTATTACCTATTCAAAAACCATAAACCTGTTTAGTGGATAATAAGCTAACTTTGCCCAGATCCGGTGCCATCTCCGTTTGAGGTAGGTGGTGGTCACTCCTGTCTCACTGCCACAGCTCGATCCCTGACATACTGTTGTAGATGACCATTCCTTACATGCTCCTCAATGATATCCCTCAAATGCCTGCAGTCGTTTGTGTTGTGTCCATCCAGCTCATGGAATAGGCAATTCTTCCCCGATGTCCGCTCATATTCAAAAGGCTCTCTCCTTGCCGACTTTCGATATTGGAGTCGCCCCCGAGTGTCCAAGTAAATTCTTTCAAGAGTCTTAGTTAAATCTGTGTAAGAAGAAAACATTGACTCCCTTCGAGGATTCTTCGAAGTGCCACCGCTGCCATTTGTTTTCCTTTTTCCTTTATCATCTTTACTTGGATCCTCGAAGGGTGAATCTCCACCCTCACTGCATAAGCTTCAGCCTCTCTCCTTACTCTCTCAGCCTGTGCATCCTCCTGTCTTAAAAATCTTTCCGCCTCATGGTAGAACTCCCCGAGATCCCTCGGTGGGTCCCTTTCCAATGATATCTTAAAGTCTGAATTATCCGTGATTCCCGAGACTGCTGCCATCAAAACCATTGACGGATCGGGTCGATCCACTGAGGCTATTGCTGCGTTAAATCTGGTTAAGAAGTTTCTGAGCGACTCTCCCTTCCATTGCTTCATCGATGTCAAGGTCATTACATTCTTGGGCCTGACTATATGGACCCGAAACTGTCTCATAAATTTTTCAATCATCTCCGTCCATGTGTCGATAGAACCACTCTCCAGCTGTCTGAACCACATAGCTGCGATATCCGTCAAAAACAATGGAAAGCATCGAGCCATGACCTCGTCCGATGCCCCCAATACCTCCATATGCCTCACGTACCTCATCAGGTGAATGGTGGGATCCGTTCTCCCATCATACATATCCAACATTGGTAGCTTAAAGTCCTGTGGATTCCTAGCTCGCCAGATTGTAGGAGTAAAGGGACTCCTATTCACATCCTCCAAGTCTCTATTTACCAATCCACCTCTCATAGCCCGTCTGACCATTTTGGCTAATCTGTCGTTGTCGCCAAGTTGTAATCCTTGTCCGTTTCCTCCGGTCTACCCCCCGGGGTCATGAGGAAATTCAGGCACATACTTCTCATCTCGTACTCCTGCACGCCTGTTGGTGTTGGGTTGCACAGCGTCATCTGGTATCCCTCCATGGGTTGGTCCAGCATTTCTTGGTGGCATGCCCCCGAGTATAGATCCATCCAGGTTGGTAGTCGTCTGCTGATTGGGGGCTGCCCCCTGCTGGGCCATTCCCTCTGCTTGTTGGTTGAGCGCTTCTGTTCCAGCTCCACGGATCTGAGCTCCTGCATTTCCTGCTTGTGCAAATTATCTGAGAAGAGCCCGCATCATCTCCTCTTGTCTTTTCATCATTGCTTCCATTTCCTCTTTGGTGATGTAGATGGATGCTCCACCTGCTCCATTTCAAGAGGAAGCCTCTTGACTTCTCCCCTAATTGCTCCTTTCTATCACTTGCTTCCTTACTGATAGCCTAACCATTGTTTCTTAGAATCCAAGTCCCTAGCTCTAGAAATCCTGAGTTCAATTCTCAGTGAAAGCACCAAAATGTTAGCGTCAAAATTGGTCACTAACACCCAAATGTAAATGAAAGCACCAACTAACGGTCACAGGTAACAGATATAATATATGTAGAGAATAATAATATGAAGAACAGTCGAAATTCTGATGAAAGCAGTAAAGAACACAGATTTTATAGTGGTTCGGCTAACTCCGGCCTACGTCCACTCCAGATGTTTCCTTTTTATTGATGTTTGAATCAATTACAGTTACAAACTGATAGAGTAACCTTTATCCTTAGAAAATAGAAAGTTATAGAGCGGAGAGAAGAAGATCCCCCTTCTGAACTCCCACGCGTTGTATTTATAGACACGCCCAGGTAGTTGTTGGGCTCTCTGAATAACCCGGGCCCATCAAGGCCGAACGGCCTATGCCGAACCTCCATGCCGAGCCACACCTGCTTCTCTCCAATGCCGAATGACCCCTGATGTCGAACAACTCATCCAATGTCGAACGACCCATGATGCCAAACGACCCATCCAATGCCGAACGACCCCTGATGCCGTACGACCCATCCAATGCCGAACGACCCCTGATGCCGAACGACCCATCCGATGCCGAACGACCGTTGATGCCGAACGACCCACCATGCCGAACGATCCACCATGCCGAACGACCCATCATGCCGAACGGCCCATCATGCCGAACGGCCCATCATGCCGAACGGCATACCATGCCGAACGGTCCACCATTCCGAACGGCCCATCATGCCGAATGACCCATCATGCCGAACGATCCATTATGCTGAACGGCCGATCATGCCGAACGGCCTATCATGCCGAACGATCTATCATGCGGAACAGCCTATCATGCCGAATGACCCAACATGCCGAACGTTGTCCAGTGCTGAGCGATCTCCAATGCCGAGCAGCGTGTGATGCCGTGCGATGTCCAATGCCGAATGATGTGTAATGCCGAACGTCATCTAATGCCGAGCGACAATGAAACGACCTTCCTCAACCTCCATACCTCCAACGGATATTGCCATGTCGAACGGCCAAACTACAAAGTCGTACAACAAACAATCGGAATCACTTCCTTCCAACCGAACGGCCTGTCATCTATCCAAGTGACCATCATCCATTTAAACCGAATCCATCATATTTCAGCCTTGATAGTCGTGAAGTTGTTTTAGTTAAATCCGCCTGTCCGTGGCCTTGTAAAAAGGCGGGTTAACACTAATCAATTCAGATGCACAAACCCAAACTTTCCTAAATGGATAAGATACATGAGTCTATTAAATAACTTAACTGAAAATTTCAGAATTAAACACCCCAGGTTTATTTCAAATAAATTTAAAATAATAATATACATATATCGTTTGTATATCAAATCATATTTTTTTGGAATCTAAAACAAAAATTTTTTTTACCAAACAACTCGATAACCAATTACTATGGTAGCAATCTCTCATTTAGAAACTCGAAAATGAACGCCGACGATGCTGCAGTCATCACCAGAATTATTTTCTAGCGACTGAAGTGAGTTCAGTGCTTTCTATATCATTTAAAATCCTTTTAAAATATTTTCATCCATATATACATTTCCAATAATACTATTATTATTTTCTCAAAACTTTGAAAAACAATTTCCAAAAATATGGGGATTTAAATTCTTAAATTCTCGGCTTAAAATCCTTTTTGTTTATGAAGCATATTTTTAAATCTTAACTTTAACAATTTGCTTCCTTATATAAAAACATTTCACAAACGTCTATCTCTATTAAGACTACAATAAAAAACTTTATTAAAATAAAATTTTAACTTGGCATTATCACTGAGTGCCTTATAGTCAAACTATGCTTGACTCACAAGATGTTCGTATTTAATTCAACCATAAAAATAAATAATAAATAAACGACCATAAATTATCTGAGCCCAACTAATCAATAATAAATGATAATAATTGAATATTATCATTCTCTAACAACCAATCACATCATATATAACTATATTAATTTTCGAAAATTATTATTTTATATATAAAATAATAATCTTAGTAAAATTGTTTCATTTACCCAATTTCGAAACAATACTGTGTCGGTTTGCCTTGTTCAAGTGTTTAGAAAGCTCAATTGACATAGTTGTTCCTTCTATACCGACTAGAATTCATAAACCACTCAATTGATAAATCGAAATAATATTAAAAAAAATTATAGCAGTAATAAATATGCGCTCTTAAATACACACACATATACACATATACATACATACATACATACATAAATACACACGCACAAACACAAACTCATCCTATGGTATCACTTACTATCTTAAATGAGTTTACCCTACCAAATCCTAGGTGTTCGCTCAACCTAAGCTCTAAGACCATGTGTAACGACCCGCCTTTTTGACCCTCAAAAGTCGACAGTACTACATACACGGTATTCACATGCAGAGCATCCAAAGTGTCGAAAATGTAATGATCCGAAAATTTTAACAGTTTTAATAACGTAATTAACTGAAATTTTGTGAAATTTTAAATAATTAGATTTGGAAATAAAAATTTGATATTAGGAATACGTTTATTTAAACATAGCAAATAATAAATTTTCGTCAGATAGTATGGAAGTTTATTTTGTTGAGTAATTTTATTTAAATTTAAATCAGTTAATATTTGATGATAATAAAATATTTTTGAAACCTAAATATTTTTTATACAATAAATTTATAAATCATCTTCTGAGTGCGACGTCATATTTTTTTGCCAAATTTGTACTGCGATTGCTCCGTTTATCTTATTTTCGGTGTTTTAGCAGCATCTTTTGGTACCGATTATCGACTTTTGATAGGATGGTCGTACCACTGATATCTGTGTACCATTTTGATCGTCACATCGTGCTGATCTTTATGGTATATTCAATTGTCAAGTTCAGATTCCGTTGTGCAGTGAAATCTGCGAAACACCTATCAATATCAGTTCCGCAATCGAGTCTTTTTGGTTTCTTGTTCCATCATTTTCCATCATATGTAACCAATAGCATGTTGCCTTTCAATATTTCTAGAATTTAGCTATTATCCTTTGGTTAACCCACTGGTTCATTTCTGTTGATGGTTCATTTCCTCTCTGCTCTCTCTCTCTCTCTTTCCTTATTATTTGCTTCCATTTTCTTTGCTAAACAAGAAAATATAATATAATTCAGAGGCTGATGTATATTCATTTTGTACTTGTTCATTTTCTTCTCATTCCATTTTCTTTGCACCTTCTCCTATTTGAGTTTCCTTCCACCTATCCTCCCCTACTCCTTGATCTCCTTTCTCTTAGCAAACTTTCCTCCCTTCTCCCTTATGCGACTCGTTAGCCCCTCCATCTGACTCAGCAACCGGCCATCCACTTTTTTCCACTCCACACACCACAACTCCTCCATAGCAATAGCCCTGACCTCCTCCCCACCCAGTTGCCGAGACTGCCTACCCAGTCACCAAGCACCACGCCAGACAAGTAGTAGCCGCCTTCCCTTGACCGAACCCAGCCGTCGAACCTCCACCAAGATCCGCACCCTACGCCAATCACAGTAGCCTCCATAACACTGCTACCCTTCAACCCCAGCAGCCCGAGCCACCTTGACCACAAGCTTATATATGTTTGCATACACACACACACACACACACACATATATATATATTTAAAAGTAAGTCCTTATATGTATACACACGTGTGTGTTTTTCCAAACTTTCCTGTATATGAGTTATGAGAATTTTTTTTACAGGATGTATTACATTTTAAAGGGAGTATATATTTTTATAGTATAGATGATTACAGTATATATGTATATATGGTTATTTTGTTATGTATTATGTATATATATTATATTTTGAACAGATTTTGAAAAAAAAAATATTAATACACACACACACACACTTTGTTTTCCAACAAAAGGTAGATGTATGTGTGTGGCGTGTTTTAAATGTTTGTGCTTTGTCATGTTCAAGTGTTTGTATATGTGTATAATCTAAGTTATATATGAGTTAGTTTATGTATAAATTAAATATACATAGGTTTATTATGGATATATGTTCAGTCTGTTGTATTATATAAGAAGGTTGTATATATAGTTGTTACTGAGTACAGGTTATGTAGTTATATATCTGATTTGTATATATGTTTGTCACAGGTTTGCAATCTATGTGATTTTTATATATGAATTTATATAAGTTATATATATATATTATCACATATGATTTTTATATATATGTATATATATAAATTATTACCTTATTGTTCCTGTAGTTAGTATGTAACTTAGTACATGATTTTATATTAGTCTATTTATATAAGTATATATGAGTTTGGGTTTTGGATAAACATATATAATGATTTTATTATATAGGTGTTTAAATTTAGTATTTATTTAAAAATATTTTTTTTAAATATGAGTTTATAAAGTTTATATCTATATTATTATCTAAATTATATCAACTCAGATTTGTTGTTTTAAGGCATATCTTATGTAGTATATTAATGATGTAGTGCGTGTAGATAAGTTATATAAGTATTACATAACATGTTGTTTGTATAAGCAGATTTTTTTAAAATAAATATATGATCTGTTGACTTATATTATATAGTAAATTCTTATTTTGATGTTAAGTATTTGTTTTAAAAATGATAGTAGGTATGGATATTATGATTTTGAGATATAGATATCTTGATTTTAAATATATGTGTGTGTGTGTGTTCAAAATCTTATTCGTATAATGGTTATATATGTGTTGATAATAATTTCAAGGTCTAAATGTATATATTGACTTTAAAAATGTATGTGTTTTAAGGATAATGATTTTATATATTTTATTTTAATATTTCTTAAGTTACACATTGATTTTTATAAAATAATAACAATGTTATATATATTTTCTTTATATATATATCAATCTTAATTGATTTGATTTGTTCTCATCGATTTCCTACTTATCAACTTCGGCCGTCAAATCCGTGTTCAGCTACTTCGTCTTGAGATTTATTGTTTGAATTAGTCGATGGTCGAATTCGTGATTTATTCCATGTGCTTGTCCTGTTCTCTCTCTTTCTAGCCTCGAAAGGTTAGTAATCACTCATGATTAACATTCTTATATTTATTAAATTTGATTTCATTTGAAACGACAATTGAAATATGTTGCCAAATTGAACTGTTAATCATTTAATTACTGAATATGATATGCCATCATCTGTATTTGTTCACCTGTGAGATATGATACCATATCCTAGTGTGTGTGTGTGTGTATTTAATTTAATTTAATTTATCACTGATGATATATGCCTGATATTGATATGTTATATCTTTTATCATATTTGTTCTCACTCTGCAAGTTCCCTATTAATTTAGAATTCCCTATGGGTTGAAATGATACATACCCGAATGATTTTGTGGAATAGGATAAAATCGTTATGGGTTGAAATGATAAACCCAAGCAATTTTCATTTATTTTAAATTTTTGGGATTACAGGTTAAAATGATATATACCCGTAGATATTTAAATTGCGGATTGAAATAATAAATATCTGTATCACTTGACCATGAGATAGAAAATTATATACGGACACTGTTGGTCTATATTTTGAAAATGATTTCCAAAGTTTGAAAGGAAATATATGATTTTATATCAAGACCGATTAGCAATGTATAATATGTATAAAAGTTAATTTATATATGTCTAAAATTTTAGTTTTTCAAATTATATGCTTTTGAAATTTTAAATTTATAAGTTAGTTTTGAAAAATATATCTTAAGATTTTACTTATAATTTTACTTTTTCAGAATATATAAAAATAGATTTATTATAAAATAAGTTAATAATAAGATTTAATAAAAGTTAATTTAATTATTATATAATATGTTTAATTATTTACTTAATTTATATTAATATTTTAAAAATAGAATTTATAACTTTAATAATAAAGGATAAGAGGATAAATTAATGTTGACTTGGAATTTATTTGGCTAATAATTGAATTTAAATAAGAATCTATTTGAACTTATTGATTTCGAGATTTTGAAATTTTTGATTGATAACTGGATTTGAGAAAGGGTGATTAAATGAATATTCTCAATTTTAAAGAAATTGAGATTGAATATTTAATATCGATTTAAATTTTGTAAATTGGGATTTTAAATAATTGTTATTATAATGATGAAGTGAATACTTTCCAATTTGAATAAAATTAAAGTTAAAATTTGAAATATAAATGAGATTTATATTGTAAATGTTGAATATTTAAACTTGAATCTTATTGGAATTGAAGTGATAGTTCAAACCTGGATTTGAAATTGATAAAAATGTGAAATAGTTTATTGAGAATTTCAATTGAATCTTTGACCTTTGAATTGAAATGGTTAAACTAGAATTGATTTAAATTGAAGTTTTGAATTTAAGTTGATTTGAATCGATCTGTGAAATTGGAGGAAACTATTCTAATATATATAAACCATAAAAATATATAAACTATTTTAACATATAAATTATTTTAGTATTAAACTATTTTAATTTATAACTATTTATTTTATATACTATTTTCGATATCTAAACTGTTTAAGTCAAAAGTGTTATGATTTCAAAGTGTTATGATTTCAAAACTGCTATGATTACAGAAATGCTATGATTTCAAAAGTATTATGATTTAGAAAGTGTTATAATTTTGAAAGTGTTATGATTTTGGAAATGAATATTATTTAAAGTGAATAATGATATCAAATTGATATGATTTTGAATTGAATATGATTTTTTGATATGAAGTATGAACTATTTGAAATGAAATGACCACGGTGTGAAATAAGTGTTTGGTTGTTAAAGAGACCGGGATCGAATATTGTCATACTTTATACCAATACTGAAAACCACTTTAACAACCGTGTACGTGGTGGAGATTCCAGAATGAAGTAGGATGGTTTGGTGACGATTCTATATGGTATTTAAGTAGCCCTGACTCCTGTAAGTTAGCTTGATGTGGCTAAAACAAGAGCAATGCCGGGCAGAAAGTGAGGTCATTCCTCCTATTAGAGACATCTCTTCGATACCATTTTATTGCTTTTGTGATTTGATTGGGTGCACCCTTTGATTTGGGAGTGTGTCATGAGGTAGGCGGTAGTAGCTGCTATGCATTACCACAAGTACGGATCCGCAAACGGGATATCTACATTGGCATTGCCTCGCGTGCCATGTCACATGCTCTATCGCACCTTTTATGAGTTTGTTTTGTGTCGTACCTATAGCGTGCTCCCTGATAGCCCACTTGCGAGTGGAGTTTACAGTATCTGTATAGACTACAGCATTATAAAAATGTGTTAAGGGAGATATGGGTAACGTTTTAACGCTATTTTAATAGTTTACTTTACTATAGACATATTATAATAGCATACATGACTACATAGTAGATAGTTCCATGGATCCTAGAGGATGGAAATCTCAAACATCTTTTAAGTTACTTGTATTTCAGTTGACATTTCACTTGAGTTGAATTTTTAATATAAGAATGTTAATCTTGACTCGAGTGTTCTGTGTTTTGCTAACCGGTCGGATCAAACTGAATGTGACAGCATTTGAAACTCACCTTTGAAGATTGGAGCTTTGTTTGAAGATATATCAATCCAGCTTTCAGTTATTCCGATTTATTCCAGTCACTTATGTTCAGACTTGTTAGTTGCTTTTGTACTTGAGACTACTCTGTATTTGAGATTTCTATTGTATTTTGTTTTAACTTTGATGTTTATATAGTAGCTTCATGAACTACTATTTATCTATTCTGCTGCTTATTATTATATTACTCTGTGTCTGTGACTCTGTGATTGACTTATTCACTACATATATTAAGTTTTGCTAAATATAAAATTTACAATCTTTTGTTTTGAGCAAATTCAAGTCCGACATGCATGGATGCGAACGGTTCGAAATGCCAGGTCGTTACAGGAAAGACAGATTGCTGGAGGAAAAAGAAAGAAAGGAAAAAATAGAATCACGCATCCTGACAAGTAACATATAATATACAATAGATCTTACAAAAGAAAAAATTTAATATACCTACATCAAATCAGAGTAATTAGCTATCATCATCCTAGACAGTTATAACTGTAGGATCTAGATTAACCCTAGAGGGGGGTGAATAGGGTTATAGCAAATTTTCTCGAATTAAACAAAAACAAACTGCAGAGAAATAAATATGCTGATAAGTAAATCACACACAAATTTTACCCAGCTTTGGCAACCCCTGCCTACTGCTGCATTTCCAGATTTCTATTAGAATTAAACAGTCTCTCGCTTACAAACACTCTAACAGACTCACAAACCCTGCTCCCGCTTATAAACACTCTAATAGACTCGCAACCCCTGGTCCCGCCAATAGAGTTTTGCAAACTCGCAAACCCTTGCTCCCGCCCATAGAGTTTTGCAAACTCGCACACCCTGCTCACTGAACTAATTCTAACTAGACAATCTGACACTATGTACAACTTAGGTGGTGATTTACCAAGATTTGAACCTTAAAAGAAAATTTAAAACAAACTAAAAACAGTTTAAAACTAAAACCCTATTTGCCAAATAAACTAAAGCAAATAAACTAAAGCCTCTCCATTTTAAAACAAGCCGGCCCAATTCATTTCTTTAACCCAATCCTCTTTTTGTCTTGTGAAGAGAATGGCGGCTCTGTTGAATTAGGGCTTTTGTTCCCTTGCGAAAATTAGGGCTTTGATTCTTCGTTCGATCTGATTTGTGTTGCTCTTGCTCGCTGCTTCTCTGATGATCAATTGTCTGGTCTGCGTTGCTCTTGCTCGCTGCTTCGCCTATGATTGATTCTCTGGTTTGCGTTGCTCCTCTGTTGATCGAGTTCGTTGTTGCTTCGGTATGTAATTTCCCTATTTGTGCTTTTATGATTTCTCGTATCCGAACTCGATGCCGATGATGAATTTTGGGTTTGATATTTATATGAATTCGAGTCACTTGAATTTGCTCGTATTCATTTACGCTTTCCTAATTTTTTGATTTCCTGATGCGCACGGCTTTCTTGATATTTGCGACTACTTGATGCATACGGTCTTGATTTTGAAACGTTCGATTTTCTTCTTGAATCATACGGCAAAAACTTTCCTCTTTTGATTTTTTTTGACTTTTTCAAAGATATATTTGCGTTGAATTCTGACTTCGGCATGATGCAGTAACCTCACTTGATTCCTACTATACCTTGTCTGGTTCATTGATCTGCATTTCTCTTTTTTCATGAAGTTCTGCTGGCTTTGCATTGCTGTGCATACTTGTATTCATGTTTGATCCGATGGGTTACGCATCTTGTACCTGCTGATGTTTGTTGTCGGTCTGTAGCTATGTTCATCACGACTTGGCTTGAGTCTGCATTGTAGTTTGCATTATTCATGTATCACATTTGTAGTTTGCGTCTGCATTGTAGTTTGCATTGTTCGTGGTCGTTGTGATTTTGCATCACTTGATATCGTCCTGTTCCCTGACTTTTGTTGCCTCTGCACATGTTACACTGAGTAGATGTCGACTACATCACCATATATCTGTTGCAATTCTGTCCACTGCCCTATCCTGTTGTACATGTTTACAATCAAATTGAGTATCATACTTGGTCTTGATATCACTAGTGTACTTGAGTGTGCACTGTGCATACTGCTTGACCATTTTTTTTGCTGTGTTGATCATGTTTCTGGTTCCTGCATCATCCTTTGTTGTATAAACTGTTGTTGGTCTTGGATTTGTGGTAATTACATTTGTATCACTTGATATTGTTTATGTCTGCATCTTGTGGTTGCCACTGTGTTGCATTGAGCTTCACCTCTCTTGTATCATTGGTGTTTCTGTGTTCATGCTTGTGACATTCATGTTGCAACTTGTACTGTCCACTGCCTTTTTTTCATAGTGTGTCTGTTGCACTTTGGTTATATGAACTTGCTGGATGTAGTTGCTAGTTGCACTGAGTCTTGATATCTTGCTTTCACTGTTTCTTGTGTACTTGCTCGAGTCACTTGTACACTTGTTGCTTCCCTAACCTTGTAGTTTTTCAATTGTCTTCTGTTCACCCATTACTGCACTGCTTGTTGTAGCTGGACTTGTTGTTGTACATGTTGCTTGAGTTGCTAGTTTTCCTTGTACTTGTAGTCTTGGCTTTGGTTGTTGCAGTATGTCACTGTTTTTCTTGTTAAAAAACTGTTGTGTCACTGCATTTGGTCTGCACATGTGAACTTTGGCTCTGGCCATCTTTGTTTAAGTGCTTGTTTGTTGTCTGGACATTTGGTCATGTTGCCTTCAATTTCTGGCTAGTGCATTGCCACACTGTTCATATGAACTTGGTCTCCGTTGCATGCATTGTTGTTGTAGATGTTGATGGTGCACTGTCACACTGTTGCATTACTGTACTTTGCATCCATTCATTTTGATTTTTGAAATTTCACTTGAGTTGAATCCAGTTTCAAAACTCGGGTTTGACCTTGTGCTCGTGTCGTGATTTTAAATATATTGCACTTGAGTTGAACCCGGCTTTTCATTTGGGTTTGACCTGTGCTCACCTGTCCTTGTAGCATTATCAAGTGTATATCGATGTGCACGGCCTTGTGGCATGTACAGTGATACATTGTGCATGTCACATTGTTCGTGTATGATGAATTCAAATGTGAATGATGACGAACAACCCAAATAACTGAGGCAAATCATATTTTCAAAAATCATATTTCATTTTATGTTGCAAAAATATTTCTTTTTCAGTTTTACTGCGTTAGTGAATATGTTTGCAGATTTCTCAGATTCTGGATTCTAACTGGAATGAAGTTGAAGATAAACTACGAGTGTGAGTGATATGTAGTGAGGAAATTATGTAAACTGAATTGTGATGTAACTAGAATCAAAATTGTATATGTATAGTGAGAGCTTGAATTTGTACTATTCAAAATTGTAATAAATATTTGTTTGAATAAAATATCTGTTTGAATTCAAATTCTGTGTAATTTATTTTATTCAACAAATATTTATTTAATCTATGAAAAACAAAATAGTACATTACCAAATACATTTAAATGAATATATATGTTTATTATCATCAAACAAATACATATAAGCGCATATTCAACAATCTCCCCCTTTTGATGATAACAAACATATATTTAAGATTTTGACTGCGTTAAATGTATTTGTTCAATGATATACTCTAATTGCCCCCCCTATTTAAATGCTTCCTTTCTACATGATGCTCCCCCTACATATATGCATAGAAATATATAAATAAGCCTAGATGCAAATGGAAAATTATTTGACCTTTGCTTGATTCTATTTGACAAAATCTTAACTTTTCTCTCCCCTTTTTGTTATCAGCAAAAGAATAATAGTGTTAGAGAAAATAGAGATAAAGTGATCAATATTAATCCAACATTAAACTCAAATTGAATATAAATATTAAACTTCAATAAAAATCAAACAAAAATCATAACTACCCTTGTTAGGTGCATATTCCACTTTTAGAAAGAATGGAAATGATGTTCTAATATAAAATCATACAATTGTATCAACTTGTGGTACATTTATATCAGGAATTTGAATATCTACTAATCATGCATAACCGTTAGGACTTTTAACAATTTAATTTTAAAAAATGAAATCAAGTATCTTCTAACCACGCATGACCGTGAGGACTTTTAAATGGGATTAGAATCAACTTGTCTATTTAATCAATTAATTTTGATATGCGTTCCATACATGCATAACCGTAAGGACTTTTAAATGAGCATGGAAGCACATAATCAAAAATCCAAGTAATTCACCCATGCATAACCGTGAGGACTTTTAAATGAGAGTGAATACTTTGGATATTTATTTATTTTTACAAAAAAATATGAAATGAAAAACAAATGATCCCTGATTATAGTACCACATATCGACAAACTATATTTAAGTTTTGATAAACAATGGTCGATAGAAATATGATAGATATAGAAATGGTCATCGAATCTTTACCCAACAAAAAGTTTTATAACTCTTGTTTGAATTCCTAAAGAAATTTTCCAAATATACTCTCTTGAGTAATGTATGTTAAATATCAACACTTATCACCTTTTCAATCACTATTTATCTTTTTGATAATTAGTAGGGAGTCGGATTAGTCAAAATTTGTCATTTAAAATCAAATAAAAATGACTAATATGAAAATATGATCAAAAATGATTTTCTCGATGGGGATATAGGAGAAAATTTTCTGCTATTTGAAAATTATTTAAAATGAAAAATATGCAGATATTTTCTTTGAAAAACGATGCAGTTACTAAATGTCTCAAAAATCACGTTCAACTAGTAATTTTTCTATCAACTAGATTACCAGTGTAATCTGCATCTGAATTTCTTTTTCACTCCAAAATATCACTAACTAAATTTGATAGACCAGATCATGAAGTGTGCATGAAAACTCAAACTCACAAATTTTTATAGTATTCTTGAATTTGAATTGAAGTCGTGTAAATAATCAGAAACTGTGAATATAGAGTTAGCCAAAAATAACCAAAAATATTATCATCCAGCAAAACACTATGTTTAATCCAAACGTATATGTATGAAGTAATTCAAAGAATGGTATTTTTGGCATAAATATAATTGGCCAACTATGTCGAACAAGTCAGAATTAAAAAAAAACATCATCTCACATTATTGGCTGATTTAATTCAGAATACGGTGCAGATTATCACATTTAATATACCTTCACCTGTTTTACCTTTACGATAATTTTTCGTGGTTGCCCATTGTGACTCTGTCACCTTTTGTACTAGGCTAAGGAACGTTTTCTTTGTTTCCCGTTGTGTTTCTGGAACAGCCAAAATCCAGAAAACACTGCTGTTGTTCCTCAGCCTGCCACCATACCTACACGATGAAAGATTTTTTTGACCTATTTGTTTTTATAGGTCCATGATTGTTAGTGGCTGAAGCATTGTGAATAAACAAACCCTTTGGAACCCAAGCTTGTTTAGTCCTTTCATTCTTGTTCCAATAGACATGAAATTTGTTTGTAGAATTCTTAGGAACCCAAACTTGTATAAATTTTGTGTTCTTGTTCCTATGACTACAATTTTCAACACGATGTCCAATTATTTCACATCTATCAAAGACACTCTTACCTTTTGCATTACCATCAACTTGTGTTTTCCCAAAACCTAGTCCTTTTCTGTTGTTAGCAAAAATTTGATTTCCCAATAACATGTTGAATGATTTTCTCCTCTTGAAAAGTTATTCAGAGATTTCTCAAGATTTTGGACTTTGGTTTTTAGTGTTGTGTTTTCAGTGACAAGTAAGGTGCATCTATTTATAAAATCCTTTTTCCTAGTGTCAATGATTTCCTTCAGACTCAAGTTTTCTTTTTCAAGATTCTCAGAGCTATTCTTAAGTCTTGATAATTCTGAATCTAAAATTTTACATTTTTTACATTCTAGGTTTTGAATATTTTCAAGTTCAGTTTCTAACCTAAAATTTTCACGAGCAAGTTCTCTCCTATCAGATCTCAGTTTTTCAATTTTAGATTCAAGAGTATCAACTACTTTAGTAAGATCAACACACATAAAAACAAGATCTTTATAAGAATAGTCACCTACCTCACTAGATTCCTCTGAGCTTGCTTCTGAATCTGATTTTGCCACAAGACACAAGTTAGCCTCATCTGAGCTACTATTCGAAACTTCCTCTCCTTCTTCATCATCCCAAGTCGCTGCAAATGCCTTCTTCTTCTTTTTCTTTTCTTTGTTGTTTTTGAGAAGTGGGCATTGTTGTTTGAAGTGGCCAGGCTTGTTGCAGTTAAAGCACGTCGATTCATTATCGGAATTGTCAGAATCTTTTGACCTATTACCATTTGTTTTCTTCTTGCGTGGCTTAAATCTTGACCATTTTCTAAGATTATTGACAGCCATTGCAATCTCTTCAATTGGATCTTCTTCTTCATCGCTCTCTTCTTTGCTCTTTAAGGCAATCGTCTTCTTCTTTGGTTCTGAGTTGTTGCGTTCCTCTTTTGCTTTTAGCTCAAGCTCATATGTCATCAAGTTGCCAATCAACTCCTCCATGCTTAGTTTACTCAGATCTTTCGATTCTTGTATTGTCGTGACTTTTGCCTCAAAGTTCATCGGTAAAACTCGTAGCACCTTCCTCACAAGCTCTACCTCAGTGAATACCTTCCCAAGCGCTCTAGCGTTGTACACCAAAGTTAAAAAGCGTCCAAACATGTCCTTTATGCTCTCGCCTTTGTCCATCACAAAGTTCTCGTATTCATTGCTGAATAAGGCTAGACGAGACTCCTTGACTTGAGAAGTTCCTTCATGTGTCACCTCCAAGGTATGCCAAATTTCCTGTGTAGTTTTACAATGAGAAATTCTATTAAATTCATTCTTATCAAGAGCACAGATCAAAGCATTCATGGCTTTAGCATTTGTAGTTTTTAATTTCTTATCGTTAGCATCCCACCTATCCTTAGGGTTAGGAATCTCAGTATCACCAACAGTTATAGTGGGAGATTTATAGCCAGTTTCAATAATGTCCCAAACATCATAATCAACAGAACTAAGATAAATACTCATCCTAACTTTCCAATAAGCATAATCATTCCCATTAAACATGGGTGACCTAGCAATAGATTGCCCCTCAGAAAAAACATTATTTGATGAATTCATGACTCTAGAGTTAAAGAAAAATACCGTGCTCCGATACCACTTGTAGGATCTAGATTAACCCTAGAAGGGGGGTGAATAGGGTTATAGCAAATTTTCTCGAATTAAACAAAAACAAACTGCAGAGAAATAAATATGTTGATAAGTAAATCACACACAAATTTTACCCAGCTTCGGCAACCCCTGCTGCATTCCCAGATTTCTATTAGAATTAAACAGTCTCTCGCTTACAAACACTCTAACAAACTCGCAAACCCTGCTCCCGCTTACAAACACTCTAATAGACTCGCAACCCCTGCTCCTGCCTATAGAGTTTTGCAAACTCGCAAACCCTTGCTCCCGCCCATAGAGTTTTGCAAACTTGCGCACCCTGCTCACCGAACTAATTCTAACTAGACAATCTGACACTACCTACAACCTTGGGGGTGATTTACCAAGATTTGAACCTTAAAAGAAAATTTAAAAAAAAAAATTAAAACAGTTTAAAACTAAAACCCTATTTGCCAAATAAACTAAAGCAAATAAACTAAAGCCTCTCTATTTTAAAACAAGCCGGCCCAATTCATTTCTTTAACCCGATCCTCTTTTTGTCTTGTGAATAGAATGGCGGCTCTGTTGAATTAGGGCTTTTGTTCCCTTGCGAAAATTAGGGCTTTGATTCTTCGTTCGATCTGATTTGTGTTGCTCTTGCTTACTGCTTCTATGATGATCAATTGTCTGGTCTGCGTTGCTCTTACTCGCTGCTTCGCTTATGATTGATTTCTGGTTTGCGTTGCTCCTCTGTTGATCGAGTTCGTTGTTGCTTCGGTATGTAATTTCCCTATTTGTGCTTTTATGATTTCTCGTATTCGAACTCGATGCCGATGATGAATTTTGGGTTTGATATTTATATGAATTCGAGTCACTTGAATTTGCTCGTATTCATTTACACTTTCCTAATTTTTTGATTGCCTGATGCGCACGGCTTTCCTGATATTTACGACTACTTGATGCATATGGTCTTGATTTTGAAACTTTGATTTTCTTCTTGAGTCATACGGCAAAAACTTTCCTCTTTTGATTTTTTTGACTTTTTCAAAGATATATTTGCGTTGAATTCTGACTTCGGCATGATGCAGTAACCTCACTTGATTCCTACTATACCTTGTCTGGTTCATTGATCTGCATTTCTCTTTTTTCATGAAGTTCTGCTGGCTTTGCATTGCTGTGCCTACTTGTATTCATGTTTGATCCGATGGGTTATGCATCTTGTACCTGTTGATGTTTGTTGTCGGTCTGTAGCTCTGTTCATCACGACTTGGCTTGAGTCTGCATTGTAGTTTGCATTATTCATGTATCACATTTGTAGTTTGTGTCTGCATTATAGTATGCATTGTAGTTTACATTGTAGTTTGCATTGTTCATGGTCGTTGTGATGTTGCATCGCTTGATATCATCCTGTTCCCTGACTTTTGTTGCCTCTGCACATGTTACACTGAGTAGATGTCGACTGCATCACCATATATCTGTTGCAATTCTGTCCACTGCCCTGTCCTGTTGTACATGCTTACAATCAAATTGAGTATGATACTTGGTCTTGATATCACTGGTGTACTTGAGTGTGCACTGCGCATACTGCTTGACCATTTTTTTTCCACTGTGTTGATCATGTTTCTGGTGCCTGCATCATCCTTTGTTGTATAAACTGCTGTTGGTCTTGTATTTGTGGTGATTACATTTGTATCACTTGATATTGTTTATGTCTGCATCTTGTGGTTGCCACTGTGTTGCATTGAGCTTCACCTCTCTTGTATCATTGGTGTTTTTGTGTTCATTCTTGTGACATTCATGTTGCAACTTGTACTGTCCACTGCCTTTTTTTTCATTGTGTGTCTGTTGCACTTTGGTTATATGAACTTGCTGGATGTAGTTGCTAGTTGCACTGAGTCTTGATAGCTTGCTTTCACTGTTTCATGTGTATTTTCTCGAGTCACTTGTACACTTGTTGCTTCCCTAGCCTTGTAGTTGTTCAATTGTCTTCTGTTCACCCATTACTGCACTGCTTGTTGTAGCTGGACTTGTTGTTGTACATGTTGCTTGAGTTGCTAGTTTGCCTTGTACTTGTAGTCTTGGCTTTGGTTGTTGCAGTATGTCACTGTTTTTCTTGTTAAAAAACTGCTGTATCACTGCATTTGGTCTGCACTTGTGAACTTTGGCTCTGGCCATCTTTGTTTAAGTGCTTGTTTGTTGTCTGGACATTTGGTCATGTTGCCTTCAATTTCTGGCTGGTGCATTGCCACACTGTTCATATGAACTTGTCTCCGTTGCATGCATTGCTGTTGTAGATGTTGATGGTGCACTGTCACACTGTTGCATTACTGTACTTTGCGTCCATTCATGTTGATTTTTGAAATTTCACTTGAGTTGAATCCAGTTTCAAAACTCGGGTTTGACCTTGTGCTCGTGTCGTGATTTTAAATATATTGCGCGTGAGTTGAACCTGGCTTTTCATTTGGGTTTGACCTGTGCTCACCTGTCCCTGTAGCATTATCAAGTGTATATCGATGTGCACGGCCTTGTGGCATGTACAGTGATACACTGTGCATGTCACATTGTTCGTGTATGATGAATTCAAATGTGAATGATGACGAACAACCCAAATAACTGAGACAAATCATATTTTCAAAAATCATATTTCATTTTATATTGCAAAAATATTTTTTTCAATTTTACTGCGTTAGTGAATATGTTTGCAGATTTCTCAGATGCGGGATTCTAACTGGAATGAAGTTGAAGATAAACTACGAGTGTGAGTGATATGTAGTGAGGAAATTATGTAAACTGAATTATGATGTAATTAGAATCAAAATTGTATATGTATAGTGAGAGCTTGAATTTATACTATTCAAAATTGTAATAAATATTTGTTTGAATAAAATATCTGTTTGAATTCAAATTCTGTGTAATTTATTTTATTCAACAAATATTTATTTAATCTATGAAAAACAAAATAGTACATTACCAAATACATTTAAATGAATATATATGTTTATTATCATCAAACAAAAACATATAAGCGCATATTCAACAATAACAACGTGTCCCTACAAATGTTGGTAACTTTAAACAACCAATACAATGGAAAATGAAATATACGTAAGTATGTCTTGGAGACATCCAGCCTGTCTCCTAAAGCTCCAAAGCATCCAACCTAAATCTATAAATATGTTTAGTCTGACTCGAGCATTATTAGAAAATAACACCGATCAGTTTGGTAAACCAGCGTGAGAAACACACCGCATATGGATTTTAATATTATAACAACCTTTTAAAATAAACGTATCTCGTAAGACCATTCTACACATAAACATGAACAGATTTCTACCTTACGACAACCAAATCATTTCATAGAAAATTTTCTAATATTATAATAATGTTTAGAGTTTAAAATAAATATTGA
The DNA here is from genome assembly GCA_030765085.1 of Allium cepa. Classification (NCBI taxonomy): domain Eukaryota; kingdom Viridiplantae; phylum Streptophyta; class Magnoliopsida; order Asparagales; family Amaryllidaceae; genus Allium; species Allium cepa. Next base: position 329,731,860 of record CM060940.1, read on the forward strand.
ATCATAGCCGAAATTATTACATTAGTTAAATTCTAGCATGATAGGTATACAACTAAGTTCGAAGGGCACTTATTACAGAATGGATTTCCATACAATGAAAAGGCATTGGGGTACTGCCTGCCATAGTACATCTCTAGAAAACTTACTGAGGGCCTCACCTAGACTCCCTACGAATTAGAACTGGCCCTAAGCCTTACTAGGTAGTTCCGAATATTTCATCACCCTGGTTTCTTTTGCAACCATTTCTGAGAGCTCTCATGCACAACCAAATCAATAAATGTTTGTATCTAGAAAGGGCGATGAAAACACCTTAATGGGTGTGACCCACATAGCCCTAAAGCATTTCCCATGTTTTTGTCCTTTTCGGTTGTTGAAGCTAGAGATTACGTTTTACCTTTTTTCATAGCAATCCCACTTAGAATACTAACACTGCCCTCCAGGCAGCAATGCAGTGCCATCATTTATCCATACCAGTTGTTCAGGATATAAACAAACCGAAGGTAGCACTTCTACTACATCCAATTTGGAATCACCCTCATGACTAGTAGTGAGAAGCCCTTGCAAACAAGAACTTCATCCTAGATAATCTTCAAGCTATCTCCAATTCGAAAGCTTATGCCCCTTCGAAGTGGTTTTCGAATGATATATTCGATCATGTTCTCTTCGAACCGACAACGATTGTTTTTAAAAACTGGCCATCCTTTGATAGTCAATTATTTGACTGTCAAACAAACAAACAATTCAACCAAAGATTTAATTCCATACGGAAAATAACAGTGGTTAAGCACAAATCAACCATAAGCGTGTTAAATTTAGCTTTCCATTAATTAAACTACTTTGTAAATTCTCGTATTTAAATACTTTTGTAGAGATATATTTCATAGACTCTTTTTTACACTTTTCAATACTTTGAAAATATTCATATATTTATCCCGTCGGTATGAGTATATTCACTAAAAAGCTTATAAAAGATTTCACTTTCAAAAAGCCACACTTAGTTGAGTAAAAGCCGGTGTCATTAAAAAGATAGAGATATAAATAGCCCAAAATGCTATTCTTTCAGTATTAAGTATGAAAAAAGAATGTTCCATACCATCATATTTAAAAAGGCCATATTGGAAATCAAATCTCTTTTATAATAAACTCCTTTAAAAAAAATTCTTTTATAAGTATAAGCTCTAATTCATTCATAAAATTTCTTTTATGAAACTCATCTCTATTTACAAAGCCCTTTTCATAAATCACAAATGAAATTATAATATCCATTAACAAATCTCCAAGTATAAAATTATAGACTCATAGACTTATTGGTAATCCCTAAATATAATTATAAGGTTCCTTATATTTACAAACTACTTTTATAAAATATTATTTACAAATTCCTTTATAAATATCTTAAATATAATTATAGCCTCCTTTTTATAAATTCCTAAATTTATTAATCAACTCCTTTGTAAACATCCTTTATATTGTTCATAACTCTTTTTATAAAAATCCTTATCAAAAAATATCATTTACAAAACTCATTTTATAAATTCTCAAACTATGTGCCCCTCTTTTTATAAAGCCCCCAATTCATTTAAAAAAAACTCCTTCTGCAAATTTGTACAAACAATTATAAAACTACCTATATAACTAAAACTTTAATATAAATCCAAACTACAATTATAATTACAAAACTCATATACTCTTTATAACACGATCATTCCATATATATATATATATATATATATATATATATAATAGATTCACAATGACTTATTACTCCAGTTTGACCAAATAATAATATTTTTCTTTCATAAAGTACCATTTATAAAACTATTCTTTTATTTATAAACTATGCCTGTATATCCCTCTTTTAATTTATAAATTCCTTTTATAAATCTATTTTTTTATTTCAACATTTTATACAAAATGCGTCTCAAATACTTTACCCAAATATTTCTACCTTCTTTTTAATCGCACAAAAATCACTGTAAATAAAAGATAATCCTTTTTATTTTCCCTTTGGAAATAAACATTTGTTATTATAAAAAAATTCTATAAATGCAAATACTTCCAAAATAATTCATCAAAACATTTACTTATATATTTGTATATTAGAAAAGAATAGATAAAGAAGTTGAAATAAATAGAGAAGTTTAAAACTCATTTTAAATAAACTATCACAGAAAATCCAAAAAGAGAAATTTAAATATCATTTTCCCAAATCGTAACCATTTCAAAATCAAGCAGAAATTTAGTATTTTTTCCAAAATACTATAACGAGACCAATAGTTACTATAGCACTTAACCAATGCTATTACTACATTTCCACTGAAGGTTCAACTTTTTAAAATATCGGAGTCAAATCCAATATGGTCAAACTATCATATTTTAACATTTAACAAGCTATATAATAGATATGATTGAAAGGAAACCAACATATATATATAACTGGGATTAAAAATCAAATGTTGCGAAATTTGGATCTCCACTAAATTCACTGTATTCATTTTAAATGTCAATCGCTTTTTAGAAGCGGATATTTTAACCAAAACAGTCAAAAATTTCTTCCAAACAAAAATAGTAAATTTTATCTATCATATATCATACTAATTAACCAAAAAGGTTTGTTTAACTCACCTAAATTTCAGTTGATGTCGAAGAGTTGCAGTCTGAACTAAAATCTAATGACGTCTAATTTTATCTCAAATTTCCACTTGCTCCAAATTCGACCAAACCAATTCCATCATGAAGCTATCGTCGTTATGAGCATAACGCAAAAGGATCGCATCTTGATTGGACATCACACTACACCAAATCAGAGGATTTCCAACGAGTATAACTGTTGCAAGCAATTTCGCTGACACTTATAAGTGTTGCTATAGGGGTGTGGGCATTTATTCGTAACACTTATAAGCGTTGGAAGGTTTTTTTTCCTAACAGTTATAAACATTGGAAATATTTTTTCCAAACTATTGTAAGCTTTGAAAAAAAAAATTCCCAACAGGCATAAACATTGGAAGGTGTTATTTCCCAAGGGTTATAAGCATTGATAATATGATATTTGCAATGGATATAACCGTTGGAAGATATAATGTAGACTATATTTAAATATGAATTTAAAAATAATGTTATCCCAATTTAACAAATTATAACTCAATGAATATCAATAAAAAAACATTTATAATCATCATAACAAAACAGAGTATCAATTAACAAAAGACGAGTTCAATATATAATTGAATTGCTACGTTCAATACATAGTTTTTCAATTCCATAATAATATCAAATTGAAATAACAAAAGACAAGATACAGTTCATGCTTAAATTCTATAATAATATTTACTTGTTTTCTAGAAGAAGCAGAATTAATTGCTCAACAATAATTTTTCTTTCTATCGGAACCAAAAACTTCTGCATTTTGATCATTTTCAAGATCTTCTACTCCACCATTACCACTAGAACTACCATCTAATTTCCTCTTTTCCTCTGCTTCTTCTATAAGTGTCTATATGCATTTAATATCACATTAAATTCAAATTTACACTAAAAAGAATGACCAAAATAAATCAATTAGGTTTGCCGTTGCTACACTTGGTTAATGTACCAATAATCAAAATAGTGAAGGTTAGAAAACAGGAAGTACCTGGAGTATGGTATATCCAATCTTCTTCGTCTTTATCAGAGGACTCATAATCAGGGTGCATGTTAGGGCCAAACAAGAATTTCTTGATGATCATCTAGTAATATGTAACATTCTTCAGGTGTGTTCAAAAGCTTCAATTTCTCTGTACATAGTCTATACGTAAAAACAAGTTAAGGTAAAATAAAACAACGAAAAAGTATTGACATTCGATAACAATTTATTATAATGCCTGCCATAATTATCAGGGCTGGTCCCGACCATTTGTTTGCTCTAGGCGGTTACAATTTTCACTACAACAAAGGCAGCGTATAGCGACGGCAAAAATGCATCGGCGGCCGTTGCTTGCCGCCGCTAGCCGTCGCTAATTGTCGTCGCTATTCAATCCGTTGCCACTAGGAAAAGCAACGGCAAAAATACAGATGTCCGTTCTGTGTAAAAACGAACATCCATATAACGATCATATATAACACTTGTCAGACGGGGCCAAAAATTGTCTAAGGGGTTCACACAAATAAAACAAATTTTCTAATTTATATTTTAACAACTATAAAAATTTTAATAATACGTTCAATAAATATTTGTCAATTAAATTTCACATTTTAACACGTACTTTAAAATTTGGCTAACTAAGTCAAATTTTAAATAATGAATTTTTTTAAATCAAATTAGAAGTTAGCACTTATAATAAATTGAATTATTTTTATTTTAAACTATATACGTTTAATTGGAAATTCCACAATGAGACAAAAGTGAATCATTGTAATTCTTTTAGGTTATGAGTACTTTAGCATGGCCATTACAAGTGAGCATAAATGATATATTTGAGCAAAATACATAGTTGTAGTGTACTTACACTTATAACTAACGCATCCTAAATAATTAGATTTTCACCTAATCGACAACCAATATTGCATAAACTTATCAATAAACATCTTAAACATGTTATCACCATCTTAATCCAAATCACATCACCAATCATTAATTCTACAATAACCAACATCATAATAGTATGCGTTAATCATCGTTTTCAACTTCGAAATAAAATAATTTTATTCTCAAATCAACCTACAATACTACTATCACCATACATATACCACATAATTACCAATCTCAAACCCATAAACATGCCATTAACAACCAATTTTAAACCCAATAAACATGCAAATAAACCCAAATTAAACCCTAATTGAATACAAAATAGGGTTAGAACACATACTGGATCAATTTGGAAGGAAGGAGCGAATTTTTGAGTACCGAATCGGCGGGGCGACGGGTAGGGTTTTTAAATTTTTTTTTTTCGTTTTGCAGAATGGGGAAGAAGAAAGCTCCGGTTTGGCAGATATACAGGTCGAGCAACGGCTAGAGACGGCCGCTTTTTTTAGCCGTTGCCCCTGTCCGACGCTGTACGAAGCGTTTTTCGTAGTGTTTTTCCCTTTATAAAAATATAAATTGGTTCAAAATTGAAATATAATAATAATAATAAAAATGTTGTTCACTTATGCAAAAAAGTTATGATATCTTTAACATATAAATAATTCTTAATAAATACGACATGATGCATTTTCAAGTAATCTATTTGCTTATGTAGTTACCTAGTTGCAGTTCGCTAACGATTGCTAATAAAATTTTATAACTTCAAACTGTAAAAATCAGTTTCATTGGAGTAAACACACTAAAGATAGTTTATGAATAGTGCGATCCAAACCCTTAGAAATCAAATATTATCATATTGAAAGAAAATATAGCATCACAAGTTTAATATTTGTTGTTTTCTACGTAAAAAATAATTCACAAATTGAACAATTATTATCGAATTCAAAACATTAATTAACTATAATCCAGTGACCTTTATCATAATAAAGAAATAAAGTTAGCCACTACGCGAATCAATGCAATTAAGAAAACTTTTTTGACATTTCATTATGTTGCATTATATATAACTAGTATTTCTTGTAGTAAAATAAACAAATGGAAAAAAATATAATAAACACTTAACTAAACTCAAATATCAAACATGCAACCGATAGAGTTTCAAACATGATGTAAGTAAAACTTGATTAAATACTAATTTACCGGCATTTCTTCTTCTGCATATACATGTCCAGGTCGAAAGAAAATGTAATGCATACCATCAGCATCTATATTGTCATTTGCATCTTCAATTATGAAAGGGTATCCAAATTGATCTTCTTCCATGTCCTATGCCAAATATAGAAATACATGTTCAGTATTACAGATACTTCAAAATAATGCATTGCAATTTTGATAAAATTTTATACAGACGGAGCTTTGTATTTGCTGACCAATGCATGCAGCAAGGCCTGATGTGCTTCGTGGATGCTTTTCAACTACAAAAATTGACTGGTAGAATGAATATTAGTACTTTACCATTTTCTTCTGTTAGAATTAATTTTCTCATGACATCATGTTGAAACTACATTTTTTGCAAATCATGCATTCGTAAAAATATGAGCCACTGTCTATGTTTGAACATGTGTCCATGTTTCTAGAATAGAATATGCATTACAAAAAATATATATGTAGAAAGCATATATGGAATGATAATTGGATATTGTAAACATACCTTCTTTTTGTATGTTTGTCTACATAGCTATAACATGATACTGCAACACAACAACACAATATATGTGTTAATATTTTTGAAACCACATATGTCAGCTTATAATTCTATTCACAACAAAAGAATCTTTTATGTTCTACAACTTGGAAGTTCTTTTTTTCGTTTCTTTTTTGGTTTTTAATTATTTAATAAGTTGTGATTATTAATCAAAAAAATCAAGTACACTTGATATGAGATTCTAGATTCCTTGAGCATGCCCGAATTATTCAAAAATTAATCAGTTCTCCGCTATATGATCATTGTCATTTGAACCAAAGCTACACATGACACCTTACATATGCATTTATTTGATAGTTTCCTAATTAGTTTTCATAAATTATGATATACGGATAAACCAAAACTTGAATCCTACTATAATCAAGGATTAGATGTATGAACATGTATTAAAATCCCATAAACACTCCAAGCCTTATGGATTATTTTTTTCATCATAAATTGCAAGTAGACAATAAATCGTTCGAAAAATAGAAATAGACTATTTTTGATGGTGCAATATATACTAACTTCTATACAGCAACATATGAAATATAATTCAAATAATTTTATTTTTCACTATGTGACCAACATACATTAACATGTAGTCATATGTATCTCTATCCTATTTGATTTACCAAAAAACAAACAAATATACGATCATTCAAGAAATTCTATGTATCAATATTACGCATAAAACTTACTTCCCTTTGACGAACTTGCATCAGTGGATCATCCAAACTTTGCTGAAGTCCCCGCAATTCATCGTTGCTCATTCCACTAAATATTCTCCTATTCTCTGTTTATATGTAATAAAATAGTGATAAAACAAACAAGAACTAGACATAACTTGAATTCTAGTCATCTTATCTCAATTTAGAGTTTCTGGTTATCTTCTTCAAGGCTTCTCAATGTACTTTGCATCCTCAACATTAAACCTGCAGACATAATCTACATGCACACTAAAATTTATAGATTTTTGATAAAGAAAATATGCACATTTTCAGTTACCTCATACAGATCATTCTATAAATCAATGTCGGTTTCTTTTTGATATCTGTCCACAATCTTATTGGTGTTGTATCACATCATATAATCAACTACATTGACCATTTCATATATAACAAAAAAAACATATAGAGTACCAAGAGAATAATATGAATTAATAACCTAGTAGAAGGGTTGCGGTATTAAAGTGCAACAAAATTACCTTTTTTCATTAGAAGTAATGAGGCAGTGGTTGATACGAAGGGCAACTGAACTTTAAATTGATTATGAAACTATGTATAGCAAAATCGTACAGCTAGCAACCGAGGAATCGATGAAAATGTAAGAAATAGGGCAACAAAGCAATGGCGGGCAACATCGATGGAGTAGTAGTGTACAATAGAATGGAGAAATTTTAGCAACAGCGAGAGACCAACTTGTAGCTTATATGTCTCTTCTGAAAAAGCCAAAAAAGCCAAAAGTAAAGTCTAGCATACTTAAGAGCTCTGCAAAGATTCGCAAGTCGCAAGCCAAAAGTAAAGCTTGATATTACATATTACCGAATCGATCGAAGATGAGAGCAAGCAAGTGAAGTTGATAGCCAGCGCCTGACGTCGAGACCGAGAACAAGAGCAAGAGCGAGTGCGATCGAAATCTATTTTAGTCCTTGAGATGATGGTTTTGATGACAACAACGTTAGAACTTGTTATAAAATATAAATACTACCATTATAGTTTAGATATATATGTATATGCAAGATATAACAATGCAGGTACCAAGAATGAAGACTGTACGGTATAGAGATTCATGATTGAAGACACCAAGATTGAAGACTCATGAGTATCAAGATATCAAAAGTTCAAGATTTCAAGAGTACAAGATAAGTATTGAGTCTAGAATTATGTTAAAACGTATTGAAACCACTTACATCTTTATTCGAAATTTATTCGTGGAATGGAATCCACTTCGAGCCTATTAAAGGATGGAACCCACGACAATATCTAGTGGAACATACAGTGGTCCTATTTTAATATCCGCCAATTTTACGAAAATGCTTTTCAAAATATATCTCTTATTTTAAATTTTTTTAAAACCTTCTTTTCAAAAAGACATCTCTCTTGTTTGAATTATTTTAGCTACAAAGTTATCTTCATTATTTTTAATATTTTGATTTCAAAATTTTACTTGATTATAAACTATCTCTTCTTTTAAATATTTAGTTTTAAAATATTTATATACTCAGATTTTAAATCACTTTATAGATTAGGATTATATATTAAAAATTACTTTTATATGTTTAAACTATATTCAAATATATTTACAAAGTTTAGAAATTGTTTTGACAAATTATAGAAACCAAATTTAAAAAGAAAATCAAAATCACCATTTTTTCCTAGAGCATGTCGACATACTCATACCTCTCGTGTCGACATAGGGCCCGCTAAAATTCAAAATTCAAAATTTCAAAAGAAGTGTTTTTTCGTCGTATCCTTTCACGAATATATATGGCCGTCGATCTTCTATAAATATCAGTAGTTCTAAACGAATTTTTAATCAGATTTCAATTGTTTTCTCACATCTTCATCTTCCACATTTATTCTAAAGAATCCCAAACTATACTCTATCGAAATACCAAGTGAATCAAACTTGATTGTCTCTTGTTCGATTCTCTGCCACTCTCTCCATAAGATCTCAGTGCTATTCTGAGTTATAGGGTCATTTGTAAATCAAACTGCTAAGTAAAAGGTGCGGTTCAGCCTTGAAATCAATTTGGTGTGATTGCAACCCCGGAATCAATTAGGTGATCTCGTAGCCTGATGAAATCAAGAGGGTTTTCCCCGGACTCGAATATAGGAGGGTGTACCTTGTAGCCTTGAAACCGAGAGTGTAATCTGAAGATTATTTTGAAAATAAATTCGTATAATTGTGTGGGACTGGATGTAGGGTAACTCCGAACCAGTATAAAATGCAGATGTGTTCTTTTCTTTACTGCTTTTATTTAGTATTTGCATCTGTATCTAATTCTGTGATTATATATGTGTCTGTGAATTGTATTTGTTGGTGATTAAATTACATAAGTTTCAAAAAGTTTTAGAAAATCCATAAAACACTATCCACTTCCCCTCCCCTCTAGTGTTATTCTAGCCTTAAGATCCGTAATTCGCATTTCTCACATCTGGTATCAGAGCAAGGTTTTCAAAATTTTCATAATCTGAATTTTGAAAAGTTTAAAAAAAAGGGCTACTAACACTGGTTCTGTTAACGCTATCACTAGTTCATTTGTAGAGGGTCGGTCTACTGCCAGACCACCATTTTTAATAACAGTAACTATGTATAATGGGCATGTAGAATGAAAATATATCTACAGCCAATAGGATTAGACACTTGGAATATCACACAAACTGCATTTTCTGAACCCACAATTAGTTTTGCACAATGGACGGCTGAGCAAAAGACTATTGCACAAAATAATTCCAAAGCCATGAATATTTTATTTTGTTCTCTTGATAGGAATGAAATCGATAGAGTATCTGTTTGTAAGTCTGCATATGATATCTTACTCATGAAGGAACAAGAAAAGTTAAACAGACCAAAATATCCATGCTCACAAATCAGTTTCAATTATTCAAATTGAATTCTAATGAGTCCATTTCATATATGTTTAGTAGATTTCAGAATATTGTGCATTCTCTAATATCATTGGGAAAAAGGGTTTCCGAAGAAGATTAAGTCAGAAAAATACTAAATTCTCTTATTCCGAAATGGGATTAGAAAACTCTTGCAGTCGAAGAAGCAAATGATACCAGTACTTTAAAAATTGAAGAATTGATTGGAAATCTAATGTCATTTGAAGCATAAATGCAAGGGAGAAGAGATATGTAACAATCTCGATTTTTGAGTCAAATTTAATTGGTAATTAAATTAAAATTTTGGATTTAATTGTGAATTAATTGAGAATTTATTTGGATTTGAAATATAAAAATAAAAATTTATTTGATTTTTAAGCTGGAAATTCTAGAAAAAGAAAATATATTGTAAATAGAATTTTGGTATATTTGAATTCTCCAAATTTAAATGAGATATATAGTTATATAAATGTATTATAAATAGAAATTTGATTTTGAAATAAGTTTAGTATTCTTTTTTCTTTAAGTTATGCAAATATAAATTTTAAATAAATGTATAAACTAATTTCAAGACTAGGGACTTTAACATTATTTTATAAATAGAAATGGAAACAGGGTTTCAAACATTTTAAAGAAAAAAAATATAAAAGAAAAATGTAATTAAGAAAAAATGTATATATATAAATATAAAAGGAAACATAAACATTTTACAAATGTAAACATTGAATTTGAATTTAAATTGCGTAATTATATGTATGAATATATAAATAGGCATAAATAGATTTTTAATTCAAGTGAATTGGAAATTTGAATCTAAATTTAAAATAAATGTTTTAGAAAAGAAAAAATATTTGGTTTTTGAAAATCATTAAGGTGTAATTTATATTTTATAAATATAAAGATTAAGTAAGAAAGGGGTATGTTCATTTATAAAATTAATATGATATAAAATTTTATTAAAAATTCTTTTGTATGGTAAAATTACAAATGATAAACATATACAAAAGAGATGGAGTAAAGCAATCAACATGCATTGAGATTTCATAATCATTTTTTTCATATGGTATCCAATGTAATTGATTGAACAAAATAATGAGATTTAAAAATTACAAAAAAACTTTTCATCTCCCTATATTCATTTATTTAATCTCACCAAATCTCTAAAATACATTAACAATAGATATCTAAAATCTCAACACCCAAGAAGAAAAAGATGAGAAGAGTATAACCAGAAAAACAAGATAGCAGAAGAAAAAAATCAAGATCTGTCTCAAAGAAAAAAAATCAAGCTGGAAGCAAACTACAAACCAAATCCAAGTGTTCAAAATTTTCAAGCCTATAGTTTAATCTGTAATCCATGCAAGATCAAGCTCAACAACTCAAAGTTTCAAAATCAAAAGCAAGTTCAAAAGGCCTAAAGCAAACCTGGAAAACACTTCCAGTTTCAAAAGCCTCAAACCTAATCAAGAACTGGATCCTCTAAAACAATCTAAGGCAAGTGAAATTTCTTTTTAAAATTTGAATTTGAAGTTGTAATCAGTGATAAAACAAAGATTTAAACAATCATATTAATCATTTGCAGGAGAAATCAAGCTCAAAGATTTAAAACCATTTTTGGTTTCAACTGCAGAAAAACTTCCTTGTTATATAAAAAAAAATTCAACTGTAAGTAAACTTAAAATTACTGTTATTAATGAATTAAGTAAGTGAATACAACAAAGAGCAAGAAAGAATTTTTATAACTTGCAGATTTAACTTCAAGATTTAAAGAAGGAAAAAAGAAATACAAGCTCAAAATTCATCTTTTGTTCTCTGTTAACAAAAACTTCAGGTGAGCAAACTTAAGTTCTTAAACCTATTTCTTTGGAATTTCATGCTTGTGATGATAGTGTTGATGGATGTGAATGTGTTGGCTGGTTTATATGGATATATATGCGTTGAAATGATTAGATGTATGCTTGTGTATATATACAGAGCGATCTCTGCCTAACAACAGGTTTCTTAAAACTTGATAGCAAATTTAAAAAATCATTCCATCTAAACCTTTTAAAACTTTGATCTTTGAATGAAGTATACTTGTATGGGTATAAGATCACTTTTAAAAGCAAATTCAGGTATTTAAATTAAACATTTACTTAGGAAATGATAGTTATACGGTGATGCTTTAAATTTAGCCCAGAATCAAATATTTTACTTTCATAATTGGATCACATAAACAGTTGTAACTTGGGGAATGATGAATTTAGAAAGTCATTTCATAATTTTTTGTTTAATAATTTGTGAGAAATTGAAGGTTGAACGAAATCTGCATTTTTACCAATCTCTGGCAATTGACGTCGAATGGTGGGTTGTGGTTGGGGTCGAAGGTAGCTGGAAGGAGGTAGATCGTGGAAAAAATAACAGTTAATTTTATAATGTACTGTGGTGATCGGTCCATGGCAAACTAGGGTTTTAGCCTAGTTCAAAAAAAATGATGTAATTTTGGTTCGTGCGGCGCCATCGAGGATATTGGGTCGATCGCATCGGTGGCGATGGAATAGTGAGAGGTAGGCGGAGCTTCGACCAAAGTTGCAACGTTGATGGTGGCTTGAGTCGATCAAACGTGATGATTTTTCTGATGACCGAATGTTTCCAGTTTGATTTGAATAGCGAGATCACGAGTTCGTCGTTGTTTTCAATTTCTGGTTGTTAAATGGAATGAAGAGATCATCGTCGACCTGTGGGGATAAACGGTGATGGTTGGAGAGGTCTGGCCATCTGTGCACGTGCACGCGTGCGTTTTTGGATGTCAGGTGGTGGTTGTGATTTGGGGAAGAAAAAGGAAATTTAGGAAGATGGATACAACTCGAAGAAATTCTCGGGTTTTGACTCGGGGAAGATAACGGCGCGACTCGAAGTTGAAGTGATGTGGGCGATGCTCGGGGGAAGGCTCGAAGTAGATGGGTCTATGTCTCGGGTTTGTTTAAACCTGTCACCAGATTTCAATTTAGTACAATAGATTTCGTTTCTAGTTACAAAGTAATTTTTTTGGTTAAGCAAAGTTTCAAAAGTATATTAAACTAAAAAAAAGTTTACAAGGATAAATTAAGTTTCAAATATTAAAAAGTTAATTTGTTTTAAACTCATTGGTTATATAATTTTGTATTAGGTTAATTATCTTATTAAATCTTTGATATTTTACAAAGATAATTAAATGAAGTTGTTTAATGTATAAAAGGATAGGAAATTTAGGTTAATTTGTCAAGGGGTTAAAGATTTATTTAGTTTGATTAATTAAGGAAAGATACATCAAAGCGATTAATCTATTTATGTGACAAATTAAAGATTACTTAGGGTAATTTATTTAAAGACAATTATACTTTTAAAAACTAATTATTTAATGATTCAAGTTGATTAAGTGATTAACGATAATCAACTATTGTAATTTTATTAATTATATGCTATTTAATTAAGGGTTAATTATTGTATAATTAACTTAAGATTATTAATTAAAGTAATTAATAAAAGGATGATTAATTTAATCTGATTAATTAAGAAATAATTAATTAACTAAGATAAATAATTAAGGTTGATTTATTTCATCAAATGATTTGTAATTAATTAATCAAGATTTGATAATTAATTCATAAGCAACTAATTTAAGATTAAAAGAGGACAATTAGTTTAAAGATAAACTTATTTATGAAAGTAAATTGAAGATAATTACTTTGTGTAATTAAATAAAAGCTAATTACTTACTGAAATTAATAAAGGATAATTAATTAAGTGTTAATTAATTAATTAAAGATAATTAATTAAAAAGTGAGTTAAATAATTAAAAGTTAATTATTTAATAATTATGGGTTGATAAATTTAGAAATTAAAGGTTAATTGATTTATTAATTAAGAATGATTAATTGATAATTAAAAGGGTAATTAATTAAATTGGTTTGTAACTGATTAAGATAAATAAATAAATGGTAATTAATTAAGGGTTAATTAATATAGTTAATTAAGAATAAATAATTATGGGTTAATTATTTAATAATTAAAAGTTGATGAATTGTAATTAAAGGTTAATTTAATTATTATTAATGGTTAATTAATAAATGATTAAAGAATAATTAATCAAAATGATTTGTAAATTTATTTATGTTAACTAACCAGGATTAGAAATTCATAAGTAATTAATCTGATTTGAATTATTCAGACAATTAACTGATTTTACTTATAGATGTTTAGATTCTATTGGACGATTGAATTGTTTGGTATACCTAATTGTGATGCTCTGTTTTGATTTGAGCTGTGTTTGATGTAATTTATTATCTGTGATATATATCTGTGATATGTGAATAAAAGATAAGTGTTATGGTTTATACCGCTTATCAAATATAAGCGTTATAGTTTATACCGCTTATCAAATAAATTACTGTATTTGAATCTATGCTGATTGATGATGTTGCACTTTTATTGTGTAAAACCCCTGCACCACTCTTATACACACACAAATATGGATTACACGTGGAAATGGGTTAAGTCACAGATTTTGAAATAGTTTTAAAGATTGAATTTTTGAATCCAAAGTAGTTTTGGAATTAGAATTGAAAGCTTTTGAAAATGAATTTTAAAAATAAAAGTTATTTTGAATAACTTGATTGAGTTTTGAAATTTAAATAATTTGATTTAAATTTGAATTCAATATTTGAAATTGAATTCTATAATTTGGAAACTAGGGTTTAAAAAGGTTATTCAACTTATAAATGGGTTTATATGGGTTGTAAACCATTATAAAAGTGATGTTTTGGGAATTTAAATTTAACCCAAAGATTTAACTTGTATAAATGAAATTGGATCTTTCTGAAACGAAAACAGTTTGTTTTCAAATAATAAAAGCTTTCACATAAGAAATGAATTTCCAATTTGTGTTAAAAGGATTTCAAGTCTAAAATGAAAATAGTCTTCCAAATTATGAATAAATCTTTGGGAACGTGTTTTGGAAGCTAGAAGTTAAATCTTTGATTTAAAGATTTAATGAGTTAATCCAACTGAAATGGAAATTGTTTTAGAATCTGTGAATAAATCTTTGTGAAACTGGGGAACTTTGTGAAATAAATCATTTTGTTTAAAGATTTGAAATGGTAATTTGTTTAACCATTTGTAGAAAGTTTTGGGTTCAAAAGTTATAACTAAAATCTCATATCCATATGTTTTTAAATATTGCGCTCACTATTCGGTTTAGCCGGGAGAGGACCTTGTGTCATATTACCCATTCCGCATAGTGATACGATGTTGTGGATTGCATTTGAAGACCGTGTTGAAGACCGGATGTCTTCAAAAACGATAGGATAACCCGCTGATTGACTCTGCACCGAGTTGCTCCGGTGTATAGATTTCTCCCTAGGCGACGGGAAGTCCAATCGGGATTGTGGATATCCGGATTGCAAGGGCTTCTTCGGAAGTACCTTCGGTTCTGTTCGAACCCGGGACAGACTTGTATGGTTGTATGTCTGACACTACACTTTGAGATTTAAACTGATCTCTATCAAATACATTTCTTCTTGGTGGCGGAGAATTTATTCTCTTAGCTTAACACCCTTCTCTGAGACGTACGAGCTCAGAGGTTATGTAGTTGATAGTTATCAGCGATGTACTCCCAATTTGGTAGTGTGGCATGCTGAGTGCTGCTATGTATCATTTGTTGATCAAAGCATGGATTTTATATAAAGCGTAGCTTTGTGGACGAGACTGCATCAGGACCTCACACCCCGGAAATGGTCGAAATAGGAAAGATGCGGCAAGGTTATGAGGGTCGCTCCCTTTAGGGTGTGTCATTTCCTTCTGGAAAAGGGTGGTATCATGGTATGGAGCCCAGATACTTACTCATGTGGACACTGCAGATCTATTACTTCGTGATTGCTTTGTGGTTGAGAGGCGTCTCGGATAAAGGTCCCAAAGGACCAGGGGATGGCATGCTCGAGTAGTAGTTACCTAGTTACAGAGGTAACCCGGCCTTGTGTTGGCAGAGATCCGGTTAGGTTCTCGGGACGTCCTGCCGAGGCGTACCTATGGACAGTAGGAAGTTTCTTAGCCTGACCATTTGTTGGAAATCCAAACAAAACATACGAGCCCTATACGGTTTAGTTGTATAACCTGCCATGGAATGTGGCGGTAACCTGCTATTGAACATGGTAGCTATAGTAGGCATACAATAATGGTTGCATGCTGGCTAGGATTAATATTATACTTTCGAAAGGTTTTCTACACTATGCACTAGTAATAATATCAAAGAAATTTTCTCGTATCAAGCATATTTGACTATCATAAGGAGAAATCTCCTCCAATTCTGCATTTGCATTGTGTGTGTGGCGAGAGGCCTTATGGTAGTTTCATTTTCTAAAAAGCATTGCGGATTTATTTTAAATTCTTTTGTTTTTTGTTTTAAAAGATAAACCGTTTTTGTTTGCTAATACCAGTCCCATGACTGACCTGTAGTTTATTGTTCCCTTCCTAAACTCTGGGTGCCCATAATTTTCCCGCATGGGCAGTGTAGAGTTGGGTTTTTCAGATAATCAGGTTTAGTAGATTATCTGGAGCTAGTTCAGTCTTTGGAACAGGACTGCACTTGCTTATCTTTGTGCATTGTTATTGGGAATTTGAGCAATTTATGGATTGGTGCCTTGGAGATGGAGATTACCGATACTGGAGTTCTTTCTTTGAAGACCATATTGGAAATTTTGTTACGCTGCTGGCATTATCTTTTCTTTCCGCTGCTATCGTCTTATATCATATCTCTGATGTATATCGATATCTATTGTATTGTCTATTGTATCTTATTGTATCAGATATTGTATCGGTGTCGTAGATCAAATATATTATTCATTTCTTCTGTTGTTTTGTACTTAATGTGTTATAAGCTCCGGCAAATCAGATTCAACGTTTGGATCTGGGGTATTTGAATACGAGTGTCGTATTCGGTGCCGATTTTCAAAGGTCGAGTCAGGGTCGTTTCAAGATAGCATGGCATTTGAAAAGAAATCAATTACGTTTAATGCATTAACAGATGGATCAGACTCAGGAAGTGATGATGATGAAGAAATAGCTTTCATGACAAGGAACTTTCGGAAGTTTCTGAACTACAAAAGATGAACAACTTCAAAAAGAATGATCACAGGAACTCTGGAAATCATAATGGAGTACCAAACCACGTAAAATGTTTCAACTGTGGCGAATCGGGCAATCTCAAAAGAGATTGTCCGCATCCTGATAAGCAACACTTTCCTACAAGCAATGATTATACAAAGAAAAGAAAAAATCATATACCGCTACATTAGACAACTCAGACTCAAACTCATCCTCAAGCGGTGATGATCAGAAGACGAAAAATTCAAATATGTGCTTTACAGCTATTCATGATTATGTTGATCTCAGAGATACAAATCTAGATAAAGGTACACGTTTACAATATATTGGTTGAAATTGTTTTGCTTAAAATTGTTTGATTGTTTGATTATTTTTGAAATTATATGTTGTTTGAATTTTAAATTTATTATTATTATTTTATTTATTTTTATTTGTTAAATATTATAATATTTTTTGTTAAAAGAGTACTGTTATAATTGATAATTACTTTAGAAAATATATAGATATTAAAAATAATATATATATATATATATATATATATATATTTATGTATTTTAGTATATAAGAAAAGATAAGTCACATGAATTCTCTGACCCATGTCGACATGGCCCTACCTATGATGTAGACATGCCTGTCGGTAATTTGAAATTCAAATTAGAATTCAAATCTTTAAACTTCCCTCCACCTTTTCACCAACTCAAATATTCTGGAAAGGTACCTCTTGACCAGAGAACATGACTATTGAATATCTATTTATTTCCCTTATCCTATCATATCTTTTCATTTTTATTTCAAATTCAAACTCTCTTTTACTCCTTCAAACTTTCTACTCTCTTCAAAAATGGCTTTTTCAAGCACTCCATCAACAATGAGACTGTCAAAAACCATTAAAGAGTATCTCTATAATGATCTGGAAGCAATCAAGGCTTATATAAGCTATGCTAATTACGGAAAAGTTCATACGGGAAAGTTTGATATCTTTGCGATTTCTTTACATATGAAATCAATACTCTTCTTAAAGAGAATCATATTCTTAGTCTTTTTGACAATTCTGGAAATGATTTTGTTTTTTATCCAAATCTTGTTAAAATGATTTATGCGAATTTGAATCACGGTTTTCATGAAGGAAATGAAAATGAAATTTGGAATAGTGTCAAAGGCACTATAATTGTTTTAAATCGTGAAATTTTGGGCAACATTCTAAATTGCAAGAATTCGGGAATGGATCTTTCTACTTTTAATATTGGTGAACATGATCGTGAGACATTTCATCACATTTTTGAAGGAGATGACAACTTTGAATTTAAAAATTGTAACTTTCTTCTGAAAGAAGTATTGTCTATCTTCTTTTGCAACATACTATTACTCCTAGATCGAGAGATTTTAATAACCCGGCTTTAAAAGTTTGTAAAACTCTTTTTTCTATTTTGGGCATCATGACATTAATTGGGCGCAAGTGATTATGGATGAACTTCATCCTAAGAATTTGAAAATGTGTAAGAATACTTTGTATCATGGAATCTATCTCACTCGGAATTTTAATTATTTTGGTGTTGATTACAAAAGAGAAGAATATGCTTCAAGAAAAGTGTTTAATCATGCCAATATTTCTCCTATGAAAATTCCTTTCATATTTCAACAATATGAATCTCTTGCCGAAAAGGATGAAAGGTTGGCACATGACGAGATGGAGGAAGAAAATGAGGGAGAAGAAGAAGAAGGGGAGGAAATGGAAATTGAAGAAGAAAATAAAGATACCTCCTTGGAAGTATTGAATATCCTATCAATATTAACAATCATTCCAACAAAACACTCCTTAAAAATCATATTTGATCACATATAGTTTAAGTCCATATTTCTTAGCATTTGATTTTAATATAAAGTTTGATTGCTACCTTTGATGATTATGTTATAGTTTTTAATACCTTGTTTTACCTTTAAACTCTTGTCTTTACTACTCTTTCAGTCACATTCATTAGTTTCCTTAACCTAAGTCTAGTAAATGGTATGTTACCTTTGTTTGGTTGAAGTGATTTATAATAAATAGTTTGACATATGTATACATACACACACACACACATGTGTGTGTGTCTGTCTGTCAATTAGATATTACTTATCACTCATGTTTATCTTATAATCTGAATATTTATTATCGTAGTCTATACATCATCGTATCATTCTGCATATTTTTTTCTTACTTCGTTATCATTTTATTTCATATTACATATCATTGTGCATCCTATTTTATATCACATTTCATTGCATATTACATTATAAATTACAATGCATGAAATATCATAGTCATTTGCATCACAAGTTGCAATTCATTCTGCATATCATCTCATGCTACATTGCATATGTCACACATTTCATACTGCATTATAAACTACATATTGCATACATGTACACATAACAAGTGTATTTTATTTAGTGGGAGTTTGTAGTATTGTCTTATAGTATAGGATTATTAGTTTTTGATTTGTTTGGTATGTTTTGATTGACTTGTTTTACTTATTTGACTTGATTGACTTGATTGATTTGTTTGACTTGTTTGACTTGATTGGATTTGATATGCGTGTTGATTGGATTGTCTGAAATATACTTATACGTATTCATGTACTTGAATATATTTGTGTGTTTATGTTCCATATATTTATATATAAATATAACATCGTATATAATAAAAAAATTGTTTCGCTTATTATACTTCCTTATTAGTATTTAGTTTGGATAGTATTAGATTAAGAAGAGCTATATATAAGTTTAGAATTTGATTTTGTTGATGACAAAGGAAGTGAAATATAAATAGAGTAGTTACAGTAGTTAGGCTTAGATTAAGGGGGATTTATTAGTTTTTGGGGGAGTTGTAGTGAAGGTGAAATATATTTTATAAATATAGGTTGTCATCATCAAAACGGGGGGAGATTGTTAGTCCTTGAGATGATGGTTTTGATGACAATAACTTTAGAACTTGTTATAAAATATAAATACCAACATTATAGTTTAGATATATATGTATATGCAGGATATAACCATGCAGGTACCAAGAAT
Organism: Allium cepa; assembly: GCA_030765085.1. Taxonomy (NCBI): domain Eukaryota; kingdom Viridiplantae; phylum Streptophyta; class Magnoliopsida; order Asparagales; family Amaryllidaceae; genus Allium; species Allium cepa. The sequence continues at coordinate 329,751,889 of CM060940.1, forward strand.
GAAGAATGTACGGTATAGAGATTCAAGACTGAAGACATCAAGATTGAAGACTCATAGGTATCAAAATATCAAGAGTTCATGATTTCAAGAGTACAAGATAAGTATTGAGTCTATGTGACAAACCGGAATTTTTAAATTGATTTTAATATTTGAAAGTAAAATTTTACTTGAATTCGAATATCACTAATTATGGATAATTAAATTATTGAATTAAATAATTCAAAATTGGCTAAAATATGAAATATGGAATTTTATTTTAAGCCTGTTCAAAAAATAATTTGAAGGCTTATAAAATTTATATTGATAGTGTTGAGAATAATAAAAGTTTAAAATCAAATTTAACACTGATTTGTTCAGTTTTAAAATTTAATAGTTTAAATTGAGTTGAAAAATAGCCTTCCGAGGCACAGTCTTGGAATCCGACGAAGCCAGTTCCATTGAGTCCGTAATATTGAGTTATTACCGGATTTCAAATTTCGTAGCTTTCGGAGTTAACGTGTGACCGTACGAGGTATAAACGCTTAGACGATAATTATCGATCTAATTTAAATATTTTTATCTCAAGGAATTTCAAATCACAACCGACTTCCTTTCATATCCGTGTTCCCTCTTTTAACAGTAGCATGCAAACATCCTCTGCATCAACTTTTTATCAACCGAATCTTTCTTTTAAAATCTAAAAAAAAGAAGGAAGGAGAAATCACTTCGTTCAAAATCAATAATGGCTAATACTTCATATCGAAATCCGCTTCTTTTTTTAAAAAAATCGATCTGTTCGTTTCAAAAACTAAAATGGTGGAGAGTTTTAAATTGAAATAGGGAACGGTTCGATTTCTCAAAAATGGCAGCGAAAGGAAAAAAAATGGGAGGAAATCTTCAAACTCAAAATTACTCGATTTCGAATTGAAAAGGAGGTTCCTTTTTCTCTCGTTTTCATCATTGAGTCAATCTCTGAATCGCGAGATCGAGCGTCGAGTGCGAGCGGTCGCTATTTGAAGATTATTTGTGAGGGAGCCGTGATTTTATCGTGATGGCGTGTCGCGAGTAGTGGCAGAAGGAAGTCAGGCCATTTCAGGGTCGAGCTCGTAGCTGGGAGCGTTCGAGTGGGTAGCGCTCGCAGGTGGGACGAGGTCGTGGTAGTAGGGGGAGGCGACTCAACTGATGGCGATGGCTATGCGTGCGTGGAATTTGGGGCCTCGCGATTTCAGCAAGCAGTAAGGTACAAACTTAAATTTATATACTAAATTTAAGAATTTGTTAACTAGAGGAATAGAAGTAATTTTGGAAATGATTTTACAGGAAACAGAAGTTATAAACTAAGAATATAAATCTATTTTTGCTAAACATATGTGTTTTCAGAAAATATATTAAATATATACACACCTACTTTTCAATTTCAGATTAAGTTTATAGTGAATATGTTTTAGTTTAAAGATGTATATAAAAGTATGTATACACAGTGAAGGGAAAGGGGTAATGTAAATATAGATACATATATGTTTCGTTTAAAAATATAAACAAAAATATATTTAATTCGAAAGGGTATTGATTATCTTTGTAACCAGTTGAAAATGTAATATAAAGTAAATATACCTATTCATATTCCATTTGCATAGGGTGATGACTTATTTGTTTAATTAAATCTAAATAGTTTTATTTACTATGGGTAATTTATTTAAAACGAAAATTTGTTGGATTTAAATTTCTGGTTAATTAAATTTATTTAAAATAAAAATTTACAGTTCGATTTGTTCAAATATTAATAGACAATATAATGCTATTCAAGGTTAAAATCTGATAGAAGCAAGCCGGATTGGATTGGATTACAAACAAATTAAAGGTGAGTTAATCTCACTCGGTTAAATTTAAATTTAAATGATTAAATTTAAATAATTGTTGAATGGTTGAATTGATTTCTTTGTTATATTATGGTATAAATTTTGAAATGGGATGACTATATTGTGCTAACGTTTGTGGATGCAAGGAATACAGGTTGGAGTGATCCAACTGGACCCCTCAACATTTATTTAAATTATTTAAATCCCCCTGTTATGATGATTTGATATTTTATGATGAATTATGTTGAAATATTGAATGTTATGGTTTGATTGGATATAATTGGGTATAATGAATTTCCAAAAATATATAAATTGGATTTTGGAAAGAAATAAAGGAAGTGAATTTGTAAGCAAAATAATTATGGAAATTTGAATAAATTTAAGAATGAATGAAAAAAAAAAGAAATAAAGTGACATAAGAATTCTAATAAGTAAAATCTTGAGTATAAAAAGGAAATGTTTAAATAAACAGAAAGTTATTGAATTTTAAACTCCAATGTTATTATTTAAAAGAACAAAACATTTATTTTAAATTTAAGATTTTATATTTTGAAAAGAACAAAGAAGAAATTGGGAATAACCTGAAATTCGTATATTTCAGTTTAAGGGTTTAAAATCAAATGAAAAATAATAATAACAACAATAATTAAGTCCATAATTAATGAATTTTGAAATGAGTTGAGTAATTAAAGAAATTTATTTCAAATGGAGTAAATTGGGAATCAATTTGGAAAATTGATTTAAGTGATTGAGATTGGAAATTTCTCTCTGAATACCAAGTACGTTTTCAAAGTAAATTGTTAAATATAAATTAAAAGTATAAAGTTGTTTTAAGAAGTATGTTTTGAAAAATTTATTATTTATAAATATTTAAATTCTATAAGTAAGTATTTCCTTTAATCTATTATAACAGTAGTTATTTAAAGAGTGATTTAGTATCTTGTTTTTAAAAATAAATAAAAATTTAGTTCTATATTTTATTAAGTGACCTTATTTTCAAATATTGATATAGTATGTATTTTTAACAAATTATTGAAGTAGCCTTATCTTAAATATTTTAAAGTATATTTCAAAGTAAAGTGTTTTAAACTATTTTAGTGATCTAGTTTTGTGCTTGGTGATTTCAGAGGAGATAGAAAATATTTGGAAAAGTTTATTTTGGGAAAAAGAAAGAATGGTTAGAAACTGTTTTTCAAAGGGTTTTTGAAAATGGAAAATATATCTTGTGAAGATATTTTGAGATAAATAAATAATTTGGGATATTATTTATTGTGTGATGGATGTTGTGAATATTAATTGATAGTTAAATCACCGACTATCAATATTGGCCAAATGCGTTGATCGTTTCGAAGAGACCGGGATCGAGATATATTTCTCGAAAACCAGTTCGATCCGGTTTGTACGTTTCGTGAAAACGATTTTTGGATTCGAAGATGGAGAAGTGAAGTGCAAGGGCTAATCGCTACTAATCCTGAGGATATTTTCCAAAATGGATGTAGTAGGAATAGTGCCTTCGGTTCTGTTCGAACCCGGGATGGACTTGTATGGATGAATGCTTGCGAAACATCGTCAGGTGGACGATGGGCATTCTAAGGGATATGTTCTAAAAGGGTAACGCTTAGCCTCAAGCCTCATCAAATGGGAATGGCTGAAAATCAGGGGTAATGCAGCAAGGCTTCGTGGGTAGCCTCCACTGGAGGGTGAGGTCGTCCCTGTCTAGATGTCCCTTTTATTTCGGCTTAGTGGGCGGTTGTTGATCCTAACCGCAGGGTGATCTTGCTCGGGACTGTCCAGTAAGGGATGGTTCCGGTCTTTGTGTTGCAGGGAAGTTAGGATGGCTCCTCGGTACGTTGATCTAGACCAGGTACTGTGACAGGTGGTACCCCAGTGCCTAGCCATTAGTTGGAATCCATTTTCCCTACGCGCCCGTACGGTTTTGATTGTGCCCAACTATTGCTGAAATGTGAGATGCAAGCATTTCAGCTAGATTTTATTTTACTTTCTATAGACACTATTATAATATCAGAGGATTTTAATAAAAATGTTTTTATCTATCGTAAAGTAAAAACCTGACATGTTTATTTATAGCGTGGTCTTACGAGATGCTTTTGTTTTTCAAAGGAGTTTTGAAACTTTAATAATCAATTGGGTGTGATTTGCTCACGCTGGTATTGCAGACTGACTCAGGTATTATTTTACTGAAATGCTTTGGTCAGACCGAGTATTATAGGATACAGGATGTGATGCTGTGGAGCTCAGGAGACGAGCTGGATGACGATACGTATATCCGTACTTGTATACATATATATTCCGTTGTGTTGAGTGTTGTGTATCCATTTGTATGTTGTTGAACTGTGATTGATGTAATCTGATGATGTAATATATAAACAGATATATTTGATTTGAGTAAAGATCACTTATTATCTATTATATTTTATTCCGTTGCGATGGTTAGATTCTGTTGTTGTTTTCTATTTTCTTCTTCTTCCTCTTCTTCTTTAAACCAAATGGTTCGTATTTCTGTACAACTTGAGTTGATTGTTGTTGAATAGTGTTGTCTCAAGGGGTATGGATTTGCGGGCTGTTATAGTTGGTATCAGAGCTTAGGTTGGTGATGACCTTGGCTCTGGTGGGAATTACTCATTTAAAATAGAGTCTGTAGTACTCTAGAATGAGTCTGAGCGTATCAATAGATATGAGCGCGTATTTGTTAGTAACTATAAATTGTTTTAATACTGTGTTGATTGGTTTATTGAGTGACATATAAACCTGCGTCGACACTGTCTGGACAACTGTATCGAAGGGGTTTCTAAACACTTGAATAGAAAAATCGACACGGTATTGTTTTAAATGTGGGTAAATGAAATAATTTTACCCAAAATGTATTTTTGATATAAAGAAAGTTTTTTGTAAACTATTTTAGCTAAAATATGGTTGCTTGGATGTTAGGAAGAATAATAGTAAGGTATTATCATTGTTAAGTTAAAATCTAACTAGAAATTGTAAATATAACCAAAGATTAAGGAGATAAATTAAATTATGAAATGAAATTTATAAATATGAATTATAAATGTGAATTATAAATTGAAATATAATCAAATGAGAATTTGAATGAGAATAAGCTGTGTAAATGAGTTATAGTTAAAATTGATTCAAGCAGGATTTAGAAATTTAAACCCCGGAAATTTGGAAGTGTTTATCGAAGTATTTGAAGATGAATAATAGCATTATTGTTTTGGAGATATTTCTGAAAGGAAATTTGTTTTAAAGGGAGTTGAAAGGGGATATAGCATTGAAATCACTTGGATCATTGGAAAATAATTCCGATGATGACGGCCGCATCATCAGTATTCATTTTCAAATTTCTAAGTGAAGAATTGCTACCAAATTGATTTTTTAGAAAAGCAAGTTGTTTTTGAAAATTTCAAAGGAAATTTGTTGGGAATAAAAACAAGGATTGGTTTGACTTTTGAGAAATGTGATTTGAGATGTTAGAGATTTCAAAATAATTTGAAACCAAAGCCGGGTGTTTAAAAATCCTGAAGGGATAGGTGGTAAGCTTATAAATTAAGATGATTTTTAAATCAGGGAAATATAAGCTTTGAATATTGGAATGTAAATTTAAAGTGAAAGGTTAAAAATGAAATTAACTTGGATGGGAAATAAAAATTTAATTGGGTTGAAATTAATTTAAATAGGCTGAAATAATATCCAGTTGTATCCGAATTAAGTTGAAATCGAATTGAGTTAAATAAATCTGAGTTAAAATAAAATTGATTTGGTATAAAAATTCAATTGAGTTATTGAATGGAATTAAATTCTTACTTGAACAAATGGAAAATAAATTGAATAAGGATTGGAATTAAAATAAATAAATAAGAATAACATGTAAAAGAATTATAAAGCATGGGATAAAATATGCTTGGAATATAAATAAGTATAAGGCTTGAGTTAAAAATAAAAGATGAATATATTCAAGCCCATAATGAATGGGATTGTGCAAATAATAAGTTGTGACTTATAAATTTTGAAAGTGGAATAGAAAATCCAAAATAAATATTGTTTGATGTTTTGGATAATGAAACGGAAATCCAAACTTGAATTATATAATAAAATTGAACTAAGAAAATAAAATGAAGTGGTATTTGGAATTAAAAATCAAGTATTGAACTATAAATAGGGAAGAACTAATTTGTTAATAAATTAGTTAATGAAATGAGTAAATGGAACCTATTGTAGTTAAATAAAGCTGAATTGTGAGTTAATATTGAGGTTTGGAAATAAAACTCAAGTTATAAATAAAATTCGACTTGAATCATTAGTGAAGAAAATATAATTGGAAGTGGCCTTACAATTAATTAAATGAATTGAGTATGAAATTAATTGCAAATAAAATCCAAATAAGTGGAAATAAATTGGAAATTGCCATGTAATCAATTGAATGAGTTGAATCTGGAAAGTTAAATTTTATAATAACTCATCAAATGAAATTGTAAATTTTAAAATGAGATTTAACTGAGATAGAATTAAGTTGAATGGAAGAGAAAATATTTATTTGTGAAATGAAAATGAGCTTAAGTACCAAATTTGAATAAATCAAAATAAATTGACTTAAGCTGAATATAAGGGGGAGAGTTGAATTGGATTCAACTTAAAACCAAGTTTAATGATATTAGATTGAATTTAAATCAAGTGAAAATAAATTCTAATCGAAATAGAATTGGTGGGTTATAAATAATATTTAAGGAAATGAAAATTCATAATGGATCGAGTGGATAAACTAATTATATTGAGTAAATAAATGGAAGGGAATTCTTAATTAAATAATTGGGAATCATTTAAAATGTTAAAGAATTGAAATAACTTGGAGACAATATGAACAATAGAATATTTTCAAGTCAATAGAATGGTTTTAAATTTACGCGGATAAGAAATGAATCGCAAATAAATAGATTGTGAATAAAATTGAAATGAAATGTGTCGAGCTAAATAAATGGTTGTGAATGAATTAATATAAGAAGAAAATTTAATTGGTAATGAAGATAAACCTAAATCGTTAATGGTTTTGAATGAAACTAGTTTGGTTAATAAATGAAATACAAGTGAATGTATTCAAATCTGAAATCCAATGAAAACGAGAATATATGAATTGTGAATAAATTTTTAAAAAAAAGGAAAAGAATTAAGTATAAATTGAGTTGAAATCCATTTAAATTGGGTATAAAATATAAAGACTTATTTATTCACATAGATCTCGTCAAATTGCATAGAATAAATTGTCATTTGATGCAAATGGAAGTAATTAAAAATTCTATGAATTGATAGGAGTAAAATAAATTAATTTTGAGTGCAATTGAATTAAATATGAGTTCGGTTTGTTGAAAAATAAATTAAATGTAAGTGATTGAGTTTTAAACCATTCAAATTGATGAAGTTGTGTACGAATGGATTGAAAACCATTCAAATTGAATGAAAATGGTTTGTAAATTAATTGGAACAGTGGAATTAGTATGAAAATTGTATAAGTTGCTTATGGAAAAATGTTTGGTGTGAATTTCTTTTAGAATTTATATGTTTTAACTATTGCAACTAAGTGAAATATTGTTAAACTTCATATAGTTGGCACTTACATGTTTAAATTGAATAAGTACAGGTATTTGGGAGCCATGTGGCTGGATTTGGTTGCGCTAGTGCTAAAAATTATAAGCTTTTTGCTTAAAAATGCTAAATAAGGTACGCCTACGCAATCAAAATAGGAAATATGAACTTTTTTTGGTTTTTCCGACCGTGTGGGTCGATGTATATATATTTATATCTTTTGTCAAATTGCAAAAGCTCCTCCGTGCAAAGGAGACTCCGCCAAAAAATTTCGAAGATTTTGGGAGTTAGAAAATTTTTGGAAATTTTGGAAAATTTTGTTAACGACAAATGTTTTCAAATTGGAATTTGAAATAAATTTGTAAATGAAACTGATTTAAAGTAATGACATGAATTAGTTATAAATGGAAAATAAAATTCAATATTCAGAGTTAAAGATAAATTGGATTCATATGGAAATGAAAGAATCAATTTGAAAAGGGATAGATATAAACTATAGTGGTAAGGTGAAAATAAATATAAGGAGTATCTAAAATGCTTATGCTAAATTAAGAAAGGGACGGTGAATTCTTAATTGAAAAATTGATACTACTAATATAATCTAAGTCGATATTGGAATAAATACATATTGACATTTTGTAAGAAAGTCGATAAAATGTTTTTGAATATTGTGGTTGGATATTATTGCTAAACAGGATATGCAGGTATTATAAAGAGAAAGGAAAATTGGTTTTGATTTCAGATGATAAAATTGAAATGCTCGACAAAAAGGTATGTGTTTAAATTTTGGTATGAAATTTGATTGGGTTTTTGGATCGAGCCACTTGGCTTTTTGATTTCTTTTTGGATTTGGGAGCCTATAGAGGCCTTTTATAGTTGTACCGAGCTAGCCACGCAAATGAGACGCTGGCAAAAAAATTCGGAAATTTAGGGAGTTAGAAATTTTTTGAGAAAATGTTGATAATTCATAATTTGGTTTTAAATTGAAACTTAAATGATTAAACAAATAATATAGTTTGGAACTATGGGAGAGTTGAGAAATTAATAAGAATGGTAATGAGTCTTTTATAAAAAGATAGTTGGTTAGATGTTGAATTGTTTGGTTTGGGGGAAAAAGTAAACGGGTATTGGACCATTCTTCCTAACTAGTAATTTCGGGGACGAAATTCTTTTAAGGGGGAGGAATGTGACGAGCCAGAATTTTTAAATTGATTTTAGTATTTGAAAGTAAAATTTTACTTGAATTCGAATATCACTAATTATGGATAATTAAATTATTGAATTAAATAATTGAAAATTGGGTAAAATATGAAATCTGGAATTTTATTTTAAGCCTGTTAAAAAAATAATTTGAAGGCTTGTAAAATTTATATTGATAGTGTTGAGAATAATAAAAGTTTTAAAATTAAATTTAACACTGATTTGTTCAGTTTTAAAATTTAATAGTTTAAATTGAATTTAAAAATAGCCTTCCGACGCACAGTCTCGGAATCCGATGAAGCCAGTTCCGTTGGGTCCGTAATATTGAGTTATTACCGGATTTCAAATTTCATAGCTTTCGGAGTTAACGTGTGATCGTACGAGGTATAAACGCTTAGACGATAATTATCGATCTACTTTAAATATTTTTATCTGAAGGAATTTTAAATCACAGCCGACTTCCTTTCATATCTGTGTTCCTTCTTTTAACAGCAGCACGCAAACATCCTCTGCATCAAATTTTTATCAGCCGAATCTTTCTTTTAAAATCTAAAAAAAGAAGGAAGGAGAAATCACTTCATTCAAAATCAATAATGGATGATACTTTATATCGAAATCCGCTTCTTTTTTTTAAAAAAAAATCGATCTGTTCGTTTCAAAAAAATATGGCTGAGAGTTTTAAATCGAAATAGTGAACGGTTCGATTTCTCAAAAAATGGCAACGAAAGGAAAAAAAGGAAGGAAATCTTCAAACTCAAAATTACTCGATTTCGAATTGAAAAGGAGGTTCCTTTTTCTCTCGTTTTCATCACTGAGTCAATCTCTGAATCGCGTGATCGAGCATCGAGTGCGAGCAGTCACTATTTGAAGATTATTTGTGAGGGAGCCATAATTTTATCATGACGGCGTGTCGCGAGTAGTGGCAGAAGGAAGTCAGGCCATTTCAGGGTCGAGCTCGTAGCTGGAAGCGTTCGAGTGGGTAGCGCTCGCAGGTGGGACGAGGTCGTGGTAGTAGGGGGAGGCGACTCAACTGATGGCGATGGCTATGCGTGCGTGGAATTTGGGGCCTCGCGATTTCAGCAAGCAGTAAGGTACAAACTTAAATTTATATACTAAATTTAAGAATTTGTTAACTAGAGGAATAGAAGTAATTTTGGAAATGATTTTACAGGAAACAGAAGTTATAAACTAAGAATATAAATCTATTTTTGCTAAACATATGTGTTTTCAGAAAATATATTAAATATATACACACCTACTTTTCAATTTCAGATTAAGTTTATAGTGAATATGTTTTAGTTTAAAGATGTATATAAAAGTATGTATACACAGTGAAGGGAAAGGGGTAATGTAAATATAGATACATATATGTTTCGTTTAAAAATATAAACAAAAATATATTTAATTCGAAAGGGTATTGATTATCTTTGTAACCAGTTGAAAATGTAATATAAAGTAAATATACCTATTCATATTCCATTTGCATAGGGTGATGACTTATTTGTTTAATTAAATCTAAATAGTTTTACTTACTATGGGTAATTTATTTAAAATGAAAATTTGTTGGATTTAAATTTCTGGTTAATTAAATTTATTTAAAATAAAAATTTACAGTTCGATTTGTTAAAATATTAATAGACAATATAATGCTATTCAAGGTTAAAATCTGATAGAAGCAAGCCGGATTGGATTGGATTACAAACAAATTAAAGGTGAGTTAATCTCACTCAGTTAAATTTAAATTTAAATGATTAAATTTAAATAATTGTTGAATGGTTGAATTGATTTTTGTGTTATAGTATGGTATAAATTTTAAAATGGAATGACTATATTGTGCTAACGTCTGTGGATGCAGGGAATACAGGTTGGAGGGATCCAACTGGGCCCCTCAACATTTATTTAAATTATTTAAATCCCCATGTTATGATGATTTGATATTTTATGATGAATTATGTTGAAATATTGAATGTTATGGTTTGATTGGATATAATTGGGTATAATGAATTTCCAAAAATATATAAATTGAATTTCGGAAAGAAATAAAGGAAGTGAATTTGTAAGCACAATAATTGTGGAAATTTGAATAAATTTAAGAATGAATGAAAAAAAAGAAATAAAGTGACATAAGAATTCTAGTAAATAAAATCTTAAGTATAGAAAGGAATTTTTTGAATAAACAGAAAGTTAATGAATTTTAAATTCCAATGTTATTATTTAAAAGAACAAAACATCTATTTTAAATTTAAGATTTTAAATTTTGAAAAGAACAAAGAAGAAATTGGGAATAACCTGAAATTCGTATATTTCAGTTAAAGGGTTTAAAATCAAATGAATAATAATAATAACAACAATAATTAAGTCCATAATTAATGAATTTTGAAATGAGTTGAGTAATTAAAGAAATTTATTTCAAATGGAGTAAATTGGGAATCAATTTGGAAAATTGATTTAAGTTATTAAGATTGGATATTTCTCTCTGAATAACCAAGTACGTTTTCAAAGTAAATTTTTAAATATAAATTTAAAGTTTAAAGTTGTTTTAAGAAGTATGTTTGAAAAATTTATTATTTCTAAATATTTAAATTCTAAAAGTAAGTATTTCCTTTAATCTATTATAACAGTAATTATTTAAAGAGTGATTTAGTATCTTGTTTTTAAAAATAAATAAAAATTTAGTTTTATATTTTATTAAGTAACCTTATTTTCAAATATTTATATAGTATGTATTTTAAAAAAATTATTGACGTAGTCTCATCTTAAATATTTTAAAGAATATTTCAAAGTAAAGTGTTTTAAACTATTTTAATAATCTAGTTTTGTGCTTGGTGATTTCAGAGGAGATAGAAAATATTTGGGAAAGTTTATTTTGGGAAAAAGAAAGAATGGTTAGAAACTGTTTTTCAAAGGGTTTTTGAAAATGGAAAATATATCTGGTGAAGATATTTTGAGATAAATAAATAATTTGGGGAATTTTTTATTGTGTGATGGATGTTGTGAATATTAATTGATAGTTAAATCACCGACAATCAATATTGGCCGAATGCGTTGATCGTTTCGAAGAGATCGGGATCGAGATTTAAACCACTTCGATCCGGTTTGTACGTTTCGTGAAAACGATTTTGGATTTGAATATGGAGCAGTGAAGTGCAAGGGCTAATCGCTACTAATCCTGAGGATATTTTCCAAAATGGATGTAGTAGGAATAGTGCCTTCAGTTCTGTTCGAACCCGGGACGGACTTGTATGGATGAATGCTTGCGAAACATCGTCAGGTGGACGATGGGCATTCTAAGGGATATGTTCTAAAAAGGTAACGCTTAGCCTCAAGCCTCATCAAATGGGAATGGCTGAAAATCAGGGGTTATGCAGCAAGGCTTCGTGGGTAGCCCCACTGGAGGGTGAGGTCATCCCTGTCTAGATGTCCCTTTTATTTCGGCTTAGTGGGCGGTTGCTGATCCAAACCACGGTGTGATCTTGCTCGGGACTATCCAGTAAGGGATGGGTTCCGGTCTTGTGTTGTAGGGGAGTTAGGGTGGCTCCTTGGTGCGCTGATCTAGACCAGGTACTGTGACAGGTGATACCCCAGTGCCTAGCATTAGTTGGAATCCATTTTCCCTACGCGCCCATACAGATTTGATTGTGCCCAACTATTGCTGAAACGTGAGATGCAAGCATTTCAGCTAGATTCTATTTTACTTTCTATAGACACTATTATAATATCAGAGTATTTTAATAAAAATGTTTTAGCTATCGTAAGGTAAAAACCCGACATGTTTATTTGTGGCGTGGTCTTTCGAGATGCTTTTGTTTTCAAAGGAGTTTTGAAACTTTAATAATCAATTGGGTGTGATTTTCTCACGCTGGTATTCCAGACTGACTCGGGTATTATTTGACTGTAATGCTCGGGTCAGACCGAGTATTATAGGATACAGGATGTGATGCTGTGGAGCTCAGGAGATGAGCTGGATGACGATACGTATATCCGTACTTGTATACATATATATTCCGCTGTGTTGAGTGCTGTGTATCCATTTGTATGTTGTTGAACTGTGATTGATGTGCTCTGATGATGTAATATATAAACAGATATATTTTATTTGAGTAAAGATCATTTATTATCTATTATATTTTATTCTGCTGCGATTGTTAGATTCTGTTGTTGTTTTCTATTTTCTTCTTATACCTCTTCTTCTTTAAGCCAAATGGTTCGTATTTCTGTACAACTTGAGTTGATTGTTATTGAATAGTGTTGTCTCAAGGGGTACGGATTTGCAAGCTGTTACAGTCTAGAATTATGGTAAAACTTCTTGAAAGCACCTACATCTTTATTCGAAATTTATTCGTGGGATGGAATCCACTTCGATCCTGCTAAAGGGATGGAACCCACGACAATACCTAGTGGAACATATAGTGGTCCTATTTTGATATCCACTAATTTTATGAAAATGCTTTTCGAAAATATATCTCTTATTTAAATGTTTTTAAAACCTTCTTTTCAAAAAACATCTCTCTTGGTTGAAATATTATAGCCTCAGAATTATCTTTATCATTTTTAATATTTTGATTTCAAAATTACCCTTGATTTTAAACTGTCTCTTGTTTTAAATATTTAGCTTTAAAATATTTATTTATTCAGATTTTAAATCACTTTGTAGATTAAGTTTATATATATTAAAAATTACCTTTATATTTCTAAACTATTTTCAAATATATTTACAAAGTTTAGAAATTGTTTTGACAAATTATAGAAATTAATTTTAATAAGAAAATAAAAATCATCATTTTTGCCTAGAGCATGTCAACATACTCCTACCCCTCATGTCGACATTGTGCCCGTTAAAATTCAAAATTCAAATTTTCAAAAGAATTGTCTATTCGTCGTATCCTTTCATGAATAGATATGGTTGTTGATCTTCTATAAATACCAGTAGTTCTAAACGAATTTTTAATCAAATTTCTCTTGTTTTCTCTCCTCTTCATCTTCCACATTTATTCTAAAGAATCCCAAACTATACTCTGACGAAATACCAAGTTAATTAAACTTAATTATCTCTTGTTTGATTCTCTGTCACTCTCTCCATAAGATCTCAGTGCTATTCAGAGTTATTGGATCATTTGTAAGTCAAACTATTGAGTAAAAGGTTCGGTTGAGCATTGGAATCAATTGGGTGTGATTCTAGCCCCGAAAATCAATTAGGTGATCTTGTAGCCTGGTTAAATCAAGAGAATTTGCCCCAAATTCGAATACAAGAGGGTGTAACTCGTAGCCTTAAAATTGAGAGTGTAATTTGGGAGATTATTTTGTAAAGAAATCTGTACAATTGTACGAGACTGGATGTTGGGTAACTCCGAACCAGTATAAAATCCTGGTGTGTTCTTTCCTTTACTGCTTTTATTTAATATTTGCATCTATTTCTAATTCTATGAATATATCTGTGTCCATAAATTGCATTTGTTGGTGATTAAATTACATAAGTTTCAAAAAGATTTAGAAAATCCATAAAACAGTATTTACCCTCCCCCCTCTAGTGTTATTCCAGCCTTATGATCCGTAATCTGCATTTCTCACAATCTACTCCCCTGAAGTCGAGGCCGATGGAATCGCAAACCGATAGAATCACAAGTCATCCTTTTTGGAGTAGCGAAGCGAATGAATAAGCGTCGAGGAAAGAATTACAGTTACAGATGAGAAATGATGCTCATTTACTATTTTGCCCCGAACAACATTTGAGTTAATTTCAATTTAACCAGATTTTCCAACCCAAATATGCGTTGGCAATAAAAAGGTGTAAATATGTAAAAAATCTGTCACACATCTTTAGCTTAGCGATGCATACTGTTATAATTAATCTACAACAAAAATAAATCGACTGAAAATAAGTGTCAGGGAATGACTGTTATTGTGTAGTGTCATATGATAAAGTTATGGAATTTATAAGTTATCGATTTATAAGTTTAAAAATTAAATTCACCAATTACGTTTTAAAAAACTTATTACCAATTAAATATTAATCCATCTTCCTTAATTCCTTTCTTGCTTCTTTCCTATAGCCTACACACTATAATCGACTGCTAATCCACCTCCTTCTCCCTCTAAGTTCCGCTAAACCCAAATCTGACTTCACCACTAACCTCCTCTTCAAGTTCTCTATCCACCCGACACCACCATGACGAGCCCGCCACCCTCTAGTAAAACACGACGATCAGCCCCACGCAACTGTACGCGGTAGATTGTACCTCCGAGGGCCCCCCTTGTGCCTTCGAATTCTGGACAAGTATGCTAGCAAACCCTACAAACTCAGATACAATATCCAATATGCCTCCCATTGCCTGGATCAAATGAAATCCTAAACCCTAGGTTATGCTATGCCATGTCAAAACTGTTCCTCCATCTAAACAGAGGTCGTACCCTACTCATTCCATATGTAAGTGTAGATCTCAGCTTCCCAAGTCCAAAGATACAAGCATTTAATTTTTTGGATTTTATTTGAATTGCTTTTGAATATTACAAGAAATGGTTTTCTAAGTTTTTTTATTTTAAGAATAAATGGATGGAATAGTAGCGCAAAGGATAAGAGAAAGAGAGCGTGTGCTGCTTGAATAAGTGGTGGTGAGTTAGATTTATTTTCAATTTTCCGACATCTCGCTGCACAGATGTTCCTTCACGTATGAACGGCGAACAAAAAAACAAAAATACGGTCGCGCTAGCGATACGACCTCAAAACAATGACAATATACACTAGTTATCGTAATATGTAAAATCACAAAAATACCATCATTTGCCGTTAAATCGTCAAATGATTATTTAAATATTTTTCCAATTAAAAATTATGAAAAAATCAAATAAATTAAATTAAAAAAGCGTCATTAAAAATCAAGTCGTTATATTAAAAATAAATTTTCTTATTATTTATTATTGCAAATAAATTTATGCAATGAATTTACCGTTATTATTTAAAAATCAAATGGAGTTAAATAAGACGATTAAATCCATTAAATAAATATTCAATTTAAAATCCCAATATTTAAATCACTATTCGAATATTTAATTCATAATTCAAATGTTTTTAAATAATCACTATACTTGACTTCAAGTTATTATCCTTTAAAACCAATTATTAAAATTATTTAGAATTAATTAAATATTCAAAATCAAATGACAAAAACTCTGGGTTAATACAGTATACATCATATTTGGATTAAAGTTGTACTGGAAAAATAGAAAATGCTAAAACATAATTCATGGATTTATGAAGTAAAAAAACAATGATACTAAATTTAAAAAAATAACCTTGAATAACAATAAAATCTAATATTTACATAAATGTTACTCAATAATAATCAAAAACCATAGATAAGTCCCAAATGACTAGATTCAATTGTTTCTCATACTGCAACTATTAATTCCCAATTTAACAATTCGAAATTCTAATGACCCAAATTAATCAAAAAAGGAAACACTGCCTTCGATGATTTAAATAATTTTCGAGAAAAGGTAATAACTTCCTAAAACCTTTATCGCTTTTATTCAGACAAACATAGCGGGATGTGGGTTGGGATAATAAATTGATATCGATGGAAGGGAGATAGGAGGCTATATATTATTAAAATATAGCTTTCAATAGCTGTAAACACTTTCGCAGCAGCTAATTTCATCCTGGATCGAGAATTACAATAGCGGTGGCAACAAATTAGTGATTTGGGTTTAAAGGACTTGGAAAGGAAAATGAAATAGTGAGAAAATAAATGATTTAGGGCATCATTGAATAGTAAAATGGTCGGTCAAATCGTGCTTACAATTGGATTTGAAATGAAAATGCAGCAGGGAAATCTTCAGTTGGAGAATGGTGAGATGAAAGCGGCAAGGAAATTTTCAAAGCATGATCCGCCAAAAAATTTTTTGTAAGCCTGCCTACATTTGGCTACCGCACTTTTTTAGACCTCAATTATATTTCTACTTTTACTTTTTTATTGAAATTTTTTGTAACGACCTATAATTTTCGATAATAAAAAATAGTTAATTCAATAGGATTTTGTAATTTATTGTTGAAAGAAAATAAAGTTTATGTTGTAGGAATGAGAAAACTAACTAGAATGAAGTTTAATAACGTAAATTAATGTAATAGATGGCTATTTGAATGTAATATCAAGTAATTATAATAATTGTAAGTTATAATTGGTTATAAATTTAAAATAAGGAAATAAATTTAAATGTTACATTAAATGATGAAATAATATGTAATAAATTGTAATTGGATAAAATTTGTGTTGTGTTAGTAGTTATAACATTTGTGTGTAGATAACTGTGACGGTCTGGATTTTCGACGCTCGAAAATCAACATCAACACGTCCACCGTATTACATGCTGAGAAATAGAATGCCGAAAATACCAAATCGTTACGGAAAAAGGTAGAAAAAAATAGAAATAACAACACAGATCTCACAATCGCAGCGAAACAATATACAATAGATAATAATATGTCTTTATACAAAAAGAAAAAAAAACTACAACTGTTATTTATACATTACGTCATCAGAGTATAATACATCAATAACTCAATACGGGACAGTTATACAACTTATCCTTATAAATGCTGAATATACAACACACCATATACAGCGGAATAAAATCAAATACATATAATACATCTTCGTCATCCAGCTCATCTCCTGAGCTCCATAGCATCCTATCCTGAATCTGTAATACTCGGTCTGAGCCGAGCGTTATAATAAATAACACCCAAGTCAGTCTGGAAAACAACTGTGAGAAAACACACTCAATTTGAATTATTAAAGTTATCAAAATCCCTTTATAAATCAAAGGTACCTCGTAAGCCCATGCCACACATAAACACGATGGGTTTTTACCTTATGATAACAAAAACCATTTCATATCAAATCCTCCAATATTATAATAGTGTCTAAGTACAAATACTTGTTCAAATAGCTGAAATTGTTACATTACTTAAATTCCAGCATATTAAGCTCTACAACCAAAACCGTAAAGGCACGTATTCGAGAATGGATTCTATGAGAATGACTAGGCACTGGAGTATTACCTGTCACAGTACACATCTAGAAACAATGTACCGAGGACCACGCCGGGATCCCCTACAACACAAGAACGGACTTCCTAACTTAGATAGACCGAATATTCTATCACCTCGGGTGTTCCCACCCTTTTCCGAGTTCCTTCCATGTATCGTAGTAATAATAACCGAGCATATCTAGAAAGGTAATTGAAAGTCTATATAAGTGAATCGTATATGATATATATATATATATATATATATATATGCAAGTATGAACAACTAACTATATAATATAACTTGATAGATAATAATAGCAAAGTAAATTAAAATAATCACACCAGGATTTTATACTGGTTCAGACCTCCCGTCCTACGTCTAGTCCCGAAGCTCCTCTTCGGAGTTTCCTTTCAACTAACCCTCACTTGACCCGGAGGAACAGGTTTACAATAGCAGAGTTTCTTTGTCACGAATGTATTCTATAACACGGATGTTGACTATTAAGTACAAGTGCTTCTAATATATATATATATATACATATATATATATATATAGAATATTGAACGAGTTCTGAATATATGGAAGAGTAAAATACAAGTAGTTGATTGCTAGAGAACAGGTATAAATCAGAGTACATGAATTAAGAGCATAAGTAAGTAAAGATGAAGATTCTCTTTGCATTTCTGATCCTATTTATAATGATGAAGAGTTTTCTTGTATAGTTGCATCTGTTGTAATCTCTCTAAAGTCGCTTCTGATGGTGATGAAGAGTTGCAGCAAAGAGAAGCGGATGTGTCCTTTTGAATGTGACAGTTGCTCTTTGAAATTACTCGGTCGAGTTCAAAATCAAACGTCTAGAGGAATGTTTCAGACGTCTGGTCTTCATATTTTTTTTGTATCTGGTTGCTATTCAGACATCTGAGTTTATTATCAGACATCTATTTCCTTCTGAGTTGTGAACCAGAGAGTTTAACCAGACGTCTGAGTATATTAACCAGACGTCTGATTCTGTCTGATTTGCAAACCAGAGGAAACATTCAGACGTTTGGCTAGTGCACTCAGACGTCTGAAAATGTGCATGTTGCTTTATTTGTGTCTGTGCCACTCCTTTTCAACTTCTACCGATTTGAAGTCATTTGATACTTCTCTTAAGTCTTGTTTTTGTCTCTATGGTGATTCTATCATCTACCTGTAAATATAGATATATATGTACATTCGATTTCCATTGTATAGTTGTTATCATCGAAACCATAGAATTGATTTCCTAACAATCTCCCCCTTTTTGATGATGACAACTATTCAATGTACTTATATATAGATTAGAAATCTCCCCCTGAATATGTGCTTATTTTTATTGTTTTATGTTTATACTTATATTTCTCCCCCTTTGACATTATCAAAAAGAATTCGTAATAATTAAGCCAATCGTCAAAAAAGAAAATTTTCATTAATAGCAGGAAGGAGTTATATTCAAGGATTCTTAAAAATACAAACAACTACAATTCCAAAATTTTAGAGTTCCTTTGGAAAAGCTTGATTTGGATCACCTTCCTTTGGTGAAGCTTGATTTGTATCATCTTCCTTTGGTTCTTCTTTTTCAGAAGTGCTAGCCTTTGAAGGAGATGTCAAAGCTTCCTTTGGAGGTTCATCCTCAAATAATTTGGAATGTTTTGCAGGAGGAGAAGGTACAGGGATTGCCCAATCCTCAGAGGGTGGCGTTAGACCACAAACTCGTTGTAAAACTTCTTTAAGAACCGATAAAACATTCGAAAGAGATTCTTCAACTGTGGCTAGTCGTGTAGCAAATGAACTTTCAAATTTGTCAATTCGCCTAGCCAAATATTTTTGATTTTTGGATAATGTATGTTGGTTTCGATGTGTGAGATCTCGAATACTTCCATTTAGATTTGTTTCCAATCGAGTCTCTATAATTTCGTCATGTCCCGGATAATCAAATGGTGCGGGAGGAGGAGGAGTGACTTCTCGATGTTGTTCTTCCTCTTGGGACGGATCAATGTGTGGTTGAGGAGGAGGCTCAACTCTTCGAGATTGACGATTATGCGTCCAATTTTCGAAGGACATAATATCTAGAGGAATTTCTGGTAGGTGCATCAAAGAAAAGAATTTTGTGGAAGCATATTTTGGTGAAATTTCTTCGAACATCGATAGATAGGAAGGATATTATGTGCATGAAGAAGTCTCATAATATAGGTAGGGTAAATGATTGATGGCCTTGAGCGAGTCCAAAAGTGTTTGAGCTCGTCGATGATGAATTTTGCCCAATTTACCTGAGTTCCACTATACAGAGCTTTGTGCTCCAATTCCGTTATTTGCTCGTGACTCCCCATACGTGGAACCACTGTATTTATTATCATTCTTGTCAGGAGTCGGGCTTTTGGACGTAAATATTTTGAAGCGAATTTCAGCATTTCGTCCTCCCATATTTGATGAGTAATACTATTCTGTGGCTTAACACGCATATCCGGAATGCTGTGCAAATCCTCCCCGGTGTCAGAGCATCCTAAGGTTCTGGCTATTAAACCCGGAGTTAATCGAATAGTATTCCCATAAACGCTTGACCATAGCCAGTTGTCCTCATCTTCCGTATTCCAAACTGAAGTACTATCTAGATTGGCGTAGAATAAAAATATATCTGACTGATCTATTTGAACATCATTAGGAGTAAACGAGATTAGAGTTTTCAAATCATCATTTTCACAAAGTCCATCTAAATCATACATGGGGAATTTAAGAAGATTATAGAATGGTCCTGTATGAAGTTTGTTCTTTTGAATATCTTCATACCTTTTTATAGAATGGGGAGCTTTATTCATCCACCGTTCGATTTGGTCGTCGGAGCAAACCTGGGGTTGAAGATGTGGTGGGTTGATCTTGCTTTCTTTTCGTCATTTTAGGATTCTTAGTGCGAGGAGGCATCTTGATTATATTTGCTGTAAGGTAATGTTTGGGTACGAAAATTGACGTTGAGAAAATTGTAGGATGTAATAATTTGGGATAAAAGAATAAAAATGATGTTATCGGCTTGAATTAAAATGGTCGACTGGGAATCAGACGTCTGGATCAAAAAATCAGACGTCTGGTTTGCCCTAATTTTTGTTTAGAATATAAAATTAGTCGTCTTCTTTTTGTTTGAGACGTCTGGTTTTGAGCACGGTTATGAAATTGTAGATACAGAGAGATTTTTCAGACGTCTGGAATTAAAAACAGACGTCTGTTTTGGTTAAATTTCAATACAGAGAACTAAGGCAGACGTATGGATCTTATTTCAGACGTCTGAAATGTTCTTAATTTTATTTGTAGAAGACAGAAAAACAATTCAGACGTCTGGGGGATATATCAGACGTCTGACATATGCACATTTCTTAGACATATATCAGTGTATCAGACATCTACAGTCCATAGTCAGACGTATGAAATAAGCAGTTTTGCTATAAATAGCCTAAAAATTGATGGTTTCACTTATTTTTTGAATGTTGATAAATATCTTTATTGTTGTGAAAAATACATAAGTATTGATATATACAATAATTAATACGATTTATTTAGATGGAGACGGAGTTCCATGGTCTAAGTGGAGACCATATATTTCCACGTTCATGGGTCCGTAGAGAGTCAGAATATCATCTTGGAGAGGGATCCGAAGGAATACGATATGAAGAAGATGGATCCAATGAACTACGAGGTTTTGGTAGCGGTTCATGAACACCTTTCTTTCGTGACAAACAAAATTTCATCGCCACTTGCTCTAGAAAGCTTAACCTTCGTGCCGTAACTTTTGGTTCGAAATAAAGTTCTCGTTGAAGATCCATCTGTTGTTTTTGGTAATGATGAATTTCATCAAATTTCTCCTTTGTGTTAGGAGAAATAAACAGGGATCTTTTAGTTTTCTTATTATCTGGAGTAAACCCCGTACGATACGAGGACCACCTATTTGTTGGCTCTTGCTTTGTTGTAGGCATCGGAAGTCGTTGTGGTGTGTTAACCGAGCTGTTCGTCGATGGTGTAGAGATCGAGATAGATATATATGAGTCCTCAGAAGACATTTTTTACTAAAATTTTTAAGAAATTGATTGTTTGTATATAGTTATCATGTGACTATGTGTGTGTGTGTGTGTGTATATATATGCTGAAAACCTTATTTATAGAACAACTTTTTCCTAAAAATTTAATGTGTTCGGAAATTAATAAAGAGAATTTGTGGTAATAAAGAAGATAACTAAACTTAGTCTTTAAATGAAATTATTAACCAACTATTTCTAAGGGAGAAGATCATGGAGTGAACAAATACCTAAACTTCGTCGGAGTTTAGTGAAAGTTTGTTCATTTAATGGTTTTGTGAAAATGTTGGCTACCTGATTTTCGGTATTTACGTATTCTAAAGAAATAGTTCCTTTTTCAACATTGTCTCGTAGAAAAGGATGTCGTATATCTATATGTTTGGTTTGTGAGTGATTAACAGGGTTTTTTGATAAATTTATAGCACTTGTGTTATCCTAATATATTGGAGATTTGTTAACCATTAGTGTTTGTTGCATGTATATTACTCGCACACATGCTAGAGCGACGGAGATGTATTCGGCTTCGCAAGTAGATAGAGAAACACAATTTTGCTTTTTACTAAACCATGAAATTAAAGATTGTCCGATAAAATGACAAGTTCCTCTAGTACTCTTACGATCTGTTCTACATCCACCGAAATCCACATCGCTATATGAAACTAGTTCAAACGATGATCCTTTAGGGTAAAACAAACCATAATCTCTAGTACTAGATAGATAACGTAAAATACGCTTAACAGCTCTTAGATGCGATTCTTTTGGTTGTGCTTGAAATCGGGCACAAAGACATACACTCATCATCATATCAGGTCGACTGGCAATTAAATAAAGTAAAGAACCAATCATGCTTCGATATAACTTTTCATCAAAATCTTTTCCATTATCATCCTTTTCTAAGTGAACAGTGGTGCTCATTGGTGTTGGTTTGCTTGATGTTTTATCTATTTCAAATCGTCGTAATAAATCGTTATAATATTTTTCTTGGTGAATAAAGATTCCATTTTCGAGTTGTTTTATTTGTAAACCTAAGAAGAAGTTTAATTCTCTCATGTGTGACATTTCAAATTCATTTTTCATAATATTAGAAAATTGATTACATAGTTTTTCGTTTGTTGAACCAAAGATGATATCATCAACATAAATTTGTACAACCAAAATATCGTTATTTTCTCTTTTAATAAATAAAGTTGTATCTATTTTTCCTATATGAAAACCAGATGTTATTAAGTGATTTTTAAGACGTTCTACCATGCACGAGGTGCTTATTTTAATCTATATAGTGCTTTATGTAATTTAAAAACATGATCAGGATATTTTTCGTGAACAAATAGTGGTGGTTGTTCGATGTATACATTTTCCTTAATAAAACCATTCAAAAAGGCACTTTTGACATCCATTTGAAATAGTTTAAAATTGTTATGAGTTGCAAAGGCGGGTAATGTACGAATGGCTTCTAATCAAACGTTTCATCGTAATTTATGCCTTCTTCTTAATTATAGCCTTGAGCAACTAAACGTGCTTTATTTCTAATAATATTTCCATTCTCGTCTGCTTTGTTTTTAAATATCCATTTTGTTCCTATTACCGATTGATCTTCAGGTCTTGGTACTAATTCCCATACGTTATTATGTTCAAATTGATTTAATTCTTCTTGCATAGCTATTATCCAAAAATTATCATTTGAGGCTTCTTTATAATTCTTTGGTTCAAAGTTTGATACATACGCTATATGGCTTATTTGATTGAGTTGATTTCTGGTAACTCTTGAGTTAAGATCTCCAATAATATTATCTATTGGATGATTCTTAAGATTTCTAGGAGATGAAATCAATGTGTTATTTTGCAAATTTGTTCCAATATTTATAGAATTTGATGAATTTGGTAGTGGAATAGTTTCTTCTTCGTCATTGGTATGGTGATAGAAAGGATTTTCGTCGAACGAGACATGTAAGCTTTCTTCAATAGTATTATTTCTTTTATTAAAAATTCTATATGCCTTGCTACGATCTGAATATCCAACAAAGACACCTTCATCGGCTTTTGGATCAAATTTTCCTAAATTATCTTTTGTATTTAATATAAAACATTTTGAACCAAAAGTTTTAAAGTATGATACTTTAGGTTTTTTTACCAAAAAATATTTCAAAACAAGTTGTTTAGTCATGGGGCGAATAGTTACTCGATTTAATACATAACAAGATGTTGCAATAGCTTCAGCCCAAAAGTGTTTTGGTAATCCACTACTATTTAGTAATGTTCATGCATATTTTTGTAATGTACGATATTTTCTTTCTACGACACCATTTTGTTGAGGTGTACGAGGAAAAGAAAAATTATGAGTTATTCCTTTCTTATTGCAAAAGTTTGTAAATAGATCATTTTCGAACTCTCCTCCGTGATCACTTCTAATATTTTTAATTTTCAAATTCATTTGAGTTTTAATTCTTTTAGAAAATATTTTAGACATACCAAAAGTATCACTTTTATGTTTTAAAAATAAAGTCCACGTATATCTTGAAAAATCATCGTCTATTACGAACACATATTTGTTGTGATTTATAGATCTTATTTGCGTTGGACCAAATAAATCTAAATGTAATAATTCTAATGGTTGTTTTGTAGAAATATTATTTTTAGATTTAAACGAGCTTTTCTTTAGTTTTCCAATTTGACAATCGTCACATAAGTTTTCTACTTCATAATTCATTTTAGGTAATCCTCTTACCAACTCATATTTTGCTAACTTATTAATATTCTTAAAATTGATGTGAAAAAATCGTTTATGCCATAACCATGGATCATCATGTTTGGCGGTTAAACATAAATTTGAATTTTTATTTATGTTCATGTTTAATACATAAATATTTTTGTTTCTAGAACCTTCAAAATTGAGTTGTTTGTTATTATCTAAAATATTACATCTATCTTTTTCAAAATTTATTTGAAAACCTTTATCACATAATTGACTAATGCTTAGCAAATTGTGTTTTAAATTTTTTACTAATAAAACATTTGTAATAATAGGAGAGTTAGATATACCAGAGTTGATAACTTCTCCAATGCATATAACATATCCTTTTGAATTGTCTCCAAAGGTTACCGTTCCACCATCGATGTATGTTATATTTGATAGCATTTTTGAATTTTCGGTCATATTCTTGGAGCAACCGCTATCTAGTATCTATTTCTCCTTATTTTTTATTTTGGGTATCTGCAAATTAAAAAATGTTTTAATTGCTACCCATATATTTTATTAGGGTCCTAATTGTTAGAGGGAGGTAGCCATACCCAAGATGATTTGGTACCTTTATAAATATAATTTTTATTATAGACTACATTCTCTAAGTAATTATTAATATGCTTTTGTCTAATCAAATTATTATTTGTTTTAGGAATCCAAATTTCCATATTATTGATATTCAATTTAGTCTTAGACAAACTTCTATTTTTTATATGCCTACTATTTTTAGCATTATTTCCTTTTTGTTTAAAATAATTTTTGTAACGACCCAGAATTTTTAATAATTAAAATTTGGATATTTAATTAATTTTAAATATTAAAAAGTGAATTTATAAGTCAAATAAATTTTTATTTGAATTATTGGATTTAATTGAATAATTAAATCGATAATTTAATATGTTAAATTATGGAAATAATTGAAAATTGAGTTAAATATGATTGAAAATGATTTGTAAAATTTTATTTTATCATATTGGAGCTAGAATGATATTTTAGAACTTTTAAAATCGAATTAAAAGTTAATTTGTGAAAATTGAATATTTTAATATTTAATCGACTAGTGAAAATAGTCAATTTTTGAACAGTCTCAGAATTGAACGAAACCAGTTCCATTGGATCCATAATAGTTAGTTATTACCCGATTTCAAATTTCGTGTCAATCGGAGTTACCGTTTGATCGTGGCAGCTCGAAACGCATCGAATTATTTTTAATTTTAATTTGGCGAGTTAAAATAGCCATTTTTCAAAAAGTCTCGGATTTCGACGAAACTAGTTTCATCGGATCTGTAATGTGATATTATTGTAAGGTTTCAAATTTCGTATCAATTGGATTAACCGTTTGTCCGGTACAAATTAAAACGCCTAGAAATCGATTTAAATCGGTTTAATTTAAATTGAGCGTTTATAGCCATAACTCGCACAGATGCCCGAATTAGCTTTCGAAACCTATTCCATTGTGTCCGGAACGCGGGGTAAACCCTAGAAACGCTGGTTACGGCGCGTAAATCGGAGTTTGAAATTTCCGGGATGAATAGTGTCGTTCGTTTTCCTATAAATACACCATAAATTCTCAAAAATAAAAAAAATTATAAACCTAACCCTAATTTCATACTACAGCCGCCTCCACATACATGAACGGCCAGATATTAGTATCCTCTCCCCCTCGATTTCTTCCAATCCGTGAATCAGTTCAACAAACTTCCAACTAGGAAGTGGTAGAGCATCGAAGGAGCTACGAGTTCAACGGTGGTGATGTGATTTGGAGCAACATGGAGGGAGAAAGGGGGGGCCGACCATGCTAACTTGCGCACGCAATTCGAGAAAAAAGGGGGGGCCGAGCTTGGGGATATTCAGGCCGAGCAAGGACGTGGGTGAGGGCTTCGCAATGCAACTTCATGATCGCGTTCAAGTTCAACGTGGAGATCAAAAATTGGAACCCTAGTATTTGAGGAGTGGGTTCATGTGCGTTCATGTACTGGAGAAGAAGAACGTGAGAAGAGAGAGGGGGTGTGCGGTCCAGATGAGGGGGGAGGTTGGATCTAACGGCCTGAATAAGAAGTGGGTTTATAAAATTTAATTTGAGTTGTAAATTTTTATATAAAAACTCGTGTAACTTCATAAATTCATAACTTTTTCATACAAGGTCGAAAACGCGCGAAACCAGTTGCGTTGGAATCATATGGACGAGCACTACGCGTTGAAATTGGATTGGAGTCGTTTGGAGTTAGTGAGAATTTTGGGTAAAATTAAACGTCCGTTTAATTTTATTCCAAATAAATCGCTAAAACGGAATTTAAAATCAAGGTGAGAACTTCTCACTCAATCGAATCAGTTTCGATTTTATTTTAAATAGTTAGATTTAAAATATTTGAATGCATGTTTGAATGATGATTGATATCTATTGATTGTTAAAATAGACATTATACGCCGTTAGTAAGCGGATGTTATTTATTAAAAACATATACCGCGAATATTTCATAAACAGTGAAATTGGTATTATATATAATAGCAATATATATATATTGGCATATGTATATATTGGAGTTATTGATTCCCCGCATTTTTTGTTTAGCGGATGAGACCCTATTGCGCCGTTATTAAGCGGATAATATTTTAAATCCCATATACCGCGAAACTTTCGTACTGGAGCGAAATTGGTATTGTGCTAATGTTTGTGATGTAGGAAACAGGTTGGAGGGATCCAACTGGATTCCTCAACAGTTTTTATTTGAATTCAGATATTTTGATATTTGATGGATTATCATATCGATATATGATATCGTTGTAGTCGTGATTGACTATTTGGTATGTAGCATCATTGGACCAAGTTTTGGAATTTTAAAATGATTTATAAAGTGATTTTTTAAAATATACTATATGTTTGGAATTTGATCTATTTTAAATAAATAAACGTTATAATTTTCAAAGTTATAAAATTATGGTTTTTGTGAAATATAGTTAAAAGCTGATTTTTGAGAAATAAGGGTTAATGATTTTATAAAATAGTTTAAATTGGATTTTTGAATTTATTATAAAAAGTTTAAAAAAATAGGATTTATAAAATTTGATTATTTTATAAATCAAGAAAATGGTGAAATAATAAAGGAGATTAAAGACGTTTTAAAGAATAATATAAATTGATTTATATTAAGAGATTTATAAATGGATATTTATAAATTGAAATATTGACATTATAAAACGAGTTTTTATAAGTGTTTGAATGAAGTGAAAATGAATTTTGTAAATGAATGGAATTTATAAAATTATAAATGGTGAAGTTATAAATGAAATTTATAAATAGTAAGATTTATAAATTTTGTGAAATTATTAAAGAATATATTTGGATGAATAATTGAATCTTATAAGTTATAAGATTTATGATTATGAAGTTCAAAGGAACGATTTTTGTGAACGAATAAATTATAAGTATTTAACTTATAATATGAACTTTTGGTTTATAATTGAGTTATAAATCGAATAGATTAATAAAGGAGATTTATAAAAAGTTGTTATAAAATAATTAGAAATGGGATTTATAAACGTTGTTTTATAAATTCGTAAACGACTTATTTTGATAAGTAAATTGTTGAAACCTATAAATGAAGTTATATTCACGTTTTGACTGTGAATAATCCTTTGAAATAAAATGAATAAAAGGATGAAATTTGTTAACGTAGTATATTCACGTTTTTGAATAGTGAATAATATGTTAAAGAAAATGTTTAGATGTGATATTTTAAACAGAATTAAAACGACCTGACGATGTTTTAAAATGTGTTGAGATTCGAAACCATAGATTTCAACATTCATAGTTGAAATAGACGCTTTCGAGAAATAGAAGGAAATAGTGGACTATAACACTGTTGTTATAGTAAATGATTTCCGAAAGGAAATGTTTTGTATAGTATTGGGATTTATATATCTATTTTAATTTCGAATCCCTATACTAGTGATTTTGGGTTGTCGTAACGATGTTTTACGCAACATTCGTTTTGGCCCAAATAAATATGTTTAAGAGAATGATTTCCTTAAAGAATGAAATATATACTTAATTTCAATTTAAGTATATTGAATATTTTCCAAGTGTTGAAAATAAATAAAATTTGTGAATTACTTATGAATAAGTAAGTATGGAAATGTTTTCCAATATAAAGTGAATATCTTAAGAATTTATCTTTTTGAAGATAAATTGAAATGAATAATTGAAATCGAATATTCATAGATATTTTGGATTTTAAATTCATTATGGAATTTATAAAGAAAGTGGAAATGGTTTAAAAATAAATATTGATTTATTTTTGAAGTGTGAAATTTATATCTAGTAAAGATATTTTGGAAAATAAATAATTTGAAAAATTATTTGGAAACTGGTGATGTGTGCATATCCATTGATAGTTCAATAACCGACTATCAATATTTACCTTTGAATGGGTATTTGATGTGATTTGTTTGAATGTGAGTGCCACACTTATTTTTGAATAAGCGCTCACTATTCGGGTTAACCGGGAAAGGACCATGGGGTCGTATAACCCATTCCGAATATGTGATACGTCGTTGTGAATTGCATTGAAGATCGGTGTTGAAGACCGAGTATTTGCGAAAGCGATAGGATGACCTATCAATTGTCTCTGCACTGGGTCGCTCCTGGTATAGAGATCCCCTAAGTGATGGGAAATTCGATCGGGATTGTGAATACCCGGATTGCAAGGGCTTCGTAAGAAGTGCCTTCGGTTTTGTTCGAGCCCGGAACAGACTTGTATGGATTGTATGTCTGACGTTACAAATTGAGATATAAAGCAGATTTCTTTCAAATATATTTCTGTTGGTGGCGGAGAATTTATTCTTTTAGCTTAACACCCTTCTCTGAGACGTACGAGCTCAGAGGTTATGTAGTTGAAGGTTATCATCGATATATTCCCAATTTGGTAATGTGACATGCTGAGTGTTGCTGTAAATGATCATTGTGTTGATTATTTGTGATAGGATCGTTTATTTGATCGTCTATCCTGGTGATCATTTCTATGATCATTTGTTGACCCAAAGCATGGCTTTTGTGTAAAGTATGTTTTTGTGGACGTGACTTCGTCGAGCCTCACACCCCGTGAATGGTCAAAACAGGAAAGATGCGGCAAGGTTATGAGGGGTAGCGCCCTTTAGGATATGTGCATTTCCTTCTGGAAAAGGGTGGTATCATGGTATGGAGCTCAGATACTTACTCATGTTGAAAACACTTTATGATTGTGTGAATTGATTGCGAGCGCTCGGTGAAAGGTCCCAAAGGACCGGGGGATGGCATATTCGGTCAGTTGTTACTCAGTTAGGGGTAACCCGGCCTTGTGTTGGTAGAGATCCGGTTTGGTTCTCGGGGATGTCCATCCAGAGGCATTCTCCTGTGGCAATGGAAAGTTCCTTGGCCTGATCATTCGTTGGAAATCCAAAGAAACAATACGTGACTTGTACGGTATTAGTTGTAGAACCTGCCATTCACTTATGGTGGCGCCCCACTGTTTGGATGGTAGCTATAGTAGGCATACGATAATGGTCGTATGTTGGCTAAGATTTATATTCTACTTTCGAAATGAATTTTTTCTACACTATACACTAGTAATAATATCAAATGTTCTTTTAGTGCGTATCAAGCATCTTTGACTATCATAAGGAGAAATCTCCTCCGATTCTGCGTTTGCATTGTGTGTGTGTGCGGGAGGCCTTATGGTAGTCTCATTTTTAAAAGCATTGCGAATTGACTTTAAAAATATTCCTCTATTTTGATTTTAAAGATAAATAAACTGTTTTGAGTTCTCACACCAGTCTTGCTATGCTTTGGGCTATGTGATGGGGGGTTCTCGCTTCGCGGTTAGGTGGCGAACGGGAGACTCTTACCCCTACACGTCCTCTTTTAGGGGGTTGGTTAGGTATAACCTGAGACAGTCGAGAGGCTGGCCGTAAAAGCAAGTTTGGGGTACCAGTGTAAGCCACGATGGGGCTGGGATGGTTGAAAAGCCTACCGGTTGTGACCACTGGCTCGTCTCGTTACATTTGGTATCAGAGCATATGGTTAAGCGACAACCATGGTTCTGTTGGGTATTACTCATTAGAGATAGAGTCAGTAGTACTCTAGAATGAGTTGAGTGTAATAATAGCTATGAGAGCGTATTTGTTAGTGAATATAAAATTGTTTATGTTGTGATGATTGGTTTGTTGAGTGGCATATGAACTTTCGTCAGCGTGGTCCGCAAGACTATGCCGAAGGGGTTTCTAAACACTTGAATAGAACAATTCGGCACAATATTGATTTTAAATTGGATAAATGAAATAATTTTACTTTGATTATATTTTATATGTAAAAGAATAATTTTTCAGAATTCTTAAAGGATATATAAGTTGATTGTTTAGATGCTTGAATAATCTAAATTTAAGAAAAAATTGTATAAGTAAAATGAATTATAAGAATTGAAATTATAATTAAAGTAATTTACAATTGTGAAATAAACTTATATATATGAGGAGTGAAACTATATGAATATATTTATGAATATGAGTTGTAAATAAAAAATGAATTTAAAGTGAAAGGAAATATAACTTAAATGATGTTGAATGAAGTTGATATTAGTATCAAAGTAAATTAATAAAGTGAAGTGATAGATAATGAACTTGAGTTATGAAATGAAATTCAACTTTTGTAATTGAATTGAATGAATGGATTGAATATTAATCAATTAAATGTAAATAATTGGTATGAAATAATGAATGTAAGTGTAAATTCATTAAAATCTAATGTTATTGGAAGTTGAATAATAGAATGAAAATCAATTTAATTAAACTAATTGTAAGCAAAGGAAATTTGGTTGAAATAAATATATATTGGTTGATATTTGATTGTTAGTTGATTGTATATAATTCATTAAGTGTTAATGAAATTGGAAGCTAAAGTAACTGAAATTCAATTGCAAGTTAAGTGAATCTTAAATAGAATTGAATTTGAATTGGAAGTGAACCAACTTGAATATGAATTAGTAAATATAAACTAATTGAAAATGAATGTTAGTAAAAACATCCACTGTTAATAAATCAAATGTGATTAAATTGAAGAACCAATTCATTGAATATTAATGAGAATATAAATGAATATTTATTGGTTATGGATGTTAGTTGGATGATAGTTGGTTGATGTTTGCATTTGTTGCTTTTGTTTCATTTGCTATGTGACATATATAGTTATTATGTTGATATATGTTGTATATTGATACTATTGTCCATATACATGTTCTCATGTTGTTTGTTGAGTGATTAGTAGGTGCAGATCGCGTTTGCTTCGCATTTGGAGCTCGCTTTCGCGCTATATTAGCTGTATATGCTTGCTAATAAAAATATAAGGTACATATCTCGGATTACATACCGTACTTTTACACTTTTTCCCTTCGGGATGCCTCATTACTTGATGAGATGTATATTTGTGATATATATACTGTCATTTTTTTCGGATCGAGCCGCGCAAAGGAGACTATGGCGAATTTTTCCGAAAATTTAAGGCGTTAGAAAAATTTGAGAAAATTGGAAAGTTTTGAAAACTTTAAACTTTGATTTAGAATTGAAAGTTAAACAATAGTAGTTGTTTTTGAAAAGATAACTAAGTATGATTTGAAAACTTAGTAAAGTTATTGTAAGGAGCTTAACTATGAATTTTGGGAAAGTTAATAAATTCTGTAACTTTTCTTACTTAATAATTTCGAGGACGAAATTCTTTTAAGGGGGGAAGATTGTAACGACCCAGAATTTTTAATAATTAAAATTTGGATATTTAATTAATTTTAAACATTAAAAAGTGAATTTATAAGTCAAATAAATTTTTATTTGAATTATTGGATTTAATTGAATAATTAAATCGATAATTTAATATGTTAAATTATGGAAATAATTGAAAATTGAGTTAAATATGATTGAAAATGATTTGTAAAATTTTATTTCATCGTATTGGAGCTAGAATGGTATTTTAGAACTTTTAAAATCGAATTAAAAGTTAATTTGTGAAAATTGAATATTTTAATATTTAATCGACTAGTGAAAATAGTCAATTTTTGAACAGTCTCGGAATTGAACGAAACTAGTTCCATTGGATCCGTAATAGTTAGTTATTACCGGATTTCAAATTTCGTGTCAATCGGAGTTACCGTTTGATCGTGGCAGCTCGAAACGCATCGAATTATTTTTAATTTTAATTTGGCGAGTTAAAATAGCCATTTTTCAAAAAGTCTCGGATTTCGACGAAACTAGTTTCATCGGATCCGTAATGTGATATTATTGTAAGGTTTCAAATTTCGTATCAATTGGATTTACCGTTTGTCCGGTACAAATTAAAACGCCTAGAAATCGATTTAAATCGGTTTAATTTAAATTGAGCGTTTATAGCCATAACTCGCACAGATGTCCGAATTAGCTTTCGAAACCTGTTCCATTGTGTCCAGAACGCGGGGTAAACCCTAGAAACGCTGGTTACGGCGCGTAAATCAGAGTTCGGAATTTCCGGGATGAATAGTGTCGTTCGTTTTCCTATAAATACACCATAAATTCTCAAAAATAAAAAAAATTATAAACCTAACCCTAATTTCATACTACAGCCGCCTCCACATACATGAACGGCCAGAAATTAGTATCCTCTCCCCCTCGATTTCTTCCAATCCGTGAATCAATTCAACAAACTTCCAACTAGGAAGTGGTAGAGCATCGAAGGAGCTACGAGTTCAACGGTGGTGATGTGATTTGGAGCAACATGGAGGGAGAAAGGGGGGGCCGACCGTGCTAACTTGCGCACGCAATTCGAGAAAAAAAGGGGGGCCGAGCTTGGGGATATTCAGGCCGAGCAAGGACGTGGGTGAGTGCTTCGCAATGCAACTTCCTGATCGCGTTCAAGTTCAACGTGGAGATCGAAAATTGGAACCCTAGTATTTGAGGAGTGGGTTCATGTGCGTTCATGTACTGGAGAAGAAGAACGTGAGAAGAGAGAGGGGGTGTGCGGTCCAGATGAGGGGGGAGGTTGGATCTAACGGCCTGAATAAGAAGTGGGTTTATAAAATTTAATTTGAGTTGTAAATTTTTATATAAAAACTCGTGTAACTTCATAAATTCATAACTTTTTCATACGAGGTCGAAAACGCGCGAAACCAGTTGCGTTGGAATCGTATGGATGAGTACTACGCGATGAAATTAGATTGGAGTCGTTTGGAGTTAGTGAGAATTTTGGGTAAAATTAAACGTCCGTTTAATTTTATTCGAAATAAATCGCTAAAACGGAATTTAAAATCAAGGTGAGAACTTCTCACTCAATCGAATCAGTTTCGATTTTATTTTAAATAGTTAGATTTAAAATATTTGAATGCATGTTTGAATGATGATTGATATCTATTGATTGTTAAAATAGACATTATACGCCGTTAGTAAGCGGATGTTATTTATTAAAAACATATACCGCGAATATTTCATAAACAGTGAAATTGGTATTATATATAATAGCAATATATATATATTGGCATATGTATATATTGGAGTTATTGATTCCCCGCATTTTTTGTTTAGCGGATGAGACCCTATTGCGCCGTTATTAAGCGGATAATATTTTAAATCCCATATACCGCGAAACTTTCGTACTGGAGCGAAATTGGTATTGTGCTAATGTTTGTGATGTAGGAAACAGGTTGGAGGGATCCAACTGGATTCCTCAACAGTTTTTATTTGAATTCAGATATTTTGATATTTGATGGATTATCATATCGATATATGATATCGTTGTAGTCGTGATTGACTATTTGGTATGTAGCATCATTGGACCAAGTTTTGGAATTTTAAAATGATTTATAAAGTGATTTTTTAAAATATACTATATGTTTGGAATTTGATCTATTTTAAATAAATAAACGTTATAATTTTCAAAGTTATAAAATTATGGTTTTTGTGAAATATAGTTAAAAGCTGATTTTTGAGAAATAAGGGTTAATGATTTTATAAAATAGTTTAAATTGGATTTTTAAATTTATTATAAAAAGTTTAAAAAAATAGGATTTATAAAATTTGATTATTTTATAAATCAAGAAAATGGTGAAATAATAAAGGAGATTAAAGACGTTTTAAAGAATAATATAAATTGATTTATATTAAGAGATTTATAAATGGATATTTATAAATTGAAATATTGACATTATAAAACGAGTTTTTATAAGTGTTTGAATGAAGTGAAAATGAATTTTGTAAATGAATGGAATTTATAAAATTATAAATGGTGAAGTTATAAATGAAATTTATAAATAGTAAGATTTATAAATTTTGTGAAATTATTAAAGAATATATTTGGATGAATAATTGAATCTTATAAGTTATAAGATTTATGATTATGAAGTTCAAAGGAACGATTTTTGTGAACGAATAAATTATAAGTATTTAACTTATAATATGAACTTTTGGTTTATAATTGAGTTATAAATCGAATAGATTAATAAAGGAGATTTATAAAAAGTTGTTATAAAATAATTAGAAATGGGATTTATAAACGTTGTTTTATAAATTCGTAAACGACTTATTTTGATAAGTAAATTGTTGAAACCTATAAATGAAGTTATATTCACGTTTTTGACTGTGAATAATCCTTTGAAATAAAATGAATAAAAGGATGAAATTTGTTAACGTAGTATATTCACGTTTTTGAATAGTGAATAATATGTTAAAGAAAATGTTTAGATGTGATATTTTAAACAGAATTAAAACGACCTGACGATGTTTTAAAATGTGTTGAGATTCGAAACCATAGATTTCAACATTCATAGTTGAAATAGACGCTTTTGAGAAATAGAAGGAAATAGTGGACTATAACACTGTTGTTATAGTAAATGATTTCCGAAAGGAAATGTTTTGTATAGTATTGGGATTTATATATCTATTTTAATTTCGAATCCCTATACTAGTGATTTTGGGTTGTCGTAACGATGTTTTACGCAACATTCGTTTTGG
Source organism: Allium cepa (assembly GCA_030765085.1). Classification (NCBI taxonomy): domain Eukaryota; kingdom Viridiplantae; phylum Streptophyta; class Magnoliopsida; order Asparagales; family Amaryllidaceae; genus Allium; species Allium cepa. Next base: position 329,787,370 of record CM060940.1, read on the forward strand.
CCCAAATAAATATGTTTAAGAGAATGATTTCCTTAAAGAATGAAATATATACTTAATTTCAATTTAAGTATATTGAATATTTTCCAAGTGTTGAAAATAAATAAAATTTGTGAATTACTTATGAATAAGTAAGTATGGAAATGTTTTCCAATATAAAGTGAATATCTTAAGAATTTATCTTTTTGAAGATAAATTGAAATGAATAATTGAAATCGAATATTCATAGATATTTTGGATTTTAAATTCATTATGGAATTTATAAAGAAAGTGGAAATGGTTTAAAAATAAATATTGATTTATTTTTGAAGTGTGAAATTTATATCTAGTAAAGATATTTTGGAAAATAAATAATTTGAAAAATTATTTGGAAACTGGTGATGTGTGCATATCCATTGATAGTTCAATAACCGACTATCATTATTTACCTTTGAATGGGTATTTGATGTGATTTGTTTGAATGTGAATGTCACACTTATTTTTGAATAAGCGCTCACTATTCGGGTTAACCGGGAAAGGACCATGCGGTCGTATAACCCATTCCGAATATGTGATACGTCATTGTGAATTGCATTGAAGATCGATGTTGAAGACCGAGTATTTGCGAAAGCGATAGGATGACCTATCGATTGTCTCTGCACTGGGTCGCTCCTGGTATAGAGATCCCCTAAGTGATGGGAAATTCGATCGGGATTGTGAATACCCGGATTGCAAGGGCTTCGTAAGAAGTGCCTTCGGTTTTGTTCGAGCCCGGAACAGACTTGTATGGATTGTATGTCTGACGTTACAAATTGAGATATAAAGCAGATTTCTTTCAAATATATTTCTGTTGGTGGCGGAGAATTTATTCTTTTAGCTTAACACCCTTCTCTGAGACGTACGAGCTCAGAGGTTATGTAGTTGAAGGTTATCAGCGATATATTCCCAATTTGGTAATGTGACATGCTGAGTGTTGCTGTAAATGATCATTGTGTTGATTATTTGTGATAGGATCGTTTATTTGATCGTCTATCCTGGTGATCATTTCTATGATCATTTGTTGACCCAAAGCATGGCTTTTGTATAAAGTATGTTTTTGTGGACGTGACTTCGTCGAGCCTCACACCCCATGAATGGTCAAAACAGGAAAGATGCGGCAAGGTTATGAGGGGTAGCGCCCTTTAGGATATGTGCTTTCCTTCTGGAAAAGGGTGGTATCATGGTATGGAGCCCAGATACTTACTCATGTTGAAAACACTTTATGATTGTGTGAATTGATTGCGAGCGCTCGGTGAAAGGTCCCAAAGGACCGGGGGATGGCATATTCGGTCAGTTGTTACTCAGTTAGGGGTAACCCGGCCTTGTGTTGGTAGAGATCCGGTTTGGTTCTCGGGGATGCCCATCCAGAGGCATTCTCATGTGGCAATGGGAAGTTCCTTGGCCTGATCATTCGTTGGAAATCCAAAGAAACAATACGTGACTTGTACGGTATTAGTTGTAGAACCTGCCATTCACTTATGGTGGCGCCCCACTGTTTGGATGGTAGCTATAGTAGGCATACGATAATGGTCGTATGTTGGCTAAGATTTATATTCTACTTTCGAAATGAATTTTTTTCTACACTATACACTAGTAATAATATCAAATGTTCTTTTAGTGCGTATCAAGCATCTTTGACTATCATAAGGAGAAATCTCCTCCGATTCTGCGTTTGCATTGTGTGTGTGTGCGGGAGGCCTTATGGTAATCTCATTTTTAAAAGCATTGCGAATTGACTTTAAAAATATTCCTCTATTTTGATTTTAAAGATAAATAAACTGTTTTGAGTTCTCACACCAGTCACATGACTGACTCGGAGTTTATGGTTTCCCTTCCTAAACTCTGGGTGCCCACAAAGTTTCACACGGGCAGTCAAGAGTTAGGTTTATCAGGATATTCTGGATATTCTGGAGTTGCTGGAGGCAAGCTGGATGGCATGGCGTATTACTAGTTTATATAGTATTTCTTTTTCCGCTGCACCGTTTGAGGTTGTTATTGTTGTACACTCTGATGATATGATGTAATGAAATGTGATGTAATGTAATAACTGATATAGTTCTTTGTTTAAAGATTACTCATTTATTATTATATGTTGTTCCGCTGCGAATTGTGAGATTCTGCTGTTGTTTTCTGTTCCGTTCTATTTTCTTTCTGTTCTATCTTCTATTTTCTTTCCTCTCTCTATTTTCTATCTTCTCTCTTCTTATCTCTTTTTCTATCTTTTTCTTTTTCTTAAACCATAACATTTCGGGTTTTTGGCCTTCGATTTCTCGGCAGTCGATAAAGTGAGTATCGATGTTGAATTTTCGAAAGTCGAAAATTTTCGGGACGTTACAATTTTTGAATCCTATTCCATTTCTATTACCTGATGGTTTTGAAGTTTTGATCAGATTCTCCAAATCTTGTTTTCCTTTATTAAATTTTGACACATTATTGGTTATTTTTATCTAATTTTTCTCTTAACTCTATATTTTCAATTTTCAATAATTCGATACTATTTTTAAAATCAATATTTTCTTTTAATAAATTTTCTTTTACTATAGAAATATTCTCACTTTTTATCATATTATTTTTGATTTTTTCTTGAGATATTTTAAGTTCCGCTTCTAGAATAATTTTTTCATCTTTCAACATTCCTACCTCAAGTTCTAATCTATTTATTTTGACTATATATTCTTTGTTCAATTTTTTAATTTGTCTACATTTTTCGTCTACTTCCATGCTAAGTTCTAATAGTTTATCATAGCTAAGTTCAAGGCATACCTCTTCAGTTTGTGCCATAAAACACACATTAGCTTGTTCTCTGTCCCTATCGCTGTCACTTTCAGAAGATGAAGAGTTCGAGTCATCCCAAGTTACTTTGAAAGCCTTTTTCTTCTTGAATTTTTGAATTTTGTTATTCTTTTTAACATTATTGAGTTTAGGGCAATCCTTCTTCATATGTTCGTATTGATCACATTCATAGCACTTGATTTGAGATAGGTTTATTGTCTTGGACTTGCCTTCTTTTTGAAATTTGGTCATTTTTCTAAATTTCTTGAATCTATTATAATTCTTGGCAATAAAGACTATTTCTTCTTCATCTAGATCAGAGTCATCATTTTTTGTTGCTGGAAATGCTATATTATTTTTCTCCGAATTTAGTTCTTTTCGTGCCTGCAAGTTAGCTTCATAGGACACTAAATTTCCTATCAACTCTTCAACTTTGAGAGTAGAAAGATCATTAGCTTCTTCTATAGCTAAAACCTTCCTTTTCCAATCTAACGTCAAAGAGTTGACTATTCGAGATATTAAATAAAAATCAGTGAATTTAACTCCTAATGCCATAAGATCATGTTGGATAGTTTGAAATCTAGAATAAATGTCAACAATAGTTTCATTTTGCTTCATTTTGAATGAAGAAAATTGGTTTTGCAAAATCGAAATCTTAGTTTGTTTGACCTTTGTTGTACCTTCATGTGTAATTTGTAAGGTAGGCCAAATATCAAATGCAGTGGTGCATAACATGACACGTGAAAATTCATTTTTGTCTAAAGAACAAAATAAAACGTTCATAGCTTTAGCATTATTTGATGCTAAGGTCTTTTGTACATCGGTCCAAGTGTTCATTGCAGCAGTAGGTGCTTCATATCTATCTTGTGTGGCTGACCAAATTTCAAGACCATTAGCTTCCATAAAAATTCTCATACGTGTTGACCAATATGCATAGTTAGATCCATTAAAAAGTGGGGGTCGTGCAGTGGATTGTCCTTCTTCAAAAATACTTGCCATATTAAAGTGATTCAAAAAACGTGTTATTGTTATTTGATCAAAACCTTGCTCTGATACCAAGTGAAAGTCTATATGAGTGGATCATATATTATATACATACATACATACATACATACATACACACACAGATATATATATATATATATATATATATATATATATATATATATATATATGCAAGTATGAACAACTAACTATACAATATAACTTGATAGATAATAATAGCAAAGTAAATTAAAATAATCACACCAGAATTTTATACTTGTTTAGATCTTCCGTCCCACGTCCAGTCCCGAAGCTCCTCTTCGGAATTTCCTTTCAACTAACCCTCACTTGACCCGGAGGAACAGGTTTACAATAGCAGAGTTTCTTTGTCACGAATGTTTTCTATAACACGGATGTTGACTATTGAGTACAAGTGCTTCCAATATATATATATATATATATATATATATATATATATATATCTAGAGAATATTGAATGAGGAGCTCTGAATATATGGAAGAGTAAAATACAAGTAGTTGATTGCTAGAGAACAGGTATAAATTAGAGTATAGGAATTAAGAGCATAAGTAAGTAAAGGTGAAGATTCTCTTTGCATTCCTGATTCTATTTATAATGATGAAGAGTTTTCTTGTATAGTTGCATCTGTTGTAATCTCTCTAAAGTCGCTTCTGATGTCGATGAAGTGTTGCAGCAAAGAGAAGCGGATGTGTCCTTTCGAATGTGACAGTTGGTCTTTGAAATTACTCAGTCGGGTTCAAATTCAGACGTCTGGAGGAATGTTTCAGACGTCTGGTCTTCATATATTTTTTTGTGTCTGGTTGCTATTCAGACGTTTGAGTTTATTATCAGACGTTTGTTTCCTTCTGAGTTGTGAACCAGAGAGTTTAACCAGACGTCTAAGCATATTAACCAGACGTCTGATTCTGTCTGATTTGCAAACCAGAGGAAACATTCAGACGTCTGACTAGTGGACTCAGACGTCTAAAAATGTGCACGTTGCTTTATTTGTGTCTGGCCACTCTTTTTCAACTTTTACCGATTTGAAGTCTTTTGATACTTCTCTTGAGTCTTGTTTTTGTCTCTTTTGTGATGTTACTCTATCATCTACCTGTAAATATATATATATATATATATACACACACACACATATATATATGTATGTATGTATATTAGATTTCCATTGTATAGTTGTTATCATCGAAACCATAGAATTGATTTCCTAACAGTAATAAACATACTCTAATTGGGTGCGACCCACTTAGCCTTGTTGCATCTCCCCTGCTTTTCAGTCATTCCTGGTTGATGGTGCTAGCGGCTACGGTTACTTTTTAAAGGAATTTTCACTTAGAATGCTTATTGTCCTCTAATGACAATATATTGATAGTATTCATCCATACAAGTTCGTTATGGGTCCGAACGAAACCGTAGGCACTATTCCTACTACATTCGTTTTGGAATCATCCTCAGGATTAATATCAATTAGCTCTTGCACTTCACTGCTCCATCTTCGACTCCATGCTTTTGTTTTCCCTTCGAAAACGTACTCGTTGGATCAAAGTGGTTTTCGGATAACTTATCCGATCCTGGTCTCTTTGAAACAACATTCGATCTGGTAAACTCAACCCCGGTTCTTTAGGAAATAAACAGACGAAAGTAAGATCGGAGATCACCTCCTAACCGTTAATGGACGGATTTCCTTATCAATGCCCTAGAAGAATGAAACAAGTTTATACGTACAGTATAACACCTCGAACGGGAACTATGCCATATCATTCTCGTATTTCTCCTAGATATTCCCAAAGTTATATTTTAGGTCCAAGTTTGATAATCGGCTATTTAACTATCAATAACAATCATACAATCACAGATTCCATTTTCCAATGAAAAAATCTAAGTCTTATTCAATTTAAATTTCAATCACTTAAATCTCTTTATCCAAAATATATACTTTCTTATCGAATTTACTATATTCGCAAACTATTCTTTTCAAAGATATTTGGAAACCTTTAAAATAATCTAGAAAAAACTATTGCTGTATCAAACCATGGATCCATAGCTCAATGGCTACGTCTCTATCCCAGAGAAATTCAAAACTTAACTGCAGGCATTCACTGCCTCTGATTACGCCATGAAAGTATACCATTACTTTCTGAAAACTTCATTTAATAATTTCCTCAAAACAATATTTTTAAGGTTCTATAATAATTTTTTCCACGTTTAAATTCAGGAAAATGCTCTTTTATAAAAGTCATTATATAAAATAATATCAATATTGAAATAATTTATCCTTTAAAGTAATAAGACCGAGTAATTCTTAAATAATACTTGACTTTAATATGAACTAGCTTAATTAAAAATTAAATATTCTTAAAACAATTTTAAACAACTAAATAATAAATTTTCTGAAATATTCTTAAGCACTTTTTAAATTACCTAGTTAATAATTAAAATCCTTCTTTTTAAAACAAACTCAATTTCTCGATAGTAATATATTTTCCAATTCCAATATAACCAGTCTAACATTTATAAATCTCTCTCAATTTATTCTCAATTTGATTTACGTTCCAATTCCGTAAATCCCCTTTTTATATTTCTAAAAATAAATTCATCATTTATTTTTAAAGCCGATTTCCCCATCTCATTATAATCCTCACCGTGAATTTATAATTTCAATTTATCCACTAGTAATCACCTTACTTTATTTATAACCTTGTTTATAAATTTCATAGTCTCATTTTCCGTTTATAATGGTTTCACGATACTTAATCGATTATAAGTTGATTTCTAAATTAAATTTCATTTTTTTAAACAATTCCTCAATAACCCAACTATATTCCAAAACTAAACTAAATTCAGATTCCACTTTCCTTTCATAATTTAACTACTTATTTAAAATCCAGTATAACAATTTCATATTTTATTTTCAAATTCCCCTTTTTACTTTTCCCAAACTAATTTAAATCTCGATTTAAATTTTTTTTCACTTAAACAAATGTCACTTAAGTTTTATTATTTTAAATCCTTTTATTACATTATTCCAAAATCTCTATTTCCATATTCCAAAACTATTAAGTACAAATTTAAAATCAACCTATTTATTTTTCCCAAATTCATTTCTTTTAATAAATCCAGATTTCACTATAAATATTTTTACTTTAAATTTTTTTCTATTTCTTTTTTAATTCAATATACATATTTATGTGTTCTAAAATGCCAAAATCTAAACCAGTAATACTAGCATCCAATAAATTCAATTTCCACTATAATCTATCACAGATTATTTAATCAATCCTATATCACTATATATATACATACATACATATATATATGAAATTAAATTCAATATTTTTGAGGAATCCATTTGGATCCCTCCAACCTGTTTCCTTGCATCCATAGATGTTAATACACTATAAAAATACCAATCCTACTTCGAGGGGTATATCATGGTATATAGGGTCATTCGTTATCATGCGGGGAACATAGGGTCTCATCGGCTATATATATGCAGGAATATCAATCACTCTAATATATGTGCTACTATATATATAATATCACATTTCCACTGATGAAAATATATCAATTCGACCAATCAATCAATAATTAATTTTAACTATATAAAATTAATTGTAGTAATCCAAAATTGAGTGAGATTAACTCACATTTTATTTCCTGTCGCTTTCGCGCTTCAGTCCCGGTTTCGATTTAATTTGAACGCGTTTGAAATTATCTAAAAAATTTACAAGCTCGGATCTCGACCCATCAAATTCCTAGGCATAGGTGATGACAATATGATCCCAACGCAATTTGAATCGTCCGAATCGGACGTTTATGCATGACATACGCATTTTATAAGTTTGGATGTAACATCCTGCCTTTTGGCGCGCTTTAAATCGACACACTTGCCAATTCAAACCATACAGAAAGGCGGATTGTTATGGGGTAAATAAGAAAAACAAGAAAGAAATAAAAGAAAACAGAATCTCGCAGCGGAAGGATAAAATATAATAATAAAATATACAGTTTATAAATCTATTTACAAAACATTTATATAATACATATCAGAGTTACCCATACCAATGACAATGCAGCGGAACAGTGTGTAGTGCACTAGTATAAATAATAATAATATACATCTTCGTCTTCATCCTCCAGAGCTAAATCTTCAAATCCTGAAACGCTCGGACTGATCCGAGCGAATTTGAAAAGACAAAACACTCGAGTCAGAACTAAAAGATCTTACGTGAGTTAAATTAACAGAAATAAATATGAGTGCAGTAACTCAAGAGATGATCGGGATTTACATCTCCTAAGGATCCGTTAAACTATTTACTATGTAGTATATTGCGCTATTATAATAGTGTCTATTTGTAAAATAAACTTACTTTTAAATAGCGTTAAGGGGTTACCCATATAGCCCTTAACACAAATAATGCCAATAGTCTATACAGTACCGTAATACCTCCTGATCGGGAGGCTACCAGAGGATACTCCATAGGTTCGACACAAATAGAAACTCTTACAAGGCACGATAGGGTAGGCGACACGACACAACTAGGCAATGCCAGGGTAGATATACCAATTATGCTTCAGGGTCGGTGGTAACGCGTAGCGCGCAGCTACCGCCCATCTCGAGCCACACCCCCAAATAAAATCAAAAGTGGCCACCGAATCAATCCAAAGTCAAAGTATAATATCGAAGGGATGTGTCCGATCAAAGGAACTACCTTATTAACCCGTCGATCGCTCCTGTTTTAGCCACCTTATGCCAACTCACAGGAGTCGGATCCACGTATTTACCTTAAAGGAAACGCCGCCACCATCCTACTTAATTTCAGAATCTCCACCGCGTACACGGTTGTTAAAGTGGTTTTCGGGGTTGGCATAGAGTATGACAACTTCTGATCCCGGTCTCTTTAACAACCAAACGTTATTATAACACCGCGGTCTTTAAAATAGTTTATACTTTAAAACTAGAAAATAATTATCCATTTCAAAACCCATAAATATGATATCATTCCCATTTCGAAAACAACTCATTTCGATATTATTTTTATAAAACCCAAATTAATAATATCATTTTTATTTCAAATGTATTTCTTTTCCAAAATCATACTGCTTAAAATTTATAATATCTGGAAACCAAACATTTGGATTATAACTTTCAAAACATAATACTTCAAAATTCATAACTTTAAAACCATAACTTCTAAAACTTGAATGATATTGGATATTCAACAGTATATAGAATAAAATAGTTGATTTTATATTAATTTATAAAATAAAATAATTTCCGCGACTTACCATTTATTTCATTTAAGATTAAGTCAAAATCCATAAATTCAAAATCGCGTTCAGTTTCAAAAACCACTTCAGTTTCAATATATTTCAAACTTTGAATATTAAACAATTTGAACTAAGGTTGGAAATTTCTATTCAACAATTTAAAGTCCTATTATTTATTTTGAAATATTGGCATAATAAATCCGAAATCATTTTCAATAAAAATCAAATTACTTTTAACTATCAAAATTTCCTCTAATTTATTTATACTAGAAATATTCATTTAATCCATCTTGAATAAAATTTCAGTTATAAATATAATACCTTTTAAAATTTCAAGTTAATAAATTATACATCAATTTATGAAGTTAAATTCTTATTAATCTCGATTCCAAATGAATTTTCAACTTAACTCCCAATATAAATTGATTTAAAACATTAAAAACTCTATACATTCTCAATATCTTAACATGTACTTAACCATATAATATAAATAATCAAACTCCATTATTCATCTTGTTAATTTTACTTAACAAATTTATACACAGCTTAAATTCAATAATTTAACCATATATGTACATAAAATAAGATTTTATATAAGGTCAAAAATTAATATTTATTAAACCGTATCCTATCCAAAACCATAAAATCCTTTCAAAAAAATAATTTTATATGTATACCGCGGTGCATGTATATAATTTTCTACCCTATGGTCAAGTGATACGGATATTTATCATTTCAATCCGCAATTTAATAATAAAAATGCGGTTGTATATCATTTCAAACCGCAATCCCGAATGAAATAAAATGCATAACAACTTGCAGTTAATATAAATAAACATTCATTCATCCAAATATCAATCGTCAACCATTCATTACAAATCATCATCCAATTTAAACAAACATCAATATAGAGCATATAAAATATAACAGGTAATAAATACAGATATTAACTAACAGTTTATATTCGATAATAAATTTAATAACTGTTTAACTAGCAGTTTATATGCAAATAAATAAATTTTAACTGTCAAATTTTTATGCAATAACAAAATTAATTCACAGTTAATTTAAATAAATGCGATTTAACTGAGATAATGAATAAAACATGCCAAACAGTCATAAATAAATTTTTACTCATATCTAAAATCAATTTAACAAACATAAGAAATTTTAGAAGTTGTGAGTGGGTTAAAACACTCACCTTTTGAATTGAAATTGAATTTAAATTCAATTTAAACCCAAAAATTAACAGTCTCCAAATCCATGCAAACCAGTGTCAAAAGATCTGAAATTTTATTACGATCTAAAAAAATTTCGCGTGAAACGGAGTTCGTATGAGGAAGTTATGGCGAAAACTGCGGTTGAAAACAAAATTTAAAATAAAACAAGACAAACCTAATTAAAATAAAAGGCCAAGTCAACCATCCTCCCACCTTTCGTTCCCTGTTTCGAACGTTAACCTGCAGCACGTGCGAACCCACCATCCTCCGCGTTGACCGTCGATGACCGCCTCTCCACGCCACTATAAATCACGGCGCCGCCTCTAGTGACCTCGCCAAACCTCCCTCCACGCGCCACCAAGGTCCGGCCTTCTCCGGTGTAGCCACCGCCGCCACGAAATATAGGGTTTGTCGAACCCTAATTGACTAATTCCCAGCACCTCAGGCAACAATTGAAGCTGCGATCACCACCAAACGACTCCCCTCCCCGATCTCCATCAAACCCAAAAGCCGATTTGCCAATCTTCGCTCCAATCGAAAACGCCTAAATTTGACTTAGGGTTTCGAATTTCTGGCTTTGACCGTGATTTGCCGCTGACTCGAGTATCGATTGCAAAAACAAAACCATGTGTAGATTCGTATCGATGAAATCTTCAACATATATTTTTCTAATATTTTTATGAAGACTTTGAATTTTTAGCTTTGGATTTAGTTTGAAATTAGAATTTGAACTAGAATTGTTTGTTGCCATTGAAGAAGAGGAGTACAAAAGTTCCTATACGTATAGAAATAAGGAATAGAGGCTGCTAGGGTTTATAACAGCCTATTTATAGACAACTGCAATAGAATAGGTGGGCATGAATTATAACCGTGCTAAACGATTGTTGGCCCAAAAAGCCCGTTCTGATCCCGGAACGAAATTGGGTAAACCCATACATCAAAATAGGTAATTTAAAATATTCTGAACGCGATAGAAAAAGTTTCACGTCCAAATTCCATCGTATGAAGAAGTTATGCTGAAATCAATATTTTCAAATTGTTTCCAAATTGATTTCAATTTATTTCGCGTTCGTACGATCAAACGATAGGTCCGATTGCTACGAAACTTGAAATTCTATAATAATTCACGGTTACGGGTCCGATGAAACTGGTTTCGTCGAAATCCAAGTCCGTGACCAAAATGGCTATTTTTATATTAATTAAAAAACTTATTAAATCCAAATTTTATAATTTAAATTCTAAAATTGACAAATGTATTATCTTTATATTACTCGAACGTTTACAATGATTTTAACCTATCTAAATGTCAGTATAGAGAAGACAAATTTATCAAGTCAAATGTTAATCTCATTTTTAATAATTAATTTCATTGAATTCACAAAATTATAAATAAAATCCTCAAAATTCCATTTAGCTAAATAAATTAATTATTATCCCATTCAAAATTTCAAATAGAAGGGTTTAACATTTGGATTTAAGATTATCACATAAATTTTCTTGTATCCAACTTAATTTCCAATTAACGTAAAATTTTATATTTAATTTTAATTGATTGCCATAAATCCAAAGAAATACATAAAGCTTGATTCCCGTTTGAACATTTAACTCATTTGATTGCAATTAACCCTTTTTATAGTAAATTAAATTCCGATATATTGATAAACTTTATTTCCATCTTTTTTATTCACAAATCATCATACTATGAAGACATTTACATTATATACATTTGAATTCCATCCTATTTAATATTTCATTAATAGCTCGCAATCACTTCCAATCCATTAATTGGTACCGCACTGTCATTTAAAATAAATAGCTTATACCAACATTATTATCACTAATTTGAAAAATGGGTAACCAAATTTTAAATTAATTACTATTTATTATTATTGCTTCACTGATTAATTCAATATTTGCATTGGTTTTGCTTATACCAAATTAATTTCCCATATTAATTAAGGTTTCAAAACAAACAATAACATTTCCTTAGTCCAAACCCCTTTTTCCAATTATTTTCCTTCAAATAATTCATGTCCCTATAAATATTTACGTTTACACTTTATAATTATTTTAATATACCCATTCCAATAACTCTTAACCCTTATCTTTACGTTTCCCACACTTGTAATATTTAATTACATTTATAACAATTCAATGTTGGCATTTATTCCTATTAATTTATTTAATGTTTACTGCCCTTATTTCAATTTCTTCCATTTACAGTTGCGACTTCACTATTCACAGTTACTTTTGTATACTTCTTTCCTATTTAAACCAAATATAACAAATTCCAATTAAATTCAATTTTTACCTTTAAAATAAGTCATACATTCGAATAACTCTACTAAATCGGAATGTTTCATTTAAGTTTATAAATGATCCACTCGCATTAACATAATTCTTTAAATTTATTCCCATTTACGGTTAATCAATGTTATATTACATTAATAAATTTAATATCTCCCTTTATTTGATAAATAACCTAGAATGCATTTACATTCATTCATTTCACTCCATTCATTTATGGGTATTGCATAAAATTTAATTTATTTGCTAATACCAACATTATTACAGTTAATTAAAATTTGATTTCCAAATTTATTTAATAACCTGAATAAATAACATATATATTAAATCAAATCCTTACATTTGCTTTTCTCATATTCTATTAAAAAACAAATCGTAACATTTAAATGATTTTATTGAATTTGAACTTCATCCAAGTCATAAATTATTAACTTGCATTAATCATGATTGCTTAATTTATTCCAATTACCATTTACACTCTTTTATATTCCATTATAAATATATGCACATATACAAATTAAGATTTTAAATCCAAATTAATTATTCCATCAAATCCATTAATTACTAACTTTAATTATTGCAATTCATCGGCTAACATAAATTTTGAATCTATTTTCCAAATTTTCACATTTCAATTTACTAACATCTTACCATAGTTTACAAATAAAAGGGATTGTACTAAATAAATTATTTATTGTCCTGCATTACTTTATTACTTCCATTTTCATTCACTTTCCATAAATCAATCCTTTATTCCATTGATAAATGTAATACTTGCCTTAATTTACTTATTCAACTTTATATCAAATGCACAATTTCCACTATTACTATTAATTGCAATATCTAATTTAATTTGTAAATTTTAATTACCCTTGACACATCAAATCTCAACATTCTCTTTCATATAAATAAATAAGATTTTTATTCCTTTCTAAATTTAAATAAAAAATCTTATTAATCTAATTCATTTTAAACATCAAATTTACACGGGTCGTTACACTCTCCCCCACTCAAAACTTTTCGTCCTCGAAAAGGAAAGAAGGGAAAAGAAGAATTAAATAACAATGCATCTTATTCAAAATATTTAACCTATAAACAATTAAATTTACAAAATTAATTAATTTAAATAAGATATCCTAATTTATAACCATTTAATCCTTTATATTTAAATTATTAAAGTTTGGAAAAACATTTTCAAAATATTTCTAAGATACTGCATTTTCTTATATAATCCAAAGGGTTACAATTTATATAAAATGAAATATTTAAGTGGTTTCAATCACTAACAACAAATTAATACAACAACCATCAATTTTAACAACAGCATACACAACAAATTCAAAGCAAACATTCAACCAAACAAACAAATAGTTGTTCGGGTTAAAAACCTTTATATTGTACGGAATGAAGAATAAACCATCCAGTGCATCATTTACTCAACAGTCTTTAGATAAAACTAAATAGGTTATTCATCCATCCATACAAATTTAAAGTATCCTTACCCAACAACTAAAACCCAAACAAACAACAACCAATTTGAACGACAAATTTTGTTTATCCTTACTAATTTCATTCATACGTTTGTTGTTTAATTTCTCTTCATTCATATAACGGTTTATTCTTTTTATTTTCATTTATTTCTTTCAATTTTATTTAGAAATAACTGCAACCCTTTTCTTAAGTTTACAATTTCTCTTTATTATATTACATCCATTTATTTTCACTTACTACTTACTATCATTCATTTCCATTAACTCAGGTCATGCCATTAACTACTATAATTATTCATTCATTTATTATTGCACGACCTCATTTATTTACTCTTTAATTATTTAAGGTTATAATCATCTATTTTTCATATTTACTTTTGATTATATTTACTTGGTAACATTTCAATTATAACTTAAGTTTATAACATTAAATTCTCATTTAATAGCAAACTCATTGGATACTTCATTACCTACTTTCACTTGTACAATTTCCATTACATTTCTTATTAAACATTTCAACTTTTCATATTTGGTAAGTTATATATGTTATTTAAGGGTATAATTGAAAGTTATACAAGTTTGTTCTATTTCCTTAAATTAAATTAAAGTTCAATAATAATAATCTTTATTTCATAGGTTACAAATTTCACATTTCATTTAATACTATTTATAACCTATTTATTAAATCTCTTACATAAATTCAAGAGGTTTCAATTTTATTAATTACTTACCTTTCATTTTACTACAATAATTGAACCAATTAATTATCGGGAATTTAAGAACTTAATAACGGGTTAAATTTTCAATTTATTTTAAAATAATAGATAAATATATTCCTACAACTTATATACCTCTAATTATATTTAAAACAATTCAAAATTTATATATCTTTCAGAAATGAGTCTGTAGTAAAACTACTACAGTGGCCTTCCCCCTTCGAAACTCGAAAATGAAAGTCGATGATGCGGCCGCCATCACCGAAATTATTTTCCAGTGACAAAGAGGAAAGTACAAAACTTATTTTCTCCAAAATCATTTTAAACAATTCTTTCAAGTTATATTGAAAAGCTTATATCAGAAAATACTTCTAAAATATTATTATTATATTCCAAATCATTTGAAAGAAGTTTTCAAAAAAACCCCGGAACTTAAGTTCTAAAATTTCCAATTTATTTTATTTTATTTTTCAAACTTATTCTATTATTATTTATACACTCTAATGCCTAACAATCAATCTATTGCAGCCAAATATAGATACCAATTGAAAAAAAAATTATTTTATATATAGAAAATATAATAGGCAAAATTATTTCATTCACCTATATAAAAACAAATATTATATCGGTCTGTCCTATTAAGTGTTTAGAAATCCCTATTGATGTCACAGCGTCCCATGCACCAACCAGAATTTATAAATACAAAAAGGAACAGATTAACACAATATTAAAATCTTTATATAACACTAACAAATACGCTCTCTTATATATATATATACACTCAGCGACTCCCATAGGGTATTACTACCCTATTAGTAAAGAGCCAAACCCCACAAAGCTAAGGTTTATCGGATGTAACATCCCGCCTTTTCGCACGCTTTAAATCGACACACTTGCCAATTCAAACCATATGGAAGGGCGGATTGTTATGGGGTAAAAAAGAAAAGCAAGAAAGAAATAAAAGAAAACAGAATCTCGCAGCGGAAGGATAAAATATAATAATAAAATATACAGTTTATAAATCTGTTTACAAAACATTTATATAATACATATCAGAGTTACCCATACCAATAACAATGCAGCGGAACAGTGTGTAGTGCACTAGTATAAATAATAATAGTATACATCTTCGTCTACGTCCTCCAGAGCTATATCTTCAAACCTGAAACGCTCGGACTGACCCGACCGAATTTGAAAAGACAAAAGACTC
This sequence comes from Allium cepa, assembly GCA_030765085.1. Taxonomy (NCBI): domain Eukaryota; kingdom Viridiplantae; phylum Streptophyta; class Magnoliopsida; order Asparagales; family Amaryllidaceae; genus Allium; species Allium cepa. The sequence goes on from CM060940.1 coordinate 329,803,389, forward strand.
GAGTCAGAACTAAAAGATCTTACGTGAGTTAAATTAACAGAAATAAATATGAGTGCAGTAACTCAAGAAATGCTCGGGTTTTGCATCTCCTAAGGATCCGTTAAACTATTTACTATGTAGTATATTGCGCTATTATAATAGTGTCTATTTGTAAAATAAACTTACTTTTAAATAGCGTTAAGGGGTTACCCATATAGCCCTTAACACAAATAATGCCAATAGTCTATACAGTACCGTAATACCTCCTGATCGGGAGGCTACCAGAGGATACTCCATAGGTACGACACAAATAGAAACTCGTACAAGGCACGATAGGGTAGGCGACACGGCACAACTAGGCAATGACAGGGTAGATATACCAATTACGCTTCCGGGTCGGTGGTAACGCGTAGCGCGCAGCTACCGCCCACCTCGAGCCATACCCCCAAATAAAACCAAAAGTGGCCACCGAATCAATCCAAAGTCAAAGTATAATATCGAAGAGATGTGTCCGATCAAAGGTGCTACCTTATTAACCCGTCGATCGCTCCTATTTTAGCCACCTTATGCCAACTCACGGGAGTCGGGTCCATGTATTTACCTTAAAGGAAATGCCACCACCATCCTACTTCATTCTAGAATCTCCACCGCGTACACGGTTGTTAAAGTGGTTTTCGGGGTTGGCAGAGAGTATGACAACTTCTGATCCCGGTCTCTTTAACAACCAAACGTTATTATAACACCGCGGTCTTTAAAATAGTTTATTCTTTAAAATTAGAAAATAATTATCCATTTCAAAACCCATACGTAACGACCCTGGATTTTTGGCCCGTCTATTTTAATAAATGTTTAATCTAATTTAAATAAAATGTAAATTAATCATATTAAAAATACTTATGATTTGGAAATACTTCCACTTTATTTATTTAAATTGTATTTTTTAAAAAGGGAATTAGATTTTGGGAATTTAAAATAAAATCTCTTAATAATATTTATAATAAAATTTGTCTTATATAATTAAATTAAAAGGTTTTACATTTGTTAACATTGATAAACATATACATATGAATAATAATGTTTGAAATTTAAAATAAATCTCCTTATAATTTTATCTTACATTGTTAAATTAAAATACTTTCTTTTGTTAACATTTGATAGAAATATCCATAGATGATAATGTTTGAAATTTAAAATCAAATTCTAGTAATATAAATTATAAATGTAAAATATGAGTCAAACTCATGTATATAATTTGAATAAATTATGATTTGGAAATGAATATAAAAATAAGCATTAAATATGAGTAAAACTTAAGAATATAATGTAAATATTGATAATCAAAATATAAAATATAAATATACATAAGTAAGCAATTGAATATCATTTAAATATTGATAGTTAAATATGAAGAATAAATATAAATATAAGTAAATAAACCATATAATTATTGACTGTCAAAATATAAAATATAAATGTAAGTACAAACAAGAATTAGTACAACACCAAGCGAAATAAGAGCTAGGTAGAAAGGAAAATGGAAGTTAGTCAAATATGAAAGTAAACCTGATAAAAACATCTCTAAAACAAATATTTAAATAGTTATCCTTATACATAGTAAACCATAATTACAACATGTATATTATTCAACTGGAACTAAATAACAAAACCAAATGAATATGGATGAAACAAGGTCAGTCATGGCATAACAATACATCAGACACATATGTACATGAATTTTTGTTTTAGCTAGAAGATTATAAAACAAACTTTTATATAAAGCAAATATTTATTAATAAGTAACTTCTTATTCAAGCTTTGACCTGTAATGTTTATGTCAGCAAACAAATAATAAGACAAACATTTGTATACAATCTTCACATGTAAGATAAATATCTAATTGCATAAGTACATATCTGCATATAATATATTCACACAGCAAAACATAATAATAATTATGTAAACATGTTATGAGGCCAAGGCATTTATTGCCATCAGCTCAGCAGGCATTTTGTCATTTCAAATATGTGTGAAATCTGAACATGTTATAAACCAAATGAAGAAACAACTATCCAGTTGAAGCCTTCCCTTATACACACCTATTTTCTTTTATATATGAGTGTATATATTCTTGTTTAGTTCGTTCAGGAAGAAAATAGATTAGCAAACCTGAAAAAAAAGAACTAAGAACAGTTTCTAACTGCATTCAAACAGAGGAATATGCAAGCAGTTTCAAGGGCTACAAGCATTCAAAACATTAGGTGCTTCTTTCCGTTCTTTGTTTAGGAAGGTTAGGTGAGTAAACTTACTATTTTCAAATTTAAACCTGTGTATTTAACTTAAAATGGTATGTGTTGTGATGTTTATGTTTAACAAGTTGTACAAAGAACTTCTGTTGCTCTGGAAAATATGATATGGCTGTTCTTCAGTGTTCTTCCCAAGTTTCTGAACACAGTAAAGCAAAGAAAATGTAAATACTTCTTCATATAAATATTTTGAACTTGTATATTCATGCTAATTTAAGTTGTTTACCCAAATCAAGGTCTGCAACTTTATTTGAGTTTTACAGTATTTTATGCATACTGTATTCCAAGTTACAGGTAAAATAATTAAATGGATCAAATTTCAAATGTTTAAATTTGTTAATTCAATAGTATATTTAGATTTCATACACATAATTATGATTTTTAGCATAAAAATTATGATTTTTAAGTAAGGGTATGAAGAGAAGTTTTATAATGAAACTAAAATGGGTTTTTGCAAATTTTGGAAGATTGAGTTAATTTTAATCTCTGTAAATTGATAGGAAGCAAGCTTGTAATCCATTTGATTCCAAAAAAATGTCAAATTAATTTTCGAATGCATAGATTTTGAGATTGTGAGTAACATAGGGTTTTGGTCACGTGTTTTACTGAGCTCTGTAATTTTTCGACTGCAACTCACCTAGATGACCGAGCTTCACGAAATTTTAGGAAACGGTGGTATGAAGGCTAATGGTGGTGTAGCCAGAGTTTCGAAGCTTCCAGAGGTTTGTATCGATTGAACGAGGAGAAAGTTGATCGGAGCATTATGTTGTTCTGCACCTCAAATTGTCGTTTCTTGTTCTCGAGTTCCATCAGAATTTTGGGGTGCTGGGATTAAGAGAGTGAACGATAGTCCACCTGTTGGCGATCGACTCAGGTGATGGAGGTTCGCCGTGGCACTGTGCACGTGTACGACGCTATTGTGTGTGTCTGTGTTTTGATAGAGATCGACTCGAGTGGGTACTCGAGTAAGGGGGTCGGTTGGCTCGAGTTAGGACACGTGTTCACGTGACTTGGCATCACAGCAGTTTGTTTGAAATTAAAGATAATGAGAATAAGAAAAGTTACAGAAAAAAATAGAAAGAAGAAAGTTACAGGGAAATGAAGAGAGAAGGAGATGGGAGAGAGACACGGGAAAGGCACGAGGGAAACTCGAGTTTTAAACTGGTAACTTTAAATTGATTTTGTACTTAAAAATAAATCATATGTTAAATCAATTTAAAACTTAATAACGTTAGCTAATTACTTGAAGTAATTAATGGAAATTAACTTAAATGATTAATTAGGAATTATATTTTAATTAAATTGATAATAATTGATTTATTAAAGTAATTTGTGATAATTAAATAAGTAATAAATTTTTAATAAGTAAGTTATTAATTAACAATTGAAAATAAATTAATTAACTGAGTAATTAAGTAACAGTTAATGAATAAAAGTTTAATAATTAGATAATTAATTAAAGATTAGATAACTGATAAATTGATAATTAATGATAACGAATTAATTAATTGATCATTAATAAGTTAATTAATCAGTAATTAATTAAACAGAATAAAATAGTTTATTCTTAAGCAATTAATTAAGTTAAGTAAAACCAACTGTTTGGTATGCATTGATAGTTCTGTTTGATTGACTTTGATATCTGTTGATGATATTTCTGTGATATGTTGTGATATATTATAGATACCTGTGATAACTATGTATGATTTATCTGTTATATCTGTTATGTGAATTCTGATGTCAAACTGTTTAAGTTAATTAGACAACTTGGCCTTTAAAATGGCGTTTGGATTTCGATGAGGCCGGGATCGGAAGAATCAAATTTGATTCTCCGAAAACCACATCGATCCAATTTAAACGTTAGGTCGTGAATCCTGAAATGAAGATCGAGATGGTGTTTTCAGAATGCAAGGGTTATCGTCGTTGACTCTGAGGGTGATTCCAAAATGAGTGTAACGAGATAATGCCTTCGGTTTCGTTCGAACCCGGAACGAACTTGTATGGATTGAATGTGTAACGACCCAACTTCCAAACTCCAGGAAGTCGCATCGCTAAGAAGAAAGAAAGGGATAGAAAAGAGAAAAGAAAGGAAATAAAGAAACAAACAACATCAGAATCTCACAGCGGAACGAATAAATTATATTATATCACATAATACTTTATATAGTATCATATACATCAGAGTTTTACAGCCAATACAACACAAACTAGACAGTTATAAACATCTGTCTAGCGATTACAATTCAAGTATATCAGAGAAAAATAGATACAACTCAAACAAAGTGGAACCACTATATATATCTACACGCTGAAGCCTCCTGCTCCATTATCTCCTCCAGAACTCGTCAAAGCAATCCTGAAACACTTGACTACTCATACGTAATATGAGTACCCAAGAGTTTAATAAAACAGAAAATAAACACTCGGGTCAGACAGGGGTCTGGTGTGAGTAAACGGGTTTAAAAGTTGCATAACTTTAGAAAATCCTTTGAAAACAAAAGGTATCACGTAAGACTTCCCACACATAAACATGGAAAAGCTTTTACCTTACGCTAACCAAAACATTTGATAGGAAATCCAGTAATATTATAATAGTGTCTAGGTTTTTCAAAATAAAATACAGAAATAGCTGGAGTGCTTACATCTCACGTTCCAACATAGTTGGGCACAATCAAAACCGTACAGGCACTTATTGGATTTTGGATTCCATCAATGGCAGGGCTACTGGGGTACCGCCCGTCACAGTACGTGGCCTAGATCACCGTACCGAGGAGCCACCCTAACTCCCCTGCAACACAAGGCCAGACACATTCCTTATTGAATAGTTCCGAACAAGACAACCCCGACGGTTGGAGCTCTCAACCGTCCACACAGCTGAAATAAAAGGGACCTCTAGACAGGGGTAAATCTCACTCTCCAGTGGGGGCTACCCACGAAGCCTTGCTGCACCTCCCCGGTTTTAGCCATTCCCGGTTGATGAGGCTTGAGGCTGCGATTACCTTTAGAGAACACATTTATCTTAGAATGCTCATCGTCTACCTGACGATGTTCTGAAAGCATTCAATCCATACAAGTTCGTTCCGGGTTCGAACGAAACCGAAGGCATTATTTCGTTGCACTCATATTGGAATCACCCTCAGAGTCAACGACAATAACCCTTGCACTCTAAACCACCATCTCGAACCTATCAGTTTTATTCTGTCAAACTCATTACGGAATCACCCACAGAGTTATACTGACGTATAGCCCTTACGCCTCGAGTCTTCACTTGCTCCATTTGGATTAATGACCTAACTTTAATTGGAATCGATGTGGTTTTCGGATATCCAAATATGGAAACCCCATCCCGGTCTCACCGAAACCAAACGCCATTTTAATATCCAAGTTGTATTTAAGGGTTTTAACTAATTAACTCATTTATTAGTATCTATTTCACATAGATAGATAAACTACATATTCTCATCATAACAGATAACCCATAACATTTTCACAATAGATAATCATTACAACAGACAATCATCACAACCAAAATAATCCATCATACTATAACTAAGCATCCATATCCTATAGATACTACTCATTTCATTTCTGAGATCACAATCATCCAATCAATAATATTCATAAGCAATGATATATTATCCATTATTTATAATTAATTTAAAATGAATTAAATTAATTACTTCGATCCTTAATTAACATAAAATAAATTAAATTAATTACTCACCTATAAATCTTGCTTATAAATCTATTGATTAATCAACCTGGTTAATTAATCATTCATTAAATATTTAACTTGATTAAATATCTATGATTAATCATTCACTTATTACAATAAGTAATTAGTCTTAAATTAATTTATAAAATTAATTAACCTTAATCATAAGTAATTAACATTTAACTACTTAATTTATTAATTAAATATAATTAATTACATTCATCCTTAATTAATTACAATTAATTAATCACTTAATTAATTAATTATTACTTAATTAAACAATTCTTAATTACATCATAAATTATAATAATTAATGATCTCTAATTAATATTCAAATTAATTATTCAATTAAAAATTAATTACATTTAGTAATTAATCTAAAATTAAAATACAATTATTAATCACCTTGATTAATATTTAAATCCAGTAATTAACTACCCTAACTACTCATTAATAAATTAATTATCCAATAATTAATTATCTTTATAAATTAATCCTTGATTAATTACAAAAGTAATTACCCAAATTACTTTATTAAAATAAAACATCTTTCCATAATTACATTCCAGTAATTATCAATTAAAACTTCTCTAAGAAATCCTGCTCCATAAATTACATTAAGTAATTATTATCATTAAATTATTAAATTATTTCTTAAATTAATTAAACTAAATTAATTAATTTTACAAAGCACATTATCAGAATTAATTACAATAAGTAATTAATCCCTTAATTACTTTTATAAAGTAATTATACTTAACAAATTACAATTGATTATCTTCAATTAATTAATCTAATTAATTCATCAAAATTAATCTCATTAATTAATTATTAATTACCCTTAGATAATTAACACATTTTCATTAATTCCTTACTTAAGTGAATTATCTTAGATTAATTATTCATTAATTATCTTTAATTTTAAATTAATCCAAAACATTAATTAAAATCAATTAAATAAGTAGATTCTTAATTATTTCCAAAATAATTCATTTACTTATTAATAACTTAATTACTATTCAAAATGTATTTAAATAATACATTTCTAACATCTAATTCAACTTTTATTTAAAAATTTAAGATTTAAAATGTTTAACTATATAAACGTTATCCAAATTTTAAATTAATTTATAAACCTAAAGATAAAGAACCATCATTATTACATAAGAAAAGTTTAAAAATCTAAATTACTTAATTTTTACTAAAATAAATCAAGTTTTTGAAAATAGACAGATTATTTTAACATTTCAATTTGAAGTTAAACATTTCATAATTTTATTTCAAATATTTAAAGGAAAGAATTCTTTTAAATTTAAACCTTATTTGAAATCAAATTTATTTTAAATTCTACTTAAAAACAATTCCTGTCCAATATTTAAAAAATTTCAAAACTATTTTGAATTCAAACTGATTTCAAAGTAAAATTGAAATCATACTTAAAACTTGATTTTAAAACTAAATTTTAAATCTGGCTTAAAATTTAAAAGTTTCATTTTCAAACTTTGAATTCAAAAGTACTCTTAAATCTAATTCAAATTTACACCTAAATTTGAATCTTGTTTTAAACATTGAATTCCCTTTTAAAAATAAAAATAAAAACAAAACTGGTTTTAAATAAAAACTGGATTCAAAGAAACCTGAACTATATTTACACTGTTTCCAAATTTAAGTTTAAATCTTACTTTATATTTAAATTCTTTATTTTAAACTTTTGAATTCATAAACTTACTTGAATTTAAATCATACCTACACTTTAATTTAAATCATTGCTTTTAAACATTTTTGGGTTTCCAGATTTAAAAAAAAAAAAAACCAACTGCACAGATTACAACCTGTACAACTAAACCCGAGAGACCCATCTAAATACTTCGGGTTAATACACTTCCAACTTCGAGTCACTACACTAACTGCACTAGAGTGACTTCGAGTCACCCAAACCCTGCACCACCAAAGTTCACCAGAGTCAGCAAAACACTGTGCAATGCACCACTTCTCCAGCGACTTCCAGCACCCTACACCAACCCCTCCAAGACGCCATCCATCCCTCTACTTGATAAAGTCCATCCACAAATCCTCTGTAGCTTGAGAATCAGGATCAGGCAAAAAATAAAAATAAACAGCAACCTGAAGAGCTTCACCACAACATACCAAACCTGACAATCATCACAACAACCCACTCCGGCCATCTTATGGTCTCCAACTCCGGCCATTGCTCCACCTATACCCCCTCTGCCAAACCCCAAAATCACAGACCACTCGAATCACCACAGTGTTCAAGCAGTTATAACACATCTGCTACTATAAAACTAGGAGTTCAAAACTGAAAAACCTCTCTACCATCATAACAACCCACTCTGGTCAACAATTAGGAATTTTCCCCCACTTCCCAGTTAATCTTACACCTCCAGAAGGAATTCCAGATTCCAAAATTTATTTTAGATTTGATATCCCCAAAATACCAAATTTTGCACAGTCCTTATTTACTATCAACACAGAAAATTTAAAACTTGATGCTTGTTTTATTATCCTTGTTTTTAAACATGCATTAAAGCTTTAAACATGTTTTGAATAATTTTAAGATGTTTGGTAATTTTACTTTTGGTAACTATTGTCTGTTGTTATTTATTTTCAGAAGTGACAGGCTTTACTTTTCTAAATTAAAATTTTTCAAACCTAAATCTATGCTACATAACATAATTTGTTCACACAATAATCTCTAACTATGATTCAGACATAAAGAAGTGGATTTGTATTTTTTTAAAAATCCTAATCAAGTACAGGAATAGGTCTGTAGAAGATTTACAACACACATATATGCATATTCAAGAATGTACACAGAACATCCATCATACACCAGTCAATAATTATATTCAATCTCATGCACATATAAATTTTTAAACAACCTATAGATTTGAGATTACTTACTAAAGAGAAAAGAACAGAGCAGTTAATAATTGCCACTGTTTTAATTTTCTTATTTAAAAGGCATTTTGATTTAAACTTTAGATTCTGCAAATCTTGATAGTTTGATTTTAAAAGTAGAAACTGTTTTTAAAACAAAAAATTTACTCACCTATAAAATGAACAACAGAAAGCATTCCAGATGCAATTCATCCCTGCAGCCTGAATTCCGATGCATTGATTGAATATGATTGCATGCTAGTTCAAGTTGGTTATAACTTGATGTTTGTAGGTTTTGAAACTGCATTTGGTGATGATTTTAGTCTGCATGCTTCCCCTTTTCATTTTTGCTTGAATTGATTTTACAGATTGCAGATTTGATTTGGTTTGCAGATTCAAACAGAATTTGCAAATGTAATTTCTTTTGCAGGTTAAAAGAATTTGCAATTTGGGTTTTCTTTTACAGGTGTTAAAACTTTTGTTTACAGATCTTATATAGCTGATATTTGCAGATATTGATTGAGTTTGGGCTGTGGATTTTAGAGTAAAAATGATTTCAGTTTTCTTAATTCTGAATTTAGATTCATTATAGGAGATAAGGTGTTTGAAACAAAAAGATTTGTTTTAAGTTTTATCTAAAATAATTAATTCAATAATGTTTTAGTAATGCCACTTGTTTTTTAGATATGAAGATTAATTACAAGTGTCTACTTAGAAACATGAAACTTAACACATGTATGATAAAGATACAATGATAATTTCTTTGTTTAAAAATGTTTTAATTTAAGATAAAACCATTCTAATTTAAACTTAAGATGTTCTGTATGTTCCATTTACATTTAGTCTTTAAATAATTACAAATGAATTATCTTTACATATTTAAATATTTGCTTGAATATTTTTAAAAATTATTTAAAACTAATTTTCAAAAGAGAAAATTTTAAAAGAAAAGAAAATTGTTGAATTCATTTTGTTTTAAAAGTTTCAAATCAACATATTATACTTCAATATAAATAAACTAAGTTTATTTCAAAACAATTCTAAGATAAAACAAAATAAACTTTATTATAAAATACAATTTTTAACTATTATATATTTATAACAAAATATTTACTATAATTTCTTTTGAAAATATAAGATAGATTTATAAATTGACTTATGAAAAGTTTCAATACTAATTTTAATTTAATTTAATCAATTCATAAATTATACACACACACACATATATATATATATATATTAAAAGTTTGAAAATATTCTTTATTAAATTTAAATTTAAAATAAAAATCAAAACACCTGTTTACAATGTATACACATATATACATTATAAATAAAATATTTTTAAATCGGCTTAGAAAGAAAATTTTATCATTTGAATATTTTTAACATTTTAAAACAATAAGATTCTCAAATTCAATTATTATTATAAATTTTGAAAAGAATATCATTTATCCAAACTAAATAATTATAAATTTTCAAAAGAAAATTATGTTTGAATTGGATTATTAAATCAATATTTCACATTTTAAAATAATTATAAATGAAATTATTAAATAAATATTGCCCAAATTTCCGGGACATCACATTCCTCCCCTCTTAAAAGAATTTCGTCCCCGAAATATAAAAGCAAGGGTAATTTAATCATCTCATTAAAGATTTTATTTAAAACACAAGCATATATCAAACATATGCTAACAATCAAAACAACCAATTCAACCAATCAAACAACTCTAATTATCCAGACAAATTCTGGATAAAATTTTATCGAGTTTCCCCAAGTATATATATATATACCGGGATACTCGCTCTAGAGAATCCAAACAATCAATACTAAGAAACTCCAAAACTCCTATTCACAATATCTACAACACTAAACAAGATATCAGACTGCAGACGAGTCTGACTCAACAATCAAAACTCCAGAACTGCTGGTTCCACAACCAGAGATAGATCATACACGTATTCCCTCAGAGATACGTGAAACTCATCGAATCCTAGTTATCCAAACTTGCAATCCAATCCTGCAGATCAATTACTTAACCCTTGAGAGAAAACAAAAGGATCCAATCTCTTATCCACAAATCTTTCCTGTCGATCCTGGGCTGCCTTCAACCTTCTAGATCAATCCAATCCACCACACAAACTCTACTACAGATATCAGAAGACTTCAGACAAACTACACCTATTCCGGAAAACAGAACAGATGCACAAGACATCCAAGTCTCCAGATTAAAGTGAATTTCCCGTAGAAATCCACTGATCCAAGACAAAACACAAATTCCCAATGAATCGGGTGTTGCTTCTATTCTGGAATAGCTGCCACCATGCTTCTACTGCGCAACTCTGATTTGAGAATGCTGTTGATGAACACAGGTACAAACTTGATCATCTTATCCTGAAAACATTGTTCATCAAATTCCATAAAATCTCCAAAAACCAAGTCGAAACAGAACTCAATTTCCTAATGCGGATGCAAAACTTAACTCCTTCGAAGACATCCAGAAAATATCAAACCACTTTGATAACTCAAACATCTTCTAGAGATGCTCCAATCCAAACAAAGGTTACTCAGAAAACTTCCGGATCATCGCAAGTCACTTTTGCGATTCTACTCAGTTCAGATTCCAAGAAATCGTTCTCTCTTCAATAATCAGAACAGCCAAAGCCTTCAAATCAAAAGGGAAACTAGTGGTCCACCTTCAACCACAAACATCACACCCAGCTGAGCTTCCAGAAGAAATGGACAAGCTTCACCATCTGCCCGGCCTACTGGCAAAAGAATCACAGAGACTTCAGAACCATCGAAGAAACATGCCACTCACCACTGCTACTGCTGCCAAAAACTTCCTTATCCAAAAGCTCATCGAACCTCAAAGCTACACCAGCCACTTCCACAGTAGAGCCTTTAGAAGACAGATATTCCTTAGGAAACCCAATCTCAAACCAAGCACAAAACACTCTGCCAAACTGAGTCTCAAACTCAAATACAGACAGAACTCCTTCCTAAGGTTGCCAAAATACCATTCCTGGCTTGAGTACTCCAAACTGATCCAGACTCAAGAAAATCCACTCACACGAGTGAAATAAAGCTTAAAATCCAAAGATACTCTCCGAACCCTGAAAAGATTTTTCTTCAGAGATCAATGAAATCCTTTGCACCAAACTACCAAACTACTCAAGATGCCCAATACTGCCCTAGCAGATCACTTCCAACCTCAAATACTCGGACTCCCGCCATTGGTAGTTGTGTTACACACACCACTACCCTATCTACCTTTATTTACTTATATTGGAAAACCTGAACAGGTAACCCAATAGATAGGTAGAATTAAATATGTTTATATTTAAAATTACAAGTACGTTCTCTTAAGAAAGACACCACTACAGAGCCTAGGTATTCACTCAACCTAATGCTCTGATACCATAATGTAACGACCCAACTTCCAAACTCTAGGAAGTCGCATCGCTAAGAAGAAAGAAAGGGATAGAAAAGAGAAAGAAAGGACAGAAAGAAACAGACAACATCAGAATCTCACAGCGGAACGAATAAATTATATTATATCACATAATACTTTACATAGTATCATATACGTCAGAGTTTTACAGCCAATACAACACAAACTAGACAGTTATAAACATCTGTCTAGCGATTACAATTCAAGTATATCAGAGAAAAACAGATGCAACTCAAACACAGCGGAACCACTATATATATCTACACGCTAAAGCCTCCTGCTCCATTATCTCCTCCAGAACTCGTCAAAGCAATCCTGAAACACTTGACTACTCATACGTAATTTGAGTACCCAAGAGTTTAATAAAACAGAAAATAAACAGTCGGGTCTGACAGGGGTCTGGTGTGAGTAAACGGGTCTAAAAGTTGCTTAACTTTAGAAAATCCTTTGAAAACAAAAGGTATCACGTAAGACTTCCCACACATAAACATGGAAAAGCTTTTACCTTACGCTAACCAAAACATTTGATAGGAAATCCAGTGATATTATAATAGGTTCTAGGGTTTTCAAAATAAAGTACAGAAATAGCTGGAATGCTTACATCTCACGTTCCAACATAGTTGGGCACACTCAAAACCGTACAGGCACTTATTGGATTTTGGATTCCATCAATGGCAGGGCTACTGAGGTACCGCCCGTCACAGTACGTGGCCTAGATCACCGTACCGAGGAGCCAACCTAACTCCCCTGCAACACAAGGCCGGACCCATTCCTTACTGAATAGTTTCGAACAAGACAACCCCGACGGTTGGAGCTCTCAACCGTACACACAGCCGAAATAAAAGGGACCTCTAGACAGGGGTAAATCTCACTCTCTAGTGGGGGCTACCCACGAAGCCTTGCTGCACCCCCCCTGTTTTAGACATTCCCGGTTGATGAGGCTTGAGGCTGTGATTACCTTTAGAGAACACATTTATCTTAGAATGCTCATCATCCACCTGACGATGTTCTGAAAGCATTCAATCCATACAAGTTCGTTCCGGGTTCGAACGAAACCGAAGGCATTATTTCGTTGCACTCATATTGGAATCACCCTCAGAGTCAACGACAATAACCCTTGCACAGTAAACCACCATCTCGAACCTATAAGTTCTATTCCGTCAAACTCATTACGGAATCACCCACAGAGTTATACTGACGTATAGCCCTTACACCTCGAGTCTTCACTTGCTCCACTTGGATTAACGACCTAACGTTTAATTGGAATCGATGTGGTTTTCGAATATCCAAATATGGAAACCCGATCCCGGTCTCACCGAAACCAAACGCCATTTTAATGTCCAAGTTGTACTTAAGGGTTTTAACTAATTACTCATTTATTAGTATCTATTTCACACAGATAGATAAACTACATATTCTCATCATAACAGATAACCCATAACATTTTCACAACAGATATATCATCACAACCAAAATAATCCATCATACTATAACTAAGCATCCATATCCTATAGATACTACTCATCTCATTTCTGAGATCACAATCATCCAATCAATAATTTTCATAAGCAATGATATATTATCCGTTAATTATAATTAATTTAAAATGAATTAAATTAATTACTTCTATCCTTAATTAGTTTAAAATAAATTAATTTAATCACTCACCTATAAATCTTGCTTATAAATCTATTGATTAATCAACCTAGTTAATTAATCATTCATTAAATATTTAACTTGATTAAATATCTATGATTAATCATTCACTAATTACAATAAGTAATTAGTCTTAAATTAATTTATAAAATTAATTAACCTTAATCATAAGTAATTAACATTTAATTACGTAATTTATTAATTAACTATAATTAATTGCATTTATCCTTAATTAATTACAATTAATTAATCAATTAATTAATTAATTATTACTTAATTAAACAATTCTTAATTACATCATAAATTATAATAATTAATGATCTCTAATTAATATAAATTAATTATTCAATTAAAAATTAATTACATTTAGTAATTAATCTAAAATTAAAATACAATTATTAATCACCTTGATTAATATTTAAATCCAGTAATTAACTACCCTAACTACTCATTAATAAATTAATTATCCAATAATTAATTATCTTTATAAATTAATCCTTGATTAATAACAAAAGTAATTATCCAAATTACTTTATGAAAATAAAACATCTTTCCATAATTACATTCCAGTAATTACCAATTAAAACTTCTCTAAGAAATCCTGCTCTATAAATTACATTAAGTAATTATTATCATTAAATTATTAAATTATTTCTTAAATTAATTAAACTAAATTAACTAATTTAACAAAGCACATTATCAGAATTAAGTACAATAAGTAATTAATCCCTTAATTACTTTTATAAGGTAATTATACTTAACAAACTACAATTGATTATCTTCAATTAATTAATCTAATTAATTCATCAAAATTAATCTCATTAATTAATTATTAATTACCCTTAGATAATTAACACATTTTCATTAATTCGTTACTTAAGTGAATTATCTTAGATTAATTATTCATTAATCATCTTTAATTTTAAATTAATCCAAAACATTAATTAAAATCAATTAAATAAGTAGATTCTTAATTATTTCCAAAATAATTCATTTACTTATTAATAACTTAGTTAATATTCAAAATGTATTTAAATAATACATTTCGAACATCTAATTCAACTTTTATTTGAAAATTTAAGATTTAAAAATGTTTAACCATATAAACATTATCCAAATTTTAAATTAATTTATAAACCTAAAGATAAAGAACTATCATTATTACATAAGAAAAGTTTAAAAATCTAAATTACTTAATTTTTACTAAAATAAATCAAGCTTTTGAAAATAGATAGATTATTTTAACTTTTCAATTTAAAGCTAAACATTTCATAATTTTGTTTCAAATATTTAAAGGAAAGAATTCTTTTAAATTTAAACCTTGTTTGAAATCAAATTTATTTTAAATTCTACTTAAAAACATTTCCTGTCCAATACTCAAAATTTTTCAAAACTATTTTGAATTCAAATTGATTTCAAAGTAAAATTGAAATCATACTTAAAACTTGATTTTAAAACTAAATTTTAAATCTGGCTTAAAATTTAAAAGTTTTATTTTCAAACTTTGAATTCAAAAGTACTCTTAAATCTAATTCAAACTTACACCTAAATTTGAATCTTGTTTTAAACATTGAATTCCCTTTTAAAATTAAAAATAAAAACAAAACTGGTTTTAAATAAAAACTGGATTCAAAGAAACCTGAACTATATTTACACAGTTTCCAAATTTAAGTTTAAATCTTACTTTATATTTAAATTCTTTATTTTAAACTTTTGAATTCATAAACTTACTTGAATTTAAATCATACCTACACTTTAATTTAAATCATTTCTTTTAAACATTTTTGGGTTTTCAGATTTAAAAAAAAACACAACTGCATAGATTACAACCTGTACAACTAAACCCGAGACACCCATCTAAATACTTCGGGTTAATACACTTCCAACTTCGAGTCACAACACTAACTGCACTAGAGTGACTTCGAGTCACCCAAACCCTGCACCACCAAAGTTCACCAGAGTCAGCAAAACACTGTGCCATGCACCACTTCTCCGGCGACTTCCAGCACCTTACACCAACCCCTCCAAGATGCCATCCATCCCTCTACTTGATAAAGTCCATCCACAAATCCTATGTAGCTTGAGAATCAGGATCAAGCAAAAAATAAAAATAAACAGCAACCTGAAGAGCTTCACCACAACATACCAAACCTGACAATCATCACAACAACCCACTTCGGCCATCTTATGGTCTCCAACTCCGGCCATTGCTCCACCTATACCCCCTCTGCCAAACCCCAAAATCACAGCCACACGAATCACCACAGTGTTCAAGCAGTTACAAGACCTCTGCTACTATAAAACTAGGAGTTCAAAACTGAAAAACCTCTCTACCATCATAACAACCCACTCTGGTCAACAATTAGGAATTTTCCCCCACTTACCAGTTAATCTTACACCTCCAGAAGGAATTCCAGATTCCAAAATTTATTTTATGATTTGATATCCCCAAAATACCAAATTTTGCACAGTCCTTATTTACTATCAACACAGAAAATTTAAAACTTGATGCTTGTTTTATTATCCTTGTTTTTAAACACGCATTAAAGCTTTAAACATGTTTTGAATAATTTTAAGATGTTTGGTAATTTTACTTTTGGTAACTATTGTCTGTTGTTATTTATTTTCAGAAGTGACATGCTTTACTTTTCTAAATTAAAATTTTTCAAACCTAAATCTATGCTACACAATATAATTTGTTCACACAATAATCTCTAACTATGATTCAGACATAAAGAAGTGGATTTGTATTTTTTAAAAAATCCTAATCAAGTACAGGAATAGGTCTGTAGAAGATTTACAACACACATATATGCATATTCAAGAATTTACACAGAATATCCATCATACACCAGTCAACAATTATATTCAATCTCACGCACATATAAATTTTTAAACAACCTATAGATTTGAGATTACTTACTAAAGAGAAAAGAACAGAGCAGTTAATAATTGCCACTGTTTTAATTTTCTTATTTAAAAGGCATTTTGATTTAAACTTTAGATTCTGCAAATCTTGATAGTTTGATTTTAAAAGTAGAAACTGTTTTTAAAACAGAAAATTTACTCACCTATAAAATGAACAACAGAAAGCATTCCAGATGCAAGTCATCCCTGCAGCCTGAATTCCAATGCATTGATTGAATATGCTTGCATGCTAGTTGAAGTTGGTTTTAACTTGATGTTTGCAGGTTTTGAAACTGCATTTGGTGATGATTTTAGTCTGCATGCTTCCCCTTTTCATTTTTGCTTGAATTGATTTTACAGATTGCAGATTTGATTTGGTTTGCAGATTCAAACAGAATTTGCAAATGTAATTTCTTTTGCAGGTTAAAAGAATTTGCAATTTGGGTTTTCTTTTGCAGGTTTTAAAACATTTGTTTACAGATCTTATATAGCTGATATTTGCAGAATATTGATTGAGTTTGGGCTGTGGATTTTAGAGTAAAAATGATTTCAGTTTTCTTAATTCTGAATTTAGATTCATTATAGGAGATAAGGTGTTTGAAACAAAAAGATTTGTTTTAAGTTTTATCTAAAATAATTAATTCAATAATGTTTTAGTAATGCCACTTGTTTTTTAGATATAAAGATTAATTACAAGTGTCTACTTAAAAACATGAAGCTTAACACATGTATGATAAAGATACAAAGATAATTTCTTTGTTTAAAAATGTTTTAATTTAAGATAAAACCATTCTAATTTAAACTTAAGATGTTCTGTATGTTCCATTTACATTTAGTCTTTAAATAATTACAAATGAATTATCTTTACATATTTAAATATTTGCTTGAATATTTTTAAAAATTATTTAAAACTAATTTTCAAAAGAGAAAATTTTAAAAGAAAAGAAAATTGTTGAATTCATTTTGTTTTAAAAGTTTCAAATCAACATATTATACTTCAATATAAATAAACTAAGTTTATTTCAAAACAATTCTAAGATAAAACAAAATAAACTTTATTATAAAATACAATTTTTAACTATTATATATTTATAACAAAATATTTACTATAATTTCTTTTGAAAATATAAGATAGATTTATAAATTGACTTATGAAAAGTTTCAATACTAATTTTAATTTAATTTAATCAATTCATAAATTATACACACACACATATATATATATATATTAAAAGTTTGAAAATATTCTTTATTAAATTTAAATTTAAAATAAAAATCAAAACACCTGTTTACAATGTATACACATATATACATTATAAATAAAATATTTTTAAATCGGCTTAGAAAGAAAATTTTATCATTTGAATATTTTTAACATTTTAAAACAATAAGATTCTCAAATTCAATTATTATTATAAATTTTGAAAAGAATATCATTTATCCAAACTAAATAATTATAAATTTTCAAAAGAAAATTATGTTTGAATTGGATTATTAAATCAATATTTCACATTTTAAAATAATTATAAATGAAATTATTAAATAAATATTGCCCAAATTTCCGGGACATCACATTCCTCCCCTCTTAAAAGAATTTCGTCCCCGAAATATAAAAGCAAGGGTAATTTAATCATCTCATTAAAGATTTTATTTAAAACACAAGCATATATCAAACATATGCTAACAATCAAAACAACCAATTCAACCAATCAAACAACTCTAATTATCCAGACAAATTCTGGATAAAATTTTATCGAGTTTCCCCAAGTATATATATATATACAGGGATACTCGCTCTAGAGAATCCAAACAATCAATACTAAGAAACTCCAAAACTCCTATTCACAATATCTACAACACTAAACAAGATATCAGACTGCAGACAAGTCTGACTCAACAATCAAAACTCCAGAACTGCTGGTTCCACAACCAGAGATAGATCATACACGTATTCCCTCAGAGATACGTGAAACTCATCGAATCCCAGTTATCCAAACTGGCAATCCAATCCTGTAGATCAATTACTTAACCCTTGAGAGAAAACAAAAAGATCCAATCTCTTATCCACAAATCTTTCCTGTCGATCCTGGGCTGCCTTCAACCTTCTAGATCAATCCAATCCACCACACAAACACTACTACAGATATCAGAAGACTTCAGACAAACTACACCTATTCCGGAAAACAGAACAGATGCACAAGACATCCAAGTCTCCAGATTAAAGTGAATTTCCCGTAGAAATCCTCTGATCCAAGACAAAACACAAATTCCCAATGAATCGGGCGTTGCTTCTATTCTAGAATAGCTGCCACCATGCTTCCACTGCGCAACTCTGATTTGAGAATGTTGTTGATGAACACATGTACAAACTTGATCATCTTATCCCGAAAACATTGTCCATCAAATTCCATAAAATCTCCAAAAACCAAGTCGAAACAGAACTCAATTTCCTGATGCGGATGCAAAACTTAACTCCTTCGAAGACACCCAGAAAATATCAAACCACTTTGATTACTCAAACATCTTCTAGAGATGCTCCAATCCAAACAAAGGTTACTCAGAAAACTTCCGGATCATCGCAAGTCACTTTTGCGATTCTACTCAGTTCAGATTCCAAGAAATCGTTCTCTCTTCAATAATCAGAACAGCCAAAGCCTTCAAATCAAAAGGGAAACTAATGGTCCACCTTCAACCACAAACATCGCACCCAGCTGAGCTTCCAGAAGAAATGGACAAGATTCACCATCTGCCCGGCCTACTGGCAAAAGAATCACAGAGACTTCAGAACCATCGAAGAAACATGCCACTCACCACTGCTACTGCTGCCAAAAACTTCCTTATCCAAAAGCTCATCGAACCTTAAAGCTACACCAGCCACTTCCACGGTAGAGCCTTCAGAAGACAGATATTCCTTAGGAAACCCAATCTCAAACCAAGCACAAAACACTCTGCCAAACTGAGTCTCAAACTCAAATACAGACAGAACTCCTTCCTAAGGTTGCCAAAATACCATTGCTGGCTTGAGTACTCCAAACTGATCCAGACTCAAGAAAATCCACTCACATGAGTGAAATCAAGCTTAAAATCCAAAGATACTCTCCGAATCCTGAAAAGATTTTTCTTCAGAGATCAATGAAATCCTTTACACCAAACTACCAAACTACTCAAGATGCCCAATACTGCCCTAGCAGATCACTTCCAAACTCAAATACTCGGACTCCCACCATTGGTAGTTGTGTTACACACACCACTACCATATCTACCTATATTTACTTATATTGGAAAACCTGAACAGGTAACCCAATAGATAGGTAGAATTAAATATATTTATATTTAAAATTACAAGTACGCTCTCTCAAGAAAGACACCACTACAGAGCCTAGGTATTCACTCAACCTAATGCTCTGATACCACAATGTAACGACCCAATTTCCAAACTCTAGGAAGTCGCATCGCTAAGAAGAAAGAAAGGGATAGAAAAGAGAAAGAAAGGACAAAAAGAAACAGACAACATCAGAATCTCACAGCGGAACGAATAAATTATATTATATCACATAATACTTTACATAGTATCATATACATCAGAGTTTTACAGCCAATACAACACAAACTAGACAGTTATAAACATCTGTCTAGCGATTACAATTCAAGTATATCAAAGAAAAACAGATACAACTCAAACATAGCGGAACCACTATATATATCTACACGCTGAAGCCTCCTGCTCCATTATCTCCTCCAGAACTCGTCAAAGCAATCCTGAAACACTTGACTACTCATACGTAATTTGAGTACCTAAGAGTTTAATAAAACAGAAAATAAACACTCGAGTTTGACAGGGGTCTGGTGTGAGTAAACGGGTCTAAAAGTTGCTTAACTTTAGAAAATCCTTTGAAAACAAAAGGTATCACGTAAGACTTCCCACACATAAACATGGAAAAGCTTTTACCTTACGCTAACCAAAACATTTGATAGGAAATCCAGTGATATTATAATAGTGTCTAGGGTTTTCAAAATAAAATACAGAAATAGCTGGAATGCTTACATCTCACGTTCTAACATAGTTGGGCACAATCAAAACCGTACAGGCACTTATTGGATTTTGGATTCCATCAATGGCAGGGCTACTGGTGTACCGCCCGTCACAGTACGTGGCCTAGATCACCGTACCGAGGAGCCAACCTAACTCCCCTACAACACAAGGCCGGACCCATTCCTCACTGAATAGTTCCAAACAAGACAACCCCGACGGTTGGAGCTCTCAACCGTCCACACAGCCGAAATAAAAGGGACCTCTAGACAAGGGTAAATCTCACTCTCCAGTGGGGGCTACCCACGAAGCCTTTCTGCACCCCCCCCTGTTTTAGACATTCTCGGTTGATGAGGCTTGAGGCTGTGATTACCTTTAGAGAACACATTTATCTTAGGATGCTCATCGTCCACCTGACGATGTTCTGAAAGCATTCAATCCATACAAGTTCGTTCCGGGTTCGAACGAAACCGAAGGCATTATTTCGTTGCACTCATATTGGAATCACCCTCAGAGTCAACGACAATAACCCTTGCACACTAAACCACCATCTCGAACCTATAAGTTCTATTCCGTCAAACTCATTACGGAATCACCCACAGAGTTATACTGACGTATAGCCCTTACACCTCGAGTCTTCACTTGCTCCACTTGGATTAACGACCTAACGTTTAATTGGAATCGATGTGGTTTTCGAATATCCAAATATGGAAACCCGATCCCGGTCTCACCGAAACCAAACGCCATTTTAATGTCCAAGTTGTACTTAAGGGTTTTAACTAATTACTCATTTATTAGTATCTATTTCACACAGATAGATAAACTACATATTCTCATCATAACAGATAACCCATAACATTTTCACAACAGATATATCATCACAACCAAAATAATCCATCATACTATAACTAAGCATCCATATCCTATAGATACTACTCATCTCATTTCTGAGATCACAATCATCCAATCAATAATTTTCATAAGCAATGATATATTATCCGTTAATTATAATTAATTTAAAATGAATTAAATTAAATACTTCTATCCTTAATTAATTTAAAATAAATTAAATTAATTACTCGCCTATAAATCTTGCTTATAAATCTATTGATTAATCAACCTAGTCAATTAATCATTCATTAAATATTTAACTTGATTAAATATCTATGATTAATCATTCACTAATTACAATAAGTAATTAGTCTTAAATTAATTTATAAAATTAATTAACCTTAATCATAAGTAATTAACATTTAATTACTTAATTTATTAATTAACTATAATTAATTGCATTTATCCCTAATTAATTACAATTAATTAATCACTTAATTAATTAATTATTACTTAATTAAACAATTCTTAATTACATCATAAATTATAATAATTAATGATCTCTAATTAATATAAATTAATTATTCAATTAAAAATTAATTACATTTAGTAATTAATCTAAAATTAAAATACAATTATTAATCACCTTGATTAATATTTAAATCCAGTAATTAACTACCCTAACTACTCATTAATAAATTAATTATCCAATAATTAATTATCTTTATAAATTAATCCTTGATTAATAACAAAAGTAATTATCCAAATTACTTTATTAAAATAAAACATCTTTCCATAATTACATTCCAGTAATTACCAATTAAAACTTCTCTAAGAAATCCTGCTCCATAAATTACATTAAGTAATTATTATCATCAAATTATTAAATTATTTCTTAAATTAATTAAACTAAATTAACTAATTTAACAAAGCACATTATCAGAATTAAGTACAATAAGTAATTAATCCCTTAATTACTTTTATAAAGAAATTATACTTAACAAATTACAATTGATTATCTTCAATTAATTAATCTAATTAATTCATCAAAATTAATCTCATTAATTAATTATTAATTAACCTTAGATAATTAACACATTTTCATTAATTCGTTACTTAAGTGAATTATCTTAGATTAATTATTCATTAATCATCTTTAATTTTAAATTAATCCAAAACATTAATTAAAATCAATTAAATAAGTAGATTCTTAATTATTTCCAAAATAATTCATTTACTTATTAATAACTTAGTTAATATTCAAAATGTATTTAAATAATACATTTCTAACATCTAATTCAACTTTTATTTGAAAATTTAAGATTTAAAAATGTTTAACCATATAAACATTATCCAAATTTTAAATTAATTTATAAACCTAAAGATAAAGAACCATCATTATTACATAAGAAAATTTTAAAAATCTAAATTACTTAATTTTTACTAAAATAAATCAAGCTTTTGAAAATAGATAGATTATTTTAACTTTTCAATTTAAAGTTAAACATTTCATAATTTTGTTTCAAATATTTAAAGGAAAGAATTCATTTAAATTTAAACCTTATTTGAAATCAAATTAATTTTAAATTCTACTTAAAAACATTTCCTGTCCAATACTTAAAATTTTTCAAAACTATTTTGAATTCAAATTTATTTCAAAGTAAAATTGAAATCATACTTAAAACTTGATTTTAAAACTAAATTTTAAATCTGGCTTAAAATTTAAAAGTTTCATTTTCAAACTTTGAATTCAAAAGTACTCTTAAATCTAATTCAAACTTACACCTAAATTTGAATCTTGTTTTAAACATTGAATTCCCTTTTAAAAATAAAAATAAAAACAAAACTGGTTTTAAATAAAAATTGGATTCAAAGAAACCTGAACTATATTTACACAGTTTGCAAATTTAAGTTTAAATCTTACTTTATATTTAAATTCTTTATTTTAAACTTTTGAATTCATAAACTTACTTGAATTTAAATCATACCTACACTATAATTTAAATCATTGCTTTTAAACATTTTTGGGTTTTCAGATTTAAAAAAAAAACACAACTGCATAGATTACAACCTGTACAACTAAACCCGAGACACCCATCTAAATACTTCGGGTTAATACACTTCCAACTTCGAGTCACAACACTAACTGCACTAGAGTGACTTCAAGTCACCCAAACCCTGCACCACCAAAGTTCACCAGAGTCAGCAAAACACTGTGCCATGCACCACTTCTCCGGCGACTTCCAGCACCCTACACCAACCCCTCCAAGACGCCATCCATCCCTCTACTTGATAAAGTCCATCCATAAATCCTCTGTAGCTTGAGAATCAGGATCAAGCAAAAAATAAAAATAAACAGCAACCTGAAGAGCTTCACCACAACATACCAAACCTGACAATCATCACAACAACCCACTCCGGCCATCTTATGGTCTCCAACTCCGGCCATTGCTCCACCTATACCCCCTCTGCCAAACCCCAAAATCACAGCCACTCGAATCACCACAGTGTTCAAGCAGTTACAAGACCTCTGCTACTATAAAACTAGGAATTCAAAACTGAAAAACCTCTCTACCATCATAACAACCCACTCTGGTTAACAATTAGGAATTTTCCCCCACTTTCCAGTTAATCTTACACCTCCAGAAGGAATTCCAGATTCCAAAATTTATTTTATGATTTGATATCCCCAAAATACCAAATTTTGCACAGTCCTTATTTACTATCAACACAGAAAATTTAAAACTTGATGCTTGTTTTATTATCCTTGTTTTTAAACATGCATTAAAGCTTTAAACATGTTTTGAATAATTTTAAGATGTTTGGTAATTTTACTTTTGGTAACTATTGTTTGTTGTTATTTATTTTCAGAAGTGACAGGCTTTACTTTTCTAAATTAAAATTTTTCAAACCTAAATCTATGCTACACAACATAATTTGTTCACACAATAATCTCTAACTATGATTCAGACATAAAGAAGTGGATTTGTATTTTTTAAAAATCCTAATCAAGTACAGGAATAGGTCTGTAGAAGATTTACAACACACATATATGCATATTCCAGAATGTACACAGAACATCCATCATACACCAGTCAACAATTATATTCAATCTCATGCACATATAAATTTTTAAACAACCTAGAGATTTGAGATTACTTACTAAAGAGAAAAGAACAGAGCAGTTAATAATTGCCACTGTTTTAATTTTCTTATTTAAAAGGCATTTTGATTTAAACTTTAGATTCTGCAAATCTTGATAGTTTGATTTTAAAACTAGAAACTGTTTTTAAAACAGAAAATTTACTCACCTATAAAATGAACAACAGAAAGCATTCCAGATGCAAGTCATCCCTGCAGCCTGAATTCCAATGCATTGATTGAATCTGCTTGCATGCTAGTTGAAGTTGGTTATAACTTGATGTTTGCAGGTTTTGAAACTGCATTTGGTGATGATTTAGTCTGCATGCTTCCCCTTTTCATTTTTGCTTGAATTGATTTTACAGATTGCAGATTTGATTTGGTTTGCAGATTCAAACAGAATTTGCAAATGTAATTTCTTTTGTAGGTTAAAAGAATTTGCAATTTGGGTTTTCTTTTGCAGGTGTTAAAACTTTTGTTTACAGATCTTATATAGCTGATATTTGCAGAATATTGATTGAGTTTGGGCAGTGGATTTTAGAGTAAAAATGATTTCAGTTTTCTTAATTCTGAATTTAGATTCATTATAGGAGATAAGGTGTTTGAAACAAAAAGATTTGTTTTAAGTTTTATCTAAAATAATTAATTCAATAATGTTTAAGTAATGCCACTTGTTTTTTAGATATGAAGATTAATTACAAGTGTCTACTTAAAAACATGAAGCTTAACACATGTATGATAAAGATACAAAGATAATTTCTTTGTTTAAAAATGTTTTATTTAAGATAAAACCATTCTAATTTAAACTTAAGATGTTCTGTATGTTCCATTTACATTTAGTCTTTAAATAATTACAAATGAATTATCTTTACATATTTAAATATTTGCTTGAATATTTTTAAAAATTATTTAAAACTAATTTTCAAAAGAGAAAATTTTAAAAGAAAAGAAAAATGTTGAATTCATTTTGTTTTAAAAGTTTCAAATCAACATATTATACTTTAATATAAATAAACTAAGTTTATTTCAAAACAATTCTAAGATAAAACAAAATAAACTTTATTATAAAATACAATTTTTAACTATTATATATTTATAACAAAATATTTACTATAATTTCTTTTGAAAATATAAGATAGATTTATAAATTGACTTATGAAAAGTTTCAATACTAATTTTAATTTAATTTAATCAATTCATAAATTATACACACACATACATATATATATATTAAAAGTTTGAAAATATTCTTTATTAAATTTAAATTTAAAATAAAAATCAAAACACCTGTTTACAATGTATACACATATACATTATAAATAAAATATTTTTAAATCGGCTTAGAAAGAAAATTTTATCATTTGAATATTTTTAACATTTTAAAACGATAAGATTCTCAAATTCAATTATTATTATAAATTTTGAAAAGAATATCATTTATCCAAACTAAATAATTATAAATTTTCAAAAGAAAATTATGTTTGAATTGGATTATTAAATCAATATTTCACATTTTAAAATAATTATAAATGAAATTATTAAATAAATATTGCCCAAATTTCCGGGACATCACATTCCTCCCCTCTTAAAAGAATTTCGTCCCCGAAATATAAAAGCAAGGGTAATTTAATCATCTCATTAAAGATTTTATTTAAAACACAAGCATATATCAAACATATGCTAACAATCAAAACAACCAATTCAACCAATCAAACAACTCTAATTATCCAGACAAATTCTGGATAAAATTTTATCGAGTTTCCCCAAGTATATATATATATACAGGGATACTCGCTCTAGAGAATCCAAACAATCAATACTAAGAAACTCCAAAACTCCTATTCACAATATCTACAACACTAAACAAGATATCAGACTGCAGACGAGTCTGACTCAACAATCAAAACTCCAGAACTGCTGGTTCCACAACCAGAGATAGATCATACACGTATTCCCTCAGAGATACGTGAAACTCATCGAATCCCAGTTATCCAAGCTGGCAATCCAATCCTGTAGATCAATTACTTAACCCTTGAGAGAAAACAAAAAGATCCAATCTCTTATCCACAAATCTTTCCTGTCGATCCTGGGCTGCCTTCAAACTTCTAGATCAATCCAATCTCTTATCCACAAATCTTTCCTGTCGATCCTGGGCTGCCTTCAACCTTCTAGATCAATCCAATCCACCACACAAACTCTACTACAGATATCAGAAGACTTCAGACAAACTACACCTATTCTGGAAAACAGAACAGATGCACAAGACATCCAAGTCTCCAGATTAAAGTGAATTTCCCGTAGAAATCCTCTGATCCAAGACAAAACACAAATTCCCAATGAATCGGGCGTTGCTTCTATTCTAGAATAGCTGCCACCATGCTTCCACTGCGCATCTCTGATTTGAGAATGCTGTTGATGAACACAGGTACAAACTTGATCATCTTATCCCGAAAACATTGTCCATAAAATTCCATAAAATCTCCAAAAACCAAGTCGAAACAGAACTCAATTTCCTGATGCGGATGCAAAACATAACTCCTTCGAAGACATCCAGAAAATATCAAACCACTTTGATAACTCAAACATCTTCTAGAGATGCTCCAATCCAAACAAAGGTTACTCAGAAAACTTCCGGATCATCGCGAGTCACTTTTGCGATTCTACTCAGTTCAGATTCCAAGAAATCGTTCTCTCTTCAATAATCAGAACAGACAAAGCCTTCAAATCAAAAGGGAAACTAGTGGTCCACCTTCAACCACAAACATCGCACCCAGCTGAGCTTCCAGAAGAAATGGACAAGCTTCACCATCTGCCCGGCCTACTGGCAAAAGAATCACAGAGACTTCAGAACCATCGAAGAAACAGGCCACTCACCACTGCTACTGCTTCCAAAAACTTCCTTATCCAAAAGCTCATCGAACCTCAAAGCTACACCAGCCACTTCCACAGTAGAGCCTTCAGTAGACAGATATTCCTTAGGAAACCCAATCTCAAACCAAGCACAAAACACTCTGCCAAACTGAGTCTCAAACTCAAATACAGACAGAACTCCTTCCTAAGGTTGCCAAAATACCATTGCTGGCTTGAGTACTCCAAACTGATCCAGACTCAAGAAAATCCACTCACACGAGTGAAATCAAGCTTAAAATCCAAAGATACTCTCCGAATCCTGAAAAGATTTTTCTTCAGAGATCAGTGAAATCCTTGACACCAAACTACCAAACTACTCAAGATGCCCAATACTGCCCTAGCAGATCACTTCCAACCTCAAATACTCGGACTCCCACCATTGGTAGTTGTGTTACACACACCACTACCATATCTACCTATATTTACTTATATTGGAAAACCTGAACAGGTAACCTAATAGATAGGTAGAATTAAATATATTTATATTTAAAATTACAAGTACGCTCTCTCAAGAAAGACACCACTACAGAGCCTAGGTATTCACTCAACCTAATGCTCCGATACCACAATGTAACGACCCAACTTCCAAACTCTAGGAAGTCGCATCGCTAAGAAGAAAGAAAGGGATAGAAAAGAGAAAAAAAGGACAAAAAGAAACAGACAACATCAGAATCTCACAGTGGAACGAATAAATTATATTATACCACATAATACTTTACATAGTATCATATACATCAGAGTTTTACAGCCAATACAACACAAACTAGACAGTTATAAACATGTGTCTAGCGATTACAATTCAAGTATATCAGAGAAAAACAGATACAACTCAAACGCAGCGGAACCACTATATATATCTACACGCTGAAGCCTCCTGCTCCATTATCTCCTCCAGAACTCGTCAAAGCAATCCTGAAACACTTGACTACTCATACGTAATTTGAGTACCCAAGAGTTTAATAAAACAGAAAATAAACACTCGGGTCTGACAGGGGTCTGGTGTGAGTAAACGGGTCTAAAAGTTGCTTAACTTTAGAAAATCCTTTGAAAACAAAAGGTATCACGTAAGACTTCCCACACATAAACATGGAAAAACTTTTACCTTACACTAACCAAAACATTTGATAGGAAATCCAGTGATATTATAATAGTGTCTAGGGTTTTCAAAATAAAATACAGAAATAGCTGGAATGCTTACATCTCACGTTCCAACATAGTTGGGCATAATCAAAACCGTAAAAGTACTTATTGGATTTTGGATTCCATCAATGGCAGGGCTACTGGGGTACCGCCCGTCACAGTACGTGGCCTAGATCACCGTACCGAGGAGCCAACCTAACTCCCCTGCAACACAAGGCCGGACCCATTCCTCACTGAATAGTTCCAAACAAGACAACCCCGACGGTTGGAGCTCTCAACCGTCCACACAGCCGAAATAAAAGGGACCTCTAGACAGGGGTAAATCTCACTCTCCAGTGGGGGCTACCCACGAAGCCTTTCTGCACCCCCCCTGTTTTAGACATTCTCGGTTGATGAGGCTTGAGGCTGTGATTACCTTTAGAGAACACATTTATCTTAGAATGCTCATCGTCCACCTGACGATGTTCTGAAAGCATTCAATCCATACAAGTTCGTTCCGGGTTCGAACGAAACCGAAGGCATTATTTCGTTGCACTCATATTGGAATCACCCTCAGAGTCAACGACAATAACCCTTGCACACTAAACCACCATCTCGAACCTATAAGTTCTATTCCGTCAAACTCATTACGGAATCACCCACAGAGTTATACTGACGTATAGCCCTTACACCTCGAGTCTTCACTTGCTCCACTTGGATTAACGACCTAACGTTTAATTGGAATCGATGTGGTTTTCGAATATCCAAATATGGAAACCCGATCCCGGTCTCACCGAAACCAAACGCCATTTTAATGTCCAAGTTGTACTTAAGGGTTTTAACTAATTACTCATTTATTAGTATCTATTTCACACAGATAGATAAACTACATATTCTCATCATAACAGATAACCCATAACATTTTCACAACAGATAATCATTACAACAGACAATCATCACAACCAAAATAATCCATCATACTATAACTAAGCATCCATATCCTATAGATACTACTCATCTCATTTCTAAGATCACGATCATCCAATCAATAATTTTCATAAGCAATGATATATTATCCGTTAATTATAATTAATTTAAAATGAATTAAATTAAATACTTCTATCCTTAATTAATTTAAAATAAATTAAATTAATTACTCACCTATAAATCTTGCTTATAAATCTATTGATTAATCAACCTAGTCAATTAATCATTCATTAAATATTTAACTTGATTAAATATCTATGATTAATCATTCACTAATTACAATAAGTAATTAGTCTTAAATTAATTTATAAAATTAATTAACCTTAATCATAAGTAATTAACATTTAATTACTTAATTTATTAATTAACTATAATTAATTGCATTTATCCCTAATTAATTACAATTAATTAATCACTTAATTAATTAATTATTACTTAATTAAACAATTCTTAATTACATCATAAATTATAATAATTAATGATCTCTAATTAATATAAATTAATTATTCAATTAAAAATTAATTACATTTAGTAATTAATCTAAAATTAAAATACAATTATTAATCACCTTGATTAATATTTAAATCCAGTAATTAACTACCCTAACTACTCATTAATAAATTAATTATCCAATAATTAATTATCTTTATAAATTAATCCTTGATTAATTAAAAAAGTAATTATCCAAATTACTTTATTAAAATAAAACATCTTTCCATAATTACATTCCAGTAATTACCAATTAAAACTTCTCTAAGAAATCCTGCTCCATAAATTACATTAAGTAATTATTATCATCAAATTATTAAATTATTTCTTAAATTAATTAAACTAAATTAACTAATTTAACAAAGCACATTATCAGAATTAAGTACAATAAGTAATTAATCCCTTAATTACTTTAATAAAGTAATTATACTTAACAAATTACAATTGATTATCTTCAATTAATTAATCTAATTAATTCATCAAAATTAGTCTCATTAATTAATTATTAATTAACCTTAGATAATTAACACATTTTCATTAATTCGTTACTTAAGTGAATTATCTTAGATTAATTATTCATTAATCATCTTTAATTTTAAATTAATCCGAAACATTAATTAAAATCAATTAAATAAGTAGATTCTTAATTATTTCCAAAATAATTCATTTACTTATTAATAACTTAGTTAATATTCAAAATGTATTTAAATAATACATTTCTAACATCTAATTCAACTTTTATTTGAAAATTTAAGATTTAAAAATGTTTAACCATATAAACATTATCCAAATTTTAAATTAATTTATAAACCTAAAGATAAAGAACCATCATTATTACATAAGAAAGTTTAAAAATCTAAATTACTTAATTTTTACGAAAATAAATCAAGCTTTTGAAAATAGATAGATTATTTTAACTTTTCAATTTAAAGTTAAACATTTCATAATTTTGTTTCAAATATTTAAAGGAAAGAATTCTTTTAAAACCTTATTTGAAATCAAATTTATTTTAAATTCTACTTAAAAACATTTCCTGTCCAATATTTAAAATTTTTCAAAACTATTTTGAATTCAAATTGATTTCAAAGTAAAATTGAAATCATACTTAAAACTTGATTTTAAAACTAAATTTTAAATCTGGCTTAAAATTTAAAAGTTTCATTTTCAAACTTTGAATTCAAAAGTACTCTTAAATCTAATTCAAACTAACACCTAAATTTGAATCTTGTTTTAAACATTGAATTCCCTTTTAAAAATAAAAATAAAAACAAAACTGGTTTTAAATAAAAACTGGATTCAAAGAAACCTTAACTATATTTACACTATTTCCAAATTTAAGTTTAAATCTTACTTTATATTTAAATTCTTTATTTTAAACTTTTGAATTCATAAACTTACTTGAATTTAAATCATACCTACACTTTAATTTAAATCATTGCTTTTAAACATTTTTGGGTTTTCAGATTTTTAAAAAAAAAACACAACTGCATAGATTACAACCTGTACAACTAAACCCGAGACACCCATCTAAATACTTCGGGTTAATACACTTCCAACTTCGAGTCACAACACTAACTGCACTAGAGTGACTTCGAGTCACCCAAACCCTGCACCACCAAAGTTCACCAGAGTCAGCAAAACACTGTGCCATGCACCACTTCTCCGGCGACTTCCAGCACCCTACACCAACCCCTCCAAGACGCCATCCATCCCTCTACTTGATAAAGTCCATCCACAAATCCACTGTAGCTTGAGAATCAGGATCAAGCAAAAAATAAAAATAAACAGCAACCTGAAGAGCTTCACCACAACATATCAAACCTGACAATCATCACAACAACCCACTCCGGCCATCTTATGGTCTCCAACTCCGGCCATTGCTCCACCTATACCCCCTCTTCCAAACCCCAAAATCACAGACCACTCGAATCACCACAGTGTTCAAGCAGTTACAAGACCTCTGCTACTATAAAACTAGGAGTTCAAAACTGAAAAACCTCTCTACCATCATAACAACCCACTCTGGTCAACAATTAGGAATTTTCCCCCACTTCCCAGTTAATCTTACACCTCCAGAAGGAATTCCAGATTCCAAAATTTATTTTATGATTTGATATCCCCAAAATACCAAATTTTGCATAGTCCTTATTTACTATCAACACAGAAAATTTAAAACTTGATGCTTGTTTTATTATCCTTGTTTTTAAACATGCATTAAAGCTTTAAACATGTTTTGAATAATTTTAAGATGTTTGGTAATTTTACTTTTGGTAACTATTGTCTGTTGTTATTTATTTTCAGAAGTGACAGGCTTTACTTTTCTAAATTAAAATTTTTCAAACCTAAATCTATGCTACACAACATAATTTGTTCACACAATAATCTCTAACTATGATTCAGACATAAAGAAGTGGATTTGTATTTTTTAAAAAATCCTAATCAAGTACAGGAATAGGTCTGTAGAAGATTTGCAACACACATATATGCATATTCAAGAATGTACACAGAACATCCATCATACACCAGTCAATAATTATATTCAATCTCATGCACATATAAATTTTTAAACAACCTATAGATTTGAGATTACTTACTAAAGAGAAAAGAACAGAGCAGTTAATAATTGCCACTGTTTTAATTTTCTTATTTAAAAGGCATTTTGATTTAAACTTTAGATTCTGCAAATCTTGATAGTTTGATTTTAAAAGTAGAAACTGTTTTTAAAACAGAAAATTTATTGTAACAATCCTGAGATTGCAATTACCGAATAATGAATTAAAATTGTGATTTAAGTTAAAAAGGGAGCTAAACAAATTTTTGGGAATTTAAGTTTGCAATTGATTCGCAAATTAAAATATTTTTGGGGTTGAAATGGGGAATTTTTTTGTGTGATTATAGGTTAATGGGCCAAATGAGCAATTATATGGTTTTAATTAAAACTAGGATGCTTCTTAGGATTTTGTTCACATGATAACCTTAGGAAAATAAACTAAGTCCTAATGGGTTTTAAAACCTCTTACCATGACCCATTAACCAACCCACTCCTATTTAATATCTCAAACCCCTCCCATAAACCCTAACCCTCATCTTCATAAATTCCTAAAACCTAGATCTAAACAAAATTAATAGCCTCCAATTAGAAGCTCCATCTCCTTCTCTTCATAAATTAGTTTAATCCTAGAAAAAAAAAGAGAAGAAGAAAGGTAATGCAATCTCTCCTATTCTCTAATCCTCCTTCTTAATCCCTATTTATCTCCTCCATCTTGTTGTAATTATTGTGTATTTTTTTGTTGATTTTGGGTCCTTGAAGTCTCTTGATCTTTGCTTGGAGGTTGAGAGTTTGGCTTGCTTGATATTGTGCACACAACCCATTTGATCATTTGCTTCATTGAGGTAATTACTATGTATTAGTAATTATTGCTAGTATAATTTTGGTGAAAATTTTGATGCTGAAACTTGAAAAAAACACTCCTAGATCACCAAAAACTGCATAATTAGTTGGCTGGAAATTGCTTCAGCCTGAAACAGGCTGAAAACCCAATTTCGAGTGCCCCCAGGCTGCTGCCCAGGTGCAGCAGGCTAGCCTAGTAGGGCTAGCCAGAAGTGGACCAAAGTCCCCAGCCCACACGGGCTGGGGCCGGCCACAGACCCAGCCCGCTTGGGGCTGGGCGGGCCGTAGGTCCCCAGCCCGCGTGGGCTGGGGCGGGTCTCCAGTCCCCAGCCCGCTTGGGCTGGGGCGGGGCCCAAATCCCCAGCCCGCGTGGGCTGGGGCGGGTCTCCAGTCCCCAGCCCGCGTGGGATAGGGTGGCCCTCAGATCTCCTGCCCGCGTGGGCTGGGGCGGGGCCCAAATCCCCAGCCCGCGTGGGCTGGGGCGGCCCACATTCCCCCCAGCCCCAGCGGGGGGGGGGGGGGGGGGGCGCATTTGTTTCCCCCCAGCCCGCGGGCTCGGGGGGGTTTTCCGCCCAGCCCAATTGGGCTGGGGGTCTTCTGTTCCGCCCAGCCCTATTGGGCTGGGGAACTTGTGTTCCGCCCAGCCCAATTGGGCTGGGGGCTTGTTATTTTCCCA
The DNA here is from genome assembly GCA_030765085.1 of Allium cepa. NCBI lineage: Eukaryota > Viridiplantae > Streptophyta > Magnoliopsida > Asparagales > Amaryllidaceae > Allium > Allium cepa. The sequence goes on from CM060940.1 coordinate 329,837,879, forward strand.
GCCCAAGTGGGCTGGGCTATAAAAAAAAAAAAAAAAAAAAATCAAACATCACCTCTGTTTCCAGCTTTTGAGAGCCACTTCGCGATGCCGCCACGTTCGCATCGGAAGTCGGAATTCGACCTTTTTGGTCTCGTTGGAAAGGAGAAGTTGGGAAATCCATCTCTGGAAAATTTGGACAACATTGGAGTTCGTCTGATACTTCGATTTTTGTGCCAAAGTTAGACTCTGGTCGCTGTTGGAAAACAGTGTGAATCTTTTTTTCTGGGTTCAACTTTGAGACGTCGCTGCCACTTCGTCTCAACTCGGAATCCAGAAATTCTTTTTACATCTTAAAGTAGGGATGTCGGACTACATGCCTACCAGTTTTCATGCCATTTGGACACGGTTTGCTGGTCCAAATAAATTGCCGAACTTGGGTTCGCAGCAGTTTTTGAATGGTTTCAAACACTTAGAATATTTTTGATGATTTTCTGGTTTTCGTCGATTTCTTTGAGATTTGTCCTTGGATTTCGTACACGGGCTTTATAAAAAGGATTTAAAAGGATTTTTCACTACAAAATGGATTTTGAAAATTATTATATAATATTATTTTAATTATTAAATTAATTACTCCATAATAGGAGACTTTTCAGAAGACCGTTTTAAAAGTGATTTCGAAATCAATTACAAATCCGTTTTACACCATTATTTTCTATAACAAAAATCTCACACTCACTTTTAGCATGTCGAGCTAAGTGGAAAGGTGCTTAAACGGTTAGGAAATATCCGGCTTATGGAAACCGTGTGTATTTTCTTTCCGCTTAATCCCCGACCTATTCGATTGATCGTTTTGACCTTTGGGTCTAGTCTACCGATGATATGAGGTGGACTTTTTATTGTTTGGAGTGTGAGCTTGCTATTGGTTAGTAAACGGTTTAGTGCGAACGTGGGGTATGAGACTCATTGTTAACACTTTACGGGTTCCTCTCCAAGAAGTTAGTGACACATTAGCCTCTGGGCGGCCAGTACTGGACCTCTGGGTCACCACGCCTCCGGGCAACCGTCTCTGGACACCTGCTCTATGGAGCATTTTATTTTTTTGGCGTGCGCCTCTGGGCCTTTATCCTTCTGGGAAGGATCTCGCCGTTTCGCGCGTTTCGCATCTGTGCGAGTGATCGATCACAACTCTACAGTACTTGGCAACAACGACTCTGGTCGGTGCACGTGCAAAATTTGTATTATCTGATGATTTTATATCCATTCGAGTATCGCCATTCGGTGTTGGTTCTATGGAACCATACGATGTAAGTGCGATTACCTTGTGGATTCACAGTGTCTCTGGACACTGCTTTTCAGTGTTTGATTTCATTGACTTTTCAATATATTCCTATTGCTCTTTGGAGCATCGATCTTTGCTTGGGCATTGATTACTGACTCTGGTCACTCTTGCGATTATTGCCTATGGGCATCTTTATATAGCTTTGGCTACGCCGATGATATGAGGCGATTTTATTTATTAAACACTTTGGTGTTTGTATCCTCTTTGGAGATTTTTACTGTTTATTGATGATTAGGGATCGTCATTATATTCATGTAGTCCATATTACTCTTCTCTTTGGAGAAGTACTGTTTTATTTATGTACTGCATTATTATATATATATCTCAGTTATTACTGATTGTTTAGCTAGCCTGACCCGAGTGTTTTCGCTCGGGTCAGACCGAGTTGTTTCAAGTTAGGTCTCTGGACTTAGCTTTCTGTGCTTCCGCTTGGACATTATCTGCTATGCTGATAGATAGCTCTTTTATTTGTCCATTATTCAGCTACTCTGTTATTTTAGACTCTTAGTACATATTTTTGACTCACATGTGTGAGCGGTGGCTTTGTACCCACTTATAGTATTTGGATTTATATTGATGATGTATTGTTTTGGGATGTTATATCTGTTATGTGATTCTGTTCTGTGATGTTTATCATTTATTACTATGCTTATTCTGATAGGTCTTTAGCCATTGTAATTTCGTTATAAATATTTATTGAATAGGTCGAACCACTTGAAAAAAAATAGATACCATCTTTTCGACGTATTCAGTAGATAGTTATAGCTTGGTTACAAATGGTCGCTTCCATTATACTCTATTCTCCGCTTTAACAGACGGTATTACTCCCGTAATACTCTTTGTTACAGTGGGTCTGAGAGTGGGGCGTTACATCTTGGTATCAGAGCTAAGGTTCAGATTAAGCATAACAAACACAGAATAGACACGTAGTACAATACGTTATAATACGATCCAAATTGAACATCACCACCTTTAGATAGATAAGTTAGGAATAGTTGTAGGAATCTGTTATATTCCGTAATCTTCCTTAATGAATTATCTATCTTTGAATCGTGCTTAACTAAATCCTCAGCTCAGCCTCGAGGTACGCATCCTTCAGTTCTCGAAGGTGTTATTTTATTTCATGGTAGATCTTGTAGAGTTCTCGTTGATACGGGTGTTTCTCACTCATTCTTATCAAAGGAACTTGTTGATATTATATCTTTGGATGTTACTTGTTTGGTTTCTTCACTAAGGATTGTGAATCCCATCGGTGGATCCACGACCCTTAGTCTGCTTTGTGAGGATATAGGTATTGATCTTTGTGGATTTTCTTTCCGTGCGAATCTGCACATTATGGAGTATTTGGAATTTGATATGATTCTTGACATGGATTGGCTCGTTCAGCACGACGCCAAAATTATTTGTTCGGAGCGGATATTGTTCATTCTTCACCTTGATTCGTCCTCTCCGTTAGCTATTGTTCTTCAGGATGTTGGGCTTTCTGATGTTACTTTATTTTCTCTTGATACACGAGATGAGGATTTGGACATATCTCGTATTCCTGTCGTTCGGGATTTCCCCGATATATTCGAGCCAGTATCTGGCCTGCCGCCAAAGCGGGCTATTGAGTTCCGCATCGATCTCATTCCAGGCTCCCACCCAGTTGGACGTCCTCCCACGAGGATGTCTACTAAAGAGAATGAGGAACTCAGGAAGCAGTTAGTGGAGCTTGAGGCGGAGTAGTTCATTCGGTCCAGTTCTTCGCCATGGGGTGCTGTTGTGGTCTTCGTTAAGAAGCCTGATGGCTCTCTTAGGCTTTGCATTGACTATCGCAAGCTTAATGAGTTGACCATCAGAAATCGTTATCCATTGCCACGGATAGACGATATGTTTGATCAGTTGAGCGGTGTGAAGGTCTTTTCACAGCTCGACCTGGCCACGCCACCGGATTTCATCAGCTCCGAGTTGCGGAAGGTAGCATTCCTCTTACCGCTTTCCGCACTCGTTATGGTTCTTTTGAGTGGTTGGTCATGCCATTCGGCTTGACGAACGAACCGGCTTTCTTCGTCGATCTTATGAATCGAGTATTCCGAGAATACATCGATAGATTCGTTCTGGTTTTCATCGACGATATTCTTATTTACTCTAGATCCGAGGTAGAGCATGCTCATCATTTGCAGATCGTCTTGGATACTCTTCGTCAGCATCAGCTTAAGGCCAAGCTCCCCAAGTGCCATTTTTGGGAGAGCAAGGTCAAGTTCTTGGGCCATATTGTATCATCTGAGGGTGTTTCTGTCGATGTAACATCCCGCCTTTTCGCACGATTTAAACAGACACACGTGCCAATTCAAACCATACGGAAGGGCAGATTGTTATGGGGCAAATAAGAAAACAGAGAAGAAATAAAACAAAATAGAATCTCACAGCGGAAGGATAAAATATAATAATAAATATACAGTTTATAAAACTGTTTACAAAACATTTGATTCTTCTTTATACAATTAAATATCAGAGTTCACATACCAATAATATCAATGCAGCGGAATACAGTGTGAGTGTAGTGCAATACTATAAATAATAATAATACAAATCTTCGTCTTCGTCCTCCAGATCTAAATCTTCAAAACCTGAAACGCTCGGACTGACCCGAGCGAATTTGAAAAGACAAAAACACTCGAGTCAGAACTAAAAGATCTTATGTAAGTTAAATTTACAGAAATAAATATGAGTGCAGTAACTCAAGAGATGCTCGGGATTTACATCTCATAAGGAACCGTTAAACTATTTACTATGCAGTATATTGCGCTATTATAATAGTGTCTATTTATAAAATAAACTTACTTTTAAATAGCGTTAAGGCTTTACATTTTCCACCTTAACACATAATAGTCCCAGTAGTCCATCCAATATCATAGTCCCTCCTGATCGGGAAGCCACCAGAGGATACCACACGGGCTACGGGAGAAATCCAAACTCGTACAAGGCGCGATAGGGTAGGTGACACGGCACAACTAGGCAATGCCAGGGTAGATATACCAATTGCTATCCGGGCTGGTGGTAACGCGTAGCCGCAGCTACCGCCCACCTCGAACTAACACCCCCAAATCAAAGAAATCAATAGTGGCCACCGAATCAATCCAAAGTCAGAGTATAGTATCGAAGGAGTGCGTTCGATCAGAGGAATGACCTCATTGGCCCGAGAATCGCTCCTGTTTTAGCCACCTTATGCCAACTCACGGGAGTTGGGTCCACGTATTTACCTTCTAGGAAACGTCGCCACCAACCTACTTCATTCTGGAATCTCCACCGCGTACACGGTTAGTCAAAGTGGTTTTCGGTATCGACAGAGAGTATGTCCATATCCGATCCCGGTCTCTTTGCCAACCCATCGTTATTATAACACCGCGGTCATTTAAAAATAGTTTATACTTTAAAACCAGAATAAAATTTCCCATACGATATCAAATTAAAACCCAAAATAATATGATATCATTTTATCTCAAATATAATCCTTTTCCAAAATCATACTGGTTTAAAATTTAAAATATCTGGAAACCAAACATTTGAATTATACTTTCAAAACATAATATTTCGGAATTCATACTTTTAAAACCATAACTTCTAAAACTTGAATGGTTTGGGTATTCAACGGTATATAAAATAAATGGTTTAACTTTAAGGTAACTTTGTAAAGAAAAATAATTTCCATGGCTTTACAAATATGTTTCTTTATTTAAAGTCTAAACCAAAATTTAAATGTCACTTTCAAGTTCCAAAACTACTTCAATTTCTATATATATATATATATATATATATATATTCATTTGGAGTATTAATATTTCAATACTAAAGTTGGAAATTTTCTTTCAGCAAATTAAACGTATTATTATTTAGTCATGAATATTTACATAAAATCCATAAATAAAACTCCAATTTCTAACAATTAAATATTTTCTTCAATTTAATTTATACTAACATATTCATTTTTAAATTATCTTGGAAAAGTCCAGTTATAAATATCATATCTTAAAATTTCCAAACTTAAACATTTAACATATAATATAAATTATCAAACTCCATTTTCTCAATTTTTCCATTTTTATTTAAGAGATTTATACACAGCTTAAATTCAAAATTTCTAACTTCATATGTATATATATATAGAAGAAAATATCAAAATTAACTTATTATAAACCGTATTCCATCCAAACCATAGAAATCACTTTAAAATATTTTATATATAGACCACGGTGTCTGTATAAAATTTTCTATCCTATGGTCAAGTGATACGGATATTTATCATTTCAATCCGCAATTTAAAAGGTATAAAATTTTGCGGTTGTATATCATTTCAAACCACAATTCCGAATGAAATGAAAAATGCATGATAACTTGCAGTCTAAATGATATGAAACAAAACATCCATTCATCCATCATCAATCATCAACCAAATTATCTCAAACATCATCAGTTTAAACAAACATCAAAATATGGCATATACAATATAACAGGAAATAATTGTCAGTTATTAATTAACATTTCATATTCAATTAAATTTATAACTGTTTAACTAGCAGTTTATATGCACCTAAATAAATTCTAACTGTCAATTTATATGCAATACATAAAAGAAATTAACAGTTAAATTTAATAAATGCGATTTAACAGATATGTTGAATAAAACATGCCAAACAGTTATAAATAAATTTCTACTCATATCTAAAATAAATTTAACAAACATAAAAACTTTTAGAAGTTGTGAGTGGGTTAAAACACTCACCTTTTGAATTTAAATCGAATTTAAATCTGATTTAAACTCAAAAATTTGACGGCCTCCAAATCAGTCCAAACCAGCGTCAAAGCGTCCGGAATTTAATAACGATCCTAACCAAAAAACTCGCGTGTGAAACGGATGTCGTATGTAAAAGTTACGAGTTAAAACGATTTGGAAACAAAAAAATAAAAAAAAACTTACTTTAAATTAACATCCACGTCACCGCATCCATCTTCCCTCTCTCACGCGCACAGTACCCGTACCCCAACAGAACGCGACCCCCCCTTGCAGCCGCCAAAACACCGTAACCCTAGCCAATTTTTGCCGCCTCTTCTCGCGCCTTCGACCAAATCAGAGGATTCCACTGGACTCGGCACCTCAGGCCGCCCCCATAGGCCGAGCGCGGCCATCTCTGGTGTTCCCAAAAGCCACCGTCCATCTCTTCGTTTCCCATCAAACTGCGACGCCTACGACCACCATTTGCACGAGCGAACGAGGATCTAGGGCCTGCTAGAGCTCCTCTTCGAAACCATACTTCCCGATCGAGCCATCGCTGAAGATCTACCGTTGAAATCACCAAATATCAAAACGAACGGCCGAGCTTGATTTGCAATTACAGGCCAAACTATGATTCGAATCAAAGAACGAATTGCACCACCAGACTACGCATCTCGAGAACATCGATATATATTTTTTTGGGAATTTTCTGGAGAGTTTGAATTTTCACTTTTGATTTTGAACTGTAGATAGATCTAGGTTTTGCAACCATTGAGGAAGAGAAAGAGATGAAGAAAATGAACGTATAGACAATGATAGAAGATGGAGGCTAGGGTTATTGGATTGGAGTAGATAGACCAGATAGATGAACGTACGGAACAAACTATGGCCCAAAAAGCCCGTTCTAACCCCGGAACGAAATATGTTAAACCCATATATCCAGATAGGTATTTTAAAATATTCTGAACGCGATGGAAAAAGTTTTACGTCCAAATTCGATCGTATGAAGAAGTTATGCTGAAAACAAAATTTCCAAATTGATTTCAAATTTGATTTTAATTAAATCGATTTCAAGGCGTTTCGCGTCCGTACGATCAAACGACAGGTCCGATCGATACGAAACTTGAAACCCTACAATAATTCACCGATACGGATCCGATGAAACTGGTTTCGTCGAAATCCGAGTCCGTGGCAAAAATGGCTATTTTTACATAAATTAAATAAATTAATAATTAAATAAATTAATTCGTTATTTGAATTTTAAATTCTACAATTCATAAATTTGTCACCTTGTATTACCAAATAAATTAAAAATCCTTTAAACCAAATTCTAATACAAAGGTAAAGTAAATAAATTCACAATTTATAGTATTTAACACTAAATTCAATAATCCAGTTATTTAATAATCATTCCTTTAAACCTGATTTAAATTCTCCTATTTATCTATTTAACCCTTTCTAGAATCATAGCTAATATTTATCTTTCCTTCATTACCCAAATGTTCTTATTCCATCAAATTTTATTTACTGAAGGTTGCACTTAATCCAATTTATGCATCTTGCCCCTTTTCTCTTTAAATCAATAAATCTTCATATAGTATATAGATTTATCATAAATTTTATCTATTCTTCCTTTTTAGGCAGTGTTCTATATATTAGATTTCATTTAAATGCAATAAATCATACTATCGTAGTTATATCCAATTAAATAAATAAATGCTTGATTCCCATCTTTACTCATTTGATTGCAATTAACCTTTTTACCATAAATTAAATTACAATATATCAAATAAACTTTATTTCCATTCCTTTTACTCACAAATCATCGTATTATAAAGATATTTACGTTATTCCTCATTTATTACCTTAATTTATTTAAGGCAACATTAAATTAATATCTATTGCAACGGTTTCAAATTTAACTGAAGGAACTAAGTATATAACTCAAAATAGTTGTGGTAAAACTCTTAATCCTGCATTTATATGTATATTATTTCCCCTCAAGTGTTATAGATATTACAGAGTATTGGTTTTCATTTAATCATTATTTATTATATATTACTTAAATGAATTCACTATTCAAATCCGTTAAATTTTATTACCAACATCCATCTACATTTTCCAATAGATTTTGAATTCCATTCAATTTATAACAAAATAAAATTTCCAATCACCCTTTATTATAAACCCAAATCATCAATTCATTACCTTATATTAATGTCATCAAATTTTCATTTATTATTATATCTCTACGTTAAATTATTATTCAATGTATATTTATTCATCAATCAATTCCGATATTTACTTTCTATCCTTCTATTTGATAAAAATCCAGTATACCTTTACATACATTCATTTATGGGTATTGCATTGAAATTAAATTTTTTTTTAGCCAATACCACATTATTACCACTTATTACAATTGGATTCCTAATTTTATTCAATACCCTGAATAAATAACATAAATATCAATCATGTTCTTACTTTTGTTTCTCTCATATTTAAAAAAACAAAAACAAATTATAGCATTTAACTTATTTTATTGGGTCGATATTTTATTCAAGTCATAAATTATTAACCTGCACAAATATGATACCTTAATTTATGTAAATTTCCATTTACAACTTTTGTTGCACTAAATCAAATTAATACTTTCTTAAATTTCTCTTATTAGATCTTATATCCAGGTAAGAATCATTTTTCTACTTAATTCATTTGGATTTCATTCTACATTAAATTAGAAATCCTATTAAATTATCACATTTAAAATCATCGAATTTAACGGGTCATTACACTCGATCCTGCCAAGATCGAAGCTATTCAGAATTGGAAGCAGCCCGAGAACGTTCATGACATTCGCAGCTTCCTTGGTCTGGCGGGTTATTACCATCGGTTTGTCAAGGATTTCTCTCGAGTTGCACTTCCCCTTACGACGCTGACTCGTAAGGGTGTTCGCTTTATTTGGTCTGATAAGTGTGAAGCTTCTTTTCAGCGACTGAAGGAACTTCTCACACATGCTCCTATTCTTGTGGTTCCTGAGAGTAACCAGGATCTTGTTGTTTACACCGACGCTTGTGGTAGCGGCCTCGGTGCTGTGCTTATGCAGGAGGATCGGGTAGTTGCTTATGCTTCCAGGCAGCTACGGCCGAATGAGGTTCGCTATCCGACTCATAATCTTGAGTTGGCAGCTATCGTCTTTGCTTTGAAGACGTGGCGTCACTTTCTATTAGGCGAACGCTTCATTCTTTACACCGATCACAAGTCCCTGAAGTATCTTTTCAGCCAGAGAGATCTCAATATGAGGCAGCAGCGATGGCTTGAGTTTCTCGCCTCATATGATTTAGATATTCAGTATACCCCTGGCAAGGGTAATTGTGTTGCAGATGCGCTCAGTCGCAAGCACTCGGCGGTAGTTTCTATGATGATTGCCGAGTGGAATGTTCTTGAGACTCTATCTTTATGTGATATTAGAGATCGAGCTTCATCTTCTGATGCTTCTGTCATATTATTTAGCTTGGAAGCTCGTCCTATCTTATTGGATCGCATTGCCCATGCTCAGCGGCAGGATCCAGACTTATTGCATCTTATTCATCTTCTCGAGTCGGGATCCAGTGATGAGACATTGCTGGAGTATTCTCTTGATTTTCATCGGTGTCTTCGTAGGAAGAACCGTATTGTTGTACCATCTGATTTACCACTTAGGCGTGACATTCTTGACGAGTGCCATCGCACTAAGTACACTATACATCCTGGTTCGAGTAGGATGTATGCCGATATGTGCCGGCTATATTATTGGGAGGGTTTGAAGAGAGATGTTGCAAGTTATGTGAGTAGTTGCATGACTTGTCAACAGATCAAGGCCGAGCATCAGCGTCCATCTGGTCTTCTTCAGCCTCTAAAGATTCCATTATGGAAATGGGATCAGATATCCATGGATTTTATTGACGGTCTGCCTCGATCGAGGTCAGTCCATACTTCTATCTGGGTTATTGTTGATCGCTTGACCAAATCGGCTCATTTCATTCCGATTAAGTCCACTCGGACTGCACCTCAGTTGGCCAAGCTCTATGTGAAGGAAGTCATTCGACTTCATGGCATTCCTAGCTCTATCGTCTGTGATCGAGACACTATCTTTACTAGTCACTTCTGAAGTGCCTACAGTCAGCTTTGGGCACAAAGCTGAATCTCTCGACTGCTTATCATCCTCAGACCGACGGTCAGACGGAGAGGGTGAATCGTATTTTAGAGGATCTTTTGCGCTGTTGTATTCTGGATTTCGGGGGTAGTTGGGAGGATCACTTACCTCTCGTAGAGTTCTCCTACAACAACAGCTATCAGTCTAGTATTGGCATGACACCTTTCGAGGCTCTATACGGAAGGCCATGTCGCTCTCCTGCTTGTTGGTTAGAATCTGACGAGGAGCTTATTCTTGGTCCAGATTCAGTCCGAGAATCTTCTGAAAAGATTGTTCTTATCCGTCAGAGAATGAAAGAGGCACAGGACCGCCAGAAATCCAACGCGGACAACCGTAGGAAGCCACTTGAGTTCTCCATTGGCGATTCTGTCTTTATTCGGGTTTCTCCCATGAAGAGGGTTGTGCGTTTCAGCTCCACAGGGAAATTGGCTCCTCGCTATATTGGACCATTTCCTATTACGGAACGCATCGGCCCCGTTGCTTATCGTGTGGCTCTACCTGCTCACTTCTCTGTAATACACGACGTGTTCCATGTTTCCCAGCTTCGTAAGTGTGTCCGCGATCCTGATTCTATTATCAAGCCTCATATCGTACCTGATTTGGAGATCTCACCCGATCTATCTATAGAACAGCAACCTCTTCGTGTGCTTGATTCGGAGGTCAGACTTCTTCGAAACAAAGAGGTTCCGCTTGTGAAGATTCAATGGTCGTCTAATCCTAAGGACTGCACTTGGGAGACCAGAGAATTTATCGAGTGTACTTATCCTGGTTTTTTTTCATCTTCCGGCACGGGTGAGCATCTATATTTTATCTTCTGTATTCCTTTTGTGGATTAGATGTTATAGACGACTTCTATATTTAAGGAATTGCGAGGACGCAATTTTCTTAAGGCGGGGAGTCTGTAACAATCCTGAGATTGCAATTACCGAATAATGAATTAAAATTATGATTTTAAGTTAAAAAGGGAGCTAAACAAATTTTTGGGAATTTAAATTTGCAATTGGTTCGCAAATTAAAATATTTTTGGGTTGAAATGGGGAATTTTTTTATGTGATTATAGGTTAATGGGCCAAATGAGCAATTATATGGTTTTAATTAAAACTAGAATGCTTCTTAGGATTTTGTTCACATGATAACCTTAGGAAAATAAACTAAGTCCTAATGGGTTTTAAAACCTCTTACCATGACCCATTAACCAACCCACTCCTATTTAATATCTCAAACCACTCCCATAAACCCTAACCCTCATAAATTCCTAAAAGCTAGATCTAAACAAAATTAATGGCCTCCATTTAGAAGCTCCATCTCCTTCTCTTCATAAATTAGTTTAATCCTAGAAAAAAAAAAAGGTAATGCAATCTCTCCTATTCTCTAATCCTCCTTCTTAATCCCTATTTATCTCCTCCATCTTGTTGTAATTATTGTGTATTTTTTTGTTGATTTTGGGTCCTTGAAGTCTCTTGATCTTTGCTTGGAGGTTGAGAGTTTGGCTTGCTTGATATTGTGCACACAACCCATTTGATCATTTGCTTCATTGAGGTAATTACTATGTATTAGTAATTATTGCTAGTATAATTTTGGTGAAAATTTTGATGCTAAAACTTAAAAAAAACACTCCTACATCACCAAAAACTGCACAATTAGTTGGCTGGAAATTGCTTCAGCCTGAAACAGGCTGAAAACCCAATTTCGAGTGCACCCAGGCTGCTGCCCAAGTGCAGCAGGCTAGCCCGGTAGGGCTAGCCAGAAGTGGACCAAAGTCCCCAGCCCACACGGTCTGGGGCCGGCCACAGACCCAGCCCGCCTGGGGCTCGGCGGGCCGTAGGTCCCCAGCCCGCGTGGGCTGGGGCGGGTCTCCAGTCCCCAGCCCGCTTGGGGCTGGGGGGCCCAAATCCGCAGCCCGTGTGGGCTGGGCGGGTCTCCAGTCCCCAGCCCGCGTGGGCTGGGGTGTCCCTCAGATCCCCAGCCCACGTGGGCTGGGACGGGGCCCAAATCCCCAGCCCGCGTGGGCTGGGGCGGCCCACATTCCCCTCCAGCCCCAGCGGGCGGGGGGGGGGGGGGGGGGGGGAGGGGAGGGGGCATTTGTTTTCCCCCAAGCCCGCGGGCTTGGGGGGGGTGTTCCGCCCAGCCCAATTGGGCTGGGGGTCTTCTGTTCCGCCTAGCCCAATTGGGCTGCGGAACTTGTGTTCTGCCCCAGTCCAATTGGGCTGGGGGCTTGTTATTTTCCCAGCCCATGTGGGCTGGGCTATAAAAAAAAAATCTAACATCACCTCTGTTTCCAGCTTTTGAGCGCCACTTCGCGATGCCGCCACGTTCGCATCGGAAGTCGGAATTCAACCTTTTTGGTCTCGTTGGAAAGGTGGAGTTGGGAACTCCATCTCTGGAAAATATGGACAACATTGGAGTTTGTTTGGTACTTCGATTTTTGTGCCAAAGTTAGACTCTGGTCGCTGTTGGAAAACAGTGTGAATCTTTTTTTCTGGGTTCAACTTTGAGACGTCGCTGCCACTTCGTCTCAACTCGGAATCCAGAAATTCTTTTTGCATCTTAAAGTAGGGATGTCGGACTACATGCCTACCAGTTTTCATGCCATTTGGACACGGTTTGCTAGTCTAAATAAATTGCCGAACTTGGGTTCGCAGCAGTTTTTGAATGGTTTCAAACACTTAGAATATTTTTGATGATTTTCTGGTTTTCGTCGATTTCTTTGAGATTTGTCTCTGGATTTCGTACACGGGCTTTATAAAAAGGATTTAAAAGGATTTTTCACTAAAAAATGGCTTTTGAAAATTATTATATAATATTATTTTAATTATTAAATTTATTACTCCATAATAGGAGACTTTTCAAAAGACCGTTTTAAAAGTGATTTCGAAATCAATTACAAATCCGTTTTACACCATTATTTTCTATAATAAAAATCTCACACTCACTTTTAGCACGTCGAGTGAAGTGGAAAGGTGCTTAAATGGTTAGGAAATATCCGGCTTATGGAAACCGTGTGTATTTTCTTTCCGCTTAATCCCCGACCTATTCGATTGATCGTTTTGACCTTTGGGTCTAGTCTACTGATGATATGAGGTGGACTTTTTATTGTTTGGAGTGTGAGCTTGCTATTGGTTAGTAAACGGTTTAGTGCGAACGTGGGGTATGGGACTCATTGTTAACACTTTACGGGTTCCTCTCCAAGAAGTTAGTGACACATTAGCCTCTGGGCGGCCAGTACTGGACCTCTGGGTCACCATGCCTCTGGGCAACCGTCTCTGGACACCTGCTCTATGGAGGGGTTTATTTTTTTGGCGTGCGCCTCTGGGCCTTTATCCTTCTGGGAAGGATCTCGCCGTTTCGCGCGTTCCGCATCTGTGCGAGTGATCGATCACAACTCTACAGTACTTGGCAACAACGATTCTGGTCGGTGCACGTGCAAAAGTTGTATTATCTGATGATTTTATATCCATTCGAGTATCGCCATTCGGTGTTGGTTCTATGGAACAATACGATGTAAGTGCGACTACCTTGTGGATTCACAGTGTCTCTGGCACTGCTTTTCAATGTTTGATTTCATTGACTTTTCAATATATTCCTATTGCTCTTTGGAGCATCGATCTTTGCTTGGGCATTGATTACTGACTCTGGTCACTCTTGGGATTATTGCCTATGGGCAACTTTATATAGCTTTGGCTACGCCGATGATATGAGGCGATTTTATTTATTAAACACTTTGGTGTTTGTATCCTCTTTGGAGATTTTTACTGTTTATTGATGATTAAGGATCGTCATTATATTCATGTAGTCCATATTACTCTTCTCTTTGGAGAAGTACTGTTTTATTTATGTACTGCATTATTATATATATCTCAGTTATTACTGATTGTTTATCTAGCCTGACCCGAGTGTTTTCGCTCGGGTCAGACCGAGTTGTTTCAGGTTAGGTCTCTGGACTTAGCTTTCTGTGCTTCCGCTTGGACATTATCTGCTATGCTGATAGATAGCTCTTTTATTTGTCCACTATTCAGCTACTCTGTTATTTTAGACTCTTATGTACATATTTTTGACTTACATGTGTGAGCGGTGGCTTTGTACCCACTTATAGTATTTGGATTTGTATTGATGATGTATTGTTCTGGGATGTTATATCTGTTATGTGATTCTGTTCTGTGATGTTTATCATTTATTACTATGCTTATTCTGATAGGTCTTTAGCCATTGTAATTTCGTTATAAATATTTATTGAATAGGTCGAACCACTTGAAAAAAAAATAGATATCATCTTTTCGACGTATTCAGTAGATAGTATAGCTTGATTACAAATGGTCGCTTCCATTATACTCTATTCTCCGCTTTAACAGACGGTATTACTCCCGTAATACTCTTTGTTACAGTGGGTCTGAGAGTGGGGCGTTACATTTACTCACCTTTAAATGAACAGCAGAAAGCATTCCACATGCAAGTCATCCCTGCAGCCTGAATTCCAATGCATTGATTGAATCTTCTTGCATGCTAGTTGAAGTTGGTTATAACTTGATGTTTGCAGGTTTTGAAATTGCATTTGGTGATGATTTTAGTCTGCATGCTTCCCCTTTTCATTTTTGCTTGAATTGATTTTACAGATTGCAGATTTGATTTGGTTTGCAGATTCAAACAGAATTTGCAAATGTAATTTCTTTTGCAGGTTAAAAGAATTTGCAATTTGGGTTTTCTTTTGCAGGTGTTAAAACTTTTGTTTACAGATCTTATATAGCTGATATTTGCAGAATATTGATTGAGTTTGGGCTGTGGATTTTAGAGTAAAAATGATTTCAGTTTTCTTAATTCTGAATTTAGATTCATTATAGGAGATAAGGTGTTTGAAACAAAAAGATTTGTTTTAAGTTTTATCTAAAATAATTAATTCAATAATGTTTTAGTAATGCCACTTGTTTTTTAGATATGAAGATTAATTACAAGTGTCTACTTAAAAACATGAAGCTTAACACATGTATGATAAAGATACAAAGATAATTTCTTTGTTTAAAAATGTTTTAATTTAAGATAAAACCATTCTAATTTAAACTTAAGATGTTCTGTATGTTCCATTTACATTTAGTCTATAAATAATTACAAATGAATTATCTTTACATATTTAAATATTTGCTAGAATATTTTTAAAAATTATTTAAAACTAATTTTCAAAAGAGAAAATTTTAAAAGAAAAGAAAAATGTTGAATTCATTTTGTTTTAAAAGTTTCAAATCAACATATTATACTTTAATATAAATAAACTAAGTTTATTTCAAAACAATTCTAAGATAAAACAAAATAAACTTTATTATAAAATACAATTTTTAACTATTATATATTTATAAAAAAATATTTACTATAATTTCTTTTGAAAATATAAGATAGATTTATAAATTGACTTATGAAAAGTTTCAACACTAATTTTAATTTAATTTAATCAATTCATAAATTATACACACACACAGACATATATATATATATATATATATTAAAGTTTTGAAAATATTCTTTATTAAATTTAAATTTAAAATAAAAATCAAAACACATGTTTACAATGTATACACATATATACATTATAAATAAAATATTTTTAAATCGGCTTAGAAAGAAAATTTTATCATTTGAATATTTTTAACATTTTAAAACAATAAGATTCTCAAATTCAATTATTATTATAAATTTTGAAAAGAATATCATTTATCCAAACTAAATAATTAAAAATTTTCAAAAGAAAATTATGTTTGAATTGGATTATTAAATCAATATTTCACATTTTAAAACAATTATAAATGAAATTATTAAATAAATATTGCCCAAATTTCCGGGACATCACATTCTTCCCCTCTTAAAAGAATTTCGTCCCCGAAATATAAAAGCAAGGGTAATTTAATAATCTCATTAAAGATTTTATTTAAAACACTAGCATATATCAAACATATGCTAACAATCAAAACAACCAATTCAACCAATCAAACAACTCTAATTATCCAGAAAATTTTTGGATAAAATTTTATCGAGTTTCCCCAAGTGTATATATATATACCGGGATACTCGCTCTAGAGAATCCAAACAATCAATACTAAGAAACTCCAAAACTCCTATTCACAATATCTACAACGCTAAACAAGATATCAGACTGCAGATGAGTCTGACTCAACAATCAAAACTCCAGAACTGCTGGTTCCACAACCAGAGATAGATCATACACGTATTCCTTCAGAGATACGTGAAACTCATCGAATCCCAGTTATCCAAACTGGCAATCCAATCCTGTAGATCAATTACTTAACCCTTGAGAGAAAACAAAAGGATCCAATCTCTTATCCACAAATCTTTCCTGTCGATCCTGGGCTGCCTTCAACCTTCTAGATCAATCCAATCCACCACACAAACTCTACTACAGATATCAAAAGACTTCAGACAAACTACACCTATTCCGGAAAACAGAACAGATGCACAAGACATCCAAGTCTCCAGATTAAAGTGAATTTCCCGTAGAAATCCTCTGATCCAAGACAAAACACAAATTCCCAATGAATCGGGTGTTGCTTCTATTCTGGAATAGCTGCCACCATGCTTCCACTACGCAACTCTGATTTGAGAATGCTGTTGATGAACACAGGTACAAACTTGATCATCTTATCCCGAAAACATTGTTCATCAAATTCCATAAAATCTCCAAAAACCAAGTCGAAACAGAACTCAATTTCCTGATGCGGATGCAAAACTTAACTCCTTCGAAGACATCGAAGAAACAGGCCACTCACCACTGCTACTGCTGCCAAAAACTTCATTATCCAAAAGCTCATCGAACCTCAAAGCTACACCAGCCACTTCCACAGTAGAGCCTTCAGAAGACAGATATTCCTTAGGAAACCCAATCTCAAACCAAGCACAAAACACTCTGCCAAACTGAGTCTCAAACTCAAATACAGACAGAACTCCTTCCTAAGGTTGCCAAAATACCATTGTTGGCTTGAGTACTCCAAACTGATCCAGACTCAAGAAAATCCACTCACACGAGTGAAATCAAGCTTAAAATCCAAAGATACTCTCCGAATCCTGAAAAGATTTTTCTTCAGAGATCAGTGAAATCCTTTACACAAAACTACCAAACTACTCAAGATGCCCAATACTGCCCTAGCAGATCACTTCCAACCTCAAATACTCGGACTCCCACCATTGGTAGTTCTGTTACACACACCACTGCCATATCTACCTTTATTTACTTATATTGGAAAACCTGAACAGGTAACCCAATAGATAGGTAGAATTAAATATGTTTATATTTAAAATTACAAGTACGCTCTCTCGAGAAAGACACTACTACAGAGCCTAGGTATTCACTCAACCTAATGCTCTGATACCACAACGTAACGATCCAACTTCCAAACTCTAGGAAGTCGCATCGCTAAGAAGAAAGAAAGGGATAGAAAAGAGAAAGAAAGGACAGAAAGAAACAGACAACATCAGAATCTCACAGCGGAATGAATAAATTATATTATATCACATAATACTTTACATAGTATCATATACATCAGAGTTTTACAGCCAATACAACACAAACTAGACAGTTATAAACATCTGTCTAGCGATTACAATTCAAGTATATCAGAGAAAAACAGATACAAATCAAACACAGCGGAACCACTATATATATCCACACGATGAAGCCTCCTGCTCCATTATCTCCTCCAGAACTCGTCAAAGCAATCCTGAAACACTTGACTACTCATACGTAGTTTGAGTACCCAAGAGTTTAATAAAACAGAAAATAAACACTCGGGTCTGACAGGGGTCTGGTGTGAGTAAACGGGTCTAAAAGTTGCTTAACTTTAGAAAATCCTTTGAAAACAAAAGGTATCACGTAAGACTTCCCACACATAAACATGGAAAAGCTTTTACCTTACGCTAACCAAAACATTTGATAGGAAATCCAGTGATATTATAATAGTGTCTAGGGTTTTCAAAATAAAATATAGAAATAGCTGGAATGCTTACATCTCACGTTCCAACATAGTTGGGCACAATCAAAACCGTACAGGCACTTATTGGATTTTGGATTCCATCAATGGCAGGGCTACTGGGGTACCGCCCATCACAGTACGTGGCCTAGATCACTGTACCGAGGAGCCAACCTAACTCCCCTGCAACACAAGGCCGGACCCATTCCTTACTGAATAGTTCCGAACGAGACAACCCCGACGGTTGGAGCTCTCAACCGTCCACACAGCCGAAATAAAAGGGACCTCTAGACAGGGGTAAATCTCACTCTCCAGTGGGGGCTACCCACGAAGCCTTGCTGCACCCTCCCTATTTTAGACATTCCCGGTTGATGAGGCTTGAGGCTGTGATTACCTTTAGAGAACACATTTATCTTAGAATGCTCATCGTCCACCTGACGATGTTCTGAAAGCATTCAATCCATACAAGTTCGTTCCGGGTTCGAACGAAACCGAAGGCATTATTTCATTGCACTCATATTGGAATCACCCTCAGAGTCAACGACAATAACCCTTGCACACTTAACCACCATCTCGAACCTATAAGTTCTATTCCGTCAAACTCATTACGGAATCACCCACAGAGTTATACTGACGTATAGCCCTTACACCTCGAGTCTTCACTTGCTCCACTTGGATTAACGACCTAACGTTTAATTGGAATCGATGTGGTTTTCGAATATCCAAATATGGAAACCCGATCCCGGTATCACCGAAACCAAACGCCATTTTAATGTCCAAGTTGTACTTAAGGGTTTTAACTAATTACTCATTTATTAGTATCTATTTCACACAGATAGATAAACTACATATTCTCATCATAACAGATAACCCATAACATTTTCACAACAGATAATCATTACAACAGACAATCATCACAACCAAAATAATCCATCATACTATAACTAAGCATCCATATCCTATAGATACCACTCATCTCATTTCTAAGATCACAATCATCCAATCAATAATTTTCATAAGCAATGATATATTATCCGTTAATTATAATTAATTTAAAATGAATTAAATTAATTACTTCTATCCTTAATTAATTTAAAATAAATTAAATTAATTACTCACCTATAAATCTTGCTTATAAATCTATTGATTAATCAACCTAGTTAATTAATCATTCATTAAATATTTAACTTGATTAAATATCTATGATTAATCATTCACTAATTACAATAAGTAATTAGTCTTAAATTAATTTATAAAATTAATTAACCTTAATCATAAGTAACTAACATTTAATTACTTAATTTATTAATTAACTATAATTAATTGCATTTATCCCTAATTAATTACAATTAATTAATCACTTAATTAATTAATTATTACTTAATTAAACAATTCTTAATTACATCATAAATTATAATAATTAATGATCTCTAATTAATATAAATTAATTATTCAATTAAAAATTAATTACATTTAGTAATTAATCTAAAATTAAAATACAATTATTAATCACCTTGTTTAATATTTAAATCCAGTAATTAACTACCTTAACTACTCATTAATAAATTAATTATCCAATAATTAATTATGTTTATAAATTAATCCTTGATTAATTACAAAAGTAATTATCCAAATTACTTTATTAAAATAAAACATCTTTCCATAATTACATTCGAGTAATTACCAATTAAAACTTCTCTAAGAAATCCTGCTCCATAAATTACATTAAGTAATTATTATCATTAAATTATTAAATTATTTCTTAAATAAATTAAACTAAATTAACTAATTTAACAAAGCACATTATCAGAATTAAGTACAATAAGTAATTAATCCCTTAATTACTTTTATAAAGTGATTATACTTAAAAATTACAATTGATTATCTTCAATTAATTAATCTAATTAATTCATCAAAATTAATCTCATTAATTAATTATTAATTACCCTTAGATAATTAACACATTTTCATTAATTAGTTACTTAAGTGAATTATCTTAGATTAATTATTCATTAATCATCTTTAATTTTAAATTAATCCAAAACATTAATTATAATCAATTAAATAAGTAGATTCTTAATTATTTCCAAAATAATTCATTTACTTATTAATAACTTAGTTAATATTCAAAATGTATTTAAATAATACATTTCTAACATCTAATTCAACTTTTATTTGAAAATTTAAGATTTAAAAATGTTTAACCATATATACATTATCCAAATTTTAAATTAATTTATAAACCTAAAGATAAAGAACCATCATTATTACATAAGAAAAGTTTAAAAATCTAAATTACTTAATTTTTACTAAAATAAATCAAGCTTTTGAAAATAGATAGATTATTTTAAATTTTCAATTTAAAGTTATACATTTCATAATTTTGTTTCAAATATTTAAAGGAAAGAATTCTTTTAAATTTAAACCTTATTTGAAATCAAATTTATTTTAAATTTTACTTAAAAACATTTCCTGTTCAATATTTAAAAAATTTCAAAACTATTTTGAATTCAAATTGATTTCAAAGTAAAATTGAAATCATACTTAAAACTTGATTTTAAAACTAAATTTTAAATTTGGCTTAAAATTTAAAAGTTTCATTTTCAAACTTTGAATTCAAAAGTACTCTTAAATCTAATTCAAACTTACACCTAAATTTGGATCTTGTTTTAAACATTGAATTCCCTTTTAAAAATAAAAATAAAAACAAAACTGGTTTTAAATAAAAACTGGAATCAAAGAAACCTGAACTATATTTACACTGTTTCCAAATTTAAGTTTAAATCTTACTTTATATTTAAATTCTTTATTTTAAACTTTTGAATTCATAAACTTACTTGAATTTAAATCATACCTACACTTTAATTTAAATCATTGCTTTTAAACATTTTTGGGTTTTCAGATTTTTAAAAAAAAACACAACTGCATAGATTACAACCTGAACAACTAAACCCGAGACACCCATCTAAATACTTCGGGTTAATACACTTCCAACTTCGAGTCACAACACTAACTGCACTATAGTGAATTCGAGTCACCCAAACCCTGCACCACCAAAGTTCACCAGAGTCAGCAAAACACTGTGCCATGCACCACTTCTCCGGCGACTTCCAGCACCCTACACCAAACCCTCCAAGACGCCATCCATCCCTCTACTTGATAAAGTCCATCCACAAATCCTCTGTAGCTTGAGAATTAGGATCAAGCAAAAAATAAAAATAAACAGCAACCTGAAGAGCTTCACCACAACATACCAAACCTGACAATCATCACAACAACCCACTCCGGCCATCTTATGGTCTCCAACTCCGGCCATTGCTCCACCTATACCCCCTCTGCCAAACCCCAAAATAACAGACCACTCGAATCACCACAGTGTTCAAGCATATATATATATATTAAAAGTTTGAAAATATTCTTTATTAAATTTAAATTTAAAATAAAAATCAAAACACCTGTTTACAATGTATACACATATATACATTATAAATAAAATATTTTTAAATCGGCTTAGAAATAAAATTTTATCATTTGAATATTTTTAACATTTTAAAACAATAAGATTCTCAAATTCAATTATTATTATAAATTTTGAAAAGAATATCATTTATCCAAACTAAATAATTATAAATTTTCAAAAGAAAATTATGTTTGAATTGGATTATAAATCAATATTTCACATTTTAAAATAATTATAAATGAAATTATTAAATAAATATTGCCCAAATTTCCAGGACATCACAGAATGCTTTCAGCACATCGTCAGGCGGACGATGAGCATTCTAAGTAATATGTTCTATAAAGGTAATCGCAGCCTCAAGCCTCATCAACCGGGAATGGCTAAAACAGGTGTGACGCCCCACCTCTATACCCACGCTAGTAAAGAGTATTAATAGATAATACCGTCTGCTAACACGGAGAATAAGGCTGGATAGGAGCGACCATCTATAGTCTTGCTTTAACTATCTATTAAATACGTCGATAGTAATCACACCAAACCGATCGACATATCCAATGAATACTTAAAACAAAACCATAGGTGGCTGGAGGATCTATCAGAACAGAATATAACAACTCAGATGTAGGAAACATCACAGAATAGTAAACCATCATATACATATATACCGATACATAGCAGAGTATACAAAATAATACATGCCAAGTGGTATAGCCAACCACAATATACAGGCAATTCCAAAAGAATAAATATCAGAGTTTCAACATAATAGGACTACACAAAAGCTATGACAAAAAGAAGCTAGCGAAGTAGTCCATGCGGAAGCAAAATAGGCTAAGTCCAAATGCACCTAACCGGAAACATCTCGGTCTGACCCGAGTATAAAATACACGGGTCAGTCTAGCTAAACAAATCAGTTAGATAAACTGAACAACAATAAACCTACAAGGTTACAAAGTATAACAAATATCTCTAAAAGAAATAACACAATCATCAACAAAAGACGAATCGTATAGAACAAGCCTCATATCATCGGCGACATAGATAAACAAAGGATACAATTATCCCAAATCAAGCCAAAAGGCAAATAACAAATACCCATAAGGTATACAAGTTCCACAAGGTAATCGTTATACATCATGCGGCTCAAAAAGACCAACATGGAAGGGCGATACCAAGGGAATATACATATCAATGAAACATCATAAAATTGCTCGAGCTCAGTATTGTATAAACAAGGATCCATGAGCCCGAAGACTCCAAACCCAATATCACCCATGCGGCTCATAACGACCAACATCGGAAGCGATACTAAAGGGAAATCCAATATCACCCATGCGGCTCATAACGACCAACATCGGAAGCGATACTAAAGGGCAACAAACCGGAAGGCACAAACCCAAAGGTACAAACCCGAAGGCAACATACCCGAAGGCAACATACCCGAAGGCAACAAACCGTAGTGGTGAAGGTCCGGAGGCCCAGTACTGGACACCACTAACTGGTAGAATGTTTCATAACTCTCAAAAAGGAATCCGAAAAGTGTTAACGTATGTCCTATAACCACTCATTCGCACTAAATGGTTTACTATCCGTCAGTCACTTTCACACTCAAAGCAGTACAAAGTTTACCTCATATCATCGATAAACCAAACCCGAAGGTCAAAACGATCAATCGAATAGGTCGGGGACTAATCGGGAAGACAAACGCACGGATTCATGGTCCGTGTTTTACCTAACCATTTAATCTTCCTTCCACTTCGCTCGAAGTGCGAAATTGTGTGTGCATTATAAATAGAATTTATAATTTGGAGAAGGGAGCTTTTAATACGATTTAGAGAGATTATTTATAAAACCCGTGAATGAAGTCAAAAACAAGTCATCAAAGTCAAATATGCAATAACAATAAATTGGAGTCAACACGAATCGATAAAAGTTGGAAATTAACTCAAAATTAGCCAAAATAGGTATAACTGCGCATTTCAGACGTCTGAAATTACCTTCCAGACGTCTGAACCACTACCAGACGTCTGAATGGATTCCCAGACGTCTGGATTTTGGCTCTGCCTTTTTGCGTCTTCCAAGGACCAATTCCAGACGTCTGAATTGCCAAACCAGACGTCTGAATTTGAAACCAGGCGTCTGAAATTAGAGTTCAGACGTCTGAAATCCCCCTGTAGGCAAAAATCAGCCAATCCCATAAAGGCAAAAATCCAAATGAATTGCAAACGAACAAGCGATGGATGCAATGGGTTTATGCCATACGACAACACATCACTATTGGCTCTTTTATACACCTCCAAAAACATGATTAAAACATCAAAGTTATGATCTTTGAAAAATTGAACCCAAACACTAAAAATTTGGATATTCACCAATTCAATCCAAACCAACAGCAAGTGCATATGAACAAGGTGTTAGGAATTCATACCCAACATCAATGAAATTAAGAGAAGTAGATGTGAGTTCAAAACTCACCTTTTTGCACACAAACAAAGATGAGAGCACAAACACAAGAAGGAGGTTAACCACTCTTCACTTCAACTCTACAATCTTCAATCTAAGAACCAAAACATATATTTCCCAAATTAGAGCTTAGGAATTTTTGTAATTGAAGAGGAAAAGAGATGGAGAAGATGAAGAGGAGGCTTACCTATCCTTCTCTTTGAATTTCAAGCAAGAATTTGGAGTCTGCAAATGGAACTAGGGCTTGGAGTTTCTGATTCTCTTTCCCTTTCACCATTTCAGTTTTCGTAAGCTAAGAAATAAATGAGGGTGAATGGGTGAAGAGAGGGCTGAGTTAGGGGTTTAAACTAACAAATGGGCTGAGCCCGAACCCAAAACCCAAATAGAAAAGTTGCAAAAATTCACAAACTCCAAATATATCGAAGCTTATACCCAAAAAGATCGCAAACGCCATTTTGGACTCAATGGAAGTGGTTTCGAGCTCCAATTCGGCCGTTTGCAAAAAGTAACATTTCGGACCCAAAAATCCGACTAATGACGCTATATTTAAATTAAACATTTAAATATAAAATCGTTAAATATGCGGGTTGTTACAGATCTCCTCTCCTTACAAAATTGTGTCCTCGCAATTCCTAGAGACGATATTTGTAACAACTACAAACATACAACATCCAAAAGTAAGGGAAATAAGCTTGAGATGAAAAGACATACTCACCGTTTCAAAGCGAAGAAAGAAAACCCGGATAAGATCGCTCAATAAATTCTCTGGTTTCCCAACTACAATCAATGGGATTAGCGGACCATTGAACTTTAACGAGCGGTATGTCCTTGTTTCGAAGGTGTCGCACCTCCGTGTCAAGTACGCGAATAGGCTGTTGTACAATAGATAAGTCCGGTGAGATCTCAAGCTCTTGCAAATCAGGAGAAGCAATAACAGAATCCGACTCCCGAAGACACTTCCGAAGTTGCGAGACGTGAAACACGTCATGAATACCAGATTAATGAGCATGAAGTGAAACTCTATAAGCCACAGGGCCAATACGTTTAGTAATAGAAAATGGTCCTATATAACGAGGAGCCAATTTCCCAGTCGTACTGAAATTCATAACCTCTTTCAAAGGAGAAACACGAATAAAAACAAGATCGCCGATCGAGAACTCGAGAAGTTTCCTACGGCTATCCGCGTAGGATTTCTGGCAACTTTGTGCCTCTTTCATTCTCAATCGAATAAGATCAATCTTCTCGGAAGAATCACGAACAAAATCTGGGCCAAGAATAAGCTTCTCTCCAGATTCCAACCAACATGAAGGTGATCGACATGGCCTTCCGTATAAGGCTTCGAAAGGAGCCATACCGATACTAGATTGAAAACTATTGTTGTAGGAGAATTATACAAGAGGTAGGTGATCCTCCCAACTACCACCAAAATCAAAAATACAAATACAGAGAAGATCTTCCAAGATACGATTCACCCGTTCAGTCTGTCCATCGGACTGCGGATGATAAGCTGTTTTAAAATTAAGCTTTGTCCCCAAAGCTTACTGAAGACTCTTCCAAAAATGACTCGTGAATAAAGGATCACGGTCACTCACAATAGAACTAGGAACACTGTGAAGTCTCACGATTTCCTTGACATACAACTTAGCCAAATACGAAGAAGTCCTATTAGACTTAATAAGGACAAAATGAGCGGACTTAATGAGGCGATCAACAATAACCCAGATGCTAGAATGGCCTGATCTCGAGCGACGTAGGCCGTCAATGAAATCCATAGAGATCTGATCCCATTTCCATAATGGAATCTCTAAAGGCTGAAGAAGACCAGAAGGACGCTGATGTTCGGCCTTTATACGCTGACAAGTTATGCAATTACTCACATAACTCGCCACATCGCACTTCATGCCTTCCAATAATAAAGGCGACGCATATCGGCTTACATCTTGCTACTACTAGGATGAATGGTATACTTAGAACGGCGACAGTCATCAAGAATGTCATGCCCAAGTGCAAAATCAGAAGGCACAAAAAGACGGTTCTTCTTACGATGACACCCATGAGAATCAATGCTGAAATCTTGCAACGCCTCATCACAAGATCCAGACTCACAAAGCTGAATAAGATGCGACAAATCAGGATCACGCCGCTGAGCATCGGCAATACGATCCAATAAAATAGGTCGAGCTCCCAAACTAAATAATAGAATAGGAGAATCAGAAGATAAACCTCGATCACGAATTTCATAAAAAGATAGAGTCTCAAGAACATCCCATTCGGCAAGCATCATAGAAACAACAGCCGAATGTTTGCGACTAAGCGCATCTGCAACATGATTACCCTTACCAGGGGTATACTGGATATCAAAGTCATAAGAAGCAAGAAACTCGAGCCAACGTTGTTGTCTCATATTGAGTTCCTTTTGAGTAAACAAATACTTCAAGGATTTATGATCGGTATAGAGAATGAAGCGCTAGCCTAATAAGTAGTGTCGCCAAATCTTCAAGGCGAAGACAATGGCGGCTAACTCAAGATCATGAGTGGCATAGCGAACTTCATTCGGACGCAGTTGCCTAGAAGCATACGCAACTACCCGATCCTTCTGCATAAGAACAGCACCGAGACCACTACCACAAGCATCGGTGTAGACATCAAGATCATGATTCCCTTCGGGAACCACAAGAATAGGAGTATTAGTGAGAAGTTCCTTCAATGTCCGAAAGGAAGCTTCACACTTGTCGGACCAAACATAACGAATGCCTTTTCGAGTAAGGCTGGTGAGAGGAAGCACAACACGGGAAAAATCCTTGATGAACCAACGGTAATAACCCGCTAATCCAAGGAAACTACGGATCTCATGCACATTCTCAGGCCTCTTCCAATTTTGGATGGCTTCGATCTTTGAGGGATCGACCGAAATGCCATCGGAAGATACAACATGGCCTAAGAACTTAACTTTATTCTCCCAAAAATGGCACTTGGAGAATTTGGCTCTAAGCTGATGGTGACGGAGAGTGCTCAAGACAATGCTCAAGTGATTAGCATGCTCGGCTTCAGACTTAGAATAAATAAGGATATCATCAATGAATACAAGGACGAACTTATCGAGATATTCCCGAAATACTCGATTCATGAGATGAACAAAGAAAGTAGGAGCGTTCGTCAAACCGAACAGCATAACGAGCCACTCGAAAGAACCATATCGAGCGCGGAAAGCTGTAAGAGATATGCTATCTTCCACGACTCGTAACTGATGAAAACCTATGGCAAGGTCGAGCTGAGAAAAGACCTTAGCACCACTCAATAGATCGAACATATCATCGATCCTAAGCAATGGATACCTATTTCTGATGGTTAACTCGTTAAGCTTGCGATAGTCAATGCAAAGCCTAAGAGTTCCATCAGATTTCTTCACGAAGATGACCGCGGATCCCCATGGAGAAAAACTGGACTGAATCAACTGCTTGGACTCAAGCTCTAAAAGCTGCTTCTTGAGTTCCTCATTTTCCCTTGTAGACATCCTCGTAGGAGGACGACTAACTGGCTGCGCACCTGGAATGAGATCAATGCGGAACTCAATTGCCCGCTTGGGTGGCAAACCCGATACAGGCTCAAAAAACATCAGGAAAGTCACAAGCAATAGGAATACGAGATATATCATCATCATCTCGCGAGTCAAGAGAATATAAAGCCATCTCGGAACTATCCACATCCCGAAGAACAAGAGATAGCTGAGTAGGCGAATCCGGGTGTCGAAGATATATAATTCTCTCCGAATAAATAATCCTGGCATCATATCTCACTAGCCAGTCCATACCCAAAATCATATCAAATACTAGATAAGAGATAACGTGCAGATTCACACGAAAAGAAAAACCACATAAAACAATCTCAACATCATCACAAAGCAAGTTAAGGGTCGCGGATCCCCCAATAGGATTCGCAATCCTTAAAGAAGTAACCATACAAGAAACATCCAAAGATAAATCATCAACGAGCTTCTTCGATACGAAAGAATGTGATGCACCCGTATCGAAAAGAACTCGTATACTATGATCATGAAATAAAACAGAACCTTCCAAAATAGATGGAGATATACCTTTGGGTTGAGAAGGACCTTCAGAAGCCTTAGCAGCATAAAGCTTGCTATACTTGACACCAGCCGGAACAGTAGGGAAAGTTGAAACATGATGACCTTCCTTCTTGCAATAGCGGCAGAAGAGAGGCTTAGGACAAGCTCGAATAATATGATCTGGAGAGCCACAATTAAAACACTTCCGAATAAAAGGTGTTCCAGAAAGCTGAGTCTGAGAGCTAGAACCACCAGTCTTCTTCTTCTTAGAAGGAAAAGACCTCTTCTGAAACAGAAACTTCCTCTTGTTGGGGTTCTTAGAAACCTCAACATCCTCACCACTATCACACTCCTTCTCGACAGCTTCGAGATGAAGTGTCGAATCCACTAATTCTTCAAAAGAAAGCTTAAGCTGAAGCAATAAAGACTTCTTAAGATACTTTTTAAGACCAGAGACAAACTTCAAATTCTTCTTATAAGAAGTGCTAATAAATTCACGACCATACTTAGATAAAGCCTCGAATGATGCAACATACTCAGAAACAGAAGACTTCCCTTGCTTCAACTCAAGGAAGCGACGGGTCAATAAAACTTTTTCAGATTCAGGAACGAACTTGAGTTCGAATCGCTCCCGAAACTGAGTCCAAGAAAGAGTAGACTCATCAATTTCGGCTATTAGAAGCTCATACCAATCAAGAGCACGCTCTTGTAATAAGCTAGAAGTTACAAGAACTCTATCATGGTCAGAAAGATCCATACAAGAGAAGATACGCTCGCATGTGAGAAACCAAGCTTGGACTTCAAGAACGGATTCAGAGCCTTTAAACGACTTTCCTCCAGGATGAGAAAAATCACTGCACTGACGTGCAAAGGCAGACTTGCGAGGTGGAGACACTCGAGGAGGAACTGGAGGCTGAGTGCTCCTAAACAACTCCATAAACTGATCGACAGGCATATAAACGCCATCCGGATGTGTGCCACTGGATTGCCCAGCATCCGAACGTCGTCCCCTGCCTCTTCGAGCCATACGCTGAAAGTAAGATAAGAACGAGATTATTCACAAGGTAGATAATTCATTACGGAATACTACGGAATAATATGCATTCCTAGACGTATTCCCCAAATTCTATCTAAACTTGATGGAATAGAAGGAATAAAGAGACATGATGATTCAAATATTTGTATTACTTATACACTTTGATGTATCGTAATATGTGCTTCTATTCTGTGTTTATCATACTTTGTTCTGAACTCAGCTTTGATACCAAGCTGTGACGCCCCACCTCTATACCCACGCTAGCAAAGAGTATTAATAGATAATAATGTCTGCTAACACGGAGAATAAGGTTGGATAGGAGCGACCATCTATAGTCTTGCTTTAACTATCTATTAAATACGTCGACAATAATCACACCAAATCGGTCGACATATCCAATGAATACTTAAAATAAAACCATAGGTGGCTGGAAGATCTATCAGAACAGAATATAACAACTCAGATGTGGGAAACATCACAGAACAGTAAACCATCATATACATATATACCGATACATAGCAGAGTATACAAAATAATACATGTCAAGTGGTATAACCAAACACAATATACAGACAATTCCAAAAGAATAAATATCAGAGTTTCAACATAATAGGACTACACAAAAGCTATGACAAAAAGAAGCTAGCGAAGTAGTCCATGCGGAAGAAAAATAGGCTAAGTCCAAATGCACCTAACCTGAAACATCTCGGTCTGACCCGAGTATAAAATACACGGATCAGTCTAGCTAAACAAATCAGTTAGATAAACTGAACAACAATAAACTTGCAAGGTTACAAAGTATAACAAATATCTCTAAAAGAGATAACACAATCATCAACAAAAGATGAATCATATAAAACAAGCCTCATATCATCGGCGACATAGATAAACAAAGGATACAATTATCCCAAATCAAGCCAAAAGGCAATTAACAAATACCCATAAGGTATACAAGTTCCATAAGGTAATCGTTATACATCATGCGGCTCAAAAAGACCAACACCGACGGGCGATACCAAGGGAATATACATATCTATGAAACATCATAAAATTGCTCGAGCTCAGTACTATATAAACAAGGATCCATGAGCCCGAAGACACCAAACCCAACATCACCCATGCGGCTCATAACGACCAACATCGGAAGCGATACTAAAGGGCAACCCAATATCACCCATGCGGCTCATAACGACCAACATCGGAAGCGATACTAAAGGGCAACAAACCCGAAGGCACAAACCCGAAGGTACAAACCCGAAGGCAACATACCCGAAGGCAACAAACCGTAGTGGTGAAGGTCCAGAGGCCCAGTACTGGACACCACTAACTGGCAGAATGTGTCATAACTCTCAAAAAGGAATCCGAAAAGTGTTAACGTATGTCCCATAACCACTCATTCGCACTAAACGGTTTACTATCCGTCATTCACTTTCAAACTCAAAGCATTACAAAGTTTACCTCATATCATCGATAAACCAAACCCGAAGGTCAAAACGATCAATCGAATAGGTCGGGGACTAATCGGGAAGACAAACGCACGGATTCATGGTCCGTGTTTTACCTAACCATTTAATCTTCCTTCCACTTCGCTCGAAGTGCGAAATTGTGTGTGTGCATTATAAATAGAATTTATAATTTGGAGAAGGGAGCTTTTAATACGATTTAGAGAGATTATTTATAAAACCCGTGAATGAAGTCAAAAACAAGTCATCAAAGTCAAATATGCAATAACAACAAATAGGAATCAACATGAATCGATAAAAGTTGGAAATTAACTCAAAATTAGCCAAAATAGGTATAACTGCACATTTCAGACGTCTGAAATTACCTTCCAGAAGTCTGAACCACTACCAGACGTCCAAATGGATTCCCAGACGTCTGGATTTTGGCTCTGCCTTTTTGCGTCTTCCAGGGACCAATTCGAGACGTCTGAATTTCCAAACCAAACGTCTGAATTTGAAACCAGACGTCTGAAATTAGAGTTCAGACGTCTGAAATCCCCCTATAGGCAAAAATCAGCCAATCCCATAAAGGCAAAAATCCAAATGAATTGCAAACGAACGACAAATGAATGCTATGGGTTTATGCCATACGACGACCCAACACTATTGGCTCTTTTATACACCTCCAAAAACATGATTAAAACATCAAAGTTATGATCTTTAAAAAATTGAACCCAAACACTAAAAATTGGATATTCACCAATTCAATCCATACCAACAGCAAGTGCATATGAACAAGGTGTTAGGAATTCATACCCAACATCAATGAAATTAAGAGAAGTAGATGTGAGTTCAAAACTCACCTTTTTGCACACAAACAAAGATGAGAGCACAAACACAAGAAGGAGGTTAACCACTCTTCACTTCAACTCTAAAATCTTCAATCTAAGAACCAAAACATATATTTCCCAAATTAAAGCTTAGGAATTTCTGAAATTGAAGAGGAGAAGAGATGGAGAAGATAAAGAGGAGGCTTACCTATCCTTCTCTTTGAATTTCAAGAAAGAATTTGGAGTTTGCAAATGGAACTAGGGCTGGGAGTTTCTAATTCTCTTTCCCTTCCACCATTTCAGTTTTCTTAAGCTAAGAAATGAAATGAGGGTGAATGGATGAAGAGAGGGCTGATTTAGGGGTTTAAACTAACAAATGGGCTGAGCCCAAACCCAAAACCCAAATAGAAAAGTTGCAAAAATTCACAAACTCCAAACATATCGAAGCTTATACTCAAAAAGATCGCAAACGCCATTTTGGACTCAATGGAAGTGGTTTTGAGCTCCAATTCGGCCGTTTGCCAAAGTAGCATTTCGGACCCAAAAATCCGACTAACGACGCTATATTTAAATTAAACATTTAAATATAAAATCGTTAAATATGTGGGTTGTTACAACAGGGGAGATGCAGCAAGGTTAGGTGGGTCATGCCCAAGCAGGACAAGAAATTTCCCTGTCTAGATGTCCCTTTATATTTCGGCTGTGTGGGCGGTTTCTAGCTACAACCGCGGGGTTTATCTTGTTCGGGATTGTTCAGTAAGGAATGGTTCCGGCCTTGTGTTGTAGGGGGTCGGGAGTGATCCTCGGTACGGTGATCTAGGCCCCGTACTGTGACGGACGGTACCCCAGTAGCCCTGCCATTGTTGGAAATCCATTTTCCCTACGAGACCCTACGATTTTGATTTGTATTACCCACTTTCATGGCTAGTAGCTGGAATTTAATGAATGTAACAATTTCGGCTATTTTCTATTTACTTGAAAACCCTAGACACTATTATAATATCACTTGATTTCCTATGAAATGTTTTGGTTAGCGTAAAGTAAAAACTTACCCTTATTTATTTGTGGGGAGTCTTACGTGATACCTTTATTTTCAAATGTTTTTCAAATTTAAACAATATAAACCGTTTACTCATACCAGACACATGTCTGACCCGGAGTTTATATTTTGTGTTTTCATAAACTCTTGGGTACTCAAATTTTATGAGTAGCCAAGTGATAGGTTTTGGACCTTGATTTCTAGAGGAGCTTGGAGCAGGAGATTCCAAACGTATATAGCTATTTATGTAGTTCTGTTGTGTTAGTTGATATGTACTGTACATCTGATGTATATAGTGATAGATGTATGTATGGTTGTCATGTGTATTGATATTCTATAACTCTGATATATGTAAAACTATGTTAATTTTTATGTGATATATTATATTTTGTTCCGTTCCGCTGTGAGATTCTGATGTTGTTGTTCTTTTCTTTTCTTTCATTTCTACTTCTATCCCTTTCTTTTCTTAATGATGATGCGTCTTTCTGGTAGTAGAAGGGCGGGTCGTCACAGTTGGTATCAGAGCATAGGTTGGTGATAACCTTGGCTCTGATAGAAATCACTCATAGAATAGAGTCTGTAGTACTCTAAAATGAGTTTGAGTGTATTAATATATATGAGCGCGTATTTGTTAGTGAATATAAAATTGTTTTTATATTATGTTGACTTATCTGTTGAGTGTTTATGAATTCTGGTCGATGTGTGGGACGCCATTTCATCGATAGGGATTTCTAAACTCTTAAACAAGGTAGACCGACATAGTATTGTTTTTAAAGTAGGGTAAATGAAATAATTTTGCCCAAAATTATATTTTGATATAAAAGAAATATTTTTCTGAAATTATTATATATGTTTGGATGATTGGTTGTTAATACTATAATTGGAAAAAAAATATTAAAATTTGAGTGGTTTATAACCAAATTAAATTGTCTTAGTATGGTATAAATAAAAAGGAATATAACTAAAATTTGATTAAACTAGAATTAAGTCCCGGAAATTTGAAAGGTGTTTAAATGAATTTAAAAAAAGGAATTTGGGAATTTAAAATCTTGGGAATGTTTGAAATGTTTTTCCAAAGATTTAAACGCAATAATTGAGTATTATTTTGGGAAAAATATTATTGAATGGAAATTGTTTGGAAAGAATTTGTGGAAGTAAGGAAGCACTGAACTCACTTCATTCGTTGGAAAATAATCCTGATGATGATGGCCACATCATTTCATTTTCGAGTTTCTAAAGTGATGGATTGCTACCAGGATAGCTGGATAGGATATTGTTTGGGCTTGTTGGGTATACAAGTGGTTTTAGAAATTTTCAAAAAGGGAAAATTTGTTTGGGTGGAAACAAGTATTTGGAATTTGAAAATTTGATTTGACACAAAGTGGGTAAGTGTAGTTATCCTTTCAAAATGGTTTTGGAAATGAAACCCAGGCAATTGAATTCTAAGAATTCTAATTAATAATGTGAAAGGTTTGAATAAATCAACTATCGAACTTACAAAGTAAAGTTGATATTAATAAGAAGAAACTGGGAATTTTAATCCGGGAATTAAAATTTGACTTAAGTAAATGAAAATAAGAAAACATATTGGAGCTTAACCTGAGATAAGTTAAATGGAATTGAAGTTCAAAATGAACTTAATTGGATATAAAATTTGAAGGTAAAATGATTGAAATTGTGAGGTGAAATGTATACCTTAAGATAGTAAGTGTTATATATATATGTAATCTGAAATTGTGATTGTAAGATGAAATGACCCAAATGAGTAATATAAACTTTAAAGTAAACAAATAAGTTTTGAGCTCATATATTGAGAAATAAATTTAAAGATTGGTAAGTAGCTAGATTTAACTGAAGTTGAGTTAAAATAAAGTTGAATTTAAATAAATTCAATTGAGTTACAGGTAATATTAAATGGAATAAAATTCTTATGTAAATAAATTAATGTAAACCAAAGTAAGTATTGAATTGGATTAAAATAGAAATGGTGTGAGTTGTAAATAAATCTAATTCAAGTATAAATTGAATAACCTTATTATAAATAAATTCAATAATGAATTGTTAATGTAAATTAAAATTTAAGGATGGATAAAAGAATAAACTAATCAAATAGATTAGTAAATAGTTGGGATTTGATTAAAAGAAAATCAAATCAAAGATTTAAATAGAAATTGGTGGAATAGAATAAACTTAAGTTGTTGGGTGGAACAGTTTGAAGGAAATAAATGACTTAAGTAAATGGTGAGATGATTATTTAAAATACTGGTTGTCAAGTTTAATAAAATGGTTTGGATCAAACTTTTGAGATAAAAGCAAGTGAAATGTAGAGATTGTGAATAAATTAATTGTGATGGAGTCAAGTGTAAATTGAGTTGGAATCAATTTAAGAATTGTTATAAAGCTTAAGTGATTATTTATTCACGATAGCATTGTTGAATTGCATAAGAAAATGGGTTGTTTGAAGTAAATGAAGTTAGATAAAATTCTATGAATTATTGGAAGCAAAATAGGATGATTTTGAATATGAGTTTGTTTTGCTTAAATGGAATATATATATAAGTAAGTTAGTTATAAACCACTTAAACTGAAGAGAATGATTTGAGAATTGATTGGAATTAATTGTGACAAGGATTGGAACTTTACATATGTGCTTATGAAAATATGTAACGCTAAACAAAGAAGACTCTGCCAATGAAAACTAGTGGATGAAACCAATTTAAAAATAATAATAGGAATCGGTATTAAATGGAAGATAGTCAATAAAAATTCAATATTCAGAGTTAAAGATAAAATTGAATTCGCGTGGAATTGGAAGTTCAGATTTGAAATAAGAAGATATAAAGGCTATAGTGGTAGAGTAATAATACAAGGGAATATATAATGCTTATATTAAACTTAAGACATGAGTGGTGAAATTCTTAAGTAAAGTTGTTACTGAGAAAATTATTCCAAGTAAATAGAAATCAGAATAATGTGAATAAAAGAAATTGATATGATTGATAATAAATGAATATAAATACGTAGGATGTACGTATATTGTTTTATTCGCATAACAATTTGATCCAGATTCAAGCATAGAATTTCGAGATAGTTATATCGATCCGAGTTAGGATTTTTTCACTCGATTTTCGACGACGAACCATGGATAGGGATTTTGATTAATTCTGGAAATTCTCTATCATAGTTGTGACTATGCAAGGAGAATGACAGTCTCTGATCTAGAAACCAGATCAGAGTCTGCACTAGGAAGTCGGGTGGACGATACTAGTTCGGAAGTGAAATTGTGTAATCGAGCAAGCGATCGGATTTGATATTGCGTACGAATGATATATGTTCATCGTACGGGCCTGATTAAAATAAATATTGAAATTCTATAAAGAAGTCAATAAAATTTCGACAGAGTTAATACTGTAGATTTCAGTATTGAATTGCCAGAGTGGATATCTGGAATTTATTGTGTATTCCATATATCTCAGGAAATTTGTTCAAGATTCATCATTGGTTGTTAAACTAGTAATTCAGGAATTTAGAAGTTGAATCAAATTTAACTGTGGTTAGGAATCCAGTTTGGATTGTTGATCATCGAGAGACAAACTCTCGATAATTTTAGGGAAACTTATCCGAACTTGTGTTCAGATAGCTAGTGTTGTTTGTTGGGATAGACCGTTTGATTGTTAGCTAGTGTATGAATGATATCTATATTTGGATGGTTGGAATAACAGTTTTTAAAATTATCTTTGTTTTAAATTTCGGGGACGAAATTCTTTTAAGTGGGGAGGAATGTAACGACCCTGGATTTTTGGCCCGTTTATTTTAATAAATGTTTAATCTAATTTAAATAAAATATAAATTGATCATATTAAAAATACTTATGATTTGGAAATACTGCCAATTTATTTATTTAAATTTTATTTTTTAAAAAGGGAATTCGATTTTGGGAATTTAAAATAAAATCTCTTAATAATATTTATAATAAAATTTGTCTTATATAATTAAATTAAAAGATTTTACATTTGCTAACATTGATAAACATATACATATGAATAATAATGTTTGAAATTTAAAATAAATCTCCTTATAATTTTATCTTACATTGTTAAATTAAAATACTTTCTTTTGTTAACATTTGATAGAAATATCCATAGATGATAATGTTTGAAATTTAAAATCAAATTCTAGTGATATAAAATATAAATGTAAAATATGAGTCAAACTCATGTATAATTTGAATAAATTATGATTGGAAATGAATATAAAAATAAGCATTAAATATGAGTAAAACTTAAGAATATAATGTAAATATTGATAATCAAAATATAAAATATAAATATACATAAGTAAGCAATTGAATATCATTTAAATATTGATAGTTAAATATGAAGAATAAATATAAATATAAGTAAATAAACCATATAATTATTGA
Source organism: Allium cepa (assembly GCA_030765085.1). NCBI lineage: Eukaryota > Viridiplantae > Streptophyta > Magnoliopsida > Asparagales > Amaryllidaceae > Allium > Allium cepa. The sequence continues at coordinate 329,874,868 of CM060940.1, forward strand.
CTGTCAAAATATAAAATATAAATGTAAGTACAAACAAGAATTAGTACAACACCAAGCGAAATAAGAGCAAGGTAAAAAGGAAAATGGAAGTTAGTCAAATATGAAAGTAAACCTGACAAAAACATCTCTAAAACAAATATTTAAATAGTTATCCTTATACATAGTAAACCATAATTACAACATGTATATTATTCAACTGGAACTAAATAACAAAACCAAATGAATATGGATGAAACAAGGTCAGTCATGGCATAACAATACATCAGACACATATGTACATGAATTTTTGTTTTAGCTAGAAGATTATAAAACAAACTTTTATGTAAAGAAAATATTTATTAATAAGTAACTTCTTATTCAAGCTTTGACCTGCAATGTTTATGTCAGCAAACAAATAATAAGACAAACATTTGTATACAATCTTCACATGTAAGATAAATATCTAATTGCATAAGTACATATCTGCATATAATATATTCACACAGCAAAACATAATAATAATTATGTAAACATGTTATGAGGCCAAGGCATTTATTGCCATCAGCTCAACAGGCATTTTGTCATTTCAAATATGTATAAAATCTGAACATGTTATAAACCAAATGAAGAAACAACTCTCCAGTTGAAGCCTTCCCTTATACACACCTATTTTCTTTTATATATGAGTGTATATATTCTTTTTTAGTTCGTTCAGGAAGAAAATAGATTAGCAAACCTGAAAAAAAAACTAAGAATAGGTTCTAACTGCATTCAAACAGAGGAATATGCAAGCAGTTTCAAGGGCTACAAGTATTCAAAACTTTAGATGCTTCTTTCTGTTCTTTTTTCAGGAAGGTTAGGTGAGTAAACTTACTATTTTCAAATTTAAACCTGTGTATTTAACTTAAAATGGTATGTGTTGTGATGTTTATGTTTAACAAGTTGTACAAAGAACTTCTGTTGCTCTGGAAAATATGATATGGCTGTTCTTCAGTGTTCTTCCCAAGTTTCTGAACACAGTAAAGCAAAGAAAATGTAATACTTCTTCATATAAATATTTTGAACTTGGATATTCATGCTAATTTAAGTTGTTTACCCAAATCAAGGTCTGCAACTTTTTTGAGTTTTACAGTATTTTACGCATACTGTATTCCAAGTTACAGGTAAAATAATTAAATGGATCAAATTTCAAATGTTTAAATTTGTTAATTCAATAGTATATTTAGATTTCATACACATAATTATGATTTTTAGCATAATAATTATGATTTTTAAGCAAGGGTATGAAGAGCAGTTTTATAATGAAACTAAAATGGGTTTTTGCAAATTTTGGAAGATTGAGTTAATTTTTATCTCTGTAAATTGATAGGAAGCAAGCTTGTAATCCATTTGATTCCAGAAAAATGTCAAATTAATTTTCGAATGCATAGATTTTGAGATTGTGAGTAACATAGGGTTTTGGTCACGAGTTTTACTGAGCTCTGTAATTTTTCGACTGCGACTCACCTAGATGACCGAGCTTCACGAGATTAGGAAACGGTAGTGTGGAGGCTAATGGTGGTGTAGCCGGAGTTTCGAAGCTTCCAGAGGTTTGTATCGATTGAACGAGGAGAAAGTTGATCGGAGCATTATGTTGTTCTGCACCTCAAACTGTTATTTCTTCTTCTCGAGTTCCATCAGAATTTTGGGGTGCTGGGATTAAGAGAGTGAACGATAGTCGACCTGTTGGCGATCGACTCAGGTGATGGAGGTTCGCCGCGGCACTGTGCACGTGTACGGCGCTATTGTGTGTGTCTATGTTTTGATAGAGATCGACTCGAGTGGGTACTCAAGTAAGGGGGTCGGTTGGCTCGAGTTAGGACCCGTGTTCACGCGACTTGGCGTCACAGCAGTTTGTTTAAACTTAAAGATAACGAGAATAAGAAAAGTTATAGAAAAAAATAGAAAGAAGAAAGTTACAGGGAAATGAAGAGAGAAGGAGATGGGAGAGAGACACGGGAAAGGCACGAGGGAAACTCGAGTTTTCTCGAGTAAGGGTAGTGCGATCCCAGGGAAATGAACGTGTACAATAATTTTGTTTTTAGTATGTGCTATAACTAAGTTAATTTAGCAATTAATTGGTTAATTAGGCTAATATTTGTTTTAAAAGCTTAATAAGGTAAGTATGTAAAGATAGATGATTAATAATAAGTAATTAGAATGTTAATTAATTTATATTTGAAATTTTAAACTGATAACTTTAAATTGATTTTGTACTTAAAAATAAATCATATGTTAAATCAATTTAAAACTTAATAACGTTAGCTAATTACTTGAAGTAATTAATGGAAATTAACTTAAATGATTAATTAGGAATTATACTTTAATTAAATTGATAATAATTGATTTATTAAAGTAATTTGTGATAATTAAATAAGTAATAAATTTTTAATAAGTAAGTTATTAATTAACAATTGAAAATAAATTAATTAACTGAGTAATTAAGTAACAGTTAATGAATAAAAGGTTAATAATTAGATAATTAATTAAAGATTAGATAACTAATAAATTGATAATTAATGATAACTAATTAATTAATTGATCATTAATAAGTTAACTAATCAGTAATTAATTAAACATAATAAAATAGTTTATTCTTAAGCAATTAATTAAGTTAAGTAAAACCAACTGTTTGGTATGCATTGATAGTTCTGTTTGATTGACATTGATATCTGCTGATGATATTTCTGTGATATGTTGTGATATATTATAGATACCTGTGATAACTATGCATGATTTATCTGTTACATCTGTTATGTGAATTCTGATATCAAACTGTTTAAGTTAATTAGACAACTTGGCCTTTAAAATGGCGTTTGGATTTCGATGAGACCGGGATCAGAAGAATCAAATTTGATTCTCCGAAAACCACATCGATCCAATTTAAACGTTAGGTCGTGAATCCTGAAATGAAGATCGAGATGGTGTTTTCAGAATGCAAGGGTTATCGTCGTTGACTCTGAGGGTGATTCCAAAATGAGTGTGACGAGATAATGCCTTCGGTTTTGTTCGAACCCGAAACGAACTTGTATGGATTGAATGCTTTCAGCACATCGTCAGGCGGACGATGAGCATTCTAAGTAATATGTTCTATAAAGGTAATCGCAGCCTCAAGCCTCATCAACCGGGAATGGCTAAAACAGGGGAGATGCAGCAAGGTTAGGTGGGTCATGCCCAAGCAGGACAAGATATTTCCCTGTCTAGATGTCCCTTTATATTTTGGCTGTGTGGGCGGTTGCTAGCTACAACCACGGGGTTTATCTTGTTCGGGACTGTTCAGTAAGGAATGGTTCCGGCCTTGTGTTGTAGGGGGTCGGGAGTGATCCTCGGTATGGTGATCTAGCCCCATACTGTGACGGGCAGTACCCCAGTAGCCCTGCCATTGTTGGAAATCCATTTTCCCTACGAGACCCTACGGTTTTGATTTGTATTACCCACTTTCGTGGCTAGTAGCTGGAATTTAATGAATGTAACAATTTCGGCTATTTTCTATTTACTTGAAAACCTTAGACACTATTATAATATCACTGGATTTCCTATGAAATGTTTTGGTTAGCGTAAGGTAAAAACTTACCCGTATTTATTTGTGGAGAGTCTTACGTGATACCTTTATTTTCAAATGTTTTTCAAAGTTAAACAATTTAAATCGTTTACTCATACCAGACCCATGTCTGACCCGGAGTTTATATTTTGTGTTTTCATAAACTCTTGGGTACTCAAATTTTATGAGTAGCCAAGTGATAAGTTTTGGACCATGATTTCTAGAGGAGATTGGAGCAGGAGATTCCAAACGTATATAGCTATTTATGTAGTTCTGCTGTGTTAGTTGGTATGTACTGTACATCTGATGTATATAGTGATAGATGTACGTATGGTTGTCATGTGTATTGATATTCTATAACTCTGATATATGTAAAACTATGTTAATTTTTATGTGATATATTATATTTTGTTCCGTTCCGCTGTGAGATTATGATGTTGTTGTTCTTTTCTTTTCTTTCTTTTCTACTTGTATCCCTTTCTTTTCTTAATGATGATGCGTCTTTCTGGTAGTAGAACGGCGGGTCGTCACACCATAAATATGATATCATTCCCATTTCGAAAACAAATCATTTCGATATTATTTTTATAAAACCCAAATTAATATATCATTTTTATTTCAAATATATTTCTTTTCCAAAATCATACTGTGACGCCCCACCTCTATACCCACGCTAGCTAAGAACATTACTGTGAATGCTGTCAACTAGCACGGAGAATAAGGCTGTTGAGGAGCGACCATCCGTGTAATTGCTTTGCGCGAGCACCGATATGTCAGATAGTAATAATATAAGTTTTCATCTCAAGAGGAAATCCGACATACAGATACAAACTCAAAGCTATCACAAAGTGGCTATATATAATCTTCGGAAACAAATATAGAAATAAACATAACACAAATCAGTCACAGAAAATTCATATCACAAAGGCGGAAATAGATATGAATATTACACATAAAAGTGTGTATCAGAGTAGTGGTCAAATAAGATCCACAACATCACAAAAGAATAGATGCAAGTGCTAGACAAAAGAATAAGTATACATCATAGAGTCTGTATCTCAAATGTATACAACAAAAACTACTAATCTAAGTAGTTAGCCAAAAGTCAGATGATGGTCCGATAAGGAGTCAAGCAGAAGCACCTGTAAAATCTCAGTCTGACCCGAGTATTATTTAAGAAGAATATAATAAACGGATCAGTCTAGCTATAAATATCAGATGAAGTGATATATAATAAGAGATATGACATAAACATATAATAATCACAATGCCAAGCTGTGATAAATAAGTAATTGAAAATCAACAAGAGATTAATCAATATCACAATAATCTACTCAAGATAAAAAGGAATGTCATACTCCTAATTTCATTCACCAAGCCACAATAATTGATAAATCAAATCAATAGAAATCACGAAGATAGGTGAAGCATAAATTCCAGAAATCAACACACGAAAACCAGAAATCACAATAAAAAGGATGGCCAATCCCCAAAAAGACTGGACATTGACGCACCTAGAAAGACACGCCCCATGTACAGTCGAACATCGATGCACCTAGAAAGATACGCCCCATGCTCTAGCATCGACGCACCTAGAAAGATACCCCCCATGCACAAATGAACATCGATGCACCTAGAAAGATACACCCCATGTAATGTCGAACATCGACGCACCTAGAAAGATACGCCCCATGCTCTAGCATCGACGCACCTAGAAAGATACGCTCCATGCATAAATAAACATCGATGCACCTAGAAAGATACACCCCATGTAATGTCGAACATCGACGCACCTAGAAAGATACGCCCCATGCTCTAGCATCGACGCACCTAGAAAGATACGCCCCATGCACAAATAAACATCGATGCACCTAGAAAGATACACCCCATGTAATGTCTAACACCGATGCACCTAGAAAGATACACCCCATGCAAAGTCGAACATCGACGCACCTAGAAAGATACGCCCCATGCATAGACGAACATCGACGCACCTAGAAAGATACGCCCCATGCCCCGACTTATTGAGCCGATTGCTCCACGAAGTAAACAAAAGATATGTGTGAGTCGAAATCACACAAATGTTGTCTAGGCTAACCAAAAAGCAAAAAGGTATGTGTGAGTCGAAATCACACAAATGGTGTCTAGCCTAACCTTGCAAACAAAAAGACATCGCACAATTGCTAGTCTAAATTATCAAATGATCGTCATGATCAAAGAGAAGTGTCAATTACAATAAGCTAGTAAATATATCAGCTTAGCTTCATGTCCCATAACCACTAGCTTAACTTAAATATTTACGAACAAATTGTAGATCTCCACTAGAAAATTGTCACAGGAGATTCAATCGAACAAGTCCAAGAATTAACCGACGAAGTAAACGCAAGCGTTTCATACCACTTATTTTACTAAGTCGTCTAATTAGATTTCTCATACGAGTGAGGTAAAGGCTTGTATATACTAATAGATTGGAAAACGGTTTGAGAAAATGAGCTTTGTAATAAAATAGTGTTGAAATCAATTGAAGAAAGAGTTTTGATATTTACTATAAGTATAGAAAACCTTTATATTTTAAAGTGACAAATCATAGAAGTGATTGTAGAAACAATCGGGCATAAAAATTCACATTCGGAGACGTGAATAAAATCCAAAGAAATCGATATAAAATCCATCAAAGTGGATATATCTAAAATTCCCAAAGAAAAGGTCATCAAAGTCGATAATAAATGACAACAACAAAAGGGAGACAACACGAATCGATTAAAGTTGGATATTCAAACGAATTAGCAATATAGGCTAGTCTGGCAAATAGTAGCAGGTCAGTCGACCGGACTCCCTGAGTCGGTCGACCGAACCAGAGGTTGGAATGTGCTCGGGGCACCAGGTCGGTCGACCGGCCCAGGGGGCTCGGTCGACCGAAGCATGTAACCAGCACTTCCAAACAGAGGCAGGAAGTGCCTGGACTACAGGTCGGTCGACCGGCCCAGGGGCTCGGTCGGCCGAACCTGTATGCTTGCACTTCCTACCCTATTTCAAAAGAGGTGCAACTCTCGATCAAATTGCAATCGCACGAGCAACGGCGCTAAGGGTTTATGCCAATCGACTACCCGGCCCTATATGCTCCTCGATGCATCACCAAAAACATGTTCAAACATCAAAGTTAGGATTTTTAACGAATTGAACTCAAAACACTAAAAATTAGAATATTCACAAAAGTAATCCAAATCAAAATCAAATGCACATGAATAAGTGTTAGGAATTCATACCTAACAATAGAAGAGAATTATAAGCATAGATGTGAGATTAAAAATCTCACCTTTGAACCCAAACGAATGAAGAAGATGCTATGAAGCAATGGCAAGAACAAGCACTCTTTAATTCCAACTCAACAAGCTTGAATCTAAGCTTAAAAGAGAAACATTCCCTAAATTAGGTTTAGGAAATTTCTGAAATCAAAGAGAGAATGAGTTGGAGAAGAAGAAGAGGAAGCTTACCAATGGGTTCTCATGAACTTTGGAGCAAGGAGATGGATTTGCAAAGGAAGCTAGGGCTTGGAGTTTTAATTTCCACTCTCCACCTCCATTTTCAGTTTTGCTAGAGAGTTAGGAGTTGGAATGAAGTAATGAAGAGGAGAGGGGGATTGGGACTGAGTTAGTAAGTGGTTAATTGGCTCAACCCAAACCAAAACCCTAAGTGAAAAGTAGCAAAATTCAACTTCCTCCAAACATATCGAAGCTTATACTCAAAAAGGTCGCAAACGGCATTTTGAACTCAATGGGGGTGGTCTCGAGTCCTAATTCGGCTGTTTGCAAAAAGTAGCTTTTCGGACTAAAATCCGACTAACTATAAAATATTTAAATAAAATATTTAAATATAGAATCGATAAATATGCGGGTTGTTACAGACTCCCCTCCTTAAAGAAATTGCGTCCTCGCAATACTTATGAAGAAAAATATAAGAAGTAACAACCATAGAAGCATATTAACACAAAAGAAAATTTGAATCAAGAAGTTCACCATAAAGAGCACGAAGGAGTAAATCCAAAAGTTTTCGTTCGATGAATTCTCAAGATTTCACATGAGAAATCCTTAGGATTTGAGAACCATTGAACTTCTATCAAAAAGAATATCTTTATATCGAAGGCGCTCAACCTCCGAAGCAATGATGCGAATAAAATGTTGCTCAAAGGTCAAATTTGGTGAAACTTCAATCCCCTCAATAACACCGGGCTCAAGAATAAAAACCGGCAACATAAAAGCATTTCCATAGTTAAAATACGTGGAAAACGTCATGAATATCAGAAAATTGAGCTGGTGCAACGACGTAGTATAAAAATGGTACGTCCAATGAACCGATAAACCGGAACAACGATGTAGTATAATGGTACATCCATTGATCCAGATAAGACGAAACATCGATGTAGTATAATAATAGTACATCCGATGAACCGAACACCATAAAAGAACACTGGACACTAGTCCATAAAAGGAATGAGATAAAACTCAATAAAATGAAGTACATCAAAACGTCTGATGAACTTAATAAAAAGATAATCCCATTCAGACATCACCAAAGAATCAACCACTTGTTGCTTACGACTAAACGCATTGGCAACACGATTTCCCCTTTCGGGAATAAAAGAATATCAAGATCATAAGACGCTAGGAGCTCGAGTCGACATGAAGTTCCTTATGAGAAAATAAATATTCCAAAGATTTATGATCGAGGTAGAGAACAAATTTCTCATCCAAATATGATGATGCCAAAACTCTAAAAGCGAAAACAATAACCGCGAGCACTAGATCATGAGTGGCATATCTAGTTTCGATAAGCTATAATGATTTAGAAGCACAAGTGATAGCACGTTCTCCTTTGCAAGAGAACGACATCCAAACCAATACGACTAGTATCGGTACAAATAGCAAAGTCTTGGTTCCCCTCCAGGAATCACAAGAATAAGAGTATCGAAAAGAAAGAATTTCTTTTAAATATTCTTCTTTCCTAAAAAGTTAAAACTTTCAAATTACATTTATCATTATGTAATAATCTTTCTACAAAAATTTACATTTTTACAAGTCAATATATCGTGTCTGACTGTCTCATCAAAGTGTTTAGGAGATTCTTATCGATAACGTTGATCAAGCGCATCCACCAGAATTCTTAACACACTAAATGGGCAATACAAACACAAAATCGTATTCTATAGGATAAATAAGTTTCTCAAAAACTTCTAAGAATATTCTTTGTTCGTTTTAAGAACAAAAATCCGATTATACTTCTAAATAAATCTTATGAAAAAGATTTTGCAAAATTTTAAATTGCTATTTTCATCTAAAATCAATAAATACAAGAATAGTCTCATCGAAATATTCATAGAATATTCGATTTATAAAGTGGATGAAATAAGCTGGACAAATTAAATGACATAATAAGTCATTCATAAGAATCATAACGAGTGCGGAATGCGGTAAATGGAATGCGAACTCCCGCAACTCGTAGCCAAATGAAAATCGATGGCAAGGTCGAACTAGAAAGACCTTATCACCCCACAAGATATTGCTTAGGTGATAATCCTAAGACAAGTCCAAATAAACCGGAAAATTTCATAAACTATTTAGATGAGAGAAATAAAACTTTCCTCGTCATGAGGGTTTATAGAATAAAATGATGCCATCAAGTTGGAATCAAAATCATAAAGGAAAAATAGAAATCTGCTTAACAAATAGAAAATGTCGAAGATGAATAGTCCACACGGAAAATAGGATATGAGCTTCACAACGATGAAGCCAATCCTTACAAAAATCAATTCTGAAGCCTAAATAAATATCGGCTCGGAAAGATAAATCACATAAAATAATTTCGACATCAAATAAAAGCGAACTGAGTGTTGCAGATCTACCATCCGGATTCGCAATCCTCAAAGAAGTCAACAAGCCCAAAATATTCAAAGAAAAAGAATCGATAAGTTCTTTTGATATAAAATAGTGAGATGAAACCCATATCAAAAAGAACTCAAATAAGAAGATCACAAAATAAAACAATGCCATCAAGGATTGAGTGAAGAATACCTTGACCAAGAGAAGAGTTGCTAGGGGCTTGCACAATATTTAGCTTTCTCATGTCCTTGTTCAAAAGTTTGGGACATGCAGATAAAAGATGACCCGGTTTCTTGCAATAGCGACAAGAATGGGGTTTTGGACACATATTCGCATAGTGTTCCATAGAATTACAATTGTAGCATCCTCCACGATTAGGGATTGGAGTCTTTGCTACAAAAGTAGTTTGCTTCACTCTCTTATTGGGATTAAGGCTCTTGAACTTAATATGTCTCTTCTTGGAAGTCCCAATATCACAAACACTTCCTTTACCAACCTCTCCATGAAGAAGAGTAACATCCATAAGCTGATTGAAAGAAACTTAAAGTTTCAAAGGTAGAACCATTTCGGGGTTCTTACTCAAAGCATAGATAAACTCTTGATTCTTTACAAGATCCAAAAGTTCTTGAGCAGACATGAATACTCCATCCAAGGGAGTAGCACTAGATTGACCGGCGCTGGGACGGCCAGGTCTAACCATTACTCTTCCTTAAAAAAGAAAGAAGGAAGAAGAAGAAGGTTATTCACAAATGAATATCAAGCAATCTTGATAGATAAAACAAGGAATCATAAACAAAATAGGATGAATCGGTACGAAGACTCGAATTAAATCCTAAAGCACGACTCCTAAGAAAGACTTAGGACGATGATCCTTGTTATAATATTCCATATTGTTCCGAAGTTTGGCTCTGATACCAAGCTGTGACGCCCCACCTCTATACCCACGCTAGCCAAGAACATTACTGTGAATGCTGTCAACTAGCACGGAGAATAAGGCTGTTGAGGAGCGACCATCCATGTAATTGCTTTGCGCGAGCACCGATATGTCAGATAGTAATAATATAAGTTTTCATCTCAAGAGGAAATCCGACATACAGATACAAACTCAAAGCTATCACACAGTGGCTATATAAAATCTTCGGAAACAAATATAGAAATAAACATAACACAAATCAGTCACAGACAATTCATATCACAAAGGCGGAAATAGATATGAATATTACACATAAAAGTGTGTATCAGAGTAGTGGTCAAATAAGATCCACAACATCACAAAAGAATAGATGCAAGTGCTAGACAAAAGAATAAGTATACATCATAGAGTCTGTATCTCAAATGTATACAACAAAAACTACTAATCTAAGTAGTTAGCCAAAAGTCAGATGATGGTCCGATAAGGAGTCAAGCAGAAGCACTGTAAAATCTCAGTCTGACCCGAGTATTATTTAAGAAGAAAATAATAAACGGATCAGTCTAGCTATAAATATCAGATGAAGTGATATATAATAAGAGATATGACATAAACATATAATAATCACAATGCCAAGCTATGATAAATAAGTAATTGAAAATCAACAAGAGATTAATCAATATCACAATAATCTACTCAAGATAAAAAGGAATGTCATACTCCTAATTTCATTCACCAAGCCACAATAATTGATAAATCAAATCAATAGAAATCACGAAGATAGGTGAAGCATAAATTCCAGAAATCAACACACGAAATCCAGAAATCACAATAAAAAGGATGGCCAATCCCCAAAAAAACTGGACATCGACGCACCTAGAAAGACACGCCCCATGTATAGTCGAACATCGACGCACCTAGAAAGATACGCCCCATGCTCTAGCATCGACGCACCTAGAAAGATACGCCCCATGCACAAATAAACATCGATGCACCTAGAAAGATACACCCCATGTAATGTCGAACATCGACGCACCTAGAAAGATACGCCCCATGCTCTAGCATCGACGCACCTAGAAAGATACGCCCCATGCACAAATAAACATCGATGCACCTAGAAAGATACACCCCATGTAATGTCGAACATCGACACACCTAGAAAGATACACCCCATGCTCTAGCATCGACGCACCTAGAAAGATACGCCCCATGCACAAATAAACATCGATGCACCTAGAAAGATACATCCCATGTAATGTCTAACATCGACGCACCTAGAAAGATACACCCCATGCAAAGTCGAACATCGACGCACCTAGAAAGATACGCCCCATGCATAGACGAACATCGACGCACCTAGAAAGATACGCCCCATGTCCCGACTTATTGAGCCGATTGCTCCACGATGTAAACAAAAGATATGCGTGAGTCGAAATCACACAAATGGTGTCTAGGCTAACCAAAAAGCAAAAAGGTATGTGTGAGTCGAAATCACACAAATGGTGTCTAGCCTAACCTTGCAAACAAAAAGACATCGCACAATTGCTAGTCTAAATCATCAAATGATCGTCATGATCAAAGAGAAGTGTCAATTACAATAAGCTAGTAAATATATGAGCTTAGCTTCATGTCCCATAACCACTAGCTTAACTTAAATATTTACGAACAAATTGTAGATCTCCACTAGAAAATTGTCACAGGAGATTCAATCGAACAAGTCCAAAAATTAACCGACGAAGTAAACGCAAGCGTTTCATACCACTTGTTTTACTAAGTCGTTTAATTAGATTTCTCATACGAGTGAGGTAAAGGCTTGTATATACTAATAGATTGGAAAACGGTTTAAGAAAACGAGCTTTGTAATAAAATGGTGTTGAAATCATTTGAAGAAAGAGTTTTGATATTTACTATTAGTATAGAAAACCTTTATATTTTAAAGTGACAAATCATAGAAGTGATTGTAGAAACAATCGGGCATAAAAATTCACATTCGGAGACGTGAATAAAATCCAAAGAAATCGATATAAAATCCATCAAAGTGGATATATCTAAAATTCCCAAAGAAAATGTCATCAAAGTCGATAATAAATGACAACAACAAAAGGGAGACAACACGAATCGATTAAAGTTGGATATTCAAACGAATTAGCAATATAGGCTAATCTGGCAAATAGTAGCAGGTCGGTCGACCGGACTCCCTGAGTCGGTCGACCGAACCAGAGGTTGGAATGTGCTCGGGGCACCAGGTCGGTCGACCGGCCCAGGGGGCTCGGTCGGCCGAAGCCTGTAACCAGCACTTCCAAACAGAGGCAGGAAGTGCCTGGACTACAGGTCGGTCGACCGGCCCAGGGGCTCGGTCGGCCGAACCTGTATGCTTGCACTTCCTACCCTATTTCAAAAGAGGTGCAACTCTCGATCAAATTGCAATCGCACGAGCAACGACGCTAAGGGTTTATGCCAATCGACTACCCGGCCCTATATGCTCCTTGATGCATCACCAAAAACATGTTCAAACATCAAAGTTAGCATTTTTAACGAATTGAACTCAAAACACTAAAAATTAGAATATTCACAAAAGTAATCCAAATCAAAATCAAATGCACATGAATAAGTGTTAGGAATTCATATCTAACAATAGAAGAGAATTATAAGCATAGATGTGAGATTAAAAATCTCACCTTTGAACCCAAACGAATGAAGAAGATGCTATGAAGCAATGGCAAGAACAAGCACTCTTTAATTCCAACTCAACAAGCTTGAATCTAAGCTTAAAAGAGAAACATTCCCTAAATTAGGTTTAGGAAATTTCTGAAATCAAAGAGAGAATGAGTTGGAGAAGAAGAAGAGGAAGCTTACCAATGGGTTCTCATGAACTTTGGAGCAAGGAGATGGATTTGCAAAGGAAGCTAGGGCTTGGAGTTTTAATTTCCACTCTCCACCTCCATTTTCAGTTTTGCTAGAGAGTTAGGAGTTGGAATGAAGTAATGAAGAGGAGAGGGGGATTGGGACTGAGTTAGTAAGTGGTTAATTGGCTCAGCCCAAACCAAAACCCTAAGTGAAAAGTAGCAAAATTCAACTTCCTCCAAACATATCGAAGCTTATACTCAAAAAGGTCGCAAACGGCATTTTGAACTCAATGGGGGTGGTCTCGAGTCCTAATTCGGCTGTTTGCAAAAAGTAGCTTTTCGGACTAAAATCCGACTAACGATAAAATATTTAAATAAAATATTTAAATATAGAATCGATAAATATGCGGGTTGTTATAGATACTGCTTAAAATTTATAATACCTGGAAACCAAACATTTGGATTATAACTTTCAAAACATAATACTTCAAAATTCATAGCTTTAAAACCATAACTTCTAAAACTTGAATGATTTTTGATATTCAACAGTATATAGAATAAAATAGTTGATTTTATATTAATTTATAAAATAAAATAATTTCCGCGACTTACCATTTATTTCATTTAAGATTAAGTCAAAATCCATAAATTTAAAATCGCTTTCAGTTTCAAAAACCACTTCAGTTTCAATATATTTCAAACTTTGAATATTAAAATTTGAACTAAGGTTGGAAATTTCTATTCAACAATTTAAAGTCCTATTATGTATTTTGAAATATTGGCATAATTAATCCGAAATCATTTTAAATAAAACTCAAATTACTTTTAACTATCAAAATTTCCTCTAATTTATTTATACTAGAAATATTCATTTAATTCATCTTGAATAAAATTTCAGTTATAAATATCATACCTTTTAAAATTTCAAGTTAATAAATTCTACATCAATTTATGAAGTTAAATTCTTAATTAAGCTCGATTCCAAATTAATTTTCAACTTAAATCCCAATATAAATTGATTTAAAACATTAAAAACTCTATATATTCTCAATATCTTAACATGTACTTAACCATATAATATAAATAATCAAACTCCATTATTCATCTTGTTAATTTTATTTAACAAATTTATACACAGCTTAAATTCAATAATTTAACCATATATGTACATAAAATAAGATTTTATATAAGGTCAAAAATTAATATTTATTAAACCGTATCCTATCCAAAACCATAAAATCCTTTCAAAAAAATAATTTTATATATATACCGCGGTGCATGTATATAATTTTCTACCCTATGGTCAAGTGATACGGATATTTATCATTTCAATCCGCAATTTAATAATAAAAATGTGGTTGTATATCATTTCAAACCGCAATCCCGAATGAAATAAAATGCATAACAACTTGCAGTTAATATAAATAAACATTCATTCATCCAAATATCAATCGTCAACCATTTATTACAAATCATCATCCAATTTAAACAAACATCAATATAGAGCATATAAAATACAGCAGGTAATAAATACAGATATTAACTAACAGTTTATATTCAATAATAAATTTAATAACTGTTTAACTAGCAGTTTATATGCAAATAAATAAATTTTAACTGTCAAATTTTTATGCAATAATAAAATTAATTCACAGTTAATTTAAATAAATGCGATTTAACTAAGATAATGAATAAAACATACCAAACAGTCATAAATAAATTTCTACTCATATCTAAAATCAATTTAACAAACATAAGAAATTTTAGAAGTTGTGAGTGGGTTAAAACACTCACCTTTTGAATTTAAATTCAATTTAAACCCAAAAATTGACAGTCTCCAAATTCGTCCAAACCAGTGTCAAAAGATCTGAAATTATATCACGATCCAAAAAAATTTCGCGTGAAACGGAGTTCGCATGAGGAAGTTATGGCGAAAATTGCGGTTGAAAACAAAATTTAAAATAAAACATGACAAACCTAATTAAAATAAAAGGCCACGTCAACCATCCTCCCACCTTTTGTTCCATGTTTCAAACGTTAACCTGCAGCACGCACAAACCCACCATCCTCCGCGTTGACCGTCGATGAACGCCTCTCCACGCCACTATAAATCATGGCGCCGCCTCTAGTGACCTCGCCAAACCCCCCTCCACGCGCCACAAAGGTCCGGCCTTCTCCGGTGCAGCCGCCGCCGCCACGAAATATAGGGTTTGTCGAACCCTAATTGACTAAGTCCCAGCACCTTAGCCAACAATTGAAGCTGCGATCACCACCCAACGACTCCCCTCCCCGATCTCCATCAAACCCAGAAGCCAATTTGCCAATCGTCACTCCAATCGAAAACGCCTAAATTTGACTTAGGGTTTCGAATTTCTGGCTTTGACCGTGATTTGCCGCTGACTCGAGTATCGATTGCCAAAACAAAACCACGTGCAGATTCGTATCGATGAAATCTTCAGCATATATTTGTCTGAGATTTTTATGAAGACTTTGAATTTTTAGCTTTGGATTTGGTTTGAAATTAGAATTTAGATCTAGAATTGTTTGTTGCCATTGAAGAAGAGGAGTACAGAAGTTCCTATACGTATAGAAATGAGGAATAGAAGCTGCTAGGGTTTATAACAGCCTATTTATAGACAACTGCAATAGAATAGGTGGGCATGAATTATAACCGTGCTGAACGATAGTTGGCACAAAAAGCACGTTCTGATCCCGAAACGAAATTGGGTAAACCCATATATCAAAATAGGTAATTTAAAATATTCTAAACGTGATGAAAAAGTTTCACGTCCAAATTCCATCATATGAAGAAGTTATGCTGAAATCAATATTTTCAAGTTGATTCCAAATTGATTTCAATTTATCGATTTCAAGGCGTTTCGCATTCGTACGATCAAACGACAGGTCCGATTGCTACGAAACTTGAAATTCAACAATAATTCACGGTTATGGATCCGATGAAACTGGTTTCGTCGAAATCCGAGTCCGTGACCAAAATGGCAATTTTTATATTAATTAAATAAATTTATTAAATCCAAATTTTATAATTTAAATTAAAATTGACAAATTTATTATCTTTATATTACTCAAACATTTACAATGATTTTAACGAATCTAAATGTCAGTATAGAGAAGACAAATTTATCAAGTCAAATGTTAATCTCATTTTTAATAATTAATTTCATTGAATTCACAAAATTATAAATAAAATCCTCAAAATTCCATTTAGCTAAATAAATAAATTATTATCCCATTCAAAATTTCAAATAGAATGGTTTAACATTTGGATTTAAGATTATCACATAAATATTTCCCATATCCAACTTAATGTCCAATTAACGTAAAATTTTATATTTAATCTTAATCGATTGCAATAAATCCAAAGAAATACATAAAGCTTGATTCCCGTTTAAACATTTATGTAATAACCCGTATATTTATCGGTTGTATATTTAAATATTTTATTTAAATATAACGTCGTTTGTCGGATTATAGTCCGAAAAGTTACTTTCTGCAAACGGTCGAATTGGGTCTCAAGACCACTTCCATTGAGTTCAAAACGTCGTTTGCGATCTTTTTGAGTATAAGCTTTGATATGTTTGGAGTTTGTGAAATTTTGACCCTTTTTCTACTTGGGCTTGAGTTTGGGTTCAGCCCCAGTCTCCTCTTAACCCCCTAGCTCATTAACCCTTCATCCATTCACCCTCATTTCATTCCTTTAACTTAAGAAAACTGATAATGGTGGAGGGGAAGAGGAAATAGAAATTGCAAGCCCTAGTTTTAATTTGCAACTTGAATTCTTGCTCCAAAATCAAAGAGAAGACATAGGTAAGCTCCTCTTCATCTTCTCTATCTCTTTCTCTCTTCAATCTCAGAAATTCCTAAACCTAAACTTAGGAAAATACCTTTTTTATCTTAGATTGAAGCTAGTAGAGTAGAAGTGGAGATTAGTTGGTCTTCTCCTTGCAAATTGAACTCTTTCTTCTTTGTTTTTGGATTTTTTGGATTAAAGGTGAGTTTTAAACTCACATCTACTTCTTTTGATATCATTGATGTTAGGTATGAATTCCTAACACTTGTTCATATGTTCATTTGCTTTTGATTTAGTTTGTTTTGGTGAAATTGCCAAATTATGATTTTTGAAGCCAAATCTATGTAAAACCTTTTATGGTTGATGTTTTATGTGGTTCAGAGTGTTGGGTGTGTCGTTAAGCTTGGGCAGCCGTTCGACGTAAGCCTATAATCAACACGCATTCGATTGCTTTCGATTTGTTTGGCCATAATGGCCCAAGGTTCAGGAAATGCCTGAACATTGAGTTTCAGACGTCTGAAACCATAATTTCAGACGTCTGAATATTGTTCTAGGGAACATTTTCATCCCCAGATTTAGACATCTGAATCTGAATTCCAGACGTCTGAATTGGCTAATTTTCAACCAGAAAGGAAATAGGCCGAATATTGCCTATTTCAGACGTTTGAAAGTTTGGATTCAGACGTCTGAAACCACGCTGTGACGCCCCACCTCTATACCCACATTAGCAAAGAGTATTACCAGATAATACCGTCTGCTAACACGGAGAATATGGCTGGATAGGAGCGACCATCTATAGCCTTGCTCTAACTATCTATTGAATACATCGACAATAAACATACCAAGCAGGTCGACACACCCAATGAATACTTAAAACAAAACCATAGGTGGTTGAAGGATCTATCAGAACAGAATATAACAACTCAAATGTAATACACATCACAGAACAGTAGATCATCATATACACATATACAGATACATAACAGAGTTTACAAAATAATACATGTCAAGTGGTATAGCAAACCACAACATACAGACGAATCCCAAAAGAATACATATATCAGAGTTACAATAAAAGGACTACACAAAAAGCTTCAACAAAAAGGAACAAGCTGAATAGTCCATGCGGAAGCAAAATAGGCTAAGTCCAAAAGCACCTAACCTGGAACAACTCGGTCTGACCTGAGTATAAATACACGGGTCAGTCTAGCTAAACAAATCAGTTAGATAAACTGAACAACAATAAACCTGCAAGGTTACAAGGTATAACAAATATCTCTGAAAGAGATAACACAAACATCTAACAAAAGATGAATCATATCATAACAAGCCGCATATCATTGGCAACTCAATTAAACAATGGATATCAATATCCCAAAACAAGCCAAAAAGGCGTATAACAATTACCAACTTCAACAAACCCAAATATCTCATGAGCGGTGGTGAAGAAACCACTCAAATATCTCTCGAGCGGTGGTGAAGAAACCACTCCAATATCTCTCGAGCGGTGGTGAAGAAACCACTCCGAAAGCAATACTAAAAGTAATCGACAACCCCAAATATCTCTCGAGCCGGGGCAAAGGACCAACTCCAAAAGCAATATCAAAGGCAACAAGCCAGAAGGAGACAGTCCGTAGACACTATCCCAAAGGCAACATGTGTCACAAACTCCCAGAAAGGAATCCGAAAAGTGGTAACGTGCGTCCCATAACCACCTGTTCGCACTAAACGGTTTACTATCCATTAGTTAATTTCACACTCAATGCAGTACAAAGTTTACCTCATCTCATCGGTAAACCAGACACAAAGGTCAAAACGTTCAAACGAATAGATTGGAAAGACGAACGCACGTGTTCATTGCACGCGTTTTATCTAATCATTTAATTCTCCTCCCACATCGCTCGGAGTGCGAAATTGTGTGTGTGTTATAAATAGAATTTATAAATTGGAGAAGCGAGCTTTTGATGCGATTTGAAGAAATCATTTATAAAATCCGTGAATGAATTCAATAAGGAATCATCAAGGTCAAATATGCATAAACAACTAATTGGAATCAATATGCACCGATCAAATTTGGAAAACCAAACGAACAAGGCAAATTGGAAAAAGACAACATATTCAGACATCTGAAAGAAGGGATTCAGAAGTTTGAATTCTGTTTTGAAAAATAATAAATTTTCAGATTCAGACGTCTGAATCCCTTCTTTCAGACGTCTGAATATGTTGTCTTTTTCCAATTTGACTTATTCTCTGTGTTAGCAGACGGTATTATCTAGTAATACTCTTTGCTAATGTGAGTATAGAGGTGGGGCGTCACAGCGTGGTATCAGAGCTGAGTTCAGGACAAAATATGATAAACACAGAATAGATGCACATATTCCAGTACATCAAAGTGTATAAGTGATACAAATCTTTGAACCATCGTGTCTCTCTATTTCTTCTTCTATCAAAGGTTAGATAGAATTTGGGAAACACGTCTAGGAATGCATATTATTCCGTAGTATTCTATAATGAAGTATCTACCTTGTGATTAATCTCGTTCTTATCTTACTCTCAGCGTATGGCTGGAAGAGGCAGGGGATGACGTTCGGATGCTGGGCAATCCAGTGGCTCACATCCGGATGGCGTTTATATGTCTGTCGGTCAGTTTTTGGAATTGTTTAGGAGCACTCAGCCTCTAGTTCCTCCTTGAGTTTCTCCACCTCGCAAGTCTTCCTTTGCACGTCTGTGCAGTGATTTTTCTCATCTTGGAGGAAAGCCGTTTAAGGGCTCCGAATCTGTTCTTGAGGTCCAAGCTTGGCTTCGCTCGTGCGAGCGTATTTTCTCTCGCATGGATCTTTCTGATCATGATAGTGTTCTTGTAACTTCTAGCTTATTACAAGAGCGTGATCTTGGTTGGTATGAGCTTCTTGTAGCCGAGATTGATGAGTCTACCCTCTCTTGGACTCAGTTTCGGGAGCGATTTGAACTCAAGTTCGTTCCTGAA
Organism: Allium cepa; assembly: GCA_030765085.1. Lineage (NCBI taxonomy): Eukaryota > Viridiplantae > Streptophyta > Magnoliopsida > Asparagales > Amaryllidaceae > Allium > Allium cepa. The sequence continues at coordinate 329,894,856 of CM060940.1, forward strand.
TCTGAAAAAGTTTTATTGACCCGTCGCTTCCTTGAGTTGAAGCAAGGGAAATCTTCTGTTTCTGAGTATGTTGCATCATTCGAGGCTTTATCTAAGTATGGTCTTGAATTCATTAGCACTTCTTATAAGAAGAATCTGAAGTTTGTCTCTGGTCTTAAGAAATATCTTAAGAAGTCCTAGTTGCTCCAGCTTAAGCTTTCTTTTGAGGAGTTAGTAGATTCTGCACTTCATCTCGAGACCGTCGAGAAGGAGTGTGATAGTGGTGATGATGTTAAGGTTCGCAAGAACCCCAACAAAAAGCAGTCTCCATTGGATGAGCGGGAATTTTTCCCTTCCAAGAAGAAAAAGCCCGTTGAATCTGATTCTCAGTCTCAGCCTGCTGGAACGCCTTCCATTCGGAAGTGTTTCAATTGTGGTTCTCCTGATCATATGATTCGAGCTTGTCCTAAGCCTCTTTTTGCCGTTATTGAAAGAAGGAAGGCCATCGTCTTTCCACTTGTCCTATTGCTCTGAATAATTCTCAATCTGGCAAGCTAAGTGTAACAGGTGCTTCTGGAGGCCCTTCTCAGGGATAAGGTATGCCTCCATCTATTTGGTACGTTTGTACTTCTCTTTGTGATTCGATTTCCAATTTGATGGCATCATTTTATTTCCTTAAGCCCTCATGATGAGGAAAGTGTTGTTTCTCTTTTTCTTGTAGTTTGAGAATTTTCTGGTATTTTGGGTTTTGTCTTAGGATTATCACCTAAGCAATCTTTTTAGTGGTATTAAGGTCTTTTCAGCTCGACCTTGCCACCGGTTTTGATTTGGCAACGAGTTGTGGAAGTTAGCACTCCACTTGCCGCATTCCGCACTCGTTGTGATTCTTATGAATGATTTGTTATGTCATTCAATTCGTTTAGCTCATTTCATCCATTTTATGAATCGAGTATTTTGTGAATATCTCGATGATTCCATTTTAGTATTTATTGGTTTTGGATGGAAATTAGCAATTTAATTTTTTTGCAAATCCTTTTCATAAGATTTATTTATAAGTATAAATGAGATTTTTGTTCTTAAAACAAACAAAGAGAATTTTTAAAAGTTTTTAGAAATATGTTTATCGTATAGAAGATTGTTTTGTGATTGTATTGCCCATTAAGTGTTTTAAGAATTTTGGTCGATGCGTTTGATCAACGTTATCGATAGGAATCTCCTAAACGCTTTGATGAGACAATCAGACACAGTGGATTGATTTGGAATAAGAAAAATTTTCTAGAAAAATAATTACATGAAGATAATTGTGGTTTTGAAAGTTTTAGCTTTTCAGGAAAGTTGATTATTTAAAAGAACTCTTTTCCGATACTCTCATTCTTTCTATTCCCGAAAGGGGGATCATGTTGCCAATGCATTTAGTTGTAAGCAACAAGTGATTGTTTCTTTGTTGATGTCCGAATGGAATGATCTTTTTACCAAGTTCATTGGACATTTTGTTGTACTTCATTTTGTTGAGCTTTGGTTCATTTGACGTATTGTTTGTACCACGTCGGTGTTCCAAATTATTTTAAGCTTAGGAATCCATAGAATTCTCTGAGCAAGCAAGTTCGGACTTGTCCTCTCATGCTCTTTATGGTGAACTTCTTATTCTGTTATTCTTTTGAGTTGATATGTTTTTGGGTTGTTACACTTTATTTTTCTTCTTAAGAATTGTGAGGACACAATTTCTTTAAGGAGGGGAGTCTGTAACAACCCGTATATTTATCGGTTGTATATTTAAATATAACGTCGTTTGTCGAATTATAGTCCAAAGAGTTACTTTCTACAAATGGTCGAATTGGGTCTCAAGACCACTTCCATTGAGTTTAAAACGTCGTTTGCGATCTTTTTGAGTATAAGCTTCGATATGTTTGGAGTTTGTGAAATTTTGACCCTTTTTCTACTTGGGCTTGAGTTTGGGTTCAGCCCCAGTCTCCTCTTAACCCCCCTAGCTAATTAACCCTTCATCCATTCACCCTCATTTCATTCCCTTAACTTAAGAAAACTGATAATGGTGGAGGGGAAGAGGAAATAGAAATTGCAAGCCCTAGTTTTAACTTGCAACTTGAATTCTTGCTCCAAAATCAAAGAGAAGACATAGATAAGCTCCTCTTCATCTTCTCTATCTCTTTCTCTCTTCAATATCAGAAATTCCTAAACCTAAACATAGGAAAATTCTTGTTTTGATCTTAGATTGAAGCTATTAGAGTAGAAGTGGAGATTAGTTGGTCTTACTCCTTGCAAATTGAACTCTTTCTTCTTTGATTTTGGATTAAAGGTGAGTTTTAAACTCACATCTACTTCTTTTGATATCATTGATGTTAGGTATGAATTCCTAACACTTGTTCATATGTTCATTTGCTTTGGATTTATTTCCTTTGGTGAAATTGCCAAATTATGATTTTTGAAGCCAAATCTATATAAAACCTTTTATGGTTGATGTTTTATGTGGTTCGGAGTGTTGGGTGTGTCGTTAAGCTTGGGCAGTCGTTTGACGTAAGCCCATAATCAACACCATCTGATTGCTTTCGATTTGTTTGGCCATAATGGCCCAGGTCAGGAAATGCCTGAACATTGAGTTTCAGACGTCGGAAAACATAGTTTCAGACGTCGGAAAACATAATTTCAGACGTCTGAATATTCTTCTGGGGAACATTTTTATCCCCAGATTCAGACGTCTGAATTTGAATTTCAGACGTCTGAATTGGCTAATTTTCAACCAGAAAGGAAATAGGCCGAATATTGCCTATTTCAGACGTCTGAAAGTTTGGATTCAGACGTCTGAATTCTGTTTTGAAAAACAAATTAATTTTCAGATTCAGACGTCTGAATCCCTTCTTTCAGACGTCTGCTTCCCTTCTTTCAGACGTCTGAATATGTTGTCTTTTTCTAATTTGCCTTATTCTCCGTGTTAGCAGACGGTATTATCTAGTAATACTCTTTGCTAATGTGGGTATAGAGGTGGGGCGTCACAATTCAACTCATTTGATTGCAATTAACCCTTTTTATAGTAAATTAAATTCCGATATATTGATAAACTTTATTTCCATCTTTTTTATTCACAAATCATCATACTATGAAGACATTTACGTTATATACATTTGAATTCCGTCCTATTTAATATTTCATTAATAGCTCGCAATCACTTCCAATCCATTAATTGGTATCGCACTGTCATTTAAAATAAATAGCTTATACCAACACTATTATCACTAATTTGAAAAATGGGTTACCAAATTTTGAATTGATTACTATTTATTATTATTGCTTCACTGATTAATTCAATATTTGCATTAGTTTTGCTTATACTAAATTAATTTCCCATATTAATTAAGGTTTCAAAACAAACAATAACATTTCCTTAGTCCAAACCCCTTTTTCCAATTATTTTCCTTCAAATAATTCATGTCCCAAATAAATATTTACATTTACACTTTATAATTATTTTAATATACCCATTCCAATAACTCTTAACCCTTATCTTTACGTTTCACACACTTGTAATATTTAATTACATTTATAACAATTCAATGTTGGCATTTATTCCTATTAATTTATTCAATGTTTACTGCCCTTATTTCAATTTCTTCCATTTACAGTTGCAACTTCACTATTCACAGTTACTTTTGTATGCTTCTTTCCTATTTAAACCAAATATAACAAATTCCAATTAAATCCAATTTTTACCTTTAAAATAAGTCATACATTCGAATAACTCTACTAAATCGGAATGTTTCATTTAAGTTTATAAATGATCCACTCGCATTAACATAATTCTTTAAATTTATTCCCATTTACGGTTAATCAATGTTATATTACATTAATAAATTTAATATCTCCCTTTATTTGATAAATAACCTAGAATGCATTTACGTTCATTCATTTCATTCCATTCATTTATGGGTATTGCATAAAATTTAATTTATTAGCTAATACCAACATTATTACCGTTAATTAAAATTGGATTTCCAAATTTATTCAATAACCTGAATAAATAACATATATATTAAATCAAATCCTTACATTTGCTTTTCTCATATTCTATTAAAAATCAAATCATAACATTTAAATGATTTTATTGAATTTGAATTTCATCCAAGTCGTAAATTATTAACTTGCATTAATCATGATTGCTTAATTTATTCCAATTACCATTTACACTCTTTTATATTCCATTATAAATATATGCACATATACAAATTAAGATTTTAAATCCAAATTAATTATTCCATCAAATCCATTAATTACTAACTTTAATTATTGCAATTCATTGGCTAACATAAATTTTGAATCTATTTTCCAAATTTTCACATTTCAATTTACTAACATCTTACCATAGTTTACAAATAAAAGGGATTGTACGAAATAAATAATTTATTGTCCTACATTACTTTATTACTTCCATTTTCATTCACTTTCCATAAATCAATCCTTTATCCCATTGATAAATGTAATACTTGCCTTAATTTACTTATTCAACTTTATATCAAATGCACAATTTCCACTATTACTATTAATTGCAATATATAATTTAATTTGTAAATTTTAATTACCCTTGACACATCAAATCTCAACATTCTCTTTCATATAAATAAATAAGATTTTTATTCCTTTCTAAATTTAAATAAAAAATCTTATTAATCTAATTCATTCTAAACATCAAATTTACACGGGTCGTTACATTGAATGTAATTTATATAAACAAATTCTTTTTAAAAGGAGACAACCCTAACCCAATAAACCAGGCCCGCTTGCTACAGCGTCTTCACCCTTTTTCAAAAATGTCGCATCCAGACATTTCAAACCAACTATTGTCGACCGTAATTTCCACCTCAACTCGTCCATCACTTGACAAATTTCGAGCCGACCTCGCCAATAAAACCCTTGCTTCGAGCTCCGCCTGCCAGTCACCACTGTGAAGCCCCACGATCACCAGAAAAATACGCGACACCCCATCTCCTCGAACTGCTACAGTTGACAAGGTCGCGGCAACCAAAACCACACCGCACATCGCCAATTTATGGGCATAGGTGCGCCTCGCCTTGGTGAACTCGAATATGACTTCCTCTTCAAGAATTTCGCCCTACATCAATCACATCATGGAACCCTAATGCATCAAACCCCTCGATATCTGCTGCCGATTAACCCAACTCGTGCAGCACCCTTCAAAAATCAATCCAGGCTGAAGCTAGTATTGAAACAAGAATTTCACATATGGTTTTGATTTTTTTTCATTGTATGGTTTGAGAGAGATTTTTTTTTCAAGCTACCATGTTTTGTTCTTCTTCTATTGTGTGTGCGTGTGAGTTTAAAAGAAAAGTTGAAGTGAGGTTGTGTGTTAGAATAGGCAAAAGTCAGATCCTAGGTTGTTTTGATGAGGCAGGTTTGACCAGAAATCTAAATATATAAATAAATATATTAATTTAAATTCAAAACGTCTCGTTTCCGTGGTTTAAAATCTCGAAATCCTATCGAAGCATGCCGCTAGGTGTTTATAATGTTATACCCTCATTCCGAACGTAATGGAAAAGGTTTCGAGTCTTAATTCGATCATATGGAGAAGTTAGCCTTTTGGATCCAATTATTATATTAAATTTTCGGTATAAATTTTAGCGTGTTTATATCCCATATGGCCAAACGATAATTTCAAAAGTTACGAAATTTGAAATCATATCAATTTACTATTATGGATCCAATAGAACTGCTTTCGTCGAATTCCGAGACTATACCCCAAAAGGTTATTTTTATACGTTAATTTAAACGATATATTTTTAAAACTGAACAAATCACTCTTATATTCAATTTAAAAAGTTTTATTGTCTTCGTTATTATTAATATAAATTTTGTAAGTTTTAAAATTATTTTTATCAAGCTTAAAACTCCACGTTTAATATTGTAACCAATTTTCAATTATTAATTTCAATAATTAGTTTATCCAATATATCGCTATATTTGGAATTCAAGTTAAAAATTAACTTTTAAATATTAAAAATCAATATATATTCCAATTTCAAATAACCAAAATTTTAGGTCGTTACAATAACAAACTTATAAATGTGATTAAATTAAGAAAAGGTAACAAGTGCTATTTGTTACCAACTTATTCAATATGTTGAATTAAGTTGGAAATCAATTGCAAATTAATTTGATTAAATATTACATTAATATGAGTTAAGACGATAACTGTAAAACGTGAAGGTAATATAATGTACAGAAATGTCAATTATATTCTTAAGGCAATAATTTATTTAATAAAAAGAGTGAAACTAAGATAAATGAATTTATTGGGACTTTAAATTATAATTGGTGTGAAATTCGACAGAAATTCAATATAATTGGAATATTGCAACTAGCATAGTAAAAGACGATAATTGGAGAATATTAATGTAATAGGATATAAACAAATGTTAACTATGTCCATAGAGTAATATTGATTGAATAAAAAATTGAAATCAAAAGTAAATCAATTTATTGGAATTAAATTTTAATTAATATGATCTAATTATAGTTGAAATTGAACACTGAAGTTAGTGTAATATTTAACACTGAATTGATATGTAAATTTGTTTTAAATTATTGTAAATATCCAAGTATTCAAAAATTAATGAAATTTGTTAGTTGTTAAATTTAATTTAAAAGTTGATAAAATTCAATTTGATATTAATTTATTTAATTAACGTGGAATACCCATTTTGGCCACTGTCTCGGAATTCGATGAAACCAGTTTCATCGGATCCGTAACAATGAATTATTGTAAGCTTTCAAGTTTCGAGGACTTCCCGTTTGATCGTACGGGCTCGAAACGCAATGAAATCAATTTAATTGAAATCAATTTGAAATAAGCTGATTTTAAAACGACTAACTTCTTCATACGATAGAATTTGGACTTGGAACCTGTTCTATTGCATTTAAAAATATCAAAAACATCTATTTTGATATATGGGATGACCCACTTTCGTTTTGAAGGCAGAACGGGCATTTTGGGTCACTATTTGTTGTTTGTACCAATTTAATATGTGTTTATTTTCTTATCGGGCATTATTAATATAAATAGTCTTAATTCTCAAACCCTAGCAGTCGTTTTTTTACTCTGTACATACATCAACTTCTGACTATCTCTTTCTTTTCAATGACGGAAACAAATTCAAACTCAAACCCTAAATTCAATTTTCAAATCAATTTCAAAAATCAAACTCCTCAAACTATATCATATTATATACCGTTTCGAAGCTCTTGATGAGTGTAACCTTGATATGCAATTCGTTTCTGCAATTGATTCTCAGTTTGGCCCAAAATAGACGATTTATCCTCAGTCGTTCATATTAGGTTTTCGGATTCGACGGTAGATCATCGTCGAAAAGACGATAAGGAGGTGCCATGGCATAGAGCTTGGCGAATGGGGGCCATGCCGTTCGTTAGTGTCGGAGGTGGGTGATTTTGCATGGATTTGGCTGTTATTAGCGAGCGGCGGCGGGATGATTGGGGCGATCGGAGGTGCAGTCGCCACCATGGCCTAGTGCTGCTCTGGGAGGCGAGTTCGGCAGAGTTCCCTGATGGGTTCAAAACTCGACCAGGCGGCGGCGGCAGTCACTTGAAGGCGGCGGCTGCTTTAGGGTTGTGGTTGAGATGTTGTTGAGTGGCCGTAGGGTCGGGCGTGTGAGAGAACGTGAATGGGTGACGTGGTAAGCTGTGATTTGCTATATTATTATTTTATTTAATTATTATTTTTCAAACGTTCTAATCAATATAACTTTTACGTACGAGGTCCAATTCATCTGCGTTTTCTCCATTGCGATCGTATCGAAATTCTGGATATTTTGACACTGGTTTGGACGAATTTTGAGACTGCTGAATTTTATGACATATGTTAGATTTCAAATCGATTTGAAGTCAAATGTGAGTGTTTTAACCCAGTCACAACTACTAAACTATCTTATGCTAGTTAAATTGAATTTATGATGTGATTTGGAATTGATTGTATGATGTTTGGTATATTTAAATTGTCATTCTAGTTAAATTTAACTTTTATTGCATTTAATCGTTTAACTTAACATTAATTTAATTATTAGTTTAATACCTATTAATGATTATCAGTTATCTATTGATGTTTATTGGTTGATTTGGATGATGATTGTGATGTTTGTTTAATTATTGATATTGGATGATTTGATGTTCTGTTTATATTGTTATAACATTGCAAGTTCCCTTAGTTATTGTTAGAAAATCCCTATGGATTGAAATTATACATACCCGAACAATTATATAGAATAGGAGAAAATCGTTATGGGGTGAAATGATAAACTCAAGCGATTTTCATTGATTTGGAATATGGGATTGCGGGTTGAAATAATATATACCCGTAAATTTAAAATTTTGCAGATTGAAATGATAAATATCCGTATCACTTGACCATAGGGTAGAAAATTATATACAGACACCGGATTGGTTAAATTAAATGATTTTGAAACCCTTAAGTCTTGAATTGGATTAAATGATATTTTGGTGGAAATTGATTTATATAAATTGAATTACTTTGAAAATCCAAGTTTGAAGAGTGGAATTGTAAATTGGTTTAAATCGAAATTCTAAAGTATTTTAATCTATTTAAAGTATTTTAACCCATTTTAATCAGTTTTAAATCTATTTTGATCTAATTTAAACTATGTTAATCCATTTTAATCTATTTTAAATTATATTAATCTATTTTAATCTATTATAAACTATATTAAACTATTTTAATCCATTTAAATTGCATTAATCTATTCAACCTATTTTAATATAATTTAAACTGTATTAATCCATTTTAATCTATTTTAAATTACTTAGTCTATTTAAATCTATTTTAAATTATATTAAACTATTATAATTTATTTTAAGTTATATTAATATATTATAATCTATTTAAATTATATTAATCTATTTTAATCTATTCTAAACTATCTTGAACTATTTTTAAAACTATTTTAAACTATCTAAACTATTTTTGAATTTCAGATTTTGTAAAGTGGAAGTTTTGTATTTAAATCCTTGATTTTAAGTAACAATACGATTAAATATTTTATAACATAAATAGGGATTTAAATGACATATTTGAGGAATATGATGATTTTAAACGAGGATTTAATTTATTTTGGAAATATGAATTCGAAAGTGATATGATTTCAAATGTGATATAATTTCGAAAGTACAATTTGGAAATGATATGGTTTTGAGAATACGATATTTTGATATAAATTGTAAATCAGTTTTGAAAATGTAAAAGAACCATCCGGTGTGAAATAAGCGTTTGGTTGTTAAAGAGACTGGGATCAGATATTGTCATACTCTCTGCCAATACCCAAAACCATTTTAACAACTGTGTACGTTGTGGAGATTCTAGAATGAAGTAGGATGATTTGGCAAACGATTCTATATAAGGTATTTACGTGACCTTGACTTTCATGAGTCAGTTTAGATGTGACTAAAACAGGAGCTATACCTGGGCCAAGTGAGGTCGCACCTCCGATTGAACATGCTTTTTAGATACCATATTTGTTACCTTATGATTGATTTGGTGGCCACCCTTTGATTTAATTATGGGAGTGTGTTCCGAGATGGGCGGTAGTAGCTGCAATGCGTTATCACCAGCACAGTTCTACAAAACGGTAAAGTCCTACCCTGGCATTGCCTCGAGTGCCATGTTCACATGCCCTAACGCGCCTTCTATGAGTTTTTTTTGTACCATACTTATGGAGTGCCCTCTAGGTAAACCTTATGGAGGAGCTTAAGGTACTGTATAAACTATGAGAATATATAAAATGTGTTAAGGGGAATATGGGTAATGCCTTAATGCTATCTTAATACTAAACTTTACTGTAGATTCTATTATAATAGCGTATTGTACATTGTATTTAAATAGTTTAACGAATCCTTAGGAGATGGGAATACCGAACATCTCTTAAGTTATTGCACTCACATTAGATGCTGGATAGGAGATGTCAAACCCCATAAACATCTCTGACGTCAAACCCCATAAACATCTCTGACGTCATTACACTCATATTTATTTACTGTTGATTTAAGTTACGTAAGATCTTTTAGTTCTGAGTCGAGTGTTTTGCCTTTTCAATTCGCTCGGGTCAGTCTAAGCTTTTCAGTGCATCGAAAATTGCTTTTGAGGACGAAGATGGAGATTTGTATACTAGTATTATTTATTTTATCTATTCTGCTGCATCATGTTGTTTCGCTGCATTATTTATTTATTACTATTTTATATACTTTGATTCTGTAGTGTAAATGTGTAATCAAATGTTGTTTGTAAAACTGCTTCATGAACAATTTATTTGATTATTATATTTTGTCATTCCGCTGTAAGATTATGTGTTTGTTTTTCTTTCTTTCTCTAATTTTTTTATGTACCCCACAACAATCTACCATTTTGAATGGTTTGAGTCTGATGCATGTGTTTTATCATCGATTTAAGCTTTCCAAAAACACAGGTCATTACATTTGGTATCAGAGCCAGGTTTAGCGATAACCTTAGCTTTGTGCGGTTTGACTCACACAAAATATGATAATTATACCCTAGAATGAGTCGTTGAGTGTATATATGAGAGAGTGTATTTGTTAGTGTTATAAAAGTTTTATGTATTGTGTTAATTTGTTCTCTTTTGTATTTATAAATTCCGGTCAGTACATGTGACGTTGTGGCACCGTTGGGGTTTTTGAACACTTAATAGGGCAGACCGGCACAATATTATTTTGAAATATGGGTAAATGAAATAATTTTCCTAGTTATATTTTGTATACAAATGGATAATTTTATAAATGATATAGTTGGATGTAATATGTTGTTTGTTAGATTGAGAAATTTTATAATATTGATTGAAAAATAGGATTTACACATAAAGTAAGATAAACTGGAAGTTTAGAACTGAAGTTCTAGGATTTCTGAAAATTTCTTTCGAAAGGTTTTGGGATATAGTATTAGTAGTAATTAGAAGTATTTTCTTATATAAATGTTTCAAGATGATTTGAAAGAAATGTTTTAAAAGAATTTTTTTAAAGGAAATAAGCTCTATACGCCCCTCTCTGCTGGTAGAAAATAATTTCGGTGATGAGTGCATGCATCATCGATGTTCATTTTCGAGTTTCAAAGTGAGAAGACTGTCGTAGTAGTTTTACTGCACATTTATTTTGATGAATAAATCTTTATTTTGAATCCCTAAATATGATTTTATCTATAAAAGATATAGATATATACGTATTATTTTTTAAATGACTAAAATGAATCCAGGATTTAGTTCTTAAACTTTTTGGTAATTAATAGCCTTCAATTGTTGCAGTGAATGAAATCTTTACTGTATTAATAATTGGAAACTTCTGAAATGAGGAAAATAAGAAATTGGAAGCTAAATAATTAATGAAATATATATGATATGGAAAATTGTGATATGTAAATCAAAGGATAGGGAAATTAGGAAATGTAACTATTGAAAATTTCGTTAGCTTAAATAAATAAGAGAAACTTGTGTAACATTCAATTACATTTTAAAAGACATAATGTATAACTTACCAAATATTAAAAGTTGAAATGTTTAATAAGAATATGTAATAGAATATTATACAAGTAAACTAGGAAATGAAGTGTTCAATGGAATTATGCTTATAAGTGAAGAATTAAGTTGTATAAAAATGTTATGAACTTAAGTTAATAATTTGAAAATGCTAGTAGTTATAATTTGATAAAAAGGAGGAATACTGTAAGTAACTGATTATTAACTTTGGTAATGTTTGAAGCCAATTATAATTAGAGTAAATAGTAAAAGTGGATACTATATGTGAAAGAAATAAAAGTGAAACGTGAAAATATTTTATAAGTATGAGTTGTTTGACAAATGAATATTTATACAAAAAGTAAAATCAAACTAAAATAGTAAGTGTGAAGTAAACTGAAATAAAAAGTATACAATACATCAATAATGAATTCATTTATGATCCAAATAATTGAAATGGATATAACTTATGTAAGTAAAGAATGTAAATTAATGAAATAAGCCTTATATGAATGAATGAGAACTAAAACTTTATGAGTAATGAATGTGAATTAAAGAAAAATCATTGTTTGAAGAAAAAAAATGAACAGTAAATGATGTGAAAAAAAAGATTAGTAGAAAAACTTAAAATATGTGTTGAATTCTCTGTTGTTTTGGCTTTTGGGAAGTTGGGAAATGATATTTTAATTTTTTACAATGTATAAATAATCTATTAAGTTATCTAAGACTATCGAGTGTATGGTATACTTAGTAGTTTATTTATCATTCTACACGATTAAAAGTTTCTAAAACCAAGCAAACCATTAGTTTTTGTTGCTATGGATGGATGATGATTGTATGATTTTGTTTGCAAGTGCTATTGTTATATTGTGTTGATTTGTTGTTATAAGTTGAAACAACATAAATATTCTCTTTTACTTCATTACTAACCTCTTTGGATTATATAAGTAAAATACAGGTTTATGGAAGCAATAGCTACTGCTTTTGGTTTCATAAATAAGCATTGTTTGCCCGATAAATAGGTAAGTTTCCGGGTTATGGTCTTATAGAGATATTATATTTTTTTTCCGTGGTTTGGCATATTTTATTTTAAAATATATTATATATATTGTTATTATTGATATTATTATTTCTCGCAGACCTCTGCGTACAAAGGAGACTCGCCGAAATTTTCTGTTAATTTTGGACTAAGAAAAATTTTATGAAATGTTTTTCAAACTTTTATTAACTTGAATATAAAAGGATTTAATTGTTTATAAATTGAAATTTTATTTAAATTATTTAATTATGTAAATTAATTGTTTATAAATTTAATATTTTGAATAAGATATATTAATTTCTTGATTGCTTCTTTCCCTTTTCAAGGATGAAAATTTTTGAATGGGGGAAAGTGTAACAACCCATTATTTTTTATAATTAAAAATAGTTAACTCAATAGGATTTTGTAATTTAATGTTGGAAGAAAACAAATTCATGATGTAGGAATAAGAAAACTAACTAGAATGAAGTTAATAATGTAAATTAATGCAATAAATGACTATTTGAATGCAATCTCAAGTAATTGTAATAATTATAAGTTATAATTGGTTATAAATTTAATAAGGAAATAAATTTAAATGTTATATTAATTGATGAAATAATACGTAATAAATTGAAATTGGATAAAATTTGTGTTATGTTAGTAATTATAACATTTGTGTGTAGATAACAAACTTATATATGTGATTAAATTAAGAAAAGGTAATAAGTGTTGTTTGCTAGCAATTTATTTAATATGTTGAATTAAGATGGAAATGAATTACAATTAAATGTAATGAAATATTACGTTAATATGAGTTAAGACGATAACTGTAAAATGTGAAGGTAATAAAATGTACAGAAATGTTAATTATATTCTTAAGGCAATAATTTATTTAACAAAAAGAGTGAAACTAAGATAATGAATTTATTAGGACTTTATACTATAATTAGTGTGAAATTCGACAAAAATTAAATATAATTGGAATATTGCAACTAATATAGTAAAAGATGATAATTGAAGAATACTAATGTAATAAGATATAAACAAATGCAAACTACGTCCATGGTGAATGTTAATTGAATAACAGCCTCTATTAATTTTGATTTGTAAATTTGTTTTGAATTATTTTAAATGTCCAAGTAATCAAAAATTGATGAAATTTGTTAGTTACTAAATTTTGATTTGGAAGTTGATAAAAATCAATTTAATATTAATTTATGCAATTAACGCGAAATACCCATTTTGGCTACTGTGTCGGATTTCGACGAAACTAGTTTCATTCGATCCGTAATAGTGAATTATTGTAAAGTTTCAAGTTTCGTGATGATTGTACTTATTGTTTGATCATACGGGCTCGTAATGCATTGAAATCAATTTAATTGAAATCAATTTGAAATAAGCTGATTTTAAAAGGCTAACTTCTTCATACTATTGAATTTGAACTTGGAACCTGTTCCATTGAGTTTAAAAATATCAAAACATCTATTTTGATATATGGGATGACCCACTTTCGTTTTGGAGGCATAACGGGCTTTTTGGGTCGCTATTTGTAGTTCGTACCAATTCAATATGTGTTTATTTTCTTATCAGGCTTTGTTAATATGAATAGTCTTATTTCCCAAACTCTAGCAGTCATTTTTCTTATTATGTACGTACATCAACTTATGTCTGTCTCTTTTTTTTCAATGGCAGAAACAAATTCAATCTCAAACCCTAAACTCAATTTTCAAATCAATTTCAAAAATCAAACTCCTCAAACTATATCATATTATATACCGTTTCGAAGCTTTCGATGAGCGTGATCGAGATCTATAATTTGTTTCTACAATTGATTCTCAGTTTCGCTGGAAATTGATAATTTATCCTTAGTCTCTCATAATAGGTTTTCAGATTCGACGGTGGATCTTCGTCGAAACGACGATCAAGAGGGCCATGGCGTAGAGCTTGGCGAATAAAGGACATCCATTCCATTCACTAGTGTCAGAGGTGGGTGATTTTGCTTGGATTTGGCCGCTATTAGCGAGCGAGCGGCTGCGTGATTGGGGTGATCGGAGGTGAATCTGCCACCATGGACTGGTGCTGCTCTGGGAGGCGAGTTCGATGGAGCTCCCTGATGGGGTCGAAACTCAACCAGGCGACGGCGACAGTCACTTTAAGGTGGCGACTGCTTTTGGGTTGTGGTCGAGATATTATCGAGTGGTCGTAGAGTCAGGCGCGTGAGAGAACATGAATGGGTGACGTGGTAAGCTGTGATTTGCTATATTATTATTTTATTTAATTTTTTCTTTCAAATGTTTTAATCAACATAACTTTTACGTATGAGGTCCAATTCACTCACAGTTTTCTCCATTACGATTGTATCAAAATTCTAGACATTTTGACACGGTTAAGACAAATCTTGAGACTGTTGAATTTTAGGCTTTATTTTGGATATCAAATCGATTTGAAATCAAAGGTGAGTGTTTTAACCCACTCACAACTACTAAATTATTTTACATTAGTTAAATTGAATTAATGATATGACATGGAATTGGTTGTTTGATGTTTGGTATATTTAAATTGTCATTCTAGTTAAATTTAACTTTTATTGCATTTAATCATTATTTAATTTAATATTGAATTTAATTGTCAATTTAATACCTGCTAATGATAATCAGTTATCTATTGATGTTTATTGGTTGATTTGAGTGATGATTGTGATCTATGTTTAATTGGTTATATAAGATGATTTGATGTTATATTTATATTGTTATAACACTGCAAGTTCCCATAGTTATTGTTAGAAAATCTCTATGAGTTGAAATGATACATATCCGAACAATCATATAGAATATGAGAAAATCGTTATGGGTTGAAATGATAAACCCAAGCGAATTTTATTGATTTGGAATTTGGGATTGCGGGTTGAAATAATATATACACGCAAATTTAAAATTTGACGGACTGAAATGATAAATACCCGTATTACTTGACCTTCGGGTAGAAAATATATATGGACACCGGATTGGTTAAATTGAAAGATTTTAAAACCCTTAAATCTTGAATTGGATTAAATGATATTTTGGTGGAAATTGATTTATATAAATTGAATTACTTTGAAAATCCAAGTTTGAAGGTTGGAATTTGAAATTGGTTTAAATCAAAATTCTAAAGTATTTTAATCTATTTTAAATCCATTTAAAGTATGTTAACCCATTTTAATCTATTTGAAATCTATTTTAATCTAATTTATACTATAGTAATCCATTTTAATATATTTTAAATTATATTAATCTATTTTAAACTATACTAAACCATTTTAATCCATTTTAAGTTATATTAATATATTTTAATTTTGATTTGAACTATATTAATCCATTCTAATCTATTTTAAATTATATTAACCTATTTTAATTTATTTTAAACTATATTAAACTATTTTAATCTATTTTAAATTATATTGATCTATTTTAATATATTTAAATTATATTAATGTGTTTTAGTTTATTTTAAACTATCTAAAACAATTTTTAAAACTATTCTAAACCATCTAAACTATTTTCAGAATTTCAGGTTTTGTAAAGTGGAAGTTTTATATTTAAATCCTTAATTTTAAGTGGAATACGATTAAATGATGTTATAACATAAGTATGGATTTAAAATGACATATTTGAGGAATATGAGGATTTTAAATGAGAATTTAATCTATTTTGGAAATATGAATTTGAAAGTGATATGATTTCAAAGGTGATATAATTTTGAAAGTAAATATGATTTTGATAATGATATAGTTCTGTGAATATGATATTTTGATATAAATTATAAACTAGTTTTGGAAATGTAAAAGAACCATCCGGTCTGAAATAAGCATTTGGTTGTTAAAGAGACCGGGATCAGATATTGTCATACTATTTGTCAATACTGAAAACCACTTTAACAACTATGAATGTGATGGAGATTCTGGAATGAAGTATGATGGTTTGGCAAACGATTCTATATGAGGTATTTACATGACCCTGACTCACGTGAGTCAGCTTAGATGTGACTAAAACAAGAGCTATACTAGGGCCAAGTGAGTCGCACCTCCGATCGGACATGGTTCTTCGATACCATTTTTATTACTTTGCGATTGATTTGGTGGACACCCATTGATTTGATTATGAGAGTGTGTTCCGAGGTGGGCGATAGTAGCTGTTATACGTTACCACCTACCCGGTTCTGTAAAACGGTAGAGTCCTACCCTGGCATTGCCTCGAGTGTCGTGTTCACGTGCCCTATCATGCCTTCAATGAGTTTGTTCTGTACTATACCTATGGAGTGCCCTCTTGGTAAACCTGATGGAGGAGCTTATGGTATGGTATAGATTATGAGAAAATATAAAATGTGTTAATAGGGATACAAGTAACGCCTTAACACTATTTTAATACCTTACTTTACTGTAGACACTATTATAATAGCGTAGTGTACTATATGTGTAGATAGATTAACAGATCTGTAATGACCTGGATTTTTGACACCTGTTATTTGAATAATTAACTGATTTTAAATATTGAAATATTATTTTTATCAGTCAAGTAATGAATTCCGATTTATGAAAATATCTATATATGTGTGTGTGTGTGTGTGTATTTTGGAGGCCATGATTTAAAAGTTTAAATTATAATTTTTGAAAATATTTAGTTAAAAAAATTCCACCTTTTTATTATAGGACATGATTATATATATTATGTGTGTGTACATAACTTTTGATATAAAATTTAAAATTATATATATATGTATGTATGTATGTATGTAAGAATAAATGCATGTAAGTGGTTAATTGTATGTTAGTTAGAGGCTATATGTAAAAATTTATAGAAGTGATACAAGACAAAGGCATGTTAAAATATGTTTGTAGATAAGGCAAAAACATGATCATATGGTAAAACAAGCTATGTGTGTGTATGTGTGTGTTTATATATATATACATGAAGTACATATGTATACAAGGGGAAAAATGATGAATTCACATCTACTCAAGCATGAAAAAGATCAAATCACACATACAAATTATCAAATCAACTAGGATTTCAAATCAAGTAACTTTCAAATCAGGTCATTGTTCAAAAATCAAAGAAAATAAAAGAAATAAAATGAAAATAGTTACTGTGCAAGAATATGGGCTTCAGTCATATTCAAAACTTACTCCCTCCTTCTTCTCTATAAATAACCCTGTATGCTTCACGTGAAAACATTCTGACTTGCAAAGCAAAGCCAAAAAAAAGAGAAACAAAGCTTCCATTAAAACTCTGTAGAAACTAAAGGGTGCGAGACGATCAAAAACAGAAGAAAAAAAAGAGGGCAGGGTGTTTTCTTTTCAAGGTGTGGGTAAAACCAACTTTTCTTTACTTATTGGAAACCTTGATGCATTTTTATGGTTGTAATTTAAATGGAAACTTTTGATTGTCAAGTTGTTCACATGCAAGTGTTACCTATGCTTATATATATGTATACATTCTTGTCGTATAAATTGTTAAAACTTCAAAAGCCTGCACACTATTTTTCTGCTCTGTTATTTTGAAAAAAAACTGCTATGCTCAACGTCTAAAATCTCTACCTCATAATCTAGTTAGTTTTAGGTGATGCTTTTAAAAGAAAAACTGTTTGTTTTCGAACATACTTTGTTTAAAAAATTATTTCATTAACTATTGTTTAGTATAGTAGATGAAAGGCGTGTTTTACAATAAGTGATGAAGAATTTACCTCGTTCGAAGCATCGGCCACCCATCACCGACTCACGACTCATCCACCATGACCTACGACTCACGACTCATCCACCACGACCTACGACTCATCCACAGACCCACGATCCAATTTCACTCACCCACGACCTAACTTCTCTGTCCTAAGTCGCGAACGACTCATTCCAATAAGTCGCGAAGACCTCCTGCCTCCTTCCAAAACCCTAAGTCGCGACACCACAATAAGTCGCGAACGACTTACCCTTCGCCGCCTCATCCATATACCGCGCGCGAGCTATCCAGGAATGAATCGCGAACGACCTCAGTTAAGTCACGGCCGATTTATTGATGCTATGGAAGAAAATTAAGTCGCGAACGATATATGTTGAGGTGATAAATTCGTTTAGGTCGCGGCAATCTCCTGAGTCGCTGAAGTGCCCTATGTCGCGAGTTACTGAGTCGTTGCCGAGTCACATTAAGTCGTTACCGAGTCAGTGTTTAATTTTTTAGGTCGCGTGCGTTGTTTTTTTTAAGTCGTTTGTTTTGTGTTTCTTATGGCAAGTCGTGTTATGTTATGACTGTTTGTAACGTGTTATACTATGTGAAGTGTTATGGTGTTGTGAGCCTATAAATAGGCGAGTCGTGTCATTTGTAAAGGTTGTTGAAAATTGAATAAAATTCTTATTTTGTTAGCTTTGTGCTTTCATACAAATTGGTAGTCGAATGTGATCTCCTATCTCTACCTACGTCATTCGAGTGCGCTCGAATCTTCGTTTGTGAAGCCGATTCACGGAATCTTGTGCGCAAGATCAACGTTGAAGAATCGTAGATCTCTTTCCCGGTATCTTCGGATCAACGAGTCAGAGATAGCTAAAATTCGGTATCTTCGGATCAACGAATTTGGGCATTGCAGTATTTTCAATTCACCGATTGCTAATTCCATCGACATATCAAGTTTTTTGTTAATCCGCTGCGTCAGTTTTGGTATCGGAGCTTGTTTTAGCCAATCATAGCTAAATCGGGTCTTGGAGCCAAGTATTTGAAGTTTGAAGTTGTTCATCGTGTTCATATTGAAGTTGCAATAAGATTGGAGTATTTGATCCATAGCCTTTTGGGTCAAAGTGTACAAAAGTGTTGGAATTTAAAGCGAGAGCCGAGAGTTGAAGCGTCAATTTTGGTATCATTTGTTGAAGTTAGGCTGTGTATACTTGTGAGAAGTAGCCGAGCCTTGTGAAGTTGTTTTGAAGTTTGAAGCCGAGCTAAGGAGCCGTGACTTGTTTGATTTCGTGTTGAAGTTTTGATTTGTTGAAGTTTGGAGATTTGTTGAATTATCTGTGAAGTTCAATCATGCCACTGAGACGAGCTCAACGACATCGCAATATTAATGCTTTGTATGTAAGAGAAGAAGCCGATGAAATGGAGCAACGAATCAACGAGAGCTTCACTGAGAAGTTCAATGAAGGAATTGGTCGCTTAGAGAGAATGATGCTTGAAATGAATCAAAGTAGAAGAAGAGTTTCACCTGAATCGAACCATGGGGGAAGTAGAGCTTCGATACATTCAGATCGGGAGAGAAGAGAAGATCATAGAAGTATTGACAATCGTGACAGGAATGTTGATCAAAGGAGTGGTAGTAGAGATGTTGGAGGTCGTAATCGACTTCGATATACTTCAGATTTTGATGAGGAGTTTGATGGTGATAGGGGAAGTGTTCATTATCGAGATAGAGAGCAAACACGACGTCAGAATCGAGATGTAGATGATGATCGTCGATGGGAATCGGGAATGAAGATGGAGATTCCAGAATTTAAAGGTGGGATGGTTGCTGAAGAATTTTTAGACTGGTTGTCAAATGTGGAGGAAATCTTTGATTTCAAGGAGGTTCCGGAGAATCGCCGAGTGAAGTTAGTTGCTACTAGGTTGAGGGGGAGAGCTTTGGCGTGGTGGCAACAAACCAAACTTACACGAGAACGGATGGGGAAGTCGAAGATTGTTGATTGGGAAAAAATGAAGAAATTGATGAGAGCTACATTTTTACCTTACAACTATCAATCACTCATGTATTAGAGGTTGCAAAACTTGAGACAAGGGATGAAGACTGTTAACGATTATGCTGACGAGTTTTATCAACTAAGTGCTCGAAATGACATCATGGAGACAGAGGAACAATTAACGGCGAGGTTTGTTGGAGGTTTGCGAATGCAGATCCAGGATATGGTTAATATGTTCGATCCAAGATCTGTGGCAGAGGCACATCAAAAAGCGTTGGCTTGGGAAAAGCAGGGAAGGCGTGGAGGTGGTGTGTTTACTAATTCTAATAATCAAGTGAAGGGTGTTAGCGGAAGTTCTAATGTTTCTAAACCTGTCAGTAAACCCGTAGAAAAGGAGAGTGAGAAGGCGAAGGTTAACAATGGTTTCAAATGCTACAATTGCCAGGAAATGGGTCATAAAAGCAATGAGTGTCCAAAACCAAAGAAACGAGCTATGATAGCTGAAGTTGAAAGTGAGGATGCTGTTGAGGGTAAAGATAGTCCAGTAGAGGAGAATGAACAGGTTATCGCATCGGGAGACGAAGGATGTAGTCTAATGATGAGGAGATCTTGTTTAACACCAAAGCAAGAAGATGAAGCTAGTTGGTTGAGGAGCAACATTTTTCAATCTACATGCACTATTCTGGGAAAAGTTTGTAAGTTTGTAATTGATGCAGGAAGTTGTGACAATATTATCTCTACTGAAGCTGTGAGAAAATTGAAGTTGAAAACAGAGAAACATCCTAATCCTTACAAGTTAGCGTGGTTAAGAAAAGGAGGAGAGGTGAAGGTGGATAAGCGAGTTCGAGTTCCATTTTCCATTGGGAAGAAATATAAAGACGAGATCTGGTGTGATGTAGTTGAGATGGATGTTTGTCATTTGCTTTTGGGTAGACCGTGGCAGTATGATCGAGCAGTGCAGCATGACGGTCGAACCAATAGCTACAGTTTTATGTTTGAAGGCGTTAAGATTATTTTAGTTCCAAAGAAGAGACAGCAGGGAGAGAGTAAATTTGAGGAGATTGAAGAGCTGAAAACTTTACTATCTTTGAAGGAGTTTGTTAAAGAAGTTGAAGAGGAGCCTGAAGTCTATTTGTTGATTGGACGAGAGAATCATGAAGAGATTGAAATTCCAGAAGAAGCAAAGCCATTTTTGAAAGAATTTGAGGACGTATTTCCATAAGAGTTGCCTAAGGAGTTACCGCCACTAAGAGACATTCAACATCAAATCGATCTTGTTCCGGGAGCAGTATTACCGCATAGACCACATTATCGGATGAGTCCGAAGGAGCATGAAGAACTGAGAAGGCAGGTGGAAGAGTTGCTTGAGCAGGGACGTGTTCAGCAAAGTCTCAGTCCGTGTGCTATACCAGCTTTGTTAGTACCGAAGAAGGACGGGACGTGGAGGATGTACACTGACAGTAGAGCATTGAATAAGATTACGGTGAGATATAGATTTCCAATGCCAAGGTTGGATGACTTGCTAGATCAGTTAAGCGAGCTACTATCTTTTCAAAGATTGATTTGAAAAGAGGATATCATCAAATTCGGATTAGACCTGGAGACGAATGGAAGACAGCCTTCAAGACGAGAGAGGGGTTATACGAATGGTTGGTTATGCCATTTGGTTTATCAAATGCACCTAGTACATTCATGCGGGTGATGAATCAAATCTTTAGACCATTCATTGGGAAGTTCGTGGTGGTTTATTTCGATGATATTCTGATATATAGCAGGAGTATGAAGGAGCATGTTCAACATTTGAGGGAAGTGCTGATTATTCTTCGTGAGGAACAATTTTATGCTGCTACGAAGAAATGTGTGTTTATGACACATAGTGTTTTATTTCTGGGTTATGTTATTTCAGGAGAAGGTATTCAAGTTGATCAGAGTAAAGTTGAGGCAGTCAGAAATTGGCCACAGCCCAAGACGATAACAGAAGTTCGGAGTTTTCATGGGTTGGCTTCATTCTACCGAAGATTTATTCCACACTTCAGTAGCGTGATGGCGCCAGTTACTGATTGCATGAAGGGTAAATAGTTTTCGTGGTCAGAGGAAGCCGGGGTTGCTTTTGAGAAGATCAAGGAACTATTGACGACAACACCGATTCTTGTTTTACCAGATTTTCAGTTGTTGTTTGAATTGCATACTGATGCGTCGAAGGTGGGAATTGGTGGAGTCTTGAGTCAGAGTGGGAAACCCGTTGCTTATTTCAGTGAGAAGTTATCAGGAGCAAAGATGAGGTATAGCACGTACAATGTGGAGTTTTACGCAATTGTTCAGGCTGTTAAGCATTGGAGACACTATCTGTTTCAGAAAGAATTTTTTTTGTACACTGATCATGAGGCGTTGAAGCATATGCAAGGGCAGGACAAGATTTCAGCAAGGCATGCATCGTGGATTGCCTACTTACAGCAATTTACCTTTGTCGTTAAGCACAAATCAGGGGTGACGAACCGTGTAGCAGATGCATTAAGCAGAAGGAATCACTTGTTGACTACATTGAAGGTTGAAGTGACTGGGTTTGAATTATTGCCAGAATTGATTGAAGAAGATCCTTACTTTGTGAAATTTGTTGAAAGAGTAAAGGAAGGAAGCACTGATGAATTTGTGTTGATGGATGGTTTTCTGTTTAAAGGAAATCGTTTGTGCATCCCAGACTGTAGCTTGAGAATGAAGATTGTTAAAGAACTACATGAAGAAGGCCATGTGGGTAGAGATCGTACGTTGCAGTTAATTTCTCAATCTTATTTTTGGCCGTCAATGAGGAAAGAGGTAGAAAGATTTGTGGAGAGGTGTCATATTTGTCAGGTTTCAAAAGGAACAGCGACGAATGCGGGATTATACATGCCATTACCTGTGCCTACTAGACCATGGGTTGATATCAGCATGGATTTCGTTTTGGGTTTTCCGAGAACTCAGAGGGGAAATGATTCTATATTTGTTGTGGTGGACAGGTTTTCGAAGATGGCACATTTTATTGCGTGTAAGAAGACGGCAGATGCTGTTCGTGTTGCTCGGTTGTTCTTTAAAGAAATCTATCGACTTCATGGGTTACCAGAGTCTATTGTGTCGGATAGAGATACTCGTTTTCTGAATCACTTTTGGCTAAGTTTGTGGAAGATGGTCGGAACGAAGCTGAATTTCAGTAGCGCGTACCATCCGTAGACGGATGGACAGACCGAAGTTGTTAACAGATCGTTGGGAAATCTGTTGCGATGTCTTGTAAAGGACAATCTGAAGAGTTGGGACATGAAGTTATGCCAGGCAGAGTTTGCTCATAATCATGCGGTGAATCGTAGTACGGGATTCAGTCCATTTCAGATTGTATATTCAAATTTACCCAGGGGACCATTGGATTTGGCAGTAATACCACAACCGAAGAGGACAGTTAAACGAGCTGCTGATTTTGTTGATGGGTTGACGGAATGCCATAGAATCGTTCAGGAACGATTGGAAAAGGCAAATGAGAAGTATAAACAAATGGCGGATAAGAAACAAAGAAGTGTAGTCTTCAAAGAAGGTGATTTTGTTTACGCGGTTTTGACGAAAGATCGTTTCCCGGTTGGAACTTACAACAAATTGAAAGCTCGAAAGATTGGACCAGTAGAAATCTTGAAGAAGATCAATGATAATGCGTATCAATTAAAGTTGCCGGAAAATGTTCATATTTCTGATGTTTTCAATGTAAAACATTTAATTCCGTATTGTGGGGAGGATTTCATCGAAGGTGACAAGAGTGTGAATTCGAGGACGAATTCTATCCAACAAGGGGAGGATGATGAAGAATTTACCTCGTTCGAAGCATCGGCCACCCATCACCGACTCACGACTCATCCACCACGACCTACGACTCACGACTCATCCACCACGACCTACGACTCATCCACAGACCCACGATCCAATTTCACTCACCCACGACCTAACTTCTCTGGCCTAAGTCGCGAATGACTCATTCTAATAAGTCGCGAAGACCTCCCGCCTCCTTCCAAAACCCTAAGTCGCGACACCACAATAAGTCGCGAACGACTTACCCTTTGCCGCCTCATCCATATACCGCGCGCGAGCTATCCAGGAATGAATCGCGAATGACATCAGTTAAGTCGCGGCCGATTTATTGATGCTATGGAAGAAAATTAAGTCGCGAACGATATACGTTGAGGTCGTGATAAATTCGTTTAGGTCGCGGCAATCTCCTGAGTCGCTGAAGTGCCCTATGTCGCGAGTTACTGAGTCGTTGCCGAGTCACATTAAGTCGTTACCGAGTCAGTGTTTAATTTTTTAGGTCGCGTGCGTTGTTTTTTTTAAGTCGTTTGTTTTGTGTTTCTTATGGCAAGTCGTGTTATGTTATGACTGTTTGTAACGTGTTATACTATGTGAAGTGTTGTGGTGTTGTGAGCCTATAAATAGGCGAGTCGTGTCATTTGTAAAGGTTGTTGAAAATTGAATAAAATTCTTATTTTGTTAGCTTTGTGCTTTCATACAAATTGGTAGTCGAGTGTGATCTCCTATCTCCACCTACGTCATTCGAGTGCGCTCGAACCTTCGTTTGTGAAGCCGATTCACGGAATCTTGTGCGCAAGATCAACGTTGAAGAATCGTAGATCTCTTTCCCGGTATCTTCGGATCAACGAGTCAGAGATAGCTAAAATTCTGTATCTTCGGATCAACGAATTTGGGCATTGCGGTATTTTCAATTCACCGATTGCTAATTCCATCGACATATCAAGTTTTTTGTTAATCCGCTGCGTCAATAAGTGACCCCTAATTGGAAGAAATTCGAGAATCATATTTCATCCATTTGGTTATTTGAACATTAGCGTCTTTCAAAATAATGAATTTTGAAGGAGGTTTGAAAATTTTTAGTCGAGTAGATAGTGAGGAAAAGGAGGATGAACGGAAAGTGGTTTTTGACCAAAGTCTAGCGAGTCGCTCAATGTCGTGCGTGGAGGTGGCTTGGTGGTGGCTTAGTGGTTGGGGAGTTCGCGAAAAATGGTGTGATATTTTATTTGTGGACATGGTGGTCGATCAGAGGCGAAGTAGGGTTAGGAAGTGGTTTTTGGTCATGCTCGGTTTTCGAGAAATGATGGCGACGTGGGGCACTCAGAGGCATGCAGTATGGGGGGAAAGGTAGACGTGATGTAGCTGGTGGTGTAATTTAGCGAGGATCGGTCGTGTTTGGTGGCTGAACGAGGTGGAGGAAGAGGGTCGAGTTTTGTTCTAAGTTCTGGAAATGGTCGATTCTCATATAACAGTTTGTTCATGCTTTTCCTTGTACGTGTTGACGAGAACGGGATGAGGATGATCTGGAGGGATGATCGGTGGTGAATGATGGGTGGTCGGCGAAGCGTGGGCATGCACGGTGATGCGCACATGCAGGTTAGAACAGAAAAAAAAAAGAAAGGGACGAAGACGGTGGAGCAGTGGAAATAATAAAAAGA
The DNA here is from genome assembly GCA_030765085.1 of Allium cepa. NCBI lineage: Eukaryota > Viridiplantae > Streptophyta > Magnoliopsida > Asparagales > Amaryllidaceae > Allium > Allium cepa. The sequence continues at coordinate 329,920,596 of CM060940.1, forward strand.
AGAAAAAAATAAAGGTCGAGCCTGTTTCGTTTTGGCTAAACGGGCCGGGTTTGCTTTATATAAAAAAAGTACAAAAAAAGTAAAGTTTATCGAATTTTTTTACATTAAAACCTCTTAAACCTTTTAAATATTTATTTTACTTTAATCAAAATTCAGATCAACATCAAACTTTTGTAAATCATTTCCTCGGTTAGTTTATATAAAAATTTTGCAATATAAAATTAAATTAATTTTAATAATTAAAGTTAGTAAATAATTAAATTTTAAATTGATAAATCTTACGTTAATTTATATAATTTAGTTATTAAATGGATGGCTAATTTAATTAAATAAAAATAATAATAAATAGTTTTGCAATTAATTTTAATTATAGGTAAACTGGGTTAGAAATATGATTAGATTTGGTTAATTTAAATTAACTAAATGCTGATTTGAATTTTTTTAACATTGGCTATTAATCGTTAAAATAGTAATTGATCTGTGATATTAGCTTAATTACTCTTGAATATTGATTTCATTTGCTCTATGCATGTGACATTAAGTAGCGAAATGAATCGATTGGTTGAAACAAAACGTCAACACATTTTATTGGAAGTAAACATATGTAATAGAATTTCTATGTGTAGTTGTGACACCCCAAATATGAATTGTTTTGTTTACTAAAAACTTGGCCTTTAAAAATATATCGTTTGGATTCGATTAGACTGGGATCGAATATCAGTATTATCCGAAAACCCGTCGATCAAAATCAAACGATGGAGTTGGGAAGATTCCAAGGAAAGGTCCAGAAGGAAGATTTTAGAGTGCAAGGGCTATTTGTCACTAACTTCGAGGGCGATTCCAATATGGATGTAGTGGAAATGATGCCTTCGGTTCCGTTAAAACCCCGAATGGACTTGTATGGACGAATGCTATCAGAACATCTTCATTGGAGGACTATGAGCATTCCAAGTAAATGTGTTCTTGAAAGATAATCGTAGCCTCAAGCCTCATCGACCGAGAATGACTATAGCAAGGAAGATGCAGCAAGGCTAAGTGGGTCGCACCCAATTAGGGTAAGGTTATCCCCAACTAAAGTCGCTATTTTACTAGGTATGTTTGGTGCGGTTGCTGATCCCAACTGTGGGGTAATCTTTTTCGGACTATCTAGGTTAGGGGTAGTCCGGTCTTGTGTAGCAGGGGATCCTAGTGTGTTTCCTCGTTGTTATTTTTCTAGAGATGCACCGTGATGAGCGGTACCCAAGTGACCCAATCATTGTATGGAATCCGATTTCCAGTAAGTATCGTACATTTTTTATTGTGCCCAAATATGTTAAAACATGAGATGTAAGCATTCCAGCTATGTTCTATTTAATTGGAAAACCCTAGATATTATTATAATATCATTGAATTTCCTATCAAAGTGTTTTGGTTACCGTAAGGGAAAAACACGCCTGTGTGTATATGTAGCATGGTCTTACGAGATACCCTTGTTTTCAAATGATTTCAATCTAAAATAATTTAACCGTTTTACTCACACCAGACAATATGTCTGACCTAGAGTTTATTTTCTGTTTTTTTCCTAAAATCTTGGGTACTCAAATTTTTATGAGTAGCCAAGTGATCCAGGTTAACTCTCGACGTACTTTGGAGGAGGAGTTGGAGCAGGTGGCTTCAATGTATCTAGCTATATCTATATTCCGCTGTATTGGTATATGTTTCTGTACTTTGGCTAGTAGTGAGTGGGCGGGTCGTTACGTCTGTCTGAATATGATGCATGTATAATTGTGACTCCGATGAATTGTATTACTGACTATGTGATATATGTTTTGTAATATATATTATCCGTTCCGCTGTGAGATGTTGTGATTTGTTTAGTTCTTTCTTTCAATCTGTTTTCTTTTCTACCCATTTCTTTCTATATTACGACTCGTCTTTCGAAGTGAGAAGGGCGGGCCGTCACAGGATCCTTAGGAGATGGGAATCCCGAACATCTCTTAAGTTGTTGCACTCACGTTAGACACTGGATAGGAGATGTAAAACCCGTAAGCATCTTTGACGCCGTTACACTCATATTTATTTACTGTTGATTTAACTTACATAAGATCTTTTAGTTTTGACTCGAGTGTTTTGTCTTTTCAATTTGCTCGGGTCAGTCTGAGCTTTTCAGTGTATCGAAGACTGCTTTTGGAGGATGAAGATAGAGATTTGTATATTAGTATTATTTATTTTATTTGTTCTGCTGCATCATGTTGTTCCGCTGCATTATATATTTATTACTGTTGTATGTATTCTGATTCTATAGTGTAAATGTTCCGCTTCATGAACTGTTTATTTGATTATTATATTTTGTCATTCCACTGTGAGAATCTGTGTTTATTTTTCTTTCTTTCTCTATTTTTATTATCTACCCCATAACAATCTGCCGTTTTGAATGGTTTGAGTCTGATATGTGTTTTATCGTCAATTTAAACCGTCCAAAAAGGCAGGTCGTTACATGTTTACTTTGCTTTTGTTGGATAAAACCAGCATTTGCAACTAGAGTTCAAATCCACATTATATTTATTAATTATTAATAATTAATTGTCTTACTTTAGGCTTTAGTGTTATTTATACATTATTAAACAATAATATAAATTATCAAGGGTTGGCGGGCTCGTCATGGTAATGTTGGACAGATGGAGAATTCGAAGAGGAGGTTAATGTTGAAGTTGGATTTGGGTATAGCAGAGCATGGAGGGAGAGGCGAGTGGATGAGTAGTAGAATATGGTATGTAGGCTATAAGAAAGAAGTGGGAAAGGAATTGAGGAAGATGGATTAATATTTAATAGGGTAATTAGTTTTTAAAAATGTAACAAGTGAATTTAACTTTTAAATTTATAAATCTATAATTTATAAATTGCATAACTTTATCATACGAGGCCTAGTCAAGACGCAATACTTTTGCATTGCGCTTGTAATGATGATAGTTTCGTAATGGAATTGGTTTGATCGAGTTTGGGGCAAGTGAAAATTCGGGTTAAAATCTAACGTCGTTTAATTTTAATTCAGACCGGAATGCTTCGACGTTAATTGGAATTTAGGTGGGTTAAACCTACATTTTTGGTTAATTGGTATTATACATGGTAGTAAAAATTTACTGTCTATGTTTGACTGAAATTTTGGCTGTTTTGATTAAAATATATGCTTTTGAAAAGCGGTCGACATTTAAGATGAACATACAGTGAATTTAGTAGAGAAATGTGAAATTTTTGGCTGTTTTATGTGTGTGTGTGTATGTATGTGTGTATCTGTTAATTTCCTTTCAATCATAGATCTAATATATAGATTGTTAAATGTTAAAATGTGATAGTTTGGTCATATTGGATTTGACTCTGATATTTTAAAAAGTTAAACCGTTAGTGGAAATGTAGTAACTGCATTTGGTCAAGTACTATAGTAACTATTGGTCTCACTATAGTATCTTGGAAAATACTATTAAATTTTTGTTTGATTTGGAAATGGTTCCGATTTGAAAAAAATGATATTTTAAATCTTCCTTTTAGGATTTTTTTGTGATAGTTTATTTAAAATAAGTTTTGAATTCTCTATTTATTTCAACTTCTTTATTTATTATGTTCTAATACATATATACATATAAGTAAATGTTTTAATGAATTATTTTGGAAGGGTTTGTATTTATAGAAATTTTTTATAATAATAAATATTTATTTCCAAGGGGAAATAAAAAAGGATTACCTTTTATTTAAAGTGATTTCTTTTGTGATTTTAAAGAAGGTAGAAATATTTTGGTAATAAATATTTGGGAGGCATTTTGTATAAAATGTTGGAATAGAAGAATAGATTTGTAACATTCCGGATTTTTGGCAATATTATTTTAATAAATATATAATTGGATTAATAAAAATACAACTTATTATTCTAAACAAATATATATATGTAATTGGAAGAAGCCGTGGTTTGGAACTAAAATAACGAGTTTCTAAATATTTAACTGTAGTAATATGCGATTTGAAATATATACGCGCGCGTGTGTGTGTGTGTGTGTGTGTGTGATAAAATCTGGTTAATAATGGTTCAAGTAAAATAAATCTTATCAATGTTAAATTTAAGAATAAACAAATATATTATTTGAAAATAAATATAAATATTACAGGCTTAAGAAGTTATGATATTAACATAAGCATGGAAATAAAATATGAAATGAACATATACAATAATTTTAGAAATGTATAAACTATTGAAATACATGTATTTGCAAAGTATAAAGTAAAATAAAATACAAACAAAAATGAACTTACAAAATAGTAAAAATAAATATATATATATATATAAGATAACTTATATAGTTATGTAAAATATAAGTAAACACATGTTAAAGGGTTAATACAGAGTAATAGAACAAAGAAAAAGGAAACAAATTAACATTCAAGTGAGTAGAAATTTAATTAGATGTGATTGATAAGTGTGGAGACTTGAAGATAAATAAGAATATAAAGAAGACAGTAAAAGTATATGTTTATGAACAAGCAAAAGATGAGTATGTAGGTTGAGAAAAGGCAACAATACAAAGTTATATACGTATATGAGTGTACTCATAAAATCAGGTTGTACATGATGTAAAAAAGAAAAGAAGATAAGCTTAAGCTTATAAAACAAGCCAAGATTTATTAATGCAAGCTCAACAGATATCATTTCAGCCACCTTACAAAAGAAAAAAAAATCTCTAACAGTACAGTAATATCTTGTAATTGTATAAACTTCAGCCTGTACATACTTGTTTTATATATCTCCACTTTCCATTCATTCGAACTAAGAGAAAAATATATAAGCATGTAAAAAAACCAGTAGACAAAATCCTGGAAATTAAATTAAGGCAGGAAGTAAGGAAGTCAGACAAGATCAAGGCATGTAAAATTCATCTCAGCAACAACTACCTAAAGCAAACCAAAATTTCAAATTCAAGTTTAAATAAGAAGAGAAAAAGAAATTTTAACAGCAGTGTTTCAAAACACATCTCTGTTCAACAGAAAGGTGAGTACTTCAACTTGGTTTCCTTTGTTATTTTTTTTGAAATGCCTGTGAGTAAACAAATTGTTTGACAAAGTTTAAATCTGGTAGTAACTTTGATATAAAAATGGAAGTTTGCAGTGATTTAGTATATATTGCTTGCATGAATGATGGCTGTGTATATGGATATGCACATATCTGTCAAATTTAACTTCCCTGTTCTTAGTTCAGAGTCTATGATTTTGTTCAAAATTCAAAATCTTTACATGTGATCTCTGTTAAGCTTTGAGTTTTAAAAAATATATTTTAGTTTAAGCTTAATACAGAAGTTAAAAATAGATTCAACAAAAGAAAAGTTTATACAGTAAGAAATAATTTGTTTTTACAGTGTAAATTCAAAATTTTGAAGTAATTCGACCATAATAATTTGAAGATTTAATTATATAATCTGAATCCATACATAAAAATAGGAATTTTAAGCTTTGTTTGGTAATTTTTAGAAGTGTGGTTTATGAGCAGTTCGTAGATGATCAAAATATGCTTTTTAACCTATATCTACCCGTCGATCAAACATTAGGTGCTGAAACTTTTCTTGAAGCAAGTTTAGCTATGGATTTCATCAGGAAAATTGTTGATAAACTTTTCTATTGCAAGATTTGGTGGGATGAGGGAAAATTAGGTTTTACTTCATGGTTTTGTCGAAGTCTGGAAATGAGGTAATTTCTTCACCGACAATCGATCGAGTCACGCGTGTTTTGGGAGAATGGTGGATGGAAGTGTGATGTTTTCATGACCGGAGGCTGGGAGTTTACGGTGGTCGGAAACGTTCAGGCGAGGCAAGTTTGGTCGGTGGTCTGAACTCAAGATTTATCGAGTTATACTCATTTTCGACTGTGAACGAGTGTTGGTCTTTAGTCGATCAGAACTCGATGACGAAGAGTTACTCGATGTGTTGGGATCGTCGGAGTTGGTCAGAGTTCGCCGGTGAGGCTGTGTACGTACACGATGTTTTCGTGTATCAGGCGAGTTCGTTCGCGTGGGAGACTCGGTGATGTTCTCGTGCATTTGAGTTTGGTACTCGAGGCCGAGCTCGAGTTCGTGGAGAGAGCTTTGAGTGTTACTGTGTTTTAAACTTAAGCTTGAAAAAAAATAAAGAAGAATAGAAGCAAAGGGAAAAAAACTCGAAGGAAAATGTAAAGAGCTCGGGTCCAACCCGAGTAACCTGGGAAATTTGATTGGGTTAACGATTGAATGCTAGTTTGTTGAGTATATAATATGGACAGTTGTTGTGTAAATGCAAAATTAAGGATTTTTGATTATAATTAACAGTAAGGTGATTAAAGATGTTAAGAAATTTAAATTTGGAAATTTTAGATCAAATAAATTGTAATTAAGAAATTTTGTTTATTAAATGTTTAATAAGTTTGTAATTTAGAGATTCTAACATTACCTGATTGAAGTTAATTAAGAGTTAACTAATTTGAAATATAATTAAAGAATAATATCTAATTGATTAGGTAATTAATTAAGAAATTGGCGATTAATACCAGGTAATTCAGATTTAATTAATAATAAAGGTTATTAATTGATAATAAATTAAGATTAATTTAATTGATCATAAAGATAATTTAGAAATGGTTAATTTAAATGTTTGAAATTAATTGATTAATTAATGAAGGATTTATTAATCAAGAAAGTGGTAAATTCATAAGTAAACAATCTAGTTTAAAATAGGTCAATTAGACTAACTATATTATACATTGATGATTTCTGTTCATTGACTTTTGAATATCTGGATTTGGGAGTGGTTGCTAACAAAATCAAAGGTGAGTAAATCTCACTCTGTTGGATTTTTATTTGAATTTAATGGCTAAATTTAAATAATTGGTTGAATGATTAAATTGATTGGATGTGCACTGATGATGATGTGGCTTTGGTTTTGGTTGGTTCTCGAGTTAATTGTGGTTTGACTCGAAGTATTTGGGTTTTAAATTGTTGTAGACTCAAGTTATAAACAAGGAAATGTTTTCACCTTAATGTTGATAAGGGCGTAAGGATTTGTGATTCATTTAATTAGTGGGGTAATTAATTTAGTCATGAAGGGTTTGGATTAATTAATTAAGTTTTGAGTTAATTAATTAAGTTTGATTAATTTTAAATAATCACTGGATTGGTTGACAAGTAATTACTTAATGTAATTAATAAAATATAATTACTTTGTGGAATTAACCAAGAGGCTAATTATTAAGGAATAATTTATTTATTTAATGAAGTGAATAAAAGATAGTTAATGATCGATTGAGACAAATCAAGAATGATTAATATTTATGGTTTAATTAATGATTAATTATTTAATGTAATTAATTTGGATTAGGATAAATTGAAGTATAATTGGAAATCATTAATTTATAAAATCAACGATGTAATTAAAGATTTATTAATTTAGATAAATTAATCAGAAGTAAGTGACTTAAGAGAAGTTAATCAATATAAGTAATTAAGGATTAATGTAATTAAAATAGTTAATTAATTCATGAAGTAATTAAGATTACTTATTGATTTTGGGTTAAAAATAATTAATATCGTAAAATTAATTAAAGATAATTACTTGAATGTAATTGAAAGATAATTAATCCAGGGTGATTAATTAAGATGAATGGATATGGAAGAGTTGATTAATTAATTAATTTGGAATTAATTAATGAAGGAATCTAAGTGATTAAGGTTTGAAATTCAATTAGAATCAATTGAATTGATTTATATGTGATTAATCTTTGCTAATGGGTGATTGAATAGTATTGGATGCTTTGAATGAGTTGATATCTCTGATATGAAATGTTGTGTATATGTCATTTGAATAAATTGGGTTAGAATGACACGAGACTCGAAGAGGCCGGTGTCGGGTATTGAGAAATATCTGAAACCACTTCGAATTCTAATAAATTGGTAGGGGAAATTAATAGGTTGGAATGAAATGATTTCAGAGAATTGCACTATTTGATCTAAATTTTGGCACTTGGAAACTTATGTATGAAGTAAGTTATGTCTTTTACATATTGTGGACTTGTAAAATTTGTTTGAGCTACCCCGGGTTTTATATGAGTTGTATACTTTGTATTTCATGTTAGTTGGGTTTACTCACGCTGGTTTCCAGCCTGACCCAGGTGTTACTTTGGTGTAATGCTCGGGTCAGACCGAGTATTACAGATTTTTAGATTAGGTCATTCTAGAGCTCAGGAGGCGAGCTGGATGGCAAGAGCGTATGGAGTACTTCCGCTATATTATATTATTGTATATCTATGAGATAGTAACTGTGTATATTCCAGTGTCTGCATAAATGTATAACTCTGATGTATAAAAATGTAATCGACAGATATAGTATTGCTTTGTAAACTGTTATTATTTATAATATTTTTGTCTGCTGCGAATGTGAGATATTAGTGCTTCTGATCTTCTTCTTCTATCTCTTTCTTCTTTTTCATAACTATCTGGAATTTTCAGGTTCGAAAATTTCTTGTCATTACATTTGGTATCAGAGCAGAAGGTTAAGCGAGAACCTTGGCTCTGGTGGGTGTACTCATTAAGGATAGGGTCAATAGTACCCTAGAATACGTTGAGAATATATTTATATGAGAGAGCGTACTTGTTATTTTCTTATATAAAGATTTTAAATGATTTTATACAAGATTATATTTTGATATATAAAGAAATATTTCACTCTAATAAATATTAAGGAAATTGCATGTCAAATTATTAGAATGAAATTAAGAGGAAATATAATACAACCAAACTGAAACTAAATAAAGATAAGTTTGAAATGGATGGTTTTAGATATGATAATCTTGGTTATTATCATAAGTGATTGTTGTGTGTTTAACAATAAGATGTGTATTAATGGGTAAGCAAACAAAATATTCTAAAGAAGTAAACATTTAAGTAAAATATGACTTATAAAATTGAAAATACCTAAATTGTGGAATTTTAAATCTAGGTCCATAAATTTGAAAGAAAAAAATTGTTTCAAAGTGCTAAAAGAATAAATAAGTATTATTTTAATAAAATAGATTTGTTGCAAACAATGGGTTGTTTGAAGATTGGACTTGAATTTAAAACCAAATGTGGTTTAAAACTTAAGGTATGTCTAGGTAAGCAAATTGATATATAAGAGTTGAATTTTTCTAATTAAGTCTAATTTATAGGTTAGGAAGTCCCTCTAGAATTCAGTCTTTGAGAGAAATGGCTAAGAGTGAAGAATGGAAGGCAAGGTGCAGAGAACGAAGAGCAGCTGCACGTAAGGAACGGGAAATAGCAATTCAAGAGTATGAAAATTGGATTGAGGAAAGAAATGGACCATGACCTTATGATAATGTCACTTGCTATAGATGTTACAATAAGGGTCATTACGCAGCTACCTGTGGTAAAACAAGGAAGGAATTAAAGGGTACATTCCAACGATTTCGCTTGGAGATATTATGCTTTAAGTGCCATAAGAAGGGACATTTCCTTAACCATTGTCCTGAAGTGAGGAAGGTGAAGTGTAAACCAATGGAACCAGTCAATGAGTCAACCATTTGTTATCATTGTAAAGGGCTGGGACATATCGCGAGAAATTGTCCCAAGAGACAGACGAAGAAGATTAAGATTATGGAACATCCAGTAGGAAGCATGGAGGTCATCCAGATTGATGAGAAGTTAGAAACTTTTTGTGGAAAATGCTATAAATGGGGACATCCTGTTGAAAAATGCATGTTTGGGCTTTGCCCATTGGAAGGAAGTCCATAAGAAGGATTCTGATAGAAAACACTAGGACTCTAAAACTTAGGTGATGGTGGAAACATCTTAATTGTGACTTTGTTAGGCTTTTATTATGATGAATGGATGTAATGTTGAACTGCTAATGTGCAGTCTATCCATATATGAAATATTTTGTGGCGGTATGATCTAGTAAACCACCTTCTTTTATTTGAGATGGAATTTGAAAACTAATTGGAATTATGATTGAAGATGGATAAGTTTAAAATTTCAAATGGAAAATTTAGGTTGATTTGAAATGATTTGAATTTGAAATGGGTTTAATTGTTAATAATTCAAATTGATTAGAATAATTAGAAATTATAATTAAAGTTGAACAGGATTAAAACCAAATGGAATTTGATTTAAATTTGGAAAGAAATTGAGAATTAATTCAACTTGAATTGGGAATAAATCAAGTCCAATGGAAAATGGAGATATTTAAAATTGGAATTGGGTCAATTTAAATGGAAAAGGAAATTTAAATTGAATTGATGAGAATGGAGATTGGAAATTGAACAGTTCTGACTTTGGATTATTTTCAATATAAATTGTTTTAATATAAACTTATTTTTCCAAGCTATTTAATACATATAACCTTTCTTTTTAAAGTCAAGTTATTTTGTACTTGTTTTACAATTATTTCAGAACTATTAACAATTTTTTAACTATTTTATAAACTAATTACTATTTTTCAACTATTTTACAAATTAATTACTATTTTATAGTTATTTTGCAATTATCTAAATGGCTATAATTATTTAACTATTTTCCACCTATTTTACAGCTATTTTGCAAACTATTAATTATTTTCCTACTACTTATCTACTTTTAAAATTTTCAAGCTATTTTCTAAGTATAAACTGGTCGGAGTTCAAACTGTTATTGGTTAAATACCCAATTAAGATAAGAATTGAAGGAATAATCCAAATGGGAATTAAAGAAAATGTGAGTAAGTGGATAGAATTTAAAGGAACTGTGAATGGAAAGAGAAATTGATTTGGTTAATAATCAATGAAGTTAAATACGTAGGATATACGTATATTATTCTATTCGCATAATGATTTGATCCAGATTCGAGCACATAATTTCGAGATGGTTATATCAATCCGAGTTGGGATTTTTTTCACTCGATTTTCGACGGCGAGCCTGGATATGGATTGTTGATTGGTTCTGGATGTTCTCTATCATAGTTATAACTATGCAAGGAGAATGATGATTTCTGATCAAGAAACCAGATCTGTGTTCGCACTAGGAAGTCAGGTGGACGATACTAGTTCGGAAGTGAAATTGTGTGATCGAGTGAGCGATCAGATTTGGTATAGCGTACGGATGATATGTGTACATCGTACGGATTTGAATGAAATTGATATTGAAAAGAGTAATCAAATGTGAATATTAGATTTTGAATAAACAAAGTTATATATCTTTGTTATATGTAAGATGAAACTCACCTTGTTAAATCTATTGCTGGAAGAAAAGGATTTTTGAAAGTGTTTAAAGTATAAAGGGAGTTTTATACGAGATTGAAATGATCCAAAGTTTTTAAAAAAAATATATATATATCTGTATGTATATATATATATAAAGGGATCTTATGAGGATTTTGAAAAAAAAAGGTTTTGGGAACCTGTGAATGTGGAAAGGCTTTTGATTTTTGGGAAAATCAATATTGGAATTTGTAAAGCCTAGTTTGAGAATTTTCGATTCTGGGATAATCGATTTTGTGTAAAGGAGTCTTGTATGAGATCATACTAGGTGTATGATTTGAAAGATACTATATGTGTATAGTATAAAGTGTTTTGATGATGGCTCTGGAGAAAAAGGCGCTCCCTTGAAATGAACTTCCCAGGAGTGCCACCGTGTGGTGCAGCCTTGAACCCCAAAGGGGGATTCTAAAGTTGATCCTGTGAGGAGTTCGGACAAAACTAGTTCCTGAGGATTATTGGGTAGCGGAAGTCGAGGGCGCTGATGCCTATAGGGGCATTTGGGTTAGGCTGTGACGACAGTGTAACTCGATGTCACTGCGATCTACTATGTAGACCATAGCGAAAATCGTGTGGAGGATGAGTGCCAACAGTCTACACTTGATTTTTCCGGGAAGACAATGCAACATCGGTAGACTGCGATCTATGGTCGAATGGAGTGGAGAAGTTTCATTCTTTTGGCAGCGAAATTCGAGGGCGCTGATGCCTAAAGTTATATGGGTTTTTGCTGTGATAGCTACGTAACCCCAGTTGTAGCTGCGATCTGTAGCGGGTTCCATGGTGTAATCGAGGGGTGCGGAGGCCTACAGTTATCTATGGATTTTGTCGGGATGGCAACGTAACCATCAGGTTAAGTGCGACCATGGATGGGGGTGATGATTTCCAGAGCATTCTCACCAAAGTTATTTCCTCTACTTTCAATAACTGTTTTCTATATTTTCAATAAAATTATTTTCCAAGTATTTTCACTGGGTGTTGAAAACGAGTTTACGAAGTACTTATAGAATTTCAGTTCTACGCCTGATCAACGTATGACCGAATCTCTATAAGAACAAGAAAGGACTTGTTGAAACATCAAGTTATAAAAGTATTTTTATAAAACTAATTTGGAATAATATTAAATAGTGTTTTTAAAATGATCAAAGAATATTTATTTGATTTTAAGTATTTTCATGAATTCTGCCTTCGTTCCTTTTCGAGAATGAAAAGTTTTAAGGGGGGAGGAATGTGACATTCCGGATTTTTTGCAATATTGTTTTAATAAATATATAATTGGATTAATTAAAATACAACTTATTATTCTAAACAAATATATATATGTAATTGGGAGAAGCCATGGTATGGAACTAAAATAACGAGTTTCTAATTATTTAACTATAGTAATATGCGATTTAATATATATATATATGATAAAATCTGGTTAATAATGGTTCAAGTAAAATAAATCTTATCAATGTTAAATTTAAGAATAAACAAATATATTATTTGAAAATAAATATAATTATTACAGGCTTAAGAAGTTATGATATTAACATAAGAATGGAAATAAAATATGAAATGAACATATACAATAATTTTAGAAATGTATAAACTATTGAAATACATGTATTTGCAAAGTATAAAGTAAAATAAAATAAAAACAAAAATAAATTTACAAAATAGTAAAATATATATATATATATATATGATAACTTATGTAGTTATGTAAAATATAAGTAAACACATGTTAAAGGGTTAATACAGAGTAATAGAACAAAGAAAAAGGAAACAAATTAACATTCAAGTGAGTAGAGATTTAACTAGATGTGATTGATAAGTATGGAGACTTGAAGATAAATAAGAATATAAAGAAGATAGTAAAAGTATATGTTTATGAACAAGCAAAAGATGAGTATGTAGGTTGAGAAAAGGCAACAACACAAAGTTATATATGTATATGAGTGTACTCATAAAATCAGGTTGTACATAATGTAAAAAAGAAAAGAAGATAAGCTTAAGCTTATAAAACAAGCCAAGATTTATTAATGCAAGCTCAACAAATATCATTTCAGCCACCTTACAAAAGAAAAAACAATCTCTAACAGTACAGTAATATCTTGTAATTGTATAAACTTCAGCCTGTACATACTTGTTTTATATATATCTCCACTTGCCATTCATTCAAACTAAGAGAAAAATATATAAGCATGTAAAAAAACCAGTAGACAAAATCCTAGAAATTAAATTAAGGCAGGAAGTAAGGAAGTCAGACAAGATCAAGGCATGTAAAATTCATCTCAACAACAACTTCCTGAAGCAAACCAAAATTTCAAATTCAAGTTTAAATAAGAAGAGCAAAAGAAATTTTAACAGCAGTATTTCAAAACACATCTCTGTTCAACAGAAAGGTGAGTACTTCAACTTGGTTTCCTTTGTTATTTTTTTTGAAATGCCTGTGAGTAAACAAATTGTTTGACAAAGTTTAAATCTGGTAGTGACTTTGATATACAAGATCGAAGTTTGCAGTGATTTAGTATATATTGCTTGCATGAATGATGGCTGTGTATATGGATATGCACATATCTATCAAATTTAACTTCTCTGTTCTTAGTTCAGAGTCTATGCTTTTGTTCAAAATTCAAAATCTTTACACGTGATCTCTGTTAAGCTTTGAGTTTTTAAAAAAATATTTTAGTTTAAGCTTAATACAGAAGTTAAAAATAGATTCAAGGAAGAAAAATTTATACAGTAAGAAATAATTGGTTTTTACAGTGTAAATTCAAATTTTTGAAGTAATTCGACCATAATAATTTGAAGATTTAATTATATAATCTGAATCCTTACATAAAAATAGGAACTTTAAGCTTTGTTTGGTAATTTTTAGAAGTGTGGTTTATGAGCAGTTCGTAGATGATCAAAATATGCTTTTTAACCTATTTCTACCCATCGATCAAACATTGGGTGCTGAAACTTTGCTTGAAGCAAGTTTAGCTATGGATTTCAAAAGGAAAATTGTTGATAAATTTTTTTGTTGCAAGGTTTTGGGGGGCGAGGGAAAATTAGGTTTTACTTCATGGTTTTGTCGAAGTCTGGAAATGAGGTAATTTCTTCACCGACAATCGATCGAGTCACGCGTGTTTTGGGAGAATGGTGGATGGAAGTGTGATGTGTTCATGACCGGAGGCTGGGAGTTTACGGTGGTCGGTGGTCTGAACTCGAGATTTATCGAGTTATACTCGTTTTCGACTGTGAACAAGTGTTGGTCTTTAGTCGATCAGAACTCAATGATGAAGAGTTACTCGATGTGTTGGGATCGCCGGAGTCGGTCAGAGTTCGCTGGCGAGGCTATGCACGTACACGATGTTTTCGTGTATCAGGCGAGTTCGTTCACATGGGAGACTCGGTGATGTTCTCGTGCATCTGAGTTTGGTACTCGAGGCCGAGCTCGAGTTCGTGGAGAGCTTTGAGTGTTACTATGTTTTAAACTTAAGCTTGAAAATAAATAATAAAGAAGAATAGAAGCAAAGGAAAAAAAACTCCGAGGAAATGTAAAGAGCTCGGGTCCAACCCGAGTAACCAGGGAAATTTGCTCGGGTTAATGATTGAATGTTAGTTTGTTGAGTATATAATATGGACAGTTGTTGTGTAAATGCTAGATTAAGGATTTTTGATTATAATTAACAGTAAGGTGATTAAAGATGTTAAGAAATTTGAATTTGGAAATTATAGATCAAATAAATTGTAATTAAGAAATTTTATTTATTAAATGTTTAATAAGTTTATAATTAAGAGATTCTAACATTACCTAATTAAAGTTAATTAAGAGTTTAACTAATTTGAAATATAATTAAAGAATAATATCTAATTGATTAGGTAATTAATTAAGAAATTGGCGATTAATAACGGGTAATTCAGATTTAATTAATAATGAAGGTTATTAATTGATAATAAATTAAGATTAATTTAATTGATCATAAAGATAATATAGAAATGGTTAATTTAAATGTTTGAAATTAATTGATTAATTAATGAAGGATTTATTAATCAAGAAAGTGGTAAATTCATAAGTAAACAATCTACTTTAATATAGGTCAATTAGACTAACTATATTATACATTGATGATTTCTGTTCATTGACTTTTGAATATCTGGATTTGGGAATGGTTGCTAACAAAATCAAAGGTGAGTAAATCTCACTCTGTTGGATTTTTATTTGAATTTAATGGTTAAATTTAAATAATTAGTTGAATGATTAAATTGATTGGATGTGCACTGATGATGATGTGGCTTTGGTTTTGGTTGGTTCTCGAGTTAATTGTGGTTTGACTCGAAGTATTTGGTTTTTAAATTGTTGTAGACTTAAGTTATAAACAAGGAAATGTTTTCACCTTAATGTTGATAAGGGCGTAAGGATTTTTGATTCATTTAATTAGTGGGGTAATTAATTTAGTCATGAAGGGTTTGGATTAATTAATTAAGTTTTGAATTAATTAATTAAGTTTGATTAATTTTAAATAATCATTGGATTGGTTGACAAGTAATTACCTAATGTAATTAATAAAATATAATTACTTTGTGAAATTAACCAAGAGGCTAATTATTAAGGAATAATTAATTTATTTAATGAAGTGAATAAAAGATAGTTAATGATCGATTGAGATAAATCAAGAATGATTAATATTTACGGTTTAATTAATGATTAATTATTTAATGTAATTAATTTGGATTAGGATAAATTGAAATATAATTGGAAATCATTAATTTATAAAATCAACGATGTAATTAAAGATTTATTAATTTAGATAAATTAATCAGAAGTAAGTGACTTAAGAGAAGTTAATCAATATAAGTAATTAAGGATTAATGTAATTAAAATAGTTAATTAATTAATGAAGTAATTAAGATTACTTATTGATTTTGGGTTAAAAATAATTAATACCGTGAAATTAATTAAAGATAATTACTTGAATGTAATTGAAAGATAATTAATCCAGGGTGATTAATTAAGATGAAAGGATATAGAAGAGTTGATTAATTAATTAATTTGGAATTAATTAAAGAAGGAATCTAAGTGATTAAGGTTTGAAATTCAATTAGAATCAATTGAACTGATTTATATGTGATTAAGCTTTGCTAATGGGTGATTGAATATTATTGGATGCTTTGAATGAGTTGATATCTCTGATATGAAATGTAGTGTATATTTCATTTGGATAAATTGGGTAAGAATGACACGAGACTCGAAAAGGCCGGTGTCGGGTATTGGAAAATATCCGAAACCACTTCGAATTCTTATAAATTGGTAGGGGAAATTAATAGGTTGGAATGAAATGATTTCAGAGAATTGCACTATTTGATCTAAATTTTGGCACTTGGGAAACTTATGTATGAAGTAAGTTATGTCTATAACATATTGTGGACTTGTAAAATTTGTTTGAGTTACCCTGGGTTTTATATGAGTTGTATACTTTGTATTTCATGTTAGTTGGGTTTACTCACGCTGGTTTCCAGCCTGACCCGGGTGTTACTTTGGTGTAATGCTCGGGTCAGACCGAGTATTATAGATTTTCAGATTAGGTCGTTCTGGAGCTCAGGTGGCGAGCTGGATGGCTAGAGCGTATGGAGTGCTTCCGCTATATTATATTATTGTATATCTATGACATAGTAATTGTGTATATTCTAGAGTCTGTTTAATTGTATAGCTCTGATGTATAAAAATGTAATCGACGGATATATTATTGCTTCGTAAACTGTTATTATTTATTATATTTTTATCCGCTGCGAATGTGAGATGTTGGTTCTTCTGATCTTCTTCTTCTATCTCTTTCTTCTTTTTCATAACTATCTGGAATTTTCAGGTTCAAAAATTTCAGGTCGTTACAAGATTTGAAAAAGGTATTTTATAAATTAAAAGAGAAGTATACAAACAATAGTTTATAAATAAAGGAATAGTTTTATAAACGGTATTATATGAAAGGGAAATATTATTATTTGGTCAAACTTGAGTAATAAATCATCCTTTGTTTATTTTGTGTGTGTGTGTGTATATGGGATGATCATTTTATGAAGAGTATATGAGTTTGTTATTATAATTGGAGTTTGGTTTTATATCAGAGTTTTATTAGAAATGGTAGTTTTGTAATTGTGTATAGGAATTTGTAAAAGTAATTTTATTTAAATGAATTAGGATCTTTATTAAAAGAGGGCCAATAGTTTGAAAATTTATAAAATGAGTTTTGTAAATGATTTTTTTTTAATAAGAAGTTTTATAAAAAGAGTAAGAAATAATATAAAGGATGTTTACAAAGGAGTTAATCAATAAATTTGGAAATTTATAAAAAGGAGGCTATATTTATTTTTAAGCTATTTTCAAAGAATTTATTAATAATATTTTATAAAAGGAGTTTGTTAATATAAGGAGCCTTATAATTATATTTGGAGATTATTGGTAAGTGTATGAGTCTATAATTTTATATTTATAGAATTATTAATGTAGGTTATAATTTTTTTGATTTATAAAAAGTGCGTTGTAAGTAAAGATGAATTTTATGAAAGAAATTTTATAAATGAATTTAGAGCTTATACTTATAAATGGGATTTTTTTTAAAGGAGTTTATTTATAACAGAGATTTGATTTTCCAAAATGACCTTCTTAATTATGATTGTATGGAACATTATTTTTTCATACTTAATACCGAAGGAATAGTATTTTCGGTTATTCTCTATTTTTAAATGACATTGGTTTTGACCCAACTAAATGTGGGTTTTTGAATGTAAATTCTTTCATAAGCGTTTTGGTGAACACATTTGTACCAATGAGACAAGGATATGAATATTTTCAGAGTATTAAAATTTGTAGAGTAGGGCTTGTGAAATATATCTTTGTAAAAGTATTTAAATACGAGAATTTACAAAGTAGTTTATTTAGTGGAAAGATAAATTTAGGAGGCGTAGGGTTGCTTTGTGCTTAACCAGTGTTATTTCCTTATAGAATTAAATCTCTGGTTGAATTTTTTGTTATTTGATAGTTAAATAACCAACTATCAAATGTTGGCCAATTTTTAAAAACATTTTTTGTTGATTCGAAGAGACTGAGAACGAATATATTATCCAAAAACCACTTCGAACGGACATAAGCGTTTGAATTGGAGATATCCTGAAGATGATCGAAGACGGAGTTCTTGGAGTGCAAAGGCATTTGCTACTAATCCTGAGGGTGATTTCAAAAGGGATGTAATAGAAGTGGTACCTTCGGTTTGTTCATATCCTGAACAACTTTCATATCCTGAACAACTTATATGGATGAATGTTAAAGCTGCATTATCACCTAGTGAGCAGTGTAAGCATTCCATTTGGGATTGCTATAAATAAGGTAAAACATAGCCTCTAGCCTCAACAATCAAGAATGACAAAAGTATGGGATATACTTCAGGGCTATGTGGGTCACACACATTAGGGTATTATCATCACCCTTTCTATATATACACATTTTTGGATTTGGTTGTGCATGAGAGCTCTCGAAAAAGGTTGCAAAAACAACCAGTGTGATGAAATACTCATAACTTCCAACAAGGGGTAGGGCCAATCATGGTTTGCAAGGGGTCTAAGCGAGGCCCTCGGTATATTTTCTAGAGGTGTACTATGGCAGGAGGTACCCCGGTGCCTTGTTGTTGTATAGAAATCCATTCTTTAATAAGTGCCCCTCAGACTTAGTTGTATACATATTATGTTGGAATTCAATTAAAGTTACAATTTAGGCTATGATTCAATATGTATTTTTAACCATAGGCATTATTATAATATTAGAATATCTCATATGAAATGGTTTGTCTATTGTAAGAAAAAAATTCGTCAGTGTTTACATCGACATGGCCTTACGAGATACCTTTATTTTGAAAGTTTTTTATAATATTAAAATCCATTGAGGTGTGTGTCTCACAATGATTTACTAGACTAATCCAGGTGTTATTTTCTAATAATTCTTGAGTTAGAATGAGCGTATTTACAAATTTAGTTTGGATGATTTGGAGCAATAGGAAATAAGCTGGATAACTCTAAGACGTACTCGCGTATATTTTATTTTCCACTGTATTGGTTGTTTAAAGTTATCCACATTTGTAAGGACAAGTTGTTTTAACTATCCAGCTTAATTATAGCTATTTACTGTGATTTGATGTAAGTACATTACGGTTTTTCGTTTATAAAGATTTATTGTATATAATATGTTACTCGTCACGATGTGAGGTTCTGTTATGTCTTTTCTTTCTTTTCCCACCAACAAAATATCTTTTTGGCACTTGGATGCTCGGCACGTGAATACCATGGCTGTATTATTGCCGACTTATGAGGGTCAAAAAGGCGGGTTATTACGATAACTTTGATTAGATTACATATTTTATTTACTTGTGTCTTTTAGATAGAATGGTCAAAAAAATGCTTGGATACCTTGGAAACTATTGAAAAAGTAAATGAAGGTAAAGAAAACATAGAGCTTGCTTACAACAAAGGCATGTAGGTTGCTTCAAATACCTAGAACTGGTCCTTCAGCTAATATTCTATCATGATATCCTCATTCCAATTTCATATGTATGTTGTTCATGGGAAGGATGATTTAAACAAATACTGAAAAAGGGTTAAAGTCCGAAGACTTATTAGTTTACATCCTGAGTGCATTATCAACACATGGATAGGCCGAGATAGGTTCGGTAACTTTTTTCCTTCTCTTGCTGGCGTGCGCGCACACACAATTGCTTTCATACACACACGCAGCGTCCACGCACACCCTACATAAATGCGTCTACACACACATAGGTGTGCAAACATGTGTAGCAGTGTATGCATGCTCACACACATGCATGTATTTATAATTATGTGTGTACACACAAATATGTGTGTGTGTGTTTATGTATGTATGTACATACGTACGTATGTATGTATATATATGTATGTATATGTTTGTATGTGTATAAAAAATCATACGAATGTATATATGTTGTTACAATTAGTTTCATACTACTAATCTATTTCATCATCTTGGTTCAGTAAGCATTTATAGATCTAAGTGTAGGACCATTTTCTTGGAGTCCATCTGTTTGTGGAGAAGGCAGTCGCACTGATATTAGTTTATCAAATATAAGGAAATTTGTTAGTCCTATAGTAAGTATAATTACATGTGTCATACTTTATATCAATAAAATTTACATATATCAGC
Source organism: Allium cepa (assembly GCA_030765085.1). Classification (NCBI taxonomy): domain Eukaryota; kingdom Viridiplantae; phylum Streptophyta; class Magnoliopsida; order Asparagales; family Amaryllidaceae; genus Allium; species Allium cepa. Next base: position 329,941,054 of record CM060940.1, read on the forward strand.
TCGTTCATGCTTGGTATCCAATTATTCACATATATCCTTCTTTTATTTCATTGTTTCTCTATGGACCCCTATCTTTATTTGCTTCCATCCACATTTTGCAGCCGCTACTGTCTACATAAAAGCCTGTTGTTTGTCCTTTGTCCATGCCCTGCATTATTTGTTTCATGACAATCACAGCCACTTTTCCGTACAGTTTGAACTATCACATAACCACACTTGTCCATTTCAAATTTGAACGGAAAGGCGGATAATAAGAAAAGAAAGTAGAAAGAAGATAGAAAGAAAATATAACCACACAGATCTCACAGCAGAAACGAATAATCTACAATACAGAACAAATCTTTACATAAAAAACAGTAATATTTATATAACAGATAACAATCAGAGTACACCAACCTATACAACATGGACAATTATAACACCTATCCTTACAATTGTGGATAAACACAACTGAAATGCAACGGAAATAATCATCCATGTGAATACGTCTTCGGGCTCCAATTCCTCTCCTGAAGCTCCAATCTTCCAGCTAAACCTGCAAATATGCTAGGTCTGACTCGAGCATATAGGAAAAACCACGCCCGGGTCAGTCTGGTAAAACCAACGTGAGAATTTAAATCACAAGGAATTTTATTCGTTATAACTTTCAAAATCCTTCTAAAATTAAAGGTATCCCGTAAGACCATGCCACACATAAACACGACAGGTTTTTCCCTTATGGTAACCAAAACACTTTTATAGAAAATCAAATGATATTATAATAGTGTCTAAGTACAAATATTTATTCAAATAGCTGAAATTGTTACATTAGTTGAACTCCAACGTACAAGGCTCTACAACCAAAACCGTAAAGGTACGTATTGGGGAATGGATTCCATATGAATGACTAGGCACTGGGGTATCACCTGTCACAGTATACGCCCAGAAAAATGTACCGAGGACCACACAGGGATCCCCTGCAACATAAAATTGGACTATCCCTAAGCACGATAGACCGAATATGTTATCACGTCGGGTGTTCCCACCCTTCCCGAGCCCCTTACATGTATCACAGTAATAAAATAATATCTAAGCGTATCTATAAAGGTGATAAATATACCCTAATTGGGTGCGACCTACTTATCCTTGTTGCATCTCTCCTGCTTTTCAGTCATTCCTAGTTGATGAGGCTAGATGCTACGATTACCTTTTTAAGGAATTTTCACGTAGAATGTTCATTGTCCTTTAATGACAATGTACCAATAGCATTTTTCCATACAAGTCCGTTCTGGGTCTGAATGGAACCGAAGGCACTATTCCTAGTACATCCGTTTTGGAATCATCCTCAGGATTAGTAGTGATTAGCCCTTGCACTTCAATGCTCCATCTTCGATCCCATGCTTTTGTCTTTACTTCGAAAATGTATTCGTTGGATCGAAGTGGTGTTCGAATAACTTGTCCGATCCCGGTCTCTTCAAAACAACGTTCAATATTTCCAGTAAACTCAACCCCGGTTCCTTAGGAAATAAACAAACGAAAATAAGATCGGAGATCATCTCCTAACCGTTAGTGGACGGATTTCCTTATCAACATCCTAGAAGAACAAAACGAGTTTTATACGTACGGTATAGCACCTCGAACGGTAACTGTACCATATAATTCCCGTGTTTCTCCTAGATATTCCCAAAGCTATAATTTGGGTCTAGATTTGATAGTCGGTTATTTAATTATCAAATAAACAATCATTCAATCAAATATTTCATTTCCCACTGAAAACACAAGTCTTATTTTTAATTTTATATAAATTAAATCTCTTTATCCAAAAATATGTACTTATCTTGTTGAACATAGTATATTCACAAACTATCCTCTTCAAAAATATCTAAAAACCCTTTAAAATAATAAGGAAAGCACCACTGCAGTATCAACCATGGATTCACAGCTCAATGGTTATGTCACTATCCTAGAGAAATCCAAAACTTAAGTGCAGGCACTCTCTACCTCCGATTTCACAATGTAAGTATACCATTACTTTTCAAAAATCTTTATTTAAATTTTTTCGAAATAATACTTATAAAGTTTCAATATAAAAAAATTTCCAAGTTCTAATTAGGTAAAATATTCTTTATATACATTATTTTTTAACATTATTAATATTTGATAAATTTATTCTTGGAATAAATATACTTTAATACTAATTTACCCTTAAGTAATAATTAGCTTTAAACAAACACTATAAAATAACTTTGATTAATAACTAATATACTTTAACGATTTAAATAATTAAATAGCTTTGAAACAATAATCAATACTTTTTAAATAATTTTCAAGGATAATAAAATAATTACTTCTATTCAATTTCAAAAAATTGTTAATTATCTTTTTAATATCATTAATAAATAATAGTTATCCTTTTAATAGCTTAGATTACAAAATCAACTCACAGATTGGAAAGAGGCTTATTAATTTCAATGGTACTTAGTCAAATTACCATTTATTGCATAACAATCCAGCATAACAGATTAATATATTCATATCATCTGTTTTCTAACAATTAATTTAACATCATATAGCCCAATGTAATTATCAGGATAATAAATAGATGTCCGTACAAATAAATAGCAGAACAGAGTTTTATTTCTGCTAGTCAATGTCCAAAAAAACATATATTCAGTAATAATGGCAAAACGGTGATTTATTCAACCAACAGGAGTCCAATTAAATATAATTAGGGGAACGGTGTTTAATTTCACAAAAATAGATTTCAAAACATCCTAATTAACATAATTTAACTCATCGTTATTTCTATCAGGGAAATAGATTAAACGACAAGTCATATAAATTTAAAACGATAATATACGCTTTAAATTGGAAATCAAAAACTTGCCCGTTTCTAAATTGCTTAAATTTACACCCTTTCAACTCGTCAACAATCTGCATGATGACGTAGTGTTTGTTGATATGAACCCAACACAATAGATTGCATGTCAGCCAGGTTTCGTATGCATTATTTACAACATTTTTAAACTTTTGACAAAATATATATGCATATAAAACTTTCATTTTAAACTTGAAGAACCCTTCTTTTCCTTTGGCCCGAAACCCAGATCTCACCTATCTATTTTTTTTCATTTATATAACATGGGGCGAAGCCCCAATTAATTTCAAAAAAAAAGAGACGCTCTTTTTTTTTCTAATTTTTTATAAGGCATGGGCCGAAGCCCAAAAACTACCTAAGAGAACATTCCTCTTTCCCTTTCCCTCCCTTTCCTCTTTTTCTTCTTTACTTCCAGTTCCAGTTCAAAACCCACGAACCAAATCTAAGTTCCCCAAATTTCTGGATCAAATCCTTCCTCATCGATACTACCCATTCGAATACTACTCGAGACCGACCCTAAGCTAGACACACACACTCCACCCTCCATGGCCCATCACATCACCGCCTAACACCACCTGTACACCGTGATACGAGTGTACGTGCACCAGCCCACCATGACATGGTTTGACCCATGGAGACCACCAACAAACTCACCTCTGCCCTCATCACGATGAACTCTCTCTTCCTTACTGTAACGACCCGCTATTTTGGATCATTCAAATCGACAATAAAACCACACGTGTCGGACTTGAATAATCCAAAGTACCAGATTGTGAACTTAAATTTGGCAAAACTCAGCATATACAATAAATAAATAAATCACAGAATCACAGACACGGAGTAATATAAAATAATGCAGCGGAATATATAAATAATAGTTCATGAAGCTACTATATAAACATCCGAGTTAGAAATAAAATAAAATAAAATATCTCAAATACAGTCTAGTCTCCAGTCCGAACAGATGACTTCTCTGAACCAATCAACAGGAAAAGATGAAAGCTAAAACGATAGTCGGATCTCTAAACGAAGCTCCAAACTCCAAATATGAGTCCCAAATGCTATATCACTCAATCTGACCTTAGCGTAAAGAAAAACACAAAAAACACGAGTCAAGATTAACATTCTTATATCAATAAATCCAACTCAAGTGAAATATCAACTTAATTACAATTAACTTAGAGGATGTTTGGGATACCCATCCTCTAAGGCTCCATGGAACTATCAAAAATGTAGAAGTATACACTATAACACTGTGGTCATTTCAAATTAATTTATACTTCAAAACCCAATATATCATTTTCGTTTCAAATACACACACACACACATATGTCCCCAATTTCACAAATTGATTAAATCAACTCGAGTTCAAATTTAAATTCAATTCAATCTAGATTTATACATTTTAATTCAATTCGATTTCTAAATAACAAATTCAAATTATATTGATTTCATATACAGATCTGAATCACAAAATAAACCATTTAAATTCCAATATATTTCAAAGCCTTAATATTCAACATTTTCAAAGTTAAATTTAATCGTTTCATATAGATCTCGATTTGACTTCATTATTATTTAGTCAAGGAATATTCACTTAATAAATTCAATATCATTTAACTAGCCTTAAAATACCTTTTACTAAATATTTCCTTAAATTTATTTAAACGAGGAATATTCATTAAACTACTTAAATCAAGAGCAAGTTATAAATCATATCTTAAATCTCAATTTCCATAAGTTTCACATTGGTTTAATTAAATAAAATTATTTATTGAATACATTTTCAACTAAATTCAAATTATCTTCCCAATCCTTAACTTATTCAAATTATTACCAAAATCTAATTTGAAAGATAAATTTAAACACTTAAACATATTATATGCATTAGATCAATCTTAATTAAATCTTATTATTAAATCTATATAAATCATTATCATTTATATATAATAATTGTAAGAATCAACGTTTATTAAAACCATATATTTCTTTTTAAAACCATAGAATTTATTTTCAAAACACTTATATATAGACCAACGGTGTTTGTATATAATTTCCTATCCTATGGCCAAGTGATACGAAAATTTATCATTTCAATCCGTAATTTAAATATATACGGGTAGATATCATTTCGACCCGCAAATCCCAAATTCAATTCAAATGAAAATCGCTTGGATTTATCATTTCAACCCATAATCTCCTATTCTAAAGTCCGTTCGGGTATGTATCATTTCAACCCATAGTGAATTCTATACTAACAAGGAACTTGCAGAGCGGTAACAGATATGATAGTAATATAACAGGCATAGATCATCAATATAAATAACAGATAATGGTGTCAGATGTCACAGGTGAACAGGTAGCATATATATATAACAATGTCAATAACTAACAACAGCATATTTCAATCGTCGTTTAATTGAAATCAAATTTAATAAATAAAAGAATGTTAATCGTGAGTGATTGCTCACCTTTCGAGGCTTGAGAGATAGACAATGAAGTTGAGTTATGAAATCCAAGCACGGATCCAAACAAACAAGGTTGGTACGAATTCGACGGATAAAGTTGATATGAGAATTGATGAAGCAAACCAGAATCTACTTAATAGAACAGAAAATATATAAAATTTATTACCATTATTTTCATAAAGTCGATATTTAATTTAAAACAAATATTAAAATAATATATATATATATAATTAAAATCATTGTTTTAGTTAGGCACATATATTAAAATAAAATCTATATACATATCGAGCCAACTTATCTTTTAAGCACGTAGATCTTAGATCGCAATTTACAAATCAGAAATCCAAGCCCACATATCTTTATAACAAATATAAATAACCATATGAATTTAAGATCAAAACAAATATATATATATATATGACTTATATAAGCGTGCAAACAAATGTTTTATATCTAAACCAAGCATACTTTAAAGCACTACAATTATATATATATATATATTAAAACAAGAAAGTACTAACACAAAATTTCGAAACATAGATATATGTAAACGCACTCTGACTAAATTAAACAAACTAACATATATATAAATAAACTTCCATTATATAACAACACATGCATAATTTAAGTGACCAAAAGGTTCATGTATAAGCCATTCCTATAGCCAACTGTTGCTAGCTGGGTACTGGTAAATTAGGCAACACTGGTGAATTGACAACTCTATAACCATACTTTATAATAGAAACAAATTTAGCCTGCTTACCTCTTGCATGCATAAAATATGCCATCACTTTATATTTTTAATATTAAACCCATATATAGGCTGATATATATATACTATTAGACCAAGGTTATATTCATTCATTCAACCGCCGAACACTTTATAATCCAATATATCCACTTTATGCGCTAATATATACCACTATAAACAAAGTTTCTTGAAATATACTTATAACCTTTGTAATACATACATACTATTTTCATAAACATACAGTAACCTATATATATTAAAGCATATAAACTAATAGTTCTAACATGATCTCTATCTATAAATAATAATAATAATAAAAAAAAAAGTAATAATATAAACACGTTAAATTTTGTCTTTTTATATTGTACTTTGAAATCAAATATGAACTTATACAAACCTTAATAACTTTATAAACTTGTGACTGTAAAACCAAAATCACATCCTGACACATATATAACTTATATAGGTATATAAATATATAATACTAGAATTATAACCAAATATATATAGTATGTAAACAGCAAATCTACACCGTTCATACAAATTCCCTCTTTAAAATAGTTGATCAATAAAGCTAATATATATAAACTTTATAACTAAAACATATATATAGATCTTTTTATATATATAACAACAATAATACGAGTAATGTGAGAAAAATTATTTTTAAACAAATATATATACGCATAAATATACCTCATAATTTATATATCAAAACTCAAGCTAGTTGAAGGAAAAATTTGCACGGAAAGAGGTGATGCAGGCTCGGGAAAAGAGTCGGTTGCTCGGCGATGGGTTGGCCGTTAAAGTGGGGCACAACACGATGGGTGACATGTAGAGCATGCATAGAAGCAAGGAGGAGGGAGGCAGTAGAGGGAGGTTGTTACGCGGGTTTGCTGCATGGTGGTCGACAAGGCAACTCGGCCAGCAGAGGAGCAGGAGAGTGAGGTGGGAGAGGCCTAGGTATGAGGTGGCGGTGGCGGTGATGGAGGCGCTCGATTTGGCGGAGGTTTGTTGGCCAGAGAGGTGGGTTCAAAATATTCATCCTCGATGGACATGAATAAAAGAGAAAGGAGAACGAGCAAAAGAAGAATGAACAGGCTTCTCATTACATTTGCTTCCTTGTTATTTGTATATATGGTACATATTATATAGACAGAAGCCAAACAGAGCCAAAGAATGTGAAACAAAAACAGAATTAAAAGTGAACCATCAAGAAGTAAATTTGCATAGGGAATCATAAAAGTTAGAAACGTAGATAAGGAAATATTAAATGAAAAAGCTGTCAAGTTAAACACGGTGGAAATTGAGAGGACAATGAATTCAAAGTGTTGGAAAAAAACAAACGACACCGACGGTGAACCATTTCACATATCCAGTTGTGCGCCGGACATCAAAACATAGATTTGAATATAACGCAGAGATCATCATGAAAAGACGATCAAAACAGTATACAGATATCCATGGCATGATTATCCGATCAAAAGTCGATGCAGACACTAATATACGTTGCTATTCCATAAGAAAAAATCCAAACGGAGCTAGAAACATCCAAAATTTGCGAAACAAATTACGTGGTCTTATTCAGAGTGTTCTAAATAAATTTTCTCATGTTGACATATTTAGGTTTTAGAATACTTTTAAATTCAACTATTATTTCGCCGAAAAATAAGATCGACGGAGCAATAATAGTCAAAATTTGGAGAAACGAAGTATGACGACTTGCTCAGAAGATGATTTACAATTTTTATACAGAAAAATATTTAGGTTTGGAAAATATTTTATTATTCTCAAGTATTAACTGATATAAATTTAAATAAAATTACACAATAAAAGTAAACTTCCATATTATCTGATGAAAATTTACCAATTGCTATTTTAATTAGATGTATTCCAAATATAAAATTTTCATTTCAAAATATTATCATTTAAAATTTCTCAAAAATTCAATTAAACACGTTATAAAAATTTATTAAAATTTACAGGTCGTTACACTCTTCCCCACTCAAAACTTTTCGTCCCCGAAAAGGAATGAGGTAGGAGAGTAGAAACAACCAGAAGAAAAATTTAGATTTGGAGAACAAAATAAAACAATTAATTTAAAGCCATATAAATTTCAATTTGAATTAATTAATATTCAATAAATTTGGTTGAACACCATTTTATTAAATCCATTCACTTATTTTTATAAGATCAGTTATTTATATAAACACTAATAATTTTACTATTAAACCAGGTTGTATATAAATAAACAATAATTGAAAAGGATATATTCAAAAAGGAAAAGAAGGTAGATTCGGAAAAACAGAATATAGGTGAATAAATAAAGCTGAGCAGATAAGGTAGATTCAAAGAATAGTATCAGGCATGAGTAATTAATTCAAACCATAAGAATTTCAATTTCAAATATTAATACAAAATTTCTCTGTTGAAAAATACTTTTATAACTCGATGTTTCAACAAGTTTATCCTCGTTCTTATAGACTCTGGCTATGCATTGATCAGGCGCAAAGCTAGAATTCTTCAAGTACATAGTCAACCTGTTTCAACACCAGTGAAAACACTTGAAAAACCTTCAAAACCGATATGGAAAGTACAATCCAAACAAATCACCTGGATCGTAGATACACAATGGTTACGCCTGGATCCCTCAGGAAACATCCGTACCTTTGGTCAATCACTGCCTTACAAATTATTCCATGATAACCAAAACTGTGAACTGTAGGATACATAATATGGTTACGCTTGGATCCCCCAGAAAACATCCATACCCTTTAAGCAATCACTGCCTTGCGGATTACGCCATGCCAACAAAACCGATAGACCGTAGGATGCATAACAATGGTTATGCTTGGATCCTTCAGGAAACATCCGTACCCTTTAAGCAATCTTGCCTTGCGGATTACGCTACCCAAAAAACAAACATGGGTTACGCCATGGTAGGACACTCGAGTTCACATCCGAAATACCAAAATCAGAGAAAATAATATCGATAGAATGAATCCACAATGTGGCCATAAAGCGGATATCAAGCAGAAGGCACTTTCCATATCTTTACTTTGAATATATATATATATATATCATATAGTACCTTTCAAATCAATTTCAGATAACATACTTATATAAATCCCATTATATATATGATTTCAATTTCAAATCAAATGCTTTCCAAATCAATAGTATATCAAATCACACTTATAGACTTCGATTATATAAGTTTTCACTTTTCAAATTGAGTACCTTTCCAAATCAGTAGTTTTCAAAGCAACTTCATATGTATACAAATCAATTTTATATAAGTTTGATAACTCCCAAATCAAGTACTTAATAAAACAAGGTTCTCAATTTCAATTTCTTTCAATATCGTTTCAGTTTCAAAATCATATGTGATTTCACCAAATTATTTCTTCCAAATTTAGTATCTTCAGTTTCAAATTTTCCAAATAATAGGTTTAGAAAATAATCCTAGTTTCCAAATCATATAATTTACGTCAAGCAAATTCATTTCCAAAATCCTCATATAAATACTAGGTTTTACTATCCAATCTGTTTTCAAAACCAAATATTTTTCTCAAAATCACTATACCCAAAATGATTTCCAAGTTTATAACCATCCTTTAAAACCTTTTAACTATTTATTTCCATAAATGGAAGATCCAATTTACCTTTTTGAAATTTACTTAGCTTTGAAAATTAAACCTTGATTTGAAAGTATTAGAACGTTCAAAATAGTCGGAGAAATCAAATTTTCCAATCTAAGAGTTGGAAATTAGCAACAAAGTAGTAAATCAATTTCAATAGATAAAGTCATACCAAAAAAATTTGAAACCCGAGGACTGAACACCGACTTACCTTAAATCATTTCAAATATATGTATATATATAGACACACACACACATATATCTTACGAATATCAAACCATACTTCGAAATCGAAAATAAAAATCGGTCGCACAAAATCACTCGCATAGCAAAGCTACTAAAGTGGCCTCTCCCCACTCTGAAACTCGAAAATCAATGTCGATGATGCGTGCGCTCATCCGAAATTATTTTCCAGCGACATATGTGAGTTCTAAACTTCTATTTTCTTGAAAACTTCTTTGAAATTTCTTCAAAATCATTGGAACTCATTCAAAGTCATTTGAAACATTTCTTATTCGAAAAATCATTTAAATCGTATTATATATATTTTCCAAAACCTTAAAACTAAATTTCAAAATATCGGAGTTCAATCTCCCAAATTTCCAATTTAAAACCCTTCAGTTATAAATCCTTTTTATATAAATCAATTTCTTATATAAATTTCAAAATTTTAAATCCTTTCAAAATTTCAAATTCTATTTTTTTTTAAAGATATATAATCTTTATCGAAAAAATTTCTCTTTATATATATAGAATATAATCATACTTATCAAAATAACAATTTCGATATATAAAACCATTTCTAAAATACAAACAAACCTGATTTTTCAAAGGATGATTCAAGAATGGATTTCAAAACAGAGATAGCAGCATCTGAACCGAGGATATAGAACTCTTCGGTGAATCGATGCCAATTGTAAAGGAGTTTCACCCCTTTATAAATAATTCAATGATTGGCGGGATCGCCTATTCTTACAGAAATCATTCGAAGTGGAGTTATGGGATACTCCAGAACCAAGAACATGAATAGGAAGAGAAGATAATGGATCTTAGAACCGTAGGGAACGTTCCAAAGTCCAAAGGAAAACCAAATCAAAGAGGAAGAAATTCAAACTCGAAGGAAAGTGATTCTGCAAATAAATTTACTATATATGCTAAGTTTTCCTAGAGCCAAAACTCTAATACCACTGCAACGACCCGCTATTTTGGACCATTCAAATCGAAAATAAAACCATACGTGTCGGACTTGAATAATCCAACATACCAGATTGTTAATTTAAATTTGGCAAAACTCAGCATATACAGTAAATAAATAAATCATAGAATCACGGAAACAGAGTAATATAAAATAATGCAGCGGAATAGATAAATAGTAGTTCATGAAGCTACTATATAAATATTCAAGTTAGAAATAAAATACAACGAAATATCTCAAATACAGTCTACCAGCCCGAACAGATGACTTCTCTGAACCAACTAACAGGAAAAGCTGAAAGCTAAATCGATAGTCGGATCTCCAAACGAAGCTTCAAACTCCAAATGTGAGTCAAGCAATATTTAGTCAAGGAATATTCATTTAATAAATTCAATATCATTTAACTAGCCTTAAATTACCTTTTACAAAATATTTCCTTAAATTTATTTAAACGAGGAATATGCATTAAATTAATTAAATCAAGACCAAATTATAAATCATATCTTACTCAATTTCTACAAGTTTCAAATCGGTTAATTAAATAAAATTCTTTATTGAATACAATTTCAACTAAATTCAAATTATCTTCCCAATCCTTAACTTATTCAAATTATTACCAAAATCTAATTTGAAATATAAATTTAAATACTTAAACATATTATATGCATTAGATCAATCTTAATTAAATATTATTATTAAGTCTATATAAATCATTACCATTTATATATAATAATTGTAAGAATCAACATTTATTAAAATCACATATTTCTTTCCAAAACCATAGAATTTATTTTCAGAACATTTATATATAGACCAACGGTGTCTGTATATAATTTCCAATCCAATGGCCAAGTGATACGGACATTTATCATTTCAATCTGTAATTTAAATATATATGGGTAGATATCATTTCGACCCGCAAATCCCAAATTCATTTCAAAAGAAAATCGCTTGGGTTTATCATTTCAACCAATAATCTCCTATTCTAAAGTCCGTCTGGGTATGTATCATTTCAACCCATAGTGAATTCTATACTAACAGGGAACTTGCAGAGTGGTAACAGATATGATAATAATATAACAGGCATAGAGCATCAATATAAATAACAGATAATGGTGCCAGTTGTCACAGGTGAACATATAGCATATATATAACAATGTAAATAACTAACGGCAGCATATTTCAATTGTCGTTTCAATTGAAATCAAATTTAATAAATAAAAGACCGTTAATCGTGAGTGATTGCTCACATTTCCAGGCTGGAGAGATAGACAATGAAGTTGAGTTATGAAATCCAAGCACGGATCCAAACAAACAAGGCTGGCACGAATTCGATGGATAAAGTTGATACGAGAATTGATGAAGCAAACAATAATCTACTTAATAGAACAGAAAATATATAAAATTTATTATTATTATTTTCATAAAGTCAATATTTAATTTAAAAGAAATATTAAAATAACATATATATATATATATAATCAAAATCATTGTTTTAGTTATGCACATATATTAAAATAAAATCTATATATATTTCGAGCCAACTTATCTTTTAAACACATAGATCTCAGGTCGCAATTCACAAATCAGAAAACCAAGCCCACATATCTTTATAACTAATATAAATAACCATATAAATTTAAGATCAAAACAAATATATATACATATATGACTTTTATAAACGTGCAAACAAATGTTTTATATCTAAACCAAACATACTTTAAAGCACTAAAATTATAAATATATACGGTAACAGGACGCAAATCCGTACCCCTAGAGTCGATGTTGTTCTCCTTCAAACAACTCAAGATGTATGGAAATACGAACCCTTTGGGTTAAAGAAGAAGAGGTAGAAGAAGAAAATAGAAAACAACAAAAGAATCTAACCATCGCAGTGGAATAAAATATAATAGATAATAACAGATCTTTACACAAAAGAAAATTATATCTGTTTATAGATTACATCATCAGAGCATACATAACGCACAACTAGACAATAATCATAACATGTCCTCATAAAACCGAATACACAATTAGTCACACAGCAGAATATTTAAAAACAAGTACGGAAGTACGTCTCGCCGTCTAGCCCGTCTCCTGAGCTTCGCAGCACCCTTTCCTGTATCCTATAATACTCAGTCTGACCCAAGCATTATACTTAAATAACACCCGAGTCAGTCTGGAATACCAGCGTGTGAAAAACCACACTCAAATTGATTATTAAAGTTTCAAAATCCTTTGAAAATAAAAGCATCTCGTAAGACCACGCCACAAATAAACATGTCAAGTTTTTACCCTACGATAGCTAAAACTCTTTTTATTAAAATCCTCTGATATTATAATAGTGTCGATAGAAAGTAAAATAGAATCTATCTGAAATGTTTGCATCTCACGTTTCAGCAATAGTTGGGCGCAATCAAAACCGTACAGGCGCGTAGGAAGAATGGATTTTCAACTAATGACTAGGCACTGGGGTATCACCTGTCACGGTACGTGGCCTAGATCACTGTACCGAGGATTACTCCCAATCCCCTGCAACATAAGACCGGGACTACCCCTTATTGGAAAATCCCGAGTAAGATCACCCCATGGTTGGGATCAGCAACCGCACCACTAAGCCGAATAAAAGAGACATCTAGATAGGGATGACCTCACCCTAATGGGCGCTACCCACCTAGCCTTGCTGCATAACCCCTGATTTTAAGTCATTCCCGGTTGATGAGGCTTGAGACTAAGCGTTACCTTTTTGGAACGTTTCACTTAGAATGCCCATCGTCCACCTGACGATGTTCCGAAAGCATTCATCCATACAAGTCCGTCCCGGGTTCGAACGAAACCGAAGACACTACTTCTACTACATCCATTTTGGCATCATCCTCAGGATTAGTAGCAACTAGCCCTTGCACTTCATTGTTCCATCCTCGACTCCGAACTCGTTCTGCACGAAAACGTACAACCCAGATCGAAGTGGTTTTCGAGAAAAATCTCGATCCCAGTCTCTTCGAAACGATCAGCGCATTGGCCAATATTGATAGTTGGTTATTTAACTATCAAATATCATTCACAAACATCCATCAGATATAAATAATTTCTCCTGAATTATCTATTAACCCCAAAATATCTTCGCAGGATATGTTTCCATTTTTAACCCTTTTTTGAAAACAGTTTCAAACTACACTCTTCTCATGAAATAAATTTCCATATATTTATTCCTATTGAAAACACCAAGTACAAAGCTTTGGATTTTTAAAATAATTTAAAACACTTTATTATAAATTATTCTTTAAAACATTTAAAATAAAAACTACTTTAATACCTTATTCAAAAATATATACTTTAAGAATATTTAAAATAAAGCTACTTTATAAAATATAAAATTAAGTTTTCTCTTTTAGAAACGTAGTACCAAGCCAATTTTAAATAATTTCTACTATAATAAATTTGAAAGACTTACATTAAAATTTAAACTCTTAAAAATAATAAATTTTCTAAAACATCCTTTTTAAAACAACTTTTAACTTATACTTATAAATTTGTTTTGAAAACGTACTTGGCTATCCAGGGAAATACGCTTCCCTTTACATCCTTTAAAAATAAATTACTATTTATTTTTAAACAAATCTTCCCATTCCTTTAATAAATCCCCATCGTGAATTTATTCTTCCAAATATCCACTGATATATTACTTCACTTTTATAAATCCAGTTTGTAAATTTCTTAGTCTCAACTCCCTTTTAAAATTCCGATTCCAAACACTTAGATCAATTTCCAAATTGATTCCCAATTTTCTCCATTTGAAATAAATTTCTTTACTTACTCAATTCGTTTCAAATCCATTAATTTCAGACTTTATTCCTTAATTGTGATTTAACTTTTTTTTTAAAAACACCAATTTCAGATTTTCCCCAAATTCCTTCTTTATTTTTCAAATAATTTAAATCTAAAATTTAAAATAAATGCTTTATTCTTTTAAATAATAACACTTAAGTTTAAAATTCATTATCTTCCTGTTTATTCAAAATCCTCTTTTCATACACGGAATTATTTATTAGAATTTTAAAACCACTATTATTCTTATCCAGTTCATTCTTAAATTTATTTAAATTCTCTATAATTATTTCACTTACAAATTCTCTTCCTTTATTTTCTTTTCAAAAATCCAATTCTATATATTTTGATAACTCAGTGTACCGAAATATATTCAAGTAAACCATAGCATTCAATATTCCAATTATCAATAATATTCATCATAGAATATCAAATACTCATAACACAGAATATTAAACAATCTAAATAATTTTGAGGAATGCAGTTGGATCCCTCCAACCTGTTTTCCTGCATCCACAGATGTTAATATAAAATACTAATTCCACTTCGAGGTGGAATATCGTAGTATATGGGATTAATATAATATCTTCCCCTATTATGCGGCGCATAGGGTCTCATCCGCGATATAATGCGGCAAATCAATCACTCCAAAATATACTATATACTACTATATATAATATAGCACATCAAATCAATTCAATCATTCAACCAATTATTTAAATTTAACCACTTAAATTTAAATAGCAATCCAGAAGAGTGAGATTAACTCACCTTTTGTTTTGTTGTTTGCAATCCATCCCAAACTGGCTTGTTTCCTTGATTTTACACCTTGTATAAATATCATATGATTTATTAATATTCGAACAAATCGAAAAATCAATTACCATTTAATAAATTTATTTTAAACTAAAAATTTACTTTTAAATTAACATTTTCTTTTAGAAACCTTTTAGTAACTAAAAAAAATTCATATAAGTTAATTTAACAATTTAATCGCCAAACCCATTGTTTTAAAATAACTAGTAAATTAAAAATGTGCATAAGTATATTTATTTACTTTTTAAAAAAACACATTTGCTATATAAAATAATTTATATAGTTTCTAAAATCTAAGTTATATATATTTTCAATTCAATTCAATTTAAAATTGCTGCCTTCATGAAGCTTATATAAAATTTCTAGTTTTCTGTATATATTTCCTCCTCATTCTAATTATAAATTAAATTAACTACAAGCTGAAATTAAACCAACTAGAAGAAGATAATATACCTATGGCCTAACATCATAAAAGCTCGAATTCGAAATCCCATCCCGACCCAGCCTTGCCTCCCGCCCACGTTGCCGCTGCGCATGACCACCCTCTAAATCGAACGCGCCGCCATGCCTCGCGTTGCCCTAGCCGAGCTCGGCCAACACCGAAACCCCTACCAAAGCTCTCCATCTCACCACCTCTTCCCACAGTGCGCGTTGACCCAGAAGGGAGGCACATGCCATGCAATAGGTCGCGACTCGATCACGATGCCGTCATCCCGCCTTCCCGAAGTCAAACGAATTGATTAATCGAATCATTTTCGAGATTGAATACAAGGCTAAGCTAGGGTTTCTTGAGTTTGATATCGCGTAAAATCAGTCTCCCCTGATTCGAACGGGTTTCGTTCGTATCACTATATATTTTCTAGGGCATTTATTTGAGTGAAAATGAATTTGAAGAGAGGGGAAAAAGAAAATCTCGTCTTGATTTGAACTGAAAAGGATGAAGGAGGAAAACAACAAATTTCGCTTATAAAAAGAAGAACATGATTCTAATTCGACCTCTTTTTTTATGTTTCATTCTCTCTGATTAAAACTATTGCGTGAAGAAAATTGCAGAGGAAGATTGCGTTTTGGGGAAAACAAGCTATAGTGACAGGGAAAAGTTGTGATGGGAAAGGAAGGCGACTGATGGAAAAATATTTGACCAGTCAACCATATATATTTATAAATTTCACATTTAAATTCAAATGCAACTTAAAATTTCAAACTCCTACCGAGGCGTGCCGCTAGCCATTTATAATGTTATACCCCTATTCCAAACGCAATGGAAAAGGTTTCAAGCCCTAATTCGATCGTATGGAGAAGATAGCTTTTTGGACTCAGTTATTATATTTAATTTTTGATACAAATTTCAGCACGTTTATATATCATACGCTCACACCACAACTCCAAACACTCTAAAATTTGAAATTCCATAATATTATACTATTACGGATCCAATAGAATTGGTTTCGTCAAAATCCAAGACTGTGCCTCTGAAGGCTATTTTTAAACGTCAATTTAAATGATAAAATTTCAAAACTTAACAAAACACTTCCAAATTAAATTTCAACACTTTTAATATCTTCAGTACTATAGATATAAATTTTACAAACCTTCAAATTATTTTTAACAGGCTTAAAACTGATGATTCAATAGTTTACCCAATTATAGTTTATTAAATTCAATAACTTAATTGCTAAATAATAATAATATTTGAATTCAAGTTAAAAATTAACTTTTAAATATTTAAAATCAATTAAAATTCCAATTTCAAACATCCAAAAATTCGGGTCTTCACATTCCTCCCCCTTTAAAGAATTTCGTCCCCGAAATTGCTAGTTAAGAAGAATGATCCAATACCCATTACTATTTTTTCCACAACCAAACAGTTTTATCAACTTGCCATAACATATCTTTTTTTAAAGACCCGCTATTACTTCAACCAACCTCCCAAAACCTTTCATAGTTTCCCACAACATTATTTACTTCACTTATTCAAATTTAAATTTAAATCCAAATTTAAATTATCAAAACTTTCTTAAAATTTTTCTAATTTTCTAAATTTCCGAAAAAAATCGCTAACGTCTCCTTTGCGCGGCTAGCTCGGCACAACTACAAAATATCTCTACGGGTTCCCAAATTTCAAAAAGAAAAACAAAAGCCAAGTGGCTAGACCAGAAAATCATCAGATTTCATACAGAAATTTAAATGCATACCCTTGCCGAGCAAATTTCATTTTATGCTCTGAAATCAAAAATTCCAAATACACTTTCCTAATCCTTTAGTTCCAACTAAACAATTAGTTTCAATTTCCATTTCCAAAATCCCTTGTTTCAATTCTAATTTGAATTCGTTTTCTCGCTAACAAAAATTTATCAAAAGTTTTCAAAAATTTCTAGCTCCCAAAATTTTTGAATTTTTTTGGCAGAGTCTCCTTTATACGGAGGAGCTTTTGCAATTTGACAAGAGATATAAATATATATATGCATCGACCCACACGGTTGGAAAAACAAAAACAGTTCATATTTCCTATTTTTATTACGTAGGCGTACCTTTATTTAGCATTTTTAAGCAAGCGGCTTATTATTTTAGCAATTTGCGCGATCAGATCTAGCCCAACGGCTTCCCTGAACCTGTACTTACTCAACTAAAACATGTAAGTGCTAAATATATGCAATTTACTAGTATTTCACTTATTTTAATATAGCTAACACATAAATTTCACATATAATGCATGTTATATAATTTTCATAAGCACGTACAAGGTTCCGACACTTATTACAATTGCTTACAACCAATTCTTAAACCATTCCATTCAGTTTAAGTGATTTACAACTTACTCGCTTATATTTAATTCCTTCTATTTTAATTCATTCACAACCATTTTATTTAGCTCGACACATTCCACTCAATTTTATTCCTTTTCAATTTTATTCACGATCCATTCATTGCTTTCATTTCTTATCCACATTCATTTCATTTGAAACCATTCTATTAAACTTGAAAACATTCCATATCTCTTATTGTCTTTAAGTTATTTCAACTCCTTAACAATTTCATTTCTTCTTAACTTGTTGAAACTAAAACTACTCCATTTTTAACATTATAGCATATGTTCATTTCATTTGATCAACCTCCATTTCTTTTTGCAACAAGTTCTATTTCCATCTTTCATTTGATTTTTATTTAATCAAATTCCATCCATTTATTTATTCAATGCAATTAGTTTATTCACTCAATCCATTATGAATTTTAATTTCCATACTCAATTCATCCCGAATTTATTTTATTAATAACAAGGCCATTTATTTCTACTACTTGGATTCTATTTGCAATACAAACCATTACCACTTTAATCCAATTCCATTTTACTTTTTTTTACAACATCTCCACTTATTTTAGTTCATTATCAATCCAGGTCGAATTCTATTTATAATTCGAGTTTATTTCCAAACTTCATTATTAACGTACAATCCATTTCATTTAACCGAGCTAAAATTTTATTAACATACTCTATCAAATAATTTATTTAGCTAATTAGCTTACTTTCAATTTTAAATCAATATTCGAGTTTATTTCAAAAATTACTTCATTAAATTTCGCCATGAAAGTATACCATTACTTTTCAAAAATATTTGTTTAAAAATATTTAAAATAATACTTATAAAGATTCAATGTAATTTTTTTCCCCAAGTTCTAATTAAGTAAAATATTCTTTATACAAGTTTACTTTATCATATTTTTTTTTAACATTATTAATCTTTAATAAATTTATCCTTGGAATAATATACTTTAATTCTAATTAACCCTTAAGTAATGATTAACTTTAAACAATCACTATAGAATAACATTATTAATAACTAATATACTTTATCAGTTTAAATAATTAAATAGCTTTGACACAATAATTAATACTTTTTAAATAATTTTTAAGGATAATAAAATAATTAATTCTATTTAATTTCAAATAATTATTAATTGTCTTTTAAATATCATTAATAAATAATAATTATCCTTTAAATATCTTAGATTCCAAAATCAACTCACAGATTGGAAAGAGGCTTATTTATTTCAATGGTACTTAGTCAAGTTACCATTTATTTCATAACAATCCAGCATAACAAATTCAGATATTCATGTCAGTCTGTTTTTTTACAATTAGTTCAACATCATATTGTCCAATATAACTATCAGGATAATAAATAAATGGCCGTACAAATAAATAGCAGAATAGGGTTCTATTTCTGCTAGTCAATGTCCAAAAATACATATATTCGGTAATAATGGTAGAACGGTGATTTATTCTACCAACATGGGTCCAATTAAATATAATTAGGAGAATGGTGTTTTATTCCACTAAAATAGATGTCAATACATCCTAATTAACATGAATTAACTTGTCGTTATTTCTATCTGGGCAAATAGATTAAACGACAAGTCATATAAATTTGAAACGATGATACACGCTTTAAATTTGAAATCAAAAACTTGTCAGTTTCTAAATTGCTTAAAATTTACACCCTTTCAAATCATTAACAATCTGCATGACGAGGTAGTGTTCGTCGATATGAACCCAAAGCAATAGATTGTATGTCAATCGGGTTTCGTATGCATTATTTGCAACATTTTTAAACTTTTGACAAAATATATGTGTATAGAAAACTTTCATTTAAAACTTAAAGAACCCTTCTTATCCTTTGGGCCGAAACCCAGATCTCACATATCACTTTTTTTTTCATTTATATAGCATGGGCCGAAGCCCAAATCAATTTCAAAAAAAAAATTGAGAGACCGTCTTTTTTTATAAGGCATGGGCCGAAGCCCAAATTCTACCAAAGAGAACGTTCTCTCCTCTTTCCCTTTCTCTTCCTTTCCTCTTTTTCTTCTTTAGTTACAGTTTCAGTTCAAAACCCACGAACCAAATCCAAGTTCCCCAAATTTCTCGATCAACTCCCGCCTCATCGATCTACCCACTCGAATACTACTCGAGACCGACCCTGAGCTAGCCACGTACACACCCCCCTCCATGGTCCATCACATCACCGCCTGAAACCACTTGTACACGCGTGATACGAGTGTACATGCACCAGCCACCATGCCGTGGTTTAACCCACGAACACCACCAACAAACTTATCTCTCTACCCTCGTCACGATGAACTCGCTCTCCCTACTCCGGCCAACTCAAACAAAGATCGACCCTCCTACTTTAAGACGAGCCTACCCAGTTTTTGACATCACCACCAAAATCTACCTTCCCTCGCCTGCTTCCACCACTAGAGCTCAAGCTGCCATCACCATATGAATCCTCGTCCACGTGGCCTCCTCTATGCCCAACCCCAAGATTTCTGATCCCCTCCTCCTTCTAATAATCTGATCGCGTTCCAGCCTTACCCAAACCCACTCCTAAACCCTAAAACTCCCATGCTACCCCCAATCAAGATGAAAATCGACATTTGGATATGGTGAACCTCTTTCCCATGTCACCATGCTCCTCCTCGAATCAACCCCTTCTCCCCTCGACGACGGCTTTGCCAGAAATTAATTTTCGAAAGAAATCTAATTATCTCCAAATTACTCACAACATAGACCCTTAAAAATCATGAAAACTTCACTAAAAATCCTATCTTAATATAATGATCATGATTATATACTTGAATCACTGTTTTAAAAATGTTAAAATTCGCTAAAAATTTGGTTACTTACTGTAAATTTAACATCTCATAAAATACATAGCATGTATTAATCTCAATCTATTTTTAATGTAACCTACATTAAAAAAAAAAACATTTTTCTAGTTTACGACATTAGCAAATTCAAATTAGTTTGAGAGATAATGATTTTTGAAGTCAATGCATGCAATATAAGTTTTCATCTCTGTCATACATGACAAGGCAATGTTTTAAACAATCCAGGTGTTCAATTTTAAATACTCACCTTCCACATTGCCTTGATCTTTGAAAAACTTTAAGTTGACTCCCAGTTTTAGATCTGAACTCTAATCGCCTTGCCTTTGATTTGAATTTGAAAGAGATTGCTTCTTCTTTTGTTTATAGAGCTTTTTTTAGACTTTGTTTACAGGTTTTGCAATCTCAGGAAAACACACATACAAGCGAATATACATACATGTTTATACACATGAAATGATGTATAGGGTACAAGATTTTGGGCTCAAGAAATTTGCAGATCTATGCAAGGTTGTGTACAATGTTGTCATGGTTTGAAATGAGATGTTGGTGCCTTTGACATGAAGTTAAGATGAAGTGAAGACAGTGTTTTTAGTCTTTCCTATATTGAACCAGACAATGCTTTTTAGTTTTATATATATATTATCTTATTTGATCAGACCATGACCATATATGTATATGTTTAATTTTTTTTCTCGAGTTTAGTAGATTACTACGTTTTGTTTTACCTTTTTTTTTCTACTTTGTTATTTACCTAGTTAACTCTCTTTTTGATTTCAATATGCTTTCATATTTATTTTTAACAGCATGTAAACTGGTTTTCAAATAAAATTTTAGTCTTCCTATTTATACCTATTCTATATTTAGAACGGAAAATAAAAGTTTGCCATTTAAAAATATGTTACTTAAAACACTAAAAACTTTGCTATTCCATTTTTAAATAAAGCAACATTTTTGTTCTACGTTCCTTCTTATTATATTTTCAAAAAAAAAGCAACTCAAAGCAAACGAAAATTTGTGCTATCTTATTTCAAATGTATACAATAATAGTTTTTGTCAAAATACCATTTTGTAAAATTCTTTTTAAAATGATTTTGTAAATTTCTCATATTCAACAATAAAGATATTTTTTTCCATATATGGTTTTTATATATATTTTCTTTCATATTTACTCCTTTCATTTTTCCAATATAGGCATATATATATATATATATATATATATATATATATATATAACTAACTCTTAATAACTATATTTATTAGTTCACAAATATGTATATTTCACTTATCATTACGTAGATTATTTTAACCTGCTAGCTTATATGGTACATATATACTATAATTTTTTTTGAACTTATATACATATACACACATTCTCCTTAACTAATGTGTATATATGTATATAGGAAAATCCAGTTTTATCTATAATATATCCTTCTTATTCACTATTTATTTGCTACAAATTTCTTTCCAAATTATATATATATATTATGTTGTTTTGAATATATATATATATATATATATATATATATATATATATATATGAAATTCCATTTTAAATCAATTTCCTATTTTATAAATAAAAATATGGAAATTCAAAATATTATCTTGGTTTAAAAAAACTATATATTATTACCAATTGTTATTTAACGGGAATTTTTATTTGATTAAAATACCATATTATTGAATTTTGAAAATTAATATTCAAAACTCAAAACGACAAAAATTCCAGGTCGTTACAAGTTTTGTCTCTTATTTCTTAAACTGTTCGATCATGGCCAATTTTTGCTCCTTATTTACGCACCGTTGTTTGGCGGCTTTGATAAAACATTGAATTCTTGTTCCAACTGTGCTGCCTATATGAGTTGGATAATTTTTGTTTCAGTAAACTTTTATATACACACATCACTAATTTAGGCTAAACTTGGGTAAACCAATATACGGATGTTGGCTGAAACATATAGGTTGTATGATAGACAATCATGTATCACGTTCTAATTTTATGGTTGACCATTTTTCTCCACATGGTGGTTATTAATTAGATACCAGCTGTTGTTCCCTTATTCAGGTTCTATTTCCATTATTTAGATTTATAATTTCATTTCTACTTTACAGCTTCCCTTATCTTCTCATTGTTCAAAACACCATTAGTGTTGAAGACCATTTGTGTTGAAGATGATGTTCATGAGTTGCATAAAACTATTGAGGGTACATGCTTAGAACTTGAGAATGAGAGAGTGGAGCTGCTTCGGATTGAGGCAGAGAGAGAGAGAGAGAGAGAGAGAGAGAGAGAGAGAGAGAGAACAGCGAGCTAAGAGCCAAAGACTCGAGGAAGAGTAAGAAAGACTTGCACAGTGGCAAAAGGAAGAGAGAGAGAGAACTTTCAGGCACAATTGGCAAAAGTGATTGCAATGTTTCAGAGGCATGATAAATTTAATTATACCGTCGGCATCTTCGTAGGCCTTTTTACTATGGTAGCTAGACACATTTTGTTATAAATAAGAGATTATGTCGTTTTTTGTATGGGTATTGGTTATGATTAAGGAAGGAGTTGTTTTTTGTATAGGATACAAACGCTAGTTGAATAGTTTATTGTTTACAATTACATTTTTTTTTTGTTTATGCTTTTCATTTTATATAAATGTGCACTTACATATTTCTATAGATCATTTTATTATTGATTAGTGACCTATTAACACTTAATGTATAGGGAAAACTGTAAGATAAAAAATGGACAATAAACTAAAATTACCGGTGGATTAGAAAGAGAATACCAATGGAATATTCAAATCACCACTATTATTAAAATAAACTAAAGTTGCCAACGAAGTAGAAAGAGAATACCAATGGAATATTCAAATCAAAACACCACCGATACCGACGAAGACCGATAGAATAACATTAAAAATGCATATATCAAAATTATCCATCGCTAATTCCACACAATATCACCGGGTTTACCACCGGATATACACTAAAGGAAAATTATTGTTTATGTAAACGCCTAAAAAATGCTGGTAATTTTTTTAAATTTTATTATTATTACTTGATGGATGATAGAAAATTGTTGGTGAAGTGACGCTAAATTCCGTTGCTAAATTGACACTAGATTACCTAATTAAATTTTATCGACCAACGACATCCGTCGTAAATTCGTTGTTAAATTCAATTTAGCGACTGATTCTGCAACTACAAAATCAATATTTTTTTGTGTTGATAACACTTAATAATCATGTTAAGTTACGAAGATTTTTTTGTAAAACATATCAACGTTATTTATTAAATAATAAATGTATTTAAGCGTTGAGTAAAAAACAAAAATTTTATTTCAGTATGAATATTATGAATATTCATTGTAAAATAAAATTATAATAATGGTATTTGTGATGCATTGGAAAATACAGAAGTAGCTAAATTTATCCGCAATTATTTTGGAATTATGGATTGAGCCATAATTTGGAGAAATAATCATTTGGTTATATGATTGTATATAATATGATACGAGTGAACTATGTCTCAAACAATAAAGGGAAAAACACCAATTGAGTGGAAGCGTGATAAGAGTTGATGAACTCTTCAAATTGATACATATAAATATATGCAATCGCAAGTCTACTAATACCAAAACGATTCCACGTACTATGTTATATTAAATGAGTTATCACAAACAAGAACATGTGTATATAATATACATGTGGTATATCAATGACGAGTTCATAAAAAAAGAACAAAAGTAAATAAAACAACTTGTGATAGAAAATAAAATGATTTTATTTGATCGAATAGGTGAGTATATTGAAAAGAGTTCCAAACGTGCCTAAAAATGAATAAAGATTCAATCTCAATAGTTACTCCTATCTATGATACATAATGATGTATCGATAAGGAGCAATCAAACTTTATTGGACAAAGAATGATTAACTATGAGTGGGTTTGAGTTAACTTCTTTCTACAAGGTCGTAAATTTAAGAGTAGTACACAAGGTTAAAATTAATTTCATCTAAATAATAGTTTACAAAATCATTCAAGAAAAGGATTCATAAGAAACCCTAACATGTCCTAAGTCAAAGGGTTGTGTGAGTTGAAAGACTACACGTAATAATTGTAAATGAGGGATCTTGTATGAATCTCTCCAAAAGAATTTTGAAAACAACAGTCATTGGATGAGTAATTTATATTTTGAACATAAATTTGGTAAATTAAAATCAAATCAGTTTTATAAAAGGAAATTCCTTAAATGTTCATGAATACTTATACAATTACATTGAGAAACAATTATTGTTTCAAGAATAGCAAATTCATAGCGAAGGAATATCTTTTAAAAATTAGTGGTAGCAAAAACAGATTTGAATATGATCTAAGGATAAAATTGACTACGAGGATGAAATGAAATTAACCAAACCAAAAATGAACGTAACGCATTAGAACGTCTAATATGCATTCTTGCATATTGAAGAGAAACTATGTGTTTTATCGATTCGAAAAAGGTAATCCTTTTCTGTCTATTAAACCATTAAGAATATTGACTCCATAATGTAGTAGATGCGCAAATTCGAAGTGGATTCCAAGTACTTTACCAAAATATAATTTTCATAGTTGGATCTAAAGGGACGTGATCCATCAGCCGCAAATCCATCTTTAAGAGAAAGGAAAATGTAGTTGGAATATAGTGCGCCAGGTTGGTAAATATAAAATCGTGAATTTCAATTGTTGAAATTAGCATAACAGATTCTCCATTCAATGTTCTCAAATTTTTTTGAATTCTACCTACAAAATGGTTGTCTTGTATGACTTTGTGTTTTGGTACATATGTGTTTAAACGCAAAATTCTAAATAAAAATTTAGACAATGTTGTTTGCACATAATAACCAATGTATCTCGAAGTCAGTGGAAGCAACATTGAACTTATGGGTTTTGGACATGATCCAAGAACTGACACAAAAGTATCTTTCGATAAGCATCAAAATAACTATTTTGATAGAAATATCAGATAGTTTGATTTCAACCAAATGTAGACAAAGCTTGTGTCTATAAGAAAGAACATTGAAGGCGCACTAATACTTCTAAATATAATAAAACAACATGCTACCGATAAGTAATGATTTACTTGTGTTAAAATATGCTTTTAGTTGTTTTAATACGATTTGCAAATTATGTCTTTTATACTAAGTATAAAGGACATTGGAAAAGTGTAGATAGTATGAGAAGTACCCTATTAAAATATCTAATAAGAAACATGTAAGATGGATTCCTTATGCATTAGCACTAGATGGTAGAGTTAAGGGTATGCCCAAGGGGCAATTATGTAATTTATTACATATATCTAGCTCGATAACTAATTTTGTTCAAATAAAAGGTGTTTCCATTCTGTTGTATACTTGATATAATATGTTTAATTAATTAATTAAAAGTATAATTAATAGAAAATCCATAAATGGTATGTTTTGTGATAGTCGTTACAAAGTGTTGTAACCATGAGTAATTTGTCACATTGAAAATAAACATACCATTTAAAATATTTCTAGTCAATATGTATTGAGACTGGATATCGACACATCCATTAAGACTAGAGTACATAATGCTCTCCAAATGTTATATAGTTACTCATGGTTGTTGAAGGCATCAAGGGGTTGCGTATTGATAGTTACTATATAACCATGGAATGACTCGTTCGCTAGTTTTTTGTAGGTTAATATAACTATGGTCAAATAGAAAATATTGATGTGACAAAATTACACAATTCTCTTGACTTGGGAATATTGTTGATCTTCAATATGGAAGCATCAATTTTGATTATAGTTAAATCGCAACACGACGTCCATCGAATGACTATAGTTGGGTCGAATGGAAGCATTGGAAGTGAAACTGTAACATCCTCCACTACAAGACCCAAAAATGAACACCAATGATGCTGCAGCCATCATTAGAATTATTTTCAAGCGAATAAGAGTGAGTTCCGTATTATTTAAAACAGTCTAAGTAAATATAATAACAAACTATTTTCATTTCATATGGTTTGTTATGATTTCATTACATATATATTCGAGTTAACCCTAAGTCGTACCCATGCAAGTCTCAAAATATAACATAAGAAATACATAGCAGATTGTCGGGTCAACATATAAAAATGCTACCTAAACACTTATAACAGCAGAATTAAGATATATTATAAATAACTAGGCCTTCTGCACCATCTTTGATCTTTAGACTATGCCTAAAATAACCGGCCTATTCCACATACTCAACCTACTCAATTAATTAACCTTGAGTTTATATGGAAAACAGTGATAAAACCATGGTCGGACATAAAGTTTGGTGTGCATGATACTTACCTAAAGGTATAACATGAATACATAATGAGATTACACATCATAACGCGGAACCGGCTTCCCCCTCACTATTTACGAACATCATGCATGCTACTACACACAAAAAATGTTATATTCGCTTACCTTAGAGGCATCCTAAGTTTCCCCTTTATACAATTACTACTATGCTCGTACTGCACTGACCCGGCAATCCCCGCAGTATCGTTTTATTTAGCTCCAGGGCACTATGCTACCCCACCTACAGCCCCATTCTTATAAACTTATTAAGCTCATATCTGCTATAAAATAGTCACCCATGGATTTTCCTTTCCTTCATCATTATATTACTTAATTAGTCTTGAGGCAATCATGAATCAGCCACCCACATCCCCTATATAATATTTATTCATTTAACTTTGACCTGCTATGAATCAGCACCCGTAGATCTCTGTTATTTACTTTATTTAATACTAGACCTGTTTTGAATCAGCCACCCAAAAGTCCTAATTAATTATTTTATTTAATGTTGTACCTGGGACTACTATGAATCAGCCACCCACATGTAATGACCCTAATTTTGAGTAACGTTATTTAGGATATTTAATTAGTTAAATAAAATAAAATAACGTAATGATTAGGAGATTGAGATTTGTGATTAATAGAAGTGTAGTCGTGCCTATTTGAACTAATGAACTAAGAAATTAAAATGAATTAAGTTAGGGTAAGTAGACAAGGGAAATATAGGAATAATTATATTCTTATATTCTAAACCCTTAAACCACATTCATTTTACACGTTCATTCTCACAAAAAAAGCACAAGTGGTTGGCCACTATTAGGAAAGCAAGAAGAAGATAAAGCTAAAATCAAGGGGAAGAAGCTTAAGCAACTTAATCCAAGATCAAATCGCATCTCCTTAATCACAAAGCTAAGATGAATAATAACTACATCTCATGTTTTTAATTGATTTCGGTTTTAGATTAAATATGAGCTAATTTGCATATGTTTTGTCATGTTTTGATTGTTAAATTGGAAAGATATTCTTATTGATGATTTAAGCTAATTCATATAGATTTTATGATATGTTTTAATATGAAAACTCTATTAAATAATACCCAAATGCCTTGCGATTTTAATATATGACCAAAAATGATATTATGGGTTTCAATTTTCATAATTTTCTGAATTAATGTGGATGTAATATTAATTTTCTAGTGAATAAAATGGTTATTTGGGTTCAAAATTAATTACGGCTATTATATGATGATTTTGGGTCATAAATTAATATATGTTAGAAAATATATTAAATGTGATTTATGGGAATTTTATAGATTTTCCCTAAGCGTTTTAATAGATATACAAAATTATTTAAGGTATGGGACTTGAGTTTTTTATATATTTATTAAAAGAGAAGGAGTGTTTTGTAAATATTTTAATTTGTGATTTCTGAAATTTTGGTAGTCCTTTTGAAAAATAAATTAGCAACCAACCATGTTTTGACAAAAAAGGCAGGTTAGCTGAAAAGAATTGCTTCAAAAAGTTAAAAATCAGTTTAAACATGCTTTTTACATGTTTCGCCACTTTCGGTACCTAGCTTTCGACTAAGTACTCCGCCTCCATCACCATCGAAACCAATGCACATGGTATCAAAGACTCGGTACGTAGCAAATTAGACTGAGGTGAAAGGTATGAAATCAAAGCATAGGGTTTCGAAAGGGTCGAAGCTTTACTTTGTCTTTAAAGGAAAAATGTTTTTAAAGGAATGGTTTTGAAAGAGGTTGCGCCTTTTGTAGGATCGATTTCACCCTAGAGGGGGGTGAATAGGGTGATACTGTTAACTATAAAAATTATTGTGAAAGCTTATAAAATTATTTCAACACAGATAAATCAAAATTATAGCAGCACAAATAATAGCAGAATAATAAATGCAGAAATAGAACGACACAGAATTTATCCAGCTTCGGCAAAACACTGCCTACGTGCTGCCCCCAAGGTTTCTACTAGAAATTAAGTAGTCACACGCTTACACACGTAAATTCGCGACACCCGCTACTGACTAACCTAACTCTACGCTCAAAACCCTGCCACAACTTAGCCACTCAGTTGCGAATTCTCAAACTATGCCATGTAGTTTGTCCCCTAGTCACACGACTAGAAATTACAAGAGTTTAAAAAGGAAAATACAAAAGTAAATACAATTTGAAAACAAAGAACCCTAATTTTAAATTATTAAGCCCAATGTAAACCGGCCCAAATAAAAATATAGAGATAACCAAATTATCCCCTTTTCTTTTATCTCTAATCGGTCGTATCTTTTTCCTTGAAAAAAATTATGCTCGTTCCTTTTTCCTTTGCTTGCAAATTAGGGCTTTTAATTAGAATCTGTCGACAATAGTTGCTCGATCGAATGATGCTCACTGCTGCTTCTATTTGATCGAGTTCGATTTTGCCTTCGGTATGTAATTAATGCCTTTTGCTTTACTGGTTTTGCTTACTTGTACTCGATTGCTTGCAATTTTCCGATGATGTTACTTATTTATATAGGATTCGAGATCCTTGATTTTCGTTTGTATACATCAATTTGAATTCGTCTTCGGCCATTCGATTTTGTATTGATGATTGTGATGATTTCTGACCTTTTCAAAATCGTATATTTTTGCTTTGTTGTCACGACATCAATTTTGAGCTGTTCAATATCCTTGGCTATTACGGTATTGATTTCTTTGTGACTTCGGCATTGACTTTGATCGTGTTTACTTTGGCTTTGATTTGACCTGCAGTTGTCTTCGACTGCAAACTTGATGTTGTGATGTTGATCTTGTTTGACTGTTGCCATACTATTCACGGCCTCTGGTAGCACTTTCGACCTTGTTTGATTTTATTTGCTATTTCTGGCCATTATGACTTTACTGCCATGTGTATACCATGTGTTTGTTCCTTCATGTGGTCTGGATTTGCTTGAAGCACATTTCTGGTTTTCATTAGGTTGATGTGCACTGTGCCTCGAGTGTGATACTTGCACTGTCCAGTTTCACTATTGCATTTCATATTTATGTTTCCTGATCATACTGTCCACCTGAGTTCACATGTATTGAGC
Source organism: Allium cepa (assembly GCA_030765085.1). Classification (NCBI taxonomy): domain Eukaryota; kingdom Viridiplantae; phylum Streptophyta; class Magnoliopsida; order Asparagales; family Amaryllidaceae; genus Allium; species Allium cepa. The sequence goes on from CM060940.1 coordinate 329,971,678, forward strand.
TATGGTTCCATTTTCATGTGCAGTTTAGCTTGTTGATGATTTGATGTTGAATTTACAGTGATGCATTGTGGTGTGTTCGATATGCATGCTTTGTACTTGTAGTCATGTATATTGTTACTGCAAACTCTGGCCTTCATGTTGCATTTGTTTCATTTTGATTTTGATCGAGGCTGCATATATGAATTATGTTTCCAGTCATCATGTAGTTGCATTTTGAATCTGTCTGGCCTTGATTTTTTTGTAGTCTCTGGTATCACTCTTCGAGACAGTTTGCATTTCAATTGCATTGTTGGTCTTGTAAAATTTCTCTGTACACATTGCATTTTATCTGGCTACTGTTATATATGTCGCATCCTGTTTCATTGGTGCACCCCTTGTTGTTATCTTTTACTTGTGTACCATACGGAGCTTGCTGTCTTGAATCGAACTCTTCTGGTTCATGCGTACACTTTGACTGGCTTGCTCCTGACCATTTTATTAAACTTGTATATTCGAACTGCACCTGTGTTGAATCCAGGTTGGAGCTTAGGTTTGACCTTGTGCTGATATTGTGACATTATTTTTAATGCACTTGAGTTGAACCCGGCGTTTTGGGTTTAACCTGTACTCACCTGTCCCTGCAATTTTATCAAGTGTATATATCGGTGTGCACGACCTTGTGGCATATACAGTGATACACTGCGTATGTCACAAGCTATTCGTGTATGATGAATTTGAAATTAGATGATGACGAACAACCCAAATAACCGAGGCAGATATTATTTTCAAAATCCACATTTTATTTTATACTGCAAAAATATTTTATTTTTAATTTTACTGTGTCCAGGTATATTTCTATAGATTGCTTAGATGTTGGATTCACAATGGAATGAAGTTGAAGATCAGTATGAGTTGAGTGAATGAGTGATATGTAGTGAGGTGCAATGTAAATGTGAATTTGTAATCAAATTTGTATTGTAATTGAAATTGTATATAGTGAGAGCTTGAAATTTGTACTATTCAAAAATTATAATAAATATTTGTTTGAATAAAATTTCTGTTTGAATTCAAATTCTGTGTTATTTATTTTACTCAGCAAATATTTATTTAATCTATGAAAAATAAAATAGTACATTAACAAATACATTTAAATGAATATATATATATATATATATATATATATATATATGTTATTATCATAAAAAAATCATATAATCGCATATTCAACAATCTCCCCCTTTTGATGATAACAAACATATATTTAAGATTTTGATATGTTAAATGTATTTGATCATTGATATACTCTAATTGCTCCTCCTATTTAAATGCTTTCTCTCTACACAAAGCTCCCCCTTCATATATGCATACAATTAAAAATATGCAAGTGAGCCTAGATTCAAATAGAAAATATTTGATCTTTGCTTGATTTTATTTAACAAAATCTTAACTTTTCTCTCCCCCTTTTGTTATCAGCAAAAGAGTAATAGTGTTAGAAAAATGGAGATAAAGCGATAGATATTAATCCAACATTAGAACTCGATTGAATATAAATATTAAATTTCAATAAAAAATCAAACAAAAATCATAAATACTTTGTTAGGCGCATATTCCACTTTTAGAATGATGGGAATGATGTCATCATATAAAACCGTACAGTTTTGTCTATTTGTGGTATATTTATATCAAGAATTTGAATATCTTACCAACCATGCATAACCGTTAGGACTTTTAAATGAGATTAGTTGTATTCCAATTTTATTTTAAAAAAATTGAATTCAAGTATCTTCTAACCACGCATAACCATGAGGACTTTTAAATGGGATTAGAATCAACTTGTTTATTTAAAAAAAATCATTTTTGATATGCGTTCCATACATGCATGACCGTGAGGACTTTTAAATGAGCATGGAAGAACATAACAAATTCCAAGTAATTCACCCATGCATAACCGTGAGGACTTTTAAATGAGAGTGAATACTTTGGATTATTTATTTATTTATTTTTGTTATTATTATTATATTTTTTATTAAAAAATGTAAAATGAAAAACGAATAATTCCTGTTTAAAGTACCACATATTGACAAACTATATTGAATTTTGATGAGTGACGGTCGTTATAAATATGATAGAAATAGAGATGGTCATGGAATTTTTACCAACAAAAAGTTTTATAACTCTTGTTTAAATTTCTAAAGGAATTTACTAATTATACCGTCTCGAGTCATAATATATGAAAAATATCAACACTCGTCACCCTTTTTTTTCAATCACTATTTATCTTTTTGATAATTGGTAGGGAGTCAGATTAGTCAATATTATAATTTAAAAATTAAATTCAAAAATAATTATAAAATCAATTTTCCTAAAAATGATGAATCTGAAAACATGGTCAAAGATGATTTTCTAAAAGGGATTTTATGAGAAAAATTTCTGCTATTTGAAAATTATTTGAAATGAAAAATATCCAGATATTTTCTTTGAAAATGATGCAGTTACTAAATGTCTCAAAAAAATCACGTTCCACCAGTAATTTTTCTATCATATCGATCACCAATGTAATCTGCATCTGAATTTCTCTTTCACTCAAAATTATAATTTGTTGAATGTTTCAAACCAGATCATGAGTTGTGCAACAAAATATCTCAAAATCATTTTCAACAACAACTTTTGAAATTCTCTTGAATTTTAGTTGAAGCCGTGTAAATAATCAAAAACCGTGAATATAGAGTCAGCCGTAAAATAACCAAATGCATTATCATCCAATAAAACACTGTTATTAATCCAAACTAATATATATGAAGTAATTCAAAGACTCTAGAGATTTTTATAGTGTTCTTGGCATAAGAACATAATTGGCCAACAATTTTGAATAAGTCAATCAAAAATTATCATTATTTCATCATCACATTATTGGCTGATTTAACTCAGATTACGGTGCAGATTATCATATTTAATATATCGTTCAAATAAATATACCATTACCTGTTTTACCTTTACGATATTTTTCGTTGTTGTGATTCTGTCACCTTTATACTAGGCTAAAGAACTTTGGTTTGTCGCCAGTTGTGTTTCTAGAACAGCCGAATCTAAATAACACTGTTGTTGTTCCTTAGCCTGCCACCACACCTACATGATGGAAGATTTTTGTGACCTATTTGTTTTTATAGGTCCATGGTTGTTAGTGGCAGAATATTTTGAAAAATGATTTTGTGGGGACCCAAAACAATTTATATATGTTCCTTTTGGCACCCAGATTTGTTTAACTTTGAGAGATTTTATATTTGCGCCTTTTGGAACCCAAATTGGTATAGTTTTCACATGTTTGGGTTTATTCCAACAATTATTGTGATTGTGTCCGTATTTTCTACAAATTGTGCACATAGAATTGACTTGGTTAATTTTGTTATTAACATTTTAAGATTGATTATATCCAAGTCCTTGTCTAACTGTATTAATAGTTTGCTTCCCTAATAGCATATTCAACGATTTTTCACTTTTTGAAAATTTATCTAAAGTCGTTGACAATTGTTGGACTTGTGTTTTGAGAGATTCATTTTAGTTTAACAATTGTGTGCACTTTTTAATAGAATTTTCTCTTCTTGTATTTTCACTTTCTTTCAAAATTAGAATTTCATTTTCAAGTGATTTTATATTAATTTATGATTTTTTAATTTCTTCTTCAAATAACGGACACTTATCACACTTAGGGATCCTACTTTGATAGGTTTTAACTAATTGGTCTAGTTGTTTATTTAAATCTATCAAAGTATCTTTTTGTGATTCAAGTTTGGCATACTTCTCCCTAAGTCGTTCAAAACTGCCATTTACTTCATGGAAATATATAAGTAATTCTGAATGAGTAAGTTTTGATACCTCACTTAGCTCGTCATCATCACTGTCGGTTATTTCACCATGAAGACACAAATTTGCTCTTTCACTCTCACTACCGGTGCTATCACTTTCATCTTCATCGATTTCATTCCAAGTAGCTGCAAAACTTCTCCTCTTCAGTTTCTTTTCTTGACTGAGTCGATTTTGGAGACAATTTGGCTTGATATGACTGGGTTTATTGCATTTGTAACAAATGATTTTCTGCTCTTCTGGTTTGTCTAGTGCTTTGTTTAATATGCTCTTTACTTGTTGATTTTTGACCAGATTGCCTTGCGATTCCACCTTTTGAATCTTTTTATTGATAGTGCTAGTTCTGCTTCACCATCATCATCATCTTCTTCACTTTCAGTTGTCCCTTTACGAGCTATTGATTTCTTTCAAGTGTCTCCTCCTTCACGCTTTTCCTTGAATTTCATTTCTAGCTCGTAAGTGGTGAGGTTTCCGATGAGTTCTTCGACTTTCATTTGTTTCAAATCTTTTGATTCTTGAATGGCAGTTACTTTGGCTTCAAAACTTTGTGGAACGACTCTGAGGATTTTTCAGACTATCTCCAATTCTATGTATGATTTTCCAAGAGCCTTTGATTTGTATACGATATTGGAAAGTCATCCATACATTTCTTTGACATTTTCTTCCTTGGCCGTTGTGAAATTTTCGTATTCGCTGCTTAGCATGGCAATGCGAGATTCTTTGACTTGAGATGTTCCTTCGTGAGTCACTTCGAGTGTGTGCCATATTTCCTACGCAGTTAGACAATGTGAGACATGATTAAATTCAAATTGATCCAATGAATAGATAATAGAGTTCATAGCTCTAGCATTAGCATTTTGTAATTTATTTTCTAGTTCTGTCCGTTGATCCATCGGTTTATCTATTTCCTGATTATCTATAGTTATAGTTGGTGCTTTATAACCTGTCTCAACAATACTCAAAGCGTCAATGGTTTTCAGAAAAATTTTCATTTTATTTTTCCAGTAGGCGTATGCACCATTGAACATTGATGGTCTAACTATGGACTAACCCTCAGCAAAAGCATTATTAAAAGAAGCCATTTTAAAAATTCAAACTTTTAAAACAAAAATTGATTTTTGAAAAAAAATCAATTTTTTTAAAAACAAAAGTCGACTTCTATTCCTAGCTCTGATACCACTTGTAGGATAGATTTCACTCTAGAGGGAGGGGGGGTGAATAGGGTGATACTGTCAATTATAAAAATTATTGCGGAAGCTTATAAAACTATTTCAACACAGATAAATCAAAATAATAGCAGAATAATAAACGCATAAATAGAACAACACAGAATTTACCCAGCTTCGGCAAAACCCTGCCTACGTGCTGCCCCCAAGGTTTCTACTAGAAATTAAGTAGTCACACGCTTACACACGTAAACTCGTGACACCCGCTACTGACTAACCTAACTCTACGCTCAAAACCCTGCCACAACTCAGCCACTGAGTTGCAAATTCTCAAACTACACCACATAGTTTGTCCCATAGTCACATGAATAGATATTACAAGAGTTTAAAAAGGAAAATACAAAAGTAAATACAATTTGAAAAAAAGAACCCTAATTTTAAATTATTAAGCCCAATGTAAACCGGCCCAAATAAAAATATAGAGATAACCAAATTATCCCCTTTTCTTTTATCTCTAATCGGCCATATCTTTTTCCTTGAAAAAATGGTGCTCGTCCCTTTTTCCTTTGCTTGCAAATTAGGGCTTCTAATTAGAAGCTGCCGACAATAGTTGCTCGATCAAATGATGATTTAGGTCCTTGCTTTGTTGACTGACTATCTCTTTGAGTTGCTCACGGCTGTTTCTATTTGATCGAGTTTGACTTTGCCTTCGGTATGTAATTTATGCCTTTTGCTTTACTGGTTTTGCTTACTTGAACTCGATTGCTTGCAATTTGCCGATGATGTTACTTATTTATATAGGATTCGAGATCCTTGATTTTCGTTTGTATACATCAATTTGAATTCGTCTTCGGCCATTCGATTTTGTATTGATGATTGTGATGATTTCTGACCTTTTCAAAATCGTATATTTTTGCTTTGTTGTCGCGGCATCGATTTTGAGCTGTTCAATATCCTTGGCTATCACGGTATTGATTTCTCTGTGACTTCGGCATTGACTTTGATCGTGTTTACTTTGGCTTTGATTTGACCTGCAGTTGTCTTCGACTGCAAACTTGATTTCGTGATGTTGATCTTGTTTGACTTTTGCCATACTATTCACTGCCTCTAGTAGCACTTTCGACCTTGTTTGATTTTACTTGCTGCTTCCGACCATTATGTCTTTACTGCCATGTGTATACATACACTATGTATGTATATATGTGTTGTATTTGTAATGTTCACTGTGATTCGCTCGAGTTGCTTCAATGTGATGTTTACACTGCTGCATATCACTGCATTTCCATTACCGCACTGTTCACTGTATGTCGAGGTTGACTTTTTTCTGTCTTTGATGTTGAGGCCTGTGCTACTGCATTGAGTTGTTTGGTTGACACGCTTGTAGTTGTACATTCATATGTTTGTTCCTTCATGTGGTTTGGATTTGCTTAAAGCACATTTCTGGTTTTCATTAAGTTGATGTGCACTGTGCCTCTAGTGTGATACTTGCACTATCCAGTTTCACTGTTGCATTTCATATTTATGTTTCGTGATCATACTGTCCACCTGAGTTAACATGTATTGAGCTCTGGTTTCATTTTCATGTGCATTTTAGCTTGTTGATGATTTGATGTTGAATTTACAGTGATGCATTGTGGTGAGTTCAATGTGCATGCTTTGAACTTGTAGTCTTGTATATTGTTACTGCACACTCTGGCCTTCATGTTGCATTTGTTTCATTTTGATTTTGCTCAAGGCTGCATATATTAATTATGTTTTCAGTCACCACGTAGTTGCATTTTGAATCTGTCTGGCTTTGATTTCTTTGTAGTCTCTGGTATCACTCTTCGAGATAGTTTGCATTTCAATTGCATTGTTGGTCTTGTAAAATTTCTCTGTACACATTGCATTTTATCTGGCTACTGTTATACATGTTGCATCCTGTTTCATTGGTGTACCATGTGGAGCTTACTGTCTTGAATGGAACTCTTCTGGTTCATGTGTACACTTTGACTGGCTTACTCCTGACCATTTTATTAAACTTGTATATTCGAACTACACCTGTGTTGAATCCAGCTTGGAGCTCGGGTTTGACCTTGTGCTGATATTGTGACATTATTTTTACCGCGCTTGAGTTGAACCCGACATTTTGGGTTTGACCTGTGCTCACCTGTCCCTATAATTTTATCAAGTGTATATATCGGTGTGCATGGCCTTGTGGCATATACAGTGATACACTGTGTATGTCACAAGCTATTCGTGTATGATGAATTTGAAATTAGATGATGACGAACAACCCAAATAATTGAGGCAAATATTATTTTCAAAATCCACATTTTATTTTATACTGCAAAAATATTTTATTTTCAATTTTACTGCATCCGTGTTTATTTCTGCAGATTGCTCCGATGCTGGATTCACATTGGAATGATGTTAAAGATCAGTCTGAGTTGAGTGAATGAGCGATATGTAGTGAGGTGCAATGTAAATGTGAATTGTAATCAAATTTTTATTGTAATTGAAATTGTATATAGTGAGAGCTTGAAATTAGTACTATTCAGAAATTGTAATAAATATTTGTTTGAATAAAATTTCTGTTTGAATTCAAATTCTGTGTTATTTATTTTATACAGCAAATATTTATTTAATCTATGAAAAATGAAATAGTACATTAACAAATACATTTAAATGAATATATATATATATATGTTTATTATCATCAAATAAAAATCATATAATCGCATATTCAACACCTTTGTTTTATGTAAATGCTTTTGAAGGGGCGAAAACGCCTTGCTGTCGCATCTTACCTTCCGAAGCAATGCCTTTGGATGGATTTCTTTGTTTTTAAACCCAAGTCATTGCTCCAATACTTTCGAAGGGTTGGTTCTGACACCATCACCTCTTTGCTTAGGAAATTATTTTCGAAAGAGTGCTTTTGACTTAGTTGTTTTATGGCTCTTTGTTCTATTGAAAGTTAAACCCAAAGGTTTCGAAGGGAACAGTTTTAATAGTTTCGAAAGGTTACTCCACATGTTTTACTTGAACCCAATGCTTTCGAAAGGTTTGTTTCTAGAAAAAATTTCATTTCTTTCGAAAGGTTTTAAAAGAAGGTTTTGAATGGGTGGTTCCCAATGTTTTCGAAAGGTTTAAGTGGAAGGTTTCAAAAGGTTTCGAATGTATGTTTATAGTGTTTTGATAAGAGGATGTCTAAGGTTTTCAAGTTTTCGAAAAGAAGGTTTTTCAAGGTTTTCGAAAGGTTTACTAAGATTGGTTTCAAAAGGTATGTTTTGGCCTTTCGGCCTAAGGTTTTTTTTATCGAAAGGGGTACTTTTAATGCTTTCGAAAGGGTACTTTCAAAGGTTTAAATGTTTTCATTAACAAAATTTTGTGTAAGTATATATAACATGGCAAGGTGATTTGAATAAAGCCTAGAGTATATTTTCCTTGTTTAAGTATGATTTAAAAGGATTAAATCATTTTGAAAGAAAAGGTTTTCAAGGAAAATTTATGGGTAGTTGACTCTATGTAAAATGACTTAGATATTAGAATATCAGACGAGACTGGTATAGGGTCATATCCTATACATTAGCTATTAGTCCCTTACTAATTTACTCAAAAATTCCAGTGTATAAGGCTTTGTGATAGGTAAGACTAAAATGATGTTACACACAAAAAGGAATATACAGAGTGAGGATAGGTTATTGGTGAGCCCGTAAAACCATTATGATCAATTGACCCTGGGAGAATTAAGTTAGGGATAGACCGTCTAGAGAGGAGTATCTAACAAAAGTTAGATTATTTATTTATTTTGTCTGGTAGGCCTGGGTCAGCCAAAGGTTAGTAGTTAGTCAAACAAAACTATAGTGTTTGGATAGATAATCGATTTGTTACTTGATTTTTATGCTTTCATGATATTGATATTATTGTTTAAACCAGTTTTGGTTGCAACATTAAGATTTGCAAAAGATATGTTTTAAAAGGATACTAGTGAGGGGAAACCCATTCCGCTAAGCGACGTGGTCTCACTTAATATCAAATAACCGAGTTGTATAGTACTATTCACACCAGGCTTAATGTCTAACTCGAAGTTTATTTTTTTCCCCTTAAAATCTTGGATGCTCAAAATTGATTTGAGAAGGTTGAGAGTTAAGGATTTATGGGTTTTAGTAAGTGGACGAATACAGCTTACAAAGATGAGTAAGAGGCTGAAGTTAGCTAAAATTTGGAGTTATTTTGTTTTATTTTCGTCATGTTGTATTAAGTCTGCTATGACTATATAGTACCATGGCCATCTAGGGGGGCATCTTCATATATCTCTCTAGGCGTATTTTGTAATAATTATATTTAATCTGAACTTGGGAGACGATTGGGATTATGTAACTTAGATATGAAATTTTGTTTTCAAATGTAATTAGAAAAGTTTTTTAATCTGTGATGATTTTATTTCATATTCAAGTTCTTCTGATATTATGGATACCATTCACCGGAACCTAATACTATGGATGACTGCAGAATCTGTAGCGCTTAGCTTCAGGCCTCCAGATAGGGGATGTTACACCACAGCCCAATATACCTGACATGTATTTATTTAGTTTTGACTTGCTATAAATCAATCACCCGCAGATCACATTTAATTATTATTTAATTTTGGACTACAAAAAATTGGACATATGTATCTCATATTTTATAGAATTAGTCCCCTGTAGTATTGTTTTATTTTTAATTTGCCTCTGCAAAACTCTGAAAGTCGAAAGTCTCTCCTCACCTAAAGCTTTCAAGGTGTGCATTCGTGTATTCATCCTTACTCATCTACAATAGCCCTTCCATACCTTAACTTACATTTCCCATAATACTTCGGCATACTACACCCTACCCCAACCTATGTGTGCAATACACTCTTTACTTATTGAGCATGTTTTCTCTTAAATTACGGTGCAATTTTGTAATGAACTGCCTTACTACCAAAGACGACACTTAATACATGCTCGGTATTCGTGTGTCTATCATTTAGTCGTCGGAAAGACAGGTTAATAAGGGTGAAAGAAAGATAGAACAGAAGAAACTAAACAACACATAATCTTACAAAGCAACTGAAAATTTTATATTACTCAACATAATATATGACAAAATCATTTAAAAATGTTACATCGGAGTCATAATAATACGAATTTTACCCTAGGACGGTTATAACAGTCTGTTCCTACCTAACGAATACCATATACATATAATACAACGAAAGACAAAGTAATAAACTAGCTATTGATCAAGCCTCCTGCTCCAAGCTTCTCTAAAATGAATCTGTTGAAAAACTTGAACTATTTGGTTGCCCATTCAAATTTGAGCAACCAAGAGTTTAGGAAAGAGAAAATAAACTTTAGGTTAGACATGGGTCTGGTGTGAGTAAAGCACAAGTCGTTAACTTTGCAAAAAACCTTTAAATCAAAGGCAACTCGTAAGACCACGTCGCACATAAACATGGACGGGTTTTTACCTTACGATAACCAAAACACTATATATAGAAATTAAGTGATATTATGGTAATGTCTAGGATTTTCATGTAAAATAAAACAAAGCTGAAATGCGCTTGCATCTCACATTCCAGCTTATTTTGGTACAACTAAATCCATATAGTACTTATTGGAGAATGGATTTCATACTATGACAAGGTAAGAAACTACCTTCTGATGGTACATGTAATGGCCCGTTTTTCATTACCTTTTGAATCGACAATAAACACACATGTCTAACTCAAATTGCACGAGCAAGCAGATCATTAAAGATAGAAAGAAAAATAAAGATAGAACAAAACAGAAAAATAGAATCTCACATGAATGGAATAACATATATTATTTCAAAAATAATCTTTACAGTAGAAAATTTTAAAACATATATCAGAGTCTAACTTAGATTCAGCCTGCAAAGTTATAACACCTGCCCTTACAAATGCTGACAAAACAAATGCAATAGATGCGGCGGATAATAAAATACGTCTATACGATGATGAAGATCTCTGGCTCTTCTCTGAAAAGTCCAAGCGTCTTCAGCTAATCCTGAAACTAATAGGATCCGATCCGAATATTAAAAATACCCGATCAGGCTTGATAAACCAGCGTGAGAAACTCGAAATTTAAAATGGTGATGTTATCAAAACCTTTGAAAAGAAGGGTATCTCATAAGACCACGCCCACACATAAATACGGGCAGGATTTTACCTTATGATAACCAAAACACTTTTATTACCACATTATCTTTGATGACATTCTTTTGGAATACATCTTTCAAATAAGCTTATTCAAATAAGGTATCAATACCCGGACTAAGTCTAAGGGAACATATCCAGACTAGGTCAAACGAAATATATCGGATGGAATATATGATACCAAAACCGGTAGTTGAAATGTTTGCAAAGCGATACAGCTATTATGAGAATATAATCAAAATCCTCAAGCTCGTATTGGAATTGGATTTTCCAATGTGGTAAGGAACCTTGATAACCATGCATAGTAACTGGAACCCAGTGATTTTTTGTGCAAGGACTCATGCCACTATACCATAAAATAAGGGTCCAGTTTGGACACCTTGGTGACCCAGATCATATGGCTCTAGTCATCTTGAGGGATCATACGCCACCCTCATCATACTAAGCCTGAAATATGTAACATAGTTCCCATGTCATTTTCGAGATGTGAGGTTTGGGAGTGAAGTTATGCTCAACTTAGACAAAGCCACACTTTTCAAACAAAACCACGCTTTGATCATAACAGGTTCCACTTTGATTGCCACATTGCCATTCCTTAATCACACAACTGATTTCTACCAATGTATAACTCCTGAGCTTGTACGTCTCCGAAAATAGTGTTAAGTTAAGAGAAGTTGCTTTCTACGCCACCAAGTAGATTATACGTTGATAAAGATTAATTTATGTGATCCGAAATGCACTGGTAGACACTCATCCTCACAAGTTCGTTCTTGGACTGAACGAAACTGAAGGCACTCCTCCTACTACCATTTAATGAGCAGTCCTTGCAATTCGAAGATTTCAAAATATGATAGAACCGCTACTATAAATATCTCTATATTGGGTGCTATCCTGAGATCGTCAACAAGCAGTCCTTTCGCTATGAAGATCTCCAATCTTCAATAATTATCATCTTCAATACGTCTTCACTTTCGAACATATACATTGGTTCGAAGTGGTTTTTGGATAGGAGTTACCCAAATCTGACCCCGGTTTCTTCGAAACTAATTATCGTTAAAAAGATGTTTAGTTCATATATGGATATCAATCATCAATCAATTACTTCATCTTTTATTTAAATCAAATATCTTTCTTAGATATATTCTTTTCAATTTATTCCATTTTCTTTTCAAGAGTATATGGAATCATTAAGCCTCATTTATCAAATCATTTGGCTAATTAAAACCTTTTAATCTTGGAATAATTTCTTATTTTCTCTTCTACTTAGGAAAACATTACAACATTATTTCTATAAATCCTTCATTTAAAACTCATTTTAATCTTAGGAAATACCAAGTCATCTTATTTAAAATCACATTTAAACCTTTAATAAAGATTTTCTATTTCCAAATCCTTATTTAAATAGGTTAAAAATGATGTTATGTGAAACATTGTTACAACAAACCCAAAGCAATTTTATTCAAATACTTGTTTAAATCTTGGAAAACTCTTCACTTTTTACTTTGGGAAAACCTTTTTAGAGCATTCAGGCTTTCCTTTCGATTCGTTCCACCCCTCGTCTAAAAGAGAAAACAGAGGCCAGACAAGTTTAGGGCATTATGTAACGACCCGCCGCTCTGACCGCCTCTAGTCGGTAATTAAACCAACTAGAAACGTTCAAAATGACGAATTGTTAGTCAGTTTATAAAGTTTAAACAGAATCAGCCACAGAATCACAGAATAATCATAATATTATTCATAATTGAATTTTTCTTACATACATGTATCAGAGTTTGTACAATGCATTAAATTTTTATATACAGCGGAATATATATCTTTTTAGAGTACAAAGAAAATTTTTACTGAAAACTTTAGTAGAGCTTTAATCCCCCTCTCTCTAACTTCGCGGCCTGAAAATCTTCAAGCTGTAAAAATACTCGGTCTGACCCGAGCGTTAATTGCAAAACACAAAAACACTCGAGTCAGGATTAATCTTAACTCAAGTAAATAAATTTGAAATGAACTGAATAAAATGGATCACATGAATCAATTTAATCTATTATGAATTTTTAAAATCTGACGATCTCGTGTGGCTGCAGTACACACGTGTACTTTGCACACATGTGCACTGCCTCGCCGACACGCGTGCACGAGTCAGACAAATCACTGCAAGTGTACAAGCATAACTCCAAAACAGACAAGGCAAGGCACTATGCAGCAGCAAAAATGTACAGTAGCACGAAGGCAATATCGAGGCAACACAGAGGCAAACCCGAGACAACACAGAGTCAAACCCGAGACAACATAGGGGTAACACAGAAGTAACACAGGCAACAGAGGCCACAGAGGTAACAGAGGCAACAAATGGCTTCTAGAAACACATATAGAAGTATTTTCGGAAAATATGCAGTTTTTGGTGCAAATAAATGCAAATATCCACAAAACAAATATTTACAGCTTTTACTGTAAATAAAGAAGAATGCAACTACGTGCATTAAAACTGGAAATTTTCACTGCTGAGTTGACAGTGTCATGAAACATCAAATATTAGCAGATGGAATGCCACTTAAATCTCAAAATGAAATCATTGGAGATGAACATATATAAAATATAGCAAGGCAGCAGTTTCCTGCAACTTTGGTTCTGACTAAAATTGTGTTACATTTTTCAGTTATTTGTTAAGTCTTATAAAAATGAGGCAACAATGATTTGCCTGTAGAAACATAAGATTACTTCATGCATGATAGCAAAGACCTTTTTGTTTGGACTTCAAGTTTTGTGTTTCTGCATTTCCAGTATGTATTTAAAAACATGGAAGAGGAGCAGAAAATGAAATAAGAACAAGGAAAGAAAAATTGTGTCGAAAGCAGGTTCAACAAGTAGGATTGTCTGACAACCATTTATTGTTGATGGCAAATTTTGTTGAGAGATCAGAAATTTCTCTGCTTACTCCAAAAATCTCAACAATCAAAATTTTCCAAAATAAAATCAGAGAAGCAATGATAAAAACAATGAATCACATATGCTCCTAGGTTAATAATCATGCATTTGTTCAGAATAAAATATCATGCATAAAAATTCCAACATACTTCATGAATTTACTATGACATTTGTATACGAATCAAATCTTAAATTGATTCATGCTCACAGTTTTTAGTACAGAGGCATAAACACAGAGATAAATCAATCTGAAAAACATACAGGCTCACAATTGTACGTAAAGCAAGGCAATCATCAAACAGTGTTTAAATATGGTAGTGAGGTTACTCACTAAAAATCAGTATTCAGAGTAAAAAATTTACTCACATGCAACAGAAAGTTTAAAACAACTTTCAATTGTGAAGTTATTCATCAAAAATGAAGATGCTGCAGTTTTCAATCACAGCAGTTTAATTTGATTTTTTTTTTCATGACAGTTTTTTTTTTGTTGAACTTGAGTTTAAGTATATCACTTAAGTATTTAATTTAAAAGAAGAATCTGTTTTTGGAAAGAAGTTTACTCACAATAACATGTAAATGCATAAACACATATTCACATGTATACTTTCAATTCCATACCTAAACAACATTCAAGCACCACACAATGGATTCAAGGGTTATAGTAGCACATCAGATCCATCAAAGAACAGTTTCAAGCTTGTAAATTTTGTTATTTTCCAAATGTAGAATATTTTACAGGGGTTCAAAACTGGGTTACTCAGACCTTTAACTGAAATTATTCACATTTGGCATGCAACATAACACACAGCAACAACAAAGAACACCACAAGCAGAAATAGGGCTTTACAGACACATTCATTCAACACACATGAACAGAAGCTCAAACAAGCACATGCAACAAATTTTTCCTCATCTAGATTAAAAATCCATCATATGCAGCAAAACCAAAATGGGCAAAGTTTTTGATAGCATCTGTCCTCATCAGTTTAAAATTCAAGTTTTAATAGCATCTGTTCATATCAGTTTAAAATTCAAGTTTTAATAGCATCTGTTCATATCAGTTTAAATAAAAACTATAGTATCTGTTTTTATCAATTTAAAAATACAATTTATAACATCAATTCTCATCAGTTTAATTAAAATTTAAGTAGCTTCTGTTCTTAACAGTTGAAATAAAAAATCTAAATAGCATTTGCTCTCAACAGTTCAAAAATTAAAAATTGGGTAGAATCTGTTCCCAACAGTTTAAACACAATTAATAGCATCTGTTTCTCATCAGTTTAAAATTCAAGTAGGCGAGCAAATGATAATGAATAACCCACAATTCCTATACTCGCAAATTAACCGACAGATGGAAGCAAAACAACACGCCTTCATAGCATAAAACCAAGCAATCAATCCATAACAAATTTAAATACTTGCGTTCAGATAATCGTGAGCCAAAAGACTCACCTTTCAATCGAATCGAAGAGCACGCCAGAGATTTGAAGTCGAAGCCGGCCACACGAAGACGAATAAACAAGTTGAACTCGAATTGAAGCCTAATTTTTTTCAAAGCCCTAATTTCTGAAGGCGAACGAAGGCGAAGAGACGAATTTTAGATTCGTGGCCGCCATTGTTTTTCTCTTTTTTTTTTCTTTTTCTTTCGTATGAATGAATAAAGGGGAGAGGGGTAGGGTTATAAAATAGAAAAGAAGACGTGAATAAAAGCATGGTCACGGCATGGAACACGGTATGTTGAAGGTATGGAGGAATGCTCAAGGTAAAGTAAGGTTTACTTATTATTTTTTTAATTTATTTACTTTATATTTTTTTTTTTATTCAATTAGTTTTGTTTTAAAAAATTATCTTGTTAAAATTATGTTGTTAAAAATTTCATCTAGTATATTCTTTATTTATTTTATTATATATATATATATTTTTATTTTTATTTATTTTCATATTATATTTTCATTCTTATTTAAATCTAAATTATTTTTCTAAATTATCAAATTCAAATTTAAAATATAAGTTAAATATTAAATTTCAACTTCAAAGTCAAAATTCAAATTTCTATTCAACTTTTAAATAGATTAAATTCTAAATTTTAATCACCAATTCATTCTGATAATTTGAAATTTAAGTCAAATTATCATTTAAATATTTAAATTAAATTAAATATTTACAAATTTAATTGTTCAAAATTTAGGATCGTTACAGTCTCCCCTACTTAAAAGAATTTCGTCCCGAAATTATAAGTTAGGAAAAACGATTGCTAAAATCTCACCGATATTTATATCCTACATAATTTCACCAAGTTTCAAACTCATAAATAAATATAGGATTCATTCCATTTATTTCATTTCACTAGTTTTATTCATCGATTTCAATAATCAAGACACAAAAGTCTTTTTTTTTTATCAAATTTTTTTGATTTACAAAACTCAGATTTTTAAACTTGAAATCTTTCATGCTAAATATTTGCATAATATATTTTATCCAAAACTGTGGACTTTCAAGATATTCAAAAAGATCTTCTTCCTTAATTCATTAAGTTAGAATTATGTAATTCTAATTTCAGATTATTGATTTTCTATTTAAAGTTTGAAAATACTTGATAACTCAAAGTTTAACAAGTTCATCGTCGTTCTCACAGACTTTAGGCATACGCTGATCAGACGCAAGACTAAAAATCTCCAAGTACTAAACATACTTGCTTCAACTCCCAGTGAAAATACTTTTAAAAATTCTTTTAAAAATTCTTTTAAAAATGGATATGGAAAGTCCGTTCCCCCATGGATCACAGTCACCCGGCGGTTCCGCTACTATCTCAGTAGAATCGCTTGTAACTTAGATTTCTCATCACTCCTGAATTTCGCCATGGTTGTCGCCTTAGATCGCGGTCCACACGGCGGTTACGCTACTATCTCAGTAGAATCGCTCATAGCCTTAGGCATCACGCCCCTCGAATTACGCTTCGGTTCCCAGATCGCAGTTTACTCGGCGGTTACGCCACTATCTCAATGGAATCGCTTGTAACTTTAGGTATCACACCCCTCGAATTACGCCAGCATCAATCACATAATCCCAACACAATGGGATAATCCCAACACAATGGGATATCAAATCAGTCCCATTGGACATTCCACTAAGGGAATTCTACGTAGCTACGATTTTCACTGGACACTCCACCGAGTTCCAATCACCTTCACACATAATAAATTGGAAGGTACATTTCCATATCCTCAGTTTTTAGAAAACATATGTCATATACATATAGTACTTCATTCACATTTCGTACTTATCATATCTATGTAACCCTACACCGGATTTTCATAATAATGACTTTCTAAACTGATTAGTTTTCGATTATATTCACATATATAAGTTACGAAAACTCATTTCACATTCACAACAAATAGAGGATTCAAAATTTTCCATCACGTTTAAAATTTTCCTCTCAATCGATTTGAAAATTTAAGGTTATTTCAAACCTAATTCACATTCACAATCCAATTCATTATCGATTTCACATTCGATTTGGATTTCACGTTACATCGTCAATTCTCAACACATAATTGATGTCTATCGATATATAACCTCTAAGCTCGTACGTCTCAGAGAAGGGTGTTAAGCTAAAAGAATAAATTCTCCGCCACCACAGATATATATTTAATAGAGATCAAATGATATGTCATCAATTCACAACATTAGACATACAATCCCAATCGACTATCCAAAATTCAAAGCTGAACTTATATTGTTTTTGGTGTCAAAGTTAAACTCAATTTAACTCTAGATTCAATCTTTGAAAAATTTCCAAGTTGAACTAATTGTTCAAATTTCTCAAAATAATATCTTTACAAGATATATAATTTTCACACTTAGCCATTTGAAACTAATTTCAAATATTCATTTTTTTCAATTTATCTTTAAAAGATAAAATTTCAAACCTTTCATTTCACATTGGAAAATATTTCCATACTTATTCAATAATAAGTAATTCACAAATTCTTTCATTTTCAACACTTTGAAAATATTCAATATACTTGAATCAAAATTAAGTATATATTTCACTCTTTAAGGAAATCATTCTTTTAATCACATTTATTTGAGTTAAAACGAATGTTGCGTAAAACATCGTTACGACGACCTAAAATCATTAGTATAGGGATTCGAATTTAATATAGATATATAAATCCCAATACTATATACAATATTTCCTTCCGGAAACCATTTACTATAACAATAGTGTCATAGTCCACCATTTCCTTATTTTTCTCGAAAACGTCTATTTCAACAATGAGTGTTGAAATCTATGTATTCGATAGTTAATGCATTTTAAAACATCTTTAAAACTATTAACTTTTTCTACTTCACTTAATTCATAGTTTGAATTCCTCATACTTTTCACAATATTGGTTTTAAACCGATTTCAAACTTTTCAATATTAAGTTTTTCACTTAATTTAATTTTCTGCACGTTTAAATTCAAATTCATCACTGAATTTATTTAAACCTATAATGGACTATCATGTTGACAATTTCAAATTCAAAATTTAAATTCTATTTGAACTTTGCATTTGCTTTCTATTTCAAAAATAGTCAACTAGTTCTTTAGTAAATTGTTCATCAATTTAGCTCCATTAAATTTATATCTCCATATTAACCATTTTAGACAATAGTCTAAACTTAAAATATAAACTTCACATCGAAATTAGTTTGATTCATACAGTTAAATCAACAATTAAATTTCATTTCATAATATCACTTCCCAAAACATATCTGTTTTATTCAATAATATATTCACTGTCCAAAATCGTGAATATACTTTGTCAACCAATTTCATCATTTCTACAACTTATTTTTATTTTTAAAGGATTACCCACTGTCCAAAATCGTGGATATATCTCCTTTCATAAGTTATAACAAATTACTTATCAAATTCAATTGTTTTCGAATTTATAAACAATCTTCATAAATTCTTTTTCTATTTATAAAACTTCAATTTATAAATCTTTTTATTGATTCAATTCAATTCCATTTATATAACTCAGTTATATACCCAAAAGTTCATATTATAAGTTAAATACTTATAATCCATTCATTTAACAATTCTTTCTTCACTTTTAAAAACAATTCCTCCAAATAATTCAGAATCAAATTCCCAAGTTATAGTTCAATAATCCGCTTGATTATAACTAAATTAACATGTCATTTTATTTCACAATTATTACTCGAAATATTCAAGTTATTTGATTTAAACCAATTTAAACCAATTCATTAATTCATTAGTTCACTTAACTCATATTTCATTTTTCATAATCTCAATAATTCGATAACGAGTTTCTGAACGATCGAAACTCAAATCTAACGAGACCTCACCGAATATAAACTATCGCAAACTCACATTTTAGAGAGGGGAATTTCAAAATAATTTTAACTTTCAAAATACCTTTTGTTTTAAAGAAAACAATTTTATACTTCTTTTAAATTTGAAAAGCACTTTCTTTATAGTGGTTCTAGTAACTATTCATATTAAACATCATAAACTGAGCTTTGAGTAAACCAAAGCTCTGATACCACTTTTGTAACGACCCGCCGCTCTGACCGCCTCTAGTCGGTAATTAAACCAACTAGAAACGTTCAAAATGACGAATTGTTAGTCAGTTTATAAAGTTTAAACAGAATCAGCCACAGAATCACAGAATAATCATAATATTATTCATAATTGAATTTTTCTTACATACATGTATCAGAGTTTGTACAATGCATTAAATTTTTATATACAGCGGAATATATATCTTTTTAGAGTACAAAGAAAATTTTTACTGAAAACTTTAGTAGAGCTTTAATCCCCCTCTCTCTAACTTCGCGGCCTGAAAATCTTCAAGCTGTAAAAATACTCGGTCTGACCCGAGCGTTAATTGCAAAACACAAAAACACTCGAGTCAGGATTAATCTTAACTCAAGTAAATAAATTTGAAATGAACTGAATAAAATGGATCACATGAATCAATTTAATCTATTATGAATTTTTAAAATCTGACGATCTCGTGTGGCTGCAGTACACACGTGTACTTTGCACACATGTGCACTGCCTCGCCGACACGCGTGCACGAGTCAGACAAATCACTGCAAGTGTACAAGCATAACTCCAAAACAGACAAGGCAAGGCACTATGCAGCAGCAAAAATGTACAGTAGCACGAAGGCAATATCGAGGCAACACAGAGGCAAACCCGAGACAACACAGAGTCAAACCCGAGACAACATAGGGGTAACACAGAAGTAACACAGGCAACAGAGGCCACAGAGGTAACAGAGGCAACAAATGGCTTCTAGAAACACATATAGAAGTATTTTCGGAAAATATGCAGTTTTTGGTGCAAATAAATGCAAATATCCACAAAACAAATATTTACAGCTTTTACTGTAAATAAAGAAGAATGCAACTACGTGCATTAAAACTGGAAATTTTCACTGCTGAGTTGACAGTGTCATGAAACATCAAATATTAGCAGATGGAATGCCACTTAAATCTCAAAATGAAATCATTGGAGATGAACATATATAAAATATAGCAAGGCAGCAGTTTCCTGCAACTTTGGTTCTGACTAAAATTGTGTTACATTTTTCAGTTATTTGTTAAGTCTTATAAAAATGAGGCAACAATGATTTGCCTGTAGAAACATAAGATTACTTCATGCATGATAGCAAAGACCTTTTTGTTTGGACTTCAAGTTTTGTGTTTCTGCATTTCCAGTATGTATTTAAAAACATGGAAGAGGAGCAGAAAATGAAATAAGAACAAGGAAAGAAAAATTGTGTCGAAAGCAGGTTCAACAAGTAGGATTGTCTGACAACCATTTATTGTTGATGGCAAATTTTGTTGAGAGATCAGAAATTTCTCTGCTTACTCCAAAAATCTCAACAATCAAAATTTTCCAAAATAAAATCAGAGAAGCAATGATAAAAACAATGAATCACATATGCTCCTAGGTTAATAATCATGCATTTGTTCAGAATAAAATATCATGCATAAAAATTCCAACATACTTCATGAATTTACTATGACATTTGTATACGAATCAAATCTTAAATTGATTCATGCTCACAGTTTTTAGTACAGAGGCATAAACACAGAGATAAATCAATCTGAAAAACATACAGGCTCACAATTGTACGTAAAGCAAGGCAATCATCAAACAGTGTTTAAATATGGTAGTGAGGTTACTCACTAAAAATCAGTATTCAGAGTAAAAATTTTACTCACATGCAACAGAAAGTTTAAAACAACTTTCAATTGTGAAGTTATTCATCAAAAATGAAGATGCTGCAGTTTTCAATCACAGCAGTTTAATTTGATTTTTTTTTTTCATGACAGTTTTTTTTTTGTTGAACTTGAGTTTAAGTATATCACTTAAGTATTTAATTTAAAAGAAGAATCTGTTTTTGGAAAGAAGTTTACTCACAATAACATGTAAATGCATAAACACATATTCACATGTATACTTTCAATTCCATACCTAAACAACATTCAAGCACCACACAATGGATTCAAGGGTTATAGTAGCACATCAGATCCATCAAAGAACAGTTTCAAGCTTGTAAATTTTGTTATTTTCCAAATGTAGAATATTTTACAGGGGTTCAAAACTGGGTTACTCAGACCTTTAACTGAAATTATTCACATTTGGCATGCAACATAACACACAGCAACAACAAAGAACACCACAAGCAGAAATAGGGCTTTACAGACACATTCATTCAACACACATGAACAGAAGCTCAAACAAGCACATGCAACAAATTTTTCCTCATCTAGATTAAAAATCCATCATATGCAGCAAAACCAAAATGGGCAAAGTTTTTGATAGCATCTGTCCTCATCAGTTTAAAATTCAAGTTTTAATAGCATCTGTTCATATCAGTTTAAAATTCAAGTTTTAATAGCATCTGTTCATATCAGTTTAAATAAAAACTATAGTATCTGTTTTTATCAATTTAAAAATACAATTTATAACATCAATTCTCATCAGTTTAATTAAAATTTAAGTAGCTTCTGTTCTTAACAGTTGAAATAAAAAATCTAAATAGCATTTGCTCTCAACAGTTCAAAAATTAAAAATTGGGTAGAATCTGTTCCCAACAGTTTAAACACAATTAATAGCATCTGTTTCTCATCAGTTTAAAATTCAAGTAGCCGAGCAAATGATAATGAATAACCCACAATTCCTATACTCGCAAATTAACCGACAGATGGAAGCAAAACAACACGCCTTCATAGCATAAAACCAAGCAATCAATCCATAACAAATTTAAATACTTGCGTTCAGATAATCGTGAGCCAAAAGACTCACCTTTCAATCGAATCGAAGAGCACGCCAGAGATTTGAAGTCGAAGCCGGCCACACGAAGACGAATAAACAAGTTGAACTCGAATTGAAGCCCAATTTTTTTCAAAGCCCTAATTTCTGAAGGCGAACGAAGGCGAAGAGACGAATTTTAGATTCGTGGCCGCCATTGTTTTTCTCTTTTTTTTTTCTTTTTCTTTCGTATGAATGAATAAAGGGGAGAGGGGTAGGGTTATAAAATAGAAAAGAAGACGTGAATAAAAGCATGGTCACGGCATGGAACACGGTATGTTGAAGGTATGGAGGAATGCTCAAGGTAAAGTAAGGTTTACTTATTATTTTTTTAATTTATTTACTTTATATTTTTTTTTTTATTCAATTAGTTTTGTTTTAAAAAATTATCTTGTTAAAATTATGTTGTTAAAAATTTCATCTAGTATATTCTTTATTTATTTTATTATATATATATATATATTTTTATTTTTATTTATTTTCATATTATATTTTCATTCTTATTTTAAATCCAAATTATTTTTCTAAATTATCAAATTCAAATTTAAAATATAAGTTAAATATTAAATTTCAACTTCAAAGTCAAAATTCAAATTTCTATTCAACTTTTAAATAGATTAAATTCTAAATTTTAATCACCAATTCATTCTGATAATTTGAAATTTAAGTCAAATTATCATTTAAATATTTAAATTAAATTAAATATTTACAAATTTAATTGTTCAAAATTTAGGATCGTTACACATTAGTTGGTCCATTTTTAACCTTGGTTACACACCTTGTTTTACCGTTTAGATCTTAGAAGCGGAACAAATGTACTAGTCGTTTCCACATACTCAGTTCATTACATTCAAGGAAATGATTTTGATTATATTGTTTAAGTGTTATAATGACCATTTATTTAAACTCTTTCTAAAAGAATTATAAAACTTCCAATTTATCTTTAAAGAACTTAATTATTCATTTAAAAACATTTATAAATGATTATAGAAAGAATCGTTAAGTTTAAATCTTTATTTCAAAAGTTATAGAAACTGCAGCAGAAAAGTGCTGCGAAAAGTGCTTAAAATAGCTTATTTGATTAAAAGAACTTTTTGATGTTTGAAAATTCTTATTTTCCAAGTCAAATATTTTTCAAACCATTTTAATAGATTTATCTAATTTATTTCATAATTTTTATCATTTAAAAATATCATTTATAAAGAAATTTCTTCTTGGATTTCGAACTGCAAAACCGCGATGTTTTTAGAAAATTGTTTTGGACATATTTCAAAATATACTTAATGGAATATTGATTTTCTTTCTTCGTTGGAAACAATGGATATAATAGTTCAAAAAATTCTTATCTCGAAGGATTCCGAGCTATATTCCACTTTATACACTTAATTTTATGGCATGAAATCACGAACTACCATTACGCGACGCGCCTGTTTTTTGACTTAATTTTCATTTACCTTTCAAACTCTACCAAAACACTTTCATACATTTATAAAACATTTATAATTCATTTTCAACTCATTTCAAGTAATATTTTATATTGCAACTCATTTTTCATTTCATTTCAAACTATAATATTATATTGTTATAATATCACTTCCAACCTTGTTAGATATTTTAAAATCATTAAGAGACTAAATAATTTCCATACACATATTTATATAAATTTAAATTCTCATTTAATTAACTATGGATAATTTCTAACCATTTCTCTTATCATTTATCAAACCAAGTAATCACCCATATTAACAATCATGTAAACAACCAACTTTGCATCCAAGTTATCAAACATATTAATCATCTAAGATATTTAACTTTCACATTATTAAACTTGGAATTATTAGTTAATTCAAAAATAAGTACTCACCTTTAACCAAATTGATTAACTTCCTACCAACATTCTTATCCAACCATACTTCACTAAACTAATCTATACTTCACTAATACATCCGCAAACAACTCCACCACCTTGCCCATGCTTACGACCATCCTTCCTCCTCCACTTTGCTTTTGGCCCAAACCTTCCTCCCACCACCATAATTCACGGCCATAGCCTCCCCATCCCAATACTCGTGTCCTAAGGCCATTTAAAGAAGAGAAGAAGAAGAAGTGAATTAAGAAGAGGTTATAGAGTAATTAGTGGATTGGTGCTTAAGAACTCCACTATTTTTAACCCTCATACCTCTCTTAAAGAAGAAAAGCCATTAATGAGCAAAAGAAAGCTAAAAAATGAAGAAGAATAGGAATGAGAAGTGTGAAGAAAATGAGAACAATGGTTGGGTATTTATAGGAAAAGTAAGGAGTGGTGAATTAAAAAATTAACCCTTACAAAATTACTAAAATATCCTTATTTTATCTTACTTTTTCAACACTTACCATATATTTATCATATCACTACTTTATGTCTTAATCACTTTATGCATAAGGAAAATAAAGTAAAGATTTGATTTGATTTGATTTGGCATGATCTTGTCCTTTTATGTTTGCTTTTCTTAATGATTTTTTAGAAATTTCTAACCTTAAATAATAAAAGTAAACTTGATTAGTTAGTTGTTACTACTTGACATATTTAAAAATGTGTACATGTATATATACATAAAGGTGCAATAATGTTGCGGCAACTTTTATTTGACAAAACGTTGATTTTCGACAAAATATTTTATGGTCACATTTTTACCTTTTTGTTAAGCTATTTATTCATGTAAACCAAACTTAAAAATAATTTTTTTATCATTTTAAAATAATTAAAAAAAGTGTATTTTACAAATAAAATAATATAGTACAACATCAAAATTCATTTGCAAATATACGACATTGATTTTGTCAATGCGCGACGAAATTTGTCAATCACTACAATTTAAGTATATATACAGTTATCAAACTTTTAGCAACCAATTATATAATGATTTTAAAAGTAATTATTTATCCTTTAAAATAATTATTGGACTATATATTCAATTTTATCGAAAACCGGCTTTTATCAATTTTGTCAATGTTAAGGTAAAATTCCAAAATCTTTATTCAATTCTAAAAATAAGTTCATCATTCTTATTTATTATATAAAAAATGATTATTTAAGTTTGAAAATTCTATATTTTAATATTTAAATACATTAAATATTTCATTTTTAAAGTGGTAAAATTACGGATCGTTACAGACTTGCCCCCTTAAAAGAATTTCGTCCTCGAAATTACCTCAAAACAAACCCCAAAGGTATTTACCAAAAATATTTATCTTTAATCTTAATTCTTTAGGATATACATAGACCATCCATATGTAAAATGTGAATTGATCTCTTAATTGAATTCACAACTTTTCTTCCAAACTAGTATCGATCCCCCAATCCTCTAGTGTGGACTCTAATCAGGCGCTTCTAGATCATAAACCTTTGCCTTGCTTGCATAGTTCTCAACTATGATAGAAAACTCAAGTACCTAACCACAAACCCTCATCAATGTTCGCCGTCTAGAACCGAGTGATAAATTAATTTTTTGATTGGTATAAACACCTCGAAGTTCCGTACTCGAATCTTAGATCGAATTCATGCAATGAAATGATCTATATATAACATATGTATCTATTAACTTATAAAAACTTTTCATAAAAACTTTTATCTTAAGTTCAAACAGTTTATAAAGATCTTTCTTTATATAATCTGTTTAATTATTTATTTCCAAATATTTTTATTAAAGGAAAATATTCTAAAGAAACCATTTTCACTAAATAGATAATTTATCTTTATTATAAAAAAAATTGTTTTTTTGGTTTTTTTATTCCCAATTATTTTTACTTAGTATATTTACTTTAATACTAATATTATTCTTGAACCATTTCGTAAAACTGTTACTTAAGTTTATCATATCTTGCAACTTATCCTTTCAATCAATTTTAGGTCCAAATTCTGAATTTATGCTAGAAAACATTTTCCAGGTTATAATTAGCTTTTTAAATAGTCATTATTTTACTCAAGTGCATGAATAGTTCATGACTTAAACTATATTTGTATGATATACCTTTATATCCTTAGAGTACATACAAGCCCCAAATTTCAAATTGATTTTACTTAAATCCGTCTATTTAACAAATTTAGACTTTATTGTAATTTACTATTATCTTCAATTCATAAGTTATACAAATTATTTCTTTTTCAATACTACTATTATTTTTCTAGCTTTGAAAACCATATTTTAAAACTATCTCGATTTAAATCATCAAATTCTCAGCTTTTAAGACCTTTTTATCTGTAAATCATAATTATAAATTATACTTATCTAATTTCATTTATTCAACATATTTCACAATCTTTTATCAAAACTTTTCATCAATTTCTTAGCTCTGAGTTGGGTATGAGTTAGAAATTTTCGATTGTACAAAATCATCGAAAACTCCTCTTTATCGTATCAATTGGTGATCCTAATTTATCTTTGGTTTAAGCTCTTTTATAAAGATTACTAATCAATTTATCAATTAACGATTCACATTATCTCTTTAACTTAGGAAAATTATATAGATCGAGTAACTCCAAAACCAAACCAAGGAACTAGGTGCTATCAATAATATCACATATCCCTTTAACAAGAAAAGTAACACTTAAGAGAAGTGTTTACCATCCGAACACATCTCTTGCCCATTTTTAGCTTATTTTCGAGCTGCTCAAACTATTTATCATAAAATATTTCTTATATTTGAAATAATACCATTATTATTTTCAAAATCATTTACAGATAACTTTGTTTATAAAATCTATTTTATAAATTCATCTTATATTAACTTACTTTCTTTTAATCCCCTTTAAATTTTCATGTCTTCCATATCTACATTTTATAAAATTATCTTATCTTTGTTAAATACCTCCCTTTTTTTTGTAAGATATGCTCATTTATTATCTTCACCCATTATTATTATCAAACATCTTATAGTCAAATCATGAAACTTAATTCGCAATGTGTTTGTTAAATCAACGGATGATAATATTGAATGGTTATCATTCCCTTAATTACAAGCTAACACACTATTAATAACTATACCATTTTCAAATTTTTTTTTTCAATAACACATAAGCTTAAGTAAAATTATTTCATTTACCTAATTTTTTCAAAATCAGTGTGTCTGTTCGCCTTGTTCAAATGTTTAGGAACCCTCATCGATAACAATGATCAGGCGCATCGATCGGGATCCATAAATCACTCAACAGATAAATCAACACAAAATATTTTATTAATTTCTAACAAATAAGCGCTCATATATAATCATTTCAAACTCATTCTAGGGTGTTACTAACCCTATCTATAATGTGTTACTCGTCCTAGGGTATTACTAACCCTTTCTCTGACGAGTCTTACCCCAACAAAGCCTAGGTGTTCGCTTAACCTAAGTTCTGATACCAAATGCAATGGCCATTTTTCTTTACACATTAAATCGACAATAAACCACACATGTCCAACTCAAATTGCACGAATAAACGGATCATTAAGGGTAGAAAGAAAAATAAAGATAGAACGGAACAAAAAAAAAAGAATCTCACACGAATGAGATAACATATATTATTTCAACAATAATCTTTATAGTGCAAAATTTTAAAACATATATCAAATTCTAATCTAGATTCAACCTGGACAGTTATAACACCGGCCCTTACAAACGTTGACATACAAATGCAATAGATACGGCAAATAATAAAATATGTCCATGCAATGATGAAGATATCCAGCTCTCCTCTAGAAACTCCAACCGTCATCAGCTAATCCTAAAATTACTCGGATCTGACCCGAGTATTAAAAATACCCGGATCTGGCTTGATTAACCAGCATGAAATACTCGAAATTTTGAAATGACGATGTTATCAAAACCTTTGAAAAGAAGGGTATCTCATAAGACTACGTCCATACATAAATGTGGATGAGTTTTTACCTTATGATAACCAAAACACTTTTATTACCAAAATATTTTGATATTATCTTTAATGGCATTCTTTTGGAATACATCTTTCATATAAACTTATTCAAATAAGGTATCAATACTCGGACTAAGTCTAAGAGAATATATTCAGACTAGATCGAATGGAATATAACAGACGAAATGTATGATACCAAAAGGGGTAGCTGAAATGTTTGCAAAGCATTACAGCTATTTTGGGAATACAATCAAAATCATAAAGCTCGTATTGGAATTAGATTTTCTAATATGATAGAGCAACTCGATAACCACGCATTGCAACCGAAACCTGGTGTTTTTCGTGCAAGGACTCACACGCCACTATACCATACAATAAGGGTCTCGTTTGGACACCTTGGTGACCCAGATCATACGCCGCCATTCACTTTGAGGGATTATACGCCACCCTCATCATATTAAGCCTGAAATATGTAACATAGTTCCCATATCATTTCCGAGATGTGTGGCTTCGGAGTGAGGTTACGTTCAACTTAGACAAAGCCACGCTTTTCTTACAAAACCACGCTTTGATCATAACAAATTCCACTTTGAATGCCATATTGCCATTCCTTAATCACACAATTGATTTCTACCAACGTATAACTGCTGAGCTCGTATGTATCAGAAAATGGTGTTAAGCTAAGATAAGTTGCCTTCTCCGCCACCAAGCAGATAATACGTTGATAGATATCAGTTTATGTGATCAGAAATGCACTGTTAGACACTCATTCATACAAGTTCGTTCTAGGACTAAACGAAACCGAATTCACTCCTCCCACTACCATTAATAGCAAGTAGTCCTTGCAATCTGAAGATTTCAAAATACGATAGAACCACTGCTATAAATGTCTCTATATTTGGAGCTACTCGAAGAATGTCAACAAGCAGCCTTTTGCTATGAAGAACTTCGGTCTTCAATAATCATCATCTTCAATACGTCTTCACTTTCGAACATATACATTGGTTCGAAGTGGTTTTCGGATAGGAGTTACCCAAACCAACCCCGGTTCCTTCAAAACCAATTATTGATAAAAAAGATGTTTAGTTTATATATGAATATTAATCATCAATCAATTACTTCGTCTTTTATTCAAATAAATATCTTCTTAGATATACTGTTTTCAATTTATTCCATTTTCTTTTCAATAGTACACGGAAACATTAAGCCTCGTTTATCAAATTATTTGGTTATTAAAACCTTTTTAATCTTCGAATAGTTCCAAATTATTTTCTCTTCTACTTAGGAAAACATTTCAACATTATTTCTATAGATCTTTCATTTAAAACTCCTCTTTAATCTTGGGAAATACCAATTCTTCATATTTAAAATCACATTTAAACATTTAACAAAGATTACCTATTTCTAAATCCTAATTTAAATGGGTTAAAAATAGTGTTATGTAAAACATCATTACGACAAACCCAAAATCTTTTTATTCAAATCCTTGTTTAACTCTTGGAAAACTCTTGACTTTTTACTTTGGGAAAACCTTTTTAAAGCATCCGGGCTTTCCTTTAGATTTGTTCCACCAATCGTCTAAAAGAGGAAACAAAGGTCAGGTAAGTTCAGGGCACTTGTTGCTCCATTCTTAACCTTAGCTACACACCTTTTTTTACCATTTATATCTTGCAAGTGGGACAAATGTACTAGTCATTTCTGCATACTCAGTTTATTACATTCAAGGAAATAATTTCTATTATATTGTTTAAGTGTTATAATAACCATTAATTTATACCCTTTCTAAAAGAATTATAAAACTTCCAATTTATCTTTAAAACACTTAATTATTCATTTAAAAACATTTTTAAACGATTCTAGAAAGAATCGTTAAGTTTAAATCTTTATTTCAAAAGTTATAGAAACTGCAATAGAAAAGTACTGCGAAAAGTGCTTAAAACGACCTATTTGATTAAAGCAACTTTTTTATGTTTGAAAATTCTTATTTTCCAATTCAA
Organism: Allium cepa; assembly: GCA_030765085.1. Lineage (NCBI taxonomy): Eukaryota > Viridiplantae > Streptophyta > Magnoliopsida > Asparagales > Amaryllidaceae > Allium > Allium cepa. Next base: position 330,002,017 of record CM060940.1, read on the forward strand.
ATCTTTTTAAAACCATTTTAATATATTTGTTTAATTTATTTTATATTTTTAATCATTTAAAAATATCCTTTGTAAAGAAATTCCTTCTTGGATTCTGAAGTGCAAAACCGCGATGTTTTTAAAAAATTGTTTGGACATATTTCATAATTTACTTAATAAAAAAATGATTTTCTTTCTTCGTCGGAAAACTATGGATATAATAGTTCGAAAATTTCTTATCTCAAAGGATTCCGAGCTATATTCCACACTGTACACTTATTTAACTTTTATGATGCGAAATCGCAAACTGCCGTTACGCGACGCGCCTGATTTTTGACTAAATTTTCGTTTACCTTTCAAACTCCACCAAAACACTTTCATACATTTATAAAACATTTATAAATCATTTTCAACTCATTTTAAATAATAGTTTTATATTTCAACTCATTTTCCTTTTCACTACATACTATAATGTTATATTATTGTAATATCATTTCCATTGTTGTTAGATATTTTAAAATCATTAAGAGGCTAAATAATTTCCATAAACATATTTATTTGGATTTAAATTCTCATTTAATTAACTATGTTTAATTTCTAACCATTTCTGTTATCATTTATCAAACCAAGTAATCATCCACATTAACAATCATGTAAACAACCAACTTTGCATCCAAGTTATCAAACATACTAATCATTTAAGATATTTAACTTTCATATTATTAAACTTGGAATTATTAGTTAATTCAAAAATGAGTACTCACCTTTGACCAAATTGATTAACTTCCTACCAACATTCTTATCCAACCATACTTCACTTATCTAACCTATACTTCACTAATACATCCATAAACAACTCCACTACCTTGCCCATGCTCATGACCATCCTTCCTCCTCCACTTTGCTCTCCGCCCAAAATTTCCCTCCACCTCTATAGCTCACGGGCATAGCCTCCCCATCCCAATACTCGTGTCCTAAGGCCATTTAAAGAAGAGAAGAAGAAGAAGTGAATTAATAAGAGGTCATAGAGTAATTAGTGGATTGATGCTTAAGCACTACACTATTTTTAACCCTCCTACCGCTCTTAAAGAAGAGAAGCTATTAATGAGCAAAAGAAAGCTCAAAAATGAAGAAGAAGAAGAATGAGAAGTGTGAAGAAAATGAGAAGAATGGATGGGTATTATAGAAAAAGTAAGTTGTGGTGAATTACGGATCGTTACAGTATATCTCTAGATAAAATGCACTAGAGTCTTACAAGAATATCATGCACCCCTATCACAGAGGACTGGCCTACCACTTGACTAGTAGTATCGCATATCAGCACCCTACTTTAGGCTCGAAGCATGCATGAGTAGAGAGTAATCTATCTAGATTTAGGATGACTATACGACCCAAATAACCCTCATGCATGCTCGAATTTTGTCATTTTCCGGTTGATGAGGCTTCATGCTACGTTTTACCTTTCATTTTGCACTTCCCACTTGGAATGCTAACACTGACTTCCAGTTGATAACACAATGTTAGCATTCATCCGTACAAGTCATTCAGGAGATAAATGAACCGAAGGCACTACTTTTACTACATCTGCTTTGGAATCACCCTCAAGATTAGTAGCAAGCAACCCTTGCACTTCAAAGAGCTCCGTCTTCAATTACATAATCTTCAAGATGTTTTCACTTTGAAATGCTTGAGTTGGATTGAAGTGGTTTTTGGATAACAAATATGATCCCGGTCTCTTCAAAACAACAGTTGACAATTTTCGGTAAACTCAACCCCTGTTCTTTAGGAAATAAACAAACAATATATAAGAGTGGCTATCACCTCCTAACCGTTAGTGGATGGATTTCCTTATCATTTGTCCTAGGAGAACGAAATGAGATTTATACGCACAACACAGCATCATCGGAGATGACTGTGCCATATATCTCATGTGTTTCTCCTATATATTTCCAAATATACGTTTTGGGTTCATATTTGATAGTCGGTTATTTAACTATCAAATAAACAAACAACAACCAATTCCATTTGAGATTTATTCATCCATAACAACCACTAAGTCTCAAAATAATTCTTTATTTGATAAATCTCTTTTCAAAACGTTTCTCTAAAACATTCATATACTTATCTCTCTGGTATAAGTATACTCACAAAGCATTTGTGAATAACTTCTTACTTCCAAACCTTGTTAAAAAGGATTAACAAATGTTGTTTAAATTGGAGGTAAGGACAACCCTAAACACTATATCCTCGGTGTTAAGTGTGGAACGGATGTTCCATACCACCATTTTTAAAAGGCCAGTTTAGAGAAACCCAAATCTCAAATTCTTTTTATACTTCTTTTGATAATCCTTTTTTAAATCAATTTTATTTCATTCATGAAATCTCTTTTACTTGAAATCCAAATCCATTTCAAAATACTTTCCAAACTTCCAAATTCATTTATAAAATCTGTATATAAATATTCAAAATCATTTATAAAAATTTCTTTTATAGATATCTAAACTTTTTTATAAACTCCCTTTATGAATATACAAATCATTTTCAAACTTCTTTATAAACCTTTCATGTTTAGGAAACTTCTTAAATAACTTTAAATCAAATTAGCTTCTTTTAATAAGGAAATCCATTTTATAAATCTCCTTTATTTATGAAATCTTCTTGTCTTAAATACTTGAATCCATTTACCCAAAACATCTTTTAAATTTCCAAATTCCTTTATAAAACTCTTTACAAAAACTTCTTTTTATAACATAGAAAACCATTCTCATTAGCTAAAAAAATCTTTAGTAAAACCATTTGTCAAATCATTCTTTAAATACCTTACTTAAAATGCATTAACTTTGAAGCCATTTCAAAAATAAAATGAAATATTTATCTTTACAAAATCAACGGAGGCTTAGCGACCACAATCGTGCTTTTACTTTGATTTCACTTATCCAATTTAACATGGCATCACATAACAATAGGTATATAAGGAATCGACACATAACAATCAATCAACTTAACTAAATGTCCAAGTTAATTGTAATAGCAGAATGGTATTTTATTCGACTAATTGATGTCATTTAGTTTTCCTCATCATATAGGGCTACTTAAAGGTAAGCGACATAGAAATCCCTTGATTTAAAACAAACTTGAAAAGAAAACAGTTTAAAAAAAAAGTAATTATTTCAACTCAAAAGGATTTTAAAACAATAAAATCTTATTAATTTAAATCAAATCCTTGTTAAATAGTAATTAAAATCTAATTAAAAGTAATTAAACCTTATTAAAACATAATTAAATTTAATCGAAGATTAATATTAAATGAAACCCCTTGTTAAAATAATAATTAATTAATAATTATCTTAAATAATCAATTAATTTATCCTTAATTAAATAATTAAATAATAATCAAATTTGATTAAGTAGCAATTCATGATTAACTTAATTGATTAACATTTAAGTATAAATATCCTTTTTAAAGAATGATTAAGTACTAATTACCTTTACTAATTAATTAATCAACTAAAAAATCATTAAATAAATAAATAATTGATCTCTAATTACTAAATTAAAGTTAGAAAACAATTTCAAAAAGATTTCTAAGTGGAAGCAAGTTTAGATAAGAAAAATAGTTAGATTTTTCCGAACTGCGCGTATATACGGACCCACAATTTTCAAAACTTAAAATTTTGATTTTTTAACTTTTAAAACTTCAGCTTTGAACTCTTGTCTTCTTTAAAACATGAAAATAAACTTTTGAAACCAAAATCAAAGTTTTAAACTTGAAAACATTTCACTTTGAAACGAAAGAAAATCAAGCTTTCGACAAAAGTAGATTTCTACGTCGCTTTTGGTTACGAATCGCTATTTTTGTGTCATGAACCCACATACAACATTCAACCACAATACCATATCATAACATTATAGCACAATCATAAGAAATGATATTACCTCACAAATACTAACCAACTTTTCAAATATTCGAGGTGTAATCTTTATCGCTTATTCAAACTTCGGCATAAGAAATCAACTCCAAATCAATATGTATGCATGCATACATAACGTATAACATTACTACATACTAAGCAACATTTTAAATCATAAATTTTACAAATTTTAAAAAGTAAGTAACTTGAGTTCTAAAACATGAACTTTACACACCGAACTTTCACTAAAACTTGGATTCGACCTAGATCTTGGTATTGACTTGCAAATGAGAAGATTTTGGATGCTTTTACACCTAAACTAGGCTCAGCCATCCATGCGTTCGGACTTGGCCATGGAAGTTTTAGGGTTTATGGCCTTGCAAATTGGAAGAGGAGGTGTTGTAGTATATGAAAAAGTGGCTTAGTAGACTAAAGAGGAGATTTTGAGTAAAAAGAAGTGATTTTTCTTACTTTAAAATTTATGAAGTGAAGCCTTGGATATATATATTTCAAGATTTTAGGAATTTGAAAGTGGAGAAGAGGATTGTAAAAATAAAATTATGAAATGGAAAGAAGTATTTATAGGATTAGGAAAATATTTTTAAAATATAAAGTTCTTATAATTAAATATATACACATGCATGCACTCTACACCTCCCCTCTCTCTTGTACACATTACCCCCTCCCCCAAGGCCATGTTGTACGATACTTAAGGTATGACATAGGATTTGTGTATATATAAGTGTGTTTATGTGCATATATATATGCCTTTTATAACATAATTTGTCACATCTATGCTTATGTATAAATATATATAAGTTAATATACATAAGTATGCTTAATTAATACTAATCCTAACATATATAAATCTGTGCATGTTGCACCAAGTGTACACAATGGTCTTGATGACTTTCAAGTGTCGAAAAATCGAAATTTCGGAAAATGTTCTTCGATCATATTTTCTATTTTTATTTGAACTATCTATATTGATAAACAAATTTTGAAAACTATTTTATCATCATTATTAAATAATTAAAATAGGTTTATTTCCTAATAAAAATCCATTTATTGATTATATAAAATATATTTAAATAGCCTATTTCAAAGTGGCAAAATCCTGGGTCGTTCAAAATTTATTTCACTATCGTTTGTTATTATTTAAAACTTATTATTTGAATATTTATAATTTATTAAATATTCGCAAATCAAATCGGTAAAATTTTGGGTCACTAAACTCTTCCCTCCTTAAAAGAATTTTGTCCATGAAATTGTACCACAACCCTAATTCCTAGAAACACTTAAACTACTCATCAGTGCGTATGATCTACATAGATTATTCCTATGTAAAATCTGATGTGATCATTCACTCAAACATATATCTTTACTTTCGAACTACTATCGCTCATCCAACTTTCTAGTGCAATATTCGATCGGGCCTCTTAATTAGAAACCCCGTTCTCCTTACATAGGCATAAACTATGATAGGCAACTTTTGATTCCACGTAAGAACCCTCACCAATGCTCGCCATCAAAAATCGTGTGATAAATCCTTGTTCGGAATGGTGTAAAACACCTCTAGTTACATACTCGAATCTAGTATCTAGAACTATGTGAAAAGGAGAAATGATCTTCGTACAATATACGTACCGATCTAATGATTCTTACTATCTGACTACTTTTTACCCTTCCACCATGCTTCATAAGAATCAATTTTTAGATTTACTCAACTTATATAACATTCTTCTACCTCCTAAGAGTATATACAACATTTAATTTTTAATTCTGTATAATTTTAATTATTAGATGCAAGCCAAAAATAATTTGGGTCTTGAACTAGGTCGACCAAATCAACCTCTTTACCTTAATTGGTCTAGTAAGTAGCTAAGAAGAGTAGGATGCTGATATCCAAATTCCATTATAGATTCTACTTTTCTTAGACACTACTAAGGTAAAAATGTCTATTAGCTGGCTTAATAACATCAAATAATTCTTCACATCTTAGATGTTAAAATCAAAAGACACCATTTAAATAATCAAAATTTATTAAACCTCCTTGTTAAATTTAACCTAATTAAAACTTCATTTATTAATCCACCTTTTTAATCAAAATATCATTTTACTTTGAAAACTCTTCTTTTAAGGGATCCAAGAACACAATACCCGATTTTATTTCAATTTTTTTTAAAAACATACATATAGCCCGAGTAACTCCAAAACAATGTCAAGGAATTGGATGCTATCAAATAGTAACATGTACCTCTTTACTAAGAAGGGCAATACCCAAGAGAAGTGTTTGTCATCCGAGCACATCTCTTACCCATTTTTAGTCATTTCAGAGGCATTCGGACTAGTTATTAATTTTTTTTTTGTAAATTCCTTCTCGAAATGATACTATTTATTGACAGTAGTTTTTAACAAAATCACCCACTTGCTTCGGATTCATCCAGATTTGAACTCATCCCAATTATACAATGACAAAGAGGATAATTTACTGAGTGCACCATCATATCTGCTTAAGCAAACACTCAATTGTCACTTAGAAGACTATTTTGGTCATTATAAGACTGATCAAGACTTATTCCTAAAATGTCCAAAGAAAACCTTACCCTCAAACTTCATTTTTAAATCGCTATATCTTAAAATATCCTTAAGAAAGATTACTTCTATTTTCCAAAATCATTTGGAACTTTATCAAAGCTAGCGTGATCTAACATTCTCAAAATATTTTTCATTTTTAAAACACATTTAATAGTTCTAGTTTGTAAAATCATCTCTCTTAATTCATATTATAAAACTATCTGAAGATTTTCTTTTAATAAACACCTTTTCTAAAATTCAACTTTTAACCCTACATATCGTCGAACGCCTTATAGTCATATTACGAAACTTAATTCATAAGTTGTTTGATTCAATGTTCCTATGAATTCTATCTACCCAACCCATGATGGAAAAAAGAAATCTACCATTATATCTGATGGTAGTCAATTTTCAAATCTGCATGAGCATGACTAGTTAAAACCTAAATGCTAATAATTTAAATATTATTATCTCCTAACCCACTCTCCTCATAGATAACTATATAGATTTTGAAAATCATCCCTTTTTATATATAGAAAATATATTCCTAGGTAAAATTATTTCATTTACCAAATTTAAAACAATATTATGTCGATTTAACTTGTTCAAGTGCATAGGAAATCCCTATCGATAACAACGATCAAGAGCATCAACCAGAATTCTTAAGACACTCAACAGGTCAAACAACACAATATAAATCACTTTTATTCACTAACAAATACACATTTGTGTGTGTGTGAGTGTATATATATATACTACACTCAGACTCATTCCAAGGTACTACTGACCCTACCTATAATTAGTTTACTCCACCAAAGCCTAAGTGTTCGCTCAACCTAAGCTCTGATACCAAAATGTAATGAACTGCCTTACTTACAACCAAAGATGACACATAATACATCCTAGGTATTCGTGTGTCAACCATTTAGTCGTCCGAAAGATAGGTCATTATCGGTAAAAGAAAGAAAGAAAGAATAGAAGAAACTAAACAACAGAGAGTCTCGCAACACAATGAAACAATATATATTACTCAACATAATATATTAAAAAATCATTTCAAAATGTTACATCAGAGTCAGAATAATACGAATTCTACCCTAGGACAATAATAATAGCTTGACCCTACCTAACGGATACCATACACATATAATACAATGGAAGGCAAAGTAACAACTAACTAACGATGAAGCCACTTGCTTCAAGCTCATCCGAAATGAATCTATGGAAAAACCTAAAGTACTTGGCTGCCATTTAAATTTGAGCACCCAAGAGTATAGGAAAAGGGAAAATAAACTCTGGCTCAGAAATGGGTCTGGTGTGAGTAAAGCATAAGACTTTAACTTTATAAAAACCTTTAAATCAGAGGCATCTCCTAAGACCATGCCGCACATAAACATGGATGGGTTTATACCTTACGATAAATAATATGCTTTATATAGTAATCCAATGATATCATGATAATGTCTAGGGTATTCAAGTAAAATAGAACACAACTGAAATGCTTGCATTCCACATTCCAGCGTATTTGGGTATAACTAATCCATATGGCACTTATTGAAGAACAGATTCCATACTATGATAAGGTAAGAAACTACCTTCCGATGGTACTTCTCTAAATAAAATGCATCGGGCTCTAACAAGAACATCTTGTACAAATATCACATAGGACTAGGCTACCATTTGACTAGTAATGCAAAATATGATCACCCCACTTTGGGATCGAATCATACATGAGTAGATAGTGATCGATGTAGATTTCGAATGACCATACCCTAATGGGAGCGACCCACATAGCTCTGCTGCACGCCCGATTCTTGTAATTTCCCGATTGATGAGGCTTGAGGCTACATTTTACCTTCACTTCCCACTTGGAATGCTAACACTGCCATCCAGTCGACAATATTAGCACTCATCCATACAAGTCATTCAAGAGATGAATGAGCCGAAGGCACTACTTCTACTTCATCCATTTTGGAACCACCCTCAAGATTAGTAGCAAGCAGCCCTTGCACTTTAAAGAGCTCCATCTTCAATTGCATCATCTTCAAGATGTCTTTACTTTGAAATGCTAGAGTTGGATCGAAGTGGTTTTCACATACATATCCGATCCCGGTCTCCTCGAAACAATATTCGATAATTTTCGGTAAACTCAACCCTGGTTCATTAGGAAACAATCAGATAATAGACTAGAGTGGAGATCACCTCCTAACCGTTAGTGGATGGATTTCCTTATCATTTATCCTAGGAGAATGAAACGGGATTTATACACAGAGTATAACACCATCGGAAAAGAATATGCCATATAACTAACGTGTTTCTCATAGATATTTCCAAAATTGTGTTTTGGGTCCATATTTGATAGTTGGTTATTTAAATATCGAATAAAAAACAATAACTAATTTCATTTTAGATATATTTATCTATAGCAACCATTAAGCCTAAAAAAATCTTTATTTAATAAATCTCTTTTCAAAATGTTTGCCTAAAATATTCATCTACTTATCTCTCTGACATAAGTATACTCACAAAGCATTTGCGAATAACTTCTTACTTCCAAAACTTTTTAAAAAGGATTAACAAATATTGTTTAAAATGGAGGTAAGGACAACCATAAACATTATTCCCTCGATGTTAAGTGTGGAACAGAGGTTTCATGCAAGCATTTTTAAAAGGTCGGATTAGAGAAACCCAGATCTCAAATTCTTTTTATACTTCTTTCAATAAATCCTTTTTTTAATCAAGTCTATTTCATTTAAGAAATCTCTTTTACTTGAAATCAAAATCCATTTTCAAAATACTTTCCAAACTTCCAAATTCATTTATAAAATCCTTGTATAAATATTCAAAATCATTTATAAAAATTGCTTTTATAAATATCCAAACTTTTTATAAACTCCCTTTATGAATGTAAGGACCTGTAAATTTTCATTAATTATAATTGTTAATTTAATAGGATTTTTGAAATTTAATATTTAAGAAAACATAAATTCGTGAATTATTAATAAAAATAATAACCAGAACGAATTGCAACAGTATGAATGTAAGTGAATGGCTAATAACTTGAATGGAGTTCAAATATATTGAAATAGTGGAAACATTATAATTTGTTTATAAATGAAATATAAGAAAAATGTAAGTATTGAATTAATTAATGAAATAATATAGTGTTAATGGTAAGTAATAAACTTGTAAATGTAAGTAAAAGTAAATAGGTGACAACTAATATATGTTATTTATTTATTTATAGTGTCAAATAAAATTGGTAATCAAATTGCAATTAAAGGTAATAATGTTAATGCAAGTGAATAAATAAATTAATTTAGTGCAGTCCCAATTAATTGAAACCAGTTGTAAGGTTATAATTGATTGTAATTAATGAATTGGGAAATAAGTTCAAAGTATATTAATTTATGGAATAATACGTAATAAATTATAATTTATAAAATCAATATTAGATAATGAATTGCAATAATTGTTGGCTGATAATAAAGTATGAATATGATAATGATTGTTTGAATAATAATAATGGGAATCAAGATTTATTTATTTATTTGAATTTACATTATGGTAATTGAGTTTATTGCAACTAATTGAAATCAAATATTTAAATATTACGTTCATGGAGATTAAGATGAAATTTGAGAATAATAATGTAATGAACCACGAACCAATGTTAATTTTATCTATTTGGTGATAATGTATTGAATAACAAGATTTAAAATCAAATAAATGGATTTATTGGAATTTAAATGATAATTAGTAAATTTATTTAAAATTGAATTTTAATATGATAATGGGTAAATTAATTAACTTAAATTTGATGTCTGAACTTGTCTAAGTTATTGTGAAGGTTTATGAAATCAAAAGTGATAAAGATTGCTAATTATAGAATTATAATTGAAGTTTTGATTAAATTAATTTAATATTAAATAATTTACCAATGTGAAAATAGCCATTTTGGCCACTGACTTGGATTTCGACGAGACTGGTTTCATCGGATCCATAACGGCGAATTATTGTAGGATTTCAAGTTTCGCAGCGATCGGACGGGCTCGAAATGCCTTGAAATCAATTAAATTGAAATCAATTTGAAATAACTTGGTTTTTTCATAACGTATATTACTACATAGTATGTTTATTTTAATAATAGACATTATTATAATAGCGTATATTACTACATAATAAATAGTTTAACGGATCCTTAGGAGATGTGAATCACGAACATCACTTGAGTTACTGCACTCGCATTAGACACTGGATAGGAGATGTCAAATCTCATAAACATCTCTGACGCCGTTCCACTCATATTTTTACTATTGATTTAACTTACATAAGATCTTTTAGTTCTGACTCGAGTGTTTTGTCTTTTCAATTTGCTTAGGTCAATCTGAGCATTTCAGGATTCAAGGACTTTATCTCTGGAGGACGAAGACGAAGATTTGTATCACTGTTATCTATTATATTCCACTACATCACATTGTTACGCTGCATTGTTATTGATTATTCTATGGTATGTGTAACTCTGATATGTATTGTATAAGCAAAATCAAATGTTTTTAAAATAGCTCCATGAACTGTTTATTTGATTATTACATTTTATTATTCCGCTGCAAGATTCTATTTTGTTTTTTTTCCTTTCTCTGCTTTTTCTTATTTACCCCATAACAATCCTCCCTTCTGTATGGTTTTAGTGACGTGTGTGGTTTATCGTCGATTTAAGCATACAAAAAGGCGGGACGTTACATCTGGTATCAGAGCTTTGGTTTAGCGATAAACCTTAGCTTTGTGGGGTCTGACTCTTTAGCAATAGGGTAGTGATACCCTGTGTTGAGTCGTTGAGTGTATATATGAGAGAGCGTATTTGTTGTCGTTATAAAAAGGTTTTAATATTGTATTAATTTGTTCCGTTTTGTATTTATAAATTCTGGTTGGTGCATAGGATGCTATGACATCAATAGGGATTTCTAAACACTTAATAGGACAGACCACACAATATTTGTTTTGAATACGGGTGAATGAAATAATTTTTCCTATTATATTTTCTATACATAAAAATAAGAATTTTATAAAGATTATATTTGGTTGTTAGATAGCGAAATTTATAAATACTGGTTGAAAATAAATTGAAAGTAAAATAAATGAGAATAAATTGGAAATTTTAGAACTTAAGTCCCAGGATTTTTGTAAAATTTCTTCGAATGATTTTTGAATATAATATTATTTAAAGTATTTTCTGATATAAATATTTCAATATGATTTGAAAGAATCATTTTGAAGAAACTTTGGAAAGTGATAAATTATGTACTCCCCTCTCTGTCGCTGGAAAATAATTTCGATGATGAGTGCACGCATCATCGACATTCATTTTTGAGTTTCTAAGTGGGAAGGTTACTATAGTAGTTTTACTACAGATTTATTTTGATAAAAAATATAAATTTCAAATTGTTTTAAATATAATTGGATATATAAGTTGTAAGTGTATACATCTATATATTATTTTAAAATGTTTTGAAATTTAACCCGGTATTTAGTTCCTAAGTTTTCGGTAATTAATAGTTTCAATTATTGTAGTGAAATGAAATGTAACTAATTAATAATTGGAACCTCGAATTAAAATAAGGGATTAAATGCTAGGTTATAAATGAAATTTCAAGAAAGTTGAAATGTGTAACCTATAAGAAAAAGATAGGATTATTGAACATTTAATTAATTTAAAAGAAATGAGATAAACTTGTATAATTTGCAATTACATTCTTTAACATATATATAACTTACTAACTATAAAAAGTTAAAATGTTAAAAGAAAATGTAATGGGAATTTTACAAGTAAAACTTGAAGTAATGAAATTATTCAAAGAATTTGCTATTATAAATAAGAATTTAACGTTATAATTGTTATAAACTTAAGTATGACTGAAAGGCCACTAATTAAATATAATGGAAAAGTTGTAAAGAAATGATAATAAACTTAAGTAAATGTTAAGGTTATTTATAATAAAAATAAACAGAAAGATGAATACTGTAAATAAATGAAATTGAGAAATGAATGAATGTAATGCAATAAAAATTAAAATTATATGATATGAATAAATAAAAATGAATTCATGTAAGTATAAGCACAATAAGTGAAATAAACACTGATCAATGGATGGAATTGAAGATTTGCAAGAAATAAATGAAAATAAAAGGGATAAACCATTATATGAATAAAAAGGGGATGAAACGACAAATGTTATGAAATGAAATTATTCACAAGGAACTTAATCTATTGTTTGTGTTTGGTTTATGGTTGTTTGGGCAAGAATACTTTAAATTTGTTTAGATATATGAATAATCTATTTAGTTTTATCTACTGTTGAGTAAATGGTGCACTTAGTAGTTTATTTTTTTCATTCTGTACAATTTAAAGTTTTGAACCCGAACAACTATTTGTTTGTTTGATATGAATGGATAATTGATTGATGTTGATTGTATATGATGTGTATGCTATTGGTTGCTAATGATTGCTGTTTATATTGATTTGTTTGTTGGTGGTTGAAACAACTTTAAATATTTCACTTTATATAATTGTTAACCCTTTAGATTATATAAGTGAAATACAGATTATGGAAGCAATTGCTACTGCTCTTGGTTTCATAAAATAAACATAAATTACCCGACAAATAGGTACATTCTCGAATTTCGGTTTTCTAGCGCTATTATATTGTTTTCCCATGTTGGGATATATTATTTGGAAATTATATGTTGTATATTGTTATATTTGATATCATATTTTCTTCCGAGCCTCTCCATACAAAGGAGACTCTGCCGAAATTTTCTGTAAATTTTGGACTTAGAAAAATTTCAAAAAATGTTTTTCGAACTCTATTAATTTGAGAATAAAGAGATTTAATGGTTATAAATTGGTACATTTTATTTAAATTAATTAATTTTGTAAATTTATTGTTTATAAAGTTAATATTTTTGAATGAGATGTATTGTATATTTAATCCTTTCTTTTCACTTCTCTTCCTTTTCGAGGACGAAAAGTTTTGAGTGGGAGAGAGTGTAACGACCCGTAAATTTTCATTAATTGTAACTGTTAATTTAATAGGATTTTTGAAATTTAACATTTAAGAAAATATAAATTCTTGAATTATTAATAAAAATAATAACCAGTTGCAACAGTATGAATGTAAGTGAATGGCTAATAACTTGAATGGAGTTCAAATTTATTGAAATAGTGGAAACATTATAATTTGTTTATAAATGAAATATAAGAAAAACAAATGTAAGTATTGAATTAATCAATGAAATAATACAGTGTTAATAGTAAGTAATAAACTTGTAAATGTAAGTAAAAGTAAATAGGTGACAACTAATATATGTTATTTATTTATTTAGAGTGTCAAATAAAATTGGCAATCAAATTGCAATTAAAGGTAATAATGTTAATGCAAGTGAATAAATAAATAAATTTAGTGCAATCCTAATTAATTAAAACCAATTGTAAGGTTATAATTGATAGTAATTAATGAATTGCGAAATAAGTCCAAAGTATATTAATTTATGGAATAAAACGTAATAAATTGTAATTTGATAAAATCAATATTAGATAATTAATTGCAATAATTGTTGGTTGATAATAAAGTATGAATAGGATAATGATTGTTTGAATAATAAGAATGTGAATAAAGATTTATTTATTTATTTGAATTTAAATTATGGTAATTGGGTTTATTGCAATTAAATGAAATTAAATATTTAAATATTACGTTAATGGAGATTAAGATGAAATTTGAGAATAATAATGTAATAAACCATGAACCAATGTTAATTGTATCTATTTGGTGATAATGGATTGAATGACAAGATTTAAAATCAAATAAATGGACTTATTGGAATTTCAATTGATATTAGTGAACTTATTTAAAATTGAAATTTAATATGGTAATGGGTAAATTAATTAACTTAAATTTGATGTTTGAACTTGTCTAAATTATTATGAAGGTTTAAGAAATCAAAAGTGATAAAGATTGCTAATTATAGAATTAAAATTGAAGTTTTGATTTTATTAGTTTAACATTAAATAATTGTAACAATCCGCATATTTTACGATTGAATATTTAAATATTTTATTTAAATATTTTATCATTAGTCGGATTTTAGTTCGAAAAGTTACTTTTTACATACGGTCGAATTAGGACTCGGAACCACTTCCATTGAATTTAAAACACCGTTTGCGATCTTTTTGAGTATAAACTTTAATATGTTTGGAGTTAGTGGAATTTTGCCACTTATTCACTTTGGGCTTTGGGTTTGGTTTAACCCATTAGCCTAAACTATTAACTCTAACTCAACCCCCTTCCCTTCTTAACTTTACTTTCATTTTCTAACACTCAAGCTTCATCAAAAATGGAGGGAGGAATGGGAAATTAAAACTCCAAGCCGTAGTTTATTTGCAAGTCCAACATCTAACTCCAAATTCAAAGAGAAGCCATTGATTCTTCCTTTGCTTTTAAACTTCTTCATCATTGATTTTGTGTAAATGTGAGATTTTTATCTCACATCTTTGTCTATAGCTATCTTTAATTGTTGGGTATTAATTCCTAACACTTTTTCATATGCATTTGCTCTTGGTTTGGATTGAATTGGTGAAAGTCCCAATTTTTAGTGTTTTGGGTTCAAGTCTTTAAAAATCCTAACTTTGATGATTAAACACATTTCTGGTGATGCATCGAGGAGCCAATAGGACCGAGTAGCCGATAGGCATAATCCCCTAGCGTCCGTGCTCGATCGGTTGCAAATTGAAAGAGTTTTTGCACTTCTATCCCTTAGTCGTTCGGCCTGCATACATGATTCTCGGCCTGCACTTAGGTCGCAACCCCTTAGGTCGCAACCACTTAGGTC
The DNA here is from genome assembly GCA_030765085.1 of Allium cepa. Lineage (NCBI taxonomy): Eukaryota > Viridiplantae > Streptophyta > Magnoliopsida > Asparagales > Amaryllidaceae > Allium > Allium cepa. The sequence continues at coordinate 330,017,373 of CM060940.1, forward strand.
GCATCATTGGTCTCTTAAGTCACTCGGCCTTCTTCACAACATAGGTCGCGCCAAACATAGGTCGCACCATACTTAAGTCGTGCCATCTCTTAGGTCATTGCATCATTTAGGTCGCTCGTACCATAGGTTGCACGGCCATTAAGTCGCTCCGCCTGTTAGGTTGCGCCATGATTAGGTCGCACTTGCTTCTTGTCGGCTTGCTGCTAAGTCACGCCATACTTAAGTCGTGCCATCTTTTAGGTCGTTCCACCCCTTAAGTCGCTCGGCCTGTTAAATCGCACCTACATATAAGTCGCACCCCTTAGGTCGCAACCTCATAGGTCGCTCGCCTTGCAGTTAGGTCGGCCTGCCTTTGGTCGCAACCCCTAGGTCGCTCGCCTTGCAATGAGTCGGCCTGCATTAGGTCGCTCGGCCTGCTTGCACTGTTAACCCGCACATGATATGGGTCACGCCATTCCTTAGGTCATTTGCAGTTAGGTCGCGCCACCCTTTAAGTCGCACCTGCTTTAAGCCGCATGTTCTTAAGTCGCTGATCTCTTAGGTCGTACGCCGTGTAGTCGCATACGTTGAGCCGCTGATTTCTTGTGTTGACTTATGTTAAGTCGTAAGTCGTGGCTGTTAAGTCGCAAGGGTATTTCGACTTTGATTGATTTGGAATCGAATTCATTGGATTTTATTCACGTCTTCGAATGTGAATTTTTAGGACTTATTGTTTCTACAATCATTTTTGTGATTTATTACTTTAAAAATATAAAGGTTTTCTATACTAGTAGTAAATATCAAAACTCTTCCATTAAGACGATTTCAAAACTATTTTATTACAAAGCTCGTTTCTTAAACCGTTATCCAATCTTCTAGTATATACAAACCTTTATCTCATTCGTACGAGAAATCTAATTAAACGGCTTAGTAAAACAAGTGGTATGAAACGCTTGCGTTTACTTCGCCGGTCAATTCTTGGACTTGTTCGATTGAATCTCTTGTGATAATTTTCGAGTGGAGATCTACAATTTGTTCGTAAATATTTAAGTTAAGCTAGTGGTTATGTGATATAAAGCTAAGCTTATATATTTACTAGCTTACTGTAATTGACACTTCTTGATGATCGTTGATGGTCATTTTTGTGATTTAGATTAGCAATTGTGCGATATCTCTTTGTCTACGAGGGAGACTAAACCCCGTTTCTGTGGAGCTTCGGCTCAATTTGGTGGGGTAGCGACCCACGGTCTTTGGGCTATTTTGTGGAGCTTCGGCTCAAAATTAATGGTTAGCAACCATAGAATAGCATTCCATTTTGTGATACACGTGTTGGTGAATTTTCATGCTCCCGTTTTGTGATAGGCCTCCCCCTTTTTGTGACTTTTGGATTTCCATTGATGATTTCTAGAACCATTGATATGTCTTATCAATATTTGTGTATTGGTGAATTTGTGTGTCATTAACTTTTGTGATTGGCATTGATATTATTGTCCATATTTGTTGTTTGGTGAATATAAATAAAGAGTATGACATTCTTTTTGATCTTTGAGAAGATTCTTGTGATATTGATTAATCTCTTGTTGATTTTCAATTACATACTTATCACAGTATGACTTTATGGTTATCCTATGTTTATGTCATATCTCTGTTTCTATATCATTTTATCTGATATTTATAGCTAGACTGATCCGTTTATTATTTTCTTATTAAATAATACTCAGGTCAGACCGAGATGTTACAGGTGCTTCTGCTTGAATCCTCATCTGGGGTTATCACCCTGACTTTTGGCTAACTACTTAGATTAGTAGTTTTTGTTGTATACATTTAAGATATAGACTCAATGATGTATCCATATTCTTTTGTCTAGCACTTGTAGCTATTCTTTTGTGATATTGTGGATCTTGTTTGACCACTTCTCTGATGTACACTTTCATGTGTTATATATTTATATCTATTTCCGCCTTTGTGATATGGATGTCTGTGACTGATTTGTGTTATGTTTATTTCTATACTTTTTTCCAAAGAATATATATAGCCACTGTGTAGTAGCTTTGAGTTTGTATCGGTATGTCGGATTTCCTCCTGAAAACCAAATGCATGTTATACTATCTGACATATCGATGCTTGCACAAAGCAATTACGTGGATGGTCGCTCCTCAACAGGCTTATTCTCCACGCTAGTTGACGGCATTACCCTGTAGTATCCTTGGCTAGAGTGGGTATTGAGGTGGGGCGTCACAGCTTGGTATCAGAGCCAAACTTCAGAACAATGTAGAATAATCTAGCAAGGATCATCGTCCTAGGTCCATCTTAGGAGTCGTGCATTAGGATTTAATTCGAGTCTTCGAACCGATTCATCCTATTTTCTTTATGATTCCTTGTTTATCTATTAAGATTGCTTAATATTCATTTGGTGAATAACCTTATCCTTCTTCTTTCTTTCTTTCAAAAGGAAGAAATGGTTAGACCTGGCCATTCCTTGCGCCGGTCAATCTAGTGCTACGTCCCAAGATGAAGTATTTATTGTTTGCACCAAAATTGGGCAACACCCTTCGGAAGTCTTTGAAGAGATAATAAGTGAAGAACTTAAATTGGAAATGAAAATTATCTAACAAAAACTCCAAGTTATAGAAAAGTAAATTGCATAGAAGACAAGAATTTAGAGTGGTTCGGCGATGCGCCTACGTCCACTATGAAGTTTGATCACTTTATTGCTTAATACTTGAAGGTTACAAGTGTTTTGAAGCAAATTACAGCAGACAACAGACTTAAATTCGAAATCAGCAGCCAAGATGGTGGTATGGAGTGATTCTGGCAGCGTTTAGGCGTACTCTTTCTCTCCAAATTCTCCGACCCCTTCTCTGAATGACCAGGGGCTCTATTTATAGGTGTGGAAGGCCAAAATCCCGCCTAAATCATGGAGAGGCTGCTTGGCACGTGACGGGGGGCCCACAGGCCCGCGTTCTTGAAGTGCGTGCCCAGTTTGGGATCGATTCGAAGTGAACTTCGAATCGATCAAAAAATTGTCCAATTGCGATGAAACTTGGCGTGGACGTTCTTCATCATGTAGACAAACTTCTGTAAAAATTTCACGGGATTTGGATCAGTAGATTGGGAGTTATGATCGATTCGAAATTGGGTGTTCGGCATGCTGTTTGGTTCGAATTGATGGAATCGATTTGTTCGAATCGATGCATGGCCGAAGCGAATACTTCGAATCGATTGGGGCGCGCCTGTCTTCGAGCCGATCCATGTTCGTGCTAGCTTAGCCGCTTTGTTGGATTCGAAGGTCGTCTTCGAATCGATGGAGTGGATTCGTTCGAATCGATCCAAATGCGCCCTGGATCGATTCGAAGTTGTCGAAGTCGATGGAGTCGAAGGTGAGTGATGGAGTCGAAGATGATGGATGGATTCGAAGGTGAGCGATGGAGTCGAGGCTATGATGGGTTCGAAGCTATTAATGGATTCGAAGCTGTGGTGGATTCGAAGCATAGGAAGGACTCGAATTTGTGATGGATTCGAAGTAGGGAGTTCCTTAAATGGATTCGAATGTCGCCTCTTCCTATGGGTTCGAAATAGATGGTTTCGAACACGATGGTTTCGAACACGATGGGTTCGAATATGATGGGTTCGAACATGATGGGTTCGAACCGAGTAATGTGCACCTTCTCAACTTGAATCCATCATAACTTGAGCGTACGACCTCGGATTGACTTGAAATTTGAAATGCTGGCTTCTATGGTCTTTCTTGTCATGCCCTATCAATTGCGGCCCGATCCGGGCTCGGACAAAATTCATCGATATCCATAGCGAAGAGAAGTGCAACCAATCTCTGAGACGAACTGTCCTTTGTTTTTCGCCAATCTTTTGGTATCACGGCTTTGCCAAAAAGCGGGATAACATTTATGTCTGCCCAGCAGCTTCTTGATCTAGTAAGGAATGCTCAAGCAGCCGGATCTAATCCGGAGTCTACTCACCCTAAGTCTGGATTTGCACGTTTGTGTAATGATTATACCAATTTGGGTGGGAGGCCATTCAAAGGTTTTGAAACTATTATTGAAGTCCAGGCTTGGCTGAGAACGTGCGATCGAATATTTTCTCGCATGAATCTTATTGATCTTCACCGTGTTCAGGTGGCCTCTAGTATGCTCCAAGAAAGAGCATTAGATTGGTATGAGCTTCTTATTTCTGAAATAGTTGAAGCGGATCTTACTTGGGAGAAATTCCGGCAACGATTCGAATTAAAGTTTGTGCCAGAAGCTAAGAAGGTGACATTGGCTCGTCGTTTCATTGACCTTGTTCAAGGTGAATCCTCTGTGGCAGACTATGTCGCATCATTCGAGTCACTTTCTAAATACGGGGTCGAGTACATAAACAACCCATTGAAGAAAAACCAAATATTTGTCTATGGCTTGAATAAAAATCTCAAGAAGTCATTACTTCTAAAATTAGAAGTTTCTTTTAGTCAACTCATTGATATCGCTCTTCGACTTGAAGAGGCAGATAAGGAGAGTGATGTTGAAGTTATGAGTGCCAAACCAAAATTCAACAACAAGAAAAGGCCTAATAAGTTCAAAGGTCCTTATCCCAACAATAAGAAAGGGAAGCAAGCTCCTCCGACAACCAAAACTTCTACCTCAAGTGGTGGGCAATGCTACAACTGTGGTTCTAAGGACCATTATGCGAACAAGTGTTCAAAGCCTCGTGCTTGTCGCTATTGCAAAAGCCCAGATCATTATTTATCTTCTTGTCCCAAACTTCAGGGCAGGAAGGAGGGAAAGCTTAATGTTGCTCAATCCCCTGGCAACACATCTCGTGGTCAAGGTATTTCTCATTCTATCCTTGATGGCATTATTTTATTTCGTGATCATCCTATTCGAGTTCTTTTTGACACGGGTGCGTCCCATTCTTTTATATCAAAAGAACTTGTTGATACTTTTTCTTTGAGTGTTGTCGCTTTAATGACTTCTTTGAGAATTGCGAATCCGGTTGGTGGATCCGCAACAATCAGTTTATTGTGTAATGATGTCGAGATTATTTTGTGTGATTTTTCTTTCCGAGCCGATTTGCATGTTATGCGCTACTTAGGCTTTGGAATGATTTTGGGAATGGATTGGCTTAACCGCTATGAAGCCCAAATCCTATGTCCTGAGCGGACTATTCATCTTCGACATCCTCAATCTGTTAAGCAGATTTCTATTGATCTTAAAGATTCGGATTCCATCTTGGCTGCATCTTTATACTCTTTAAATCCTCATGATGATGATAATGATGGTGAGGAAGATATTATCTCTCTTATTCACGTTGTTCGTGAGTTTTCCGACATATTTGAGCCCGTTTTGGGATTACTACCTAAGTGAGCAATTGAGTTCAAAATTAATCTCATCCCTGGAGCTCAACCTATCACACGTCCTCCTTATCGTATGTCCAATAAAGAAAATGAGGAGATGCACAAACAATTATCCTAATTGGATATGAAGCAATTTATTCGCTTTAGTTCCTCTCCTTGGGGAGCTTCGACTATTTTTGTGAAGAAATCCGATGGTACACTTAGGCTTTGCATTGACTACCGCAAGATTAATGATCTTACTATCAAAAATAAATATCCTTTACCTCGGATTGATGATCTATTCGATCAACTTAGTGGTGCTAGAGTCTTTTCACAATTAGAATTAGCTACCGGTTTTCATCAGCTTCGTATTGCAGAGGATAGCATTCCTTTAACATCGTTCTGTACTCATTATGGATCTTATGAATGGCTTGTTATGCCATTTGGTTTAACGAATGCTCCGGCTTATTTCGTTGACCTTATGAATAGAGTTTTCAAAGACTTCCTCGATCGGTTTGTTCTCATCTTTATTGATGATATTCTTGTGTATTCAACAACCGAGGAGGAGCATGAAAAACATCTTCAGATTGTGTTGGAAACTCTTAGGAGTAATCAATTAAAAGCAAAAAAATTTAAATGCCACTTTTGGCAATCTTGTGTGAAGTTTCTCGGTCATATTATTTCCGAATCCGGAATTTCCATGGATCCTTCAAAGATTGAAGCGATTCAAAATTGAAAGAGACCGGAGAGTGTGACGGAGATTCGTAGTTTTCTCGGATTGGCGGGCTATTACCGTCGTTTTATAAAAGACTTTTCAAAAATTTCTGTGCCTCTTACCAGTTTGACAAAGAAGGGAGTTAAATACATTTGGTCGGACAAATGTGAAGCTTCTTTTCAGAAATTAAAAGAACTCCTTTCCGATGCTCCTATTCTTGTGATTCCCAAGGGAAATCAAGTTTTTATTGTTTATACCGATGCTAGTCGCATTGGTTTGGGTGCCGTTCTTATGCAAAGAGAACATGTTATTGCTTATGCTTCTAGGCAATTGAAGCCAGCCGAGACTAGATATGCCACTCATGATTTAGAATTTGCGGTTATTGTTTTTGCCCTTCGTATTTGGCGTCATTATCTTTTGGGAGAAAAATTTATTCTTTACACCGATCATAAATCTTTGAAGTATCTATTTTCTCAAAAGAAACTTAATTTGCGTCAACAACGCTGGCTCGAATTTCTTGCAGCTTATAATCTTGATATTCTTTATACTCTCGGAAAGGGAAATCGTGTTGCCGATGCACTTAGTCGTAAGCAACAAGCGGTTGTTTCTATGATGATATCTGAATGGAATGATCTCGGAATTCTATCCACTTGTGAGATTCGAGATCGTGTTTCCGATTTATGTTCATCTCTTGTTTTATGTAGCCTTGAGGCTCATCCTTCTCTTTTAGACCGCATTCTTGAAAGCTAGATCCCGAATTGGCTCTTCTTGGCCAAAATTTGAGGGATAAAATTGATATTGAAGGTTTGAAAGACTTTGATATTGATTCTCATGGCGGTATTCGAAAATGTGGTAGACTTTTTGTGCCAAATATTAGTAATCTTCGTAAAGACATTTTAGAAGATTCTCATCATTCTAAATTTACCATTCATCCCCGTAGTAGTAAAATGTACGCGGACATGAAGCGACTTTACTATTGGGAGGGAATGAAATCTAATATTGCTAACTTTGTTAAGTGTTGCATGACTTGCCAACTCATTAAGGCCGAACCCCAAAGGCCCGTTGGGTTATTGCAACCTTTAGAAATTCCAATTTGGAAGTGGGATCAAATTTCCATGGATTTTATAGATGGCCTTCCCTGTTCTCGTTCGGGTCATGATAGCTTATGGGTGATAGTCGATAGAGTTACTAAATCCACCCATTTTGTTCCCGTTCGGTCCAATCGAACCGTACCTCTCTTGGCCAAACTCTTTATCAAAGAAATTGTAAAATTGCATGGAGTTCCTTCTTCTATTGTTAGTGATCGTGATCCATTATTTACTAGTGCATTTTGGAAGAGTCTTCAAAAAGCTTTAGAAACGAAGCTTAATTTTAGCACCGCTTATCATCCCCAGTCCGATGGACAAACCGAGCATGTGAATCAAACTCTTGAAGATCTCCTTCGTGCATGTGTTCTTGATTTTGGTGGAAGTTGGGAAGATCATATTTCTCTTGTTGAGTTTTCCTATAATAATAGCTTCCAATCTAGTATTGGTATGGCACCTTTCGAGGCACTCTATGGAAGACCATGCCGATCTCCTTCTTGTTGGCTTGAGGCCGGTGAGAAGCTAGTTTTAGGTCCAGATTTTATTCGTTATTCCACAGAAAAGATTGGCTTTATTCATCATAGGATGAAAGAGGCCCAGAGTAGACAAAAATCCTATGCCGATAACCGGAGAAGGAAATTAGAATTTTTCGTGGGAGATCTTGTGTTTATTCATGTTTCACCTATGAAGGGAGTTGTACGTTTCATTCGATCGGGAAAATTAGCACCTCGATATATTGGTCCATTTCCCATCACCGAACGTATTGGTTCCGTGGCTTATCGCCTTTTACTACCGGCTCGGTTTTCTACTATTCATGACGTGTTTCACGTTTCTCAATTACAGAAATGCCTTCGAGATTTCGATTCTATTTTTGAACCCGGTGTTGTGGAAGAAATTGAAGTTTCGCCTAATTTAACTTATGAGCAACATCCTATTCGTACTATTGCTTCGGAGGTCAAGCGCCTTTGAAATAAAGATGTTCCGCTTGTTAAAGTTCAATGGTCCTCAAATCCTAAGGATTGCTCTTTGGAATCTAGAGAGTTCATTGAGCGAACACATCCGGACTTACTTTCCCGTGCTCTTTGAGGTGAATTTCTTGTTTCAAATTTCTTTTGTGTTGACATGCTTTCATGGTTGTTACCTTGTATTTTCTTCTTAAATATTGCGAGGATGCAATTTCTTTAAGGATGGGAGTCTGTAACAACCCGCATATTTTACGATTGAATATTTAAATATTTTATTTAAATATTTTATCGTTAGTCAGATTTTAGTCCGAAAAGTTACTTTTTGCATATGGTCGAATTAGGACTCGGAACCACTTACATTGAGTTCAAAACACCGTTTGCGATCTTTTTGAGTATAAACTTTGATATGTTTGGAGTTAGTGGAATTTCGCCATTTATTAACTTTGGGCTTTGGGTTTGGTTTAGCCCATTAGCCTAAACTATCAACTCTAGCTCAACCCCATCCCTTCATAACTTTACTTTTATTTCCAAACACTCAAGCTTCATCAAAAATGGAGGGAGGAATGGGAAATTAAAACTCCAAGCCCTAGTTCATTTGCAAATCCAACATCTAACTCCAAATTCAAAGAGAAGACATTGATTATTCCTTTGCTTTCAAGCTTCTTCTTCATTGATTTTGTGTAAAGGTGAGATTTTTATCTCACATCTTTGTCTATAACTATCTTTAGTTGTTAGGTATTAATTCCTAACACTTTTTCATATGCATTTGCTCTTGGTTTGGATTGAATTGGTGAAAATCCCAATTTTTAGTGTTTTTGGTTCAAGTCTTTAAAAATCCTAACTTTGATGATTGAACACTTTTTTGGTGATGCGTCAAGGAGCCAATAGGACCGGGTAGCCGATAGGCATAATCCCCTAGCGTTCGTGCTCGATCGGTTGCAAATTGAGAGAGTTTTTGCACTTCTATCCCTTAGGTCGTTCGGCCTGCATACATGATTCTCGGCCTGCACTTAGGTCGCAACCCCTTAGGTCGCAACCCCTTAGTACGCGCCATTGGTCTCTTAAGTCGCTCGGCCTTCTTCACAACATAGGTCGCGCCAAACATAGGTCGCACCACACTTAAGTCGTGCCGTCTCTTAGGTCGTTGCATCATTTAGGTCGCTCGGCCTGTTATGCCGCTGGCATCGGTTAGGTCGCTCATACCATAGGTCGCACGACCATTAAGTCGCTCTGTCTGTTAGGTCGCGTCATGATTAGGTCGCACCTGCTTCTTTTCGGCTTGCTGCTAAGTCACGCCATACTTAAGTCGTGCCATCTTTTAGGTCGTTCCACCCCTTTAGTCGCTCGGCCTGTTAATTCGCACCTACATATAAGTCGCACCCCTTAGGTCACAACCTCATAGGTCGCTCGCCTTGCAGTTAGGTCGGCCTGCCTTTGGTCGCAACCCCTAGGTCACTCGCCTTGCAATGAGTCGACCTGCCTTAGGGCGCTGACCTCCTTAGGTCGCTCGGCCTGCTTGCACTGTTAAGTCGCACATGCTATGGGTCACGACATTCCTTAGGTCGTTTGCGGTTAGGTCACGCCACCCTTTAAGTCGCATGCTATTTCTTAAGTCACTGATCTCTTAGGTCGTACGCCGTGTAGTCGTATACGCTGAGCCGCTGATTTCTTGTGTTGACTTATGTTAAATCGTAAGTCGTGGCTGTTAAGTCGCAAGGGTATTTCCACTTTGATGGATTTGGAATCGAATTATTTTGATTTTATTCACGTCTTCGAATGTGAATTTTTGTGGCTTATTGTTTCTACAATCATTTTTGTGATTTATCACTTTAAAAATATAAAGGTTTTCTATACTAGTGGTAAATATCAAAACTCTTCCATTAAAACGATTTCAACACTATTTTATTACAAAGCTCGTTCCTTAAACCGTTTTCCAATCTTCTAGTATATACAAACCTTTATCTCATTCGTACGAGAAATCTAATTAAACGGCTTAGTAAAACAAGTGGTATGAAACGCTTTCCTTTACTTCGCCGGTTAATTCTTGGACTTGTTCGATTGAATCTCTTGTGACAATTTTCGAGTGGAGATCTACAATTTGTTCGTAAATATTTAAGTTAAGCTAGCGGTTACGGGACATGAACCTAAGCTTATATATTTACTAGCTTACTGTAATTAACACTTCTTGATGATCGTTGATGATCATTTTTGTGATTTAGACTAGAAATTGTGCGATGTCTCTTTGTCTACGAGGGAGACTAAACCCTGTTTTTGTGGAGCTTCGGCTCAATTTGGTGGGGTAGCGACCCATGGTATTCGGGCCGTTTTGTGGAGCTTCGGCTCAAAATTAATGGTTAGCAACCATGGAATAGCGTTTCATTTTGTGATACACGTGTTGGTGAGTTTTCATGCTCCCGTTTTGTGATAGGTCTCCCCCTTTTTGTGATTTCTGGATTTCCATTGATGATTTCTAGAAGTTGTGTTTTCACCAATTTTTATGATTTACATTGATATGTCTTATTAATATTTGTGTATTGGTGAATTTGTGTGTCATTAATTTTGTGATTGGCATTGATATTATTGTCCATATTTGTTGTTTGGTGAATATAAATAAAGAGTATGACATTCCTTTTGATCTTTGAGAAGATTCTTGTGATATTGATTAATCTCTTGTTGATTTTCAATTACATACTTATCACAGTATGGCTTTATGGTTATCCTATGTTTATGTCATATCTCTTATTCTATATCATTTTATCTGATATTTATAGCTAGACTGATCCATTTATTATTTTCTTATTAAATAATACTCGGGTCAGACCGAGATGTAACAGGTGCTTCTGCTTGACTCCTCATCTGGGATTATCACCCTGACTTTTGGCTAACTACTTAGATTAGTAGTTTTTGTTGTATACATTTGAGATATAGGCTCATTGATGTATCCATATTCTTTTGTCTAGCACTTGTAGCTATTCTTTTGTGATATTGTGGATCTTGTTTGACCTTCTCTGATGTACACTTTCATGTGTTATATATTCATATCTATTTCCGCCTTTGTGATATGGATGTCTGTGACTGATTTGTGTTATGTTTATTTCTATACTTGTTTCCAAAGAATATATATAGCCACTGTGTAGTAGCTTTGAGATTGTATCGGTATGTCGGATTTCCTCCTGAAAACCAAATGCATATTGTACTATCTGACATATCGATGCTCGCACAAAGCAAACGTGGATGGTCGCTCCTCAACAGCCTTATTCTCCGTACTAGTTGACGGCATTACCCCGTAGTGTCCTTGGCTAGAGTGGGTATAGAGGTGGGGCGTCACAATAATTTACTAATGTGAAATAGCTATTTTGGTCACTGACTCAGATTTCGATGAAATCAGTTTCATCGGATCTGCAACGACGAATTATAGTAGGATTTTAAGTTTCGTAGCGATCGGACCTGCCGTTTGATCGTATGGGATCGAAACGCCTTGAAATCAATTAAATTGAAATCAATTGAAATAATTTAAAATAACTTGATTTTTGCATAACTTCTTCATACGATGGAATTTGGACCTGAAACCTGTTCCATTGAGTTTAAAATATTCAAAAACATCTATTTTGATATATGGGTTGACCCATTTTCGTTTCGGAGTCAGAACGGGCTTTTCGGGCCATTTGGCGTTCAGTTTTCAATCCTATCAATTCGGTACATTCTAATTTCAGCTTGCCTATATATATATGTCGTTATAAACCCTATCCTACTTCTTATTCCTCATTTTTGTACGTACAATTCAGATTTCTCTTCTCCTTAATGGCAGACAAACAAATTCTCAATTCTAAATCCAATTGCAATTTAAAAATCCAATTAAAAATTAAATCCCCACGAACTATATCGAATTTTATATCGATTCGAAGCTCTTGATGAGTGCAACCCGAATCTATGATTCGTTGCTCGATTGGAGTCATCGTCTGTCTAGGAAATTCCAGTTTAATTTCAGCCGTTCAAGGTATGGCGTCTCGTTCAACGGTGGATCTGCGATTTTAGTTCGATCTGAGGGTTCCAAGTTGTAGAGGGCGTCGACTAGGGGCCATCGGCATGGATGATTGGTCGAGATCGTGTACAAATTAGCCGAAATTCGTGTATCATGTCGTTGGCATCGGTTGCTACTGGGGAAGTCGGAAACGACCGCGACCTAGTGACTAGGGTGGCGTGGAGAGGGCGGTGCAGTGAGGGTGCTTGATCTTGACGTCGTCGAATGTGAAGGCGGTTTTAATTCGAGATATTACGGCAGCTTTGGTTTATCTTGAGGTAGGGTTTCTGTAACTTGCGATGTTGAAGACGTTGATGTGGCTATTTGTGGTTGGTAACGGTTTGTTTTATTTTATTTATTTCTAGTTTAAATCGTATAACTTCTAAAATGCACAACTTTTGCATACGAGATCTGATTCATGCACGGTTTTCTACGCTAGGTTCGTATTGGAATTCCAGACATTTCGACGTGGGTTTGGACGAATTTAGAGACTTTTCAAATTTTGGATGTTAATTCAATTTAAATTCATAAGGTGAGTGTTTTAAACCACTCACAAGTTCTAAAATTTCTTATGTTTGTTAAATTGATATATGATGTGATTAGAAATTGATTTATGACTCTTTGGCATATTTTTAATCATCATCCCAATCAAATTGAATTTATTTGGATTAAACTGTTATTTAATTTATTATTGCATATAAACCGCCAGTTAAATTGCCATTTAATTTATTATTGAATATAAACTGCTAGTTGATACCTGTTGTTTATTATATGTGATATATTAATGCTATTGATTGAATTGGATGATGATTGTGATCAATGGTTGATGTCTGATATTGGATGAATAGATGTTGTATTTTATATCGTTACAAACTGCACTTTGTTATGGATTTTTATTTCATTCGGGATTGCGGTTTGAAATGATATATAACCGTATTTTTATTTTAAATTACGGATTGAAATGATAAATATCCGTATCACATGACCATAGGGTAGAAAATTTTATGCAGACACCGTAGTCTATATACAAAAATATTTTGAAATGATTTCTATGGTTTTGTAAAGAAATATATGGTTTTATGAGATATTGATTTGGATATTTTATAAATGTTATTTTGTATATATAGTTAAATTCTTGGTTTAAGCTATGTATAAAATTGGTTTAAAGTATAAAAGAAGTTTAATAATAAAGTTTGATTTTATTAAAATATAATATGGTTAAGTATTTATTTAAATTTTATTTCGGGAGTTATAATGACTTAAATAAAATTAAGGTTGGAAGATAAATATGAAATTTATTTGAATTAAATTATTTAAGAATTATACTCGAATAAATTTGATTTGAAATTTAATAAAATTGAGATTTTAAAGGGTATGATTTTTGTAACTTGATTTTGGTTTAGAGTGATTTAAATGAATAACAAGTTGATTTAAATGAATATATCAAGTTAAATAAATTGAAAGAATATCCAGTTATTCGAAGTATAAAAGTTTTACTTAAATGATACTGAATTTTGTAAGTAAATATTTCAAATATAAATAGTAGTAATTGAATTTGATATATATGGAATTATCAAAGAATTAGTTTTGAAATGATGGAACATATAAAGCTTTGAAATATATGGAAATTGAAATGGCTTATTTGGGGGTTCAAATCTATATTTGGAATTGCTTTGTGAAATTGAAGAAGCTATTTTATTATATAAAGTAATTTAATATTTAAGCCATTTAAGTGGTGTAGTGATGTTTCAAAGTTATGAAATTCAAAGTTTTATGTTTCGAAAGGTTACATTTCAAGCGTTTGGTTTCGAAATATTATAACTTTGAAAGTGTTAGGCTTTTAGAAAAGGATATATTTGAAATAAAAATTGTATCATATTGTTTTGGTTTTTAAAAAGGGAAATGATATCGTATTTAGATGGTTTTGAAATGGATAGTATATTCTGGTTTTAAAGTATAAACTATGTTGAAAAAACTACGGTGTTATAATAACGTTTGGTTGTTAAAGAGACCGGGATCGGAAGTTGTCATACTCTCTGCCAACTCTGAAAACCACTTTAACAACCGTGTACGCGGTGGAGATTCCAAAATGAATTAGGATGGTAGTGACGTTCTACTGAGGTAAATAAGTGGACCCGACTCCCGTGAGTTGGCATAAGGTGGCTAAAACAGGAGCGACGCCGGGCCAATGAGGTAGCTCCTCTGATTGGACGCATTTCTTCGATACCATTCTATTACTTTGTGATTGATTGGGTACACCTTTTATTTTTGGAAGTGTGTTCCAAGGTGGGAGGTAGTGGCTGCTATGCATTACCACCAGTCAGGATAGGAATTGGTATATCTATTCTGGCATTGCCTAGTTGTGTCGTGCCACCTACCCTAACGCGCCTTGTATGAGTTTGATTTTCTCCCGTAGCCCGTGTGGTATCCTCTGGTGACTTCCCAATCAGGAGGGACCATGATACTGGATGGACTACTGGGACTATTACGTGTTAAGGTGGAAAATGTAAAACCTTAATGATATTTAAAAGTATGTTTATTTTACTAATAGACATTATCATAATAGCGTATATTACTACATAGTAAATAGTTTAACGGATCCTTAGGAGATGTGAATCATGAGCGTCTCTTGAGTTATTGCACTCATGTTAGACACTGGATAGGAGATGTCAAATCCCGTAAACATCACTGACGCCGTTCCACTCATATTTTTACTATTGATTTAACTTACATAAGTTCTTTTAGTTCTGACTCGAGTGTTTTGTCTTTCAATTCGTTCGGGTCAATCTGAGCATTTCAGGATTCGAGGACTTTATCTCTGGAGGACGAAGACAAAGATTTGTATTACTATTATCTGTTATATTCCACTGCATCACATTGTTCCGCTGCATTATTATTGATTATTCTCTGGTATGTGTAACTCTGATATGTATTGTATAAGTAAAACCAAATGTTTGTAAAACAGCTTCATGAACTGTTTATTTGATTATTATATTTTATCGTTCCGCTGCAAGATTCTATTTTTTTTCTTTCTCTGCTTTTTCTTATTTACCCCATAACAATCCGCCCTTCTGTATGATTTAAGTCTGACGTGTATGGTTTATCATTGATTTAAGCGTACAAAAAGACGAGACGTTACAATGAATATCCAAATCATTTTCAAACTTTTTTTTATAAAACTTTCCTATTTAGACAACTTCTTAAATAATCTTAAACCAAATTAACTTTATTTAATAAGCAAATCCATTTTATAAATCTCCTTTATTCATGAAATCTTCTTTGCATAAAAACTCAAATCCATTTACCCAAAACACCTTACAAATTTCTAAGTTCTTTTATAAAACTCTTTAGAAAAACTTCTTTTATATAATGGAAAACCATTCCCATTAGTTAAAAACATCTTTAGTAAAATCATTTGTCAAATCATTCTTTAAACATCATGTTCAAAATGCAATAACTTTGAAACCATTTCAAAAAGAAAATGAAATATTTATCTTTACAAAATTAATGGAGGCTTAGCGACTACGATGGTGCTTTTAATTTGATTTTACTTACAGTTTAAAATGGCATTGCATAACAATAAGTATATAAGGAATCAACACATAACAGTCAATTAACTTAAGTAAATGGAAGGAGTATTTATAGGCTTAGAAAAATATTTTAAAAATATAAAGTGCTTATAATTAAATATATACACATGCATGCCCTCCATACCTCCCCTTTCTCTCTTGTACACATTGCCCCCTCCCTCTAGGCTATGCTGTAGGGTACTTAAGGTATGCATTGAAAACCAATTACTACAAGATAACCTTAAATAAATAATTAAAATAAATTAAAACATTTAAAAATATTAAATAGATTTGAAAATTAATTAAATAACTTTTTAAGAATCATAAAATAATTAACCTTAAATCATTATTAAATAATTATTAATCATCTTTATAACATCATTAATAAATAATAATTATCTTTTAATAACTTTGATTTAGAAATCAACTTTCAAATTTGGAAAGAGGCTTCTTAATTTCAATGGTACTTAATCAAGTTACCATTTGTTCCACAACAATCCAGAATAGCGGGTTTAGATATTCACATTAATCCATTTTAACAATTAATTCAACATCATACTGCCCAATATAATTATCAAGATAATAAATAGATGTCTATACAAATATGACAGTAGAACATGATTTTATTTTGGCTAATCAATGTCCAAAAACACATATATTCGGTAATAAGGGCAGAACATTGACTTTTCTGCCCACAGGGGTTCAATTTAATACAATAAGTGGAACGGTGTTTTATTCCCCTAACCAGATGTCTATCATCACAAATTACTTAAATTAACTAATCACTATTTTTATTTGGGCAAATAACTTCAATAGGCGGTCATATAAATTTAAACGACGTTATTCGTTTTAAGTTGATTACTTAAATTTCTATCCGTTTTAATATACCACAAAATTTAACTTGTTCAAACTCTACAAAAATCATACGACGACGTCATATCCTTCGATACGAACCCATCGCAACACGTTTCTCGTCAATTGGGTTTCGCATGCATTAATTATGACATTTTAAAATTTACAATATATCTATATATATAATTTAACATTTTTAATTTAAAAACCGTTTTCCTTATTTTCTTAGGGCCGAAGCCCACTGACGTACCCATACTCGTTCCTCCTTTTTATGATCCTTCCTTTCCCTTTTTTCCCTTCTCCCTTCTTTCACCTGGAAGCAAACTATCCCTCAACGAAATACGAAACCCCTCACATCCAAACATCACGAGCCCAACGTCATCACGTGCACACACTCGATTCCACCATACCATCATCCACCCATGCCTGGTCCCAAACCCGAGCTTCTTTCCAAAATTCCCAGCCATCATGGCCAAGATTCGCGTGCACACGTGCACATTCACATGCACAGCCAATCAACTCCACCGATCGACCAATTACGACCACCCACAAACTTCCCCACTCAACCCCATATCACAGTACCGCCGCTAGCACTAATGGCTTCCTCCTTCCTAATTTGCACTTACGAACCGAACAACAGCTCCAAAATGAGACAGCAACCGGAGTCCCCATGACCACCACTTGCCACCTGACCACAAGGACCACCACTTTCCACCGCAGCTTCCAGTGCAACTCGAACCTAGTCCGATCGCCTCTCATCGCCACAGTTCGACAAAATTCGAACCTCTCCAAACTGCCTTTTTAAACCCTAAAATTATAACGCCCACTCAAATCAAAGGTAAACTCAAAAATTAACCACAACAAATCTCTTCCAAACGCCTCCACGATCTTCCTAGGCCAGGTTACATCTCCCCTCAATGACGACATCGCCAAAAAATATTTTTTAGTTAAAACTAGTCAACTCGTGATTTCTCAAAACCTATGTCACTAAAACAATGATTTGTTTACTAAAAATCCTACTTTCACTTAATAATCATGATTATATACATGAATCAATGATTTAAAAAGGTTGGAATTTGCCAGAACCATGGTTGCTTACTGTAAATTCCAATTTTCTCACCATATATTGCATGAATCAACCTAAAACTACTTTTAGTGTAATATACACTCAAAACCAAACTCTTTGCCAGTTTACCTCATTAGCTAATTCGAGTTGGATTGAGATATAATGAATTTTGAAAATCAGGGCATGTATAAAATTGCCTGTGTTGAACATGATAGAGGAAGATTTTTGGACATTCCAGGTATTCCATAACAACATTCTCACCTTGATCACGCTTAGCCCCTTTGAAATCTTCCAGTCGATCTTTAGTTTACGGTTTGAACTAGAAAAATCTTGCTTTGCCTTTTGAATTTTGAAAGAATAGAGTGCTTTTCTTTTTTTCTTCTCAGTGTTTATCTAACAGAGTGTTTATTTATAGACTTTACAAAACTGAAGCCTACATACAAGCTTATATATATATACAAGTTTGCCCAAGATATAATGATGCATTTGTACAGATTTTGGTCTCAAGAAAGAATAAAAATCTTTTTAAGGTTGCTGTAAAAATGTATTTTGATGGATTTGAAATGTGGTGGCTTTGATACGAAGTTGAGATGAAGTACAAAGTTTGAGATGATAAGAAGTTTTCAGTTTTCACATTTATTTTTTGATTGACCAAAAAAGCTTATACATATATATATATTTTCACTTTTACTTGTTTACTTGACCAAGCAATGGATTTTACTTTTGGTTATGTATAAGCTATTTTCTTTTGATTTAAAACATGCTTTCACTTTATTTTTAAACAATTGTTAAGTGACATTGGCTAAAACAATTTTAAATGTTCTTATTCCTATTTATTTTATATTTAGACATTTAAAAATTCAAAGAGTTAAAAGTTTGTAATAATATTTTTACTTGAAACAATATTTGTAAAAAGATCCTCTTTCACAAATGGTTTAAATATTTTTATTAAAATTTTCTCATTTCTATCATATATATTTTCCATATATATTTCTTATATATTTCTTCTTTTCCACTTTCCAATATATATAAAAAAACTACATTTATTCAGTTTATGTATATTTTACACTCTTCTTCCTTAAACTTATATGTACATATATAAGAAAATTCCAATTCTAAACCTCATTTCTAATTACACAACATTATTTTTCATAAGCTATATTCTTTTCTATTTATAATATATTATTTTCTTTTCATCTATATTTATTTGATTTTGTTTTAATTTACATATAAATTATGTTGTTATACATACATATATAAGAATTCAAATTAAATCAATTTTCTTTTTTATAAATAAAATCTAGAAATTCAAAATATTATCTTGTTTTAAAACTATATATTTTTGCCAATTATCAATTAACGGAGATTTTTTTTGATAAAAAAGTTGTACTATTGAATATTAAAAACAAATATTCATACTTATGATGACAAAAATTCTAGATCATTACATTCCTCCCCCTTTAAAAGAATTTTGTTCTCGAAATTTGCCGTAACCATGCTAGCAGATATAACTAACCAATTTTTTAAAATTTATTAATGAATTAATAAACATCCATATCACACAAGTTCGATCATATATATTTATATCCTAAAATATCAGTCATACATGAGCATCAACTAAGACACTTCAACACTACAGTCACCATTTACACGTATGTGTGTGTATATATATATATCCATGAGATATCTATAACCACTAGCCAATTATACACACAAATATAACACACAAAAGTATCTACTAAGACACCTCATTAATTTACAATCCAAACACAAATCCATGATGTCTATGGGATAATAATAGGTAAATAGGGTGTACGTTCTAAGAGAACTAACCCAACCCAAACTAACATCTCATAGTGGACTCTCTCCATCAGAGTCCTCTACTTCCGGTCATTTCATTTCCCTTATCTCGGCATCATTGTCCATAATTCATACCATTTCCGGGCTTGGCCCCCTAGGAACTAGCAACTTTGCCCTAGGCCATAAATCATCCCTCGACGGGTTATCTCCATCTACAAGTGGCTCGCTCATGAACTCTCCCATTTCCCAGATAATAGCATCATCGTTTTTCGATTCAGGCTCCTCTTCTATCTCATGTTCCTCTTCATCCTCCTCGAATTAATCTTCTTCTTCTGCCATGCAATTTCCCGCTTGATCTGGGACGGGTCCCACTTCTTCTTCTAACTCCTCCTCTTCCTCGACTTCTTCCTCTAGCGACGGATGGTCAAGGACCTCCAAAATCTGGCTAATCAAGCCCTGATCGCCAAGCCTTCTAGCCTTCATAAGTGCTCCTCTAATCACAATGGCAGTTCTCTAAAATCAATTAACAAAAACCAAAGAATAAGATCCTAAGGTTTATAGGAATTTCACATGTGCTAAGTAATACATTTATGTACATACTATAAATAATTTTCTTTTTAATTACTACGATTTAAATTTTTTAACCTAAAGTAGTACTATCGTCATCTTCCTTCAAAAATTAGCTTGAAACAATTTTTTTCGAAATCACTAGAGTTTTAAATTCTCACATACCCCTTTTATAAATCAATTATTATAAAGTTAGCTTTTCTATATGTAAAATATTCCTAAATGTTCATCTTAAATATTTAAATTCTCTTTTAGCAAACACAGTCTACTCAAAGATCAAATTCTCTAAAGCTTCCATACAAAACCCAGGTTTTCTACAGCATATTCAAAACTAGATGGTCAGGCAATAAAGGATACGCAAAACTAGATGGTTATGATCAATCAAATCGTAGTAATAATGATAGAATATTATCATCACTTATCAAACAACATATCAAAATACTATATATTTTAAAAATCATAGCGTTTTATATATAAAATATATCCTAGGTAAAAAAAATTTCATTGACCCTCTTAAAACAATATTGTGTCAATTGGCCTTGTTCAAGTGTTTCGAGATCCTTATCAATAACGTTAGCTACTCGAATTGACCAGAATCCATATGCCACTCAACAGATCAATTAACACAATATAAAACATTTTTTATCACTATCAAATACGCATTCTCGTGTATATATATACACTCAAACTCATTCTAGGGTACTATTGACCCTATCTTTAGCGAGTAATTCTCACCAAAGCCAAGGTATTCGCTCAACCTAAGCTTTGATACCACAATGGCACGCCCCACTTTTCCATACAGTTCAAAACGATAATTTGCCATACTTGTCCAGCCCGAATTGCACGGAAAGGTGGATAATTAAGAAAGAAAGTAGAAAGAAGGTAGAAAGAAGATAGAAACAAAACCAAACAACATAGAATCTCACAATAGAAACAAATAATCTATAATATATAATAAATCTTTACATAAAATAAAACTGTAATGTTTACAGTACAGATATCAATCAGAGTATACCAACCTATTCAACACGGATAATTATAACAATCTATCCTCACAACTACTGATAAACACAACTAAAATGCAACAGAAAATATAATCATCTACGTGAATGCATCTCTGGCTTCTAGCTCTTCTCCTGGTGTTCCAATCTTCCAGCTAACCTGGAAATATGCTCGGTCTGACCGAGCATATAGGAAAAACCATGCCCGGGTCAGTCTGGTAAAACTAGCGTGAGAATTTAAATCACATGGAATTTTATTCTTTATAACTTTCAAAAATTATTTTAAAATCAAGGGTACCTCCTAAGATCATGCTACACATTAATAGGACAGGTTTTTCCCTTACGATAGCCAAAACCTTTTATAGAGAATCTAGTGATATTATAATAGTGTCTAAGTAAAAATACTTATTCAAATAGCTGAAATTTTTGCATTAATTAAATTCCACCATACTAGGCTCTACAACAAAACCGTAAAGGCTCGTAATGGAAAATGGATTTCCATACAATGACTAGGCACTGGGGTACCACCTATCATAGTACTCCTCTAGAAAAATGTATCGAGGACCTCGCTGGGATCCCCTGCTACATAAGACCGGCCTACCCCTAACTAGATAGTACCAGATATGCTATCAACCCGGGTGTTTCCACCCTTATCGATCTCCTTCCCATACACCGTATTTATAATATCCGAGGGTATCTAGAAAGGTGATAAACATTACCTAATTGGGTGCGACCCACTTAGCCTTGCTGCATCTCATCCGATTTTCAGTCATTCTGGTTGATGAGGCTTGAGGCTACGATTACCTTTTAAGGAATTTACACTTAGAATGCTCATTGTCCTCCAATGACAATGTGCTGATAGCATTCATCCATACAAGTCTGTTTTGGGTTTGAACAAAACAGAAGGCACTATTCATACTACATCCATTTTGGAATCATCCTTAGGATTAGTTGTGACTACCCCTTGTACTTAAATGCTCCATCTTTGATTCCATGCTTTGGTCTTTACTTCGGAACGCATTTGTTTGATCGAAGTGGCTTTCGGATAACTTATCTGATCTCAGCCTCTTCGAAGCAACACTCGATATTTCCGTTAAACTCAACCCCGGTTCTTTAGAAAATAAATAGACGTAAATAAGATTGGAGATCACCTCCTAACCTTTAGTGGAAAGTTTTCTTTATCATCATCTCAGAAGAACAAAACGAGTTTATACGTACAATACAACACCTCGAACGGTAACTGTACCATATAATCCCCGTGTTTCTTATGGATATTTCCAAAGTTATGTTTTGGTCCAAATTTGATAGTTGGTTATTTAACTATAAAATAAACAATCATTCAATCAAAGATTTCATTTTCCACTGAAATCACTAAGCCTTATTTAATTTAAATTTCGATAAATTAAATCTCTTTATCAAAAGGTATATACTTATCTCACCGAAAAAAGTATATTCATAAACCATTTCCTTTAAAAATATTTGAAATCCTTTTAAAATAAATATGAAAAGTATCATGCGGTATTAACCATGGATTCACAGCTCAATGATTACGTCTCCATCCCAAAGAAATCCGAACTTAACTTAGGCAATCTCTACCTCCCGATTTCTGCTATGAAAGTATGCCATTACTTTTCAAAATTTTTATCTAATGCTTATCTCAAAATAATACTTATAAAGTTTCTATGTAAATTTTCCAAGTTTAATTTAGCAAAAATACTCTTCGATAAAAGTTTACTATATAATATATATATTTTAAAATGTTATTAATATTTGAATAAATTATCAATGAAATAATAATCTTTTAATACTAATTAGCTCTTAAATAAAAATTAACTCTTAAATCCAATTACTACAAAATAACCTTAAATAAATAATTAAAATAAATTAAAACATTTAAAAAATAAATAAATTTGAAAAATAATTAAATAACTTTTTAAGAATCATAAAATAATTAACCTTAAATCATTATTAAATAATTATTAATCATCTTTAAAAAATCAGTAATAAATAATAATTGTCTTTAAATAACTTGATTCAAAAATCAACTTTCAAATTTGGTAAGAGGCTTTTTAATTCCAACGGTACTTAGTCAAGTTACATTTGTTCCATAACGATCAAGAATAGCAGATTCAAATATTCACATCAATCCATTTTAATAGTTAATTCAACATCATATTGCCCAATATAAATATCAGTAAGTAAATAGTTATCCATGCAAATGTGACAGTAGATCAGGGTTTTATTTCTGCCAGTCAATGTCCAAAAACACATATATTCAGTAATAATGGTAGAACGGTGATTTTTCTGCCTATAGGGGTCCAATTTAATATAATCGGTGGAACGGTGTTTTATTCCGCTAAACAGATGTCTAATCATCATAAATTACTTAAATTAACTCATCACTATTTTTAACTAGGCAAATAACTTCAATAGGCGGGTCACATAAATTTAAACGACGTTATTCGTTTTAAATCGATTACTTAAATTTCTATCTGTTATAATATACCATAAAATTTAACCTATTCAAACTCTACAACAAATCACATGACGACGTCGTGTCCATCGATATGAACCCATCGCAATACGTTACGCGTCAATCGGTTTTCGTATGCATTAGTTATGACATTGTAAAATTTACAAAATATATATATTATTTAACATTTTTAATTTAAAAACCTTTTTCCTAATTTTCTTTGGGCTGAAGCCCATCAACATACCCAAACCCGTTCCTCCTTTTTCTTCTCCTCCCTTTCTCTTTTTTCTTCTTCTCCCTTCTTTCACCTAGAAGCAAACCATCCCTCAACCGAAACACAAAACCCCTCACATCCAAATATCTCGAGCCCAACCTTATCACGCACACACACTCGATTCCAACATACCATCACATACCCTCGCCTGGACCCGAACTAGAGCTTCTTTCCCAAATTCCCAGCCACCATGGCCAAAACTCGTGTGCACGCATGCACATTTGCGTGCACAGCCAATCGACTCCACCGATCGACCAAGTACGGCCACCCACAAACTTCACACTCCACTCCATCTCACAACACCACCGCTAGCACTAACGGCCTCCCCCTTCCTAATTTCCACTTATGAACCGAACAACAGCTCCAAAAGAGACAGCAACCGGAGTCCCCATAACCACCATGCACCACTAAAGCATGCACAACTCGACCATAAGAACCACCACTCGCCGTCGCAGCTTCTAGTGCAACTCAAACCAAGTCTGATCGCCCCTCATTGCCTAAGTTCGACGAAATTCGAACCTCTTCAAACCACCTCCTTACACCCTAAAATTGTCACACCCACTCAAATCAAAGGCAAATTCTAAAATCGGCCACAGAGAATCTCATCCCATCCCCCCACGCTCCTCATAGGCCAGGCCGCACCTCACGTCGACGACGAGATCGCTAGAAAATATATTTTTAATGAAAACTGGTCAACTCATGATTTTTCAAAACCTATGTCACTAAAATCATGATTTCTTTACTAAAAATCCTATTTTTACCTAATAATCATGATTATATACACGAATCAATGATTTAAAAATGTTGGAATTTGCCAAAACCATGGTTGTTTACTGTAAATTCAATGTTTCTCACCACATATAGCATGAATCAACCTAAAACTATTTTTAGTGCAGTCTACACTCAAAATCAAACACTTTATCAGTTTACATCATTAGCTAATTTGAATTGAATTGAGATATAATGATTTTCAAAAATCATGGCATGTATAAAATTCCCTATGTTGAGCATGATAGAGGAATTTTTTTTGGACATTTCGGGTATTCCAAAACAACATTCTCACCTTGATCATGCTTAGGCCCTTTGAAATCTTCCAGTCGATCTTTAGTTTATGATCTGAACTTGAAAAATCTTGCTTTGCCTTTTGAATTTCGAAAGAACAAGGTGCTTTTTTTTCTTAGTGTCTATTTTACAGAGTGTTTGTTTAGAGGATTTACAAAACTGAAGCCTACATAAAGCTTATATATACAAGTTTGCACAAGATATAATGATGCGTTTGTACAGATTTGGTCTCAAGAAATATATAAAAATCTTTTTAAGGTTGTTGTAAAAATGTTTTTTGATGGATTTGAAATGAGGTGGCTTTGATATGATGTTGAGATGAAGTATAAAGTTTGAGATGATAAGAAGTTTTCAGTTTTCACATTTATTGTTTGATTGACTAGAAAAGCTTATGCATATATATATCTTTTCACTTTTACCAGTTTACTTGACCAGGCAATGGTTTTTGCTTTTGGTTATGTACAAACTATTTTCTTTTAATTAAAACATGCTTTCACTTTTTAAACAATTGTTAAGTGGTATAGACTAAAACAATTTTAAATGTTCATATTCCTAGACTTTTAAAAATTCAAGGAATTAAAAGTTTGCTAATAACATTTTTACTTGAAACATATTTTGTAAAAAGATCTTGAAACACCCCACACCCTTTAATATACCCAAAAGGATACATTAAAAGGCATGGTGCTTGTATGTATAACTAAAACTAACAGGGACTAAGATTCACAAGGAAAATATAGATAAAAACAGCGGAAACTTAAAGTAATAACTTAATTAAAACAAAGCTTCATAATTGCTTCATAAATAAGTCAAATACCAAATACCACATACATGTCTAAAAATCTAATATGTCTCGTGAAACAAAAACTCATACTCTCAAAATCAGAGTACATAATATCCCTCGAAATAAGCCAGTACATAGAAAGAATAAAAGCTGAAATAAAAGAAATACATTGAAGAAATATCCTCTAAGAGAACTCCAAGCTGCAGCAATCTACAGACTTCTCCCTTGATTGCCTAAGGGGTGAAAGGGAAAATAGAGGAGTGGGTCAGACTTAAAAGTCTAGTAAACGATAGTAATTACTAGAGTCTTTAAGCAAGATAAAGTAATGGACTCTACAACAGTTCTAGCATAAATAAGGATAATAAAGGAAATAGGAAAGAGATAAATTGGAAATAAGTACGATTAAATATTGCTCATTTTATAAGATAGGTTAACTCTGATTGCTTGCTCTTGTCCTTGATTTCTACTTTAATTAGGCTGAATTCCTAATCCTTTAATTAGGATGTGACCCTAATTCTACCCTTTTTGATCTGCCTACTACTCCATAGACCTTACTGTGGACCAACCGCTATATAAATCCTTACACAACAGCCAATGGTATCTATGAAAGATGCACAGAGAAACTACTATGGATCCTGATGACATATATAGCTCCCTACACAGAAGGCATTGATGTTTATGAAAGACACTCATACTAAGCGCTTAGAACTCATAGCTATTACTGAGCACCTAAGTGGAAGTCGCACGTGTAACTGGCACCATTCCCATGCTACCTTTTGTTCCACCTATTGGGTCTTCTTATTACCTCGGCATCCAGCATAAGCATGCCCTTCATCCCACTTCAGGCTAACGTGAGATCACCATGTGTCCATAAAATCTATAGGGGAAATGCTGTTGGTACTGGTCCTTTATCCAAACAATATCTAGTTGCTCCTCTTATCCAAATCCCCGTGATTTGGACTTTTATTTGACCAATTACTACCATTCTTAGCATAAGCGTGCCCAAGGGAATGCTATTTGGTACAGGTCCTACCTTTATCTTTTCTTATTAGCTTAGATAAGTTATTTTAAATAAGCCTTTACAATTTATCCCTACTATCTTTGCTCATTAATTTATCCTAAGTATGAAAATAAGCCTCATTATGTTCCACTCCTTATTATAACCTACGTTATAATCATGCTTATTGCTTGTAACAACCCGATATTTTCAGCCATTCACATCCGCACATGTCGAACTTGAATTGCTCAAAATACCGCGTTGTAAATAAATTTGGAGCAAATGAAATACAATCACAGAATCACAGAATCACAGACACAGAAATATCAGAATAACTCGCAGCGGAAATAAAATACATAGTAGTTCATGAAGCTACTACGGCAGAGTCTCAAACCAAATACATAATACAGTCTGAAAACAACATAATAGAAATCCCAATCACATAGAAGTTCACTAATACATGAGATAAACTAGAACAGCTGAAACAGAGAGTAGATATAAATGTAGATAAGCAGAAACTCCAGCAAAGACTAGCTCCAGAAAGAGAATCCAAAGCTGTGAATACTCAGGCTGACCCGAGCGTAAAGTAAAACACAAAACACTCGAGTCAGGACAATATATACTTATATAATGTAAACCAACTCAAGTGAACTGTAGCAGTAATACACAATGACTTAAATGATGCTTGGGATCGCCCATCCTTTAAGAATCAGTTAAACTATAAATTAAATACATTCCGTGGTTAAAATTTCAAAATGGTATTTTATACTTCAAAATCAAATATCATTTCAAAATTTAATATCATTCAAAATCCATTTCAAAATATCAAAAATATAATATCTTCCAAACCACATTCATTTTTATTTAATTTAAATACCATTACAAAACACATTTCAAAATAGTTTATATTTCAAAACAAATTACTTCATTTTAAATCATAAAATGAAGTTATTATATTTAATAATTAAATTATTAAATTTACAAAAATTTAGTCTTTAAAAATTCATTTATTCACTTAATTTAATAAAACAGATGAAAATTCAACTTTCGCAGCATTTAGAAATTGCTACAAGAAGTTACATTCAAAACAGTTCAATTTAACAAAAGATAGCATTTAAAAATGCTGTATTATCATTTACATTAGAATTAATAGCACTTCAGAAATACAGTTAATTAACTTCAAATATTCAGTATAATTTCACAAAAAAAATTATATTTTTATTTAAATCATTTTTAACTTATAAAATCATATAATTTCACTTTTAAAACAATCATTCAAATACCATGATGTTATAAAGTTAAATCTCCATTCAAAAATCAAAATTTAATAATAATTCACTTATTAAATTCCAACATAAAATTTCAAATTCATTAAATTAAATTTAACTTAACAATTAATTTTAAAATTTTCAAATATAACTTAATTTCATTTTTATTTACTTAACTTAAAATTCACTTGCCAAATTCACAAATTTGCAATTTTAGTTATATTTAAATTTCAACATAAATATTCATTCATTTCACATTTTAACTTTATTCAAGAATCATTAATATATTACAAAATCATTTTAAATTCATTTAATTCAAAATATCATATATTTATCATATTTTCATATTTAATTTAAATTCCATTTATCACCAAATTATAATTTCCAAAATAACTTACATTTCAGATTTTCTAACTTTACCATTTATTTATTTCACTTATAAATTTTCAGAAAAGCAATAATGCTTTTCAAAAATCATTTTTAATCAAATTTAAATCAAAATATTATAATATTTACATTTCTAAAATATTTTAAAATTTTTAGAAAAACATATTTTAACAACGGGTCTGTATTTCATTTTCTAGCCTAGGTAAAGTGATACGGGTAATATATCATTTCAACCCGTAATTTACAAAGAAAACCCGGGTTTGATCATTTCAAACCCGCAATCCCAAGTAAATGAAAATAATTGAAAATCATTCAGGCCTATCATTTCGGCCCATAACGATTTTCTCCTATTCTAAAGTCCGTTCGGGTATGTATCATTTCAACCCATAGTGATTCTAGTCTACAGGGAACTTGCAGTGTGATAAACTGATGAAAGTAACAGAATAGCATGAAATAACAGTAACATATGGTATAACAAGTGTAAATATAGGTATGAACTTCATATGAATATAATATAGCAGTTATAACAGGATGATTTGCATTTACAGATTCAGGTGATGTCAGTTTATCACTATATAAGTACATATTAGTCTGGTGAGATTTACTCACTGTTTTGAGCTGATGACACAACGACGAATTGCACAACGGGATCTACACAAGCACCAAAAGTACGATACAGATACGAAATGGAGGAGCCAAGGATTAATTCCCTTGAATACAAATCAAACAAACAATATAACAATTATAAGGTTTCAGACCAAAAATACGATAAACGATGCTAGAAATTAAGGAACAACAATTAATCAAACACTTGCACTTGCTTCCACCATCACTATGCTCAGCCTATAGAGTGATAAGGTACTGCCATGGGGTGTATTTGGTCAGGTATGGGTCATATATGGTCGGCCTAGCAAGGGTAGTGAAGGTATGGAAGTTGCTATGTATGAAAATACAAGTACAAGGCAAACAAGTGGATTTTTGTGCAATTTCAAGCTTCGGGCAAGGCTACAAATGGCATGGCCAGACCTGATGGAGGCTAGGAGATGGTGTGGCAGTGGTTTTGGTTCAGGTATGGGCTGGAGAAGGTGGTGAAAAGGGCGGCTAAGGGTGTGGTGAAGTGGTGGAAGTTACAAGGTGTGAATACAAAGGGTTTAAGGCAAATAAGTGGCTTTTGTGCAACCATGGCTCAACCAAAGTACCATTGGGCTCGTCCCCTACAAGGTGAAGGTTAGGTGGGGTCTGGAGTGTCGGCCAAAGGTGGTGGAGTGACTGGTGGTGGCGGTCAAGGAGGTGGTTTAGGTGAAAAATGAAGGGTATGTGCATAAATGGTTCGGCTAGGCTAGTTTCAAGGTGATTTTGCCACATTTGGTGATGATAGCTTCAAGGGGGCTCATGGCCTGGTAAAGTCAGAGGGAAAGGATGGTGGACTGTCCATGGACAGTGGTGGGGTTGGTCGGAGGAGGCGGTGGAGGAGTATGGCCAAGCAAAGCACGAAGAGACAAGTGCAAATCCATTAAAACAATAAAAAACAAAGGAAAAAGAGAAGAGATTTTTACCCAAACTTCTACAACAAATGGCCGTATGTTTTTTTTTGAGTTTGAGAAAGAAAAATCACGTGAAATGATAGAGGAGTCGGCTGGAGAAATGAGTTAAGGCAGCCAATTGAATGAAAAGTAATGGCTGGAGTTGAAAAGGTGAGAATACGAAGAGCCTTAAGAAATAAAAAGTCACAAAACCTTTCAAATTTTTCTTATTCCTTTTTATAATTTTAAATAAATGAAATATATATATAAATTCAGTTCAAATACGAAAATATCACAAATAAACAAAATATAAATAATTAAATATTAATTATATATGATTAAATTAGGAAAATAGCACAGAAAATGAAAACTAGTTTAGAAAATTTGAAAATAAATGCAATGACTTTGGAAAATTTTTATGTACATGAAAAATATTTATAAATAGAGATAAGAACATAAAATAAAAATATAAATTTTAATTAAATATAATTTAAATGAAGAAAATAGCAGAAAAATAGAAAACAACCTTTAAAAATAGGAAATAAATACAGTAAATTTTGAAAATTTTTGTTATCACTTTAAAAAATATTAAAAGACAAAATATATATAAAATAACATATTAACACATATTAAAATAAAATAAAGCAAAGAAAATATTATTTAAAAAATTTAAAATAGACAAAATTGCAAAATAAAACAAATTATACCCGAAATTGAAATGTACATAACTTTTAGAATTTAAATCCGTTTTCAATGAAACGAAAAGCAGTATTCAAGTTATTAAATCTATTTTCATAATAAAAGATAAAATTTAAGAATTTAAATATTTAAATTTGAAATTTAAAAGTCAAGATTTGACCAGTTTGAACAGAAATTCATCTTTTAGTAAAATATCTAATTTATACCGGTTTGAAATTATAATTCACATAATAATCAACACTTATATTTAAAAAATGAAATGTTTGAAATGAAATAAGTTTAAAATAATTTCAAAATAAAATAAAGCCAAATATTAAAATATATGAAAATCTAGGGCTGTTACATTGCTTAACCCAAGATCTAAGTATGAAAATAAGCTTCTTTCATCTTTTACTCTATTTAGATATAATTCTAAATTAAAACTATGCAAATTATCTTTAATTAGTCCAATTCTAATTATAATTAGACGTAATTTCAGTCTAATTCCATAATTTACTATAGTCTAATCCCGTTATTTATTGTAGTCTTTATAATTTACATATTATTTTCTTCATTTAATATCCTTACTTATATAATCCACATTTGTGTTTAATTTATTCTAATCTATACACGAAGAAAAAGGGGATGAAGAGAATAGACGCTTGCATAAAATCCAAAACGTCGAAAAAGATGTAAATAACAGTAAATAAACTTAAATACTGTAAATAAACTATAATCCAATAAAAAGCTATGCTTAAAAAAATTAAACCAAAATTACTGAAAACAATAGCTGAAAGGAAATAGATTGAAAATAATTCTAAAAACTGTAAATAAATTACTGAAAAGGCTATTCCAAAAATCATAGTAAAACTACAACTATTGGAATTATTTTAATTACTTAAAGAAATCTTAAAATAAGTATAATCACTCACCCCCATTCCTGAGCTTTTCCATTGGTTTCTTCGGATCCACATAGAGTTGTAAAATAATTTAATTTATAACGATTTTCTCCTTTGGAAAAATTATTCCATTTAGGGTCCTTCCTAGAAAGGTGAACCCAATTGGAGAAAACCTAGAATGAGCAAAAGTTTTAGGTCTAGGGGTCTATTTATAGGTGTGAAAGTGGATCTCGGACAATTAGATTTGGAGATTCAATAGGATGCGACCACATCATAGGCTGAATAAGGGCCAACGGATGCAGAAACGGAGGGAACAAATTGATTTAACCGATGAAAAAGACGTGCTCACTCATCACTGAATCGTTCGAATGAACGAACATTCGTTCACTTGCCAATAGGCAATGCAGGTCGACCGCCCCCTTGACCAGGTTGACCGTCCGGTCGACCTCTGTGTGTGTGTCTGTGTGCGTGTGTGTCTATATATATTCTACTTATTTTGATTGTTCTATAACTTTGTCATATTAGCTAGGTTTATAACGTTCTATATATGGAAATTGACCAAAAAATTACCATGGACACAATGGTGCAACTTCCGTAGCTTGATTTTGATAATTTCTAAAAATGATTTTATTATTTAGTCAATTAACAAATTAATTATGTCGGGTTAAATTTCGGGTTGTTACAAATCCTCTTTCACAAATGGTTTAAATGTTTCTATTGAAACATTCTCATTTCTATCATATATATTTTCCATATATATTTCTTCTTTCCACTTTCCAATATATATGTGTGTGTGTGTGTGCATAAACTACATTTATTCAGTTCATATATATTTTACACTCTTCTTCCTTAAACTTATATGTACATATATAAGAAAATTCCAATTTTAAACCTCGTTTCTAGTTACACAACATTATTGTTCATAAGCTATGTTCTTTTCTATTTATAATAATTCTTTTCTTTCATCTATATTTATTTGAATTTGTTTTTAATTTACATATAAATTTTGTTGTTATACATACATATATAAGAATTCAAATTAAATCAATTTTCTATCTTATAAATAAAATCTGGAAATTCAAAATATTATCTTGTTTTAAAACTACATATTTTTACCAATTATCAATTAATCGGGATTTTTACTTTGATCAAAAGATCGTATTATTGAATATTAAATACAAATATTCATACTTAAGACGACAAAAATTCTGGATCGTTATAATAAGTATGCTTAACTAATACTAATCCTAACATATATAAATGTGTGCATGTTGCACCATGTGTGCACAATATTCCCACTAACTTCCAGGTATCGAAAAGTCAAAATTTCAAAAAACATTCTTCGGTCACATTTTCTATTTTTATTTAAACTATCTATATTAGTAAACAAATTTTGAAAACTATTTTATCATCATTATTAAATAATGAAAATCGATTTATTTGCTAATAAAAATCCATTTATTGGTTATATAAAATATATTTAAATAGCCTATTTCAAAGTGGCAAAATCCTAGATCGTTACAAATTAATTTTACCGTTATTTGTTATTATTTAAAAGTGTTATATTTTAATTATAAAACTTATTATTTGAATATTTTAAATTTATTAAATATTCACAAATTAAGGCAGTAAAATTCCGAGTCGTTATAAATTTGCCTTATCCTCATCACCCAATTGCAGCTTATTTGCCCAATAAAAATTTACGGCACATAACTACTTTCTCCTAGAAAGTTCGTAGTTTCGTCGACAAATCACCACCCCACTACCTATTGTGGTTTTATTAAGCGTAGTTCTCCCTTGAGATGTTTAGCCTCTTTAGCTTCGTATTTGAGAATATCTAACACCTATGGCAAGGCACGTGACCTCCTTTACACATGTCGTTATTGGATGCGTTACTTTATCTTTTTCTGACATTCTCATTGTACTTTATTTATCTTTTTAGCTATTTTTCTAGATCCTTTCCCCACACATAATTATTTTAATATATATGTCATTTCTATTAATCCGCAGCGCAAATCCCCCTTTCCACCAGCACGGTTATACAAAATTTCTAGTTTTTTTTACGCATAGAAAGTCTTATAATATATTCGAAAAAATTCATGAATAGTTCCCATATCCCTACCTTGTCTTCCAATTGAATTACTAGCTTTTTTGCTTGTATATTTTCTAAGTGTTACTTTAGAAAATCATAACAATTTATTCCTAAGCCATAATCTTCTCAAGTTAACTCATCTTTAGACTAATGGTTAGGATGTCATAACAGGTTTTCATTTTGGCAAAACTCGATATGAATACAAAAATAACATAATTTGAATCAACCAAAACGAAATGTATAAAAAGTTAAGTATTACTCACCTAAATCTTGTTTAGATCTTCTCTTTCTCTTAGCTTTTATTTTCATTATTTTTTCTTTATTCATGTTTCCCTAATCATAGTGTTGGCTAAGGTGGGTTGGATTTGAATAAAAAAATGATACAAGGTAAGAGAGAAATAGGGATCCGAATCGACATTTTTCTCCTTGGTATCTCATTTCTTTGTGCATCTTTAAACCCTCGCTTTCTTTCTGGATCCTGGGCCTCCTCTTTCCACATATTCCTGGCCAAAATTTCCCCCTTTCACCCCAAAAATATAATAATAAAACTCAAATTATATCCTATTCGATTGGTGATGACACCCGTGTTTGGGAAGCTAGCAACTTTTGGATGAGAGATTCGATTCAGAGAGTTAGGTCTTGCATTTCAAGGTACACATTCTAGGCTTCGGTGAAAGGTACAATTCCTTATTATTGTATATGAATGTTTAATAAGTTTATTATATCGTACTTTAGTTTAGTTGGCTAAATAATCTGTATATATCCTGTTGTCACATTGGATGGTTGTATATGTGTGCATATAAAAGAATTATTTTGTGCTTATATTCATGTTAGTTGTTCACTACCTTCATTTTAAAAATTTAAAATAAAATATATTAATAAATGATTTTCCTTTTAATTAAAAATCAAAATCGAAAGTAATAAAACTACATAATGCATGATTTATATTTTACAAATATTCATATATATATATATATATATATATAAACATCTTGAAAATTAAAAAAAATGATTTTTTTATGTATATACATATTTAAAAGTGTATAACATTTAAATATAAATATTTTATTTAATTTAAAGCTAGTTATACATGTAATAAATACTTAGATGTATTTTCATATAATGCAAAATATTAGCATAAAATTTTTAATACAAAATATACTGTAAATCTTCTTTCAGATATAATTTAAATTTTATCAAAAAATTCAATATAATGGTATTTATATACATATATACATATATATACATACACACACAGAGATATATATAAACATATGTGTGTGTATGTATGTATGTATATTTGGACACCACACATATATAAAAAGGAGCCAACATGTCCGTTGCAAACTAAATCCCAACATCTATAAACGGAAATATCAAACCATGTACACTTTATTTTGTTGCACATGCACGTACACACATTTGTGTATATGATACACATGTATACTATACAATATAAACTATATATAAATACAACTATATGTATGAATTGAAAAAATATCGATTTTATTTAAAAAGAAAATTTAGACTATATAAGCCCAATAAGATCCAAATAGGTAAAAAATATGAAATTTACCCATTTATCACACTACATGCTAGCCTAGTTCCAACAATGGTATTAGAGTCCAGTAGCCCATGAAATCTAAATTTGTTATATTAGGGCTAAACAATTAAGGCAACAACCCAGTCAGTATGGTGTTTAAGAAAGGTAGTGTTTAGGTCGGATTGTTAGATAATCAAATACCGTATCTTACTTGGCTACTAGCCTGACTCGAACAGTTATATGAGCCCAAAGATTACCCCTAATAGAAAAAGCCCAATTTGAATTAGGGCTTGCACTAATTTTAAAATTGTTTTGAAATTAAAAGTAAAAGTTATAAATTTAAAAGTTAAATATAAAATAAGAAAAATATTATAAATGCTATAATATAGATTTTTAAATTGTTTTGAAAATTAAAATAAAGATTTTTAATTTAAAAGTAAAATTTAAGATAAAACACGTATTATAAAAATTATAATATAATTTTTTGAAATGTTTGAAAATGTTATAAAATTAATTTCGAAAATATTATTTATTGAGAAGATTAATAAATTAATGAATTAATTAAATAAGTTAACTAATTAAATATATGTATGTATAATATATATACATATAATGGTATATGCTATATTGTCTTAAATTGTTTAAGGCAATATGAGTATACATGTGTGCATATTAGAATTTATTAAATTAATAAAATTTAATTAAAATATTTTAATTAAATAAATTAATTAAAAGATAACTAATAAATTAATCTATACATAAGATATATGTGTATTACTATAAACATTATAATGTACATATATTCGGTATAATATGCTATAATTAAATAATATAACAATTGATTAAAGTGTTAAATTAATTAAATAAGATTTAATTTATATCATGTTATACATAAAATCTTATGTATAAGTTAAATAAAGTATAAAATTTATATAATAATAAACATTATATAATATCAACGTATAAACTAAAGGAGGAACATTAAAGAAACCCTAAATTGGCTCAAGGAATAAATACATACATATAATATATATACAATGATTTCTGATGTGCCTGACACTTGAATCATGAGGCCATATCATAAGAAATGCATTATTTTATAAGTCAATGTCGGTAACTCAAATATAACAAAGATTATGAATCTTTAGTATAAATGTTGTCCTTTACCATTTATATGTTAATGAATTACATGCATACTCTCTAGTTGTTGAGCAAACTCAAGCTAGAGATATTATGTGTAGTATTATTAATATATTGAATAGACGAAGTAAGATAACTATGTGTATTTGTTGAGAAAACTCAAGGTACATATATTATACTTAGGCCGTCGCGAAATGATAGGCATGAGTGAATAATCTCTTTCGATTTGTTGAGAAGACTCAAGATCGAAATGAGATTAGGGCAAGAAATCATGGGCTAGGGGTTGTATATGATACAACCGATAAGAAGTGATCCATCATTTACGAGGCTATGATTTACTAAGCAAACTCATGGTCAGTATAACGACTTGTGAATTTTAACGATTTTAAATAATGTAATTAGCTAATTTTTTCTTGAAAATAAACAATTAAATTTTAACAATGAAATTTGATATTTGGTATGCGTCTATTTTATCATAGCAAGCGTCAAAATTTTACCAGAAAATATAAAAATTTGTTCTGTTGTGTAATCTTAATTTTTAAATTTAATCAGTTAAAATTGATGGATATAAAATATTTTTGAAATCTTAATATTTTTATATAATAAAAATGTAAATCATTTTCAAGGTGAGACATCATATTTTCTTTCGTCAAATTTGGACTGCTATAT
Source organism: Allium cepa (assembly GCA_030765085.1). Lineage (NCBI taxonomy): Eukaryota > Viridiplantae > Streptophyta > Magnoliopsida > Asparagales > Amaryllidaceae > Allium > Allium cepa. The sequence continues at coordinate 330,054,108 of CM060940.1, forward strand.
CCCCGTTTATTTTATTTCCGGCGTGTTAGCAGCAGTTCTGGTAGAGAATACCAACTTTTTATAGGAATGTCATATCACTCATATCTTTGTCCCATTTTATTCGTCTCGCCATGCTGATCTCTGCACTATATTCATTTCTGTAATTCGGCAGCCGGCACGCGGTAAAATTGCAAAAGGATTAGTCATATCAGTTTCGTATTTAAGCCTTTTGGGTTCTGTGTCTTTTCGTTTGTTCCGTTTGTTCCGAGCAACCAATGCTAGCTACCTTTTTTATCTTTCTTGAATTCAATACTAACTTTTATCATTCCAAACTGTTCAATAAACTCACATTAGTCCGTTCATATTCTTTCTCTGTCTCTACCTTCTTTTGGATGCGTTCTGCTCACTTGTAGAAAAAAATCAGTCCATAGATCCAACTGTGTATTTTCCATTGCCCATCTCTCTCTTTCTTTTATCCAACCATGTTCACTTTCTATGGAAAAAAATAAAAAATAAAAATATAAACTTTTGCATGAAGCTTGAGATCTGTTCGTTCATCCTTGTTTTGAAGAACTCGCTTACCTCCTTTCTCGAAACCAACACATCCTCCATAGCTAGCAACCGCCCAGTCCCCTTCAACCTATCGACCCCCTCTCCAAAACCACAAATCGTACGCATGCTATAACCTAGCCTCTCCCCTCTAGCCTCTCTCCTCAACCGTGTCTTCCTTCCTTCCACTCACTCCCATAGCCAAAAGCTACCTGGCCTCCCACTGTCCCTTGACAACCGGATGACAGAAGTACGTCAGAGCTCCTCCCACTCCACATGATCCACCACCACAGCCTCCTCACCCTAAACTCCACACAAACCGAGACCACCCCATAGCCTGCTCCTTTCGCTGACCTTCCTCCGCCATGCCTCATCCTACCTCCAACCCCCACACGACAGCCATGCAGCCTTATCCACTCACCCATGCAGCGGTCAAACCCGCCAGTTCAACTTGTTGTCCCCTATCAATGCCACCACCACCGAGTAGACCTTCGAATGACACCACTTCTTTATACTGCTTGCATCATATCCGCCGCTTCACCATCAGCCTCTATCAGCTGCCCGTACCTTCGAGTCGGACTTCCCAAACCGGAACCTTTTTGGTATGCGGATATATATAAATATATATGTGGAAGTATATATGTTCAAATATATATGTTGCGATTTTTGAGAAACATTTGCTAATTCATATGTTCACAGTACTTATATCCTATGTTTAATATATATATATATATATATATATATATATATATATATATATAATTTTAATTTATTGTTTAAGTATTGTTTTAAAAATATAATATAAATATATATGGATATTTTGATTTTGAAATGTATATAGTTTTTAAAATATAAGTTTATATGGGTTATATATGATTTGTTTATTTATAGATATAAGTTATATACGTTATATAATCTATTGTTTATATATATAAGTTTATATAAGTTATATATAACCTGTTTGTTTGTATATATAAGTTTATGTAAGATTATATTTGATCTGTTTGAGTTTATGTGTGTGTCTATATATATTATAATAAAGTAATTTTATATTTAGTTTGTAATAAATATTGATTTTAAAATATGATATGTATGTAAGTTTATAATACGTTTATATATTAGATAATATATATATATATATATATATATATATATATATATATAAGTACACACGAGCTTGGTTTTTAAATATACATAGAGATATTTTTAATAAGCGTTTAAATTAAATATTGACTTGAATATATATATATATATATATATATATATATATATATATATATATATATATTATTTTAAGTATATGTTTTAAAATGATTTTAGATATAAAAATATCTACAACATATATTTTGTTCGGTTTATATCAAGCTATGTGATTTGTTTTCATCGATTTTAAACTATTAACCTTGTTCGTCGAATTCGTGTTCATCATGACGTGCTTTGGAATTTGTGCTTAGATTCATCGCATCTTGTTCTTGTAATTTCTCGAGCCTCAAAAGGTGAGCAATCACTCATGATAAACTTAATTCACATGAAATGACGATTGAAATATGATGTTAAATTTAATTTGTTAAGTTATTTAAATTTTAGATATGATGTGTCATTATCTGCAATTGTTTACCTATGACATATGATACCATAACTTGTTATATATATTATATTTAATATTTTTTAGTGATATATGCATGTTGTTGATATGTTATATTATTACCATATTTGTTCTCATTCTGCAAGTTATCTATTAATTTAGAAATTCCCTATGGGTTAAAATGATACATACCCGAACGACTTTATATATTAGGGGAAATCGTTATGGGTTGAAATGACAAACCCAAGCGATTTTTAATTGATTTTGAATTTTGGGATTGCGGATTGAAATGATATAAACCCATAAATTTATATAATTCTGGATTGAAATGATAAATATTCGTATCACTTGACCATATGATATAAAACTATATATGAACACCGTTACTCTATTTTGAAAAAATGATTTCTAAGGTTTTGAAAGGAAATATATGGATTTTAGTAAATATTGATTTTTAAAATATAATATATATAGGTAAAATTTTGATTTTTTATAAGTTAGTTTTGAAATATAAATTTTTAGATTTAACTTATAATTTTAGTATTTTTAAATATATTAATTAAGATTTATGTAAAATAAAATTTAATAATAAGTTTTAATTTAATAAAATTTAATTTAATTAGTATATATAGTATGTTTAAGTATTTATATAAAATTTAAGTAATATTTTAAAAATAGATTTTGTAATAAATATAATAAAGTATGGTTGGAAAGATAAAGTGGAATTGATTTGAAATATTATTTGTTTAAGAATGGATTTGAACTTATGAATTTTGAGATTTTAAGAATATGATATCATAACTTTATAACCTTATCTTGAGTAAGATGATTAAATGAATATATTCAAATTTAAATAAAAATTGAAATTAAATATTTAAATTTGATTTAATCTTTGAATTTGAGATTTTATTTAAATGTTCATAAAAAGGTGAATCAGTGAATATTTCAGAATTAAATATAATTGAAGTTAAATATTTAATTTTGATTTTTGATTTAAAATTTGTAATTTGGGATTTTAATTAAATGTTATTAAAAACGATTAAGTAAATAATTTCAAATTTAAATAAAATTAAAGTTATTTTGAAGTATAAATGAAATTTATCAAATTAAGTTATTGTAAATTGTTTGAATATTTAAACTTATGGAATTGGAAGTGATTTAAATTTGTAGTTCAAACCTAGATTTGAAATATATAAATAGAAATATTTTAATGAGAATGTGAATTGAACCTTTAACCTTTTTAATTGAAATTATTGAAATGAGATTGATTTAAATTGAATTTTTGGAATTTAATTTTATTTTAATTGATTTGTGAATTGGAATAAACTATTTAATATATAAACTATTTAATTCTATAAACTATTTTAATTTATAACTATTTCAAAATATATAAACTATTTTTCAATACTTAACTGTTTAAGTTGGAATCGTTATGATTTAGATTTAATGGATTTAAATGCGTATATTTTGATATGAAAGTTTAAACTATTTTTTCGTTATGATTTTAGTATCGAATATGATTTTGAAAGTGATATGATTCCTAAAATGATATGACTTTGAAATGAATATGATATTTTGATAATGAACTATTTGAAATGAAAATGACCATGGTGTGAAATAAGCGTTTCGTTGTTAAAGAGACCAGGATCAGATGTTGTCATACTATTTGCCAATACCAAAAACCACTTTAACAACTATGCACATGGTGGAGATTCCAGAGTAAAGTAGGATGGTTTGGCGACGATTCTGTAAGAGGTATTAAAGTAGCACCGACTCCCACGAGTCAGCTTGATGTGGCTAAAACAAGGGCCATGCCAGGCCAAGTGAGGTCGCACCTCCTACCAGGCACATTTATTCGATACCATTCTATTACTTTGTGATTTGATTGGATGCACCTTTGATCTCGAGAGTGTGTCTCGAGGTGGGCAGTAGTAGCTGCTATGCGTTACCACCGGTTCAGATCCGCAAAGCGGTAGTATCCTACCCTAGGAATTGCCTCGCGTGCCTTGTCACAAGCCTTATCGCACCCATTACAATTTTGTTTTTGTCGTACCTATGGAGTGCTCCCTGGTAGCCCACTGGTTTGGTGGAGTTCATCGTACTGTATAGACTACGACATTATATAAAACGTGTTAAGGGGGATATAAGTAACGACTTAACACTATTTAATAACTTACTTTACTTTAGACATTATCTACGTAGCATATTGTACTATGTATGTAGATAGTTTAACGGATCCTTAAAGGATGGAAATCCCAAACACCCTTTAAGTTATTTTGCATTTCAGTTGGCATTTCACTTGAGTTGAATTTACTAGCATAAGAATGTTAATCCTAACTTGAGTGTTTGTTTTTTTGCTTTATGCTCGGGTTAGACTGAGTGCCACGACATTTGACTTACCTTTGGAGTTTGAAGCTTTACTTGAAGATCTGTGTCTTATCAATTCAGCTTTGCAGTTATCTCAGTTATTTCAAGTTTTTTATGTTCAGACTTGTCTATTACCTCTGTATTTGAGATTTTCTGTTGTATTTGTTCAGACTCTAATGTTTATATATAGTAGCTTCATGAACTACTATATACCTATTTCATTGCTTATTGTTGTATTTCTCTGTATCTGTGATTCTGTGATTGATTATATTTACTGTATATGCTAAGTTTTGACAAATATAAATTAACAATCTGTTGTTTTGGGCAATTCAAGTCTGACATGAGTGGATGACTGTCGATTTGAACAGTTCGAAGCGCCGGGTCATTACAGTCAGACTCCTAAGAGAGACGAGTTCTAACACTCGCTAGTGAAATTGAAATGCTTTTATGTTTCATCTCAGGGTTTGAAGAAACATAAAAGACTAGTGGGAACTTTATTAGAAAAATGAAATGGTAACGTTTAACCTTTCTAATATTGTAAGAACATATGATATATAAAGTTATAACAACCCACATTGATAAATTTGTGCAATAAATATAATTAATAGAATGTTTATCAATTAAAATATACAACGGAACTGAACTAAATTTTGACAAAGAAATATTGAATATACTTGCCAATAACTATTTTCATATTGATCCATATACGTGCCTAATTATACAATCACTAAATACGTTCATAATTTGACAACCTATGAGTTTACTTGCTCGAGACTATGTATCGTCTTCGGTGAGTTTCAAACTCTAAAAGCAATCTAAGAATATGTATAATTAATCCATATACAATCACAAATAAAGGTTATATTGTAAATGATCACAATTCTTAATGTATGAAACTTCGATGAAATTCATTAAAATAAGCAAGTAAACCATAGTGTGAGATTGTGTATTAAATATGATTGATTACAATAGTGATTGTGTCATGTTAAATGTAACACTAGACCAAAGGTTATAAGATAGATCTAAGAAGTAGATCACTAGAATATTAGTTTGATCAGTTTACGTAAAGTATAATTTATTTGATATCCTTAAGATTTAAGGATTACCAGATGCACTTTTTTAAACAGTTCGTTATAATACTATACTGAGGATTTCCTTTGAATGGTCCGGTCGTTCAGAAAGGAAATCGAATGTATAAATGTGGATGTTTCCTAAGGCACGGTTAGGATGAAGAAAGTGCATGGTCACTTTTGCTTCATAAAGAAACATCAGACATGAGGATTCTAAAATAATAATAAACACTTAACATTGGAATGGGGAATACGATTTATGTTCCAAAATATATTTCACGAAGAATTTTTTTATGAGATTTGTTTCTTTGAGTTCAAGGTATTTGATCCGAAAACTTTCGACTATAAACTAGCGTATGTTAGGTGATTGTATGGAGCTTCGTATTTCATATGCAATTATAATAATGGAAGATATAGTGGGAGCATGCCATATAGCACTTATTAATCACATCGAGTTAGGAAATTTGTTTTTGTAAAACGTACCAAATATTATTTATGAAATAATAATTATTATTTTACTACTTTTTGGAATAGATATACTTTTCTTTCATTACGAATATTATAAATATTCATTATAAAACAAAAGGGGGAATTAATTTAAAGGACAAAAATTCGTATATTTTTAGCCTCAAGGATACGACCTCAATATTTTAACCACAAGGAAAAACATTCTCCTAAAAATTATTCAAAAGGACAAATATTCTTCCAAAATTATTCATAAGGATAAACATTCTTCCAAAACTGCTACTGAACTAAAAACCGATACCTAAAAACTGTTACCGATAACTACAAACTGATACCTAGAAATAGCTATCAATAATTAAAAACTGATACCAAAAGAAAGTTGTTCTTCAGGCTAAAATACTGAAGGTCTGTCCTTGAGGCTAAAATGCTGAAATTTTTTGTCCTTCACAATAATTTCCTGAAAATAACACTACAATAGTTGTATTTGTGATGCATTGGAAAATATAGAAGTATCTAAATTTATTTGTCATTATTTTGGATTTATAGACTAAGCCAATGTTTGGAGAAATAATTCTTTGACTATATGATTATAAAACATATGGTATGAAATATATCTCGGACAATAAAGGGTAAAGCACCCATTGAGTGGGAGCGACATTAATGTTGATGAAATTTATAGATTAACACATATAGATGTATACAATCAAAATATTATTAATTATAAAATGGTTCCATGTATTTCATTTTATTCGCTAATGAGTTACTACAAACTTGAACATGTGTATTTGATACATATGTAGTAGGTCTATGATAAGCTCATAAAACATAAGATGGAAGTAAATAAAATAATGTATAATAAAAAATCAAAATGATTAGATTTGATCGAATAAGTAAGTATATTGGAAAGATTTTTGAACATACTTCGGTCTTGAAAACCACTCCTACCTATGATACATAATGATGTATCAATAAAGAGCAATTGAACCTTGTTAAACAAAGTATGATAAATTTTTAGTAAAGTTGAGATAACTTCTTTCTATAAGGTTATGTACTTAAGGATAGTACATAAGGTTCAAATTAATTTCATCTAAAGAATGATTTACAAAATTGTACATGATAAAGGTTTATAAGAAAACCAACATATCCTAGGCCAAATAGTTGGCAGGTTGTGAAAGTCGAAAGACTACACGTAATAATTGTTCGTGAGGGATCTAGTACGGATCGCCCCAAATGGGGTTTGGGAAGGATTGTCATTGGATGACCAATTTATGTTTTGAACATAAGTATTGTAAACTAAAACCAGTAAGTTTTATATGTAACACAATTCATAAAATGTTTATAGATACCTAATCCATTGAACTGAGAAATAATTATTGTGTCCAGAAATTCCATCTTCATAGAGAAGGAATTTCTTTCGAAAATTATTGGTTGTAAAATAAATTTGGATACGATCCAAAGTTAAAACTGATTACATGGGATGAAATGAAATTAACCTAACTTAAATGAACACATCACATTAGAGTGCATAATAAGTATTCTTACACATTGAAAGGAAACTATGAGCTTCGTATCAATGTGGAGAGTAGATAATCCTCAGTTGTCAATTAAGCCATTAAGAGTATTGACTCTACGATATGGCATTATTCACAAATCCAAAATGGATTCCAAGTACGTTATCAAAATATTATTCTGATAGTTGTACCTAAAGGTATACGATCTATCGGTGTAATGACCTAACTTTCCGACCCTCGAATATCAACACTAATACATCTAAGGTATTTGTGTACCGAACAATCAAGTGCCGAAAAGATGGAAAGTTAGGGTAAAAATAAAAAAAGAAATAGAACATGAAAGGAACAACACAACATCAGAATCTCGCAGCGGAGCGATAATTTATAATATTAAAATATAGTACAAAGGGTTACTCTGAATACATGATTTTCTTACAAAATCAAAGTACTACCATCAGCCTGGATAGTTATAATTGTCTATGCTTACATTGCTGATATATGTACATAGCTAAAACAGAACAACTGAAACAGAAATAGATAGATAATGAAAGCCTCTAGCCTGTCTTTTGTATTCTGAAGCATCCAAATTAAAACCTGCCATACTCAACCTACTCGAAAGGGCACGTGAGGAATTTAAGGAAAAAAGAATCAAGAGTCAGATATAAGTCTGGTATGAGAAAAGTAGAGTTACATGCAATATGTCACAGTAACTATTAAGATTGTATAGATTCCTTTAACAGTTTTCCCCTCAAAAGATACCAACCCTTTATTAAGTTTAATATAGTGATATGATAGAAAATGTCTAGGGTATAGAATATAAATCATAGTAAATAGCTATGATGATTACACCAATCACACCATAACATGTTTAAAACCGCTAAGGTACGTTTGATTTTTCGTAGAGATCCTATCGGTCAAGCCGAAATCCAATCTCCTACATAAGGGTCAGAAACTACCTCTGAGCATCGTATATCTGCAGATAAAATATACCATCAAAGTAAACATAGCCAGTCCATGTCTAAACATGAAATCCTGAATATTATCAACTCCCAGTACCCATATATCGATAAGCATACTCTGGATCTAGGTTAATAATACCCTGTCGTAGGTTAGCAAAACACCAAGCTATGCTCCTACTCTATTTTTAGCCATTTCCGATGTTAAGGTCATGTTCGAAATCTTTCACACTAGTCTTCATTACTCGAACATAACACGAATCCTAAATTGGATCCCCACATCTCCAACAGATCTCAAAACATCACATGGATTCTCATATCTCAATAGATCTTGGAATCACACATGAAATCCTACATTCTGAATAGATCACAAACAGCTGATGTGTTCAAGCCTCTTAAACAAATCTTGAATCTCTATGTATATTCCCTTTGCCATCACTTACAAAACATAGAACGCTTATACTAGTTTTGAAGTGTATTCGGTAAGTAGAACACTTACCGATCTCGGACTCTTAAAAACCAGTCGATGAATTTTCAGTTAACTCAATTATGATTCTCTCATAAGTAAGAGAAAGCTAGAGAAGTTTCATAACATCACTCATTCCTGGGGTTCTCATTGGTATGAAATCGTGAAGCCTTTCGGTTACCTTTTATGTTACTATTAGGCCAAGTTCAATAGTTGACTAATCAACTATCCTGTCAAAAGCAGTTGTTTATACACACCACAATTCATATGCTTAACTCATTTTCGATACTCCAACCTAACTATTCCTCGCTCAACAGTGAAGCAAGATAATTTTGAGCACTGACTGCATTAAACCTTGCCTAGACACTTCATTCTTGAATCTCACAAATAGACAAGTCTATCTTTTAGTATTAAGTAAAGTGTTAATGATTTCTGTAAACAATAAGAAGTCAACACGATTAACACATTTCCGACATTTTCCAACTTATTGTTCCTCAATCAAGAGAGAAGCTCGGTTAGTTACAGCTATATTTCTCCATCCCTACTCGACATCAATCTTAACTCTCACAAGTAGATAAGACTTACTTCGTCAACTTTTGGTGTTAAACTAGTTAATTACTTTTCAAACAAGTAATCAAACTATTAACCATTTAGCCACAAAGCAATTCTAACCCCTTTTCAAAAACATTTGTACTTTTAAAATGCTTAAAAATACTTATAATGGATTTTAAAACATTTATCCAAAATGTTAGTCGAAAATAACAACTCTACAATTTTCCTCAAAACTTGAAAATGACATGTTTTCAACAAAATATCACTTCTTTAAAAATTCACAACTAATTCTTAAAAATTCATAAATATATCAAACTACTTTTGAAATACTCTAATAATAGTTAGTAAACATTTGTAGAAAGATTGAAATAGAATACTTAATTATCTTTTCAAACGTTTTAAAGTCCAAAATCTAGTCCAAAAGGGACCGTTTTGCACAAGTGAAGTTTTATTCATTTTCGAGATGTTACTTTACCTTTCAGAATTCAAGCTTTTAATAGAAATAACTATACATATAAAATATCATAAATATGGCAAGAAACTTCTAAGGATCTCTCTACAAAATTCCATAAAAATCGTCGAATACTAGACAATTCCAAACTGCATCTATAACGACTATCGCTATAAGTGCACTTTCAAACCCAAGTTGTAATTAAACTTATGTTCAACTACAACCATTGTGTTTTGTTCCAATACCATGTTGTATGTCATACAGTCCATACAAGTTCATTTAAGTCCATACATATTCCCCTTTCTTTTCAAAGCAATAATTAAAACCGTTATTTTCAACATATGTCCAAGTTAATTTAAACAACTTTAACACAACAAAACAAAATCAAGTATGAGTTATATGTTCAACCCAAGTGGTGATTTAGCTCAATTTTTATCCAAAAAAGAATCAAGCGTAAGCACATATGTTCAAGCTCAAGCTAGCAATGACCTTTCCTTCCCATCCGCTCTTGCTTCAACCTTGCCTTTTCCTCACTTTCTGTAACGACCCGTAAATTTCGACGATTAAATTTTAGTTAAAAAGGGATTATGTAATAAAAAAAAATTGAAAAGAAAAATAAAGATATATATAAAAGAGATAGAATTTATGCTGGAATGAACGCTAAATAAAAATCCAATGATTGAGATAGTGTAAGATGTATACCTGTGTGTAAGTTGAATAAATAAAGGAGATTTAAATTTATAACTAATAATGAATTGTAGAAACGGGTATTTAACTTAATTGTTGAAAGTTAGGTGAAAAATCAATAAAGAAATAGCGTAAATTGTCGCACTTGAATAAAATATAAATAAGGAAAAAAAGACAGGAAATTTAAATCACCTATGTATTAATATATATTAATAAAATTGTAACTGTATGTGAGTTAAGGAAGTAATATAAATGGCAGTTGACAGATAACCAATTTAATGCAAATTCAAATATGGGTGGAAATGACCGTTGGGTTTTTATGGAGTGTAAATAAATAGTGAGAAACATTCTAATCTCTTAGTTAAATATGTTTGTTTGATTAATGCTGACAGAAACAAAATAGGAAATTTTATTTATAAAAAATGAATTTCAATTGTATAATGAAAGTGAATTGTTAATAGATGGATGTAAATATTTATTTATTGATAGAAATAAGATCTAAATAAATGTTTGGATAGAACATAAGAGAATGCAATTTGGTAGTACGTTAATTGGAAATAGATTTAAGAAAGGATAACAACTATTATAAATTTCCTAACTTACGGGTCAATAAATGTATTGGAAGTAAAGTTCTTTTATATGTTGAGTAGTTAAAATGTTGTTATTAAATATATATAGGTTGATTTGATAATTATTAAAAATATAGTAATGGCAATGTGAACATAAATTAATATAAACGTAAATCTTATTTTTAAGTAAAAATTGAGTGTAGACTTATGAAATAGATTTTATGAAAATAGTTATTGTTCGTTACTTATTAGTTGTTAGGTTTTATTTTGAAATCAATTCCAATTAATGCACTAAATTATTGCAAATTGGTGTGGAATATTGGTAAGTGAATAATGTTGGATTCAATAAGATGTAGCCAAGGTAAATTTCCGTAGCATGAGTTGATAAGTAAGGTAATAAAAGAAATAAAACCAAGATGAAAATTTGAAAAAAATATGAATGTAATGAAATATAAAATAATATTAACTATGTTAGTTGAGTGATAATTGATTGAATATTAAGTTGGGAACCAAATAAAAATCAAATTTATTTGGAATTTATTTGCAATTTATTTGATTAATTGCAGCTGACATTTGAACACTGTATCTACGGTAATAATTGACACCAGATTGTTATGTGAAGTTGTTTTAGTCAAAAGGGATTAATTTGGAATCTAATGGATTTAATATTTAAAAATTATGTAAATATTTATTTAGGAGGAATTAAAGTTAATTACATAATAAGGTATGAATCTACTGCTAATTTTATCTATGTGAAAATGATAGAGTACCAAAAACAAGCTTTGTCATTATATTTAAGTTTAATGTATAATAATAAGTTAATGGTAATAAAAGAAGTTTAAACATCTAAATATTCCGTTAATAGAGAGTGAGTTTAAATCTAAGAATATTAAGAAGTAGATTTTTGAATACAACATTTGATCCATCCACTTAAAATATATGGATAGGATAATCGCTGATTTTTGATTTAAGTAGTGCAAACGGAGATTTATCTATTTATTTGGAATTGGAATTTATAAGTGTATAAATAGGAAATACGTGAAATTTAGTTTTAAATATTCATAAATGAAGATTTAGATGAAGGTGAGAATGGTAATGCTTTAAATAGTGAATAAAGAAAAAGGGAAATCAGGAATTATTTACTTATATTGAAATTTAAGTCTAATAATGGGATTTGATAGCAATTAAATGTAATTGGTCATTGCCCTTTTATAAGTTGAGAGAAATAACTGAAATTTATAAATAGTAGAGACATACACAAATCAATGTAGGTAATTAGAAATAAAATGTGGTCGAAACGATAAAACGTTTCTTGTGAAAAAAGGATGACATAACGAAAAAGGGTAATGTATTCACTTGAATATAAATTGAATCTTATTTCAAGTATTAATTACAATGGATAGAAATTTTGGGTAACATTGTAAATGTTATGTAAGTAATGCAAATGTATGTCAATAGTAAGGGATTAGGATGAATTAAAAATTTGTAACATAGGAATTACCTGCCTATTTGTTAATAAAAATTTGAATGGTTAGTAAGTGATAATAGAATAAGTGTACAATAGTGGAATTGAGGTAACGTTAGTTTTAATGTTGAGAAAATAAATGGGTATAGTAAAGTTTAAGTGAAAATGTAAGTGTGTATAGGGGAATGAATTATTGCAGGGAAATATTTGGTAACCATTGCAATAAATGTAAATTAGTGTGCATTAATATGAAATTTAGTAATAGGTGTGAATAACTTAAATTTCTTCATAGGATAAAGAATGATGGAAATAACGTTTATTTAATATATCGGGATTTAATTGATCATAAAAGGTTGATTGCAAATCAAATGAAAAATGCTTAAATGGGAATTAAGTTATTTATTCATTTGGATTTAAAGCATGATTGAAATTATTGGAAACTGAATAAAACGTTTTATGTTGATTGAAATTTAAGTTGGAAGTAATTAAGATAAATAAAATATGTATAATATGGAATTCAAATATACATAGAAATGTGGATTTTAGTATGTAAACGTAAATCTATTGAGAATGGATAGAAATTTAATCAGTAACTATTACAGTAATTTAGAAATTTAGTTGAAATTGGGAATTTATCTATGTATTTGGAAATTTATGAAATTGTGAATATATATATGGAAATTTAAATGAAGCATCTAATTATACATGTGTGAATACGCTTAAAATGCAATGTAAATGTCGAGAAAGAAATAATTTAATCCGTAACGTGTATAATTAATATCCTTTTGGGACCACTTCTGTTTGCACGCTAAAATTCGTGCACACCCATCCTTTTTGATCTATCTATAAATATGCTGTGATAAACCCTAGCCTCCGCCTAATTTCATTTTATCCGCGCGTATTTTCTTCAAGCTCCTCTTCTTCTACAATGGGTGCAAACCCTAGATCCAACCAATTCAAAAACAAAATGAAATTTCAAACTACTCAAAAAATTCTGAAAAAAATATATGTTGAAGATCTTGGCAAGCGCAACTCAGATCTGCGGTCCGTTTTTCGATTCGAATTTCTATGTGTCCAGATCTGAGCCAAATCAGTTACGGGCGTTCATCAGCGTCGCATCAAACTTCGTCAGATCGTCAAACTGTTTCTGGGTATTGTTGAGTGGACCGAGGGGACTGCATCTATGAAGTTTATCAGGTGAATCAACGGTTGGATTTGGCTCAAAATTCGATTAGGGTTTCCTATAAGGGGGCGGCGGCTGCGTCGTTTCACGGCGAGTTGGCCCCGGACCTTGGTCGCATGGGGTCAGGTGGTAGAGCACACCGTGGTGGTTCGAGCGGCAGTCCTGGCGTGGGCCATAGTGGAGTGGGGAGGAGACAGGCCATGGTCAACGCTTGGGGTTTGGGTTCGTTCGTTTTGCACTAGGGTTCTGGAATGCGTAAGGGATTGGGAGAGAGGTGACGTGGCAAATGGAAGTTGGAGGGTGAGTTGTGTTTGTTTGTTTTATTTTAATTTGAATTTCAATCACAATTTTGGTTATAACTTTTGCATACGATATCCGTTTTACGAACGGTTTTTTTTGTTAGGATCGTATTAAAATTCCGGACTAGATGACGCTGGTTTAGACGAATTCTGAGACGGGCGAATTTTTGGGTTTAAATCGAATCTAAATTCGATTTAAATTCAAAAGGTGAGTGTTTAAACCCACTCACAACTACTAGAAGCTTTTATGTTTGTTAAATTAATTTTAGAAATGAATAGAAATTTATTTATGAGTATTTGGCATGTTTATTTCACTCGTATTTGTTGAATTGCATTTATTAAATGTAACTGTTAATTTAAATTATTTATTGCGTATTAATTGATAGTTAGAATTTATTTGTTTGCCTATAAACTGCTAGTTAACAGCTATATAGATTATTACTGAATATAAACTGTTAGATAGTTGTTAAATTTAATCTGAATAAAATTGCCAGTTATTACCTGTTATATATTATCAAATATAAATTGTTATTGGTTGATATTGCTTGATGATTGTGATTGGATGATGGGTGATGATGATGGATGTTTTATTGTATATCATTAAATTGCAAATTATCATGCATATTTCCTTTCATTCGGAATTGTGGTTTGAAATGATATACAACCGCAAAATTTTATATCCTTTAAATTGGGGATTGAAATGATAAATATCCGTATCACTTGACCATAGGATAGAAAATTATATACAGGCACCGCGGTCTATATATAACTATTTTAATGTGATTTCTATGGTTTGGATGGAATACGGTTTATAATAATCTTAAATTTTATATTGTATAAATATTATTCTTCCATATATATACATATGAAGTTGAAAATTTTGAAATTAAAAGGTGTATAAATCTCTTTATTAAAAATGGAAAAAAAAATTAAGAAAATGGAGTTTGATAATTTATATCATATGTTTAAATGTTAAGTTTGGAAATTTTAAGATATGATATTTATAATTGGATTTTTCCCAAGATAAATTGAAATGAATATTCTAGTATAATTTGAATTGAAAAAATATATATTTTTTATTACTAGAAATTGGAGTTTTTATTTATTTATGGATTTTATGTGAATATTCAAGACTAATTAATAGAACATTCCATTTGTTGAAAGAATAAAATCCAACTTTAGTTTGAAATATTAATACTCCAAATGGATATACGTATATATATATATAAATTGAAGTGGTTTTGGAACTTGAGAGAGATAATACAAATTTTGGGTTAGACTTTAATAAAGAAATGTATTTGCAAAGCCATGAGAACTATTTCTTTACAAAGTAACATTTAAGTTAAACCTTTTAATTCATATACCGTTGAATATCCAAACCATTCAAGTTTTAAAAGTTATGGTTTTAAATTATGAATTTCGAAATATTATGCTTTGAAAGGATATTTGGCTTTCAGACGTTATAAATTTTAAAGCATTTGGATTTTTGAAAAGGTTTATATTTGGGATAAAGGATATCATATTGTTTTGGGTTTTAAAATGATATCGTATTCATAATTTTAAAATGGAAATGTTTATTCTGGTTTTAAAGTATGAGCTATTTTTAAATGACCGCGGTGTTATAATAACGATGGGTTGGCAAAGAGACCGGGATCGGATATGGACATACTCTCTGTCGATACCGAAAACCAGTTTGACTAACCGTGTACGCGGTGGAGATTCTAGAATGAAGTAGGTGGTGGCGACGTTTCCTGTAAGGTAAATACGTGGACCCGACTCCCGTGAGTTGGCATAAGGTGGCTAAAACAGGAGCGATTCTCAGGCCAATGAGGTCATTCCTCTGATCGGACCCTCCTCTTCGATATTATACTTTGACTTGGATTGATTCAGTGGCCACTTCTATATTTTGATTTGGGGAGTTAGTCCGAGGTGGGCGGTAACTGCGGCTACGCGTTTCCACCAGCCTGGATAGCAATTGGTATATCTACCCTGGCATTGCCTAGTTGTGCCGTGTCACCTACCATACCGAGCCTTTACTACGAGTTTCTATTTGTGTCGTACCTATGGAGTATCCTCTGTTAGCTTCCCGATCAGGAGGTATTGCGGTACTGTATAGACTATTGGCATTATTTGTGTTAAGGGCTATATGGGTAACCCCTTAACGCTATTAAAAAGTAAGTTTATTTTATAAATAGACACTATTATAATAGCGCAATATACTACATAGTAAATAGTTTAACGGATCCTTAGGAGATGTAAATCCCGAACATCTCTTGAGTTACTGTACTCATATTTATTTCTATTAATTTAACTCACATAAGATCTTTTAGTCTGACTCGAGTGTTTTTGTCTTTTCAAATTCGCTCGGGTCAGTCCGAGCGTTTCAGGTTCGAAGACTTTAGCTTTGGAGGACGAAGACGAAGGAGTTGTATTATTTTATTTATAGTATGGCACCACACTCATACTGTTCCGCTGCATTGTTTGTATTGGTATGTGTAACTCTGATATTCATTGTATAAGTAAAATAACTATTTTGTAAACAGTTATCATGAACTGTATATTGATTATTATATTTTATCCTTCCGCTGTGAGATTCTGTTTTGTTTTTATTTCTTCTCTGTTTTTCTTATTTACCCCATAACAATCCGCCCTTGCGTATGCTTTGAATTGGCACGTGTGTCGGTTTAAAGTGTGAGAAAAGGCGGGATGTTACAGTTGGTATCAGAGCTTTGGTTTAGCGATAAACCTTAGCTTTGTGGGGTTTGACTCTTTGTTAATAGGGTAGTAATACCCTATGGGAGTCGCAGAGTGTATATATATGAGAGCGTACTTGTTAGTTTTATAAAAGGTTTTTATATTGTGTTAATCTGTTCCGTTTTGTATTATAAATTCCGGTTGATGCATGGGACGCTGTGACATCAATAGGGGTTTCTAAACACTTAATAGGACAGACCGACATAATATTTGTTTTAATATAGGCGAATGAAATAATTTTGCCTAATCTATTTTCTATATATATATAAAATAAAATTTTCAAATTATATCTATAATTGGTTGCTATAGCTTTGTTTTTAGGAAATAGAGTAAATAATAATAGAAATAAAATTGAAGAAAATAGATAAATGAATTTGGAAATTTAGAACTGAAGTTCCGGGGGTTTTGAAAATTCTTTCGAATAAATTTTGGAATATAATAATATTATTTATAAGTATTTTCTAAAATAAGTATTTCAATATATTTCGGAAGAATTGTTTTAAAGTAAGATTTTGGAAAATAAGTTTGTATTTTCCTCTCTGTCGCTAGAAAATAAATTTCGGTGATGAGTGCACGCATCATCGACATTCATTTTCGAGTTTCGAAGAGGAAAGGCCACTGTAGAAATTTACTGCAAATTTGTTTAAGAGAACTTTATCGTTTGATTATAATTAAAGTTATATAAGTAAAAAGAATATGTGTATCTACTATTTTAAACAATTTGGAATTAAACCCGGTATTTGGTTCTTAAAAATTCCAGTTAATTAATAGTTCAATTTAGTATAGAAAATGTGAACCTTTAATTAAAGAAAATTTAATACCATAGGAAGATAAGAAATGTAAATAAACAATTTTAAACATTGGTAAATGAATTAGTAAACTTCTTTATTTATAAGAATTAATGTTAGAGGGTAGCAAACTTAGTGTAATTAAATTTTTACTATTATTAAATATAATAGTAACGTAAACCTTTAAATAAATAAATGAAATTAAAGGTAAGTTGAAATTGAAATTTATAAAACGAATATATTTATTGAACCATTAATTAATTAAAGAAATCAAGAAGAAACTTGTATAAATTTCACTTACATTCTTAAAACAGATATAACTTACCATATAATAAAAGTTGCAATGTTAGTAAGGAAATGTAAGAGAAAACTTACAAGTGAAGATTGAGGAAATGAATAATTCAATGAATTTGCTATAATTAAGGAGAATTTAATGTTATTAATTTAAGTTATAATTGAAATTCTATCGAGTAAATATAATAAAAAGGTAAGTATGAAAGATAGATGATTTTAAACTTAAGTGATTAAAGTGTGAATAAATAAGATCATGAAATTTTAGTAAATAGTTCATGAAGAAGAAATAAACATTGGAAAAAGATTGAAGCTATTTGTTAACAAATAAGTATAAAGGAATAATTATAAGTAATAAGTAAATTAATGAAACAAACATTAATGAGTAAATGAAATTTAAAGTTTATGTGAATCATAAAAGGAAGTCAAACAACTAAAGCATGAAATGAACGTATAATAAGTGAATTTGGTTGTTGGTTTGAAATTATTATTGGTTGATTTATGGTTGGTTGGGTAAAGGAATTTGAAGTTTTGGATGAATAAATAACCTATCTTTGTTCCATCTAAGACCGTTGAGTAAAGGACACTTGATAGTTATTTTCATTCCATACAAATTTCAAGTTCTGAACCCGAACAACTTCTTGTTTGTTGGATAAATGGTTCTTTGTCTTGTGTATGTATGCTGTTTGTAAGGTTGATGGTTGTTATTTGATTTGGTTGATTAATGGTGAAATCACTTAAATATTTCACTGTATCTAAATTTGTATATTTTAGCTAAATTAACTAATTTTGTAAATTTAAAATATTGATTTCGAAATTCTTCTTTTCCCTTCTTTTCCTTTTCGGGGACGAAAAGTTTTGAGTGGGGGAGAGTGTAACGACCCGTAAATTTCGACGATTAAATTTTAGTTAAAAAGGGATTATGTAATAAAAAAAAATTGAAAAGAAAAATAAAGATATATATAAAAGAGATAGAATTTATGCTGGAATGAACGCTAAATGAAAATCCAATGATTGAGATAGTGTAAGATGTATACCTGTGTGTAAGTTGAATAAATAAAGGAGATTTAAATTTGTAACTAATAATGAATTGTAGAAACGGGTATTTAACTTAATTGTTGAAAGTTAGGTGAAATATCAATAAAGAAATAGCGTAAATTGTCGCACTTGAATAAAATATAAATAAGGAAAAAAAGACAGGAAATTTAAATCACCTATGTATTAATATATATTAATAAAATTGTAACTGTATGTGAGTTAAGGAAGTAATATAAATAGCAGTTGACAGATAACCAATTTAATGCAAATTCAAATATGGGTGGAAATGACCGTTGGGTTTTTATGGAGTGTAAATAAATAGTGAGAAACATTCTAATCTCTTAGTTAAATATGTTTGTTTGATTAATGCTGACAGAAACAAAATAGGAAATTTTATTTATAACAAATGAATTTCAATTGTATAATGAAAGTGAATTGTTAATAGATGGATGTAAATATTTATTTATTGATAGAAATAAGATCTAAATAAATGTTTGGATAGAACATAAGAGAATGCAATTTGGTAGTACGTTAATTGGAAATAGATTTAAGAAAGGATAACAACTATTATAAATTTCCTAACTTACGGGTCAATAAATGTATTGGAAGTAAAGTTCTTTTATATGTTGAGTAGTTAAAATGTTGTTATTAAATATATATACGTTGATTTGATAATTATTAAAAATATAGTAACGGCAATGTGAACATAAATTAATATAAACGTAAATCTTATTTTTAAGTAAAAATTGAGTGTAGACTTATGAAATAGATTTTATGAAAATAATTATTGTTCGTTACTTATTAGTTGTTAGGTTTTATTTTGAAATCAATTCCAATTAATGCACTAAATTATTGCAAATTGGTGTGGAATATTGGTAAGTGAATAATGTTGGATTCAATAAGATGTAGCCAAGGTAAATTTCCGTAGCATGAGTTGATAAGTAAGGTAATAAAAGAAATAAAACCAAGATGAAAATTTGAAAAAAATATCAATGTAATGAAATATAAAATAAAATTAACTATGTTAGTTGAGTGATAATTGATTGAATATTAAGTTGGGAACCAAATAAAAATCAAATTTATTTGGAATTTATTTGCAATTTATTTGATTAATTGCAGCTGACATTTGAACACTGTATCTACGGTAATAATTGACACTAGATTGTTATGTGAAGTTGTTTTAGTCAAAAGGGATTAATTTGGAATCTAATGGATTTAATATTTAAAAATTATGTAAATATTTATTTAGGAGGAATTAAAGTTAATTACATAATAAGGTATGAATCTACTGCTAATTTTATCTATGTGAAAATGATAGAGTACCAAAAACAAGCTTTGTCAGTATATTTAAGTTTAATGTATAATAATAAGTTAATGGTAATAAAAGAAGTTTAAACATCTAAATATTCCGTTAATAGAGAGTGAGTTTAAATCTAAGAATATTAAGAAGTAGATTTTTGAATACAACATTTGATCCATCCACTTAAAATATATAGATAGGATAATCGCTGATTTTTGATTTAAGTAGTGCAAACGGAGATTTATCTATTTATTTGGAATTGGAATTTATAAGTGTATAAATAGGAAATACGTGAAATTTAGTTTTAAATATTCATAAATGAAGATTTAGATGAAGGTGAGAATGGTAATGCTTTAAATAGTGAATAAAGAAAAAGGGAAATCAGGAATTATTTACTTATATTGAAATTTAAGTCTAATAATGGGATTTGATAGCAATTAAATGTAATTGGTCATTGCCCTTTTATAAGTTGAGAGAAATAACTGAAATTTATAAATAGTAGAGACGTACACAAATCAATGTAGGTAATTAGAAATAAAATGTGGTCGAAACGATAAAACGTTTCTTGTGAAAAAAGGATGACATAACGAAAAAGGGTAATGTATTCACTTGAATATAAATTGAATCTTATTTCAAGTATTAATTACAATGGATAGAGATTTAGGGTAACATTGTAAATGTTATGTAAGTAATGCAAATGTATGTCAATAGTAAGGGATTAGGATGAATTAAAAATTTGTAACATAGGAATTACCTGCCTATTTGTTAATAAAAATTTGAATGGTTAGTAAGTGATAATAGAATAAGTGTACAATAGTGGAATTGAGGTAACGTTGGTTTTAATGTTGAGAAAATAAATGGGTATAGTAAAGTTTAAGTGAAAATGTAAGTATGTATAGGGGAATGAATTATTGCAGGGAAATATTTGGTAACCATTGCAATAAATGTAAATTAGTGTGCATTAATATGAAATTTAGTAATAGGTGTGAATAACTTAAATTTCTTCATAGGATAAAGAATGATGGAAATAACGTTTATTTAATATATCGGGATTTAATTGATCATAAAAGGTTGATTGCAAATCAAATGAAAAATGCTTAAATGGGAATTGAGTTATTTATTCATTTGGATTTAAAGCATGATTGAAATTATTGGAAACTGAATAAAACGTTTATTGTTGATTGAAATTTAAGTTGGAAGTAATTAAGATAAATAAAATATGTATAATATGGAATTCAAATATACATAGAAATGTGGATTTTAGTATGTAAACGTAAATCTATTGAGAATGGATAGAAATTTAATCAGTAACTATTACAGTAATTTAGAAATTTAGTTGAAATTGGGAATTTATCTATGTATTTGGAAATTTATGAAATTGTGAATATATATATGGAAATTTAAATGAAGCATCTAATTATACATGTGTGAATACGCTTAAAATGCAATGTAAATGTCGAGAAAGAAATAATTTAATCCGTAACGTGTATAATTAATATCCTTTTGGGACCATTTCTGTTTGCACGTTAAAATTCGTGCACACCCATCCTTTTTCGATCTATCTATAAATATGCTGTGATAAACCCTAGCCTCCGCCTAATTTCATTTTATCCGCGCGTATTTTCTTCAAGCTCCTCTTCTTCTACAATGGGTGCAAACCCTAGATCCAACCAATTCAAAAACAAAATGAAATTTCAAACTACTCAAAAAATTATGAAAAAAATATATGTTGAAGATCTTGGCAAGCGCAACTCAGATCTGCGGTCCGTTTTTCGATTCGAATTTCTATGTGTCCAGATCTGAGCCAAATCAGTTACGGGCGTTCATCAGCGTCGCATCAAACTTCGTCAGATCGTCAAACTGTTTCTGGGTATTGTTGAGTGGACCGAGGGGACTGTATCTATGCAGTTTATCAGGTGAATCAACGGTTGGATTTGGCTCAAAATTCGATTAGGGTTTCCTATAAGGGGGCGGCGGCTGCGTCGTTTCACGGCGAGTTGGCACCGGACCTTGGTCGCATGGGGTCAGGTGGTAGAGCACACCGTGGTGGTTCGAGCGGCAGTCCTGGCGTGGGCCATAGTGGAGTGGGGAGGAGACAGGCCGTGGTCAACGCTTGGGGTTTGGGTTCGTTCGTTTTGCACTAGGGTTCTGGAATGCGTAAAGGATTGGGAGAGAGGTGACGTGGCAAATGGAAGTTGGAGGGTGAGTTGTGTTTGTTTGTTTTATTTTAATTTGAATTTCAATCACAATTTTGGTTATAACTTTTGCATACGATATCCGTTTTACGAACGGTTTTTTTTGTTAGGATCGTATTAAAATTCCGGACTAGATGACGCTGGTTTAGACGAATTCTGAGATGGGCGAATTTTTGGGTTTAAATCGAATCTAAATTCGATTTAAATTCCAAAGGTGAGTGTTTAAACCCACTCACAACTACTAGAAGCTTTTATGTTTGTTAAATTAATTTTAGAAATGAATAGAAATTTATTTATGAGTATTTGGCATGTTTATTTCACTCATATTTGTTGAATTGCATTTATTAAATTTAACTGTTAATTTAAATTATTTATTGCGTATTAATTGATAGTTAGAATTTATTTGTTTGCCTATTAACTGCTAGTTAACAGTTATATAGATTATTACTGAATATAAACTGTTAGATTAATAGTTGTTAAATTTAATCTGAATAAAATTGCCAGTTATTACCTGTTATATATTATCAAATATAAATTGTTATTGATTGATATTGCTTGATGATTGTGATTGGATGATGGGTGATGTTGATGGATGTTTTATTGTATATCATTAAATTGCAAATTATCATGCATATTTCCTTTCATTCGGGATTGTGGTTTGAAATGATATACAACCGCAAAATTTTATATCCTTTAAATTGCGGATTGAAATGATAAATATCCGTATCACTTGACCATAGGATAGAAAATTATATACAGGCACCGCGGTCTATATATAACTATTTTAATGTGATTTCTATGGTTTGGATGGAATACGGTTTATAATAATCTTAAATTTTATATTGTATAAATATTATTCTTCCATATATATACATATGAAGTTGAAAATTTTGAAATTAAAAGGTGTATAAATCTCTTTATTAAAAATGGAAATTTTTTTTAAGAAAATGGAGTTTGATAATTTATATCATATGTTTAAATGTTAAGTTTGGAAATTTTAAGATATGATATTTATAATTGGATTTTTCCCAAGATAAATTGAAATGAATATTCTAGTATAATTTGAATTGAAAAAAAATATATTTTTATTACTAGAAATTGGAGTTTTTATTTATTTATGGATTTTATGTGAATATTCAAGACTAATTAATAGAACATTCGATTTGTTGAAAGAATAAAATCCAACTTTAGTTTGAAATATTAATACTCCAAATGGATATACGTATATATATATAAATTGAAGTGGTTTTGGAACTTGAGAGAGATAATACAAATTTTGGGTTAGACTTTAATAAAGAAATGTATTTGCAAAGCCATGAGAACTATTTCTTTACAAAGTAACATTTAAGTTAAACCTTTTAATTCATATACCGTTGAATATCCAAACCATTCAAGTTTTAAAAGTTATGGTTTTAAATTATGAATTTCGAAATATTATGCTTTGAAAGGATATTTGGCTTTCATATGTTATAAATTTTAAAGCATTTGGATTTTTGAAAAGGTTTATATTTGGGATAAAGGATATCATATTGTTTTGGGTTTTAAAATGATATCGTATTCATAATTTTAAAATGGAAATGTTTATTCTGGTTTTAAAGTATGAGCTATTTTTAAATGACCGCGGTGTTATAATAACGATGGGTTGGCAAAGAGACCGGGATCGGATATGGACATACTCTCTGTCGATACCGAAAACCACTTTGACTAACCGTGTACGCGGTGGAGATTCCAGAATGAAGTAGGTGGTGGCGACGTTTCCTGTAAGGTAAATACGTGGACCCGACTCCCGTGAGTTGGCATAAGGTGGCTAAAACATGAGCGATTCTCAGGCCAATGAGGTCATTCCTCTGATCGGACCCTCCTCTTCGATATTATACTTTGACTTGGATTGATTCAGTGGCCACTTCTATATTTTGATTTGGGGAGTTAGTCCGAGGTGGGCGGTAACTGCGGCTACGCGTTTCCACCAGCCTGGATAGCAATTGGTATATCTACCCTGGCATTGCCTAGTTGTGCCGTGTCACCTACCATACCGAGCCTTTACTACGAGTTTCTATTTGTGTCGTACCTATGGAGTATCCTCTGGTAGCTTCCCGATCAGGAGGTATTACGGTACTGTATAGACTATTGGCATTATTTGTGTTAAGGGCTATATGGGTAACCCCTTAACGCTATTAAAAAGTAAGTTTATTTTAAAAATAGACACTATTATAATAGCGCAATATACTACATAGTAAATAGTTTAACGGATCCTTAGGAGATGTAAATCCCGAACATCTCTTGAGTTACTGTACTCATATTTATTTCTATTAATTTAACTCACATAAGATCTTTTAGTCTGACTCGAGTGTTTTTGTCTTTTCAAATTCGCTCGGGTCAGTCCGAGCGTTTCAGGATCGAAGAATTTAGCTTTGGAGGACGAAGACGAAGGAGTCGTATTATTTTATTTATAGTATGGCACCACACTCATACTGTTCCGCTGCATTGTTTGTATTGGTATGTATAACTCTGATATTCATTGTATAAGTAAAATAACTATTTTGTAAACAGTTATCATGAACTGTATATTGATTATTATATTTTATCCTTCCGCTGTGAGATTCTGTTTTTTTTTATTTCTTCTCTGTTTTTCTTATTTACCACATAACAATCCGCCCTTGCGTATGCTTTGAATTGGCACGTGTGTCGGTTTAAAATGTGCGAAAAGGCGGGGTGTTACAGTTGGTATCAGAGCTTTGGTTTAGCGATAAACCTTAGCTTTGTGGGGTTTGACTCTTTGTTAATAGGTAGTAATACCCTATGGGAGTCGCTGAGTGTATATATATGAGAGAGCGTACTTGTTAGTTTTATAAAAGGTTTTTATATTGTGTTAATCTGTTCCGTTTTGTATTTATAAATTCTGGTTGATGCATGGGACGCTGTGACATCAATAGGGGTTTCTAAACACTTAATAGGACAGACCGACATAATATTTGTTTTAATATAGGCGAATGAAATAATTTTGCCTAATCTATTTTCTATATATATATAAAATAAAATTTTCAAATTATATCTATAATTGGTTGCTATAGCTTTGTTTTTAGGAAATAGAGTAAATAATAATAGAAATAAAATTGAAGAAAATAGATAAATGAATTTGGAAATTTAGAACTGAAGTTCCGGGGGTTTTGAAAATTCTTTCGAATAAATTTTGGAATATAATAATATTATTTATAAGTATTTTCTAAAATAAGTATTTCAATATATTTCGGAAGAATTGTTTTAAAGTAAGATTTTGGAAAATAAGTTTGTACTTTCCTCTCTGTCGCTAGAAAATAAATTTCGGTGATGAGTGCACGCATCATCGACATTCATTTTCGAGTTTCGAAGAGGAAAGGCCACTGTAGAAATTTACTGCAAATTTGTTTAAGAGAACTTTATCGTTTGATTATAATTAAAGTTATATAAGTAAAAAGAATATGTGTATCTACTATTTTAAACAATTTGGAATTAAACCCGGTATTTGGTTCTTAAAAATTCCAGTTAATTAATAGTTCAATTTAGTATAGAAAATGTGAACCTTTAATTAAAGAAAATTTAATACCATAGGAAGATAAGAAATGTAAATAAACAATTGTAAACATTAGTAAATGAATTAGTAAACTTCTTTATTTATAAGAATTAATGTTAGAGGGTAGCAAACTTAGTGTAATTAAATTTTTACTATTATTAAATATAATAGCAACGTAAACCTTTAAATAAATAAATGAAATTAAAGGTAACTTGAAATTGAAATTTATAAAACGAATATATTTATTGAACCATTAATTAATTAAAGAAATCGAGAAGAAACTTGTATAAATTTCACTTACATTCTTAAAACAGATATAACTTACCATATAATAAAAGTTGCAATGTTAGTAAGGAAATGTAAGAGAAAACTTACAAGTGAAGATTGAGGAAATGAATAATTCAATGAATTTGCTATAATTAAGGAGACTTTAATGTTATTAATTTAAGTTATAATTGAAATTCTATCGAGTAAATATAATAAAAAGGTAAGTATGAAAGATAGATGATTTTAAACTTAAGTGATTAAAGTGTGAATAAATAAGATCATGAAATTTTAGTAAATAGTTCATGAAGAAGAAATAAACATTGGAAAAAGATTGAAGCTATTTGTTAACAAATAAGTATAAAGGAATAATTATAAGTAATAAGTAAATTAATGAAACAAACATTAATGAGTAAATGAAATTTAAAGTTTATGTGAATCATAAAAGGAAGTCAAACAACTAAAGCATGAAATGAACGTATAATAAGTGAATTTGGTTGTTGGTTTGAAATTATTATTGGTTGATTTATGGTTGGTTGGGTAAAGGAATTTGAAGTTTTGGATGAATAAATAACCTATCTTTGTTCCATCTAAGACCGTTGAGTAAAGGACACTTGATAGTTATTTTCATTCCATACAAATTTCAAGTTCTGAACCCGAACAACTTCTTGTTTGTTGGATAAATGGTTCTTTGTCTTGTGTATGTATGCTGTTTGTAAGGTTGATGGTTGTTATTTGATTTGGTTGATTAATGGTGAAATCACTTAAATATTTCACTGTATCTAAATTTGTATATTTTAGCTAAATTAACTAATTTTGTAAATTTAAAATATTGATTTCGAAATTCTTCTTTTCCCTTCTTTTCCTTTTCGGGGACGAAAAGTTTTGAGTGGGGGAGAGTGTAACGACCCGTAAATTTCGACGATTAAATTTTAGTTAAAAAGGGATTATGTAATAAAAAAAAATTGAAAAGAAAAATAAAGATATATATAAAAGAGATAGAATTTATGCTGGAATGAACGCTAAATGAAAATCCAATGATTGAGATAGTGTAAGATGTATACCTGTGTGTAAGTTGAATAAATAAAGGAGATTTAAATTTGTAACTAATAATGAATTGTAGAAACGGGTATTTAACTTAATTGTTGAAAGTTAGGTGAAATATCAATAAAGAAATAGCGTAAATTGTCGCACTTGAATAAAATATAAATAAGGAAAAAAAGACAGGAAATTTAAATCACCTATGTATTAATATATATTAATAAAATTGTAACTGTATGTGAGTTAAGGAAGTAATATAAATAGCAGTTGACAGATAACCAATTTAATGCAAATTCAAATATGGGTGGAAATGACCGTTGGGTTTTTATGGAGTGTAAATAAATAGTGAGAAACATTCTAATCTCTTAGTTAAATATGTTTGTTTGATTAATGCTGACAGAAACAAAATAGGAAATTTTATTTATAACAAATGAATTTCAATTGTATAATGAAAGTGAATTGTTAATAGATGGATGTAAATATTTATTTATTGATAGAAATAAGATCTAAATAAATGTTTGGATAGAACATAAGAGAATGCAATTTGGT
The DNA here is from genome assembly GCA_030765085.1 of Allium cepa. Taxonomy (NCBI): domain Eukaryota; kingdom Viridiplantae; phylum Streptophyta; class Magnoliopsida; order Asparagales; family Amaryllidaceae; genus Allium; species Allium cepa. The sequence continues at coordinate 330,082,032 of CM060940.1, forward strand.
AGTACGTTAATTGGAAATAGATTTAAGAAAGGATAACAACTATTATAAATTTCCTAACTTACGGGTCAATAAATGTATTGGAAGTAAAGTTCTTTTATATGTTGAGTAGTTAAAATGTTGTTATTAAATATATATACGTTGATTTGATAATTATTAAAAATATAGTAACGGCAATGTGAACATAAATTAATATAAACGTAAATCTTATTTTTAAGTAAAAATTGAGTGTAGACTTATGAAATATATTTTATGAAAATAATTATTGTTCGTTACTTATTAGTTGTTAGGTTTTATTTTGAAATCAATTCCAATTAATGCACTAAATTGTTGCAAATTGGTGTGGAATATTGGTAAGTGAATAATGTTGGATTCAATAAGATGTAGCCAAGGTAAATTTCCGTAGCATGAGTTGATAAGTAAGGTAATAAAAGAAATAAAACCAAGATGAAAATTTGAAAAAAATATCAATGTAATGAAATATAAAATAAAATTAACTATGTTATTTGAGTGATAATTGATTGAATATTAAGTTGGGAACCAAATAAAAATCAAATTTATTTGGAATTTATTTGCAATTTATTTGATTAATTGCAGCTGACATTTGAACACTGTATCTACGGTAATAATTGACACTAGATTGTTATGTGAAGTTGTTTTAGTCAAAAGGGATTAATTTGGAATCTAATGGATTTAATATTTAAAAATTATGTAAATATTTATTTAGGAGGAATTAAAGTTAATTACATAATAAGGTATGAATCTACTGCTAATTTTATCTATGTGAAAATGATAGAGTACCAAAAACAAGCTTTGTCAGTATATTTAAGTTTAATGTATAATAATAAGTTAATGGTAATAAAAGAAGTTTAAACATCTAAATATTCCGTTAATAGAGAGTGAGTTTAAATCTAAGAATATTAAGAAGTAGATTTTTGAATACAACATTTGATCCATCCACTTAAAATATATAGATAGGATAATCGCTGATTTTTGATTTAAGTAGTGCAAACGGAGATTTATCTATTTATTTGGAATTGGAATTTATAAGTGTATAAATAGGAAATACGTGAAATTTAGTTTTAAATATTCATAAATGAAGATTTAGATGAAGGTGAGAATGGTAATGCTTTAAATAGTGAATAAAGAAAAAGGGAAATCAGGAATTATTTACTTATATTGAAATTTAAGTCTAATAATGGGATTTGATAGCAATTAAATGTAATTGGTCATTGCCCTTTTATAAGTTGAGAGAAATAACTGAAATTTATAAATAGTAGAGACGTACACAAATCAATGTAGGTAATTAGAAATAAAATGTGGTCGAAACGATAAAACGTTTCTTGTGAAAAAAGGATGACATAACGAAAAAGGGTAATGTATTCACTTGAATATAAATTGAATCTTATTTCAAGTATTAATTACAATGGATAGAGATTTAGGGTAACATTGTAAATGTTATGTAAGTAATGCAAATGTATGTCAATAGTAAGGGATTAGGATGAATTAAAAATTTGTAACATAGGAATTACCTGCCTATTTGTTAATAAAAATTTGAATGGTTAGTAAGTGATAATAGAATAAGTGTACAATAGTGGAATTGAGGTAACGTTGGTTTTAATGTTGAGAAAATAAATGGGTATAGTAAAGTTTAAGTGAAAATGTAAGTATGTATAGGGGAATGAATTATTGCAGGGAAATATTTGGTAACCATTGCAATAAATGTAAATTAGTGTGCATTAATATGAAATTTAGTAATAGGTGTGAATAACTTAAATTTCTTCATAGGATAAAGAATGATGGAAATAACGTTTATTTAATATATCGGGATTTAATTGATCATAAAAGGTTGATTGCAAATCAAATGAAAAATGCTTAAATGGGAATTGAGTTATTTATTCATTTGGATTTAAAGCATGATTGAAATTATTGGAAACTGAATAAAACGTTTATTGTTGATTGAAATTTAAGTTGGAAGTAATTAAGATAAATAAAATATGTATAATATGGAATTCAAATATACATAGAAATGTGGATTTTAGTATGTAAACGTAAATCTATTGAGAATGGATAGAAATTTAATCAGTAACTATTACAGTAATTTAGAAATTTAGTTGAAATTGGGAATTTATCTATGTATTTGGAAATTTATGAAATTGTAAATATATATTTGGAAATTTAAATGAAGCATCTAATTATACATGTGTGAATACGCTTAAAATGCAATGTAAATGTCGAGAAAGAAATAATTTAATCCGTAACGTGTATAATTAATATCCTTTTGGGACCATTTCTGTTTGCACGTTAAAATTCGTGCACACCCATCCTTTTTCGATCTATCTATAAATATGCTGTGATAAACCCTAGCCTCCGCCTAATTTCATTTTATCCGCGCGTATTTTCTTCAAGCTCCTCTTCTTCTACAATGGGTGCAAACCCTAGATCCAACCAATTCAAAAACAAAATGAAATTTCAAACTACTCTAAAAATTCTGAAAAAAATATATGTTGAAGATCTTGGCAAGCGCAACTCAGATCTGCGGTCCGTTTTTCGATTCGAATTTCTATGTGTCCAGATCTGAGCCAAATCAGTTACGGGCGTTCATCAGCGTCGCATCAAACTTCGTCAGATCGTCAAACTGTTTCTGGGTATTGTTGAGTGGACCGAGGGGGCTGCATCTATGCAGTTTATCAGGTGAATCAACGGTTGGATTTGGCTCAAAATTCGATTAGGGTTTCCTATAAGGGGGCGGTGGCTGCATCGTTTCATGGCGAGTTGGCAACGGACCTTGGTCGCATGGGGTCAGGTGGTAGAGCACACCGTGGTGGTTCGAGCGGCAGTCCTGGCGTGGGCCATAGTGGAGTGGGGAGGAGACAGGCCGTGGTCAACGCTTGGGGTTTGGGTTCGTTCGTTTTGCACTAGGGTTTTGGAATGCGTAAGGGATTGGGAGAGAGGTGACGTGGCAAATGGAAGTTGGAGGGTGAGTTGTGTTTGTTTGTTTTATTTTAATTTGAATTTCAATCACAATTTTGGTTATAACTTTTGCATACAATATCCGTTTTACGAACGGTTTTCTTTGTTAGGATCGTATTAAAATTCCGGACTAGATGACGCTGGTTTGGACGAATTCTGAGACGGGCGAATTTTTGGGTTTAAATCGAATCTAAATTCGATTTAAATTCAAAAGGTGAGTGCTTAAACCCACTCACAACTACTAGAAGCTTTTATGTTTGTTAAATTAATTTTAGAAATGAATAGAAATTTATTTATGAGTATTTGGCATGTTTATTTCACTCATATTTGTTGAATTGCATTTATTAAATTTAACTGTTAATTTAAATTATTTATTGCGTATTAATTGATAGTTAGAATTTATTTGTTTGCCTATAAACTGCTAGTTAACAGTTATATAGATTATTACTGAATATAAACTGTTAGATTAATAGTTGTTAAATTTAATCTGAATAAAATTGCCAGTTATTACCTGTTATATATTATCAAATATAAATTGTTATTGATTGATATTGCTTGATGATTGTGATTGGATGATGGGTGATGTTGATGGATGTTTTATTGTATATCATTAAATTGCAAATTATCATGCATATTTCCTTTCATTCGGGATTGTGGTTTGAAATGATATACAACCGCAAAATTTTATATCCTTTAAATTGCGGATTGAAATGATAAATATCCGTATCACTTGACCATAGGATAGAAAATTATATACAGGCACCGCGGTCTATATATAACTATTTTAATGTGATTTCTATGGTTTGGATGGAATACGGTTTATAATAATCTTAAATTTTATATTGTATAAATATTATTCTTCCATATATATACATATGAAGTTGAAAATTTTGAAATTAAAAGGTGTATAAATCTCTTTATTAAAAATGGAATTTTTTTTTAAGAAAATGGAGTTTGATAATTTATATCATATGTTTAAATGTTAAGTTTGGAAATTTCAAGATATGATATTTATAATTGGATTTTTCCCAAGATAAATTGAAATGAATATTCTAGTATAATTTGAATTGAAAAAAAAATATATTTTATTACTAGAAATTGGATTTTTTATTTATTTATGGATTTTATGTGAATATTCAAGACTAACTAATAGAACATTCGATTTGTTGAAAGAATAAAATCCAACTTTAGTTTGAAATATTAATACTCCAAATGGATATACGTATATATATATATAAATTGAAGTGGTTTTGGAACTTGAGAGAGATAATACAAATTTTGGGTTAGACTTTAATAAAGAAATGTATTTGCAAAGCCATGAGAACTATTTCTTTACAAAGTAACATTTAAGTTAAACCTTTTAATTCATATACCGTTGAATATCCAAACCATTCAAGTTTTAAAAGTTATGGTTTTAAATTATGAATTTCGAAATATTATGCTTTGAAAGGATATTTGGCTTTCAGACGTTATAAATTTTAAAGCATTTGGATTTTTGAAAAGGTTTATATTTGGGATAAAGGATATCATATTGTTTTGGGTTTTAAAATGATATCGTATTCATAATTTTAAAATGGAAATGTTTATTCTGGTTTTAAAGTATGAGCTATTTTTAAATGACCGCGGTGTTATAATAACGATGGGTTGGCAAAGAGACCGGGATCGGATATGGACATACTCTCTGTCGATATCGAAAACCACTTTGACTAACCGTGTACGCGGTGGAGATTCCAGAATGAAGTAGGTGGTGGCGACGTTTCCTGTAAGGTAAATACGTGGACCCGACTCCCGTGAGTTGGCATAAGGTGGCTAAAACATGAGCGATTCTCAGGCCAATGAGGTCATTCCTCTGATCGGACCCTCCTCTTCGATATTATACTTTGACTTGGATTGATTCAGTGGCCACTTCTATATTTTGATTTGAGGAGTTAGTCCGAGGTGGGCGGTAACTGCGGCTAGGCGTTTCCACCAGCCTGGATAGCAATTGGTATATCTACCCTGGCATTGCCTAGTTGTGCCGTGTCACCTACCATACCGAGCCTTTACTACGAGTTTCTATTTGTGTCGTACCTATGGAGTATCCTCTGGTAGCTTCCCGATCAGGAGGTATTACGGTACTGTATAGACTATTGGCATTATTTGTGTTAAGGGCTATATGGGTAACCCCTTAACGCTATTAAAAAGTAAGTTTATTTTATAAATAGACACTATTATAATAGCGCAATATACTACATAGTAAATAGTTTAACGGATCCTTAGGAGATGTAAATCCCGAACATCTCTTGAGTTACTGTACTCATATTTATTTCTATTAATTTAACTCACATAAGATCTTTTAGTCTGACTCGAGTGTTTTTGTCTTTTCAAATTCGCTCGGGTCAGTCCGAGCGTTTCAGGATCGAAGACTTTAGCTTTGGAGGACGAAGACGAAGGAGTCGTATTATTTTATTTATAGTATGGCACCACACTCATACTGTTCCGCTGCATTGTTTGTATTGGTATGTGTAACTCTGATATTCATTGTATAAGTAAAATAACTATTTTGTAAACAGTTATCATGAACTGTATATTGATTATTATATTTTATCCTTCCGCTGTGACATTCTGTTTTGTTTTTATTTCTTCTCTGTTTTTCTTATTTACCCCATAACAATCCGCCCTTGCGTATGCTTTGAATTGGCACGTGTGTCGGTTTAAAGTGTGCGAAAAGGCGGGATGTTACACTTTCCACCAAATGCTCATAGCCCTTGTGTAGGGGAGAGTGTGGCTTCACTTTTTACAATCTAACTAGGTGGAAGGTTTTGTAATGTGGTGGTAAGGCTTCACTCCAAGTTTAAGGTGATTTGAAGATGGTCTGCAAATTATTTGCTTTAGGAAATTAAGAGGAAGAAGGAGGAGAAGAATGGAAATTTTCTCTTAAGCTTTGAAATATTTGTGATTTATTTCCTAAGGGTGTACGCATCCTTATGTAGGCTTAGAAATGTAATGGGAAAAGACCAAAACCCCCCTCAAAACCCACTTAAAATTAATTACTTCTATCATGTCAACTTTACACCACATAGCTTAACTTTTAAGTTATTTCCATATTTTCTCATTTCCTAAATATCTAAGATGACATCACCCATGACATACTCCATATAGTTTATTTCCATAAATGGATTTTTTTTTTGTATTTCATTAAATTGATTTCTTAAGCAAATAAGTGTATGTAAAAAAATCTAAACAAATTTTGACAGTTAAAAAGTTGTTTATCGATAAACAATTTTCGGTCACATTATCGATGTTTTTCCAAAGAATATATTTTTGTAAACAATTTTCAAAAAAAAGTCTCTTGCCATTTTCTATTAATTAAATGATGTTTAATAAGGTAAAAAATCTCATTTATAATACTTAACTATAATTTAAAATGTTTCGATATTCGAAGACGAATGTTCGAATTTCGAGGTTGCTACAATTCTCACCTACGTAGAACATTTCATCCTTGAAACTCAAATAAGAACGGTAATCAAAGAAGATAGAAGGACGATATATGTATATGTAGTACTGCGAAAACTATATACAAACAAAAATGCAACCAAAAGGCAAACTAAGATAAGAAAACTCTAGTCTAAGAATAAATCCAGACAGGACTCCTTAAAACCATCCTTCGTTTCCCATGTAAAATCTCAAGCATCCACGCTCCATTGTACCTTGACCAACTTTACAACCTTAGTCCTTAATCGCTTCGTATCTCTATCAATAATATAAAAAATTATTCTCAATAAGTCAAATTTGGCTCCATCTCCAAGTCCTCATGCTGCGATGTTTCCACTATTATCGAAGGATTATGCACAAATTTATGCAAATGCGATACATGAAATACATTGTGCACACTCGATAGCCTAATCGGCAATTCGACTCTATATGCGAGTGTACCAATTCTCTCAAGATTCGGAAACGGTCTTATATAACGAGAACCAACTTCCCAGCCCTTCCAAACTGAACTACACTTCTCATCGAAAAACTCTTTACAAATACAAAGTCTCCAACCGAGAACTCCAAGTCTCTGTGCCTCTCATCTGCATAATTCTTCTATCGATTCTGTGCTTCCTTGATTCACTTCCTAATCTCTATAACCTTATCTGATGCCTCTTGAATCATATCTGGCCTAAGTATACGATGATCTCTAAGTTCTACCAGACAGGAGGGAGATTTGCAAGGCCTTCCATACAATTCTTCAAATGGTACCATTCTGATACTGGCTGATAATTGTTATTGTACTCAACAAGTGGTAAGTGCTCTTCCCACGAACCCCCAAATTCTCAAATGCATGCTCAAAGCAAGTCCCCCAATACTCAGTTCACCTCTCTATTTGCCCATTTGTGTGCGAAAGGTAAGCGGTACTCAAACTATGCTCGGTCCCTAATGCTTCATACAAACCCTTCCAGAACGGGTTAGTGAATATCGGATTCTAGCACTCACAATATCGTAATGAACACCGTGCAACCTAACGATCTCCTTAACATTTAACTTAGCCAAAATAGAAGTCGTCCTTGTAGTTTTAACAGGTAAGAAGTGCGTGCTCTTGGTTAATCGATCCACAATAACCTACATGTCTTTGTTAACCCTCCTCAATCTATGTAATCCGTCGATGAAGTCCATATAAATCCGCTTCCACTTCCACTTAGGAATCTCAAGCGGCTGAAGCAGCCCAGCCATCTTATGGTGACTACCTTTTACCTGTTGGCAATTAGCACAACAACTTACAAAGATAAAGGCATCCCTCTTCATGACTCCCACTAGAACATCCTCTTTATGTGTTGATACGTCTTAGTGACCCCAGGATGAATCGTCAACCTAGAATGGTGACTCTCTTCTAGAACTTCCTACCTAATCCCATCAACATTTGGGACACATAGCCTATAGTTCATTTTCAAAATGCCATGGTCATCTACCTTGAATCCCAACCACCTCTCCAGTGCCTCATTCTCACTTACATTTTTAGCTAACTTAGCAAAATGAAGATCTCTAAGCTGACTCTCTTTGATACGACTAATCAGACTCGATGAACCTCAACATTTGCCATACCAACATACCTCCTACTAATTCATCGGCTACGACATTAACTTTCCCTGATGTGTATAGTATATTCAGATCATGGGCAGTAAGAAGCTCTAACCATCTTTGCTGCCCCATGTTTAATTCTTTTTGCGCAAAAAGATACTTCAAGGATTTATGGTCCATGTATAACTTGAACCTTTCACTTAGCAAATGATGCCTCCACATCTTTAACACAAATACTACTACTAACAACTCCAAGTCATTAATTGCATACATCACTTCATGAGGTTTGAGCTGCCAACTCGCATAAGTGGTAACCCTCCCATGCTACATCAACACAACACCTAAACCTATCACACACATATTAGTGTAAACAGTCAAGTCCTCATCTCCATCTGGCACAGTAAGAGCATGAGCACTAGTCAACTTTTCCTTTAGCTCTAAGAATGTTTTCTTGCATGTATCCATCCATACAAATTTGACATCTTCTTCATCAAATTCGTTAAGCGGGAAGTGATCTTTGAGAAATCCTGTTTAATCTCCTGTAATAACATACTAGACCTAGAAAGCTTCTAATATCTGTTGTACTTTTCGGCCTCTTCAAGTCTTAAACGGACATAATCTTACTGGGATCGACATAAATAGCCTCCCCCAAAACAACATGACCTAAGAACTTAACTTCCAAATGTCAAAAGTGGCACTTTGAGAACTTAGGCTTTAACACATAATCTCTTAGTATTCCTAGAACAATCCTTAGATGATACGAATATTCCTCCTCGGTTTTGGAATAGACCAGAATATCATGGATAAAAACAAGGATAAATTTATTCAACACATCTCAAAAAACACGATTCATTAGTCCTTAAATATGCGGGAGCATTAGTTAGGCCAAAGGTGATGACAAACCATTCATAAAACTGATCTAATCTAAAAGCGGTTAAGGGTACACGCTCCTCTGTCACCCTCAACTGATGGAACCCCGTAGCTAGATCAAGCTGAGAAAACACTCGAGCTCCATGAAGCTGATCGAAAAATTCGTGTATCCCAGGCAATGGATACTTATTTCTAACAGTTTATTTGTTGAGCTCGTGATAAGCAACACATAGTCTTAGGGAAACCATTCGCCTTTGTAGCAAAGACAATTGGCGCTCCCCAACTCGAACGAATTGGTCAGACCAAGCCCTTTTGCCAAAAATCACTAACTTGATTTGTTAGCTCCAACTTCTCCTTTGGGGAAAGTCTACGAATAGGCAACACAATATGCTTTGCATCCTTCACTAAATCAATGTGAAGTCTCTCGATGAGGTAGTGAACCCAACAACTCTTCGAAGATAGTCGCAAATTCCTAAACAATAGGGAATGAACCCAATTCCTCCTCCGCCACATCAAGATAATAAAAGAACCTAGTCATATGCAAGTTATGCTCTTCGCAAGATACTACCTGGACCTTCCCTTCCTCTATTTTGAATGATATAGTTCGCTTGACACAATCTAAGACTACATGACTCCAAGACAACCAATCCATTCCTCCATTCCAAGTAAAATATCAAACATCATAAATTCCAAAACATATAAATCACATGGGAAGGGTCAATTAAAATAAGAAATTGGTACTCCTAAGTAAACCATACTAAGATTGGTCGAGCCCCCAATAGGGTTCGGTACATAAATTGAATCTAAAGCTACAACTGGCTTAAGTTCCAATCTATCAACAAGTGTACAAGATATGAAACTAAGAGAAGCACCAGTATCAAATAAGACACAAACATAATGCCAAAAATAGATAGTATATTTTCCAAAACTTGCTTCGCCTTTGCAATGGCGGAAGTGGAAGGTGCTGAAGCTAAAGTAAAAACTCTAGACTACTCTTCCTTATGAAGCATTGGACAGTCTTTAACTAGATGATCGAGCCTATGGAAATTGTAGCAGCTACTTGATGAAAACTGTGGCTTAGCACTCTGTGGCTCTGGCTTTGTTACCTTAGCAACAGGTGCCCACAATAATGGTGCTTTTTTCACCTGCTCCCCTCCAACTGATGTATAGTTCTGAACAAAATGCCCCTTTTCCCACACTCACAACAAGCAAGGCCAGAAATATCTCTAGGCGACTGAAACTTATGCTTATTATTTCCAACTAGTGCAGCAAAAGTAGGCTTCGACGATAAGCTTTCAAACCTCAACCCCATGTTCACCAGATTCACATATGACCCTAATATGTGAGTAGTCATATTACCCTTGAACTCCGGACGCATCCCTGTGATGAAAATCTCATTCCTCTTCAAAGGCGTATCTACCAAATCAGGCATGAATCGAGACAAAGCAATGAATCAGTTATCGTACTCTGTTGCTCATAAGGCTCTCTACTTTAGATCGGTGAAGCTCCTAAATAACAAAGTCTTCCCAGCCTTCAAGATAAACTTCATCTCAAAATCTTCCTTAAATTTGGCCCAAGAGAAGTCGTTCTCTTGAAAATCCATAGTGATAGAACTTCACCAATACATGGCCACATTCGTCGAATATCGTGATGCCAACCGACGCTTCATCGTGACATCCAACTCCATATTCCTAAATATATGGTTACATAACTAAATCCAAGTCTAGACTTCTATGATTGTCTTTGTACCACCAAATCTCTTACCTCCCAACCTCTCATAATCATAGTAGAGTGAAGCAAAGTTTACCTGGGGCCTAACTTACACGACCTCCTCCATAATATCCATCCTTCGTTCCTTGACTGGAGCAACATTCCATGGCGCTCGATTTCCACCATTAGTGATGGTACTACCCCAACTACATTTACCTCTACCTCCTCGAATATTGGCAGCTTTAATATTCATGATGTACTACTTGAACATAACAAAGTATATTTAGGAAATGAAAGGCTTACGTTATTTCAAAGAAAGAGATTATTCCTAAAGAAAGCTGAAAAGTGGGTATAGGTTTATAAAAAATACAAATACACCCTCGTATACGCTCGACTCATTCTAGGGTGTAACTTACCCTATCTATAATGAGTCATACCCAACCAAATCCAAGGTATTTTCTCAGCCTTGTGCTCTGGTACCAAATGTAATGTGCTAACTTTTAGCGATAATTTATAATATCAAAAGAATGGTACAAGGGGTTAGTATGAATATAGGATTTTCAGAGTTACAAAACCTAAGTACTATCATTAGCCTGGATAGTTAAACTGTTTGTCCTTATATTGCTGATATATGCAGGTAGCTAAAATAGAACAATGGAAATATAAATAGAGAGATAATTGAAGCATCCAACTCATCTTCTGAACTCTGAAGCATCCAAGTTAAAAACCTTCCATTCTCAGCCTACTCGAAAGAGCATGCATGGAATTTAGGGAAACAAAAACCAAGTGTCAGACATAAGTCTGATGTGAGAAAACTCAAGATACATGCAATATGCAACAGTAACTATTAAGACTGTACGAATTCCCGTAACAGTTTTCCCCTCAAAAGAAACCAACCATTTCTTAAGCTTAATATAGTGATACAATAGATAATGTCTAGGATATATAAAATATAAATCATATCAAATAGTTGTGATGCTTATATTGGTCACACCACAACATATTTAGGCTACAATCAAAATCGCTAAGGTACATTCGTACATTGGATTTTCCATGGAGATCCATTCGATCGGGCTGAAATTCAATCTCCTACACAAGGGTCAGAAACTACCTTCGAGCTTCATATATCTCTAGATAAAATATCCGCTATGGTAAACATAGTTGATCCACATCTAAACACATGATCCCTAATGTCATCAACTTGTGATACCTGCATATAGATAAGCATACTCTAGATTTGGAGTTGATAATACCCTATCATGGGTTAGCGAAACCCCAAGCCATGATCCTACTCTTTTTTTAGCAATTTCCTATGTCGAGGTCACGTTCGACATCTTCCATATGAGTCTTCATCACTTGAACAGAACGTGAATCCTAAGTTGGATCCTTGCATCTATAAAAGATCTCGAAACCACACATGGATTCCCATATCTCAACTGATCTTGGAATCACACATGGATTCCCACATTTTGAATAAATCACGAAAAATTACGTGTGTTCAAGCATCTTAACAGATCTCGAATCTCCATGTTGATTCCCTTTGCTACCGCTTCCAAAGCATTGAACTCGAATATTGGTTTTAAAGTGGTATTCAGTAAGTAAAACACTTAGTGTCTTGGACTCTTAAAAACCAAATGATGAATTTCAAGTTAACTCAATTCTGATTCTCTCAGAAGTAAGAGAAAGCTAGAGACATTTCGTGCCAATACTCCTCCTCGAGGGTTCTCATTTGTATGAAATCATGAAGCCTTATGATTACTTCCTATGTTACTATTAGGTTAAGTTCGATAGTCGACTAATCAACTATCCAGTCCAAAAAAATTATTTATACAAATCACAATTCGTACACTTAACTCGTTTTCGACATTCCAACTTAACTATTCCTCGTCCAAGAATGAAGCAAGGTACGTGTGGGCACTGGCTGCATTAGGCCTTGCTTAGGCACTTTATTCTTGAATGTCACAAATATATGTGTCTACCTCGTCGGTTTTTAGTGTTAAGTATGTTATTAATGATTTCCATAAACAACAAGAAATCAACACGCTTAACATGTTTTTGACATTTTTTGACTTACTATTCCTCGGTCAAGATGGAAGTTAGGCTGATTAGAGTTCTATTGTTCCTTCCTTACTCGACATCGATTTAACTCTCATAAGTAGGTAAAAATTACTTCGTCGACTTTTTGAAACGACCCGCAAATCCGTACCCCTTGAGTCAACAATATTCTACAACAATCAACTCAAGTTGCACAGAAATACGAACCATTTGGTTAAAAAAGAAGAGATAGAAGAAAAAAATAGAAAAACAAAAGAATTTAACCAACGCAGCGGAATAAAATATAATATATATTAACAGATCTTTACACAAAAGAAATCTATAACTGTGTATACATACATCATCACAGTACATCATTAGAGTTCCACATCAATAATATACAACATGATACACAGCGGAATAATAATAAACAAGTACGGGAGTACGTATCATCATCCAGCTCCACAGTATCATTTCCTGTAATCTATAATACTCGGTCTAACCCGAGCATTACAGTTAAATAACACCCAAGTCAGTCTGGAATACCAGCGTGAGAAAATCACACCCAATTTGGTTATTAAACTTTCAAAAATCCTTTGAAAACAAAAGCATCTCGTAAGACCACGCCACAAATAAACATGTCAGGTTTTTACCTTACGATAGCTAAAACATTTTTATAGAAATCCTTTGATATTATAATAATGTCCATATACAATTACTTATAAAATAGCCGAAATTTTTATATGATTAAATTCCAGCTACTAGCCACAAAGTGAGTAATACAAACAAAACTCGTATAGGGCATATAGGGAGAATGGATTTCCAACTAATGACTAGGCACTGGGGTACCACCTGTCACAGTACGGGGCCTAGATCACCGTACCGAGGAGTACGCCCGCCTCCCTGCAACACAAGGTCGGGACTACCCCTTACTGGATAATCCCGAGTGAGATCACCCCGCGGTTGGGATCAGCAACCGCCCACTAAGCCGAAATAAAAGGGACATCTAGACTGGAATGACCTCACCCTGCTTGGGTGCTACCCACCTAGCCTTGCTGCATAACCCCTGATTTTCAGTCATTCCCATTTGATGAGGCTTGAGGCTAAGCGTTACCTTTTTAGAATATATCCCTTAGAATGCCCATCGTCCACCTGATGATGTTTCGCAAGCATTCATCCATACAAGTCCGTCCTGGGTTCGAACGGAACCGAAGGCACTATTCCTACTACATCCATTTTGGAAATATCCTCAGGATTAGTAGCGATTAGCCCTTGCACTTCACTGCTCCATCTTCGAATCCAAAATCGTTTTCACGAAACATACAAACCGGATCGAAGTGGTTTTAGAGAAATAAATCTCGATCCCGGTCTCTTCGAAACGATCAGTGCATTGGCCAATATTGATAGTCGGTTATTTAACTATCAATTAATATTTCACAACATCCATCAAACAATAAATAATCTCCTAAATTATTTACTAATCCCAAAAATATCTTCACCAGATACATTTCCACTTTTCAAACCCTTTTGATAACAGTTTCAAACTATATTCCTTTACAGAATAAATTTCCCAAATATTTCTATTTCCACTGAAATTACCAAGCACAAAACTTTAGATTTTAAAAATAATTTAAAATGATTTACTTGAAATATACTTTAAAAAATTTATTTTAAAACTACTTGAATAATTTATTAAGAATACATACTATATAAATATGTGAAAATAAGGTTACTTTATAAAAGATAAAACTAGGCTTTCACTTTTTAATGAATACTAGTCGACTTTAAATAATTATTACAATAATAGATTTGAAAAATATTTACTTTAAAATTTAAATATTACAAATAATAAATTTCCTAAAACATACTTTTTAAAACATCATCAAAGCTTTTAACTTATGTTTAAAATTTACTTTGAAGACGTACTTGGCTATCCAAGGAAATATTCTTCTCTTCACATTCTTTAAAAAAATAAATCACTATTTATTTTTAAACAAATTTTCTCATTCCTTTAATAAATTCCCATCTTGAATTTATTCTTTCCAAATATCCCCTGATATATTTCACTTTACTTTTATAAACCCAGTTTATAAATTCCCAAAGTCTCATTTCCTTTAAATTTCCAATTTCAAACACTTAAATCAATTTTCGATTTACAATTGATTTTTAATTTACATCACTTTGAAATAATTTTCTTTACTTACTTTATTATTTCAAAATCCATTAACTTTCAGATTTCTTTTCTTTATTATGAGTTAAAATTATTAAACTGAAAAAAAAACTTGAATTTCAAACTTTCTAAATTCCTTCTTATTCTTTTAAGTTAAATTTTTACCCTTGGATTAAAATAAATTCTTTATTCCTTTAAATAATTTCTCTTAAGTTTGACAATTTATCATTCCTCCGTTTATTCAAATTTTCCCTTTCCATACTCGAAATTATTTATTTATTAGTATCTTAATTACACTTTCATTCCTTCCCACTCATTCTTAATTTATTCAAATTTACTACTATTATTTTACTTAAGCTCCACCCTTTTATTATCTTTCCAAAAATCCAATTTATATATATTTGTTAACTCATTATACCCAAATATTTTCAATCACACCATAACATTCAATATCCCAATATAATTCATCATAGAATATCAAATGATCACAACAGAAATATTAAATAATTTAAATAAATGTTGAGGAATCCTGTTGGATCCCACCAACCTATTTCCCTGCATCCACAGACATTAGCACAATATAAAATACCAATTCCACTTCGAGGTGTAATATCGCGGTATATGGAATTTATATAATATAATACGCTATTATGCGGCGTATAGGGTCTCATCCGCTATATAATGCGGGAAATCAATCATTTCAAGATATACTATATACTACTATATAGGATATAACACACCAAATCCAATCATTCAATCAATTATTTAAATTTAACCATTTAAATTTAAATTATACCAGATGAGTGAGATTAACTCACCTTTGCTTCTTTTTGTTTCGCAATCTGATCCACTCTCGACTCGTTCCCTCACGAATTTGACCTTGAATAAACAATTCAAGATTTATTGGCATGTGAATTAACCAAAACAATTTATTACAAGTTTTACTTTATTAAATTTTAACTAGTAGCTTAAATTCAACATAAATTCTCTTTTTTTTTCAAATCCTTATATAATTTCCCAAAACATTATCTTTGAAACTACACCTATAAAAATAATTTATATTACCATTCTATATGTTTATTTACTTATTTTCGTTTTGAAACTGCATATAAAATACTACGCAGATTTTGTAAATCTAGTTTTATACAAACTTCTTAAAAATGTAAAACTTCCCATTTCAAAACCTTACCTTTATATATATCTAATAAATTATAAGTGTATATCTATATGGATACATATATATGTATCTTCTGATTTACTGTTAACAACATGTTCAACTTACTGCTATAAAAATTATACAAGCTCGAATGAATTAGAAATAAAACAGAAGTCATACCAAACCCAGATCGCCGAGCCTCCTCATCGAAGACTGCGATCCTCACTCTTCAACGTCACAGAACTGCGGCCTCCATCGCAAAACCCTACCCTACCGAGCTGCGCGCAACCCCAAATCACGACCAAACTCCGGCCAAGCCCTAGAACACGAGCTCGAGATCACCCTTCAACTCGAATGATTCGTTGCGCCTCCCAGCTTCATGCGACTTCGAGAGCACCATGGCTCGAGCCCCGATTCGATTTAGAATGGAAGCCCCCGCCCTTAAGCTCGATTTGAAATTTAAGTTGATTGAAATTAACTTCGTTCGATTGAGGTCGTTGTGGGCGAAGAGAGGAGGGAGGATGAGATTTTCATTATGTAGCTTGGCCATTTTTTTTCGTTATCTGGTTTTGAGTTTGAAAAGAATGGGAGGGGTGCGATATTAAGGACGAAGGGTAGCGTGCTCTGAAATGTCGCGTGATGCTAGAGGGAACACGATTTGATAGTTGCGAGATGTTATTAAAAGAGGGAACACGGAAATGAAAGAAAGTCGGTTGTGATTTGATTTTCCTTCAGATATAGATATTTAAGTTAGATCGATAATTATCGTCTAAGCGTTTATACCTCGTACGATCACACTTTAATTCCAAAAGCTACGAAATTTGAAATCCGGTAACAATTCAATATTACGGACCCTATGGAACTGGTTTCGTTAAATTCTGAGACTGTGCCTCGGAAGACTATTTTTAAATTCAATTTAAACAATAAAATTTCAAAACTAAATAAAACATCTTTAAATCAATTTTTAAAAGTTCTATTACCTTCAATATTATCAATGTAAATTTTTCAATCCTTCAAACTATTTTTAACCGGCTTAAAACTCCAGATTCATTAATTTACCAATTCTGATAATTAAATTCAACAATTAATTATCCAATAATTATTAATATTTGAAATTCGAGTTAAAATTTAACCTTTGAATATTTAAAATTAATTAAATATTTTGATTTCAAATATTCGAAAATTCTGGGTCGTCACACTTTTAGTGTTGAGTATAGTTAATTACTTGTCAAATAAGTAATTAAATAATTAACCATTTAGCCACTAAGAAATTCTAACCCCATTTTGAAAAAAATTGTATATACTTTCAAAATAGTTTAAAATACTTATAATAATTTTTAAAACATTTATCCAAAATATTAATTTAAAATAACAACTCTATAATTTTCCTCAAACTTGAAAATGATATGTTTTCAACAAATATCTCCTTTAAAAATTCACAAATAATTCTTAAAAATTCTTAAATATCTCAAAATACTTTTGAAACAGTCTAATAATAGTTAATAAACACCTGTAAAAAGATTGAAACAAAATATTTGAATTTAAATACCTTTTAAAATCTTTTAAAGTCTAAAATCAAGTCTAAACGGGGTTGTTTTGCACTAGTGAAGTTTTGGTCGTTTTCGAGATGTTACTTAACTTTTTACTATTCAAGCACTTAATAAAAATAAACATACATATAAATATAGTAAGAAACCCTTAAGGATCTCTTTACAAAACTCCATAGAAGTCATCAATTAAAAACTGCATCTATAACGACTATCGCTATAAGTGCACTTTCATATACGAGTTGTATTTAAACCTATGCTCAACTACAACCTATGTGCGTTATTCCAAGACTTTTCTGTATGTCATACTAGTTCATTCAAGTTTTTTTAAGTCCATATATATGCCACTTTCTTTTTGGAGCAATAATCAAACCATTGTTTTCAACTTATGTCCAAGTTAATTTAAACAGCTTTAGCACAAAAAACATAAGCAAATCTGAGTTATTCTTTCAATCAAAATGGTGAGCTAGCTCACCTTTTATCCAAAAAATAACCAAGCTTAAGCACTTACGTTCAAACTTAAGCTAGCAACAACTTTTTCTTCCCTTCTTCTCTTACTTCAACCTTGCCTTTTCCTCCTTTTTCCCCCAAATGCTCACGGCGTTTGGGTAGGGGGAGATTGTGGCTTCACTTTTTCACAATCTAACTAGGTAGAAGGTATTTTAATGTGGTGGTAAGGCTTCACGCTAAGTTTGAGGTGATTTGGAGATGGTCTGCAAATTTTTTGCTTTAGGAAATTAAGATGAAGAAGGAGGAGAAGACAGGGAAATTTTCTCTAAAGCTTTGAAATATTTGTGATTTATTTCCTAAGGGTGTACCCCTCCTTATATAGATTAGGAATATGATGGAAAAAGACCAAAATACATCAAAAACCTCCTAACATTAATTTACTTCTATCATTTCAACTTTACAACATATAGCTTAACTTTTAAGTTTTTCCATATTTGCTCATTTCCTAAATATCTAAGATGACATCACCCGTGATATACTCCATAAAGTTTATTTCCATAATTGGAATTAAGTTTTTATTTCATTATTTATTTCCTAAGAAAATTAGTGTATGAAAAAAAGTCTGAATAACTTCTGACGGTTAATAAGCTGTTTATCAATAAAACTATTTTCGGTCACGTTATCAATATTTTTCCAAAGAACATATTTTTGTAAATAAAATTCAAAAACAAGTCTCTTATCATTTTCTATTAATTAAATGACATTTAACATGGTTACAAAATCACATTTATAACACTTAACTATAATTCAAAACGTTTCAATATTCGAAGATGAAGTGTTCAAATTTCGAGGGGTTACAATCGGCCATGAATGGGCCTTCATGAGCATGACTAATGTAGTTGTAATATAATGAGCACCATTACTAAGATTAACATCATAGGTTTCAATTTTTTAAATTTGCGTAATAGATCCGTTATTCAACGGGTTTAAGTTAATTCGAATTTACTCACAAAATTATCGCTTGATATGACTTTTTACTTGGTACATATGCATTGAAATGGAAAATTCTATATAATGATTTAGAATAGACTATTTGCACATAACAACCAAAGTATCTCGAGGTCTATGGGAGCAATATTAAGTTTGTCATTAATTGGATATGATCCAAGGAATGACACCAAAGTATCAATCTATAATTATTTTAATAGAAATGTCAAATAGTTTGATTTTCAATCAAAATGTAGAGGAAGCATGTGTCCATAAGAAAGAGCATTAATGTTAATTAATATTTCTAAACTATAGGTAAACAACATATTACTTATTCTTAATGATATACTTATGTTAAATTCGGTAATAATTTGATTGTTTAATGCTCAATATTTGATCTGTAAATTATATTTCTTATAATAAGTATAAAGGATGTTTGGAATGTCCCAAACAATATGCAAAGATAGCATATGATTAATATGGAATATGTAAGATGGATTCCTTACGTATTGATAATAGAAATTATTACACATGTTGTATGTCTACAATATTGTATTTGGCTTATGTATTTGATGCATGGAGCAAACATTAAATCCGAATTAAGATCACTAAATGGTAGTTTAGAGTATTCCTGAGTATTTATAAAATGCTTGAGAATTATTTACAGAAACAACAAACTCCTTATGAAGGAGTGCTTAGACTTAACTTCATAAGTGATATCGAGTACAATATGTCAATATTAAATCCATGTTCAAACATTTGTTAAGGAGCCTTGTAACGACCTGATATTTTCAACCATTCGCATCCACACATGCCAGATTTGAATTGCTCAAAATACTAGATTATTAATTTAAATTTGGCATAACTCAGCATATATAGTAAATAAAATAACCATAAAATCACAGACACAGAGTAATTTAATAATAATGCTGCAGAAACAAGAGGATAGTAGTTCATGAAGCTACTATATATAATGGAGTCTCGAATACCATAGTCAAATACAAGATCAGAATACATCACTAGAATCAACTGAATATCCAAAAGCTAGATGGATAGCGGGATCTCCAAGCGAAGCTCCAAAGGTGAGTCTCAAAAGCTGTATCATTCAATCTGACCCGAGCGTAAAGCAAAATACTAAACACTCGAGTCAGGATTAACATTCGTATATCAATAAATCCAACTCAAGTGAAATAACAACTGAAATACAAGTAACTCAAAGGATGTTTGGGACAACCATCCTCTAAGGATCTGTTAAACTATTTACTATGTAGTAATACACGCTATTATAATAATGATTAAAAGTAAAACAAACTTACTTTAAAATAGCGCTAAGGAGTTACCCATATCCCCCTTAACACATAAATAGTCCCAGTAGTCTATCCAGTATCATAGTCCCTCCTGATCGGGAAGCCACCAGGGGATACTCCACATGCTACGGCACAAAACCAAAATCGTACAACGCGAGCTAGGGTAGGTGACATGGCACAACAAGGCAATGCCGGGGTAGATATACCAATTAAGCATCCGGGCTGGTGGCAACGCATAGCCGCAGCTACCGCCCACCTCGAGCCATGCCCCTAAATCAAAAATCAAAAGTGGCCACCAAATCAATCACAAAGTCAGAATATAATATCAAAGGAGTATGTCCGATCAGAGAAGCTACCTTATTGGCCTGAGAATCACTCATGTTTTAGCCACCTTATGCCAACTCACGGGAGTTGGGTCCACATATATACCTCAATAGAACGTTGCCACCATCCTACTTCATTCTGGAATCTCCACCACATAAACAATTGTTAAAGTGGTTTTCGGAGTTAGCAGAGAGTATGACAACTTTCGATCCCAGTCTCTTTAACAACCAAACGTTATTATTACACCGCGGTCATTTCAAAATAGTTTATACTCCAAAACCAAAATATCATTGCCATTTCAAAATCAAACATGATATCATTTCCATTTCAAAACCAAATATGATATCATTTCAAAAATCATAGCACTTTCAAAGTTACAACATTTTCGAAACCAAACACTTGAAATTATAACACTTTCAAAACGTAATACTTTGAAATTCATAACTTCGAAAACATAACTTCCATCACTTAAACATTTAGATATTAAAATAGTATTTATAATATAAATAGTTTTAAATTTAAAATTATCCCAAATTGATTCAAATCAACTTGAATCCAAAATTCAGTTTAAATCAAATTTCAATTTATAAACTTCAACTCAATTTAGTTTTCAATAATCCATTTCAATTTATACCAATTTCAAGTATAGATTTGAACCTCAAATAAACCATTTCAAATTCCAGCTTTAAATATTCCATAATTTCAAAACTAAATTTGATAATTTCATATATGCCTTAATCCACTTTGCTATTATTTAGTATTGAAATATTTACTTAATAAATACAATGACATTTAAATAAGCTTCAAATAATAGAATATTCCTTCAATTTATTTAAACTTGATATAATCATTTAAATCAGTTTAACCAAAAGTCAAGTAATAAATCATATCCTTTAAAAATCTTCAATTCAATAAGTTCAAAATCGATTTAATTAAATATATTCTTAATTAAATACAATTTCAAATCAATTTCAAATCCATCTCCTCAACCCTAAATTTATTAAAATCATTATAAACTCTATAGTAAAATATAATTTAAGTAAATACTTAACCAAATTATATTTTAATTAAATCAAACTTATTATTAAAAATCATACATAGCTTAAATTTAAGGATTTAACTATATATAAAATAATGTTTATATAATATCAAAAATCAATATTCATATAAAACCATATTTTTTTTCCAAAATCATAGAAAATCATTTTCAAAATATTTATATATAGACCAACGGTGTCTGTATATAATTTTCTATCCTATGGTCAAGTGATACGGATATTTATCATTTCAGTCCGTAATTTAAATTTATATGGGTATATATCATTTCAACCCGCAATCCCAAATTCAAAGCAGATGAAAATCGCTTGGGTTTATCATTTCAACCCATAACGATTTTCTCATATTCTAAAGTCCGTTCGGGTATGTATCATTTCAACCCATAGTGAATTCTATACTAATAGCGAACTTGCAGAGTGATAACATATATAATTATATTACATGCATATATCATCAATATAAATAACAGATGATAGTGTCAGATGTCCTAGGTGAACTGATACAGATAATAACATATATTTAGCAATGTATATAACTAATAACAGAATATTTCAATTGTCGTTTCAATTGAAATCAGATTTAATAAATATAAGAACGTTAATCGTGAGTGATTGCTCACCTTTCGAGGCTAGACAGATTGGACGAAGAAAATGAGATGAGTTACGAATCCAAACACAATTTCCAAAGTAAAGCAAGATTGGCACGAAGTTGGACGGATAAAGCTGATAAAAGGAATCGACAAATCAGAATCAGCTTGATATAATTGGAAAGAAGAGTATATTATATTATTATTACTTTCTTTTAAAACAACGTTTAAATCAAAATACGTGTTTTTAAAATAAAATAAATATATGAAAAATCATTATAACTTTAAAACACATACATTTGGAAATCAAATCTATATATATTAAAATCGAAATACCTATATATATAAAAAATATAGGTATTTTGAAATCAAAGCACATACATATATACAATATACAATAAGGCCCATATATACATGCACGTGCCATATTATATGTAACAGTAAATGCCGGTTCTAATCAACCTATATATACACCTGTAACCAATTTTATATATCATTTACGTATACACCTTTATAACTCACTCAAATATTTAATGAGCTATATTCTTCTACTGATTTTTCTTCATTTGATGATTTTCCACTGGAGTGGATATCCGATTTTGAAGTAGATGAAGTTTTGTTTGAGAAAGAGGCATTTGGTCACTTTGACTTGTTATTGAAGGTTAGAGAAGATTTGTTTCCATCTTTAAATAGGTCTTCTTCAGGTATGCACAAGGGCATAGAGGATATACATGCATGTGTATCTGATTCTATGGTAGCTACTGTTGAAGATAAGCAGTGCCTTTTCTTTGAACATTTGTGCGAGAATTATGACGGGGGCAGCGAGCATGGTTTTTCTCTAGTTTTGGCTTCAGGTTTCATTGATTCTCCTCTGTGTGCAAGTGTGGTTTTAGGAGATAATGTGGTCAAGGGTTTGGAATCTTCATTGAAAAAAGTAAAGAGTAGGAAAGTTGTAGCTGCTAGTGGTTCTGTTCGCCGAAGTGCCAGGATGCGTAACGGTCAGTTACAGATTACGGGTGAGTCTCCTGGTTCGAGTGTCAAATTTAACACTTTGAATCGAGGCTCAGGTATGGGATCTTTTTTGGGTAGCATGTATTCCACATATGCATTAGGTGGCCTTTCATCTGCTGAGTTTAGTTAGCTAGCTTTTGACACTTCTTTTATTTTTTCGGATGTAGAGATAGATAGGGATTTTATTAGACGTAAGGAATTAGAGAGGGCTAGTACCGTTAGTCTATAAGGATCATTAGTTGGAACATTAGAGGCTTAAATGACTTAGATAAGTGTAATAAGGTTAGGGTATTCTTTAAAGACTATTCCATTGATGTTGCACTTATTCAGGAAACTAAAATTAACTGTCCTAATAATCATTTTTTAGAAGATTAGGCGGTAATCAGTTTAGAAATTGGGTTTTTCTTCCTTCTGTGGGTACTTCAGGGGGATTAATGATAGGTTGGCGTGATAATTACTTTAATCTATTGTTAAAGAGCATTCCCTTCATGTTATCCTTATTAATCTTTCTGATAATTCTTTTTCAAATATTTCAAATGTTTACGGACCTAATTCTAAAATTGATCGGAGAATTTTATGGAATGAATGCCTAGAGTGTAGATCCTTTGCACCGGGTTCTTAGATTTTGGGGGGTGATTTTAATGTTACGCGTCGTGAGCGTTATCCTAGGGAAGGGGATTACTCCGCAATGGAGGAATTTGATTAATTTATTATTAATTCTAATTTGATTGAAATTCTCCTTTCTAATAGAGAGTTTACTTGGAATAACGCTAGAGAGTCTCCATCCATGGCTCTTCTCGATAGATATTTTGTTAGTGATGAAATCGAAGACAAATTCCCAATCTGTAGAGTGAATGGTTTACCTTATACATACTCTGATCATTGTCCAATTATACTTACTCGTGAATACCACAGAGTTATTATTAACAATTTTAAATTTGAAAAGATGTGGCTCTTGGAATCTAACTTTGTGAATCTAGTTAAAGGTAAATGGGTT
Organism: Allium cepa; assembly: GCA_030765085.1. Taxonomy (NCBI): domain Eukaryota; kingdom Viridiplantae; phylum Streptophyta; class Magnoliopsida; order Asparagales; family Amaryllidaceae; genus Allium; species Allium cepa. The sequence continues at coordinate 330,106,250 of CM060940.1, forward strand.
TCTTTGTGTTTTCATAATATCATAAATAAGGAAAATTCTGCAAAAGCTTTCGTTTCTAAACTTAGGGATCTTAGGATTTTTCTTAAAAACTGGAACAAAAATGTTTTTGGCAATCTAAAAATTAAAAAAGAAAATATTCTTAATGAAATGCTTAAAATTAATAGGATGGAAGAATCTAGATCTCTAAATACAGGTGAACGTAATGTTCTTGCTAATTTAAAAGATGAATTAAATTCTATTTTAGAAAAGGAAGAGGTTATGTGGAAACAACGATTTAGAATTCAATGGATCAATGAAGGTGATAATAATACCAAATTTTTTCATAACATAGCTAATGGTAGAAAATGTAGTAATACAATTAACTCCATATTTGTTAATAATATAGAGCTAGTTGATCAAAGGGATTTTAACAAGGCTTTTACAGACTATTATAAGGATATCTTTGGTTCTAAAATCAAACATAGAATTAATGTTAGATGGATAGATCTATATCCATCTGATTCTATTATTGATTTATCAGAGTTAGATAATCCTTTTACTGAAGAAGAAATTAGAAAAGAAATAAATGACATGCCATGTGCTAAATCTCCAGGATCTGACGGATTTCCTATTTTATTTTGTAATACTTTTTGGGACGTTTTAAAATTTGGCTTAGTTAATATGTTTAATGATTTTTACAATGGTAATTTGCAATTAGGGAGATTTAACTTCGCAATCGTTATTTTGTTACACAAAAAAGTAGGAGCCAAAAACTTAAAAGATTTTAGACCTATTTCTTTGATTAACTGTTCAGTTAAAATCATTTCAAAAGTTCTAGCTAATAGACTTAGTAAAAGAATGAATGAATTAATCGATTGTTCACAATCAGCTTTTATTAAAGGGAGAAATATCACTGATGGAGTGGCAGTTGTGCAAGAATATATTAATTACCGTTGTGAGAATAAAATAACTTGTGCGATGTTAAAATTTGATTTTGCTAAAGCTTTTGATTTGGTAGATTGGGATTTTCTTGTTGATATTTTTCATGCTAGAGGTTTTGGTTATAGATGGATCAATTGGATTTTGACTTTTCTTATAACTGGAAACTCTAGTATTATGGTTAACGGTATATTAGGTAATAGAATTCAATCTAAGAGAGGTTTAAGGTAAGGGGATCCCTTATCACCTTTATTATTTAACTTAGTTGCTGATGTTTTTGCTAAAATTATTAAAAGAATAGTGGATAATGGATCTCTTGGATATGTAGGCAATGAAATTTCACATAATGGTTTATCGATTCTTTAATTTGCGGATGAAACTTTACTTTTTTCTTCCCATCTTCCTTGTCACATCATTACCCTTAAGTTTATCCTTTACAGTTTTGAACTTTTATCCGGTTTAAAAATAAATTTTGACAAAAGTTCCGTGTTAGTTTTAAATATTTTGGTAAAGTTGAAAACTTAGTTGCTAATACTCTTAAATACAAAATTATTAACTTTCCTTTTAATTACCTCGATTTTGTGATTAAACCCACCAAACTCAAACATGACGACTTGATTATTATCATTGATAAAATAAAAAATAAGTTTTCTTATTGGAATGGGAGATTTCTATCCAGAGCAGGTAGACTAGTCTTAATAAATTCAGTTTTATCGGCTTTTTCAATCTATTGGATGTCCTTACATTTGTTCTCGGATTGGGTTATTGATAAAATCGATAAGATTAGAAGAGATTTTTTATGGAGTGGCGAAAACTCTAATAATAATATTAAATGTTTAGTAAATTGGGAAACCGTCTGTAAGGCCAAAAAGGAAGGTGGTTTAGGTTTTATTAATTTGTGTAATATGAATTTGTCTCTGTTAGGTAAATGGCTTTGGAAGTTTAAAGATATCAATGATAAAGCTATTTGGAAAGATATCATTTCTAAATATTACTATAATGGAAATAGAAATTTATATCAAATTGCTTCTCCAGTCACTCATAATATATCTAACTTTTGCAAAAACATTTTAAAATGTAATGAGATATTTAATTTAGGAATAAACACAATTGTTCATTCAGGTAATCGTATTTCGTTTTGGCATGACCGTTGTATTTCGATCTTGCCTCTTAAGATAGAATTTAAGGATTTGTATGAAATTTGTAACATTAAGTATGCTTTAATCAACGAAGTTTATTCTCCTGAAAATTATCCTCCATGGAATTTTAGTTTTAACAGAATTTTAGTTGATTCAACTTTTAGACAACTTTCTTTGCTTTATGCCAGATTAAATCTTTATAATATTGATAAGGATAATGATTTTATTAGCTGGGAATGGGATAAAAGTAAGAAATATACTTCTAATTCTTTCTACAGATTCATTAATTTTTCAGGTACAATAAATAACTCATTTGAATATATGTGGAAATCTAATTCTCCTCCCAAAGCTAAACTTCACATGTGGTTAGTTCTTCATGGAAAACATAATACAATTGAATATTTAAGGAGAAAAAATATTCATAATGATAAAAAATGTCATTACTGTAATGTGTACCTTGAGGACATTAATCATATATACTTTAATTATATGGATTCTAATTACATTCTAATTAATACTCTTAAAATTTTTAACTTTAATATAACAACTAAAATTTTGGATTGTGAATTCTAATGGAATAATTATAGATTCAAGTTTAAAAAGAATATTAGATTTTTACTAGACACTTTATTCATTACTATTAGTTGGTTCATTTGGTTTGAAAGAAATCAAAGAATTTTCAGTAATAATAATTGTCATTTAAACAAATTGATTTTTACAATTTCTTCCTTTTGTTTTAATTGGATCCCCAACCCCAAATATAAATTAGCTTAAAATATCCTTTTCAAAAGGTATCTTAATAAGGTTAATCACAATATTAAATTTTTTAAACTCAACAATAATTTTTTTAACATCAACAATAGTATTATTAATATTTTCTCTAATTTAGATGATGATACCACTTCTAATCATAACTTACTTATGATTAAAGTTTCATAAAATAGAACCATCTCATTGATTTGTACTAGTCTCTGTTTGATATTGGTTTTTAGGTATTTCATTTATACCGTTTTTGTCCAGTTAGTCTTATTTGGGTTTTTATTTTCTTCCTTTTAAATACATATATATGTGTATATTTATTATATAAATATACATATATATGTATCATTCTAATTTTTTCTTTAGTCATTTTCCATTTACAGGTATGGGAGATAGGATATCAGGTTCATTTAGCAGGTTTTCATATCTTCTTATTGCTAGACATCAGAGGGTAGAGAGGTTACCAGAGTAGAGTATCTTCATCCGGGGGGATATATTCTTCAGTTTGGTACCCCTTTCTATTATTCAGAGGCTTCAGAGCAGCTTCTCTTTTCAGCAGATCCACTCCAGTGCAGATGCTTATTTACCAAATTAGAGTATCTTCATCCAAGAGGATATATTCTTTAGTTTGGTACCCCTTTCTATTGTTCGGAGGCTTTAGAGCAGTTTCTATTTTCAGCAGATCCATTTCAGTGCAGATGCTTATTCACCTCTTCTGATTCAGTTGGTTGGAGCTTCCTCATTAGTCTGGGACGTCTTCTAGTAGTTTTTGTTTTTCCTCTAGTTTTTTAGGTACTTCTAACACCTTAATATCGGGCGGTGGCCATGTATCGGGGTGTGATGGGTGGTGGCCTTGCCGGAACTCATCTTAGGAGTACCTGAGATTTGATGTATATGTTTTTGGTTTTTGTTACCTGCCAGGCATGTTGGAAGCACCATATATTCATGATATGTATATGTATATATATATGTGTGTGTGTGTGTGTGTGTGTGTGTGTTTGCATGTGTGCTCTCCTCTGTTCGTAGAGGATCACACATTTTTCTCAAAAACAACTCACTTAAATATATAAATTCTATTTACATACAACACCATACAGTAACTTATATATATTTATAAGTGCCACTAAAAATACAGTTGATAAAATCTATAATTACATAACTTATATAAGTTCGAAGATATATAACTATATTTATAGAAACCTATTCTAAATTTTAAACGTATATTGAATTAAAACATACATATTTATGTTCAAATCAAAAATTTAACTTCAAATATAAATAACATCAATATATATATTAAGCTATATATATATATATATATATATATATATATCCTTTCTATCTTTAAGAGGACCATACGTGCAAACGAATACATGAAGATATAAGGGCTAGGGAAGGTGGAATAAGATATAGAGAGGTGAGACCAATAAACATATGCGTATACCAACAAACTGCATAAAATATATATATAATAGATAGAAACGAAAACTGTTTCTATAAATGACTCAACTGATCATATGTGAACTTATGGAACTAGTGTATAAACTACAGCCAGAATTAAAATATAACTTTTAATATATAAAGCAAACATATCTTTTAAAGACTTTTGTATGCTAATATAAAACTGTAACCGAATATATACTTACATATATCTTGTATATAAATAAACACGCAAGTACTGATAGAAACTTATGTTTACATCATTCTAACATATCTCTGTAAACGTATTGTAAACATTAGTTATAATGGTTTATATAAACTAATATATAAAAAACAACTATATATATTAAAACTGTTTTACACAATGTATAGTGCTGTCACACTATTCATATATATAACTGTATTGAATTTCAAAAATCAACATATAAATAACGAATATAATTTACATAACTGGCATATACAACAACCATAGTAAAATGAATATATACTTCATCTAGTAAAATACAGATTATACATAACCTTATATATATATATAGCAAAATATATCAACTTATATAACTTACGCAATAATGCACAAATATAAGAGGAAAGAAGAAAAAAATAAAGGCTTACAAGGGTTTGCTGTGACTTAGAGGATGCGCGGGCGGAAGGAGGGAAGATAAGTGTCGTCGACTTGGAGAAACTATGCGGTGATGGCCGTGAATGAGCGTGGGAAAGTTGGTTGACGCGACGATCAGATGGTGCGTGGCAGTGGGTGGCCGATCAGGGAAGGGTTGGAGGGTTTGTTGCGGCTGTGGTGTTTGGCAAAGTGGTGGAGTGGGAGGAGGCTAGGCCGGTTTCCATTGACATGGGGAAAGAGGAGCTCGGGTAGAGGCTTCAGTTGGTGAAGAGGGGCTCGGCCGAGCTTGAGAAGGAGGAAAAAACCGTGGAACACAAGTGGAAGAAGAAAGGTAAATTGTAGAATGTAATATATATATATATATATATATATATATATATTTATTTATTTATTTAAGCGTCTAAGGGGAGTTACAGAAGAAAGGCAATGAACTGTTAAAAGTAAATGAATGTGAAACGTATAACAAATAAAATTTATATATTTTTAGCGGATGGAAATGAAGGTAGCGAACCATCACTGTGTTGAATGATAATAAATGACAGTGGCCGTTTATTTCAACGGTTTGAAATTTGAATGGACACAGAAATCAAAGAGTTAAAACATATACCGATGCATTGGACCGTTACGCTGTTTTCTACTGTGTACCGGACACCAAATTGCAGAAACAAATATACCATAGGATCAACACGAGGAGACGATCAAAACGATATATATGTATATATATATTAGTGGTACGATCAACCGATCAAAAATCGATATCGGTACGAAAATGCTGCTATTTCACCGAAAATAAGATCGACAGAGCAATAACAGTCAAATTTTGGAGAAATGAAATATGACCTCTTGCTCAGAAGATGATTTACAATTTTTCTATAAAAAAATATTCAGGTTTGAAAAACATTTTATTATCATGAAATGTAACCGATTTAAATTGAAATAGAATTGCACAAGAAAATGAACTTTTATATTATCGGATGAAAATTTACTAGTTGCTACATTTAATTAGACGTATTTCAAATATCAAATTTTTATTTCAAAATTTGATAATTTAAAATTTCACAAAATTTCAATTAAATAAATAAATAAAACAATTAAAATTATTAACAATTTACGGGTCGTTACAAGCCTTAAGTTAGAAATATTACAAACAGGAAGTTATGGATAATTCAACAAAAAGGCCAAGTACGTCGTCTTGAATAGTGTCATGATAAAATCAATGTACAAATATAAATGCACAAATTTAAAACTGACCTACGGATGATTCTAAGGATTAAGAATGCTTCATTATTTTTATATGAAAACAATATAAAAAGCTCGCTAGAAGTCAAGAAACATACTTCGAATAGTTCCACATGATAAACATAGTTATCTACATCAGAGAGAAGTGATTGACATAGTAGATAATTAGAACAACATGGAAGGTCCATGCATGAAGGGTCTAACTCGATCAATTTTAAGCAAACCGATCAAAGGTATGGGATTGTGATTCCATTATTGGCTCTAAGTGCAAGTATGAGTTTAATAGAGTTAAGGGTATGCTCTAAGGGCAATTATGTATTTTTTTTAGATATATCTAGCTCAATAATCAATCTTGTTAAGAATAAAAGGTGTTTTCTTTCTATTGCATACTTGATACAATGTTTATACTAATTACATTAAAAGTGTATTTAATAGAAAATCCATAAATGATATGTTTTGTGATAGTAGTTACAAAGTGTTGTACACTTGAGTAATTTATCACAATGAAAATAAACATACCATTTTAAATATTCCTAATCAAGATGTATTAAGACTATATATTTATATATTCATTGATATTCGAGTACGAAACACTCTTCAAATGTAGTATTACTCATGGCTTTTAGGGGCACTAACGGGTTGCGTACTGATAGTTATTGGATAACTATGGAATGACTCATTTGATAGTTTTCTATTGCTTAATATAACGAAGGTCAAATAGAAAGTGTCGATGTGAAAAAATTGCATGGTTATCTTGACTTGAGAATACAATTGATCATCAACATGGAAACTCCACTTTGATTATAATAAATCATGACATGGCTTCCGTCGGACGACTATAGTTGGGCTGAGTGAAAGCATTAGAAGTGAAACACTATTTAAGAGAGATTTGTCTCATCTGTTATATGAGTTTAGTATCATAGTCAAGTAAAGCCAACTCAAAGTCAAAGTCTCTGGCCAGAGCAGTTTGATTAATAATAATTGTTATTTATTGAACCAAGGGCTTTGTGTTTGGACTATAGATTTGAATATTAATGTTATTGGAATTTTGTCCATTCCCAAATTCCCTAAGTCCACAATGATATAGTTTTTACAAAGAGAATTAGTGTAAATAAGTATCACTCTAGGTAGCGCTTACCAAAGTAAATTGTGTTTTACTGAAACTAAATAAGCGATAAATTTGGCCATAATGTCACAACACCTGCCAAGTGACGTGTGAACGTTAATATTCGAATTGTTCATTATTAATTGCTGACCAAATTATACCTAAGAGTCACACAACCGAGTTGAATACTACTTGTAACTGTTATTAACTAATTAAGTTAATTAATATTATTGAAATGTTAATTATAAAATTTTATTTGATGTGTTAAACAATATTAAACAGTATATTTATAATAGTTATAAATATATCGATCGATATATGATATTGGTACGTGTTTAAATTGGATGTAAATGCAACGAATATTGTTCATGCTTGAAATGATCTAAAGGCCCATAATGGGGCTTAAATTTTTGGCTAATGTGCAAAGGAAGGTCGACCGTAAGGAGATGTTGGATTTGAATTTGAAAAAAGGGGAAAACATAAGGGAGAAACGGGGATTCGGATCCGCATTTTTCTTCTTGGTATCTCCTCTATTTAAGCATGTTTAAAGCTTTTGGGCCTTGAGCCTCCTCTTTCTACATATTCCTGGCCAAAAAACCCTCGTTTCTCCCCTTAAAATCTGAATATCAAAACATCAAACTATATCCAATTCGATTGGTGGCGGTGGTTATGTTCGAGAAGCTAGCAACTTCTGGATATAGGATACAATTTAGGGAGTTATTTCTTCATTTCAAGGTGTACATACTAGGCTTTGGTGAAAGGTATAATTCCTTATTTATAACTATATATGATTGTTTAATATGTTTATTATATCATATGTTAGTTTAGTTAACTATCGATATAACGAATATATATATATATATATATATATATATATATCTGTGTGTGTGTGTGTGTGTGCATGTTTTCACATTAGATTATTGTATATGTATGAGTGTGTGTAAAAACATATTTTGTGCTTGTATTAATCTTAGTTGCTCAATACCTTGCTTTGAAAAAATTTGAAAATTAAATATATTAATAAATTATTTTCCTTTTAATAAAAAATCAAAATCAAAACTAATAAAACTACATAATGCATAATTTATATTTTACGAATATTCATTCATATAGATAAATGTTTTGAAAATAAAAGGGGATCGTTTTATGTATATACATATTTAAATCGTGTATAATACTTATGTGTAATTTTTTATTTAATTTAAAAATAATTGTACATATAATAATTACTTACATGTATTTGCATATAACATATAATATTAGTACAAGATACAATAAATTTTCTTTCAAAAAATTAAAATATAAATTTTTTCTAAAAGATTCTATATGAAAAAAACATTTTGTTAAGAAAATTTTAACCCGAATAAAAAAATTATTTTTTCTAGTCATGAACAATTAAGAGTGTATACATAAAATTTATTATTATTGTTTATGTTGAAATATATTCATAAGTGTGTGTGGTTATATATTATATATATTATTTTAAATTTCATTTTAAAAAAATATTTTTTCCGATCATATGTTATATTTGACCAAAACTACATTGTAAATTATTATTCAAAACAATTTTGCAAACCAACTATATTTATAGTTAAATTGTGGCATGATGTCCATTGGATCAACTAAGTTGGATTGAGTGGAAGTATTGGAAGTGAAACATTATTCATGAGAGAATTCGTCTCCTCGATTATATTGGATTAGTATCACGGTCAATTGAAGTAAATTCAAAGTCAAATTCTTTGGATATAGTAGTTTGGTTAATAACAATTGTTATCATTAAACCAAGGACTTTATGTTTGAACTATGAAGTTGAATATGGACGATATTAGTATTCTGACCATTATCAAATTCCATAAGTCTAAAGTGATATAGTTTAGACGAAGAGAATTGGTGTAAATAATTGTCACTAGTGGGTAACCCTTATATAAATAAAATTGGATTTTACCAAAAGACGTGTAAGCGATAAATTCAACTAGAATATAACATCACTAGCTAAGGTGATGTGATGACCCGGAATTTCTAGATATTTGAAATTGAAAATTTAATTGATTTTAAATATTTAAAAGTTAGTTTCTAATTTGAATTTCAAATATCACTGTTTATTTCGCAATTAAATTATTGAATTTAATAATATGAAATTAGGTAAAATATTGTAACTTTCGATTTGAGCTTGTTAAAAATAATTTAAAAGTTTATAAAAATTTATATTGATAATACTGGAGATATTAGAACTTTTAAAAGTTGAATTTAAGACTGTTTTGTTCAGTTTGAAATTATATCGTTAAAATCGATATTTAAAAATTGCCTTCCGAGGCACATTCTCAAAATTCGACGAAACCGGTTCCATTGGATCCATAATAGTGTATTATTATCATACTTTAAATTTCCTAGTGTTTGGAGTTGTCTTGTGATCGTACGATAGGTAAACGCGCTGGAATTTAAATCGAAAATTCAGTATAATAATAAGGTCTAAAAAGTTATCTTCTACATAAAATCGATTTAGGCTTTTTCCATTGCGTTCGGAATAGGGTTTAACATTATAAACGCCTAACGGCACGCCTAGATTAGAGATCGTGATTGTGAGTTGCGTAATTGTAACGATTTGAATTTAAATTTAAATTCAAATTTAAATAATATTGTTGCATAAAAAAATTATGTATCAAGCCCTTGCGTACATGTGTAAAATTCTTAGCATATGTCTTTCCGATTACACATGCGTCCTTCCTAAAGAAAATAATAATAATATAAACCTATAGTGAAAAATAACAACCGAGTTCCTTCCTCTTTCTAATTTCAGTTCGATAAAAAAATGGCCGATCTCAAAATCAGTTCATCCATTGACTCGAAATCAATTTTCTTAGGGATTTTTGAAATGAATATATGATCGAGTTATACTCTAAATCGAGTCGCTATCAAGCAGGCGACTGAAGGGCCGTTCACGACCACACACGTTCACGCTCGCGCACGCGAGGGAAGCTCGATGTCGAGCACGCATTGGAAGAAAATTGGATCTGGATGGCGCGTGAGAGCTTAAGGTCCCGTTCGCGCAAAGATTTGGGCATAGCTGGGAAGCTCGAACTCGAGCAGGTGAAGGAGTAGTACCGAGGTCATGAAGGTCGCAGTGGTTCTGGAGACGGCAACCGGGAGGGGATCTTCGAGTCGACCTGGAATGCGAGCATGTTTGGGGGAACCAGTGAGGTATCGTCCTTATTTCAATTTGATTAAATAAAATGTTCGCATACAAATTAAAAGAAGAAAAAAAAGAGCAGTAAAGTTTTCATTTATTAGAAAGAAAAAAATATAATAAGTATCAAATGCACCTTTTAAATGTGCTAGCTTATTTTTAAATAATGTATTAAGGAGATAAATTTGTCTAATAAACTTATTTAATTATTTTGGACGCTAAAAATATTTTCTTAAATTAGTTTGAAATTAAATTATTAGATAAAATAAAATTTATTAAATGGAAATTTGATTTATCCAATTCTTCAAAATATTAATCAACTGTATAATGTTTATACAGGATCAAAAATCGTGAAAACAAGATGGAATGGAAATGGATTGCATAATAAAAGAAAAGGTGAGAACTTCTCACTCAATCGGATTACCCGGTTTAATTTAAATAGTTAAATTTAAATTATTGGTTGTTTGCTTGGATTAATAATTGTTATCAGTTGGTTTGGTATATTATATATATAGTGTGTATATACACACACATTGGAGTGATTGATTTCCTGCACTATATAGCGGACGAGACCCTATACGCTCCGCATAATAGCGGATGACCCCATATACAATGATATTCCACCTCGAAGTGGAACTAGTATTTTATATTATGCTAACATCTGTGGATGCAGGGAAATAGGTTGGAGGGATCCAACTGGATTTCTCAAATGTTTGAATTTATTTTATATGTTATGATATGATTTATTGATAATCTGTGATTGATTATATTGGTAATTGAAATTATTGAAGGCTATGGTTTGGCCGAATATATTCTGGTATTTTTAAAATACCAGAAATATAAAAATTGGATTTTTGGAAGGAAACTAAAGTAAAGAATTTTAAGTAAAATAATTTTAGAGAATTGGGTAAATTAAAAGAAGGAATTTGGAAAGCATAAAGGTTGATTTTTGAAATGCTATCGAATAAATTCCAAGTATGGGGAGAAAAAGATTTTTTTTATAAATGGATTTTGAAAACATAAGTAGTATTGTTTAAAAGTTGAAGAATTTATTTAAAATTCGGATTTTAAATCAGTTTGGAAAATAAAGGGAGAATTTTGAAATCAAGTATGAAATTGGTATTTCTGATTTAGATGGAATTTAAACCATAAATATAAATGTGAATATTGGATTAATGGGTTTTGAAAGCAATTTGGATAAGTAAAGGAATTTATTTTAAATGAAGTCAATTTTGGAAATCGGTTTGGAAATTGATTTAGTGTTTGAAACTGTGTTTTTGAAAGAAATATGAGACTATGGAATTTATAAACTTGGTTTTGTAAAGAGAAATAATATATCAGTGGATATTTGGAAATATAAATTCACGATGGGAATTTATAAAGGTATGGGTAATTTGTTTTACAAATAAATGGTGGTTTACTTTTTTAAAAGTCTGGAAAGAAAATTTACGAATTTGGAATGTAAAGTGAGATAAATCGAGAAGGATTTATTAATTTATTTGAACGGATTATTTTGGAATGGTAAGTGTATTTTCGCTGGAAAGCCGAGTATGTTTTCAAAGTAGCTTTTAAGTATAAATTAAAAGTTCTAAAGTTGGTTTTAAAAAGAATGTTTTTAGAGAAATTATTTTCTTAAATTATTTTTAATTTTTTTAAAGTAATTATTTACTAATTTAATTGTAGAAGTGATTATTTTAAAGTTTTAACTAGCATTTGATTTAGAAGATGGTTATTTAAATAATTATACTATATCTAATAATTTTATTTTTTAAAATTAGTTTTGGGCTTAAGTTTTGCATGAGATATTAGTACAAAATTTAATAGCTAATAATTTAAATAAAGTATTTAAAATAGTTTTTACTTTAAGTGTTTCCTAGTATATATTTTTGGATAAGTGATTTAAATTATTTTAAAAACCTGAAGTATTCGGACTTGGAAAATTTTCAGTGGAATTAGGCAATATTTGGAAACTTATTCCGCGAGAGAAATGTAGTTTGAAAATTATTTTCAAAGGGTTGAAGTGTTGAAATATATCTTGCAAAGATATTTATAAATAAATAAATAATTTTGGGAAATTATCAAAATCTGATGATTATTTATGTATATTATTTGATAGTTAAATAACCGACTATCAATATTGGCCTTTAAGACGGCATTTGAATTCCGATGAGACCGGGAGTTGGATTCCAAATAGTTATCTGAAAACCACATCAAATCTTAAAGGTGGATCTTTTGTTTAAAAGGTCAAAAATGGAAATTTGTTGTGACTTAATTTAGATCTTAATGTGTCCACTTATTTTTAAAATAAGCGCTCATTATTCGGATAAGTCGGGGGAGGACATTAAGTCATAAAACCCATTTCGAATAATGATACTTCCAAACGGGATAGCAGTTGAAGACGGTGTTTAAAACCAGGTATTTTCGAAGACGAAAGGATTAACTGTTGATTGTCTCTGCATCGAGTTGCTACGGTATAGAGATAACCCTATGTGATGGGGAGTTCGGACGTGATGAGAGGATATCCGGATTTGCAAGGACTTCTTTCCTTAATTGGACGAAGTGCCTTCGGTTCCATTCGGACCTGGGATGGACTTGTATGGATGTATGTCTGATATTACACTTTGAGATATAAAGCAGGTTTCTATCAAATATATTTCTGTTGGTGGTGGAGAATTTATTCTCTTAGCTTAACACCCTTCTCTGAGATGTACGAGCTTAGAGGTTATGCAGTTGATGGTTACTAGTGATATATTCCCCATTTGGTAATGTGGCACGCTAAGCATTGATCATTGGTTGATCGAAGCATGGCTTTTGTGAAAAGCGTAGCTTTATGGGACGAGACTAAGTCAGACCTCACACCCCAGAAATGGTCGAAACAGGAAAGGATGCAACAAGGTTATGTGGGTCGCGCCTCTCAGGGTATGTGCATTTCCTTCTGGATAAAAAGTGGTATTCTGTATGGAGCCCAGATAATTTACTTATGTTGATAAAAAAGTGATATTCTGATATGGTGCCCAGATATTTAACTTATGTGGTTGTTGGAATTGAGGCGCCTCGGTTAAGGTCGGTTTCGACCGGGGGATGGCATACTCGTGAGAGTTAGTTACCTAGTTACAGAGGTAACCTGGCATTGTGTTGGCAGAGATCCGGTTAGGTTCTTGGAACGTCCTTCCAGAGGCATACCCATTCGAATAAAGGAAGTTCCTTAGCCTTGACCATTTGTTGGAAATCCAAACAATCAATACGAGCCCTTTACGGCTTCAGTTGTAGAACCTGCCATTTAAAATGGTAGCTATATGGGCATACTATAATGGTACATATGCTGGCTAAGACTAATAGTATACTTTTGAAATGTTTTTCCATAATATGCACTAATAATAATATCAAAAAGTATTTTCATGTATCAAGCATGTTTTACTACTATAAGGAGAAACCTTCCCCAAGTGTGCGATTGCATTGTGTGTGTGCCGGGAGACCTTATGGTAGTTTCATTTTCTAAAGGCATGAACGGATTTATATTTGTACAAATAACTGGTTTTAGTTCTTACACCGTCTCATGATTGACTCGGAGTTTATTGTTCCCTTTTCTAAACTCTGGGTGCCCCTAATTTTCCACACGGGCAGCTTAGAGTCAGGTTATCAGGACGTTCTGGAGCTCAAGAGGCGAGCTGGAAGACAGGAGCGTATGGAGTATATTCTGCTGTGTATTTGAGATTGTATCGATATAAATCAGGGACAAGTTATTATAACTATCCGATTTATTGTGAATGGTTGTACTTTGATGATGTAATGAATCAATAGATATAGTTCTTTTGTTTAAAGATTAGTCATTTATCTATTATATATTGTTCCACTGCGATTATGAGATTCTGATATTGTTTTCTATTTCTTCTTCTACCTTTTTCTTCTTTAATCCTAATGATTCAGTTTTTCGTCATCTGATTGTTCGGCATTTGATACAATGGACGTATTGATGTCGATTTTCGAGCGTTGAAAAATTGGATCGTTACAAAGTGGTATCAGAGCTTAGGTTGGCGTTAACCTTGGCTCTGATGGATATTACTCATTTAAAATAGGGTATGTAGTACTCTAGAATGAGTTTGAGTGTATTAATAGATGCGAGCGCGTATTTATTAGTAGTATAAAATTTGTTTTTATATTGTGTTGATTGGGTTGTCATGTGGTATATGGATTCTGGTCAATATAAGTAATCAACGTAATTGACAGGGATCTCTAAACACATGTACAGAATAATTTGACACGATATTGTTTTAAAATAGAGTAAATGAAATAATTTTGCCCAAAATATTTTTGTATATAAAAGAAATAATTTTTGTAAATTATTATAGTATATGGTTGCTTAGTTGTTAAGGAATGATAATATTAAACTATTAACATTGTTATGTAGAAATTAAAATTAGAAATTAATGTTATAACCAAAAAGTTAAGAAAGTAAATTCATATTACATAATTAAATTATAAGTGTGAATTATAAATTCGATTTATAGTTTAAAATAAAATTCCAGAGTAATGTTTGAATATGAATTAAAGGAATTGGAATTTTGGAAAAAGTTTAAATTCCTTTGTATTTGAAAATGGTTTTCAAAGGTTTTGGAGGGATAATAGTGATATTGTTTAGAAAATATTTTTGAATTGGATTTGAAATCTGGTGAGATTGGAATTTAAAAATACTTGAAATGTTTTCAAAGAGATTAAGCATTAAACTCTTTTCGATCGTTGGAAAATAACTTCGGTGATGACTGCAGCATCATCGATGTTCATTTTCGAGTTTCCAGAAGAGGAATTTCTGCCAAATTGTTTTAAATGGGAGTTGGTTGCAAAAGATGAGTTTGATTTTAGAAATGCAAAGGACTTTGGATATAGTTGATTTCAAAGGTGATTTTGAAATATTGAGAAGTTTTTTAAAACTCTGGAAGTAAATTGGAAAGTTTTATGGAATCATACAGGGTTTGATAACTTATTAAATTTGGAAATTTGCTTGGAATGAAAATAATTTGGCAAACTTATAGAAGTTAAAAATTTGAATTAAATTAAAGTGTAACTGCATCAAGTAAGATAAAAATAAATGAGCTTAATGAATGTCTATTGGAATGGGATTTACTAAGTGTGAAATAAATTTGTAATGAACAAATGGGTTTACATTTCTAAGTGAATGAAATTGAAAACTGGATATTAGAGTTAAATTTGAATTGTGTGATATAGAAAGTTAGTCAAGTGGACTAAATAAAACGAAGGATTGAAATAAAATTTGTAAGTAAACTAATTGATTAAAATGTGTGATAACCCGAATTTTTGGTCATCTGTAATTGATTAACAAACTGGGTTAATTAATAGAATATTGAATTATAAATTGAATGAATGAATCTGATCAGATAATATTTATATTTGTAATTATGTTATATATATATACACACACACACACATATATACATATGAATAGATTTCAAATAAAATTATTGATTACAAATTTAATTTGTGTTGCTTAATACATACATATATTTGAGTTGATTTCAAATAGGACTATAAATTGAAAATGAACTTGAATTTGGGTTAAAATTTAAATTTAAAAGATAATATCTCAAAATAAATTGGATTTAAGATAATGTTTCTAATTTTTATAGATATATATGTAAATTGTGAATAGGAAGCTTTGTTTGAATTTAATATAATGATTGAAATAAAAGGTATTTAAAATAAAATAGAGCTAAGTGAGGTTTAATAGGGGTTCGTAACTTATTTAAATATATATAAGTTATATATATAGATATAAGTGTTAAGCATAAAAGAAATATAAGTTTAATAAAAAATATATATATAAAAGTAATATAAATAAAGGTTTTTTTCTTTCTTTTACACTTGTAAGGTAATAAAAACATGTATTGACATGTGTAAGTTAAATTGGCATGCAAGAACAAATGGCAAAATTTGTTTTTTCTTAAAGTTTAATTTGTGTAAGTAAATGTTAAAAAAAATGAATGAAATGAAATGAAAACATAAGGCAAAGATGAAAATCAAGTTCAAGTTATCTCAGCAAAACCTGAAAACAATCTACAAATTCAAACAAATATCAATCTTCAACCTGCACAATAACAAGATTTGTAGATTCAACCAACAAGCAAACTTCAGGACTCAAAATCATAGATCAAACAACAATTTTTTTCAAACATTAGCAAACCTGGAAAAATCAGAGTTGTCAACACGGAAGCAAAAAATTCAAACCATAGCTAGCTGAAAATTTTCAAAGTTTCCAGTTTCAAATTGTTTCAAAACCTCTGCCATCATTACAGGTGAGTAAATCTGAAATCCTGATCCTCTGTTTTCTTTTCTTATAAGTGAATAAAACACCTATTTTTACCAGGTTTAACCTGTTTATTTCTAGTGCATGTGAAATTGCTTAGAATATTTTTGTGAAAAATGTTTGCAAACATGTAATCTGTTGTAGTATAGCTAATTCACTGTAAAGATATACATGTGCATGTTTGTAAATGGTTTTAACTGGCCTCTGTTCGCTTTAAATCTACTAAATCAAGTTCAAATACTCATATCTCCTTGTACAAATAGTATTGTGTTGATATCTTTAATAAGGAATTGTTGTATTTACCAGATTTCACTTTAAAAAAATAAAATAAAATAAACCTGAAGTTACAATAGGCAAGTAATACTACAGGAAGAAGAATATCAGAGATCTTCCAATATAAGTTTGAAATCAATCATTTAAATTTCGTGTTTTGAAGCTATAGCAATATTCGAACTTAAGGAAAATGAATTTTTATAACTTTATCAAGCAAGTTAGGCTTGTGAATATTGTGTTATCGCAAGTTGAACGGAAATCATTGAATTGTCAATTTCTGGTGATCTACTCGATAATAGATGGTAGAATTTGATTTGAGGTTAGCTGCCAAGGTTGGTAACTCAGGAAAAATGTCATTTCATTTTTCTATTGTGAGGGTTGATCGATCGGGGCGGTTTTAGGGTTTAACAAGGGGTTTGGGTTGGTTTCGGTTTCTTGTCAATGGTGTAGAAGCTAGAACAGTAGGGAGATGTAGTTATGGTAGGGATGGAAGAGGACGGTGCGGTGGACCCCTCGGTGAGGTTTGGTAGGAGATGGAGTACGGTGGTGGCTCGTTAAGGCGGATATAAATTAGAGTTTCTTTTCCTGGTGATGGTGAATGTCGATTTTGGGATTCATGAGTTTTTCGTGGAAATTTGGTTTCCAGAAGGGATAGAAGGGTTAGTGGCGACTGAGTAGTGAGTTCGACGTCGGTCGGAGGAGCTCCGATGTGGCGTGCATGTGCATGTTTTGTGTGCGCGGTAAATGATTGAGAGTACGGTAATTAAAAAAGCGCTGGAAAAAAAAGTTTAAACTCGGGTCTACATGGGGGAAACATCGAGATAGACTCGAGTAGGATTTGGAAATTTGTAGGTTTTAAGAATATGGGAATAATAGGAAAAGGAAGAAGGAGTAGCGGGCCATATTAGTTCTTGGGCCGAGATGTGTTTATCTAGGAATTAAGTAAGAGGAAGCATTTGGCCAAAGAATTTGGTCCTGTTAAATGAAGAGAAGAAGAAAGTGTAGAAGTAGTGAGAATGGGTTGTATCGGGTCAGTTAGAATTAGGGACGGGAATTTTTGTTTAGGGCCAGTAGCCTAATTTTTTTAACCAAGTTTCAAATGAATTGTATGGTTCATATAATTGTAAAATAAGTTAATTATATAATGTTATTTCTATGTGTTTTCGAATGAATTTTTTTATGGATTTGATTAAAAAGTTAATTAGGTTATGGTTAACCTTTAATTTTAATTAGAGGCTTGATTTATTAATGAGTAAATAATCAATATGATTAATGAGAAGCTATTACTTAGGGTAATTAATTAAATGATTGATTAAGGATAATTAGTTAAAAGTGTTGAATGAAGAATAATTATTGAAGACAAATAATTAAGGATCATTGATGTAAGTAATTTAAGGTTAATTATTGAATGTGAATGTTTATTTGATTAAAGAATTAATTTCAATAATTAATTAAAGGTTAATTAATGTAATTAATTAAGGGTTAATGAGAGTAATTAAAAAATAGTTAATTACTCAATTAAATATAAAAAAGTAACAACTCAAATGTGATTAATCATGGTATAATTAAACAATAAGAGTAATTAAAGGTTAATTACTTGTTGTATAATTAATTAATGTTAAATTAAAGGCTGATTAGTAATTTCATTTATTTATTAAATTGATTTGTTAATGAAGATAAGCTGGATTTAAAAGTAATTAATTTAATTTATTTGGAGATTAAATTAAATTAATTTTGCAAATAATCAATCTTATGAATGATTGAATACTTGTAATTGAATGATATCTATGGTATGAAATATTTATGATACGATACGTATCCGGATGGATAATGATCATGTGGTTTTATATTGATGATGAATTGCTATGGAAAAGTGGCATCATGTAATTAAAGTTGAATTGTATTTAATTAGATAACTTGGGTTTAGATGACATTGGATTCGAAGAGACCGGAGTTGGTTATTAGTTAATATCCGAAACCACTTCGATTCTTTATGAATTGTGAAATCAATAAGCTGGTATGGAATGTTTTAAGTAAACTGGACCATTAAATCTAAGTTTGGAACTTAGAAATTGTTGTGTAATGTAAGTGAGGTCTATAGCGACTTGTGAAGTTATAAATTGATACAAGTTACCCCGGGTTCATATTAGTTTTATGCTTTTATATTCCATGTTAGATGGGTTTACTCATCTGGTTTCTAGCCTGACCCGAGTGTTACTTTGATGTAATGCTCGGGTCAGACCGAGTATTACAGCTTTTTAGGTAAGGATGTTCTGGAATTCAGGAGGCGATCTGGATGACAGGAACGTACGGAGTGGTTTCCGCTGTGTATATTATTGCTGATTAGCTGGGACATGTTTTCAAATTTGTCCCGTGTTGTGTAATAGTTGTAACTCTGATGTATAAATGTATAAGAGTATTGATATAGTTCTTATTTGTAAAACTGATATTATTTATTATTAAATTCTGATCCGCTTCGAATGCGAGGTTTTCTGTGTTTTGGTGTTTCTGTTCCTTCTTCTTCTTCTTTCTCTTTCTTCTTTTCACTAACTATCTAGAATTTTCGAGATCGGAATTTCTGGCTCGTTACATTTGGTATCACAGCAGAAGGTTAAGCGAGAACCTTGGCTCTGGTGGGATTACTCGTTATGGATAGGGTAAGTGGTACCCTAGAATGAGTTGAGTGTATATATATATATGAGAGAGCCTACTTGTTATTTTCTTATATAAAGATTTTAAATGGTTTTGTATAAGATTATATTTTGATATATAAAGCAATATATCTTTCAACAAATAGTAAGGATATTGGTTGTTAAATTATTGAATTAAATTAAGAAGTAATAGAAATACAGCCAAACTGAAATTAAATCTTAAATTTGGGAAAGGTTTCAGGATAAGGATAATCAATTAATTTATGTAATTAATTAAAGTTTATTTAATGAGATTAATTAATGGATAATAATTGGAAATGATAAATTAAGAGGAAGTTACTTAATGAAGTAACTAGAGGTAAGTAATTTAAGGGACCATTACTTAATGAAGGTAATTAAGAAATAAGTTAATTACCGATGTGATTAATTGGAATTAATTAATGATGTAAATAATTAATAAATAATATTATTTAATGCATTTGAATGAATTGGCCCTATTTCAAACAAGAGTTGTTTGAAAATTTAAAGAAATTTGTTTTGAATTAAAAAACAAAGGTGGTTTAAAATTTTAAAGTATAACTTGGTATGTAAAAGAAATTAATATGTATATATGTGGATATACATAATATTAAAGGTGGTTTGAAATAAAATCTAAATATTGAGTTTTAAATTTGGAATGAGATGTGAAAACCAAAGTGATAAGTTTTTGAACTTATAGATGAGGAAGTATTTTGAAATTTGAATGGGAATTCAAATTTGAAAATTTGACTGAATTGAATTTTACTTGAAAGAAGTTAAATAAGTTTGAATGATCAACTTGATTTGGAAATTTTAAGATGGAATTAAGATTTAACTTGGGAAGTTAAATGGTCGATTGGAATTGAGAGTTTGAGTGACCTCAAATTGGGTTTGAGATTCGAAAATTGGAAATGGATGGATGTTTTAAAATAATTTGAATGATACCATCCCGTTGTTATTTATAATCTTTAAGCTGAAATTGGATTTGTTTAAATAAATGAGAAATGAAGTGTGGTAATATATCCATTATTGGGATAAAAAGGAAAATCACACTTTAATTTGAAATTAAGGATAAGGAATTACTTTGAACTGAAAATTTGAATAATTACACTTGTAAAATAACATTGTTTAAGAAACTAGATTTAAACTGGAAGATGAAATCGAGTAATAAATTAAATTTTTAAGGATAAAATTGTTTTGAACTCTTATTTGAACTTTGAAAAAGGTTAAGTAAAGATAATTTAAAATGGAGTTTTGAGAATTTGACTCAAAATAAAATTGTTTAAAGGTTAATTTGATTTGTGGTTTAATATGTTAGGTCTGAACTGTGAATTGAATTGTTTAAAAACCTTAAAGGTAAATTGGTCTAAAGGAATTAAATCAACATTTGAAGTATTAACTCGAATTTATATAATTCGAGATGGTTAAAAATTGGAATTTGAATTGGAATTAGTTCAAATCGAATTTGAATTGAATTAACTGTAATTGTGATTAAAAATGTATAAGTATAAGATTCAAACGGAAAATTTGAATTGGATTAATTGGAAATGATTTGAAATTGAAGAGGGTTCAATTTGAAATTAGTCCGAATTGATTTGAGTAATTTGGAATTGTAATTAAAGTTGAATAGTTTTAAATTCAAATGGAATTTGAATTGAATATTGGGAGAAAATCAAGAATAATTCAACTTGATTTGGAAATGGAGTTTGAAATTGGGATTAATTCAAACTGGAGATGAAGTAAATTGAAATTGGAACTAGTTCAATTGAAATTTATTTGAATTAGTAGAATTTGAGATTAAGGTTGAATAAAGTTAATTTGGAAAGAAACTGAGGTTAATTTAATTTGAATTGGGGTTGAATCAATTTAAATGGAAATTGAAGTTATTTAAATTGAGGTTGGGTCTATTTAAATGGAAGTGGAAATTTAAATTTAATTGATGAGAATGGAGATTGGGAGGTGAGAAGTTTTGACTCTGGACTATTTTTAATATAAATCGTTTTTAATATAAACCTATTTTTCCAAACTATTTATTAACCTTTCTTTTAAAAAAGCCAAACAATCTTATACTTGTTTTACAATTATTTTTGAAACTGTTTAATAATTTTCCAACTGTTTCATAAACTAATTACTATATTTCAACTATTTTACAAAAATAATTACTATCTTACTATTATTTTACAATTATTTAAAATTTCTATAATTATTTTAACTATTTCTAACTATTTTACACCTATTTTACAAACTAGTAATTATTTTCCAACTACTTATCTATTTTTAAAACTTTCAAACTATTTTCTAAATAAACTGGTCGGAGTTCAAGCTGTTATTGGTTAAATACCCAATCGAGATAAGAATAGAGGTGATAATCCAATGGATTGAAGCAATTGTGAGTAAGTGAATGAAAATCAAAGTGAATGTGAATAGAAATGGAAGTTATTTGGCTAATAACCAATAAAGTTAAATACATAGGGTGTACGTATGTTATTCTATTCACATAATGATTTGATCCAGATTCGAACACAGAATTTCGAGATAGTTATATCGATCCGAGTGGAATTTTCCACTCGATTTTCGACGGCGAACCTGGATATGGATTGTTGATTGGTTATGGATATTCTCTACCATAGTTATGTCTATGCAAGGAGAATGACGGTTTCTGATAAAGAAACCAGATCTGTGTCCGCACTAGGAAGTCGGGTGGACGATACTAGTTCGGAAGCGAAATTGTGTGGTCGAGTGAGCGATCAGATTGGTATAGCGTACGGATGATATGTGTACATCGTACGGATTTGAATGAAAATGTATTAAAAAGAGTAATCAAATTTGAATATTTGATTTTGAGTAAACAAAGTTAAATATCTTTGTTTTATAAAATAAAACTTCCCTTGTTGAATCTATTGCCAGAAGAAAAGGATTTTTGAAGGTGTTTTGAAGTATAAAAGGAGTTTTATACAAGTTTGAAATGATCCAAAGTTTTAAAAAATTATATATATCTGTATATATATAAAGGATCATATGAGGATTTTGGAAAGAAGGTTTTGGGAACCATTGGATTTGGAAAGGCTTTTGATTTTTGGGTAAAACCAATATTGAAATTTGGAAAGCCTAGTTTGAGAATTATCGATTTTGGGATAATCGATTTTGTGTAAAGGAGCTTTGTATGAGATCATACAAGGTGTATGATTTGAAGATACTATATATGTATAGTATAAAATGTTTTGATGATGGCTCTAGGGAAAAAGGCGCTCCCTTGAAATGAACTTCTTAGTAGTACCACCGGGTGGTGCTGCCTTGAGCCCCAAGGGGGATTCTAAAGTTGATCCTATGAGGAGTCCGGACAAAACTAGTTCCTGGGGATTATGAGTAGAGTATACCATGGCGAAAGTCGTGTGTGTCGCTGAGAGCCAACAGTCTGCGTTGATTTTATATCGGTCGACTGCGACTTATGGTATAACATAGCGAAAGTAATGTGTGCCGCTGAGAGCCAACAGTCTGCGTTTTATTTTATATCGGTAGACTGCGATCTATGTAGGAGTGGAGAAGTTTCATTTTGACAGCGAAAATCAGAGGCCGCTGAGAGCCTGCAGTTACATGGACTTTTGCTGCGATGGCAACGTAACCCTGGATGTAACTGTGATCTGTTGTGGGTTCCATGGCGTAATCGAGAGGCCGCGGAGAGCCTGCAGTTACATGGACTTTTGCTGCGACGGCAACGTAACCCTGGATGTAACTGTGATCTATTGGGGGTTCCATGGCGTAATCGAGAGGCCGCGGAGAGCCTGCAGTTACATGGACTTTTGCTGCGATGGTAACGTAACCCTGGAATGTAATTGCGACCATGGATGGGGGTGATGATTTTCAGAGCATTCTCACCAAAAGATATATCCTCTATTTTCAAAACCTGTTTTCTATATTTTCAATAA
This sequence comes from Allium cepa, assembly GCA_030765085.1. Taxonomy (NCBI): domain Eukaryota; kingdom Viridiplantae; phylum Streptophyta; class Magnoliopsida; order Asparagales; family Amaryllidaceae; genus Allium; species Allium cepa. Next base: position 330,129,840 of record CM060940.1, read on the forward strand.
AATTATTTTCCAAGTATTTTCACTGGATGTTGAAAATGAGTCTTCTAAGTATTTATAGATTTTCAGTCTTACGCCTGATCAACGTATGACCGAATTTCTATGAGAACGAGGATGGACTTATTGAGACATCAAGTTATAAAAAGAATTTTTATAAAACCATTTTATAATATTATGTAGATTTTTAAAAGTATTTTAAAGTGTTTCAAAGAATAATTTTTCAAAAATAGCATTTTAATAAATTCTGGCTTTGTTCCTTTTCGAGGACGAAAAGATTCAAAAGGGGAAGGAATGTGATAACCCGAATTTTTGGTCATCTGTAATTGATTAACAAACTGGGTTAATTAATAGAATATTGAATTATAAATTGAACGAATGAATCTGATCAGATAAATATTTATATTTGTAATTGTGTTATATATACACATATGAATAGATTTCAAATAAAATTATTGATTACAAATTTAATTTGTGTTGCTTAATACATTCATATATTTGAGTTGATTTCAAATAGGACTTTAAATTGAAAATGAACTTGAATTTGGAATAAAATTTAAATCTAAAAGATAATATCTCAAAATAAATTGGATTTAAGATAATGTTTCTAATTTTTATAGATATATATGTAAATTGTGAATAGGAAGCTTTGTTTGAATTTAATATAATGGTTTAAAAAAAGGTATTAAAATAAAATAGAGCTAAGTGAGTTTAATAGGGGTTCATAACTTATTTAAATGTATATATATAAGTTATATATATAAAAGTGTTAAGCATAAAAGAAATATAAGTATAATAATATATATATATATATATAAGTAATATAAATAAAGGTTTTTTTCTTTTACACTTGTAAGGTAACAAAATCATGTATTGACATTTGTAAGTTAAATTGGCATGCAAGAAACAAATCACAACATTTTTTTTTTCTTAAAGTTTAATTTGTATAAGTAAATTATAAAAAAAATGAATGAAATGAAATGAAAACATAAGGCAAAGATGAAAATCAAGTTCAACTTATCTCAGCAAAACCTGAAAACAAGATACCAATTCAAACAAATATCAATCTTCAACCTGCGCAATATCAAGATTTGTAGATTCAACCAACAAGCAAACTTCAGGACTCAAAATCATAGATCAAACAACAATTATTTTCAAACATTAGCAAACCTAGAAAAATCAGAGTTTTCAACACTGAAGCAAGTAAAAATTCAAACCATAGCTAGCTGAAAATTTTCAAAGTTTCCAGTTTCAAATTGTTTCAAAACCTCTTCCATCATCACAGATGAGTAAATCTGAAATCCTGATCCTCTGTTTTCTTTTCTTATAAGTGAATAAAACACCTATTTTTACCAGGTTTAACCTGTTTATTTCTAGTGCATGTGAAATTGCTTAGAATAGTTTTATGAAAAATGTTTGCAAAGATGTAATCTGTTGTAGTATAGCTGATTCACTGTAAAGATATACATGTGCATGTCTGTAAATGGTTTTAACTGGCCTCTGTTGGCTTTAAATCTACTAAATCAAGTTCAAATACTCATATCTCCTTGTACAAACAGTATTGTGTTGATATCTTTAATAAGGAATTTTTGTATTTACCAGATTTCACTTTAAAAAAATAAAATAAAATAAACCTGAAGTTACAATAGGCAAGTAATACTACAGGAAGAAGAATATCAAAGATCTTCCAATATAAGTTTGAAATCAATCATTTAAATTTCGTGTTTTGAAGCTGTAGCAATATTCGAACTTAAGGAAAATGAATTTTTATAAGTTTTTCAAGATAGTTAGGCTAGTGAATATTGTGTTATCGCAAGTTGAACGGAAATCATTGAATTGTCGATTTCTGGTGATCTACTGGATAATAGATGGTAGAATTTGATTTGAGGGTAGCTGCCGAGGTTGGTAACTCAGGAAAAATGTCATTTCATTTTTCTATTGTGAGGGTTGATCGATCGGGGCGGTTTTAGGGTTTAACAAGGGGTTTGGGTTGGTTTCGGTTTCTTGTCAATGGTATAGAAGCTGGAACAGTAGGGAGACGTAGTTATGGTAGGGATGGAAGAGGACGGTGCGGTGAACCCCTCGGTGAGGTTTGGTAGGAGATGGAGTACGGTGGTGGCTCGTTGAGGCGGATATAAATTAGAGTTTCTTTTCCTGGTGATGGTGAATGTCGATTTTGGGATTCGTGCGTTTTTCGTGGAAATTAGGTTTCCAGAAGGGATAGAAGGGTTAGTGGCGACTGAGTAGTGAGTTCGACGTCAGTCGGAGGAGCTCCGGTGTGGTATGCATGTGCATGTTTTGTGTGCACGGTGAATGATCGAGAGTACGGTAATTAAGAGAGCGCTGGAAAAAAAAGTTTAAACTCGGGTCTACATGGGGGAAACATCGGGATAGACTCGAGTAGGATTTGGAAATTTACAGGTTTTAAGAATATGGGAATAATAGGAAAAGGAAGAAGGAGTAGCGGGTCGTAGTAGTTCTTGTACCGAGAGGTGTTTATCAAGGAATTAAGTAAGAGGAAGCATTTGGGCCGAAGAATTTGGGCCTGTTAAATGAAGAGAAGAAGAAAGTGTAGAAGTGGTGAGAATGGGTTGTATCGGGTCAGTTAGAATTAGGGACGGGAATTTTTGTTTAGGGCCAGTAGCCTAATTTTTTTTAACCAAGTTTCAAATGAATTGTATAGTTCATATAATTTTAAAATAAGTTAATTATATAATGTTATTTTTATGTGTTTTCGAATGAATTTTTTTATCGATTTGACTAAAAAGTTAATTAGGTTATGGTTTACCTTTAATTTTAATTAGAGGCTTGATTTATTAATGAGTAAATAATCAATATGATTAATGAGAAGCTATTACTTAGGGTAATTAATTAAATGATTGATTAAGGATAATTAGTTAAAAGTGTTGAATGAAGAATAATTATTGAAGACAAATAATTAAGGATCATTAATGTAAGTAATTTAAGGTTAATTATTGAATGTGAATGTTTATTTGATTAAAGAATTAATTTCAATAATTAATTAAAGGTTAATTAATGTAATTAATTAAGGGCTAATGAGAATAATTAAAAAATAGTTAATTACTCAATTAGATAAAAAAAAAGTAAAAACTTAAATATGATTAATCATGGTATGATTAAACAATAAGAGTAATTAAAGGTTAATTACTTGTTGTATAATTAATTAATGTTAAATCAAAGGCTGATTAGTAATTTCATTTATTTATTAAATTGATTTTTTAATGAAGATAAGCTGGATTTAAAAGTAATTAATTTAATTTATTAGGAGATTAAATTAAATTAATTTTGGAAATAATCAATCTTATGAATGATTGAATACTTGGAATTGAATGATATCTATGGTATGAAATGTTTGTGATATGATACGTATCCGGATGGATAATGATAATATGGTTTTATATTGATGATGAATTGCTATGGAAAAGTGGCATCATGTAATTAAAGTTGAATTGTATTTAATTCGATAACTTGGGTTTAGATGACATTGGATTCGAAGAGACCGGAGTTGGGTATTAGTTAATACCCGAAACCACTTCGGTTCTTTATGAATTATGAAATCAATAAGCTGGTATGGAATGTTTTAAGTAAACTGGACCATTAAATCTAAGTTTGGAACTTAGAAATTGTTGTGTAATGTAAGTGAGGTCTATAACGACCTGTGAAGTTATAAACTGATACAAGTTACCCCGGGTTCATATTAGTTTTATGCTTTTATATTCCATGTTAGATGGGCTTACTCACGCTGGTTTCTAGCCTGACCCGGGTGTTACTTTGATGTAATGCTCGGGTCAGACCGAGTATTACAGCTTTTCAAGTAAGGACGTTTTGGAGTTCAAGAGGCGAGCTGGATGGCAGGAACGTACAGAGTGGTTTCCGCTATGTATATTATTGCTGATTAGCTGGGACATGTTTTCAAATTTGTCCTGTGTTGTGTAATAGTTGTAACTCTGATGTATAAATGTATAAGAGTATTGATACAGTTCTTCTTTGTAAAACTGATATTATTTATTATTAAATTTTGATCCGCCGTGAATGTGAGGTTTTCTGTGTTTTGGTGTTTCTGTTCCTTCTTCTTCTTCTTTCTCTTTCTTCTTTTCACTAACTATCTAGAATTTTCGGGATCGGAATTTCCGGGTCATTACCAAATAGGTAAGTAAATGGAATTGGAATCGAATATGGGATTGTGTAAAGTAAAGTGAAGTTGGAGAACTAGTTCAAAGTGAATTAAAATAATAAAGATTTGGAAATAAATTAAGAATTGAAGATAAAAATTGAATTCAGAGTGGGATTGAAAATTTGAGTCAAATAAAATAATGATATGAATCACTTATGAATGGAAGATAGTTGATAAAATTTAATATTCAGAGTTCAAAGAAAAATTGAATTTATATGGAATTGGAACTCAATTTGAATAAAAGAGAATATAAAGCTTAAGAAATGAAGTGAAAATAGTATAAGAAGTATATAAAATACTTATATTGATTGAGGATTTAATAAAAATGTGTGAAACGATAAGTGTGAATAAAAAGAAAATTGATATACAATTGAGATCATGGCGATGGCGAATGCTTCTCCTCCGTAACCTCCCTTCCATTTTTCTCTGTACGCCGCCCCTGTTGAGTCAAGATTTTTATAGAGTTTTGATTTCTGACAAAGGAATAAGCCGTGATCGACAAAAAGAAGTTATTCATTGAAGAAACACAAAGAGCTCCATATATTAGAGATTGATTATTTGGTATGTTAGTAATTTATGTTAAAAATCTATCCTCAAATAATCATATAACTTCAATCTTTCAATATATATACATATGCACATTAACTGTGCAAATTGGACTAAACCGGTCGACCGGTTGAAAATAAGGTGGTCGACCGTTTTTGCCCAGAATGCACAGATAACATGCACACATGCACATAACGTATATATATTTGAATTCCTGTCTACCGGTCCATTTTTGACCTGTCGACCGTTTTTAAACAGAAAGCAACTTTTCCAAAAGACACTTCTCTTCTCCAAAGGTTGCATCTCCTATCTTTCATCAATGATCATAACTCTTAATGGCAACTGTTCACAAAGAGTTACAACTATTTTTCTCTATATATACTCATCTAAATCATTGATTCAAAAAAAAGTTTTTACACGATCATATATGCTCTCTAATCTAATCTCTAACACTCCTGCATTCTAAAAATTAATTTAGCTTATTGAATCATTGAAATTATTTCATATCTTTTGATTCAATAAGTAAATACCTTCTTTAATCTTTACAAAACATCATTCATATTCTTTGAGGATAAGATTATAGGAAGGGTGTACTACTAGTGACAAATCCGTGTTTTCAAGAACACAAGTTGTCAACAACAATTGTATTTGTTTTTGTTGAAGTCCTCGTGTTGTAAGAGGCAAGTGTTGAAGTCCTCGGTGTTGTAAGAGGCAAGTGTTGAAGTCCTCAGTGTATTAGAGGCGTGAAATCTCGTTCGGCTGTTCGGGTATTGTAAACCTGTTCCTCCGGGTGAAGCGAGGTAGTTAATAGTGAAAATCCAGATAGGAGTCTGGGACTGGACGTAGGACGGTGCTCCGAACCAGTATAAAAATCTCTGGTGTGATTTTTCTATTTTTATTTACTATGCTATTATCATCTATTTCCGCATTTATATTATAGTCCATATTACACGATCCGTGTGTACTATATTAGCACATATAATCGTATACACACCGCACTTTCAATTGGTATCAGAGCACGGTCATCATATAACCGTAACACAGTTATTTGATATATTCTTGTAATATGGCAAATAACGCAAGTACTAGCACTCAAAACACCACTTACACAGAAGGGCAATCGACACAAAGACCTCCATTTTTCAATGGTCTTAACTATAGTTATTGGGCAACACGTATGTCATTCTTTATGCAATCAAGTAGCTATGATGCTTGGAATGCTACTCAAAGAGAAATAGTGAATCCAACAACTGATTATTCAGAATGGACTGTGGCTGAGAAAACGGCAGCAGCCGTAAATGCAAGAGCAATAAATATGTTGTTCTGTGCATTAGACCAAAATGAATATAACCGTGTTAGTATCTGCACTACTGCGTATCAAATTTGGCAAACGCTAAAAATCACTCATGAAGGTACTAACAAGGTTAAACAAGCCAAAATAGCCATGCTAAAAAGTCAATTTCAAAATTTCAAAATGAAACCAAATGAAACAATCAATGACATGTATTCACGGTTTCAAACTATTCACCATGCACTTATTGGGTTAGGACAAAAGTATTCTGATTTTGATGTTGTTTCAACAGTCCTACATTCTCTGACTAATGAATGGGAAGGAAAAGTATTAGCAATTGAAGAAGCTAATGACCTTTCCGTCATGAAGCCAGATGAATTGATAGGAAATTTAATGTCCTATGAACCAAATTTGCAGGCTAGAAAAGAACAGAAAGAAGAAAAGAAAAATGTAGCATTTCATGTTGAGAAAGATGAAAATGAATCAGATTCTGAAGATGAAGATTTGGCGTTCATTGCTAAAGGTTTCAAAAAATTCCTAAAATATCGAAAAGCCAGTCGCTACAATAAAAGGAAACCTGGATCAAATAAACCATCTTCATCTGCTATAGAATGTTTCAACTGCCATAAAAAGGGACACATGCAGAAGGATTGTCCAGAACAAAAGAAAAAGTCAGAAAATGACAAATTCAAATATAAGAAGGACAAATCAAAGAAACGAGCCTTCTCAGTAACATGGGATGATTCAGAGTCATCTTCATCAGAAAGTGAAAGTGATTCGGAAAATGAACAAGCTAATGTTTGCTTTATGGCAACAGAAGATGAGGTACAAATTCCTACATTTGATGAATTACTTGATATTAATGTTGAATTGATAGTCAAATATAAAGACTTAAAACGTCAATTAAAAGTAGTCAAAGCAGATTTAAGTAGAGCAGAGTTTGAACGAGATATGTTAAAAGATGAGAAGAAAATATTAGAAGAAGAACTTGAAAATATTCAAGAATCATCATCTAATGTTGACTCTCAAATATCTCTTTTGAGTTAAGAAATAGAAGCTCAAAAAGAGAAAAATAATGCTCTCACTACTGAAAATCATGAACTTAAAGCAAAAGTCAAAATTCTAGACCTAGAAATAGCTAGCTTACAAACAAAGTTTGATGACATTACTCAAAATGTTTCTAACTTTAACAAAGGTCGAGAAAACTTGACAAAAATCATTGAAAGTTCACAATCTATTTCAGACAAACAAGGATTGGGATATAACAAACAAGAAACCAAGAAACATCTTGGAAATAAAAGGAAAAAGAAAGTACAAAAAACTGAAGCTAAGAAAAATCTTAGTTTATTATATTCCAAACCAAAACCAGTTGTGAAATTTCAAAAGAAGACTATCAAAATATGGGTTCCTAAAACAAATAACAATTTGATTAGGAACAAATATATTCAGAATTTTATGAATACTGTGCATCATAATACTAATTATGTATATAAAGGGGATACCAGACCCGTATGGGTTTGGACTCCTAAGACCTAACTCTTAGGACCCTATAAAAAGTGGGTACCATGGACTTAATTCTATTTTTTGCAGGACCTACTAAAGAAAAGAGGAAAATGGATATTCTGGTTGATATACTCCTATATTATTCCATTATCTATTATTCCTTTTTGTCGATGACAAAGGGGGAGAAAGTGCTAACAATTATTTGCAGGAATATATATATATAGACAAAATATCAGGGGGAGATCACATATTCAGGGGGAGATTCAGAACTTCAGATATATGTTGTCATCAATCAAAAAGGGGGAGAATGTTGAGTCAAGATTTTTATAGAGTTTTGATTTCTGATAAAGGAATAAGCCGTGATCGACAAAAAGAAGTTATTCATTGAAGAAACACAAAGAGCTCCATATATTAGAGGTTGATTATTTGGTATGTTAGTAATTTATGTTAAAAATCTATCCTCAAATAATCATATAACTTCAATCTTTCAATATATATACATATGCACATTAACTGTGCAAATTGGACTAAACCGGTCGACCGGTTGAAAATAAGGTGGTCGACCGTTTTTGCCCAGAATGCACAGATAACATGCACACATGCACATAACGTATATATATTTGAATTCCTGTCTACCGGTCCATTTTTGACCTGTCGACCGTTTTTAAACAGAAAGCAACTTTTCCAAAAGACACTTCTCTTCTCCAAAGGTTGCATCTCCTATCTTTCATCAATGATCATAACTCTTAATGGCAACTGTTCACAAAGAGTTACAACTATTTTTCTCTATATATACTCATCTAAATCATTGATTCAAAAAAAAGTTTTTACACGATCATATATGCTCTCTAATCTAATCTCTAACACTCCTGCATTCTAAAAATTAATTTAGCTTATTGAATCATTGAAATTATTTCATATCTTTTGATTCAATAAGTAAATACCTTCTTTAATCTTTACAAAACATCATTCATATTCTTTGAGGATAAGATTATAGGAAGGGTGTACTACTAGTGACAAATCCGTGTTTTCAAGAACACAAGTTGTCAACAACAATTGTATTTGTTTTTGTTGAAGTCCTCGTGTTGTAAGAGGCAAGTGTTGAAGTCCTCGGTGTTGTAAGAGGCAAGTGTTGAAGTCCTCAGTGTATTAGAGGCGTGAAATCCCGTTCGGCTGTTCGGGTATTGTAAACCTGTTCCTCCGGGTGAAGCGAGGTAGTTAATAGTGAAAATCCAGATAGGAGTCTGGGACTGGACGTAGGACGGTGCTCCGAACCAGTATAAAAATCTCTGGTGTGATTTTTCTATTTTTATTTACTATGCTATTATCATCTATTTCCGCATTTATATTATAGTCCATATTACACGATCCGTGTGTACTATATTAGCACATATAATCGTAAACACACCGCACTTTCAGCCCCTTCCCCCTTTCTCCGTCCTCCCTTCCCTTTCGCCCTTCTCTCTTTCCATGCCCTCGATCAAGTCTTCGCGTTCTTCGGTTAAGTCATCAGATCAGACTCGTAGTTCTGGCGAGCTGTTGGGTACTGCTCCTTCGAATCGTTTATGTCTATTGCCTCTTGTAGTGCTCGATTCGCCGATGTCGTTGTAAGGTATTATGTATGATATCTCATCTCCGGTCTCATCTTCACCTTCGGTGCTTGGTCCCTTTCCAAACTATGGTACGTCCTCCTTGTCAACGTTTTTAGCTGCTTCTCCTTCAAATGCTTGGTCGTCATTGGCCGTGAGTCTTCCAGTTGTCTCTGGTTTGGAAGTTGGTATTGTGTTACCAGATAGTCTTGGGTGTAAGTTTGATAAGGGGGTGGCATCGGCCGTTGTTATTGCGAATGATACATGTAATACTTCGGTGTCTACTGATTGTGTGGTTGATGCCGATAACAGTGTTATTGCTGGATTGGGAAGCAAGACTAATTCTGGGGTAATATTGGGTGGCACATCAAATGTTTGTTGTATTGCCAATGTCATTGATCCCATGACAGTTGTTTCTCATGATAAACTGCATGTCCCTCCACTGTCTCGGCCTGCTACTAGATGGTCTTCTTTGTTTACTAAGCTGCCAAGTAACGTGGGTATTCACTCTCCTCATCGTTTTGAATTAGTTGAGAACGAGGGAGTTATGGTTCCACCCATGGAAGTGATTGATGCCGGCGTGGATTTTTGGAAAGATCATTTGGTTGGTTTCTTTCTTGATTCTAATCCTCCCTATCACATAGTTAAGTCGAGGTGCAATATGGTGTGGAAGCCTAGAGGTGGTTTGTCTGTTCACTATGATAATGAAATGTTCTTCTTTAAGTTTGCGCGTAGTGATGAAAGGCAACGCATTCTGGAAGCTAACCCTCTCCTTATTGATGGTAAACCGTTCATTATCACTACGTGGAGTCCTTCTGTGGATCGTGCAAAGGAACAAGTTTTATCTATTCCTGTCTGGGCCCATTTTTCTCATGTTCCTTCTGTTCTCCAGCCTTTTATTGGGATTGACTGGCTTGCTAGTCTGGTTGGTAAGGTGATATGTTATGATACTAATACTGTGGCCAGAAAGAAGCTTGTTTATGCCAAAGCTCTTATTGAGATCACTCCTGACAAACCCTTGCCTATAGTTTTAAAGGTCAAATAAGATGAGAGACATGTTGCTGAGGTCAGAGTTCGCTATTGTTGGAAACCTGAGATATGTGATTCCTGTCAGTCCTTTGGTCAATGTGCCGTAGCCTGTCCTGGTCTGGTTGTCCCCTTTGATGACCGGACGCCTCTTCCTCGTCCTCCTGTCTGGAATTGGGTTAGGAAGTTTGCTGATTCTCCTCCTCCTTTACCTTTAGCTGATGCGCCTCTAGCTCCCGATTTAGTCCCCCTATTGTGGATCCTCCTGCTGTCCCGTTGGTTTGGGTTGCTCCTTCTGGGTCTGTGCCTGCTCTAGCCCCAGCCTCTGGTTCTCCTCCTTCTACCCTGGACGTGGAACCTTCTACTTCCGCTTCTGATATCATTTCCTGGTACTCGGATGAGCGTGCTTGGGTTCACTCTCCTTCTAATATGAGATATTCGCCTGAGAGGGACATTTTTTATACCTTTATTAGTGAGACTGGTGGCGAGAGTCGATATCTTATGTACCATATTGTGGGAGAAGGATTGTGCCTCATTACGGATGGTGAGTTAGGGGAGGAGAACAAAAGTAGGTTTTTAGATGTCACTTGGGATATGAAATTTCTTTACTCGCCTGGTTCAGTTGGTTATGATCCTCGTTTGGCTGCTCTCTTCGCTGGGTTTTCGCATGTTATTGGTCCAACTATGGTTGATGGACGGCATCGTTCTTCCTCTTCTGAGGAAGACTAGTTCTGCTGTATTAGTAGTTTAGGCTTATTGTCTAACTCCTGTTCTTTAAAAAAATTCTCCATCTTAGTTGCTTTGTGCATGTGCAGAGCACCTGTTCTTCCATTTTTATATACAGTGGCACGGCCCACTATAAAGCCGGCTAGCCTCGCAAAATTGAGATTAATACATAAGATATACGTATATTATTCGCATAGCGATTTGATCCAGATTCGAGCACAGAATTTGGAGATAGTTATATCGATCCGAATTGTGATTTTTCACTCGATTTTCGATGACGAACTCTGGATACGGATTTTTGGTTGATTCTGAAAATTCTCTATCATAGTTTAGGACTATCCAAGGAGAATAACAGTTTTTGATCAAGAAACCAGTTCTGAGTCTACACTACGAAAGTCGGATGGACGATACAAGTTCGGAAGTGAAATTGTGTGATCAAGTGAACGATCGAATTTGATATTGCGTATGGATGATATAAGTATATCGTATGGATTTGAATGAAATAGATATTGAAACTTTTATAAAGAAAAGTACAAAATGATTTTGAATGTTGTAATTGGCCATTCTTCTTAATTAGTAATTTCAGGACGAAATTCCTTTAAGGGGGAAGAATGCGACGACCCAAAATTTTCAGATATTTGAAATCGAATATTTAAATATTTAAAAGTTAGTTTCTAACTTGAATTTCAAATATCACTGTTTATTTGGCAATTAAATTATTGAATCTGGTAATATGAAATTGGGTAAAATATTGTATCTTTCATTTTAAGCTTGTTAAAAATAATGTAGAAGTTCAGAAAATTTATATTGATAATACTGGAGATAATAGAACTTTTAAAAGTTAAATTTAAGATTGTTTTGTTCAGTTTGAAATTATATCGTTAAATCGATATTTAAAAATAGTCTTCTGAGGCACAGTCTCGGAATTCGACGAAACCAGTTCCATTAGATTCGTAATAGTGTATTATTATTGGATTTCAATTTCGTAGTGTTCGGAGTTGTCGTGTGATCGTACGATATGTAAACACGCTGGAATTTAAATCGAAAATTCAGTATAATGATAAGGTCCAAAAAGTTATCTTCTCCATACAATCGAATTAGGCCTCGAAATCTTTTCCATTGCGTTCAGAATAGGGGTTTAACATTATAAAAGCCTAGGGCACGCCTCGATTGGAGATCGAGATTGTTAGTTGCGTAATTGTAACGATTTGAATTTAAATTTATATTCAAATTTAAATAATATTATTGCATAAAAAATTCTGTATCAAGCCCTTGCGTACACGTGTAAAATTCTTAGCACGTGTCTTTCCGATTACACACACGTCCTTCTTAAAGAAAAATAATAATATAAACCTATAATGCGAAATAACAACCGAGTTCCTTCCTCTTTCTAATTTTAGTTCGATAAAAAAATGGCCAATCTCAAAGTCAGTTCGTCCATCGACTTGAAATCAATTTTTTTAGGGATTTTTGAAATGAATATATGACGAGTTATACTCCAAATCAAGTCGCTGTCGAGTAGGTGACTGAAGGGTCGTTCGCGACAACACGCGCGCTCGCACATGTGAGGGAAGCTCGATTTCGAGGACGCGTTGGATGGAAATTGTATCTGGATGGCGCGCGAGACCTTAGGGTCGTGTTCGCATGAAGATATGGGCATGGCTGGGAAGCTCGAACTCGAGCAAGTGGAGGAGCAGCGCCGAGGTCGTGAAGGTCGCAGTGGTTCTGGAGATGGCAACCTGGAGGGGATCTTCGAGTCCACCTGGAAGGTGAGCATGTTTGAGGGTACCAGTGAGATATCGTCCTTATTTCAATTTAAATAAATAATGTTATCCCGCTTTTTGGCAAAGCCGCGATACCAAAATATCGATCAGACACGGAGAACAGTTCGTCTCAGAGATCGGTCGTACTTCGTTTCGCCATGGATATCATTGAATTTTATCCGAGTCCAGATTGAGCTACAATTGATAGAACACGGCAAGAAAGACCATAGGAGTCAGCATTTCAAATTTCAAGTCAATCCGAGTTCATATGCTCGAGTTATGGTCGATTCAATTTGAAGGGAAAGACCAGATTTCGAAACCATCACCTTCGAATCGGTTGAACTCGAAACCATCAGGGCGCCTCGGCTTTGACTCCACCACCTTCGACTCCCTCACCTTCAAATCCATCTTATTCGAAACCATCGTGTTCGAATCGATGTGCATCGTATCCATAGAGAAGTGACACGGTTCGTATCCGTCAGAGGAACATAAGTTCGAACCCATTACATGGTAGCCGCTCGTTCGAAGGCCAACGCCGATGCCTTGTCGGCCGCCCTATACCACGCCTTGTATTGGGTGTAAAAGTCATGCACATAGTCGAGCGCTAACCGCTCGGCCTCCGGCGGGATTCTTTTCAGGTTCGGGGGAAAGACGTAGTTATCGAAGCAAATATTCGAGAACTCCCTCTTTAATTGCGCAAGTCTAATTGCCCCTTCCCCCGTGATTTCTGTAGGAGGCTGCTCTGCGACTATCGGGGTCATCGCCTCAGATCGGGAGATTGAGAAACCGACGTATATCGAGAAGACTCGGAAGGATGAGGGACATGAGCAGGAGGTTGTACGGGATCTATGGAAGGAGGAGGGGTACGCGATCGCGATCGACGCTTATGGCCTCTGCCCGTGTCATATCTCTCATGACTAGAATACCCAGAGCGCCCCTGGTCATAATACCCAGAGCGCCCCTGGTCATAACCTCTATCCCCTTCTCGTCTTCGCGAGTCGTAATGTGAAGGCTTGCGGGCATGTCGAAGACTCCCAAGCATTGAACCTCGCTTAGACATAATATCTGCGAAGCAAAATAAGATAGAATTAATCACCTTTCAAAACAGGTAGTTTATAGTCAAAGGTTATGCAGTGTCATGAAATGTGTATGAATATGCATTCCCTCCGACCAACCAGAAGTGTCGACCTCGCTAATAATAAGAGGCTCGTTCAATTCTAGAGTGCGATGGAATTCCTCCAACCCGGCATCATGTTGAAAAGACACATCGTCCGGGATTGGAAGATCGGCAAGCCCTTCAAAAAGATTTCCATTTCTCGGAGGAGACATCTCCGAGATTCTAACACCGGGAGCGGAACGGGCCGTGACAACCGATTTCCATCTCCCCTTCTTACTTGACTTAACCATGGCAGCCTTGCCTTTTCTCTGCTCCGCGACATCCGGAACTGCGTCCGTAGGCCCGGTCAGCAGCTCATTATCGGTGTGGGTTCTTTCAGAGTCAGCTTCCTCAGTCGTAGTAACTTTGGGCTTCCTGTGCTTGCCTCTTTTTTTGAGACGACCCTTAGTGCCACCTCAAAGCTTATGCTCTGCCCTTGTTCGATCAAACCGCAGACCCGGAGATTTCTATCCGTCAATAACACGTCGATATCCCTATCTCCACTCGGGACTTCTCGAAGCACTCACACCATCTCCCTAAAGTGCTCGCCTTCAGGTCGCTGAATATAAGTTCCACTTGGCAATTTCTCACCGCTTCCAGGAATAATAAGTTCCACTTCGGCAGACCCGGAGATTTCTATCCGTCAATATAAGTTCCACTTCGGCTGCAATTGCCGTAGTAATTATTTACGAACTCAGCTATACTCACGTCTGAATAGCCATCGTCGGGCAAATCCAGGAGGACATCTGACATAAAACCATTCTGTCCTATAATAGCTCAACCTGGTCCAAGACCCAGTAACCACTTGGAAATTTCTCACCGCTTCCAGGAATGTGAAGAAGGGATAGTCACCCCGAGTTTTGAAATTGAACAAGTATCTGATCTCGATCGGGAGTGGCGGTCGACAGAGATATTCCATAAATGCAATGAACAAGCTATTGATCGACGCATACCCATTCGGGTGCAACTGAGATGGAGCGATCCTCAAAAACGACAATACTTCCGTTATATACTCGTTGAACGGAGGAAGTGTCCCGGTCGCACACGCGTGGCGGTTAAATGCAGTATACCCTTCCGGTGGGTTGTGCGGTCTATCATTCGGCCCCGGCAGTAACACATCGTCCAGTGATAGGCCGTGCCTCAAGCATATCCTTCCCAACATGTCTTCAGAGATATTGGATGGAACGGAATCCGATGGATTTGCGATGAACGACGCATCAGGCAATTCATCCGGGGCTGGACCGACAATCTCAGGATCGATGTTCGGAACCTCTAGTCTCGGAGAGGCTGTACCTTGAATCTCCTGTTGCTGTGAACTTGACGGTTCCATAACTAGCTAACTCATGAGAAACCATCGTTAGACGACAAAGGACCCGTGCGTTCCCCAGTGTAAAGTGTATGAATGTGTGTGGTGCAGTGCCATGCATTACTTGAGTAAATGTCGCAGAGTTAAAGTAAATATGCAAATGACAAAGCTGCGGAGTCCAGCTATAATGACCATCATCGCTGACCGTCATCACTAATCCGTTTCTATGATGGAAATTGATTCGGATAGAAGCTGTTATAGTTCCATCGACAAGCTTCGAAAGGCGGTCAAGAATGCAGTTTAATATTCGAGTCCAAATATGCAAGAATGAAGCTCGTCGGAGTCATGCTTAGAAAAATTTCAAACTTTGGTATCCATCATAGAGGGTTCGAAACGATCACAAGGACTTCGTTCGAACCCAACCGAACGTCACTTCGTTTGAACCCATCCCGACGTTGCTTCGAACCAGTACCGTTAGACGCGCTTCGAACCGATAACCATGTGTCAAATTCGAATCGATCGATAGTGGATGACTTCGAACCGATATGAATCGATACCCTTCGTACCAATGCAAAGTAGAGAACTCCGAACCAATAGCCAATGGGTTCGAAACCATCGACTCGGATGAACTCATCGAACCCATCAATCAGTGCGAACTGTGCGCCCTATAAGGGCTTCCCCAAGGATCGATGTGAAATCCAAGAGAATGATGCCACCATCATCGATTCGAACTCGAGCCCACGCATCGGTTCGAAGCCCTCCCAAACCAGATCTGGTTTTTCCAATCTCGAGGCTACGCAATCGATGAAGAAGGAACGGGATTTAAAATTACTTTGCCGCTTGGATTCGAGACTAATTACCTAGTTTGAATAATGGATTCGAGGAATTAGAGATTTGGATATTGAATGGTTCACGCGACACAGTGTTTCTTCTCCTTTGGAGCTCCGAAACGATGCACTGCACAGTAAAAGCAAGCAAGAGTAAAAGTAAAAATGAAAACAGCGAAACCCACTGCTATTTATATGGAGCCTAGGATGTGACCGGGCCGTTTCGTATCCCAGTCAACCCAACCGGTCACAACCGGTCAAGTACCGGATCGTTTCGAAGTTGGCTTTCGAACCCATCTGCCTAAAGCCCTATCGATTCAAAGTTCACCTCATGCTTCAACGGTACGAAACGCACTACAGGGTGACAGGCTGCATCGATGCGAAACGAACTGTGGGCGCATCGATTCGAAGACCTTGTTCACATCAACCACTTCGAATCCATCCATGGCCTATCGATACGACAGATGACTTCGTATCCATCTGCTTCCAATTCGAATCGACTCGAACAATTATTTCGTATCCATCCCCTCAAACTGGTTCGAATGTTAACTTCGAACCCGTCATAGCACAAGCATACCGCATCCATACAAACGTGGATTTCGAACCCATCGATGCTCGAATGCATCGGTTCGAAATATTACACTCACGCAATACAGAATTCAATTCCTTCAACCTTCAATATCGATTCAGGAGAGGATCGATACGAAGGGACTTTTCTAAACAACCATCAAGCATTGTCTCAACTCAAATTTCCAAATCGGTTCAGGAGGGGATCGATACGAAATTCAATAGCCAACCAAGCTGGCAACGACTCATGAACGCACGACGTTAACAAGGGTCAAATTAACATATGTGCATATATGTCGAACTAACATTCGATTTTAAACATTCACAGGGATCAAACACTCATCCTGTTACAAATGCAACAGCCAACGGCTAAGCGCTACTATACAGCAATGCAGCATACGAGTTTAAACAAAAAAGAGAGCAATGATTGTTCAGAAAGAAACGGCAGCTATTCAAAGCACGTCATGTTCCCACAAGACGTACTTTGGGGGGCAAAATGTTAACCCGCTTTTTGGCAAAGCCGCGATACCAAAATATCGATCAGACACGGAGAACAGTTCGTCTCAGAGACTGGTCGTACTTCGTTTCGCCATGGATATCATTGAATTTTATCCGAGTCCAGATTGAGCTACAATTGATACGACACGGCAAGAAAGACCATAGGAGTCAGCATTTCAAATTTCAAGTCAATCCGAGTTCATATGCTCGAGTTATGGTCGATTCAATTTGAAGGGAAAGACTAGATTTCGAAACCATCACCTTCGAATCGGTTGAACTCGAAACCATCAGGGCGCCTTGGCTTTGACTCCACCACCTTCGACTCCCTCACCTTCGAATCCATCTTATTCGAAACCATCGTGTTCGAATAGATGTGCATCGTATCCATAGAGAAGTGACACGGTTCGTATCCGTCAGAGGAACATAAGTTCGAACCCATTACAGAAGCATTGCTCGAACCCAAACGTGGAACCTTGTTCGAACCCATCCACGATGCCAAGTTCGAATCCATCCTGTGTAGCCTCATTCGAATCCACTGGGTCAACCAACCGTGATGACATGTCTTCCTTCGGTTCGAATTCGCCGAGATCCATGGAGTCGAAGCGGTCAACTCGGAGTGGAGACCGGGTTGGTTCGAAGTTTGCGCTCCACGTCGCCACGAAGTCACGTGCCATGATGGGTTCGAAACCATCGGTTCGAAAGCATGGTTTCGAACCAAACAGCCATGCAATGAACCCCATTTCGAATCCATCATATCTCCCAATCTACTGATCCAAATGCCATGAAATTTTCACAGAAGCTTGCGTACATGTTGGAGAATGTCCACGCCAAATTTCACCTCGATTGGATGAATTCTTGATCGGTTCGAATGGAGTTCGAACCGACGCCAAAGTGGGCCCAAACTTCCCGAGACCGTGCATGTGGGCCCCCTCACGTGCCAGGAGTGGTCTCCCGAGTTTTCAGCGGAATATCAGCAGCCCACGCCTATAAATAGAGCCCCAGGGCCAACAGAAAAGGGATCTTCTGACTCTGAAGCGCCCAGACTCTGCCGGATCGAGATTACTGTTGATTCCGAATTTACAGTTGTAATTTGCTGTTGATTGCTGCAACAACTTGTAGTCATTGAAAGAAAAGCAATAAAATATCAAAACACTTCACAGTGGACGTGGGCAGCACGCCGAACCACTATAAATCGATTGTCTACACATTTTCTTTACTGTTGATTGGAGTTTTTGTTAGATAATACCTGTTTTGAACTTGCATTCTTGACTATTATCTCTTCAACGACTCCCGAAAAGTGTTGTGCCCAATTTTAACGCAAACAAATAAAATGTTCGCATATAGATTAAAAATAGAAAAAAAAGAGACGGTAAGGTTTACATTTATTAGAAAGAAAAAATAATATAGTAAGTATCAAATGCACCTTTTAAATGTGCTAGTTTATTTTTAAATAATGTATTATGGAGATAAATTTGTCTAATAAACTTACTTAATTATTATAGTCGCTAAAAATATTTTATTAGTTTGAAATTAAATTATTAGATAAAATAAAATTTATTAAATGAAAATTTGATTTTTCTAATTGTTCAAAATATTAATCGACTGTATAATGTTTATACAAGGTCAAAAATCGTGAAAACAAGCTGGAATGAAAATGGATTGCATAATAAAAGCAAAGGTGAGAACTTCTCACTCAATCGGATTACCCGGCTTAATTTAAATAGTTAAATTTAAATTATTGATTGTTTGCTTGGATTGATAATTGTTATCAGCTGGATTGATATGTTATATATACAGTATATATATATATATTGGAGTGGTTGATTTCCTGCATTATATAGCAGATGAGACCCTATACGCCCTAGTGGATGACCCAATATACCGCGATATTCCACCTCGAAGTGAATTGGTATTTTATATTGTGCTAACATCTATGGCTGCAAGGAAATAGATTGGAGGGATCCAATTGAACTCCTCAAATGTTTGAATTTATTTATATGTTGTGATACGAATTATTAATAATCTGTGGTTGATTGTATTGGTAATTGAAATTATTGAAGGCTATGCTTTGGCCGTATATATTCTGGAATTTTTAAAATACCAGAAATATAAAAATTGGATTTTTAGAAGGAAATTAAAGTAGAGAATTTTAAGTAAAATAATTTTAGAGAATTGGGTAAATTAAAAGAAGGAATTTGAAAGAATAAAGGTTGATTTTTGAAATCCTATCAAATTAATTCCAAGTATAGGGAAAAAGGATTTTTTATAAATGGATTTTGAAAACTTAAGTAGTATTGTTTACTTAAAATTGGATTTTAAATGAGTTTGGAAAATAAAGGGAGAATTTTGAAATCAAGTATGAAATTAATGTTACTGATTTAAATGGAATTTAAATCATAAATATAGATGTGAATATTGGATTAATGGGTTTTGAAATAAATTTGGATAAGTAAAGGAATTTATATTAAATGGAGTAAAATTTGGAAATCGATTTGGAAATCGATTTAGTGTTTGAAACTGTGTTTAGAAAGAACGATCAAGCTATGGAATTTATAAACTAGGTTTTATAAAGAGAAATAATATATCAATGGACATTTGGAAATATAAATTTACGATGGGAATTTATAAAGGAATGGGTAATTTGTTTTAAAAATAAATGGTGGTTTACTTTTTTTAAAGCGTGGAAAGAAAATTTACGAATTTGGGATGTAAATTGAGATAAATCAAGAAGGATTTATTAATTGATTTGAATGGACTGTTTTGGAATGGAAAGTGTATTTTCCCTGTAAAACCGAGTATGTTTTCAAAGTAGCTTTTTAAGTATAAATTAAAAGTTCTAAATTTGGTTTTAAAAAGAATGTTTTTGGAGAAATTATTTTCTTAAATTTTTTTTTATTCTTTTTAAAGTAAATATTTACTAAGTTAACTATAGAAGTGATTATTTTAAAGTTTTAACTAGTATTTGATTTAGAAGATGGTTACTTAAATAATTATAATCTATCTAATAATTTCATTTTTTAAAATTAGTTTAGGGCTTAAGTTTTACATGAGATATTAGTATAAAATTTCATAAGTAATATTTTAAATAAAGATTTAAAGTAGTTTTTATTTAAAGTGTTTCCTAGTATATATTTTTGGATAAGTGATTTAAATTATTTTAAAATCTTGAGGTATTTGGACTTGGCAATTTTTCAGTGGAATTAAACAATATTTGGAAACTTATTCCGCGAGAGAAAAGTAGCTTGAAAATTGTTTTCAAAGGGTTGAAGTGTGGAAATATATCTTGTGAAGATATTTATAAATAAATAAATAAATTTGGGAAATTATTTAAATTTGATGGTTGTTTATGGATATTATTTGATAGTTAAATAACCGACTATCAATATCGGCCTTTAAGACGGCATTTGAATTTTGATGAGAGCGGGAGTCGGATTCCAAATGGTTATTCGAAAACCACATCGAATCTTAAAGATGGATCTTTTGTTTAAAAGATCAAAAATGAAAATTTGTTGAGACTTAATTAGATCTGAATGTATCCACTAATTTTTAAAATAAGCGCTCATTATTAGGATAAGCCGGGGGAGGACATAAAGTCATAAAACCCATTTTGAATAATGATACGAAGAAATGGGATAGCATTTCAAACAGTGTTGAAGACCGGGTATTTTCGAAAACGAAAGGAATACCTGTTGATTGTCTCTGCACCGAGTTGCTCTGGCATAGAGATAACCCTATGTGATCGGGAGTCCGGACGTGATTAGGAGATATTCGGATTTGCAAGGACTTCTTTCCTTAATTGGATGAAGTGCCTTCGGTTCCATTTAGACCTAGGATGGACTTTAAGGATGTATGTCTGACATTGTACTTTGAGATATAAAGCTGGTTTCTATCCAATATACTTCTTCTGGTAGCGGAGAGTTTATTCTCTTAGCTTAACACCCTTCTCTGAGACGTACGAGCTCAGAGGTTATGTAGTTGATGGTTACTAGTGACATATTCCCAATTTGGTAATGTAGCATGCTAAGTGTTGATCATTGGTTGATCGAAGCATAGCTTTTGTGAAAAGCGTAGCTTTGTAGGACGAGACTTCATCAAACCTCACACCCCGGAAATGGTCGAAACAGGAAAAGATGCAGCAAGGTTATGGGGGTCGCGCCCCTCAGGGTATGTGCATTTCCTTCTGGATAAAAAGTGGTATTCTGGTTTAGAGCGCAGATAATTTACTTATGTGGATAAAAAAATGATATTCTGGTATGGAGCCCAGATATTTAACTTATGTGGTTGTTGGAATTGAGGTGCCTCGGTAAAGGTCGGTTACGATTGGGGGGTGGCATACTCGTGATAGTTAGTTACCTAGTTACAGAGGTAACACGGCCTTGTGTCGGCAGAGATCCGGTTAGGTTCTCGGGACGTCCTTCTAGAGGCGTACCCATTCGGATAAAGGAAGTTCCTTAGCCTTGACCAATTATTGGAAATCCAAACAATCAATACGAGCCCTTTACGGTTTCAGTTGTAGAACCTGCCATTTAAAATGGTAGCTATAGTAGGCATACTATAATGGTACGTATGCTGGCTAAGATTAGTATTATACTTTTGAAATATTTTTCAACACCATGCACTAATAATAATACCAAAAAGGATTTTCACGTATCAAGCATGCTTGACTACTATAAGGAGAAACCTTCCCCATGTGGGCGATTGCATTGTGTGTGTGCCGGGAGACCTTATGGTAGTTTCATTTTCCAAAGGCATGAACGGATTTTTTTTGTACAAATAACTGTTTTTAGTTTTCACACCAGTTCCATGACTGACTCGGAGTTTATTGATCCCTTTTCTAAACTCTGGGTGCCCCTAATTTTCCACACAGGAAGCCTAGAGCCAGGTTATCAGGACGTTCTGGAGCTCAGGAGGCGAGCTAGAAGACAGAAGTGTGTGGAGTATATTCCTCTATGTATTTGAGATTGTATTGATATTAGTCAGGGATAAGTTATTATAACTGTCCGATTTATTGTGAATGGTTGTACTCTGATGATGTAATGTATAAACAAATATTGTTCTTTTGTTTAAAGATTAGTCATTTATCTATTATATATTGTTTCGCCACGATTGTGAGATTCTGATATTGTTTTCTATTTCTTCTTTTACCTTTTTTTCTTTAACCCTATTGATTCGGTTTTCCGGCATCCGATTGTTTGGCATTTGATACAGTGGACGTATTGATGTCGATTTTCGAGCGTCGAAAAATTGGGTCGTTATAGATGATGTGTGAACATTAACATTTGGATTGTTCAACATTAATCGTTGATTAAATTCACACCTATGAGTCACACAATCGAAGTGATGAAGATTTTAAATAAACGACACGATTTAATTGAATTTTAATAGTTGAAAAATTATTAAATAATTAATATTTATGACATATTAATTATTAAATTTTATTTAATTTATTTGAATGTCATTAGTATTTAGTAAAGTGGGTAAATAAAAGTTATAAACGCACGTATTAATATATGATATCGGTAGAATGTTTAAATTTGATTTAAACCGATAAGAACTAAAGAGGGCTCTAAACAAACCAAATTAATTAATATTTATGAAATGTTAGTTGTTAAAAATTTCTTATTTGATTTGTTTGACTTACATTTGTAACAACCCGAAATTTTAACAATTTAAATAATGTAATTAACTAAATTATCTTGAAAATAAACAATTAAAATTTTGCAATGAAAATTTCATACTTGAAATACGTATATTTAAACGTAGCAAGTGTCAGATTTTCATCAGGAAATATGAAAGTTTTTTCAATTGTGAAATTTCAATTCTAAAATTTAAAATCAGTTAATTTGAAGGAAATAAAATAATTTGAAATCTGAATATATTTTTACGTAATAAAAATGTAAATCATTTTCTGCATGGGTCGTCATATTTCATTTCGTCAAATTGGGATTTCACTAGCCCCATTTATATTATTTTCGACGGTTTTGCAACATTAGCGAAAATCGAGTTTTAATAGGATGGTCATATCTCTAATATCTGTGTACCATTCTGTTTGTCTCGTACGTGTTTGACAATATATTCATTTATGTATTCAGCGCCCATTACGCGGCGAAATCTACGAAATGATTAGCCGTATCTGTATCCATCTTGGGCCTCTTATGCTTTATGTGTCCTTTCGTTTATCTCTGGTAAACCTAATAGCCACTAGCCTTTACTATTTTCAGAATTTAAGGCGTGACTTTTTCTTTTTCCCTGGTTGATTTATATGTTGGTTCACTCATTTCTTTCACGCATCTTTTCTCTGTTTTGTCTTCTTCAATTGACAAAAAAAGAAAAAAAGGTATAATATATATATGAAGCTGCTCATATTTATCCCATAATAAAAGCCACTCATTCTCCTTCTTTTCCCCGTTTCAACTCTGTTGCCTTGTCCTCTTTACTAATCTGTTGATCGAACAGTCCTCCAACCTTTCCGCCTTCTCTTCTCACGCGTAGCCTCCTACGTCCATCACCCCCTGGCAGCCAGCCCATAACGCCTCACCACCGTCACCCTGCAACAACCCAGACACCCTCACCGTTCTCCCTTCGGCCTGCCGCTTCCTTAACTGCTCCGAACCTTCCACCACTTGCTGAACGCCAGAACCCATCCCCGCCCCTTTATAAAACCCCGCCTGTACCATAGCCTTATGCGCACCTCCCTTCCCTCTCCACTCTAAACGCTAGCACCCAGCAGCCCCTGTCACCTTCCTCCATTTCCGCCCCTCCACCTAACACCATTCCCCACCCATCAACCATTCGCTTTCCCATAGACCGAGCCTCCCCTCTCACTTGGACCGCTCAACCCAATCTGCATCCTCGCCTTGCTCCACTCTCCAACCATCGCTATGCCACCTTACAACACACCCAAGCAACCACCTTACACCTATCCTTCTAGCCTTCGCCTATGCCAGCCGCATCCTCCCTTACTCCAACCAGTCGCAGCCACCACTCCACTTTCAGCCCACTTCCCTAGGTACCCAACCAAGCAGCTTTCCCTCTTTTAAAAAAATGAAGTTCCTACATATATTTTGAGAAGCTAGCATTATCTGCAATCTCATGCTAGACCAGAATTCTCCAAAGCAGCCTCCTCTTATATATGTATATATGTATAAGAAAGGAATATATATTATATATATACATTTTGTATTTTCATTGAATTCAAGTTCGGTCACTCCGCTTTGGAATTTTTGTAGTGTTTGTGACTCAAAAGCATAGCTTGTTGTGTTGTCTAATCTCTCTAGCCTCGAAAGGTGAGCGATCACTCACGATTAACATTCTTATGTTTGGTTAGTTGATTTCACATGAAATAACGATTTAAATATGTTGTTAAATTTGAATTAGTTAGAAATTAAATTGTTGAATATGATATGTTAAATTTTAAATTGTTCACTTATGTAAATTGACGCCATAATATGTTGAATAAATATTATGTTTAAATTGTTATTGATTATATATGCCTGTTATTGATATGTTATGCTATTTTATTTTATTTTATTTTTCTCACTCAAGAAAGTTCCCTGTTAGTTTAGGAAATCCCTATGGGTTGAAATAATACATACCCGAACGATATTATAGATTAGGGAAAATCGTTATGGGTTGAAATGATAAACCCAAGCGATTTTATTGATTTTGAAATTTTAGAATTGCGCGCTGAAATGATATATACCCGTAAAATTTAAATTATTGCGTATTGAAATGATAAATATCTTATCACTTGACCATAGGATAGAAAATTATATACGGACACCTTTGGTCTATTTTTAAAATTATTTCCAAAACTTTTGAGGAAAGAAAATATATGTGATTTAATTTTTTTTAATATAATATAAAAAATTATTTTATTTTAATACATGTGTAAAATTTAGATTTTTAAATTATATATTTTGGAAATTTTAAAATTATAAGTCAAGTTTTTAAAATGTAAATTATAGAATTTTACTTATAACTTTATTATTTTTAAAATATATAAAGTAAGACTAAAAATAGATTTAATTTAATTTAACTAATATATATAATATGTTTTAAAATATTTATTTAAAATTTATATTAATACTTTTATATAGATTTTGTAATAACTTTAATAAAATAAAGTTTGGAAAGATAAATTGAAATTGTTTTGAAATTTAAGTTTTTTAAGAATTGTATTTAGTAAGAATTGATTTGAACTTATTGATTTTGAGATTTTAAAGATATGATTTTTATAACTTGATAACTGGATTTTGATTAAAGATGATTAAATGAATATTTTCAAATTTAAATATAATTAATATGAATACATAATATAAATTTGATTTTATTTAAATGTTATTAATGATTAAGTGAATATTTTCAAATTTAAGTAAAATTAAAGTGAATTTTTAAAATATAGATGAAATTTATCAAATTGAGTTATTATAAATGTTTAAATATTTAAACTGCAAAACCTATTGAATTGGAAGTGGTTTAAATTTGTAGTTCAAACCTGGATTTGAAATCGATATAAATTAAATTGGTTTTAATGAGAATTTGAATTGAACCTTTAACCCTTTTTGAAATTATTGAATTGAGATTGATTTAAATTAAATTTTGGAACTAAAATGATTTGAATTGACTTATGAAACTGAAAGAAATGGTTCTAATTTGAAACTATTATTGATATAAACTCTTTTTAATATATAAACTATTTTTAATATATAAAATATTTTAATCCATAACCCATTTTTAAATATAAACTATTTTTAGTGCATAACTATTCCAATATATAACTTTCAATATTCAAACTATTAAGCTGGAACTGTTATGATTTGGATTTAATGGATTTAAATGCAAATACTTTGATATGATGGTTTAATCTATTTTGTGGTTATTATTTTGGAAATGAATATGATTTAAAGTGAATAATGATTTCGAAAATGATATGATTTCGAAAGTGATATGACTTCGAAAGTGAATATGATTTCAAAGTGATACGATTTTGAAATGAATATGATATTTTAATATGAAGTATGAACTGTTTGAAATGATAAATGACCATGATGTAAACTAAGTGTTTGGTTGTTAAAGAGACCAAGATCGGATATTGTCATACTCTCTGCCAATTCCAAAACCATTTTAACAACTGCGCACGTGGTGGAGAATCCGGAACGAAGTAGGATGGTTTAGAGAATGTCTGTATGAGGTATGAACGCAGCCTTGATCCCCTCAGGTCAGCTTGATATAACTAAAACAAGAACTATACCGGGCCAAGTGAGGTCGCTCCTCCAATCGAGAATATTTCTTCGATACCATATTTATTACTTTATGATTGATGTGGTGGCCACCCCTCGATTTGGTTATAGAAGTGTGTTCCGAGATGGGCGGTAGTAGCTGCTATGCGTTACCACCAGTCCAAGATTGTAAACTATAGAATCATACCCTGGAATTGCCTCGCATGCCTTGTCATATGCCTTATCGTGCCCATTACGAGTTTGGTTTGTGTCATACCTATGGAGTGCTCCCTGATAGCCCACCAGTTTGGTGGAGTTTATAATACTGTATAGACTATGACATTTATACAAAAATGTGTTAACAGGGATATGAGTAACGCCTTAACGCTATTTAATACTTCACTTTACTGTAGATATTATCTATATAGGGTATTGTATTATGTATGTAGATAGTTCCACAGATCCTTAAGAGATGGAATTCCAAACATCCTTTAAGTTATATTGCATTTCACTTGGACATTTCACTTGAGTTGATTTACTTGCATAAGAAAGTTTATCCTGACTCGAGTATTTTGTGTTTTGCTTTATGCTCGGGTCAGACTGAGTTTCACAGCATTTGAGACTCACCCTTGGAGCTTGGAGCTTTGCTTGGAGATCTATCTTTTATCTATTCGGCTTTCAGTTATTCCAGTTATTTCCAGTAATTTATGTTCAGACTTGTCATATGCTTATGTATTACAGATTCCTTTGTATTTGGATTTCTGTAGTATTTTTCTTTAGACTCTAATTTCTGTATTAGCTTCAAGAACTGCTATTTATCTATTTTCGCTGCTTATTGTTGTATTATTCTATGTATGTGATTCTATGATGGATTTATTTACTGTATATGCTAAATTTTTCCAAATATATATTAACAATCTATTGTTTTGAGCAATTCAGGTCTGACATGGGTGGATGATTTTCGATTTGAAATGTTTGAAATGGCGGGTCGTTACAAGATTAGTATTTAATAAGTATGTATATAACAGTTATAAGAGTGCATGTCATTATATTATATCAGTAGGAAATTTAAATCGGATTTAAATGGAAATAATACTAATGGGTTTTGTGGAATGTTTTGGAGCCCAAATATCCTATAATGGCTAGCCTTAATTTCAGGAATAAGAGGAAATTGGTTCTAGATATATTATTTCAAACAAAACAAAAGAGAAAAAGGTGGTTACCTCTAGAAAATTGCAAACATGGAGATCGATTTATAGAATCTAGGAATTTTTCTTCATTCAAGGTGTATTCTCTAGGCTTCATCAAAAAGGTAGTTTTGTTTTATTTATACGTAAATTATTATGTTCACATTCATGTAATTCACCACATCTTCAATTTCTTATCCTTGTATGTTATTTGGGTTATGTATCTACATTTGAATCAATTATTTTGTCCTCATTTCGAATTTGATTTCCCTTTTAAATGTTACCCATGTGATAGTAATAGTATCAGTCATAGATTCTCCTCAGTTCTCTTTTGTTGGATCATCATGTGTAATGACCCGACTTTTCGACCCTCAAAAGTCGACACTAATACATCTATGGTATTCAAAAATCTTTATAAAATAAAATTGCAATACACATACATCAATCAGAATGCACTAATCTATTATCAGCTAGGACAGGTACAACAACATGTCCTCACAATTGCTGAGAAATACACCCACAAATGTAGCGGAAAATAAAATATATGTGAATATGTCTTAGAGGCCTCCAACTCGTCTCTTAAAGGTCCAAAGCATCCATAACTGAATCTGTAAATATGCTAGGTCTGACCTAAGCATTATAAGGAAATAACACCCGGATCAGTCTGCTAAACCAGCATGAGAAATCCACCTCAAATGGATTTTCAATGTTATAAAATCTTTCAAAATAAAGGTATCTTGTAGGACCGCACCGCACATAAACGTGGACGAGTTTTTACCGTACGATAACCAAACCATTTCTCTAAGAAATCCAGTGACATTATAAAAATGTCCAGTGTAACATCCCTCCTTTTCGCACGCTTTAAATTGATACACGTGCCAATTCAAACCATACGGAAGGGCGGATTATTATGGGGTAAATAAGAAAAAGAAGGAAGAACTAAAACAAAACAGAATCTTGCGGCAGAACGATAAAATATAATAATCAAATATACAGTTCATGAAACTGTTTTACAAAATATTCGATTTTCTTTACTTATGCAATACAATATCCGAGTACACATACCAGAGAATAATAATTAATGCAGCGGAATTTAAATGGTGTAGTGGAATAATATAGTAGATAATAGTACTACAAATCTTCGTCTCCGTCCTCCAGAATAAAATCTTCAAATCCTGAAACGCTCGGACTGACCCGAGCGAATTGAAAGAATAAAACACTCGAGTCAGAACTAAAAGATCTTATGTAAGTTAAATCAAGAGTAAATAGTATGAGTGCAGTAACTCAGGAGATGCTCGAGATTTTGCATCTCTTAAGGATCCATTAAACTATTTACTACGTAGTATATTTTGCTATTATAATAGTGTCTAATTGTAAAATAAACTTACTTTTAAATGGCGTTAAGGCTTTACATTTTCCACCTTAACACATTTATATATTCCCATAGTCTATATAGTACCGTAATCTCCCCCGTACTGGGCGTCGTCAGAGGGCACTCCATAGGTATGGTACAAAACCAAAATCGTATAAGGCGTGCTAGGGTAGGTGACACGGCACAACTAGGCAATGCCAGGGTAGATATACCAATTACGCTTCCGGGTCGGTGATAACTCGTAGCAACTACTACTGCTACGAGCCACATCCCCAAATCAAAAAAATCAAAAGTGGCCACCGAATAAATCCAAAGTCAGAGTAGAATATCGAAGGGATGTGTCCGATACAAGAGGCTACCTTCTTAACCCGTCGATCACTCATGTTTTAGCCACCTTATGCCAATTCACGGGAGTTGGGTCCACGTATTTACCTTAAAGGAAACGCTGCCACCATCTTACTTCGTTCTGTAATCTCCGCCATGTACACAGTTATTAAAGTGGTTTTCAGAGTTGGCAGAGAGTATGACAACTTCCGATCCCGGTCACTTTAACAACCAATCGTTATTATAACACCGCGGTCTCTTCAAAATAGTTTATACTTTGAAACCAGAATAAAATATCCATTTCAAAACCATAAAATTACGATATCATTTCTATTTTAAAACCCAAATCAATATGATATCATTTTTATTTCAAATATATCTTTTTTCAAAAATCATAGTACTTTCAAATATATATACCTTAAACCCATAGCTTAAAACATAATTTTCAATACTTAAATGGTTTAATAATAAATTACTTTATAAAGTAAATTAGCTTTTTAATTTCTCAAATCAATTCCAAATACAGATTTGAATTCCCAAATAAACCATTTAAATTTCCATATATTTCAAAGTTTTAAATATTCCACCATTTCAAAACTAAATTTTTAATTCATATATATATATATATATATATATATATATATATATATATATGCCAAATTCACTTTACTATTATTAGTTTTGAAATACTTACTTAATAAATCCAGTATCCTTTAAATAAAACTTTCAAATTCAATAACTGAATATTCCTCAATTTATTTAGACTAGATATATTCACTTAAATCATCTTAAACCCGAATTTAGTTATAACAACATATTCTTTTTAAATCTAAATTTCAATAAGATCTTAATTAAATAAAATCTCTAATCAATTTCAAAACTATATTTTCAACTTTGATTTATAAAAATCAATATAAACTCTATATTAGAATAAATGTAAGTAAACACTTATCCATAATATATTTTAATAAAATCAACTTTTTATTTATTAACTTACTTCATACTTTACACAATTTTATACTTAGCTTAAAACCAAGAATTTAACTATATATAAAATAACCTTTATCAAATATCCGAAATCAATATCTCATAAAACCATATATATATTTCTTTACAAAACAATAGAAAAATTATTACAAACATAATTATATAAATATATATATATATATATACCGCGGTGCCTGTATATAATTTTCTATCCTATGGTCAAGTGATACAGATATTTATCATTTCAATCCGCAATTTAAAAATAAAATGCGATTGTATATCATTTCAAACCGCAATCCCGAATGAAATGAAAATGCATGATAACTTGGAGTTTATAACAATATAAAATACAACATCCATCCATCCAATATCAACCATCAACCATTTATCGCAATCATCGTGAAGTTCAAACAATAGCATCAATATAGAACGGAAAATAAACAACAGGTATTAAATAGCGGTTTATATTCAATAATAAATTTAATAACTATTTAACTGGTAGTTTATATGCAATAATAAATAAATAAATTTAACTGGCAGTTTATATATGCAATGAATAATAAAATAACAATTTTAATAAATGCAATTAAACTGAGAGGATGATTAAAATACGCCAAACAATCATAGATAAATTGTAACTCACATCAAAATTTGATTTAACAAACATAAGAAATCTTAGAAGTTGTGAGTGGGTTAAAACACTCACCTTTTAAATTTAAATTGAAATTAAATCCAATTTAAATCTAAAATTTCAACAGTCTCAGAATCTGCCCTAACCAGCACCAAAATGTCCATAACTTCGATGCGATCCTAACAAAAATAACCGCGTGCAAATTGGTCATCGTGAGAGAACGATATTAAGTTTTGAAGTACATGATTTTAAAAATAAAATAAAATAAAACGGACCGTTACCTTCTGTACACGCCACGTCAGTGTCAACCTCGTACGCAACAAACTCTAGCTCGCTCGCGTTCGAACTACTGAAGCTGCCACGCATCGCTACTATTTTGCAATTTTCACGGCCGCTCCGTGGATCATCGCTTCGATCAGGTCTCACCTCCGTGTTCCCCTCGCTGAGCCGCCGCTAAGCCTCAGATGCCATGACGTCCGGCGCCTCCTTGCGCCGTGCGACCGCCGCCCCTTTGGAGCCAATTTCTGGCGAACCCATCGACCATGGTGACGAACGGACGGCACCCCTAAGACCTGCTCAACACCATCTACGCAACGGTACCACCCGTTCGCCGATCGGAGGTAGATCCACCGTTGGATCGCCCAAATTTCAATACGAACTGCCGAGAATGATTTGCGATTTTTGGGTAAACGGTGAATCGATTGGACAAACAAACAGTACCAGAAGATTACTCTTATTGAGAGCTTCAATATATATTTTTTCGGAATTTTTCTGAAGAGTTTGGATTTTTGACTTTGATTTTTGAATTGGAAATGGATCTATGGTTTGTTTGTCTGCCATTGAGGAGGAGAGAGTTGAGATGTATGTATAGACAAATGAGAATTAGGGAGGCTAGGGTTTATAGCAGGATATTTATAGGCAGAATTGAAAATAGAACAGATGGATAAAACAGATATACGTGCTACTGCCAAAATGGCCCAAAAAGCCCGTTCTGACTCCGGAACGAAATTGGGTCAACCCATATATCAAAATAGGTATTTTAAAATATTCTAAACGCAATGGAAAAGGTTTCACGTCCAAATTCCATCGTATAGAGAAGTTATGAAAAATTCAAAATTTTCAAATTGATTTCAATTAAATCGATTTCAAGGCGTTTCGAGTCCGTACGATCAAACGACAAGTCCGATCGTTACGAAACTTGAAATCCTACAATAATTCACCGTTACGGATCCGATGAAACTGGTTTCGTCGAAATCCGAGTCAGTGGCCAAAATGGTGATTTTTATATTAATTAAATAAATTAAAAATTCATCAATTAAATCACTTTTTCAATTTCACTTCCAAAATTTACAAATCTTATCAGTTTTGTTTTCTTAAACAATCTCAGTGACTTAAGCCCATTTAGAGGTCAATTTAAATGTTGATTCAATCATAAATTTCAGCATAAACTCAAATTCCATTATAATCATCAATTATAAATTAACTTTTCAATAATTCCATTGAATTCACTATTCATTCTTATTATTCAATTCATAATAGTCAAATGGATGAAATTAACTTTTGGTTCAAAGCTATTACATAAATATTTTCCAATTTCAACTTAATTTTTAAATTAACGTAATAATTAAATATTTGATTTCATTTATTTGCAATTAATCCAATTATTACAAATTAAATAAACTAACTCACTATTTAAAATTCAAATTCTATAATTCATAAATTTTATCATCTTGTATTACTTATTAATTTATAATTCTTTAAAACCAATTCCCATCTCAATTTTAAAGTAAATTAATTCACCAATTATAGTATTTATTTCAATTTCTTAAAATAATCCCTTTATAAAGTTCATTACTACTTTATAACCTAATTAACCTTTTATTACTTTTACTATACTCAAAATTTTCCAACTTCTAAACATCTTTTTCCATTTTCCATTAATGTAACATTCATTTATTTTATTATCAATTACTTCAAATTCTAATTCCATCAACAAATAAAACAGGTAATTTATAAAATATGTTTACAAGCCAAATGTTACACCAATTGTTATATTCTGAATGGAGTTAATATTAATTTCAAAAATTATCTAAATTTTACATTAAGATAATACTAATTACCTTTAATGAACTTGAATTCCCAATTTATTTAATGCAATCAATTATGACCTTTACAACTTTAGTGCATTCATTGGTTTGTAGTTATTTCACAAATTTATACTAAAATTGATTCCTACCAAATTGCACTTATTACGTATTATTTGATTTACATTCACCTTTATTTATGTTAACCATTTTATTTTCACTTATTGTGTAATAACTACTATAATTCAGTTACATTGAAATTTGTCAATTTCCCCCATTAATTTAGATTTTAAATCAAACAAATTAATTTACCTTGGCTCCATTCTTTATCACATCAATTGTTACTTTAATTTACGATCCTCACTCCTGTTATTTATTAATTACCATTAAGATAACATTTATTATCTACAACAGCCGTTAAAATTACGTATCTACATCAATTGTATAAATTTTCCATTAATTACGTATTACTTCATTGGTTACTATTATAACGGATTCATTAAATTATCACTAATTATATCATTGCATTAGTTAATACAATATTCCCATTTGTTTTCTTATATTAAATTTCTTAGCCTAGAATAACAATTCCCATTACTTCAATGCATCATAACTTCATTTTTATTTTTAATACTTAGCTCTAATTTCAAATGTTGCATTTCATTTCTACATTTACTTCAGTATGAATTATATTTTTTTTAGTTCTCCTAAATTTAATTACAAAATCTCATTGATTTACCCAATTTTATCTACCAGAATTTACGGGTCGTTACACTCTCCCCCACTCAAAACTTTTCGTCCCCGAAAAGGTAAAAGAAGGGAGAAGAAAGAGTTAAATAAACAATACGTCTTATTCAAAATAATAACTTTATAAACAAATAATTTACAAAATTTATTACTTTAAATAAATATACCTATTTTATAACCATTAAATCTTTTTACACTTAAATAAATAAAGTTTGGAAATCATTTTCAAAAATTTTATAAGTCCAAAATTTACGAAAAATTTCGGTAGAGTCTCCTTTGTACGGAGAGGCTCGGGAGAAAATATAATATCAAATATAACAAAATATCATATATAATTTTCAAAATATTATATCCCAACACGGGAAAATATATAAAATAGCGCTATAAAACCGTAATCCGAAAATGTACCTATTCGTCGGGCAATTTATGCTTAATTATGAAACAAAAAGCAGTAGCAATTGCTTCCATAATCTGTATTTCACTTATATAATCCAAAGGGTTAACAATTATATAAAATGAAAAAAAATTCTTCCACTAAAAACAAAGCAATGTCAAAACCCAACAATCACTTGTAATCACAACATACAACCATCATACATAATCAACAAAATCAATCATTCATTCATATCAAACAAAACAGGTAGTTGTTCGGGTTCAAAACTTTAAATTGTACAGAATGAAGAATAAACAACCAGGTGCATCTTTTAATCAACAGTCTTAGATGAAACGAAATAGATTTGTTCATTCACCCAGACTTTTTAAAGTATCCTTACCCAAACAACCCTAAACCAAAACAGACAACAAATCCAAACAATAAACTAAGTTTATTATTGTCAATTTCATTTCATACTATTGTTGTTTGACTTCTTTTTATACATATAATGATTTATCTTTTTTTTTAATACATATATTGATTTATCTTTCTTTTTTTTGCTGTATTCATCTTTTTGCTTATTTTATTAATAAATAGCTTCAATCATTTACTTAAGTTTATTATCTTTCATATATACTACTTAATTTCATTTATTTACTTTCATTTAGTACTAAATTCCGTTTATAATGCTTACCTTCTATTTTAACTAATAGCCTTACAATTATACTTAAGTTCATAACCACTCTAACCTTAAATTCTTATTATAGTAAGAATTCCATTATAACTTAAGTTTATAACTCTATGACATCAATTCTTATAAATAAAAGCAATTGATTGAACACTTTCATTTCATACTTTTACTTGTACAATTTCCATTACATTTCTTATTAAACATTTCAACTTTTAATATTTGGTAAGTTATATATATGCTTTTAAAGAATGAAATTGTAAGTTATACAAGTTTCTCATTTCTTTTAATTAATTTAATGTTCAATAATTATATCCTTTATTTCATAGGTTACAATTTCAAATTTCATTTACTACCATTTATAACCTAGCATTAAATCTCTTATTTCCTTTAGAGGTCTTAATTTATTAATTACCTACGTTCCAATTCATTACAGTAATTGAAACTATTAATTAGTGGAAACTTAAGAATTAATTAACGGGTTTTATTTAAATCATTTTAAAATAACAGATAAATGTATATACTTACACTTTATATATCCAGTTATATTTAAAACAGTTTAAAATTTATATTTGTTTATCAAAACAAATCTACAGTAAAACTACTATAGTGGCCTTCCCACTTTGAAACTCGAAAATGAATATCGATGATGCGTGCACTCATCACCGAAATTATTTTCCAGCGACAGAGAGGGGAGTATAACTTTATCTTTCCAAAATTTCTTTAAAACATTTCTTTCAAATTATATTGAAATACTTATATCAGAAAATACTTTTTTTAATAAAATTATTATTATATTTCAAAATCATTCAAAAGAAATTTCAAAACCCCGGAACTTAAGTTCTAAATTTTCAATTTTCATTTTCAATCTTATTTCGACTATTATTTATAAATTTTATTACCTAACAACCAACATAATGCAACCAAATATATATATTATTTATAAAAATTTATTTTATATATAGAAAATATAATAGGCAAAATTATTTCATTCACCTATATTAAAACAAATATTATGTCGGTATGTCCTATTAAGTGTTTAGAAATCCCTATTGATGTCATAGTGTCCCATGCACCAACCAGAATTTATAAATCCAAAACGGAAGAAAGCAACACAATATCAAAACCTTTTATAACACTAACAAATATGCTCTCTCATATATATACACTCAGCGACTCATCATAGGGTATTACTACCCTATTAATAAAGAGTCAGACCCCACAAAGCTATGGTTTATCACTAAACCCAAGCTCTGATACCAGATATAACATCCCGCATTTTCGCACGCTTTAAATCGACACACGTGCCAATTCAAACCATATGGAAGGGCGAATTGTTATGGGGTAAATAAGAAAAAGAAGGAAGAACTAAAACAAAACAGAATCTTGCAGCGGAACGATAAAATATAATAATCAAATATACAGTTCATGAAACTATTTTACAAAATATTCGATTTTCTTTAATTATACAATATAATAGCAGAGTACACATACCAGAGAATAATAATTAATGCAGCGGAATTTAAATGGTGTAGTGGAATAATATAGTAGATAATAGTACTACAAATCTTCGTCTCCGTCCTCCATAACAAAATCTTCAAATCCTGAAACACTCAGACTGACCCGAGCGAATTGAAAGAACAAAACACTCGAGTCAGAACTAAAAGATCTTATGTAAGTTAAATCAAAGTAAATAATATGAGTACAGTAACTCAAGAGATCCTCGGGATTTACATCTCTTAAGGATCCGTTAAACTATTTACTATGTAGTATATTTCACTATTATAATAGTGTCTTATTGTAAAATAAACTTACTTTTAAATAGCATATTTAGGCCAAGATTAAGAAGGATTACATATTTAGGCCAAGATTTGATAGTCGGTTATTTAACTATCGAATAAAAAAGCATTCAAACAAATGTTTATTCCTTGGGGGAAAACCAACTATGGTTAAGCATATAAGCAACTACTAACCTCTTTTAATAAATCTTTCATTCATTAAAATCACTTTATAAATTACTTTTATAAAAACACTTTTCCAAAGGTATATCCACAAATCCCTATATTTCTATACTTGGAAAATATTCATATACTTATCTCAATGGTATAAGTATATTCACACACATTACACCTCGCAACTTGGAAGACGCACTTATATACTTATCTCAATGGCATGAGTATATTACAAAATTTAGAAAGATTTCTTTTTTTATTCGGTTCTAAAATCATTTAACTCCTTATAATTCACCAAAACCCATTTACAAATCTCCTTTATAAATTTCGAAATCGTTTATAAACTATATATAAATTCCTAAAACCATTTATAAAACTCCTTTTATAAATCTATAAACCCGTTTCTTAAACTCGTTTATAAATACCTAACCGGTTATAAAACTCCTTCAGCTTGTAAACCATCTTCTCTTGAGTCTTCAAAACATTTTATAACTCTTCTTAAAAAACCAAATCTTTTCATAAACTCTATTTATGGGTCTCGGAGACATTTATAGATAAATAAAAATCATATACCTCAAAAAAACTATTATATAATAGTAATTATTTATAATACCTTATAGACAAATAAATAATACTTATTAACCTGAAAACATCTTAAAATAATAATAAATAATTTCGAAAACATGATTAAATAACAATAATAATAAATCTTTACCATTATTATAAATAATAATAATCAAATTCCAAATTATTTTTAATGAATCACTATTACTAATTTCAAACCACAATACTTGTTTAAAATAAATAACTTTTCAAAATATTAGCATATTGATAAATAATCCTAAAACAATATTAATTGTACATAAATAACCATAAAACAATATTAAATATACCTAAATAACTTTAAAACAATATTGGATATAAATAGATAATCTTTTAAATACAAAATATTTCCGAAACCCAATTCGCATTTAAAGTCATTTCCTGTCTAAAAACCCAATTCCAACTCAAATGGCAATTTATAGTATTTTTAAAATACCAATTTGAGGCCAATAGCTAATAAACGATTAACCAATATTGATATTGATTTCCTGCCGCTACCAGGTTTTAGTTTTTAACCTACAATGATGTCATAACCAATAATTCCAAAAATCAGGTTTAATATCCAATAACTTTTATGATTGGAATATTATTGAAATCAATTTAACAATAGCGAGGAATCCCGTTTGATCCCTCCAACCTATCCTCTTCATCACATACAGTATACAATGAAATAATATAAATCAACCACTTCGAGGCAGGATCGTATACAAAGGGTCATCCGCTCTTACACGGGAACATAATAGGGTTTCATTTGCTCCAGGGATAGGAATATATCCAAACCAACTAATAAATATAGTAATCATCCAAACAATCATTCAACAATCTTTATCAACTATATATCATATTAGTTAACTAAAAAGGTGAGTTTAGCTCACTTGTATTCCAACCATTGTTGGGACGTTCTGGATTCCGTCTAAATCAAACGATGTTCGATATAACGTGAAATTTTTATAAGCTCCAATATGTTACCAATTTAATTCCACAACATAGTTCACGTCAATACAATCTTAATGCGAATGACCGCGTTCAATTCCGACCTAAAATGAATTTCAAAATTATAATTTTATGGAACTAAATTATAATCAACTTCTATAATTACATCATTAATGAACTAATTTACTTAACTTAAATACTCTCCTTCCCCAAACATCTCGTTCATGCAAACGAACCTACCCAGGCCGTGAACTTCGATGCACCATCGTCGTTTCCACACACCACCAAGCACCGTAGCACTTCGCCAGCCACCTTCCCTGACCTCGACTTTGCCACTGCTAGAGATTCAGTTCCCTATAGCACGACTACACCGAGAAAATCATCAAAACATCAATCGACGTTTCTTGGTTCCACCGTCGCTACGCATCTCCATTGGCTATAGAACTTTGGCCGAAGTTATCTTTCCCCTTCCCTTACATTTTCCCTTCGGTTTCCACCTCCTGCAAACCATCGTAGCTCGCCGTCGAGCTCAAAGTTCATCTCGACATTCACCTAGGAAATTCTGCCACCACGTTGAGAAATACGACAATCTGACCATCCATTATGTCCCTTCCCCACCACGATCAACTTCCTAGTTGGGACTTCCACCTAAAAATGCCTTGAGCGGCTCCGATGATCATAAGCTATACGATTTGGACGATTTGAATTTGAAAAGGAAACCTCAAATTTCATCCCTCTATGCCTTGCACGCGGTAATATAGGGAAAGGAGGGTTTGGATTTGAACAAGTTTGGGTATGGGCCAATAGTGTAGGTATGGGCAAGAATAGGATATGGTTATGGCCTATTATATATATATATATATATATATATATATATTCGAAAATATACAACTTTAAATGTTAAATAAAATTACACTCCTATAGGGACGTGCCATTTGGTGTTCTATATGTAATATCCCTATTTCAAATATGGAACTACTCTTGAGACCTAATCGATCATATACAGAAGATGGTTTTTCAAACCCAGTTATTATATAAATTTTTGAAATTAATTTATATGCGTTTAAAATTCGTACGACCACACAATACATCCAATCGCCATGAAAATCTTCAGCATCTAATGATTCATTATTACGGATCCAATGAAACTAGTTTCGTCAAAATCCGAGACAGTGCCCTAAAATGCTATTTTTATACGTTAATTAAAACGTATTATTATTAAAACCAAATAAATCACTTTTAAATCTAAATTAAAGTTTACTATCTTCATTTTTATTTAAAAGAATCTAATCAACTTTCAAAATCATTTTTATTCATATTAAATTCAGGATTTAATTATTTAAGCAAATACCAAAAATTAAATCCAACAATTAAATTATCAAATAAATCGCTATATTTGAAATTCAAGTTATTTAACATATAAAATTTACTTTTCAATATTTAAAATTAATTAAATATTCCAAATTCAAATGACTGAAATTCTAGGTCGTTACAATATGAAACAAATATTTATAAGGAAAGAAAAATTGTAATATGCATACATAAATCAGATTACACTAAACTAATCGCCAACCTGGACCATTGTAACAACCTGTCCTCGCAGTTGCTGATAAACACAACTATAAAATTCAATGGAAAATAAAAATATGCGTGAATACGTCTTGGTGGCATCAAGCTCGTTTCCTGAAGCTCCAAAATATCCAAACTGAATCTATAAATATGCTCAATTTGACCCAAGCATTATAAGAAAATAATGCCCGAATCAGTCTGGTAAAGCAACGTGAGAAATACACCTCAAATGAATTTTAATGTTATAAACCTTTTAAAATAAAGGTATCTCGTAAGACCACACCGCTCAAAAACATGAAAGGGTTTTTACCTTAAGATAATTAAAACATTTCTATAGAAGATCTAGTGATATTATAATAATGTTTAGCATTTAAAGTAAATATTGAATCATAGCTGAAATTGTTACATTAATTATATTTCGGTATAGGTATAAAACTAAGTCCAAAAGGCACTTATTGGAAAAAGGATTCCATCAATGACAAGGCTACTAGGTACCTTGAATCACAGTACATCTTTAGATAAAATATATCGAGATCCTCACAAGGACTCCTTGCATGGCAAGACCAGCCTACCCCTTGCAGGATAGTACCAAATTAATATTTCATCACCCCGGT
Source organism: Allium cepa (assembly GCA_030765085.1). Lineage (NCBI taxonomy): Eukaryota > Viridiplantae > Streptophyta > Magnoliopsida > Asparagales > Amaryllidaceae > Allium > Allium cepa. The sequence continues at coordinate 330,170,112 of CM060940.1, forward strand.
TGCGCTGAAATCTTTCTGAGAGCTCTCATGCACCACCAAATTCACAAATAATAATCAAAAAGGGTGATGACAATATCTTAATAGGTGCGACCCACTTAGCCTTGCGGCATATTCCATGTTTTAGTCATTCCCGATTGATAAGGCTAGGGGCTATGTTTTACCATTTTGAATAGCAATCCTATTAAGAATGCTAACATTGCTCTCCAGGAAGCAATGAAGTGCTAACATTCATCCATACAAGTTGTTCAAGATATGAAAAAACCAAAGGCACTACTTCTACTACATCAATTTTAGAATCATCCTCAGGATTAGTAGCAAGCACCCTTGCACTTACCCTTCGATCATCTTAAGATATCTCCAATTCGAATACTTATGCTAGTTTGAAGTGGTTTTTAGACGATATATCTGATCCCGAGATCTCTGAATCAACAATGATAATTTTAAAGCTAGCCAATATTTGATAGTCTGTTATTTAACCATCGAATAACAAAAAATTCAACCAGAGGTTTAAACTCCCTAAGGAAAATAACACTGGTTAAGCACAAAGCAATCATTTAGCCTCTTTAATTAATCCTTTCATTGACTAGGACCATTTTGTAAATTCTTGTGTCAAAATAATATTACAAAGATATATTTCACAAAGCCCTTCTCTATACTTTTCAATACTTCGAAAATATTTATATACTTATCTCATCGAGATGAGTATATTCACAAAACGCTTATCAAAGATTTCACCTCGAAAAGCCGCTTTGTTGGGTCAAAACCAATGTCATTTAAAAACAGAGATAATAATAACCTAAAACACTATTGCTTCGATATTAAGCATGAAAAAAGAATGATCCATACCGCCATAATTAAGAAGGCATATTGGGGAATCAAATCCCTTTATAAATAAACTCATGTATAAAATCCTATTTATAAGTATAAGCTTTAAATTCATTTATAAAATTTCTTTTATAGAACTCGTCTTTATTTACAAAGCTCTTTTTATAAATCATAAAAAAGAGCATAACCTCCATAAATAAATCTCCACGTATAAAATCATAAACTTGTACACTTCCAAAAATCTTCAAATATAATTATAACTGTTTGCGCCAAAATTGGTCACAAACCCCAATATCGTGAAAGCACCCATTTATGAACACAAATCAGCAACAATCAATATAGAACTCAGATCTAAGCAATAATAATCACAATAATTCACAAATCACAATCACAAACACAGGATTTATAGTGGTTCGGCGATCTTTCCTACATCCACTTTGAAGCTTATGTCTTTATTGATTCACTTGATGATTCCAATCTATTACAGCAGATTACAATTGATGATAGCTTTCGAATCTAATTACAACAGTGATAAAGAAGTATGGAATTGAATCCGACGGAGTTTTGACGTTAAATGGCGGAAGATCCCCCTTTCTGAAGGCTTCAGGGTGCTATTTATAGGCGTTGGAGGCCCAGATCTCGCTCAAACTTCGGGAAACCTTTTCTGGCACATGAGTGGGCCAAGGCGACCGACCCCACCAAGTTTCGACTCGATCTGAGATCGAATCGAAGTGATTTTGAATCCATCAAAGATTGATCCAATCGAGCTGAAACTTGGCAGGAACAATCTTCACCTTGTATGGAAGCTACTGTGAAAATTTTATTGCATTTGGATCAGTGTCTAGGAGATATGATCGATTCAAGTTGTGGTTTTTCATGAGGGCTGTTGCGTTCGAATCCATTGGTTTGAATCCACTCCCTTCGACTCGATCGGTCACGTGATTCTTTGGTGACATGGCGCGCACTCCTCGCATCGATCCTATTTTTTCTCCGAGTCGACCGCTTTGCATCCATAATCTTCGCCTCGTTTGTATCGTTGAATGACACGTCATCCAAGCTAGTTGACTTGATGGACACGAACGAGTGATTGTCCATGGATTCGAATCTGATGGATGCGAAGACGACCGATACGAAGCAGTGCATGGTCACGAGATCGATCGATTCGAAGTAGGGCATACTGATGGTGATGGATTCGAAGTGCTCTGGACTCGATGGATACGAAACAGTGCTCTAGCATGGATACGAATGTGCTGATGGGATGCCCATCTGATGGATTCGAACCGACCGATTCGAAGTGATCAATATCCTGTTGATCGATTCGAATGTGATCGATTCGAATGTGATCGATTCGAAGTACATGGAGCTTGATGGATTCGAACTTGACGCACAGTGATGGATACGAATCCTATGGATTCGAAATGAGCACCTCCTCAACTTTTTGATGGGTTCGAACGACATACTTTGGCCAACTTGCATCGATCATATCTCGTTCATACGACCTCCGATTAACCTGAAATTTGGAACGCTGGTTTCCATGACTTTGCTTGCCTTGTTCTATCAATCGTAGCCTGATCCGGGTTCGGACAAAATTCATCGATATCCATAGCGAAGCGAAGTGCAACCAATCTCTGAGACGAACTGTCTTTTGTATCGACCAATCTTTTGGTATCACGGCTTTGCCAAAAAGCGGGATAACATTTGCCCTCCAAAACATGCCTTGCGGTAGGAAGGTGTGTTTTGTAATGCCATGAGCTGGATGTTTATATCCTATTGATGTCCTGCAAAGGAATTTACGTTTTTATGTGACCTCAAATGACGACCGTTCGAGATCGAGATATTTAAGATGAAGTGCGACCGTTCATGGTCAAGCGCCTAACTTCAAATGACGATCGTTCGGGATCAAGCCATTTGAGGTGAAGTGTGACCGTGCGCGGTCAAGTGGCGGACCTCAAATGACGACCGTTCGCGATCGAGCCATTTGAGGTGAGGTGAGTTGTGCCATTCGGGGCGAGTTGTGTCGTTCGAGGCGAAATGTGACCGTTCGAGGTCGGGTGCCGTTCGAGGCGAATTGTGACCGTTCGCGATCGTGTGCCGTTCGAGGCGAATTTGTGACCGCTCGCGGTCGGGTGCCGTTCGAGGCGAATTGTGACCGTTCGCGGTCGGGTGCCGTTCGAGGCGAATTTGTGTGCCCAGGAGGGCTTGGTGTTATCTATGCCAGGGTCACGTTCGGGTGAGTTGCTGGATTGTTTGTTTGCCTATTGGAGGCGAATAAGTGTGCCCGGGGGGGCTTGGTATTGTTGATACCAGGTTCACGTTCGAGTGGGTTCCTGGATCGTTTGTCAGGGCGGTATATCGCCATCTCAGAGCATGCCTAAGGACCGTTCGCGACCCCGTACATGTGTAAGTAGCTTAGCCATTTTAGAGCCATCAGAATCAAATATCTATTCAACATATGAGTTTTAAAACAGAAATGTCCAAACAAACCAAGTCTAAATGTCCAAATCAAAATGAAACAAAAGCAAAGTAAGGATGTCAAAGTGTAAGTTCCTACTACGAAACGGTCAATGAACATTCAGAGCATGCCTAGGGATCGTTCGCGATCTCGTACATGTGTAAATGATTTAATTGTGTTAGTAGGAAGCTTGCGACTTGTTCATCGTTATTTCAATCAACTGATAATCAAACGGTGCCTTGATTCAGGGTCGCCTCTAGTTGATGTAGACGGTGATCGCTCTGGTTCCACTGCTGGAGTTCGCCTCCTCACATACTGAAGGAGCATACCGTTCCTGATATGCCCTTCCACCTCGTCTTTCAGGTGCCTACAATCGTTAATGTTATGACCATTCAATTCATGAAATACATAAAACTTATCTGATTTTCTTTCGTCAGAGGTTGGATCCCTTCGCATTGGTCTACGATACGGAACCTGCCCTTAGTATCCTGATAAATTCGTTCCAGACTCTCATTCAGCTCAGTGTAAGTCGTGAATGTGCCTCTCTCCGCAGTCGCTTTGACCCATTACCACTATCCTCAGTCTTTCGTTTTCCTTTATCCTTGCCTGAGTCCTTATCGAGAGGCTTTTTGTCTTTAAGCACATAAACTTCTATTCCCTGTCCTTCTTCTTTTTCTGCATTCGCATCCTCTAATCGTAAAAACTTTTCGGCCTCGTCGTAGAATTCCCCTAGATCTACAGGTGGGCCTTTAGTTAATGAATTTCTGAACTCTGTGCCGTCAGCTACTCCGGACACAGCTGCCATCACAACCATAGATGGATCTGCTCGATCCACCGAAGCTGCTGCTGCATTGAATCGCGTTAGATAACTCCTCAAAGTTTCTCCGGCTTTCTGCTTTAGGGTTGCCAAAGTCATCACATTCTTGGGTCTTGTAATGTGAACCCTGAATTGCCTCATAAATCTTTCAGTTAAATCATTCCATGTTCCGATAGATCCACTCTCTAGTTGTCTAAACCATAATGTTGCAATATCCTCCAAGTACAATGGAAAGCACTGGGCCATAACCTCCTCTGATGCCTCCAGCACTTCCATATGCCTCATATACTTCGTCAGATGAACCGTGGGTCCGTTCTCCCGTTATACATGTCCAACGATGGTAACTTGAAATCCGGTGGGTTTCTAGCTCGTCTGATTGCTGGAGTAAAAGGACTCCAATTAACATCCTCTAAATCTTTGTTTACCAAACCGCCTCTCATAGCTCTTCTAACCATCTCCGCCAACCTGTCACTGTCTCCGAGATGCAATCTTCGTTCATCACTTTCGACCTGCCCCCGAGTCCACGAGGGAATTCTGGGATCTGCCCCCTTGACTGAGCGTTCACTCCTCTGCTACTCCCAGGTTGTGCAGATGCCCCTCTCTCTCTCCGAGATTGGATCAACGTTCTCTATGGGTGTGCCTCCTAATCCAGGTGCTACGCCGGATGGTCCTGCTCCGTTTTGAACTCCATCCGCTTCTCTATTTTGTGCTCCGACTTGTCCTATCTGTTGAAATAAACTCTGGATCATCTCCTCTTATTTCTTCATCATTGTCTCCATATCGTCCCTAGTGATGAAGATCGACGCTTGGTTCGCTCCTGAAGAAGCCTCTTGACTTCCTTAGTGTTCACTTCTCTCTGGCCTTTGTTTCTTGTTTGTCTCGTCATGGTTCTTAGATTTAAATTCTTAAGTCTTCAAATTCAAATTATCCTAAATCAGCTTTTCTCGGTGAAAGCACCAAAGTGTTTGCACCAAAATTGGTCACAAACCCCAATATCGTGAAAGCACCCGTTTATGAACACAAATCAGCAACAATCAATATAGAACTCAGATCTAAGCAATAATAATCACAATAATTCACAAATCACAATCACAAACACAGGATTTATAGTGGTTCGGCGATCTTTCCTACGTCCACTTTGAAGCTTATGTCTTTATTGATTCACTTGATGATTCCAATCTATTACAGCGGATTACAATTGATGATAGCTTTCAAATCTGATTACAACAGCGATAAAGAAGTATGGAATTGAATCCTGCGGAGTCTTGACGTTCAATGGCGGAAGATCCCTCTTTCTGAAGGCTTCAGGGTGCTATTTATAGGCGTTGGAGGCCCAGATCTCGCTCCAACTTCGGGAGACTTTTTCTGGCACGTGAGTGGGCCCACGCGACCGACCCCACCAAGTTTCGACTCGATCTGAGATCGATTCGAAGTGATTTCGAATCCATCAAAGAATGATCCAATCGAGCTGAAACTTGGCAGGAACAATCTTTACCTTGTATGGAAGCTACTGTGAAAATTTTATTGCATTTGGATCAGTGGTCCAGGAGATATGATCGATTCAAGTTGTGGTTTTTCGTGAGGGCTGTTGCGTTCGAATCCATTGGTTCAAATCCACTCCCTTCGACTCGATCGGTCACGTGGTTCTTTGGTGACATGGCGCGCACTCCTCGCATCGATCCTATTTTTTCTCCGAGTCGACCGCTTCGCATCCATGATCTTCGCCTCGTTTGTATCGTTGAATGACACGTCATCCAAGCTAGTTGACTTGATGGACACGAACGAGTAATTGTTCATGGATTCGAATCTGATGGATGCGAAGACGACCGATACGAAGCAGTGCATGGGCACGAGACCGATCGATTCGAAGTAGGGCATACTGATGGTGATGGATTCGAAGTGCTCTGGACTCGATGGATACGAAACAGTTCTCTAGCATGGATACGAACGTGCTGAGGGGATGCCCATCTGATGGATTCGAACCGATCGATTCGAAGTGATCAATATCATGCTGATCGATTCGAATGTGATCGATTCGAAGTACATGGAGCCTGATGTATTCGAACTTGACAGACAGTGATGGATACGAATCCTATGGATTCGAAATGAGCACCTCCTCAACTTTTTGATGGGTTCGAACGACATACTTTGGCCAACTTGCATCGATCATATCTCGTTCATACGACCTCCGATTAACCTGAAATTTAGAATGCTGGTTCCCATGACTTTGATTGCCTTGTTCTATCAATCGTAGCCTGATCCAGGCTCGGACAAAATTCATCGATATCCATAGCGAAGCGAAGTGCAACCAATCTCTGAGACGAACTGTCTTTTGTATCGACCAATCTTTTGGTATCACGGCTTTGCCAAAAAGCGGGATAACAATAACGTCCTTATATTTACAAACTCCTTTTATAAGATATTATTTATAAATAGCTTTAACATAATTATAGCCTTCTTTTATAAATTCCTAAATTTATTAAATAACACCTTTATAAACATCGTTTATATTATTTATAACTCCTTTTATAAAATTTCTTATTAAAAAAGAATCATTTATAAAAAATCATTTTATAAATTCCCAAGCTTATTCCCACCTCTTTTATAAAACTCCAAATTCATTTTAAATAAAAGTCCTTTTACAAATTTATATATACAATTACAAAACTACTTTTATGAACAAAACTCCAATATATATCCAAGCTCCAATTATAATTACAAACTCATAACTTTTCAAGATCGTTTCATATATATACAATAAATTCACAATTTTGATTTATTACTTTAGTTTGACTAAATGATAATATTTCCCTTTTTTAAAATGTCATTTATAAACCTATTCTTTTATTTATAAGATGTCACTTATAAATCTCTCTTTAATTTATAAAATACCATTTATAAATCTGTTCTTTTGTTGCAACATTTTATATTAAATGTTTCATAAATATTTATTCCAAAATATTTTTTATCTTCCTTGAAAAATGAAAATCACTTTAAAATAAGGATAAATCCCTTTTTATTTCCTTTAAAATAAACATTTATTATTATAATAACTTTTCCATTAAAATAGATACTTTTTGAAAATAATCTCAAAACATTTACATATACATACATAAATTAGAAAATAATAATAAAAGAAACTAAAAGTAAAGTAGAGAAGTGTGAAAACTAATTTTAAATAACATATCATATAAAATCCAAAAGATCGGATTAAAAATCATTTTTTCAAATCGGAAACCATTTCCAAATCAAAGAGGAATTAATAGTATTTTCTAAAATACTTATTAAGACTAATATTACTATAGCACTTAACTAATGCTTTACTATCCTTGTGACTAAAACAGTTGAACTTTTCACATATTGAGTGTCACATCAAACAAATCAATTTTCACATATAACAATTATATAACAGCTATATAACAAAAATAAATCAATAAGTATATAATAGGAATGTAAAATATAAAATACTCAGAAATCCAGATTTTCTCTACTAAATTCCTGTATTTCTATTTTAAACGTTGATCGCTTTTAAAAGTAGTTATTTTAACCAAAACAGCCAATACTTCAACCAACCACAACTGTAAAATTTAATCTACAGTATAGCATACTGATTTATCCAAGGGGGAGAGTTATATTCACGAAATTCCAGATGGTGTCGAAGCATTCCTGTTTGAACTAGAATTGAATGACGTTTGATTTTAGCCCAAATTTTCACTAGCTCCAAATTCAACCAAACCAACTCCATCGCGTAGCCTTCACCATTATGAGCACAGCACAAAAGTTTTGCTCGATTGGACCTCGTACTAGCAAATTATTAAATATATAAGTTATTGGTTTTCAGATATAATTAATTACATCACTTATTAAAAATTAACCTTAATAAATCCTTCTTCCTCATATATTCTTCCCGCTTCTTTCTTGTAACAAAACCTACTCCATAGCCGAACTTCCACCTTCAAATTCTCCCTCTACCCTTGAAGAAATCTCGAACCGACAACTCCAAGAAACTTCCCTTCGCGGTCTCTACCTCCATGCCAAAACGCGTCACCTCCAGCCCCTTCTCCATAATCGTGACCTGCACGAGGTCACGCATCCACCTCCATGAACGCAAACTTCCCCAGGCCACCACGCCTCCTAAAATTTGTCGTCGAGGTGCTACGCTTCATCACAAACCTAGATCCAAGGTTAGAATTTCTTAATTCCACTTTAAAATTTCCAAATTAAAACCCTAGCTTTTGCTTGCTTTTTGTTAAACTGTCGAGCAGAAAAAATGCAATGCACCCATCCATAAACTCCTCTACATGTTGATCTCCATTGGACAAAATCAAAAATCCAAGCTTTTGAATTTTTAGATTTTAATTTGAATTTTTTAAAAAAAATATAAAGAGGGTCTATTTGTTTCTTTAGTTCAGATGTAAAGGAATGGAATAGTACTATGGAAGAATGAAAATGTGTTTTGGTCATTTAAGGGTTGTGATATATTTATTCATAGTTTTCTGGCACCTCGCTACACAATTTTCCATTCGCATACCGACTATAGACGCAAGACAAAAATACGATCGTGTATAAGAATGCAAAACGACCCTAAAATAGTAATAATATGCGTTGGTCATTGGATACAGTTAAATTATAAAAATACCATTGTTTGCTGATAAATCGTCAAATGATTAAATATCTTCCAAACTAAAAATTATGGAAAAATCAAATAAATTAAATTAAAAATATGTCGATAGAAATCGGGTCGTAAAAATAAAATTTTATTTTCTTATTATTTATTCGAACTATTTCTTATTGCAAATAATTTGCAAATGAATTCACTTTATTATTTATTAATTAAAAGGAGTAAATAAGACCATTACATCCATTTAATAAATATTCAGTAGAAAATCTTGATATTTAGATCACTATTCAAGTATTTAATTCATAATTTAAATGTTTTAAAAAAATAACTATGCTTGAATTGAAGTTATTAATCTTTAAAACAAATTATTAAATTATATAAAATTAATTAAATATTAAAAATCAGATGACAAAAAAATCTAGGCTGTTACACGACCCTGGTTGCTTTGCAACCTTTTCCTGAGAACTCTCATTCACAATCAAATCCATGAATGTATATATCTGAAAAGGGTGATGACAATATCCTAATGGGTATGACCCACATGGCTCTAAAGCATATCATATTTTTTAGTCATTCCAGGTTGATGAGGCTAGAGGCTACGTTTTATCTTTTATAGCAATCCTGCTTGGAATGCTAACACCACCCTCCAAGTAGCAATGCAGTGCCAGCATTCGTTCATACAAGTCGTTTAGGATATGAACTAATCAAAGGCACTGCTTCTACTACATCTGTTAGCACCAAAATTGGTCACTAACACCCTTAGAAAGATTGTGTAGAGAGAATAATGAAGAAAACAAACTGAAAAAGAGAAGAAGACATAAATTAAAATGCGGGAAGTATGAACACCAAATTTATAGTAGTTCGGCGCAGTGGCCTACGTCCACTTTGAAGCTGATCTTTATTTTCCACTTGATACTTCATTACAAATACAATCCGTTCTTAAGTATTAGAATACAACTGCAAGGTAAAAGAAATAAGTCATGAATGAGGATTCAATGTGGCAGAGTCTCCCCAGTGCCCTCTAAAATCTTATCCCGTTTTCTGTTCCCCTGTCTCTCTATTTATAGACGAAAGTGGGTTGGACTTCCCTGGTGGGCCAGGTGGCTGAATAACTTGGTCCAAGTAGTGTATGTACTGTACGCCAAACCAGAGAGGCCGGACAAGGCACGCCGAGCCGATCTCCTTGTGCCGAACGAAGCATGCCGAGTCTCCCCTCTTTAGGCCAAGCGAGGCGAGAGGTTGAATGAGAGATGCAGGTCGAATGGGGCAGGAATGCCGAACGATAGTAATGCCGAGTGAAGGGCTTGGCCGAGTGAAGGGTTTGACCGAATGGCTTCTTCAGCCGAACGACTCAAGGCCGAACGATCTCCTGGATACCGGACAATCTCAAGCCGAGCGCGATCTTGGACTGCCGAGCACTATCTGGTGCCGAATGTTCTTGCCTGCCGACTGTCTATAGATGCCGGTTGTCACGTATGCCGAGCGCTCCTTATGCCGAGTGTAATTCTGAATGGCCGAAAGTTTTCCGATGCCGAGTTCAACTCTGAATACCGAACGTTCTAGTTGCCTGGTCGATTTTCCAGTTAACATTTTGCCCCCCAAAGTACGTCGTGCATTCGATAAGGGTGTGCTTTGTATTACATAATTCACGCAATGCCACCGAGTGCTTTGGATGTCGAACGTTCTTTGCCGAACGATACGAATGCCGAGCGATTTGAAGTAACCGGTCGACACCGTTTTGATCGGTAGAACCGGTCAGAGTCTCTTCACCTTCTTCTTCTTCCCCATAAAGCCTGCCTTCTTCTTCCTCCTTTCTTTTTTCACCTTCACCTTTCAACCCCGAATCTTCGAACCATCCTTGCAATCGGACTTCAAGTACTTCTTAAGCCTTCCTAAAGCTCGATCCACGAACTAGGTATAATCCCTTTGCCCAACTCCTTTCTACAAATTCGCATAGGACTGAGTCGTTGCCAAACAGGCTGTGTGGAGGAATCAAATTATGTCTCCAAGGCCGATCGTTGTGAGGTAGGGAGGGATGGTTCGGGACGAACGCTTCGTAGGGTTTGTTTCGTTGTTTGAGAGGGACGTTGTGGTTCGGCACGGCCTCTGTGTATTAGATAAGGCCACGAGAAAGAGTTAGGTGGAGGAGAGGAAAATATGGAGGCCGTGCCGAGTGTTAAGACTTGGCATAACCTTGGTTCGGCATGGCATATTGTTGGCCGAACGATGGGTTTGGATGTGAGCCAGTGGATAGGCCGGGTGTTGTTTCGGTCGAATAGTATTTCGGCCGAGCGATACTCACTTAGTACGAACTGAAGGTGGGTCGAACGATGGTTGTAGGCCGAACAAGGACTTTGTCGAACACACTTAGGCCGGACAAATATTAATGCCGAACATACTGACATGCCGAACAAACATGAATGCCAAACATACTTAGGCCGGACAAACACCAATGCCAAACATACTGACATCTTGTCCAATTTCAGAACCGAACTTTACTTGCCGTAACCGAATAACTTCTTTTTGCGTTTTCTTAACCTGGAACTGTAATCGCCATACAGAAGGCTCTTGGAGACGGTCAGCGATGGCGGTTTTCAGAGGCGGTGATTACAAGCTTAGTTTTATTCTAAATGCTTATACACGATTGAACGCACTAGTTCACACACCACGTGGGGGGATTATTCGTGTCGTTAACTCTAACATTGGTCATTTTTCAAGTATAGTTCACACAGGTGCTTAGTAGAATCCACTATTTATTCAAGATGTCTAAAAAATCCAGTTCTGCTACACTTTCCGACAGACCCGGGCCGTCTTCAAAGCAAACAGCCGCCGATACATCTGACCCGTCAGTTTCTCCCGCTCACGACTGGGCTCTTGATACCTTGGAGTCGTCGATCTTATTGGTTAGCCCGGTTGACTCACAGGCTTCGAGGGTCACCGAAGCTGCTCTTCAGCAGATATGTTCTATTCATGGTATCCCGTTCTCCGACGTGTTAGTTCCGCCGGGGCACGACCGTCCACATCTGCCCCCAGCGGGATATACAACGTGCAGCAAGATCATGTGTTGGGTTGCAGCGTACCACCGTTCAATCTATTTCTTCGAGATGTGCTGCGGTATCTTGACGTCGTCCCATCACAGCTACATCCAAACAGTCACACCTTCATCTATGGCACGTACGTGCTCTTTATGGTCGTCTTCTCTAGGCCCCCAACCCCTGGCGATATTAGGTACATATACATTACCAAGAAACGGGGAGACAGTCCCTCTTACATGTTTCTTGAGCCACATCGGAAGTGCCAAATTTTCACCAGCGCGTGGAGCAGCAAATTCGCCCAGTACAAACAGGAATGGTTTTACGTGCGCTACCCACAGGGTTTTGCGAGGAGATGGGTTGAAGGAAGTAAGTCTTCTTCCTGAATTGATGTCCGTTCCCAATCGGTTTTAAACTTCTGCTAACTTATCGTTTCATCTTTTCAGATTCCATTCCACGTCCCGAGGGTCGAGGGTACTCTGACGTTGTCGAAGCCATTAGAGCCCTTCCTGCTGAGGAACGAGATATCCGAGCCCTCAACGAGTCATTATCAAGGTTCGGTCTGCTATCTCCTGGCCGCCGGATTAGTCTTCTTGAGGGCGCCTTACTTCCCAAACCCGTACCCGCTAGAGGGAAAAAACTGCCTGAATCATCTATTCGCCCTTCTCTTGAAGTACCGGAAGAGGGGGAAATTCCAAACGAGCCACCTCAAAAGCAAGGTGAGGATTTGGGCCCTGCGGCCGAAGTTCATGATATTGAAACGTCATCTTCCCCTTCGAAGGGGAAAAAGAAGCCGGCGTGCAAGTTGAGGAAGGAGAAGGTTGGCGGGACTTCCAAAGTTACGCCTATCCAGCCAGAGAAAGAGGCTTCTTCACAGCGCGTTGAAAGTTCTCTGAAGGGCTTATCGAACCTCTCCATTCCCGACGACTTGTTCAACTATGATTTCAATGACCCGGAGTTTTTTAAGTTTCGCTCACCCGCCAGGGACGATGCGAGTGTCCCAGTCCCGAACCGAGGGGAAAAGACTCCCGTTAGCAAAGCCACTGGTCCGTCAGGGGGGAACACTAGTACACACACGGACACGTGCACTTCACTTTGCACCTACTTTTCTTTCATCATTTTGTTCCCTCGCTGATTCGCTATTGTTTGAATTCTTTGTAGGTGACATGGGGCGTTCACACGGATATGACCGCCTTCGCGGTTCGTCGACTTTACGCCAATCCCGTCGGGACTCAGGTCTCGAGAAGCGTCGAGACAGAGATAGCGACAACGATCGAGATTATCATTCCCAGGACTCGACAATCTGGAAGAAAACTCATTATCAGCCCGAACTCCACCAGGAGACCTCTTCTCATCAGGAGCGAAGCAAAGAAAAGCGCGGTCATAAGAGGTCGCATTCCGATGCTCCTCGGGACCAACACTTTGACTCCTCTTCTACCCGGCATTCCCGAGACTCTCATAGGAGGGGCGAACTTTCAAAGCCGTCTCCTCCCGCTCCAGCGACAGGCCCGGCAGTGTCGAAGAAACTGACCGAACTCAAGGCCAAATTTCCGAAGATTTGTTTTGATGGGCTAAAGTTCCTCCCAGCGATTCACCCTATACCCGGAGATGTTAAGAAAAATGCCATTGCCTGTACCAACGACGTCTATGTTCAACATGACGCATTCGTTCATCTGGCTGAGAAGCTTTCTGAAGTCTCTGTGGAGCGCCAGCACAAAATTGATCGCCTAAAGCTTGAAGCTATTCATGACAGGGATATCATTAAGGCCCAGGACAACGAGTTGACCACTTATAAGTCTGAGCTTGAGGTCGCCCGTCAGCGCGCTAAGGACACCGCCGAGGCTGTTTGCCGCCTTGAATTAACTCATAAGAAAGAGCTTGATGAGTCAGTCCAACGGTGTGATGCTCTAGCTTTGGAGAAGGACTCCGTTCAGAAGGAGCGGGACATACTCAGCCAACGGGTCAAGGAACTCGAAGAGCAACTCCATGAGGAGAAGAAAGAAAAATTGGCCGCCCAGGTTGAGGCACAACACTATTGCGATGAGATCGTCGCCACCCGGCTCCTAAAGGAGAAACTCGAGAATGATTTCTCCAAAGTTGAGGCACTAAAGAATGAGGCTTGCGAGGAGGGCAAAAAGATGGCAACTGCCGACATCGACTCTCGCCTTGAGGCGGCCAGGAGGGAAGGTAGGGAAGAGATCAAGACTGAATTCGACCCGCTCATCGCCGAATTCAACGCCCGAGTTCTCATGCATCGAGATCTAACTTTTTTGGGCGAGGGCTACCTTGAGTCTCTGATCGAGGCATGGGAGACCCAGATTCAAATCAGGAAGGCCGAGAGCGACGTCGAAGAGGTCGATGAGGAAGCTTTGATTAAGGAGTTCTTGAAGGGAAAAGAACCTTCATACCTATCAGCGGCTAAGGCCCTATACAGCAAAGGTTGCCCCTCGAGGAAAGGAAAGGAAGTGGTTATTGGTCCATCCGGCATCGTGCCCCCAGTTCGTGCGCCTACTCAGCCGGCTAGCCGACCGGTACTTGATCCCTTCGAGCAACACCTTGGCTACGACCCGGATGCCCTCGGGCTTGGCGTTCATGTTCTATCTCCCATCCCGGAGGGTGAGACCCCTCTGACAACCGAGATTCCACCGGCACTCGGTAAGCAACTTCTTTGCTTTATAGGGTTTCTGTGTTTTTCTAGAAGCTGTCGTGCTCTAACATTTGTTCTCTTGTGACTTTGTGCAGGTTGTTCTGACCACGGGCCCACTCCGAGGAGCGATGTCACCAAGGAGCTGGAGAAAGAAACGAGTGAGGCTGCTCGAGTTGGCGAGGGTCCTGGCCCAGATGCCCAAGTAATCGAGGCACTCGATGAAGGCAAGTCCGACTCTTCTTCCGAGAGTTTTGAAATAGAAATCACGGGCCCCTCTGAGCATGCATGTGAGCCGAGCATGAAGGAGCGGCTCGATAAAGAGAAGGAAGTGACAGCCAGAGTTAAGGCTGATCCTCGGGATGTGGACCTGGACGACCCCTTGAACAAACCGTTGAAGGTCATCCTCCCTGGCAGGTCCAAGCCTATGGACGTTCCCCCTACATCTTCGGTTGTCACCCCTCCGTCAGGGAAGGATTCCAAGGGTAAGCGCTATGGGAAGGAATCATCCGAGAAGAAGTCAAAGAAACAAAAGAAGTGACCATCGTCCTCGTTCAACGAGAGTTAATTTAGGTCATGTAATGATTTTTGCAGACTATGTAAATGGGCTGTCGACTCCGGACTTAGGAGCGCTTTTGTAGCGAAAAGCTGTTCAGGAATAAAGTTCAGTTTCATTTTCTGTCTTTTCAAAAGATTCTTGTCGTTCAGTTTTCTTTGTGATTGTGATTGTGAGTGAAATCTGAACTGCTGTGAATAACATAGACCTCCTGGTTCACCTTTACATAGCTTGGGAATTCTTTGGAGTTGTTCAATCTCCATTCTGTGCTTCATGTATTTAAAATATTTCCTAGCCCGCATGTCGGGACTCGGCATATCCAAGCCATTTGTGTCATAGTTCATATTCAAGGGGCTTGGAGATTTGAATCACTTACATTCGAGTTCGCGCTCTGGGGACTTCGAGTTATCCAGTCCGCGTATCGGGGACTTGGAGATTTTGGATCGTGTATACTTGAGTCCGCATTCCAGGGACTTCGACTACTCCGGTCCGCGCTCCGGGGACTTGGAGATTTTGAGTCGTTTATACTCGAGTCCGCACTCCGGGGCTTCGAGTACTCCAGTCCGCGCTCCGGGGACTTGGAGATTTTCAATCGTTTATACTCGAGTCTGCACTGCGGAGACTTCGAGTACTCCAGTCCGCGCTTCGGGGACTCGGAGATTTTAAGTCATTTATACTCGAGTCCGCACTCCGGGGACTTCGAGTACTCCAGTCCGCGCTCCGGGGACTTGGAGATTTTGAGTCGTTTATACTCGAGTCCGCACTCCGGGGACTTCGAGTACTCCAGTCTGCGCTCCGGGGACTTGGAGATTTTCAATCGTTTATACTCGAGTCCGTACTCCGGGGACTTCGAGTACTCCAGTCCGCGCTCCGGGGACTTGGAGATTTTAAGTCATTTATACTCGAGTCCGCACTCCGGGGACTTCGAGTACTCTAGTCCGCGCTCCGGGGACTTGGAGATTTTGAGTCGTTTATACTCGAGTACGCACTCCGGGGACTTCGGGTACTCCATTCCGCGCTCCGGGGACTTGGAGATTTTCAATCGTTTATACTCGAGTCCGTACTCCGGGGACTTCGAGTACTCCAGTCCGCGCTCCGGGGACTTGGAGATTTTAAGTCTTTTATACTCGAGTCCGCACTCCGAGGACTTCGGGTACACCAGTCCGCGCTTCGGGGACTTGGAGATTTTCAGTCGTTTATACTCGATTCCGCACTCCGGGGACTTCGGGTACTCCAGTCCGCGCTCCGGGGACTTGGAAATTTTAAGTCGTTTATGCTCAAGTCCGCACTCCGGGGGCTTCGAGTACTCCAGTCCGCGCTCCGGGGACTTGGAGTTCTACAATCGTTTATACTCGAGTCCGCACTCCGGGGACTCCGAGTACTCCAGTCCGCGCTCCGGGGATTTGGAGATGTTAAGTTGTTTCTGAGCGTTCGTACGCTAGTCAGAATATCATAATTTTCAGCCGCTTGTCACAGGAATACCATACGTAGAGACATTAATCATTTATGAAAAAGGTGGCTTCAAGCCTTTATTAATGAGAGCAAGCTGAATTGCCTTATTACATGCCAAGAACTGGAAATGGAAACATACTGGAAATAAGTGCAAATACTGCATAAAGGAAATAGATTAAGTGTAGTAACGCCGCAAGTGCTCGCTGTTCCATGCTCGGGGGAGTGTCACACCATCGACGGTCGCTAGCTTGAAAGTTCCTTCTCCAAGCCTCCGTTCGACGACGTATGGACCTTCCCATGCGGGGTTCATATGTGACGGGACTGGAAAAACTCGTTTCAAAACGAGATCTCCCACATCAAAGATTCTTTGTCGGACTTTCTCATTATAATATCTCGGGACCCGATGTCTGTACGAGGCTGCTCTCAGATCAGCTTCTTCGCGTTTTTCATCGATAAAGTCCAATGATTCCAGTAAGAGATCCTGGTTCGATACGGGGTCGTAATGAGTCACCCGATATGATGGAACTTCAAGTTCTACGGGTATGACGGCTTCCGTGCCATACGCCAATGCGAATGGTGTGTGGCCAGTCGCGGTCTTCTGGGTAGTTCTATAGGCCCAAAGCGCTGTCGGGAGTTCATCTACCCACTTGCCTCTAGATTTTTCCAAACGCTTCTTCAATATGGACTTGATTATTTTGTTTATAGCTTCTACCTACCCATTCGCCTTTGGGTGTGCAACTGCTGTGAACCTTTTCTCAATGCCATACTTCTGACAAAATTCTTTGAATTCTTTGCTCTCGAATTGAGTCCTATTATCTGTTATGATGGTCCGTGGAAGACCAAAGCGACATATGATATTTCGTACAACGAAATTAATGACTTTCTTGGTGGTGATCGTGGCCATAGGCTCTGCTTTTGCCCATTTGGTGAAATAATCGACTGCCACTATTGCATATTTCGCTCCTCCTTTGGCTAAGGGTAAAGAACCAATCAGGTCAATTCCCCAAATTGCAAATGGCTAGGGACTAACCATTTGCGTGAGTTCCGTCGGCTGGGCTCTCGGAATTTTCGCGTATATCTGGCATTTGTCACATTTCCTCACATAGTCTGCGGCGTCGCGGTTCACGGTTGGCCAATAGTATCCGTAGCAGAGGATTTTCTTTGCCAAAGTTTGCCCCCCGGTATAATCACCACACTCTCCCTCATGGACTTCCTCCAGTACCCGTTTTATCTCGTCATGGGCCACGCACCGGAGTAAGGGGGTCGAGAATCCCCTGCGATACATTACTCCGTTCTGTATTACATAACGCGAGGCCTTACGAAGGACTTGGCGTCTTTCGCTCCTCTTCTCAGGAAAATCCCCATGTAGTAAGTACTGTTTGATCGGGGTCAACCACGATTCCCTTTCGAGTTCGGTCTCCAAGACGAAATCTATCTCCATCATGTCTATACTTGGGGCAAGTAGGGTCTCGACAGGGAACAATCCCATCTGTTGTGCATCGCCAGTGCTTGCGAACTTTGCTAACGAGTCAGCTTCTCTATTCTGTTCGCGTAGGACATGGGAGATGTCATAATATTCGAGACTTGCCAGTAGTCCTCGAGTGCGAGCAAGGTAAGGAGCCAGTCTCTGCCCCTTTGCTTGATAGTCTCCCCGCACCTGATAAACTACCAGCCGTGAGTCACAGAAGATTTTGATTGACTTCACTCCCAACTCGATAACGAGTTTCAAGCCAGCAATCAATGCCTCATATTCGGCTTCATTATTTGTTGCTGCAAATTCAAGCTTCAAAGCGTAGTAGATTGATCGGTCTTCTGGGGTTATGAGGACGATACCTGCCCCCGAGCGATGGTTGTTAGATGCCCCATCGGTGTACATCTTCCATCGAATGGGAGGTGCGACCCTGTGTCCGCTCGGTTCATCTGGTAGAGTGAACTCGGCGATGAAGTCAGCTAGTGCTTGTCCTTGTATAGCCCTTCGTGGCAGGTAGGCAATGTCGAACTGACTCAACTCAATGTTCCATTTTAGCATCCTTCCGGAAGTTTCTGGTCGTTGGAGTAATCGTCGCAATGGTTGGTCAGTGTAGACACTGATCGAGTGTGCCTGGAAGTATGGACGAAGCTTGCATGATGCAATCACCAAGCAATAGGCGAGTTTCTCAATCTTTCAATAGTTCCTTTCCGCCCCCGTCAGGCGTTTACCAACATAGTAAACTGCCCTTTGAACTCGGTCCTCCTCGCGGACCAGGGCTGTGCTGATGGCATGTTGAGAGACCGCTAAGTATACGTAAAACATCTCGTGGTCTACTGGTTTCGACAGCACCGGGGGACTCTCCAGGTGTCTTACCAGAGCCCGGAATGCTTCGTCGCAGTCGGTGGTCCATTCGAAGTTTCTCTTTCCTTTCTTTATAACTTCAAAGAACGGAATACACTTGTCTGTAGCTGTGGATATGAATCGACTCGGCGCAGCCACTTTTTCGTTCAAGCTTTGCACCTGTTTGATGGTTCTGGGTACTCGTATATCTCAGATGGCCTGGATCTTTTCCGGGTTAGCTTCAATTCCTCGCGCATTCACAATGAAACCCAAGAATTTTCCCGATGCCACGCCGAATGAACATTTCAAAGGATTGATCTTCATCCCGAAGTGCCTCAGTATATCGAACATCTCTGCTAAGTCTCGGATGTTGTCGTTTGATTGTCGTGACTTCACAAGCATGTCATCCACGTAGACTTCCATCGTTTTTCCAATCTGATCTTTGAACATTCGATTTACCGGACGTTGGTAAGTTGCTCTTGCGTTCTTCAATCCGGAGGGCATTACTACGTAGCAATACAACCCGACGTTTGTGACAAAGCTGGTGTGCTCTTGGTCCGGGATGTGCATCGGAATTTGATTATAGCCAGAGTACGCGTCCATAAATGATAGTAACTCGTGTCCGGCTGTTGAGTCGACCAGTTGGTCGATCCTTGGTAGCGGGAAACTGTCCTTTGGGCAGGCTTTGTTTAAATCAGAGTAATCAACACAAGTTCTCCATTTCCCATTGGCTTTCTTTACCAACACTGGGTTGGACACCCATTCAGGGTAGAGGGCGTCGCGGACGAACCCGTTGGTTTTGAGTTTGTCCACCTCCTCTTTGAGAGCTGCGGACCTCTCTGGATCCATGCCTCTCCTTTTTTGTTTCACGGGGACGTGTTTTGGGTCTATGTTCAACATATGACTCACAATTGCAGGAGAAATCCCGCACATATCAGAATGTGTCCAAGCAAAGACATCAAGGTTCGCTCGAGGAAGTCAATAATGTTTTCAGCTGTCACGGGGTCTAGTCGTGATCCTATCTTAAGAACTCGTGATGGGTCGCTGTGGCTAACTGAAATGTCAATAGTTAGTTCAGCTGGCACTGCATTCGTTTCCCTGGGTTCCCCATCATTATCTCTCGGATCTAAGTCTCTATGGATCCGAGAATGTTGCCCGAGCCAGGGCTCGGGCGTTAGTTGTCAATCATCAGAATTTTGGATCCGAACAAAACTGTCCGCGACCTTTCCTTTCTCCCTACGCAGCGCTTCTCTGAGCTCAGCCACGTAGCATGCACGTCCGGTTGCCTGATCACCATGCACTACTCCTACTCCTTTGTCTGTGGGAAACTTTAATGTCAAACACCACGGGGCCAAGGCTGCCCTGAAGTCTGCGAGGGCTGGTCGTCCCAGAAATACGTTTTATGGTGATTCAACATCCAGCACTATGAATGGCAGGATTCGCACTCTCCTGCGTTCTCCTTGTCCCAGTTCAACTGGTAACTCCATATATCCTATTGCGTCTGTTGCTGCGCCGTTAAAGCCATGGATTCGGGCTTTAGATGGTTTCAAATCCTTAGTCTCCAGCTTCATTTGGTCATATGCTTTCTTGAAGATGATGTTAACGGAACCTCCGCAATCAATTAGAATTCTTCTTACTAATGCCGGTCCGATGGTCGCGAATATGACCATCGGATCGATAGTAGGGGCTTCCATCTTATCCGCATCTCTATTCCTGAATACAATATCGTCGTTCATCGTGCGCTGCTGCTTTGCGGGAGCTCCATCCTCCATATTTGAACAGCACTCATACTCCGTATGTCTCAAAGAATTAGCATATCGCTACATCTCTTGCCAATTTTTATCCGCAGGATGAGGTCCACCAGCAATTGTGTTAATAACCAATCTTCCCATAGTCCGAGCAGGTTGTTTTGGCTGGCGTGGAGCTGGCCCGCGTCCGGGGTCCGATGTCTCCTGTTTACTGTCTGGCGAGTCTCTGAAAAATTCATGTAGCTTCTTCTGCCTAATCAATTTCTCAATAGCGTCATGAAGATGCCTGCACTCGTCAGTGTTGTGTCCGTAGGACTCGTGAAAGCGGCAATACTTCCCAGTCCACTTCTGCTCCTCTTTGATTCCTTTGGGCGTGGTTTTCTGTATTGAAAAGTGTTGCAGGTCGACAAGTAGATGTTCTCAAGAGATGTATTCAGTGGAGTGTATTCATTGTAGGTCGGGATTCTTGACTTCCATCTCCCCGTTTCCTTCTTCTTCTTTCCGAGATCTCCGCCTCCATTTGCTTTAGACTGCCCGGGCTCGTTTTGGACGTTGGATTGAGCTTTCTCAGGGTTATCTTCGGTTGTCTTCGCAGCAATGTTACTCTTTACAGATTCCTGACCGAGCCCCGGTGCCTTGTCTTTCCTTGTCCACCGAGCTTCTTCCCTCCTTATGAATTGATGGGCTTTCGAATAAAAACGTTCCAGCGTGGCTGGGGGATTTCCTTCCAACCAATCTCCAAATTCAGAATCTGGATCCACTCCACGCATTACTGCCATCAAAATTGCATGATCGTTAGGATTGCTCACTTCAGTAGCGGCAACATGAAATCTCTGCAAGTATGCTTTCAGTGATTCTCCTGTAGCTTGGGTCATACTTGACAAGGACATCACATCCTTGGGACGATGGTGTGTATCCTGAATTGTTCTATGAATTTTCTTGCTAATTCGTCGAAGCTGGAGATTGACCGTGGAGGAAGTCGAGTGAACCACATGGTGGCGATTCCGGATAAAGTTATCGGGAAGCACCTGGACTTGGTTGCGTCGTTGGCTCTTGCTGAATCCATCATCCATCCATACCTCATTACATGCTGTCTAGGGTCAGTTTTCCCTTCATAGGCAGGAATGGTGGGCATGTTAAACTTCCTTGGGTATTCAGCTTGTAGGATGGTATCTATGAAGGGAGTATGACTCTTGGAAACTCCCCAATCTTCATTAATCAATCCTTGGTTTTCTTTCATCAGCTGCCTAGCCATAGTTGTCAAGTCGGGGGTAGGTATGGAAGATGGAAGGTTGGGTTCTTTGGGATCTTGGTGAGTCTGGTGTCCAGCCTCTTCACGAGCTTGATCCCCAGTCGATCGATTGGTGGCACCTGCTTGTGCACCTTCATCCTTGCGGCGTCTACGCCTAGGTGGTTCGTCAGCTGAAGTCGAACTATCATTTCTAAGTAAGGGGCAGGGCAACCTCCAGCATTCCGGTGCTGCTGCTTAGTAAGCTGAATCATGAGGTCAGCATTGATCTGCATTTTCTCAGCAAGTTGCCTCTTGCTTTCCCTAAGTTCTTTCATTAAGTCATTGAACTATGCTCGGGAAACAACTTCCGCTTGATTTTGGTTGGAGGGTCCTACGCCTCGAATCGCTTGTTGCTTGCTAGGACCATCTTGTTGTATGCTAGCAGTTTCACGGACATCTGCACTTTGAGAGGCCGATCTGGTTCGTGGTCTTCCCATGATAAAGTTGTTGGCTGTAACTCTGAGTAGAATCAACAGATGTCTTATGAATGATTATGGATCTCCTTCGGGGGATTTACGCAATCCAGTAGCTACAAAGTAGATCCTAATAGCCTGAGAATTCAACTCTCAGAGAAAGCACCAAAATGTTAGCACCAAAATTGGTCACTAACACCCTCAGAAAGATTGTGTAGAGAGAATAATGAAGAAAACAAACTGAAAAAGAGAAGAAGACATAAATTAAAATGCGGGAAGTATGAACACCAAATTTATAGTGGTTCGGCGCAGTGGCCTACGTCCACTTTGAAGCTGATCTTTATTTTCCACTTGATACTTGATTACAGATACAATCTGTTCTTAAGTATTAGAATACAATTGCAAGGTAAAAGAAATAAGTCTTGAATGAGGATTCAATGTGGCAGAGTCTCCCCAGTGCTCTCTAAAATCTCATCCCGTTTTCTGTGCCCCTGTCTCTCTATTTATAGGCGAAAGTGGGTTGGACTTCCCTGGTGGGCCAGGTGGCCGAATAACTTGGTCCAAGTAGTGTATGTACTGTACGCCGAACTAGGGAGGTCGGACAAGGCACGCCGAGCCGACTCCTTGTGCCGAACGAAGCATGCCGAGTCTCCCCTCTTTAGGCCGAGCGAGGCGAGAGGTTGAATGAGAGATGCAGGTCGAATGGGGCAGGAATGCCGAACGATAGTAATGCCGAGTGAAGGGCTTGGCCGAGTGAAGGGTTTGACCGAATGGCTTCTTCAGCCGAACGAATCAAGGCCGAACAATCTCCTGGATACCGGACGATCTCAAGCCGAGCGCGATCTTGGACTGCCGAGCACTATCTGGTGCCGAATGTTCTTGCCTGCCGACTGTCTATAGATGCCGGTTGTCACGTATGCCGAGCGCTCCTTAAGCCGAGTGTAATTCTGAATGGCCGAAATTTTTACGATGCCAAGTGCAACTCTGAATACCAAACGTTCTAGTTGCCTGGTCGATTTTCCAGGTAACAACATCCATTTTAGTATCACCCTCAGGAGTAGTAGAAAGTAGCCCTTGCACTTCAAAGACTTCATCTTCGATCATCTTCAAGATATTTCCAATTCGAGAACTTATGTTAGTTCGAAGTAGTTTTCAAATAATATATCTGATCCCGGTTTCTTCGAACAAACAACGATAGTTTAAGAACTTCCCAACATTTAATAGTTAGTTATTTAACTATCAAATAACAAGTAATTCAACCAGAGATTTGATTCCCTAAGGAAATAGCACTGGTTAAGCTCATAAGCACCTATTAAGCCTCTTTAATTAATCATCTCGTTAATTAAAACCACTTTGTAAATACTTATATTAAATATACTTTTACAAAGATATATATCCAAAAAACATTTCATTTCACAAACTTAGAAACCCTTCCATATACTTGTCCTAATGATTTAGGTATATCCATGAAATGCTTATGAAAGATATCACTTCTAAAAACCCATACTTAGTTGTGTCAAAACCAATGTCGTTTAAAAAAAGAGATAATAATAACCCAAAACACTATTCCCTCGGTGTTAAGTATGGAAAAAGAATGCTCCATACCACCATAATTAAGAAGGTCATTTTGGAAAATCAATTTTCTTTTATAATTATGGAATTCCTTTTGATAAACTCATTCATATTTAAAGCTTTATTTATATAAAAAATTACAAAAACTTTATTTATAAAGCCTTTATAAATTACCATTTATAAGTCCCTACTATAAAATATCATTTATAAACTCTATTTGTATATCTCAAAGTATAATTATAAAACTCCTTTTTGTAGATACCCAAATATTCTTATAAGACTCTAAATTCATTTACAAAGATTCTTTTATCAAACACATCCATATTTATAACCCTTTTATAAATCTTCTTTTTACTTATAAAATTCCTTTTCAACATTTCCGTCACATTTATAAATTCATTTCCATTTGTAAAACACCGTTTATACATCTCCAAATTTATCGAAAACCTTCGGTTTCCAAAATAGATCCAACTACTTTCTCTAAACGACCATTCCACATATTACTATAAATCCACAAATGCGATTTATTTCCCAAATTTATCAAAACAAAATGTCTTCCCCTATTATAAAATACCACTATAGGTATTTCCTTAAATTTAAAAAATACCATTATAAATTTGTTCTTTTATTTTCAACATTTATAAAAATGCTTTACAAATATTTATTCCAAATATTTCCATCCATTTTTAAAATGAAATCACTTTTAAATAAAAGTTAACCCCGTTTTATTTACTTCTAAAAATAAACATTTATTATTAAAATAATTTTCTATAAAAATGAATAATCAAAAAATAATTATTTAAAACAACTACTTATATATAGAGAAGTTCAAAAACTTAGTTAATTGAAATATCATAGAATTCCAAAAGAGTCATACTATAATATTATTTTCTAAAACAAAACCATTTCCAAAATCTAACAGCACTTATAGTACTTTCAAAATACTGTAATGAGGCCAATAGTTACTATAGCACTTAACCAAATGTTATCAGTACATTTTCTCTAAAATGGTTCCATATTCCACATATGTCGGTATCACATCCAATATGGCCAAGGCATCAATTTTGAACATTTAACAATCTGTATAACAAGTGTATACTAAGATAACATCAACAGGTATATAACAAGAAATTAAGAGAAATTCGAATTTCTCTACTAAATTCCTGTATTTACAATTTAAATGTCAATTGCTTTTCAAAAGTGGATATTTAACCAAATCAACAAATAATTTCACCCAAACATAAATAATAAACTTTATCTGCTATATAACATACTGATCTATCCAAAAAGGTGAGTTATACATTGAAATTCCAATAGACGCTTAGGCATCCCAGTTTGAACAAAAATCGAACAACGTTCGATTTTAGCTCAAATTTTCACGTGCTCCAAATTCAACCAAATCAATTCCAATGCAAAAAGTCCTGTCTCGATTTGACCTCTTATGAGAGAGATATTGAATTTATAAGTTATCGATTTTAAATTAAAATCGAATACACTAATTACTTTTTATTTAAACGTAATTACCCCATTAAATACTAATCCCTTCTTCCTCTATTTCATTCTTTCCTAAACCTGCTTCTCCTTTCCCTATGGCCATGCCTTCTACCCCAATTCTTGAGCTTGGCTCACCATGATAACCCCTCAAACTAACTCTAACGGACTCCACTTTCCGCCCACTTGGTGATTCACACCTCCAATCCCCTCGCGACATGGCCACCGAAAACGTGACCCAGCCTCGACCTATAGCACCCGACGTGATGTTATTTACCATAAAGCGTCGCACGACCCAAAACATTACCACAAGCTGTTGTTTTCCATGCCGAACACAAAGCCAAACTCGTCTTGAACCAATCGCATTCGGTTGCTCAAAAATCAAATCCCTATTGCCAAACAAGCACTTTTTGAGTTGGTGTATTCCACCATGACATGACGAACATCCCAATACACATACCAAAATGAAGATCTTCTTGATCCGGATCCCAAATCCATGTTTTAGATTTTTTTCCATTGAGTAGAATTTAAGACATGATTTTTCGAACTTTGAAACTTACTTTTCTTTTTGGTTTTTGATTTTTGATGTTACCTTAAACAGAAACAAAGAGGAAATGTGACGAATGAAATTTGCTTAAGTGTTGACTTATATTAAATTTGCGATTTTCAGCATCTCATTGCACAGATTTTTATTCGCGTTTGAGCTACGGATGATAAAATAAAAATACGGTAACGTTCAAAACAGTGATGCGACCTTAAAATAATAATAATATACATCGATTATTCGATTATGTGAAATCACAAAATACCGCCTTTTGTCGAAAAATCATCAAATGATAAATTTTAAATATTTTCCAGTTTTAAAATTATGGAAAAATTTTTAAATTAAATTAAAAATACTTCAATAGAATATCGATTCTTATGTTAAAAATTAATTTATCTCATAATTTATTCAAACCAATTATTGTTGTAAATAAATTTACAAAATGAATTCATTGTTATTATTTATTAATCCAAAGGAGTTAAACAAGACCGTTAAATCCGTTTAATTAATATTCCATTCAAAATCTAGACATTTAAATCACTATTCAAAAATCAAGTTCACAATTCAAATATTTAAATAATCTCTACATTTGAATTTAGTTTATTAACTTTTAAAATCAATATCCTAATATTTAAAATTAATTAAGCATTCAATATTTGACCTAAAATTTTGGGTCGTCATGTTATGTATACATGTAATTAGATCTAGATCAAGATCTGATTGTCACTGTGACGACCTGTCTTTTCGACCTTTAATAATCGACACTAATACATCCATAGTATTTACGTGTCGAGCATCTAAGTGCCAAAAAGACAGATTGTTGGGATAAAAGGAAGAAAATGATAGAACAGAATCTCATATCAATACGAGTAATATTCAAATGATCTTTATAAAAAAAAACTTTAATATCTATCAACTAGAGGCTAACCAATCATTAGCCTGGACAGTTACAACGGCTTGTCCTTACAAATGTTGATAAATAAAAACAAGAAATGAAGCACAAAAAAAGTTTTGGGAATACGCCTTGGAGGCATCCATCTTGTCCCTTGAAGCTCCAAAGCTTCCATTGCTAACTCTGGAAAAATACCAGGGTCTGACCCGAGTAATATATTAAAATAACAGCCAGATCAGTCTGGTAAACTAGCATGAGAAACACACATCATAAGGATTTTTATGTTATGAAACCTTTCAAAAATAAAGGTATCTACTACGCCGCACCTTAACACGAATGGGTTTTTACCTTACTCTAACTAAAACATTTCAATAGAAAATCCAGTGATATTATAATAATGTCTAGGTTTTAAAATAAATATTTAATCATAGCCAAAATAGTTATATTAGTTGCATTAGTATAATAGGTATACAACTAAGTCCTTAATAGCACGTATTGAAAAATGGATTCCATACAATGACAAGGATAATAGGATACCGCCGGCCCCAGTTGTGACGACCCGCCTTTCATTCCACAGAAAGACGTATCATCGATAAAAAAGAAAGAGGTAGAAATAGAATAGATAGAAGAAGGAACTCAATAATAACAGAATCTCATAGCAGAATCGGAACAAAATATAATATATCACATAAATATTACATAGTCATTACATCAGAGTTACATAAATTACAACAACATTTCATATTAGACAGTAATAAAGATCTGTCTAATCCATTACATTCCAAATAAAACAGGAAAAGACTTCAACACAGCGGAAATAGATAGATATAGCTACGTCTGGACTCCTGCTCCATGTTATCCAATGTTCGTCAAGCCAAAATCTGATCACTTGGCTACTCATAAAAATTTGAGTACCCAAGAGTTTACGAAAAACAGAAATAAACTCCAGCTCAGACATGGGTCTGGTGTGAGTAAACGGTTTAAAGTTGCTTAACTTTAAAATCATTTGAAAACAAAGGTATCATGTATGACATCCCACACATAAACATGGGTAAGTTTTTACCTTACGCTAACCAAAACATTTGATAGGAAATCCAGTGATATTATAATAGGGTCTAGGGTTTTCAAATAAATAGAAAATAGCCGAAATTGTTACATTCATCAAATTCCAGCATACTAGCCACAAAGTGGGTTATACAATCAAAACCATAAGGCCAAGTAGGAAGAATGGGTTTCCATCAATGGTAGGGCTACTGGGGTACCGCCCGTCACAGTACGTGGCCTAGATAACCGTACCGAGGATCACTCCCGACCCCTTGCAACACAAGGCTGGAACCATCCCTTATTGGACAGTCTCGAACAAGACAACCCCGCAGTTGGCTGCAGATCCAACTGCCCACACAGCCGAATAAAAAGGGACATCTAGACATGGGAAGCTCTTGTCCTACTTGAACGTGACTCACTTAGCCTTGCTGCATCTCCCTGTTTTAGCCATTCCCGGTTGATGAGGCTTGAGGCTACGATTACCTTTATAGAACACATCTATCTTAGAATGCTCATCGTCCACCCGTCGATGTATTGAAAGCATTCAATCCATACAAGTTCATTTCGGGTTCGAACGAAACCGAAGGCATTATCTCGTTACACTCATTGTGGAATCACCCTCAGAGTTAACAATGATAACCCTTGCACTCTGAAACTCCACCTCAAACCTAAAAATACTATTTCCATTATACTCGTATTGGAATCACCCTTAGAGTTTTAACGAAAAATAGTTCTTACACTTCGAGTCTTCAACTTGCTCTTTACTTGAATTCATGACCTAACGTTTAACTTGGATCGATGTAGTTTTCCGATAATCAAATTTGATACCCGATCCCGGTCTCATCGAAATCCAAACGTATGTTAAAGGCCAAGTTGTTTTAAGAGTTAAACAATTCAGTTCAATTCAATTCAATATATTAAATTCACACAGCATTTAACATAGATAAATATCACAACATTTATCACTGATATATCCAATATCATATCATAGAATATCACAACATATTATCCAATAGATATCATCCAATTCATATATTTTACACAAACAATCATCCATAAACAGGAATTATTAACCCATGTTATAATTAATTTAATCAACTTAAATTAAATTAATTACTTAAGAATTAATCACCTAATCCTGCTCGAACAATCGTTAATTAATTACAAACTTTTAATTAATTAATCACTCCTTGATTATCTTATCAATCAATAAATTAAGCTCTATCACAGATCAATTATTCTTTAATTATCAATTAATAAACCTTAATTATTAATTAATCTCCTTTAATACAAAATAATCAACCCTTAATCAGTTTTATAATCAACTAATAAATCTTTAATTAACTGATTAATTATCCCTTAACAATTGTTTAATAACCTTAATTATTAATATCCCTCAGTTACAAATTAATTAATCCATAATTACTCTTATAATTAATTAACTAATCATTAATTAACTAATTAATTATCCTTTAATTATTAATTAATAAAACTTAATTATTAGTTAACAACTTTAATTACCAATTAATTAATCCATAATTACCAATTAATCAATCCTTAATTACCATTTGATTAATCCTTAATTACTTTTTATCGTAGATTAATCATACTTTAAGTATTAATTAATAAAACCTAATTATTAATTAATAAAACATAATTACATATTAAGTACTTCTTAGTTATTAATTAAGTAACCTCTGATAACTTAATTAACAACTCTCTAATTACTAAATTAATCAATCTTAATTACTTGATTAATTAATTCTTAATTACAACTTAACTACGCAATTAAGTAATCTCTAATCATAAATTAATAATCTTTAATTAATAATCCTTAATTACAATTAATTAACCTTAAATTAATTAATTTATAACCCTTGATCCTTAATTAATTAAATCAATTAATTACTCTTAATTAAGTACTTAAGTAATCCTTTAAAATCAATTAATCAAATTAATTAATTATACATAATTTTCCTAATTAACTTAATTAATCTCGAGACATTAGATCCTTAATTATCTTAAGATTAAAACATTATCTTAATAATACCTTTATTAACATTAACATTTTTAACCCAATTTATCTTCATAATTAACATTACTTAATTAAATCATTAATTAAGATTTGAAATTAAATAATCATTTAATTTGAAAATTTTAAAGTTAACCAAACTTAACTTAATTAAAATTACTTAAAACTTTATCAAGTAGAAGCTACAAAACTAATTTCAAATTGTATTTTAAAACTTTCTTTTATAAAAATCTTAAACTTTCATTTTAAAATTGAAGTTTTAAAATCACTTTAAACTTAATTTAACAAAATTTAATTTAAATAACTTTTAAAACTTCATAACTAATTGTTAAAGAAATAATTATCATATATAAAATAAGTTTATATAAAAGTTTAAACTAGATTTAAATTTCAAAAACATTGATTTTTAAAAACATTTTAAAACTATTCAAACTGTTGCTTCGGGTTTTACCCCAAGGCCGCTCGGGTCTATCCCCGAATAAAACAACATTTTCCCTCTATTTCAAAACTTGAATTTCATTTTAAGTTTTTAAAGTCCTACAGGCTAAACACTTAAATACACTCGAGTTCAAACCCGAGTCTCTTCCCCAAACACTCGATCTCTTCTTCGAGTCAAAACCCTAATCCCAAACACAGACATCAATCATCCCCTGTGCACCTGCATAGCCAACTTCTACGACAATGATCATTACCGTAGCCTCCGACATCACGACCATCTCCCTTGCCCCAGTGCCCAATCATCCAAACACATTTATAGGCCTCTAATCAAAATCGAGTAATGTGGTTGAAGTTGGAACCCAAAACCTCATCAGAAAATGCCTCGAACAATCTCACCTCTGACTACCAGAGCTACTGTAACTCCAGCCGTATCTCACCGACTTCCCTCACTGCCATTTCCCACAATCTCGAGCCACTCGATAATCCAGAGGACTCGCAATGCTTCCGATACCAGACTTCGACCAAAATTAGGTTTTAAAACATAAATCACTTAGCCGTCGATGCCACGGCGATATATATTGCCTCTAACCATTTTTCCTAGCCTCGCCGTACACCCTTCCTCCTCCAAACGAAACCCCGACCCTCCAGCGACTGTTGATCACCAGAGGTTGCCTCAAAACCCAATTCCAGTCAACTTAAAATTTCACACGAAATACTAACTAAAAATTATGATTTCTACCTTAAAAATCATATTTTTCAAAGATGTTTCAAGTTATGTAATTAGATTATCAAATCATAATACTTGATTTTATCATACATTTAAGTTTTCTTCTGTTCTATCTTGTTTCCAGAAGTATTTCAAACTTATTTTGCTAGGAATGAATTTAAACTATAATTTATAATTAAACAAATATATTATTTTTGAATCTCTAAACCTAACAAAGATCAAATGATTAGATTTAGGATTTTTGATCAAAATTTTTATTTTCAGAACCAAGATCAGAGATGATTAAATATAACAGACATGCACACTTGGAAACATTCATATCACAGAGATAACTCATATACATGCACAACCAAGCTTTTTTCTTCTTAAACTTCACAAGCAAACAAATGTATTTTACTTAGATTTTAATTTAATTTGTTCACTCACCAGATATAAGGAGGAAGAGGGCTAGATTTCACTGGGAAGCTTTGAAAGCTAAATTGTTGTTTTGATTTACACACTGGAAATACTTGATGATGCTTGAGAAGATTGAAACTTTAAAATTGAAATGCTTTAAGACTTTGATTCACCTCTAGTTGCTTTTGAAAATCTATTACAATCTTGGCTCAAAGTGCTACAGGCTTGAGTTTGCTTTGATAAAATGCTACTGGCAGAAAACAAGGTGGTTGATAGGGTTTTTGATTTTGATTTGAGGAATTTACAGACTTGGCTATTGATTTGAAAAGAAAATGTTTACAGGCTTGAGGAGGAAATAGTTTACAGGGTTGCATTTGAACTAGAGTTATTTTGATTTTTAGTTGAGAAAGTTTTCAGGTTTTGAAGAATTTTTACTGATTTGATTTCTGGTTTTTGGAAGAAATAGTTTAACATGGATGAGTTTCTTTTTTTTCCTCTAAAAGTTGAGAAGATAAAAGGAAGTGGGAAGAAGAATATGTAAGTTTATATAATGTAATTTAGATTTATTTTAGAATTAAAGAAAATAAAAATAGATTTTGACACTTGTTTTCAAAAGTTAACACTTTTCAAATTAAAGGCTAATTATCTTACACGTGTTTTTTACAAGCTCCAATAAATCAACACTTGTAATTATTTTATTTTAATTTGTTTATAAAAGATATTTAAAGCTTTTTAAATTAATTTTCCTAATAAATAAATACCTTTGTAAATTAATAAATGCTTTTCTAAATTTATATAAATAAAACCTTTAAAAGAAAATGAAGTATAAACCAATTATAATTTAAATAAAATCATGTATAATATATGTAATTTATTTTAAAATTGTTAATATAAACCTCTTGTATTTATTTACTATTAAATAAACATTTCCATATATAAATAAAATTCTTTTAAGGAAAACAAATCTTATCTTAAATAAAACTTATTCATATATTTTTAAATCAAAATATATTTAAGATATATATATATATATATATATATTCATTAAATTCAAATTTAAATCTAAATTCAAATTCAATTTAAAATCTAATTTAATATCAATTCAAATATATATTAATTTTAAACAAACACAAATTATATTTGAAAATAATAAATCTATTAAAAAATCTAGTTTTAAAATCAATCTCCATTATATATATGTATATATAAACAAACACCTTATTAATTCAAAAATAATAATTCTGTTTAAAATCCAATTATACCTATATTTAAATATCACATTATCAATTATTTTGGTTATTTATATTTGGAAATAACAATTTTATCAATTTTAAATAATTTAATAAGTAGATTATCACATATTAAATTCCTTGAAATTCCGAGATATCACTTTCCTCCCCTCTTTAAAGAATTTCGTCCCCGAAATTTAAAACAAAGATAATCCAAAAACTTTTATTTCATTTGGACAATCCAAGCATCCATATTAATCATAAACTATTAACCAAACAAACAATTTCATCCAAACAATCAATTTATTCGAACAAACAATTCATTCGAACAAACATCACTAGCTATCCGGATACAATTCCGGATAAGTTTTTCTAAAACAATCCAGTTTTTCAAGACAAACTCTGGAATCCTAGCTCCACAAAACCTTAACTAGCTATACCACTATGATCCAGAGCTTCCTCTTACTCCGATCCAAAAATCTAAACCAAATACCAAAGCACACTAAAAACCAGCTCAACTACCAGATCCTACTTAACTACAGATCCCAACTAAGATAGACCATTCACGTATTTCCTCGGATGAGATACGTGAAAACTTCATAAATTCCAGCCATCCAAACTGGAAATTCAAACCTATAGATCACAACACCAATTCTCTCGAGCACTCTGAACGGACCAATACATCTTAGGGAAAATTTTTCGTCTTACCAAATCTGATAATT
The DNA here is from genome assembly GCA_030765085.1 of Allium cepa. NCBI lineage: Eukaryota > Viridiplantae > Streptophyta > Magnoliopsida > Asparagales > Amaryllidaceae > Allium > Allium cepa. Next base: position 330,203,361 of record CM060940.1, read on the forward strand.
CCTTTAAATCGGGAAACTTTGACAAAGACTAAATATCCAATCTCAAATTCTAATTGTCTTTGTATCTTGTTCACAAATTCCCTCTGACGATCCTGCGCTGCTCTAAAACTCTTCTAGATAAGCTCCTCCTCCACAGATGCCTTACGGATCAAACTGGACCAAGAGCAAGACGATCTCTTGACTCTACCCAACAGAATGGGAAACTACAAGGTCTTCTAAGCAAATCTTCAAAGGGTGCTATCCAGATACTCGCCTGATAACTGTACAAGAATTCCATTAAATACAGATGGTCCTCCCAAGATCCATCAAATCCAAAAAATAGCACTTAGCATAACCTCAAAATTCTATTTAGCCTTTCCGTCTGACCCTCGATCCGGGAATGATAGGCTGAATCCAAAATCAAACTCGAACCCAAAGCTGATCACAAAGCCTTCCAAAATTTCTGGAGAAGATAGGATCATGATCGCTAACAATACTGACTAAAGCACCAAGCAGTCGGACAAACTCCTTCAAGAAAACTCAGCCAAAGATGCTGCAGTAAGGGACGCCTTGACCGAAATAAAATGGGCGCTCTTAGTCAATCGGCCTTCAACTACCCATATTCCATCGTTTCCCTCTTTGGTCCTTGGAAAACCGTCGATGAAATCTAAAGAAATACCTTCCACTTCCACTTTAGAACTTCCAAAGGCTGCAACAAACCTACGGTCTTCTACCGATCTCCTTCGCCTGCTGATAGATCGCACATCCACTGACGAAGGCAGTTACATCCTTCTTCATGCTCGGCCACCAGAAGACTCTTTGACAGAACTCCTTGCCTCAAATCCTAGATATTCGGAACACAAATCCTTCCGATGATCTCCAAAGTTCCTTGGCCATCAAAACACAAAACTGGAACTCTGACTATTCTTGACTCAATCCATGCATAACAGGCACACATAACGTCCGTGTAGACCTCAAACTTACTCTTGCCATAAGAAATAACTAGAACAAGCATACTGGTTAGCCTTGCCTTCAAATCTGAGAAAGCCACTTCACACTCGGGTCCACTTAAACTTTATTCCTTTCCAAGTCAACTTGGTTGAGTGCGAAGAAATCTTAAAAATATCCATGATAAACTTCCTGTAGAAACCTGCCAAATCCAGAAAACTGTTGTAGCTTCACTCCAGAATAGTAGCTACCCTGGCTGGATCTACAGAAATACCCTCACTAGAAACAAAAGGCCTCCTCAAAGAAATCTTGGGTCTGCTTCTCCAACGCTTCTCTTTCTTCGGTGCCATCCTTCCATTAGGTTGAACAACAGGCACTGCTCCTGGAACTGAGACGATCCGAAACTCTATCTCCCGATTAGGACAGACCTTCACTTCCTCGAAAAATTCTGGACAATCTCTGACCACTTTGATAGATTCCACGCCTTTAGGAGATGCCTCTCTTCCAAGCAACAGATGCTCAAATGAACTCCGAAATCATCGCAAGTCACTTTTGCGATTCCTTCCAACTCGGTCTCCAAAGAAACAATCTTATACTATACATCCAATCCATATCCAAAATAAGATCAAACTCTTCGAGATCTAATATAAAGGGTCATAAGAAAACTATTGGAAAGATAAGAAAGTCTTAAACCTGTACAGATCGTATCAACTCTATTTCCCCACCTATAGGATTAGATACAAAGATAGGACGGTCAACCAAACAAAGGGAAAGATAAAAATATTCTGGAAATCATGTTGGAAACCCGAACAGATACCCAACAAATTTAAATAGGTATATAATTATATAAAAATTACAAATACATGCTCTCAAGATAGACACTACTCCAGAGCCTAGGTATTATCTCAACTTATGTTCTGATACCACTGTGATGACCCGCCTTTCACTCCACAGAAAGACGTATCATCGATAAGAAAGAAAGAGGTAGAAATAGAATAGATAGAAGAAAGAACTCAATAATAATAGAATCTCACACCGGAATCGAACAAAATATAATATATCACATAAATATTACATAGTCATTACATCAGAGTTACACAGATTACAACAAAATTTCACATTAGACAGTTATAAAGATCTATCTAATCCATTACATTCCAATTAAAACAGACAAAGACTTCAACACAGAGGAAATAGATAGATGTACCTACGTCTGGACTCTTGCTCCATGCTATCCAATATTCGTCAAGCCAAAACCTGATCACTTGGCTACTCATAAAAATTTGAGTATCCAAGAGTTTAAGAAAAACAGGAATAAACTCCGGGTCAGACATGGGTCTGGTGTGAGTAAACGGTTTAAAGTTGCTTAACTTTAAAATCATTTGAAAACAAAGGTATCACGTAAGACTTCCCACACATAAACATGGGTAAGTTTTTACCTTACGCTAACAAAAACATTTGATAGGAAACCCAGTTATATTATAATAGGGTCTAAGGCTTTCAAATAAATAGAAAATAGCCAAAATTGTTGCATTCATTAAATTCCAGTATACTAGCCACAAAGTGGGTTATACAATGAAAACCGTAAGGGCACGTAGGAAGAATGAGTTTCCATCAATGGCAGGGCTACTGGGTTACCACCCATCACAGTACGTGGCCAAGATCAACGTACCGAGGATCACTCCTGACCCCTTGCAAAACAAGGTCGCAACCATCCTCTACTGGAGTCCCAAACAAGATAACTCCGCAGTTGGCTGTAGATCCAACTGCCTACACAGCCGAATAAAAAGGGACATCTAGACAGGGGAAGCTCTTGTCTTACTTGAGCGCGACTCACTTAGCCTTGCTGCGTCTTCCCTGTTTTAGCCATTCCCGTTAATGAGGCTTGAGGCTATGATTACCTTTATAGAACACATCTATCTTAGAATGCTCATCGTCCGCTTGATGATGTTCTGAAAGCATTCAATCCATATAAGTTCGTTTCGGATTCGAACGAACTGAAGGCATTATCTCGTTACACTCATTTTGGAATCACCTTCAGTGTTAACGACGATAACCCTTGCACTCTGAAACTACATCTCGAACCTGAAAGCGCTATTTCTATTATATTCGTATTGGAATCACCCTCAGAGTTTTAACGGCAAATAGTTCTTACACTTCGAGTCTTTAACTTGCTCTTCACTTGAATTCATGACCTAACGTTTAACTTGGATCAATGTGGTTTTCGGATAATCAAATTTGATACCCGATCCCGGTCTCATTGAAATCCAAACGTATCTTAAAGGTCAAGTTGTTTTAAGAGTTAAACAATTCAATTCAATTCAATTCAATTCAATATATTGAATTCACATAGCATTTAACACAGATAAATGCCACACATTTATCACTGATATATCCAATATCATATCACAGAATATCACAACATATCATCCAATAGGTATCATCCAATTCAGATATTCTACACAAACAATCATCCATAAACAGGAATTATTAATCCATGTTATAATTAATTTAATCAACTTAAATTAAATTAACTATTTAAGAATTAATCACCTAATCATGCTTAAACAATCATTAATTAATTACAAACTTTTAATTAATTAATCACTCCTTAATTATCTTATCAATCAATTAATTAATCTCTATCACAGATTAATTATCCTTTAATTATCAAATAAACCTTAGTTATTAGTTAATCTCCTTCAATACAAAGTAATCAACCCTTAATTACTTTTATAATCAATTAATAAATCTTTAATTAACTGATTAATTATCCATTAACTATTGATTAATAACCTTAATTGTTAATCAATATCCCTCAATTACAAACTAATTAATCCATAATTACTCTTATAATTAATTAATTAATTAATTAATCATTAACTAACTAATTAATTATCCCTTATTTATTAATTAATAAAACTTAATTATTAATTAGCAACCTTAATTACAAATTAATTAATCCATAACTACCAATTAATCATTCCTTAATTACCATTTGATTAATCCTTAATTACCTTTTATCATAGATTAATCATCCTTTAAGTATTAATTAACAAACCTAATTATTAATTAATAAAACATAATTACATATTAAGCACTTCTTAATTATTAATTAACCTCTAATTACTTAATTAACAACTCTTTAATTGCAAAATTAATCAATCTTAATCACTTGATTAATTAATTCTTAATAACAACTTTATTACTCAATTAATTAATCTCTAATCATTAATTAATAATCCTTAATTACAATTAATTAACCTAAAATCAATTAATTTACAACCCTTAATCCTTAATTAATTGAATCAACTAATTACTCTTAATTAAGTACTTAATTAATCCTTTAAAATCAATTAATCAAATTAATTAATTATACTTAATTTTCTTAATTAACTTAATTAATCTCAAGACACTAGATCCTTAATTATCTTAAGATTAAAACATTATCTTATTAATACCTTTGTTAACATTAACATTTTTAACCCAATTTATCTTCATAATTAACATTACTTAATTAAATCACTAATTAAGATTTGAAATAAAATAATCATTTAACTTGAAAATTTTAAAGTTAACAAAACTTAATTTCCTTAAAATAACTTAAAACATTATCAAGTAGAAGCTTTAAAACTAATTTCAAATTGTATTTTAAAACTTACTTTTATAAAAATCTTAAAATTTCATTTTAAAATTTAAATTTTAAAACCACTTTAAACTTAATTTAACAAAATTTAATTTAAACAACTTTTAAAATTTCATAACCAATTATTAAAGAAATAATTATTATATATAAAGTAAGTTTATATAGAAGTTCAAACTAGATTTGACTTTAAATTTCAAAAACATTGATTTTTAAAAACATTTTAAAACTGTTCAAATTGTTGCTTCGGGTTTTACCCGAAGGCCACTCAGGTCTATCCCCGAGTAAAACATCATTTTCCTCTCTATTTCAAAACTTGAATTTTATTTTATGTTTTTAAAATTCTATAGGCTAAACACTAAAATACACTCGAGTTCAAACCCGAGTCTCTTACCCAAACACTCGATCTCTTCTTCGAGTCAAAACCCCAATCCCAAACACAGACATCGATCCTCCCCTGCGCATCTGCACAGCCAACTTCGACGACGATGATCACCTCCGTAGCCTCCAACATCACGACCATCTCCTCTGTACCAGTGCCTGATCATCCAAACACTTTCACATGCCTCAAATCAAAATCGAGTAAGGTGGTTGAAGTTGGAACCCAAAACCTCATCAGAAAATGCCTCGAACAATCTCACCTCCGACCACCAGAGCTGCTGTAACTCCAGCCATATCTCGCCGACTTCCCTCACTGCCATTTCCCACAATCTCGAGCCATTCGATCACCCAGAGGACTCGCAATGCTTCCGATACCAGACTTCGATCAAAAATAGGTTATAAAACCTTAATCATTTCGCCATCGATGCAACGACAATCTATATTGCCTCCAGCCATTTTTCCTAGCCTCACCGTACACCCTTCCTCCTATAAACGAAACCCCGACCCTCCAGCGACTGTCGATTACTAGAGATTGCCTCAAAACCCAATTCCAGTCAACTTAAATTTCACACGAAATCCTAAACTAAAAATTATGATTTCTGCCTTAAAAATCATATTTTTCAAAGATGTTTCAAGTTATGTAATTGGATTATCAAATCATAATACTTGATTTTATCATACATTTAAGTTTTCTTCTGTTCTATCTTGTTTCCAGAAGTATTTCAAACTTATTTTGCTAGAAATAAATTTTTAACTTTAATTTATAATTAAACAAACATATTATCTTTGAATCTCTAAACCTAACAAAGGTTAGATGATTAGATTTAGGATTTTTGATCAAAATTTTTATTTTCAGAACCAAGATCAGAGATGATTAAATATAACAGACGTGCACACTTACAAACATTCATATCACAGAGATAACTCATATATATGCACAACCAATCATTATTCATCTTAAACTTCACAAGCAAACAGATGTATATTTACTTAGATTTTAATTTAATTTGTTTACTCACCAGATATAAAGAGGCAAAGGGCTTGATTTTACTGGGAAGCTTTGAAAGCTGTATTGTTGTTTTGATTTACACACTGGAAATACTTGATGATGTTTGAGAAGATTGAAACTTTGAAACTGAAATTCTTTAAGACTTTGATTCACCTCAGGTTGCTTTTGAAAATCTGTTACAGGCTTGGCATAAAAATTTTGGGTTGAAGCTTGCTTTAAATCTTTGCTACAAGCTTGAGTTTGCTTTGATAAAATGCTACTGCCTGAAAACAAGGTGGTTGACAGGGTTTTTGATTTTGATTTGAGGAATTTACAGACTTGGCTATTGATTTGAAACGAAATGTTTACAGGCTTGAGGAGGAACTAGTTTACAGGGTTGCATTTGAACTAGAGTTGTTTTGATTTTTAGTTGAGAAAGTTTTCAGGTTTTGAAGAATTTTTTACTGATTTGATTTCTGGTTTTTAAAAGAAATAGTTTAACATGGATGAGCTTCTTTTTTTTCTCTAAAAGTTGAGAAGATGAAAAGAAATGGGAAGAAGAAGGTGTGAGTTTATATAATGTAATTTAGGATTCATTTTAGAATTAAAGAAAATAAAAATAGATTTTGACACTTGTTTTCAAAAGTTAACGCTTGTCAAATTAAAAGCTAATTATCTTACACATGTTATTACAAGCTCTAATAAATCAATACTTGTAATTATTTTATTTTAATTTATTTATAAAACATACTTAAAGCTTTTTAAATTAATTTTCCTAATTAATAAATACCTTTGTAAATTAATAATACTTTTCAAAATTTATATAGATAAAATCTTTAAAAGAAAATAAAGTATAAACCAATTATAATTTAAATAAAATCATATATGATATATTTAATTTACTTCAAAATCGTTAATATAAACCTTTTGTATTTATTTACTATTAAATAAACACTTCCATATGTAAATAAAATTCTTTTAAGGAAAACAAATCTTATCTTAAATAAAACTTATTCATATATTTTTAAATCAAAATATTTTTAAGATATATATATTCATTTAAATTCAAATTTAAATCTAAATTCAAATTCAATTTAAAATCTAATTTAATATCAATTCAAATATATATTAATTTTAAACAAACACAAATTAAATTTGAAAATAATAAATCTATTTAAAAATCTATTTTTAAAATCAATCTGCATTATATATATATAAACAAACACCTTATTAATTCAAAAAATAACAATTCTATTTTAAAATTCATTTATACCTATATTTAAATATCATATTATTAATTATTTTGGTTATTTATATTTGGAAATAACAATTTTATCAATTTTAAATAATTTAATAAGTAGATTACACATTTTAAATTCCATGAAATTCTAGGATATCACACCAGTGCACCTCTAGAAAAGTGTACCCATGGCCTCACCGAGACTCCCTACGAGTGAGGACTGGTCTACCCCTTTCTAGATAGTATCGAATATGATCATCCCTTATTTGTGGCCAACAATCGTACTGGGCCTGAAGCATTCATCAAAAGGAATAATATTGATCTAGATCAGGGATGACCACACCCTAATTGTGGCGAACCACATAGCACTAAAGTATAACCCTTGTTTTATTCATTCTCGGGTGTGAGGTTTGAGGTAATGATTTACCTATTTAGAAAATCCCACTTAGAATGCTAACACTGCCCTCTAGGCAACGATGCAATGTCAGCATTCTTCCATACAAGTTGTTCAGGATATGAACAAACTGAAGGCACTATTTTTACTACATCCTCGGGATTATTAGCAAGTAACCTTTACACTACAAAGACCTCTGTCTTCGATTCCATCATCTTCAAGATGTTTCCAATTCGAACGCTTAAGCCAGTTTGAAGTGGTTTTCAGAGAACTCATGGTTGTTTGATCCCAATCTCTTCGAACCAACATTCGATAAATTTAAAACTGGTCCAATTACCGATAGTGGAAAAATCCACTATCTAGTGTAAGCATAGATTTGTATATAAAAAATAAAATGTCCTATACTTATAACACTTTTTATTTTCAAACTGTATTATTCCTTTTTTAACAATGAAGTCGAACAAGTTAGAAAACTATCCTTGCCTCAAAACATACATTCTTACATCTCGGGATAGAGACAGGTTTCCAAAACTTTGAATTTAGTGTTAAGTACATGATGAAATATCTTCCGTATACTTAATTAATAATGACCCATTTATGAAATTAACCCTTTATACTTATCACGTTTCTGACATTTTGACTTTTCTATCCCTTGCCTAGAAACCCTGGTTATCCATAGATAGAGGAATGTCTGCTCATCAGCTTTTAGTGCTAATTACAAAATGACTTACTTTCCATAAACATGTCAACATTTTAGCACTACTTTATCATATTTTGTTTGCTACTTAATGGGACTGACAAAGAAATCTCTTGCTTAAAACAAAGTCTCCTTAAAACAATTGGAAAACCAACTCTGAAAACATGTTATTAAAACATTTTCCAAAAGTACTTATTTAAAAAGGCACATCCTTTCTTTATAAAAGTAAATCCCCTTTTATTTGGTAAATCTCAAACCACTTTAAAGCAACTTGATTTATAAAATAAACTCTTATTTAATAATAACAAAGTGTTATTACCCAAACTTCCTTTCTAATTCTCCCAAAACAATTTACTATAGCAAAAGGGTTATAGTTTATAATCTCTTTCTCTTTCTCGAAAACATTTATTACAACAATAATGTTGTAATCCATCCCCTTTCCCCTACATAATACTTTTAAAACTCTTTTAAAACAAGTTTGAACAAGTATTTAAACATCCCTTAAAGATAGTCACTTTTGAACAAACTTATATTTTAGAAACAAAGGCGTAACATTGACAACTCTTGTTTAAATAACTAAATAAATATTTAAAACTTCAAATTCATCTTTAAATACATATAAACAAATTTGAAAAGATTTTTAAAATATTTAAAATAGATAACTCATTTTACTTTACCAAAATCAAAGATTTCTAAAACTACATCCATAACGACCATTGATGTATGGACCATAACTTTTAAAACTTGTTTTTGGTAAACCAAATAACTTTAAACTCTTTCTTTTTACGATTTGAAACATTTAATACCTTTTCTAAAGTGTTTAAAAACCAAATGTCAGGTTTGGAAATCATTTCAAAACATAATAGAAAACTAGTAAATTACAAAAATCGAGCATGGGATTTCAAAGTCGCAAATAAACCAACAATAAGTAGGTTAACTATAACAACGAAACATTCACTTTTCACCACCATAAGTATTTACATAACTAATAACATAAGTAAATAAAAATAAATAGAGAAAAGAACCTATTAGGATTTCCCTACAACAATTTATTCTTTGAAGTGCTTCCGTAATGACTTATTCACTAGGAAGACACTTCATTTCCTTTTGCATTTTGTCCCCTACAAAACGATGGACTAATTAAGTCATCTACTTCCAAGTGGGAATCAAATCCAAACAACGACGTAAACATTTCGCACAACATAAACAAGCAACCATATAAGCAAGCATTAAATTATTAAATGTAATTTTTCCAATTTAAAATCAATTTAAAAGTAAAAAATATCACTTTAATTCTAACCAAATCAAAGCCATCACCTTCCTTTCTTTAGCCTTGCTTCACGTTCTTTAGCACCCTACTAGTGCTCGGCCATAACCCCAAGGTTCATGCATCACAACATAACAACAACAAAAAAAAAATTATTTCAAAATCTACAAAAAAAAATATAGTTAACTTAAAGGTAAGTTTTGCTCACTGGTTCTTGACAAGTTTTCTCTTCGAATTTGAAAAGGAGACCAACAGAAAAGTTCTTTAATAATTAATTCTCTTTGATTTGACAAAAAAGAATCGCTAGACTTTGAATTTATTTGAATGTTATGGCTAAATGAAGAGGATGTGTTTTGTAAAAACAACGACAAATGTGATGTGGATAAAAATGGGATTTTCACATGTTTACTTTAAAAATTAGAAAAAGTTATAAACCTAAAAGTTCTTCCTTATTCAATTCTCTATGGTTTCAAAAAAAAGAATCATTAGATTTGGAGTTTTTTGAGGAAGATATGGCCTAAGTGAGTATGGCCATGACCATTTTGTGGAGTTTGGCACTTCAAGTTTTGATCTTTTGGTGGTAGAGATGAATAGAAATGGTTTTAGGAATTAGTTTAAGTATTTAAAAAGAAACGAAGAAACTTTTAAACTTATTTCTTTTAGGATTCCATGGAAGAAGAGAAGTGAATAAAGTGGAGAGGAAGAGGGAAGTAAGAAATGAAAAAAACGAAGTAAAGTGAAAAGTGAGAATGTGGAGTTGTTTTTGTAGAAAATGAAAAATGACTATTTACCAAAATACCCTACACAATAAAAGTAAGTACCCTCCACTATAATTTTGAAAACTCACTTCTTAATGTTACTTAGCCATTATATCACTCTTTCAAATGTCCTTTAATTATTTTGCGCTTAAAATAAGAAGAATGTGTCACTTCTTACTTTATTAAAGTTAAATATCACTTTGAATATTCAAACCAAACTTACTTTTACTAATTATCTTTACATATATTTGACATGTTTATATATATATATGCACATATGTATACTCATGTACACAATATGTTCCAACAACTTTTGAACGATGAAAATTGAAAAATTCTAAGAATGATTTTTGGTTTTTCTCCTTATTAACTGTTATTGTAAACCAAATTTCAAAACAAGTTTACCATCATTATTTATTAATTAAAAGAGGGTTATTTGACCATTATAAACCATTAATTAAATATTTAAAATTAATTAAATATTCATATATCAAAGAGATAAAATTCTGAGTCGTTGCATTCTTCCTCCCTTAAAAGAATTTCGCCTTCGAAATTTCATCACAGATACAATCAAGGAAATCAACCATACCAATTATTAATATTTTCCAAAAATGTTAATTATTAAATAAACTTAGAGTTTACCCAGATTTACAACCTTCTCATCACACAAGGATGATAAATAATCCATTGAGCATACCACATGTTCAACAATCATAGTTATTACTCAATCGATTATTCATACTACATCATGACAAATCGAAGGGTAATCTACTCAACTCCCCATAATCCATAATATATTTAAATAAAATACAGTTAAGCATGTACGATGTATACAGGTCATCTGTATGCAATATCTGATTAGATCACTTACTCGAATACATAAGCTTCTCTTCCAAACTAGAATCGCTCATTCGATTTCCCTAGTGTGGACTTTGATTAGATTCCTTGATTAGGAATCCCCATTTTCCTTGCATAACCTTATACTACAGTCGAAAACCTTGGTACCACATCAAGAACCCTCATCAAGTGTTTGTTATCAAGAATCGAGTGATAAATCCTTATTTGGACCAGTGTGAATCGCCTCAAAGTCATGTGCTCGAATCTTCGATCAAGAACCGTGCGAAGAAATGATCTACGTACAACTTATGTATTTATTCTTACTGGTTTTTAATTATGCCTATTTCTTTTACTTCCAAATTTATTTATGAAAACATTTATAAAATACAACTTATGTTGTTAAACTTGTATAAAAACTTACTATATCCTAAGAGTATATTCAACTGTCTGATTAAATCTTTTCTTAAAGGAAACTTAAGAACTAAGGAACTATGTCCTATCAAATAGTATCATACATTCCCTTACTAAGAAGGGTAATACTTAAGAGAAGCGCACACATCTCCTTCCCATTTTAGTCATTTTCGAGCCACTCAAACTAGTTGACCATATATATAAAAAAAAATCTTCCTTTCCGAATCCCATTTAGAAATAATACTATACATATTCCCATATAAATAGCTTCAACAAAAATATCTATTACCAACTAGCCTTTGGTTTGTTCGGATTCGAACTCGCTTCAATCTCACTTAACAATTTAAATTTCTAATCAATTCAAATTTAAAAACATATTCAATCATCATTTCATGTGAATTAAATTTACTAAACAAATGAATGTTAATCGTAAGTGGATGCACACCTTTCATGGCTAGAGAAAAAACGAGAATGAGAAGCACGGACACGAATACGCACATGACTAAGTGAGCAGTGAACAAAGCAAAGCTAATAACTTGAAATTGATGAAAACAAATCAAAACTAGCTTGAGATTGATTGAACTATATATATATATATATATATATGCAATGTATATATACCTTTCTTTTTTTATAAGAAGAGGAGGCTACTCGAGTTTGGTTGGCAGAGGCTTCAGGTTCAACAGGCGCGATAAGGTGCTTGCATCTGGTTGCGATGGCAGCAGGAGTTTCTTAGGGTAGTTGCCCGGCAGCGGTTATTGGTAGAGAGTGGTGGCTGTGTGCATTGTGGTGGGTTCTAGGTGCTGGAAGGAAGGTCGGAGGTTGTGGGGTTTGGCAGCGGAAGGAAAGCGGAGGAGTGTGCTAAGTTCTGGAGGGAGGGAATGAAGGGTAGGAGAGTGTGAAGGTTGGATGTTGAAGGGAGATGGGTGGCAGGCAAGCTGAGGTGGTTGAGGGAAGGGGTTTGCTGGCGGTTGCTGTGGGCTGTGGAGTTCGACGAGGAGGAAAAATGGTAGTAGGCTGGAGATGGCTCGGAGGCGGTCAAGGTGGAAAAGATAACAAGCGGGCAGAGAGTGGCTAGAACAAGGAGAGGTGTGTTGCAATAGTGGCGATGTGGAGGGATGGAGCGAAGGTGATGCGCATTGCAGCTAAGGAGGAAGATAAGGATGAGCAGGCTCTCACCAAAACCAATATATAAACTTATATATATTAAAAAATTAATTATGGAGAAGAACGAAAAAGAGAAAGGGGAAGAAGAAAATGGCAGGAAAGCTAATGACAAGGCAGGAAAGCAAATATACTTTGAACCGGTAGGAATAGTAAATGTCAAATATTAAATTTCTAGGAATTATAAAAAGGCTACTAGCTATCTCGGGGAACAAACGAAAGGATACAGAACCCGAAAGGCCCAAATGCGGAACCGATACGGCTAATCGTTTCGCAGATTTCACCATGCACCGAACACCGAAATGCACAAATGAATATACTGTAGAGATCAGCGCGATGAGACGAATAAGATGGTACACAGATATGATTGACACAACCCTACATCGAAACTCGATATTCACGGCTGAAAATGCTGCTAAAACTCCAAAAATAATATAAACGGAGCTAGAGCAGTCCAAATTTAGCAAAATAAAGTATGGTTTCTCACTCGGAAAATGGTTTACATTTTTCTAATGTAAAATATTCGGGTTTCAAAAAAAAATATTTTCATCAATTAAATTGATTTTAAATTTTAAATTGAAATTTCACACCTAAACAAACTTACATATTTTCTGATGAATATCTGACACTTGCTACGTGTAAATAGATGTATTATAAATATCGAATTTTCATTGATAACTTTATTGTTTAATTTTCATGAAAAATTTAGTTAATTGCGTTATTTAAAAATTTTAAAATTTATGGGTCGTTACACTCTCCCCAGCTCAAAACTTTTCATCTCCAAAAAGGAACGAGATAAGAGAATAGAAGCAACAGAAAGAAAATATAGATTCGAAATACATAGTGCCAGATACAACTGTTAATTCAAAACCATATAAATTTCATTTTTGAGTGTTAACATTATACATCTCATTACTTATTAACATCCGCTTATTATTATCATCTTAATTAACTCACTTTCAATTAATTTACATTCATATCCAATTTATTCGCATTCACCTTATCTACTTAAATAGCATTCTCTTTTTATTATTCAATTTATTTCACTTAACATATCTTGCAACATAGATTAAGCGTATAAACATTTATCATAACCACTCAATTTTTTTATTTATAAATTCCCTTAACAGAATTTCATTTTTAGACATCTTAGTACTTACATTTTTTATTGTATACTATTCAATTACATGTTCCCATTACATTCAACTTTTTTTCCCACGTAAGTTTTGTTAATGTTTCCGAATGTAATTAAGCACTATACAATTTACCTTTTATTTACAGATATTTCTATTAAGAAAATTTTAGTTTGAACATTTTTATTACTTAAGTTTCTCTTGTATAACCTTCAATTACATATTCACATTAACAATTTAATTTTTTAAATATTTTAGGTAAGTTATATATGTTTTAGAATGCAATTGAGTATTATAAAAATTACTTTTATCTAAGTTCAACTATTTTAAGTTATTTCAATTTCATTTCTCATTTTAGACACTCCAGTTATCAAGAAATTTGCTTTATCTCAATAATTGAAAACCATCACTTAACACAAAACTTAGGAGTTAAATTTCCGGTTTCACTTTAAACCATTTTGAAATATATATATATATATATATATATATATATATATATATACATATATATATATATATTATACATCAAATCATACTCAAGAACTCCAAATCAAATCCATTTTCCTAAAAGAAATTGTAGCAAAGCTACTAAGTGGTCTCCCCACTTTGAGACTCGAAAATGAATGTCGATGATGTTGCAGTCATCATCGAAATTATTTTCCAGCGACATAAGAGGAGAGTACGGACTTACTTCATTTAAAATTTTTTGGAAATAACTTCCATTCGAAAATACTTTCAAATAATATATTTTTCAATACTTTGAAAACCAAATTTTTGAAAAGCACCAAAAATTAAAATCTCAAATCCTTAATTTAAATTTATTTCGTTTGCAAATCAGATTTATAAACCATGTTTTAAAAATTTCATCTCCTTATAATATACAACAATGGTTAACGATTTAGGAATGTTGCCAAAACAATAAATGATCATCTGGTACTACCATTTCTAACAACCAATCCATTTAACTATCTATTTTCGAAAAATTATACTTTTATATAAAAATATAATCATACATAAAATTATTTCATTTACCAATTTTGAAAACAATTTTGTGTCAGTTTAATCTGTTCAAGTATTTTGGAATTCCTATAAATAATGTTTATTGGACGAATCGACTGAAACCCAAAATTCAAACTTAATAACTCAAACAACACAATATAAAATATTTTTATATCAATTAAAATACGTTCCCTCATAGGATGATTTAAGAATGGATTTTAGAACAAGGATAGAGATTTAAATTTAAGGGGACCCTAATCAAAGAGAATTCTAACTAAGAAAATAGGCTTGAAAGGAAGATAAGATAATTAAATTACAAAAGAGGAAAGTTGAATAGACTTATATTAATCGCGGCGACTTAACCGGGCCAATCGAGACTCCATTTTCAAAAATAATGTGCCCAAGGAATCGGACTTCATCCCTAAAGAAATGGCATTTAGAAAATTTGGCTTTCGACTGATGACTCATAAGAGTTTGGAGAACATAGCTCGAATGAGACTCATGCTCCTTCTCTGACTTAGAAAAAGACGAGAATATCATCAATGAAAACCAAGACAAACTAGTTGAGAACATCGTGGAAGAACGCAATCCATGAGATTAATGAAGAAGGCAGGAGCATTGGTTGATCCAAAGGGCATGACTAACTATTCTCCAATCGGAAAGCTATCTTGGGAATGCTCTCCTCAACTACACGATCAATCCGTAAAGCTGATCGAACATATCATTGATACAAGGCATGGGATATCCGTTCTTTAGAGTAAGCTTATTCAACTCTCTGTAATCAACACAAATTCTCAAAGAACCATCGGATTTGGTGACAAAGACCACAACTGCTCCCATTCAGAAAAACTATGTCTAAACAAACCCTTGGAAAACAAGTTTCAATCTGCTTCCTTAACTCTACTTTTCTCTGGGTGCCATTTATCTGGGAGGAAGGATAATAGGTCGAGCTCCAGGAATAAGATCAATGCGGAATTCAATTTCTCGCTTGAGAGGAAGAGAATTGACTTCACCAAAACATCATGATAATCCCTGACCATCGGAGTGGAGTCAAGATCACTAGGCTGAGAATCTAGCGAAAAGATAAAACTAGCTGCGTAATCCTAAGGTATTCAACATTCAATCATAAAAGAATTACCCTAGTCGTCTACTAGAGAACGGTGTGGGCTTTTCAAGAGGTAACTGCATCATAATGCTTTAACTAATCACCCCAATTAAGATATCAAATGCATCGAAACCGAGGACATAGAAATCTCTGATGGAGTACAACACAATCCATAGCACATAACTGGAGAGTTATCCAAAAACTCGTCCTCACAAAAGCTGACTATACATCTTACACTACGTACGGAATATACATTAAGAATGTGTGATACGTCTCGCCATCCAGCTCCTCTCCTGAGCTCCATAGCATCCTATCATGTATTCTATAATACATGGTCTGACCCGAGCATTATAGTAAAATAACACCCAAGTCAGTCTGGAAAACCAGCGTGAAAAAACACACTCAATTGGTTTTAAAACAATGAATCGACGCCTATTGCAAAGGAGTTTCACCCCTTTACAAATCATACTAAGGTTGGCGGGACCGCCGATGGGATTATTCACACATAAGAATGAAGTTGCCAATTGAGGTAACAAGATGTGCTAAAATTTATTACAGAGATCAACAGAAATAAAGCTATGGGATGCTCCAGCATCAAGAAGAACACGAAAAAGAAAAGATAAGAATGGATTTTAGAACAAAGGTAACATTCCAAAACTCAAAAGAATTCTGTATCAAAGAGGATCCAAACAAAGAATTTCAAGCTCGAACGAAGATGATTCTGTAATCAATTTTACTCATTCTAGGGTATTACTACCCATCTCTAATGAGTTTTTACTCCACAAGCTAAGTTTTGCCTAAAGCAGAGCTCCGATACCATATGTATTGACCTGCCATTTTGAACCATTTAAATCGACAATAATCCACACATGTCTGACTTGAATTTCTCAAAATGACAAATTGTTATTTTATATTTGGAAAAACTTAGTATATACAGTAAATAAATCAATCATTGAATCACAAACACAGAGTCATACAACAATATGCAATGGAATAGATAAATAGTAGTTCATGAAGATACTACATAAACATCAGAGTCTAAAACAAAATATAATAGAAATCCAATACATAGGAGTCTCAATACAAAAACAAATGACAAGTCTGAACATAAACAACTAGAAATAACTGAAATAACAGGAAAGCTGAATAGATAAAGATAGATCTCCAAGAAAAGCTCCAAAGGTGGGTCTCAAATGTTGTGACACTCAGTCTAACTCGAGCATAAAGCAAAACACTCGAGTCAGGATTAACATTCTTATGCAAGTAA
This sequence comes from Allium cepa, assembly GCA_030765085.1. Taxonomy (NCBI): domain Eukaryota; kingdom Viridiplantae; phylum Streptophyta; class Magnoliopsida; order Asparagales; family Amaryllidaceae; genus Allium; species Allium cepa. Next base: position 330,220,572 of record CM060940.1, read on the forward strand.
ATCAACACAAGTGAAATGCCCAAGTGAAAATGTAATATAACTTAAAGGATGTTTGGGATTCTCATCCTTAAAGGATCTCTGAAACTATCTACATACATAATACAATACACTGTAGAGATTGTTTGCACCAAAATTGGTCACAACACTCTTCGAGAGTCGTTGAAGAGATAATAATGAAGAATGTAAATTCAAAACGAGTATTATCTAACAAAAACTCCAATCAACGGTAAAGTAAATGCGTAGAAAAGCGATTTATAGTGGTTCGGCGTGTTGCCTACGTCCACTGTGAAGTTTTTTGCAGTTTTATTGATTCTCTTTCAATGATTACAAGTTGTTACAGCGATCAACAGCGAGTTACAACTGGAAATTCGAAATCAACAGCAAATTTATGATGTAGGATGATGGAGATATCGATCCGGCAGAGTCTGGACGCTTGAGAGTCAAAAGATCCCTTTTCTATTGGCTCTCGGGCTCTATTTATAGGCGGAGGATGCTGATATTTCGCTGAAAACTCGGGAGACCACTTCTGGCACGTGAGGGGGCCTACGCGCCTGGCCTCAGGAAATTTGGGCCCACTTTGGCATCGATTCGAACTCCATTCGAATCGATCAGAAAATCATCCAATAGAGGTGAAATTTGGTGTGGACATTCTTTAACATGTATGCAAGCTTCTATGAAAATTTCGTGGCATTTGGACTTGTGGATCTCGAGTTATCATGGATACGAAATGGGATTCCTCGTGTGGTTGTTTGGTTCGAAACCATCCCTTCGAATCGATGGTTTCGAATCGATGGTGGCACGTGCCTCTGCGATGACGTAGAGCGCAAACCTCGAATTGATCCGTTCTTCACTCCGAGTTGACCGCGTCGACTCCATATATCTCAGCGCGTTCGTACCGATGAATGACACGTCACCATGGCTAGTTGACTTGGTGGATTCGAACGAAGCTTCATTGATGGATTCGAACAAGGCTTCATTGATGGGTTCGAACGACCGATGCTTGATGGATACGAACTTGCGTCTCTGATGGATACGAGCTTTGTAACTTCTCCATGGATACGAAGTCAATTGATGCGAACTTGAACCCTTCGATGGATTCGAAGGACGATGATCTGATGGATACGAAGCAAACACTGGCTGATGGATACGAGGTCCATCGATACGAACTCGATGGATACGAAGTTGATGGAGTTGAATCCAAGGCACTTCGATGGATTCGAAGTTGATCGATACGAAGGTGATCGGTTCGAACCAGTGTTCGGTGATGGATTCGAAGACACCTACAACGATGGATACGAAACCAGTGCTTTTCCCTTCAAATTGAATCGATCATGACTTGAGCATATGAACTCGGATTGTCTTGAAATTTGAGATGTTGACTTCTATAATCTTTCTTGTCGTGTCCTATCAATTGCAGCTCAATCTGGACTAGGACAAAATTCAGCGATATCCATAATGAAACGAAGCATGACCAATCTCTGAGATGAACTGTCCTTTTTTTTCGATCGATCTTTTGGTATCACGGATTTGCCAAAAAGCGGGATAACATTTGCCCCCCAAAGTATGTCTTGTGGAAACATGACGTGCTTTGAATAGTTGCAATTTCTTTCTGAACAATCATTGTTCTCTTTTGTTGAGACTCGTACCCTGTATTGCTGTATCCTTGCGTTGATATGATTGATTGTTGTATAATAGTGCTTAGCCGTTGGCTGTTGCATTCGCAACAAAATGAGTATTTGATCCCTGTAAATGTTTAAAATCGAATGTTAGTCCGACATATATGCACATATGTTAGTTTGACCCTTGTTAACGTCGTGCGTCCACGAGTCGTTGTCAGTTTTGTTTGCTATTGAATTTCGTATCGATTCTCTCCTGATCCGATTTGGAAATTTGAGTTGAGACAACGCTTGATGGTTGTTTTTAAAAGTCCCTTCGTATCGATCCTCTCCTGAAACGATATAGAAGGTCGAAGAAATCAACTTTGTGTTGCGCGAATGTAATATTTCGAATCGAAGGGTATGAGCATCGATGGATACGAGATCAACATTCGTATTGACAAAGTATGCTTGTGCTATGACGGGTACGAAATCGACATTCGTATCGATGGCTTGGATGAGTACAAATCACCCGTTCATACAGATGAGAAGGGATGGATACGAAATTGCTGCTCGTATCGATCGGTTTTGGATGGAGTTGTGAACAGGGGCTGCGAATCGAGATGTCCACTGCTCACTTCGCATCGATGCGACTCAATGCTCTGCTGTGCGTTTCGTGTCGATGAAGCTTCATGCGCATGGACTCGAATTGAGCTTTCGAACCGATCCGTGGTCTGACTTGTTACGAACGGTCGAGTTGACTGGGATGCGAAACGTCCCGGTCACTTTCGAGGTGCCATATAAATAGCAGGGGCTTTGCCATTTTTTCACTTTTCACCGTTGCCTTATGTTTACTGTGTTTTGCATCGACTCAAAGCTTCAGAGAGAAAAGCACTATGTCACGTCTTCGAACCAATCAAGATCCAAATCATTTAATTCCTCGAATTCCACACTCAAATTAGGAAATTAACCACGAATCCAAACGGCAAGGCTATTTCAAACCTACCTCTTTTTCATCGATTGACCACTCTGGTGATTGATAAAGCCAGATCTGGTTTGGAGGAGCTTCGAATCGATTTGGGGACTCGTGTTCGAATCGATGAGGGCAGCATCATTTTTCCTTGGATTTCGCATCGATCCCTGGGATGCCCTTTGGAGGGGACGCAGTTCGCACCGATTGACTATTGTGATGGGTCGCATCGATACGAAATGATCGATATGAGAAATAGCTATTGGTCGATTCGAAGTCCTTAACTTCACATCGATACGAATTACATCTTTATGACCGATACGAAAGGTATCGATTCGAACGTGATCGATGTTAAGTTGAGGTTTTCCTGATCGGTACGAACCAGTTAACCAAGGATCAATTTGAAGTCATCCTTCGTTGATCGATTCGAACTCGGCACTTGGTCATCGATTCGAAGCGCGCCCTTCTGTATCGATTCGAAGTGGTATTATGATGGGTTCGAACGAGCTTCCTGTGATCGGTTTGAAACCCTCTATAATGGATACGAAAGTTTGACATTTTCTTAGCATAATTCCGAAGAGCTTCATTCCTGCATATTTGGACTTGACAATTAAACTGCACACTCGACCACCTTTCGAAGCTCGTCGATGGAACCATAACAACTTCTATCCGAATCAGTCTCCATCATGTAAATAGTTTAGTGATGACGGTCAGCGATGACGGTCATTATAACTAGACTCCGTAGCTTTGTTGTTTGCATATTTCCTTTAATTCTGTGACATTTATTCAAGTAATGCATAGCACTGCACATTCATACACTTTACATTGGGGAATGCATGGGTCCTTTGTCGTCTAACGATGGTTTCTCATGAGTCAGCTAGTCATGGAACCTTCAAGTTCGCAGCAGCAGGAGATTCAAAGCACAGTTACTTCGAGACTAGAGGTTCCGGATATTGAACCTGAGATCATCGGTCCAGCCCCGAACGAATTTCCCAATGCGTCTTTTATTGCCAATCCATCGGACTCCGTTCAGTCCAATATTTCTGAAGATATGTTGGGGAGAATATGCTTAAGGCATGGCCTGTCACTGGATGACGTGTTATTACCGGGACCGAATGATAGACCACATAATCTGCCGGACGGATATACCGCATTTAATCGCCACGCGTGCACGGCCGGGACGCTCCCTCCGTTCAATGAGTACATAAGCGAAGTACTGTCTTTTTTGAGGATCGCCCCTTCTCAACTACACCCGAACGGATATGCTTCCGTGAATAGCTTGTTCATTGTCTTCATGGAGTACCTTCATAGACCACCGATCCCGACCGAGATCAGATATCTTTTCAATTTCAAAACTCGAAGTGATTGCCCCTCATTCACATTTTTGGAAGCGGTGAGGAATTGCCAAGTGGTCACTGGGTCCTAGACCGGGCTAAGCTATTACAGGACGGAATGGTTTTACGTCAGATGTCCTCCAGGGTTTGCCCGGTGATGGTTATTCAGACGTGAGTATAGTTGAGTTCTTAAATAATTATCGAGGCAATTGCAATCGAAGTGAAACTTATATATTTTTCCTTTTTACAGCAACGATTCAGCAACCTGAAGGTGAACACTTTAAGGAGATAGTGCGAGTACTCCGAGAAGTCTCGAGCGAAGGCAGGGATATCGAGTTGCTTTTTACGGATGGGAATCTTCGGACTTATGGGTTGATCGAACGTGGGCAGAGCATAAAGTTTGACGGGGCACTAAGGACCGTCTCGAAAAAACGAGTCAAGCACAAGAAGCCCAAAGTTATTATAGTCGAGGAAGCTGACTCTGAAAGAACCCATACTGATGATGAGCCGTTGGCCGGGCCTACATATGTAGTTCAGGATGTCGCGGAGCAGAGAAAAGGCAAGGCAGCCGTTTTTAAGTCGCTTGAAAAGGGAAGATGGAAGTTGGTCGTCATGTCCCAGCTCACCCCCGGAATTAGAATTTCGGAGAGGTCTCCCCCAAGAACAGAAAGTCTCTTTGAAGGGCTTGCCGATCTTCCAATCCCGGATGATGTGTCTTTTCAACATGATGCCGGGTTGGAGGAATTCCATCGTACTCTAGAATTGAGCGAGCCTTTTATTACTAGCGTGGTCGACACTTCTGGTTGGTCGGGGGAATGCACATTCATACACATTTCACGACACTACACAACCCTTAGTCGTAGGTCATCGGTTTGGAAAAATCACTAACTTTATTCTCATTTCGCTTTGCAGATATTATGACTGGACGCGGTTCGATGCTAGGAAGTCTGCGGCATGCTCGTAAATCTTCCTCATATTACGAGTCGCAACGAAGAGAAGGAGATAGGGATTACAATCGTAGGTACTCCGGGTATTCTAGCCAAGAACGATATGAAAGAGATAGGGACTACAAACGTCGGTCTCGATCTCGCACTCCTCCTCCCAGAGCTCCTATATAACCTCATGCCTATGTTTCTCGCTCTTCTGAACCTTCTCGATACAAGTCAGCTTCTCAATCTTCTAGATCCGAGCCCCACCATTCCAGGTCTGAGGCAATGTCCCCAATAGTTGCGGAACAGCCTCCTACTGAAATTTCGAGGGAAGGAGCAATCAGGCTTGCGCAATTAAAGAAGGACTTCCCGAATATTTGCTTTGACAACTACAACTTTCCTCTTCACCTGAAAAGAATCCCGCCGGAGGCCGAGAAGGTGGCGTACGATTATGTGCATGATTTTTATGCCCAATACAAGGCGTGGTATAAGGCGGCCGAGCGAGCGTCATCATTAGCCTTCGAACGAGCGGCTACCATCGAAAAGCTTCAAGCCGAGCTGGCTCAAAAAGATCGCATCATACAAGTGCTGAACACAGAAGCTGAATCATCTCGAAAATCAGAGATGGAGGCTCTTACGAGGGCCGATGAAGCTCAAGCGTCCATGGATAGGATGAAAAAGGAGCACTATGTCACGGTGGAAGATATGGGCCACCGGAACACCATCGTCACCGTCGAGCGAGATGCGGCTTTGAAAGAGCTTAATGAGCTTAAGGCTAAAGTTTCTGAAATTATGAAGGAAAGGGATACCGCCAATATTTCTGCACAGGAGGCATGTGATCAGGCGGTAGAATTCCAGACCGAGCGTGATGCTGCGATGGCTAAAGTAATGGAGATCGAAGTCGATGTTGATAGAAAAATCGAAATTGCTGAGTCCAAGCTGGAGGCCGACATTGAAGACCTCCTTATTACTTATAACGCCAACGTGCTAAGGCATAGGAATTTGGCTTGGCTCGAAGATTATCTGGCACATCTTCACAGCGCCTGGAATCGGTTGATTGAGGAAGAGAAAGCGGCGCACCCGGGCGAATCTATTGACCAGTTTGAGCTTGAAAACTGGTTGCTGACCGAAGACGAAAAGAAAACCCTTCATGACGCCATGATTTCTTATGAAAAGGAGACGGTCGGCGCCCATCATTTGGAAGTCGGGGAAGGTTCTGGTGTTGAGATCACCGGGCTTCAGTTCTTGAGATCACCGCTCGACTTCCGTCGGAGCCCACATCTGCGGTTGACTCGCAGTCGGTCCCTGCCTATAATCCAGAGCAACCGCAACTATCTCCTATCCGGGAGCACGTTTCTGAAGCTGCCCCGTCGTCAACAGGCCACGTTGAGGATGGTATTCCGCATTTATCTCAAGTGCATTCCAAATAGGGAGTTTGTTTTGAAGCAGTTACTAATAACTTCGTCTTATCTTTGCTCAGTGACTGGAGTCGCGCCGATTGCCGCGACTCAAGAATCAAGTAAAGGGGATAAGGCCATCACCACTGAGACACCGTCGTAACAGCGGTTTCAACTGAGGCGACGCAGGGGAGCGCACTATCTCTTGATGAGAAAATGGTGAGCGAGCTGCTCGGCCAGCAGGGTGGCTTCTCCACAGACTTGTCGTTCATCGTTAGTGACTTCCCGCCAACCTCTAGCTCTTCAATGCAGACGGCAGATGCCCCCAGCCAGGCCCAAGCGATTTGTGACGAAGAAATCCTGGCGCAGATTAATGCAGAATTAGAGGCTGCGGGGCAAGGTGGTAGCATTGGAATTAGGACTACGACGCACGGTCCAGCACCTTTAATGTAATATCGCCGAGTGGCACTGTCCCATCTTCCGTTCTGGATCCAGTCCCTCCTACTCGTCCAGTGGGAAGCCTTCATGTAGATTCAAGCTCTGAGGAGGATGTTGACATTATGCCCCCAAGCAGCCACCGGAGAGGAAGCACTCCAAACGAAGGATTTCTGTTTCTAGCGAGTCCGAGGACGAACCGTTGATAAGGAGATTTAAAAAGAAGAAATAGATGGGCCGTTTAAGCGATTTTTTGATAGATAGGAACTTGTGTTTGTTTTCCGTTAGTAGGCCGTGTATAGACATAGGTTCGGCCCCTGCTAGTAGGAATTCTTTTTTGGAAGAACTTATTTGCATGTAAGTCCTTGTATCTAGTTAGTTGAAATAAAATTCAATTTCTTTGTTTCAATTTTCATTTCATTTGTGCTTAAGTATTTGTAGTGTTTAGCTTTTAGTCCGGTGTACTCATGGTGTTTTTACCATCAAGTAGAGTTCATTTTATCTACTAAGTCTGAAAATCTTGGTCATATGTTGTTATCGATGAATAAGTTGAACTTCGGACATTGTATCACTTTGGTTAGTGATTAACACTTAGCTTTTTTGCCCCCTAGTTTCGAGGAACAACATTTGTATTTTGGTGGTTGATCGCACTTATTGCAAATATGGAGCACATGTCCACGCTCTGGGGACTTAGGATAATTTGCGATCGATAATCTGGTTCGTGCTATGGGAATTTGAGAGTTATCGATGTCTGTAACAACGTTCGCGCTCCGGGAACCTAGAATTGATGTTTATACTCCACTTCACGCTCTGGGAATTTGGAGTTTGTATTGATATTTCAGTTCGCACTCTGGGAACTTTGACTTGGTATTTGTGCTCCAATCCATACTCTGGGAACTTGGAGATAGTATGGATGCTTCGGTTCGCGCTCTGGGAACCCGTAATCTATGTTTATACTCCATTCATGCTCTGAAAAGTTGGAGTTAGCACGGATGCTTCGGTTCGCGCTCCGGGAACCTGTAATCCATATTTATATTCTAATTCACGCTCTGGGAAGTTGGAGTTCGTTTGCACTCTGGGAACGAGTTGTTGGATGTTTATACTCCAATTCACACTCTGGGAAGTTGGAGTCCGTTCACGCTCTGGGAATGAGTTATTGAATGTTTATACTCCAATTCGCACTCTAGAAATTTGGAGTCCGTTCGCACTCTGGGAACGAGTTATTGGATGTTTATACTCCAATTCACACTCTGGGATGTTGGAGTCCGTTCGCACTCTGGGAACGAGTTATTGGATGTATATACTCCAATTCACACTCTGGGAAGTTGGAGTCCGTTCGCACTCTGGGAATGAGTTATTGAATGTTTATACTCCAATTCGTACTCTGGGAATTTGGAGTCAGTTGTAGGATTGTCGTGTGTTGGTCCAGTTCAGCCTTTGATGTGATGGCTCGCCCCCGAGCTGGGGTTTCACTTAGTGAGTGGCCGGTCGTATCACAGTCACTCGCTATTTGAATAAATTCCATTGTTCGATGGAACTTAGCTCTTCGTGTGTCGTGATTGTTGAATGTTGCATTCGGTGAATCACAGCTCTAGCTTGAAGAGATAGTAATTTATTGCTGGAACGGAAAAACATGGCAAAGTCAGTGTCTTATTACAAATTCAAATTTCAGAATGTAAAGGAAATTGCAAAGTATTCATAGATTGAATAGAGCATGTCATGTGTAATAGAGACGAAGATCTTCGTCGTTCCAGGCTTATGAGAAAGTTGGTCCGCCACTGATGGCGTTTATCACCAATCTTCCACGGGGACAAGTCGAGTCCTCCTGTCTCGGTCGATTGGGTTCATTGTTTTGATTTGATGGGCCCGCTTCTCTAGGCCGCGGTGCCTGCACAAACTGTTCCAGCTTCCTTTCTCTGATTAGCTTTTCAACGAGATCTTGTAAGTGACGACACTCGTTCGTATTATGCCCGTAGCTTTCATGGAACCTGCAAAATTTTCCCGTCTGAATTTGTCTCTCTGATGACGGTTTTGGTGCAGGTTTTTGGTACAGAATTGTATTACAGGTTTGTAAGTACAAGTCCTCTAGTGATGTATTCATAGGAGTGTAACTGTCAAACATTGGATTCTTGCGCTGCGGGCCATGATTTTGATCTCGTTTTCTAGTTTGATTCACGCTCTCTCTTCACCGAGCCTGTTTGTTTTTAACGTTCAACTGAACTTTTTCGGAGCTCTCACTTGACTATTTGACTGCAACATTGCTTTGGATCCCTTCTGTACTTGGCCCTGCATCGGTTTGCTTCCTAGACTGTTTCGCATCTTCCCGTCTCAGGAATTGAGCCGCCTTGGCATGGAAACGGTCCAACGATGCAGGCGGTTTTCCAGCTAACCAGTTGCCAAACTCAGAATCGGGGTCGGTCCCCTTAGTCAACGCCATAAGGATGGAGTTATCGTTTGGATTGCTGATCTCCGCACATGCAGTATGGAATCTCTCTAAGTAGTGTCTGAGCGTCTCTCCAGGAGCTTGAGTGACGCTAGATAGAGTGTTGCCATCTTTTGGCCTTGCGACATGCATGCGGAACTGTTCAACGAATTTTGTGGCCAACTGGTCGAATGAAGAGATGGATCGAGGTGGAGTCGAGTGAACCACATGGTAGCGATGCCCTCCAAGGATATGGGGAAACTACGACACTTCACTGCATCGTCGGTTCTGGCAGCGATCATCGACCATTCATATTTCAGAATATGTTGGTTGGGGTCGGAGTTCCCCTCGTACATGGGTAGAGTTGGCATCCTGAATCGCCGTGGGGGTTCAGTGGTAAGGATATCGTCCGAAAAAGGAGTGTGACTTCGGGAAACTCCCCAATCGTCATTTGTGAATCCCTGGCTCTCATGGATCGTCTGACATATCATAGTTGAAAGATTCGGCATTTGCGCGTTTTGTGCGGCTTGCGCCGGAGTATGATTACGTTCCATACTTTGGGGTTGGACCGGACGTTGTCGACAGTCCAAGTCTTGCCTTCTTGGCTCATAGTCCTCTGGGACGTATGGTTCAGGAGTACGTCCGCTATGACAACGGTCCAGGTCCGACTGATCTTGGGCGTCGACCCCTGGTTCAGCCGCTACGTTAGTGGTGCGGTATTCTGCGGTGTGGTGAGGGACGGCACCTCCTCGGGAGGAGGGTCCGGTTTGGAAACTGGCTGATAGACCAACTCTCAGTTGTCCAACGGTCAGTGTCAGTTGATCTCCAGCGGCTGGTAAGTGACTCCCATCTAGCCGGGGTCGTGGAGATCGATTATGATAATCAGAAGATGAAGAACTTTCGCTGGAGGAGCGAGAAGTGTGGTCTCTCGTGGATCTCTTTCGCTTTGGGCGATCCAGCTTGTTGATCGGCTCGGCATTAGCACGTAGTTGTTCTGCTAGTTGTTGCCGACTCTGAGTCAGCTCTTGGAGTAGCAACTGTAACTCTTGTCGGGTAACCGGACCCGATGGTTCCAAGTGTCCAGTAGCATCTTGATTAGATGGAGGTAGTGGAGCAGGATTCTGTCTATCCTGTTCTTCTTGATTGATAGCGTTAGAGGTGGTTCTTGTGCTAACCATCTTAAAAGTTGAATTCCTTTCCTAGACTTTGTGCAAATCTGAATAGAAGGGAAGGAAGTCGGACTTGATGACCTGGATCTCTCTCTTAGATTTATTCAATCCGATATCGATGACTGATCCAAAGAGCAGGAGAAAATCTGGGTGTTCTCGGTAAAAGCACCAAAGTGTATGCACCAAAAATTGGTCACAACACTCTTCGGGAGTCGTTGAAGAGATAATAATGAAGAATGTAAATTCAAAACGAGTATTATCTAACAAAAACTCCAATCAACAGTAAAGTAAATGCGTAGACAAGCGATTTATAGTGGTTCGGCGTGTTGCCTACGTCCACTGTGAAGTTTTTTGCAGTTTTATTGATTCTCTTTCAACGATTACAAGTTGTTACAGCGATCAACAGCGAGTTACAACTGGAAATTCAAAATCAACAGCAAAGTTATGATGTAGGATGATGGAGATCTCGATCTGGCAGAGTCTGGGCGCTTGAAAGTCGAAAGATCCCTTTTCTGTTGGCTCTCGGGCTCTATTTATAGGCGTAGGATGCTGATATTTCGCTGAAAACTCGGAAGACCACTTCTGCCACGTGAGGGTCCCACACGCCCGGCCTTAGGAAATTTGGGCCCACTTTGGCATCGATTCGAACTCCATTCGAATCGATCAGAAAATCATCCAATCGAGGTGAAATTTGGTATGGACATTCTTCAACATGTATGCAAGCTTCTGTGAAAATTTCGTGGCATTTGGACTTGTGGATCTCGAGTTATCATGGATACGAAATGGGATTCCTCGTGTGGCTGTTTGGTTCGAAACCATCCGTTCGAATCGATGGTTTCGAATCGATGGTGGCACGCGCCTCTGCGATGACGTGGAGCGCAAACCTCGAATCGATCCGTTCTTCACTCTGAGTTGACCGCGTCGACTCCATATATCTCGGCGCGTTCGTACCGATGAATGACACGTCACCATGGCTAGTTGACTTGGTGGATTCGAACGAAGCTTCATTGATGGGTTCGAACAAGGCTTCATTGATGGGTTCGAACGACCGATGCTTGATGGATACAAACTTGCGTTTCTCTGATGGATACGAGCTTTGTAACTTCTCCATGGATACGAAGTAAATTGATGCGAACTTGAACCCTTCGATGGATTCGAAGGACGATGATCTAATGGATACGAAGCAAACACTGGCTAATGGATATGAGGTCCATCGATACAAACTCGATGGATTCGAAGTTGATGGAGTCGAATCCGAGGCACTTCGATGGATTCGAAGTTGATCGATACGAAGGTGATCGGTTCGAACCAGTGTTCGGTGATGGATTCGAAGACACCTACAACGATGGATACGAAACCAGTGCTTTTCCCTTCAAATTGAATCGATCATAACTTGAGCGTATGAACTCGGATTGTCTTGAAATTTGAGATGTTGACTTCTATGATCTTTCTTGTCGTGTCCTATCAATTGTAGCTCAATCTGGACTCAAACAAAATTCAGCGATATCCATAATGAAACGAAGTATGACCAATTTCTGAGATGAACTGTCCTTTGTTTTCGATCGATCTTTTGGTATCACGGTTTTGCCAAAAAGCGGGATAACATAGATAATCTCCACGGTAAAGTAAAATATTCAAAATAGCGTTAAGGCATTCCCCATATCCCCATTAACACATTTTATATAAATGTCGTAGTTTATACAGTACCTAATTTCTCCATTAACTAGAGGGCAATCAAAGGGAACTCAATAGTGTACGATACAAACCAAACTCGTAATGGGGTGATAAGGCATATGACAAGGCACGTGAGGCAATGCTAGGGTAGGATTCTACTGTTTGTACTGCCAGACTAGTGGTAACAGAGAGTAGCTACTACCACCCACATTGGAACACACTCCCATAATCAAATCGAAGGTGGTCATCAAATCAATCCCAAAGTAACAGATATGGTATCGAAGAAGCATGTCCGATCGAAGTAGCCTCCTCACATGGCCCGGTATAGTTCTTATTTTAGTCATATCAAGCTGACCCGAGGGGGTCAGGGCTACATTCATACCTCATATAGACGTTCGTCAAACCATCCTACTTCATTCTGGATTCTCCACCACGTACGCAGTTGTTAAAGTGGTTTTTCGTATTAGCGGAGAGTATGACAATATCTTATCCCGGTCTTTTTAACAACCAAATGCTTATTTCACATTGTGGTCACTTTCATTTCAAACAGTTCATACTTCATGTCAAAATATCGTATTCATTTCAAAATCATATCACTTTCGATATCATTATTCACTTTAAATCATAACAGTTCCAACTTAAACGGTTTAAATATTTGAAGTAGTTTAAATATTGAAATAGTTATACATTAAAAATAGTTTATATTTAAAAATAGGTGGTAGATTAAAATATTTTATATATTACCAATAGGTTTAGAGTAAAATAGTTTATATATTAAAAATAGGTTGTGGATTAAAATTGTTAATATATTAAAATAGTTTATATATTAAAAAGAGTTTACATTGAAAAGAGTTCCAAATTAGAATTATTTCTTCCAATTTCAAAAATAAATTCAAATCAACTTTAGTTTCAAATTCAATTTAAATCAGTCTCAGTTCATCAATTTGAATTAAAAATATTAAAGTTTCAATTCAAATTCTCATTAAAACCATTTTAATTTATATCATTTTCAAATCCAGGTTTGAACTACAAATTTAAGCCACTTTCAATTCAATAGGTTCCAAGGTTCAAATATTCAAACAATTTACAATAACTTAATTTGATAAATTTCATTTATATTTCAAAATTCAACTTTAATTTTATTTAAATTTGAAAAGATTCACTTAATCGTTTTTAACAATATTTGAATAAAATCTCAAATTACAATTTTAAATCGATATTAATTATTCAAGTTCAATTTTATTCAAATTTGAAATATTCATTTAATCACCTTTAATCAAAATCCAGTTATGAAGTTATAAAAAAAATCATATCTTTGAAATCTCAAAATTAATAATTTTCTAATTAATTTTTATTTAAAAACTATTCTAAAAAAATAAAATTACAAATCAATAAAAATTCATCTTTCCAACCTTAATTTATTAAAGTTATTACCAAATCTATTTTTAAAACATTATTACAATTTTCAAATAAATAGTTTAAAACGTATTATATATATTAGTTAAATTAAATTTTTATTAAATTAAATTTTATTATATTAAATTTTAGTTTGGATATTTAAATGTAATAAAATTATAAGTATAATCTTAAAATTTACATTTTCAAAACATAACTTATAAATTTAAAATTTTCAAACGTATAATTTAAAAATGTAAATCTTTCTCACAATAAAAATTAAAAGTAAAATCTTTATATTATATTTTAAAATCAAAACGCATATATTTTTCTTTTCTCAAAAGTTTGGAAATCATTTAAAAATAGACCAACGGTGTCCGTATATAGTTTTCTATCCTATGGTCAACTGATATGGATATTTATCCTTTCAATCCACAATAATTTAAATTTACGGGTATATATCATTTCAACCTGCAATCACAAAATTTCAAAATCGATAAAATCAGTTGAGTTTATCATTTTAACTCATAACCATTTTCCTTAATCTAAAAGATTGTTCGGGTATGCATCATTTCAACCCATAGTTATTTCCTAACTAACAGGGAACTGGTAGAGTGAGAACAAATGAAATAATAAAATGACATAGTGTATCAATGGTAAATATGATCATACTTAACAATTTAAATATAATATACACACACACTAATAGGTTATTGGTGTCAATATGTCAATTAATATAGGTAAACAATTCAAAATATCAACACATCATACTTAGCAATTTAAATTTCTAATCAATTCAAATTTAACAACATATTCAATCATCATTTCATGTGAAATAAATTTATAAAAAAATGAATGCTAATCGTGAGTGATCGTTTACCTTTCGTGGCAAGAGAAAACAATGAGAATGAGAAGTACGGACACGGATAAGCACACGACTATGCAAGCGACGAACAAAGCAAAGCCAATAACTCGATGAAAACAAATCAAAACTAGCTTGAGATTGATTGAAACAATATATATATATATATATATATATATATATATATATATATGCAATATATATACCTTTCTTTTTTATAAGAAGAGGAGGCTACTGGAGTTTGTTGGTAGAGGCTTTGGGTTCAACAAGCGCGACAAGGTGCTTGGTTCCGGTTGCGATGGTGGCTGGAGTTGCTTAGGGTGGCTGCTCGATGGCGGCTATTGGTAGAGAGTGGTGGTTGTCGTTCGGCGTTGTGATGGAGGCTAGGTGATGGAAGGAAGGTCAGAGGTTGTGAGGTTTGGCACGACAGGCTAGTAGAGGAGAGGTGCTGAAGGGGTGCTAGGTGATAGAGGGAGGGAATGGAGGGTCAAAGAGTGTGAAGGTCGAAGGTTGAAGAGAGATGGGTGGCAGGCAAGCTGAGGTGGTTGAGGGAAGAGGTTTCATGGCGGTTGCTGTGGAGTTCGACGAGGCAGGCGGTGGGTGCTAGAATAAGGAGAGGTGTGTTGCGATGGTGGCGATGTGGAGGGGTGGAGCAAAGGTGATGCGTGTTGTGGCGAAGGATGGAGATAGGACGACCAGGCTCTTACCTAAACCAATATATAAACTTATATATATATATTATTTGCGCCAAATTGGTCACAAACCTCAGAAGTAGTGGAAGCACCAGTGTTTGCACACAAGTCTTCAATATTCAAATACAGTTCTCAGATCCAAATAATGTAGAGAACAAAAAGAAGAAATAACAAAATTAAAATGCGTAAGAAAGTCAAAAACACAAGGTTTACAGTGGTTTGGCTATCTCCGGCCGACATGCACTTGAATTGATCCTTTTATTCCTTTTATATTGAGATTACAGTAACAAACCATTGAAATCAATAAACAAAATGACAGAGTTTCACCAAGGAAAGAAGAAAAAGATCCCCTTTTAGTTGCCATTGAGCTGCTATTTATAGGTGTAGATTCAAAAATATCCGCCCCAAAACCTAAAAACCCTCCTCATGCGCAGGTGGGCCCACCAGATCGATTTGGGGTTGTTTGGGATCCATCCAGTTACAATTCATATCGATCAAAAAATAGTCCAATAAAGCTAAGATCAATCGTGGATGTTCCTGAGTGAATACGTAAGCTCCTATGAAAATTTCATAGTATTTGGAGTTGTCGAATGAGATTTATGATCGATCAAAATTCAACATCGTATGTTGCTGGATGGTACATATTGATCAATTCGCATCGATGGTTGTTCATATCGATGCTGTTATCCCGCTTTTTGGCAAAGCCTTGATACCAAAAGATCGATCGAAAACAAAAGACAGTTCATCTCAAAGATTGGTTATACTTTGCTTTACTATGGATATCGCTGAATTTTGTCCGAGATCGGATCAAGCTACAATTGATAGGACATGACAAGCAAGATCATAAGAACCAGCATTCCAAATTTCAAGTCAATCCGAGTTCATATGCTCATGTTATGATCGATTCAATCTAGAGAAAACGGCCTAGCTTTCGTATCCATCGCCATTGTTGATTTCGTATCCATCATCGAACTCTGGTTCGAATCGATCAGGTTTCAGCAACTTTGTATCCATCGAAGTACCGCAGTTCGTAATGATCAGGATTGGCCGTGTTCGAATCCATCGAGTTCGTATCAATGGACTTCGTACCCATCAGCAAATGATGCGCTTCATAACGATCGTCCAGTGTCTTCTTCGCATCCGTCATAGAAGCCTCTCTTCGTATCCATCAGGCAGCTGTTGTTCGTATCCATCATGTCACCTTACTCGTATCCATCAAAAGGTTCAATTTCGCATTGATTGACCTCGTACCCATTGAGAAGCTATATGATTCGTATCCATCGACCATCAGTACTTCGTGTCCATCAATGACTGTCGTTCGACCCATGAGTGAAGCCTTGTTCGAATCCATCAAGTCAACAAACCGGAGTGACGTGTCATCCCTCGATACGAACAAGGCGAGATATATGGAGTCGATGCGGTCAACTCGGAGCAAAGACCTGATCGAGGTGAAGATTGCACTCCACGTCATCACGAAGACGCGTGCCACCATCGATTCGAAACAATCGATTCGAACAGCTCGATTCGAACCAAACAGCCTCTACGAAATTCCATTTCGTATCGACGATATCTCAAAATCTACTAACCCAAATGCCATGAAATTTTCACAGGAGATTGCCTACATGCCGAGGAGTGTTCACTCCAAATTTCAACTTGATTGGACATCATCTTGATCGATACGAAATGACTTCGTATCGATCACAGATCGACTCGAAACTTTCTGAGATTAGTCACGTGGGCCCACTCACGTGCCAGAAAAAGTCTCCCGAGATTTGAGCGAAGTCTCAGCCTCCTACGCCTATAAATAGAGACCCAGAGCCTACAGAAAAGGGATCTTTGGACTCTGAAGCGCCCAGACTCTGCCGGATCGAGATCTTCGTCATCCTACACCATAATCTTGCTGTCAATTTCGAATTTCCAGTTGTAACTTGTTGTTGATTGCTGTAACAACTTGTAATCACTGAAAGAGAATCAATAAAACTGTAAAAAACTTCATAGTGGACATAGGCAACACGCCGAACCACTCTAAATTGCTAGTCTACGCATTTACTTACCTGTTGATTGGAGTTTTTGTTAGATAATACTCATTTTCAATTTATATTCTTCATTATTATCTCTTTAAAAACTTTCGAAGAGTGTTGTGACCAATTTTGGTGCAAACACTTTGGTGCTTTCACTGAGAAAATCCAGATTTTCTCCTGCTCGTTGGATCTGTCGTCGATACCGGATTGAATAAATCTAAGAGAGAGATCCAGATTACAAATCCAAGTTCCTTCCCTTCTACTCAGATTTGCATAAAGTCTAGGAAAGGAATTCAACCTTCAAGATGGTTAGCACAAGCACCACCTCTAACGCTATCAATCAAGAGGAACAGAATAGACAGAATCCTGTGCCACTACCTCCCTCTAACCAAGATGCTACCGGACACTTGGAACCATCAGGTTCGGTTACCCGACAAGAGTTTCGGCTGCTGCTTCAAGAGCTGACCCAGAGTCGGCAACAACTAACAGAACAGCTATGCGCCAACGCCAAGCTGACCAATTAGCTGAATCGCCAAAAGCGAAGGAGATCTAGGAGAGACCATGCTTCTCGCTCCTCCAGCGAAAGTTCTTCTTCCTCCGATTATCATCATCGATCTCCACGACCCCGACTAGATGGGAGTCACATAGAAACTGCTGGACATCAACTGAAAATGACCGTTGGACAGCTGAGACTTGGTCCATCGGCCAGTTTCCAAACGGGTCCCTCCTCCTGAAGGGGTACCGCTCCTTACTACACCATAGAATACCGCGCCACCAATGTCGCGGTTGAACAAGGAGTCGATGTCTAGGATCAGTCGAACCTGAACCGTCGTCATCATGGACATACTCCTGAACCATACGTCCCGGAAGACTATGAGCCAAGATGGCAAGATGTGGACCATCGACAGCATCCGGTCCAACCCCAGAATGTGGGATTCAACCACACTCCGGCGCAAGCCGTGCAAAACCTACAAATGCTGGATCTCCCGACCATGATACATCAGATGATCCATGAGAGCCAGGGCCTCACAAATGACGATTGGGGAATTTCCTGAAGTCACACTCCTTTTACGGACGATATTCTTACTACTGAACCCCCACGGCGATTCAGGATGCCGACCCTACCCATATACGAGGGAAACTCCGACCCTAACCAACTATTCTGAAATATGAATGGTCGATGAGCGCTTCCAGAGCTGACGATGCAGTGAAGTGTCGTAGTTTCCCCATATCCTTGGGGGGCATCGCTACCATGTGGTTCACTCGACTACCACCTCGATCCATCTCTTCATTCAACCTGTTGGCCACTAAATTTGTGGAGCAATTCCGCATGCACGTCGCAAGACCAAAAGACGTCAACAATCTATCTAGCGTCACCCAAGCTCCTGGAGAGACGCTCAAACACTACTTAGAGAGATTCCATACTGCATGTGCGGAAATCAGCAATCCGAACGATAACTCCATCCTTATGGCGTTGACTAAGGGGATTGGCCCCGATTCTGAGTTTGGCAACTGGTTGGCTGGAAAACCACCTGCATCATTGGACCGTTTCCACGCCAAGGCGGCTCAATTCCTGAGAAGGGAAGATGAGAAACAGTCTAGGAAGCAGACTGATGCAGAGCCAAGCACAGAAGGGATCCAAAGCAATGGCGCGATCAAACAGTCCGGTGAGAGCTCCGGAAAAGTTCAGTTGAACGTCCAAAACAAACAAACCCAGCGAAGAGAGAGCGTGAATCAAACTAGAAAACGAGATCAAAATCGTGGCCCACAACACAAGAATCCCATGTTTGACAGTTATACTCCTTTGAATACATCACTGGAGAACTTGTATTTACAAACCTGTAATACACTTCAATACAAAAACCTGCTCCAAAATCGTCGTCAGAGAGGCAAATCCAGACGGGAAAATTTTGCAGGTTCCATGAAAGCTACGGGCACAATACAAACGAATGTCGTCACTTACAAGATCTCATAGAAAAGTTGATTAGAGAAAGAAAGCTGGAACAGTTTGTATGGGCACCGCAGCCTGGAGGAGCAGGCCCATCAAATCAAAATAATGAACCCGATCGTCCGAGACAGGAGGACGCTACCCGTCCCAACGGGAGACTAGTGATAAACGCTGTCAGCGGCGGACCCTCCTTGTCAGGAGCCTGGAACGACGAGGATCTTCGTCATTGTTACACATGACAGGTGCTATCTAGTCTATGAATACTTTGCAATTTCCTTTGCATTCTGAAATTTGAATTTGTAATAAGGCACTGAATTTGCCATGTTTTTTCGTTCTAGCAATAATTACTATCTCTTCAAGCTAGAACTGTGATTCACCGAATGCGACGTTCAACAATCACGATGCACGAAGAGCTAAGTTCTATCGCACGATGGAATTTATTCAAATAGCGAGTGACTGTGATATGACCGGCCACTCACTAAGTGAACCTCAGCTCGGGGGCAAGCCATCACATCAAAGGCTGAACTGGACCAACACACGACAGTCCTGCAATCAACTTTAGGTTCCTAGAGTGCGAACCGGAGTATAATCCTAACTCCACCTTCCCGGAGTGCAAATTGGAGTATAAACCTCAACTCTAGGTTCCCAGAGTGTGAACTGGAGTATATCCTAACTCCACTTTCCCAGAGTGCGAATTGGAGTATAAACCTCAAATCTAGGTTCCCAAAGTGCGAACCGGAGTATAAATCCTAACTCCACTTTCCCAGAGTGCGAACCGGAGTATAAACCTCAACTCTTGGTTCCCAGAGTGCGAACCGGAGTACAAACCTCAACTCCAAATTCCCAGAGTGCAAATTAGAGTATAAACATCAACTCTTGGTTCCCAGAGCGCGAACCGAAGCATAAACACCAACTCCAAACTCCCAGAGCGCGAGTTGGAGTATAAACATATAAATGCAGTTCCGGAGAGGGCGGACCCGTCTGCCTAACGACTTCGGTTGTATCCTAACCAAGTTTAAGGAGGATGGACCCGTCCGTCTAACGACCTCGCTTGTTAACTCGGGGTGGATGTGATCCAACCATCCACGATCCCAATAAATCCATCGTTCCCAGAGTGTGAACGAATTCCTAAAAAGCCCAAACAGATGTGACTGACCATCTGTCGTCTAACTCCAAATTCCCAGAGCATGAATTGGAGTGTAAATATCAATTCCATGTTCCCGGAGTGCGAACCGACACTTCAATGCAAACTCCAAGTTCCCAGAGCGTGAACTGGAGGATAAACATCAATTCCAGGTTCCCGGATTGCGAACCGACGCATCAAGGCTAACTCCAAATTCCCAGAGCATGAATTGGAGTATAAACATCAATTCCAGGTTCCCGGAGTGCGAACCGACACATCAATACTAACTCCAAATTCCCAGAGCGTGAATTGGAGTGCAAACATCAATTCCAGGTTCCCGGAGTGCGAACCGAAATATAGATGCTGACTCCAAATTCCCAGAGTGTGAATTAGAGTACAAATACCAAGTCAAAGTTCCTGCAGTGCGAACTGTATTACAAACATCGATAACTCTCAAACTCCCAGAGTGCGAACCAGATTATCGATCAAAAATTATCCTAAGTCCCCGGAGTGTGGACATGTGCTCAAAATTTGCAACAGGTGCGATCGACCACCGAAATAAAAATGTTGTTCCCCGGAACTGGAGGTAAAAATCTTAAGTGTTAATCACTAATCAAAGCAATACAATGTCCAAAATTCAACTCATTCATCAATCACGACATGCGATCAAGATTTTCAGACTTGGCAAATAAAACAGACTCAACTTGAAGGTAGAAACACCACAAGTGCACTGGACTGAAAGCCAAATACTGCAAATACTTAAGCACAAAAGAAATAAGAGTTGATGCAAAGAAACTAAATTTTATTTCAATTAACTGTATGTGAAAATTCATGTACAAGTTATTCCAAAAATTCCTACCCAGAAGGGGGCCAAGCCTGCACCTATACATAGCCTATGGAAGAAAAATAAAAGCAACTTCCTAACTGCCCAAAAATGCACCAAAGGGAGATCATCTACTTTTTCTTCTTCGGTTTTCTCTTCAACGCGGAACCACTGGAACTACTAACAGTCTTCCACTTCGACCTCGTACCCTTTGGCAGATCTTCCTCTGATGAAGGCATGATATTGATATATTCCTCTGAACTTGAACTTAAAGGAATATTCTCTTCGGGAGGAGTCGGAGGAGTCGGATCCACAACCGGGGGCAGAATGGGCACGCTGGTTCCGGCAAGCGTGTCCCCAGAAGATATCACCTCAAGAGGAGTGGGGCCGACCGCCGTCGTAACACTCTCAGAATTACCACCATGTGCTGCCACCTCTATCTCTGCGTTGATTTGAGCCAGTATCTCAGCCTCACGAGCAGCACGAGATTCACGATAGGCAGTGGTGGACTGTGACGAAACGATAGAAGCTGGTGGGAACGCACCAAGAACAAATGACATGTCTGCAAAAGGATCGTTGCTTTGGCCTAAAAGCTCGTTCATCATCTGCTCGTCCAAAGACAGTGAGCTCCCCTGTACCGTCTCCGTCGGCGCGACCATAGTCGTGATAACCGCTTCAGTAGTGATGACCTCCTGCACTTGATGCGATTCTTGGCTTGCAGGAGGCGCTGTCAGTGTAACTTTACTCACTGGACAAGAAAGAAAAGAAGTTGTCAGAACACACTTCAATACAAATACTTCAGTTCAGACACACAGTAGATTTATGCAGAGTACCTTCCTCAACTTGACTCGTGGCTGACTGAACAGCTTAAGAAGAATGCTCCCTTATGGGAGATAAGCGTGGCTGCTCAGGGTCATAACATGGGACCGGCTGCGGCTCAATCGCTGGCGTCGGCTCGGTTCCAGATGAAGTAATCATCTCAGAACTTGTAGCTAGGTGTGCGACGCCAGACCCCTCACCAACTTCCAAGTGTTGGATACCCAATCTCTCTTTTGCATGAGAGATCATAAAACCGTGGAGAACCTTCTTCTCATCATCACTCAATATACGGTTCTCCAACTCGAACTCATCAAAAGCTTCGCCCGGCTGTGCTGCTTTCTCTTCTTCAACTAACAAAGTCCAGGCATTGAATGAGTGTGTCGGATAATCGTCAAGCCATGTAAAATTTCTGTGCCTCAGCACATTAGCATTATAAGTAATGAGAAGCTCTTCTATTCCAGTCTCTAGCTTGATCTCTACTTGAAGAACTTTCTCATCGACTTTGGCTTCCATCTCGCGGACCTTTTCCAGGGCCGCATCTCTTTCCCTCCGAAATTCCACCGCCTGATCACACGCTTCCTGTGCGGAAACGTTAGCGGTGTCCCTCTCCTTTATAATCTCCGAAACTTTGGCCTTGAGCTCGTTTAGCTCTTTCAAGGCTGCATCCCGCTCGGCTGTTACATTGGTGTTTCGGTGGCCCATGTCCTCCACCGTAGCTTAATGCTCATGCTTCATCCTATCCATTGCCGTCTGGGCTTCATCATCTTTTTTAAGAGCCTCAATCTCTGATTTGCGAGAAGACTCGGCCTCACTGCCGAGCACTTGAATAATTCGGTCCTTTTGACCAAGTTCCTTCTCTAACTTCTCAATCACGACCGCCCGATCAAAGGCCACCTTTGACGCTTTCTTCGCAGTTTTTGACCATTCCCGATACTGAAAAAATATATCTAAGAGATAATCATGCATGATAGGTGCAACTGACGTCGGTATCCTTTCTAGATGTGGGGGAAAGACAAATCCGTCAAAGAAGATCTCGGGGAAATCTTTCTTTAGTTGAGAAAGCCTCTCTACTCCTTTCCTCGAAGGCTCAGTCAATGTCTACTCTGTTGTCGGGGGGGCCGCGATCTCCGTTCTATGATGAGTGTCAGACCTCGATGATTGGGAAGACGGCTTGTGCCGTGAAGTTTCTGGAGGCCTTGAAACATGAACCGGAGGCGGTGCGGGAGCTTTAGGAGGTGGCGTGCGAGATCGAGACCGATGCCTATAATCTTTGTCTCTGTCAGAGCGCTCATGACTCGAGTACCCATGGTCATAGTCTCTATCCCCTTCTCTCCTATATGATTCGTAATATGATGAAGAGTTGCATTTATTACGAAGAATGCCAAGCACCGAACCTCGACCAGACATGGTATCTGCGAAGCAAAAACATAAAACGAAGTTACTAATCTCTCACAGTGAGCGTATTACACTCAGAAATCGTGTAGTGCCGTGAAGTGTGAATGCAGGTGCAACCCCCCGACCAACCAGATGTGTCAACCGCACTAGCGGGCAAAGACTCGCTTAAAACTAAGGCTTCTAAAAGTTCGTCCAATCCGGCATCATGCTGCAAGGACGCATCGTGCGGAATTGGAAGATCGGCGAGCCCTTCATAGAGATTCTCGGTTCTTGGGGGAGATATCTTCGAAATTCTAATTCCGAAGGCGGGTCGGGCCGTGACAACCGATTTCCATCTTCCCTTTTTAGGTGGCTTAACAACGGCTGCCTTGCCTTTTCTGTGCTCTTCGGTATCCTGGGCTACATCTGCAGATTCGCCTAATGGTTCTTCATCGGTTTGAGTTCTCTCGGAGTCAGCCTCCTCAATTATGACAACTTTAGGTTTTCTTCGTTTAACTCGTTCTTTCAAGGCAGTCCTTAAGACACCGTCGAGCATTATACTTTGTCTTCGTTCGATTAGCCTAAGAATCCTAAAATTCCATCTGTCAATAGCAACTCGATATTCCTTTCTTCGCTTGGGATTTCTTGGAAGACTCGAACTATCTCCTTGAAACGTTCACCTTCGGGTCGCTGGATTATGGCTGAAAAGAAAAAGAGATGTGAGTTCGACTTCATTTACATCGGTTTTGTTAACTACCCGAAAAGATAGCAATACTCATGTCTAAATAGCCATCGCCTAGCAAACCCTGGGGGCATCTAACATAAAACCACTCCGTCTTGAAGTAGCTCAATCTAGTCCAAGCTCCTGTGACCACTTGACAATTTCTTACCACCTCCAGGAATGTGAAAGATGGACTATCAGTCCGACTCTTGAAGTTAAACAAGTATTTGATCTCAATCGGGAGTGGTGGTCGATAGAGATACTCTATAAATGCAATGAACACGCTATTGAGTGATGCATATCCGTTCGGATGCAGCTGAGATGGGGCGATCCCCAAAAATGACAATACTTCTCTTATATACTGGTTAAACGAAGGGAGTGTCCCAGCTGCGCATGCGTGGCGATTGAATGCGGTATATCCCTCCGGTGGATTGTGTGGTCTATCATTTGGTCCCGGCAATAATACGTCGTCCATCGACAAACCATGCCTTAAGCATATTCTTTCTAGCATGTCTTCCGAAATGTTGGACGGAACAGAGTCTGATGGGTTACTAATGAAGGATGCGTCAGGTAACTTGTCCGAAGCTAGACCGATAACTTCAATCTCAATCTCCGGTACTTCAAGCACGGGAGGGCCTGAACTCTGAGTTTCTTGCGGCTGCGAACTTGAAGTTTCCATAACTAGCTAACTCACGAGAAATAGATGCTAAAGAGCCCGTGCATTCCCCAGTGTAATGTGCATGAATGTGTCGTGCTGTGTTGTGCATTACTTGGGCAAATTCTACAGAATAAACTGAAATGTATGAACGACAAAACTCTGAAAATCAGACAGGAAATGACCGTCATCGCTGACCGTCACAACCGTGCCATCCAGATGCAAACGATCGATCCAAGTTAAAGTTCGTTACATTTTTGTTAAGTTACGGTTCCATCGGCGAGCTTCGAAAGGTAGTCCAATATGCAGTTCTACGGTCAAGTTCAGTCATGCAAGGCAGAAGCTCGTCGGAGTCAAATATTTTAATACGCAAAAAATTCTCTACATTCGTCTAATTTCAACTTGGAATCGGTCGCCGCAGTTCAAATTCGCATCAAGCTAGAGAGGCCTCATTTTCGTATCGATCTCTGTCGAATCGATATACTTCGTATCGATCAAATTCGAATCGTACATTTCGTATCGTTCAGGTTCAAATCGATGCGCTTCGCATCGATTGATTCGTATCAACTTCGTATCGATCACGGATTGGCAACCTCGTATCATTCAGGGGGTGCAATGCTTCGTATCGATCGAAGATGTCGAAGTCCACATCGGTCGCTTACCCAGAACTTCGTATCGATTATTTTCCCTATGGTTTTGTGTTGATGACAAATAAACGATACGAATTGCCTCCACTCTGCATCGATACGAACCCTACGCCCAGTCATCGATACGAAGCCAAGCCATGTTTTTTCTTTTCATCGGTACGAAGTGGAGGCCTGAGCAACCCTCAATCGATTGTTAAAAATCCATCATTCCTTCTTCTCCGATCGATTCAAGCATAGCCATGGCCATTCACGACCGGGCTCCATCCCAGATCTAGTTTCACCTATTGCCAGAAGGAGTGATGGAAGAAAAAAAATGGATCTGAAATAGCTTCGTCGTTTGGATTCGTGATTAATTACCTAATTTAAAGTTGGGACTCAAAGATTTGAAGGGCTGAGTTTGATCGAGTCGAAAACACGGTGCATTTCTCTCTCAAGTCTCTGGATCGATGCGAAAAGCAAAAGGCAGCAGTAAAAGGTGAAAAGTAAAAAAGTGAAAAATGGCTAAGTCCCAAGTATTTATATGAAGCCTAGAAGGAACTGGGCCGATTCGCCTCCCAGTCCACTTAACCGGTCGTAACCGGTCAAACCGCGAAGCGAATCGAACGCCTTGTTCGAATCCATCGGACCAAGAATTTCTATCGATTCGAAATGGACAGTAAATCCACCGATACGAAGTACGCAGCAAGGACGGTTGAAGATTGTGAAGTCCATTGGCTTGAAGCCTTCGTTCGCATCAACAAGTTCGCAACTCCATCCACTGCATATCAATACGAACAGCAATTTCGTATCCATCAAAACTCATCGATACGAAAGAATATTTTGTATCCATCAAAACTCAACGATACGAACGAATATTTCGTATCCATCAAGACTCATCGATATGATCGGTCATTTCGTATCCATCATCTCGACTCGCATCGATATGAAAAACTACTTTTCAACCTTTTACATCGATTCAGGAGAGGATCGATACAAGAGGATAGTCAAAGACAACCATCAAGCGTTGTTTCACCTCGAATTTCAAATCAGTTCAGGAGAGGTTCAACACGAAATTCGATATATAAAAAAAAACTACAACAAACGATAAATTAAGTCAAGTTAACATATATGCATGTATGTCGGACTAATATTCGATTTTCAACATTCACAGGGATCGAATACTCATCTCATTACGATTACGGCGAAAAACAGCTAATCATTATTATGCAGCAATCAGTTATATCAACGCAAGGTTACAGCAATACGGATTACAACTTTCAACAAAAGAGAGCAATGATTGTTCAGAGAGAAATTGCAGCTTTTCAAAACATGTCATATTTCCGCAAGACGTATTTTTGGGGGCAAATGTTATCCCGCTTTTTGGCAAAGCCGTGATACCAAAAGATCGATCGAAAACAAAAGACAGTTTGTCTCAAAGATTGGTTATACTTTGCTTTACTATGGATACCGCTGAATTTTGTTTGAGCCCGGATCAGGCTTCAATTGATAGAACATGACAATTAAGATCATAAGAACCAGCATTCCAAATTTCAAGTCAATCCGTGTTCATATGCTCATGTTATGACCGATTCAATCTAGAGGAAACGGCCCAGCTTTCGTATCCATCGCCATTGTTGATTTCGTATCCATCATCGAACTCCGGTTCGAATCGACCACTTTCGTATCGATCAGGTTTCAGCAACTTCGTATCCATCGAAGTACCGCAGTTCGTAACGATCAGGATTGGCCGTGTTCGAATCCATCGAGTTCGTATCGATGGACTTCGTACCCATCAGCAGATGATGCGCTTCTTAACGATCGGCCAGTGTCTGCTTCGCATCCGTCATAGAAGCCTCTCTTCGTATCCATCAGGCAGCTGCTGTTTGTATCCATCATGTCACCTTACTTCGTATCCATCAAAAGGTTCAAGTTCACATCGATTGACCTCGTAACCAATGAGAAGCAACATGGTTCGTATCCATCAAAGAAAGCCTTGTTCGTATCCATCGACCATCAGTACTTCGTGTCCATCAATGACTGCCATTCGAACCAATGAGTGAAGCCTTGTTCGAATCCATCAAGTCAACAAACCGGGGTGACGTGTCATCCCTCGATACGAACAAGGCGAGATATATGGAGTCGATGCGGTCAACTCGGAGCAAAGACCGGATCGAGGCGAAGATTGCGCTCCATGTCATCATGAAGGCGCATGCCACCATCGATTCGAAACAATCGATTCGAACAGCTCGATTCGAACCAAACAGCCTCTATGAAATTCTATTTCGTATCGATGATATCTCGAAATCTACCGACCCAAATACCATGAAATTTTCACAGGAGATTGCCTACATGCCGAGGAGTGTTCACACAAAATTTCAGCTCGATTGGACATCATCTTGATCGATACGAAATGACTTCATATCTTTCACAGATCGACTCGAAACTTTCTGAGATCGGTCACGTGGGCCCACTCACGTGCCAGAAAAAGTCTCCCAAGATTTGAGCGAAGTGTCAGCCTTCTACGCCTATAAAAAGAGACCCAGAGCCTACAGAAAAGGGATCTTTGGACTCTGAAGCGTCCAGACTCTGCCGGATCGAGATCTCCATCATCCTACACCATATTCTTGCTGTCAATTTCAAATTTCCAGTTGTAACTTGCTGTTGATTGCTGTAACAACTTGTAATCATTGAAAGAGAATCAATAAAACTGCAAAAAACTTCATAGTGGACGTAGGCAGCACACTGAACCACTCTAAATTGCTTGTCTACGCATTTATTTACCTGTTGATTGGAGTTTTTGTTAGATAATACTCATTTTCAATTTAAATTCTTCATTATTATCTCTTCAAAAACTTCCGAAGAGCGTTGTGACCAATTTTGGTGCAAACAGATGTTGTGCGTGTCGATCAGGGTGACTGGAGCGATAGTCTAAAGGCGATCCACTTTTCATGCCAAGCGAGTGTTTCCTTTTCTTGACTATGTTTCTTCATATCATTCCAATGTAACTTCATTCGTATCATTCACTAAAGCCACTTCGTATCGATAACTTCCATTCCAGTTCGTATCGATGCGAACTTTTGCTCTTCGTATCGACTGAAGATGCTGATTTCATATCGATGTAACTTGACTCTTTTTGTATTGATCATTGCACGAGTTCTTCGTATCGATCCAAGTCCTACACTCTTTACCACTTCGTGTCCATCCAATGCTGCCGCCCTCATATCCATCCCTTCTTCGTGTCGATCCCAAGTGTCCACTAATCCATAGCCTTTCGTATCCATCAGCTCGCTTCACTCTTCATATCCATCCTAGCCTTGCTTCCTTCGTATCAATCCAACCCTTGATCGATATGAAGCGTGCCAATATGCCTCACCGTATCCATCCAATCGATGCGCATTGCATCAATACGAAATACATCGATCCGAAGTGAGGTTTAGAATGTGTTTTCCATACCATATCCATCTAGATGTCCCTCGACCGATACGAACCATATCGATACAAAAGGCATCGATACGACATTCATCGATCCAACTTGCCATGAAACTTGATCCATCCATATCTTGAGCATACGAACTCTAATTGACCTGAAATTTGAAATGTAGCTTCTCCAAGCCTTGTTCATCATTCGCAATCGATCCCACCTTGATTGGAGCTTGGTGCATTTTTGACAGTGTTGATCGTAGCCTTAGTTTCGATCGATTTCCAATTCTGACATCCATCCTTTTAAGCTAATTTGTTGATATCCCAGCCTTGCCCAAAAGACGGGATAACATATATTAAAAAATTTATTATAGAGTTGAATGAAAAAGAGAAAGGGGAAGAAGAAAAAGGCAGGAAAGCTAATGACAAGGCAGGAAAGCAAATATAGTTTGAACCGGTAGGAATAGTAAAAGTCAAATATTAAATTGCTGGGAATTATAAAAAGGCTACTGGCTATCTCGGGGAATAAAAGAAAGGACACAGAACCTAAAAGGCCCAAGTGCGGAACTGATACGGCTAATCGTTTCGCGGATTTCGCCGCGTACCGGACACCAAAATGCACAAATGAATAAACTATGGAGATAAGCACAATGAGATGAACATAACGGTACACAAATATGGGTGACATGACCCTCCTATCAAAACTTGATATTCGCTGCCGAAAATGCTGTTAAAACATCGAAAATAATACAAACAGAGCGAGAGCAGTCCAAATTTGGCAAAACGGAATATAACATCTCACTCATAAAATGGTTTACATTTTTCTTATGTAAAATATTCAGGTTTCAAAAAAAATTATTTTCATCAATTAAATTGATTTTAAATTTTAAATTGAAATTTCACAATTAAACAAACTTACATATTTTCTGATGAAAATCTGGCACTTGCTACGTTTAAATAGACGTATTCCAAATATCAAATTTTCATTGATATATTTTATTGTTTAAATTTCATGAAAAATTTAGTTAATTAGGTAATTTAAAATCGTCAACATTTCCGGGCTGTTACAAATGATCAAAAGTTAATTAATCTCTGTTAATTAATTAAATAATATTTAATTAAACTTAAACGATAAATTAAACCTTTAATAAATAATTTATTGTAAATTAAATCTTTAATCAAGTAATCAAACCCTTTATTAATAATTAATTAATAATTAATCCCATATTCAATTAGTGATAAATTAAATATAAATAATTTACTTAACTCATACTTAATTAACTTAATTAATAATTAACTGAAATAAATCTTAACTTTAGAAGATAATTAATTAACAACTAATCTTTATTTAATTAAAGTTCATAAACCTTGTTAACCTTTAATTAATCATCAATTACTAAAACCTAATTAATCAACAAGTAATTATTAAATCCTTAATTAACTTTTAAAAAATTATTATTTAGTTTATAAAAGATTGACAAAACAATTTGAAGTACAAAAACTAAACTTTGAAAAAATCGAAGTTTTAAACGAACTGCATGCATAGCGACAATCGCTGTTGATACCCGTAATTTCACTTTACTAACTAGTTTACATGCTAACTTGCTTTAGCTTCAAGACAACATTAACACATATGACATATCCAAGTTCAACTATACGAATTCATATCATCACCAAACATAACCAACAATCACAACCTTTTTATAACCAACATATCTAAACAATACCACAATTCAAACCAAACAATTATATATACACACACACAAACACACACATACATATATATATATAACCACATAACCAATACACACACACATATATATATAAGTAAATTCTTCTCAAAATGTTAAGAAGTTTACTCACCAAAGGTTTTGAAAACTTTAAATGCTTTATCACTCGGAAAGCTTGGAAAACCACAAATTCTTCTCGAAAATATGTCATTTTGCACTCGACTTTTGGACCCTTTTCTCTCGGATTTTCAAAAAGTGGTTAAAAAAAAGTTTTAGCTTTCTTTCATCTATCATTTAAATAAAATAATTACTCAAAAAATTTAAATTTTAGGAAGTTATTATCAAATCAGTGAGGAGTACTTTCGGACATTAAAATTTAGGTTCAAAAACACTTTTGCAAAAAAATGAATTTTTGGAGCATCCAAGCTCAAAATAAGAAAAAGTTGTAAACTATAAAGTTGTAGCCATTGGAAATATACATGATTTAAAAAAATCGGGTTTTTGAGTATTTTGTAAGAAGTTATGGCCGAAACCATTTTGGGTAAAATGAAAGAAATTTAAATGGAAAAGAAGAAACCTTTAAACAAGTTTTTAAAACATTTAAAAGTTAATTTTTGAAATCTTAAAACATGAAAAGTTATTTTGGAAGCCATTAAAGTTTGTTAAAAGCTTTAAAGAAGAAAAGACTTAGGAAAAAAAGGGAAATAAATGAAAATGGAAGAAAGCATAAAGAGAAAGGTTTTTATATAAAATGAATATGTAAAATTACCTAATTAACCCTTGTACCATGCCCTCCACTCCTAGCTTGCCATGTCACCACTCTTGTCTTTCCCCTTGTCCCTTTCTAACACTATATGATCCAACATGAAATGACAACTAAATGTACTCTTGTCTCCCCAGTTGCCATTATGTCAAATCATGTCCCCGTGATGTGACAATTTCCTTTTTTACTTTTTTTTATATACCCAAGTATAATTACGTGCATACATACACTAAGACATACATACATGTCCATATTTATTTCCATTTTGAATGTTTATATGTTTCCATTAAAGTTCACAACATTCCGACAAATTTTAGCTGATGAAAAGTCGAAAATTCAGAAAATGAATTCGGGGCACATTTCCCGTTTTTCATCGAGCTATATATTTTTGTAAACTAATTATGAAAATTATTTCACCATTATTATTTATCATTTAAAAGAGTTTTATTTTCATTATAAAACCATTTATTTGAATGTTTAAAATTAATTAAATATTTGCAAATCAAAGTAGTGAAATTCCGTGTCTTTACAATAACATAAAACCTTAGCACCACTGCAACAATAGTTGCCAAGTGGTTGGCCGCTACGGTTGACCTATTCCGGTCGATCGTTCCCTTTATTCAGGGGACGTTTATTTATTTTCGTTGCCGTATTATTTTATTTTCCAATTAAATTTTAACATTAATTGCTAATTTTTAACGTTACTTAACTCCCAAATCGAATCACAATTAATTTAGAATTAGAGAATTAATTATTTATTTGGATCCAATTAAAATTATTTTAAACCTAAAAACTTCAAATACTCATAACTACTTCATTTGAGCTCCATTTTTAGCATATATATGGAAATAAATTAGAATTTCACCACGAACGCAGCGATATAATTTTAATGGTTAAATTCCAACTTTTATAAAAAAATAATTTTCTACCATATCATATTTAATTTACTTCATTTATTTATGACTCATTTCAAAGGATGTTACATTTTCCCCCTTATAAAGGATTTCATCCCGAAATCTTTCAAGGGGCGAATAGCATAATGCGCAATAACATCCATGTTATACAACTAAGTTATTTACATAACCATCTACTCAACCAATACTGTAATGTGATTATGTACTGCAGACATACTAAAATGAGCTCAATCCTAGTTAATCCTAGCGTGAGTGTGTAGTCGTATCATGAAAGTATGTATGCAAATAACCCAAATATGCATAAAAGTTTCTACGTGAGTGTAAAGTAGTTGTGAAAAAGTGTAGGAACCATCTCCTTCCATCCGGTCTAGCAACCACGATGCAACTAAAACCATAATTTTGGAGAGAAGTTTCTCCAGAGAGAGGTTTAGGATGAAGATTCCTCATGCCTCCTACTGGATTTTCCTCACCATTTTATTCAGACCAATCTAATTCTTTGTTGCGGATCCGTCTAGTTCCATGCTCAATGATGCACACAGTAGCACAGGACGTTATTGGTACAGTCTTAAAGTCAACCTATTGATTAGGCTCTACAACAATTGTTACACTACGAAGGTATTTCCTCAAATGCAAAAACGTCATGGACTCCAAACAAAATAAAAAGTTTTCTTGTTTTTCCCATATCGAGAAAAGGCCCAAAAAATCTGGTGCCTACTTTACAACTATCCAAATCGTATGCTGTCTTATCAATTTTTAATTTTCAAAGTCTCGCAATATAAATCTTGTCCAATTAGAATTTTTCGGTGGGTTCCCACGCACAATTTGATGATTTGCATGGCCTTCCTAAGAAAAAAAGGCTTCCAGGGTGTCATACTAATCATCCATTGATGACTACAATCCTACTGAATTCTACTAAGGGTAAGTGCTACTCCTAAGGTCCTTTAAAGTCTAAGATGCAAGCTCTCAACAGATCCTCTAAGTTCCCATCTATTCCTTCAGTTTGACCATCGGCTTTCAGTCGGTTAGCGATGCTCTGATTTAACGAAGTTCCTGAAGCAAGTTCCTAAAGCTACTAGAAAACCCCTCCAAATTTGATAGTAAACTAAGGGTCCCTAATACTAACGATGCAAAGCGTAACTCCATAAAGCTGTATTGTAGTGTTGTAGTTCCACTGCTTCTAACGGAAAATTTCTGCCACCTTCTTCTTAATCCTTGATCAATAGGAAATTCCATTCTCATTCCAATACATTTTTTCTTTTCCTTGCGTGGTGGCATTTTGTGAGCTAAATCCCTTATGTTTCCCAAAATCTAAAGTTTTGAGATTGAAACATTTACTCACCTTAGGCTCCTAGCCTAATTTCTCATTAACTTCCAGTTTTACCTATGGTCTATAGCTAGTTAAGTGCTCCCATGAAATTTCCTTATTTACTTTGCTTCCCAACATATACTAAGTGGTTTAAATCTCATTCATAAAGGACGCACAGCAATGAAACATGATTATATCTTATACCACATCATCCCCTTTTCCAAAAACTAAGGAAGACAACTAGCAACTATAATCCAAGAACTCCAAAAGAAAATATTACTGGAAGTTGCCATTTATTATCAGTTAATATAAATGGTGTTGAGATCCTACCACTCCTTTCTAAATTAATATGGGCTATCTTTAATATTTCATTCCATTGCTACCCGTTTTCTTAATCTCTCCCTTTTTTGGGTCTTTCGTAAATGTAGCCCATTTATTGCTTCAATTAATGTTTACATCGGCTGATCATTACTGTCAGAATTGGACCATTTCCAATTAATCCTTCTTTAATCTTTTTAATCCTCTTAAGGTTTCCAAAATTCATTGATTACTCAAATTTCTTTCTTTCACATATGCAATATCAAATTTCCTTAATCAGCCCCCTTTAGATTACTTTTCCTCTCATTAATTACAAATTTATTGCTCGTTTTGTTTGTAATTAACATCCATAAATCCTAATCCATCAATTATTAACTAATATGCATATAGTGGTAGTTTATGCTATCTATATATTCTAGTCATTTAGCGTAGTTGTATGATATCTATATTTAACTATTAATTCTATAATTAGAATATTCATTTCTATATTTTAATTCATCAAAGCTATCCTTCCAAAAAGGATTCTATCATAAATTAACCACAATTAAGATTTTTGCTTTATTTGAAATTACAAGGAATCATTTCTTTTCTTATTATAGAAATAGACAGTGTAAACTGTGGAAATGAATATCCAACCCTTATAGATCTCTGTCCTTTTAGTATATTCCTTGTCACTTAAAACAATGCACTGTTACACGTATTTTGGAATTGAATGATTTGTGGAAATTATGTGGAAATTGCTCCAATATTAAAATATAAAAATTCTTATTCTATGGGCAACCTAATTCAGAACTCAATTATAGATCTGGAATATCTTTACACTTTACCAACTTCTTCAAATAGGGTTTGGATTGACTTCAACTTTCCAGATCATGTTATACATTCTATTTCTACTTTACTCATATCCTAAAAACCTTAGTCTATCCCACCTAGGTCATGATCTATGTCTGCTGCATATACTTTAATAAAATCATAACCTTTGCACACAAAATAAAATATCTTCATACAAATAAACTTATTTAAAAATAAGCATTTGTTACTTCATTTCTTGCAATACTTAAAACATGAAGTATCAAATTCAATATCTCCATCTTTGGTAATTTAAACGTAAATAAAACCTTTATCAAATATTAAAAATTCTTTCGTTACCAAACATGAATAAAATATTCTCCCTTTTAAAACTTTCTTTATCCAAAAAATTTCTTAGAAGTTAGATTATCTAATTTATGGCATTCAAAATTCACTTGGTTTTTTGAAAATGAACTTATGAAAAACTGTCATTTTCAATAGCTTACTAAAATAAGGATTTACTCCTTTTCGAAAATAGGAATTTTAGCACAAAAGATTCAAAACTTAATTATTTTTCCAAAATAATATCTTAAACCATTTTTGTTTCAAAGGGTTTTCTAGCTACAAGAATTATCGTTTACAAAATAGTAAATTTTTCACAGTCATCATTTCAAAATAACAGTTGTTTCCCTCTAAAGCATATAATAATATTTATTACCTTATTACTCAAATTATACTATTATTTAATGAAATATATCTCGTAACTTTGCTTAAAACTCTTAAAATCTCTTGCAACACTTTTCTTTATCAAATCCAATATTATTATTATTCAAATTACTTTTGTATTCAAATTAGAAAAAACATATGAAATTCTCATCTTTATATAAATCCTTTTCCTTATACAAAAACTTCTAACTTATTTATCAATCATCGTTTAAATCCAATCAATGGTCAAAGATTACTTTTATAACTTTATACGATAAAAAAATAGATGGAGTAGATAAAGATAACTTCTATCTTACTCTATTGCTCCTTTTAATATCCTATCTACCAAAGTTCACGATTCTATTATTACCAAAATCCAACCATCATTCTCTTCATCACCTTGTATGGGAATGCTCTCCTTTTTATACTACTGGACATTCCTTTTTTCCAATTTCCCTATCCCAAAATAGGTGTTATTTCCATCTATAAACCCTAAAAAGAGTTCTAAAGAAAGAATTTTAGGTTTATAAACAAGGAAAAATAGAAAAATTAAAGAACCAAAAATTGAAATATTTTTAATCAAATTGAAAAGGTTAATAGACGAAAACCTTTCAAGGCGTTAATTTATAGTTAAAATCGTCCACCATCTTGTCTTAAAGAAATCCACCGCTTTTAAAAATTGCATTACCTTTTTCAAACTTTTTCAATACTCATGGTGGTGCATTTCCAAAGTTGTCTATTATAGTTCTAAAAATTTCCAACTTATACAGCCTCTAAGAAGTTATAGAGGAAAGAACTTTCAAATTTATTAGATAGAAAATATAACATAGGTAAACGGAAGAATACAGAAATAAGGAAATTGAAAGTTTTTCTAATTCAACCAAATTTTAAATTAAGAAGTTAATAAATGGAGAAAAAAGTTTCAACTTCTCAAGTCACTGAAATTTTTAGATTAAAATCACCTACCAAAAATGTTTCACCATCCTTTTTAAATTTACCTCTTTTCAAATTTTTTACAAAACAAACAATAATATAATTTAAAAGTCATCTAAAATCATTTTTATCGAAAATTTCTAAATGATAATACTTTCATTTCAAAATCTTTTGAAAGGCACTTTGAAAATTTTCAAGGGGTTTTCAAAGAAACCTTTTTATCAAATTATGTCACAAAAGGTAGGATTAAAATTTGTTATTTCTTTTAAATCCTTGTTCTCCACCCTTTAAAAATATAATTTTCTCCATATGGTGATAAATGTATTCCTTACAGAAGTTTGCTCCTTTCCTTACTTTTGTCCATAACACCTTCATTGGTTACCTTCATGAATGTTAATTTGTCCATATTAATTGTCAGCCTAGCGGATGTTTCCTAAAGGTCATTTATTTCCTACCAACCTTTCCATCTACGGTCACCCCTATTATTTGATATGTTTATAAGGTCCATAATGGTGAAGAAGACTAGGTCCTACCAAAGAGTTAATTACTATCCAGCTTCTAGGGTGCTTCCATAAGTTGACGTCATATTCCCCTAGTTTGCTCCTAAATATATGAACTCCGCTCCATGTATAATCAGAGTGGGAGTAGAAATTACCTCTATTTATTCTTCCAACTCATTGTCGCCTCACCCATCCTTTCGGAATATGGTCGTAACTACTTTTATAGTCGAAATTTATAGAGTGAAGCATAAATTCAAATAAGTGTGTATATATATAGTATGAGTTTTCGAAAAATCTTTTGAAAAACCTTTTCAAAAATAAAAAGTACGCCACTCATATGTATAGTATACTTTCCCCATTTATTATGTAACCTAGAGCTCTGATACCAAATGTAACGACCCAAATTGGTCACCCCTTAAAGTCGTGGCAATAGATGGTAACCCTAGACTTCCTTGTTTTACAGCCAGCCTTTCGACTGTCAACCAACCCACATTGTCGGGACATAGGAGCAAGAATAGAGCTTCACCACCGTTCATAATGCGAGAACCCCCTATCACGTAAGCATAAACATGCCAACAAGGTCTGGTGACTAAAAACCTCGAGTCTTACCTTATCTGCTTAGGAGGCAATAATAATATGTTTACGGACAAAAAACCATTAAAGTCATTTAATACTTCTTTATAAGGAAAGGAAGCGAGTCCAACCACGTAATACCTCCCATTCCAGAGGTAGATCTCATATCCCAGTCATACTCATAAAAAGCTAATAATGTAAGAGATGGTACCCAAACCACTAAATACTTCCAAGTGGAAAATAGGCAGACCCTATCATTTGAGGCCTAATTCCAGAAGCATGCTCTTCAATGGTACATTCTAGGTGACATCATATGGAATCTCATAATCCATTTAATACTTCCAAGTGGAAAATAAGCAAAGCCCGTTATTTAAGGTCTCATTCTAGAAGCGGACCCCTGTAGAGATACCACCTAACGTAACCTCTTGGCCATTTAATATTTCATATGGGGAAAAAGGTGGGTCCAACCACTTAATACCTCATACTCCGAAGCAGGCCCTTCATCGTATGGGCCATACCTATAATGACATATCACATTAGTCCTCTTTTGTAGGAACTAGTAGCCAGATTAGCTGGGTAGATTTCCCCTATAGAATTTGGAACTAACCTCGCGTCATTACAAATATTTTTCATAAAGATATCTTACATCGATAAAAGTGTACGTAACTGCTGGTAGCCTCAAAGTGAATGGCAGACTTCCATCATGTTACTTTATTAACCTTGCATCCCAGTGACTAAGCCATAAATCAATTACTCCCATACACACACACACACACACGCACAGACACACTCATCTCACCGTTTCATAAGTGAGACCTTGTAATGAATCTTCCTTATTACGCCTTAAAATACTAATTAGGCTATATAAGTGTTTCCTCTTATTTTTGCCTCAAAATCAATTATCTTCCTACTAGGGTAAATAAATGTTAATAAATGCCTAATTAACTACGCCATCAATGCAATAATTATACATTAATTACGTAAATAGAGATAAATAAATATTCGCACCTAATAAGTTTTAAACGCACGGATTTTACGCCTAAACTAATATTAAATGTCAATTCCTTAACCAATTATTGTTGCAAGCCTTTTTTCTTCATTCCTAAGATTTTATGGAATTCTAATGGCCAAAACAGGGAATAAACATTCATAATCAAAACTGCAATAATAGACTTGTAAATAAAATAGAAACTCAATTTAGCACACCAATTCAATGGAACACCTTAAACAATAAGAATTGCAATCTAAACCCCATATTCTATTCAACTCCACATTTTACAACAAAATAAATAAGAATAAATGGTGTAAACTACGAACAGAATTCATAATCTAAATCTTTTATTTTACTGAAGAATCACAATTTGATCCAAGAAGAAGGAGAAGTGGACTGGACTATGAAATTATCAAAAATTGCATAAAAAAATAAATCTCATCAAATTATGTAAATTATTGAGAATCTAAATATGTAATTGGCACTTCGAAATAAAAAGGAATTTTGGGGGATTTTATCTACCATATTTTCGAAATTCCTTAGGCATATTCAAATTCAAAAGAAATACAATAAACAATTGCTGAAAAAATTAATAAGCTTTTCACTCACAAATTGGCCTTAGCTTTACTCAAATGGATTTTTAGTCTTCTGATCTCTTCCAAAATCTCTCTCTTTTGATATATACACACATACACATAATAGGGACGAGGTATATATATTCAATAGATTTGGAATGATTGGAGAAGAATAGATTGTAGTAAGAAATAAGTTGAATTCTTACCTGAATTTTCTATGGTGTTTGCGAATCTTATTAGAAAGATAACAATGGAAGAGTTTCATCGTATTCCTTAAAATAATATGAATAAAAGTGGAGAGGATAGGTTCCATTTATAAGAGTTAAAACACACCAGAACCGTAGGATGGAAGTGGGTAGGATCGGGTAGATCTAGAGCGCACAATCGAATAGAACATAACATAAAACCCTAGCTACCATTGGCAACTATCGTTGCCAAGCGATCGACCGCCCTTGGGCAATCGGTCAACCACTACGGTCGACCGATTGATATATTGAGGTCAATCGCTCCCTTTATTCAAGGGATGTTTATTTATTTCTATTGTCATATTATTTTATTTCCTAATTAAATTTTAGCATTAGTCGCTAATTTTTAACGTTACTTAACCTCCAAGTCTAATCACAATTAATTTCAAATTAAGGAATTAACTGTTTATTAGAATCCTAATTAAATTATTTTATATTTGAATACTTTAAATGCTCGTAACTTCTTCGTTCGAGCTCCATTCTGAGCATTTTATATATAAAAATAAATTAGAATTTCACCATGAACGCAACGGTATAACTTTCATGGTCAAATTCAAATTGTTATAAAGTTACCATTTTTTACCATATTGCATCTAATTTAATTTACTTCATTTATTTATGTTTCATTTTACGAGGCGTTACAATATGGCTAACTACCGAAAATATAGGGTCATCGACCCTCTAAAACATAGGCCTCTTTGCCCCTATAAAAATAGTTTTGAATAACATAGATACAAGCCTCTTCGAAATTAAAAAGATAAGGTGCGACGTCATGTCCAAGCGGCATCGATACTAAAACATAAGGTCACCGACCTTGATGCACATTGACCACAAGACCCTCATCAACATTATAAACTTTTACACTTAAGTCACTTCGACTACTATTTCGCATTTTATATCGAGTCGAAGATATAATAGGTGGCGTCATTGCCCTGATTTGGAACACAAATGAAGAGATAAAATGCGACATCATTTAAAATAGTGATGAAGATATGCAATATCGTCGATATCGACACTAAAGCTTTTAAACTCTTAGTTCAATTACAAGAAGGCAATGCCACCATTCATGGGTTGCCGTCATTGTCTACTTCAAAGCGGTTGGAATCACTCCATAACTACCTAAGTAGTTATTATGTGCTTCCCATCTCGTCGACATGGACGTTCATGGAGGCTTTATTCCTTCAGACTCAATGACGATATAGGTATATGACATTAATGTTATTATAAGGAAAACTAGTATATTTCTAATAAAAGCAACTACTTTTACCAAATCTTAAAATTTTGTCCAATTTATATTGGATAAAAAAACCATTTTCAATTTTTTTTTAGAAAATACTACCCCATATGATTTGCAAGTACCAAAACATATAACAATTAATTAATTAACACCCATAATTAATTGTCCTTTTAAATGCTCATCTAGCATAATAATTTCGTGATAAATCATAATTACTTGAGAAAATCTCAAAAAAAATCACATATATTCGAGAATATACTTCTCTTATCATATAAATATTTTGAAGCCAAAAATCATATTTAATTATTTTAAATGATTAAAACCTAAAATTAAGCTATTTTGTCCTTAAGAAATTAATAAAATAATCTATATAACTTGGAAAATTACGAAATTTAAATCCTTCCTTCAAAATAATGTTTTATACAACATATCCGAAAATCAAAGCATTTAGAGATTAAAATATTAGGTTTTACCCATAAAATTCATTTAAATAATTTCATAAAATTCCCTTAATTCATCATTCTATCCAACCAATGAATATTCAACCATATCTTAGCAAAATATATCAAAATGATTCGGATATTAGCCATAGTCAAATTTAAAAAGCAAAAATAGAGATGGAACATTTATTATTCACCTTAGATTAATTGTTGGAGTTGAGATTTAATTTGGTCTTAGTATCCCTAAGCTTCTTCCTCTTGAATCCCCTTGATTTCGATCCCCTAGCTTGAGTTATAGCCAGTCTTGATGTTTTTCTTTTGATTGTTTAAGTTTGTGAAAGTGAGAATAAAATGAGGGGGAGAGGATTTTAAAGGTTAAAGAATGGATATACATATTTTTCCCCTCCTCGTATTTTCTCTTATATGTTTAGTTTTCCTAAACAATCTTATTAGTTTATTAAGGCATGACCTTCTTAATTAACTAAATCTCGTTTTCCTTAATCATTTTCATTATTATATTTAATTTATTCAATTAAATATCATGTATAATGTTTAAATAAAAATAGGGGTATTACAAGCTCCCCTCCTTAAAGAATTTCGTCCTTTAAATTCAGAAAGGACAACAAAATAAGCATATCAATCATGCAAACAATGTTATTATATATTACCAGCCATAAAGTCTATATAGCGAATATAGAACATACCATCACAAATAGCTCAGGATAAGTATCTCTAATTCTATCCTCTATCTCTCAAGTACAGTCTTTCTCATTGTCACTCCATTGGACTTTCACTAAACTGATTGTCTTATTCCTTAACTTTTTCTTACCTCTTGCTACAACTCATACTGGTTGTCTCACAAAAGTCAGATCGGTTCTACTACTAAATCTTCCAATACTGTCGGAGCAATAGTAGTTTCTGGATCGTGCACATACTTCCAAAGATGAGAAACATGAAACACATTATGGATTCTCGCTAAACTGCTCGGTAAATATACTTGGTACAAGAGTTTTCTGATCCTCTCTATAATAGGAAATGGTCTAACGTATCTCAGTGCCAGTTTCCCTCACTTTCCAAAACGTACCACGCCCTTCATTGGTGATACTTTAATAAAAATTCGGTCTTCAACTAAGAACTCAAGATCCTTACGTCTCTTATCTGCGTAACTTTTTTGCCTAAACCGTTCTTCTCTCATTCTATTTCGGATTAACTCAATCTTCTTTGTGGCTTCTCTTATCATATCTGGACCAAGGACCAATCTGTCTTCGTTCTCTAACCAACATGCTGATGAATTGCATGGCTTTCCCTACAAATCTTCTAAAGACGATATTCCTATACTAATCTGATAGCTATTATTATCGGAAAGCTCAACCAAGTGCAAATGGTCTTTCCACGACCCATCAAAATCTAATACACAAGCTCTCAATAAATCTTCAAGTACCTTATTGACTCTCTCCGTCTGCCCGTCCGTCTTTGGGTGATAAGCGGTACTCATCTTAAGCTTGGTACCTAACATCCCTTGTAGACTCTTCCGGCATTCACTAGTGAACAAGGCATCTCCATCACTGACTATACTAGGAATTCCATTCTGGCTAACTATGTTCTTCATAAACAACTTAGCCAATACAGGCACCATCCTGGTTGACATAACAGAAATGAATTGGGCACTCTTGGTCAATATATCCACCATAACCCATATACTTTCATTTCCCCTATTTGAATTTCGACACCCGTCAATAAAATCCATGGATATTGAATCCCATTTCCAAACTGGTGTATCCAAAGGTTAAAGCAATCTACTTGGCTTCTGACGTTCAGTTTTCACTTGATGGAAATTTGCAAATTGCTTCACCCATAAGCCTATATCCCTCTTCATACCTTTCTAGAAGAAACTTCTCTTCATATCCTGATATATCTTAGTTCCTCTAGGATTAATCGTAAACTTTGATCGATGACACTCCCTTAGAACTTCCCTCCTTAGGTTTCCAATATCTAAAACACACAATCGTCCATTCTTTCTAAATCATCCCCTTTAGTCAAGACTATAATCCTTTAGATCATTGATCTCGGTTCTACCTTTCAATCTCCTAATCCTTTTAGCTAGCAATGGATTATCTCTCTACTTAGAAACAATCCTTTCGATCAACTTAGAAAACATGGCTATACTTTGACTAGAACTAGCAATCGATCTTAACTACACAATACAAGTAGTCAATGCCTCAAGATCGTTTCATCTGTCAACATAACCAACACCACATTCTGATGTTTCTTGCTAAGTGCATCTGCAACTTTATTTCCTTTCCTTGGCGTATACTCAATACCAAAATCATAAGCTGCTAAAAACACCAACCACCTCTGATGTCTCATATTCAATTTTTTTAAGAGAATAACTACCTCAAAGACTTATGATCCGTAAACAACTCTAATCGTTCTCCTAAGAGGTAGTGTATCCACACTTTCAATGCAAAAACCACTGCTGCCAACTCCAAATCATGAGTTGGATATCTAACTTCGTATGGTCTAAGCTGCCGAGAAGCATAGGAAATCACTTTACCCCTCTACATCAATACAGCTCCTAATCATGTTCCATACGTATCCATATACCAAATCTCGATTCCCTTCTGGAACTAATAACTCAAGCGCATTGGTCAGTGAATGCTCAAGGAATGCTAACTCACATTTATCAGACAAATAAACTTCACGTCCATTCTGGTTAGCTTAGTCAAAGGCGCCGCTACCCGCAAGAAATCCTCGATAATTCTCCAGTAATAGCTAGTTAATCCAAGAAAACTTCTTAACTTGGCCACCATCTTAGGTCTTTTTCAATTGTTAATAGCTTCGATCTTTGCAGGATCGACTGACAATCCTTTATCTAAAACTACATTACTACGAAACTTCACTTCTCTTTTCAAAAAATAACACTTTGAAAATTCTGCTTGTAGTTGATGCTGCCTCGGCATCTCTACCACTATTCGAAAATGAACCTCATGATTTCTTTCATACTTAGAATATATCAAAATGTCATCAGTGAATACCAATACCACATATCCCTTATCAAATCCATAAAGAAACCTAGCACATTAGTTAATCTGAATGACATTACTAACCACTCGTATGAACCTTACCTCGTTAGAACACCGTTAAAGGAATACTGTCCGCCGCCCCGCTCAATCGATGGAACCCTGTTGCCAAATCCAATTAGAATAATACTTTAGCTCTACTCAACTAATCGAATAAATCACCAATACTTGGAAAAGCATATTGATTTTTTTATCATCTTCTCATTCTACTTATGATGATCGATGAAAAAGTCTTAGTGTCCCATCTGGTTTCTTCACGAACACCGCGGCTGCTCCCCAAAGTGGAATGCTTGGTTTAACAAAACTCTTTCCTTCTAAGTCCACTAGCTGCGCCTTTAACTCTTTCATCTCGGTAGGTGTCATCCTGCAAGGTGGTCTACTCA
Organism: Allium cepa; assembly: GCA_030765085.1. Taxonomy (NCBI): domain Eukaryota; kingdom Viridiplantae; phylum Streptophyta; class Magnoliopsida; order Asparagales; family Amaryllidaceae; genus Allium; species Allium cepa. The sequence goes on from CM060940.1 coordinate 330,264,458, forward strand.
CAGGTTTAGTTCTAGGTAGAAGATCTATTTGAAACTCAATAGCTCATTTCGGTGGTATTCATGTAACCGGCTCAAAAACATTCGCAAATTCTGTTACAATTAAAACCCAATTTAATTCGTCTTCAACTTCTATGGCAACCAGTAAAGCACAAAAACTGGACTCGAATTTTCAATTGAATATACTATTCGGTCACTGCTATAAGGGTGTCTCAATTTTCCTATCCTAGCATCGTATCTGCTCAACCAATCCATACCCAAAATAATTCCAAAACCCACGAAATCAAATACATACAAATTATATGCATAAGTATAAGCTAGCAATTCAAACTCTAGATAGCCACATCTCATCCCTAGAGTTGCGTACCCTCCTATTGGGTTAGCTATCCTTAAGGAAATAACAAGGTATAATAGATCTAAATATAACTTATCTAACAAACTGAGATGTAAATGAATGTGATGCATCGGTATCAAACAATACCTTAACGTGTATGCTATGAATCAAAAGCATACCTTCATTATCGACTTTGCCTTCTCAACTACAGTTTTTTTAGATGAAGATGGTTCCAAAGCAAAGACCTTTTCTTTTCCTACCTTGGCTGCTTTTAGACATTTATTCTTATAATGCCCAACCCGGTCTTGATTAAAGCATTTCACATTTTGCTTCCCTTGAGCCACCTAACCATCACCAGCTCGACACTCGTAAGCATAATGCCGATTATTTTCACACTTGTTACAAACTATATCAGCTTCCCTCTTTTTGGAAACCCCACCTTTCTAAGCTCCCTTCTTCTTAAAGAATTTCCTCTTCATATTCTAAGAATTCCGGTTCTCCACCGACTTCTCTTTACTAAAGATCGAAAGCACTTCTTCATTCATGGCAGCCATCTCCACTACTACATTCGATGGATCTCTAAGATGGGGCATAGTTAACCTGGCAATCTCCATCCTCAACCTGTAGATAAAATTTTCGTTCCTCTTGATAACAGTGTCAATATTGGCATATCCATAACTAGAAAGCTCATCAAATTTAGCAGAGTATTCCAACGCTAACATTTCCACCGCTCAAACTCACAAATTTTCTGAGCAAAGCTGACTTGGCTACTTCGGACAAAAACCTTTCTTCCAATCTCCTTCAACATTCTGCCCAAGTCAATTTCTCTTTTGGTACCCTTACAATCACCCCATTCCACCAGAAAAAAGCTGCTCCTTGCAATCGTCTCAAAGCCAAACTCCTTTTCTACTTGTCATTTAGATCCAAAACAACAAAAATCCTTTCACGATGTAACAGCCAGTTCTTCACTTCTATTGCATTTTCGGTCGCAGAAAAGGCTTTTCTCCCAGACTGGTATAATCTCGAATCAACTTAGCATAGTTATTACCAATTGATGCTACAGGATTGACTCCTTCCGCATTAGCAACATTTCCAGTAGCTACTTCTGCAGCTGCTTCAGCTTGCATCGGATTGGCGAAGAACGGATACATAGGCCCCATATCCACTGGTGGGGTCATAGCACCTACATTGGCATTTACATTTTGATTAGCATTGCTTGTCAATCTTGGTTCCTCCTGGTGTTGGGCTGAGCATTTCCATTCGTTGTGGTGCTTCCACCACCCAGATTCACTCTTCCATTTCCCGCCTCTATATCTTTCTCTCTTGTAAATCTACATACGAGCCTTAGTAAGATATAAAAGAACAGTCTAAAAGAAAAGGGAGAATAGAGATGGAATACATACTTATATATAGCAAAAAGAAGTAGGTCACTATAGCGTTATTACATACCCCAATTTATTCTCTAATCCGTAAGGATTATGTTTTCAAAAACTCTTTAAATTTGAAATTCGTTTAATCATAAATGTATCCTCTATTACTAACTTGTAACATCCTATATTCTAAGGCCAAAACTAACTGCTATGGATGCTGCAGCCATCCATAGTTAGTAATACTTGACGATAAATGCAGCTACGTTAATCATATCAATAATCAGAAGCGCGTGAATTGTAAATTTTTAAACACAATTTCAAATCAAACATTCACATTTCATTCCAATGCCATAATTTTGTATTCGGTACATAATCCCAAACGTTGCCCAGGTTCGGACAAAATATAGTTATTACAAAATACTCTAAGAGCAACAAATGAAGATGCCCCTTTGGTCGACCAGAATCAGAATCTTGGCAATTATACAACGTCATTACATCCAAATAAACAAAACCAAACTACACAAAGAATATAGATAAATCTCCTAATAGCTAGATTGCCTCCTGTGCATCTTTGAAAGCTTATTCATCTTACTAGAACCTAAAAGACCTTACTCCCGACCTACTTACATGAGTACCCGAGAGTTCAAGGGAAAAAACCAAAACTTCGGGTTAGATGATAGTCTGGGGTGAATAATAACCTACCATCTCGAACCAAAATAGATATCTGGTGAGACCATGCCGCTTAGCGGAACAAGTTTTCCCCTCATTAAAAACCTTTATAAGTTATATGGCTAACTACCAAAAATATATAGGGTCGTTGAACCTCTAAAACATAGGCCTCTTCACCCCTTTAAAAATAGTTTTGAAATAACATTGATAAAAGCCTATTTGGAATTAAAAAGATAAGGTGCAACATCATGGTCAAGAGGCATCGAACTAAAACATAAGGTCACCAACCTTGATGCACATCTACCCCAAGACCCTCACCAATGTTATAAAACTTTTACATTGAAGTTACTTCGGCTACTATGCCGCTTTTCATATAGATTTGAAGATATAATAGGATGCATTATTGCTTGATTTGGAAAACAAACAAAGAGACAAGATGCGGCATCATTTAAAATAGTGATAAAGACATGTGACATCGTCGATATTAAAGCTTATAAACTCTTAGTTGAATTACGAGAAGGCGATGCCGCCATTTATGGTTATCGCCATTGTCTACTTCGAAGCGGTTGGAATCGCTCCATAACAACCTAAGTAGTTATCCTTTCTTCCTACCTCATCAACGTGAATGTTCATGGAGGCTTTATTCCTTCAGGCTCGATGAGGATATAGGCGGCATAGCATCAACCTAACTATAAGGAAATGTTATTTTTCTAATAAAAGCAACTACTTTATACCAAATATTAACCCTTTGTCCAATTTTTATTAGATAAACAAAACCCTTTTCAATTTCTTTTAGAAAATACTGCCATGTATCATTTACAGGTTCCAAAACATATAACAACTAACCAATTAATATCCTTAATTAATTGTCCTTTTAAATGCTCATCTAGCATAATAAATCATAAATACTTAGGAAAAATTTCAAAAATTCATAGAAATTTGAGAATATCCTTCTCTTATCATATAAAAATTTTGAAGCAAAAAACCATATTTGATTATTCTAAATAATTAAAACCCGAAACTAAGCTATTTCCTCAATAAAATAATCTATATAACATGAAAAGTTATAAAATTAAAAAATCATCTCCAAAATAATGTTTTATACACGAGATCAGAAAATCAAAGCATATGAAGAATAAAATTTTAGGTATTACCCTTATAATCCATTGAAATAATTTCATAAAAATCCCTTAATTCATCATTCTATCCAACCAATGAATTTTCAACCATATCTTGGTAAAATCTATCAAAATGATTCGGATATTACCCATAGCCAAATTTAAAAAGAAAAAATTGAGATGGAACACTTATTATTCATCTTAGATTAATTGTTAGAGTTGAGATTTGATTTGGCCTTGGTATCCCTAAGCTTTTTCCTCTTGAATCCCCTTGATTTCAATCCCTAGCTTGAGTTATGGCCGCCCTTAGTTTTATTTATTGTTTAAGTTTGCAAAAAATGAGAATGAAATGAGGGGGAGAGGGTTTTAAAGGTTAAAGGATGGATCTACCTATTTTTCCCTCCTCATATTTTCTCTTACATGTTTAGTTTTCCAAAATAGTCTTATTGGTTTATTAAGGCATGACCTTATTAATTAACCAAATATTATTCTATTTAATCTATCCAATTAAATGTCCTAAATAACATTTAAATAAAAATAGGTGTGTTACATGACTGCTTTATGTGAACCAATTCTAAGTTGTTCTCGATCATTAGAGGATTACGCCCTTGCTTTTATCTTTGAGTCAAATCTAATGATCTTATGATGAAGTTGGGTCTTCTTGACTTGCTTTATGGTGTGAAGTTTGGCCACTGGTCGCGGAGCAGTCTCTTTTTCGTTCCATCCCTTGTGTTTGCCGTCAGAGTTTGCAGGATTGCGGCGAAATCTTTATTAATTAGATATTGATATATGATTTTTGCATTGTATTATCACATCAAGATGAAGGTGCCTCACTATTGTTTTTTTAATACCAAATTACAGCGTAGACCTGTGACCATTAGTTGTTATTTTAAGATTGTGGCGCATCCTTATTAGCATATAAACGCTTAAGAGGGTGTGCTACATTTTCACACTGCTAGATTTGGCTTTTGGATTAGCCTTCATTTTTTGTGCCAAAATTGGTCACAAACACCTAATTGTCGATGAAAACACCCGTTTACAATCACAGATAGCAAATATGTAGAGAATATAAATGTGAAGAACACTCAAAATTTAAAAAGAAAGCAGTAGAAACACATGATTTATAATGGTTTTGCATTGTAGCCTACGTCCACTTCGAAGAGTTGTTGTTTTATTGATTATCACTCACTGGTTACAAGAGTGTATATGATAATAATCGGGTTAAAATGGAGTTCTGCAGAGTAACAGCGTAGAAGAACTCAAAACGACCCCTTTTCTGAAGCTCTTGGACTACTATTTATAGGTGTAGGCTGCAAATATCTCGCTCAGATCTCGGAAGACTTCTTCTCTCACGTGGGTGGGCCCATGTGATCGATCCCCTAACATTTTGACTCGATCCATGATCGATACGAACCAAATTCGTATCGATCCAAAACTGCTCTTTTTGGGTTAGGATCGATCATGGACATTCTTTAGGTTGTACGCAAGCTTCTTTGAAAATTTGGTGGCATTTGGACTTGTAGATTGTGAGATACGATCGATGCAAGTTTGGGATTGTTGTTGGATGTTACGTTCGTATTGATCCAAGGCTCTATATCCATCACTCTTCATGTCCATGCAATCTGCATCGACGACATGGCTCGAGAATCCAGTGGAGATCCACTTTTTATGCTCGTTGACTACTTCATTTGTCTGACCACGCTTTACGTACCCATCCTATGCCATTCATTTCATATCGATGTTGGCGTATACATTTTGTGTCGATCACCCAGTGTTGGCATCGTATCGATGGAAAGCGAGAGTTTCGTATCGACCATCTAGTTGATCGATACAAAATATATATCTTCGTGATCGATATGAAGCAGATAGCCATGGGGTACTTCGCATCGATAGGAAGGGATGGGTTTCGTATCGATCATTTGGGTGATCGATACGAAATATATATTAACATGGATCGATACGAAATTTATACCGATACGAAGTGAATAGCCTTGGTCGATCTGAAAGATGCATGTGTCTGATGGATACGAAATGAACGGATGCAAATTTGATGGATAAGAATAGCATGGGTATGAAATTGATGAGGACCTAGGTTGCTGATCGATTCATGGCTATGACTCGAAGTAATCATCTCCTTGGCCCAAAGTAGACCTTCCAATGACTCGAAGCAGGTGCTGGGATGACTCAAAGTAACTTGCGAGTGTGCTAACCCATCGAAGACTCGAAGCAGACCCTTCCCTGACTCGAAGCGAACTGCCAGGACACTCGAGGTAAACAGGAAAGTGACTCGGAGCAGATTTCAAGCAACCTCAAACGTCTCGATCTTTGTCGAAACCATATTTCAAACATCTGTCCTGCTTGTTCATCGATTATGCCACATTTTTGGCTTCATGACTATGTTTATTATCCATGAAAATCCAGCGTTGATTATTGTGCAGTCGATTGGGTTAAATCCGCATGTATGTTGCCTTGCCTAAAGGTAGGTTAACATTTTTCCCCCCAAAACAAGCCTTGAGATAGGAAGGTGTGTTTTGTAGTGCCATAAGCTGGATGTTGTATCCTGCTAATGACTTGTAAAATGATTGATAATCTTACGTGATTGTGAATTGTGATCGTTCACGATTGTATGCTGTTCAGGGCGACATGCGACCGTTCGAGGTCGAACACCATTCGAGGCAAATTTTGACCGTTTGCGGTCGGGTGCCGTTCAAGGCGAATTGTGACCGTTCACGGTCGGGTGCCGTTCAAGGCAAATTGTGACCGTTCGTAGTCGGGTGTCGTTCAAGGCGAATTGTGACCGTTCAAGGTCAGGTGACGTTCGAGGTGAATTATGACCGTTTGCGGTCGGGTTCCGTTTGAGGCGAATTATGTGTACCCGGGAGGGGGACTTAGTATCATTAATGTCAGACTTCACATTCGGGTGAGTTTCTGAATTGTTTGTTATGGCGATTTATCGCCACCTCAGAGCATGCCTGAGGACCGTTCGCGAGCCCGTACATGTTTAAGTGACTTAGCCGTTATAGTATTATTAAAACCAATTATTCATTCAAATGAGTCTTTCAATAGAAATGTCCAACAAAATCAAGTCCAAATGTGAGAAATAAAAAACAAAAGAAAAACAGAGACGTCAAAGTGAAAACACCTACATTGATGCGATTGATAGTCGTATCAGAGCATGCTTGAGGATCGTTCATGATCTTCTACATGTGCAAGCGAATTAACTGCACTTATGTGAAGTTTGTGACTTATTCGTCATTATTTCAATTAGTTGATGACAAGCAGATGCCTTGATTCTGAGCCGTCCCTAGTTGATGCAGATGGTGGTCATTCTTGCTCCACCATTGTTGCTCGCCACCTCACGTAGCATGTCGTTTAGGATATGCCCTTCTATCTCATTCCTTAAGTGTCTGTAATCATTTGTACTATGGCCGCCTAGTTCATGGAATAAGCAGTACTTGTCTGACTTCCTCTCATTGTTGGTCGGATCCCTCCTCATTAGCCTCTAGCAGATAACTTGCCTCCTAATGTCTTGGTAAATTCGTTCCAAATTCTGGTTCAACTCCGTGTAAGAGGTGAATCTCGGTTCCTTTCGCTGCCACTTTGACTCATCACCACTATTATCTGCCTTTCATTTCCCTTTATCTTTGCCTGAATCCTTTTCGAGCGGGTCTCCGCTTTTGACCGCATAAACTTCAACTCCCTCTCCTTTCTCTCTCTCGGCATTTGCATCCTCTTATCGTAGAAACCTTTCTACCTCATGGTAAAACTCTTCTAGATCCATGGATGGATCCCTTGTTAATGAGTTGTTGACTTCTGTACCATCGGCTATGCCAGATACAGCTGCCATCAAAACCATGGATGGATCTGGCTGATCCACCGATGTTGCCGCTGCATTGAATCGTTTCAGAAAACTCCTCAAAAATTCTCTGGTTCTTTGCTTCAGTGTTGTCAAAATCATCACATTATTGGGTCTTGAAATGTGAACTCTGAACTACCTCATGAACTTTTCGGTCAACTCAGTCCATGTTTCAATGGAGCCGCTCTCCAACTGCCTGAACCATAGTGTTGTTATGTCTATCAAATACAATGGGAAACACCAAGCCATGACCTCCTCTGATGCCCCCGGTACCTCCATGTGCCCCATATATCTCGTCAGATGAAAAGCAGGATCGGTCCTTCCATTGAACGTCTCCAGTGTTGGTAGCTTGAATTCTGGTGGATTCCTAGCCTGCCTAATTGCGAGAGCGAAGGGGCTCATGTTCACATCATCCGGATCTCTATTCCTAATCAGCGTCTCATGGCTCGTCTGACCATCTCAGCCAATTTGTCACTGTCGTCAAGCTGTAGTCCTTGTTCATTGCCTCCGATCTACCCCCTGAGTTCATGAGGGAATCCTGAAATTCGCTCTCCTTTACGAGCATCCATTCCTCTATCAATGCCATGTTGAATAGTTATGCCTGGTATCCTGCCTGGGATTGGATCAACACGCTATGGAGGGATGCCCCCTAGCCCAGGAGCTACTTCTGATGGTCCTGCTCTATTTTGAATCATGACTGTTCCATGCTCCTGATCCCTGTCTCCAGCAACTCTTGTTGTGGCGTTCTCTTGACTATGCACTCTAGCTTGTCTAATTTGCTGGAGTAGGTTCTATATCATCTCTTCTTGCCTTTTCAATATTCCCTCCTGCATAGCTTCCATCATCATCTTCATCTCGTCTCGGATGATGCAGATTGAGGCCTGATTCACTCCTGAGGAAGCCTCCTGACTTCCTTCATGCTGGCTCCTTTCTGCTCTTGGTCTCCTTGCTGATTGCTTCACCTTTGCTTCCCATATCTAAGTCTTAAGCCTTTAGATCCAAAATCTAAGCTGTAGAATCCCTAAGTTCAGTTCTCAGTGAATGCACCAAAATTTTTGTGCCAAAATTGGCCACAAACGCCCAATTGTCGATGAAAGCACCTGTTTACAATCACAGATCATAGATAACAAGTATGTAGATAATATAAAGGTGAAGAACACTCAAAATTTAAAAGGAAAGCAGTAAAAACACACGATTTATAGTGGTTCGGCGTTGTAGCCTATGTCCACTTTGAAGAGTTGCTGTTTTATTGATTATCACTCGCTGGTTACAACAGTATATATGATAATAATCAAGTTACAATGAGTTCTACAGAGTAACGGCGTAGAAGAACCTAAAAAGACCCCTTTTCTGAAGCTCTTGGACTACTATTTATAAGTGTAGGCTGCAAATATCTCGCCCAGATCTCGGAATACTTCTTCCCTCACATGGGTGGGCCCACGTGATCAATCCCCTGACATTTCGCCTCCATCCATGATCAATACGAACCAAATTCATATCGATCCAAAACTGCTCCTTTTGGGTTGGGATCGATCATGGACATTGTTGAGGTTGTACGCAAGCACATGTGAAAATTTGATGGCATTTGGACATGTAGATTGTGAAACACGATCGATGCAAGTTTGGGATTGTTGGTTGGATGTTACATTCATATCGATCCAAGGCTCTATATCCATCACTCTTTGTGTCCATGCAATCTGCATCGATGATGTGGCTCGAGAATCCAGTGGAGATCCACTTTTTATGCTCATTGACTGCTTCTTCTACTGACAATTCTTTTCATACCCATCCTTTGCCATTCATTTCGAATCGATGCTGGCATATACATTTTGTGTCGGTCGCCTGGTGTTGGCTTCTTATCAATGGAAAGCGACAGTTTCGTATCGACCATCTGGTTGATCAATATGAAATATATATATTTGTGATCGATCGAAGCAGATAACTATGGGCTACTTCGCATCGATAGGAAGGGATAGGTTCCGTATTGATCATTTGGGTGATCGATACGAAAAATATATTAACATTGATTGATACGAAATGTATATCGATACGAAGTGAATAACCTTGGTCGACCTGAGAGATGCATGTGTATGATGGATACGAAATGAATGAGTGCAAACTTGATGGACATGAATAGCATGGGTACGAAATTGATGAGGACCTAGGTTACTGATCGATTCATGGCTATGACTCGAAGTAATCATCTCCTTGGCCCGAAGTAGACCCTCCAGTGACTAGAGGCAGGTGTTGCGATGACTTGAAGTAACTTGCGCGTGCGCTAATCCATCGAAAACTCGAAGCAGACCCTTCCCTGACTCGAAGCGAACTGCTTGGAAACTCCAAGTAATCAGGAAAGTGACTCGAAGCAGATTTCAAGCAACCTGAAACGACTCGATCTTTTTCGAAACCATATTTTAAACATCTTGTGCTTCTTGTTCATCGACTATGCCACATTTTTGGCTTCATGACCATGTCTATTATCTGTGAAAATCTAGTGTTGATCATTGTGCAGTCGATTGAGTTAAATCCGCTTGTATGTTGCCTTACCTAAAGGTGGGTTAACATTCATACCTTATGAGTGTCTCCGGTTACCAGTGCAATATTATAATATCGAATCTATACTTAATGGGAAATGCGGTTGTGTTTCTGCCTTTAGGACCTTGGTGTAGTATCACCTAGGTTTTGTCATCGCATTCTTCTCATAGCTGGACTTTGATTATGGGTGTAGTCCCGTTATCTTGCCACAACTTCATATTATCTCCATCCAGCATCGTATGAACTTAGTTTTTGTTTTTTCTTATTTCGACTCTTGTCGTGAGAGCAGTTCTTCCAACTCATTAGTGTCATGCTTCGTTTGACATCGTTAGGGAAATATGGATGTAACACACAACTGCTGGTAGCCCTCTACGGAGGGCAGACCCGTTGTGTAACATTACTGATCTCGCATTCCAACCCAAACTAAACCAAGTCATTTATAACTAATCTGAATATTGGGTTGGGCCCACTAATTCACACTCATCTCAAACATACTATTGAGTCCATATAATTTCAATAGTTGAAATTATTCCGCCTCTTAATGTAACAACCCACACGTTAATGGATCTGAATTTTCTATAATCAAAAACCCAAGTTCATTAGGGTACAAATCATTAGTATCATGTACATAAAAAAGAATGTCAGAACACTATCGGTATAAACTCATAGTGGAATGGTAAAGTATAATAAACATATAATTACTGACCAAGGCTAATACTTCTGTTATTTAATGCCCTTTTCAGTGTTGATCATGCATGTCCTTCCACCATTCCTACTTTATATCAGTACATATATATCTAAGTCTACCATATCGGTTGTAATGAGAAGGGGTCAGAACAATGTTCTGATGACTGGTAAATTACATAATTTATACATAACACTAATTTATGCCGATTGTCTTCCATTATATTTTTTGTCTACTATTTTAACTTAGTCATCTTGACTTTATGTGTGCGTACAATAGTCCCCACCTACTCATGGTACACAATAACTACATACGTATATGTGTGTGTATAAGTACTAAGTCCCCTTTTGGACCAGGATCCTTTCCCCGCTAGTATCTGTAACTCTGCACCTACACCAGGTATCATCCTTATGCGTCTAGACCAAACTGTTCGCGTACACCAAGGATCTTACCATTAGTGCCCAATAACGACATTACAACTGTTATTCGTACTCTACTCGCCTCATATTGAGGACTCTATTCATCGAACTAATCATAGACTTAGCTCCATGGATTATTAGGACTTGGCTCCTTAGACCATCCTATTCGCTTGAAAGACCTCAATTAAGGGTTATCTAATCTTACCTTCTAACAACAAACAAACTAACAAACAATTATGAGGCGGTGCATGTCCCAAACGTGATCTACACTAGTAGGAGCTGTAGTCCATTCAGGCGTAACCCTCATCTTCCTACTGACCACCCTAGGACCGATGAGTTTTTAACCTATGTGTACAGCCCTACTCCTCACATATATGGTACCAACCTTACTAGCATATCGTCGAGCATATGCTCACCGTCCCATTTGGCTTGTCTAATGAAATCAAGGAAATGTCCACTTGGTTACTTAATACATACCTCCTAATTATTTAAGTAGACCCTACTTGATCCTTTGACATTTCAACCGAGGTGAAGCCCTACTTTGATATATTCCTTTCACCTATAGGCGCACGTATATCTCACGGGTCCTACAGTTAGATATGTATCAATCAGTGCAGTGCATACACAACCACTGGTAGACCCTTTTGGAGGGCTAACTTATAAGATGCAACATTACTAACCTCGCATTCCAACCTATACTAATGACTAAGTCATTTTTGATTAATCTAAGTTACAGACTAAATTTAATGATTCACGCCTGTTATAAATGCATACTTAAGGCTACATAAATTAATTTAATTACTACGCCTCCTATGTTCAACTGCTGGTATTCAGTTATTTCACCCAACCTACTTCTTTTATCATTAATGCCAATTTAACGTCATTTACCACTTACATCTAATTTGATAAATTAAATACCTTTTTCTGTTTGACTTCCACTTGATACTATTAGGTATATCCTACTGTTCCTTTTCCACTATTACTATATTTTTTATTACTATAATTTTCTTAATTATTCAATTCACCGCTTTACGCATATTTCATGCTTATTTGTTTATTTTCTAGTTTACCGTATATATTAGATTTATACTTGAATTATTGTTATTATCTCTACTTACAATACTTTAGTTTATACTTAGGGATTTCTGCATTTTAATGCGTTGAAATTACATCTCCTCAAAGGGAGACGTTAACACGGTAATTTTCCATAAATTATCTAAAAAAAGACTTGTGTTATGTTTGGAATTATGAGTAATTATCTTTTCTTTTCTTATTAAAATAGACGATACAAAATATGGCAAACATCCCTATTTTATGCATGGCTGTCTTTAGGCATATTCCTTGTTGTTTCAAATGGTACATTTTATTCATATTTATAAAACTGGATGATTTACAGAAATTTATATTGCAACACACTTCATTTCATTGAATTCAAATAGCACTTAAACCCTAATCCAATTTATAATAACTTCCAATTCATATTTACTAACATATATCATTCAACCAATAAACCTAGAATTATTATACAATATTATATGTTTAGGGATTACATTCACCCTTACTTTATAGATGCAAGTATATGCAATATTTAATCAAAGTTCACAATTCACAGAATATGTAGGCATGATTTTCAAATTCATTACACGCATATAATTAAACCTACAACTCCAAAATTATATTTAGGCATACAAGAAACAGATTTACAACGATATAAATCCAATATTATATAAAAATATATAATTTCTCACTTACCTCTAAGCTTCCAAATCTCCATATCTAAACCCTGTTATTTCTATTTGACTCCATTTTCTCTCTAACGAAATATATATCGAAAGAGTATACATATCCGTTAGGAATTTAGATCTAGAAAAGATTTAAATTTAATTTAGATTTGGATTTATAATTTATCTTTGTTTTGGCGATTTGATTTGATTCTATTCTTCTCCTCTATTACTCTACTGTTCTTCACTTATATATATATATATATATATATATATATATTAGAATTTATGGAGAAAACAAAATGGCAGGGCTCCGATGTCGCAGTGGAAAATATAAGAAGAATAGTGAGGGGTTAGGCCTATATTTATAGAGGTTCGATTCAATGCCAGCTGTTAGATTATATCATATTACAGACTGTTCAGCTTAGGTTCAATTTACAACAGCCATAGCACTACTGGTCGACTGCTTATGGTTGAACAGTTGAACTTGGATGTCGATCGGTCATGTTACTTTGTTAATAATCGGTATGTTTCCTTTTTAAAACTATTTCACACCATTTTGTACAGATTTCATTAAACTTAGACTACTTAAACATTAAGTACTCATTAACATTAACTGATGATAATTAATTTTATTTATTTTATTAATTACATATATAATTATTTCTGTTTCAAAATCGTAAACGTTAATAACATTTTCATTTGAACTCCGATTAGAAAACTTTATATGTGAAAATTGACCAGAAAATCGCTATGGACACAACGGTGCAAGCTTCGTAGCCAAATTATGACATTTGTGAAAATTATATTTTTGGCTTTATTAATTATTTATTAATTATCATTCCATTACGGGGTGTTACACCTAAGTTTAGTTATTATCATTTATTTATTTACTTACCATGAACTTACTGTTATTTGTATGTTCGCTTTCTTTATTTATTCTTTTTGGTAATGTCATTAATGACATTTATTTATCATGCCTATTTAATTTTCTTAACCATTGCCATATTAGTCTCTGTAATATAATTTATTAAATGGTTTACTATCCATATTGGCTTAATTATATTAGTTTCCCTTTTACTCCTTAATTTACTGCCTTATTCATATTTAGTGCTTATTATTAATTTCTAAATTGATAATACTTTTCCATGTATATATAACCGATAAATAAGATTATTATTATTTCTATTTATAACTTTTTAGTTCCTTTATTAAGGAATTTCTAGGTATACACATGTGTAAATCCTACAAAATATTGATTTATGTACTTTAATGCATTGGAACTATATCCTTCCCAATAAAGAAATGTTACCACTATAATTTTCCATAAACTGCCTAAGAAATGGAATTATGAAGTGTTTGGAATTATAAGGAGATATCTTTTTTATTTTATTTAAATAGACGATGCAAACTATGGAGGACTCTCTACTTCGCATATCTCTTTCATTTCGATATTTCTCGTTCTTCATTCTACATGCTGTTCGTATATAAATATGAAGTTGGACATTTTTGGAAATTCACACGGCAATCAATGTAACTAAGTTGTACATTCTAATTACAATGTATTAAAATATAGAAAATCAAAATCAATTAATTAGTCAAAATGAATGATTAACACTTTATAATCTAATTAACCAAAAATATGTAATAACCTCACAATTTTATCGATATCATTTTTCACCAATTCAAGGGTCCATTTCCCTTAAATTTCAGCTTTAGGGTGGATATACCATTTCAACAAAGTTAATCTATTTACTGAATATGTAGGCAAGGATTTCAAATTAGATTCAGTTATGTAAGCCTACAATTCCATAGTTTAACATAGACATACGAGAAATAGAATTTCAACGATATAAATCTAACATTATGTAAAACACATAATTTTACATTCACCTTATAGCCTCCAAATCTCCAAATCCAATCTCATTCTTATTACATGACTCCTTTTTCTTTCTATTGAAAATATCTATAAATATATATACACACACACACACACAAACATATATACAAACTTACTAAATTATAGATCTGAGAGATGATTTGAGTCATAAGATTTTAAATTTTTAATTATTGAATTTACATTCTATGCAGAACTCGATTCACTCCTCATTTTCTTCTCTTTTTATTTCTCATTCTTCTCTAATATATATATATATATATATGTATATATATATATATCACTTTTATAACCTTTAGAAATGATGGAGAAAGAAAATAGCAGAGCTTCGCTGCTTTATTTAGAAAATAGAAGAAGAAAAGTAAGGGGTTAGGTTGGAATTTATAAGCACCCGAATTAATTTTGTCCATTAAACTAGTTTATATTCAATCTAGGTCGTTAAGCTAAGGTTGGCACTAGCCGCCATAACATTAACCAGTTGGCCAATCCTTCAGAGGCAGTCGATCAGCCCAAAGGAAGGGTCGACCATTGTAGTCATCCAGGTTATAAATATTAACATATCTTGTTTAATTTTTATTACCTTTTTAACGCTAGTGCTTGCTGAGATGTTAAGTGTTTTACTAATGTTTTCTAACTTTTACCCTAACATTGATTTATTTGTATTTATCCCTTAATTCATTTTGAATTATTTTTGATCCAGATCTTTAAACATCGATAACTTCTTCATTTGAACTCTAATTGCTAAATTTTATACATGGAATTTGCATAGAAAATCGCTACAAACATTATGATGCAATTTTGTAGCCATTTTGATGTTTGTTCAAATCTCATTTTTAAGATTTAATAATTATTTACCGATTCTTTTTAATTACTTACTATTAATTTTATGTGATGTTGCATAAGCATTTTTATCAAATTAACTTTAAAAATATTCATAAACTTGTCAAAAATGAAATTGTGAGGGTTTAACCTAAAATGAACTTTAAAGTAAAAAAAATTATGTAATGCATTTCATAGTAAACTCAAGTAACATCTTTTCAATCCAAAAATGGAATTTATACTAAACAATTTCAAGAACTATTAAACTTAGACTCATTTAGCCCTACTCAAGTAAGATCAATAAATCAAAACAAGTATGTTTTTGTAATAAAAGATGCTTTTCAAGATATACATGGACATTGTTTCTAAAACATAAAGGTGAAACATTTGAATGTTTAAAATATTTGCAAAAAGATTTGACTTGTTACAACTACAATCAACTAGGTCACATGATTAAAAAATATGTTACCAAAGAGAATCTCTAGGGTAAAGCTTATGTCATAGAAACTGCACCTTCTACTTCTACTCCAAACAAGGAAAAGCAAGTATTGCAAGGTATTCTATCTATTTGTGATATTCCAGTAAAATAATTATTTGATTCTGGTGCCCATGGCTTTATTCTAATGACCTTGTAGTTAGTCTAAACCTTAAACTCATTTATGTAAAAGAATCTCTTTGTGTGTCGAACACTATAAGGGGCTCGACCAATATTAGTGCGATGTGTCTAAGAGTGCTATTACTTATTATAATCACCTCTTTGAATGCAACATGTACATTCCTGGTTTTATAGGATTCAAAGTATTACTAGGGATGCATTGCTTGATGGAAAACAAAGGTATTTTGGATTATATTAAGAAATCAGTTACATTGAAAGATTGGGGAAGGAATAGCGTAGAAGTATTATGTAAGGAGCCCAGCGAGTTAATGTGCGATCTTCTCTATTCACTTGACATGGCTAAGGAAGAATTGGGATCAATACTAATAACTCAAGATTAACCAAAAGTATTTGATGAGGTAAAGGATTTACCCCCTTATCATGAAGGGGAATTTCGAATTGATTTGATTCTCGATACTAAGCCTATGCTATAATCTGTCCAAAGAATGGCTTCGAAGAAAAAGAAGAAATTAGAAGTGCAGACATTCGACTTGTTGCGAAAAGGTTTGATCTGACGTAGTACCTTGAATTGAGGATCATTCATCATCTTTGCTACAAAGATCGATAGTATCTTAAGACTATGTGTGGATTATCGAGATTTAAATAAGCGGACTATTAAGAACAAGTATTCTCTATATAAGATAGATGACTTGATTCGACTAGCTTCATGGCACTTGTATATTTTCTTAACTAGATCTCACCATAGGGTTTCATCAATTGAGAGTAGCAGAGGAGAGTGTACCCTTAAATACCTCTCAGACTACTAATAATTTTTATGAGTGATTAGTTATGTCGTTCGAGCTAACCAACACGCCGGTCTATCTTGTCGACCTAATGAATTGAGTTTTTAAAGATGTGTTAAACAAGTTTGTATTGGTTTTTATCAGTGACATCCTAGTATATTCGAAGATAAAGGATGAGAATAAAAAACATCTAAAAATTATGCTTGATATATTAAGAGAGCATGTGTTGAAGGCCAAGTTCTCAAAATATTATTTTTGATGGTTAAAAACAAGATTTCTAGGACATGTTTTCTCAAGAAATGGTATATCTATCGATCCGGCAAAAGCTGTAGCAGTCCAAGGTTGGAAAAGGACGGAGACCACGGTCGAAATTCGAAGCTTCTTGGATTGAAAGGGTATTATTGAAGGTATGTTTAGGACTTCTAGAAGATTTTTGCTACCTTAACAAATTCATCAGATCCTCAAAATGTGAAGAGGCATTCAACAAGTTCAAGAAGAGGTTTACTAGCACTATTATTTTGCCTATCCGATATGGATGTAAGGGTCTAATATACTAATACTTGTGGCATGGGACTTGTGCGGCATAAGAAGGTTATAGCTTATGTTAGCCGACAGATTAAAAATCATGAGTCGATTTTATGCAACACATGACTTAGAGCTATTAGCCGTTGCATTTACACTTATTATGTGGATGCATAACTTACTTGGTTAAAAGTTTGAGATTTTCATGGACCACGTGTCTTTGAAGTACCATTTCACCTAAAAAGCCTAAACATGAGACAACGACATTGGCTAGAATTTCTCACCACTTTGTAACATCCCTAATTTTTAATAACATTATTCAAGAGATTTAATTAGATAAACTAAATAAAATAATGTAGAGTGATAAGGGGATTGAGATTTGCTAATCAATTAGTAGCCGTGCTTAGTAAAATGAATGGGCTTATAAATGGATAAATGTAATTAATTGATACGAGGGCTTTAGAGTAAGTAGCTGCCCCATATTACATCTCCCTTATACTTACATTAGCCGCCTATTCACGTTCATTTTTTCATAAGCAGAAAGGGAGAAAAAAGATCAAGTCGTCCATTAGTACGATAAGAAGAGGAGAAATCAAAGTAAAAGCTTAGGATCAAGCTAAGGGGATCAATCTAAAACAAATCTCTAATTTCCTTATCCAATCTAAGGTGAATAATACTCAAAACATCTCCATTTTGACTTATATATGATCATTGAGTTTCAGAGACAAGATGTAATCAAATATGATGATTTTGGATGATATGTTTGATTTTATGGAATGTTAGATTCAAACAAGATGGTTTGAATTAGGTTAACACAGTTTTAAGGGTAAATCCATAAGATATGATTTTATAATGCCATGGGAAAATGATATGATATGGGAAACATAATTTTGGAGCTGGGTTTTAATTTTTATAATTTTTCAAGCTGTGGAGAATTTGTTACGAATTTTCAAAGGAAGATATGTATTATTGGGTTATAAATTAATTTCGATTCTTATATGACGAATTTGGGTCCGAAATTTATATATGCTAGATAACATATTAAAAGTGAATTTCTATGATTTTTGGGGATTTCTACTAAAGGTCTATTATGGAAATTAAAAGTGCTACGTCATTGACAAGCCATGAGGCGATTTGAGTATCTACGGGAGTTGATGAAGATGAGCCACCGGTAGTCTTTGATTTCTTCTTTGGAGCCATTGTTTTTGAAGAAAAGATAAAAATTTGAGAAAACTTTAATGGGGGCTAGGGTAAAAACTGAAATTGGAAAAGCAAGAGTGAAGAGGTAAGTTGAAAAGGTGAAAGGTTGGGTTACTAATATGAGGTAAAAAGAAAAGCAAACAGCTGTCTACACGTTCGGCCGGTCGAAATTACTGGGTCGGGTGACCGACTTGGTTAACTGAGAGTAGCTGAAACTTTCGGTCGGGATGGTTTCGGCTGACGGACTCAAGTTCTTCGGTCGGCCGACACTGTTAGAAATGCACATTTTTTGCTGTTAAAAAAATGATAGAAATTTAAATTTTATTATCATTGCCTTATATTTATACATCTTATTGAAAACAACATATATATATATATATATATATAAAAGTTTTTACCACTGTTCGTTAAAATCTACGTTCCCATGAGTTTGGGGACGGAACATCTTCTATAGGTCACCATCTTGGAGCTATTGGAGTTTGAACAGGATTTGAAGAGGATGGGGTTCTATAAGAAGGTTCAGCAACATCATCTTTTTTGATGAACAAACTTTCATGGCAATCTTTTCTAGAAAACTTAAACGTCTTGCCGTGACTTTTTGTTCATAGTACAGTTCCCGTTGCATATTCATTTGTTGTTGTTGGTAGTGATGTATTTCATCAATTTTTTGTTTGGTGGATGGAGATATTACCATTGTATTCTTTCCTTTTTTCTTTTCAGGTGTATAGCCTGTATGGGATTCATCCCATGGTTTCCACCCGTGTCAAGGGTCATTATCCGGAGAAGAGAAATCAATGTTGGGGATGCGGATTAAGGATCTTAAGGCAGAAATAACACTAGAGGGGGGTGAATAGTGTTTTAAAGAATATATGAACTACATGACTAAATTAAAACTTTCAACACAAATCTAAACAGAATTCTAACATAGAATGATCACAGAACATATAACAAATGCAAATAGTAAAGTAAAGCAAGTAAAAGGAAAGAACACACCGGATTTTATACTGGTTCGTATTCCTCCTACATCCAGTCCTGCACCAAGGCAATATCCTTGTACAGATTTTTATAAGCCAATATCCAAATTACAACCCTCAATTTCTAAGGCCTTGAGGAACCCTCCTATCTTCGAGTCTGGGGTAAACTCTCTTGATTTACGGGACACAAGATCACCCTAATACTTCTTAATAACAATCCTTTTGAATGGATAGACTCTATGGACTTTTTGAATACAAATTAATCCTATAACTCTGAATAGCACTTTGATCTTTAGTAGAATGATGGAGAATCAAATAGAGAGAGTATCTAAATGATTTCCTATTGAGAATTTGGCAGAATGATGGCACGATCTTGAAAATATGAAGTTTTATGGATATGGAATGGTGGAGAAGAAAGACTGAAGAAAATAAGAAATTAGTTGTTCAAAAAAATTCATTTTGGAAGCCTTTATATAGATGCACAACAGTCATAACCATTGGCGAAAGGTTTTCGAACGAATGGACACTTCTTTTGAAATTTGAATTTTGAATCTAACTGTCACCATGTCGACATGGGGTATCCCCTTATGTCGACATCCCTTAGTCCAAAATTATAGAGATGTTGTTTTGTAAAGGCATTTGAATTTAAAACAAGTTGAAACTTCTCTGAAGAAAAGTAAAGTGTTTAAACAATATTTTGAGATAGAGAATGAATATAAAACATTATTTTAAATATATATATATATATATAATTGATATAAACCGTCAATTATATAAGTAATATTTAAAATCAGAATAAGTTTTGATGTTTTAAAAATAGAGGTTTTTAAAATCAGAATAGAGGAATATTTCAAGGCTAAAACAAAGTTTGAAAATATTTTTTGAAAACATGATTTTGAAAGCTAAAACATTTTGAAAACAGATTTAAAAACATTTTGAAAAATCTATTCAAACTGAAATTGCAAGAACCTTCCTACAGAGCTCCTCCATAGGACTCGAGAACTTGTACAAAGTAGTTTAAATAATTTTGACTTTTGTGGGTTTGTAAGCCACTTGTCGTAGGTTTGTAAGCTACTTGTCGTGGGTTTGTAAGCCACTGGTTTCGATAGAAATTGGGTTCCATCCCAAAAGAAAATTGGAAGAAAGATGAGAGTGCTATTATGAAATTTTAACAAAATACTAGACACTTATCTTGAGATCTTGAAATCTTGATTCTCTAGAGTCTTGAATCTTGAATCCCTAATCTTCATCTTGATGCTTGAGTCTTTATACTGATCAGTCTTCGATGATACCTGCATATACTTCCTATATATATATATATATATATATATATGGAAATGTTAGTATATATTTTATAAAGTAAAGTATAATAACTATATAAGGTTGTCGTCATCAAAACATCATCAACTCAGTTCCTAACAATCTCCCCCTTTTTGATGATGACAACCTTTATTTATAAAATATTCTTATCATACCATAACTCCCCCTTACCCCATGATTTCTTCTTAAAACTACAACTCCTCCTTACTCCATGACTCCCTCTTACACCAAGCACATATATTTTTATAACTTTCTCCCCCTTTGTCATCAACAAAAACTATTAACTACTTTAAAGTTTAACTTGGGTAGACCTCTAACTAAGTCAAGTTTTGATAGCCTAGATAATAATTTGAAATTCAAATGGCCAAATCTTTTATGCCAAATCCAAGGGTCACTTGTATTAGCCAAAAGACATAGATTATCATTTGAAATTTTCATACTAAGGATATAAATATTTTTCTTCCTAATACCTTCAAAAATTATATTAGACTTATCATCTTCAATGTGACATTTATCTTTTCCAAATTTCATTTTAAAACCTTTATCGCAAAGTTGACTTATACTAAGCAGATTATATTTTAAGTTCCTAACTAATAAAACATCAGAAATAAGTAAAGTTTTAGAGTTCCCGACGCCAACCACATATCCTTTAGAGTTGTCACCAAAATTGACTAATCCACCATCTCGATAAGTAATGTCCTTGAGTATCTCGGGATTTCCAGTCATGTGCCTCGAACAGCCACTATCAAGTATCCATTTATCTTTCTCAATTTGCACAGTTTGTCCATTGGGTGTTGATTCGTCAAAAGCCATATAACATGTATGTCCCTGCATAACACACCAATTCTGTAGATAACTTGATTTTTCAAAATAACTATATGCAGACTTATGATACTTTGATGAAATGCATAGATTCAAAATAGTTTTAACACAATTTTCCAAAAATGCCATTTTTATATTTTTCAAGTTTCAGATTATGAAAACAATGAAAACCAATGCTCTGATACCAATTGTTGGGGATGCGGATTAAGGATCTTAAGGCAGAAATAACACTAGAGGAGGGTGAATAGTGTTTTAAAGAATATATGAACTATATGACTAAATTAAAACTTTCAACACAAATCTAAACAGAATTCTAACACAGAATGATCACAGAACATATAACAAATGCAAATAGTAAAGTAAAGCAAGTAAAAGGAAAGAACACACCGGATTTTATACTGGTTCGGAATCCTCCTACATCCAGTCCTGCACCAAGGCAATATCCTTGTACAGATTTTTATAAGCCAATATCCAAATTACAACCCTGAATTTCTAAGGCCTTGAGGAACCCTCCTATCTTCGAGTCTGGGGTAAAATCTCTTGATTTACGGGACACAAGATCACCCTAATACTTCTTAATAATAATCCTTTGAATGGATAGACTCTATGGACTTTTTGAATACAAATTAATCCTATAACTCTGAATAGCACTTTTATCTTTAGTAGAATGATGGAGAATCAAATAGAGAGAGTATCTAAATGATTTCCTATTGAGAATTTGGTAGAATGATGGCACGATCTTGAAAATATGAAGTTTTATTGATATGGAATGGTGGAGAAGAAAGAGTGAAGAAAATAAGAAATTAGTTGTTCAAAAAAATTCGTTTTGGAAGCCTTTATATAGATGCACAACAGTCATAACCATTGGCGAAAGGTTTTCGAACGAATGGACACTTCTTTTGAAATTTGAATTTTGAGTCTAACTGTCACCATGTCGACATGGGGTATTCCCTTATGTCGACATCCCTTAGTTCAAAATTATAGAGATGTTGTTTTGTAAAGGCATTTGAATTTAAAACAAGTTGAAACTTCTCTGAAGCAAAGTAAAGTGTTTAAACAATATTTTGAGATAGAGAATGAATATAAAACATTATTTTAAATATATATATAATTGATATAGACCGTCAATTATATAAGTAATATTTAAAATCAGAATAAGTTTTGATGTTTTAAAAATAGAGGTTTTTAAAATCAGAATAGAGGAATATTTCAAGGCTAAAACAAAGTTTGAAAATATTTTTTGAAAACATGATTTTGAAAGCTAAAACATTTTGAAAACAGATTTAAAAACATTTTGAAAAATCTATTCAACCTGAAATTGCAAGAACCTTCCTACAGAGCTCCTCCATAGGACTCGAGAACTTGTACAAAGTAGTTTAAATGTTTTGATTTTCGTGGGTTTGTAAGCCACTTGTAGTAGGTTTGTAAGCTACTTGTCGTGGGTTTGTAAGCCACTGGTTTCGATAGAAATTGGGTTCCATCCCAAAAGAAAATTGAAAGAAAGATGAGAGTGCTATTATGAAGTTTTAACAAAATACTAGACACTTATCTTGAGATCTTGAAATCTTGATTCTCTAGAGTCTTGAATCTTGAATCTCTAATCTTCATCTTGATGCTTGAGTCTTTATACTGATCATTCTTTGATGATACCTGCATATACTTCCTATATATATATATATATGGGGAAATGTTAGTATATATTTTATAAAGTAAAGTATAATAACTGTATAAGGTTGTTGTCATCAAAACATCATCAACTCAGTTCCTAACAATCAAGGATACGTTTAGGCATGGGAAAGGTAGGATAGGGGCCATTTTCAGGAATTTGGTCGGAAACATCATCGTCCGGAGATGAGTATGATAGATGGGAGTTTTTGGAATTATAGGGGTCAATTTTTGAAGACATTTTTCAGGTTTTGTTTTTTTTATTTTCTTAGTATATGTTTTGAAAGATAAGCATAGTATATATAAACATCTGTTTGGTGAAGAAAAAAAACTAGTGGATAGGAACTAATTTTAAATATAATCATAGAAGTTTAACAATAAAACCGTTTGTAAATGTATGATTTATAAGTTTAGAACTAAAAATAGTTATTTCTGAAAAACAAAATAAATAAAACAAATTTTAAGGAAAATTGAGACAAGAAAGACCCATAGCTCAAGTGGTTATAACACAACATCTATCAAACAAGTCAGAGATCATGAGTTTGAGTTCCACTTTAGTCAGAAATAAAACAATTTTTGTTTTTCAATATTTTTGCATATTTTTATCTATAAATCTTTTAAAGACATTATTCCTAAATCTCGTCTAAGTTTGATAAAAATATTTTCATTTAAAGGTTTAGTAAAAATGTCAGCAATTTGATTTTCAGTATTAATAAATTCTAAATTTATCAATCCTTTTTCCAAACAATCACGAAGAAAGTGATGACGAATATCAATGTGTTTTGTTCGTGAGTGATTTACCGGATTTTTAAAAAGATTTATTGCACTAGTATTATCACAATAAATTATAGATTTTTCAAGATAACAATTAAAATCTTGTAGTGTTTGTTGCATGTATACGACTTGTGCACATGCCAAAGCAGCAGATATATATTCTGCTTCACACGTTGATAAAGAAACATAGTTTTGTTTCTTACTAAACCAAGAGAATAAGGAAAGTCCAATGAAATGACACGTTCCACTCGTACTTTTTCGATCCGTCCGACCTCCTCCAAAATCAGCATCGCTATAGGAGACTAATTCGAAAGGACATTCTTTCGGATAGAATAGTCCGAAATCTTTGGTTTTAGTTAGATGACGAATAATACGTTTAACTGCTCGCATATGTGATTCTTTGGGATTTGCTTGAAATCGAGCACATAAATAAACACTCATCATAATATCGGGTCGGCTTGCTGTTAAATATAATAACGATCCAATCATACTACGATATAGTTTTTGATCAACACTTTTGCCTTCTTCGTCTCTGTCGAGATGAATCGTTGTGCTCATCGGAGTTGGTTTGGCAGAAGTGTTTTCCAGACCAAATCGTTTAATTAAATTATAAAAATATTTTTCTTGATTAATAAAAATTCCATTTTCAATTTGTTTAATTTGTAATCCAAGAAAATATGACAATTCTCCCATATGAGACATTTCAAATTCATTTGTCATTATAGTTGAAAAATCCTAACATAGTTTTTCATTTGTCGAACCAAAAATGATATCATCAACATATATTTGAATTATTAAAATATCTTTATTAGTTTTCTTAATAAAAAGTGTTTGATCTACTTTACCAATTTCAAAACCAGATTCTAATAAATAGCTTTTAAGACGATCATACCAAGCACGAGGTGCTTGCTTTAGACCATGTAAAGCTTTTCTGAGTTTATAAACATGATCTGGAAATTTTTCATGATTAAAAAGTGGTGGTTGTTCAATAACAACATTTTCTTTTATATAACAATTTAAAAAAGCACTTTTAACATCCATTTGATAAAGTTTAACATTATGAAAACATGCGAAAGCTAATAAGATTCGTATTGCTTCAAGTCGGGCGACTGGAGCAAACGTTTCTTCATAGTCTATTCCCTCTTCTTGATTATATCCTTGTGCAACTAATCTAGCTTTATTCCTAATTATATTTCCTAGTTCATCTGCTTTATTTTTAAAGACCCATTTAGTACTGATAACTGATTAATCACTTGGTCTAGGAACAAGTTCCCAAACTTTGTTTCATTCAAATTGATTTAGTTCTTCTTGCATAAAAAGAATCCAGTAGTCATCAGTTGAGGCTTCTTTTATATTCTTAGGTTCTATGTTAAAGAGAAAAGCTACATGACCAACTTGATTTAATTGATGTCTGGTTTTAACGTTCGTATTTACTTCTCCAATTATATTTTGCACAGGATGATGTCGTAAAATTTTAGGTGGAGATTTTATTATATTAGTAGTAATATTCTCATTTTCAGTAATATCATGATCATTATTGAAAATTTCTTCACTATTACTATTTTCATTCTGAGTAGCTTCATCATCAGAATCGATAGTAATATTTGGATTTATATATTTAAAATTTTCGTCAACTGAAACATGTAAGCTTTCTTCAATAATTTGAGTTCTTTTATTAAAAATTCGATAAGCTTTACTTCGTACCGAATATCCAAGAAATATTCCTTCATTGGATTTTGGATCGAATTTGCCTAGTTGATCTTTAGTATTTAAAATAAAACATTTAGAGCCAAAAACCTTAAGATATGAAATATTTGGTTTTCTTCCATTTAGAAGTTCATATGGAGTATTCTTAGTTAATGGTCGAATGGAAACACGATTCAATACATAACAAGCAGTAGCTACAGCTTCTGCCCAAAAATGTTTTGATAAATTGGTTCCATTTAATAAAGTTCTTGCACATTCTTGTAATGTTCTTTTTTTCTTTCTACAACGCCATTTTGTTGTGGTGTTCTAGGAAATGAAAAATTATGGTTAATACCTTTCTTGTTACAAAATTGTTCGAAAACTTCATTTTCAAATTCTCCTCCATGATCACTTCTGATATTTTTAACTTTCAAACTTTTAATATTTTGTATTCTTTTAACAAACAATTTAAAATTATCAAAAGTATCACTTTTATTTTTTTTAAAAGACAGTCCGAGTGTATCTAGAGAAATCATCTACAATAACAAACACATATCTATTATGATTAATAGACTGAACTTGTGTTGGACCAAAAAGATCCATGTGTAAAAGTTCAAGTGGTTGTTCTGTAGAAATTACCCTTTTTTATTTAAAAGAAGATTTTGTTAATTTTCCTAATTTACATGCATCACAAAATATATTTGTTTTGAATTTTATGTCAGGTAATCCTTTAACTAATTTATTTTTAGCTAATTTGTTGATGGTTTTAAAATTTATGTGACAAAATCTTTTGTGCCAAAGACAGGAATCATTTTCCTTAGCTATTAAACATAAATTTGAATCATTTTTAACGTTCATATTTAAAATATAAATATCTTTATCTCTTATTCCTTCAAAAATAGTGTTATGATTTTTATCGAAAATATTACATTTATTTTCTAAAAAAGTTATATTAAAACCTTTATCGCATAACTGACTAATACTCAATAAATTTGTTTTAAATTTTTGACTAATAAAACATCAGTGATGAGAGGTAAATTAGTGGTACCGTTGCTGCTGGCATCGCCTTTACCGATGATATAACCTTTAGAGTTATCTCCAAAAGTGACTGATCCTCCATTTGAGTAGATAATATTTGACAACATTTCTTTGGTTCCAGTCATATATTTTGAGCAACCGCTGTCTAAAATCCATTTCCTCTCCTTTTATGTGGTACCTGCAAAAAAAATTTATAAAAAGTTGGTACCCATTTCTTTTTAGGGTCCTAAGAGTTAGATCATAGGAAGCCAAACCCATACGGGTTCAGAATTCCCTTTATAAACATAGTTTTTGTTATTATGAACAGTTTCCATGAACATTTTGATATATTTATTTCTTATTAAAAAATTATTTGATTTTGGAATCCATATCTTAATGGTTTTAGTGTTTGACCAAACTGTTTTCTTAATATCCTTAATATTATTATTAATTCTACTTTTAGCAAACTTATTTTGTTTCTTAAATCCTAGTCCAGATTTGCTGTTAGTGGATTGAGAATTTTCTAGTATTTTAGAAAGATTCTCTCTTCCTTTATTGAAATTGGAGATATTGTTAGAGATATCGTCAAATTTTATTTTTAGACTAGATTTTTCTAAATCTAAATCTTTAATTTTAGAATTTAAACCATTATTTTCAAAAAATAGAACATCATTTTTACTTTTTTGAATTTCTAGTTCTTCAGTTATTAAAGAAATTTGAGAAGATAAGTTAGAATTTGATTGTTGAGAAATTTCAAGTTTTTCTTCTAATATTTTCTTTTCATCTTTCATCATATCTACTTCTAAGACTGTCCTATCTAATTTTCTTTGTAAATCTTTATTTTTCTTTTTAAGTTGCTTTGCTAAATCTACTAATTCAGAATTAATTTCAATTAAATCTTCAAAACTAAGATCACTTACATCGTCTGATGAAGCCATGAAGCACACATTTGCTTGTTCATTTTCATTGTCACTTTCACTTTCTGATGAAGATGATGAGTCTGTGTCGTCCCAAGTGACTGAAAAAGCTCTTCGTTTGGTTTTGTCCTTCTTAAAATTGCTCTTTTTACGTTCAGGACAATCTTTCTTCATGTGACCTTTCTTATGACATTCATAACATTCCATTGCTGAAGATGATGGTTTGCTACTGTTGATATTGTTGTTGGAATTATTTTTGTTTCCCCTGAATTTATTTCTTTTGAATTTCAGAAACTTTTTGAAATTTTTAGCAATCATTGCCATATCTTCATTCTCTGAGTCGGAATCATCTTTTTCTGCTTGAAATGCCACATTCTTCTTTTCTTGTGCTACATTTCTCTTTGCCTGTAAATTTACTTCGTAGGACATTAAATTACCTATCAATTCTTCTGGTTTTAATGTTGACAAATCACTTGCTTCTTCAATGGCTAGGACTTTTCTTTCCCATTCGTCAGTTAAAGAATTTAAGATTTTTGTGACAACATCAAAATCAGTAAATGTTTATTCTAATGATAGTAGAGCATGATGGATATCCTGAAATCTAGAGTACATATCATTTATAGATTCGTTTGGCCTCATTTTGAAATGTTCAAATTGATTTTTCAACATAGAAATTTTGCTTAATTTAACTTTGTTCTTTCCCTTATGTGTTATCTTAAGTGTTCTCCATATTTCATAACCAGAAGTGCACATGCTAACTCTATTGAATTCATTTCTATCTGATGCACAAAATAGAATATTCATAGCCTTTGCATTTGATGTAGCATCTAGTTTTTGTGTGTTACTCCAAGTTGAGTATTCTCCAGTAGGAGTTGTGTACTCTCTTTGTATAACATTCCAGATATCAAAACCACTAGATTGCATATAGATTCTCATTCTAGTTGACCAATAATTATAATTTAAACCATTAAAAAGTGGAGGTCGTGAAGTTGATTGACCCTCTGTGAAACTAGTATTAGTGTTAGTGCTAACATTGTTAGTTTGTGTCGTTTCCATATTACTAGAAATAAATATCAAATAACTTTGTGACGGTTATAGGAAACCTTGCTCTGATACCAAATGAAAGTGTATGTGCAGTACTAAGGATCGTGTAATATAATATATAAATGCGAAAACTGATAATAGCAGTAAAATAAAAATTAAAGTAAGCACACCAGGAATTTTTATACTGGTTCGAACTTCCCGTTCTACGTCCAGTCCCAGAATATCCTCTGGATTTAGACTAAACCCCTCACTTAACCCGGAGGAATAGGTATATCACACCTGAGCAGCCGAACAGGAATTTTCCCGCCTCAACAACCGAGGAGGACTTCAACTTAATACAAATACTTTGTTGGCAAGTGTGTTCTGAATAACACAGGTTGTCTTTTGATAGTACAATTTCCTATAATCAAATCCTCAAGAATATGTAGTGTATGTGAAGATTTAGAAGGAAGATAATCTCGTAGAATCGAAGTATATAAATTAATTCAGAGATTCTAGAGATAATGAATGAGAATAAATGCTTTTATTTGCAGAAATAAATAGAGAATAGATTTCAGAAATATAAACTAGAATCGATTATTGTAGGAATGAATTAAACATGTTTATATAGTTGTAGAATAGTTATGATCTTTCATGAAGAGTTTTAATCAAAAGTTGTGTCCGTATCTCTTGGATTGAGGGACATTCCTCTTCATGAACAATCGCATCTCTTCAGAAAACTAGCCGTTATGTTCAGGTCGATCGACCGAGAAAACTGGCCGGTCAGCTGAGGTTTAAAACCGTATACAAAACAATGTATATCTGTGCATTTGACACAGAGTCGGTCGACCGAGGTTTCTGGTCGGTCAGCTGACCTGTTGTCAATTGCACAGTACGCACTAATTTATGTATAACTTAATATAAATCAATTTGTGTATGTGTGTGACTACTTGAGGAATGATTTTAACAATATTCTAAGACTCAATACATTAAAATATTCATACTAATCTCTGGATTGTAGTCTTGTCTCCTTTGTAGTGCATAATATACACTTATTCTCTTTTTGTCGCTTTCGTATAGTATTCTCGTCGTATGATTTTTGAAGCTTGTGTCATGAATCAAAACTCATGAATCAACAAGATATAATTAAGACACCTGGATAGAAATAACGGAATTATATTCTCAATGGAGAATTCTGACCGGAGTAGTTGTGCTTTGTTAAATGCAATGGAAGTGGGAGAATAGTAAAGTCAGGTTCGAGTTGCAAGAGAGTTTGTAGATTTTTTGAGCCAATCACAGGACTACCACTGAAACGAGCTATTGAGTTTCAAATAGACTTGTGTCAGGAGCTGAACTTGTGAGAAGACCACCTAACAGGATGGCACCGACTGAGCTGAGGGAATTGAAGGTGCATCTAGTGGATCTAGAAGGAAGAAATTTTATTGGACAAGCAGTTCGCCTAACGAAGAGGCCGCCTATTCGTGAAGAAACCGGATGGGTCGTTAAGAATATACATCGGTTATCATAAGCTGAATGAGAGGACGATGAAGAATAAATATCCTTTGTCGAGAATTGATGATCTATTTGATTAGTTGAGTGAAGCCAGAGTGTTTTTCCAGTTGGATTTGGAGACGGGCTTTCATCGGTTAAAAGTGGCAGATAACAGTATTCCTTTGACAGCATTTCGGATTGGGTACGGTTTGTACGAGTGGTTAGTAATGTCATTCAGGTTAACAAATGCACCTACTTTCTTCGTAGATTTGACGAATCGGGTTTTCGAAAAACACTTGTATAGGTTCGGTTGGTATTCATACATGACATTTTATTATACTCGAAAGATGAAAGGGAGCATGAGGTTCATCTTAGAGTGGTGCTTGAACGCTGAGGCAATATCAGTTGAAAGCAAAGTATTCCACGTGTCATTTTTGGAACGAAGTGGAACAATTTCTTGGTTATGTGGTTTCAGAGGAGGGCTTGTCAGTCGATCCAGTTAAGATCGAAGCTATCAATAATTGGAAGAGACCTGAGACGGTATCTGAGATCAGGAGTTTTCTTGGACTTGCTGGCTATTACCAGAGATTAATTAAGGATTTCTTACGGATAGCAACACCTTTGACTAAGTTGACTAGGAAATACGTGAAGCTTATTTGGTCTTACAAATATGAGGAAGCATTCCTTAAGTTAAAACATTTGTTGACCAATGCACTAGTGTTAGTAGTTCCTGATGGAAACCAAGGGTTGGTAGTATACACTGATGCATGTGGGACAGGATTGTGAGCAGTATTAATGTAGAAAGGTAAGGTTATTGCCTACGCATCCAGACAGCTTAGACTACATGAAATGAGATACCCTACTTATGATTTGGAGTTGGCTGCGGTGATCTTTGCACTGAAGATTTGGAGACATTATCTCTTAGGTGAGAGATTTGAGCTATACACTGATCATAAGTCTTTAAGATACTTATTATCTTTGAAGAAGCTAAATATGCGACAGCAGAGGTGGCTGGAGTTTTTGGCTACTTATGACCTTAATATAGAGTATACTCTTAGGAAATGTAATAAAGTAGCGGATGCTCTTAGTAGAAGACACCAAAATGTGGTGTTGGCTATGTTGGCAGAATGGAAGGATCTAGAAGCTTTGGCCAGTTGTGTTGTGCAGTTAAGATCGACTACTAGTTCTAGTCAGAGTATTGCCAGATTGTCCTATTTAGAAGTTCGACCAGTGTTAATCAAGAGAATTGCTTCTAATCAAAAGGAGGATCCAATATTAGCTAAGAAGATTAGAAGGCTTAAGGTTGGAACTGAGAACAATGATTTGAAAGATTTTTTCATGACCAGAGAGGATGGTTGAGAAAGAAGGGGCGATTATGTGTTCTTGATGTGGAGAACTTAAGGAAAGAAGCTCTTGGAGAATGTCAACGATCTAAATCGATTCATCCTGGTGGGACCAAGATGTATTAAGATATGAAGAGGAGCTTCTATTGAAAAGGTATGAAGAGGGATGTTGGCTTATGGGTTAGGAAGTGCGCAAACTATCAACAAGTGAAGGCTGAATATCAGAAGCCGAGTGGGTTGCTTCAGCCTTCAGAAATTTTAGTTTGGAAATGGAATTCAATTCCATAGATTTTGTAGATGGGTTGCCAAGGTCGAATAGAGGAAATGAAAGTATATGGGTTATTTTGGACATGTTGACGAAAAGTGCCCATTTCATTTCAGTCAATTCCACTAGGACGACGCCCGTTTTGGCGAAGTTATTCATGAAGAACATAGTTACACTTCATAGGATTCCTAGTAGCATAATCAGTGACGGAGATGCTTTGTTCATTAGTGAATTCTAGAATAATCTATAGGATGTATTAGGTACCAAGCTTAAGATGAGTACTGCATATCACCCTCAGATGGATGGGTAGACAGAGAGAGTCAATGAAGTACACAAGGATTTATTGAGAGCTTGTGTATTGGACTTTGGTGGATCTTGGGAGGATTACCCGCATTTGGTTGAGTTTTCCTATAATAATAGTTATCAGACTAGTATAGGAATGGTGCCTTTTAAAGCTTTGTATGGAAGGCCATGAAAATCACCAGCATGTTGGTTTGAGACTGGAGGCAGATTGGTCTTAGGTCCAGATTTGGTTAGGGTAGCGCCAGAGAAGATTGAGTCAATCCGAGAAAGGATGAAGGAAACTCAATCCAGGCAGAAAAGCTACGCAGATAAGAGGCATAAAGACCTTGAGTTCTCATTTGGAGAAAGGATTTTCATTAAGGTGTCACCAATGAAGGGTGTGATACGATTTGGAAAGTCGGGGAAGTTGGCCATGATATGTTGGTCCATTCTATATTATAGATAGGATTGGTAAGCTTGCATACAGAGTAGAGTTGCCGAGCAGTATGTCAGGTGTCCATAATGTATTCCATGTGTCTCATCTTTGCAAGTTTGTGCATGATCCAGAGACTACTATTCCTCTGACAGGGTTAGAAGATTTGGTAGTAGAGCCTAATTTGACAGTTTTTAGACAGCCAGTTCAGGTTGTAGCGAGGGATGAGAAAAGATGGAGATCCAAGACAGTCAAGTTGGTGAAAGTTCAATGGAGCGGCAACGAGAAGGACTGTACTTGGAAGACTGAAGACATGATTCAAGATACTTATCCTGATATGCTTTGATGGTATGTCTATATTAGCTTTATATAGATAGTTGGTAGTCAGATAGGCTAGCATGGTTGTTAAGAGTCATTACAGATGATTGTTATGTTTAGTATAAGTCCTTACTGAATTTAGAGAACGAAATTATTTAAGGAGAGGAGCCTATAACACCCCTATTTTTAATAACATTATGCGGGAGATTTAATTGGATAAACTAAATAGAATAATGTAGTGTGATAAGGGGATTGAGACTTGCTAATCAATCAGTGGTCGCGCTCACTTAAATGAATGGGCTTATAAATGAAAAAATATAATTAATTAATGTGAGGGCATTAGAGTAAATAGCCTCCCCATATTATCTCTGCCTTATACTTACGTTAGCCTCCTTTTCACGTACATTTTATCATAAGTAAAAATCAAAAAAAAAAGAGCAAGCCAACCATTACTGAGAAAAGAAGAAGAGAAATCAAAGTAAAAGCTTAGGATCAACCTAAGGGGATCAATCTCAAACAAATCTCTAATTTCCTAATACAATCTAAGGTGAATAATACTCAAAACATCTCCATTTTGATTTATATATGATCACTGAGTTTCGAATGTAAGATTTAATCTAATATGATGATTTTGGATGATATGCTTGATTTTATGGAATATTGGATTCAAACAAGATTGTTTGAATTAGGTTAACACACTTTTAAGGGTAAATCCGTAAGATATGATTTAATTTATAATGCCATGTGAAAATTATATGACATGGGAAACATGATTTTGGAGTTGGATTTCAATTTTTATAATTTTTC
Organism: Allium cepa; assembly: GCA_030765085.1. Taxonomy (NCBI): domain Eukaryota; kingdom Viridiplantae; phylum Streptophyta; class Magnoliopsida; order Asparagales; family Amaryllidaceae; genus Allium; species Allium cepa. The sequence goes on from CM060940.1 coordinate 330,298,135, forward strand.
AAGCCGTGGAGAATTTGTTATGAATTTTCAAAGGAAAATATGTATTATTGGGTTTAGAAATTAATTTCGGTTAATTATATGATGAATTTGGGTCCAAAATTTATATATGTTAGAAAACATGTTAAAAAAGAATATCTGTGATTTTTGGGGATTTTTACTAAGAGGTTTATTATGGAAATTAAATTATTTTAAAAGGAGGATCTAAATGATTTAATTATTGTTATATGGGAAGGGCTTACTTGTTCAAAGTTAACCTTGTTATAGATTTAAGAAAATGCGACAATTATCAATAAAATAATTTGAAAAGTTTAAGGCAACCAATCAAGGGTTTACACATGGGCAAGTTAGTTACAAAGAAATTACTTTATTCGGTAAAAACAACTTTTTCCTAGAAAAGTGGGTTCTGCCTCCTATAGTAACCCTAGAAACTATAAATATAACAGGTAGTCGATTAAACAAGGGATGGGAAATCCAAAATGTTTTAACTTGTATGCATATCATCATAATATTTTGAAATGACTATGTTTTTAACCATTGTGCATGCAGGAGCATAGTATATGATTTTATAAATATTTTGGGATACTAGTGAGGGGAAAATCCAATCTGTTAAATGGCGTGGTCTCCCTAGATATCTAAATGGTTTGAGATGTTAGATTATTATTCGTACCAGGCTTTATATCTAACTTGAAGTTTTTGTTTTACCCTTAAACTCTCAGATGCTCAATTGATTTTGAGTAGTCTGAGGGTTGAGGTATTCAGGTACCTCATTAGACAAATATGCTCCCAGTGACGTGCAAGAGGCAGTATAGCTATTTAGAGTTCTTGCTTGTTTTGATTCCTCTGTGTGGTTTTGTAAAGGCAAAGTTGCTAATTGCCTTATTATATACTCTGATCAACCAAGGGAGCATCTTTATATGTCGCTCTTGGCGTATTTGTAATAATTATATATATTTCTAAACGTGGTTTGCGATTATGGGATTATGTAAAGAATGTTGAAATAGCTTTTGGAATGGAATGGGAATGATGTTTTGATGTTTTAAATTTTTTTTTCTACATCTATGTGTTTCTGCTATATCAATGTACCTAACATTACCGTATTTGGTCGTCGAGGATTAATAACTATGGATGACTGCGGCATTTGTAACCTTTAGTTTTGGGCCTTCAAGTGGGGAATGTTACAATTTGGTATCATAGCATAGGTTTATGAAAACATAAGCAATTTAAACCTGAAAGATTTTTCAAAACATAATCCAATAAATCAAAAATATGATTGGGGTTTGGGTTAATGCTATGGTAACATACTTATATTTGATATATTTATACACATATATATATGAATGTATTTCCCTCTCTCTTAGACCGTTCTTTTGTATCTTACTAAGGCCCGTATGCAGATTTACAAGAAAGAAGATATGGAAGCAAGAAATGGAAGAGGAAATCTAGGTGGAGGAAGCACCACAACCAATGAAAATGGTCGACCTAACATTATCATATTTGGCCGTCGAGGATAAATAATTATGGATGACTACAACATTCGTAGTCGTTAGTATTGGACCTCCAAGTGGGGGATGTTACACTCTTACAATCTTGATATTTTTTATACCACGAGAAAAGCATTATGGCTGATTCATTAAGTAGAAGGCACGTAGTTGTGGCAATTCTCGAGGTTAGACCAACTCTTCTGTTCAAATTACGAGGAAACAACAGAAGATGTTCGATTGGAAGAGATTACGAAAGCCATAAAAGAAAGAGTTGTACTATAAACTGCTAGGTTTCGAGATTGATCTTCATGGAAAATTACGAGTGAACGGATGATATTGTGTTCTAAATATCGACGGGATCAGGTAGGAAGCGTTATTCTAATATTTAACGTTACTGAAAATCTAACTCCCACGACCAATCAATGGGACTTTTAGTCAGTCCATTAAGCAACTTTGATAGAGTTGATTTAGTGTAATATTTTTGTGAATTAAAATACTATTTAAACCATTGGGTGATTAATTTTGAATTTTTAACTGTATTTAGCATGATAAAATTATATAAAATAAAAAAATCAGCAAAGAGTTAAATTATTAGATCTTATGTCGATCTAAAGTATAGTTGACCTATTTACAAAAGACAATGAAAAAATAAACAACTTTAGACTGTCGATCTTGATTTTAAAATTTATAGTCATTCATCGGTATTTAAACTAAAAACACTTCTTTCGAAGGCCAGACGACCTTGGAACGCGATCAAATTTGAGCCACTGATGCTTGGTAATGTGTTAATCCAATCCGTACCGTTGGATTCATAAACAAGTGGTCGAAAGAAAATCTTACCTCAAAACAGGTCATTTCACTAAGAGTTATTTAATAGCTATATGATAAACAATAACAGCTACCAGACTAGCATCGGAATGGCACCTTTCAAGGCAGTATATGGCCGTCCGTGCAAATTGCCATCATGTTGAGTCAAGACTATAGATCGATTAGTAGCCGAACCCGATATGGTTTCGGAGGCCGCTAAAAAGGCAACTAAGATTCGAAGAAGGGTGAAGGAGTTGCAAGATAGGCAAAAGAGTTAGGCCGATCAGCGGCACAGGATTTGGAATTCTCGATTTAGGACTATGTGTTTGTGAAAGTCACTTCGATGAAAAATGTTGTGCACTTCAAAAAGATGGTGTAATGACCCGTCTTTTAACCATATTTTATCGATATTTTTATTTAGTAAAATATGGTGATTATCTATTCAACGCATTTGATGTAAATTTTTAATGTTGATAAATTTAAAAAACCATGTAAAAATATGATTAATACACCGAGTTAAGGAAATGTTTAATTTTATTTTAATAGACGGACGGATGAAAGCGGTTAGCAGGAAACGACAGAGAACAACTAGCCAGGTCGATTTTTTCGACCATCGTCAAATTCAATAGCGTAGACACTAACTTGTTCAACTAAGTGTAGGAAGAACTGTGGAGTTCTCACAGTGGAAGTGGTCAGAGATGGGTGCAGTTCACAGTCAAAGCTTCAGCCATGGTGGTTTTCCAACGACACTGATCGTTGGAGCTACAACTGAAAGTATGGACGAACTTTTCTCGATGATATGAACATTCTAGTGGCACTCGCATAAAGTGCAATGACTCCTGTGGTTGCGGTGGTCAGTGGAAGTCATGGCATGGAAGTTTTTAGGGTTGCGTATGGTGGCATTGAGTTCGGCATGAAGGATACAAGGAGGTTCGTCTTTGGAAGATGTGGGCATTGGCAATGGTTATAGGGATTCTAGTGGAGTGTGGTGGCGGCGCAAGGCAGAGGTAGGAGACGGCTTTGCTTCAGGAAATTAGGTGGGGAACTAAAGAAGATGAAAGGGAAATTCCCCTTAAACCCCTGGTGTTTTATTATTTGCAGCTGGTTAGGTATAATTTAATTATAGTGGAAAGTAGGCAAAATAGGCATAAGGACATGAAAAAAATTAGGCTGAAGGATAACAAGTTTCATTTTTAAGCTGAAGGACAAACATTGAAAACAATTAGGTTAGAGGAAAATGCTAAATACAGCTAGCAATTTGTACAGTGTCAAACTGAATATAATGCTAGTTATAACTAGCATTTTTTTTGGCAAGGCCAGCGGGGTTAAAAAATGGACCCCTACCATTTTTATTAATATACCAAGAAGAGTTACATAGAGGAGAAGAACAAAGCTACAAACAAGGCAAGCGAGACGCAGAGAACATGACAACTAAGAAGGACAGACATATTAATAAAAGGAAAAGTTAAAACACACAACAAAGAGACACACACACCATAGGCTCATTAGCATCAGGGGAGAGAATTAAGGAAAGTAGAAGGAAACACATGCCTAGAAGCATTAATTCCATTCCTCAATCCCTCTTCAATACTACTTTTCATTTGATTGAGAGTCTTCCTTTTACCAGAGAAAATAATTGCATTCCTCTCATCCCATATCATACTGATGAAGAATTTAAGAGTACACAGTATAACATATGTTGATTCACATTTCCATCTCGTTGCTTTGTATATTAAGTCCCATTCAACACCATTGATCAAAGAAACGGTCCTACCAGCGGTAATAGAGTTGATCGAGCACCATAACATATGGATAAATGGGCAGTTAAAAAACAAATGCAGAGCATCCTCATCAGCTGCCTGACAGAAACATCAAGTTTTATCAATGATGACTCCCCTCTGTCTCAACACTATCTTAGTTTTCAAGCAGTTATTGAGTGTCTTCCACAGTAACAAGTTCTGCCTCTCCGTGTTGTGACCAAGCCAGATTCTCTTATGCCATGGAAAGATAACAGAGTTGCTTTAACAGACAAGACGCTCGTACATATCACTAATCTTGTAACAATCCACACTAGTTGACTAGGAAATGCCATCATGTTGAGATATGGGAACATGACATCCATACAAAAGATTACAGCACTGTCGAATACTTTGATTACTCGAAAAAGGAAGGTCAATACATCCATCAGACAGATGATCAATAGCCAGAGCATCAGAGCATATACCAGATTGAACTTGATCATTGAAGGAGAGGTGGTGGCACAGAATGGTTCCAGTTTTCACCCACGGGTCATGCCAGAAAGACACATTCCCATTGAATCCAATTTTACATTTTTCATATGGAAGAATTACTGATCTAAGTTTCATTAAGTTACGCCAAGTCCAGCTACATGACTGTGGCACTGCCATCGTCCAGAAGTTTCTTTTGCCTATGATATACTTGTGAGACCACTTTACCCAGATATTGTCTTTATGATTGAGAAAGTTGTCAATGTGATTCACCATGGCGGCACGATTCCATTGTAGTATGTTCTTGATACCAAGACCTCCTCTAGACTTCGGCAGTTCAAGTTTGGAGAAGGCACAGGGAGATAACTTATTGGAATTCATAGAACCATGCCAGAAAAATTTGGACATAGCACTTCTAATCATTATAATTAGCTTCGCAGGGAGAATGAAAGTTATGGCCCAATACACAGTCATGGAAAAAATAATGGAGTTGATTAGCATTAGCCTTCCTGCCTGACTAAGTAACCTATTGGTCCACAATGCAAGACGAGCAGTAATCCTCTCGTACAGAGGGATACATTGGGAGTAAGAGATTCTAGAAGTTGCCAGGGGTATACCAAGACACATGGAAGAATCAGAACGTAGCATGATAGAGGAAAAGTTAGTTATTTGGTTTATCTCTTCAGATCTCACTCCGGCTATCATCATACTAGACTTGGGTAAATTAATCGACAAGCCAGAAAGTTTGTAAAATTTGTTAAGACTATCTATAATAGATGTAACAGTCATCATTGTTGGCTTGAAAAAGATACCAAGTCATCAACAAACATTAACGAAGTAATGAGCGGTTGCTTACATTTAGGGTGAATTATGAAAAGACCATCATGAACTCGTTGGTTAAGAATTTGCGTTAAGACTTCCATCACCAAAATGAATAAGTAAGCAGACAAAGAGTCCCCCTGCCGTATACCTTGTTTACTTCGAAAGTAAACCTCGTTACATTTATTGACCATTATAGAAAACCTTGCAGTGGAGATGCATGCTTCGATCCATGCCACAAAGTGTTTGGGAAAATCATTATCCCCATAATTATAAAAATAGAGTCCCACTGCAGAGTGTCAAATGCTTTAATGATGTCAATATTAAACATGGCTCTGGGAGAAATATTGGAGGAGTTATAACCCTTCAGGAGTTCATGAGACATCAATACATTATCAAGGATACATCTACCACTAAGGAAGGCAACTTGATAGGGGGATATGATGTTGGGTAAAACTATCTTGAATCTGTTAGCTATAATCTTGGATATACATTTGTATATACTGTTACAGCAAGAAATTGGTCTAAAATCGGAGACATGACAGGCATTTTCATTTTAGGAATGAGAGCTATGTTAGTGGCGTTTACAGAACTAATCATTTTGCACTTGTTAAAGAAGTTGTGAACAGCCTTCAAGAAAGTAGGCCTAATAATCTCCCAGTAAGAAGTAAAAAAAGATGCATTGAAACCATCCGGACCTCCAGATGAATTAGAATTGAGGGAGAACATCGCAGTTTTAATCTCAGAGTCCAATATTGCAGTTGAAAGCATTTCATTTTCTTCAGATGAAATTTTGGGAAGGTTGACCGTGTCAATCAGCTCAAGTTCAAGAGTGAAATTATTATTGTTGTCTAATAGCTTACTGAAATATTCAAGAAACATATTAGCAACACTAGGAGGGTCGAAAATATAATCACCTTTATCATCAATAAGGGTACTAATTAGCTCTCTAGTTTGTTTAGCTTTTAGAGAGGAATGGTAGAAAGCAGTGTTCCTATCACCATCCTTGAACCACTCCATTCTAGACTATTGCTTAGCCATTGAACATTCCTACTTTAAGGCTTCAAACAGATCAGATGAAAATTTTGCTTCCTGTGCAACTAAATCTTTGTTTAAAATGTCAGCCAGCATAGCCTCTTGAATGAGACGAAGTTTGTGAGAGAGCATGGAAGAGACCAAGTTGCCAGAGCCAAATTTACTACTCGACCATGCTTTCAAATCTGTTTTGATCGCTTTTAGCTTGCACTGTAAAACATACATAGGATTACCAAAAAAATGAGAGGGCCATGCTTTTTTAACAATAGGTAAAAATTCAGGGTGAAGAATCCAAGCATTAAAAAATTTAAAATTTGTATTCCTTTTTTTCATAACAGCTCCAAAAGATAAGATTTGAGGAAAATGATCAGATGGGCCTGGCATAGGAAGGAGATTGGACATATTAGGCCATTTAGTTAGGGCAAACTGGTTTAAGAATGAGAAGTCAATCTTAGAGAAGGTACGAGGAGAAGATCTTCTCGAACTATTCCATGAAAAGGGAGCACCCACAGTTTTGATTTCAACCAGGTTAGATTGAGAGATAGTATCATTAAGTGGTCTGATTTCTCGTAGGGACAAAGGGATTGCCTCCAAGCCTATGAGATAACAGATAAGAGCAATTGAAATCTCCTATTGAAATCCAGGGATGAGTTTCCTGTCTAAAGGAAGTGAGGAGATTATGTAAACGCTGTCTAGCTGTGATAGAATTGAGACCATAGATAACTGATATGTAGAATGAGGTGGTGGAAGTAATATGTAAACAATGCATGTGAATAAGTTGAGATGTAGAAATTATTGGAGATAATAAGAAAACTGAAGGATTAAATAGAATAAGAATTCTTCCATATGGAGCTTCAGAGAGATTGTTTATCATTTTCCAAGACGCGTTAATGTATGATGTAGCCTTGGAAGAAAGGGGAGCATTCAGCTTGGTTTCAAGAATGGCAAGCATACCAAGTGAATGAGTGTCAATTAAGTTTTTACATTGTTTCAGTTTAATCTCAGAGTGGTCACCTCTTGTATTCCACACACCAATGTTGTTCAACATTGATAAACTAGTTGGTTAAGTTGCAGTTTCCTTTGTTACCCCTGGTTAGAGGGGTGTTTTGATTATTACCACCAGGAAAAGAATGGGAAGATGAGGAACCACCACTCGGGTTTAGATCCAAATCAGAATGTAGCTTAGATGGTTTGAGTGATTTACTGCTACAAGAAGGTCTGAGTAACTTAGCAGAGGTTGAAGAAGGGTTTTCATCAGGAATGGATTGAGAAAGAGGAGGAGGACGAGGTGGTGGTGGAGGGGGTTTCCATGCAAGGGGTGCTTGAATATGTTTATATGGATGATCTGATTCCAGGTGGGCATCAGTAATATCAGTTATTTTCTCATTTAGGTTGTGCACGTGCACAGCAGGAGCATGCACAGAAATATTTTGAGAAGAGATGGGACTTGGAACAGTAGGAGGTATGTTGACATTGGGTAATGTAGAGGAAGTCGTAGATGTAGAACACATGTTTGGTCTGGAAGATGGAAAGGGAATAGATGGAACTGGTTCGATATTTGTGGGGGATAGAGTAGCTGCATTCAAGTTTATGCATGCTGAAACAGGTGAGACATGATTTTCTTCAACTATATCTGCATGATGGGGGGAGTTGTTATTATGTTTACATTCAGATGCTTGCATAAGTGTGACACACTTCTCCTTTTCATTAGTAGGGCCAAACACATGGTTTGATTCAATCTCAGCACAAATTATATTAGATGCATCCACTTCATTGTCTAACTCTTACAATACTGATAATAATTTAAAACCATTAACTTCCAGCAAACAAGAATTATCAATAAGGCTAACCAATTTTCCATCAGTAACTGACTTATCAAACAGTTGGTTGCCTAATTCCCCTTCCTCATTCTCTCCACTCTCAATGACTATATTTTTTCCAGTATTGATTTCATCATGAGATTCCACTTTATTGACCTTCGAGTAGGAAGAAATCATCCGATGTCTTCGAGCTTTATTAACTACTTGCCATTTATGTTTCCTCTGTCTCAATGCATTAACAGCATCACTCTTGTTTGCATTAGTCTCTAAAACAATGACTTTATCAGATTTAGCTTTCTTATCTTTCTTGTCAGATACAACATCAGGAGTAAACTTATCACAAGTAGTCTCAGTATGACCAAAAACACAACAATTGGAACATATGTCAGGCTTCCATTGATATTTAATGTGAATTATTTGAGTTCCACCATCAAGGAGCTGAACAGGAAAGGAGTCAACCAAAGACTCATTAGGCTTAATTTCAACTAAACACTTAGCAAATGATAGTCGCTCCATCTTTTCCGTTGAGTCGTCCATGCATATTAGCTTACCCATTCTACTGGCTAACCAGTTAATGCCGATGTGGGACCAAGCAAACATAGGAATGTTGGAGAATTTCACCCATATCGGCACAGAAGGTATAGACTCACACGCGTTTCCCACAAATGGATCTCACTGCTTGACAATAAAGAGTTTTTTTTTTCATGACTATAGGGTCACCTAGCAGAATCTTGTTTCGATCTTCATCACATGACAGTAGAAAGAGAAACAGAAATCCATTAGGTCGAACTTTAATCGAACCTTTCAATTTCCAAAAAAATTTCAAATAGTTAATAACAGATGTGTATGATAAAGGCTTATCAAGGAAGAATCCAACTAGATAATTACTCCAAACTCGTGCACCAGCATCAATGACAGAGAGTGGAGGAATCAAAATCTCATTCTTATACTCAGGGGTCATCTCAACCGGAATGTACTTCCCCGCGTTGCTTGGTTTACGCTTGAAAAGAGAAGTCCTGTAACGACCCGGTATTTTAGGCAATATCAATTTAATAATCTGTATTAATAATTAAATTGATTTGATAATTTTTCTTTATAATTTTAATTTAATTGATAAATTTAATTTAATTTTTTTTAAAGGTTAATAAATTTTTAATCTGGCAATATTGATAAGAATTATTTTTCAAAGCTGATAAAATTTTATTCTGTTTACAATATATATATATATATTTGATATATTTTGTGAATAGAAGATCTTCTGTTTTAAATAAAGATGAATTTTCAAACTGTAATATATATATGTATGTATGTATGTATGTATGTATGTATATGTTATAATTTGGAGTTGTTTTGAAATTTAATATAATCTATTAATAATTTATATAGGTATGGAATGTAATTTAAAGCTTTGTTTAAGAATCAATATTTTTCAAAAAGCTAATTTAAGTTTAATTCAATTGTTTTAAAATATATAATACATTTATTTGATTTAAAAAGTAAGTTATTTATAAAATAAAAATTTACAAAGATTTCATACTTGTATATTTATTTAAAATTTAAAGTCTATTAACATAAAAACATTTCATATGCATAAAAACATTTCATAAATGCAAATGTCCATATTACATAGATATAAGATATAATTATTATTTTTAATGAGGTTTTAAACACAATTATGCAAAGATTTTAAACACTTGTAAACTTTTTAAAATATGCTTGAGACACTTGTTCAATTTATCAACAAGTGGCACTATTTTTATTTTTATTTTTAAAAAATATTTTAAGAAGAAAATTAGTTTTCAAAAACACTTTTCCTTTGTCTTCATTTCTTAACTCAAATTAATGGAAAAAACCAGAAAATTTCTTTTAAAACCTGAAATTTAAAAGCAAATCAAATCTGTGATGAAAAACTGCAATTCAAATGAAGTTCTTCATATCAACTTCAACCTGCAAATTGAAAACCTGCAACTAAAATGAAGAATCAAGAGCAACTGCCAGTCAACATCAGTTCAACATTTTAAATCAAAATTTTGAAGCATGCAAAGGGATTCATCTTCAACAGAAAGCAAAATAAAGCATTATCCAGATTTAATGTTCAAAGGCCTGGAATAAAAATTGCAACTGCTCTGCCTATAAAGAAAACGTGAGTAAATTCTTTTAAAAAACAGTTTTTAACAAATATGTAGTTGAATTTATTGTTGCATGTGTTGAATTTGCTATGGTATTTAATACATGTTTACATTAGTACTGTTGTATATGCATGATTGAGGGTATGGGATGTCTGAGTATAGATTAACCTGTAAGTTCATCTCTGTATATTTAAAGAGAGTTGTTCTTACTATAGAAAGATGCAAAAAAATTCCAATCTAAACCCTATTTGAACTTGTGATGTGAATGAAAGTTGTATATTCATGTTTGTTGGTAATATTAAAAATAGTTTCTAAAAATTTAAATTTACAAATAATTTTTAAAATGAAATTTACAGTAAAACTTTGTTTCATGTCAAAAATCAATAATTTAAATTTCTGCTATGAATCATATGATTGGATTTGTAGATAAAAATGATGATTTTTAACATGAAATTCATAATTTTTAAGTTGATAATTTGTTAGGAATTTAGGAATGAAGGGTTTCGGCAATTTGATCAATTGCCGATGATCAACTCCTTGATTTGAGTTGAGATCTTGATCGAGGCTTGCTTTTGAGTTGAGGATGAAGGGAAAAATGTTGAAAAAAAATTCCTATGATCGAATCGTTTGAATTCGATCAATCTAGGGTTTTACAGTATGTTTTGTTCGTTTGGGTTGTCGCGACTTTTGCGACGGGGAAGATGGACCGGAGGCGTTCGCGTTAGGGGGAAATGGAGGCTCGGGTCGAGATGGTTCTATGGTATGGTCGGAGAAGTTTGACGAGGTCGTGGTGGTTGGCCGTGGAGGGTTGTCTGGAGGTGTTTAGCTGTAATTTTTTCGAATTTAGGTCGAATTTTGTTTCAAGGTGGGATTCGTGATTCTGGGTTTGTGGAGAGGTTGTCGTGGTCGTCGACGACTCGGAGATGGCCGGAGGAGAGATCGGCGATGTTTGGTTCGCCGTGCAAGGTGCACCGTGCGCGTTTTTGTGCACTAGGTATTTTAGTTTGGAGAAGAAAGGTCGTCCCGAAGTTTTGCTCGAGTTTTCATGGAGATCGACTCGAAGCAGGGTGTCTTGGTTTTAGCTCGGGAAAGGCTGGTGTAGTTACCGTGTTTATCTCGAGATTTAGGATGTTGCTTTAGTTAAGTACTGTATTGATAAAGTTTGCAAATTAAAACCTGTAGATTAAAATAAATTAAGATCAAGTTTTTAAAAATTATAAACAAGTTTATAAAGGAAACAAAATTTTAAACTTGTTGTTTTGAAATGTAGTTAATCAAACTTTTAAAAAGGTGTTGATTGAATTTATTTTAAATTTAAATTTGTTTAAGATGGTTTCTTTTGGAAGTAATTCAACTTAATTAAATTTAAATTTTAAATTTAAATGACGAATGTTTTGAATTTGAATATTTAATCAACATTTAAGTAAATCGTTAAGTAATATTTTAAAAATTAAGTTTCAAATTATATTGGAAATAAATAAGTTTAAATTAGATAATTTAAAGTGTTTTAAATTTGAATTTGATTTCCAAATACTTTATTTTCAAATAAAGTTTAAGTTATAATTTTGTAAACCAAATTGAATAATTTGTCTTTAAGGTTATTAAAATTTGACTAATTTTCAAATAATTTATTTATGAAGATATATATGGTTAAATTATTATTGATATGAATTTAAGAATACTCAATATGATTTGTTAATAAGTAAAAGAATTAATTAAGATAAATGATTTTCTTAATTAATTAAGGATTTTGAAATATAAGAAGTTAATTAATTATTTAATCAATTTTAAATAATTAGTTAATTGTTTGTTTAATTTTAAAAAATCACTTAATTATGGATTAATTAAGTGTAATTATTTAATGAAGTAATTAATGGTTAATTATTGAATGTAATTAAGGAAAGAGGAAAATTACTCATGGGAGTAATTAAATGGAAGTGACTAATGGATAATCACTTGATGTTATTAATCTAAGGAATTGATTAATATAATTGTTTTAAAGTTAATTAATTATGGAGCAATTAATTAATTAAATAACTAAAAATTATTTAATGGTGAAATTAATTACTTGTTAAGGAAATTGATTTAGAGAGTAATCATCTAATGGAAGTAATTAGAAGATATTACTTATGTAAGTAATTAAGGGTTAATTACTTAGTTAATTTTAGTTAATTAATTAATGTGATTAATTAATTAATGAGTGTAAATAATTTAAGATTAATTTCTAAGGGTAATTAATTAAGAATGTAATTAATTAATAAAGTAATCTAATTGAGGATTAGTTATTAATATAATTGATTAATAATTACTTAATGAAGTAATTAAATATTAATTAATTAGATTAACTAATCAAAGGGTTAATGTAATTAATTAAGAAGTTAATTAATTAAGATAAGTAATAAAAAGTTGTTAATTACTGTTTATGATTAATTACAAGTTAATTATTTAATTTATTAAAGGAATTATTAATTAATAAGGATCATTAGTTAATATAATTAATGAATTAATCAAGTGGTTAATTTAAGTGTGATTAATTAATTGTAATTAATTGAGGTTTTAATGTAATTAATTATAGTTAATTAATTAATGAAAGTAAATAAAGGATCATTAATTATTGTAATTAATGATAGTAATTAAAAGTTAATTACTGTATATGGTTAAGGATAATTACTTGAACGTAATTAAAAGATAATTAATCAAGGAAGATTAATTAAAGAAGATCATTAAGAGATGATTAATTTATTTGTTTAGAATAAATTAATGAAGAAGGATTTAGGTAATCCAATTGATTTAGAGTTAATCAATTCTGCTTATGGATGATTGATTAATATTGGATGATTGATATTGGGTGATTGATATTGATTGACTGATACTGGATGTGAATGATGTTGGATGATTTGATATCTCTGATGTATATTATGCTGCTTTGTGAGATGAATGTTTGATATAAATTATCGATTGTGATAATGTGATTCATCTATCTGTTTATATCATCCTAAATATAAGTTTAATTCTTTAAAACCCTTAAACAACTTGGACATTAAAATGGCGTTTGGATTTCGGTGAGACTGGGATCGGATTTCCATATTTGGATATCCGGAAACCACATCGATCCAAATTCAACGTTAGGTCGTGAATCCAAGTGGAGCTTAGTGAAGACTCGAGGTGTAAGAACTATTCGTCAGTATAACTCTAGGGGTGATTCCGTGATGAGTTTGACGGAAATAGTACTTATAGGTTCGAGATGGTGATTCAAAGTGCAAGGGCTATGGTTGTTGACTCTGAGGGTGATTCCAAAATGAGTGCAACGAGATAGTGCCTTCGGTTTTGTTCGAACTCGGAACGAACTTGTATGGGTTGGATGCTTTCAGAACATCGTCAGGTGGACGATGAGCATTCTAAGATAGATGTGTTCTATAAAGGTAATCGCAGCCTCAAGCCTCATCAACCGGGAATGGCTAAAATAGGGGAGCTGCAGCAAGGCTAGATGGGTAGCACCCATTTCAGGGTGAGGTCATTCCTGTCTAGATGTCCCTTTTATTTCGGCTTAGTGGGTGGTTGGTCGCGCCAACCATGGGGTGATCTTACTCGGGACTGTTCAGTAAGGAATGGTTCTGGCTATGTGATGCAGGGATTGGGAGTAATCCTCGATACGGTGATCTAGGCCACGTACTGTGACGGGCGGTACCCCGGTAGCCCTGCTATTGATGGAAACCCATTCTTCCTACGAGACCCTACGGTTTTGTTTGTATTACCCACTTTTGTGGCTAGTAGCTGGAATTTAATAATGTAACAATTTCGGCTATTTCTTATGTACTTGAAAACCCTAGACACTATTATAAGATCACTGGATTTCCTATCAAATGTTTTGGTTAGCGTAAGATAAAAACTTTTCCATCTTTATGTGTGGGAAGTCTTACGTGATATCTTTTCTTTTCAAAGGATTTTCTAAAGTTAAGAAATTTTAACCGTTTACTCACACCAGACCCCTGTCTAACCCGAGTATTTATTTTATGTTTTATTAAACTCTTGGGTACTCATATTATGTATGAGTAGTCAAGTGATTCATGTTTGCTTGACGAATTCTGGAGGAGATATGGAGCAGGAGGCTTCCACGTGTAGATATATTATGGTTCCGCTGTGTTTGTGATTGTATCTGTATCTTGTGAACTTGAGTTGTATAGTTAGACAGATGTTTATAAATGTCTAATATGTGTTGTATAAGTTGTGTACTCTGATGTACTATGATACTATGTAATATTTTATGTGATATGTTATATTTCATTCGTTCCGCTGTGAGTATCTGATGTTGTTGTGCTTCTTCTTTTCTCATCTTTTCTTATTCTATCCCTTTCTTTCTTAATTAGTGATGCGACTTTCTAGTGTTAGAAAGTTGGGTCGCTACAAGTCCAGGGCAGTTGAGTAGGAGTTGGAAGCAGAGGTGGATGGATGGAGGAAGAAGGCAGTGGGATAGAATGATTGGAGGAGACACTGTTGTCAGGGATGGTTGGCACAGGAGGTGGAGGGGGGTCTGGAGCAGGACGCAAATGACAAGAAGGAGTTGGAAGAGGAGGTAAGGGGGTGGAAGCGAGAAACACGGGAGAGACAGAAGGAGAGTACGAGAAAAAGACGGAGGAAAAGGAGGGAACTGCCACTAAAAAAAGGAGGAAAAAAATAATGCTAGTTATAACTAGCATTTTATATAGCGTAAAAGCTAAATATAATGCTAGTTATAACTAGCATTTTTTATTGTGTAAAAACTGAATATAATGCTAGTTATAAATAGCATTTTGTATTGTGTAAAAACTTAATATAATGATAGTTATAACTAGCATTTTGTATAGTGTAAAATCTGATGTCCTTCAGCCTAATTTTTTTTCAAAGTTTGTCCTCCGGTCCAAAAATGAAACTTGGCGTCTTTCAGCCTAATTTTTTTTCAAAGTTTGTCCTTCTGCCTAATTCCCTCTTAATTATAATTGGAATTATACCAAATTATCATAGATCCCTTGAAAGTTAAACACACGATATCTTCTTCGTACATGGTCCATTTTAGGCGTTGCGTCACTAGGATCGTTATGACGTATAGATCATTTTTGTATAATTTTCAAAAAGGGGAATTTTACTAGAAGGACAAACTTTGCAGTCCAATTAGTTTCTGGGACACACATCCACGGAAATTAATTTCAAGGCCAAACTCAACAGAGTAATTACTTTTAAGGACAAAGTCAGAAATCCAATTAATTTCAAGGACACAATTTCATAGGTTTTTAGGCCCTAGAAACTAATTATTTTTCATTTTGTCCTTAAAAGTAATTATTTCAGTTGTGTGTCCTAAAAACTAATTGCACTTTCTAAAGAGGCCCTTGTGGCTAATTTCCACATTCAAAAAAGTATTGAATTATGAAATAGAAACGATAACTTAGTATATATAATCCAGTAATTAATATGTTAATGACTATTTAATGGTGTAACAGACGACTTGTTAATATTGTTATGTTGAGTAGATATTCCTTAAATTCTCATCATTTGTGTTTATTAATAATTTAGTGAAATATTTATAATTGATCAACGTATATTTTACGGGTATTTAGTTAAATTATAATTTTGATAGTTTAGGGTAATATAAAAATATTAATGGGATTAATCTGCTATTTGTAACGGAAGTATGCCCATCCATGTGGTTATTGGCATTCGCAATAGCGATAAAAGTGTGCCCACCAATGTGTCTACCTGTAGTTACAAATATTAATAGATTATTCCTTAGTTGAATATCAAATATTTTTGCATTAGAAATATTTAATTGACAATTTTAGCATTTGATGAGAAAATATTATTTTGAGTGGTACAAACCCGAAAACTACTCTTATTAGAAATAGATATATATTCATGACATTTACACACACATATACTTATGTATGTATGCTTGTATGTATGCATAATTACACACACACACGGAGTAGTTAGTTATTTAAGATTGTTAAATCTAATTTGAATATATAAAAGTAAAACATGTACCTTTTTTTTATCATGGACAAAAACAATTATAGCATGTAATATAATTTCAATATATAAAAGTAAAACATGTCCAGTTTATACTGTGCTCATTTTGATAGTTTTATAATGTATATATTTGTCAGTTTTATTATGTATAAATGGTAGATGAGGTTTTGTGCACACTGCTAGTTTTATAATGTACAAACGATAGTTAAGTGATAAGTATGCATTCTCCGGTTTTAATGTACGGATAATAACTAAAATCAAGTACACACCACCAGTTTATTGTGTACATTAAAATAATTCGGTTTGTACACATTTAACAGTTTTATTATCTACAATTAATAGGTTTAGTAATATACACATTTGAAAGTTTATTGTGTATAATATACAATTTCGATAGGGATAGTAAATTTTGAACATTAATGAATTATCTCGATAAAATAATTAGGTAGAAAATTGGATATTTAAATAATTGATTTTGTAATAAAAATTCAGTATACTGTGTAAAGTGGCAGATAGACATCTAACATTTGATAATATGGGCTATCCATATGTTAATACTCTATCGACACTCTACTTTGTATTCCAACGATCAATTAATTGTGAATTAAATACGATGATATTATTACGAGTAGTGAAATCTTATAAGCTACTCTAGTTGTCTCATTTGTAGCAGAAACACATGTTTAAGTGATAAGCTATAAGTAATGGTACTAATGTTTAATTATTAGTGCATTATGGAAAAGAAATACGATCAATATAATAATTAAATAAGTGCACACTCGATAATGATGAATACGGTTCATGCTAGGATTCAATATATATGCCTTACTTATATCAAAAAATATTAGTAATTGTTACTAACAATATGTTATAGGAAAGTACCGCACCTGCTATTAAGGCACTATGGTAAAGTCTCATTTATACGTTGATGCTCTGTTTGTTACCGCCGATTAATTATTTATATGTACTCACATGTTTATATAGTTATTTATCCTTATGATATTTTCTGGGTCTAGGGTTGTGGGTACGATGAGATAGAGTCGGTGTGATTAGATTTGCACCCAATATATCCTGTAAGATTCTTTCGAAATATGAGGATATTTTTTATGGCAACCTCTAATGTAATACCAGAAATGCTAATATCCATCTTAACCGATTGACTATAACATAAAACCCTAGGTCTGTGACAAGTTAACCCTATCGTAACTGGTCAAACAAATTGCTACTTGGGCTTTTCCTAAGATTTTGATCATAAATTTTAGTGCATATATTTGATGGAGACATTGTTATGATTTTGAGTGTTATTTGAGGTAGCAAAGAGACTATGTTTGGGTGGGGATTCCCACCACTTGAGTTATCAAGTACTTTCTCACATTTGCATACTCGACTTCTGGTATAGATAATATAGATTTTAGTAGATAAGATTTTGCATTAATTTTGAAAAAAAAAGTATTTTAAGAAAATCAACGGAAAATATTTTGGGGAAAGGATTTTTTGGATATCAGAGCAAATGAAATACGATACCCAAATAAATAGGTATGGATATTAGAGACAATAAATGTGTATTATGAGATGAGTGGGGTAGATTATTGTGTTGTGTGACATTTACCTTCGTACCTTGATGATTTATTATGCATTGACTATCTACATCATTATAGTGCCAAATAGGACTAGAGTGGAATGTTAAGATGCAATTACTTCTGATTTGCCTGCTCTACTAAGTGTAGCTCCTATATTTTATCATCATACTTCATATTGGTAGATGTTGTATGAATATGCAAAGCATGGTAGCTTCACTCAGTCCATGTCGAGAGATTTAGTTAGCCTCTGTAGTCTAGGCATATCACAATAGAAAGCATGTAGATAGAAATATTATAAGTAGCACCACTTTATCTATAGTATGCTAAGAACTTGTGATTTTATTATCTATATGTACACTAACTCTAGGGTGTAGGAGAAGAGCAGGAATTCATATAGTATTGAGCTTCATGTCTTATTTTAGTTGTTATCTGCTTCTATGTTAGAAAATGCTCGATTATTATTATATATCATGATACTAACTTTGTGATTGTAGGTATTCCTCTTTTTATTTATTCATCCTTTGGGTCCTACTAATTAGTAGAAAGAACTACGTTGGGTTTGATACTGTAATATGGTATGTAAGCAGTCACATTGGTACCGTGACACGGTCCGCTTTCCATTTCTGTTTTAATATATGTATATTTCTCTGTATAACAAGATAGTAGGATAAATGGGCATAAATCCTAATTTAGGAAAGAATAAGCAGGAACAACATTGCAAGTATTACTTATGATTTTATATTGCAAGATGATTAGTGTACATTTGTTTAGTCAATAACTGTATACCACTCTGATATTTACTTAGATTATTGACTATATGGATCCTATCACATCTTAGTCGATCACTTTATATGTAACGCTTTATATTATTGATATATTATGTGATTTTTAGGTAGTTAGTTGATTGTTTTGGTCGACGCTTTTGACTTTTTATGCTTTAAAAGAAGATCAAAAATTGAAGCCGTCACGGATGGGAAAGTTGGCTCCTTGATATGTATAACCTTATTAAAAACTTGAGAGGATTGGTACACTTGCATATAGAGTTGAGCTACCCACTAGACTATTGAGCATACATAATGTTTTCCACGTATCCCATTTATAGAAATATGTATGTGATCCATCTTTGTTAATAGAGCCGACAAACCATAAAGACCTTGAGACCGAGCCAAGCCCAATCTTACATAAGTTGCATGTTCGCATAGCCGATCAAGATACTAGGAAACTAAGGTCAAAGGTCGTTAAGTTTGCTAAGGTACAATGCAGCGATCATGCAAGAGACTATACTTGGAAAGCTGAAGATGGTGCCAGAGAATCTTATCCTGAGCTACTGTTGATTGTTAGTTTTTGTATATAACATATCTTCTATAGTGTCCTCAACACATGGGGTGAGGTCACTTAGTGTAATCTTTACTTTTATGTTATTTCATCCAATATGACATGTATGTATGTATGTATATATGTATGTATGTATGTATGTATGTATGTATGTATGTATGTATGTATGTATGTATGTATGTGTGTGTGTGTGTGTATGCATATGCAGATTGGCTTCTATCGATCTCTCAACTCTATATATTCATATTTGATTACAACGATAGTTTCAAGGACGAAATTCCTTTAAGAGGGAGAGGATGTAAAGACCCGTAATTAAGAGCTTAGAAATTTAAATATTTGAATGATGAACTAATAACCCTAATACAAGTCCTTTTAATATAACAAATGACATAAAAACCCATTTTCAATTTTTCTACGTTAATCAGTAGAGAAAATATACTCGATCATATGACCATAAATCGGTATATCAATACACAACTTTAAACTCGATATAACTTGTCATAAATTTTTTTGCGCGTTTTAAAATAAATGCGTAATTGGTAAGGGTGGTTGCTATTGGACCAAATGGTGATCAAATCAAATAAATGCTTAGTTGATGAGGGTGGTTGCTATTGGACCAAAGGGTGATTGAATCAAATAAATATGTAGCGGATAAGGATGGTTAGTATTCGACCAAAGAGTTGCCGAATCAAATTTAGCCCATAGGTGGTTAGGATGACCAAAGTATCCTCCTTTTGATCACATATAAATAGCCTAGCCGTTGAGAATGGGTTAAAGAATAACAATTTAAGTTGTTTTCATAAATTTTCTCCTCTTTAAACCAATTTCCACTTGTTCAAAAAAGTAGGACCCTTTTGCAAATGTTTGGAGAAAAGGAGTCGCAGTAGGGCTAGAAGGGGAGGACGAGAGCAGTTAGGAAGGAGGTGATCTTTGCTTTGTTATTGAACTTCGTAGCGAGGTTATAGGGTCTTAGGAGGCTTGATCTAGGGCTTGACCAGAGGATAGGTGATATTATCACCATTTTATAGTGATAAGATGTGATTTATATGTAAGTTATTACTGTAGTATGAACGTTAACTAATGAAGGTGCTAACTTTGGACCACCTTAGTTCTTGAAACTATATGAAAACAAAGTATGCTATAACTTCAATTCTATCACCTTTTAAAACTTGTGTTATAACTTATACCTTGTGTTTGCTTGTTTGATGGAGCTGTACATAAAGCATTGATAAGAGTTTAAAGTTAGAAAGTGAAAAAATCGCTATAGATGCACTTTGAAATACTTGTATTTAAATCATTTTAAAGTGACGGCGCATTAATATATATTGAGAAATTATTAATGAATGTATTATTGACTCAAATTATTTTGGTTTACATCAAAGAATTTGTTTATCAAATGTTTAATTTATAAAGAAAAACAAGGAAAATATAGAACAATATTAAGCTTAGTTAAGCACTTTTTACATCACTTTGTAATAATATTTTATGCATACCTTATTAAAACTCTTTATAGTTAATTCTAAGTACATTAACTTTATAAGATATTTTGAGGGAATAGTTATACCATACTTAAATATATTTTAAAAATAAATTTAAATATTAAAAGCTTTGGAATAAATGATTAATTTTGTGCAAGAGGTAAAGGGTTTATAATTACATATGCTTTAATAGAAAAAAAATTTATTCTCCTTATATATATTTTAAGTGTACAATCTTTGCTAATAAATTTCTGTATTGACTTATATCATTAATAAGAGTGCTTTAAAATAATTTAAAGTATTAAAGGAGTTTGAATTTTTTTTATTAATTTGAATAGATACGTATGTTTTGGTAACAAAAGTTTTAATAACATTTTTTCTTGTAAAGCAAATGGCTTATACATTGAGGTAATATATATTCACATTTGGGACCAACTAATTAACTACTCTATTTGATGTGTGTCAAAGAATAGTAGTGCATACGCTTGGGATTGGATAACTAGTATTCTCCCCTTAAAAACTATTGGCATGACCCGTTAGATAGAGTAAGTCAAAAATTAATCCTTAAATTTGAGTATTATGTATAAGTGTTCAAAAGGTTAGTAAAACATCATATAGATAAATGAAAGTGATTATAGATATTTGCGTTTTAGGACATATCACAAATGTGACGATCCGAAATTTCAAACACTTTATATTTAAATATCTAAATTATTTAAATGCTTCAACATTGTATTTAATGTGATTAAATTGATTTAATATTAACCCCCTTTTTAAATAATAACTAATGATAATAAAACTTGTTTTCAAAATTTATTTTCAAAAATAAATTGTTTGAATAAATACCGATATCGTGACCGAAAATTGTTTTATTATCATCCTGGCGCACTATCTTGGATTTTGACAAAGCTAGTACCATTAGAACCAAAATAATGAATTGATGTATACTGATGAGTTCCGTAACGATCCGATGTCCTGTATGATCGTGCGAACTCAAAAAATGAAACGATTAATTTGAGGATATTATAATATAATATAATTTTATTATAGATATACCCCCACACTTACCCATACCCTTAGTTCCTCTCTCTCTCTCTCACTTTTCTCTTATTCCTCTTGTAAACGAAAATAATAAACAAAGACATAGCCGCCTCATGGTTTCAACTAAATAGAGTGCTTCGAGCCACCGAAGAAAACAACACCAGCTTCGAATCTATGGTACCGCATAGAAAGTGGTGACTTTTGGAGGAGATTGACTCATAAAGCGTCGAAATAGGGTTGAACGATGTCAAAGATTGAGGGAGAGATAGAAAAAAAGATCACCATTGTGACGCTCTTGTCGAGGAGCACCTTCCAACACTAATGCTTCCTTTATTTAAAAATGAACCACTTACTTTAATAATGCATAATAAATTATTAAAAATTCATAAAAATTCCAAACCACTTTTAAAATACTCTAAGTTAACAAAACATTTATAAAATGATCGAAGCAACATACTTAAGTTTAGATTCATTGCAAAGCAATTTAGACTCTCAAACAGAAAAGACATCATTTTCAGAATGTTGTAAAAAGTGGTACAGAGGCAAAGACAATGTTTTAAAAAGTGCCGGGATTATTGTTATCAATGACAATGACGTAGGCAGTTTTGTATAGTTAAAAGTTTGATCGCTTTTAGATATGCAAACAATCTTTTTATGCCATACAAGTCTAAACGCACAAATTACATATGCCATTTTCTTTTCAAAACAAGAATTACAAGAGAATAAGCAGTAATATATAACCAAACCAATAATACAATATAGACAAGTATTATATACTTTATACACTTTTTAAATGGTGAGTTTTCTCACTCATCAATAAATTAACAACTAAGTAAAAGCTCCAAATTCCCACCACAACCTTGGAAACATCATAACACTTCCTACCATCACCGTTTTCTCACTTTAGTGCTCAACCTAGGCTTGGAATGGCCTTGAATGCTTAGAACCAAGGGAAGTTTAGGGTGCTATGCTCCAAATATTCCATCTTTGAGTTGCTAATATATGTTGCTATGTTGTGTTAGCCCATATACTATAGTTTGATGAAGTTTCGATTTATTTTGAATTAATTTTTTCTTAGAAAATTTATGAAGGGAGGAGTGAAGAGAGCTTGCTTAGTTTTGTGTGAAAAATGTTAAAGTTATCAAATGAGCTATGAAAACTCTTATATAGGCTTCAAGTGGTTGCCATATCCTCTTCCCTCACATCCATTTATGGTCAAGGAAGGCTCACCCCTCTGTATGCTTCCATTCAACCCTATGTTTGGTTAAGGAAGGCTCAACTCCCCGTGTGTCCATCATTTCATCTTTCCACCTCCGTTACTTAAGCCTTAAGCATCCGCAAACTACTCCTCTCTAAAATGTCTCCAGTCAACCTTCTAGAAAATTCCCTAAAAGTGGTTTAGTGCAAAACATTTTTATTAGCTACTAATGATCTCCTAAGTTATTTAGTGTGTGTAGAAAAGTATGAATAAAAAATTTTAACGAGAAAAGAACTGTTTATCGATAAGACGACTTTCAGTCAAATTATCGATATCTCTTCAAAGTATTTTTTTGTTAAACAGATTTCCAAAACAATTTTACTACCATTAATTATTAATTAAAAGTGGGTTAACAAGGTTATTAAATCAATTTAATCACATTAAATCCAAGATTAAAATATTTAAATAATTCAGATATTTAAATACGCAGTGTTCGAAATTCCGAGTTGTTACGGTTCGTATCTCTGGTCAATCCGTGTGAGTCTAGTTTCCTATTATTTGAGTAGGATGGGAGTCGAGCATCGATGAAGCCATGATATGAGTAGTTATTGACATTTTTACAGTGGTCACTTATTTCATTGTATATCTAAGTACATGTGCGTATAAGAGATAGTTGATTGATGAATGTTACTATTAGAACCGGGCCAGCTCGCAGTGGAAGTTACGGGTGAATTTTAAAAAAAATTACCCTATTGGATCCTTTTGGGCCTATGAAGTCTAATTTATTTAGAACAATTCTAAATTTAGTTTAAATAAAATCATATATTTTATTTAAATTTATAAATTTATTATAGAAATTTATTTAATTTATTTTCAACTTATATATAATTATACATATGTATAAAAAAACATTTGTATATGTGTGTGCATGTGCAACATGATATTCCGTAAAGGATATAACATGCATATATATAAATGTTGTGATTTACATCGCAATGGTCACGTTAGCTCATCCTATATATATTGTATGCTGTCCAAATATGTGTATATATTTATAGTTATATATATATATATATATTCAAGTGAAAATTATACATATCTATATTATGAAAATATCATATATATATATGTGTGTGTGTGTGTGTGTGCGCGCGCGCGTGCGCTTGTGCATGTACATAAAATGTTAAAGCATTAAATATTAAATAAACATACGATTTTACTTAAAATAAACTTACATATAATAAATGTGTATGTATATATATAAGATATGATTTTAATTTTTTTTATAATGATTTACACATCTATGTATTAAAGTAACATAATTATGTATACGTATATCTATACGTATATAAAAATATAAATATAAGAATTAAAATGTGAATATGAGTTAGAATAGTTTATAAATTACAAAATTAAAATAAATATTATTATTATTTTATTTTTGTAAAACTTTCCGGATCATATATAGAGAAAATATGAATATAAATATAATTTTATTATATCAATATACATATCTTATGAATTAATTAGTTAATTAACAATAAGTAAATAATCGAAAATAATTATATAAATATTTTGAGTTTTAAACTTTAGAAAATTAGGAATAGTATTATGTAGGTTGCGAAATTTTTTACGAATTTTCCAAGTCAAGATATTTTATATTAACTAAATGCTTTTTGGTCGAATTTTAAATGATTTTTTTAAAATATAAACTGGATTAAAATTTCAAATTTTTTGACCGAGAGTGTATGTGATAATAAGTTAATTTCAAAAAAAATTAAAAATGAATTTTTGAAACATAATCTATTTTATATGAATTATTATTTCGTACAAAGATTAAATAAAATTAAAATACATTAAATTATTTCTAAAATTTTATTTTTGGTTACTAAAAATAATAATTAATATAAATATACATTTTAAAATTATTATATCAATTATTTATCTAATATAGTTATATGGTTTAATATATGTCATATAATAAATTAGTTAATAAATTAACTATGTATATATTAGTTAATAAAATATAAATAACTGAAATATAATGATATTGACTGTGTGTATCAGATCCATGAAAAAATTATTATTTTATTTGATAAACATATACATATAACCACTCGGTATATATGACAACAACAATACCTATAGGAATCTAACTTAACCAACAATATATAAAACTAAATACTTACCTAATCTAATGCTCTTAAGTACACATTGTAATGATGATTTCTCTTCCACAAGAAAACTTCTCGATTCATCACATTACTAGTCTTTGAATCGTAGACCCTTTACTATCAAATAGCTATTGATTTGAACTGATCAGATTGGAAGGCCATGAAATGGATAGAGGAGGTAGCCAAAAAAGTCTCTAGAAAGTTAGGGTTATGATTGCTTTTATAGTGATTGAATCAGAGAGAAAAGTGGATCGCATCACTTACCTTTTTTAACCCGATCTTAGCCATCCATCATATGCTTTAATACTCTATTTTGGCCACCCCCTATATCACATATTTGCCGCCATATTTTTACTCTAACATTATGAGCTAATAGCCCATTTAAGCCCAAATAAATATATTTAATTAAATCCAATTAATTTCTTTATTGATATCTCATATTTATCGTTATAAATAAATCACAATATTTAATCCTCAAATCAAATTCAAAATTTGTAATTAATATTTCATAAATATTAGTTAATTTAATCAATTTATAATAATTATAAAATAATTAAATCGTTTGTCCAAAGAGAATTCATCATTTCGATTGTGTGACTCGTAGGTGTAAATTCGGTCAGCGATCAACATCCAACTATTCGAATGTACAGTTCACTTAGTAGGTGGCATGATATTTTGGCCAAATTTATCGCTTACTTAATTTTGGTAAAATCGAATTTTAGTTTAATAAGCGTTACTCGATTGTGAAATTTATTTACGCCAATTCTCTTCGTTAAAACAATTTCGCTTTGGACATATGGAATTTGGTAATGGTCAAAATTTCAATATTGTCCATATTCAACTCTATAATCCAAACACAAAATCCTAGATTCAATAATAACAATTATTATTAACCAAAATGCTCTGACTAGAGGCTTTGACTTTGGGTTGACCCTGATACTAACCCCATATAACTGAGGAGACGAATCCTCTCTTGAATAGTCTTCACTTCCTATATTTCCACTCGACCCAACAATAGTCACTCGATGGAACGCCATGTCATGATTTGACTATAATCAAAGAAGATCTTTAATATTGAAGATCCATAGTATTCTCAAATCGACAAAACTGTGTAAATCAGTCATATCAATATTTTTTGTTTGACCTTAGTAAAATTAACCAACAGAAAATTACCGAATGAGTCGTTTCATAGTTATCCAATAACTATCAGTACGTAACCTCTAGGTGCTCCCACCAGCCATGAGTAATACATTGCCCAACATTTGGAGAGCATCATGTACTCCAGTCTCAACGGATACATTGATATTCAATCACGGTGCATCTTGACTAGGAACATTTAAAATGGTATATTTATTTTTGTTATGATAAATTACTCATGGTTACAAAACTTGTACCTACTATCACAAAACATACCATTTATGAATTGTATATTAAATATACTTTTAATTAAATTAATTTATTACTATAATCACATTACATCAAGTATATAACAAAATGAAAATATCTTTGATTTCGAACAAGATTGGTTACTTAGTTAGATATATGCAACAAATTATATAATTGCCCTTAGGGATACATCTAACTCTATCAATCTCCCACTTTCACTTGGGGTCAATTATGAAATCTTATTTCAACTTCTCCGATCAGTTTTCTTAAAACCAATTGGTTCAGTCCCTTCGTGAACGGGTATGTGATTATGTTTTAATCATCTGCTCTGTTGATTAACACTCTTCAACATTGATAAACTACCTTTATCCTGTGTAACAATTCAAACTATGTCTCTCAACTTCTAGTGTGCTTTAAGTTTTACTACAAACTATGTCATAATATTGTTATCATATAACAATGTTACATGATTCTCAACATCTGGAACCACTCTCGGCTCGGTTATAAATTTGTGCATTTATATTTATATATATTTCTTTATTGCTATGCTATAGAAGGTGATTTACTTAGCCTTTTCCATTGAACCATCTATTTTCTTTCATTTTGAACATTTCCAACTAAAATATTCTTAACTTCAATTTATTATTGACATATTTTATCATACTCAACGTCACTTATGAAACTTTAATTCTGAACACTTCTTCACAAGCAGTTGGTTGTTTCTGTAAACAATTATCTAGTATTTCATAAATACATGAGAATATATCAATTTGGATTTAATATTTGCTTCATGTATCTAATACACGAACAGATCACGATATCATAAACATGTATGATAATTCCTGTTGCCATGCATAAGAAATTCATCTGACATGTTCTGTATTAAACATTTTAATAAGTTGGCCTTACATATCATTTGGGACATCCCTAACATTTTTGATAGAAATCATTTATAAATCCGAAATCGAGTATTAAAATGACTAAGGTTGATTTTAAGAGAGGTACATCGTTAAAAATCAGCAGTGTTTTGTTTACTTAGTTTAGAAATATCTATGTACCATTTAACTTTCTTACTTATGAGCACACGCTTTCTCTACATTTTGATTGATAATCAAACCATTTGCTATTTCCATCAAAATGTTTGTTCAGTTTTTACACTTATAAAATGAAACTTTCTATCATTCTTTAGATTACATCCAAAATCTCATAAACTCAATATCGCCCCCACTGACTTTGAAACACTTTGGTTATTATGTGCAAGCAGTCTAGTCTAAATATATATTTATATCTTTTAGTTTCAACACATATATACCAAAATCTAAAGTCATATTAGGTGATAACTTTGTGAGTAGATTCGGAATAACTTGAGTACGTTGAATAACGAATCTATTACGCTAATTTCAACAATTGAAATTTACGAGATATTTTAACAATTGAAATTACGAGATTATTCTTATCAACATTTCTTATTTAATTCCAACTACATTAGTCTCGTAATGACATAATCACGACTGATGGATCATATCCCTTCGAATACGACCACCAAAATCATACTTTGATAATGTACTTGGAATCCCTTTTCGGATCTCAGGATCACACCATATTATAGAGTCAACACTCTTAATGGTTTACTTAAAAAACTGAGGATTGTATATTTTCTATATTAATGAGAAACTCATAGTTTCTCCTCAAAGTGGGAGAATACTTATTAAATGCTATAATGCAATGTGTTCGTTCAGGTTAGTTAATTTTATTTCATCTCGTCTAATCGGCTTCATCTATGGATCGTATCTAATTCCATTTTACTATCAATAATTTCTCGAAGAAATTTTCCCCCAATGAAGTTGGTATTTCTTGAAACAAAAATTGTTTCTCGATGTAACGGAATATGTATTCATAAAAACTTTATGAATTGCCTTTTATGTAAAACTGAGTTAGTTTTTAGTTTACAAAACGTCAAAACATAAATATGTCATCCAATGGCAGAATTTTCTAAGATCCTTTTGGGGAGATTCATACAAGATCCTTCACGAACAATTATAACGTGCAATCTTTCAACTCGCACAATCTGCCAACTCCATAGCATATGATATGTTGGGGTTTCTTATAAACATTTATCTTGTATTACTTTGTAAACTATTATTCAAATGAAATAATATTAACCTTATGTACTACTATTAAGTACATGACCTTATAGAAAGAAACCAACTCAACTTTACTCACATGTAATCATGTATTGTCCAACAAAGTTTGATTACTTCTTATCGATACATCATTATGTATCATATGTAGCAGTGACTTTTGAGATTGAATCTTTATTCATTTTTAGGTACATTTGGAACTCTTTCTAATATACTCACCCATTCAATCAAATCAAATGGTTTCTATTGCATGTTATATTATTTACTTTCATTTTATACTATATGAATCTATCTTAGACAAACTACATATGTAGCAAATATGCAAGTCCATGTCGGTGATAACTTATCGGTGAATATGACGAAGTACGTGGAACCGTTTTGGTATTAATAGACTTATGATTTCATATATCTATATATGTCAATCCAAAGAGTTCATCAATTCTTATGATGCTCATGTTAAATGGGTGTATTGTCTTTAATCGTTTGATATATAATTAATCAGTATCATATGATTCATAATCATATAATAAAATTATTTCTCAAAATAGTGGCTTAGTATACAATTCCAAAATAACTATAAATAATAGTGGATACTTTGTATTTTCCAATGCTTCACTTTCGTTACGAAAACAAATACCACAATATAGTTTTTTTCATAACAAATATTCATATTGAAATATAGCTATGTCTGTCACTCAGTCGATGCCGAAAAATACTCATTATTTCACAAATAATGTTGGTATGTTTTACGGAAACAATTTTCGTAATTTGATGCGATCAATAAATATTATATGGTATGCTCCTACTATTTCCATCATTATTATAACAGTCTACTAAATTTGGATGTTCATCATTCAGATAATGTAAATTATTTATTTCATATAATGTAACAAGTTTACAGCGGTGAGTTCTTTGATCAAATATCTTGAATTTAAAGAAATAAATCTCATAGAAAACAATTTCCTATATTAAAATACATTTTGGAATAAAAATCGTATTTCTCATTCCAATGTTAAGTATCAATTATTATTATTACAATTCTCATTTTCGATGTTTCATTATGAAACAGAAGTGATTATTCATTCTCTTCATCCCAACTGTACCTTAAATCACATTTACTCTTGTACATTCATTTTTTCTTTCTAAATGGTCAAACCATTCAAAAGAGGAATTCTCTTACTACAATATCATAGAGAACTCTTTACAAAAGCAGACTCGATCATCATTAACATTTAAGGACATCAAATATGTTGTTCTTTGTGTAAACTGATCAGACTGACATTTCAGCAATCAAGTTCTTAGATCTATCTTGTAGTTTTGGTCTAGTGTTATAGTTAACACAATACGATTCTTTTTAATCAATCAAATTGAATACTTGATCTTATAGTACTGTTTAAACTAACTTTTTCAAAGTACCATACATTAAGAACTATGATCGTTCCCCATATAACATTTATATGCAATATGGATCAAATATCCATATTCTCAGGTTGCTTTTAGAGTTCGAAACTCATAGAATGCAATACATGATCTCGACAAATAAACACATAAGTGACTAAATTACAAACGTATCTAGTAGTTGTAAAATCAGGTATTCGTGTGGATATTGAAACATTAGCAACACGAAGCATTTATTAGAAAGTATATGTTATATTTATATTTGCCAATAAATGATTTAAATCATTTACATATCTTAATTGATAAACATTTTATCAATCGTACTAAATGCATAAATTTATCATTGTAGATTATTATAACATTACATAGCATATATTCTTACAATATTAGAAATGTTAAATGTTATTTCATTTTTTCTAATAGGCTCCCACTAGTCTTTTATGTTTCACCAAACCCTAAGTGAAATATCGAAGTCTTTCAATTCCACTAGTTAGTGTTAGGACACATATATCTTGGGATTCTGACCTTGAGGAAAACTCAACAAATCATACTCGGTTGTGTCACATGCAACTCCTAACCCATAGAACCTATAAAAAAGAGCTGGTTGTGGCATAAAGTACTCTTGTGGTTCCTTATCCTAGTTCCACCTTTACCATGAGGAAAGCTCAATAAGTAATGTAGGACTATTCACTTGGACCTATCATTTCACGACGCCTTAAGCATAATGCACATATCTTGAGGAAAGCTCAACAAATATATGCAGTCATCTTTGCTTGTCTATTCAGTATATTAATAGTACTACACATTACATCCCTAGATTGAGGAAACTCAACAACTAAAGAGGATGCAAGTAATCTATTAATATATAAATGATAGAGGAAAACTTTATACTAAAGATTCATCATCTTCAGTATTTATATTAAGTGATATCAACTTATGAAATAATGTATATTTTATGAAAAACCCTTGTGATTCAAGAGTCGGACAAATTTAAAATCATGGTATACATACAACGTATGTATTTATCCCTTGAGTCTGTTTAGGGTTGCTTTAATGCTCGACATTTAGTTTATACATTCATATTATATAAGTTTATTATTATATTACTTTTATATTTCATGCTACATATATAATAGTCTCATATATAATAGGAATACATTGTTTTGAAGCTTTCGAAGTTACTAAAATAACCTAACTCTTTTGATGGCTCATAATTAAACAATAAAGGGCACTTTTGTACTCTCCATGCTATAACCACATCTTTTCAGTTATCTGCATGTCTCAATTCATCCTTAATTCAATGGATGCCCCATCTTCTTCTTACCTTTTTTCGTTTATCAAAAGAATAAATCGATTAATATGCAATCCCATGATGTTTTCTTTACATAATTACAATCTATTCATTCGCAATTTCTATAAAGCAATAAAACTAGAGCTCAAGAAATTAATATCTACTCAATTGGCTTTGTTACTGCTTTGGAATTGATATCTACTCAATTGGCTTTATTACCGCTTTCCATTTAATATGAATGTTAAATAATAGGTCAGTTCAAGATCACATCTAATCGAGAGCAGCGATAGCACACATCAGGTCGCAATTACAAAGAATGAGTTAAGCGAATTTATGGACCATTCAAGAATGATACCTTTAGATCGATATGATCTAATAAGGTTTAGGCATAGAAAATGAAACAGTAGGTTTGTGATTGAATATTATTTGTGATTGTTTGGATTTGTGGATTTGTTAATTATGTGGCCAACTCTCATCTTTATTCCTTCACAGTGTACATAATTGAATGTGATTCCTCTTTTTTTCTTCTTTTCAAACAGCTCAATTGGCATTATCTTTTGATTTCTTATTAAGATGGTACCACAAAAATTTAGGTACCAATATTTGAAATTCAGTACTGTCCAAAAAATTTAATGAAGCAATAATAGATTGCTAAAATCATAACCTAAACATGTACAAAAAAGGCTGTACTACATTTGTTGTGAATGAAAGGTCGGTGGATTTAGTTGGTTATCAGACCTTAGTTTACTATTTGTTACAAATTATGATTTTTTTACATTTATTATGACTACTCTAAATTTTTTAAAAGTCATTTTTAGATTAAATAAGTTACACTGCTATAGCCAATGATCCAATTTATAAGCACTTGAACGTATATTATTTTTCTGTAAACAACGAAGATAACTCCAAAACTTCAAATTTAAACGCGTTCAACATATAGAGAGATGCTAATTAAAGCTATATTTGTCTGGAAAAAACACCATAAATATGGGCAGTTTACATCATGGATGGTTTACAATATGACACGTGGTCACATAGTACATGCTTTGAATATGTATACAAATTAGTATTATTAAAGTGCCATATTTTTTTATTATAGGGAAAAATAATAAAGGAACGATCTATATATGGATCCCTTCAAAAGTGCACGTGCTTTTACCAATACAATTCGATATTTCCAGTTGAGGCTATATGAATTCAAAAGTACACAATAAAATAAACATTATAAGATAAAGTTAATTGGCATATTTCGTCTTTGCTAAACTAACCCGCTTTGTTATGTTATCCAAATAACGACAATTGAGGACATATTTCGTATTTACTTCACCATGTTTTCATTTAATATGTGTTGACATTTATGCCTTCATGTTAGTTCATTATACGTTCGTGTTTCTCAGTACTGTCTTAAGAGATACAACGAATAATAAAATTTATACACAATAAAATATTTTTTCTTTAGTATCTACACAATAACCAAATTTATACATAAAATGAGTATATTAAGTTTTTTGGGTGTTATTGTTTTGCACTAAAATAATTTAACTTACGTTTTCTTTGCATACGTCCAATGGACATGCCTTACATACTGGTACTATATTAATCAAATCCTATTTCATTAATTTTTTAATTGGTTAACATCTTAATTAAATTTATATTTGTTTAATATAACATTTATATTAAATAAGTATCACATATTATAACCTTTATAGTATTACACATATATCTTATACATATGTGTATTTATTTAATTAATTAACCTCTAATTAATTTATTTAACCTTTAATTAATTTATTTAATTAAATAATTTTAGCTAAATTGCATTAATTTAAAAATACAATTCATACACATAAATGTATACTATGTTATTTCAAATATTTTAAAATATCATAATATATAATACATGCATATATATATTTTTATTAATTAACTTATTCGGTTAATTTACTTTATTAATCTAATTAATAAATTATAAAATTTTCAAAATTAATATATATATATATTTTTCAAACATTTTAAAAATTTTATTGTATCATAACGATTATAATATATTTATATCTTATTTTAATTTAACTTTTAAATTTAAAATATTATTTTAATTTTCAAACAATTTTGAAAATTTATATTTGAACATTTAAAATATCTTTCTTATTTTAAATTTAACTTTTTAAATTTAAAATTTTTATTCTTAATTTCAAAATAGTTTTGAAATTAGCCCAAGGCCCAACTCATATTTGGGCCATTTCTATTAGGGACAACCCTTGGACTGCGAGCTTAATAGTTAACCACAATATGGCTAATTTAGACCATATAGCTATTGGGCCCTGATACCGTTATTGGAATTGGGCCAGCCTGCAGCGAAATTTATGGGTGAATTTCAATTTTTTTACCCCACTGGATCTTTATTAGGCCTAGAGTCTAATTTATTTAGAACAATTCTAATTTTAATTTAAATAAAATCAGATATTTCAATTAAATTTATAAATTGTTGATAGAAATTTATATATTTTCAACTTATATATAAATATACATACGTATATGCATGTGCATCAGTGCATGTGTAACATGATTTTCCATGAAGGGTGTAACATACTCGTATATAGATGTTGTGATTTACATCACAACAGATACATTATCTTATCCTATATATATTGTATGACGTCCAAATATGTGTTTGTAACGACCCGTAAATTTTCGATAATTAAAATATCTAATTTAATAAGATTTCGTGATTTAATGTTAGAAAAAAATTTGTAACTCGTTTGGAATAATAATAACCGGAATGAATTGCAAAAATAATTATCCAAGTAATTATTTATAGATTGAATGGAGTTCCAATCTAATTGAATTGGCTCAAATATTATAACTTGGTTATAAGGGAATATATGGAAAAACAAATGTAAATAAGTGAATAAGAATTGTGAATTATTTAGGTAGTAATACAAATTTTAATAGATTGGTTTCGAAGATTTGAATAGTAATAAGTATTGAAAAATAAATACTACTTAGTGAATGTCTTTGCAACCAATAGTTGGATAGGATAATAAATGTTGAATTCATTGGGTATAATAGAGTAATTGATTGATAAGTAAAATCTGTTTAAAATCAAATAATTGAATATTGAACAGGTAATTTGTTTAAAGTAAATATTTAAAACTTATTGAATAATTGAATAACTGTAAATTGGAAATAGTGTTCTAAGATGTGAATTGGTTTTAAAAGTTGAATCTTATAAGTTCAATTTCAAATATTTCAAAGGATAATGAATTATTGGATAATCAAAATTGTTTAAATTTAATATTTGAAATTTATTGAATAATTGAATAACGGGTTTAATATGATTAAAAATTATTTGTAAAATTTTATTTTATCATATTAAAGTTAGAATGATGTTGTAGAACTTTTAAAATCGAACTAAAAGTAAATTTGTGAAAATTGAATATTTTAATATTAAATTGACGAGTTAAAACAGCCATTTTTCAAACGGTCTCGGATTTCGACGAAACAAGTTTCATCGGATCCGTAATGTCATATTATTGTAAGGTTTCAAATTTCGTGTCAATCGGAATTACCGTTTGTCCGGGGCAAGCCAAAACGCATAGAAATTTGTTGAATCGGTTTAATTTAAATTTGATCGTTTATTTCCGTAACTCGCACATATGATCGAATTAGCTTCCGAAACACGTTCCATTGTGTTCGGAACATGGGGTAAACCTTAGAAACGCCAGCCGGCACGCTTCGTTTGGAGTTCGGAAAATTTCGAGTGAATAGTAATTTGGAAATTTTCTATAAAAGGACTTGCTATCTTCACATTTGCAACCAAACTAAACCCTAACCCTAAAACAAAGCCAGCTGCCACTTGCAATAGCCAATGGCCGAAAATCTCTTATCTTCTCCCTCTCTTTTCTTGAAATCCGCTAATCGAATCAAGAAACGTTCAACTAGAAAGTTGTAGAGCACATCGAGTACTCCACATCCAACGGCTATGATCAGAATCGGAGCCACGGATCGTCGGCAATCCTCATTAGAATGGCCGAAGTTCGCATGCATTTTTAGGGTGGTGGAGTTGACCGAGCTCCAAGCGGCTCTGGCCGTGGGTGGCTCTGGTGATGGCCGTTCTGATGGTGGTGAAGTGATGGAATTTCGACGAACGTGGGGTGGTGCGGTTTGCATCTTCGAACGGAAAGATATGGGTCTCGCGTGCATGAATAATCTGTAGAAGGAGAAGATGGATTTCACGGCCGTGATTGCCTTGCTGGAAACGTACGGTGATGATGGATCTGAGTTTAAATTAAAAAAGGAATTGTAATTTATTTATATAAAACTTTGTATTAAATTCAAAATGTCATAACTTGCTCGTACGAGGTCGGCATCGGATGAAATGAATTGCGTTGCAATCGTTTTATCGAGCACTACGCTATGGAACTGGAGTGGAGTCGTTTGGAGCTAGTTTGAATTTCGGGTAAAATTAAACGCGCGTTTAATTTTATTCGAAATAAAACGCTGGAACTACATTGAAATCATGGTGAGTGTTTTATAACCCTCACAACGTACTGGATATCTTTATGCTAGTTAAATTTGACACTATGAAATGATATAATTTTATTTGTCGTTGTTTGATAAAATTTAATTGTCATATAGATTGTCATTTGAATTAACCGTTGAAAATTTAATTGACAGTTAAATTGAAATTAAAATTGAATTGCGATTAAATTACCTGGCATTGATAACTAGGAAATTGTCATGAATTGTATTGTCTATTGGATGATGTATTTCGATCGATGCTATTGGTTGATATTTAAATGTTTGGATGTTTATTTGCTTATATATATCCTATTATGCATACATATGACACTATGATTTGATTTAAGTGATATATATTCATCCCTGACATTTAATTGAAATAACTAATCACTTGGCCATAGGATAGAAAATTATATACGGACACCGGATTGGTTAAATTAATAATTTTTATAATCGTTGATTTGAAATTTATTTAAATGTTTTGATTTAAAGGTTATAAATAAAATCAATTTATAGAAATCGAATTTATCGCATAATTGAGTTTGGAATGTTGAAATAAATTTTGGTTAAAAGAAATTGTTAAATGATTTAAGTTGAGACTTTGAAATTTAAAAATCGAGATATGATTGAATTTCGAAAATTTATTTGTTTTAAAGATTGAACATTATTTCGAGCTTTGGGTATTACTAAGTAAAAGTGACATAAAAATGATATTTTGAAATTGAGCTTGAAATTGAATCATATTTGGAATTTGGATTTAAATTTGAATATTGAAGATAATTTTGTTAAGTGTTATAAATTGATATTTTGAAAATCAAGCTCCAAATCGATATAAATTGAAATTGAATTAATTGAAGATGAATGTAAAATTGAATTAATTTGAAGTCAAAGTCGACATTGATTTGAACTGAAATTGAAATTGAATCGGTAGAATGTAAATTGAAATTGATTTGAATTCGGAAGTTATAATTGAAATGGACTGGTTTTGAAGCTGTTTTATTTTGTTTTCCAAATTACTCTGTTATATAAACCATTTTTGAATACTTGAACTATTTTAATCTATTTTAAATCTACTTAACCCAATTTAAATTATTTTAAACTAATTTATCTATTTTAAATCCATTTTAAGATTTTAAGTATTTTAACTATTTTAATTATTTAAAACTACTTTTAAACTACTTAAAACTATTTTCTAAAAATTCAAGCTGGTCAATAAGGTGAAATGTTTATGTTTAAATCTCGAATGTAAATACGAATTGGGTTAAATGAAGTTGCAACCTAAATTGAAATTCGAAATGATTTGGAAATCGAAATGAGATATTAAGGCGAAAAATGTTTTGAAACGGAGCCTTACATTTTGAATAGATACGATGATATTTGAAATGGACTTGATTTTATAGCGAATATGATATTTTGATATCAACTATGAATCGATTTGAAATGTAAAAGAGCCACCGGTGTAATAATACGTAGTTATTAAAGAGACCGGGATCGGATATGGACATACTCTCTGTCGATAACGAAAACCACTTTAATAACTATTATACGCGGAGTGTTGATCCAGAATGAAGTGGATGGTTTGGTGAACGCGTTGATTGAAGAAAGAGAAGGATATTGGATGACCCCTGACATGACTAAAACAGGAGCCGCGCCAGGCCATTGAGGTTCGCAATCTCTATCGGACACACTTCTTCGATACCATATCTATTACATTTGTGATTCGATTTGGGTGCACCCCTTGATTTGGGAGTGTTGTTTCGCGGTGGTGGGGTAGCTGCTGGCTATGCTCAACATCAGTACGGATCACGCAACTACTAGTATCCTAGTTGGTATCGCCTTATGTACCTTGTCATACTGATTATCCTATTCGCGACCACTGCGTTTTGTTTTGTGTTATACCTATGGGGTACCCTCTGATAACCTCCAGTTTACGGTGGGGCTTACGGTGCTGTATAGACTATGACATTATAAAGATGTGTTAAGGGGGATTATGGTAACGCCTTAACGCTATTTTAATACCTTTACTTTACTGTAGACATATTATAATAACGTACTGTACTACATAGTAGATAGTTTAACGGATCCTTGAGAGATGGAAAATCCCATAACATCTCTTGAGTTATTGCACGCACGTTGACACTGGATATGAGATGTCAAACCCCGTAAACATCTCTGACGCCGTTACACTCATATTTATTTACGATTGATTTAACTTTCATAAGGATATTTTAGTCCTGACTCGAGTGTTTTGTCTTTTCATTACGCTCGGGTCAGACCTGAGTTTTTCAGCTTATTGAAGATCTATTCTGGAGGACGAAGACGAAGATTTGGTATACTATTACTGTAAAGACCCGTAAATCCGTACTCCTTGAATAGACACTAATCTCCATTGATTAATTCAAGATGAACGAAAATACGAACCCTTAGGGTTTTAGGAAAAGAAAGAAAGAGGTAGAAGAAGAAAGAAAAAGAAAAACAGAACAGAAAGAAACAACAGAACAACATCAGGATCTCACAATTCGCAGCGGAACAACATATAATAGATAAATGAATAATCTTTAAACAAAGAACTATATTAGTTATTACATCACATTATATTACATTACATCAAATCATCAGAGTGTACAACATCATACAATTTTAAACGGCAGAAAAGAAATACTATATACTAGTAATACGCCATGCCATCCAGCTTGCCTCCAGCAACTCCAGAATATCCAGAATATCCTGATAAACCTTAAACTCTTGACTGCCCGTGTGGAAATTGGTGGGAACCCAGAATTTAGGAAGGAAAACAATAAACTCCGAGTCAGTCATGTGACTGGTGCAAGAACTCAAAACAGTTTATTTTTCTTAAAATAAAAATAGAGGAATATTTTTAGAGTCAATTCGCAATGCTTTTAAAAATGAGACTACCATAAGGCCTCCCGCACACACACACATGCAAACGCAGAATCGGAGGAGATTTCTCCTTATGATAGTCAAAGATGCTTGATACGCATTAAAAAGAAACATTTGATATTATTACTAGTGCATAGTGTAGAAAATTATTTCGAAAATAAAGATATAAATCTTAGCCAGCATAGACATTTCGCACTTATGCCTACTATAGCTACCACCCAAACAGTGGGGCGCCACCATAAGTGAATGATAGGTTCTACAACTAAATCCGTACAAGTCTCGTATTGGATGAATGGATTTTCCAACAAATGGTCAGGCCAAGGAACTTCCCATTGCCACATGGAAACGCCTCTGGAAGGACGCCCCGAGAACCAAACTGTTCTCTGCCAAACAAAGCCGGGAATCCCTTTTCCCAAGGAATATTACAAACCCTCAGATATGCCACCCCCGGTCCTTTGGGACCTTTAAACGAGAGCTCTCTAACCAACATCACACCATAATAATAAGTGTTTCAACATGAGTAAGTATCTGGGCTCCATACCATGATACTACCCTTTTCCAGAAGGAATGGTCATACCCTAGGGAAGCGATCCCTGAAAACCTTGCCGCAAAATTCCTGTTTCGACCATTACCGGTTTGTGAGGCTCGACGAAGTCACGTCCACAAAAACACACTTTATACAAAAGCCGTGCTTTGGGTCAACAAATGATCATAGAAATGATCACAAAGATAGACGATCAAACAAATGATCCTATCACAAATAATCAACACAATGATCATTTCACAGCAACACTCAGCATGTCACATTACCAAATTGGGAATATATTGCTGATAACTTCAACTATATAACTTCTGAGCTCGTACGTCTCAGAGAAGGGTGTTAAGCTAAGAGAATAAATTCTCCGCCACCAACAGAAATATATTTGAAAGAAATCGGCTTTATATCTCAACTTGTAATGTCAGACATACAATCCATACAAGTCTGTTCCGGGCTCGAACAGAACCGAAGGCACTTACAAAGAAGTCCTTGCAATCCGGATATTCACTAATCACGTTCGGACTTCCCATCACATATGGAGTCTCTATACCGGGGACTAGTCGATGCAAAGACATTCGACAAGAAACCCTTTCGTTTTCGAAAATATCCGGTCTTCAACACCGGTCTTCGAATGCAATTCATAACGACGTATCACATATTCGGAATGGGTTATACGACCCCAAGGTCCTTTC
Source organism: Allium cepa (assembly GCA_030765085.1). Classification (NCBI taxonomy): domain Eukaryota; kingdom Viridiplantae; phylum Streptophyta; class Magnoliopsida; order Asparagales; family Amaryllidaceae; genus Allium; species Allium cepa. The sequence goes on from CM060940.1 coordinate 330,338,128, forward strand.
CCGGTTAACCCGAATAGTACGCGCTTATTTTTAAAAAAAAATAAGTGTGGCATTCAATTTCAAGCAAATCACAACAAATACCATTCAAAGGTAAATATTGATAGTCGGTTATTGAACTATCAATAGATATGCACCCATCACCAGATTCCAAATAATTTTCCAAATTATTTATTTTCCAAAAATCTCTTTACAAGATATATACATAATTTCCATACTTTAAAAATAAATCGATATTTATTTTTAAACCCATTTTCCAAATTTCATTTATAAATTCCATATTGAATTTATATTTCCAAAATATTTGTGAACATACGATTTCAATTATTCATTTTCAATTTATCTTCAAAAAGATAAATTCTCCAAACTTTTCATTTCTCATTGGAAAAATATTTCCATACTTATTTATTTATAAGTAATTCACAAATCTTTTTATTTTCAACCTATGGAAAATATGCAATATACTTAAATCAAAATTAAGCATACATTCTTTAAGGAAATTATTCTCTTTAACATATTTATTTGGGCCAAAACGAACGTTGCGTACAACATCGTTACGACAACCCAAAATCACTAGTATAGGGATTCGAAATTAAAATAGATATATATAAATCCCAATACTATACAAAATATTTCCTTTCGGAAATCATTTACTATAACAACAGTGTTATAGTCCACCATTTCCTTTTATTTCTCGAAAACATCTATTTCAACAATAAATGTTGAAATCTATGGTTTCGAATCTCAACACCTTTTAAAACATCTTTAGATCGTTTTAATTCTATTTCAAACATCACATCCAAAATAATTTCTTTAACTTATTATTCACTATTCAAAAACGTGAATATACCTTGTTAATAAATTTCATCACTTCTATTCATTTTATTTTAAAGGATTATTCACTGTCTAAAACGTGAATATAACTCCATTAATAAATTACAACAATTCACTTATCAAAATAAGTCGTTGCGGATTTATAAAACAATGTTTATAAATTCTATAAATTTCATTCATTTATGAAATTCATTTACAATTCATTCTAACACTTATAAAAACTCGTTTTATAATTCAAATGTTTTAATTTATAAATATCAATTTATAAATCCTCTATATAATTCAATTTATATTTTTTTTTTAAACATTTTTTATCTCCTTTATAATTTCACCATTCTCTTGATTTATAAAATAATCAAATTTTATAACTCCTATTTTTAAACTTTTTATAATAAATTCAAAAATCCCAGTTTAAACTATTTTATAAAATCATAAATCCCATATTTTCAAAAATCAATTTTTAACTATATTTCTCAAAAATATAATTTTTAAAATTATAACGTTTATTTATTTAGAATGAATCAATTCCAAAAATATTTTATAAACGTATATTTCCAAAAATCACTTTAGAAATCCCTTAAAAATCAAAATCGTTATTTTTGAACTTCAAAATTGGATCCGATGATGCAACACATCAAATAGTCAATCACGACTTTCAAACATCATATATCATCCAAGATAAACAATCAAATATCATAATATATGAAATCAAATAAATATTTGTGAGGAATCCAGTTGGATCCCTCCAGCCTGTTTCCCTGCATCCACAGACATTAGCACAATACCAATTCCGTTTCAAGACGGAATATCGCGGTATATGGGATTTAATAAATATTATCCGCTTACTAACGGCGCATAGGGTCTCATCCGCTATACAATGCGGGAAATCAATCAACTGCAATATATACATATGCCAATATATATATATTGCTATATATAATATAATACCAATTCCACTTCAAGGTGGAATATCGCGGTATATGTGTGTAATAAATAACCTCCGCTTACTAACGGCGTATAGGGTCTATTCACATCCAATATATATATATATATATATATATATATATATATATAACAATCATCATTCAATCATTCAATCAACACAACTAACAATTTTAAATCTAACTATTTAAAATTTAATTAAACAACAAAATTCCGAGTGAGAAGTTCTCACCTTTGCTTTACTTGCAATCCATTTTCCTTCTTGACTCGATTTTCTTGATTTATACCTTGTATAATTATTTACACAATTTATTAATATTCGAACAGATCGAATAATAAATTTTCATTAGATAATTTCGATTGATTGGTGATTTCATTTTAATAGTTAAATTAACTGATAGTTCTATTTAAACCAGTTTCTTCTTTAAATAAATTTATTTAACTAAAATTTAAATTTCCTTTTAAATTAAATTTATTTAACCAAGATTTTATTTTAACTAACAAATTCCTTTTTATTCTTAAAACAATTTCTTTTAAATAATTAAATTTATCTAACTAATGATTTCAATCTCAAGTTAATGATTTTTATTTTAAACTAAAAATTAAAAATTCAAACTGATTTTCTTTAATTAAATTTGTTTAACTAAAGGTTACAATTTTAAAACTAAATCCCTTTTTAATAAATTGTTTTTGGCTTTCAAACAATTTCTTTTTAATACTTTGATTTAACAAAAATTAAATTCAAAACTATTCTTTATAAATTCAAATCTTTATTTTATATAACTTTTGGACAAATCGCATAATTAATTTCCATTCGCTATATTTAATTAACTAAAAGTTTAATTTAAACTAATAATTAAATTTTAAATCAATTCTCCTTTAAAAATTTATTTTAACTAATTTTCCCTTTTTAAAATAATTCTAACTAGAAATTCAAATTGAACTAAATTTCTTCAATATTTGAAAATTCCTATTATTATTTATTTCTAATCTATATGCATTTATTAAAGTTCGAACTGATTCCTTTAACTTTAAACCAAAATCTCATTTGGTAATTAAATAAAGCAGTAATTTATTTTTTTCATAACAATAACAGTAGTGCAATTTACTGTATATACATACATATAAATCTTTAAATCGCTATTTTGTAAAACTTACTGTAATTATTTTAGTTATTTTAAATACTTCTAAAAATTATTACAATAACATTTTATTATTATTTTTTTCTATCTGTATATAAATTAAATTTTTGAAAACAAAAATTTTAAAATTACCTCACTATTAATTTGAGCAACCCAGGCCTCGACTTCGTCTCGAGCTCCTCCATCCATGCGCGCCACAGCCTCAAGCTACGCCATCACATCGCAAACCCCACGTCTGTGCGCGCCTCGACATCCCCTGCCTCGCGCGAGTGCGCGCCGCCGTGCCTCGAATCTGCATCGCGACCCACTGCCTCGTGAGTAGCCGCCGCCATCAACTCGAGCTCCATACGCGTGCGCTCGAGAATCCCCACGCCGCCGCTATCCTAATCGTAGCTATCACGAATGTCGCCGCTTCATGCCCTTGCCCTAAATCGCGATGCTTCGATCCCTAAATGTTTTCGAGATTAAGGGAGGCTTCGGCCCTAATTTGTTTATCTATGCTTTCGCGATTTGAGGTGGCCATTGATTCTTGGCTTTTGATATTTTTCGTTTGAAATTGAAGGAGAGAACGTGATTTATCTGGTATTCAAACTACAGAGGCCATGCTTAGCACGATCTTTACCACGATTTCTATCGTGATTTTCTGCGTGACTTAAGGCATGGTTTTAGGCGTGGAGTTAGGGAAGATAACGTGGTGTTTGACTAATTAATTTTAAATTCAAGTTTAAATCGAATTTAATTTCAACGCGTTTACTCGCCGTGTGCTCACATATCAACTCAGAAAAATACGAAATTTGAAATCCGGCAATAATTCAATATTACGGACCCAATGGAACTGGTTTCGTCGAATTCTGAGACTGTGCCTCGGACGGCTATTTTTAAATATCGATTCAAACGATATAATTCCAAAACTGAACAATTCACTTCCAAATTAAATTCTGAAGCTTCTATAACCTTCAGTACTATCAATATGAATTTTACAAGCCTTTGAAATATTTTTAATTGGCTTAAAATTTTAGATTCAAATTTTTATTCAACTCTCAATAGATTAAATTCTAAAATTTAATCGTCAAATTCAAAGTTATATTGAAAATTCAATCCAGACCACCATTCAAATATTTAGAATTAAATAAATATTTTCAAATTAAATTATTCAAAATTCTGGGTCGTTACAATCTTCCCCCCTTAAAAGAATTTCATCCCGAAATTACAAGTTAAGAAGAATGCCCTTATCCCGTCTATTATTTTTCACAATCCAAATAGTTTTATCAACTTACTAACCTAAATCTTTTTTATTAAAGATTCATTATCATTTCAACTAGATTTCCAACTTCAATTATAAGTTTCAAACAACTCTATTTACTTCACAATTCAAATTTAAATTCAAATTCAAATTTCAAACTTTCAAAATTTTCTCAAAAATTTTCTAACACCCGAAATTTTCGAAAAATTTCGCCAGCGTTTCCTTTGCGCGGCTAGCTCGGTACGACTACAAAATGGCACCACGGCCCCTCAGAATCAAAAAGAAAAGAGAAAGCCAAGTGGCTGGAGAAGAAAATCACCAAATTTCATACTGAAATTGAAATACGTACCTTTTTGTCGAGCAATTCACTTTTATCTTTGAAATCAAAATTTCAATTCCATTTCTTTTAATACACCTGTATAACCTGCTAGTCATAATATCCAATCCAATTGCAACGTTCAAACCATTTTGCTAATTCTATTACAAAATTTTCAATATATGCTTCTTATACATTTTTACTTCACTATTGAAGTTACATATCCAATTTCATTCAATTTTATATTTCAATTTTATTTGAATTCAATTCACAATTTCAATTCTATTTGAATTTAATACACAATGTAAATTTCATTCGAATTCAATTCTTAATTCTAAATATTGAATTCTATTGATTAACTTTTATTTAGTAATTCATATTACTACTTTAAATTAGTTTCATTCACTAATTCATTTCAATATTCAATTCATCTCGAATTTACTTAATTACCAACAAAGAGAATTTCAATTTATTTCTTTTACTTACTTGAATTTATATACAAATTCAAATTTATCTTCAAATTTAGCTTACGACTAAACTTTAATTTAACCAATTCAAATTCCAATTCATTAGTCCATGAATTAATAATTCATCAAGTTAGTTTACTTGAATTCAATCCATTTTATTTAATTCCATATACTAATGATAATAATTCAATATTATCACTTCTTAACAATCATGCAACCATATACTATAATTATTCATAGAAAATCATTCCTTTTCTATACAAAAATAGTTTTGGGCAAAATTACCTTATTTACCCGATTCAAAAACAATTTTATATTCACTAACAAATACGCGCTCATATCTATTATTACACTCAAACCCATTCTAGAGTACTGCTGACTCTATCTCTAACGAGTAATACCCAACAGAACCATGGTTGTCGCTTAACCATATGCTCTGATACCAACTGTAAAGACCCGTAAATCCGTACTCCTTGAATAGACTCTAATCTCCATTGATTAATTCAAGATGAACGAAAATACGAACCCTTAGGGTTTTAGGAAAAGAAAGAAAGAGGTAGAAGAAGAAAGAAAAAGAAAAACAGAACAGAAAGAAACAACAGAACAACATCAGAATCTCACAATTCGCAGCGGAACAACATATAATAGATAGAACTATATCAGTTATTACATCACATTATATTACATTACATCAAATCATCAGAGTGTACAACATCATACAATTTTAAACGGCGGAAAAGAAATACTATATACTAGTAATACGCCATGCCATCCAGCTTGCCTCCAGCAACTCCAGAATATCCAGAATATCCTGATAAACCTTAAACTCTCGACTGCCCGTGTGGAAATTGGTGGGCACCCAGAATTTAGGAAGGAAAACAATAAACTCCGAGTCAGTCATGTGACTGGTGCAAGAACTCAAAACAGTTTATTTTTCTTAAAATAAAAATAGAGGAATATTTTTAGAGTCAATTCGCAATGCTTTTAAAAATGAGACTACCATAAGGCCTCCCGCACACACACACACATGCAAACGCAGAATCGGAGGAGATTTCTCCTTATGATAGTCAAAGATGCTTGATACGCATTAAAAAGAAACATTTGATATTATTACTAGTGCATAGTGTAGAAAATTATTTCGAAAATAAAGATATAAATCTTAGCCAGCATAGACATTTCGCACTTATGCCTACTATAGCTACCACCCAAACAGTGGGGCGCCACCATAAGTGAATGATAGGTTCTACAACTAAATCCGTACAAGTCTCGTATTGGATGAATGGATTTTCCAACAAATGGTCAGGCCAAGGAACTTCCCATTGCCACATGGAAACGCCTCTGGAAGGAAGCCCCGAGAACCAAACTGTTCTCTGCCAAACAAAGCCGGGAATCCCTTTTCCCAAGGAATATTACAAACCCTCAGATATGCCACCCCCGGTCCTTTGGGACCTTTAAACGAGAGCTCTCTAACCAACATCACACCATAATAATAAGTGTTTCAACATGAGTAAGTATCTGGGCTCCATACCACGATACTACCCTTTTCCAGAAGGAATGGTCATACCCTAGGGAAGCAATCCCTGAAAACCTTGCCGCACAATTCCTGTTTCAACCATTACCGGTTTGTGAGGCTCGACGAAGTCACGTCCACAAAAACACACTTTATACAAAAGCCGTGCTTTGGGTCAACAAATGATCATAGAAATGATCACAAAGATAGACGATCAAACAAATGATCCTATCACAAATAATCAACACAATGATCATTTCACAGCAACACTCAGCATGTCACATTACCAAATTGGGAATATATTGCTGATAACTTCAACTATATAACCTCTGAGCTCGTACGTCTCAGAGAAGGGTGTTAAGCTAAGAGAATAAATTCTCCGCCACCAACAGAAATATATTTGAAAGAAATCGGGTTTATATCTCAACTTGTAATGTCAGACATACAATCCATACAAGTCTGTTCCGGGCTCGAACAGAACCGAAGGCACTTACAAAGAAGTCCTTGCAATCCGGATATTCACTAATCACGTTCGGACTTCCCATCACATATGGAGTCTCTATACCGGGGACTAGTCGATGCAAAGACATTCGACAAGAAACCCTTTCGTTTTCGAAAATATCCGGTCTTCAACACCGGTCTTCGAATGCAATTCATAACGACGTATCACATATTCGGAATGGGTTATACGACCCCAAGGTCCTTTCCCGGTTAACCCGAATAGTACGCGCTTATTTAAAAAAAAAAATAAGTGTGGCATTCAATTTCAAGCAAATCACAACAAATACCATTCAAAGGTAAATATTGATAGTCGGTTATTGAACTATCAATAGATATGCACCCATCACCAGATTCCAAATAATTTTCCAAATTATTTATTTTCCAAAAATCTCTTTACAAGATATATACATAATTTCCATACTTTAAAAATAAATCGATATTTATTTTTAAACCCATTTTCCAAATTTCATTTATAAATTCCATATTGAATTTATATTTCCAAAATATTTGTGAACATACGATTTCAATTATTCATTTTCAATTTATCTTCAAAAAGATAAATTCTCCAAACTTTTCATTTCTCATTGGAAAAATATTTCCATACTTATTTATTTATAAGTAATTCACAAATCTTTTTATTTTCAACCTTTGGAAAATATTCAATATACTTAAATCAAAATTAAGCATATATTTCATTCTTTAAGGAAATTATTCTCTTTAACATATTTATTTGGGCCAAAACGAACGTTGCGTACAACATCGTTACGACAACCCAAAATCACTAGTATAGGGATTCGAAATTAAAATAGATATATATAAATCCCAATACTATACAAAACATTTCCTTTCGGAAATCATTTACTATAACAACAGTGTTATAGTCCACCATTTCCTTTTATTTCTCGAAAACATCTATTTCAACAATAAATGTTGAAATCTATGGTTTCGAATCTCAACACCTTTTAAAACATCTTTAGATCGTTTTAATTCTATTTCAAACATCACATCCAAAATAATTTCTTTAACTTATTATTCACTATTCAAAAACGTGAATATACCTTGTTAATAAATTTCATCACTTCTATTCATTTTATTTTAAAGGATTATTCACTGTCTAAAACGTAAATATAACTCCATTAATAAATTACAACAATTCACTTATCAAAATAAGTCATTGCGGATTTATAAAACAATGTTTATAAATTCTATAAATTTCATTCATTTATGAAATTCATTTACAATTCATTCTAACACTTATAAAAACTCGTTTTATAATTCAAATGTTTTAATCTATAAATATCAATTTATAAATCCTCTATATAATTCAATTTATTATTATTATTTTTAAACATTTTTTATCTCCTTTATAATTTCACCATTCTCTTGATTTATAAAATAATCAAATTTTATAAATCCTATTTTTAAACTTTTTATAATAAATTCAAAAATCCCAGTTTAAACTATTTTATAAAATCATAAATCCCATATTTTCAAAAATCAACTTTTAACTATATTTCTCAAAAATATAATTTTTAAAATTATAACGTTTATTTATTTAGAATGAATCAATTCCAAAAATATTTTATAAACGTATATTTCCAAAAATCACTTTAGAAATCCCTTAAAAATCAAAATCGTTATTTTTGAACTTCAAAATTGGATCCGATGATGCAACACATCAAATAGTCAATCACGACTTTCAAACATCATATATCATCCAAGATAAACAATCAAATATCACAATATATGAAATCAAATAAATATTTGTGAGGAATCCAGTTGGATCCCTCCAACCTGTTTCCCTGCATCCACAGACATTAGCACAATACCAATTCCGTTTCAAGACGGAATATCGCGGTATATGGGATTTAATAAATATTATCCGCTTACTAACGGCGCATAGGGTCTCATCCGCTATACAATGCGGGAAATCAATCAACTGCAATATATACATATGCCAATATATATATATATATTGCTATATATAATATAATACCAATTCCACTTCAAGGTGGAATATCGCGGTATATGTGTGTAATAAATAACCTCCGCTTACTAACGGCGTATAGGGTCTATTCACATCCAATATATATATATATATATATATATATATATATATATATATATATATATATAACAATCATCATTCAATCATTCAATCAACACAACTAACAATTTTAAATCTAACTATTTAAAATTTAATTAAACAACAAAATTCCGAGTGAGAAGTTCTCACCTTTGCTTTACTTGCAATCCATTTTCCTTCTTGACTCGATTTTCTTGATTTATACCTTGTATAATTATTTACACAATTTATTAATATTCGAACAGATCGAATAATAAATTTTCATTAGATAATTTCGATTGATTGGTGATTTCATTTTAATAGTTAAATTAACTGATAGTTCTATTCAAACCAGTTTCTTCTTTAAATAAATTTATTTAACTAAAATTTAAATTTCCTTTTAAATTAAATTTATTTAACCAAGATTTTATTTTAACTAACAAATTCCTTTTTATTCTTAAAACAATTTCTTTTAAATAATTAAATTTATCTAACTAATGATTTCAATCTCAAGTTAATGATTTTTATTTTAAACTAAAAATTAAAAATTCAAACTGATTTTCTTTAATTAAATTTGTTTAACTAAAGGTTACAATTTTAAAACTAAATCCCTTTTTAATAAATTGTTTTTGGCTTTCAAACAATTTCTTTTTAATACTTTGATTTAACAAAAATTAAATTCAAAACTATTCTTTATAAATTCAAATCTTTATTTTATATAACTTTTGGACAAATCGCATAATTAATTTCCATTCGCTATATTTAATTAACTAAAAGTTTAATTTAAACTAATAATTAAATTTTAAACCAATTCTCCTTTAAAAAATTATTTTAACTAATTTTCCCTTTTTAAAATAATTCTAACTAGAAATTCAAATTGAACTAAATTTCTTCAATATTTTAAAATTCCTATTATTATTTATTTCTAATCTATATGCATTTATTAAAGTTCGAACTGATTCCTTTAACTTTAAACCAAAATCTCATTTGGTAATTAAATAAAGCAGTAATTTATTTTTTTCATAACAATAACAGTAGTGCAATTTACTGTATATACATACATATAAATCTTTAAATCGCTATTTTGTAAAACTTACTGTAATTATTTTAGTTATTTTAAATACTTCTAAAAATTATTACAATAACATTTTATTATTATTTTTTTCCATCTGTATATAAATTAAATTTTTGAAAACAAAAATTTTAAAATTACCTCACTGTTAATTTGAGCAACCCAGGCCTCGACTTCGTCTCGAGCTCCTCCATCCATGCGCGCCACAGCCTCAAGCTTCGCCATCACATCGCAAACCCCACGTCTGCGCGCGCCTCAACATCCCCTGCCTCGCGCGAGCGCGCGCCGCCGTGCCTCGAATCTGCATCGCGACCCACTGCCTCGTGAGTAGCCGCCGCCATCAACTCGAGCTCCATACGCGTGCGCTCGAGAATCCCCACGCCGCCGCTATCCTAATCGTAGCTATCACGAATGTCGCCGCTTCATGCCCTTGCCCTAAATCGCGATGCTTCGATCCCTAAATGTTTTCGAGATTAAGGGAGGCTTCGGCCCTAATTTGTTTATCTATGCTTTCGCGATTTGAGGTGGCCATTGATTCTTGGCTTCTGATATTTTTCGTTTGAAATTGAAGGAGAGAACGTGATTTATCTGGTATTCAAACTACAGAGGCCATGCTTAGCACGATCTTTACCACGATTTCTATCGTGATTTTCTGCGTGACTTAAGGCATGGTTTTAGGCGTGGAGTTAGGGAAGATAACGTGGTGTTTGACTAATTAATTTTAAATTCAAGTTTAAATCGAATTTAATTTCAACACGTTTACTCGCCGTGTGCTCACATATCAACTCAGAAATATACGAAATTTGAAATCCGGCAATAATTCAATATTACGGACCCAATGGAACTGGTTTCGTCGAATTCCGAGACTGTGCCTCGGACGGCTATTTTTAAATATCGATTCAAACGATATAATTCCAAAACTGAACAATTCACTTCCAAATTAAATTATGAAGCTTCTATAACCTTCAGTACTATCAATATGAATTTTACAAGCCTTTGAAATATTTTTAATTGGCTTAAAATTTTAGATTCAAATTTTTATTCAACTCTCAATAGATTAAATTCTAAAATTTAATCATCAAATTCAAAGTTATATTGAAAATTCAATCCAGACCACCATTCAAATATTTAAAATTAAATAAATATTTCCAAATTAAATTATTCAAAATTCTGGGTCGTTACAATTACTCTTATTATCTTTGCATCATGTTGTCTGCTGCATTATTTTATTTGCTCTATTGTATATGTATAACTCTGATAAAGGTTGTATAAATAATGATCAAAGTATTGTAAACAGCTTCATGAACTGTTTATTTGACTATTATATTTTATCGTTCCGCTGCGAGATTCTGTGTTGTTTCATTTCCTTTATTTCTCTTTCTTTTCTTTTCTTATTTACCCCAATAACCATCTGCCCTTTGAATGGTTTGAGTCGACGTCAGTGTTTGATCGTCGGTTTAAACTGTCCAAAAAGGCGGGTCGTTACAGTTGGTATCAGAGCTTTGGTTTAGCGATAACCTTAGCTTTGTGGGGTCTGACTCTTTATAAATAGGGTAGTTATACCCTATGATGAGTCGTTGAGTATATACATATGAGAGAGCGTATTTGTTAGTGATATAAAATGTTTTATATTGTGTCGGTTGATTTGTTGAGTGGCTTATGGATTCTGGTCAATACGAGTAATTAACGTCATTGATAGGGATCTCTAAACACTTAAACAGAACAATTCGACATAGTATTGTTTTGAAATTGGGTAGATGAAATAATTTTGCTATAATTATATTTTGAATATAAAGAAAAACTTTTCAAAAATTATTGTGAGTTATCTAGCTTACCTGGTTGTTAGGAATGAAAATATTGGTTATTATCATTAATTTGATATTGTAATTTAATAAATAAGGTGAATTACAAAATGAACAATGATAAAACACTTGTGAAATGTTTTAAGAAAGAAAATCCTATAAGAATATTTTATAAAGGTGACTTATAAATTAAAATAGATTTAAATTGGAAATATTGAATTTAAGACCTGGAGATTTTGAAAAATGGTTCTCAAAGTTTTGAAGAAATATATAGTAATAGTAGTTGGAAATTGTTTATGGAAATATTTTGAAAGGATTTTTAAAAAGAAGGAATGAATACAGTACTCCTCTCTTATGTCGCTGGAAAATAATTTCGATGATGACTGCGCAGCATCATCGACGTTCAATTTCGAGTCTCAAAGTGGGGGAGACTTCTAAGAAGCTTTGCTTTTCTTTGAAATTATTTTGGGTAAATGGGTTTTGGTTTAAACTCCAAAGGTATGATTTGATATATTAAAGACATAAGTGTATATGTTTATTTCAAACGATTTGAAAAGAACCGGGCATTTAAAATTCTAAGTTATGCAAATTAGTAATTTTCAAATGAAATGTGAATAACCAGAATTCTAAAATAAGAGGATTAAGATATCTAAGCTTATGTTTTGGGAAAACTTTAGAGTTGTAGTGTACCTTTAAAGTTTAAAGGTAAAGAGGATTTAAATAAATCAAATTTGTGAACATTCTAACTAAGTAAAATGAAATTCTATAAATTTGTATAATACCAAATTTGCATTCTAATAACATATAATATGACTTACCAAATATTAAGAAGTTGAAATGATGTTTTGGATATGTAATGAGATGTTGTACAACTAAACAGAACCTGAAAATAATTGAAGTATACAAGTAAGGAAAACTTAAAAGAAATTTCTTATAGCTAAGAATCAATTGGGAAAAGAAATTGAATTTAATTAAATTATATAGAATGTTTAAAATGAACTTGAGTAAGCAAATTCTATGATATGATGTTTAAGAAAAGATAATGTTAAAGAACATGCTATGTAAAGAAATGAATATACTAACTGAATAATGGATTGTGAATAATTAATTGTAAAAAAAAAGCCAACAAAATAATTTAGTATAGATAAATTGGATAGAAATCCATTGGAAGGTAATACGTGAGTTGTACGTATATTATTTTGTTCGCATAACGATTTGATCCAAATTCGAGTACAAAATTTCGAGATGATTTATATCGATCCAAGTTAGGATTTTCCACTCGATTCTTGACGGCGAACCATGGATATGGATTTTTGGTTTGATTCTGGAATTCTCTATCTATCATAGTATATGGCTATGCAAGGAGAGTAACAGTTTCCAATCAAGGAACCAAATCTGAGTCCGCACTAGAGAGTCGGGTGAACGATACTAGTTGGAAGTGAAATTGTGTGATCGAATAAGCGATTAGATTGATATTGCTCACGGATGATATATGTACGGCTTACGGACATAATTAAAAGTTAATATAGGAAATTTAAGATGCCAAATATGTGAAGATAAATTTGCAAATTTTGAGATAACTATAAACTAAGAAAAGTCATATATAAGAAGTTAGACTTTTATGGAATGACTATAAATTAAAGTGATGATTAATAAAATGTCCTGCATTAATAAAATGTTCCGCAAATAAATTGGTTATTAACTGAAACTGAATATGAAGTAAATGTAAACAAAAGAATTTGGTATGGCTAAGAATCAATTGGAATTGAAAGAGATAAACCAAATTGAATGTAAAATTAATAATTTGGTTATGTTGGGTATGATTTGGTTGTTATATGATTGTTAGTTGATTGTATATAATTCATCAAGTGTTAATGAAATTGAAAGCTATAAATCATTGAAATCAAATTGGAAGATAAATGAATTTATATAGAATTTAATTTGATTCAAATTGGAAGTGAACTAATGTAAATATAAATTAGTGAATGTTAACTAATTGAATTGAGAATGAATGTTAGTAAAATCCAACGTTAATGAATCAACTGTGATTAAAATTGAAACCCAAGTCAATAAATATTAATGAGAAGTGAATTTATATTGATTGGTTATGGATTCGTTGGATGATAGTTGATTGATGGTTGCATTTGTTGCTTTTGTTGCATTTGCTATGTTGGCATATGTAGATGTTATGTTGCTATATGTTGTATATTGATATTATTTTCATATATGCATGTTTCTCATGGTTTGTTGAGTGTTTAGTAGGTGCGGATTGCGCTTGCTTCGCATTTGGAGACTCTGTCGAATTTTTTCATAAAATCCGGGTGTTCGAAAAATTTTCAAGTTTTAAAATTTTATAACTTGTTTTGATAACTAACTCGTAAACTTCATAAGACTAATCGGAGTAGCGTAGTGGAAGCGTAGTTATGACTTTATAAATGGAATTTCATTGTTTTATAAGTTGGTAACTTTGAATAAAATATATCTAATGTTGAATTCTATACTTAGTTCCTTTTCCCTTCTTTTTTCTTTTCGGGGACGAAAAGTTTTGAGTGGGGGAGAGTGTAACGACCCGTAAATTTTCAATAATTAAAATAGCTAATTTAATAAGATTTCGTGATTTAATGTTAGAAAAAATTTTGTAATTCGTTTGGAATAATAATAACCGGAATGAATTGCAACAATAATTATCCAAGTAATTATTTATAGATTGAATGGAGTTCCAATCTAATTGAATTGACTCAAATATTATAACTTGGTTATAAGGGAATATATGGAAAAACAAATGTAAATAAGTGAATAAGAATTGTGAATTATTTAGGTAGTAATACAAATTTTAATAGATTGGTTTCGAAGATTTGAATAGTAATAAGTATTGAAAAATAAATACTACTTAGTGAATGCCTTTGCAATCAATAGTTGGACAGGATAATAAATGTTGAATTCATTGGGTATAATAGAGTAATTGATTGATAAGTAAAATCTGTTTAAAATCAAATAATTGAATATTGAACAGGTAAATTGTTTAAAGTAAATATTTAAAACTTATTGAATAATTGAATAACTGTAAATTGGAAATAGTGTTCTAAGATGTGAATTGGTTTTAAAAGTTGAATCTTATAAGTTCAATTTCAAATATTTCAAAGGATAATGAATTATTGGATAATCAAAATTATTTAAATTTATTATTTGGAATTTATTGAATAATTGAATAATGGGTTTAATAAGATTAAAAATTATTTGTAAAATTTTATTTTATCATATTAAAGTTAGAATGATGTTGTAGAACTTTTAAAATCGAATTAAAAGTAAATTTGTGAAAATTGAATATTTTAATATTAAATTGACGAGTTAAAATAGCCATTTTTCAAACAGTCTCGGATTTCAACGAAACCAGTTTCATCAGATCCATATGTCATATTATTGTAAGGTTTCAAATTTCGTGTCAATCGGATTTACCGTTTGTCCGGGGCAAGCTAAAACGCATAGAAATTTGTTGAATCGGTTTAATTAAAATTTGATCGTTTATTTCCGTAACTCGCACATATGATCGAATTAGCTTCCGAAACACGTTCCATTGTGTTCGGAACATGGGGTAAACCTCAGAAACGCCAGCCGGCGTGCTTCGTTTGGAGTTCGGAAATTTTCGAGTGAATAGTAATTTGGAAAATTTCTATAAAAGGACTTGCTATCTTCACATTTGCAACCAAACTAAACCCTAACCCTAAAACAAAGCCAGCCGCCACTTGCAATAGCCAATGGCCGAAAATCTCTTATCTTCTCCCTCTCTTTTCTTCAAATCCACTAATCGAATCAAGAAACGTTCAACTAGAAAGTTGTAGAGCATATCGAGTACTCCACATTCAACGGCTATGATCAGAATTGGAGCCACGGATCGTCGGCAATCCTCGTTAGAATGGCCGAAGTTTGCACGCATTATTAGGGTGGTGGAGTTGACCGAGCTCCAAGAGGCTCTGGTCGTGGGTGGCTCTGGTGAAGGCCGTTATGATGGGGTGAAGTGATGGAATTTCGACGAACGTGGGGTGGTGCGGTTTGCATCTTCGAACGGCAAGATATGGGTCTCGCGTGCATGAATAATCTGTAGAAGGAGAAGATGGATTTCACGGCCGTGATTGCCTTGCTGGAAACGTACGGTGATGATGGATCTGAGTTTAAATTAAAAAAGGAATTGTAATTTATTTATATAAAAATTTGTATTAACTTCAAAATGTCATAACTTGTTCGTACGAGGTCGGAATCGGACGAAATGAATTGCGTTGCAATCGTTTTGTCGAGCACTACGCTATGGAACTGGATTAGAGTCGTTTGGAGCTAGTTTGAATTTCGGGTAAAATTAAACGCGCGTTTAATTTTATTCGAAATAAAACGCTGGAACTACATTGAAATCAAGGTGAGTGTTTATAACGCTCACAACGTACTGCATATCTTTATGCTGGTTAAATTTGACATTATGAAATGATATGAATTTTATTTGTCGTTGTTTGATAAAATTTAATTGTCATATAGATTGTCATTTGAATTAACCATTGAAAATTTAATTGACAGTTAAATTGAAATTAAAATTGAACTGCGATTAAATTACCTAACATTGATAACTAGGAAATTGTCATGAATTGTATTGTCTATTGGATGATGTATTTCGATGGATGCTATTGGTTGATATTTAAATGTTTGGATGTTTATTTGCTTATATATATATCCTGTTATGCATACATATGACACTGTGATTTGATTTAAGTGATATATATTCATCCCTGACATTTAATTGAAATAACTAATCACTTGGCCATAGGATAGAAAATTATATACGGACACCGGATTGGTTAAATTAATAATTTTTATAATCGTTGATTTGAAATTTATTTAAATGTTTTGATTTAAAGGTTATAAATAAAATCAATTTATAGAAATCGAATTTATCGCATAATTGAGTTTGGAATGTTGAAATAAATTTTGGTTAAAAGAAATTGTTAAATGATTTAAGTTGAGACTTTGAAATTTAAAAATCGGGATATGATTGAATTTCGAAAATTTATCTGTTTTAAAGATTGAACATTATTCCGAGCTTTGAGTATTACTAAGTAAAAGTGACATAAAAATGATATTTTGAAATTGAGCTTGAAATTGAATCATATTTGGAATTTGGATTTAAATTTGAATATTGAAGGATAATTTTGATAAGTATTATAAATTGATATTTTGAAAATCAAGCTCCAAATCGATATAAATGGAAATTGAATTAATTGAAGATGAATGTAAAATTGAATTAATTTGAAGTCAAAGTCGACATTGATTTGAATTGAAATTGAAATTGTATCGGTAGAATGGAAATTGAAATTGATTTGAATTGGGAAGTTATAATTGAAATGGACTGGTTTTGAAGCTGTTTTATTTTGTTTTCCAAATTACTCTGTTATATAAACCATTTTTGAATACTTGAGCTATTTTAATCTATTTTAAATCTACTTAACCCAATTTAAATTATTTTAAACTAATTTATCTATTTTAAATCCATTTTAAGATTTAAAGTATTTTAACTATTTTAATTATTTAAAACTACTTTTAAACTACTTAAAACTATTTTCTAAAAATTCAAGCTGGTCAATAAGGTGAAATGTTTATGTTTAAATCTCGAATGTAAATACGAATTGGGTTAAATGAAGTTGCAACCTAAATTGAAATTCGAAATGATTTGGAAATCGAAATGAGATATTGAGGCGAAAAATGTTTTGAAACGGAACCTTACATTTTGAATAGATACGATGATATTTGAAATGGACTTGATTTTTTAGCGAATATGATATTTTGATATCAACTATGAATCGATTTGAAATGTAAAAGAGCCACCGGTGTAATAATACGTAGTTATTAAAGAGACCGGGATCGGATATGGACATACTCTCTGTCAATACCGAAAACCACTTTAATAACTATTATACGCGGAGTGTTGATCCAGAATGAAGTGGATGGTTTGGTGAACATGTTGATTGAAGAAAGAGAACGATATTGGATGACCCCTGACATGACTAAAACAGGAGCCGCGTCGGGCCATTGAGGTTCGCCATCTCTAGCGGGCACACTTCTTCGATACTATATCTATTACATTTGTGATTCGATTTGGGTGCACCCCTTGATTTGGGAGTGTTGTTTCGCGGTGTTGGGGTAGCTGCTGGCTATGCTCAACATCAGTCCGGATCACGCAACTACTAGTATCCTAGTTGGCATCGCCTCATGTACGTTGTCATACTGATTATCCTATACGCGACCACTACGTTTTGTTTTGTGTTATACCTATGGGGTACCCTCTGATAACCACCAGTTTACGGTAAGGCTTACGGTGCTGTATAGACTATGACATTATAAAGATGTGTTAAGGGGGATTATGGTAACGCCTTAATGATATTTTAATACCTTTACTTTACTGTAGACATATTATAATAGCGTATTGTACTACATAGTAGATAGTTTAACGGATCCTTGAGAGATGGAAAATCCCGTAACATCTCTTGAGTTATTGCACGCACATTGACACTGGATATGAGATGTCAAACCCCGTAAACATCTCTGACGCCGTTACACTCATATTTATTTACGATTGATTTAACTTTCATAAGAATATTTTAGTCCTGACTCGAGTGTTTTGTCTTTTCATTACGCTCGGGTCAGACCTGAGTTTTTCAGCTTATTGAAGATCTATTCTGGAGGACGAAGATGAAGATTTGGTATACTATTACTCTTATTATCTTTGCATCATGTTGTCTGCTGCATTATTTTATTTGTTCTGTTGTACATGTATAACTCTGATAAAGGTTGTATAAATAAGGATCAAGGTATTGTAAACAACTTCATGAACTGTTTATTTGACTAATATATTTTATCGTTCCGCTACGAGATTCTATGTTGTTTCATTTCCTTTATTTCTCTTTCTTTTCTTTTCTTATTTACCCCAATAACCATCTGCCCTTTGAATGGTTTGAGTCGACGTCTGTGTTTGATCGTCAGTTTAAACTGACCAAAAAGGCGGGTCGTTACAGTGTTTGTATGTACGTGTGTGTATATAAGTGAAAATTATATATATATATATATATATTATGAAAATATCATATACATATATATTGTTAACCCACCTTTTGGCAAGGCAGTATACAGGAGGATTACCCAACAGACTTCACGGCTATGAAGGCCAGTGAGTACAGAGCGACGGTTGTGGGGCCCAAGAATCAGGTACAGATGGTTATATGAAGCTGGGATTGAGTGGAGTTGGTAGATAAACGATGCAGGATGCTTGAAATATGAATATTGTAGGACAAGTTAGAGATCGACATACCTTGGGAGAAGCATAGGGATCGGCATAGCTTGGATCGGCATGGCTTGGAATTATCCAAAGGGATCGACATGATTGGTTATATGATGGATTGACATGTTTTATTAGTTTGGGAAGTTATGAGGAATGGATCGGCATGTTTCAATATTGAGGGATCGGTATGGATTGGCTTCTATAGAAGGGTTCGATATGGTTTAATGAAGAGGGGTCGACATACTCAAGTAAATAA
This sequence comes from Allium cepa, assembly GCA_030765085.1. NCBI lineage: Eukaryota > Viridiplantae > Streptophyta > Magnoliopsida > Asparagales > Amaryllidaceae > Allium > Allium cepa. Next base: position 330,357,590 of record CM060940.1, read on the forward strand.
GGGATCGGCATGATTAGTTAACCAAGGGATCGGCATGATTGGTTAAACAAGGGATCGGTGTGATTAGTTAGACAAGGGAACGACATAGTTGAAGCAATGGAGATATTGGCATAAATAAAGTGTGCGTGGATCAGCATAAGTAGAAAGGCATGGATCGGCATGGCTTGGAAGTATCCAAAGAGATTGTCATGGTTGGTTATAAGATGGATCGGCATAGATGGTTATGCTATGGATCGGCATATGTCCATTAGATGGGTTCGACAAGGAATAGCTTTCGCGTGGATTTGAACCAAAGATTAATCAAAATCAAGAGTTCCCTTATACCAAATGACATGAAACTTGGGGATTAAAAATATTTTATCATGTAGAATCCACCATAGGAATCACTACCCAAAAAACAACCAAAGAAAGGACCGGTACTGATCCCTCTTCATAGGGAGTTGGGCCTAGAGACCCCTATGTTGGGCCCATATGGATTGGATGGTCCTTTTGCCGAAGTTCCAGAGATATTGGTAGTCATCTTCCCCTATAAATATAGCAGGCATGGCTTTAGAAAAGGGGTCTTATTTCTACTTCTCTTCATCTTCTACCTAGGCTATACTATGCCAGTTTTATTCTCGAATTTCACGGATTTGTAACTGTAATCAACAGTATAAACTAATAAAAGGAAAACCTATGGAGTGGACGTAGGCCGGAGTTAGCTGAACTACTATAAATCTATGTCTCTATTTACTTGCTTTTTAATTATTTTAATTTTTCTCTTCGTTTATTTCTCTTCATATTTCTATGTTTGGATTGGATATTGGTGCTTTCACATAATTGGATGTTGGTGGTCAATTTTGACACCAACATTTTGATGCTTTCATTGAGAAAACTTGTACCCATGGATTTTTAAGCTAGGACCATAGATTTGGAAGTTTGGATAATTGAATCTATGAAACAATGATTAGGCAATGAGTAAGGAGAGTGCAACCAAAAAGGTGCCACCATAGAGGGAGCCGGGAGGCTTCCTCAGGAGCTGGAGCTAATCAAGCATCTCTCTACATCACCAGGGATGAAATGGAAACGATGATGGATGCTATGCAAGAGCGGAAGCTGAAAAGGTAGAAGGAGATGATGCAGAATCTACTCTAACAAATTGGATAGGCTAGAGCCATAGGAGCTGCTAGAATGAAGAATCAAGGAGTTGAAGTAACATGAATAGCTGGAAATCAGAACCGAGAATGTGAACATGGAGCCAGTAGACAAAGGAATGAAACAGAGTAGCCTGGGGCAGTCCCCCGCCATCTAATAGGGATCAGTATCAATCCCCAAAGGCTAGGGGCATGCCCCCGGGTCTTATTGGTCGTGATGCTGGAGGATCTGCTGTCAATCTATGGAGCTTGGTACGAATTAGAATTCATTTGGAGGAATTTTTTCTGAAATTCCCTCATAGACTCGGGGGGCAGCTTGGACATAATGATAGGAGACTACCACTGGAAGACAATGATGGGTTTACAGAGATGATCAGGCGAGCTATGTGTGGAGCATTAGTTAATAGGGATATGGAGGATGTAAATAGAAGTCCATTCGCTTCAAATATCAGGCAAGCTAGGAATCCACCGGAGTTCAAACTTCCATCACTTGAGACATATGATGGAAAAACAGATCCTACTGTTCATCTGATGAGATAGATGAGACTCATGGAAGTACTAGGGGCATCAGAGGAAGACATGGCATGGTGCTTCCCCTTGTACTTAACGGATATAGCTGCGTTATGGTTTAAACAGTTAGAAAGCGGCTCTATTAGCACATGGATGGAATTGATCGAACGGTTTATAAGGCAATTTCGAGTCCACGTCATGAGACCCAAAAGCGTGACGACTTTAACATCAATGAAGCAATGGAAAGGAGAATCACTCAGGGATTGCTTAACCAGGTTCAATGTAGCAGTAGCTTTAGTGGATCAACCGGATCCGTCGATGGTTTTGATGGCAGTAGTGTCAAGGATTGCGATAACTCGGATTTCAAAATATCATTGGAATGGGGTCCACCAGTGGATCTTGGGGAATTTTACCATGAAGCAGAAAGGTTTCTGCGACAGGAAGATGCAAAAGTTGATAGAGAGGAAAGAGATGTAGTGGATTATGCGGTTAAAGGTGGAGGTCCGCCAGGAAGGTTTAAACGAGGATAAAGGAAAATGGAAAGCAAAGGATGGCTCTGATGGATCGGAGCGACCACGAAGGGAACCGAAATTCACCTCTTACACAGAATTGACTAAAACATTGGAACAGATATGTCTGGATACTAGGGGCAGATCCCCTATCGAAGGCCAATGAGGAGAGAGCCTACAAAAGACGAAAAGAAATCAGAAAAATACTATCTATTCCATGAGCTGGATGGGCATAGTACAAATGACCGCATGCATTTAAAAGATGAGATTGAGGGACATGTTTGGAATAATAGGCTGTTACAATACGTAAGAATTTGGGCAACGGCAGTGGAACATGACCAACCACCATCTGCATTTAAGGGGAATTGCCTTGGATTGAGACGTCAACTAGTCATCAATTGATCAGAATGGCAAAGAATAAATAATAAACTCCACAATAAAATGGCAAGTCACTTACATATGTACGGAATCAAGAATGGTCCCTAGACATGCTCTAAGATGACAACGAACCGTCACACCCGAAGATGCATGCATTGTAGTGTTTAGTTTTTATTTTTGTTTCTCTTTAGTACTTGAACTTAATTTTATTAGTTGAATATTTAAACTCACTCGAACGTGAAATCTGACATTAACAATTTTGAGTCCCATCCGGACAATTATATTTTTCCACGAATGGCACTTGATCTCGAACGATCGTATTTCGCGCTGAACGACACTCGATCTCGAATGATCACATTTCACCATGAATGACACTCGATCTTGAATGATCACATATTTCCTTGAACGACACTCAATCTCGAATGATCACATTTAGCCTCATATGACACTCGATCTCGAAAGATCACATTACGCCTCGAACAGGCACTTGATCTCGAACGATCACACTTTGCCTTGAATGACACTCGATCTCGAACGATCACATTTCACCTCGAATGGCACACGATATTGAATGATCACATTACGCCTAGAACTGACACTTAATCTCGAACGATCGCATTTTTCCTCAAACAGGCATTAGATCTCGAACAATCGCATTTCGCCTCGAATAGACACTCGATCCCATGCGATCATCATCAGCCTGGGACGGCTACGAATTTGATTAACGGTCCCAAATGGTCATTACTAACAATCTGGTGAGATCATTAATTTATTCACAGGTCATCAACGAGTTTCGAACATTGTACTTAAGGCGATTCAAAACACGCCTTCCTATCGGAAAGCATGTTTTGGAGGACAAAGTGTTAACCTGCCTTTTGGCAGGGCAATATACAGGCAGATTTAACCCAATAGACTTTATGGCTATCAAGGCCGGTGAGTATAGAGTGACGGTTGTAGGGCCTAGTAATCAGGTACAAATGGTTATATGAAACCAGGACTGAGCGGAGTTGGTAGATGTTACTCGGGTAATTGACCCGGTAATGTGAGGATCACTAGACAAGTACACTGTTCGGCATAAACATCGTTTGGCACACCTCCCCTCGCTCGGCATCAAGTTTCACTCGGAATTGAGGGGTCATTCGGCACAAAGCCTCGCTCGGCATGGAAGGGTCGTTCGGCATCAATGCCTCGTTTGGTATGAAGCCTCGCTCGGCATGGAAGGGTCGTTCGGCATCAATGCCTCATTCGGCATGTTTGGTATGAAGCCTCGCTCGGCATGGAAGGGTCGTTCGGCATCAATGCCTCATTCGGCATGAAGCCTCGTTCGGCATGGAGCCTCGTTCGGCATGGAGCCTCGCTCGGCATGAAGCCTTGCTCGGCATGAAGCCTCGTTCGGCATCTCCCCTCGACCGGCATCAAGTCTCGGTCGGCACAAGTCTTGTTCGGCCTACATTCTTCACTCAGCACACCGCCTCATTCGGCATACAGGTACCATTCGGCATGCCTTCCTCGATCGGCATACGAATGTCGTTCAGCCTGGATATACGGTTCGGCAATTACCGCTCGGCATGTGGCTTGACGCATAGAATTCACTTACCACGGGCCGAGGTATCTTGCTTCTAGGCCCATGAGGGAAGTCCAACCCATCTTCGTCTATAAATAGAAGGGCAGAGGCATAGTGAAAGGGACCTTTTTTCGAGAATACTGTGGAGACTATGATGCATTCAAGACTTATTCTATTTTACTTAACACTTGTATTCAAGCCATTATAGTACGGATTGTATCTGTATTCAATCATGTGTGAAAGCAATAAAGAATCAGATTCAAAGTGGATTTAGGCAGTTACGCTGAACCACTATAAATCCGGTGTTCTTGTTTTGCATTTAACTTAGCTTATAATTTTCTGTTTTAATTTACTTTCTTCATTTATCTCTCTATATAAAGTTTCTTAAGGGTGTTAGTGACCAATTCTGGTGCTAACATTTTGGTGTTTCACTGAGAACCGAATTCTCAGGCCACTAGGATCTGCTTTTAGCTACTGGATTGAATAAATCCCCCAAAGGAGATCCAACTTATTCATAGGACGTCCGTTGAATCTGCTTAGAGTTTCGATCAACAACTCTACTATGGGAAGATCACGTACCCGATCAGCCTCTCATAACGCTGATGTCAAGCGTACAACAGATAGGACCTAGCAGTCAGCAAGTTAATCCTAGCGTAGGGACTGCCAGAGCAGATGGAAGTCGTTACTACGACAGAGTTCAACGACCTGATGAGAGAGCTCATGGAAAGCAGGAGACAACTTGCTGAGTAGATTCAAGCTAATGCTAACCTCATGACTCAGCTTACTCAACAACAGCATCAGAATACTGGAGGTAGCCCCGTTCCTTATTCTTCATCTGATAGTGCGACCTCGTCCGACGAACCTCCCAGGCGTAGATGCCGCAAAACAGAAACTGCCCAAGCAGGTACTGCTGATAGATCAACTAGGGATCACTTACATCTTATAGACCACACCTAGGCTGGAGCAGGAAATTCAGGAGCAGGAGCGCGAGTGGAAACTAGACGCTCGACTCACCAAGACCCTAATGAAGTTGGTCCCCAAGATACATGTTTGGCAGATCGCTAATAGAGGAGACACCAATATGAGCGGTCCCGTAGAACATAGCCCAACCTTCCATCCTCCATACAAATTCCGGACTTATCGGCTATGGTCATACAGTTGATGAGAGAAAATCAGGGCCTGACCAATAAAGATTCGGGTATATCTCGAAGTCATACTCCATTCACGGATACTATTCTACAGGCTGAGCACCCCAGAAAGTTTAGCATGCCAACTATCCTGGCCTACGAAGGAAAGACTAATCCCAAACAACATGTTATGAGGTAAGAATAGATAATGGATTCGGCTAGATAAATGACACGACCAAGTGTAGATGCTTTCCAATTACTCTATCCGGAATCACCACCATGTGGTTCACTCGACTTCCCCCACGGTCTATATCTAGCTTTGATGAATTGGCGACGAAATTTATGGAACAGTTCAGAATACATGCCACTCATCTCAAGGATGTGATGTCCCTATCCAGTGTAATCCAGGCTCCGGGGGAGTCATTGAAAGAGAACTTATAGAGATTTCATGTTGCGGCTACTGAAGTTAGCAACCCTAACGACCATGCAACTCTGATGGCGGTAATGCGAGGAATAGATCTGGATTCAGAGTTTGGAAATTGGTTGGCAGGAAAGCCTCCAACTACGCTAGAGCGTTTCTATTCAAAGGCTCACCAATTCATAAGAAGAGAAGAAGCCATGTGGACAAGGCGAGATAAGGCACCAAGGCCTGTTTAGGAGACTTTGAAAAGTGACATCGCCGTAAAACAATCCGGTGACAACTCGGGAAAGGTTCAGTCAATATCCAAAACAAGCCTAGGCAATCTAAAGGGTCCAGAGGAGGAAATCCTAGAAAGAAAAGAGAAGAAGGGAAATGGAAGCCAAGGATTCCAACCAACAATAAATACACCCCACTGAATGCATCTCTTGAGAATATCTACCTATCAACTTGTAACACTTTTCAATACAAAAAGCCACACCCAAAGGAGTCAACAGAAGAACATAAGCGGACTGGGAAGTACTGTCACTTCCATGATACTTACGGGCACAATACAGAAGAGTGTAGACACCTCCATGATGCCATAGAAAAACCGATTAGACAGAAAAAGTTGTAGGAGTTTGTCAAGAACCCACATAAGGGTAGGCAAGGAACATCAAACCTCGGACGCAGGCCGGCTCCACGCCAACCAGAAGAACCTGCCCAAACCGTGGGTAGATTGGTCATAAACACGATAGTTGGTGGACCTCACCCTGCAGATAAGAATTGGCAGGAAATGGAGCAGTATGCCAACTCCTAAGACATGTCGAGTTTGAGTGTTGTTCAAATACTGAGGATGGGTCCCCAGCTAAGCAGCAGCGGATAATGACGGACGATATAGTTTTCAGAAGCAGAGATGCTGACCGGGTGAAGGCCCCTACCAGTTGACCCGATGGTCATTTCCGCGACAATCGGGCCAGCATTTGTGAAGAGAATTTTGATTTCTTGTGGAATTTCTATTAACATCATCTTCAAAAAGGCGTATGACCAAATGAAGATGGAAACGAAGGTTTTAAAGCCATCTAAAGCCCGTATCCATGGCTTTAATGGGCAGCGAATGATGCAGTGGGGTATGTTGAGTTGCCAGTTGAACTGGGACAAGGTGAACATAGGAGGGTGCGAATCCTCATAGTTTTGGATGTTGATTCTCCATACAATGTGTTTCTGGGTCGACCAGCCCTAGCAGAGTTTAGGGCAGCTTTGGCCCCGTGGTGTTTGACTTTGAAATTTCCGATAGACAAAAGAGTTGGCATTGTACATGGCGATCAGACGATCGGTCGTGCATGTTATATGGCTGAGCTAAGAGAGGCCCGGTAGTGAGAGAAAGGAAAGGTTGCGGACAACTCCATCTGCATCCGGAATACTGACAATAGACAAGTAGGGCCCGAGCCCTGGCTCGGGCCACATTCTCGGATCTATAGAGACATAGATCCGAGAGATGATGATGGGGAACCCAGGGAAGCAAAAGCAGCACCGGCTGAACTGACGATTGACATTCCAGTCAGCCGAGATGACCCATCACAAGTACTTAAGACTAGATCACAACTCGACCCGTCAGTGGCCGAGAATCTCACTGACTTCCTTCGAGCGAATTTGAATGTATTCGCTTGGCACATTCTGATATGTGTGGGATTTCTTCCGCTATTGCAAGTCATATGTTGAACATAGACCCGAAGTATATTCTTGTAAAACAGAAAAGGAGAGGCATGGACCCGGAGAGGTCCGCTGCTCTCAGAGAGGAGGTGGACAAACTCAAAGCCAATGGGTTCGTCTGCGATGCCCTCTATCCTAAATGGGTGTCTAACCATGTGCTAGTAAGGAAAGCAAATGGGAAGTGGAGAACTTGCATTGATTACTCTGATTTGAACAAAGCATCCCTAAAGGATAGTTTCCCTTTACCCAGAATCGACCAACAAGTCAACTCAACGGCCGGACACGAATTACTGTCATTCGTGGATGCATACTCGGGATATAATCAGATCCCGATGCACATTCCAGACCAAGAACACACCAGTTTTTTCACTGGCGTTGGGTTATATTACTATGTAGTGATGCCTTTCGGATTGAAAAACGCGGAAGCGACTTATCTACATCTAGTGAATCGAACGTTTAAGGGCCAGATTGGTAGAACGATGGAAGTCTATGTGGGACATGCCCGTGAAGTCACGGCAGTCAAACGACCACATTCGGGACTTAGCGAAAATGTTTGATATACTCAGATATTATGGAATGAAAATCAATCCTTTAAAATGTTCCTTTGGCGTTGCGTCAGGGAAGTTTTTGGGTTTCATTGTGAATGCGTAGGGAATCAAAGCTAACCCGAAGAAGATTCAAGCTATTCGAGACATACAAGTGCCCAGAACTATAAAGTAGGTACAAAGCTTGAATGGAAAGGTGGCCGTGCTGAGTCGATTCATATCCAGAGCCACAGATAAGTGTATTCCTTTCTTCGATGTAATAAAAAAAGGAAAGAGGAATTTCAAGTGGGCATCCGACTGTAAGGAAGCGTTCAGAGCTCTGGTAAACCATTTAGAAAGCCCCCGGTGCTATCAAACCGGTAGACCATGAGATGTTGTACGCGTACTTGGCTGTATCCCAACATGCTATTAGAACGGCTTTGGTTCGCGAGAAGGACCGAGTTCAAAAGCCGATGTACTATGTCAGTAAATGTTTAACGGAGGCAGAAAGAAATTATCCTAAGATTGAGAAACTAGCCTATTGCTTGGTGATTGCATCACGCAAGCTCGTGCCATACTTCCAGGCACACTCAATCAGTGTTTACACCGACCAACCTTTGCGACAGTTACTCCAATGACCGGAAGCCTTTGGAAGGATGTTGAAATGAAATATTGAGTTGAGTCAGTTCGATATTACCTACCTGCCATGAAGGGCCATACAAGGGCAAGCGCTAGCAGACTTCATTGCTGAATTCACCGGGTTAGACGAATCAAGTGGTCACAATGTCATACCTCCCGTTTGATGGAAGATGTACACCGACGAGGCATCTCACGGCCATTGCTTGGGAGCTGGCATCATTCTTGTGACTCCCGAAAACCGATCATTTTGTTACGCTTTGAAGCACGAATTCCCAGCAACAAATAACGAGGTCGAGTATGAAGCATTGATCGCTGGCTTGAAACTTATTGGAGAGCTAGGAGTAAGATCGGTTGAGATCTTTTGTGACTCACAATTGGTGGTATATCTGGTGCGGGGGACTATTAAGCAAAGGGACAGAGACTTGCCCCATACCTTGCATGGGTTCAATAGCTGCTAGCAAATCTAGAATATTATGATATTTCGCATGTCCCGCGTGAACAAAACAAAGAAGCCGATTCATTGGTAAAATTTGCGAGCACTGGCGATGCACAATAAATGGGATTGGTTCCTGTCGAAACCTTACAAGCCTCGAGTATAGATGTAATGGAGATAGATCTTGTGTCAGAAACAGAGATCGAGAAGGAGTCATGGATGACACCATTCAAACAATACTTGCTACACGAGATCTTGCCCGAAAGAAGGAGCGAAAGACGACACGTTATTCGTAAGGCTTTATGATATGTAATGCAGGATAGGATAATGTATCGAAAAGGATTCTCGACCCCCCTACTCCGGTGCATTTCCCACGATGAGATAAAATGAGTCCTGAAGGAAGTCCATGAAGGAGAATGTGGTGACCATATTGAAGGGCAAACATTAGCAAAGAAAATCCTCCGCTATGGATACTATTGGCCAACTGTAAATCGGGATGCCGCGGACTACGTAAGGAGATGTGACAAATGCCATAAGTATGCAAAAATCCTAAGAGCTCCGCCAATGGAACTCACGCAAATGTTTATTTCATGGCCGTTTTCAATATGGGGGATCGATATAGTCAGTTCCTTACCCATACCTAAAGGTGGTGTGAAATACGCGATAGTTGTAGTCAATTATTTTACCAAGTGGGCAGAAGAAGAGCCCTTAGCCACGATCACCACCAAGAAGGTCATTAACTTCATTATACAAAATATTATATGTCATTTTGGCCTCCCACGGACTATCATTACAGACAACGAGACTCAATTCGAAAGCAAAGAGTTCAAAGAATTTTGTCAAAAGCATAGCATTGACAAAAGGTTTGCGGTAGTTGCTCATCCAAAAGCCAATGGACAAGTGGAAGCTATGAACAAAATAATTAAGTCCATATTGAAAAAGCATTTGGAAAAGGCTAGAGGAAAGTGGGTGGATGAACTTCCAATAGCACTTTGGGCTTATAGAACCACCCACAAGTCCGCGACTGGCCACACTCTATTCGCATTGGCATATGGCACGGAAGTTGTTATACTAGTAGAACTTGAAGTACAGTCACATCGGGTAACTCATTACGACCCCAAGACGAATCGGGAACTTGTGCTGGAATCGCTGGACTTCATTGATGAAAAACGTGAAGAAGCTGATATAAGAGCGGCCGCGTATAGACACCGAGTCGCTCGATATTATAAAGAAAAAGCCCGGCCAAGAGTCTTCGATGTGGGCGACCTCGTTTTGAAACAATTTTTTCCGGTCCCGTCGCATCTGAATCTCATATGGGAAGGTCCATACGTCATTGAACGGAGGCTTGGAGAAGGAACTTTCAAGCTAGCGACCGTTGATGGCACGACACTCCTCCGATGATGGAATAACGAGCATATGTGGCATTATTATACTTAGTCTATTCATTTTCTATCTTTTTTGCAATTATTTTCAGTATGTCTTTATTCCGTTGATTCTTAGTTTTCATCATGTAATAAGATAATTTAGCTTGTTTTCATTAATAAAGGCTTGAAGCCATTTTTTCCATGAATTGTTGATGTTTTCGTTTATGATAATTCTATGGCAAAAAGCTAGAGTTACATTATCCTATCTGACGTACGTACGCGCATAAACGACTTAAAATCTCCAAGTCCCCAAAGTGTGGACTAGAGTACTCTGAATCCCTAGAGTGCGGACTGGAATGTAAACGACTCAAAATCTCCAAGTTCCCAGAGTGCGGACTGGAGTACTCTGCGTCCCCAGAGTGCAGACTAGAGTATAAAAGATTTAAAATCTCTAAGTCCCCTGAGTGTGGACTGGAGTACTTTGAGTCCCCAGATTGCGGACTAGAGTATAAACGACTCAAAATCTCCAAGTCCCCAAAGTGCAGACTGGAGTACTCTGAATCCTCTGAGTGTAGACTAGAGTATAAATGATTTAAAATCTCTAAGTCCCCTGAGTGCGGACTGGAGTACTCTGAGTCCCCAGAGTGCGGACTAGAGTATAAAAGACTCAAAATCTCCAAGTCCCCTAAGTCCCTAGAGTGCGGACTAGAGTATAAACGACTCAAATTCTCCAAGTTCCCGGAGTGCGGACTGGAGTATTCTGAATCCCCAGAGTGCGGACTAGAGTATAAATGACTCAAAATCTCCAAGTCCCCAGAGTGTAGACTAGAGTACTCTGAATCCCCAAGAGTGCGGACTGGAGTATAAATGAATCAAAATCTCCAAGTCCCTAGAGTGTGGACTGGAGTTCTCTGATTCCCTAGAGTGCGGACTAGAGTATAAATTACTCAAAATCTCCAAGTCCCCAGAGTATGGACTGGAATACTCTGAGTCCCCAAAGTGCGGACTAGAGTATAAACGACTTAAAATCTCCAAGTCCTTTGAGTGTGTACTAGAGTACTCTAAGTCTCTTGAGTGCGAACTAGAGTATAAATGGCTTAAAAATCTCTAAGTCCTAGGAGTGCAGACTAGATTACAATTGACTTGAAGTCATCAAGTCCCCGGCGTACGGACTGAAAAATATTCTAAGTACCCGACACGTGGAATAAAGGATGTACAATTTCAAAGAATTTCCGAGTTATATGAAGATGAATTGGGGGTTTACGTAACTCACAATAGCTCAAGTTTCAACCACAATAATACAAAAAGCTGAATAGTAAAAGTCGTTTGAACAACAAAAGAACTAAGTTTTATTTATTCATCCAAAATGAGCTTCTACTACAACTCCTCCAAAACTCGGAGCCAAAAGTCTATTTACATTGACAATGAAAATAAACAAAAATAATTACATAATCTAAGCTAACTCTCGTTGAACGAGTGTAACAGCTACTTCTTTGATTTCTTGGGTTTCTTTTCCTCCTTTGTTTTCTCAGATGACTCTTCCCCCACGCGTTTTGGTTTGGACGTTTTACTTGATTGGGAAGTAACATCTAAGGAGGGACAAGGAACTTCTAATGGTCTGGACCTACCAGGAAGGATGACCTTCAAAGGCCTGTTCAAAGGATCGTCAAGATCCACAACTCGGGGCTCAACTTTGATTTCAGCTTTCTTTTTCTTCTCCTCCGCGAGTTGCTCCTTCATGCTTATTTTTGAAGTTCTTCAAAGGCGCCCGTAATCTCAACTTCGTAACTTTCTTCGACGGGAGACGAAGCCTCGGACTTGTCCTCGTCAAGTGCCTCAATCACTTGAGCATCAGGGCCAGGAGTCTCTCCCACTTGAATTGCTTCGCTCGCTTTCGCCTTCTTCTCCTTGGCATCACCGCTCCTCGGAGTGGGCTCGGGGTCAGAGCGGCCTACGCAAGACCACAAGAGACAAATGTTAGAATATAATGAACTCACACCAAAAAACAGCTCTTTGAACTTTAAGAAGAAGAGTTATTTGTCGGTTTCTTGCTGGCTCTCAACCGTCCTCGGAGTCTCACCGTCTCGAATGGGAGATAGTACATGGATATCAAGGCAAGGGGCTTCCGGATCATAGCCGACATGTTGTTCAAACGGGTCAATTACCGACCGACCGGTCGATTGAGTAAGGGGAGGAGCTGGAGACTCGGTGCCAGACAGACCGGCGATCTCATCTTTTCCTTTTGATGAGGAGGAACCTTTGTTGTAGAGGGCCTTCGCTATAGATAAGTTCGAAGGCTCGTTCCCCTCGAGAAATTCTTTTATCAAAGCCTCCTCATCAACCTCCTCGGTGCCCAACTCTACTTTTCTAATCTTTATTAAAGTTTCCCATGCCTCGACCAAAGATTCAAGGTAGCCCTAGCCAAGAAAAGTTAAGTCCCGATGCATAAGGACACGAGCATTGTATCCTGCTATAAGCGGGTCGAACAAGCACTTGATCTCCTCCCTACCAGCCTCCGTAGCAGCCTTGAGGCGAGAGTCAATCTTCGCGGATGCTATTCTTTTGCCCTCTTCACGGGCTTCATCCTTCCGCATTCCAACCTTGGAGAGCTCGTCATCGAGCTTTGCCTTTAGGAGTCGCGTAGCAACAATTTCATCGTAATATCATTGTGACTCTTCCTGAGCAGCAGTTTTTTCCTCTCTCTCTTTGCGGAGTAGATCTTCCAACTCTTTTACTCGCAGGGTGAATGCATCCCTCTCCTTTTGAACAGAATCCTTCTCTAAAGCCAAGGCCCCGTAGCATTGGACCGCCTCGTCAATTTCTTTCTTATGCGATGACTCTAGACGATTAACGGCCTCCGCTGTCTCTTCAGCGCTTTTTTGGGCAGCTTCGAGCTATGACTTGTATGAAGAGATCTCTTCGTCCTGAGCTTTGATAATGTCTTTATCAGGAATAGCCTCGAGCTTCAGGCGATCAATTTCATGTTGACACTCAACAGAGACTTCCGAGACTTTTTCAGCTAAGTGGATAAATGCGTCATACTGAACGTAAACATCGTTAGACAAAGCAATAGCGCTTTGTTTGACATGTCCCAGAATGTGATGAATCGTCGGGAGAAATTTCAATCCATCAAAGCATATCTTTGGGAAAGTGGCTTTAAGTTTAGCAAGTCGTTCTGCTACCGATGGATCAGATACAGGTGCGGGAGGAGTCTGCCTGGAGACTGCAAATGTTTTATGGGGATCCCGGGATTGCTTAGTACTGGACGAACCAGAGTGCTGATCTCGATGGGCTTTAGGCTGGGACCCCTTATGCGCGGACTTCTCTTTGCTTTGCTTCGATTGAGAAGGAGGATCGCAAGGGTAGGAGGACTAGCTATAGGTTTTTCTTCGGTAGGATGATTCTCGGTGGCGATAGTCTCGATCGTCGGTGTCATCTCTATCTCGACTTTTGCCGGATCCCAAATCCCGGCCAAAGTGGTGAAAATAGATGACCCACGAAGACAGTCAAGTCGGTGAGTGCATCCCATATTGCCAACGTGGAATGTGAATAACGACAAGTTAGCAAGAATAGAGTGATGGTTAAAATTAAAGTGCAAAGTGAAGTGCACATGTCCATGTGTGTCCTAGTGTTTCCACCCAACGGACCAGTTTCTTTATCTCTACTTATGGGAGTTTTTTCTCCTTGAACATGGGCTTAAGCGCCTGCATCGCCTCTTGCGGGAGAATGAAGTTTAAGCGCTTCCGGATCATTGAAGCCGTATTTAAGCAAATCGTTGGGAATAGTAAGGTTCGACAGGCCTTTCAATGAACTCTCTAAGCGTTGAGGAGAAGGTTCTCTCTCCACCGGGGTGATTGTGACTTTACAAGTTCCACCCGTCGTCTTCTTCCTCGGTTTGCAAGTCAATTTTTTCTTTCCCTTCACAGGGGAAGGCGTTACTTCGATATCGTGAACCTCGACTACCGACTCTCGAGCGGGGCTAACATTCTCGCCATGTACTTGGGAGTTTCAGCTTTTTTAATCTCCCCCTCCTTAGGTGTGTCAGGGGCATCACATGCTGAAGGCCCAGCTTGGTTTTTTCCTTTTCCCAAAGCAAACCCGGTTATGGTGACAGCTGGAGGAAGGCTTATCCGGTGGCCTACCGCCAGTAGCCTAAACTTCGAGAGAGATTCGTTCAAAATATGATATCTAATGTCCCAGTCTCCTGCGGGGATAGCTTGAATAGCCTCAACAGCTTCAGAATACCCGGAGCCTTGGGGACGTGGGCTGATACCAGTAAAAGTAGATAAAAAGTTGGAAAAGGAGCAATTATCGCCGAATGAAAGTATTAATCCGGAAAAGAAACTCACTTCCTTCTACCCATCTCCTTGCGAAGCCAAGGGGGCAGCGCACGTGGAACCACTCCTGCTTATACTGGGCAAATTTGCTCCACGCCCCGGTTAGGATTTGACATTTGTTGTGTGGTTCGAGAAATACAAAAGATGGGTTGTCCGATCATCTCTTGAAACGATAAATATAACGGATATTGCCAGGAGTCAGGAGCTTGAAGAGGACGCTCATAAAGAGAATGCACGTGCCGTATACGAATTCATGACTGTTTGGATGTAATTGCGATGGAGCGATCTCAATATACTGTAATAGATCGTGGACGAAGGAGTTGAATGGCGGCATGCTACCAACCCAACACATAAACCTGTTGCAGGTCGTGTATCCGACTGGGGGCAGGTGAGGACGATCTTGTCCTGATGGAACCAACACATCATCGAAAGGAATACCACGTACCGAGCATATGCGACAAAGTGCACTTTCGTTAATTCTCAAGGCCTGAGAATCGATCGTATCATCTAAAAAGATCGCTGCATCCAAGGCATCAGGAGCCAAATCGACGGATGCGATCGTGGGACTTGGAATATGTTGAATAGGAATGGTTGATGGATTTGAAGTTCCAACTACTTCTTGTTGAGAAGTTAACTCGGATCTATCCAAGACCGTGGCAGAACTAGATTTTTTGGACATCTCTAGTAAATGTTGGATCTGACGAAAAACCTGTTTGAACTAAGCTTGAAAAACAATCAACATTAGACTTAACAACAAAATACTCCCCCGGTGTGATGTGTGAACTAGTGCAACCGTTCAAGTATAAGAATCAAAGAGTTACAAGTCGTAAAGTTGATGAAATAAAGTTAAGCTCTGGACTTTCATCTTCGATGACCGTCTCCGAGAGCTTGTTGTATGATGTTTTCGAGTTTGAACTCCACATTGACACTGTATGTGGAAGGTTATTATCTGTTTTAATCAAATTAAATTCAGGTTTATGGTTGTCAAGACAGGAGAGTTATCAGTCTGGGATGTCCGATATGCTTAATTACTTAAGTCCTTGTGCTTGTTCGCTGTCATATGTTCGGGTGTAAAAAGCAAGTTAAGTCAACATGCATTATGTTCGAGTTAGGATGGTTCTGACTGTTGTAATTTACTATCAAACTTAATGTCGAATGGCATTGCAGAGACATGACTATTCTTATTGTGCTCCGCTCTCCTACACACCCACCCTCCCGTTCGGCATTCGGCAAGTCATGCCGAGCTGCGGCCATGCCGAGCCGCATCGCTCGGCATGATGAGCCAACCCCAACTTCCTTCCTACGCTCCCTCTCTACCGCTCGGCACAGATGGGTCATTCGACAAGTCATGCCGAGCTGCGACAATACCGAGTCACATCACTCGATCTCCTAAGCCCAACACTCATCTCTCTCCCGTGATCTCTCTCTTCCTCGTTCGGCATGAATCATGTTCCTCTCCCTCTATCTGTCTTCATCGTTCGTCACACGAACATCATGCCGAGCCATAGCCATACATTCTCTTCTGACTCACACACCATACTTAACTTACACAATCTAACTTCACTACTTCTTACTCCCTTATGTCCTAAACACCTTTGACACCCTTTTCCTTCCACCACTCCACCTAGCCCTAAGACGTGTTCTAATCTCGATTTGTTGTCCTCATCCACGCGGTTCCTACTATCCTCGATTTCACAAAGATTCACTGTTGAATATGCGCTTATATGATTTTTGTTTGATGATAATAAACAAATATACATTCGTTTAAATGTATTTGTTAATGTACTATTTTATTTTTCATAGATTAAATAAATATTTCCTGAACAAAAATAAATAACACAGAATTTGAATTCAAACAGAAATTTTATTCAAACAAATATTTATTACAATTTTGAATAGTACGAATTCAAGCTCTCACTATACATATACAATTTTGATTACAAATACATCACAATTTCATATTACATTTAACCTCACTACACATCACTCATTCACTCAATTCGTATTTTATCTTCAACTTCATTCCAGTTAGAATCCAGCATTTGAGCAATCTGCAAAAATATTCACTAATGCAGTAAAATTGAAAAAGAAATATTTTTGCAATATAAAATAAAATATGAATTTTTGAAAATAATATATGCCTCAGTTATTTGGGTTGTTCGTCATGATTTATATTTGAATTCATCACACACGAACAATGTGACATGCACAGTGTATCATTGTACATGCCACAAGGTCGTGCACATCGATATACACTTGATAATGTTACAGGGACAGGTGAGCACAAGGTCAAACCCAAAATAAAAAGGCGGGTTCAACTCAGGCGCAATATAAATAAAGTCTCGACATCAGCACAAGGTCCAACCCGAGTTTTAAAACTGGATTCAACTCAAGTGAAATTTCAAAACTCAACATGAAATGATCAAGAATCAAACAAAGACCAGAAGTACAAAATGACCACCAAGTATGCTAAAACAAAATCAGGCCCAAACCAGTTGCAACATCCCTAATACTAGTGAAATAGAAGCTCAAACCAGAACAAATGTCACTGAAACATGAATACAAGTGCAGGACAAAGCATCCAGTTTTTCAAAATGATGTATAAAGTCTCAAAGTAACAATAAAGGATGCATCAATGACAACAAGAGCAGCAAAACAATCTGCAACTCCAACAGATCAAAACCAAATCTGAAGTCAGTAATGCAACAGTGACATGCACAACTACCAAACCAACACACATGCACATCAACCAAACAACAAAGGGTCAAGATACAATCAAACAAGAACTCAAGTCTAGACGAAATGCCATCATATGTTCATGAGCAAACAAGTGCACAAATGTACACAATCCAGGCAAAGCAGGATGACCACAAACTCAACAAGCATACGTACAGCATGAACAAGACATGTACACAAGGCATGGGGGCACTGGAACATATAGTGCAACAAATAAATCAATTCTGCAACACTGAATCGGATGAACCAGCAAAGGGCAAAGACTCAAAGACACAAATACAATGCAAATGGACACATGTGAAACAAGCGAATCAAGATACCAGACTCAAACAAGTGAACAAGATCTCAAAGCTCAGACTCAATAAAACAACAATACAGGCAAACACAATATACAACTCAAAGTGAACAGAGCTAAGAAACTCGAGCTCCAAAAGCTACAACATAATGCACCAGTGAACTACTAAATGAAACAATGGACAGGACAAGTACGGTGCAATTCAATGCTACAAAAGACCACCAGTATGCAATGAAGACTTCAAGAAATACAACAGAGAACTAAAATTAACCATGAAAAATGCCGAAATCATGGAACAATTCAAAATCAATACCGTGGCTATAGCATGATCAGAACCAGGTAAATTCGAAGCAGTGACAGTACTGCAGACGCAGAAGTCAAAATCAATAACCAAGACAAAAATCGAACAAGTTCATATTTTCACAAAATCAAAGTCAAGCCCGAAGTCACAAAGGACGAAATCAACATCGTCAAATCAAGTCAAGCCGTGGTGACCACGAAATCGATCAATGCCGTGAATGTCAAGCAATCAAAATATATACGAATTGAAGAAGCCAGAGTCAATCTCAAACATCCAAACGAAATCGAATGGCCGAAGCTAAATATTGAAAAAATCAGACGAATGAAAATTTAAGAGTTCGACTCCTATAAATTACAACAATCATCATCGGCATATGATCATCGAGTTCAAGTACGAAAACTCTAAAGCACAAAAAGCATAAATTACATACCGAAGCAAGCAAAGAACTCGATCAACGAAGCAGCCAAAGTGAGCAACAAGGAAAACGATCGATCAAGGCTTACACGCGATTATCCACGCAATCGATCAACATAAGTCAGGCACTTCGCGAAACCCTAATTTGGATCGAAGGGACGAAGCACTAATTTGCAAAGACGAGAAGAGAGCCGCCGCTATCTCAAAAAAAACAGACCGAACTCAAAAATATCAGAAGAGAAAAAGGGCCGGCTATTTTATAAAGGGCTTTTATTTTAAAATTAGGGTTATTTTAATTTTTAAATTGTTTTTAAATTGTATTTTATTTTTAAACCGTTTGAATTTCTAGTCGTGTGACTAGGGGACAAACTACGTGGCGTAGTTTGAGAATTCGCAACTCAATGGCTGAGTTGTGGCAGGGTTTTGAGCGTAGAGTTAGGTTTAGTCGATAGCGGGTGTCGCAAGTTTACGTGTGTAAGCTTCCGACTATCTAATTTCTAGGAGAAACCTTGGGGGCAGCACGTAGGCAGAGTTTTGCCGAAGCTGGGTAAATTCTGTATCGTTTCTATTTCTGCATTTATTATTCTGCTATTATCTGTGCTGTTATTATTCTGCTATGAACTGTGTTGAAATTATTTTATAAGCTTCCGCAATTAATTTTTATAATTTATACCATCACCATATTCACCCCCCCCTCTAGGGTGAAATCGATCCTACAAGTGGTATCAGAGCTAGGAATAGAAGTCAACTTATGTTTTAACAAATTCGTTTTTCAAAAACCAATTTTTGTTTTAAAAATTTGAATTTTTAAAATGGCTTCTTTTAATACTGCTTTTGCTGAGGGTCAATCCATAGTTGGACCACCAATGTTCAATGGTGAATATGCTTATTGGAAAAATAGGATGAAAATCTTTCTGAAAACCATTGACGCTTGGAATATTGTTGAGACAGGTTATGGAACACCGACTATAACTGTAGATAATCAGGAAGTAGATAAGCAAAAGGAACAATGGACAGAACTAGAAAATAAATTAAAAAATACTAATGTTAAAGCTATGAATTCTATTATCTGTTCATTGGATCAATTTGAATTTAATCGTGTCTCACATTGCCTAACTGCGCAGGAAATATGGCACACACTAGAAGTGACTCACCAAGGAACATCTCAAGTCAAAGAATCTCGCCTTGCCATGCTAAGCAGCGAATACGAGAACTTCACAATGGCGAAGGAAGAAAATGTTAAAGAGATGTATGGACGACTTTCCAATATCGTATATAAATCAAAAGCTCTTGGAAAATCATACACAGAATTGGAGATAGTCCGAAAAATCCTCAGAGTCCTTCCACGAAAATTTGAAGTGAAAGTGACTGCCATTCAAGAATCAAAAGACTTGAAACAAATGAAAGTTGAAGAACTCATCGGAAATCTCACCACTTATGAGCTAGAAAAAATTCAAGGAAGAGCGTGAAGGAGGAGATACTCGAAAGAAAGCAATAGCGCCCAAAGGAATAATCGAAAGTGATGATGATAACGATGATGATGATGGAGCAGCAGAGCTGGCACTACTAATAATGAAATTCAAAAGGTGGAATCGCAAATACGGAAATCCAGCTCGAAATCAGGAATTGAAAAGCAGAATAGTCAAAGCACTAGACAACTCAGACGAACAGAAAATCATCTGTCACAAGTGCAACCAACCTGGACACATCAAGCCCAATTGTCCCCAAAACCGACACGACTTTGTCAAGAAATCAAAAAGGAGAAATTTTGTAGCCACGTGGAATACAAGTGATGAAGATAATCAAAGTACTATCAGTGAGAGTGAGAAAGCAGATATGTGCCTTCAAGGAAATATAACTGATAGCGACGATGACGAGCCAAGCGAGGTATCAAAACTTACTCACTCTGAATTACTTATTTATTTCCACAAAGTGAATGGTTGTTTTAAACGACTTAGGGAAAAATATGCCAAACTTGAATCAAAAAAAGACACTTTGATAGAATTAAATGAACAACTTGACTAATTAGTTGTTCACTATCAAAGAAGGATCCCTAAGTGTGATAAGTGTCCAATATTCGAAGAGGAAATTAAAAAATCAGAAATCAATATAAAATCACTTGAAAATGAAATTCTGATTTTAAAAGAGAGTGAAAATACTAGGAGAGAGAATTCTATTAAAAAGTGCACACAATTGTTAAACGAAAATGAATCTCTCAAAACACAAGTCCAACAATTGTCAACGACTTTAGATAAACTTTCAAAAAGTGAAAAATCGTTGAATATGCTATTAGGAAAGCAAATTGTTAATACGGTTAGACAAGGACTTGGATATAATAGTTCGAAAATTGTTGAAAGCAATATTAATCAAGTTAATTCTATGTGCACAATTTGTAGAAAATATGGACACAATCACAATAATTGTTGGTATAGACCCAAACATGTGAAAACTATACCGATTTGGGTTCCAAAAGGCACAAATATAAAATCTCTCAAAGTTAAACAAATTTGGGTGCCGAAGGGAATAATTATAAATAGTTTTGGGTCTCCACAAAATTATTTTTCAAAATATTCTGCCACTAACAATCATGGACCTATAAAAACAAATAGGTCACAAAAATATTTCAACATGTAGGTGTGGTGGCAGGCTAAGGAACAACAACAGTGTTTTCTGGATTTTTGGCTGTTCCAGAAATACAACGGGCGACAAAGCAAAGTTTCTTAGCCTAGCATAAAGGTGATAGAATCACAACGGACAACAACGAAAATTATCGTAAAGGTAAAACAGGTAGTTATTTGAACAATATATTAAATGTGATAATCTGCGCCACATTCTGAATTAAAATCAGCCAATATTGAGATGATGAAAAGATGATGATTTTTTACTTTGACTTATTCAAAAAAGTTGGCCAATTATATTCTTATGCCAAAAACACTATAAAAATCTCTAGAGTCTTTGAATTACTTCATATATATCATTTTGGACTAAAAATAGTGTTTTGTTGGATGATAATACATTTGGTTATAATATGGCTAACTCTATATTCACGGTTATTGATTATTTACACGGCTTCAATTCAAATTCAAGAGAATGTCATTTAAATTGCTGTTAAAATTGAGTTTGAAATTTTTGGTGCACACTTCATGGTTTGGTCAATCAAATTCAATTAATGATGATTTTGAGTGAAAGAGAAATTCAGATGCAGATTACACTGGTAATCTAGTTGATAGAAAAATTACTAGTTGAACGTGATTTTTGTTGAGACATTTAGTAACTGCATCGTTTTTCAAAGAAAATATCTGCATATACTTCATTTCAAATAATTTTCAAATAGCAGAAATTTTTCTTATAAAACCCCTTCTAGAAAATTATTTTTGACCATATTTTCAGATTAGTCATTTTGAAAAATTGATTTCATAATTATTTTTGAATTTGATTTTAAATGACTATTTTGACTAATCTGACTCCCTAATAATTATCGAAAAGATAAATAGTGATTGAAAAAGTGTTGAGTGTTGATATTGATCAAATATTATGACTCGAGATGGTAAAATTAGTAAATTTCTTTAGAAACTTAAACAAGAGTTATAAAACTTTTTGTTGGTAAAAATTCCATGACTATCTCTATATCTATCATATTTCTAACGACCATCACTCATCAAAATTCTATATAGTTTATCGATATGTGGTACTTTAAACAGGAATCGTTCGGTTTTCATTTTATATTTCTTTCATAAAACTAATAATAATAATAATAATAAATAAATATCAAAGTATTCACTCCCATTTAAAAGTCCTCACGGTTATGCATGGGTGAATTACTTGGAATTTGTTATATGCTTCCATGCTCATTTAAAAGTCCTGACGGTTATGCATGTATGGAACGCATATCAAAAGTTGATTTATTTTTTAAATAAACAAGTTGATTCTAATCCCATTTAAAAGTCCTCACGGTTATGCGTGGTTAGAAGATACTTGAATTCTTTTTTTTTAATAAAATTAGAATACTACTAATCTCATTTAAAAGTCCTAATGGTTATGCATGATTAGTAGATTTTCAAATTCCTGATATAAATATACCACAAATAGACACAACTGTATGGTTTTATATGATGACATCATTCCCATCATTCTAAAAGTGGAATATGTGCATAACAAAATATTTATGATTTTGTTTGATTTTTTATTGAAATTTAATATTTATATTTAATTGAGTTTTTAATGTTGGATTGATATAGATCACTTTTTCTCTATTTTCTCTAACACTATTATTCTTTTGCTGATAACAAAAGGGGGAGAGAAAAGTTAAGATTTTGCCAAATAAAATCAAGCAAAGGTCAAACAATTTTCTATTTGCATCTAGGCTCATTTGAATATTTTTATTTGTATGCATATATGTAGGGGGAGCTTTGTGTAGAGAGGAAGCATTTAAATAGGGGGAGCAATTAGAACATATCAATGATCAAATACATTTAATATATTCAAAATCTTAAATATATGTTTGTTATCATCAAAAGGGGAGATTGTTGAATATGCGCTTATATGATTTTTTTTGATGATAATAAACATATACACATTCGTTTAAATGTATTTGTTAATGTACTATTTTATTTTCATAGATTAAATAAATATTTGCTGAATAATAACACAGAATTTGAATTCAAACAGAAATTTTATTTAAACAAATATTTATTACAATTTTGAATAGTACAAATTCAAGCTCTCACTATACATATACAATTTTGATTACAAATACATCACAATTTCATATTTACATTTAACCTCACTACACATCACTCATTCACTCAATTCGTATTTTATCTTCAACTTCATTCCAGTTAGAATCCAGCATCTGAGCAATCTGCAAAAATATTCACTAACGCAGTAAAATTGAAAAGGAAATATTTTTGCCGTGGTGACCACGAAATCGATCAATGCCGTGAATGTCAAGCAATCAAAATATATACAAATTGAAGAAGTCAGAATCAATCTCAAACATCCAAACGAAATCGAATGGCCGAAGCTAAATATTGAAAAAATCAGACGAACGAAAATTTAAGAGTTCGACTCCTATAAATTGCAACAATCATCATCGGCATATGATCATCGAGTTCAAGTACGAAAACTCTAAAGCACAAAAAGCATAAATTACATACCGAAGCAAGGAAAGAACTCGATCAACGAAGCAGCCAAAGTGAGCAACAAGGAAAACAATCGATCAAGGCTTACACGCGATTATCCATGCAATCGATCAACATAAGTCAGGCACTTCGCGAAACCCTAATTTGGATCGAAGGGACGAAGCCCTAATTTGCAAAGACGAGAAGAGAGCCGCCGCTATCTCAAAAAACAACGGGACGAACTCAAAAATATAAGAAGAGAAAAAGGGCCGGCTATTTTATAAAGGGCTTTTATTTTAAAATTAGGGTTATTTTAATTTTTAAATTGTTTTTTAATTGTATTTTATTTTTAAACCGTTTAAATTTCTAGTCGTGTGACTAGGGGACAAACTACGTGGCATAGTTTGAGAATTCGCAACTCAGTGGCTGAGTTGTGGCAGGGTTTTGAGCGTAGAGTTAGGTTTAGTCGATAGAGGGTGTCGCGAGTTTACGTGTGTAAGCGTCTGACTATCTAATTTCTAGTAGAAACCTTGGGGGCAGCACGTAGGCAGGGTTTTGCCGAAGCTGGGTAAATTTTGTGTTGTTTCTATCTCTGCATTTATTATTCTGCTATTATCTGTGCTGCTATTATTCTGCTGTGAACTGTGTTGAAATTATTTTATAAGCTTCTGCAATTAATTTTTATAATTTATACCATCACCCTATTCACCCCCCCCCTCTCTAGGGTGAAATCGATCCTACATTCACGAACTTGAATCTCATGCTAAGTTACCTAGTTGGGATGAAGTGTTTAAAGGAGAGGTCATTACCTAAGGGATGGCTCGAAACTTAGGGAGATTCTGGAATAGGAAGCACGATTCTAGTCAGGTCCGTTGTTAGGGAAAGAGGTGGAGCAACGTATCGGGTGCGAGAAGGAAAGGGAAGGTAGAATTGTTCGTAGAAGTTTGGTGGAAGGCAAGATTCGTAAGTTCTGTAGAGTGGAGGTAAAAGTAAAAGGGAGAAGAAGAAGGAGTAGTGGCTTATATAGATCAAGGGGAAGTTGAACAAGCATTGACCGGTGGACCCGGTCAAGATGTCACGATGGTTCGGCATACTTATGTCGAGCGGCATATGACTTGCCGAACGACTCGCTCGGCATCCATATGGAATGTTTTCGTATGGATATCATAAAGGAGAAGAGGGAATTGGATACTAGCTCAAAGCATGTCGTGTTGCCTCATACGACACACTTTGAGGGGCAAGTGTTACCTGAGTAATGGACCCGGTAACATGAGGATCAGCAGACAAGTACACCGTTCGGCATAAACATCGTTCGGCACACCTCTCCTCGCTTAGCATCAAGTCTCGCTCGGCATTGAGGGGTCGTTCGGAATAGAGCCTCGCTCGCCATGGAAGGGTCGCACGGCATCGGTGCCTCTTTCAGCATGAAGCCTAGTTCGGCATGAAGCCTCGCTCGGCATAGAAGGGCCGTTCGGCATCAATGCCTCATTCGACATGAAGCCTTGCTCGACTTAAAGCCTCGTTCGGCATGGAGCCTCATTCGACATGGAGCCTCGCTCAGCATGAAGCTTCATTCAACATCTCCCCTTGAGAGGCATCAAGCCTCGGTTGGCGCAGGTCTCATTCGGCCTACACTTTTCACTCAGCGCACTGCCTCGTTTGGCATACAGGTACCGTTCGGCATGCCTTCCTCGATCGGCATACGAATGTTGTTCGGCCTGGATATGTGGTTCGGCAATTTCCGCTTGGCATTTATGGCTCAATGCGCAAAAGTCACTTACCACGGGCCGAGGTATCTTGCTCCTAGGCCCATGAGGGAAGTCCAACCCATCTTCGTCTATAAATAGAAGGGCAGGGGCATAATGAAATGGATCTTTTTTCGAGAACACTAGGGAGACTCTGCTACATTCAAGACTTATTCTATTTTACTTAGCACTTGTATTTAAGCCATTATAGTACGGATTATATCTGTATTCAATCATTTGTGAAAGTAATAAATATCAAGATTCAAAGTGGACGTAGGCAGTTACACCAAACCACTATAAATCTGATGTTCTTGTTTTTGCATTTAACTTAGCTTACAATTCTCTGTTTTAATTTACTTTCTTCATTTATCTCTCTACATAAACTTTCTTAAGGGTGTTAGTGACCAATTCTGGTGCTAACAGTAGATAAACGATGCAGGATGCTTGAAATATGAATATTGGCTTAGATAAGTTAGGGATCAACATTGACTTGTTAGAAGCCCAGGGATCGGCATAGCTTGGATCAGCATGGCTTGTAAGTATCCAAAGGGATCGGCATGGTTGGTTATAAGATGGATCAGCATGGTTGGTTATAAGATGGATCGGCATGTTTTATTGGTTTGGGAAATTATGAGGAATAGGTCGGCATGTTTCAATATAGAGGGATCAGTGTGTTAGCTTCTATAAAAGGGTAGGACATGGTTTAATGAATAGGGGTCGGCATACTCAAGCAAACAAGGGATCGACGTGATTAGTTAAACAAGGGATCAACATGATTAGTTAAACAAGGGATCGGCGTGATAAGTTAGACAAGGGATCGGCATAGTTGAAGCAATGGAGAGATTGTCATAAATGAAGTGTGCGTGGATTGGCATAAGTAGAAAGGCATGGATCAGCATGTCTTGGAAGTATCCAAAGGAATCGACATGGTTGGTTATAAGATGGATCGGCATGGTTGTTATAAGATGGATCGACATGGATGGTCATGCTATGGATCGACATATGTCCATTAGAAAGGGTCGGCAAGAAATAGCTTCCAATTGGATTTGAACCAAAGATTAATTGAATCAAGAGCTCCCTTATTCCAAATGACATAAAAGGGGACTAAACATGTTTTATCATGTAGAATCCACCATAGGAATTGCTGTCCAAAAAACAACCAATAAAGGGATCTATATCGATCCCTCTTCATTGGGAGTTGGGCCTAGCGGCCCCTATAGTGGGCCCATGTGGATTGGAAGGTCCTTTTGCCGAAATTCTAGAGAGATTGGTGGTTGTCTTTCCTATAAATACAGCAGGCATGGCTTTAGAAAAAGGGTCTTCTTTCTGATTCTCTTCGTCTTCTACCTAGGTTATACTATGCCAGTTTTATTCTCAAATTTCATGGATTTGTAACTGTAATCAATAGTATAAACTAATAAAAGGAAAACCTATGGAGTGGACATATGTCGGAGTTAGCTGAAATACTATAAATCTGTGTCTCTATTTACTTGCTTTCTAATTATTTTAATTTTGTTCTTCATTTATTTCTCTTCATATTTCTGTGTTTGGATTGGATATTGGCGCTTTCATATAATTGGGTGTTGGTGGTCAATTTTAACACCAATATATATATATATATATATATATATATATATTATACATAAAATATTTTATTATTAAATATTAAATAAATATACGATTTACTTATAATAAACATATATATATAATATGTATATATATAAGATATGACTTATTTACTTTTTTTAGTTATTTAAATATATATATGTATTAAAGTAACATAATTATATATGTATATGTATATGTATATACATATATAAATATAAATATAATAATTAAAATGTAAATATAAGTTAGAACAGTTTATAAATTATAAACTTAAAATAATTATTTTTTATATTAAACATTCCAGATCATATGTATAGCAAATCTGAATATAAATATAATTTTAATACATTTATATATATGTATAAATATTTATATATATATCATTAATTAACTAGTTAATCAACAATAAGTAAACAATCGAAAATATTTATATAATAGATATTTCAAATTTTAGACTTCCAAAAAATCAAGAACAATATTATATAGATTGAAATTTGTTTTCATAATTTTCTAAGTTAAAATAATATTTTTTTATTAATTAAATGCTTTTCGACCGAAATGATTTTTTAAAAACATAAAAAATGGTTTAAAATTTTTGAATTTTTTACCCAGAGCATATATGATAACAAGTTAATTTTAGAGAATTTAAAATTGAATTTCCAAAACATAATTTACTTTATATGAATTTATTAATTTGTGCAAATATTAAATAATATTATAATATATTAAATAATTTTCAGAAATGTATTTTCAGTTACTGAAAATAATAATTAATATAAATATACATTTGAAAATTATTAGATCAATTATTTCTGCAATATAGTACTATGGTTTAATGCACGTCATATAAATAAATTAGGTAATATATTAATCTATGTATATATTAATTAATAAAATATATATAATTAAAATATGATGATAGATTATTGAAAAAAATAGGTTTTTATATTTGATAAACATATACACATAACCAATAAACGTATGTGACAACAACAATACCAATAGGAAAGATCACCCAACTAATAATTCAATAATAACAGTACATATATATTTGAATGATATAGAGTTTATATATAGAATATGCATCATATATAAAACTAAATGCCTGCCTAAACTAATGCCTTTAAGTACACCTTATAATGATGTATTCCCATCCTCTTGAAAACTTCCCGACTCGTTAAATTGCTAGTCTTTAAATCGCAGACCCTTTATTATCAAACAGCTATTGATTTTAACTGATTTGAATTGAGACTTGATAGGATGTAGAGAGGTATGGTTCAGCTATGATATAGACGGAGGAGGCAACAAAAAAGGTCTCTGGAAAGTTAGGGTTATGATTCCTTTATAGTGGTTGAATTCGAGAGAAAAGTAGATCACATCGCTTACTATTTCTCACCAGATCTTAGTCATCCGTCACATACTTTAACACTCTATCATGGGCCCCTTATATCACATAGTTGCTACCGAATTTTGCCTCTAACATCATGGGATAATAGCCCATTTAAACCCGAATAAATATATTTAATTAAATCCAATTTAATTTCTTTATTGGTATCTCATATCGATCGATATATTTATAACTATTATAAAAATATACAACAATATTTTTTCCTCAAATCATATTAAAAATTTATAATTAATATTACAGAAATATTAATTAATTTATTTAATTTGTAACAATTATAAATTAATTAAATCATTTCGTTTAAAGAGAATTCATCATTTCGGTTGTGTGAGTCGTGGGTGTAAATCCGATCAGTGATTGACATCGAATTATTCAAATGTTAACGTTTGGACGTCAATTAGCAGGTGGTGTGACATTTTGGCTAAATTTATTACTTACCTAGTTTTGGTATAATCTACTTTTAGTTTAATAAATGTTACCCAGTTGTGATATTTATTTACATCACCGTCAAAACTATATCACTTTGGACTCATGGAATTTGGTAATGGTCAAAATTTCAGTATCGCCTAGTTTCAACTCTATAGTTCAAACACAAAGTCCTTAGTTCAGTAATAACAGTTATTATTAACTGAAATGCTTTGGCCAAAAACTTTGGCTTTGAGTTGACTTGAGTTGATCATGATACTAACCCATATAACCGAGGAGACGAATCCTCTCTTGAATAGTGCTTTACTTCCAATATTTTCACTCGACCCAACCATAGTCACTCGATGGAATGTTATGCCATGATTTAACCATAATCAAAGTGGAGCTTTCGTATTGAAGATCCAAGGTATTCTCAAGTCGAGAGAACCATGTAAATTAGCCATATCGATATTTGTTTAACTTATTTATATTAACTAATAGAATATCGAGTGAGTCATTCCACAGTTACCCAATAACTATCAACACATAACCTCCAGGTGCCCTAGTAGCCATGAGTGATACATAGCCTAACATTTGGAGAGCGTTACACACTATAGTCTTAACGTATACATCGATATTCAGTCTTCATGCATCTTGATTAGGAAGGTTTAAAATGGTATATTTATTTTTATTACGATAAATTATTCACGGTTACAAAACTTTGTACTAGGATCACAAACGTACCATTTATGAACATTTAATATAACTACATTATATTAGACGTATAATAGAAAGAAAATACCTTTGATTTCGAACAAGATTGGTTATAGAGTTAGATATATGTAATAAGTTACATAATTGTTTCTAGGGCATACTTCTAACTCTATCAATTACTATTTTCTTCGTTAATGTTAGGTGTTATCGAGTCTAATACCCTAACTCCCTAGTATATACTAGTAGAGTTGTATACACTTACTTATGGCATCTTAAAATGGTGTTTTATAAGTGCTAACTTTTATTAGATATAGAAACAAGTGAGATATGACTTTCCACACCATATGTTCTTACTACACGACATATCAAGTTTATATCTATTGTTTTTAGCTTACCGAACACTCATACTATACTGTTGTCTAACCCGATTTTATTTATATTTGTGTTTCTTATTACTCTTAGGGTACTCTCTATGAGCAGACCAATGGTTGGTATGGAGATAGTGCATGGAGTTGTACAAAGAACGAGCACGAAGCTTACGCTTTTTTCATATTGCTATTGTATGGAGATTCAACTTATTCCCCTATGCAGTGTTGTGGGGTTTCCGATACTATATATTTAAATATAGTTTCCTTTTATGTTGCCATCGACGTGTCGTGGTATATTGACTTATATCTACACTTACCGTATAATCACATGAACTATATGATACTCTGATATGTTTGGTTTGTGTTCATTTGATCATATCCCGTTGGTTTTATATCTTATCACTGTGAGATATATAATATGTTTTTTGTACCCCACATCACATGAATCCTTCATGTGGGTACCGAGGTGGATGAGACATCACATAAATAGATATTATAATTTCAAGTGGTAGAATCTTATTACCAACCATTAATAACTCCAAATCAAAAATCAAAGAATTAAATTGCATTGGTCGTCGGTAGGACAATATAAGTGTTGGAACTGGATTAGCCTACAGTAGAAGTTATGAGTGAATTTCAAATTTTTTACCCTATTGGATCTTTTATTGGGCCTATGAAGTCTAACTAAATTGAAACATTTCTAAATTTCATTTAAATAAAATCATTTATTTTATTTAATTAAAATATATTAAGATATGAAATTATTTTTATTTGATTTAGTTTATACATAAATGTATCATGTACATATATGTATGAGTGCATGCGCAACATAATAATCCGTGAAAGGTAGAATATGCCCATATGTAAATGTTGGGATTACATCGCAACAGACATATCAGCTCATTTTGTATGTCATATATGTTGTCCAAATACGTGCATGTATATGTGTTACAAAACATACACACACATGTATGTATAAATATATTATATATAATATATGAACATAAAAACATTTATATATAGAAATATATATATATATATATGGAAAGAGAGAGAGCAATTATTAAAAATGATTTATAATTCAAAATTAACTTAGTTTTGCAAACATAATAATTTTAGTATTTTAATTTGTATATATAATGAATAAAATAATGTTTTCGTCCATAAATAATTAACATAAAATAATCTATTGATGAAAAATGAAATTTTACAATTTTCGAAAATCTAGGTCATAAAATAGAGCTTAGGAAAAATCTAGAGATTTTTCAAAGTTGAAATATTCTTAAAAACAAATACATTGATTTCGACAATAATTATTTGATATAAAATAATATATTATTAAAAATTCAAATTTTAAAATTTCAGAAATTCTAGGATCATGAACGTAAGGTTACGAAAATTTTGAAGAATTTTTCAATTAAATTATTACTTTTAATGAATCATAAACAGTTTTTTCGAAATAATATTAATTATCAAAAATAATAAACTTAACTAAAAATTCCTAAATCTTTTCTTTATGTTTCTGAAATGATATAATATTTTTTTAAAATATAAAATTGAATTTTTAATGTAATAATTATTTTATATGTAATAAATTCCAAAATTCAATAAATGTTAATTTAAAAATATGAATATATATATATATATATGATAATTAATTTTCGAATCTATAAATACATATTATATATAAATAAGTGTACTAAATTTTTTAAATCATACATACATACATACATACATATATATATATATATATATCTTATATATGCATATATGTTATTAGGAGAGAGAAATATACAATAATATATATAGCTATTCTCTCTCGCGGTATGGATTATTCGTTTTTGATCAGGTATCAGAAGAACAGAAATATGAGGGAAAGCTAGAGCAGGGGCGCAAGCGATTTATATTGATGAGAGGAGATATATATAAATTTATTAATAAATAAATGATGAAAGCTGATTTTGTACAGTAAACAACATTTGTCTATACATAAATCAAATAATATAATAAACAAAATATGCACATAACCAAATTGATTTGTGACAACCATATCTACTTACAAAAATCCCACCTAACTAAACATATAGCAACAATATATTTAAACAGATATGAAATTGCTCATTATAAGATCATAGAATATAATTTAATTACTGTAATATGAATTAAAATTACCAATTTAATGATGCCTTTGAATCCACGTTGAAGCAATGACTTCCCTCCTTTTACTATTCTTAATTCGTCAGATTGCAAGTCCGTAATCACCAACCTCTAACTATCGAGTAATATAAGTTTAATTTGAAATATATTTGAGAATTTTGAAGTAGACTAAGAGCTATGTTTTAATCAACAATGTAGTAGGTAATGTCGGCCAAAAAAGTTTTTTTCATTATTTTTAGAGATACATATACATATACATACATACTATATATATATGGTTGTATTAGAGAGAAACGAGGAAAACCTTTTTACTCATTCTCACTTGATCTCAACCCATTATCTCCAAGCCAATTCCCTATGTTTTAGCCACCCGTAGACCTTCCCAAAACCGAAATTTTGCAGCCCTAATGATGTGCCTTAAACCCATCTAAGCCCAAGCCAAAATACTATGCAATTAAATCTAATTTAATCCTTGTCGATATTGTATATCGATCGATATATTTATAACTGTTATAAATATATATAAGATTATTTATTTCTCAAATCGTATTCAAATTTTATAATTAATATTTTTCAATTAATTTAATTAATTTATAATAATTATAAACTAATTAAATCGTTCGGCCTTAAGGGAATTCATCATTTCGGCCGTGTAACTCTTGAGTGTAAATCTTATTAGCGATTAACATCAAACTATTCTAACGTTAACGTTCACACGTCACTTAGCAGCTGATGTGACATTATTGCCAAATTTATCGCTTACTCATTTTTGATAAAAATCCAATCTTAGTTTAATAAGCGTTACCCGGTTGTGGCATTTGTTTACACCAATTCTCTTCGTCAAAGTTATATCGCTTTGGACTTATGGAATTGGTAATGGTAAAATTCCAAACTCATCCACATTCAACTTTATAGTCCAATACAAAGTTCTTGGTTCAATAATAACAATTATTATTAATCGAAATGCTCTGGCCAATGACTTTGACTTTGACTTTACTGTGATACTAACCGCATATAATTAAGGAGACGAATCCTCTATTGAATAGTGCTTTACTTCCAATACTTCCACTCGACCCAACTATAGTCCTTTGATGGACGTCATGCCATGATTTGGCTATAATCAAAGCGAAGCTTGCATATTGAAGATCCACAGTATTCTCAAGTCGAGAGAACTGTGTAAATCAGTCACATCGATATTTCCTGTTTGACCTTGGTTATATTAACCAATAGAAAACTATCGAGTGAGTTGTTCCATAGTTGTCCAATAACTATTAGTCTGTAATCCCTAGGTGCCTCCAATAGTCATTAGTAATACATTGCCCAACATTTGGAGAGCGTTACGTACTCCGGTCTCAATAGATACATCGATATCCAGTCTTGATGCATCTTGACTATGAACATTTAAAATGGTATATTTGTTTCGTTGTGATAAATTACTCAAGGTTACAACACTTTGTAACTACTATCACAAAATATACCATTTATGGATTTTTCTATTAAATATACTTTTAATTAAGTTAATTAATTAATATAATCACATTATATCAAGTATGTAACAGGAAGAAAATACCTTTTATTTCGAACAAGATTGGTCAACGAGTTAGATATATGTAACAAATTATATAACTGGTAGGGCATACCCTTAATTCTATCAGTAAGGATGTGTTCTCAACAAATGGTAATGGGGTATTTAAGCGGAGAATTTGAATGGAGTATTTGGATAGGGAAGTTGGTTGAACGAGGAATGCATTTGGCCGCGAACGAGACATTTGAGTGGAGTATTTAATATGTATATGTTAAAAACTCGATTTATATTTAATTAATTAATTATTTGTTTTTTAATGAATAATACGGTCAAAATTTGCAAAAATAAATAAATAAATTGTAAAATTATATATTACTCTGATTCATTTCAAACCAACTTTATAATGTATAGCACTCTTATATGATCGCAATGCACAAAATTACGTCTTAAACGGATCTCATTTACACCAGTCATTAATTTTAGAAATTTATAAAAATATAAATTTTATTAATTAACATAATTAATTCAGCAAGCGCACCAGCATTTTTCATTCTTTTGAACGGAGAATTTGATCTGTTGCTGTTCTCACCGCGTTGGACGCGTCGAACGCTGCAAGAACGATAACAAAAATAAAGCTGCCAATGCACTCCAAATTTGCATGGCACTTGCCTTTGAATTCAATTGACCCTAATACATCCTTAAACGCATCTAAGGGGAATATGGGTCACACGAGAAATCAATGTTTTAAAGACCGTGTCGGACCGAGGTTCAACCGCAAAAAACCGTGGGCTATTTCAGTTGAAGGCCCGGAGTGGAGTTGAGCCTCTAACAAGCATGAACCATTGGTTGAACCGTTGTAGTTAACCTAGGTCTGACCGCCTTTTCGTGTGGTATTTTCATTTTTCTCACGTTTATATCCAGAAGCAAAAAATGTCAAGCAAACCCTAACCTCTATTTGTCGCCGCTATTAGCTGCTTGCCACCACTACGAACTACTCGCCGCCACAACTAGCTCTTGGCCATCGCAACCAACTCCTCGTCGCCGCAAACCCCAAAATTCGATGCCTGCATCCCCAGCTTCAACTACCCCTTTGACATCAATTTTATTAGATTCAGGTATGGTATTATTACTACATCTGATTTGGGTGAATTTGTTTAGCAACTGTCAATTATAATTACATCCGATTAAGGTATGATATTATTAGCTAATCGTAAACAAATTGTGACGCCCCACCTCTATGCTCGCAACAACAAAGAGTATTAAAAGAATACTGTCTGTTATCACGAAGAATAAGGCTGGATAGGAGCGGCCATCCGTAGTTTGGCCTTACACTAGTATTGGTTACCTCGATAGGAGTGGTATATATTTTTATTCTTTTCATCTCTTATTTATTTACTCCCATCGACATACCCAATTCCAGTATAAAACGAACTACGATGGTTCATAATAGTTTAGGACAATATATATAATACTAATGCAGATAATCTAAATGCGGAACACAGATAATCAAAAGTCTCATATATATATATATATATATATATATATAACTGAAGTCAGTTGATATACATGTGATACAATACATATGATACAACTACAACTGTCGACTCTGGAAGTTACATATACAAGTACATTATCGTGAATAATATACATGAATATACAACATCCTATACAATGACACCATCTACTCCAAAATATGAAAAGACTTCATAACTCTAGCAGCAACCCAAAGCAAGATATCAACAACCTGTAAATATTCGGTCTGACCCGAGTATTACATTCAAAAGAAAATAATACACGGGTCAGTCTAATTAAAACTCAGTTATTAATGCATAGAAGTAATAATAATTAAATAGCAATTAGACGACAGTCAAAATAAATTCACCTATCCAATCCTTTAATAAAGAAATCGGATAACGGTAAATATAATGCATAATAGCATTAAACAACAAATCATCAGATTCAAATCATCAACAAAGATAAATGAAAAGAATATCAATGAAGATAATTTAAAAGAATATCAGAATTACCTAATCGGCAATTAACATCAAAATCTAATTATTAATAAATAACGAGAAACTCAATATCTAATTATCAAATAGATAATTAGATAACAAAAAAATGATCAAATGAAACTAAATCAATTTAAACAATTGAAATATCACTTAAAAACATCAATTCTAATTGGCTGCAGTACACGCTAACGTGTACTGCCTCGCTAATACGGCATATGAAATACGAAAAAGATCAATGGATCAAAAGCAAAAGAAATATCAATTAAAATCAATACCCTGTGGCTGCAGTACACGCACGCGGGCGCTACCTCGCCACTATAGTGATGAAATACATAAGAGCTCAGTGCATCAAAATGCAATACAAGGTCAAATCCAAGCTACAAGCTGGATTCAACTCAAGTGAATTCGAAATACAAATCCAAATGCCATCAAGTGGTACAAGTCCACATATATAAATATGCAGAAAATGACAGTAACGAACTCAGAGATGCAGCACAGTGTACCACAAAGCAATCTTATAGGAACATGCATACAGGGATCTCCAGAGAACTCAACAAAATTGTCGAATTCAATTGCAAGTGAGAAATGAATAATGCAAACCAACATCAGTGACAGAGCCTCAAAAATGAAATGGTTATAAATAACCATATATGCACACTGCAGCAACTCAAGTCAGTTGCATCAGTCTCTACAAAAATCTAATGTGCAAATACAACAAAGCTCAATTGAACTGGACAAAACAAACTTCCATAAGTATCTGATTCAAGCGCATATACAGGAATGCAATGGTTGTTTCATAAATATGCTACAGGATGAACAAACCCAATGCAAGCAACTGAATTCAAATGAACGGCAACAACATATGCAATGCTTCAACAGTACAAAAATAATGCACCGAGAAGACTAACAGATAGAGGTGACACTGATACACAGGAGAACCAGACAGCAGCACGGTTCGCATTTGCACATGACTCACCCAAGTTGATATGCAAATATGTACCCAAGCATCAGGTCAAAAAGTGCAGCAAGCTACACCATACAATTTCACTACTACATAATGGAACAAGCACAAGTGCAGCAGCAAGTAACTAAATACAAGGACGGTGACCTCATACTATGATGAACAGGCAGCAAGCCTATATGCAACATGATCAAACTCAATACAACATGACAGTAAGATGGCCAAGTGACAACATGAAGGAACCAGACCACACAGTCAAGCTGTGGACATGAATTAAGCAACTTAAATGCTACAGTTACCTGACAGAGTGTACATGAATTTAACTACAGGTACAAGACCGAACCAACCTCTCAAACAACATGAAGTGAATCACAACCCAAAGGAGTGACATGACCAACAGATTCTAAATGAAACACACATTAATAAGGCTCAGTAATGAAACAACAACATCAAGTGGTGCAACATCACAAAATCAAAGCTATCAAGTCAATCCCTGACACCAGATGAACACATGCTTAATGCAAACAACTAACGTACAGTGCAACTCAATGATGCAACATTTTAATATGTACCAATATGCTATGCAGTGAAGCCAAATCAAACAGAGGGATCAATATGGCAACACAGCAAGCACATGAATGCACAATGCAAGCTACAACTCCAAAAGACCAAGTGCAAATAGATAATGCAGAGTAATTTCAAGTCAATATACAAACAAACATGCTCAGTGTCGACTAAGGCACAGAGAAAATTCAAGTGAAGCTAATTGAAAATCAAGGCATCTTGTATATACACAATGCCAACTAAAGTAGTGGAACGGCAACAACTGGAATGAGCACAACATCAAAAATCAAGTTTACAGTTGAAGACAACTGCAGTGCAAAACCGTGAGCTATTGAGAAAGCACATGGATTCACAAATCAATTTCAAGCAAAAAGAATCAAGACCGAAGTCAGATGAACAAAACAAAGCTCCAAGTAGATAACAATACACATGAATCAAATAACTCGAGTACAATGCCAATATCAAAAATACAGCAAAATCAGAGCGAACCAACAGTGGACAAAGCCACAACAGTTCAGTTTGCAGAGGTTTCAAGTCAACTAAATGAACAAGGTCGAAATTGCTACAGAGATAGACACAAAATTGGCTGGAGACGAAGCACACAGGAACAAAATCAACATTATCAAAAACAAGCCAAAGTAACAAGGAATTCAAAGCCGTGAAAATCACGAAATCAAGAATATAAATTCGAACTAGATGTGAGTAGATCACTCACCTTATTCGAAGAACCCCAAATCGCAACGAAGACGAACTCGAACCCAGTGTCAAAACATCTCAGAGACGAGCAACCGATAGAGCAATGAATCGATTTAACTCGAGCAGTTGAAGTCGACCCTTTTCGATTTTTATAAAGCCCTAATTTTGACTCGAACGAGAACGAACGAGTGAATTTGAGGCCGCCATTTTTTTTCGCTTCTGTATTTATTGCTTAGGGTTTGAAAATGAAAATGATGGAGAGAGAGAGAGTGGAACGGTATTGAATATTATCACCCACCCACAACAACCATGCGTCAAGATATTTCTTAAGGACCAAAACAACACTTAACCAATTTTTTTCAAAGAATTTTCAACTCGATTGAAAGCTTCGATTAGCAATTAGCTAGGACAATAATCGTTTAATGACGATTACAAATTGGGCAAAACATCGGGTTGTTACAGACTCCCCTCCTTATAAAAATTGCGTCCCCGCAATTTTCATAATTAAAGTCGTCAATAACAATCATTTTTCTAACATAAACTGGTTAAGCTAGAAAAATAAAGGTCAAGAACACAAATGCTAAAGAATTCTTTTAATTTCATAAAAGAAATTCACAAATTCTCAACAAAATCTAACTATAAATAGACAATCAGAAAACAATAAAACTGAATAAATGCAATTATCAGCACTATTCAATTATCAGTTAGATAATTAGAATACAGAATCACAAAACAACAATATCTAATTATCAAAAAACGGTAATCAGCTCTCAAATCAACAAATATTCGATTATCAAAAACGATAATCAAATCTCAAACCAACAAATATTCGATTATCAAAAACGATAATCAAATCTCAAATCAACAAATATTCGGTTATCAAAAACGATAATCAAATCTCAAATCAACAAATATTCGATTATCAAAAATGATAATCAGAACTCATAACATCAAATATCTAATTATCACAAGCGATAATCAAAAACAACAAATATCCGATTATCAAAAACGATAATCAGAACTCATAACATCAAATATCTAATTATCACAAGCGATATTCAGAAACAACAAATATCTGATTATCAAAAACGATAATCAGAACTCATAACATCAAATATCTAATTATCTGCAGATAATTAGATTCAACAAATATCTAGAAATCAATTAAGATATTCTAGAAAATCAACATAAAAGGTGGATTGATCCCATCATATGGCGAGTTTTAGCTACGCCGCACGTGCATCTCATATGGCCGTAGCCTATCAAGTACTGTCATCATAATTTTGGCGCCTATCATATGACCAAAATAGCAAACGCACATGTCCCATAACCACGAGTTTTACTAAATTGTTTAAATCTCTTCATCGTTTCCTTGAAAGTGCAAAATTGTGTATTCCAAAAATAACATTTCACATTCTCAAACGGACAAGTTAGGAATTAAGCGAATCAGTAAAAGAAAGGGTTCATTGTCCTCGATTTTGCTGAAACGTTTAAATCGCTTCCTCATTCTTTTGAAAATGCAAACTGCAAAACTTCTGAAAACAATTTCATTTATTTTATAAAAGTAATAATTTACATTCTCAAACGAACAAGTCCGAAATTAAGCGAATCAGTAAAAAAGAAGGGTTCATAGTCCTCGATTTTGTTGAAACGTTTAAGTCACTTTCTCATTCTTCTGAAAGCGTAAACAATAAAAATTTTGGAAAACAATTTTATGTTTAAAACGATTTGCAAATCCGTGAGGAAGAAAATAGCAACATTAGTGACAATTTCGACAAGGAAATTGCACTTCTCAAAACACCGTAGAAACGGATCTCAAAATCAGCATTGCGGGATAACCGCTTGAAACCCACTTTAAAATTTGACGGATACTGAAGTCAAAGCGACAGTAATTTTTAAACGTCAAAGTCTCATCAAAATATTTTGCATCAAAATATAACATCAGTGAATTTTCATTCATTAAAATGTCAACAAAACACCGGGCTTCAAAAATTTAGCATTGGTGTAAAAATCCCGTTATATAAAATAACGGCAACAAAATACGTTTAAAACTAAGCATCGGTTCAACGTAAAATTTAATGTAGTAACGTGCAACACAAATTTGCACGTACACTACAAAATGAACAAAGAAATCATTCAATTATATCCTCAATGAAGATATTTTTAAAACAGCAAAAATCTAATCAGCATGTGA
This sequence comes from Allium cepa, assembly GCA_030765085.1. Classification (NCBI taxonomy): domain Eukaryota; kingdom Viridiplantae; phylum Streptophyta; class Magnoliopsida; order Asparagales; family Amaryllidaceae; genus Allium; species Allium cepa. The sequence continues at coordinate 330,397,438 of CM060940.1, forward strand.
TTAGCATCAAAGAAAACCAACAAGAATTTCAACAAATCAAAACCCCGGGTTAAACAACATAATGAAATTAATTTCATTTTCATATTTTGATTTTTTTTTTTATTTCAAAATAATTATCATCTGTACTCAGCGAAGCAGTCACATTGTTTTCGCTATGCTGATAAACAGAACACAAATAAATCAATCATCAAAATACAAACTCACTTTTATTTTTAAATAAGGATATTTAAAAAAAATTCATCACAATTACAAAACTTTTAGTTTTGACTCAAGACACAATAAAAACATCAACAAATAGTTGTAACACATGTTCCATCTAAGTTATGTTTTATATTATGTCCATAAACCCCAAGCTCTGATACCAACTGTGACGCCCCACCTCTATGCTCGCAATAACAAAGAGTATTAAAAGAATACTGTCTGTTATCACGAAGAATAAGGCTGGATAGGAGCGGCCATCCGTAGTTAGGCCTTACACTAGTATTGGTTACCTCGATAGGAGTGGTATATATTTTTATTCTTTTCATCTCTTATTTATTTACTCTCATCGACATACCCAATTCCAGTATAAAACGAACTACGATGGTTCAAAAAAAGTTTAGGACAATATATATAATACTAACGCAGATAATCTAAACGCGGAACACAGATAATCAAAAGTCTCATATATATATATAACTGAAGTCAGTTGATATACATGTGATACAATACATATGATACAACTACAACTGTCGACTCTGGAAGTTACATATACAAGTACATTATCGTGAATAATATACATGAATATACAACATCCTATACAATGACACCATCTACTCCAAAATATGAAAAGACTTCATAACTCTAGCAGCAACCCAAAGTACGATATCAACAACCTGTAAATACTCGGTCTGACCCGAGTATTACATTCAAAAGAAAATAATACACAGGTCAGTCTAATTCAAACTCGGTTATTAATGCATAGAAGTAATAATAATTAAATAGCAATTAGACGATAGTCAAAATAAATTCACCTATCCAATCCTTTAATAAAGAAATCGGATAACGGTAAATATAATGCATAATAGCATTAAACAACAAATCATCAGATTCAAATCATCAACAAAGATAAATGAAAAGAATATCAATGAAGATAATTTAGAAAAACATCAGAATTGCCTAATCGGAAATTAACATCAAAATCTAATTATTAATAAATAACTAGAAACTCAATATCTAATTATCAAATAGATAATTAGATAACAACAAAATGATCAAATGAAACTAAATCAATTTAAACAATTGAAATATCACTTAAAAACATCAATTCTAATTGGTTGTAGTACACGCTAACGTGTACTGCCTCGCTAATACGGCATATGAAATACGAAAAAGATCAATGGATCAAAAGCAAAATAAATATCAATTAAAATCAATACTCTGTGGCTGCAGTACACGCACGCGTGCGCTGCCTCGCCACTATAGTGATGAAATACATAACAGCTCAGTGCATCAAAATGCAATACAAGGTCAAATCCAAGCTACAAGCTGGATTCAACTCAAGTGAATTCGAAATACAAATCCAAATGCCATCAAGTGGTACAAGTCCACATATATAAATATGCAGAAAATGACAGTAAGGAACTCAGAGATGCATCACAGTGTACCACAAAGCAAACCCATAGGAACATGCATACAGGGATCTCCAGAGAACTCAACAAAATTGTCGAATTCAATTGCAACTGAGAAATGAATAATGCAAACCAACATCAATGACAGAGCCTCAAAAATGAAATGGTTATAAATAACCATATATGCACACTGCAGCAACTCAAGTTAGTTGCATCAGTCTCTACAAAAATCTAATGTGCAAATACAACAAAGCTCAATTGAACTGGACAAACCAAACTTCGATAAGTATCTTATTCAAGTGCATATACAGGAATGCAATGGTTGTTTCATAAATATGCTACAGGATGAACAAACACAATGCAAGCAACTGAATTCAAATGAACGACAACAACATATGCAATGCTTCAACAGTACAAAAATAATGCACCGAGAAGACTAACAAATAGAGGTGACACTGATACACAAGAGAACCGGACAGCAGCACAGTTCGCACTGCACATGACTCACCCAAGTTGATATGCAAATATGTACCCAAGCATCAGGTCAAAAAGTGCAGCAAGCTACACCATACAATTTCACTAGTACATAATGGAACAAGCATAAGTGCAGCAGCAAGTAACTAAATACAAGGGCAGTGACCTCATACTATGATGAACAGGCAGCAAGCCTATATGCAACATGATCAAACTCAATACAACATGACAGTAAGATGGCCAAGTGACAACATGAAGGAACCAGACCACACAGTCAAGCTGTGTACAGGAATTAAGCAACTTAAATGCAACAGTTACCCGACAGAGTGTACATGAATTTAACTACAGGTACAAGACCGAACCAACCTCTCAAACAACATGAAGTGAATAACAACCCAAAGGAGTGACATGACCAACATATTCTAAATGAAACACACATGAATAAGTCTCAGTAATGAAGAAACAACATCAAGTGATGCAACATCACAAAATCAAAGCTATCAAGTCAATTCCTGACACCAGATGAACACATGCTTAATGCAAACAACTAACGTACAGTGCAACTCAATGATGCAACATTTTAATATGTACCAATATGCTATGCAGTGAAGCCAAATCAAACAGAGGGATCAATATGGCAACACAGCAAGCACATGAATGCACAATGCAAGCTGCAACTCCAAAAGACCAAGTACAAATAGATAATGCAGAGTAATTTCAAGTCAATATACAAACAAACATGCTCAGTGTCGACTAAGGCACAGAGAAAATTCAAGTGAAGCTAATTGAAAATCAAGGCATCTTGTATATACACAATGCCAACTAAAGTAGTGGAATAGCAACAACTGGAATGAGCACAACATCAAAAATCAAGTTTACAGTTGAAGACAACTGCAGTGCAAAACCGTGAGCTATTGAGAAAGCACATGGATTCACAAATCAATTTCAAGCAAAAAGAATCAAGACCGAAGTCAGATGAACAAAACAAAGCTCCAAGTAGATAACAATACACATGAATCAAATAACTCGAGTACAATGCCAATATCAAAAATACAGCAAAATCAGAGCGAACCAACAATGGACAAAGCCACAACAGTTCAGTTTGCAGAGGTTTCAAGTCAACTAAATGAACAAGGTCGAAATTGCTACAGAGATAGACACAAAATTGGCTGGAGACGAAGCACACAGGAACAAAATCAACATTATCAAAAACAAGCCAAAGTAACAAGGAATTCAAAGCCATGAAAATCATGAAATCAAGAATATACGAATTCAAACTAGATGTGAGTAAATCACTCACCTTATTCGAAGAACCCCAAATCGCAACGAAGACGAACTCGAACCCAGTGTCAAAACATCTCAGAGACGAGCAACCGATAGAGCAATGAATCGAGTTAACTCGAGTAGTTGAAGTCGACCCTTTTCGATTTTTATAAAGCCCTAATTTTGATTCAAACGAGAACGAACGAGTGAGGCCGCCATTTTTTTTCGCTTCTGTGTTTATTGCTTAGGGTTTGAAAATGAAAATGATGGAGAGAGAGAGAGTGGAACGGTATTAAATATTTTCACCCACCCACAACAACCATGGGTCAAGATATTTCTTAAGGACCAGAACAATACTTAACCAATTTTTTTCAAAGAATTTTCAACTCGATTGAAAGCTTCGATTAGCAATTAGCTAGGACAATAATCGTTTAATGACGATTACAAATTGGGCAAAACATCGGGTTGTTACACAAATGCTTTCAGATAAACATTTTGTATGTTGTATAGTTATCATCAAAATAATCATAACTACAATGCTTTTTAACGATTGATATTATAACTCAAATATAGATGATTGGTGGTCAATTTATAGAACTAATGCGCCAAATTTGAGGAAGTTGGCAATCCGAGTGTTGAGTCAAACTTGTAGCTCATCCGGTTGTGAAAGGAATTGGAGCGTTTTTGAACACATCCATTCAAAGAAAAGGAACCGATTGGAGCATCAAAGATTGAACGATCTGGTTTTTGTGCATTATAATCTTCGACTTGGACAAAAGTAAGTTGCTTTGCTTTATGAAATTTGTTCATTCATTAGCTAAATATTAATTTGTGTACTATTAAGATCTAATTTAAGATAGTATTTTAGGCGTGAATTAAAGGGGCGAAACTATGATCCCATAAGCTTTGTTGAGTTTGATGAAACTAGTACATGGATAATGGAGGAGGAGCCATCGCTACTGACGATTGATGAGGTTAATGCATTTTATAATAAAGAATGTGTTCTTTTATTCATCTTTAAAGCTTGTTTATTTCATTTACTTTAATATATGTTAGCTAGTTCTAATAAACTTGTTTATACATGTCAAGTAGAAACTGAACTAGAAATTGAACTTTAAAGCTTGTTTAGAGAGGAGAAGTATGGGAACAATTTATATCATCAAATCTGACAACAAGAACTCATCTTATTTTTAGTACTACTGTAAACGCAAATGAAATTAACTAGAAGCCGTAATGAAACTTGAACTAGTCTGGCAACAATAGAAGCTGTAATGAAACTTGAACCAGTCTGGCAACAAGAACTCAGCTTATTAACTAGAAGTTGCAACCTGAAACGAATAAATTTGAAATTGAAAGTTGAAAATGAAACTTATTAACTTATTTGCTGAAACGGAAACCAATAAACTTGAAACAGAAACTGAAAACTGAACTTGCAACGTGAATGAAATTTACTAATTAGTTGGAACTTATTAGCTGAAACCTACTAATTAGCTGCAACGTGAATGAAACTGGACTTAAGCTAACAGCTGAAACTTATTAGCTGCAATTCCATTGATGCTTTTAAATTTAGTACATACCTATTTTAATTGAATGAATGTTGATTTATATTTGTTTTATTTTTTAGACATTGATTGCGTCACAAATACATAACAAGATAATAATGATTTGGAAGTCTCGTTGGACGATGTAGAAGCTAGTGTCATTGGTAATGATGACAATGTAACTGATATTGATAATGATAATTATGGAGTGGGTGTTGATAATATTGGTGGCAATGAAGCTTGTTTTCAAGAAATAAATGATGGTGTAGAAACGTTTAACTTTGATCCGACAATGACATATACTGCAATGTTACAAGAAGTTGAAGGCGACGATGACAACAATAGGCAAGCACCGGTATGGACGATGGATTTGTGAGGTGGACGATTATGCTATGCAAGTGAGTCTAAGTGTGTTGTGTTGAAAAGTGAACAAGAAGTCGGTTGAAGACTGTTTTGCATTATGTATGATAGTTTGAAACCAGGGTATGTTATTTATGCACGTTGGAGACCATTAGGCGTTATGTATTCAAGTTAAAGACTACTTTATGTTATGCTAACTACTTTATTTTTTTGTGTTAATGGGAAAAAGTACCGTTAATTTTCATATGGAATTTTTTTTCTTGTGATGTATGCTATATTGTTATTCTTCCATTGTAGTATATTTGTGAAAGTGTAAACCAGTATGTAGGATTGCTATGTTTTATAATTGATATATGTGAACTTATGGTATATTGGACTTTATTACTAGTTAAGATATGTTGTGCACTTGTAATATGTTATGCAATTATGATTTGCTAATTTGCAAACAAAATATAGTAAATCTGAAAGATAATTTGCAATTGCGGTATGTTTATTTAGCAATTTTATTTTAATATTTTTGTGTATATCTTGTATTTATATTTATAAATTTTAAAAAAATAAATTTTACAATTCCGATGGTTCAACCGGATGAACCATTAAAACCTTAGACCTTCCGTCATCACGGTTTGAATAACGAAACGGCTATGAAAATTATGCGAGAAATAACTCAATAACCAAAAGAACCATTGGCAATTAAAACCAAAACCACTCACCCTTCCTTATCTTCCAAAACCGTCCACCCTCTCAAAACCATCGGCGGGTCGCCGCCGCTTTTCCCTTTCTAAAACTATCAACTTGGAGGTGACTGAGTTTTCTCCCCAGAGAAGAAACCGCTCCATTTTCTCGTTATCTCAGTAATGATATCATCAATGCAATATACAATTTCTTCTTCATCTTCTCTGGTCTCTCCTATACCTAAAACCCTTGTTCCTAATTCCGAAAACGTAGCCCTAATCCATGGCCGCAGTCGCCACAGCTTCTGTCGCCGCCGCTTCCACTGCGCCTCCATCCGCGCTGCAGTCGCCATCGAGAAAGAGACGCCTGAAAATGAACGTCCAGATACGTTTCTTCGTGATTCCGAACAGTCGTCGTCTTCAAACTCTATTCGAGCTCGATTCGAGCAGATGATAAGGAGCACGCAAGATGAGGTTCGTTTTAACTGCAGAATTTTTGCCTTACCGTGAACCATTTGTAGCTAGTTATGCTATTTGGCAGCGCTAAGTTGTAGACAGTAGTGTATGCATTTACACTAAGTTTCTCAATAATGGTAGAATTACCATTTGAATGTCTGCATTTCTACAACGAGGTAGTAAAAGGTGTGTTGAAATTAATACCGCATAAGGTATTTTATTTATGCTGCCCTTACATAATATTATGTGCATTTTGATGCGAATTTCACTAACATTAAGATAACGAGGGTTTATTTCTACTCAAGTTCCTTTAACATTTGCATTGGTATCCAACAGTTCATTTTCACTTAAGTTTACTCAAAAGTCAAAACTTGAATTTTGATGCTTGGATGTTCCTATTTTTACGTGCTTACCCCATGATTTATTTATCAATTCACCATTTAAAACTTTTGGAAATTACGCGGTAAAAACAATATATTGTATGAACTTATGGAAAGAGTAGTTACTGCGTGCGCTTGAGAAAGCATAACATGGTTGTATGGTAAATCATACTTCAGTCTGACTTTATACTTAATAAGGTGTGTGCTGCGATCGAGAAAGCTGACGGAGTTGGGAAGTTTGAAGAGGATGTGTGGTCTAGACCGGGAGGTGGTGGTGGAATAAGTAGGGTTTTGCAGGATGGAGGAGTTTGGGAAAAAGCAGGGGTGAATGTATCGGTTGTATATGGAATGATGCCACCTGATGCGTATAGAGCTGCAAAAGGCCAGAACGATTCAAACGGGAAGAAAGCTGGCCCAGTTCCATTTTTTGCTGCTGGAATTAGTTCGGTATGGTTCACATCTTGTTCTCTGTGGATATGTTGTCATTTGGTTTGAGTGAGGTGTTTCAAATTGATCACTGAGTTATGCCACTATTATGTGTTAAGCTTAATAGTCTCATTGTCACCTGCTATAATCAGTAGATGTGATATGTTTGATATAAGCCACATATAAGAGAATGCATTATGAATTTTATATAAATTCCAGCTTCGTTTACTTACCATATTATTAAGCAGAGTCGATCAAAACTGACTCGTGTTATTCTGTTTTAAGTTTATATGTTATAGCATTTATTCATTTTTACAATATTAAGGGGAAAAAGTGAACCATGTTGACTTACATACGGTATCTGTTGTGAAAACTCTTAACAGGATGGTTTGTTTAAGTTGGACTTGTTTTTCTCTTGGTTTCAGACTAGCTTCATAATTTCGTATTCATATGCCCTGATCACAGTACAATTCACCAACATCAATCAAAGACCAAAATACTTAAATTTAGTGAAATGCACAACTCCCAATATGTTTATGTATTATGCTATAATTATAGTACTCAACTAGATGTTATGCACCATCAGATAGTTTATAAGTTATAACTTTTACAGTTTGGATTTATTGTGGAGCTCTCACTTGTGAGTAACAATTGTTGGCTTCTAGTATCAAATTAACGACACCTCTATACTGTTTCCATTGTGTATCACTTGTATAACTGTTGCACTATTTTGTAGGTTTTACATCCAAAGAATCCATTCGCCCCAACTTTACATTTTAACTATCGTTACTTTGAGACGGAGGCACCAAAAGGTTATATCAATACCTAAATTTATATTATTTTCGTTCAATATTACCCAGTTGTGATATTATTGATTAATGTGCACCCTTACATCTAACACCAAAAACACTGAAATCATCATACTTCCCTGTTTTCTTCTTCTTTAGACTGCATGATTTATGATTTAGACCATTTTTTCCATGTCTTTCCGTAGGACTAGCGATGAACAAATTTGGTTATTGGACAAAGATTTCTAAAAAACTACTTAACGACAATCATTTGTCCATTTTTCTTATTAAAACATGTAATATTTCTAACCGGAGCTTTGAATATTAAGTTCTTATTTTGATATTTTTGAAAGAAATCCTTGTCTCAATGACCGTGTACAGTGGGTCTCTTTTTTTATGAGTAACAGAAAGCACAAACTATATTGTGCTTCATGAAGTATTGAAATTAGATATAAAAGTTTATCTAACCTATAAAATCTGATAATGGTAAAAAAAAAACAATTTATTTGGTAAAAAGACACATATGTAGAAAAAAACAATAAATATTGCAAATGGATTTACCTTTTAAAAAACATAATATATGTTTCAAAAATATAAACTAGTTTGTGCTTTATATATATATTATATATATATAAAATAAATACGGTAGATCAAATAATTTCTAGAAATCATTGAAATTTAACTAAAGGATGAAAGAGGATTTATTTTTGTCAAGCAACATATATTTAGTGATGCAAATCAGTTTACATTAAAATAGAAGTAATCTGCAGAAAACACTAGGTTGTTTGCCTCTAAAGAGAAAAGCTAAAACTAGTTTGTGTTTTGACATTTCGCTGAATGGTTTATGATGTTAACAATGAAGACTGAATTGTATAGAATAGTTGACAATTGAATAAAATTTCTTTCCAAATTCAAAGCGGCTTATCTACCAAGATCACCAAACCTTAATATCACTTAAAAGAAGGATCTAACAATGAACTTCCTTCACAAATTCATTCTTTATTAATTAATAATATAAATATAAATCAGACTAACAAAAAATTAGATGTGACAGCTTAGAAATAAAAACTCAAACCAACTACACATGATTTAACGCAAAAATATGGTTAAATATTTGTGCAAGTAAATTTTCCTTAAATACGTTAAATATATACGATTTGTAGAAAAATAATTCACGCGCGAAGTGTGTGCTGTAATGCTCGTATATGTGCATGTGCGTGCATGCATGGTGATCGATGATGCCAATCAAAATGAGTGCTTTGCCTATATTAAGTACCACTCATGTTATCACAAAAAAATCGATGATGCTAGTGATGATTCATTCCTAACCCGGCAAATATTGTTTTGTTTTCTCTGACTGTTCCAAATAGTGACCATCCACGTCAATCCTAAGGTTGCACCCTCCACTCCAGCGTTGGCTGTCCAGTGTTTTATCCAAATAGTGAGCATCCATATCAATCCTAATGGTTATAAACACACATACTAACACTTTTGGTGTTACAAAAATGAAACTAATTTGATAAAACAAAAAAATTGAAATAGTTTAATAAAACAAAAAAGGGGGACCCGACCTACATTTTTTAATCAACAAAGACTTTTTTAGAACATTAAAATATGCATTCAAGGGTCATTTCTTGTTTCAAGCTAATTTCTTTTCTGTCTACGTGTATTTCAGTTTTATATGCACATTTTATTTTTCATTGCAACTGAATCAAGCCTTTGGAATCTTTGTGCAACAATCGTATTTACATTGCATCTTGTGGATACAGATGCTCCTGGAGCACCTAGGCAATGGTGGTTTGGAGGCGGAACTGATTTGACTCCTGCCTATATTTTTGAGGAAGATGTCAAGCACTTTCATCAGGTTTAATATTTGCAGCTTTCAGTATATTTTTGATTTAACTGAGATGATTTTGAATATCTTGGTAATGAAATCATCTCGTTTTGGATGGTAAATAAAATCATATGTGGTTGTCCTGTCCTAGGTTCAAAAGAAAGCTTGTGACAAATTTGATCCAAGTTTCTATCCAAGATTTAAAAAGTGGTGTGATGACTATTTCTGTATCACGGTATGTTACCATTTACCTATTTAATCCTGCTTAATTTTCAGCGTGTGGTTATTTATCTAATAGCATTAAGATAAAGTGTTAATGCAAGCCTACTCACACCTAAAAGTTTTTTAATATTGGTTGCTCCTAGAAATCCAAATCAATTGTATTACACCAACTAATGAGTTGTACACTTTTAAGGTGAGCAGGCTTAGCATAAACACTTTCCTCTTGGGATATATATGTTTTCCTGATAGGTTGATTGAAATTATGCCACTTACAGTTAAAAGTGGTTTTCAAGTAAAATAATGACAACGATCAATCAATTCTGCTTATGTGAGCAGAAAGACACATCTCTGAACAAGTTGACTAGCGACAGATGTTGAAGTTATTTTCATATTGGATAATTTTCCTACATGTTTTTTATATATGAAAATTAGAAGTATTTTGCAACAAATAACAGTTGATTTCTGCAGCACCGTGGTGAAAGGCGTGGTCTTGGTGGAATATTTTTTGATGATCTCAATGACTATGATCAAGAGATGCTTCTTGGTTTCTCTACTGGTAAATGTACTTTCCTGCGTTTGCATTTATTCAGTACTTAATTGGTGATTGTATGTAGATATATAACAGGGTTTATATACTAATTTTTAACTGTGTCAATTCACGGTCTTAATTTAGCCATAGCAGCAGCTGATATGTGACTATTTAGGTTCATCATATCTATAAAGGCTATAGCTTTATATGTAGTGGGAATAATCAGTAGTCAACATTGTCTTGATTTATATAATATAGCATACAGATATCGCAATTCGGTCTTACCTGTGTTAAAAATTGTTGCCTACCTTTATCGAATTTCTAGTTTTGAAATACTTGAATCACATAATCAAGCTGGATATTATACTTGTATCTTATACGCTCAAACTGTTATGGCAATGGTACCGTTATGAAAGGGAGAAACGATTACTATACCGATTCTGTTAGTAAAAGCAAAATTTAAAACCATTACCAATAGTCTAGTATGCCGATGATTGATATCTTTTATAATAGTTGTAACAGCTTTGGTGTCACACTTTTTTGGTATCAACGTGAACTACCAAAAACACCCCTCTATATATTATCAAATCTTAATCATTTAAAAATATGATCTAATATTAAACTTCTCTTACAAATTCAAATGCCCTGAAAAGCAGGATCTAACAATCAAACATACTTTACAAATTCAAAACGCTTTTGAAAATAGGATCTAAAATTAAACTTCTTTTATAAATTCAGAATACTTTTTTATAAAATATACAAACATTAATATCACTTGAAAATAAAAAATTATTTTTTTGATTGATTTAAACATATACAATTTATAAGAGAAATAATTGACACGTGAAGTACGTACTGTGACACTCGTACTAATAAATCACTTACCGTTGGTCGGTAATGGTAAATCTTTCCGTGAATAAAGATTTCACACTAACAAACAAATTACTTATATTTTTCTTAATCAGCACTAGATCTACTAATACATATTTCATTATATTAGTATATGTTTCAAATTTTAGTAGATTTTGGATTGATTCAACATTTATAGCTTACAAAATACATCAAAATTTCGTAAGAAAATAAGTTCAAAGAAATTGAAAAATCAGAAGAAAAAAAAATCCAAAAATGGTCAATTATTATCCTAAAATTTGTGTTAGTTGTAAAATATAAATTGAGTAAAGTTAATAATACAAGGATATGCAATGATTGGTAAATTTACTATCACCGTTGGTTTTGATATTTCGTTACCGATAATTTAACTGTGACGTTGCCAAATTTATCATTACCATATCGATTGCACTGATACCGATTTTGTTTTTACCAATTGTTTGGTGATGGTATGGTAGCAGTAAACTTACCATTTCCATAAGAGCCGTACTAAAAATTGTAGTTGTCAAATAGTTTGAACTTAAGTTGTGCTAACAATGTAAGCGTTCAAGCCAACTTTCTTCCTTTTTTGGAGAAAAAAGGCATGCCTCTAATGAGGAGAATGCCCATGTATATAAACTATGTAACATGTTAAGAGCTACTAACAAGTGTGTTTTGATGGCTACAGTCATATACGTATGATGTTAACTATCTACCAACAAGCCTATGTGGCTACTGTTGGTGTTCATTCAAACTAAAGGACACAGAATTTGGTTCATATATGCAGATCATCGTAGATTAAATCAAAAATTCAGTAATTATCCTTGTGATAAAGAAACAGAACATAAAAACAAAAAAGCAAAGATAATTCACAAGTTTCATTCAGTTTACACTGATAAGCTCTTTAATTCAGTTAATTATCACTCTTTGCTATAGCATCCAAACCTTCTTCTTATCAACTCTTGAGCTAAAGATATTACTCTTTTGTTTAGTGAATTTATTTATGCAGCAATGCTGTTCTTGTATATATACATAGTCAAGAAGCATCCGTTACGTGTATTAAATTACTTAAAATCCATGTTTTCAGAGTGTTCTAAGTCGGTTATACCAGCATACCTGCCAATTATTGAACGGAGAAAGGATATGCCATTCACGGAAAAGCAAAAGGATTGGCAACAAATAAGGAGAGGAAGATATGTCGAATTCAATCTGGTACGTACAATATTCTTTTTTCCTTTGTTATATTCAGCTATCATGCATGGTTTCATATAACTTCTTTTACTTTTAATAAACAAGGTTTATGATAGAGGAACTACATTTGGACTGAAGACTGGTGGGCGTATAGAGAGCATTCTTGTTTCTCTTCCTTTGACAGCTAGATGGGAATACGATCATGTAAGTTTAAGTATCCATTGAGGCAACTTTGGCTACAAAATCTAACATATAGATATCCATCCATTGTCATTTCATTTAAGAGTGTAGTTTCAACCCAATTTTAATGGGAAAAGTTCTTTTGCTTATGACTTTGTTTGAATCTTGTTCTAATTAAATTTTACGTTTATAGAAACCCGAAGAAGGCAGTGAAGAATGGAAACTACTAGATGCTTGTATCAATCCAAAGGAATGGGTTTGATTATTATTTTGCTGCAATATTTGAGATTGTTGTATCATTATGCTGTGTTTTGGTGTTGCTCAGTGTTTTGTAGTAGTATAGGTCGGCTGCTCTTTGATGTAATCTTCTTGTATTTAGTTATTTGTATACAACACAAGGAATAATCATTTTGTTGGAGAACGTTGTTTCCGTAGCCTAAGCTCAGATATCTGCATTTTCATGTTCGTTAATTGTAATGGAGTATTTAAACAGGAAGTCATTGTACTTTTAAATGTCTAGTTCATAATAACTGGTAACCTTTATGAGTGTTCAAAACACACTAGGTGTAATCTTAAATTTTATTCCACTTGTCAGTGGTCTTCGACTTGGGCCGGAGGACATGGTTGGGACTTGAGCAACGGGGAAGTCAGTCTTTGTGTAGAGCTGTAAAGTTTGTAGGACTATCAAATGTCTGCTTGAGTTTAATATTAAAAAATGTTCGTCCATATTTGTTCAATTTTGATTAGAAAAAGAATATTTCTGCAGAAAAATGATCAGACGTCTTATGAATTTTCTATCGTTCATTGTTTGCCTTGCTCGAGGAGTGTTTGGTATGGAACCTTGTTTGTTCGGTCTATGTTCATTCGAGTTTCTTGTAGGACATAAATTGAGCACATGGCCGTTTCATCGCTTCACAATTCTAGTCTTGTGGCTTTTTATATGACTAGTGTGTAAGCCGTGTGTTGCACATGATTATCTTATTAAAAAATAATCTTTTAAATTTTAATTATTGTTAAAATTGATATTTTTTAAGTAGCGTATAATAAATTTATTTAAATAAATTCCTTTATTGTTTAAAATGACAAAGGGTTGCTAACAACATATTTTTTTGGGAATTATTGCCCTAACTCGGCAATAGCAAACACAATACACACGCATGTGTGTGTGTGTGCATATGTATATAGCTTGCTATTAGTATATATGTAAATAGTTGATATTGTGTGATACGTGTTTTTTCTTTATGTATACGAGTATATATGTGCGTCCAGATGGACGTGCATTTTGATCGTTGAGTCATATTTTTATAGCATAACCACTGTAAAACAATGGAAATAAAATCATATAAAAGGACTTTTGCCGGTCAATATACTCTGGTTTTTCCCCAATACTTGTACATACAAATATAGCTAATCGGTGTTCAAACTGCTTAGCCTCAATTTCTTACGTTGATCTTTTAAATTTCACATCTGAGACTTGTTAATCTGTCTAAACGTTTCTTTGTCAAATTATACAATATCCTTTGATAATAAAATATAGTTATGTGACTCAAAATTGCACGAAGACCTTAGTCCATGCAGTTTACGGTAATTCGTTAGATTTACTTTCATTATTTTTCCATTGATAAATAAACCATCATAAAATATCAAATATTTTATAATCAATTAATTTCTAATAAAGAATTAGCTGACAGAACACACATGATTAAGTTATGAAAATGAAACAAATGAATGATGGCACAATATAGGCGTTCTCCTTTAAAATAAAAAAGGAAGCAAAATGTTATATTTTGTGCGCTTTAACAGTGAGCATTATAATTGATAATATTCTAATATGTCTATCATTTTCGAATGTAAATGTAAATTATTATTATGGTCAGTTTGGCATGCATCACTCAACGATCCCATTGGAGTCTTTAGCTCCCTTAATTGGAATCTGTGAAGCATGCATAAACCCATAAACCCTTAATTGGAATCTATGAAGCATGCATAGATAGTAGGAGACATGTCTCTAGTATCATACCCTTATATCAAATTGTGCAATTTCCTAACAAATGACTGATAACAATAGATTGGTTATTGCTTATTAAAATCAATAACTAAATTCAGATCATCCTATGGTTACATTAACGGTCTAATGCGTTATGAAGGTAAAAGATAGAAAGTTCCATTGAAATTTCAATTCTTGAAATACAAAAGATAAGGTAAAAAAGTTACAGTCATGGAATTAAACTTGCGCCACAATAGTCTTAATGCAATCACTCATTGCTATCCAAGCTGCATATGACTTTGTGTATCATAGACATTTTGTAACGATCCCGGTTTAAAGACGAATTTAATTTTGTAATTAAATTAAATTTTTGGGTTAAATTGTGGACTTATTTGAATTTTTCAAATTTAATAAGATACATGTACTTATTTATTTTAAAATTTGGATTTGAAACTCAAAATAAATATTTTAAATTGAATTGGATTGTAAATAAATTTTGATTTGGAAATTCAAAATGCATTTAAATAAATTGGATTTAAAGATTATATTTTGAAAAAAATAATATGTATGATTATTTATCAAATGTATAAATTGTGTTTTAATTTATTTTCTTTAAAAAGGTTATAAAATGTTTAAAATAAAATTTATCCTATCAATATTAAATATAAGTGTAAAGTATAAAATAAAATATATGTTATAAATTAAATGTTTGAAAATCAAACAATAAATAGAATTGTATGTGAATTAGGCAAATAAGAAATAATAAAACAAAGTGTTATGTACATATAAAGAAGAAAAGGAAAAAATAACAAATGAAATACATACAAATTTGCATGTGAATTATGTAAATAAGGAAATAATAAAACACAAAGGCTTGCAAAAGAAGATAATGAAACAAACAAAAATATCTACAACACAAAAAAAATATCTACAAAACTGCACATACATAATTAAATAGCATAAGTTTGTAAACAAGAGAGGAAACATGCATTTAATAACATCTTCTCAGCACAAAAGAAAATCATCTCAGCTGAAATGTTAAAATCACTTTATTTCAGGAAAAAATCTTTAGTCAAAACAAAGGAAAAATTTGTTCAAAACAAAGATAAACTCATACCAGATAATACCTTCCCTTATGCAAACTGTTTCTCTATACGTATGTGTTCATCCTATTCCAGTTGTTCAGTAAAAGTTAAGCAAACCAGAAAGGAAAAAAAAAGAAATAAACATCATTATCTACAAAATTCAAAACATCATTCAATTCAAAGAAAGCAAAACAGGGTTATAGGAGGATCAAATCTGCAGCTTTCAAACAACAATTTCTCTCTGTTCAATCTTGTTTCTAGGTGAGTGAACATAATTTTAAAAAGGCCTAAGTTTAATTAAATCTGTGTGTATGATTCCTTGATAATAATAGGTTTGCATATGTATTTGTTTATATAGTTCTGTGTTCATATATGGGCATCCTGTAAAGTTTGAATATACAGTTTTTTTAGTTACAGAGTTAAGTAGATGAAGAAAAAATTCAAAATATCTTCGTTCAATCATTTATAGGCTTATGTTTTAAAATAAAGTAAGTTTTTTGAACATAAATCAAGTTTTTAAAATTTGTTTCAACCTGTTAATGAAGTATATCAACTGGAAAGTTGATTTACATGGTAACCCATAATTTTAAGTTTAATTCAAGTATTTTAAATTGCTAATTCAACTACATGGCTTGAATCTATATACAAAAGTAAGATTTTTAAAACAAAAATGGGATTTTTTAGTTAAGTATTTTACGAGCAGTTCGTAGTTGATCAGAAAACGCATTTCGATCAATTTCTGGTGGCCGAAGAATTTTTGGATGGTAAAACTTTGCATGGAGCAAGTATGGCCATCGATGATTTCAGGAAAAATGTAAAAAATTTATCTATCGTAAGAATCGGTAGGACGAGGCGTAGTTAGGGTTCGTGATCGAGTTTTTGAGGTGTCTGGGAACGAGGTGATTTCACCACCTCTGTTTGATCGAGTTGTACGAAACTGAGGGGAATGGAAGAAAAAGGGGTTGACGTGGTGAGGCCGAAGTCGTGGCGATTCCGATGGTGGGAGCGACCGAGGCGAAGCATTTTTGCAGGGGTTTTCGAGTTACAGGTTTTGCAAGGATATGCTTAATTTCGATTTGGACAATTTAGAGTCGAATCGAGTTTCGATTTCTTATGTTGGGATGATTTGCGACTTTCCGAGGATTTTGGAGCTCGCCGGAACGGCGGCGCAACGCCATGCACGTGCACGTGGTTCTGACATGTTTTGGGTTGCGTCTCTGAATTGGGGAAGAAAGTGGTGAGCTCGTGTTTTCGCTCGGGGAGATGATGTGCTGCTCGGGTGCGTGAATGCGCTGGCGTGGTTACTGCAGTTTTTATTTTAACTTAGCTGAAAGAAAGAAAAAAGGTAGAAGAAGAAGAAGCGTACGAGAAGAAAGAGAGGGGGACTCGAGAAAAGGATGATAGTAACTCGAGTTTTACTCGAGTAAATGGGGGGATTGCTCGAGTGTGATTCCCAAACCTGCAAACTAATAATAGTATGTTAGGTAAACTATTTAAACAAATTTAGATGGTGATGACAAATTAATTTATGACAAAGTTAAGTCAAGACTTTATTACAAGTTAATGAATTTAGTAAATACTCAACAAAGTTTAAAAAATCCAATTAATACCTTAATTAAGTAGTTAATATAAAACAAGTGTTAGAATTTAATTAACATCAAAGTTTTCAAAGTAGTAATAAATTGATTTCAAAGTTTAAAGAAGATTTTTTAAAATCTTAATTAAGATAAATAATTATTATTAATCAATTGTTTAAAAAGGGGTAGTTAAGAATGGTTAATTAATTTAAAACTTGTAATTAAGAACTAATTAAGTTACGATTAACACTTAATTAATTAACTAATTAGGATTAATTAATGATTTATTAATGGTTAATCAATTTTAATTAATGATGATTAATGTAAGTAATTTCTTTAGCAAAGCAATTAAAGAATTGTTAGTAGTTAATGAGGGTCATTAACTAAGATTATTTAAATAATTAATTAATGTGATTAATTTTAACAATTAATTAGATTAATTAATTAATGATAATGATTTATGAAATTGTGTAAGTGTAATTACTTTATAAAAGTAATTAAGAAATTAATTGCTCATTGTAATTAATTGAGTTTAATTTGATTAATTTAAGTTAATTATCAAATATTGTGTACTGGATTGATATTTCTGATTTATGATTGCGATACTGTGTGATGTGAATTGCCTTATGCTGAACTGTGATTTGTGATTTGTTTCTGTATACATATGTGAAAACTCCTTTGCTCGTAAAACGACATTTGAATTTCGATGCGACAGGGAGTCGGATTCCAGTTGGTTATCCGAAACCCACATCGAATTGTAATAATGAATCATTGTGATTGATAAATTTACTTTATCTGTGAATCTGTGAATGAAGATAAGCGTTATCGATTATATCGCTTATCGAGATTGCTATGATTGAATCTGTGATGATTGATGTTGTGCACTATTGTGGAAAACCCCTGGACTACACTTATACACACACAAATATGGATTGCACGTGGAAATCGGTTAAGTCACAGATTTTTAATAGTTTTGAATTTGAATTTTAAATCCAAATGGCTTTGGAAATGAATTGGGTTTTGTGACGACCCGGAATTTTCGAGCATTTAAAATCAGAATATTTAATTAATTTTAAATATTCAATAGAGCAATTTTAACTTGAATTACGAATATCACAATTTATTTGATAATTAAATTATCGAATTAAATAACTTGAATTTGAATAAAATGTTGAATCTGGAATTTTAAGCCTGTTAAAAATAATTTGAAGACTTATAAAATCTATATTGATAATATTGAAGATAATAGAAGTTTTAAAATTTAAATTTAATGGTGATTTATTCGGTTTTAAAATTTCATCGTTTAAATTGAATTTAAAAATAGCCGTCCGAGGCACAGTCTCGGATTTCGACGAAACCAGTTTCATGGGATCCGTAATATTGTATTATTATCGGATTTCACATTTTGTAGTATTTGGAGTTGTCGTGTGATCATACGATAGGTGAACGCGTTGAAAATTTAATCGATAATAGCCGATTCGGAATTTAAATAGAATATTTCAACTAGGCAAATACAACTCACATCAGAACTTTTGGAATTCATTTCGAATCACTGTACCAGTTTCAGCCGACATGCAATATTTCCTTTCCTTCGTTCAATCAGTTCAAAGTCTTGTTTTAAATAATAATAAAATATAAGTAGAAGCTTTTAACGGAAGACACTCCCTCTGTTAAAACAAGTTATCACTTTCCCTTTATAAGTCGAAGAATTATACAAATTTGAAGGGCCGAACGAAATTCTTTTTTTTCCAGTCAAAATCCACGCAAAGTATATTTCTTCCCCTTTTCCTTTTCTCAGCCGAATCGAAGTTTCATTCTTCAAATTAGTTTTTTTTTTATTCGCGAAAATTTAGTAACCGATCTCATGAAGCATTCAAGTCGATTATCATGTCAAGGCGGATTCACTCGATGGGACGACAATCGAAAAGAGGGGATACACGGTTAAATCGCGAGCAAGGCCAAGCGTTGAGGCACGACATGGGAGTCGCGACCAAGCGAGGCGACTCAGGGTTTCACACGACTTCGGCAACGAGATGTTGAGGTGGGTTGAATCTGGTTGGTGATTGGGAATTCACGATTTGGAAAGGGGCGACTTTGGGGGAGGCCGCGAGGTTGACATTGGAGTCGCGGTATCGTGTTGGGCTGTTGATCGATGCCGCGAGTTCGCGAAGGGGGTTTAGGGTTTCCATGGCGTCGGAAGGCGGCGGCGGCTTAGGGCTACAGCAGTAAGGTAGTTTATTTTGAGCATTTCCAATTTAAGTGTTTTCAAGCTATAACTGGTAAAAGAAAAAAAAAACCAAGGCAACTTTGAAGTTATTTATAAACTAAATTTCTATGAAAACTATATGAATTATTTTATATGCAGTTGAAGAATTTATAAAAATAGATTTAAAACCTGTTTAGGCTATTTTATTTGAATTTATATAGTTTCAAGAAGAAATTAAGAGAATTGATAAAATTTAATTATTGGTTTGAATGAAATTTATAACGATAATTTATTAACTATTAGTACGAATATTAATAAAACTGTGTATTTATACAAGGTCGTAAACTGAAAAGAAGCAAGACGGTGTAGTTGTGGGTTGCAAAACAGGAGAAAAAGGTGAGTTAATCTCACTCAGTTAAATTTAAATTTAAATGATTAAATTTAAATACTTGTTTGAAATGGTTGCATTGATTTATATGCTGTAGTGTGGAATATATTTGGAATTGGCATTTTATATTGTGCTAACATCCGTGGATGCAGGGAAAACAGACTGGAGGGATCCAACTGGACCCCTCAACTTTATTTAATTATTTAATATTCTCTGTTCTGAATATTTGATATTCTGTAATGAATTATGTGGAAATATTGAATGCTATGGCTTGATTGTTATAATCGGGAAATAATGAATTACCAAATATATAATTTGAGTTTGGGAATGAAAATAAAAGAAGTAAAATTGTAAGTAAAATAATTATAGGAAAGTTGAATAAATTTATGAATGAATTGGAAAGGAAATAAAGTAACTTTAAAATTTTAATAAATAGATCTTGAGCATGGGAAGGAAAATTTAAATATACAGAGAGTTAATGAAACTTAAATTTCAATGTTATTGTTTAAAAGAACAAACATTTATTTTAAATTGAGGATTTAAATTATTTACGAAGCATAAAGAAGAAATTAGGAATAACCTGAAATTTGTATATTTCAGCTAAAGGATTTAAAAATCAAACTGAAAATAATAATAAAGTCCATAATTAATGAATTTTGAAATGAACTGATAAGTGAAGAAATTTATTTCAAATGGAATAAATTGGGAATCAATTTGGAAAATTGATTTAAGTGATTGAAGTTGGAATTCTCCCTGGATAACCAAGTATGTTTTCAAAGTAATTTTTTTAAATATAAGTTAAAAGATTAAAAGTTGTTTTAAAAAGCAAGTTTTGGGAAATTTCTCATTTCTAATATTTAAATTCTAAAGTAAGTATTTTCTCTTAATCTGTTATAGTAGTAATTATTTAAAGAATGACTTCATGTTATGTTTTAAAAGTATAAATCTAGTTTTATATTTATTAAGTAACCTTATTTTCAAATGTCCATATAGTATGTATTTTTAACAAATTATTGAAGTAATTTAACTTAAATGTTTTAAAGTATATTTCAAAGTAAAGATTTTAAAAATTATTTTTAAAATCTAGTTTTGTGCTTGGTAATTTCAGTGGAGATAGAAAATATTTGGGAAAGTTTATTCTGAAAGAAAGGTGGTTTTGAAACTTTTTCAAGGGTAGAAAATAGAAATATATCTTGTGAATATATTTTTGAGGTTAATAAATAATTTGGGAAATTATTTATTGTTTGATGGATGTTTGTGAATGTTAATTGATAGTTAAATAACCGACTATCAATATTGGCCAAACGCGTTGATCGTTTCGAAGAGTCCGGGATCGAGATTGATTTCTCGAAAACCACTTCGATCCGGTTTGTACGTTTCGTGAAAACGATTTTTGGATTCGAAGATGGGCGGTGAAGTGCAAGGACTAGTCGCTACTAATCCTGAGGATATTTCCAAAATGGATGTAGTAGGAATAGTGCCTTCGGTTCCGTTCGAACCCGGGACGGACTTGTATGGATGAATGCTTGCGAAACATCGTCAGGTGGACGATGGGCATTCTAAGGGATATTGTTCTAAAAAGGTAACGCTTAGCCTCAAGCCTCATCAAATGGGAATGACTGAAAATCAGGGGTTATGCAGCAAGGCTAGGTGGGTAGCACCCAAGCGGGGTGAGGTCATTCCAGTCTAGATGTCCCTTTTTATTTCGGCTTAGTGGGTGGTTGCTGATCCCAACCGCGGGGTGATCTCACTCGAGACTGTCCAGTAAGGGATGGTTCTGGCCTTGTGTTGCAGGGGAGCGGGCGTACTTCTCGGTACGGTGATCTAGGCCCCGTACTGTGACAGGTGGTACCCCAGTGCCTAGTCATTGGTTGGAAATCCATTCTCCCTACGAGCCTTGTACGAGTTTTGTTTGTATTACCCACTCTGTGGCTAGTAGCTGGAATTTAATCATGTAACAATTTCGTCTATTTTATAAGTATTTGTATATAGACCCTATTATAATATCATAGAATTTCTATAAAAATTGTTTTAGCTATCGTAAGGTAAAAACCCGACATGTTTATTTGTGGCGTAGTCTTACGAGATGCTTTTGTTTTCAAAGGATTTTTGAAACTTTAATAATCAATTGGGTGTGATTTTCTCACGCTGGTATTCCAGACTGACTCGGGTGTTATTTAACTGTAATGCTCGGGTCAGACCGAGTATTATAGGATGTACAGGATATGATGCTATGGAGCTCAGGAGACGAGCTGAGTGACGACACGTACTCTCGTACTTATTTATATATATTCCGCTGTGTTGAGTTGTTGTGTGTCCATTTGTATGATATTGATGTTGAGTTGTGATTGATGTACTCTGATAATGTAATATATGTATAAACAGATATAATTTTTCTATTGAGTAAAGCTTTGTATTTATATATTATATTTTATTCCACTGCGATGGTTAGATTCTGTTATTGTTTTCTATTTTCTTCTTCTACCTCTTCTTCTTTAATCCAAATGGTTCGTATTTCTGTGCAACTTGAGTTGATTGTTGTAGAATAGTGTTGGCTCAAGGGGTACAGATTTGCGGGTCGTTACACTTGGTATCAGAGCTTAGGTTGGTAATAACCTTGGCTCTGGTGGGAATTACTCATTTAAAATAGAGTCTGTAGTACTCTATAATGAGTTTGAGCATATAAATAAATATGAGCGCGTATTTGTTAGTGAATATAAATTGTTTTAATATCGTGTTGATCGGTTTGTTGAGTGGCATATGAACCTTCGTCGGCACAGTCTGGACAACTATATCGAAGGGGTTTCTAAACACTTGAAGAGGGCAATCGACACGGTATTATTTTAAATGTGGGTAAATGAAATAATTTTACCCAAATTATATTTTGATATAAAGAAAAGTTTTTGTAAACTATTTAGCTAATATATGGTTGCTGGGATGTTAGGAATGATAATATTAAGGTATTATCATTGTTAAGTGAAAATTTAACTAGAAATTGTAAATATAACCCAAGTTTAAGGAAATAAATACATTATAAATTATAAAATTCATAAATATGAATTATAAAAAGAAATTTATAAATGTGAATTATAGATGTAGATTATAAATTGAAATATAATTAAATGGGAACTTGAATAAGCATAAACAATGCAAATGAATTGTGGGTAAAATTGATTTAAGTAGGATTTGGAAATTTAAAATCCCGAAGATTTTCGAAGAATTTGTCGAAAGGTTTGATGATAAATGATAGCATTATTGTCTTGGGGGTGTTTCTAGAAGGAAATTGTTTTAAATGGATTTTGAAAGTGTAATAGCATGGGAATCACTTGGATTATTGGGAAATAATTCTGATGATGACGGCCGCATCATCAGTATATTTTCGAAGTTCTAAGTGACAGATTGCTGCCAAAATTGATTTGTTTAGAAAAGCTAGTTGTTTTTGAAAATTTCAAAAGGGAAATTTGTTGTAATAAAAGCCAGGATTGGTTTAAAGTTTTTAAGAAATGAGATTTGAGATGTTGGAAATTTCAAAATGATTCGAAACCAAAGCTGGGAGTTTAAAAATCCTGATGAGATAAATTGTAAGCTTATAAATTGAGATGATTTTTAAATCAGGAAAGGAGTATAAGCTTTGAGTGTTGGAATTTAAATTTTAAAGGGAAAAGTTAAAATGAAATTAACTTGGATTGGGAAATAAAATTTAACTGGATTGAAGTAATTGAGTAGGTTGAAAATAATATCCAGTTGTATTCGAATTAAGTTGAAATCGAATTGAATTAAATAAATATGAGTTAAAATAGAATTGAGTTGGAATAAAAAATCCATTTGAGTTATTGAATGGAATTGGATTCTTACCTAAATAAATAGAAGTAAGTTGGATAAGAAATAGGTTGGATAAGAATTGAATTGGAATAAATAAATTAGGATACCTTGTAAAAGAATTTAAAATCCATATACTTGGGATATAAATGAGCATAAGGCTTGAGTTAAATAAAAAGATAAAATATTCAAGCCTATAATGGATGGACTTGTGTAAATAATAAGTTGTGACGTATAAAATCAAATAGTGAGATATAAAATCCCAAAATAAATATAGTTTAATGTATTAGAAAATAAAATGAAAATCCAAACTTGAATTATAAACTAAATTTGAACCTAAGGAAAATTAAATGAAGAGATTTTGAGACTTAAAATCAGGTTCTGAATTATAAAGTTGGGAAAAGACTATTTAGATAATGAATTATATAATGAAATATGTATTGAGAACCCAATGTAGTTAAATAAAGTTGAATTGTGAGTTTATGATGAAGTTTGGAAATAAACTCAAGTGATAAATTAAATTCGACTTAAATTGTTGGTGAAATGAAATTGAACTGTTAGTACATAAAATTGGGTGGTAAATTGAGAATGGATAGAAGATTCAGAACTTGAGTTATTAATTTAAATTAACTTGAAGTGGTAATAAATTAAATATAATTGGAAATGTAAAGAATAGAAATGAGAGTGGCAAATAAAATCCAAATACGTAGAAATAAATTGAAATGACCTTGTAATTTATTAAGCGAACTGAGAATGAATCGAGCTTGGAAATTTGAAATTTATAATAAATAATCAAGTTAAATTGAAAGGAGAATTTGTTTGCAAAATGAGAATGAGCTTAAGTATAAAATTTGAATAAATTTAAGTAAATCGACTTAAGCTAAATGAATGAAGGAGAGTTGAATTGAATTCAACTTAAACAAAGTTTAATAATAGTGGATTGGATTTAAATAAAGTAAAAATGGGTTTTAATTGAAGTAAAATTCGGTGAGATGCCGATAATATTTAGTGAAATGAAAATCCTTAAATAAATAATTGTAAACCATTTAAATTGTTGAGGATTTGAAAGAACTTGGTGACTATAAGGAAAATTGAAATGGATATTGAAGGAAATAGCTTGGTTTGTTTTGAGCTAAATAAAATAGTATGGAATAAAACGTTAATGAATGGATTGTGAATGAAATTTAAATGGAATATGTCGAGCTAAATAAATGATTACGAATGAATTAAAATAAAAAGGGGAAATTAAATTGGTAATGAAGATGAACCTAAATTGTTAATGGTTTTGAATAAACTAGTTTGGTTAATAAAATGAAATGCAATGAGAATGAGAGTATATGGATTGTGAATAAATTGAAAATGGAATAGAATGAACTATAAATTGAGTTGAAATCAATTTAAATTGATTATAAACATAAATACTTATTTATTCACATAGATCTCGTCAAAATGCATGGTATAAATTATCATTTGATGTAAATAGAAGTAATTAAAATTCTATGTATTGATAGGAATAAAATAAATTGATTTTGAGAGCAATTGAAAATAAATATGAGTTCGTTTGCTTAAAAATAAATTTAATGTAAGCAATTGAGTTGTAAATCATTCTAATTGATGAAGCTGTATACGAATGGTTTGAAAACCATTCAAATTGAATGAAAATGGTTATAAATTAATTGGAACAGTGGAATTAGTATGAGGATTTTATCAGTTGCTTACGGAAAATGTTTGATGTGCATTTCTTTTAGAATTCATATGTTTTAATCATTGCAACTAAGTGAAATATAGTTAAGCGGTATATATTTGGCACTTACATACTTAAACTGAGTAAGTACAGGTACCTGGGAGCCGTATGGTTGGAATTGGTGGTGCTATTTGCTAAAAATAATAAGCCGCTTGCTTAAAGTGCTAAATAAGGTACGCCTACGCGATAAAAATAGGAAATATGAACTGTTTTTGATTTTTCCGACCGTGTGGGTCGATGTATATATATTTATCTCTTTTGTCAAATTGCAAAAGCTTCTCCGTACAAAGGAGACTCTGCCAAAAATTTTCGAAAATTTTGGGAGTTAGAAAAATTTTGAAATTTTTGGAAAATTTATTAACGACAAAACAATTTCAAAGTAGAAATTGAAATAAGTTTGTGAATGAAACTAATTGAAATAATGACATGAATTAGTTATAAATGAAACATAAAATTTAAAGTTTAGAGTTGAAAATAAATTGAATTCGTATGGAAATGAAAGAATTAATTTGAATAGGAATGGATATAAACTAAAGTGGTAAGATGAAAATGAATATAAGAAACATATGAAATGCTTATGTTAACTTAAGTAAGGAATGGTCAATTCTTAATTGAAAATCGAATATTGCAAATATATTCTAAGTTGATATTTGGATGAATATTGGCATTTGGTAAGGGAGTCGATAAAATGTTCTGGAATGTTGAGATTGGATATTAGTGCTAAGCAGGATATGCAGGTATTATAAAAGGGAAAAGAGAATTGGTTTTTGATTTCATGAAGATAAATTTGAAATGCTCGACAAAAAGGTATGTATTTAAATTTGGTGTGAAATTTTGATTGGGATTTTGGATTGAGCCACTTGGCTTTTTGTTTTCTTTTTGGATTTGGGAGGCCGTAGAGCCATTTTGTAGTTGTACCGAGTCAGCCGCGCAAAGGAGACGCTGGCAAAATTTTTTGAAAATTTAGGGAGTTAGAAAAATTTGGAGAAATTTTGATAATTCAAATTCTGGTTTTAAGATTGAAACTTGAATGGTTGGGCAAATAGGATTGTTTGCAAACTAGGGAAAGATTTGGAAAGTTAATAAGAATAATAATGGGTCTTTTATAAAAAGATAGTTGGTAAGTTGTTGAATTGTTAGAAACCGTTTGGTCACGGAGAAAAGTAAACGAGTAATGGATCATTCTTCCTAACTAGTAATTTCGGGGACGAAATTCTTTTAAGGGGGGAGGAATGTGACGACCCGGAATTTTCGAGCATTTAAAATCAGAATATTTAATTAATTTTAAATATTCAATAGAGCAATTTTAACTTGAATTACGAATATCACAATTTATTTGATAATTAAATTATCGAATTAAATAACTTGAATTTGAATAAAATGTTGAATCTGGAATTTTAAGCCTGTTAAAAATAATTTGAAGACTTATAAAATCTATATTGATAATATTGAAGATAATAGAAGTTTTAAATTTTAAATTTAATGGTGATTTATTCGGTTTTAAAATTTCATCGTTTAAATTGAATTTAAAAATACCCGTCCGAGGCACAGTCTCGGATTTCGACGAAACCAGTTTCATGGGATCCGTAATATTGTATTATTATCGGATTTCATATTTTGTAGTATTTGGAGTTGCGTGTGATCATACGATAGGTGAACGCGTTGAAAATTTAATCGATAATAGCCGATTCGGAATTTAAATAGAATATTTCAACTAGGCAAATACATCTCACATCAGAACTTTTGGAATTCATTTCGAATCACAGTACCAGTCTCAGCCGACATGCAATATTTCCTTTCCATCGTTCAATCAGTTCAAAGTCTTGTTTTAAATAATAATAAAATATAAGTAGAAGCTTTTAACGGAAGATACTCCCTCTGTTAAAACAAGTTATCACTTTCCCTTTATAAGTCGAAGAATTATACAAATTTGAGGGGCCGAACGAAATTCTTTTTTTTCAGTCAAAATCCACGCAAAGTATATTTCTTCCCCTTTTCCTTTTCTCATCCGAATCGAAGTTTCATTCTTCAAATTAGTTTTTTTTTATTTTATTCGCGAAATTTTAGTAACCGATCTCATGAAGCATTCAAGTCGATTATCATGTCAAGGCGGATTCACTCGATGGGACGACAATCGAAAAGAGGGGATACACGGTTAAATCGCGAGCAAGGCCAAGCGTTGAGGCACGACATGGGAGTCGCGACCAGGCGAAGCGACTCAGGGTTTCACACGACTTCGGCAACGAGATGTTGAGGTGGGTTGAATCTGGTTGGTGATTGGGAATTCACGATTTGGAAAGGGGCGACTTTGGGGGAGGCCGCGAGGTTGACATTGGAGTCGCGGTATCGTGTTGGGCTGTTGATCGATGCCGCGAGTTCGCGAAGGGGGTTTAGGGTTTCCATGGCGTCGGAAGGCGGCGGCGGCTTAGGGCTACAGCAGTAAGGTAGTTTATTTTGAGCATTTCCAATTTAAGTGTTTTCAAGCTATAACTGGTAAAAGAAAAAAAAAACCAAGGCAACTTTGAAGTTATTTATAAACTAAATTTCTATGAAAACTATATGAATTATTTTATATGCAGTTGAAGAATTTATAAAAATAGATTTAAAACCTGTTTAGGCTATTTTATTTGAATTTATATAGTTTCAAGAAGAAATTAAGAGAATTGATAAAATTTAATTATTGGTTTGAATGAAATTTATAACGATAATTTATTAACTATTAGTACGAATATTAATAAAACTGTGTATTTATACAAGGTCGTAAACTGAAAAGAAGCAAGATGGTGTAGTTGTGGGTTGCAAAACAGGAGAAAAAGGTGAGTTAATCTCACTCAGTTAAATTTAAATTTAAATGATTAAATTTAAATACTTGTTTGAAATGGTTGCATTGATTTATATGCTGTAGTGTGGAATATATTTGGAATTGGCATTTTATATTGTGCTAACATCCGTGGATGCAGGGAAAACAGATTGGAGGGATCCAACTGGACCCCTCAACTTTATTTAATTATTTAATATTCTCTGTTCTGAATATTTGATATTCTGTAATGAATTATGTGGAAATATTGAATGCTATGGCTTGATTGTTATAATCGGGAAATAATGAATTACCAAATATATAATTTGAGTTTGGGAATGAAAATAAAAGAAGTAAAATTGTAAGTAAAATAATTATAGGAAAGTTGAATAAATTTATGAATGAACTGGAAAGGAAATAAAGTAACTTTAAAATTTTAATAAATAGATCTTGAGCATGGGAAGGAAAATTTAAATATACAGAGAGTTAATGAAACTTAAATTTCAATGTTATTGTTTAAAAGAACAAACATTTATTTTAAATTGAGGATTTAAATTATTTACGAAGCATAAAGAAGAAATTGGGAATAACCTGAAATTTGTATATTTCAGCTAAAGGATTTAAAAATCAAACTGAAAATAATAATAAAGTCCATAATTAATGAATTTTGAAATGAACTGATAAGTAAAGAAATTTATTTCAAATGGAATAAATTGGGAATCAATTTGGAAAATTGATTTAAGTGATTGAAGTTGGAATTCTCCCTGGATAACCAAGTATGTTTTCAAAGTAAAATTTTTAAATATAAGTTAAAAGATTAAAAGTTGTTTTAAAAAGCAATTTTTGGGAAATTTCTCATTTCTAATATTTAAATTCTAAAGTAAGTATTTTCTCCTAATCTGTTATAGTAGTAATTATTTAAAGAATGACTTCATGTTATGTTTTAAAAGTATAAATCTAGTTTTATATTTATTAAGTAACCTTATTTTCAAATGTTCATATAGTATGTATTTTTAACAAATTATTGAAGTAATTTAACTTAAATGTTTTAAAGTATATTTCAAAGTAAAGTGTTTAAAAATTATTTTTAAAATCTAGTTTTGTGCTTGGTAATTTAAGTGGAGATAGAAAATATTTGGGAAAGTTTATTCTGAAAGGAAAGGTGGTTTTGAAACTTTTTCAAGGGTAGAAAATAGAAATATATCTTGTGAAGATATTTTTGAGGTTAATAAATAATTTGGGAAATTATTTATTGTTTGATGGATGTTTGTGAATGTTAATTGATAGTTAAATAACCGACTATCAATATTGGCCAAACGCGTTGATCGTTTCGAAGAGTCCGGGATCGAGATTAATTTCTCGAAAACCACTTCGATCCGGTTTGTACGTTTCGTGAAAACGATTTTTGGATTCGAAGATGGAGCAGTGAAGTGCAAGGACTAGTCGCTACTAATCCTGAGGATATTTCCAAAATGGATGTAGTAGGAATAGTGCCTTCGGTTCCGTTCGAACCCGGGACGCACTTGTATGGATGAATGCTTGCGAAACATCGTCAGGTGGATGATGGGCATTCTAAGGGATATTGTTCTAAAAATGTAACGCTTAGCCTCAAGCCTCATCAAATGGGAATGACTGAAAATCAAGGGTTATGCAGCAAGGCTAGGTGGGTAGCACCAGAGCAGGGTGAGGTCATTCCAGTCTAGATGTCCCTTTTTATTTCGGCTTAGTGGGCGGTTGCTGATCCCAACCGCGGGGTGATCTCACTCGGGACTGTCCAGTAAGGGATGGTTCCGGCCTTGTGTTGCAGGGGAGCGAGCGTACTCCTCGATACGGTGATCTAGGCCTCGTACTGTGACAGGTGGTACCCCAGTGCCTAGTCATTGGTTAGAAATCCATTCTCCCTACGAGCCTTGTACGAGTTTTGTTTGTATTACCCACTCTGTGGCTAGTAGCTGGAATTTAATCATGTAACAATTTCAGCTATTTTATAAGTATTTGTATATAGACCCTATTATAATATCAGAGAATTTCTATAAAAATTGTTTTAGCTATCGTAAGGTAAAAACCCGACATGTTTATTTGTGGCATGGTCTTACGAGATGCTTTTGTTTTCAAAGGATTTTTGAAACTTTAATAATCAATTGGGTGTGATTTTCTCACGCTGGTATTCCAGACTGACTCGGGTGTTATTTAACTGTAATGCTCGGGTCAGACCGAGTATTATAGGATGTGCAGGATATGATGCTATGGAGCTCAGGAGACGAGCTGAGTGACGACACGTACTCTCGTACTTATTTATATATATTCCGCTGTGTTGAGTTGTTGTGTGTCCATTTGTATGATATTGATGTTGAGTTGTGATTGATGTACTCTGATAATGTAATATATGTATAAACAGATATAATTTTTCTATTGAGTAAAGCTCTGTATTTATATATTATATTTTATTCCACTGCGATGGTTAGATTTTGTTATTGTTTTCTATTTTCTTCTTCTACCTCTTCTTCTTTAATCCAAATGGTTCGTATTTCTGTGCAACTTGAGTTGATTGTTGTAGAATAGTGTTGGCTCAAGGGGTACAGATTTGCGGGTCGTTACAGGTTTAAGTGAAAAGCTTTAGAAAAAGTGTTTTAAAAATGAAAGTTATTTTGAATAACTTAATAAAGATTTGAAATTTGAATAATTTGATTTAAATTGGAATTCAATATCTGAAATTGAATTCTATATTTGGTATTTATGACTTAAAAAGGATTATACAAGCTTATATAGGTTTTAAACCATTTCTTAACTGTTGTTTGGGAATTTGAATTTAACCCAAAGATGTTAACTTGTATAAATAAAATCGGATTTTTCCGAAATAAAACTGTTGTTTTCAAATGATAAAAGCTTTCATATGAGAAATGAATTTCCAATTGTATTAAAGGGATTTCAAGTTTGAATTGAAATGGTTTTCCAAGTTATGACTGAATCTTTGGAAATGTGTTTTGAAAGCTATAAGTTAAATCTTTGATTTAAAAATTAAATGAATTAATCCAATTGAAATGGAAATTATATTGAAATTCGTGAATGGATCTTTGTGAAACTGAGTGAACTTCGTGAAATGAATCTTTTTGTTTAAAAGTTTTGAAATGGTAATTGGTTTAAACCATTTGAAAGGAAGTTTTGAATTTTAAAGTTGTGACTTGAATGAAATCCCATATCCATATGTTTTTAAATATTGCGCTCATTATTCGGTTTAGACGGGAGAGGACCTTTGTGTCATATAACCCATTTCGAATAATGATATGTCATTATGGATTGCATTTGAAGACTGGTGGTGAAGACCGGGTATTTGCGAGAACGATAGGATGACCTACCGATTGTCTCTGCACTCGGTAGCTACGGTATAGAGATTTCCTAAGCGATGGAAAGTCCGATCAGGATTGTGAATTCCCGGATTGCAAGTGCTTCTTCGGAAGTGCCTTCGTTTCTGTTCGAACCCAGAACATACTTGTATGGTTGTATGTCTGACATTACACTTTGAGATATAAAGCAGATTTCTTTCAAATACATATCTGTTGGTGGCGGAGAATTTATTCTCTTAGCTTAACACCATTCTCTGAGACGTACGAGCTCAGAGATTATGTAGTTGAAGGTTATCAGCAATATACTCCCAATTTGGTAGTGTGGCATGCTGAGTGCTGCAGTGTGTTGTTGATCATTTGTTGATCATTTGTGACCAAAGCATGGCTTTGTGAAAACGTAGCTTTGTGGACGAGACCTCATTGAGCCTCACAGACCGGTAATGGTCGAAACAGGAAAGATGCAGCAAGGTTTCAGGGGTAGCTCCCCTAGGGTGTGACCATTCCTTTTGGAAAAGGGTAGTATCATGGTATGGAGCCCAGATGCTTACTCATGTGGGCACTGTAGTATGTTTATTACTCTGTGATGTTGTTGGTGTAGAGGTACCTCGTATAAAGGTACCAAAGGACCGGGGGTGGCATATCTTAGGTTTTACTTCCCGGGAAGGGGGTAACTGGCCTTGTGTTGGTAGAGAGTCAGGTAGGTTCTCGGGGCCTCCCTCCAGAGGCGTTCCCATGTGGCAATAGGAAGTTCCTTAGCCTGACCCTTTGTTGGAAAATCTAACCTCCAATACGAGCCCTGTACGGTTTTATATGTATAACCTGCCATCTACTTATGGTGGCGTCCCACTGTTTGGATGTAGCTATAGTAGGCATAGTTCGGAATGTCTATGCTGGCTAAGATTAATATTATACTTTCGAAATGTTTTCCACTATGCACTAGTAATAATATCAAAATGGTTTTTACGTATCAAGCATGTATGACTATCATAAGGAGAAATCTCCTCCAATTCTGCTTTTGCATGTTGTGTGTGGCGGGAGGCCTTATGGTAGTTTCATTTTCCAAAAAGCATTGTGGATTTCAAATTTAAATCTTTTGATTTTTTTAAAGACAAACCGTTTTTGTTTGCTCATACCAGCCCCATGACCGACTCGGAGTTTTTTGTTTCGTTCCTAAACTCTGGGTGCCCACAATTTTCCACACGGGCAGTCTAGAATTTGATTTTTCAGATAGTCGAATAGTAGATATCGTTTGGTAGCTTCAGGTTCCTGTTTGATACATTTTGGAGTCTTGCGAGTCCACGACTGCACATGCTTAGCTTAGTGCAACCTTGATGGTGGGTCGAGCTTGAAGTTTTGGAGTTCTAGCTTTGGAGTTTTGGGATTGGAGTTGCAGTATTGGATTCTGTTGAAGACTCATCTCATATTGTATCGTGTTCCGCTGTATTTTGTGTTGTATATTCTCTGATATTGATGATTATCATTGTATCAAACTGATGTATTGGATATTGTATTCATGTTGTATCAGTGATATCATCTTTTATTCCACTATGTTATTTATCATCTAATGTTGTTGCAAGCTCCGGCAATACGAATTTGATGTTGTTTGTAGGACATCGAGTTCGGGTCGTCACACATTTGTCCTTTGTCATCATATGAGCCTGTATATTCATTCAAGAATACTTGCAGTGAGATAAAAAAATTATGCAAAAAATGTTTAAACTTGTGCGGCTGCCATAGGTGAATTTGGTCCTATAAAGATCACATTTAGACAATAGAAAGTAGAATCATATTAACAATCTATACTTTGTTTTTAAGTAACCATCGAGACGTCCAATGAAATCGGTCCTGCTATAATCCAATCCAGACAAACAATTGAGGAGAATAATCTAGTTAGATTTTCATAAATTATGGTACATGTTGAAAATTAAAAGATAAATTACTTGGTTGAAAGATAAAAAGCAATTCATCCCTATTCAACTTATACTTTTTAGTGAAAATTAAACGCTTGGCTACATTTACCAGATGACACTCTTATGTACAACATACGTGCGTTATAACTTGATTGGCAATGTATGACTAATGCAAGAATAAGATGATATGTTATTAGGAGTGATGTTTGTATGCTTTATGCCAGTTCAGGTAGTTTCAATTTTTTACGCTTATTTGTCCACTTGATTCTAAGCTTCTTCATTTTGCATCTTTACAAATCTAACAAAGGTATTGACGAAATATCCAATAATGATTTTGTGGTTAAAATGAATGTGAACATATCGGCATAAACTATAAAGATGAAGTGCCCCAAAAATGTTGAGTGGAGAATAAATTATGAAACATGAACTACGTATAAAGACAGAAATAAAATAATATATATGTTCATACTGCATATTTTGGTACAAAACCAGTATAAAAAAAATATAATGTGGCATGAGATTGGACTTAATATGTTGAGGAACATATTCATGGCTAATATTTCCCATATTGATACTTAAGATGTTAAGTATGTTTTGCCAACTTCATGTGTGTGGTTTTGGTGAATTTAGTTCATTCAAAGAGCAATGATTCGCTTAGCGTCATATTCATTAATTTTTCATATGGTATCGAGGTGCATATATTAATAAAAAAAGAATTTAAGAAACAAAACACAATTTCAGATACATCTTTGTTTATTTTATTGAAAATTTTAACTAGTTCACAATAAACATACAAAACAATATAAATAGCATCCAATTACCAATTATAATAAGTATCCAGAACAAAACATGTACAAAAACTTATAGAGAACAACAATCGCAAAAGTAGCATTGGGCCTGGATGGAATGCAGAGTAACAATCCTGTAGTTATGAAGAAGCGGTAGGAGTTTATTCACATTGCAAAATTTGAACCTGTTACTCAGGTAAGTGGGGTGTATATTCATTCATGAAATTTGTGATTAAGCAAAGTCTTGAGTGATTCTCATAGATAAAGTAATATCTTATTGTCACATGTATTAGCGTTTTCCATCATAAGTGGTAAGAATTAAACATTTCCAATGGAAACTAAAGTAATATGTCAATATTACGTAACAGACAATGGAGTAAAGTGTAAAAATGACCTGAACAAACCATTATACAATAAAAATGTGATATTTCATGGTTTATGTTGCCTTTTAAAACCTTAAATTTGCAATGATATATCACTCTTCTATGAACTATTAAAGTATACATCAGAAATTGGATATCTTAAATAAACGGAAAGCAATTGAAGTTAAAATATTAATCATTTTGAGAAACTGTCAATCAATTTGCAAAGATTTAGATGTTAATATATTTGAAAACCCATTAAAAACTAAGAAAACATCATTTTGATTTAAGTTAATTAGACAATTAGATATAAATAAATACGATTAAAAAATACCGTATATGTTTCCACAATTAGTCAATAAAATATATTCTTTAACCAATACAATGAAATAGTGCATCAAAAAAAGGAATAATAAAAACCACCCATTTAGATTAGATCATTTACCTAGAAAATAAAAATATACGAAGTCCAACCCTAAAGATGAACCTTCATTATTCATGTTATTTGTATTGCCCAATTATGTCTATCATTATTCATGTCCATAACATAGCAATCATAATATAAACTATTTAACTGAAATTGATCAAATTAATTCTCATCTCTGTGAGTTCTAGATGAAATAATGATAAAAATTCAAAGTTTAGAAAGAACTATTTGAAGGAATACTTTGAGGGTGTATTACGTGATATTTAGGGAAAGGGGATTTGAGAATGGATCCTTAACTTGTACCCATGACACGACATATGTTAAAGAAAATACTTAATGACAACCATAGGTCCCTATTTTTAAGTGAAAATCAGGTAGCCATGATTTGAGAGTGGATCCTTAACTTGTACCCATGACACGACATTATGTAATCTATAGATACTCATGTAATATGAGCTCAATACCTCCTTATAAGAACCACCTTTTCTGAATGAAATTGACAGCATTTCCAGTAATATAAATATAAAACATAGTTATATGGTGTTGTACTTTATTTGAAAAGGTAAATGGTTTTGTAAAATTATTTAGATACAACCGTAAATATTATGTCAGAGCACCAACCAAAACACACTAATATATAAAAATTCATGTTAGAAAACTCCAACCCAATAATTAAACATCAACACAACTCATTTATATTCTATTTAAACGAAAGTCCATGTTTTAAATTCCAAACAAACTATAGGATATACATATGCTAATATCATTGAAGTAATTTCAAAAAATTAAACAACTCCATCTTAACGCAAATTCAGTTGAAACCTAATTCACAAAGCATCCATGGATTAAAAGACGCGTACCACAATGGTTGATGACATTCCAGAATTTCCCCATTGCATATACTATAGATTCAAAAGGCACAAAAAATCCTAGAAGCTGTGGAAATGTTTAAACGAAATTTATCTATTCCATATATTATAGATTCACCTGTAGGCAGCGTAAAAGAAGAGGTAAATGCAATGAGGATGTACCTTGGAAAGTTGATGATGTCTGTAGATGAAGATCAAATTAAGTACCTTTATTCCTAGCTAGTCAGTATAACATCTTTGTAGACAACATTTTTAGTCAAAGTTCCGGTTCGTCCTACAATATGTCCCTTTTCTACCAACATCTTGGTATTTGCACTTAAAACTCCTCGTGAAAGTGCCATATATAGTTTTCCATGACCAAATCGAGCATCTCAGGTAGAAAAATACCAGAATTTTTTATCGTTTTCCCTTGTGCCTTATTTATAGTGAAGGCAAAACACAAACGAATTAGAAATTATATCCATATTAACACAAATGGTAAATTCAAATTTTCAGGTGGCTTTAGTGGGATTCTCGGAATGAAAACTCTAGTACCAACATAATGTCCGATGATGATTTCAGCATCAATGCAATTCTTGTTGAGTAGTTTACATATAAGCCTCGTTCCATTGCATAATCCAATTTTCGGATTCAAATTTCTTAACAACATTATCGGTGCTCCAAGCTTCAATTTTAAACAACGTGGAGGTAGCCCGCCAGGAGTGATTGAGTTTAGAAATTCTTGTTGGTATAAATTGTAAGCATCGTATTCTATTGCATCATATGAATAGTAAATGATTTCATTTCCAGGGAATATATTGAGTACATGTTCATTGAGCTTGTCGACATATTCATTTAGTGGTGTAATTAATGCTCTATTAACTATGTACTCTTTATCGAATGCATTTTTTGATAAGTTAGGAAAAATTGTATCTATCAACTTTGTTAGTGGATTAACATCAATTTTTGATGTTATGACCATATTTGTTGGTATTGAATCATTTCTTCATTGATTGAAGGTTCGGTTCCATCTCCAATTTGAATTAGAAAATTTGAATATGCGATATCATTTGCTGCTCACATGTTTTTATTTAAATGCAAAATCTTAAAATTTTCCCATAAAAGTGATTTAATGATGCATGCATTAATCGCTTCATTTCTTGTAGCTTTACGCACAACTGACAATACTTGTCGAAACTCTCCTCCCATGATAAGGATTTTATCTCCAAATGGTTCATCTACATCCATTATATCTCTCATGGTTCTATCAAATGCCTCAAAAGCAAATCGATGTACCATTATAGCTTCATCCCACATAAGAATAGTTGATTGTTTTAAAGTTTTGCTAATTTTGACTGTTTGCTTATTGATTATTTGATGTCGCTTTTGGTTATAATGGAAGTTTAAATCTTGAATGTGCAGTTCTTCCACCAGGTAGTATAGTTGCAGCGATACCATATGTAGCTATTACAATTGCAATACCACCATCTTTTCCAACCGTTGATAGAATAGCACGGTATAAATAAGTTTTTCCCATCCCTCCAGGACCATCTATAAAAAACAAACATTTTTCTTTTTTTACAATTGCATTCATAGTTGTATTGTAGGCCTTCAATTATTCCTCATTCAATTTTTCAATGGCTAGTAAATCATCCTTGGAAATAGAAATCGCTAACTCTTCTTCTATTAGCTATAAAATTTTATCACATTCATCACAATCATACGCTCTTGAGATATTTGGAAAATCATAATCAGTTGTGCTTTGTTGTGTTGGAGAAGTAACATGTTTAAATCTTTCAAAAGACGATTTGTTAGAAGCTTTTGGTTAGTAGTACTTGAATTTCGGTAATCTTCTACCATATGATCGAAAAACTCATCCCATACCCTTCGCACACCTGATGGATTGCAAAAAACCAAGATAGTAACAAATAATGCTCTCAAAGAAACTGGCATCTTTGTACTTGAGGCTTCGGTCAAACATTCTTTAATGCTATCATCGTTTTCTAAAAGCCCTCATTTCTTAGCGGCTTCTTTAAATGTTCGACTTCTAACTTCGTCAACTATAAGTAAATCATTAAAAGAAGTTGGTTCTCTAATGTGATTCAAAAGTATTCTCAAGAAAAAACGTTCTCCTTCTGTAGGTAGAACTGTGTATATTCTACCAATCACCCTTACATTAGATACTCTTCTTTTCCATTTTTAATCCAACAATAGTGCTCTGAAAATTCACGATATAAAAGTTGCCTTGCCTGTTCATCAATTGAATTTGTATAGAAAAACTCTGTCAGCATTGTGTATAGGTTGCTTTCATCGGCCAAAACTTCATTGATGGTTTGATCATTGGAAAACATAACACTTTGTTTATTTAGAAGATATATTTGAAGACATTCGACTGATGGATATATCTTTCTAAGAGAGAACCTAAAAATATCCCACAATGCTTTTGGAGAAGAAATCCACATTGCATCTATAAATTGTTGTATCTCATCATAGTTAGGTCCATGTCGACTTGCATTGAAACACGATCTGGACCTTTGTAGACATATTTGTAAAGATATTTAATGCTTTTTATACTACTACATATCTCTACTTTGATGTAATAGTTATATTTACGTAGTAACCAAGGATTGTAACGTACAACCCATTTGTTATCTACCATCAACTTTTCATTTCTATCAATAGGAATAGATTTTCCAGTATCGCGTCTTCTGTTAATTGGGTATGAATCTGTGCCTTGAATAATCATATTTGAAAATTATTTTGGATACTCTCTTTTGCAACTACCATTTTTCATGCAAGGAAAATTTCGATTTTGAGTACCACATGGTCCATGAATCATCCACTTCATTACTACTACATGTAACTCTGATTCTTCGTTAGAATATGGTATTTCTGCTCTAACAATTTCATCATATTCATCCGGGTTAGTCAATTTGTCTTCATCTTTGAAGATAATTAGCATATGAACATGTGGTAAACCTATTTTTTGAAATTCAATCACATGGACGTGAGTAGCTACTTTTCCAAGTGCTCCTTCAGTGAAAATATCTTTTTTTAATTCCTCGTATTTTGCACGAAATATCCTTGTCGTTAAATCCGGTCTGTCTTAGGGGTCTTGACCGGGTAGCAATTCGCTAACAATTTCATCCTAAAGTGAATTGCATGTCATTGTAATGAATAAGTCGGGTTTACCATACTTATTTACTAAAGCCATTGCATCTTGATATCGTTGATACATATCACGTGGACAACCAATATAAGAAGAAGATGGTATTGTTCATGTTCCAACATTACCTAAATAAGATAATTTGTTAAAAACTTCATAAATATGAAATTTAATTATGTAAAGGTATTAAAATGTACTTAATATAAGAGCAGGTTTTCAAATTCACAAACTGCGCACTTGCATCATTTTCCCCGACCTTTAAAGCATCTTATAATCCTTGGTACATTTCAACTCTGATGGTTTTTTGATTACTTCTATACAACTTAGCCTGCTGGTATCTATCTTAACATAGTTGTCAACCACGTATTGTTGAAACAATCGTCCACCTCGAAGAAAAAGCGATATATCATTTTCTCGAATCTATAAAAGAACATTACATATTGATGAATATTAAGAAGTAAAAAATATAAATATATAAAACGTGTTATATATTAAGTTGTATATACCTGTAGGATATTAGCATAATACTCACAACATGAAAATCTATTGCCATTTTCATCCTGACTATTTGTATCCCATCCATAACTTCCATATGGTAATAAAAGTGGATATTGCAATAGATCATAATAACTAGATATTTCAGTAATAGTTATGAGTTGTCCATAGTTTGTCTCAACTATAATATCTCTTTCAAGTATTTCTTCATTTTCATCTCCTTCTACCTAAATTCCAGCAACTTGCGAAGAAGTTGGGAGAGTATATTGTTTTTGATTTGAAGATTGTTCTTTTGTAACCAATTTACAATGTTGGATTTTTGGTTTTTGTCCAAGTTGTCGAAATACAACTGCAAATCTATTATGTCTACTAAGAGTTTTTTGTAATTTCTCTAAGATATCTCGACTCAAAGTATTATTTTAAACCAATCGGTTATCAATTTCATTCTCTATATCGTAAATATAAAGTTGTAGAAATCTTGGACAATTATCAGATGTAGGTACCAAATTGCCTATTTTATGATAGATACTTCCTTGAGCTCGAAATGTGTATACTCCATCTTTACCAATAGCCAAGTTCTCGTCAACATGAACTCCCATCAATGTAAATGCAAACATGTGGTTATAAGCTCGTATGTTTTTTCTGAATTCTTTTCCTTCATTTGATTGGTCATTATACAAATTGAAGATCTCATCGGGTGAAGAAATTGATTGTAAAATGATTTTTCCATTTAGACAACAGAAGTTATGTGATTCTCGGTGAAATAATTTTGCTTGACAATGTCTGCATATTCTTGATGATGGAAAATAGAATCTTTGAAAACTAGAATGATCTATAAAGTTTCTTGCACAATTATGTCTTGCTGTAGCACTTCGACATGGTTGAGTAACTCTTTGTATTGTGTTTTTATTGACGTTGTCTCTTTGTTCAAAAGATGGTGTATTAGTGTTTTGTTCATCTTCACTGTTCACTGACCCATCGAAATGTTGATCTACACAAATTATTGATAAATAAAATTTAGTAGAAATTAGCCACAAGGGCCTCTTTAGCAAGTGCAATTAATTTCTAGGACAAACAACTGAAATAATTACTTTTAAGGACAAAATGCAAAATATTTAGTTTCGAAGGCCTAAAAACCTATGAAATTATGTCCTTGAAGGTAATTAGACTGCCGATTTTGTCCTTAAAAGTAATTATTCTGATGACTTTGGCCTTGAAATTAATTTCTGTGAATGTATGTCTTGGACTCTAATTGGACTGCAAAGTTCGTCCTTCTAGTGAAATTCCCCTAAAATTTATAAGTATTTATTAACATG
The DNA here is from genome assembly GCA_030765085.1 of Allium cepa. Lineage (NCBI taxonomy): Eukaryota > Viridiplantae > Streptophyta > Magnoliopsida > Asparagales > Amaryllidaceae > Allium > Allium cepa. The sequence continues at coordinate 330,438,492 of CM060940.1, forward strand.
AAATTCAAATAAATTTTTTATTATATTTAATATATATATAATGCATATATATGATAAAGAATTAGAGTAAATGATTTTCTAAGTAATACCTTCTATATTTCGAGTGCAAGGTAAAGAAAAGGAACTATCTGTGCTTGTTTGTGATTTGTAATCCTTAATATTTTCTTCACATCTTCTGGATTTTCTAATATGATAATTAGAGCGAACTTGCTTTTTCTGCTTCTTTTTCAGCCTTTTCCATTGAATTTCTTTTCATTCTATCATAAATGTTACGATGCTCTAATTGTTGAGCCCTTTGTTCTACATTTAATTCAGATTGACATTGTCCTTTTCTTTCTTCCTTGATTTAAGCATCTAATAATGCTTGTTTTTAACCTTTCTCGATGATTCTAGGGCTTTTACGAAGTATTAAAGATGGTGATTGATTAGATGTTCTTGCTTGTCGTTGGTTTCTTTCAAGGATTCTTAGACTTCTACGGGGTGGCGACTGATAACTGTAGTTTGAGTCCATTGGGTTGTGTTGAATTCTGTTGGTATTTGTTGTCCTTTGTAAGTGAACAACTTTGTCGGCTTCCATTGCTTGAAGTTGATCTTGTTAGATTATTCTAGGACTTCTATATGGTTTTGATTCGGAAAGTTGATTAACTACATATTTTGGTAGTGAAATGCACAGAATCAAGATTGAAATTGTTTGACCCTAAAAATAGAACATTTACTTTTTTTAATTTTGGAAGTAAAGATTATAAATCATTATTGTGTAAAAAATAATGTATGTACAAAAATAATAATAAAAATACTTAATTGTTAAGTAAACTATGGTATTTACTTAATTTGAGATAATAACATAACCATTCTTGATAAGAAAATATTTATATAATGTTTATACATCCTACTTCAAAGTATTTTCAATGCTTTAGCATAAAGTAGGAGTTAAAATTGGCGTAGAAAAATATCCTTAATAATCTCTCAAATTTCAAGCTATTCTATAAATAATACCGCTTATGTTCACTTTCAAAAGTTTTTATTCCAATTAGTGCGTTATTGTACAAAATGTTATCTTTTATATAAAGTATTATTTCTAAAGTATTGTTGTGATTATATATTTATGTGAAAAAAAATTAAGCTAATAATCCATGCATAAGTTTGTAATTTTTTTGTTTGTTTTCAGTTACAAATAAATATCCTTTTTAATGCATGTATCAGTAGATGTATCAAATGTAAATACTATCCTAGAGTTTTTAATCCCAACTCATGTATTATTAGTTGAGTGCAAAAAAGGATGTACGTTTAAATAATTATGTTTTCGATGAATGAAAGATGTTTGGTTGCCTTGTTTGCTGATGTCCAAACACCTTTGTAAAAATGTGCACAACATCTCACTTCTGTCTAAAACAAATTAAAACATTTTGGGACTAAATGATTTAATTTCGATAGCACTTTGCTTCTTTCTCTTGTACGCATAATTTTGCATCCAAGGGGTGTGTTGTTGTATCTTCTAAAATAAATTAAAGCCTTTTGGGACTAAAGACTTTAGTTTGTTGTTGTATTTTTTAAAATAGTATTTAAAGTTTATTTTCAAATAAAAATTATATTTATTTCCTAATATAACCAAATGCAATTTTCTATGTTCCTTGCGATTTCTTATAATATCATCGATTAAGGATTTGTATTTTTTAAAATGGCATTTAAAGTTTATTTTCAAATAAATATTATATTTATTTCCTAATTTAACCAAATGCAATTTTCTGTTTTCTTTGCAATTTCTTTTAATATCATCGACTAAGGTGTATTATCTTATATATATATATATATATATATATATATATATATATATCAAAAATGGCACATAAATGTTAAATTTTTTGCAGTACTTATTACTAAATTAATTTCCATCTTATGTTATTTCAAAAAATAAAATAATGTTAATAACATTTTGATATTTCAAATTAATAAGATGGTAAATTTTATTGTAGGAAAAAGGGAAACACTTCAGGTGATAACTCTTTTTAAAACCAAGCGAACTATAAATTAGAAAGAAAAACCGTTAGCGCGAAAATTGGTCACTAACACCCAAATGTAAGTGAAAGCACCAACCAACAGTCATAGATAATAGATAAAGTGCATGTAGAGAGTAATAAAGTGAAGAACAGTCAAAGCTAAAATGAAAGCAGTAAAGAACAACAGATTTGATAGTGGTTCGGCTGACTCTGGCCTACGTCCACTCCAGTAATTTCCTTTTTATTGCTATAATAATCGATTACAGTTACAAAATGGTAGACTAACTTTAGCCTTAGAAAAATACAAAATTAGAGAGCTGAAGAGAAGAAGATACCTTTTATGAACCTCTATATGCTGTATTTATAAGCGAGTCCTGAGTTGTTGGGCCTCCTGAATAGTTCGGGCCTACCAAGGCCATTGCCGAGCCATGTATATCCTTCATCCCGACCGAGCGGCATTTGCCAAGGCACCTAGGCCGAGCCGCATCCCATCAATGCCGAGGCACTTGATGCCGACCCACGCATGCCGAACGAGGTTGGTAGAAACAGAGAATGCCGAGTGAGGTTGCCATGCCGAACGACACTCGTATCCCAAGCGATGTGGCCATGCCGAATGGCACTTGTATGCCAAGCGAGGTTGCCATGATGTCGAGCGATGTCTAATGCCGAACGACCCACGATGCCGAACGACGTCTGATTCCGAGCGATCCATGATGCCGAGCGACACATGATGCCGAGCGACGTCTAATGCCGAATGACCCACGATGTCGAACGACGTCTAGTGCCGAATGACCCGCGATGCTGAGCGACTTATGATGCCGAACGAGAAGAAATGCCGAGCGAGGAGTGTAGGCCGAACGAAGTACTTGTTCCAAATGGGGCTTTTGTGCCAAGCGAGAAGAACTGCCGAGCGACATATATCTTCCAGACCGAGCCGTGCATCCCCTCCATTTCTTGACCAAATGACATATCCAAGTAAACTTCATCCTTCGAAACCAAATCCATCATATTCCTGCCTCGATAGTCATGAAGTTAGTTAGATTGAATCCGCCTGCTTATGGCTTTGACAAAAGGCGGGTTAACACTTACCCCTCAAAACATGCCTTACTGTTGGAAGGTGTGTTTTGAATAGCTTCAAATCCGATATCCAAAGTCCATATCCCTTTCGTAACCATATTATCAAATCCATGACTTCTCTGGCTTTATCCTTGAATCTGTAGACCTTGCCGGGCCGTGTTATCCTGTTCCCGCCTTGATCTTCCTGTCAAGGGCTTTTATGTTCTCTGGCCTCAGCACTCCCGCCAAGGAATTTTTTTTCCACCGGTCTCGGCATTCCGGCCAAGGACTTTGATCTTCACCGACCTCGGCACTCCGGCCAAGGACTTTGATATTCACCGGTCTCGGCACTCCGGCCAAGGAATTTGATATTCACCAGCCTCGGCACTCCGACGAAGGACTTTGATCTTCACCGGCCTCGGTACTCCGACCAAGGACTTTGATCTTCACCGGCATCGGCACTCCAGCCAAGGACTTTGATATTCACCGGCCTCGGCAATCCGGCCAAGGACTTTGATATTCATCGACCTCGGCACTCCGGCCAAGGAATTTGATATTCACCGGCCTCGGCACCCCGGCCAAGGACTTTGATCTTCACCGGCCTCGGCACTCCGGCCAAGGACTTTGATATTCACCAGCCTCTTCACTCCGGCCAAGGACTTTGATATTCACCGGGCTTGGCACTTCGGCCAAGGACTTTGATCTTCACCGGCCTCGGCACTCCGGCCAAGGACTTTGATCTTCACCGGCCTCGGCACTCTGTCCAAGGACTTTGATGTTCACCGGCCTTGGTACTCCGGCCAAGGACTTTGATCTTGACCGGCCTCGGTACTCCGGCCAAGGAATTTGATATTCATCGGCCTCGGCACTCCGGCCAAGAACTTTGATATTCACTGGCCGCGGCACTACGGCCAAGGACTTTGATATGCTGCCCGAGTCCATTCCATTGCTCTCCGACGAAGGGACTCATAGCTTGCGATCATTGCCCCGTCTTTTCGGTCGAGACAGTAACTACTAAACCTGAATTGTTTTAATACAATGATCCGAATCCAATTAGAAAACCAGAAATCCATATCAAAAATCAAACATCCAAACCAAAATGGCAAACCAAAAAACCAACCAAACCGGGTGTTCAATCCAAACTCTAAAACCGTACCAAAGAAAATTAAATGTTTAAAGTACCAAAGAGAAAACCAAAGTTTGCAGAAAAATAGAAAGAACATAGGATTTCATAGACTCAAGTTGAACGGTTTTTCGTCATCCCAAAGCACGCCTTGAGACCATCCTCGATCCCGTACGTGTGTAAGTGACCTAGCCATATTATTTTGAGTTATATTGCTTATTCAAAACCATAAATCTGTTTAGTTGATAATGAGCTGACGTTGCCTGGGTCCAATGCCATCTCCATTCGAGGTAGGCGGTGGTCGCTCCAGTCCCACTGCCATAGCTCGATTGATGATCATTCCTCACATGCTCTTCAATGATATCCCTCAAATGCCTGCAGTCGTTTGTGTTGTGCCCATCCAGCTTATGGAATAGGCAATGCTTTCCCAATGCTTTCTTGTATTCGGAAGGCTCTCTCTTTGCCGGCCTTCGATATTGGAGTCGCCCCTGAGTGTCCAAGTAAATCCTTTCTAGAGTCTCAGTTAAGTCTGTGTAAGAAGAAAACTTTGACTCCCTCCAAGGTTTCTTCGAAGTGCCACCGTTGCTATTTTTTCCTTTTTCCTTTATCATCTTTACTTGGATCCTCCCTGGAAGGACCTCCACCCCTCACTGCATAAGCTTCAGCCTCTCTCCCTTCTTTCTCAGCCTGCGCATCCTTCTGTCTTAGAAACCTTTCCGCCTTATGGTAAAACTCCCCGAGATCCCTCGGTGGGTCCTGTTCCAATGATATTTTGAAATCTGAATTGTCCACGATTCCTGAGACTGCTTCCATCAAAACCATTGACGGATCGGGTCAGTCCGTTGAGGATATTGCTACGTTGAACCTGGTTAAGAAGTTCCTGAGTGACTCTCCCTTCCATTGCTTCATCGATGTCAAGGTCATTACGTTCTTAGGTCTGACTATATGGACTCGAAACTGTCTCATAAATTTTTCAATCAGCTTCATCCATGTGCCGATAGAACCACTCTCTTGTTGTCTGAACCACATAGCTGCAATATCCATCAAAAACAATGGAAAGCATCGAGCCATGACCTCGTCTGATGCCCCCCAGTACCTCCATATGCCTCATGTACCTCGTCAGGTGAACGGTGGGATCCGTTCTCCCATCATACATATGCAACATTGGTAGCTTAAAGTCCGGTGGATTCCTAACTCGCCTAATAATAGGAGTAAAGGGACTCCTATTCACATCCTCCAAGTCTCTGTTTACCAATTCACCTCTCATAGTCCGTCTGGCCATTTCTGCTAATCTGTCGTTGTTGCCAAGCTGTAATCCTTGTCCGTTTCCTTCGGTCTGCCCCTTGAGTCCATGAGGGTATTCTGGCACATACTCTTCATCCGTACTCCTGCACTCCTATTGAGGTCGGGTTGCACTACGTCATCTGGTACCCCTTCATGGGTTGGTCCAACATTTCCTGGTGGTATGTCCCTGAGTCTAGATCCATCCAGGTTGATAGCCGTCTGCTGATTGGGGGCTACCCCCTGCTGAGCCATTCCCTCCGCTTGCTGGTTGAGCGCTTCTGACTCATCTCCACAGATCTGAGCTCCTGCGTTTCCTGCTTGTGCAAATTTCCTGAGAAGAGCCTGCATCATCTCCTCTTGTCTTTTCAACATTGCTTCCATCTCATCTCTGATGATGTAGATGGATGCTTGACCTGCTCCAGCTCCAGAGGAAGCCTCTTGACTTCCCTCCTTATTACTTCTTTCCATCACTAGCTTTCTTGTCGATGGCCTAGTCATTGCTTTCTACAATCCAAGTTCCTAGCTCCAAAATCCCTGAGTTCAATTCTCAGTGAAAGCACCAAACTGTTAGTGCCAAAATTGGTCACTAACACCCGAATGTAAGTGAAAGCACCGACTAACAGTCATAGATAATAAATAAAGTGTATGTAGAGAGTAATAAAGTAAAGAACAGTCAAAGTTAAAATGAAAGCAGTAAAGAAGAACAAATTTTATAGTGGTTCGACCGACTCCGGCCTACGTCCACTCTAGTAATTTCCTTTTTATTGCTGTAATAATCGATTACAGTTACAAAATGGTAGACTAGCTTTAGCCTTAGAAAAATAGAAAATTAGAGAGCTGAAGAGAAGAAGATACCTTTTCTGAACCTCCATATGCTGTATTTATAGGCGAGTCCTGATGGGCCTCCTAAATAGTTTGGGCCCACCATGGCCATTGCCGAGCCATGTATATCCTTCGTCCCGACTGAGCGGCATTTGCCGAGGCACCTAAGCCGAGCCGCATCCCATCAATGCCGAGCCACTTGATGCCGACCCATGCAAGCCAAACGAGGTTGGTAGAAACAGAGAATGCCGAGCAAGGTTTCCATGCCGAACGACACTCGTATGCCGAGCGAGGTTTCCATGATGCCGAGCGACGTCTAATGCCGAACAACCCACAATGCTGAACGAAATCTGATGCCGAATGATCCATGATGTCGAGCGACCCATCATGCCGAGCGACGTCTAATGACGAATGACCCACGATGCCGAACGACGTCTAATGCCGAACGACCCGCGATGCTGAGCGACTTATGATGCCGAACGAGAAGGAATGCCGAGCGAGGAGTGTAGGCTGAACAAAGTACTTATGCCAAACGGGGCTTTTGTGCCGAGCGTGAAGAAATGCCGAGCGTGAAGAAATGCCGAGCGACACATATCTTTCAGACCAAGCCGTGCATCCCCTCCATTTCTTGACCAAATGACATATCTAAGTAAACTTCATCCTTCGAAACCAAATCCATCATATTCCCGCCTCGATAGTCGTGAAGTTAGTTAGGTTGAATCTTCCTGCTTATGGCTTTGACAAAAGGTGGGTTAACAAAAACAATCTCATATAAATGAACACAGAGTTATAAGCAAATAATAAAGTTATATAGATACAATGTACAACTTACACCATTCAAAAGAATTAAAGTTATCTGCTAACTAAAGTACAATTAACATAAGTGTTTAAATAAGTGAAATGAGCTGACATGAAATGCTTAAATGGTAGTATGTTATCAAAATCCAAATCATCAAACCTTACATATTTGCTTAGCTTAAGTTCTTATAGTTTCTCCTTTGTTGTAAGATCTCATAACGGTTTTGAAATTTTATTCACACTATATGCCATAGTTTCACTACATAGAAAACTCTGAAATATCCTTTCATATTTGAATTTCACGGTTAATTTATAATTGTAGCAAACTCTCCTTTTATATCCCAATGAAAATCACTTCATAACTATTTTCAGTAATATAATTTTTTAACAAAAGATTTTATACTAATTTGCATATGTTGAGATGAATCTAATTGAAATTCAATTTTTTTTAACTAAAAGAAGAATAATATAAGGAAGATACATTGAAATGAAAGTTATCACGATGTCTCAACCTAGGATACCATGTAACATAAGTACCAAACTATTTCCAAAATACAAAGGAAATACTTCAGTATCCAATTATATTCGTACTATATTCACCAACTAATTTGGTAAGTGCAAAAAATATTAGAGAATAATGTATCCTCTTTTTAAGTAAAGACGTTAACTGTAACGACCCGTATAAATTCGATGTTTAAAATGAATAAAATTGTAACAACCCGGTATTTGCATCGATTAATAATCGACATTTAGACGATTACTATTGTTGCAAATTCCTATTTGAAGTTATTTAATTTGAATTAAAATTCAAATTATAATTTGTTTAAGAATTTTAACGGGCTTTAAAAATTCATTTTGGCCCGTTCCTTTTGGGTCGCAACAATCATATTCGACCCGATCCCCTTTTTCATTTTTCAAGCCCTAGGTTAAAAAAAAAAAAAAATCGAACGAAAGAAGATTAATGGCGGCTTCATCTCGTTGTTCGCTCGTCTTCCCTCGATTGCTCTGGCGTAGCGCGTCTCTGTGATGCCTCAATTCGTCGACAAGGTGAGACTTTCTCACATCTAATTCACTTAAAATATGAGATTTCGTTCGTTTTTGTTTTCGTGGTCATCTTTGTTTCGATATTGGGTTATTGACTGTGTAAATTCGTATATGTGAGTGATTCTGTTCACTCACGTTTCTAATTCCTACTCGAGTTCTTCGCTGTTGCTTAGATGTGTTGTTTTCTTTGATTTAATTAAAATCATATAAAATGATACTTTGCAATGACCTGTTCTTATTTCTGCTTGGGCTACATTTGACTTATTTGATGTTGCACATCGTTTTTGGTTTGATTCGAACTTTATTACTTTGATATCGGCTTACACTATTTGCATAGCCACTTATACTTGCTGTAGCATGCTTGAACTTGGCTGCATTATCCACATGAGATTATTCGATTTTGCTGTGCACACTCTTGTGTTGCGGTGTTCATTCATATTTTGTTATAATCAGTGAACTATCATGTGTAGCTTGCTATGTATATAAAACTGGAAAACACTGTACTGCCTTGTAAGTTGTTGCTAGTTTGTAACTGTAACATTTGAATTGTTTAGATTTATACATTTTCTGGGATTCTATGTTTGGAAAATTATCTTGTGTCGAGGCAGTATACACAAGTGTTTACACTTGTGTATATGTGCAGACACATGGATCTGCAGAATTTGATGAGTTGAAGGGTTTTTATACTGATTTGTTCGAGTATTCTTTTCAGAAGTTTTTGGGAAAGTTTTTATAAACTTATTTTGATGAATTATCTATATATATGCACAAGCATATATAGAACTGGAGTTCTGATTTTTGTATGAAATTCTCATATCTGAGTACATACATGTGTTTACCTGTTTTCTGGCAAGTTGAATGTCTTGAGTATGAAAAGCAAAAATGGGTTTTACGTATATTTCTATGTTATGGTTTTTCTGAAATCAAGTTAATTTGAATATCTGAGTTTTTATCTTGAATCTGGGTATCTGTGTTTTGATAGAAATGCTCTTCTTTGATATAAAATGTATATTTTGGAAGAAAATGGAGTTTATGGGGGATTTGGATTTTTCATAAAATTCTGAATTAAATCATGTCTGCACTTTGTTTATCTGGACTGCCTAGAGTACATGTATTCTTGGCTCTGGTTCATTGTTGTTGCTTCAGCACTAAGCCTCGGCTTGCTTTTGTTTCTGTTCTTTCTGAAACTTGAGTTCCATGTTATTGCATTCATTTGATTTTGTCATGGCTTGATATCATCAAGTTGCAACAGTTTCGACCTCTTTAGGTTTGCAGTCCACTTGAGTAAATATGTATCTGTTATGAGCAATGATATTGAACTTTTCACCGTATGTCAAAATGTGATATTCTCAATTTCACTTAAGTTATTCAGCTTATATTTTCATACCATCAATACTTGCTGTCTTGACCATGTCCCCTGTTGCATTATAATTGCATCTGTAGTTGTTGATGCTTCTGTGCATTGGCCTGTGTCGTTTGTAACTGCTGTTACATGTTGTTAGGCCAAGTTGACTTCAACTTTGTTTATGATACTTGCACTATTTCACTGGTGTATGCATTTACTGTTTTGAATCTTGCTCTTGTATACCATCACTTGTATACTACATTTGCTAGTCTAGTCATTGAACTACACTCGTTTATGTGCACTTGTATATGCACAGTACTTGTTCTTGTGCATTTATACGTTCTTGACTTTTTTTTGTGTACATGACTTGCTACTTTGCTCATCGCCTTGTGTTGAGCCTAAAATTCATTGGGCTTGACCTCGCTTTTGTCTCTGCAATTTAATCGACACTTGGCCTTATGATATTCACGGCGACGCTTGTGAATATTCATTGGGTACATCATCACTATAGTGGCAAGGCAGTGCACGCAGGCGTGAACTGCAGCCACACGGTATGGCGTGTATGATATTCTTTTTGTTTTGACTTATGGATCTTTTTGCGTATTCCATATTCCGTAGTGGCGAGGCAGTGCACGCGTGCGTGTACTGCAGCCCTACTTGGATTAATATTTTAATTGATATTTCAATGGTTTGAACTGTTTGATCATTTTAATTCAATATTCTGAATTGCATTCTGATTTGGTTTAATTACTGTCGTCTATTCAGTATTTAATTATTATTGCTTCTGTGCACTAATAACTGAGTTTGAATTAGACTGACCCGAGTATTATTTTCTTTTGAATTTAATACTCGGGTCAGACCGAGTATTTCAGGTTGTAGATATTCTGCTTTGGGTTGCTGCTAGAGCTATGAAGTTCTTTCATATCTTTTGGAGTAGTCGTCGTTATTTGTAGTAGTCTGTAAAATTGTATTGGAAGATATGTGTTCATGTATATTAAATACGTTAATGTACTTGTATATGTAACTTCCTGAGTCGACTGTTGTAGTTGTATCATATGTACCGTGTCAAATGTATTGTAACTGACATCAGTTATTGTATATATGAGACTTTCTGTTCCATCTGTGTTCCGCATTTATATTATCTGTGTTGTTATTTTATATTTACTGTTCTAAACTATTACGAACCATCGTAGTTCGTTTTATACTGGAATTGGGGTATGTCGATGGGAGAAAATAAATCAGAGATGAAAAATGAAAGAATATATATATTTATATCACTCCCATCGAGATAACCAATACTAGTGTAAGGCCAACTATTGATGGCCGCTCCTCAACAGCCTTATTCTCCGTGCTAGTTGACAGCACTACACCGTAGTGTTCTTGGCTAGCGTGGGTATAGAGGTGGGGCGTCACAGCTTGGTATCAAAGCCTGGGGTTTAGAACAAATATAAAACATAACTTAGATAGTACATGTGTTACAACTATTTGTCGATGTTTTATTTCACATCTTTGTCTTAAGATCATCATTGATTGTTAGGAATGAATTCCTAACGCTTATTCGTGAGCATTGCTGCTATTCTCTATCGCACTTGCTCACTTGAGTTTACACTTCTAAGTATCAGTGTATATATGCTCTACCAAGTTGCATATTGCTGCAACTAGTACCCACTTCGATTTGAACTCGCATTGTTTATTCGAACTGCTATATATATGCATTCTTATCTCTAATTCGTGTACTTAATGCAGTTTCCATACAATTGGGTTTTGGGTATCAATCTTTGAGACAAATTGCATTCCAATTGTCGACTCTGTCTGTTTATCCATGGTTTGTTGGTTTTCATGTGCCTCTCTCTGATAGTTTTAAAATTTCTTTGGTATAAAAGAAATTGTCTTGGTCTTTGCCTTGTCGATATCGACGTTGATTTGACTTTTACTTTTGCTAAAGTCATTTAAGCATTTATACTCGTTCTGCTTTGTTTTTCCAATTGTTGATCGGTTCTTCTTTTCCGGTTAGTTGTTATCACCTTTGTCGACTTTGATAACTTCTATTTCAGGAATTTTGGGTATTCCTACTTTGATGGATTTGGAATCGAATTCTTTGTATTTTATTCACGTCTTCGAATGTGAATCTTAGTGAATTGATTTGGTTTTCGAATTTAATCGATTCTTGATTATTTCCCGATTTGTTGCTATCATTTATTAGCAACTTTGATGACCTTTTCTTCGGGATTTTTGTGAACATACCTTTCGATGAATCCGGTATCGATTTCTTTGGATTCTATTCACGTCTTCGTATGTGAATTCTTGTGATTGATTGTTTCTACAATCATTTTTGTGATTTGTCACTTTAAAAATATAAAGGTTTCAATACTGGTAGTAAATATCAAAAACTCTTTTATCAAAATGTTTTCAACTCTATTTTCAATACCAAACTCGTTTTTGAAACTGTTTTCCAATCTATTAGTATATACAAATCTTTATTTCACTCGTATGAGAAATCTAATTAAACGGCTTAGTAAAACAAGTGGTATGAAACGCTTGCGTTTACTTCGTCGGTTAATTGTTGGACTTGTTCGATTGAACCTCTAGTGACAAATTTTATTAGTGAAGATTTACAGTTTGTTCGTAAATATTTAAGTTAAGTAAGTGGTTATGGGACATGATGCTAAACTTTTACATTTACTGACTTAGTGTAATTGACACTTCTCGTTGATCATGACGATCATTTTTACGGTTAGACTAGGCCTCATCGGTGTGATTTCGTCTCACACATATCTCTTGGGCTTTGAGGATTGTCTAGACACCACTTGTGTGATTTCATTCACACATACTTTTCTTTTGATTGTGAGGTTAGACTAGACACCACTTGTGTGATTCCACTCACACATACCTCTTTTGATTTTTTTGGTTAGTCTGGACCTCAATCTGTGTGATTTCGACTCACACATGTGGGGTAGCGCCCCACGGTCTTCGGGCCATTCGTGTGTCAAAATTAATGGCTTGCAACCATGAGATAGCGTCTCGTTATGCGTTGCACGTGTTGATGATTTTTCATGCTCGCGGGTAGGTGAGATTCCGTGCTCCCGTTCTCGCTTTGCGTTGCATGTGTTGATGATTTTTCATGCTCGCGTGTAGGTGAGATTCCGTGCTCCCGTTCTCGCTTTGCGTTGCCCGTGTTGGTGATTTTCATGCTCACGTGTAGGTGAGATTCCGTGCTCCCGTTCTCGCTTTGCGTTGCACGTGTTGATGATTTTTCATGCTCGCGGGTAGGTGAGATTCCGTACTCCCGTTCTCGCTTTGCGTTGCACGTGTTGATGATTTTTCATGCTCGCGTGTAGGTGAGATTCCGTGCTCCCGTTCTCGCTTTGCGTTGCCCGTGTTGGTGATTTTCATGCTCACGTGTAGGTGAGATTCTGTGCTCCCGTTCTCGCTTTGCATTGCACGTGTTGGTGAGTTTTCATGCTCGCATGTAGGTGAGTTTTCGTGCTCCCGTTCTCGTTATGCGTTACATGTGTTGATGAATTTTCATGCTCGCGTGTTGGTGAGTTTCCATACTCTCCTTTGAGTTTTCATACTCTGTTCGAGTTTTCATACTCTGTTCGAGTTTTCATACTCCGTTCGAGTTTTCATACTCTGTTCGAGTTTTCATACTCCGTTTGAGTTTTCATACTCTGTTCGAGTTTTCATACTCCGTTTGAGTTTTCATACTCTGTTCGAGTTTTCATACTCCGTTTGAGTTTTCATACTCTGTTCGAGTTTTCATACTCCGTTTGAGTTTTCATACTCTGTTCGAGTTTTCATACTCCGTTTGAGTTTTCATACTCTGTTTGAGTTTTCATACTCCGGTTCGAGTTTTCATACTCGCGTTCGAGTTTTCATACTCCGTTTGAGTTTTCATACTCTGTTCGAGTTTTCATACTCCGTTTGAGTTTTCATACTCCGTTTGAGTTTCCATACTCTGTTCGAGTTTTCATACTCCGTTTGAGTTTTCATACTCCGTTTGAGTTTCCATACTCTCCTTCGAGTTTTCATACTCCGTTTGAGTTTTCATACTCTGTTCGAGTTTTCATACTCCGTTTGAGTTTTCATACTCCGTTTGAGTTTCCATACTCTCCTTCGAGTTTTCATACTCCGTTCGAGTTTTCATACTCGCGTTCGAGTTCTCATACTCTCATCTTGTGATTTCTGGATTTCTTGCGTAGATTCCTAGAATTTGTGCTTCACCAATTTTCGTGATTTCTATTGATAAGTTTTATCAATTCTTGTGCATTGGTGAATTCGTGTGTTATTGACTTGTTATGAATACAAGTTTAGGGTATGATACCCCTTTCTATCTTTGAGAAGATTCTTATGACACTTTGGATGAATGAAAATCCACTTATCGAAGTTGCTACTGACATTGCTATTTTAATCACGTGTTTTAAAAATTTGTTATTCTTCAAAATATTTCAAAATATAAATCAAAATTGTTTTCAAAATCTTTACGATTTGCGCTTTCAAAAGAATGAGGAAGCGAATTAAACGTTTCAGAAAAATCGAGGACTATGACCCCTTTCTTTTACTGATTCGCTTAATTCCGGACTTGTCCGTTTGAGAACGTAAAATGTTATTTATTTAAAATACACAATTTAACACTTTCAAGGAAACGATGAAGTGAATTAAACGATTTAGTAAAACTCGTGGTTATGAGTCATGTGCGTTTGCTCTTCCGGTTAATTTCGGACTCGTTAATTGAAAAATTTATGATTTCTGATTTATCGTTTTTGATAATCAGATATTTATTGTTTCTAATTATCGTTTGTGATAATTAGATATTTGTGGTTTGATTATCGTTTGTGATAATCAGATATTTGCTGTTTCTGATTATCGCTTGTGATAATTAGATATTTGAGATTTAATTGTCGTTTGTGATAATTAAATATTTGTGATTTAAGATTGATTTTCGATTTTGATAATCGAATACTTGTTGATTTGATTATCGTTTTTGATAATCGAATATTTGTGATTTGAGATCTCTGAATTATCTATTGATAATTAGATTTTGTTGATAATTTGTGAATTTCCTTTATGAAATTAAAAGATTTCTTTGGCGTTTATATTGTACTACGCCAGTGTACCGGCTCAATTTTCTGCTATACATGACGTTTTCCACGTCTTCCAATTACGGAAATGCCTTTGGGATTTTCGATCTTTATTCTTGAGCCCGGTATTATTGAAGAAATTGAAGTTTCACTAGATGTGACTTTGAGCAAACACGTTCTGGCTTGCTCCTTCATGCTCTTTATGGTGAACTTCATATTTCGAATTTCTTCATCTTGTGATGATATGCTCTTTTGGTTGTTACCTTTTGTCCATATATTCCTTAAGATTGCGAGGACGCAATTTCTTTAAGGAGGGGAGTCTGTAACAACCCGGTATTTGCATCGATTAATAATCGACATTTAGACGATTACTATTGTTGCAAATTCCTATTTGAAGTTATTTAATTTGAATTAAAATTCAAATTATAATTTGTTTAAGAATTTTAACGGGCTTTAAAAATTCATTTTGGCCCGTTCCTTTTGGGTCGCAACAATCATATTCGACCCGATCCCCTTTTTCATTTTTCAAGCCCTAGGTTAAAAAAAAAAAAAAATCGAACGAAAGAAGATTAATGGCGGCTTCATCTCGTTGTTCGCTCGTCTTCCCTCGATTGCTCTGGCGTAGCGCGTCTCTGTGATGCCTCAATTCGTCGACAAGGTGAGACTTTCTCACATCTAATTCACTCAAAATATGAGATTTCGTTCGTTTTTGTTTTCGTGGTCATCTTTGTTTCGATATTGGGTTATTGACTGTGTAAATTCGTATATGTGAGTGATTCTGTTCACTCACGTTTCTAATTCCTACTCGAGTTCTTCGCTGTTGCTTAGATGTGTTGTTTTCTTTGATTTAATTAAAATCATATAAAATGATACTTTGCAATGACCTGTTCTTATTTCTGCTTGGGCTACATTTGACTTATTTGATGTTGCACATCGTTTTTGGTTTGATTCGAACTTTATTACTTTGATATCGGCTTACACTATTTGCATAGCCACTTATACTTGCTGTAGCATGCTTGAACTTGGCTGCATTATCCACATGAGATTATTCGATTTTGCTGTGCACACTCTTGTGTTGCGGTGTTCATTCATATTTTGTTATAATCAGTGAACTATCATGTGTAGCTTGCTATGTATATAAAACTGGAAAACACTGTACTGCCTTGTAAGTTGTTGCTAGTTTGTAACTGTAACATTTGAATTGTTTAGATTTATACATTTTCTGGGATTCTGTGTTTGGAAAATTATCTTGTGTCGAGGCAGTATACACAAGTGTTTACACTTGTGTATATGTGCAGACACATGGATCTGCAGAATTTGATGAGTTGAAGGGTTTTTATACTGATTTGTTCGAGTATTCTTTTCAGAAGTTTTTGGGAAAGTTTTTATAAACTTATTTTGATGAATTATCTATATATATGCACAAGCATATATAGAACTGGAGTTCTGATTTTTGTATGAAATTCTCATATCTGAGTACATACATGTGTTTACCTGTTTTCTGGCAAGTTGAATGTCTTGAGTATGAAAAGCAAAAATGGGTTTTACGTATATTTCTATGTTATGGTTTTTCTGAAATCAAGTTAATTTGAATATCTGAGTTTTTATCTTGAATCTGGGTATCTGTGTTTTGATAGAAATGCTCTTCTTTGATATAAAATGTATATTTTGGAAGAAAATGGAGTTTATGGGGGATTTGGATTTTTCATAAAATTCTGAATTAAATCATGTCTGCACTTTGTTTATCTGGACTGCCTAGAGTACATGTATTCTTGGCTCTGGTTCATTGTTGTTGCTTCAGCACTAAGCCTCGGCTTGCTTTTGTTTCTGTTCTTTCTGAAACTTGAGTTCCATGTTATTGCATTCATTTGATTTTGTCATGGCTTGATATCATCAAGTTGCAACAGTTTCGACCTCTTTAGGTTTGCAGTCCACTTGAGTAAATATGTATCTGTTATGAGCAATGATATTGAACTTTTCACCGTATGTCAAAATGTGATATTCTCAATTTCACTTAAGTTATTCAGCTTATATTTTCATACCATCAATACTTGCTGTCTTGACCATGTCCCCTGTTGCATTATAATTGCATCTGTAGTTGTTGATGCTTCTGTGCATTGGCCTGTGTCGTTTGTAACTGCTGTTACATGTTGTTAGGCCAAGTTGACTTCGACTTTGTTTATGATACTTGCACTGTTTCACTGGTGTATGCATTTACTGTTTTGAATCTTGCTCTTGTATACCATCACTTGTATACTACATTTGCTAGTCTAGTCATTGAACTACACTCGTTTATGTGCACTTGTATATGCACAGTACTTGTTCTTGTGCATTTATACGTTCTTGACTTTTTTTTGTGTACATGACTTGCTACTTTGCTCATCGCCTTGTGTTGAGCCTAAAATTCATTGGGCTTGACCTCGCTTTTGTCTCTGCAATTTAATCGACACTTGGCCTTATGATATTCACGGCGACGCTTGTGAATATTCATTGGGTACATCATCACTATAGTGGCAAGGCAGTGCACGCAGGCGTGAACTGCAGCCACACGGTATGGCGTGTATGATATTCTTTTTGTTTTGACTTATGGATCTTTTTGCGTATTCCATATTCCGTAGTGGCGAGGCAGTGCACGCGTGCGTGTACTGCAGCCCTACTTGGATTAATATTTTAATTGATATTTCAATGGTTTGAACTGTTTGATCATTTCAATTCAATATTCTGAATTGCATTCTGATTTGGTTTAATTACTGTCGTCTATTCAGTATTTAATTATTATTGCTTCTGTGCACTAATAACTGAGTTTGAATTAGACTGACCCGAGTATTATTTTCTTTTGAATTTAATACTCAGGTCAGACCGAGTATTTCAGGTTGTAGATATTCTGCTTTGGGTTGCTGCTAGAGCTATGAAGTTCTTTCATATCTTTTGGAGTAGTCGTCGTTATTTGTAGTAGTCTGTAAAATTGTATTGGAAGATATGTGTTCATGTATATTAAATACGTTAATGTACTTGTATATGTAACTTCCTGAGTCGACTGTTGTAGTTGTATCATATGTACCGTGTCAAATGTATTGTAACTGACATCAGTTATTGTATATATGAGACTTTCTGTTCCATCTGTGTTCCGCATTTATATTATCTGTGTTGTTATTTTATATTTACTGTTCTAAACTATTACGAACCATCGTAGTTCGTTTTATACTGGAATTGGGGTATGTCGATGGGAGAAAATAAATCAGAGATGAAAAATGAAAGAATATATATATTTATATCACTCCCATCGAGATAACCAATACTAGTGTAAGGCCAACTATTGATGGCCGCTCCTCAACAGCCTTATTCTCCGTGCTAGTTGACAGCACTACACCGTAGTGTTCTTGGCTAGCGTGGGTATAGAGGTGGGGCGTCACAAAAATTAATAAGATTTTAATTTAAATTTAGGAAGAAAAAAAAAGAGTCCTATTAATTTATATGAAAGAGAATGTTGAAATTAGATGTATCAACGGTAAGTAAAATTTACAAATTAAATTATATATTGCAATTAATAGTAATAGTGGAAATTGTTGCATTTAGACATAAAGTTAAAAATAAGTAAATAAAGGCAAGTATTGAATTCATCAATGAAATTAAATATTGATTTATGGAAAGTGAATGTAAATGGAGGTAATAAAGTAATGCGGGACAATAAATAATTTATTTAGTACAATCCCTTTTATTTGTATACTATTGTAAGGTGTTAATTAATTGAAAAGTGAAAATTTGGGGAATAGATTCAAAATTTATGTTAAACAACGAATTGCAATAATTAAAGTTAATAGTTAACCTATTAAATTATTACATTGGTTGTAACAGTCTTAATTATAAAGATTGAATTTAATAAACCCTATTTATTTGGAACCTTGTTTTTGATACGCAAAAGTATAATCAATGAGTTATTACAAGAAATTGAAATTTAAATAAAATTCTAATAAATTAATAACTGGAAAGGAAATTCAACCAATTCAAGTTAAAGATTCCACTTGGTTATAAATTTAATATAAGAGAACTAACAAATATTGAATAAATTTTTGGAATAGTTTGAAATAAATGTGAATTGAGTAAAACCAACGTTATGTAAGTAACTACAATATTTGGGGTGTAAATAATGAACCTCTAAAAGTGAAATTAAGAGTAGTGATAATATTTACTGTGCGTTACTTATTTTATTAGGTTATTGAGTTAATTTGTAATCAATTTCAATTAATTCACTAAATTATGGCAGTTGATGTGGAATAAATTGGCAAGTGATAAATGTTAGATTTAATAAGATGTAACCAAGGTAAAATTCCATTCATAATAGGATGATTGATAAAATAAAAGGGAGTGAAACCAAGTGAACCAATTTATCTAGGATAGTTAATCGTAATTAATGGATATAATTTGCTAAGATATAATAAATGGAAATAGGAACGTTATCAATTAAGGAAGAATAAGTAATAATTGCATTTATTTGTAAGTGGAAATAAAACGTTAATGATAACAAGTATTTAAGATTTACCATCTATTTAGTATATAAATTATGACTGATAATCAATTGCAATAAATAATAAATAATTATTACATTAACATTAATTGAAGTAATATTTGAAATTTAATATTTAGATATTATGTAAATATAAACTTAGGTGAAATTGGAGTATTAACGTAATGAAATATGAATCAAATGATAAATCCATCTATTTGACAATAATAAATGGAAAGTAAATTTAATTTAATTTTTGAAGATTAAATTTATAATTTGGGGTAATAAATGAAATTTGGGAATTTCAAAATTTTAATTCGATAAGTTAAACTTTATTTAAATTAGTATAGATGATTGAAAAATGTATAATAATAAGAATCGTCAATTATCAAAGAGGAATGGGAAATTTGATTTAATTGACTAATTTTTAATTTATTTAATTAATATGAAAATAGTTTGGTCACGAACTTGGATTTCGACGAAACCAGTTTCATCAGATCCGTATCTGTGAATTATTGTAGGGTTTCAAGTTTCATAGCGATCGGACTTGTCGTTTGATCGTACGAACGCGAAACGCCTTGAAATCGATTTAATTGAAATCAATTTGAAATCAATTTGAAAATATTGATTTCAGCATAACTTCTTCATACGATCGAATTTGGACGTGAAACTTTTTCCATCGCGTTCAGAATATTTTAAAACACCTATTTGGATATATGTGTTTAACCAATTTCGTTCCGAAGTCAAAACGGGCTTTTTAGGCCAATTATCGTTTAGTACGTTTGTTTATCGGATCCATCTATTCTATCTATAACCTACCTATATAAACTCAGTTATAAACCCTAAACTTCATCTAATTTCATTTGTCTGTACGTATATCTCAACACTCTCCTCCTCAAATGGAAAACATCATAATTTCAGATCCAATTACAATCCAAAATCAAAGTCAAAATTCAAAGTTCTCAGAAAATTCTGAAAAAATTATATGTTGATGATCTCGACTAGCGTAATTCACTGGTGGTATTCGTTTTTCCATTCGATACCCCGTTTACCCAGAAAAAATTCGAACAGTTCGCGGCCGTTCGTTGGTGTTCAACGATCGTCATCCGATCGACAAATCAACTTAGGGATTGTGTAGAGAGTGTTGTGGGAAGTGCATTAGTGACATGTGTTTGGGTATTAACGGCTGGATGAGGAGTAAAAATTGAATTAGGGTTTGATTGGGTGGCGGCGGCTCGTCGTTTTGGTGACCGATAGGCTCGGGTTTTGGGTCCCGGGGGCGGCCGGAGGAGTCAAGGAGGATGGAGGCGACGGCGGGGTAAACGGCGGCGGCTAGGGGATGAGATCGGCGGTCAAAGTTTTGAAGGGGGCGCGTTTTTGGTTCGGCCTGGCGAGTTCTCGGTCAACGCGTGTGAGAGGGAGAGTGATTTTTGCAGGGTGATGTGGCATATTGTTAATTTAGGTTTGTTTTTGTTTTATTTTAAAGTTTGTTTTCAACCGCAATTTTCGCCATAGCTTCCTCATACGAACTCCTTTTCACGCGATTTTTTTTGTTAGGATCGTAATAACATTTCAGACGTTTTGACACAGGTTTGGATAGATTTGGAGACCGTCGAATTTTTGTGTTTAAATCGGATTTAAATTCGATTTAAATTCAAAAGGTGAGTGTTTTAACCCATTCACAACTTCTAAGAATTCTTATGTTTGTTAAATTGATTTTAGATACGAGTAGAAATTTATTTATGGCTGTTTGGCATGTTTTATTCATTATCTCTGTTAAATCGCATTTATTTAATTTGACTGTTAATTAATTTTATTATTGCATATAAATTTGACAGTTAAATTTATTTATTTGCATAAAACTGCTAGTTAAACAGTTATTAAATTTATTTTGGATATAAACTGTTAGTTAAATAACTGTCATTTATTTCCTGTTATATTGTACATGCCATATATTGATGTTTGTTTAAATTGATGATGATTGAAATAAATTGATGAGGATTATAATTAATGATTGATGATTGATGTTGGTGAATGGATGATGTGTACTATATTTTAAAATCTGCAAGTTATTATGTATTTCATTCATTCGGGATTGCATTTTGAAATGATATACAACCGCATTTTTTTATTTTTAAATTGCGGATTGAAATGATAAATATCTGTATCACTTGACCATAGGATAGAAAATTATATACAGGCACCGCGGTATATATATAAAAATTATTTTTGAAATGATTTTTCTATGGTTTGGATAGGATACGGTTAATAAATATAGATTTTGATATTATATAAAATCTTATTTTATATATACATCTATAGTTAAAGTATTGAAGATAAGCTATGTATGGATTTGTTAAATAAAATAAATAAGTTGAATGACGGGGTTTGATTATTTTATATTATATGGTTAAGTACATGTTAAGATATTGAAATTACATATAATTTCAAAGGATTTAAATTAATTAAGATTTGGGGTTAAATTGGAAAATTTATTTGGAAGTGAGCTTAATTAAGGAGTTAACTTCATAAGTTGTTGTAGAATTTATTAACTTGAAATTTTAAAAAGGGTATGATATTTATAACTGAATTCTATTCAAGGTGAATTAAATGAATATTTCTAGTATAAAAATTTAAGGAAATTTTCTTTTATAAGTAATTTGAGTTTTACTTAAATGATTACGGGTTTATTATGCAATTATTATTTCAAACTAAATAATAGGACTTTAAATTGGTGAAATAGAAATTTCCAACCTTAGTTCCAATTGTTTAATATTCAAAGTTTGAAATATATTGAAACTGAAGTGGTTTATTTAAACTGAAAGCGATTTTAAAATTTATGGATATTGACTTAATCTTAAATGAAATAAATTGTAAGTCGCGGAAATTATTTTATTTTATAAAGAAATTTTGAATCCAAACTATTGATGCTATATACTGTTTGAATATCCAAACCATTTAAGTTTTAGAAATTATGGTTTAAAGCTATGAATTTTCGAAGTATTATAGTTTGAAAGTTATAATTCAATGTTTGGTTTCCGATTTGTTTTAAGTTTGAAAACAATATGATTTTGGAAAAGAAATATATATTTGAAATAAAATGATATTATATTAATTTGGGTTTTTATAAAAATAATATCAAATGAGTTTGTTTTGGAAAGAAAATGATATCGTATTTATGGGTTTTGAAATGGATAATTATATTCTGGTTTTTTTGAAAGTATAATTAATTTTTAAATGACCGCGGTGTTATAATAACGTTTGGTTGTTGAAGAGACGGAGATCGGAAGTTGTCATACTCTCTGCCAACTCCGAAAACCACTTTAACAACCGTGTATGCGGTGGAAATCACAGAATGAAGTAGGTTGGTGGCGACGTTTCCTGTAAGGTAAATACGTGGACCCAACTCCCGTGAGTTGGCATAAGGTGGCTAAAACAGGAGCGACTGACGGGTTAATAAGGTAGCACCTTTGATCGGACACATCCCTTCGATATTATACTTTGACTCTTGGATTGATTCGGTGGCCACTTTTGATTTTTTTGGGGTATGGCTCAAGGTGGGCGGTAGCTGCGTGCTACGCGTTACCACCGACCCGGAAGCGTAATTGGTATATCTACCCTGGCATTGCTTAGTTGTGCCGTGTCACCTACCCTATCGCGCCTTGTACGAGTTTCTATTTGTGTCGTACCTATGGAGTGTCTTCTCGTAGTCTCCCGATCAGGAGATATGCAGGCACTGTATAGACTATTGGCATTATTTGTGTTAAGGGCTATATGGGTAACCCTTAACGCTAATTAAAAGTAAGTTTATTTTATAAATAGACACTATTATAATAGCGCAATATACTACATAGTAAATAGTTTAACGGATCCTTAGGAGATGTAAATCCCGAGCATCTCTTGAGTTACTGCACTCATATTTATTTCTGTTAATTTAACTCACATAAGATCTTTTAGTTCTGATTCGAGTATTTTTGTCTTTTCAAATTCGCTCGGGTCAGTCCGAGCGTTTCAGGATCGAAGACTTTAGATCTGGAGGACGAAGATGGAGATTTCTACTATTATTATTTACTCTATTCCACTACACTATTTAATTCCGCTGCATTGATTATGATTGGTATGTGAACTCTGATATTTATGTAAATATAATCAAATGTTTTTGTAAAACAGCTTCATGAACTGTATATTTGATTATTATATTTTATCCTTCCACCGTGAGATTCTGTTTTGTTTTTTTCCTTCTTGTTTTTCTTATTTACCCCTTAACAATCCACTCTTGCGTATGGTTTGAATTGGCACGTGTGTCGATCTAAATCGTGCGAAAAGGCGGGACGTTACATCTGGTATCAGAGCTTTGGTTTAGCGATAAACCTTAGTTTTGTGGGGTTTGACTCTTTATTAATAGTGTAGTAATACCCTATGGGAGTCACTGAGTGTACATATATGAGAGAGCGTATTTGTTAGTGTTATAAAAAGGTTTTAATATTGTGTTAATCTGTTCCGTTTTGTATTTATAAATTCTGGTTGATGCATGGGACGCTATGACATCAATAGAGATTTCTAAACACTTAATAGGACAGACCAACATAATATTTGTTTTTCATATAGGTGAATGAAATAATTTTGCCTATTATATTTTCTATATAAAATAAAAAATTTCAAATGATATCTATATTTGGCTACAATAGATTGGTTGTAGGTATTAAAGTGTATAAATAATAATAGAAATAAGATTGAAAATAAAATAACTGAAATTTGGAAATTTAGAACTTAAGCTCCGGGGTTTTGAAATTTTCTCGAATAAATTTTGGAATATAATAATATTGTTTATAAGTATTTTCTGATATAAATATTTAATATAATTCGAAAGATTTGTTTTAAAGAAGATTTTGGAGAAAAAGTTTTGTACTTTCCTCTCTGTCGCTGGAAAATAATTTCGGTGATGGCGGCCGCATCATCGACTTCATTTTCGAGTTTCGAAGGGGAAAGGCCACTGTAGTAGTTCTACTGCAGATTCAATTTTTTTTGAGAAATATTTAAAATTTAAATTTTTTTAAATATAATTAGAGATATATAAGTAGTAAGAATATATTGATCTATTGTTTTAAAATAAATTGAAAATTTAACCCGGTATTAAATTCTTAAATTTCCATTAATTAATTGTTTCAATTATTGTAGTGAATTGAAACATAGGTAATTAATAAATTATAATGTCTAAAGGGATTAAGAGATTAATGATAGGTTATAAATGGTATTAAATGAAATTTGAAATTATAGCCTACGAAATAAAGAATATTATTATTGAACGTTAAATTAATCATAGGTAACGAGAAAACTTGTATAATTTTCAAGTACATTCTTTAAAAACATATATAACTTACCAAATATTAAAAGTGAAATGTTTAATAGGAAATGTAATGAGAATTACAAGTAAAAATAGGCAATGAAAGTATTCAATGAATTTGCTATATTAAATGAGAATTTAATGCTATAAACTTAAGTTGTAATTGAAATTTTACTATAAGTGAATATAATTAAAGGTAAGTAATTCAAATAGATGATTTTCAACTCAAGTAAATAAAATGGAAATACTAGGAAATTAAATGGGACATGAATAATGTAAATAAATGAGGGAATGCAATAAATGAATGAATAATTATAGTAGTTAATGGCATGACCTGAGTTAGTGAAAATGAATAATAGTAAGTAGTAAGTGAAAATAAATGGATGTAATATAATAAAGAGAAATTGTAAACTTAAGAAAGGGTTGCAGTTATTTCTAAATAAAATTGAAAGAAATAAATGGAAATAAAAAGAATAAACCGTTATATGAATGAAAAGAATTAAACAACAAATGTATGAATGAAATTAATAATAATAAACGAAATTTGTTGTTCAAAAATTGGTTGTTATTGGTTATTATTGTTTGGGTAAGATACTTTAAAATTTGGGTTTGGAGTGAATGAATAATCTATTTAGTTTATCTAAGACTGTTGAGTAAGTGATGCGCTAGTAGTTATTTCTTCATTTCGTACAATTTAAAAGTTTTTAACCCGAACAACTATTTGTTTGTTTGATTGAATGGTTACTTTGTATTTGTTGTGTGTGCTGTTTGTTGAAATTGATGGTTGTTGTATTGATTTGTTGTTAGTGATTGAAACCACTTAAATATTTCAGTTTATATAAATTGTTAACCCTTTAGATTTTATAAGTGAAATGTAGGTTATGGAAGCAATTGCTACTGCTTTTGGTTCCATAAATTTAGCGTAAATTGCACGACAAATAGGTACGTTTCGGATTTGGGTTTATAGGGCTATTTTATATATTTTCCCGTGTAGGGATATATATTATTTTGGAAAATATTTGTGTATATTGTTATATTTATATTATATTTTCTTCCGAGCCTCTCCGTACAAAGGAGACTCTACCAAAATTTTCCGTAAATTTTGGACTTAGAAAAATTTGAAAATTTTATAAACTTTAACAATTTATGTATAAAGGATTTAAATGGATATAAATTGGTATATTTTATGTTAAATTATTTATTTTGTAAATTTATTTGTTTATAAATTTAATTAAGAAAGATATATTGTTTTCTTATTTCTTCTTTTCCTTTTCGGGGACGAAAAGTTTTGAGTGAGGGAGAGTGTAACGACCCGTATAAATTCGATGTTTAAAATGAATAAAATTAATGAGATTTTAATTTAAATTTAGGAAGAAAAAAAAAGATACCTATTAATTTATATGAAAGAGAATGTTGAAATTAGATGTATCAAGGGTAAGTAAAATTTACAAATTAAATTATATATTGCAATTAATAGTAATAGTGGAAATTGTTGCATTTGGACATAAAGTTAAAAATAAGTAAATAAAGGCAAGTATTGAATTCATCAATGAAATTAAATATTGATTTGTGGAAAGTGAATGTAAATGGAGGTAATAAAGTAATGCAGGACAATAAATAATTTAGTTAGTACAATCCCTTTTATTTGTAAACTATTGTAAGGTGTTAATTAATTGAAAAGTGAAAATTTGGGGAATAGATTCAAAATTTATGTTAGACAATGAATTGCAATAATTAAAGTTAATAATTAACCTATTAAAATATTACATTGGTTGTAATAGTCTTAATTATAAAGATTGAATTTAATAAACCCTATTTATTTGGAACCTTGTTTTTGATACGCAAAAGTATAATCAATGAGTTATTACAAGAAATTGAAATTTAAATAAAATTCTAATAAATTAATAACTGGAAAGGAAATTCAACCAATTCAAGTTAAAGATTCCACTTGGTTATAAATTTAATATAAGAGAACTAACAAATATTGAATAAATTTTTGGAATAGTTTGAAATAAATGTGAATTGAGTAAAACCAAGGTTATGTAAGTAACTACAATATTTGGGGTGTAAATAATGAACCTCTAAAAGTGAAATTAAGAGTAGTGGTAATATTTACTATGCGTTACTTATTTTATTAGGTTATTGAGTTAATTTGTAATCAATTTCAATTAATTCACTAAATTATGGCAGTTGATGTGGAATAAATTGGTAAGTGATAAATGTTAGATTCAATAAGATGTAACCAAGGTAAAATTCCATTCATAATAGGATGATTGATGAAATAAAAGGGAGTGAAACCAAGTGAACCAATTTATCTAGGATAGTTAATCGTAATTAATGGATATAATTTGCTAAGATATAATAAATGGAAATAGGAAGGTTATCAATTAAGGAAGAATATGTAATAATTGCATTTATTTGTAAGTGGAAATAAAACGTTAATGATAACAAGTATTTAAGATTTACCATCTATTTAGTATATAAATTATGACTGATAATCAATTGCAATAAATAATAAATAATTATCACATTAATGTTAATTGAAGTAATATTTGAACTTTAATATTTAGATATTATGTAAATATAAATTTAGGTGAAACTGGAGATATTAACGTAATGAAATATGAATCAAATGATAAATCCATCTATTTGACAATAATAAATGGAAAGTATATTTAATTTAATTTTTGAAAATTAAATTTATAATTTGGGGTAATAAATGAAATTTGGGAATTTCAAAATTTTAATTTGATAAGTTAAACTTTGTTTAAATTAGTATAGATGATTGAAAAATGTATAATAATAAGAATCGTCAATTATCAAAGAGGAATGGGAAATTTGATTTAATCGACTAATTTTTAATTTATTTAATTAATATGAAAATAGCCATTTTGGTCACGGACTCGGATTTCGACGAAACCAGTTTCATCGGATCCGTATCAGTGAATTATTGTAGGGTTTCAATTTTCGTAGTGATCGGACTTGTCGTTTGATCGTATGAACGCGAAACGCCTTGAAATCGATTTAATTGAAATCAATTTGAAAATATTGATTTCAGCATAACTTCTTCATACGATCGAATTTGGACGTGAAACTTTTTCCATCGCGTTCAGAATATTTTAAAACACCTATTTGGATATATGAGTTTAACCAATTTCGTTCCAGAGTCGAAACGGGCTTTTTGGGCCAATTATCGTTCAGTACGTTTGTTTATCGGATCCATCTACTCTATCTATAACCTACCTATATAAACTCAGTTATAAACCCTAAACTCCATCTAATTTCATTTGTCTGTACGTATATCTCAACACTCTCCTCCTCAAATGACAAACATCATAATTTCAGATCCAATTACAATCCAAAATCAAAGTCAAAATTCAAAGTTCTCAGAAAATTCTGAAAAACTTATATGTTGATGATCTCGACTAGCGTACTTCACTGGTGGTATTCGTTTTTCCATTCGATACCCCGTTTACCCAGAAAAAATTGGAACAGTTCGCGGCGGTTCGTTGGTGTTCAACGATCGTCATCCGGTCGACAAATCAACTTAGGGGTTGTGTAGAGAGTGCTGTGGGAAGTGCATCAGTGACATGTGTTTGGTTTTTAACGGCTGGATGAGGAGTAAAAATTGAATTAGGGTGTGATTGGGTGGCCGCGGCTCGTCGTTTTGGTGACCGATATGCTCGGGTTTTGGGTCTGAGGGGGCGACCGGAGGAGTCAAGGAGGATGGAGGCGACGGCGGGGTAAACGGTGGCGGCTAGGGGATGAGATCGGCGGTTAAATTTTTGAAGGGGGGGTGCGTTTTTGGTTCGGCCTGGGGAGTTCTCGGTCAACGCGTATGAGAGGGAGAGTGATTTTTGCAGGGTGACGTGGCATATTGTTAATTTAGGTTTGTTTTTGTTTTATTTTAAATTTTGTTTTCAACCTCAATTTTCGACATAACTTCCTCATACGAACTCCTTTTCACGCGAATTTTTTTTGTTAGGATCGTAATAACACTTCGGACGTTTTGACACTGGTTTGGATAGATTTGGAGACCGTCGAATTTTTGAGTTTAAATCAGATTTAAATTCGATTTAAATTCAAAGGGTGAGTGTTTTAACTCACTCACAACTTTTAAGAATTCTTATGTTTGTTAAATTGATTTTTATATGAGTAGAAATTTATTTATGACTGTTTGACTGTTAGTTGGAAAATTTATTTGGATGTGAGCTTAATTAAGAAGTTAACTTCATAAGTTGGTGTAAAATTTATTAACTTGAAATTTTAAAAAGGTGTGATATTTATAACTGAATTCTATTCAAGGTGAATTAAATGAATATTTCTAGTATAAAAATTTAAGGAAATTTTTTTCTATAAGTAATTTGAGCTTTACTTTAATGATTACGGGTTTATTGTGCAATCATTATTTCAAACTAAATAATAGGACTTTAAATTGGTGAAATAGAAATTTCCAACCTTAGTTCCAATTGTTTAATATTCAAAGTTTGAAATATATTGAAACTGAAGTGGTTTATTTAAACTGAAAGCGATTTTAAAATTTATGGATTTTGACTTAATCTTAAATGAAATAAATTGTAAGTCGCGGAAATTATTTTATTCTATAAAGAAATTTTGAATCCAAACTATTGATGCTATATACTGTTTGAATATCCAAACCACTTAAGTTTTAGAAATTATGGTTTAAAGCTATGAATTTTCAAAGTATTATAGTTTGAAAGTTATAATTCAATGTTTGGTTTCCGATTTGTTTTAAGTTTGAAAACAATATGATTTTGGAAAAGAAATATATATTTGAAATAAAATGATATTATATTAATTTGGGTTTTTATAAAAATAATATCAAGTGAGTTTGTTTTGAAAAGAAAATGATATCGTATTTATGGGTTTTGAAATGGATAATTATATTCTGGTTTTTTTGAAAGTATAATTAATTTTTAAATGACCGCGGTGTTATAATAATGTTTGGTTGTTGAAGAGACCGGGATCGGAAGTTGTCATACTCTCTGCCAACTCCGAAAACCACTTTAACAACCGTGTACGCGGTGGAGATTCTAGAATGAAGTAGGTTGATGGCGGCGTTTCCTGTAAGGTAAATACGTGGACCCAACTTCCGTGAGTTGGCATAAGGTGGCTAAAACAGGAGCGATTGACGGGTTAATAAGCTAGCACCTTTGATTGGACACATCCCTTCGATGTTATACTTTGACTCTTGGATTGATTCGGTGGCCACTTCTGATTTTTTTTGGGGTGTGGCTCGAGGTGGGCGGTAGCTGCGCGCTACGCGTTACCACCGACCCGGAAGCGTAATTGGTATATCTACCCTGGCATTGCCTAGTTGTGTCGTGTCACCTACCCTATCGCGCCTTGTACGAATTTCTATTTGTGTCGTACCTATGGAGTGTCTTCACGTAGTCTCCCGATCAGGAGATATGCATGCACTGTATAGACTATTGGCATTATTTGTGTTAAGAGCTATATGGGTAACCCCTTAACGCTATTTAAAAGTAAGCTTATTTTATAAATAGACACTATTATAATAGCGCAATATACTACATAGTAAATAGTTTAACGTATCCTTAGGAGATGTAAATCCCGAGCATCTCTTGAGTTACTGCACTCATATTTATTTCTGTTAATTTAACTCACACAAGATCTTTTAGTTCTGACTCGAGTGTTTTTATCTTTTCAAATTCGCTCGGGTCAGTCCGAGCGTTTCAGGATCGAAGACTTTAGATCTGGAGGACGAAGATGGAGATTTCTACTATTATTATTTACTATATTCCACTACACTATTTAATTCCGCTGCATTGATTATGATTGGTATGTGAACTCTGATATTTATGTAAATATAATCAAATGTTTTTGTAAAACAGCTTCATGAACTGTATATTTGATTATTATATTTTATCCTTCCGCTGTGAGATTTTTGTTTTGTTTTTTCCTTTCTTGTTTTTCTTATTTACCCCATAACAATCCGCCCTTGCGTATGGTTTGAATTGGCACATGTGTCGATTTAAATCGTGCGAGAAGGCGGGACGTTACATTAACTATGCTAACTAATATACAAATATTAAATTTTGATAGAAATTTCATGTACCTTTATAGGTTAATGAAACTTTACATCTCTGCATGCTATATTGCCTTACAGTGAAGATTACAATTATGGAAATTAATTATATACCTTTCAGGATGAATACTAATCAGCACCAGACATTTCTGTAATTAAATCATGTTGAAATATTGGATATATATGGAAGAAATGCTATAATCATAAAAGCGATGGCATGTATTGAGTTGTATAAAAATAAAATAAAATTATCAAATATACAAACTATGTTCTTTTTATCCCTTAGTTGCATTGAATTAAAACTGATTTTGCATTAGTAAAGGTTACAATAAGGTTTTATTCGATAACATTAACCTAAAGAAAGGAAAACGCATATTAGAGTAAAACAAATTTAATTTCCATAGCCTGAAGATTACTAATTTTTAGGCTCATAAAAATGAAATCAAACTGTTAGCCACTCAACTGATCAAATCAAATTATAGTCTTAAAAGATAAGATGCACTTAAAGTCTAAAAAATTAATTTGCAAGAAGATGGAAAGCTTTATGTGGTTAACTTATTTTTTTTTGAAAATTAAACGGTTGCCTATCCTGGATCATAAAAAATGCATAGTATATTTATATCAATTTCATAGTTTAATTTAGCAATTGCAAAGAGCTTCTGTTTAAGGTAAAGAAGCTGCATAAAATAACCTGATACAAGAATTAAACTTTAATAGTAGTTTGACATACCTTCTAGTATCCCCTGCATGCAACAATTAGCTTAAATGAGAAACTAAAAGCATACAAATGCATTATCTTTCATTCTATATAAAAACTGGTCACTATCAGCATTTGTTTAATGGCACCCAAGTTAAACAATGAAATTTAGTACTATCTGGGTTGGGAGCTCTAACGACCATGACTCGACCTTCGAAAATTGGCACCAAATACATCACCCATATTCGAATACTGCAGATTCAAACGCCGAATCTGGTTCGCCGGAGCTTATAACACATTAAGTACAACAACACAGCGGAAGAAAAATGAATGATTTTATAGATATACAATATTTGATACAACACATTGATACAAATGATTATCAATATTAGAGGTACAAGATAACAACGAAAGAATAATAGCAACAGCAGAAGAGATAACACTTGCGGCAGAATAATATCACCAATATGGTCTTCAAGAGAGAGTGAATCCATCACAATACATCATCGCTCCAAAGTTCTAAAGACTTTCATACCCAAACCAAAAGCTTAAAGAACTCCCAACTCAACAAGCTCGATCCAGCAGCGATGTTGAAGTTAAGCGAACTCGATCCACAATGTGATTGCCAAAATCCAAAGGCTGAAATCTATCGACTCTTTATCTACGAGCTGACTATTTGAAAATCTGACTCTAGGCTGCCCGTGTAGAAAATTATGGGCATCCAGAGTTTAGAAAGGGAATAATAAACTTCAGGCCAGTCATGGGACTAGTGTCAGCAAACAAAAATAGTTTTATCTTGAATAAAAACAAAAAAAATTTTTAAAAGAAATTCGCTATTCTTTTTGGAATATGAAACTACCATAAGGCTTCTCACCACACACACAATGCAAGCGCACAATTGGAGGAGATTTCTCCTTATGATAGTTAAACATGCTTGATACGTAAAACCTTTTGATATCATTATTAGTGCATAGTGCAAAAAACATTTGCAAGTATAATATTAATCTTAGCCAGCATACACATTTCGTAGTATGCCTACTATAGTTACCAATTAAACAGCAGGTCGCCACCATAAGTAAAAGGCAGGCTATACAACTAAAACCGTACAGGGCATGTATTGTTTCTTTGGATTTTCAACAAATGGTCAAGATAAGGAACTTCGTATGCCATATGGGTACACCTCTGAAGGGACGTCCCGAGAACTTATCCAGCTCTCTGCCAACACAAGATCGGGTTACCTTTGTAACTAGGCAACTACTGACACGAGTATGCCATCCCTATGTTGTTACTGACGTTTATCCAAGGGCCCTCAACACCAACAACCACAAAGCACAAATTTGAAGTAACCACATAAGTTAAGTATCTGGGCTCTATAACATGATACCACTTTTTATCTAAAGGGAAATGGACATACCCTACAAGGCGCTACCTCTAATAACCTTGCTGCATCCTTCCTATTTCGACCATTTCTGAGTTGTGAGGCTCGACGAGGTCTCGTCCACAAAGCCACGCTTTTCACAAAGCCATGCTTCGATCAACAAATGATCAGCAGCACTTCATATGCCACATTACCACATTGGGAATGTATCACTAGTAACCATCAACTACATAACCTCTGAGCTCACACGTCTCAGAGAAGGGTGTTAAGCTAAGGGAATAAATTCTCCGCCATCAAACAGAAATGTATTTGATAGAAACCAGCTTTACATCTCAAAGTGTAATGCCAGACACACATCCATACAAGTCCGTTCTGGGTTTGAACGGAACCGAAGGCACTTTAAAGAAGCCCTTGCAATTCGGGTATTCACAATCGCGATCGGACTCCCCATCACATATGGAGATCTCCGTACTGGCACGACTCAGTGCAGAGACATTCGACGGGTAATCCTTTCGTTCTCGAAAATACCTAGTCTTCACCGTCGGTCTTCAAATGCTATCCACTACATCGTATCATTATTCAGAATAGGTTATATGACATAAAGTCCTCTTCCGGCTAAACCGAATAATGAGCGTTTTAAAACCATATGGATATATTGGAATCTTAGTCAAGTCACAACTTAAAGCCCAAAACCTTTTCTTTCAAATGGTTTAAACCAAATTTCCACTTTCAATCTTTTTTAAAACAAAAGGTTCACCTTTTAAAATTCACTTCAATTTGAAACCAAGAATCACTAATCTTTCACAAAGATTCATTCATAACTTTCAAAACAATTTCCGCTTCAAATCTTTTATACAAAAGATACACTTTTATGATCTTCTTTGATTGAAAACAAATTTCACCAATCTTTATTGAAGATTCATTCATAACTTTCAAAAGTATTTTCATTTCAAACTTGAAATCCTTTCAACACAAATTGGAAATCCTTTCTTTATACGAAAGCTATTATTATTTGAAAAACAAATGCTTTTTGTTTCGGAAAAATCTGATCAAATATGCACAAGTTATAGCCTTTAAAATATAAACTTGGGTCAAATTTAAATTCCCAAAGTAATACTTTTAAAATATTTAAAGATGGTTTAGAAATCCATATATATATATATATATATTATGTAACTTGTATCGCCACTTTTCAAACCATAGTTTTCAAAATAATTTCAAAACTTATATAAGATATATTATATTCAAACTAAATTTCAAAACTTCCTTTTCAAAAGCTTTTCATATTCAACCCAGTTTCATTTCCAAAACCATTTGGATTCAAAATTCAATCTTTAAAACCATTTTATAATATTAAATTCAAATATCTGTGACTTAACCAATACCTCGTGAAATCCATATTTGTGTGCGTATGGTGTAGTCCATGGGTTTTACACAATAGTGCAATATCATCGATCACAATCCAAACACAGCAATATCGATAAGCGGTATAATCCTATAATGCTTATCTTCATTCAGAGATTCACAGATAAACATATAAATACATCATGGATAAGTAAATTACATTCATCACAGCTCAAATCAAAATAATTCATATTACAAAGCATCACACATCAGGGATATCAAACAATACAAAGCATTTAATACAATCCAAACACCATAAGTAAGATGAATTCATTATCTGATTATAATTAACTTAAACCAGATTAATTACTTATGAATAAATTACTAATCCTGGTTAATTAACATTAATTAATTACAAACCATTTTAAATTAATTACCCTTTAATCACTTATTAATGAACCTTTAATAATAAATTAATTAACCTTTAATTATTAATTAATAAACCTTAATTAATAAATCAATCAATCTTTAATCATTAATAATTATCCTTTAATTATTTAATTATCCTTTAATTAATTATCTTTAATTAACTACATTAATTAATTAACCCTTAATTAGTTACTATTTAATTAATTACCCATAGTTAATTACCATTTAATTAATTACCCTTAATTAATTACCATAAAAAACTCATTCTTAAGTTAATTACGTAATTAATTAACCCCTAAATAATTACCATTTAATTAATTATCCTTTAATCAATTAATTACTTTAATTAACCTTTAATTGCTTACATTAATTAATGATCTTAATCAATTATCCTGATTAATTATCCAATAACTACTTCCGTTACGTAATTATTCTTCAATCACTTTCATTTAAGTAATTATCCTTAATTAATTTTATAAATTTATTATACCATAATTTATTACATAAATTGATTATCCCATAATCACTTACACCGATTAATATATTTTAATTAATCACATTCACTTATTAACCCAATACTTAATTATATACCCCAAACAATTTTGAAATTTTTTAACTTCAATTTTAAACCTTTATAACTTGTTTAAAACTTGTTTTAAATAAATTTACTTTGAAAATTAAATTCATATTTATTTTACCTTCAAAACTTAGTTAATTCATATTTATGAAAAATTGAAAATTTTCATTTAGCTTTGAACTTGTTTAACATTTTTTTTATGCTTATTGAAAACTTGATTAAAACATTTACATTGTTTAAAACTTATAAATACTTGAAACTTGATCATACTTTTTATTTTAAAATTCTGGTTGTATTTTAAAGCCTGAAAACAATTTTTTTATTTATTTAAAAACCTAGGAACAAAACAAAAAAGGCCCGAGCCCAAACTGTCAAAACCCCGAGCCCACTTCGATTCTTCCCTGAGTAAAAACCTTCAGTACCCCGAGAAAAATCATCATTTACTTTGAGTCGAACCCGAAATAACTTCATCTTCCCCAAACCATAAAATAACCCGGATACACCCATATACGTGTGTACGTGCACCAGAGCTCCGACCACCTTCGGTCATTGTCGAGACCAACAGCAAGACATCGATGATCCTCCCCTTCGATCCCGACCACCTGAGCTTCGAGACGAACGCGAAATGGAAGTTGGACATACCAGAACCCAACCTGGAACCCAACGATACCACAACAACTTCCACACTTCACCACTTCCGTCGATCTGAAACTCCGCCACTGCACCCAGACCCTCACTAAAGACCCCAGCGTCGATTCCACATACACCGGTCAAGCTCGATCCATCACTGACGGCGATTTCCCCTTTAAACTTCGCCAACAAAACTGGGTCTAAAACGCTATTCCATCATCGTGCCACCATCCTGATGATCGAAAAAAATTTGATCATTTTTTCCGAGATCCCCAATCCTCAAACATGCTTCAGCAAAAATCCCGACGCCTATTACTTCGCCAATCACCAGAAATTGAATAAAATCCAAATTCTGATCATCCCATCATTTCTCTCAAACTACCATCTTAAAAATTCTGATTTTATCATTATAAATCATAGTTTTCAATTTCGAACAAGACTACATAAATGAATCAAGAAATCATGGTTGTTGACTTTTTAAGAAGGCTTAATTCTTAATGTATATTTTATTTTTCCCAAATATTCACAAATGATTTTCTCTTGAAACTATTTTTATAATTAAGATCTTGCCAATCTGAATATAATTTATTTAAACATCGAAGTCTAAAAGAATTATGGGATGAGATCATGAATTTTTAAATAGGTTTGAAACATGAAATTTGGAATAAAAGCATGCACACTCAAATCCCATATGTATACAGACCTGCAAGCAAAATTTCATCAATACCAACTTTTCACAGCAAATTCTCAAGCATCAATCACATATAAACAAGATATAATAGCTTCCAGATTTTATATGGGTAGTTCACTCACAAGCAACAACAGATAAAAGGATTTAGTTTAAGGGTTTGCTCACCTGGATCCAAATAGAGAAGGTTGGAATTGAAAAACTGAGAGGTGATGTTGATTTCTGAGAACTGGAACTATTTTGAGATGATCTGCACTTGATTTGTATTTTGTTTTGATTGTTGTACGTTTGATCTAAAATTATGATTATTGAATTTGATCTGGTACTTGCTTGAGTTTGAATTGCTAGTGGTTTGATTTGAAAACTGATCTTTGCATGCCATATGATTTGTTCTAGGTTTTGATTTGAATTGAGTTTGATTTGTTTTGCTAGCTCCAGTTGAATCAGGTTAAAATAGATGAAGCTATTGATGAATTTGATTTAGTTTCGATTCTTTTTCTGGTTTTTCTAGGTTTTAGTTTTGATTCCTTCTCAGGTTTGTATGTTTTGAGATATATGCAAGAAAAGAAAGTATAGGAGCATAGTTGTACGTATATATACTTGTTTTAGGTTTTATTTATTATTTTGAAAAAACAAAAGACACTTGTATTTTGCATATTTCAATTTTTTTACAAATGTCAAATTGTATTGTAATATTGTTCCAAATGTTAAATGTATTTAAAATAGATTACACTTGTTAAAAACAAGTAATTTTATGGTTAAACCCTTAACTTATATTTTTATTAATTATTTAAATTTAGGTAATATGTTTTCTTTTATATATAATTTTAAACGAAAGTATTTAACCCTTTTATTCATTTTTAACTATTATACTTTAAATAAATAAGTACTACGTGTTTTAAATGTTATATATATATATATATATGTTTTATTAATTCTTTTTTTATATTATTTAAACTTATATAACCTTTAGAAAAAAAATGATTTTTAAATTTAGTTACACATTAATAAATAAACACATATGTATATAAGTTTAAAAAAATATAGAATTTAACTTAATTAACTTTTGAAAATCATTAAATCAATTTCAAAATATAACTTCCAAATCACAATGTGTATATATATATATATATTATAATAGAAAAACAAACTTTTATTAATTTTAAATTTTAGATTTTTCCAATTCAAATTATTTCTCAAAATATTTATTTTAGAATTTCAATTCCAAATTTCAATTTAGAACAAGTTTATATACATATATATAAACAAACAAATATATTATTTAATTTGGTAAAATTCAAATTTATTCACAATTTAATCAAAAATTTTATATTAATTATCAAATTAAATTTGACTCAAAACTGTGATCGTTACAGATTCTCCCCTTAAGAAAATTTCATTCTCGAAATTTGCTAGACAGGGAGACAATAAAGAACAGATGAACATACAGAGAAATGGTTCACCAAATTAAACTAAATATTTATTCCACATTTGGTTTACCAAATCAAAATATCATCAATGATTATGAGAATAAACTCATTCAATACTTCATGAAGTACTCGGGTCATCTGGTCTACGAAATGTGCAGGGCATTGGTTAGTTAGAAGGGCGACTAATGGATACAATTCAATTTGTTTTCATATTTTGTTTACCAATTTAACTCGAATAAAAATTCAAATTTATTAAAGTTAAAAATCGAAAAGCTGATAGAAAACTGGTGAAAAGAATACGAAACAAGGACTTTTTCTGTAAAGATTCACAGGGTCACCATCATACCAAAGCTTCTCCCTCGAGCTGCCACGAAGCCATCAAAGAATTGAAATCGGATGATGAACAAAAGAGGTTGATAGAGAAAGATTATTCCTTGTTTTTGCAGGGTATCGACCATTTGTAGTGGTACTCCCCAATCCCCTATCTCGTCTTCTTCTTGCACTCATACTCACTATCGGTGGATAGTAGGAGAATTTACAGAGGCATACAGACGGATATCTTAGGGATACACATTCTAGGGTATTTGTAACCCTATCTCTAATGAGTTACCTGATGTGTTATACTCCTGAGCTAAAGTTCTTACTCAATCTTCAGCTTTGATACCAATTCTAATGACCGGACTCGACCTTCAAAAAATGGCACCAAATACATCACCCGTATTCGAATGTCGTAGATTCAAACGTCGAATCTGGTTCGCTAGAGCTTATAACACATTAAGTACAACAACACAGTGGAAGAAAATGAATGATTTTATAGATATATAATATTTGATACAACACATTGATACAAATGATTATCAATATCAGAGGTACAAGATAACAGCGGAAGAATAATAGCAACAGCAGAAGAGATAACACCAGCAGCGGAACAATATCACCAATATGGTCATCAAGACAGAGTGAATCTATTACAATACATCATCTCTCTAAAGTTCTAAAGACTTTCATATCCAAACCAAAAGCTTAAAGAACTCCCAACCCAACAAACTCGATCTAACAGCGATGCTAAAGTTAAGCAAACTCGATCCACAATGCGATCGCTAAAATCCAAAGGCTGAAAGCTATCAACTCTATATCTACTAGCTGATTATCCGAAAATCTGACTCTAGGCTGCCTGTGTAGAAAATAGTGGGCGCCCAGAGTTTAGAAGGGGAACAATAAACTCCAGGTCAGTCATGGGACTGGTGTGAGCAAACAAAAATAGTTTTATTTTGAATAAAAACAAGCAAAAAGAGTTTTGAAAGAAATTCGCTATGCTTTTTTTGGAAAATAAAACTACCATAAGGCCTCCCGCCACACACACAATGCAAGCGCACAATTGGAGGAGATTTCTTCTTATGATAGTTGAACATGCTTGATACGCAAAACCTTTTGATATTATTATTAGTGCATAGTGCAGAAAACATTTGCAAGTATAATATTAATCTTAGCCAGCATACACATTTCATATTATGCCTACTATAGCTACCAATTAAACAGCAGGTCACCACCATAAGTAAAAGGCAGGTTATACAACTAGAACCGTATAGGGTGCGTATTGTTTCTTTGGATTTCCAACAAATGGTTAGGCTAAGGAACTTCCTATGCCACATGGGTACACCTCTAGAGGGATGTCCCGAGAACTTAACCAGCTCTCTGCCAATACAAGGCCATGTTACCTCTTTAACTAGGTAACTACTAACACGAGTATTCCATCCCCCAGTCGTTACCGACCTTTATCCAAGGGCCCTCAACACCAACAACCACAAAGCACAAATTTGTACTAACCACATAAGTTAAGTATCTGGGCTCCATACCATGACACCACTTTTTATCCAGAAGGAAATGGACATACCCTAAGGGGCGCTACCCCCAATAACCTTGTTGAATCCTTCCTGTTTCGATCATTTTTGAGTTGTGAGGCTCGATGAGGTCTCGTCCACAAAGCTACGCTTTTCGTAAAAGCCATGCTTCGATCAACAAATGATCAACAACACTTCATATACCACATTACCACATTGGGAATGTATCACTAGTAACCATCAACTACATAACCTCTGAGCTCATACGTCTCAAAAAAGAGTGTTAAGCTAAGAGAATAAATTCTCCGCCGCCAAAAAGAATTATATTTGATAGAAACCACCTTTACATCTCAAAGTGTAATGTCAAACACACATCCATACAAGCCCGTTCCGGGTTCGAGCGGAACCGATGGCACTTCAAAGAAGCCCTTGCAATCCAGGTATTCACAATCCCGATCGGACTCCCCATCACATATGGAGATCTCTATACTGGCACGACTCAGTGCAAAGACATTCGACAGGTAATTCTTTCATTCTCAAAAATACCCAGTCTTCACCACCGGTCTTCAAATGTTATCCATTGCATCGTATCATTATTCGAAATGGGTTATATAACATAAAGTCCTCTCCCGGCTTAACCGAATAGTGAGCGCTTAATTTTAAAACCATATGGATATATTGGGATTTTAGTTAAGTCACAAATTAAAGCCCAAAACCTTTTCTTTCAAATGTTTTAAAACAAATTTCCACTTTCAATCTTTTTTAAAACAAAAGATTCACCTTTTAAAATTCACTTCAATTTGAAACTAAGGACCACTAATCTTTCACAAAGATTCATTCATAACTTTCAAAACAATTTCCTTTTCAAATCTTTTATACAAAAGATACACTTTTAAGATCTTCTTTGATTTGAAAACAAAGTTCACCAATCTTTATCAAAGATTCATTCATAGCTTTCAAAACTATTTTCATTTCAAACTTGAAATCCTTTCAACACAAATTGGAAATCCTTTCTTTATGTGAAAGCTACTATTATTTGAAAAATCAATGCTTTTCGTTTCGGAAAAATCCGATCAAATATGCACAAGTATAGCCTAAAATATAAACTTGGGTCAAATTTAAATTCCCGAAATAATACTTTAAAGATGGTTTAGAAATCCATATGTATATTATATAACTTGTATTGCCACTTTTCAAACCGTAGTTTTCAAAATAATTTCAAAACTTAAATAAGATATATTATATTCAAATAAATTTCAAATTTCAAAAATTCCTTTTCAAAATCTTTTCATATTCAACCCAATGTCATTTCCAAAACCATTAGGATTCAAAATTCAATATTTAAAACCATTTCATAATATTAAATTCAAATATCTGTGACTTACAATACCTCATGAAATCCATATTTGTATGTGTATGCTGTAGGCCACGGGTTTTACACAATAGTGCAATATCATCAATCATCACAATCCAAACATAGCAATATTGATAAGCGGTATAGTCCTATAACGCTTATCCTCATTCACAGATAAACAATATAAATTCATCATAGATAAAAAAATTACATTTATCACAACTCAAATCAAAATAATTCATATCACAGAGCATCACACAACAGGGATATCAAACAATTCAAAGTATTCAATACAATCCAAACATCCATAAGTAAGATCAATTCATTATCTGATTATAATTAACTTAAACCAGATTAATTACTTATGAATAAATTACTAATCCTAGTTAATTAACATTAATTAATTACAAACCATTTTAAATTAATTACCCTTTAATCACTTATTAATTAACCTTTAATAATAAATTAATTAACCTTTAATTTAATTATTAATTAATGAACCTTAATTAATAAATCAATTAATCTTTAATCATTAAATAATTATCCTTTAATTATTTAATTATCCTTTAATTAATTATCTTTAATTAATTACACTAATTAATTAACCCTTAATTAATTACCATTTAATTAATTACACTTAATTAATTACCATTTAATTACCCTGAATTAATTACCATAAACGAATCATTCTTAAGTTAATTACGTAAATAATTAACCCCTAATTAATTAACATTTAATTAATTATCCTTTAATCAATTAATTACCTTAATTAACCTTTAATTGCTTACATTAATGAATTACATTAATTAATTATCTCAATTAATTATCCTGATTAATTATCCAATAACTACTTCCGTTACGTAATTATTCTTCAATTACTTTCATTTAAGTAATTATCCTTAATTACTTTAATAAATTTATTACACCATAATTTATTACATAAATTGATTATCCTATAATCACTTACACTGATTGATTATCTTTTAATTAATCGCATTCACTAATTAACCCAATACTTAATTATATACCTCAAACAATTTTAAAAACATTTAATTTCTATTTTAAACCTTTAAAACTTGTTTTAAATAAATTTACTTTGAAAACTATATTCATATTTATTTTACCTTTAAAATTTAGTTAATTCATATTTATGAAAACTTGCAAATTTTCATTTAGCTTTGAACTTGTTTAACATTTTTTTAATGATTATTAAAAACTTGAATAAAACATTTACATTATTTAAAACTTATAAATACTTGAAACTTGATCATACTCTTTATTTTAAAAGTCTGGTTGTATTTTAGAACCTGAAAACAATTTTTTTATATTAAAAAACCAGGGAACAAAACAAAAATGGCCCGAGCCCAAACTATTAAAACCCTGAGCCCATTTCGGTTCTTCCCCAAGCAAAAACCTTCAGTACCTCGAACAAAATCATCATTTACTTTGAGTCGAACCCGAAATAACTTCATCTTCCCCAAACCATAAAACAACCCAGATACACCTATATACGTGTGCACGTGCATCAGAGCTCCGACCACCTCCGGTCCTTGCCGAGACCATCAGTAAGACGGCGACGATCTTCCCCTTCTATCCCAACCACCTAAGCTTCGAGACGAACGCAAAATCGAAGTTGGACATACCAGAACCCAACTTGGAACCCAACGATACCACAAAAACTTCCACGCTTCACCATCTCCGTCGATCTAAAATTCCGCCACTGCACCCAGACCCTCGCCACTGACCCAGCATCGATTCCACCTACACCGGTCAAGATCGATCCATCACCGACGACGATTTTCCCCTTTAAGCTTTGCCAACAAACCATGGTCTAAAACCCTATTCCATCATCGTGCCACCAATCTGATGATCGGAAAAATTTTCGATCATTTTTACCGAGATCCCTCATCCTCAAGTATGCTTCAGCAAAAATCCTGAGGCCTATTACTTTGCCAATCACCAGAAAATGAATAAAATCCAAATTATGATCATCCCATCATTTCTCTCAAACAACCATCTTAAAAATTCTGATTTTATCATTAGAAATCATAGTTGTCAATTTTGAACAAGACTATATAAATGAATCAAGAAATCATGGTAGTTAATTATTAAGAAGGTTTAATTCTTACTGTATATTTCATTTTTTCCAGATATTTAGAAATGATTTTCAGTTGAAACTATTTTTATAATTAAGATCTTGCTAATTTGAGCATAATTTATTTAAACATCAAAGTCTAAAAGAATTATTTGATGAGATCTTGAATTTTTAAACTGGTTTGAAATTTGAAATTTGGAACAAAAGCATGCACACTCAAATCCTATATGTATACAGACCTGCAAGAAAAATTTCATCAATACCAACTTTTATCAACAAATTCTCAAGCATCAATCACATATAAATAAGATATAATAGCTTCCAGAATTTATATGGGTAGTTCACTCACAAGCAACAACAGATAAAAGGATCTAGTTTAAGGGTTTTCTCACCTAGATCAAAATATAGAGAAGGCTGGAATTGAAAAACTGAGAGGAGATGTTGATTTATGAGAACTGGAACTATTTTGAGTTGATTTGTATTTCGTTTTGATTGTTGTAATTTGATCTGAAACTGTGACTGTTGAATTTGATCTGGTACTTGCTTGAGATTGAATTTCTAGCTGTTTGATTTGAAAACTGATCTTTGCATGCCATATGATTTGTTCCAGGTTTTGATTTTTCTAGCTCCAGTTGAATCAGGTTAAAATAGAAGAAACTATTGATGAATTTGATTTAGTTTTGATTTCCTGCTTTTGATTCTTTTTCTGGTTTTTGTTTTTCTTTCAGGTTTAGTTTTGATTCCTTCTCAAGTTTGTATGTTTTAAGGTATATGCAAGAAAAGAAAGTGTAGGAGCATAGTTGTATGTATATATATACTCGTTTTAAATTTTATTTATTATTTTGAAAAAACAAAAGACACTTGTATTTTGCATGTTTCAATTTGTTTACAATTGAATTGTATTGTAATATTGTTCCAAACGTTTAATTGTATTTAAAATAGATTACACTTGTTAAAAACAAGTAATTTTATGTTGAAACCCTTAAATTATATTTTTATTAATTATTTAAATTTAGGTAACATGTTTTCAAATATATATAATGTAACGACCCGATATTTTCAACCATTCGCATCCATTATAAGTGTATAGGTAGACACTCATGCCGGAATTGAATTGCTCAAAATACCGCGTTGTAAACAAAAATTTGGCAAATCTCATAATATACAGTAAATAAAAATGACAGATCACAGACACAGAGTAATAATAATGCAGCGGAAATAAAAGAGATAGTAGTTCATGAAGCTACTATATAAATATATCAGAATTACATAAGATACAATAGAAGAAATAAAGTACAACAGAAGTTTAAATATGATAACCAAGTACAAGCTGAATAGAACAACCGAACTGAAAAGATGAAACTTGACAAGTAGACAATCTCCAGCGATTCCAATCTCCAGAAAGTGGAAATCCAAATCTGTGAATAACTCAGGCTGACCCGAGCGTAAATAAAAATACAAACACTCGAGTCAGGACATACATGCTTATACAATGTAAACCAACTCAAGTGAACTGTAGCAAAGGTACAAGTAACTTAGAAGATGCTTGGGACCGCCCATCCTCTAAGGATCCGTTAAACTATTTACTATGTAGTATATTGCGCTACATACAGTATTGTCTAATCAGTAAAGTATAATCATATAGAAAATAGCATTAAGGGGATGGTGAACCTTAACGCGGTCGGATCTTTAAAACCAAAATCGTAGTGGGCTCGATATAAGGAGATGACACGGCACGCGAGGCAATGCCAGGGTGGATACACCGTTTGCACTCCTGGACCGGTGGTGACGGCAAGCCAGCAGCTTCCGCCCACCTCGAACAATACCCCCGAATCAAAGTGGCGCCACATATCGAATCAC
Source organism: Allium cepa (assembly GCA_030765085.1). NCBI lineage: Eukaryota > Viridiplantae > Streptophyta > Magnoliopsida > Asparagales > Amaryllidaceae > Allium > Allium cepa. The sequence goes on from CM060940.1 coordinate 330,483,283, forward strand.
AAAAGTAATAGAATGGTTTCCGATGGAGCATGCTCGATGAAAGGGTGCGACCCTTTGTGTAGCTCGGTATAGCTCCTGTTTTAGTCATTTATGCCAACTCACGGGAGTTGGGTCCACGTAATATACCTCGAGAATGTCGCCACCATCCTACTTCATTCTGGAATCTCCACTGCGTACACAGTTGTTAAAGTGGTTTTCGGTATTGGCCGGCTATAAGACAATATCCGATCCCTGTCTCTTTAACAACCAATCGTTATTATAACCCGTAGTTATAACTTTTAAAACAATATCTTATACTTCAAAATAAAATATCATTTCAACCCAAATCTTTATCAAAATATAGATTAAATAATTTCCAAACCATTTCAATATATCATCATACCATATCTTTCAATTCAAATATTTATCAAAATAAATATCAAGTCATTTCTAACCATTTCAATATATTAATTTATTATATCCTTTCAAAACTTCCTTTCAAATCATTTTAATATATCAAAATAGCTATATTTTTTTCAAAATCACCTTTCAAATCATTTCAATATACCAAAATATCATATCTTTCAGTACCACATTTTAAATCATTTTAATATATCAAAATATCGTATCTTTTCGAAACCACATTTCAATCATTTTAATATATCAAATAGTTATATTTCAAAACAAATTACTTCATTTTAAATCATAAAAATGAAGTTATTACATTTAACAATTAAATTATTAAATTCCAAAAATTTAAACTTTTCAATGTTCATTTATGCACTTAAATTTATTAAAACAATGAAAATTCAAGTTTCGCAGCATTTGGAAAATGCTACAGAAAGTTACATTCAAAACAATTCAATTTAACAAAAGACAGCATTTAAAAATGCTGTTAATTAACTTCAAATATTCAATAGAATTTCACAAACACTATTTTTTTTATTTAAATCATTTTTAACTTACAAAATCATACATTTTCACATTTATAAGTATCATTTAATTTTCCTTAAATTCAGGATTTTATAAAGTTAAGTTCCTTTCAAAAATCAATATTTATTAAATAATTCACTTATTAAATTTCAACACTCAAATTTAAATTCACTACATTAAATTTCAACTTAACACTTAAGTTCAAATTCTCAAATATAACATAGTTTTATTTTTATTTACTTAACTAAAATTTCACTTTTAATCAATTTCATAAATTTCCAATTTTAGTTATATTTCAAAATTTCAACTTAAATATTCATTCATTTCACATTTCAACTTTATTCAAAATCATTAATATGATATAAAATCACCTTAAATTCATTTAAATTCAAAATATCATAAATTTATCATATTTCCAAAGTTAATTTAATTTCCATTAAAAATTAAATCAAAATTTCCAAAATAACTTACATTCAAAATTTTCTAACTTTTTCATTAATTCATTTCACTTACAATTATTCAGAAAATCAATAATATTTACAAAAATCATATTTTTATTTAATTTTAAAACAAAATATTATAATAATTAAATTTCTAAAGTATTTTAAAGTTTTTAGAAAAACATATCTTAACCACGGGCCTGTATATAATTTTCTACGCTAGGTAAAGTGATACGGGTAATATATCATTTCAACCCGTAATTTACAAAGAAAAATCCGGGTTTTATCATTTCAAACCCGCAGTCCCAAGTAAATGAAATAAATTGAAAATCGTTCAGGCCTATCATTTCAGCCCATAACAATTTTCTCTTATTCTAAAGTCCGTTCGGGTATATATCATTTCAACCCATAGTGATTCTAATCTAAAGGGAACTTGCAGTGTGATGGACAGATAAAATAAACAGAATAGCATGAAATAATAGTAACATATAATATAATAGCTGTAATAACAGGTGTGAACATCATATGATAATAATATAAGTAGTTATAACATGATCATATAGTTCTACAGATTCACATGGCGTCAATTTACTACTTATATAAGTACATAATGTCTGGTGAGAAATACTCACCTTTATGGCTGGAGATTGCAAATCCAAATGACACAACGGATTACAGAAGGCACGATGACACAATAATAGGCTCAAATGAGAGGAGATCCAAGCTTAGAACTTGTGTTACAACCCAAAACAAACATCCAAACAAACACAAATTCAATACAACTAGATATGAAATAACTTTGAAATAAAAAAGGAATAAAACAGATATGAATGCAACGACTTTTGCCTAACTTTCTCTATTCTTTTGCACGACCTATGGGTTTATTTAGGTCAGGTTTGACATGACTTTGGCTTAGGTTTGATCATAGGAATGCATGGCATAAAGGCTAGAACATGTGGAGGAAGTTACAACATAAGAATATCAAGAGACTAGGCAACATAGTGGAGTTTTGGTGCATCACAAGGCTCGTCTACATGCATTGTTTGGCCTGGCTCTTCATGTTTCAGATCTGAACAGAGGATGAAGTGATGGGTGGTGGTCATATCAAGGTGGTAGTGGAGCAATAGGAGGTGGCCAAGGCAATCTAAGGTGATGTTGTTGAAGTTTGGCTCGGCTAGGCATGGTTTTTAAGGGTTTTAGCAATATTTTGTGTGGTTTTTGATCAAGTGGAGTGCATGACCAGTCATGGTCAGATCTGGAAAGAGGCTAAGGATGATGGATAGGGGTGTGCACTTGCTGGTGGTGGCGGCTAGAGGTGTGGCCGTGGCCAAATATGGAAGGTATGGTGAAGTATTGGTTGACAGTGTATGGATTCAAGGAGTTTTTGCACTGTTTTGGTGATGTTTGCTCAACTTTGTGTTCATGGTCTGATTTGGACAGAGGGGTGGGGTGTTTGGCCATGGATGAGGAGGGAAGGGAGATGGTGGAGCTGATGGAGAAGGCCTAGGCCAAGCAAACTAGAAGAAGAGCAAGCATAAATACATAGAAAATAAGAAGGAAAAGATGAGATAAAGGAAGAGAGAAACCATGGCTTACCATTCTCTTTTTGCCCGTGAATTTTTATGATGGAGAGAAGTATTTTCATGTGAATGAAGTGAAAAAAACACACGGCTATGGATGAGAAGTGTATTGCTATCAATGAATGCAAGAGTTAGAAAATGAAAAGGTGGGAAAACAAAGAGACTTAAGCAACTAAAGAGTCACAAAACCTTTCATATTTCTTTTATTCATTTTGAAATTTATAAATACATATAAAACTGATAAATAAAGATAAAAACTCAGAAATTAAAATAAATATATAAAATAAATAATTAAATTTTAATTAAATAGGATTTAAATTAAGAAAATGACTTAAAAATGCAAACTAGTCCTTAAAATTTGAAAATAAATTCAACGAGCTTTGGAAAAAACTTTATTATCACTATAAAATATTCTAAAACAAAATTTTGAAATAAAGTAATCTTTAAAACATATTCAAAGTGAAATAGATAATTTAATTTAGAGAAAATAGAAAAGAACTAAAGAAAATGTTTAAAAATTGGAAACAGGACATGAAAATTACAAATAAAATATCATTATCCTTATAAACTTTCTATTTCGCTTTAAAAAAAAAATCAAATAAGTAAAATAAATGGGAAACAAAATAAAGTAGGAATGAGAATAAATAAGTTCTTAGGAAATAAAATGATAAATAAAGAATTACTTTAATTATTTGAAACTAGGAATAAAAATTTATAAACAGAATACAGCTGACATTTGAAAATGTCAATAACACTTTTAAAAATGTTTAAAACCAAAATATATACATAGCATGTTATTTTACCCATATAAATATAATTTAGAACATTACATGACCAAATAAAATATTATTTATATAACTTAAACTAACCCACTTTGTTATATACAGCAAATTGCACACAATAGTTAAAAGGGCATAACTTTCACATAATAAATCAGATTTCAACGAAACGAAAAGCAGTGTTCTTAAAATTTTATTTACTTTCATAATAAAAGATAAAATTAAAATTTTCAAATATTTAAAATTTAAATTTAAAAGTCAAAGTTTGACTATTTTGACCAAAATTCACTTTTTGGAAAATTATTCTATTTAGTCGTATTTGGAATTCTAATCCACATCAAAATCAAAGTTTATATTTAAAATAAAAATTTTTATTCTTTTTCATAAATAAAGTTTTAAATCTGGAAATTCAATTTAAAAATAATTGTAAAATACATGGTTGTTACACTCTCCCCCACTCAAAACTTTTCGTCCCCGAAAAGAATCTAGGTACGGGAAAGCACAGAAAAGATAGAAATGAAAGAAGATTAAGACAATGTGACCATAAGATTGAGATTATACCTTATAATTGTTGTTATAGGTAAGTTTGACAAGGTGGAGATGAACTTTCCAAGATTCTCCAAAATCAAGAACACAAGCACGCAAAAATAGATTCAAAATGATTACCAAAGATTATCAAAGATTATAAAAAGATTTCTAAACAAAAAGAATATAGAAAGATGCCTACACCAGTCCATAGCAAGATAAGGATGACGAGGACAAAAAAAAATAGTTTGAAAAACAAAATAAGGAAATAAATTTGAAAGCATGGAAATTTCAACTTAAATAGAGAATAAATCTTTTGCACAAGTTAAATAAATCTTAACTATCCCAAATTTCATTATCTTATTATCCAATCATCTTAAATTAACAATTTGTAAAACCATGGGTTTGAAAAATAATCATTTATTACACTCACAATGTACTTAATAAATTTTATTCTTCTTTATTCCTAATTAAAATTAAATCTATTCCTCTCAATATATTTATCACTTATGTTAAACATACTAACACTTATTATAACTGCTTTCTTTTATTCTTAGTTCTTTTAACATTATTTTATTGTAAGTTATTCAATTACCCTTTATTATATTTACCTTTGTTAATCTCTTTTTTTTTTCAACTAAAATTTAAGTGTATAACGTTTATTATATCCACTCAAATTTTATTTATAAAATCTTTTTATATTGTATATTATCCAATTACATTGTTAACTTCTGAAATTAAGGTAAGTTATATTTGAATGCAATTGTATTGTACAAATAAAAACTTTCCAATTCAATCATTTCAAGCTTAAATCATTTATTCAAAAATTTTGATTTTCTTTTTTTTTATTGAAATTATTCTTTAAAAATAAAATTTAAGAATTAAATTTCCAATTTCTTCAAACCATTTAGAGATAAATAAATGTATGTACATAACTTATCGAATCAAATTTTTAAATCATATATCTATATTATATATTATAAATCAAGTCATATTTTAGAAAATTCAAACCAAATTAAATTTCCAAAACAAAGCTGTAGCAAGACTACAGAACAGTCTCTTCACTTTAAAACTCAAAAATGAACATCGATGATGCTGCAGTCATCACCGAAGTTATTTCCCAGCGACAAAGAAAAGAGCACTAATTTTTTTTAAACTTAAAATTCTTTGGAAACAAATTTCTATTTGAAAATACTTTAAATAATATAACCTTTTAAAACATTAAACACAAGGTTTGAAACCATTGAAAATTAAATTCTGAAATTTCTTGTTCTAAATTCATTTCAGTTCCCAAATCAATTTATAAACAACTATTTATAAATTCATTTATAGAACAATAAATGATAAATCAAGTATTATCACTTCAAATAATCAATCTAAATCAGTTTATTAAGTTCCATAAATTTACTTATATATCAAAATTTATTCCATTAACCAAAATTTTAAAATAATATTATATCAGTTTGTTCTGTCAAAGTGTTTTGGAAGTCATATCGACAGCGTTGATCAGACGAATCGATCAGAAACCCAATTCAACATCAACAACTCAAACAACACAATATATAAAACAAAACATAGATATACAAGTACAACTCAAAATGTTTGAAGATAGGTTGGAAACCAAAGACAAGATGATCAAAATAACAAAATAGGGAGGTGGATAAGCTTAAATAAATCACGGGCAACATTTACCAGGTCAACCGTGACTTAAAGAATAAGATTAGTGTGGATTTTCTGGGGTAAATCTACATTCGATCTCAAGAGTAGAGTTTGAAATAACAAAATATATTAGCATCTAAACCAAGGATAGATAAGAATCTCTGGTGAATCGATGCTAATTGTAAGGGAGTTTTCCCCCTTTTTTTTCAATTCAATTTGAAATTGGCGTGACCGCCGACTCACTAAAAAGATCATTCAAGCGGAGTTATGGAATACTCCAGAGTCAAAAGAAGATGAATAGTGAGGGATACGAATGGATTTTGGAACCGTAGGGAATGTCCCAAAATTCAAAGGAATTGAGTCAAAAAGGAAGAGATTCAAACTCGAATGAAAGTGGTTCTGTAAATACATTTACTTCATATGCTGAGTTTTGCCTAGAGCTACCAAAGCTCTGATACCAACTGTAACGACCCGATATTTTCAATCATTCGCATCCATTATAAGTGTATAGGTAGACACTCATGCCGGAATTGAATTGCTCAAAATACCGCGTTGTAAATAAAAATTTGGCAAATCTCATAATATACAGTAAATAAAAATGACAGATCACAGACACAGAGTAATAATAATGCAGCGGAAATAAAAGAGATAGTAGTTCATGAAGCTACTATATAAATATATCAGAATTACATAAGATACAATAGAAGAAATAAAGTACAACAGAAGTTTAAATATGATAACCAAGTACAAGCTGAATAGAACAACCGAACTGAAAAGATGAAACTTGACAAATAGATAATCTCCAGCGATTCCAATCTCCAGCGATTCCAATCTCCAGAAAGTGGAAATCCAAATCTGTGAATAACTCAGGCTGACCCGAGCGTAAATAAAAATACAAACACTCGAGTCAGGACATACATGCTTATACAATGTAAACCAACTCAAGTGAACTGTAGCAAAGGTACAAGTAACATAGAAGATGCTTGGGACCGCCCATCCTCTAAGGATCCGTTAAACTATTTACTATGTAGTATATTGCGCTATATACAGTATTGTCTAATCAGTAAAGTATAATCATATAGAAAATAGCGTTAAGGGGATGGTGAACCTTAACGCCGTCGGATCTTTAAAACCAAAATCGTAGTGGGCTCGTTATAAGAAGATGACACGGCACGCAAGGCAATGCCAGGGTGGATACACCGTTTGCACTCCCGGACCGGTGGTGACGGCAAGCCAGCAGCTTCCGCCCACCTCGAACAATACCCCCGAATCAAAGTGGCGCCACATATCGAATCACAAAAGTAATAGAATGGTTTCCGATGGAGCATGCTCGATGAAAGGGTGCGACCCTTTGTGTAGCCCGGTATAGCTCCTGTTTTAGTCATTTATGCCAACTCACGGGAGTTGGGTCCACGTAATATACCTCGAGAACGTCGCCACCATCCTACTTCATTCTGGAATCTCCACCGCGTACACAGTTGTTAAAGTGGTTTTCGGTATTGGCCGGCTATAAGACAATATCCGATCCCGGTCTCTTTAACAACCAATCGTTATTATAACCCGTAGTTATAACTTTTAAAACAATATCTTATACTTCAAAATAAAATATCATTTCAACCCAAATCTTTATCAAAATATAGATTAAATAATTTCCAAACCATTTCAATATATCATCATACCATATCTTTCAATTCAAATATTTATCAAAATAAATATCAAGTCATTTCTAACCATTTCAATATATTAATTTATCATATCCTTTCAAAACTTCCTTTCAAATCATTTTAATATATCAAAATAGCTATATTTTTTTCAAAACCACCTTTCAAATCATTTCAATGTACCAAAATATCGTATCTTTCAGTACCACATTTTAAATCATTTTAATATATCAAAATATCGTATCTTTTCGAAACCACATTTCAATCATTTTATTATATTAAATAGTTATATTTCAAAACAAATTACTTCATTTTAAATCATAAAAATGAAGTTATTACATTTAACAATTAAATTATTAAATTCCAAAAATTTAAACTTTTCAATGTTCATTTATGCACTTAAATTTATTAAAACAATGAAAATTCAAGTTTCGCAGCATTTGGAAAATGCTACAGAAAGTTACATTCAAAACAATTCAATTTAACAAAAGACAGCATTTAAAAATGCTGTTAATTAACTTCAAATATTCAATAGAATTTCACAAACACTATTTTTTTTATTTAAATCATTTTTAACTTACAAAATCATACATTTTCACATTTATAAGTATCATTTAATTTTCCTTAAATTCATGATTTTATAAAGTTAAGTTCCTTTCAAAAATCAATATTTATTAAATAATTCACTTATTAAATTTCAACACTCAAATTTAAATTCACTACATTAAATTTCAACTTAACACTTAAGTTCAAATTCTCAAATATAACATAGTTTTATTTTTATTTACTTAACTAAAATTTCACTTTTAATCAATTTCATAAATTTCCAATTTTAGTTATATTTCAAAATTTCAACTTAAATATTCATTCATTTCACATTTCAACTTTATTCAAAATCATTAATATGATATAAAATCACCTTAAATTCATTTAAATTCAAAATATCATAAATTTATCATATTTCCAAAGTTAATTTAATTTCCATTAAAAATTAAATCAAAATTTCCAAAATAACTTACATTCAAAATTTTCTAACTTTTTCATTAATTCATTTCACTTACAATTATTCAGAAAATCAATAATATTTACAAAAATCATATTTTTATTTAATTTTAAAACAAAATATTATAATAATTAAATTTCTAAAGTATTTTAAAGTTTTTAGAAAAACATATCTTAACCACGGGCCTGTATATAATTTTCTACGCTAGGTAAAGTGATACGGGTAATATATCATTTCAACCCGTAATTTACAAAGAAAAATCCGGGTTTTATCATTTCAAACCCGCAGTCCCAAGTAAATGAAATAAATTGAAAATCGTTCAGACCTATCATTTCAGCCCATAACAATTTTCCCTTATTCTAAAGTCCGTTCGGGTATATATTATTTCAACCCATAGTGATTCTAATCTAAAGGGAACTTGCAGTGTGATGGACAGATAAAATAAACAGAATAGCATGAAATAACAGTAGCATATAATATAATAAGTTTAATAACAGGTGTGAACATCATATGATAATAATATAAGTAGTTATAACATGATCATATGGTTCTACAGATTCACAGGGTGTCAATTTACTACTTATATAAGTACATAATGTCTGGTGAGAAATACTCACCTTTATGGCCGGAGATTGCAAATCCAAATGACACAACGGATTACAAAAGGCACGATGACACAACAATAGGCTCAAATGGAGGAGATCCAAGCTTAGAGCTTGTGTTACAACCCAAAACAAACATCCAAACAAACACAAATTCAATACAACTAGATATGAAATAACTTTGAAATAAAAAGGAATAAAACAGATATGAATGCAACGACTTTTGCCTAACTTTCTCTATTATTTTGCACGGCCTATGGGTTTATTTAGGTCAGGTTTGACATGACTTTGGCTTAGGTTTTATCATAGGAATGCACGGCATAAAGGCTAGAACATGTGGAGGAAGTTACAACATAAGAATATCAAGAGACTAGGCAACATAGTGGAGTTTTGGTGCACCACAAGGCTCGTCTACATGCATTATTTGGCTTGGCTCTTCATGTTTTAGATCTGAATAGAGGATGAAGTGATGGGTGGTGGTCATATCAAGGTGGTAGTGGAGCAATAGGAGGTGGCCAAGGCAATCTAAGGTGATGTTGTTGAAGTTTGGCTCGGCTAGGCATGGTTTTTAAGGGTTTTAGCAATATTTTGTGTGGTTTTTGATCAAGTGGAGTGCATGACCAGTCATGGTCAGATCTGGAAAGAGGCTAAGGATGATGGATAGGGGTGTTCACTTGCTGGTGGTGGCGGCTAGAGGTGTGGCCGTGGCCAAATATGGAAGGTATGGTGAAGTATTGGTTGACAGTGTATGGATTCAAGGAGTTTTTGCACTGTTTTGGTGATGTTTGCTCAACTTTGTGTTCATGGTCTGATTTGGACAGAGGGGTGGGGTGTTTGGCCATGGATGAGGAGGGAAGGGAGATGGTGGAGCTGATGGAGAAGGCCTAGGCCAAGCAAACTAGAAGAAGAGCAAGCATAAATACATAGAAATAAGAAGGAAAAGATGAGATAAAGGAAGAGAGAAACCATGGCTTACCATTCTCTTTTTGCCCGTGAATTTTTATGATGGAGAGAACTTTTTTCACGTGAATGAAGTGAAAAAAACACACGGCTATGGATGAGAAGTGTATGGCTATCAATGAATGCAAGAGTTAGAAAATGAAAAGGTGGGAAAACAAAGAGACTTAAGCAACTAAAGAGTCACAAAACCTTTCATGTTTCTTTTATTCATTTTGAAATTTATAAATACATATAAAACTGATAAATAAAGATAACAACTCAGAAATGAAAATAAATATATAAAATAAATAATTAAATTTTAATTAAATAGGATTTAAATTAAGAAAATGACTTAAAAATTCAAACTAGTCCTTAAAATTTGAAAATGAATTCAACGAGCTTTGGGAAAAACTTTATTATCACTATAAAATATTCTAAAACCAAATTTTGAAATAAAGTAATCTTTATAACATATTCAAAGTGAAATAGATAATTTAATTTAGAGAAAATAGAAAAGAACTAAAGAAAATGTTTAAAAATTGGAAACAGGACATGAAAATTACAAATAAAATATCACTATCCTTATAAACTTTCTATTTCGCTTTAAAAAAATAATTCAAATAAGTAAAATAAATGAGAAACAAAATAAAGTAGGAATGAGAATAAATAAGTTCTTAGGAAAATAAAATTATAAATAAAGAATTACTTTAATTATTTGAAACTAGGAATAAAAATTTATAAACAGAATACAACTGACATTTGAAAATGTCAATAACACTTTTAAAAATGTTTAAAACCAAAATATATACATAGCATGTTATTTTACCCATATAAATATAATTTAGAACATTACATGACCAAATAAAATATTATTTATATAATTTAAAATAACCCACTTTGTTAAATACAGCAAATTGCACACAATAGTTAAAATGGCATAACTTTCACATAATAAATCAGATTTCAACGAAACGAAAAGCAGTGTTCTTAAAATTTTATTTACTTTCATAATAAAAGATAAAATTAAAATTTCAAATATTTAAAATTTAAATTTAAAAGTCAAAGTTTGACTATTTTAACCAAAATTCACTTTTTGGAAAATTATTCTATTTAGTCGTATTCGGAATTCTAATCCATATCAAAATCAAAGTTTATATTTAAAATAAATTTTTTTATTCTTTTTCATAAATAAAGTTTTAAATCTGGAAATTCAATTTAAAAATAATTGTAAAATATAGGGTTGTTACATATAATTTTAAAATAAAGTATTTAACCCTTTTATTCATTTTCAAACTATTATAAATTAAATAAATAAATTTGCATTATGTGTTTTAAATGTTATATATATATATATATATGTTTTATTAATTCATTTTTTTCTATTATTTATACTTATATAACTTTTGGGAAAAAAATGATTTTTAAATTTAGTTACACATTAATAAATAAACACATATGTATATAAGTTTTTAAAAATATAGAATTTAACTTAATTAACTTTTGAAAATCATTAAGTCAATTCTGAACTATGACTTCCAAATCACAATGTACATACATACATATATATATATATATATTATAATTAGAAAAAACTTTTATTAATTTTAGATTTAAGATTTTTCAAATTCAAATTATTTCTCAAAATATTTATTTTAGAATTTCAGTTCCATTTTCAATTTAGAATAAGTTTATATACATATATATAAACAAACAAACAAATATCTTATTTAATTTGGAAAAATTCAAATTTTTTCACAATTTAATAAAAAAATTTATATTAATTATCAAGTTAAATTTGACTCAAAACTGGGATCGTTACAGGAGCTAAAAACTTTGAAATGTTTTTGAATTTTAAGTAAGAAGATATCCAAGGATTATTATATAAAAATCATAATAGTTATGTTTTGCCAAACTTTATAATTCATCACATATAGCAATTGTTGTTCCAAATGATTATAAATATGAGAGAGGGATCAAATACACGTCGTTGCTATCAACTATCGAAAGCAACAACACAGTTTAAAATCAAAGGAAATTAGAAAGGAAGATGAATACTTATCGTATTAAACACAGTTTTTGAAAATGTTTATACTATATGTTACGATGGTTTGAAATTGCAGTTCGAAAGATTTTTAAACAATAAATGCAGCTACATGTTCATAGAAACTTGGTCTGAAATTCACTATGTTGTTGGTGATATAATTTAACATTGTATGTTAATAATATAACGATGAACATAAGTTAGGAAGTTACATGTTCATAGCCTCTTGACCTATTCCAATTTGGGAAATAAAATATTGATTTAGATTTATAAACGAACACACTTATCCATATTACTTTAATAAATTCTTTCTTCTAGATGTGCTAATACAAAACTTAGAATTACACAAATTACAATATAAAACAAAAGCTTTAAAGGAAGATAGAAATCACACAAGTTAAATGAATGGTGAATCCTAACCTAAGACTGCAATGATCGATCGAGCTGCCTAATCTAAGTTAATTGAACAACTAAATGAACATTGGACCAATGATCGATTGAGCTGCCTAATTGAAGTAAATTCAACAAATTAATTGAAGAGCAAGTCACACCAATAAGCTAACCCACTATCCATTTTATTGAGGAAAGAAAAAAAAATCACTACTTGACTCAAGAAACATTTAAATATGGAAAATGTATCATCCATATACCATACACCATAACTAAGTAATTAGTGGAGTTTTCACTACAATATATTGTTAGTTATCAAGATCATAGTCTTAAGTACATGATGCAAAGATTACCTTTTATAAATTCAGATATGCATGATAACAATTTCAAAACTTAAGTAAAAGCTATAGCTTGAACAAATTGTACTTACAGATGGTACTTAATGAGCCTTTTGTGTTGGATGGATGGCTGCAAATACATAAGAGCTATCTGAGTGCGCATACAACATACTAATCCATGACCTAAAATCAAACAATCATGTGCGGGAAATGCATAAATTATACCATAAATGACATTATTTTTAGCTGTTGAAAAATAGTTATGTAGACTGTGAAAAGAGGATAATACACCATTCCTAATTATATTCTAAACTCTCTCTTACGTAGCTTGTGACGACCCAGAATTTTAGAGCATTTGAAATGGGGATATTTAATTGATTTTAAATATTTAAAAGTTAATTTTAACTTGAATTCAAATATCATAATTTATTTGATAATTGAATTATTAAATTAAATAAGTAAAGTTGGGTAAAATATTGAATCTGGAGTTTTAAGCCTATTAAAAATAATTTGAAGGCTTGAAAAATTTATATTAATAGTACTAAGGATAATAGAAGTCGTAAAATTGAAATCAATAGTGGTTTGTTCAGTTTTAAAATGTATATCGTTTAAATTAAATTTAAAAATAGCGTTCCGAGGCATAGTCTCGGAATTAGACGAAACCAGTTCCATTGAATCCGAAATATTGTATTATTATTGGGTTTCAAATTTCTATTAATCGGAGTTAGTGTGTGGGTGTACGATATATATAAACGCGCTGAAAATTTAATCGATAATAATTTAATGAAATTTAATTTAATTGGTCAAGCTTCTTGTATACGCCATCTCATATTCGTTTTAACACGCTACCCTTATCTTCCATCGCACACTTCTCGTTCCTTCTTCTCAAAAACGAGCGAGTTCTTTTTCCCCAAATCGATATCATCTCGTATAACAAGACCCTATTCCTTCTTCAATTTATCGAAACCGCCCTTATCTTTTTTTTTTTAAAACAGCCGAACTTTCCCCTTTCCTTGAAATCAAATCAAGATAAACATCTCAAATTTCTAACAATAATTAATGGCCGCACGCGCTTTGGTTTCGGCCGTGTTTTCCGCTTCGAGCCTCTTCAAAAATTAAATCAGAGAAATGAGTTTCGACCCTCGCTTTTCTTTTCCCAATTCGATTGAAATGGCGGAACTCAATTTGAACGATTCGTTCGAAAATCTGTTGATTAAATCAATCGCCTACTCAACGACATCGAGTTCGAGCTTCGGCTTGAGGGAGGCTAGGGTTTTGAGTTGAGCTGCGTGATGTATCGTGGTCGGCACCACAATTGAAGTCACGGTTTGGGGCTTCGCGTTTGACTTGGGCGCTCGCATTGGGGGATTCGCGAGAGGCACTGGGGGGTTGTTATCGATGTGGTGAGTCACGTCGCATAGGCCTCGGTGTAACAACCCGCATATTTATCGATTTTATATTTAAATATTTTATTTAAATACTTTGTTGTTAATCGGATATTGGTCCGAAAAGCTACTTTGTGCAAACAGTCAAATTAGGACTCGAGACCACTTCCATTGAGTTCGAAATGTCGTTTACAACTTTTTTAAGTATAAACAATGACAGGTTTGGAGTTAGTGGAATTTCACTTACTTTTCCCGCTTTGGACTTTGGGTTAGATTAGCCATTATAACTCAAACCCACTTCTCTCTTTCTCCTCACTCGTCATAAATTTCCTAACAACCAAGCCTTAGCATTAATGGTGAGTGGAATGAGAAATTAAAATTCCAAGCTCAAATTCTCTTGCAAATCCAACATTCAATTCCAAATTCAAGAAGAAGACATTGGATTCAAGCTTGTGATTACTTCTCCATTGCTTTCAAGATTTTCTTCATAAATTTGGTGAAAAGGTGAGATTTTTATCTCACAAATCTAGCCTATAATTATCTTGGACTATTGGGAATGAATCCCTATCTGTTTGCATGTACATTTGCATTTGGTTTGGATTGGATTGGCGAAAAACCCCAAATTTTAGTGTTTTTGGTGAAAAAACTGCACTTAGGTCGTTCTGCCTATGCTAGGTCGTTCGCGTGGAAAAGTCTCAGCCTCAAAATAGCTCGTTTCCGACCTTAAAATGGCCTACAACGTTAGGTCGCTCGGCACGCGGAATTAGGTCGTAGGTCGTTTGGTTTTAGGTCGCTAGGTCGTTGGGCTTTAGGTCGAATGGACCTTAGGTCGTAGGTCGTTCTGACCATTTCTAACGTCTTCGGAGTTAGGTCATACGGACCTTTGGTCGCTAGGTCGTATGGCTTTAGGTCGCTAGGTCGTATGACCTTAGGTCGTTAGGTCGTATGGCTTTAGGTCGCTAGGTCGACCTTAGGTCGTTAGGTCCTATGGCATTTTAGGTCGTGTGATCTTCTTACCTGTTAGGTCGTTGGACCTACATCCTGTTAGGTCGTTGAACCTTTAGCTCGTAGGCCGCTAGGCCTTATCTCCTTAGGTCGTGTGACCCATCTTCTTTAAACCACTAGGTCGCTAGACCATGTTTCCAGTTAGGTCGCAGACCTTGTAAACCGTTAGGTCGTTGACCCACTTAAGTCGCTTGTCCCTCATAGGTCGCGTTTCCTGCTTAGGTCGCTAGGTCGCGTGCCTTTAGGTCGCATTCCTTTATTAGGTCGCGTGTCTCTGTTAGCTCGTTGACCTCCTTAACTCGCATGACCTAACCCGTAGGTCGTTGGACCTCGATTTTATTTAGGTCGCTGCTTCTTATAGGTCGCTCGGCCCCTTATTTTCTTTAGGTCGTTTGAGTGTTAGGTCGCGAACCCATTTTAGGTCGCATGACCTTTACCCTTTAGGTCGCTGGACCACTAGGTCGTGCCCCTTTAATCACTAGGTCGTACCGTTTTGGATGGGGCGCTGCCCCTTGGACCCCCGCGACCTGACCGGGCAGGTCGAACCCCGTAGCAGAGGCGTTGCCCCCGCACCCCCACCTTGGGGGGTTGCCACCCCCTAGACCCCCCCTCCGTAGGGGATCTTATCTGAAAAACATTCAACAGAACTTGTTGAGCTGATTTCCTTGGATTTTTATCACATCTTCGAATGTGATATTTGTGATTGATTGTTTCTACAATCGCTTCTGTGATTTGTCACATTAAAATATAAAGGTTTCAATACTAGTAGTAAATATCAAAACTCTTTCAATAAAAGGATTTCAACTATATTTTTAATAACAAAGCTCTTTTCTTAACCCGTTTTCCAATCTATTAGTATATACAAACCTTTACCTCACTCGGATGAGAAATCTAATTAAACGGCTTAGTAAAACAAGTGGTATGAAATGCTTGCGTTTGCTTTGTCGGTTAATTCTTGAACTTGTTCGATTGAACCTCTAGTGACAATTTTATTAGTGAAGATTTACAGTTTATTCGTAAATATTTAAGTTAAGCCAGTGGTTATGGGACATGAAACTAAACTTTTATATTTACTAACTTAGTGTAATTGACACTTCTCGTTGATCATGACGATCATTTTATGATTTAGACTAGCAATTGTGCGATGTCTCTTTGTTTGCAAGGTTAGACTAGACCTCATTGGTGTGATTCCAACTCACACATATCTCTTTGTCCGCAAGGTTAGTCTAGACACCATTTGTGTGATTCCACTCACACATACCTTTTTGTTGCGAGGTTAGGCTAGACACCATTTGTGTGATTCCACTCACACATACTTTTTTGCTTTTTGGTTAGCCTAGACCTCATCTGGGTGATTCCGACTCACCCATATGGGGTAGCTCCCCATAGTCTTCGGACCGTCATGTGATAGGCCTCTTTCCCTTTTTGTGTAATTTCTGGATTTCTTGTGTTGATTTCTAGAATTTATGTCATTGACTTGTTATGAGTACAAGTTTAGGGTATGATGCCCTCTTTGGATCTTTGAGAAGATTCTTGTGATATCGATTTATCTCTTATTTATTGATCTTCTGTTGATCAACATTTGCATACTTATAGTAGTATGTCAGTATGGATATTTTATGTTTATGCCATATCTTTTATTTTATACCATGTCATCTGATATTTATAGCTAGACTGATCCGTTTATTATTTTCTTAAATAATACTCGGGTCAGACCGAGATGTTATAGGTGCTTCTGCTTGACTTCTTCCTAGGATTTGCTACTCTGACTTTTGGCTAACTATTTAGATTAGCACTTTTTGTTGTATACACTTGAGATATAGACTCATAGTTGTATTCTTTTGTATAGCACGTGTTGCTATTCTTTTGTATTATTGTGGATCTTTTTGACCACTACTCTGATGTACACTTTCATGTGTTAGTTATATATTCATATCTTCTTCCGCCTTTGTGATACGAATGTCTGTGACTGATTTGTGTTATGCTTATTTCTATGTTTGTTTCCGAAGATTATTTATAGCCACCATGTGATAAGCAATCACATGGAGGGTCGCTCCTCAACAGCCTTATTCTCCGTGCTAGTTGACAGCACTACACCGTAGTGTTCTTGGCTAGCATGGGTAAAGAGGTGGGGCGTCACACTCGGTCACAACTAGGGTAGCGCGAAGTGGAAGGAGGTTTGAGATGGTAGACTGCAGCGCAGTGGGGAGGGGGGTCGATCGCTAGTATCGCGAGGCATGGGTTTCATGGCGTTCGAGAGGATGAGCTCGTCGTTGTCCTGTTCATTGTGAGGTAATATTATATTTTCTTAAATTTTATACATGTGAATTTTTTAGCAGAAGGAAAAAAAATTAATTCCAGCAAGTTATATATACATATTCAGATTCTTCAATTTAAACATATATTTACAAGAGGAAAATAATATATATATATATATATATATATATATATCTATATATATAGGTAGGTTTAAATAGTAGATAGATGTTTCTAGATAAACAGCAAAAATAAAAATAAAATAAGAAGCAATTCTGTTTCCATTTAATGTACGAATATGGGTTTGAAAGGAATTTTTATTTAATTTATTTTAATTGCTAGAAATAATTTATTAAAAAGAAAATTTGTTCAAAATCAAATTTTACGAGTTCAAACCCAAATTTTTAGTTGATTGAAAATCTATAACTGGGAATTTAGTTGTTCGATTAGTTCAACTATTAATAAATGGTATAAATATTTATACAAGGTTTAAATTAAAGGAACAAATAATAATAGAGTTGCTCGATCAATTCAAATATTAATAAATCATATAATATTTTATTCAAGGTCAAAAGTCGAGAAAACTAAGGGAATATTGGAGTGAATGGCAAATACAAAATCAAAGGTGAGTTAATCTCACTCAGTTAAATTTAAATTTAAATGATTAAATTTAAATAATTGTTTGAATGGTTGGTTTGATTGATGTGCTATAGTATGTGATATTTTGAAATTGGCACATTATATCGTGCTAACATCTGTGGATGCAGAGAAAACAGGTTGGAGGGATCCAACTGGATCCCTCAACATTTATTTAAATTATTTAATACCCTCTGTTGTGATTATTTTATATTCTGTGATGAATATTATTAACAATTGGATGTTATGGTTTACCTGAATATGTCCCGGTGCACTAATTTATCAACATATATAGAATTGGATTTTTGAAATAAAATGAAGAGAATTTGTAAGTGAAATAATTATAGAGAATTTAAATAAATTAGGAATGAATTGGATAAGAATAATAATAGTTTTAAATTCTAATAAATAAATTCCGTATATGGAAGGGAATTTTGAATAAACAGAAGATTAATGAATTTTTAAACTTCAGTATGATTAAAACATTTATTTAAAATTTAAGATTTAAATTATTTAAGAAGAATAAAGAAGAAATTGGGAAAATCTGAAATTGGTATATTTCAGTTAAAAGATTTTAAATCAAACGGAAAATAATAACATTAATAATAAGTCCATAACTAATGAATTTTGAAATGAATTGAGAAATTAAAGAAATTTATTTCAAATAAAATAAATTGGAAATCAATCTGGGGAATTGATTTAAGTGATTGAAGTTGGAATTTTCTCTGGATGGCCAAGTACATGTTTTCAAAAGTAAATTTGTAAATATAAATTAAATGTTTTAAAGTTATTTTTAAAGAAAGCAAGTTTTGTAAAATTTATTATTTCTAATATTTAAAATCTAAAGTAAGTATTTTCTTTTAATCTATTTTAAGCAGTAATTATAAAGAAGTAACTGAGTATTTTGTTTTTTTTAAAGTAGAAATCCAGTTTTATATTTTATTAAGTGACCTTATTTTCAAATATTCATATAGTATGTATTTTTAACAAATTATTAAAGAAATTTTAACTTGAATGTTTTAAAGTATATTTTTAAAAGTAAAGTGTTTTAAATTAATTTAGAAAATCTAGTTTTGTGCTTGGTGATTCCAGTGGAAATAGAAATACTTGGAATTTATTCTGAGAAAGGCAGATAGTTTTGAAAACTGTTTTCAAAGGAATTTGAAAAGTGAAAATACATCTTGTGAAGATATTTTTGAGATAAATAAATAATTTGGAAAATTATTTATTGTTTGATGGATGTTTGTGAATATAAATTGATAGTTAAATAACCGACTATCAATATTGGATAAATGCGTTGATCTTTTCGAAGAGACCGGGATCGAGATTTATTTCTCGAAAACCACTTCGATCCGGTTTGTATGTTTCGTGGAAACGAGTTTGGGTTCGAAGATGGAGCAGTGAAGTGCAAGGGCTAGTCGCTACTAATCCTGAGGATATTTCCAAAATGGATGTAGTAGGAATAGTGCCTTCGGTTTCGTTCGGACCCGGGACGGACTTGTATGGATGAATGCATGCGAAACATCGTCAGGTGGACGATGAGCATTCTAAGAAATATGTTCTAAAAAGGTAATGCTTAGCCTCAAGCCTCATCAAATAGGAATGACTGAAAATCAGGGGTTATGCAGCAAGGCTAGGTGGGTAGCACCCAAGCAGGGTGAGGTCATCTCTGTCTAGATGCCCCTTTTTATTTCGACTTAGTGGGCGGTTGCTGATCCCAACCGCGGGGTGATCTCACTCGGGATTATCCAGTAAGGGGTAGTCCCAGTCTTGTGTTGCAAGAGAGCAGGCGTACTCCTCGGTACCGTGATCTAGGCCCAGTACTGTGACAGGTAGTACCCCAGTGCCTAGTCATTAGTTGGAAATCCATTCTCCCTACGAGCCTTGTACGAGTTTTGTTTGTATTACCCACTCTGTGGCTAGTAGCTGGAATTTAATGAATGTAACAATTTCGGCTATTATATAAGTATTTGTATATAGACCCTATTATAATATCAAAGGATTTCTATAAAAATTATTTTAGCTATCGTAAGGTAATAACCCGACATGTTTATTTGTGGCGTGGTCTTACGAGATGCTTTTGTTTTCAAAGGATTTTTGAAACTTTAATAATCAATTAAGTGTGATTTTCTCACGCTGGTATTCCAGACTGACTCGGTTGTTATTTAACTATAATGCTCGGGTCAGACCGAGTATTATAGGATACAGGATATGATGCGGTGGAGCTCAGGAGACGAGCTGGATGACATACGTACTTCCGTACTTGTTTATATATATATTCTGCTATGTTGAGTTATTGTGTATCCATTTGTATGTTGTTGTTATTGAACTGTGATTGGTGTACTCTGATGATGTAATATATAAACAGAGATATTTGATTTTGAGTGAAGATCATTTATTATATATTATATTTTATTCCGCTGCGATGGTTAGATTCTGTTGTTGTTTTCTATTTTCTTCTTCTACCTCTTCTTCTTTAACCCAAATGGTTCGTATTTCTGTACAACATGAGTTGATTTAGGTAGAATAGTGTTGACTCAAGGGGTACGGATTTGCGGGCTGTTACACTTGGTATTAGAGCATAGGTTGGTGATAACCTTGGCTTTGTTGGGAATTACTCATAAAATAGAGTCTATAGTACTCTAGAATGAGTTTGAGCGTATAAATAGATATGAGCGCGTATTTGTTAATGAATATAAATTATTTTAATATTGTGTTGATTGGTTTATTGAGTGGCATATGAACCTTCGTCGATACAGTCTGCACAACTGTATTGAAGGGGTTTCTAAACACTTGAATAGAACAATCGACACGGTATTGTTTTAAATGTGGGTAAATGAAATAGTTTTACCCAATATATATTTTGATATAAATAAAAGTTTTTGTAAACTATTTTAGCTAATATATGGTTGCTTGGATGTTAGGAAGAATGATATTAAATTATTATCGTCGTAGGTAAAAATTTAACTAGAAATTGAGAATATAACCAAAGTTTAAGGTAATAAATTCATTATAAAATGAAATTTATAAATATGAATTATAAATGTAATTTATGAATTGAAATGCAATTAAATGGAAATTTGTATAAGCATAAACTGTACAAATTAATTATAGTTAAAATTTATTTAAGCAGGCTTTAGAAATTTAAAATCCTGGAGATTTGGAAATGATTATCGAAGTGTTTTGGAGATAAATAATAACATTGTTGTTTTAGAGATATTTCTGAACGGAAATCTGTTTTAAAGGGATTTTGAATGTGATATAGCATTGAAATCACTTGGATTATTGGAAAATAATTCTGATGATGACGGCCGCATCATCAGTATTCATTTTCGAATTTCTAAGTGACGAATTGCTGCCAAAATTTGATTTGTTCAGAAAAGCTAGTTGTTTTTTTTCAAAGGAAATTTGTTGGGAATGAAACCAGGATTGGTTTGACTTTTGAGAAATGTGATTTGTGATGTTGAAGATTTCAAAATAATTTGAAACCAAAAGTCGAGTGTTTAAAAATCCTGATGAGATAGTTGTAAGCTTATAAATTAAGATGATTTTTAAATTAGGAAGGAATGTAAACTTGAATGGTGGAAATTTAAATTTAAAGTGAGAAGTTAAAAACGAAGTTAACTTGGATTGGAGAATAAAATTAACTGGATCAAAATTAATTAAATAGGCTGAAACATAATATCCAGTTGTTTTCGAATTAAGTTGAAATCGAATTGAGTTAAATAAATCTGAGCTAAAATAAAATTGAATTGGAATAAAATTTCAATCGAGTTATTGAATGGAATTAGATTCTTGCCTGAACAAATGGAAAATAAGATGAATAAGGATTGGATTGAAATAAATAAAATTAGAATGGCTTGTAAAAGAATTAAAATCCATGGAAATAAAAATATGCTTGAGCTATAAATAAGCGTAAATCTTGAGTTAAAAGTAAAAGATGAATATATTCAAGCCTAGAATGAATGGAAATGTGTAAAATAATATGTTGTGACTTGTAAAATTGAAAGGGTGAGATAGAAAACCCAAAATTAATATCGTTTGATGTTTTGGAAATAAAACAAAGATCCAAACTTGAATTATATAATAAAATTGAACCAAGAAAATTAAATGAAGTGATATTTGGAATTAAAAATCAACTATTGAACTATAAATAGGGAAGAACTAATTTGTTAATAAATTAGTTAATGGAATGAGTAAAAGGGAACCTAATGAAGCTAAATAGAAGCTGAATTGTACGCTAATAATGTGATTTGGAAATAAAACTCAAGTTACAAATCAAATTCGACCTGGATTGCTAGTGAAGTAAATGAGATTGAATTGTGAGTTCATAAATGTGAATGGTAAATTGAAAATGGTATGGATTGCAAATAAAATCCTAATACGTAGAAATAAATTGAAATGACCTTGTAATTTATCTAAGTGAACTGAGAATGAATCGAATTTGGAAATTTGAAATTTATAATAACTAATCAAATAGATTTGTAGTTTGAAATGAGATTGGGTTGAAATAGAACCAAGTTAAATTGAAAAGAGAACTTTGTTTGCAAAATAAGAATGAGCTTAAGTATAAAATTTGAATAAATTGAAGTAAATTGACTTAAGCTAAATGAATGGAGGAGAGTTGAATCGAGTTCAACTTAAACAAAGTTTATTGATATTGGGTTGGTTTTAAATCAAGTGAAAATAAATTTTAATCGAAATAAAATTTGGTGGGTTATAAATAATATTTAAGGAAATGAAAATTCATAATGGATTGAGTGGGTAAACTAATTATACTGAATAAATAAATGGTGGAATAAATAAGAATCAAATGAAGTGTGGTTTAAATAAGTTGAGAAATGGTTATGGAATGAAATAGCTTGGATTGTTTTGGAGCTAAATAAAATAGTTTGGAATAAACAAATATGGAATGAAATGTAAATGAATGGATTGTGAATAAATTTAAAAATGGAATATAATTAAGTATAAATTGAGTTGAAATCAATTTAAATTGGTTATAAAACATAATTGCTTATTTATTCACATAGATCTCGTCAAATTGCATAGAATAAATCGTCATTTGATGTAAATGGAAGTAATTAAAATTATATGAATTGATAGGAGTAAAATAAATTGATTTTGAGACAACTGAATTAAATATGAGTTCGGTTTGCTTAAAAATAAATTAATTGTAAGCGATTGAGTTTTAAATCATTCAAATTGATGAAGTTGTATAGGAATGGATTGAAAACTATTCAAATTGAATGGAAACGGTTATAAATTAATTGGAATAGTGGAATTAGTATGGAAATTGTATAAATTGCTTTCGGGAAATGATTGGTGTGCATTTCTTTTGTAATTCATGTGTTTAACTATTGCGAATAAATGAAATGTTGTTAAATTTCATATATATGGCACTTACATGTTTAAATTGAGTAAGTACAGGTACTTGGAAGCCGTGTGGCTGGATTTGATTGCGCTAACTGCTAAATAAATAAGCTGCTTGCTTAAAAATGCTAAATAAGGTATGCCTACACAATAAAAATAGGAAATATGAACTGTTTTTGGGTTTTCCGACCGTGTGGGTCGATGTATATATATTTATATCTTTTGTCAAATTGCAAAAGCTCCTCCGTACAAAGGAGACTTTGTCAAATTTTTCGAAAATTCTGGGAGTTCGAAAATTTTGGAAATTTTTGTTAACAACAAAACGATTTCAAACTGAAAATTGAAATAAATTAGTGAATGAAACTAATTTAAAATAATGACATGAATTAGTTATAAATAAATAGAAATAATAAAATAATAATAATAAAATTCAAATATTCAGAGTTGAGATAAATTGAATTCATATGGAAATGAAAGAGTCGATTTGAATAGAAATTGGATATAAACTAAAGTGATAAGATGGAAATAAATATAAGAAACATATAAAATGCTTATACTAACTTAAGAAGGGAATGGTGAATTCTTGATTGGAAATTGATATTACAAATATAATCTAAGTTAATATTTGAATGAATAAATACTGACATTTTGTAAGAAAGTTGATATGATGTTTTGGGAATATGTGATTGGATATTGGTGTTAAGCAGGATATGCAGGTATTATAAAAGGGAAAAGAGAATTGGATTTGATTTCAAAAGATAAATTTGAAATGCTCGACGAAAAGGTATGTATTTAAATTTGGTGTGAAATTTGATTGGGATTTTGATCGAGCCACTTGGCATTTTGTTTTCTTTTTGGATTTGGGAGGCCGTAGGGCCATTTTGTAGATGTGCCGAGCGAGCCGCGCAAAGGAGACGCTGGCAAAAATTTTCGAAAATTTTGAGAAATTTTGAAAATTTTAAACTTGGTTTTGAATTATCGTTTGAATAGTTGAATAAGTAAAGTTGTTTGAGAACTATGGAAAAACTTGGAAAGTTAATAAGAATAATAATGGGTCTTTTATAAAAAGATAGTTGGTAAGGTGTTGAATTGCTAGAAACTGATTGGATTTGGGGATAAGTAAATGGGTATTGGATCATTCTTCCTAATTTGTAATTTCGGGGACGAAATTCTTTTAAGAGGGAGGAATGTGACGACCCAGAATTTTAGAGCATTTGAAATGGGGATATTTAATTGATTTTAAATATTTAAAAGTTAATTTTAACTTGAATTCAAATATCGCAATTTATTTAATAATTGAATTATTAAATTAAATAAGTAAAGTTGGGTAAAATATTGAATCTGGAGTTTTAAGCCTATTAAAAATAATTTGAAGGCTTGAAAAATTTATATTAATAGTACTGAGGATAATAGAAGTCGTAAAATTGAAATTAATAGTGGTTTGTTTAGTTTTAAAATGTATATCGTTTAAATTAAATTTAAAAATAGCCTTTCGAGGTACAATCTCGGAATTAGACGAAACCAGTTCCATTGGATCTGAAATATTGTATTATTATCGGGTTTCAAATTTCGTATTAATCGAAGTTAGTGTGTGGGTGTACGATATATATAAACGCGCTGAAATTTTAATTGATAATAATCTAATGAAATTTAAATTAATTGGTCAAGCTTCTTGTATATGCCATCTCATATTCGTTTTAACACGCTACCCTTATCTTCCATCGCACACTTCTCGTTCCTTCTTCTGAAAGCCGAGCGAGTTCTTTTTCCCCAAATCAATATCATCTCGTATAACAAGACCTTATTCCTTCTTCAATTTATCTAAACTCCCCTTATCTTTTTTTTAAAACAGCTGAACTTTCCCCTTTCCTTGAAATCAAATCAAGATAAACATCTCAAATTTCTAACAAAAACTAATGGCCGCACGCGCTTTGGTTTCGATCGTGTTTTCCGCTCCGAGCCTCTTCAAAAATTAAATCAGAGAATTGAGTTTCGGCCCTCGCCTTTTCTTTTCCCAATTCAATTGAAATGGCGGAACTCAATTTGAACGATTTATTCGAAAATCTGTTGATTAAATCAATCGCCTACTCAACGACATCGAGTTCGAGCTTCGGCTTGAGGGAGGCTAGGGTTTTGAGTTGAGCTGCGTGATGTATCGTGGTCGGCACCGCAATTGAATTCGCGGTTTGGGGCTTCGCGTTTGACTTGGGTGCTCGCATTGGGGGATTCGCGAGAGGCACTGGGGGGGGGGGGGGGGGTTGTTATCGATGAGGTGAGTCACGTCGCATAGGCCTCGGTCATAACTAGGGTAGCGCAAAGTGGAAGGAGGTTCGAGATGGTGGACTGCAGCGCAGTGGGGGGGGGGGGGGGTCGATCGCTAGTATCGCAAGGCATGGGTTTCGCGGCGTTCGAGAGGATGAGCTCGTCGTTGTCCTGTTCGTTGCGAGGTAATATTATATTTTCTTAAATTTTATACATGTGAATTTTTATGCAGAAGAAAAAAATTAATTCCAGCAAGTTATATATATATATTCAGATTCTTCAATTTAAACATATATTTACAAGAGGAAAATAATATATATATATATATATATATAGGTAGGTTCAAATAGTAGATAGATGTTTCTAGATAAACTGCAAAAGTAAAAATAAAATAAGAAGCAATTCTGTTTCCATTTAATGTACGAATATGGGTTTGAAAGGAATTTTATTTAATTTATTTTAATTGCTAGAAATAATTTATTAAAAAGAAAATTTGTTCAAAATCAAATTTTACGAGTTGAAACCCAAATTTTTAGTTGATTGGAAATCTATAGCTGGGAATTTAGTTGTTCGATTAGTTCAACTATTTATAAATGGTATAAATATTTATACAAGGTTTAAATTAAAGGAAGAAATAATAATAGATTTGCTCGATCAATTCAAATATTAATAAATCATATAATATTTTATTCAAGGTCAAAAGTCGAGAAAACCAAGGGAATATTGGAGTGAATGGCAAATGCAAAATCAAATGTGAGTTAATCTCACTCAGTTAAATTTAAATTTAAATGATTAAATTTAAATAATTGTTTGAATGGTTGGTTTGATTGATGTGCTATAGTATGTGATATTTTGAAATTGGAATATTATATCGTGCTAACATCTGTGGATGCAGGGAAAACAGGTTGGAGGGATCCAACTAGATCCCTCAACATTTATTTAAATTATTTAATACCCTATGTTGTGATTATTTTATATTCTATGATGAATATTATTGACAATTGGAATATTGGATGTTATGGTTTACCTGAATATATCCCGGTGCACTAATTTATCAACATATATAGAATTGTATTTTTGAAATAAAATGAAGAGAATTTGTAAGTGAAATAATTATAGAGAATTTAAATAAATTAGGAATGAATTGGATAAGAATAATAATAGTTTTAAATTCTAATAAATAAATTCCGTATATGGAAGGGAATTTTGAATAAATAGGAGATTAATGAATTTTTAAACTTCAGTATGCTTAAAACATTTATTTAAAATTTAAGATTTAAATTATTTAAGAAGAATAAAGAAGAAATTGGGAAAATCCGAAATTGGTATATTTCAGTTAAAAGATTTTAAATCAAACGGAAAATAATAACATTAATAATAAGTCCATAACTAATGAATTTTGAGATGAATTGAGAAATTAAAGAAATTTATTTCAAATAAAATAAATTGGAAATCAATTTGGGGAAATTGATTTAAGTGACTGAAGTTGGAATTTTCTCTGGATGGCCAAGTACATGTTTTCAAAAGTAAATTTGTAAATATAAATTAAATGTTTTAAAGTTGTTTTTAAAGAAAGCAAATTTTGTAAAATTTATTATTTCTAATATTTAAAGTCTAAAATAAGTATTTTCTTTTAATCTATTTTAGCAGTAATTATTAAGAAGTAATTTAGTATTTTGTTTTCTAAAGTAGAAATCCAGTTTTATATTTTATTAAGTAACCTTATTTTCAAATATTCATATAGTATGTATTTTTAAAAAATTATTAAAGAAATTTTAACTTGAATGTTTTAAAGTATATTTTTAAAAGTAAAGTGTTTTAAATTAATTTAGAAAAATCTAGTTTTGTGCTTGGTGATTCCAGTGGAAATAGACATACTTGGAATTTATTCTGAGAAAGGCAGATAGTTTTGAAAACTGTTTTCAAAGGAATTTGAAAAGTGAAAATATATCTTGTGAAGATATTTTTGAGATAAATAAATAATTTGGAAAATTATTTATTGTTTGATGGATGTTTGTGAATATAAATTGATAGTTAAATAACCGACTATCAATATTGGACAAATGCGTTGATCGTTTCGAAGAGACCGGGATCGAGATTTATTTCTCGAAAACCACTTCGATCCGGTTTGTACTTTTCGTGGAAACGAGTTTGGATTCGAAGATGGAGCAGTGAAGTGCAAGGGCTAGTCGCTACTAATCCTGAGGATATTTCCAAATTGGATGTAGTAGGAATAGTGCCTCCGGTTCCGTTCGGACCCGGGACGGACTTGTATGGATGAATGCTTGCGAAACATCGTCAGGTGGACGATGGGCATTCTAAGAAATATGTTCTAAAAAGGTAACGCTTAGCCTCAAGCCTCATCAAATGGGAATGACTGAAAATCAGGGGTTATGCAGCAAGGCTAGGTGGGTAGCACCCAAGCAGGGTGAGGTCATCTCTGTCTAGATGTCCCTTTTTATTTCGGCTTAGTGGGCGGTTGCTGATCCCAACCGCGGGGTGATCTCACTGAGATTATCCAGTAAGGGGTAGTCCCGGTCTTGTGTTGTAGGGGAGCGGGCGTACTCCTCGGTACAGTGATCTAGGCCCCGTACTGTGACAGGTGGTACCCCAGTGCCTAGTCATTAGTTGGAAATCCATTCTCCCTACGAGCCTTGTACGAGTTTTGTTTGTATTACCCACTCTGTGGCTAGTAGCTGGAATTTAATAAATGTGAAAATTTCATCTATTTTATAAGCATTTGTATATAGACCCTATTATAATATCAGAGGATTTCTATAAAAATTGTTTTAGCTATCGTAAGGTAAAAACCCGACATGTTTATTTGTGGCATGGTCTTACGAGATGCTTTTGTTTTCAAAGGATTTTTGAAACTTTAATAATCAATTGAGTGTGATTTTATCACGCTGGTATTCTAGACTGACTCGGGTGTTATTTAACTGTAATGCTCGGGTCAGACCGAGTATTATAGGATACAGGATATGATGCTGTGGAGCTTAGGAGACGAGCTAGATGACGATACGTACTTTCGTACGTGTTTATATATATATATATATATATATTCTGCTATGTTGAGTTGCTGTGTATCCATTTGTATGTTGTTGTTGAACCGAGATTGGTGTACTCTGATGATGTAATATATAAACAGAGATATTTGATTTTGAGTAAAGATCATTTATTATCTATTATATTTTATTCTGCTGCGATGGTTAGATTCTGTTGTTGTTTTCTATTTTCTTCTTCTACCTCTTCTTCTTTAACCCAAATGGTTCGTATTTCTGTACAACTTGAGTTGATTTAGGTAGAATAGTGTTGACTCAAGGGGTACGGATTTGCGGGCAGTTACATAGCTGTTTCAAACGAACGACAAAATATGGATTCGCATAGCTAGATGCGAAGGGCATTTTCAAGATTTCAAAAGGACATGTTGGAAAACCATGGATTGAATTTATTTTATTAGTAGTGTCTCTTAGCCAGGCTTATGTATGATATGAAGCTTTATAATTGCATTTAAAAATAAACATTTCATATGTAAGGCACTTGATTATGTAATATGATACTTCATCACTGTCATATAACAAATAAGCAACATTAGCATGAAAATTAACAACTATAAAATGTATAAACCAACTAAACATCAAATTCAAATAATGTAATAATAAATTAATAAATCATATTTAAACCCAATATGTTTCCCGTTAAAAAATTTGCACTACAATCTGATATGTTTCTTGGAAGAGTCAATCACTATGGCATGTTGATAATGCTAACATGTCCACCATTTCTTCTAATGGTGTCGGTTTACTATCTACGTCATCTATGTTTAGATATTCTTGATGAACATAATACCTATGAAATATATATGTCAAAGTTATTTTTTATTTTAGATACAAAATAACTTTACCATACAACCTTTTCTTATACTAAATGAACTGGAATGGCTTAGGAGTTGAATACATTAAATATACCTTTGTTTTTTTTATAGAAAACATACTCACAAATAGTTTATGCTACCGTCTTATAAGAGTATTTTACTTACTATTTTTCCAATACTATTACATTACATCCTAGAGAACTAGATTAAAATCATGGACACAAATAAGTACTATAGTTTTGTCCAACATATATTAAAATACAATGAATTGTAGAAAAATTATCGTTGATGAAGCTTTATTACAGATGATGGAGTTTTGGTAGTCAATTGTTATTGGTTATGTATATAATTGATATTGGTAATTAACACCATACATGACAGAATGAGAGCAACTAAAAATAACAACCAAACAAATCAGTTCATCATTGAAAATTACAGAACACCTATGCAGGATCAAACTTTGGTCAAATTAGATTCTTAAATTAGTTACCATTATTTTAAGATGATTCAAGTTTATAGTAAGGTTTAAGTTGAAGGAATCTAGGTAAGTATTGCATTCTTAATGGGTTTATAAGCTATGTTATTTGTAGCTTAGCTTTAATAAATTTGTGAAGTAGTTATTCACACCTTTGCTATTAATATATTTATTATACTATTTAAAACTAATTTCAATAGTATTTAAAAATATTTTGAAATACTTGAGTAGAGAAAAAACTATATGTTTATTAGTAAGTTAGAATATATTTGCAGCAAACTATATTCATAGTTTATTAGCAAATTAATTTAATAACTATCAGAGAAGAAACTATATGCAAATTAATAAGAAGCATAGGAATGATATACTTAGTGTATAAATAGTGTCCCATTTTGGCTATCAGTTATTGTTCTAGAAGTGGACACAACAAATGAGGGACATGCTAGAAGCAAGGAAATGTGGAAACTTCGCATTCAAAGATAAAGGTGTTAAGATAACCATTAACTACTATACTAAGGTATATATTAATCATTTTCAGCACTGTCATCGGTATATGACACCATAGTATACTCAAGTTTATAAGCTATGTTGATATAGGAAATTTTCAGTTCACTTATGTATAAAGGAAAACACATGTATTTCAAAATATCTTGAAAGCAATGTACACAGTTATGGCTACTTTTCTGCATTTTCTATTACATGGAAAATTGTAAAGGATTGGATGGGATTATAATTAATCATGTACAATTAAATTAAATATTTATACTTGTATATGTAGCTTGAATCTTGTGTCGATTTATGGAAGTAAAGCATTAGGGTGTTAGTTGTTCCTATTTATTTATATATTTACTTCATTTACATTATCATGATATCAATATATCACGCACACTTGGGGATCACCGTTCATTGAAAACCTGTCTATTGGATTACTTCAATAGTAAATTGGTTATTATCTAATTGTAGCTGCCAAAAGGTTAAGAACTCATGTCCTGTTAAGAACACATTTGGCATTCGATTGTAAATTAAGGGTTCAAGGTCCTCCCTTGTCATAATAAATACATAAATGACTACTCAAGTAATTAATAACTACTGGTATGATGATGACAAAATATATCATATATTTAAAAAATAGTCACACAATAAAACTCTAATCATCACACAGAGGACATGATGCACTAAAGCTGTGAAATGAAAGCAGAAGGTAATATCAAGGCATGTTCTCAAAGCTAAGAGAGAACAACATGAATATATTATAATGTACAGTATACAACAGGAAGATTGGTTTTTAAGCATTTTAATATGATTCTATCATGGGGTGAAAATAAACTGATAACTGATAAGTCAACATCAGCACATAATAATCAAACAGAATAGCGTTATCAAAATCAAATTAGGGAATAGAGACTCAAACATCGTAGACCTATTTAAAAGTAATAGTTTTATTCCAATTTAAATGTGAAAAATGTGCAGTTCAAATTGACAATCCACATCTCAAGTAGAATTCAATATTTATTTTAAAGATCTAAGTGTACGTGTACCTAATATTATCTCAGGTCCTCTTTATTGCTTTATTAATACAGCGGACACACGATCATGATTCTCAAATGCAGTACTATTGAAACTAGCATATCTGTGATGACCCAGAATTTTGGCAATATTGATTTGATAATTTAATTATTTAATTTGGCAAAATTTATCTTTTCAAAACTAATAAAAATATGTTTTCTAATTATAATATATATATATATGTATATATGTTGTGATTTGGAAGTTATGTTTTGAATTCAATATAATAATTTTCAAAAGCTATTTCAGGGTTAAATTCTATATTTTAAAAACACTAAAAATAAATATTCATTAATTAAAAAGTATGATAGCTTAAATTGGATTTAATAAAAAGATTTATTTCTTTTGTTTTTATATACTTTCTTTTTAAAATTACATGAACAATGTGGTTTGTAAATATAAAAATATAAACATAAATTAATGAAAACATATATTAATATAAAAACATAAGAAGACATAAAATACATGCATTAAACATTTGTAAGCTAAGATAACATGCATAATAACAAGTGGCATACTTCATTTTCTTTTAAATTGAATTATAAATAACTTGTTTTAGAGAAAACCAGGATGATACATACTTTCTCAATTCTTCTTTCATCTCCTTCTAAACTAAAAAAAAAGAGAAAAACAAAAATCAAACTAAATCAAACAAGCTACTCCAAGTCTTACACCTGAACAAGATTCAAACCCTTTCAACTTGATCTAAGGCAAGAAGTAGTTTCAAATTCAACTCGACTTAAGCAAGTAGATTCAAATCAAATTCAAGTTGCCATTCATACTCAACTCAAACATCAGGTTCCAGATCAAAAGAAGAAGCTTGTTTCTCTGTTTTTATTTAAATGTTAGTGAGTAAACACTTTATTAAAAACTAAATCTTTGTATATACTTTGATGCATGTGAAGAATTTTTGAAGTAATGTTGTAGATGTGTTTTCATGGGTGAAAATGTGTTGCATGTATATAAATATGTATATATATCCATGCATGTCTAAGTATATGAATGTGCTTGTCTCCGTTTGATGTTAAAACACCAACCTAGTTCAAAAAATCAAATTCTCTTGCTCTAATCCCTTTCAGGTTATGATTATTAAAAGGAAAATGTTTGTAAGAATGTAGAATCATTTTTAAAAATGGTTTCAAGTGGAAATATTTGGTAAATATTTCGAAAATGTGAAGTTACAGTGAAATCCTTTTAAATTAGAAAAATCAATGATCTTAATTTCAAGTTTGAATTCATAATTAGATTCATACTAGAAAGTGATGAATTTTGGTAATCATATCATGATTTTTAGATTTGTATTTATTGTGAATCCTCGAGCTGAACGGGGAATGCATTTTCGTCGATTTCTTGCGACCGGGGAAGAGATGGCCGTCGTGATCGTTGCTGGAGGAAGCTGGATGTCTGGGGATCATGAGAAAAAAGTTTGGAGAATTTTTTGTTCGTCGTGGTGGCTTATCGACGGCGAACTAGGGTTTTAAAGCTTGTTTTGGTCAATGATGATGATGAGGTGATTTCGTCGTCGAGGGTGAATCGGACTTGACCAGAGCAAGAGGATCGAAGCATAGGATTGTGGCAGAGCTTCGGCTATGAAGGTGTGGTTTCAAATGGTCGTAGGCGGCGGCACGTGGCGTTTTTGCTGATGGGTTTTGTTCCAATAAGGTGCTTGTAACAACCCGGTATTTTTAGCCATTCGCAGCCGCACATGTCGGACTTGAATTGCTCAAAATACCGCATTGTAAATAAATTTGGAGCAAATGAAATACAAATCACAGAATCACAGACCCAGAAAAAACAGAATACCTCGCAGAGGAATATAAAATATATAGTAGTTCATGAGCTACTACGGTAGAGTCTCAAACCAAAAACATAATACAGTCTGAAAACAACAAAATAGAAATCCCAAGTACGTAGGAGTTCACTAATACATGAGATAAACTAGAATAGCTGAAACAGAAAGTAGATATAAATGTAGATAAGCAGAAACTCCAGCAAAGACCAGCTCCAGAAAGAGAATCCAAAGCTGTGAATACTCAGGCTGACCCGAGCGTAAAGTAAAACACAAAACACTCGAGTCAGGACAATATATACTTATATAATGTAAATCAACTCAAGTGAACTGTAGTAGAAATGCACCATAACTTAAAGGATGCTTGGGATCGCCCATCCTTTAAAGATCAGTTAAACCATAAATTAAATACATCCCGTGGTTAAAATTTCGAAATAGTATTTATACTTCGAAATCAAATATCATTTAAAAATTCAATATCATTCACAATCCATTTCAAAATATCAAAATATCATATCTTCCAAACCACATTCATTTTTATTTAATTTAAATACCATTTCAAAACACATTTCAAAATAGTGTATATTTCGAAACAAATTGCTTCATTTAAATCATTAAAATGAAGATATTATATTTAATAATTAAATTATTAAATTTCCAAAATTTTAATCTTTCAAAGTTCATTCATCCACTTAAATTTATTAAAAAAATGAAAATTCAACTTTCGCAGCATTTAGAAAATGCTACGGAAAGTCACACTTAAAACAGTTCAATTTAACAAAAGACAACATTTAAAATGCTGTAATAGGGTTGCATTAGTTTCAAATAAACTTAGTTAAATTCAACCATTATAACATTCACAAAAATGCTATAATAGCCTTTAATTAAATTGAGCCATTTGGTTCATTATTATCAACTACAGCATTTACAAATGTTGTATTATCCTTTACATTAGAATTAGTAGCATTTTAGAAATGCAGTAAATTAACTTCAAATATTCAGTATAATTTCACAAACAATTATATTTTTATTTAAACTATTTTTAACTTATAAAATCATATAATTTCACTTTTAAAACGATCATCAAATACCCTTATATTCATGATTTTATAAAGTTAAATCTCTATTCAAAAATCAAAATTTAATAGTAATTCACTTATTAAATTCCAACATTAAATTTTAAATTCATTAAATTAAATTCAACTTAACACTTAAGCTTAAATTTTCAAATATAACTTAATTTCATTTTTATTTACTTAAGTTAAAGTTCACTTTTAAGCTAAATTCACAAATTTCCAATTTTAGTTATATTTCAAAATTTCAACTTAAATGTTCATTCATTTCATATTTTAACTTAATTCAAAAATCATTAATATATTATAAAATTATTTTAAATTCACTTAATTCAAAATATCATAAATTTATCATATTATCATATTTAGTTCAAATTCCATTTATCACAAAATTATAGTTTCCAAAAAACTTACATTTCAGATTTTCTAACTTTACCATTAATTTATTTCACTTATAAATTTCCAGAGAGTCAATAATGCTTTACAAAAATCATTTTTAATCAAATTTAAATCAAAATATTATAATATATACATTTCTAAAATATTTTAAAATTTTAAGAAAAACATATTTTAACAACGGGTCTGTATTTCATTTTCTAGCCTAGGTAAAGTGATACCGGTAATATATCATTTCAACCCGTAATTTACAAAGAAAACCGGGGTTTGATCATTTCAAACCCGCAATCCCAAGTAAATGAAAATAATTGAAAATCATTCAGGCCTATCATTTCAGCCCATAACGATTTTCTCCTATTCTAAAGTCCGTTCGGGTATGTATCATTTCAACCCATAGTGATTGTAATCTAAAGGGAACTTGCAGTGTGATTAACTGATAAAATAACAAAACAGCAATAATATAACAGTAACATATGATATAACTGGTGTTTAATCATGTGTGAACATCATATGATAGTGACATAGCAAATAAAATATGGTGATGCAGTTTACGTATTCACAAGCGATCGATTTACTATTTATATAAGTATAAAACTGTCTGGTGAGAATAACTCACTGGTTTGAGCTGATGACCTAACGACAAATTTCACAAATGGGATCTACACAAGCACAAAAGCATGACACAGATTCGAATGGAGGAGCCAAATGTCAAATTCCTTGGATACACATCAAACAAAACAATGTAACAACGATGAGTTTCAAATCAACTACGATCAAAACTACAGTAGAATAGACTGCATAGAATCAAATAGAAATGCTTGCACTTGATTTTAACCTTTACTAAGCTCATACGTAAGGGGAAATACAAAATAATGGCAGGTGTTTGGGTCAGGTTATGGTGGGTATGGGTCCGCCTAGACGTCATTTGTGATGGTGCCAAAGTGGGTGAAGGGAATAATACACATAAGCATGAATACATGCATTTGGTCATGGATTTGGGCTCGGCCAAGGCTCCAAGTGTCACGGCCAGAGGTGTGGGGTCCATTGTGGTGGTGTGGCCGAGGGTGCTGGAGGTGCTGGAGGTGGTGGAGGCGTGGTAGGTGGCGGCTAGAGGGGTGGTGAGGTGATGGAAGTGATGTTGTGCTCGGCTAGGCTAGGAATTCGGGTTGTTTTGAAAAGTTTGTGGATGGGCATCACCAAGGGGGGTCACGGCATGGTTGGTTGTTGAGGAGGAGGTGTTGGTGGTGTTCCGTCAGGTGCTGGAGGCGGCTAGGCAGCAATGGAGGCATGGCCGATCCAAAAAGAGGTGAAAGCATGTGCAAAAAATCAAACTAGAATAAACAATATAAGTAGAAAAAGAGATAAAAGAAATAAATTATTTTACAAACTTCCCAAGCATGTGATGGCCGAAATTTTTTTCTTAGGAAGGAGGAAAGGAAGATACGTGAAATGAAAATGAATTAGTCAGCTGAAATGTAGGGAATTATGCCAAAAGAAATGAAGAGTTGTGAGGAAAATGAAGAGGTGGAATTCAAAAAGGCAAAAGGCAATTCAAAAGTCAAAAACTCTTCATATATCCTTATTTAATTCATATAACTTTATATTTCTGGAAATAATAATAATTCCAGATAAAATTTCGAAAATTTATCAAAATATAAAAATTTATATAATATTTATTAATTATATAAAGTTAAATTAAGAAAAATAGCTAAAATAGTGAACTAGACTAGAAAATTTGAAATTAAATAGAATAATTTTTAGAAAATTCATATGAGGTTGTAAAATATTTTTAAACTAAATAATAACATAAAATAAAAATACATTCACAAAATAAATATTTAAATTTTAATTAAATATAATTTAAATGAAGAAAATAGCAGAAAAATAGAAAACGGCCTTTAAAAATAGGGAATAAATACAGTAAATTTTGGAATTTTTTTTATCACTTTAAAAATATTAAAAGACAAAATATACATAAAACAACATATTAACACATATTAAAATAAAATATAACATAAAAAATATGATTTATATAATTTAAAATAGACAAAATTTCAAAATAAAACAAATTATACTCAAAATTGAAATGTACATAACTTTCAGAAATTGAATCCGTTTTCAACGAAATGAAAAGCAGTGTTCAAGTTATTAAATCTATTTTCATAAATAAAGATAAAATTTAAGAATTTAAATATTTAAATTTGAAATTTAAAAGTCAAGGTTTGACCAGTTTGAACAGAAATTCATCTTTCAGTAAAATATCCAATTTATACCGGTTTGAAATTATAATTCACATAATAATCAACACCTACATTTAAAAATGAAATGTTTGAAACAAAATAAGTTTAAAAATAATTTCAAAATAAAACAAAGTCAAATATTAAAATATATGAAAAATCTAGGGTTGTTACACTTTCCCCCACTCAAATCTTTTCGTCCTCAAAAAGGAAGGAAGCGGAGAAACAACAAGAAAGAACAATAGGTTGGAAGACATGCTGAAAGAAGGTAGGGAAAAAGTAGCAAGGAGGGAAAGCTGGTCGAAAGACATGGATGAACCATTATTTTACTTTTTTTATATTTGACATGTTAAACATTTAATATGATAATTAGTTATTTGATTCAAGTTTGATAGTTCGAAGTAAACAATATTTAAGACATTTTAAATCATGATTAGAATATCCTTTATACAATACTTTACCAAAATACTTTTATAACTCGATGTCTTAACAAGTTTACTTTCGTTCCTGCGGACTCTGGCTATGCGTTGATCACGCGCAAAGCTAGAATTCTCCAAGTACTTAGTAGACCTGTTTCAACACCCAGTGAAAATACTAAAAAAATAGGTATGAGAAGTTCCGCTCAAAATCCAATGTCAAATGATGATAATACGATAGCAGTGGCCCGCTGCTGATCCGGTATTTACGAAATGCACACAACACTTTCCAGAAGATCCTTCTACCTTCCGGATTCTAGAAAAATATCGTAGCCAGTTCGTAAACAAGGGACCATCGACCCCTGCTGCAGTGGTACGCTGCTGATTCAATGATTTACGCAATGGATGCACTTCCTTCCCAGAAGATCCATAAACAACAGATCCCAGGATCGAAAGCGCCTCCATTGGGTAAACTAAAGAACCATCTACCCTAAAAAAAATCGAGGAACTCATGAGTTTAAGTCCGGACAACCATATCGGTTCGAATCCATTTCTGAATTCACCCAAGTCAATTAGGGTTTATCGGTCGAATCCATTCCTGGATTCCCCAAGTCCATCTGGGTCGAAGCATATCACTATACTTCTTCCGGAGGGTACTTCCCATACCTCTTACATCAAAATATAATATACCATACATAGTAGCCCTTCAAATCATAGCTTCAAATATCGCACTTATATAAAT
Organism: Allium cepa; assembly: GCA_030765085.1. Taxonomy (NCBI): domain Eukaryota; kingdom Viridiplantae; phylum Streptophyta; class Magnoliopsida; order Asparagales; family Amaryllidaceae; genus Allium; species Allium cepa. The sequence goes on from CM060940.1 coordinate 330,521,634, forward strand.
TCCATTATATATAAGATTTCATTTTCAAATCGAATACTTTCCAAAATCAATAGTATATCAAATCATACTTATATAAACTTCGATTATATAAGATTTTAATTTACAAATTGAGTACCTTTTCAATTCAACATTTTCAAATCAACTTCATACTTATACAAATCCATTTTATATAAGTTCGATAACTCCCAAATCAAGTATTTAGTAAAACAAGGTTCTCAATTTTAATTTGTTTCAATAACATTTCAGTTTCAAAATCATATATGATTTCTCCAAATCATTTCTTCTGCATTACATATACTTAGTTTCAAAGTTTCTTAAAACAATAGATTTAGAAAATAGTCCAAATTTCCAAATCAACAAAAATTTAGGTCAAACAAATTCATTTCCATTTCAAACATATATTCACTTTCAAAAATCACAATACTTTCAAAGTTAGAAATCTTTGGAAACCAAAATACTTGAAATCATTACACTTTGAAAATCATAACTTTTCTAAATCATATATTTGAAATCATAAAACATCCCTTTAATTCTTTACATTTCACAAATTTATTCAATTTAAACCCAAGTCTACAAGTTCCAGCTTTAATTCAATTCAAACCATCAGTTTCAATTCAATTTAGTTTTCCAACAAAACCATTTCAAATATTATCAAATTTCAAATAAAGATTTGATCCGTAAAATAAACTATTCAATCTTTAATATATTTCGGAGCTTAAATGTACCGTATTCCAAAACTAAATTTTATAGTTTTATATATCTCAAATTTTACTTCATTATTACTTAGTTTTGACATAGTCATTTGATAAATCCATCATTTTTAATTAAACTCAAATTACAAGTAAACCAAATATCCTTTCATACAAATATAAACTTTAAATTTCATTTATCAAAATCAGTTATCATTCCTGATTCACATTCTTTATCAAATAAAGATTATGTCATTCAAAGCCTCATTATCAAATCATTATTTGAATTCAATTTCAAATATTTAAATTTAAATATCATTTAAAAAAAATCAAATATGTCATTCAATTATTATTTCAAATATCATTACAAAATACATTTCGAAATTCCATTCAAAAATTCATTTATCTCATTACATTTCATTCCATTTAACACATAACCAAGTAAACCTTATTTAAATTCAAATTAAATTTAAATTCCATAAAATTCAAATTTAAATATTAAATTATATTCAAAACTCCTTAAATTTCATAAATAATCAATTCCCAAATTAAATCATTTAACTTTTTAAAACATAACTCAACAGTGTTAAAATCTATAACATTACGAAACATTGTCAAATTATAACAATGACAGCATTTAAAAGTGCTATCGTAACTTATAGTTTCCAAAATAGTTTAGTACAAGAATGACAGCATTTATAATATGCAATAACAGATATTTAGTTAATTCAAACAAAGTTAAATTAAAAAACAACAGCATTTTAAAGTGTTGTCATAAAACTATAGCATTTTAGAAATGCTATTAATAAAATTACAGATTTTATTATAACTTTTAAAAGACAACACAACTTCAATTTTAGCAAATTTTAAACTTATAAATCATATTTCTAGACTTCAAAATTTCACATTTAAATAATTTTTAACATATGATTTATCACAATAAAATTTTAAATCAAATATTCAATTTAAAACTCACTTTCATTTGTTAAGTCAAAATTCACTGTTTTTCTTAACTTATATATGTAACAAAAACTCAACATTTTACTTCAAATATCTTTTCAAAACTATATTTCATACCAGTATAATTCAAAATAGTCTTATTTATTTCACTCCACAACAGTTTCAAACTTATATAAATCATATTACTTTATACATTAATCATACCAAACTAAACTTATACTTTACCAAATACCTTGTAGCATTCAAAATTTCTTACTTTGAAAAGTTCACCTTGATTTGGAAGTGCTCGAACCTTCAAAATAGTCGAAGAAATCATATTTTCAATCCAAGAGTTGGAAATCACCAACAAATTAGTAAATCGATTCCAATAGGTAAGGTTATACCAAAACAAATCTGAATCTCGAGGATTGAACACCGGCTTATTTTAAATCATTTCAATTATATATATATACACATATCTTTCGAATATCAAACCATACTTCAAAATCGAAAATCAAAATTTGGTTTCATAAAATCACTCGCATAGCAAAGCTTCAAGAGTGGCCTCTTCCCCACTCAGAAACTCAAAAATCAATATCGATGATGCATGTATTCATCACCGAAATTATTTTTCAGCGACATAAGTGGGTTCTGGACTTTTATTTCTTGAAACTTCTTTGAAATCTCTTTGACATCATTGGAATTCATTCGAATACATTTGAAACATTTCTTACTTGGTAAAATATCTTTAAATCATATTATTATTATATATTTTCCAAAATCTTAAAAGCCCATTTCAAAACACCAGAGTTCGATTCCTCGAAATTCAAATTCAAAACCCTTCATTTATAAATCATTTTTATATAAATCACATTTTCTTATAAATTTCCAAAATTTCAAATCATTTCAAAGCTTCAAATTTTCATTTTTCAAAGGTAAAATCCTTATTGAAAACATTTCACTTTTATATACAAAATAGGGTCATCCTTGTCAAAATAATAATTTCGATGTATGCACAAATTCAAAATACAATCAAACACAAATTTCCAAAGAATGATTCAAGGTTAGATTTCAAGCAATACGGAGATTCGAATTTAGAGGAACTCTAATCAAATAGAATTCTGTTTCGAAGATAAGCTTGAATGAAGATAAGATAATTTTATTACCAAATAGAAGATGAAAAGCCTATATAAATCATGGGCGACCTTAACCGGTCAACCATGACTTCAGTAATATAATCAATTCGGAAATCTAAGGCAAATCGACATTCGATCGCCAGATATAGAATCCGGGTAGAGCAGGAGATAGATGGCATCGAAAACCGAGGATACAGGAACCTTCGGTGAATCAATGCCAATTATAAAGGATTTTCACCCCTTTACAAATCATTTAAAGATTTGCGGAATCACCGATCTTTATAGAGGTCATTCTAAAGTGGAGTTATGAAATGCTCCAAAATCAAAATGGATAGAATAGGGAAGACAAGACTGGATTTCAGAACAAGTGGGAGCGTTTCAAAGTTCAAGGAATCCTAATCGATAAGAATCCTAACCAAGAGATTTCTAACAAGGTGGATACTGAAGGGATGAAGTTTTGAAAATCTTGGTTTCAAAATAAGAAATTTTTTATACCAAATTAATCTTTGAAAATCCTTTAAAAATCATTTGGAAATTATTTTATACTTCGATAATACGTTCTCTCACAAGAAAGGATTCTAAGATTGATTTCACCCATTCTAGGGTATTTCTACCCTATCACTAATGAGTTTTTGCTCCACAGGCTATGGTTTTCCTAAAACCAAAGCTCTGATACCAACTGTAACAACCCGGTATTTTCAGCCATTCGCAGCCGCACATGTCGGACTTGAATTGCTCAAAATACCGCATTGTAAATAATTTTGGAGCAAATGAAATACAAATCACAGAATCACAGACACAGAACAAACAGAATACCTCGCAGAGGAATATAAAATATATAGTAGTTCATGAGCTACTACGGTAGAGTCTCAAACTAAAAACATAATACAGTCTGAAAACAACAAAATAGAAATCCCAAGTACGTAGGAGTTCACTAATACATGAGATAAACTAGAATAGCTGAAACAGAAAGTAGATATAAATGTAGATAAGCAGAAACTCCAGCAAAGACCAGCTCCAGAAAGAGAATCCAAAGCTGTGAATACTCAGGTTGACCCGAGCGTAAAGTAAAACACAAAACACTCGAGTCAGGACAATATATACTTATATAATGTAAATCAACTCAAGTGAACTGTAGTAGAATGCACCATAACTTAAAGGATGCTTGGGATCGCCCATCCTTTAAAGATCAGTTAAACCATAAATTAAATACATCCCGTGGTTAAAATTTCGAAATAGTATTTATACTTCGAAATCAAATATCATTTAAAAGTTCAATATCATTCAAAATCCATTTCAAAATATCAAAATATCATATCTTCCAAACCACATTCATTTTTATATAATTTAAATACCATTTCAAAACACATTTCAAAATAGTGTATATTTCGAAACAAATTGCTTCATTTAAATCATTAAAATGAAGATATTATATTTAATAATTAAATTATTAAATTTCCAAAATTTTAATCTTTCAAAGTTCATTCATCCACTTAAATTTATTAAAACAATGAAAATTCAACTTTCGCAGCATTTAGAAAATGCTACGGAAAGTCACACTTAAAACAGTTCAATTTAACAAAAGACAACATTTAAAATGCTGTAATAGGGTTGCATTAGTTTCAAATAAACTTAGTTAAATTCAACCATTATAACATTCACAAAAATGCTATAATAGCCTTTAATTAAATTGAGCCATTCGGTTCATTATTATCAACTACAGCATTTACAAATGCTGTATTATCCTTTACATTAGAATTAGTAGCATTTTAGAAATGCAGTAAATTAACTTCAAATATTCAGTATAATTTCACAAACAATTATATTTTTATTTAAAATATTTTTAACTTATAAAATCATATAATTTCACTTTTAAAACAATCATCAAATACCCTTATATTCATGATTTTATAAAGTTAAATCTCTATTCAAAAATCAAAATTTAATAGTAATTCACTTATTAAATTCCAACATTAAATTTTAAATTCATTAAATTAAATTTAACTTAACACTTAATCTTAAATTTTCAAATATAACTTAATTTCATTTTTATTTACTTAAGTTAAAATTCACTTTTAAGCTAAATTCACAAATTTCCAATTTTAGTTATATTTCAAAATTTCAACTTAAATATTCATTCATTTCATATTTTAACTTAATTCAAAAATCATTAATATATTATAAAATTATTTTAAATTCACTTAATTCAAAATATCATAAATTTATCATATTATCATATTTAGTTCAAATTCCATTTATCATAAAATTATAGTTTCCAAAAAACTTACATTTCAGATTTTCTAACTTTACCATTAATTTATTTCACTTATAAATTTCCAGAGAGTCAATAATGCTTTACAAAAATCATTTTTAATCAAATTTAAATCAAAATATTATAATATATACATTTCTAAAATATTTTAAAATTTTAAGAAAAACATATTTTAACAACGGGTCTGTATTTCATTTTCTAGCCTAGGTAAAGTGATACCGGTAATATATCATTTCAACCCGTAATTTACAAAGAAAACCGGAGTTTGATCATTTCAAACCCGCAATCCCAAGTAAATGAAAATAATTGAAAATCATTCAGGCCTATCATTTCAGCCCATAACGATTTACTCCTATTCTAAAGTCCGTTCGGGTATGTATCATTTCAACCCATAGTGATTCTAATCTAAAGGGAACTTACAGTGTGATTAACTGATAAAATAACAAAACAGCAATAATATAACAGTAACATATGATATAACTGGTGTTTAATCATGTGTGAACATCATATGATAGTGACATAGCAAATAAAATATGGTGATGCAGTTTACGTATTCACAAGCGATCGATTTACTATTTATTTAAGTATAAAACTGTCTAGTGAGAATAACTCACTGGTTTGAGCTGATGACCCAATGAAAAATTTCACAAATGGGATCTACACAAGCATAAAAGCACGACACAGATTCGAATGGAGGAGCCAAATGTCAAATTCCTTGGATACACATCAAACAAAACAATGTAACAACGATGAGTTTCAAATCAACTACGATCAAAACTACACTAGAATAGACTGCACAGAATCAAATAGAAATGCTTGCAATTTCTTTTAACCTTTACCAAGCTCATCCATAAGGGGAAATAAAAATAATGGCAGGTGTTTGTGTCAGGTTATGGTGGGTATGGGTTCGCCTAGATGTCATTTGTGATGGTGCCAAAGTGGGTGAAGGGAATAATACACATAAGCATGAATACATGCATTTGGTCATGGATTTGGGCTCGGCCAAGGCTCCAAGTGTCACGGCCAGAGGTGTGGGGTCCATTATGGTGGTGTGGTCGAGGGTGCTAGAAGTTCTGGAGGCGTGGTAGGTGGCGGCTAGAGGGGTGGTGAGGTGATGGAAGTGATGTTGTGCTTGGCTAGGCTAGGAATTCGAGTTGTTTTGAAAAGTTTGTGGATGGGCATCACCAAGGGGGGTCACGACATGGTTGGTTGTTGAGGAGGAGGTGTTGGTGGTGTTTCATCAGGTGCTGGAGGCGGCTAGGCAGCAATGGAGGCATGGCCGATCCTAAAAGAGGTGAAAGCATGTGCAAAAAATCAAACTAGAATAAACAATATAAGTGAAAAAGAGATAAAAGAAATAATTTTTTTACCAACATCCCAAGCATGTGATGGCCGAAATTTTTTTCTTAGGAAGGAGGAAAGGAAGATACGTGAAATGAAAATGAATTAGTCAGCTGAAATGTGGGGAGTTATGCCAAAAGAAATGAAGAGTTGTGAGGAAAATGAAGAGGTGGAATTCAAAAAGGCAAAAGGCAATACAAAAGTCAAAAACTCTTCATATATCCTTATTTAATTCATATAACTTTATATTTCTGGAAATAATAATAATTCCAGATAAAATTTCGAAAATTTATCAAAATAAAAAAATTTATATAATATTTATTAATTATATAAAGTTAAATTAAGAAAAATAGCTAAAATAGTGAACTAGACTAGAAAATTTGAAATTAAATAGAATAATTTTTAGAAAATTCATATGATCTTGTAAAATATTTTTAAACATAAATAATAACATAAAATAAAAATACATTCACAAAATAAATATTTAAATTTTAATTAAATATAATTTAAATGAAGAAAATAGCAGAAAAATAGAAAACAACCTTTAAAAATAGGAAATAAATACAGTAAATTTTGGAAATTTTTTATTATCACTTTAAAAATATTAAAATAAAAAATATATATAAAATAACATATTAACACATATTAAAATAAAATATAACATAGAAAATATGATTTATATAATTTAAAATAGACAAAATTTCAAAATAAAACAAATTATACTCAAAATTGAAATGTACACAACTTTCAGAAATTGAATCCATTTTCAACGAAATGAAAAGCAGTATTCAGGTTATTAAATCTATTTTCATAATAAAAGATAAAATTTAAGAATTTAAATATTTAAATTTGAAAATTAAAAGTCATGGTTTGACCAGTTTGAACAGAAATTCATCTTTCAGTAAAATATCCAATTTATACCCGTTTGAAATTATAATTCACATAATAATCAACACCTACATTTAGAAATGAAATGTTTGAAATAAAATAAGTTTAAAATAATTTCAAAATAAAACAAAGTCAAATATTAAAATATATGAAAAATCTAGGTTTGTTACAGTGCTCATCTGTCTCGATTTCGATAGGCAAAGTCGTTGAAGTTTCTGGGTGGTCAAGACGACTGGAGAGGAGGTCGGCAACCTGTAGGCGACGGTGAAGATGGTCAGAGCGGCGGCGAACTCGTGTGCATGTGCATGAGTTTCTCAGATATCTATTTTTCGTTGCGTTGTGTTGAGCTCGGGGAAGAAAGGAGGTTGCGTCGGGTTTTCACGCGAGTGGTATCGAAGAGTAGAGAGGAGAGTTTGAGTCGGTGTTGGCTCGGGGAAATTATAGGTTAGTCTCAAGTTTCTTTTTTTTTTAAAGATAATAAAGTTTAAAAATAAAAGAAAACAACAAGTTTTAAAGCATTAAGCAAATGCAAGTTTAAATTCAAATTGTTAAACAAGGTTTCAAAGCATAAGTGTTATCAAGTTTTTTTCAAACAAGTTTCAAACTTAAAATTTAAAGTCAAATGTGTTTTAAATTTAAGTTGATTTGAATTAAATAATTATACTAGGTCAATTATTTAATTAAATCTCTAAGTGTTCTCAAATGTAATTTAATGATGTAATTAAATAGATGTTTAAGATAAATGGTTTAACTTTTAAGGTCTTAAGTAATCATAAATGATAATAGAGTAATTAATTAAGATAAATGGTTTATCTTAAATTAATAAAGGTCTTAATTAATTAAAGGCTAATTACTTAATGTGATAATTAAAGAATAATTAATTGATGTAATTAACTAAAGGATAATTAATTAATGTAAGGATAATTAATTAATGTAAGTAACTAAAGGAGATTAATTAATGTAATTAATTAAAGGTTAAGTAATTAAAGGTTAATTAGTTAATGTAAGTAATTAAAGGATAATCAATTAATGTGGATGATTAAAGGATGATTAATTAATTTCATTAATTAATTAAAATAATAATAAAATGGTTTATAATTAATTAAGGTTAATTAAGCAAGATTTAAAAGTAATTAATTTAATTTATTTGGTGATTAAATTAAATTAATTAGGAATTGTATAACTAATCAAACTTTCTTATGGATGATTAAATTGTATTTAATGCCTGAATTGATTATAATCCCTAGTCTGATAATTTGTGATGTTTTGTGATATGAATACTTAGTTGAACTGTGATTATGTGAGTTATCCATCTGTGGCGAATTGCTGTGTGAATATGTAGTTCTGAAGTTTAATTGGATTGTTTTACTTAAACAGCTTGGCTTTTAAGACGGCGTTTGGATTTCGATGAGACCGGGATCAGATATCAAATTTGTTATTCGAAAACCACATCGATCCAAATTAAACGATAGGTCGTGAAATCTCAAGTGAAGATCAAGATGAAGATTCAGAGTGCAAGGGTTATTTGTCATTAACTCTGAGGATGATTCCAAAATGAGTGTAACGGAGATAGTGCCTTCGGTTTCGTTCGAACCCGAAATGGACTTGTATGGATGAATGCTATCAGACAATCGTCAATGAAGGACGATGAGCATTCCAAGATATGTGTTCTAAAAGGTAATCGTAGCCTCAAGCCTCATCAACCGGGAATGGCTAAAACAAGGGACATGCAGCAAGGCTAAGTGGGTAGCACCCAAGTAGGATAAGATTTTCCCCTGTCTAGAGGTCCCTTTATTCGGTTGTGTGGGCGGTTGTTGGCCACAACCGCGGGGTTGTCTTATTCAGACTATCCAATAAGGGGTAGCTCCAGTCTTGTGTTGTAGGGGATCAGGGTGGATCCTCGGTACAGTGATCTAGACCACGTACTGTGACGGGCGGTACCCTAGTAGCCCCGCCATTGTATAGAATCCAATCTCCAATAAGTGATCTCGGACTTGATTGTATGCCTATGTATGCTGGAATTTAATGAATATAACAATTTCGGCTATGTGAATATTTATTTGAAAACCCTAGACACTATTAAAATATAACTGGATTTCCTACCAAATTTTTTGGGTACCGTAAAGGAAAAACTTGTCCGTGTTTATTTGCGGAGAGTCTTACGAGATATCTTTTATTTCAAAGGTTTTTCAAGTTAAACAACTTAATCGTTTACTCACACCAGACCCATGTCTGATCCGGAGTTTATTTCTATTTTTCTTAAACTCTTGGGTATCCAAATTTTTATGAGTAGCTAAGTGATCAGGTTGGTTCAATGAATTATGGAAAGGACTTGGAGCAGGAGACCTATATACATATCTATTCCACTATGTTGTTATCATCTGTTTGTATTTTGGGATGTGATGTATCGATAGGTCTTCATGACTTTCTAATGCAATGTTGTAACTATATAACCCTAATGTGTAGTGACTATGTGATATCTATGTGATATAATATATTTTTCCGTTTCCGCTGTGAGATTCTGATGTTGTTTCTTTCTATCTTTCTATCTATTCTTTTCTACCTATTTCTTTCTTAACAATGATACGTCTTTCTACAGAATGAAAGGTGGGTCGTCACAGTTGATATCAGAGCACTAGGTTGAGATAATACCTAGGCTTTGGAGTAATATCTATCTCGAGAGAGCGTACTTGTAATTTTTATATATCTATATACCTATCTAATTGTTGGGTTACCTGTCCAGGTTGCCAACATGAGTTCTAGAGAAATTTCATCTTACCCCAAGTGTTGTGGACCGCCATATTTTTGAATCTAATCCCATAGGGGGAGTGACTAAGTTAGATATGATCTGTAGAGGTCTAATAATTTCTTATCTATCCCATAGTTTCTCTTGCGACCTATTTGTATTGGATTTTAAAGGGTTTGACCTTATTTTGGGAATAGATTGGTTGGACAAGCATAAGGCTGTTCTGATTTGTAAAGAGAAATTATGTCTTTAGAGACCGAGCTAGGAAGGATTGCAAAAGTGACTTGCGATAGTTCAAGAGTTCACCTGAGTAGTCTTTTGCACAGAATCGAGGCATCTCAAGAAGATTTAGTAACCATCGAAGTGGTCAAAGATTTTCCAGATGTCTTCCAAGAAGTCAAAGGTTCGCCCCCGCATCGGGAGATAGAGTTTCGTATCGACTTAGTTCCGGGAGCGATACCAGTTGTTCAACCCAGTAGAAGGATGGTGCTGAGAGAGAGAAAGAAGAGCTGGTGAAGCAGACTCAGGAATTCTTAAAGAAAGGTTTGATCCGGCCTAGTTATTCTTGCTGTAGTATTTGTGGCCAAGTCAGACGGATCCTTAAGATTCTATGTAGATTATCCGGAGTTGAATATGGTGACTATTAGGAATAAGTACCCCTTGCCACGTATAGATGATCTTTTTGATCAACTTCATGGAGCTTTTGTTTTCTCTTAGTTGGATTTAGCTTTGGGTTTTCACAAGCTAAGGGTAGCTACCCTTGACTGCGTTCAGAGCACCCAACTATTTTTATGAGTGGCTGGTTATGCCTTTTGGGCTAACCAATGCTCCAGCTTATTTTATGGATCTGATGAACCGTGTTTTCCAGGATGTGCTGAACAAGTTTGTGCTCATGTTCATCGACGACATTCTCATATACTCCAAATCAGAGGAGGAGCATAAGCGTCATTTGGAGATAGTATTGGGGACTTTGAAAAGGCATGTTCTGAAGGCTAAGTTTTCGAAGTGCCATTTCTGGAAGTCGGAAGTTAGATTTTTGGGGGAAGTTGTATTTGGAGAAGGTATTTCTATGGAACCATCCAAGGTAGCAGCTGTTCAAGGGTGGAAGCAACTGCAGACTCCTACAGAAGTGCACAGTTTTTTTGGATTGGCAGGCTACTACAGGAAATTTAATAGGGACTACTCTAAGATTTCTTTACACTTGACAAACTGACTAGGAAAGGAACAAAGTTTAAATGGACCCCTAAGTGTGAAGAAGCTTTTCTGGATTTGAAGGCAATGTTGATCAGTGCATCTATTCTAGCTATTCCTTATGGTAAGAGTAAGTTAAAAGTCTACACCGATGCTTGTGGAGTAGGGCTGGGTGTTGTGCTGATGCAGAATGAGAAAGTGATTGCATATGCGAGTAGGCAGTTGAAGCCACATGAGAAGAATTACACTACACCTGATTTGGAATTGCTGGCTATCATCTTTGCTTTGAAGATTTGGAGACATTATCTGTTGGGAGAGAAGTTCGAGCTTTTCATGGATCATAAACCTTTAAAGTATCTTTTCCCCCAAAAGATCGGAATCTGAGGCGGCAAAGATGGGGGGAATTTTTGGCATCATTTGATCTGGATATTCCTTATACTCCGAGGAAAGCGAATGTAATGGTGGATGCTTTGAGTAGGAATGTAGTTTTGGCTATTTTGGAAGTTATTCCGTCTCTATTTGAAAGGATTACGAGTAAGCAAGGAACGGATAGGAGATTGAGAGCTATCTTTAGGAAAGTCAAGAATGGGCAATGCACCAGTTTTAAGATTGATGACCAAGGAACTTTGAGGATCAACGGGAGAATTTGTGTTCTGAATATCAAGGATTTGAGGCATGAAGTCATTCTAAGAGTCATCGCTCTAGGTTGAGTATCCATCCAGGGATCTCAAAGATGTATAAGGATATGAAGAGAGTCTTCTGGTGGAAAGGGATGAAGAAGGATATTGCTACCTTCGTGAATGGTTGTGCATCTGTCAACAAGTGAAGGGTGATCAGCAGTAGTCCGCAGGATTGTTGCAGCCTTTGGAAGTCCCAAAATAGAAATGGGAAATGATATCAATGGATTTCGTCAATGGGTTACCAAGGACTAGAAAAGGAAATGAAGGAGTGTGGGTAATCGTAGACCGGCTGACCAAGAGCGTCCACTTTATCCCAGTTAAGGCAACCAGAACTGCAGCGTCTTTAGCGGAGATTTTCTTGAAAGAGATCGTCAGGTTGCACGGAGTTCCTGTCAGCATAGTAAGTGACCATGACCCAATATTTACCAGCAAATTTTGGAAAGCTCTACAGACGGCTCTGGGAATAAGGTTGAGTTTAAGTACAGCCTATCATCCCCAAACTGACAAACAAACAGAAAGGCTGAATCGTATTCTTGAGGATACGTTAAGGGATTGCGTTCTGGATTTCGACGGATCTTGGGAGGACCATCTGCACTTAGTGGAATTTTCGTACAACAATAGTTATCAGGCAAGTATTAAGATGGCACCCTGTGAAGCTTTGTATGGAAGGCCTTGTAAATCACCTCCTATTGCGTAGAATCAGGAGATTGTCTTGTCCTTGGCACAGATTTGATTCAAGAGGCATCTGCGAAGGTGGAGCTGATCAAGAAGAGAATGAAGGCAGCCTAGGATCGTCAGAAGAGTTATGCGGACAAGAGACGAAGGCAATTAGAATTTGAAGTAGGAGATTTGGTTTTTGTCAAGGTTTCCCCGATAAAAGGAGCGATCGGATTTGGAAATACGGGAAGCTTGCCCCAAGATATATTGGACCTTTCCGTGTGCTCGAGAGAATTGGTGCTTTGGCCTACAGGATTGAATTGCCAGACCGGATGGCTAGAATTCACAATGTTTTTCACGTATCTCATCTGAGGAAGTACGTATACGACCTATCTCAAGTTGTGGAACCGACAGTGCAGGAAGATTTAGAGGTCGAACCAGACTTAATTGTGGTCAGGCATCCAGTCCAGATAGTTGGTCGGGATGAGAAGCAGCCCAGGAACAAAGTGGTGAAGCTGGTAAAGATTTAGTGGAGCGAGGATCCCAAAGATTGTACCTGGGAAACTCTAGATAGTATTAGGAAAGCCTATCCGGATTTGTGTCAGGATAGTTAGGAATGTTGTTTGAATGAATGGTTGCTTTGGTTTTATTGTATGGTTGATATGTATGCTTGGATTGTTTGAAATAAAAGCTTTTGGATTATCTTTTGCTTCTAAATTTCGGGGATGAAATTCTTTTCAGGGGGGAGGAATGTGATGAGCTAGAATTTTGACAATATTGATTTGATAATCTAATTATTTAATTTGGAAAAATTTATCTTTTCAAAACTAATATAAATATGTTTTCTAATTACAATATATATATATATGTATGTATGTATGTATATTGTGATTTGTAAGTTATGTTTTGAATTCAATATAATAATTTTCAAAAGCTATTTAAGGATTAAATTCTACATTTTAAAAACACTAAAAATAAATATTCATTACTCAAAAAGTATGATAGCTTAAGTAGGATTTAATGAAAAGATTCGTTTCTTTTTCTTTTCTATACTTTCTTTTTAAAATTACATGAACAATGTGGTTTGTAAATATAAAAATATAAAATAAATTAATGAAAACATATATTAATATAAAAACATAAGAAGACATAAAATACATGCATTAAATATTTGTAAGTTAAGATGACATGCATAATAACAAGTGGCATATTTTATTTTCTTTTAAATTGAATTATAAATAACATGTTTTAGAGAAAACCAGGCTGATGCATACTTTCTCGATTCTTCTTTCATCTCCTTCTAAACTAAAATCTAAAAAAGAAGAAGAGAAAAATAGAAATCAAACTAAATCAAACAAGCTACTCCAAGTCCTCAACCTGAACAAGATTCAAACTGTTTCAACCTGATCTAAGGCAAGCAGTATTTTCAAATTCAACTCAACTTAAACAAGTAGATTCAAATCAAATTCAAGTTGCAATTCAGATTCAACTTAAACATCAGGTTCCAGATCAAAAGATGAACCCTATTTCTCTGTTCTTTTTCAAATATTGGGGAGTAAACCCTTTTTAAAAACTAAATCTTTGTATATTCTTTGATGCATGTGAATAATTTGTGAATTAATGTTGTAGATGTGTTTGCATGGATGAAAATATGTTGCATGTATATAAATATGTATATATATATGTGCATGTCTAAGTATAGGAATGTGCTTGTCTCTGTTTGATGTTAACAGACCAACCCAGTTCAAAAAATCAAATTCTCTTGCTCCAATCCCTTTCAGGTTATGATTATTAAAAGGAAAATGTTTGTAAGAATGTAAAATCATTTTTAAAAATGGTTTCAAGTGGAAATATTTGGTAAATATTTCGAAAATGTGAAATTACAGTGAAATCCTTTTAAATCAGAAAAATCAATGATCTTAATTTCATGTATTGAATTCATAATTAGATTCGTACTAGAAAGTGATGATTTTTGGTAATCATATCATGATTTTTAGATTCGTATTTATTGTGATTTCTCGATTTAAACATCGATTACATTTTCATCGATTTCTTGCGATCGGGGAAGAGATGGTCGTCGTGATCGTTGCTGGAGGAAACCGGATGTATAGGAATCACGAGACAAATGTTCAGAGAATTTTTAGTTCGCCGTGATGGCTGATCGACGACGAACTAGGGTCTTATGGCTTGTTTTGGTTAATGATGATGACGAGGTGATTTCATCATTGAGGGTAAAATGGACTTGATCGGAGCAAGGGGGATCGAAGCGTGGGATTGCGGCGGAGGTTCAGGTATGATGGTGTGGTTTCAGATGGTTATAGGCGGCGGCATATGGCGTTTTCGCCGATGGGTTTTATTCCAGTAAGGTGCTCGTTTATCTCGATTTCGATAGGTGAAGTCGTTGATGTTTCTGGGTGATCGGGACGACTAGAGAGGAGGTCGGCGACCTGTAGGAGACGGCGAAGATGGTCAGAGCGGCGGCCAACTCATGTGCATGTGCACGAGTTTCTCTGGTATTTGTTTGTCGTGGTATTGTGTTGAGCTCGGGGAAGAAAGGAGGTTGTATCAGGTTTTCACGCAAGTAGTATCGAAGAGTAGAGAGGAGAGTTTGACTCGGTGTTGGCTTGGGGAAATTATAGGTTGGTCTCGGGTTTCTTTTTTTTTAAGATAATAAAGTTTAAAGATAAAAGAAAATTACAAGTTTTAAAGCATTAAGCAAATGCAAGTTTAAATGCAAATTGTTAAACAAGGTTTCAAAGTATAAGTGTTATCAAGTTTTTTTCAAACAAGTTTCAAAACTAAAATTTTAAAGTCAAATGTGTTTAAAATTTAAGTTGATTAGAATTGAATAATTATATTAGGTCAATTATTTAATTAAATCTCTCAGTGTTTTCAAGTGTAATTTAATGATGTAATTAAGTAGGTGTTTAAGATAAATGGTTTAACTTTTAAGGTCTTAAGTAATCATAAATGATAATAGAGTAATTAATTAAGATAAATGGTTTACTTGAATTAATTAAGGTCTTAATTAATTAAAGGCTAACTACTTAATGTGATTAATTAAAGAATAATTAACTAATGTAATTAGTTAAAGGATAATTAATTAATGTAAGGATAATTAATTAATGTAAGTAATTAAAGGACATTAATTAATGTAATTAATTGATGTAAGTAATTAAAGATTAATTAGTAAATGTAAGTAATTAAAGGATAATCAATTAATGTGGATAATTAAAGGATGATTAATTAATTTCATTAATTAATTAAAATAATAATAAAATGGTTTATAATTAATTAAGGTTAATTAAGCAAGATTTAAAAGTAATTAATTTAATTTATTTGGTGATTAAATTAAATTAATTAGGAATTGTATAACTAATCAATCTTGCTTATGGACGATTAAATTGTATTGCATGCCTGAATTGATTATAATCCCTAGTCTGATAATTTTTGATGTTTTGTAATATGAATACTTGGTTGAACTGTGATTATGTGAGTTATCCATCTGTGACGAATTGCTGTGTGAATTTGTTGTTCTGAAGTTTAGTTGGATTGTTTTCCTTAAACAACTTGGCCTTTAAGACGGCGTTTGGATTTCGATGAGACCGGGATCGGATATCAAATTTTTATCCGAAAACCACATCGATCCAAATTAAACAATAGGTCATGAAATCTCAAGTGAAGATCAAGATGAAGATTCAGAGTGCAAGGGCTACTTGCCGTTAACTCTGAGAGTGATTCTAAAACGAGTGTAACAGAGATAGTGCCTTCGGTTTTGTTCGAACTCGGAACGGACTTGTATGGATGAATGCTATCAGACCATCGTCAATGGAGGATGATGAGCATTCCAAGATATGTGTTCTAAAAGGTAATCGTAGCCTCAAGCCTCATTAACCGGGAATGGATAAAACATGGGAGGTGCAGCAAGGCTAAGTCGTTAGCACCTAAGTAGGATAAGATTTTCCGCTGTCTAGAGGTTCCTTTATTCAGCTGTGTGGGCTATTGTTGGCCACAACCACGGAGTTGTCATATTCGGACTATCCAGTAAGGGGTTGCTCCGGTCTTATGTTGCAGGGGATCAGGGTGGATCCTCGGTACAGTGATCTAGATGACGTACTGTGACGGACGATACCCCAGTAGCCCTACCATTGTATGGAATCCAATCTCCAATAAGTGATCTCGGACTTGATTGTATACTTATGTATGTTGGAATTTAATGAATGTAACAATTTCGGCTATATGAATATTTATTTGAAAACCCTAGACACTATTATAATATAACTTGGTTTCCTATCAAATGTTTTGGTTATCCTAAAGGAAAAACTTGTCCGTGTTTATTTGCGGAGAGTCTTACAAGATACCTTTTATTTCAAAGGTTTTTCAAGTTAAACAACTTAACTGTTTACTCACACCAGACCCATGTCTGACCCAGAGTTTATTTCTATTTTTCTTAAACTCTTGGGTACTCAAATTTTTATGAGTAGCCAAGTGATCAGGTTGGCTTAACGAATTTTGGAAAGGGCTTGGAGCAGGAGACTTGGTGTATCTATATATATCTATTCCGCTATATTGATATCATCTGTTTGTATTTTGGGATGTGATGTATCGACAGGCCTTCACGACTGTCTAATGTGATGTTATAACTATATAACTATGATGTGTAATAACTATGTAATATCTATGTGATATAATATATTTTTCTGTTTCCGCTGTGAGATTCTGATGTTATTTCTTTCTATCTTTCTATCTTTCTATCTATTCTTTTCTACCTATTTCTTTCTTAATGATGATACATCTTTCTATGGAATAAAAGGCGGGTCGTCATAATATCATATAACATATTTTGTTAATTGAATGATGAAGGTACTTGCATATTTTAGTGTTGCCAAGTTATTGAATATTACATATATACAACCTTATGAAATGTTTTCAAATCAACTGAGTTAGTGTTTAAGAAGAAATTTTATTTATGAAATAGTAGCAAAAACGTAAGACACCATGTAAGGTCGTTGTATAAATATCATACAGATCGCAATGCTTGTTAACTACTATTATCCTAAGAATCATAAATACAGTCTATGATAAACTAAAAGTTAGATGATTAGCTAGATAAGAGTAATGGAATCAACAATGATTTCTGTTTACATAAAATGGATGACGCTAACCAATTTGCAAATTATGGACCTTGATTGTACTTCGAGCGTACTTTATTATTTCATGGGCCTATGGCCATTCCCAAATCTGCCATTTCTACACCAAATATGAAAGCAATTTATCTTAGATTTTCACTATTTAAATGGATGTAATATATAAACTTCACATTACCAAAAGCTTTAAAACAAAAGTTGAAATGAATTTATACTTGTGCATTTCATGCATATTACCCTTCTAGTAAAAAGTTTACCATCATAAAAACCATATTTTAGTCATAAAACTAAATCATGAACATAGGGTAATTTCAAATTAACCAAACGCTTATGGAAAATAGTAAAGGCAACAGGAACATAAAAGTTAGCAAAAGATACTTTCACGTAGGACTCAAAGTAAATGATAATACAAAAAGCAAGGATAAATAGACCTACATCAATGATTGAGCAGCTTGAACTTTATTAATGCTATCTCTTAGAAGCTAGGGTTAGCTCAGTGACATAAACCAAGCTTTTTATTGACGTATCCAAATAAACAATATGGTTTGAAAATTTTTCTTTTTGGGATCATTAGTTTGCATACTGGTTTATAATGGTTTCAATTTACCACTGTCATGCAAAAATAAAAATAAAGTATACTAATAGGCCATGCTTTTCAAATTGCTGTTATCTTTCCCTTAAAGGCTGCTTTGATTGTTCTTCGTTCCAGTATCGCTTCTACCAACAGCAGTGTAATGGTTTACAAAATTTGAATGGGTATTTTATATTTGTTGGAATTAAAATATTTGGGTAGATGGTATTAGTTGGAAGTTACTTTCTGAATGCAACATATTATTTGGTTTTTCTATTTTGTGCATGGTTTAGTCTAAAGCTTTTCTATTGCCAATCTTTATGTTGTTATCTAGGCTCCTATCCTAGATCAGAAGAACGCTTTTCAATAAAAGGCACTTGGTTAATTATAGCAATTTTGATACCGCAAAAAATATGCTAGATGTGCAAATATGCTAGACAAAAAATTAAGCGTACATTTTAAATTAGACCCTCTTTTTTAAACTAACCCTTATCCTTAATCTATCTTACGATACTGCCTTCTATCTCGGATGTCCTTTTCCTATGGCTCGTATTCACTTGTTTCTTGTCAATAATAGAATTATACAGGAGATATGGTCGAACGGTTGAAGACATACCATAATAATTCCAACCTTTACTGTTACTAAATATAGATATTTGGTGCTGCATTTCTTTAATGGTTGATAAAAATATGGAAATAAATTTAGGTTGGACCATTGTTGCCTTATCTTTAATCTTTTTCTTGATAGGTTGTAGGTGAATCAATTGAGTAGATATCCATAAATTATTTGTATTATCAGGATGCTCCAGTACACAACATTAGATGCACAACTATTTGCAGTTTAATGGTAAAGTAAATAACTCTCATATAAATATTGCTGAAGCAATAAGGTAAAATAAAGTAGCAAATTTACTTTGTTACTTGTTAAATTTTTGACCTCATAAATATATGTCATTTAGCTTGCTCCTTTCTTTGCAAAGTCTGAAATATCCAACATTAGATTTAATAGTGAAAAAAAATCATGAAATAAAAAATTAATAAATTAACGTTGCTTATGCAACAACTAAATGTATCCATCATGCATTTAGATAGGACTGTAAGAAGATGCTTTCATTGTTTTACTATTTCCAACATTCTAACTAATATCAATGGCTATACTAATCCAAATTAACTTGTCCACTATCAATACAAACATATCTATAGTCAATAACATAAAATAATGGAAACACATGAAATGACTATGGAATTTATATTTCTATTGATAAAATAAAAAACGTAGAGTGATAGAGAATTTAAATTCAATAAAAGGAGAAGAAGCATAAAACATACATAAAATTCAACCTCAATCATATAAACAAAATCAATGATTTTGTAATTATGATATATTAGTTACTTTTTTTTTCAAATGAAGCAACCATGAAGGACGACAGTTGTAATACTAAAAATGAGACATGTTATGCCTATCACAATTTCTATAGGAAGTTGATGCCAGGAAAAGAGAAGATGCAAAGTCTACATGGTCCCACATGATTTTTTACGTTGTTGTACTTTACTGGACTCTCCCCCGCTTGCTGCTCGCCTTAGCCAGACGTGGCTTATGTAGTGGGTTGCGCCCTTGCTTTCTTTTAAGTATACTCCCCGACTTGCCCCACTGGAAGGCTTTTGAAGGTGACGCTTTGGTGATGAAGGGGGTTTATCTCCGTACGATATTGTGGTAAGTCTAGCATTTATGTATTTCAAATACTTTTTGTATACAATATAGCTAACTATTCTAAATGCACTTTAGTTGCAAACCTGGCTAAACACATATCTGCAGTATCATCAAGGAAATATATATATTTTGAGAAAGGAATTTTATCAATGCAAACCTTACTAAATTTAAGCCAATTAAAAATTTGACGAATGAGTTTTTACAATGAACATGCTATTTTATTGAAAAATTATATGGATTAAATGTTGTTGTTCTTCACAACTTTTACATCGATTAAAAATTAGATGCAAAGACTATCTTTGACAACGTAGATTCACAAATCGGATCTAAACAAAAATTGCATTGGGAAATTGTGTGCAACATTCACAAAATAGATCAATCAGAAAAAAAATGAGTAACGATGTTCGAAGTTGAAGCAAATAAAAATATGTAAACATTTAAACTAAAATATATACATCATGAAGGTTGTACCTTTAGGAAAATAGAAGATGATAATAGACGTGAGATATCTCTGGTGACCTATCCAGATTCGTTCTGCAATGCAAATTATTGAGTCGGAAGCAAGATTGATCGAATTTATTAGATCGGATGATGCGAATGAATGGATTCGGCATTTTGAGGAATTGAATTAGGAATGTGACGAATTTGGGGAGAAACAATTAGGTTTTAGGAATGAAGAGAAATAAAAATGGAGGTACGCATGCGGATCTGAGGGGAAACATAAGGGCATTTTGGGTATTTCCAAAAGACGCGGATGAAGTTAATGCACCGAGTTTACATTATTAGTAGTAGGATGGATGGATGAAAAAAAATGAATTTTCCATTTACATTAATATGAATATTGTACATATATTTTTAAGATTTATAATGAGATAACGAATATTACATAATTAAATGTATTTAAATATTTTAAATGAATGATCAACTTGACTAATTAAATATATGGAGTTGAATGTTAGAAAGTCGGGGAAAAAATGAGAAGAGCTTTGTATGTAATTGAACATATCCTCATATGAATTTCTATTCATTATCTGAAATTTCAATTGGTAACCTTTTTTAAACTTTGTAGTTAATAATAAATTTCACATTGTTGTAAGATTTTCATGTTCACAACTTCAATATTTGCAAAAAAGACAAATTATATCGCTTTATAATTTGAGTTATGCATTGGACAAGTTTTAATATCATATTGAAATGGACAATGTCTACATAACCTAATTTTAATTAGAGTAATCCATGCTTCCACACTCACGTTATAAAATATTAATTTATCTTTTAAAAGTTGTAAAAAAACGAAATTTTGTAATGCAATGTATGATATATTTTTCCGAGATAAATGAATCATAAATTAAAAATATATTATTGTTTGTGTTTACATTTTATGTTGTGATTCATATATATTTATATATGAATAAAAATAATACTTTTGTCATCTTCGCTTATATATATATGAATGTTGTATACATACTTAATCGGTATACTTTAAGATTTATTAGAAGAATTAATAAATATTAGTTAATTGAATTTATCCGAATGATTTAAAATAAATATAAAATAATTAGTTAAATACATGGATATGAGTAAAAATATTAAGAGAGAATTGAGAAGGGTTTATAACTATCAAAATTTAAAATATAAGTGTTTAAGGCAAAAAATATAATTTTTCAGTGTAATACATGATAACTTTATTGATATAAACCAATTATAAAATAATTTGTTATTATTGTTGGTGTATATAATTTATGCTATGTGAGTTACATATCTTTGTATGCAAACGAAAATTTTGTTTCACCAATTTGTTGATGCTACTATGATATATTATTGAAATTGTTCATATTTTACGATTACATGATGTATCGAATATTCGTTATTTGAGTTTATCAAATGGTTTAAAATTTTGAGTTATGTAATTAATTTAAATGTATGTACTTAAATGTAATATATTAGAGGAGAAATAAAAAGGCATTTGTGAATAGTTATAGAAAATTTTAAAAGTATATATTTGATTATAATTTGGCATTAGAAGTTTGGTAGAGTAAAAGTGATAAACTATAAAAATTTAAAAGTAAAATATCTAGAGAGAGTAAGGAGAGTAGAGAAAAATCGTACAATTAATAAAAGAGCTTGAATTTATTTTGCTTCACTATTATTTAATAGATTAATCATTAATGTGTGTGGAGTTTGCACGCCAAGTTAAGTTGACGTGGAAATTAGATGGCAGTTCTTATTTTTACAAAATTTATTTTTTAATCTATTTCATTGAACATATCCATGACAATTTTATGAAACTATAATAAACTAAAAAATCAACAAAGTATGAGCAAATATGTCAATCTTGATATCGATGCATACAACGCGACTTGTGAGGAGATCTGGTTGCGTAATTTGAAGAGGAGCTGTAAACTGCATTGCAAATACTTTTTTTCTTTGGAGATGGTGTTTGTGGCAAAAAACACTAGTATATTTGTACTGAAGAACAAGAGTTAGGCATAATATTTCCATCTATTATTATGTTGTGTAAAAAACACTATTATTAATGAAGATGTTATAATATGATTGAATTTGATTTGCACTTAAATTAGTTTGCACTACAATTAATTGCAGCGCATGAAAAGCATTTTCGACATTTGACAATTTGCTAGTATATTCAATTTAATACCGATGACCAAATAAAAAAAAATAGATTTGGTAATAATTGAGTAGAAATTCATACAATCAAGTTTAACTTCATTTCAAATAACTATTTTAAAAATATAGAAGGTAGGACTTGATTTGACCTAAGTTTTCTTTAAAGAGGGATCAAAGTCAAAATTTTCTAAATATTTTTTTTGGACTCAAATATGGTATGGGAACACATACATATAACAAATAAATAAGCTAACTAATTTCTTTTTATTCTTGCTTTGAAGGATAGTTTTGTCAATTAGACACGTCGACTAAAAAAGTCTGAAAATATGTATATATCCATATTCGTGTCTCTAACGAAAACGAAAGAATATTTAAAATTTGAAAAATAAACAAAAATAGGGATATGATAATATTCACATTCAAAAATTATTTATCCAACATTTATAAAAAAAGGAGTTTATAGCACGTGTGTTTTAGTACACAAAATATATTATTATTTTTTCGAAATAATAATTTATATTATGTTATGTGTAAGTATAACTGAATATTCGCTACTTCAAACTATTTTTACTAAAATATTTTTTATCATGATATTTTTAAACTTTTATATTTTTTTTATAAGCATTAATAATGAAATGATTTTATGTTAAATCAAAGTTTTGGATTTATACTTTTAGATTTGTTAATTTGAACAGATACTTGTTGCACATTTAAAGCACTCAGTGGTCTCATAATGGTGAAGATGTAAGCCGCTAAAGTGGGGATAAAACGGTTTATAACTAAAAATAACAGACTTCGGAATAACAGACTAAAAATTTCCTCAGTTTGTTCTACATATATAAGTTAGTAAATAACTTATCGTTTGATCCATCTATGCTAAAATATACGTAAAATAATTTGATTTATGAAAATACGCATAAAATATGTTTATAAAAATATATACGACAAACTGTGCACAAGATTGGGAAAATGATGTTTATAGATCAAATGAAAACATAAATTGATTAATAAATGATTTAAAAGAAATGCATTAAAGATATTAAAAATGATGTAATGGTAAAAAAGGTAAATGTACCAAAGATGAATTTTGTTTAAAGAACCAACATGTGTCCGTTTTTAGTCTCTACGCCATCACTTTTAAAATTTAGCCATAAGAACAAAATTCATGTCTTCTCGGGACTATTACATTTATCACGCCCACATCACACATTTCATCTAATGCTACTGCCCCTTGTGTTGTTAATGCTCGCATCACCATGCACCAGCCCCTCCACCATTAGTCGCTACCATTTTGGTTGCCAACCCCATCAATTAAACCTTACAAACCCTAAATTCTTCCAAATCTCATAAGGTTGCATTATCCTGGAACCTAACGCACAAGTAGCTTCACATCTCCCCATGAAACTGTATCTCACTATTCTCACCTTGTATTATTCCATTTTCTCGTCTACAACATTTGACAACAGGAAAGCACTAATGAGTATGAATTAACACTAAATGATTTTTTAAAGCGGTAGATATATATTGACATGACAAGAAATTATTTTAAAATAAAAATACCATTTTTTTAAAATGTAGCAAGTTCAAATTCTACTATACAAAAGTGTCATGGATCAGTAGGCAAATATTTTTACTGAATTTCTAGGATGGATTGGCTTGCATGTTATCGAGCCCCAATCCTATGTTCCAAAAGGTTCCTATATTTTAGGCATTCGGCTGATTTGTTGTCTCCTATTTTTCGGAATGTTGATGATAATTCAGGGTATCTTTATTTGTTCTTGTGTTTCAAGATGATTATGATGTATCATTTTATATTGTACTGGGGACGTATCAGTGTATATGTATATATATGTCTGTTTGCTATTCTCTGATGTGTTGTGCATTTCGTTGTTGTATTTTTTTCTGATAGATCTATTAGCCACTATAGTTTCGTATTAAGCATTTATTGAATATGTCTATCCACTTGAGAAATAAAAAAATTAGAGCGTTAAGTCGTTTAAAAGATGTTTAAGACAAAGCTATAGATGGTTGCTCCTAACCAGCCCTATACTTCGCATTAGCTGACAGTATTACCCAGTAATACTCTTTGATAATGTGGGTCTCGGGGTAGGCCGTCACAACAACGAGATAAAAAATGATATTAAATGCTTGATTAAAAAATTTATCTAAAAACAAGGATTCATTTTGGTTTAATTTTTAAAATTTATTGCACTTTAGACTAGTTTTAAAACTATTTGCAAGTATAAACTAGTTTTTTCCACGTCGGTAGTGATGTGATTTTTTTTAAAGAAGATTGTCTATGGACACAACCGAAAATTGCATCGATATGGTTTCCTATGAGCGCAACTGACAGTTGTGCTATAGTAAAAAATGAAAGAGAGGGGGGGGGAGAGATTTCCACTTTAATGTTGATATGAAAGAAACTAGTCTCTACTTGCAAAAATTTATAAAACTAGCTTAAAAGTGCAATAATTTTGAAAATTAGCCTATTATTTTTCTTATAAACAGTGCAACAAACATCTCGAAAGCAGAAATGAAACTGAATAGCTGTATGACATCAAAACACTAGAATAATATATAACGATCTAACGAGGAATGAAACGATATTACATGATTGTATTATAACATAAATTGCTCTATAAGATCCCAAATCAAATGATAATAATATGAATAAAATTAAATTAATGCTACTACAAGAAAGCATTAGAACAACAAATATTAATTCAATATTTTAATTCACATAATAAAGGCAACATTAAAACATGGAATAATACTACAAAACAATTATAAAATTACATACATAAAATACCCGACGCTTTTATTTTGTACACTTTTAATGCAAACTATTTCAATTATACATCTTTAGATAATTTTGTGAACTACGTATGTTTACACCGGGGGAATATTCAAAAGGACTAATTTAAACAAAGAATTAAGATCTAGGTCACAAGTTCCAATTTTAATCTAAATGACACATAGTTCCGTTTCATCCAAATCCCGCCTCAAACTCCATGTCATCACACATAAATTAACGTTGCTTCGTCACCGTTTGTGGCACCATCGCCCACCGCACAGCCGTGCTTGTCGTATAATCGTCCCTTGACTCCCTTCTCTCTTCGCCGCCTCTATCATCATGAAATCTGTAACGACCCGTAATTTTCGATAATTAAATTTTATTAATTTAATAAGTTTTGGTAATTTAATTCAGAAAGATAATAAAATTCTGTAATTTAATAATGAAATCACTAAAATAAAGGTAATAATGTTAATGCAAGTTAATAAATAACTAATTTAGTGCAAACCCAATTAATTGAAACAATTGCAAGGTCATAATTGATTGTAAATAGTAAATTGGGAAATAAAATTCAAAGTTATATTAATTGACAAAATAATACATAACAAGCTGTAATTTGGAAAAATCAATATTAGATAATTAATTGTAATAATTGTTAGTTGATAACAAAGTATGAATATGACAATGATTGACTGAATAAAAATAATGGGAATCAAGATTTATTAATTTAAATTTAAAAATTGGATTAGTTGGAATTAAATGAAATTGAAATTAAACACTGAAATTGATGGATTAATCAACTTTAAATTGACATCTAAAATTGTTTAAGTTATTATAAATGATTACGGAATCAAAAATGATAGAAAGGGTAAATAATTTAACGGAAAAGTGATTTAATTAATTAATTTTTAATTTAATTTAATAACTAAAATGTAGCCATTTTGGCCACTGACTCAGATTTCGACGAAACTAGTTTCATCAGATTCATAACGGTAAATTATTGTAGGATTTCAAGTTTCGTAGCGATCGGGCTTGTTGTTTGATCGTACGGACTTGAAACGCCTAGAAATCAATTTAATTGAAATCAATTGAACTCAATTTGAAATAAATTAATTTTAGCATAACTTCCTCATATGATGGAATTTGGACTTGAAACCTGTTCCACCGGTTTTAAAATATTCAAAAACATCTATTTTGATATATGGGTTGACCCATTTTCGTTCCGGAGTCAAAATAGGCTTTACGGGCCATTTATTGTTCAACTTTCGATCCAATTCAATCTGGTCCATTCTGATTTCAGGTCTACATATATATATATATATATATATATATATATATATATATATATATATATATCTGATTATAAACCCTAGCAGCCTTTCTATTTCTCATTTTTATACGTACAGATATTTTTGTGCTTCTCTTTCTCAATGGCTGAAAACCCTAAATTCTCCAATACAATTTCAATTCAAAATTCAAATCAAAATTTCAAACTCCTCAAACTATATCGAATTATATATCGATTTGAAGCTCTCAACGAGCACAAGTCAAAGATGTGATTCGTTTTTCGATGTTGGTTTTAGTGTGGCTAGAAATTGTCGATCTGTTTTCGGCCGTTCATTGCTCGACGGTGAACTTCGCCTGATCGACAAATCGAAGGCATGGTTGTGTGGAGAGTCAAGTGGGGAGACCATCGGAGTGTTTTGCAGGCGGTATCGATGGCTAGATCACCATAAACAATTCAACTAGGGTTTTATAGATTGGTGGCGGCTTTAGTTTCCATGAGGCATCGGCCTGGGCGTTGTCATGCGCAGCCGCGAGGGGAGGAAGCATAGGGGTCACGGCGTGTTCGTTGATAGTGGCGGCGCTCCTCCAGTGATCGGAGGCATGATGGATCATTGGTCAAATCTTGACCTAGTGGCGTTCAATTTTGTCCAGGTGTGTGCGAGTGGAGCACAATGTGATGACGTGGTAATTGATTTCGGCTTATTATTTTAATTTCATTTTGATTTTTAATTATGATTCAAAATGTTCTTAATTTAATAACTTTTACATACGAGCTCAGTTTTGGACGTGGTTTTCTCCTCTAGGATCATATTGAAATTCCAGACATTTTGATGCTGGCTTGGACAAATTCTGAGACTGTTCAAATTTTGGGTTTAAATTGGATTTAAATTCAACTTAATTTCAAAAGATGAGTGTTTTAACCCACTCACAACTTCTAAAATTTCTTATGTTTGTTAAATTGATTTATGATGTGAATAGAAATTTATATATGACTGTTTGGCATATTTTGAATCATCATCTTAGTTTATTTGAATTTATTTGGATAGAATAGTTTTTTAATTTATTATTGAATAAAAAATGCCAGTAAATACCTGTTATTTATTATCTGTTCTATATTGATGTTATTGATTGAATTGGATGATGATTGTGATAAACGTTTGATGATTGATATTGGATAAATGGATGTTGCATTTTATATTGTTATAAACTGCAAGTTGTTATGGATTTTTATTTCATTCGTGATTGCGGTTTGAGATGATATATAATCGTATTTATGTTTTAAATTACAGATTGAAATGATAAATACCCGTATCACTTGACCATAGGATAGAAAGTTATATACAGACACCATGGTCTATATATATATAAAAATATTTTAAAATGATTTCTATGGTTTTGTAAAGAAATATACGGTTTTAGATAAATATTGATTTTAGATATTATATAAATGTTATTTAATCCTTGATTTTAAGCGATGTATAATTTGTTTTAATATAGGATATGCTTAATGATAAGTTTGATTTTTATTGAAGATAATATGGTTAAGTGTTTATATAAATTATATTTTAATATAGATTTTATAATGATTTAAAATAACTAAGGTTGGAAGATAAATTGGAAATTCATTTGAAATTGAAATTATTAAAGAATTAAAAATCAAATAAGTTGATGTGAAATTTATTAAATTTGATAATTTTAAAGGTATGATTTTATAACTTGATTTTGATTTAGTTCACCCTAAATGAATATTTCAAGTAAAAATATGAAGGAAATATTTAGTTATTTGTAATTTGAATTTTAATCAGATGATAATGCATTTATTACATAAAATATTTCAAACTAAATAATAGAAAAGTGAATTGTTGCATCGTAATTACCAAACTTAGTTTTGAAATTGTTGAATACTTAAAGTTTGAAATATATTGAATTTGAAATGGTTTATTCTGGGGATCAAATCTGTTTTGAAATCAATAAATTTGGAATAGTTTATTTGGAAACTGAATTGAAATTTATGATTTGGGATTTGGTTAAATATGAAAGGTAGAAATTTGATTTGTGTTGGATTTGATTTGTGAAATCGAAGAAGCTAATTTATTATATAAAGTATTTTAAATATTTAAACCATTCAATAGGTGGAATCTATGTTTCAATGTTATGAGTTTCAAGATATTATAATTTGAAAGTGTTATGTTTTAAGTGTTTTGATTTTGAAATGTTATAACTTTGAAGTGTTATGAATTTAGAAAAGGATATATTATTGATTTGGTTTTTGAAACGGCAATGATATTTGGTTTTAAAGCATAAACCATTTTAAAAATGATCACGTTGTTATAATAACGTTATGTTATTAAAGAGACCGGGATCAGAAGTTGACAACCCTGTATTTTGTGATTATTTAATTGTTTATTTTAATTATTTCAAATTTTATTTCTGATTTAAAAACTTTATTTATTTATTTAAAATGGATAAAACTTTATTTTATTTATAAAATGAATAATTTTGTTATTTTAAATATATATTTTGATTTGTATGTAAATTAGAATTCCAAGCATGAATAAATTGGATATTTCCAGAAAATGTGAATTTTGGTCAATCTGGTCAAACTTTGACTTTTAAATTTAAATTTTAAAAGTTTTAAAATTTTAATTTTATCTTTTTTTATGAAAGTAAATAAAATTTTAAGAATACTGCTTTTCGTTTCGTTGAAATTGGATCTATATTGTGAAAGTTATGCTTTTTACAAATTGGGTGTAAACATTTTTATTTAACAATATTGTTTATTTTAATCTATATAAATAATATTTTCATTTGTAATAACTTATTCTAGTTTGTGTTATAGGTAATTTTACATATAGTTTTGTCTTTTAAATATTTTTAAAGTGGTGTTTGAATTTTTCCAAAGTCTATTGAATTTATTTTCTATTCTTAAAGCCTAGTTTCCATTTTTCTGTTATTTTCTTTATTTAAATTATATTTAATTAAAATTTATTTATTCATTTTTATGTATGCATTTTATTTTTATGTTTTTATCCTTATTTATAAATATTTTTCAAGTACATACAATTTTTCCAAAGTTCATTTCATTTATTTTCAAATTTTCAAGCCTAGTTTACATTTTCTTTGCTATTTTCTTAATTTAATTATATTTAATTAATATTTATTTATTTATTTTTGTTTATTTACTATATTTTCGTGTTTTATCTGTATTTATACATATTTTACATGTATTTAAATTTTTAAAAGAAAATAGAAAACAAAGAGTCAAAAACCTTTTCATTTTCTAGTCTTTTCATCTCCTTGTCTTTTCATTTGCCTTGCCTTTTCATTTTTCCTTGATAGTCGTACATTGCCCATTGCCTTTCACGTGAAAATACTTCTTATCCTCTTCAATTCACGGCTATTTCACATTTGAGAAAAAAAATCCAAGTTAATGGCTTCTCTTTATTCTTTTCTACCTTTCTTCCTTGAATTTGCCTTGTTTTCTGCTTAAATTTGCCTTGACTTCACATATGATTCTCGGCCTATCACCTCCACCATCATCTCCACCATCTCCTCCACCACCTACAGCAGCAAACATCTCCTCCTCCTCTGACCATGACAAGCCATTCCACCCAATTGAAGCCATCTCCACCAAACATTGCTTAAAACTCCAAATATTGCCTAGCCGAGCCTTGTATTCCCATTTCCTTCATGTTTAGCCTTGGCCACCACCTCTAACACCACCACCACTTGCTGCCATGACCTATAGCCATCATCATCATCTCTGACCTGACCTGAAGATGCACCAGGCCGAGCCCATAGGACCATATGCCGAGCCTATGTACACCAAAACCTTCCATTCCTTGACCCAAACCCCTTGCCTCCTTTACTTTCCACTTGTTTTGCCTTTACCTTCCACTTTCATGCCCTAAGCCTTGTCTCTAGGCCATGGCCGAGCTATGTTGACACCTAGCCTGAGCCTAGTGTGGTGAGATCAAGCCCATTTGATCATGTGACAAGCTTATGTTGTCGTGTGCAAGTCTTTTGCTTCTAAGGTTTGGTCATCTCTCTTGTTTTGCAACTGTTCTGCAAACTAAAGTTGTTGATTATATTTGTATGTCGATATCTATATTTGTGCTTATGTATGTTATATTTTGTGTTGTTTACAAGGGTCTCCATCAATTCAAATCAGATCATGCTTGTCGTGCCTTTGGAATCGCTCTTGTGTGTGTTGTTTGTCTCTAGCTTCGTAAAAGGTGAGTCTTTCTCACTCTGACATATTTACTTATGAAATAGTAAATTGATGGCAAGTGTATAGTAATATAAAATGTTTATGCAAGTTAATGATGATCATATGATATGCTATGCCATGTTATTACCATGTTAAAACTGTTAGTTATCACCTGACATTTGATATATTGCGACATTGACATTGTTTATATTGTTTATGCATATGATCACACTGCAAGTTCCCTGTTAGAATAGAATCACTATGGATTGAAATGATACATACCCGAACGGACTTTAGAATAGGAAAAATCGTTATGGGCTGAAATGATAGGCCTGAGCGATTTTTATTGTATTTTATTTGACTTGGGATTGCGGGTTTGAAATGATAGAACCCGGGTTTTCTTTGAAAACTACGGATTGAAATGATATATATCCGTACCTAGGTTAGAAAATTATATACAGACCCCATGGTATATTTTTTAAATGATTTTTATTAAAATATGTATTTTTAAAAGTATGAAATTTTGATTTAAAAATATATTTTATGGTTTTAAGAAAATTAAATATTAAGTCTTGAAATTGTGAATTTGAGTACGTAAATTTAAAGTAATTGAGATTTTAGACTTTAAATTTTATTTTAAAATGTAAATAAATAATGGAAATTAAATTTCAAGTTTTGAAATGATATTTGAAGTAAAATGTTAAGTTTTATTAAATTTATAAGTTAATGAACAGTGAATTTTGACTTAATAAATGAATGGAGTTTTTAAATTGAATATTTGATCTTAAAATTTTATTGTGTTAAATCATATGTTAAAATGATTTTAAATGTGAAATTTTGAAGTCTAGAAATATGATTTTTAAGTTATAACAATAAAATTTGGAGTTTTATTATTATTTTTGAAAAGCTAAAATGAAATCTGGAATTTTATAGCATTTTCAAAATGTTGTAGTCTTTTGACAGCATTTTTAAATGCTGTTGTTTTGAATCCAACAATGATTGAAATAACTAAATATCTATTACGGCATTTTATAAATGCCGTTATTCTTGAACTAAACCATTTTGGAAGCTATAAGCTACGATAACACTTTATAAATGCCGTCGTTGCTATAATTTGACAATGTTTGAAATGTTATAGATGTTAACACTGTTTGAGTTATATTTTAAAGTGTTAAATGATTTAACTTTTGGAAATTGATTAGTTGTGAAATTTAAGAAGTTTTGAATATATTTTAATATTTAAATTTGAATTTGAATTTAAATAGGGTTTACTTGGTTATGTGTTAAATGGAATGAAATGTAATGAGATAAATGAATTTTTGAATGGAATTTTTAATGTATTTTGTAATGATACTTGAAATAACAAATGAATGACTTATTTGATTTAAAAATGATATTTAAATTTGAGTATTTGAATTTGAATTCAAATAATGATTTGATAATAAGGTTTTGAAAAGATATGATATTTGATGATTGAAATGGTTTGGAAATGATTTGATCTTTATTTTGATAAAGAATATGAATTGGAATAATATGTACTTTTGATAAATGAATATTTGAAGTTTATATTGGTATGAAAGGATATTTAGTTTAATTGTAAATTGAGTTTATTTAAATAATATTGGATTTATGAAATGAATATTTCAAAACTAAGTAATAATGAAACTAGATTTGAGATATATGAAATTATAAAATTTAGTTTTTGAAATGCGGGATATTAAAGCTTTGAAATACGTTAAAAATTGAATAGTTTAATTTATGGATCAAATCTATATTTGAAATTGATATGATTTGAAATGGTTATTGGAAAATTTAATTGAAACTGATGGTTTGAATGTAATTAAATTGGAAATTGAAAATTTGGTATTAATTGAATGGATTGTAAAATGTAAAGAATTAAATGAGTATCCCATGATTTCAAATGTATGATTTTGAAATGTTATGATTTTCAAAGTGTAATTGTTTCAAGTATTTTTGGTTTCGAAAGAGTTATATTTGAAAATATTATGATTTCGAAATGAATATATGTTTGAAATGTTTTTGGTTTCGAAGTATAAACTATTTTGATTGAATAAATAGTTTTGAAATAAAAATGGTTTTGGTTTCGAAGTATAAAATATTTTGAAAGAAATATAGTTTGAAATGAAATGATTTGATCCTTTTGAAGTATAAACTATTTTTAAATGACCATGGCGTTATAATAACGTTTGGTTGTTAAAGAGACCGGGATCGGAAGTTGTCATACTCGCTGCCAACTCCGAAAACCACTTTAACAACCGTGTACGCGGTGGAGATTCCAGAATGAAGTAGGATGGTGGCGACGTTCTTGAGGTATATTACGTGGACCCAACTCCCGTGAGTTGGCATAAGGTGGCTAAAACAGGAGCGATCTCCGGCCAAGTGAGGTCATTCCTCCGATCGGACACATTCCTTCGATACTATACTCTTACTGATGATTGATTAGATGGCCATCCTCCGATTTTCATTGGGAGTGTGTTACGAGGTGGGCGTATGTGGCTGCTGCGTTACCACCATCCCGTGTGCGTAATTGGTATATCTACCCTGGCATTGCCTTGTGTGCCGTATCACCTACCATACCGAGCCTTTACTACGAGGTTGTTTTTCTCCCATAGCCCGTGTGGTATCCTCTGACAGTCACCCGGAGTGGAGATGGCATGATATTGGATGGACTACTGGGACTATTATGTGTGAAGGGTGATATGGGTAGCCCGGAACGCTATTTAAAAGTAAGTTTATTTTACTGTAGACATTATTATAATAGCGCAATATTACTACATAGTAAATAGTTTAACGGATCCTTAAAGGATGGGCGATCCCAAGCATCCTTTAAGTTACCGATGCATTTTGTTACTGTTCACTTGAGTTGATTTACAGTTCATAAGTATTTATGTACTGACTCTAGTGTTTTGTGTTTTGCTTTACGCTCGAGTCATATTAAGTGAGTTAGCATTCAAGATTCACCTTCGGAGTTGGAGCTTTCCTTGAAGATCCAGCCATCTATTTTGCTTTCTGTATCCAGTGATTTCAGTGATGTATTGTGATTTGTACCTGATGTATCTTGTTACTTTTTGTTGTATCTTGTTCAACTCTGATGTATCTTATGTATATAGTAGCTTCATGAACTACTATCTCTTTTACTTCCGCTGCATTATTATTTACTCTGTGTCTGTGATCTGTGATTAATTATTTACTGTATATTCTGAAATTTGCCAAATTTTATTTACAACGCGGTATTTTGAGCAATTCAAGTCCGACATGTGCGGATGCGAATGGTTGAAAATATCGGGTTGTTACAGTCATACTCTCTACCAGCTCCAAAAACCACTTTAACAATCGTGTACACGGTGGAGATTCCAGAATAAAGTAGGAGGGCGACGGCGTTCCTTTGAGGTATATACGTGGACCGGACTCCCGTGAGTTGGCATAAGGTGGCTGAACAAGAGCGATCGATGGGCTAAGAAGGCAGCACCTTTTATCGGACACGCTCCTTCGATACCATTCTGTTACTTTATGATTGATTGGGTCCCTTTTAAATTTGGGAGTGTGGCTCGAGGTGGGCGGTAGTAGCTGCTACACGTTACCATCGGTCCGGAAGCGTAATTGGTATATCTACCCTGGCATTGCCTATTTGTGTCGTGTCAGCTACCCTAGCGTGCCTTGTACGAGTTTCGTTTTCTCCCGTAACCCGTGTGGTATCCTCTGGCCGCTTCTCGATCAGGAGTGACTATGATACTGGATGGACTGCTGGGACTATTACATGTTAAGGTGGAAAATGTAAAGCCTTAACGCTATTTAAAAGCAAGTTTATTTTACTATAGATATTATTATAATAGCGAAATATTACTACGCGGTAAATAGTTTAACGGATCCTTAAGAGATGTGAATCCCAAGCATCTCTTAAGTTACCGCACTCATGTTTGACACTGGATATGAGATGTCAAATCCCGTAAATATCTCTGATGTCGTTCCACTCATACTGTTTACCATTGATTTAACTTACATAAGATCTTTTAGTTCTAACTCGAGTGTTTTGTCTTTTCAATTCGCTCGCGTCAGTCTGAGCCATTCAGGATTTGAAGACCTTATTGCTGGAGGACGAAGACGAAGATCTATTACTATTATTTATTATATTATTCCACTGCATTCATACCGTTCCGCTGCATTATTTATTATTCTTTGGTATGTGTAACTCTGATATATATTGTAATAGTATAATCAAATGTTTTGCAAACAGCTTCATGAAATGTTATTTGATTATTAAATTTTGTCGTTCCGCTGCGAGATTCTGTTTTGTTTTCTTTCTTACTCTTTTTTTCTCATTCACCCCAATAACAATCCGCTCTTTTTTATGGTTTGAGTCTGACGTGTGTGGTTTATCGTCGATTTAAAGCGTACCAAAAGGTGGGATGTTACATTTGGTACCAGAGCTTTGGTTTAGCGATAAACCTTAGCTTTGTGGGGTTTGACTCTTTATTAATAGGATAGTAATACCTATGATTAGTCGCTGAGCGTATATAGGAGAGAGCGTATTTGTTAGTGTTATAAAAATGTTTTTGATATTGTGTTAATTTGTTCCATTTTGTATTTATAAATTCTGGTTGGTGCATAGGACGCTGTGACATCAATAGGGATTTCTAAACACTTAATAGGACAGACCAACATAATATTAGTTTTGAATATAGGTGAATGAAATAATTTTTCCTATTATATTTTCTATATATATAAAATATTTTTTTTATAAATAATATATATGTTTGGTTGCAATATATTGGTTGTTAGGTAGTGAAATTTATAAATATTGGTTTGAAATAAGATTTAAAATGATATAAATGAAAATTGGAAATTTAGAATCAAAGTCCCGGGGTTTTTTGAAAATTTATTTTAAAGGATTTTGAAATATAATAATAATAATATTAGGAGCACGTTTTGATATACATATTTTAATATAATTCGAAAGAATTGTTTAAAAAATTTTGGAAAGAAATAAGTTCTGTACTCCCCTCTCTGTCGTTGGAAAATAATTTCGGTGATGAGTGCACGCATCGACATTCATTTTCGAGTTTCGAAGTGGGAAGGCATTGTAGTAGTTTTACTACAGATTTATTTTGATAAACAAATATAAAATTTCAAATTGTTTAAATATAATTGGATATATAAGTTGTAAGTATATACATTTATCTATTATTTTCAAATGATTCGAAATTTAACCCTGTATTTATTTCTTAAGTTCCATTAATAAATAGTTTCAATCATTGTAGTGAAATGGAATGTAACTAATTAATAATTGGAATCTCTAATTAAAATAAGAGATTAAATGCTAGGTTACAAATGAAATTTCAAGAAAGTTGAAATTGTAACCTATAAAATAAATGATATGATTATTGAACATTAAATTAATTAAAAGGAATGAGAAAAACTTGTATAACTTTCAATTACATTCTTAAAAAGAAAATATACAACTTATTAAAAAATGTAAAAAGTTGAAATGTTGATAAGAAAATGTAATGGATATTATACAAGTAAAACTTAAAGTAATGAAAGAATTTCATTGAATACTTGAAGTAATGTAATAAGAATTTGATGTGTAGATGAAAGGGTACTAATTGAATATAATAGAAAGGTAAGTATTATAAATAAATGAAATTAACGCTGATGAATGAATGGAGATATGAAAATTTGCAAGAAATAAATGTAAAATTTAAAAAGATAAATCATTATACGAAAAAAAGGAAACCAAACAACAAATATTATGAAATGAACTTTTTAAGAATGAACTTATCTATTGTTTGGAATTGTTGTTTGTTTGGTTTATGAGTTGTTTGGGTAAAAGATACTTTTAATTTGCTTGGAGGTATGAATAATCTATTGAGCTTTATCTAAGACTGTAGAGTAAATGGAATACTTCATAGTTATTTGTCATTCTATGTGATTTAAAGTGTCTTAACCAGAACCAACCAATTGTTTTGTTTTGCTTGAATGGTTGATTTGTATATGATGTGTATGCTGTTGGTTGTGAATGATTATCGTTTATATTGATTTGTTTGTTTATGGTTGAAACAAGTTTAAACATTTCATTTTATATAATTATTAACTCTTTTTGGATTATATAAGTGAAATAAAGGTTATGGA
The DNA here is from genome assembly GCA_030765085.1 of Allium cepa. NCBI lineage: Eukaryota > Viridiplantae > Streptophyta > Magnoliopsida > Asparagales > Amaryllidaceae > Allium > Allium cepa. Next base: position 330,558,671 of record CM060940.1, read on the forward strand.
AGCAATTGCTACTACTTTTGGTTTCACAATTAAACGTTGATTGCCCGACAAATAGGTACGTTCTTGGATTACGGTTAGCATTATTATATTGTTTTTCCCGTGTTGGGATATATTATTTTGGAAATTATATGTGATATTTTGTTGTATTTGATATTATATTTTCTCCCGAGCCTTCCTTACAAAGGAGACTCTGCCGAAATTTTCCGTAAATTTTAGACTTAGAAATTTTTTGAAAAATGTCTTCCAAACTTTATTAATTTGAGTATAAAAAGATTCAATGGTTATAAATTGGTATATTTTATTTAAATTGATTAACTTTGTAAATTTATTTGTTTATAAACTTAATATTTTTGAATAAGATGTATTGTTTACTAAATTCCTTCTTTTCCCTTCTTTTTCCTTCTCGGGGACGAAAAGTTTTGAGTGTAGGAGAGTGCAACGACCCGTAATTTTCGATAATTTAATAATTTTTGGTAATTTAATTCGAAAAGATAATGAAAATATGTAATTTAATAATGAAATCACTAAAACAAAGGTAATAATGTTAATGCAAGTTAATAAATAACTAATTTAGTGCAAACCCTATTAATTGAAATAATTGCAATGCCATAATTGATTGTAAATAGTAAATTGGGAAATAAAATCAAAGTTATATTAATTGACGAAATAATACATAACAAGCTGTAATTTGGAAAAAACAATATTAGATAATTAATTACAATAATTGTTGGTTGATAATAAAGTATGAATATGATAATGGCTGATTGAATAAAAAGAATGGGAATCAAGATTTATTAATTTAAATTTAATAATTGGATTAGTTGGAATTAAATGAAATTGAAATTAAACACTGAAACTGATGGATTAACCAACTTTAAATTGACATCGAAAATTGTTTAAGTTATTGTAAATGATTAAGGAATCAAAAATGATAGAAAGGGTAAATAACTAAATTTAAACAGGAAAAGTGATGTAATTTAATTAACTATTAATTTAATTTAATAGTTGGAAAATAGCCATTTTGGCCACTGATTCGGATTTCGACGAAACCAGTTTATTCGGATCCGTAACGGCGAATTATTATAGGATTTCAAGTTGTAGTGATCGGGCTTGTCATTTGATCGTACAGACTCGAAACGCCTAGAAATCAATTTAATTGAAATCAATTTGAAATAACTTGATTTTAGCATAACTTCTTCATACGATGGAATTTGAACTTGAAACATGTTCCATCGATTTTAAAATTATCAAAAACATCTATTTTGATATATGGGTTGATCAATTTTCGTTCCGGAGTCGAAACAGGCTTTTCGGGCCATTTATCGTTCAACTTTCGATCCAAATCAATCCGGTCCATTCTATTTTCAGATCTGCATGTATATATCTGATTATAAACCTTAGCAGCCTTTTTATTTCTTATTTCTATACGTACAGAATTTTTATGCTCCTCTTTCTCAATGGTTGAAAACCCTAAATTCTCCAATACAATTTCAATTCAAAATTCAAATCAAAATTTCAGTCTCCTCAAACTATATCGAATTATATATCGATTTGAAGCTCTCAACAAGCGCAAGTCAAAGATGTGATTCGTTTTTCGATCTGCGTTTCGGTGTGGCGAGAACTTTTCGATCTATTTTCGGTCGTTCATCGCTCTACGATGAACTTCGTCTGATCGACAAATCGAAGGCATGGTTGTATGGAGTGTCAAGTGGGGAGACCATCGGAGTGTTTTGCAGGTGGTATCGACGGTTAGATTGCCGTAAATAATTCGACTAGGGTTTTACAGATCGGCGATGACTGTAGTTTTCTTGAGTCATCGGCCTGGGCGTGGTCATGCGTAGCCACGAGGGGAGGAGGCATAGGGGTCGCGACGTGTTCGTTGATAGTGGCGGCGCTCCTCCACTGATCGGAGGCGTGATGGATCATCGGTAAAAGCTTAACCTAGTGGAGTTCGATTTTGTCCAAGCGCGTGCGAGTGGAGCACAGTGCGATGATGTGGTAATTGATTTCGGCTTATTATTTTAATTTCATTTTGATTTTTTAATTATGATTTAAAATGTTCTAACTTTAATAACTTTTACATACGAGCTCAGTTTTAGATGCGGCTTTCTCCACTAGGATCGTATTAAAATTTCGGGCATTTTGACACTCGTTTGGACGAATTCTGAGACTGTTTAAATTTTGGGTTTAAATTGGATTCAAATTCAATTTAAATTCAAAAGGTGAGTGTTTTAACCCACTCACAACTTCTAAAATTTCTCATGTTTGTCAAATTGATTTATGATGTGATTAGAAATTTATTTACGACTGTTTGGAATCTTTTGAATCATCGTCTCAGTTTATTTGAATTTATTTGGATAGAATAGTTATTTAATTTATTATTGAATATAAACTGCCAGTAAATATATGTTATTTATTATCAGTTCTATATTGATGTTATTGATTGAATTGGATGATGATTGTGATAAATGTTTGATGAATGATATTGGATGAGTGGATGTTGTATTTTACATTGTTATAAACTGCAAGTTGTTATGGATTTTTATTTCATTCGGGATTGCGGTTTGAAATGATATAAAAGCATATTTATGTTTTCAAATTACGGATTGAAATGATAAATATCTATATCACTTGACCATAGGATAGAAAATTATATACAGATGCCGTGGTATATATATATAAATATTTTAAACTGATTTCTATGGTTTTGCAAAGAAATATATAGTTTTAGATAAATATTGATTTTAGATATTATAGAAATGTTATTTTATCCTTGATTTTGAGCAATGTATAATTTGTTTTAATATAGAATAAGCTTAATAATAAGTTTGATTTTTATTGAAGATAGTATGGTTAAGTATTTATATAAATTATATTTTAATATAGAGTCTATAATGATTTAAATAAACTAAGGTTGGAAGATAAATTGAAAATTAATTTGATTTGAAATTATTTAAGAATTAAACTTAAATAAGTTGATGTGAAATTTATTAAATTTGAAAATTTTAAAGGTATGATTTTATAACTTGATTTTTATTTAGGGTGAATTAAATGAATATTTCAAGTATAAATAAATTGAAGGAAATATTTAGTTGTTTGTAATTTGCGTTATAATCAGATGATAAGGGATTTATTACGTAAAATATTTCAAACTAAATAATTGAAAAGTGAATTGTTGAATCTTAATTACCAAACTTAGTTTTGAAATTGTTGAATACTTAAAGTTTGAAATATATTGAATTTGAAATGGTTTATTCTGGGGTTCAAATCTGTTTTGAAATCAATAAATTTGGAATAAGTTGTTTGGAAACTAAATTGAATTGAAATTTATGATTTGGGATTTGGTTAAATATAAAAGGTAGAAATTCGAGTAGTGTTGGATTTGATTTGTGAAACTAAAGAAGCTAAGTTATTATATAAAGTATTTTAAATATTTAAACTATTCAAGGGGTGGAAGCTATGTTTCAAAGTTCTGAGTTTCAAGGTATTATATTTTGAAAGTGTTATATTTCAAGTGTTTTGATTTTGAAATGCTATAAGTTTGGAAGTGTTATGATTCTGGAAAAGGATATATTTGAAATGAAAATGATATCGTATTGATTTGGTTTTTGAAAAGGCAATGATATTTGGTTTTAAAGCATAAAATATTTTGAAAATGACCGCGGTGTTATAATAATGTTTGGTTGTTAAAGAGACCGGGATCGGAAGTTGTCATACTCTCTGCCAACTCCGAAAACCACTTTAACAACCGTGTACGCAGTGGAGATTCCAGAATGAAGTACGATGATGGCGGCGTTCCTTTGAGGTATATACGTGGACCCAACTCACGTGAGTTGGCATAAGATGGCTAAAATAGGAGCGCTCGACGGGCTAAGAAGGTCGCACCTTTTATTGGGCACACTCCTTCGATACCATTCTATTACTTTGTGATTGATTGGGGCCCTTTTGATTTTAGGGGTGTGGCTCGAGGTGGGTGGTAGTAGCTGCTACGCGTTAGCACCGGTCCGGAAGAGTAATTGGTATATCTACCCTGGCATTGCCTAGTGGTACTGTGTCACCTACCCTAGCTCGCCTTGTACGAGTTTGGTTTCTCCCGTAGCCCGTGTGGTATCCTATAGTGGCTTCCCGATTAGGAGGGACTATGATACTAGATGGACTACATAGACCATTACGTGTTAAGGTGGAAAATGTAAAGCCTTAACGCTATTTAAAAGTACGTTTATTTTACTATAGACATTATTATAATAGTGAAATATTACTACATAGTAAATAGTTTAACGGATCCTTAGGAGATGTAAATCCCAAGCATCTCTTAAGTTACTGCGCTCACGTTTAACACTGGATAGGAGATGTCAAATCCCGTAAACATCTCTGACGCCGTTCCACTCATATTGTCTACCGTTGATTTAACTTACATAAGATCTTTTAATTCTGACTCGAGCGTTTTGTCTTTTCAATTCGCTCGGGTCAGTCTGAGCCTTTCAGGATTCAAAGACATTCTTGCTGGAGGACGAAGACGAAGATCGTATTACTATTATTTACTATATTATTCCCCTGCATTTATACTGTTCTGCTGCATTATTTATTATTCTCTGGTATGTGTAACTCTGATATGTATTGTATTAGTATAATAAAATGTTTTGCAAACAGCTTCATGAACTGTTATTTGATTATTATATTTTTGTCGTTCCGTTGCGAGATTCTGTTTTGTTTTCTTTCTTTCTCTGTTTTTTCTTATTTACCCCAATAACAATCCGCTCTTTTGTATGGTTTGAGTCTGACGCTGTAGTTTATAGTCGATTTAAAGCGTACAAAAGGCAGGATGTTACAAAATCCTCCACCCACAAGCCATAAATCATGAAACCCTAGCCATCACTAAGTATATTCGGATCGCACCACCATAGGTACCACCTCACATGGACCCTGATTTACATAACCCACAAACAATAAAGAAAATCGAATGTAGAAAAAAAAATACTAGTATTATACATGTATTGTTACAATATATGTAAATCATAAAGTGAATATGCTTTTATGTTGTTTCGTTTAGTCCCACATCATGGGATAAGTTCAATCCCAAGCTCTGAAGCCTTTATATAAAGGAGACTATGTAATGTAAATATATTCCTGATTTCAGAAATGAATAATATATCTTCTACAGCCTCTTCTCTAATGGCTTCTTCTCTTATTTCTTTATAATGTATTCTTATTTGTTTACAACACGTTATCAGCACGACTTTTTATCTTTAACATTTTTTTTATGAATTTAAGATCTATTTCTTTTCTGTTGGGATCTAATTGTTAGAAATTGTTACTTGAATTCGGGTAGAAGTCATTGGAGAAGCTCGTGAAGGGTTAACGCCGAAACCTTAGAATCGATGAAGGTGAAGCCCTAGGCTGTGGAGTTGAGGTTGCCGACCTTGTTCGATGGAGAAGCAATTTCATTCGGTAATGTGGAAATGATTTCATTCATTATTGGAATATGGAGAGGCTTTAGAGAAAGAAGTTGGAGTGAGTTTGTTTGTTGGATGTGCTTCTGTTTGGAGTGGTATTAGATTTGGGGAAGACTGAATAGAATTTTTCATTCGGTAGTTCAAGAATGCCGCTCCATTTGGAGCGGTTGTGCTTGTGTAATGCCGCACCAAATTTTTGGTTTGGTATTGTGCCTCTCCGGCTTGCTTATCGGTCTAGATCTCTCGTTCAACCGCCGAACCAAATGAGATGTGTCTATGCCGGTCCAAATGTTGGAATGACCGAGCCAAATTGTGCCGAACTTGATTAATATTGGCTTTACCGGTCCAAGTGACGCCGAACCAAGTTAAGGTCGAACTAAATATTTGGTTAGGTATTGGACCATGCCGGTCCAGATCGCAAGTGCTACATGCCGAACCAAATTGTGCCTAACCAGATGCATGCCGAACCAAGTAGTGCTGCTCCAAATGTTTGGTTCGGGAATTGGGCTTTATCGGTCCAGATGGATGTCGAACCAAAACCTCAGGGCTGCTATATAGCAGCTACCCTTCCTAATTTTTAACTTTATAAATAGTGGAGCATCTGAACAACAATGGCAGTCATCCTAAAAGAACTGAAACTTTGTAGAATTTTGTCTGTATTGTTATTTCTTCTTATGTATAGCCTCTAAAAGTGAATCAATCTTGTAACTCTAATCTTTTAGTGATTAATAAAATCACCTCTCTCCAAGTGGACATACACTACCTCACGGCAGTGGAACCACTATAAATACTAGTGTTATTTATTTTTCTTCATTGCATAGATCTGTGACTATCTATTCTAATGTTTATCTCTGTTTGTTTCGTCTCACTACAATCACGATTTAGTTGTTTTTTGATGCGTTCGGTTTTTTATTTGTAACATATTGGTATTTTCAACCATTCGCATCTGCACGTGTCGGCCTTGAATTGATCAAAATATCATATTTTTAATTTAAATTTGGCAAAACTCGGCAAATCTAGTAAATAAATAATCACAAAATCACAGACACAGAGTAATAATAATATGCAGTGGAAATAAAATGAATGTAGTTCATGAAGCTACTATATATATATCAGAGTTAAATAAGATACAATATAAGTTTCAAATACAATGGTCAAATACGACTGGAGTCAACTATATAACTGAAAGCTGAAAAGATGTAGATGGATCTCAAAGCGAAGCTCCAACTCCAAAGGTAAGCATCAAAAGTTGTATCACTCAGTCTGACCTGAGCGTAAAGCAACATTTGAGTCAAGATTAACATTCTTATATCAATAAATCCAACTCAAGTGAAATAACAACCGAAATACAAGTAACTTAAGGATGTTTGGGATAACCATCCTTTAAGGATCCGTTAAACTATCTACTATGTAGTGATATACGCTATTATAATAATGTCTACAGTAAAGTATATTATTAAAATACCGTTAAGGCTTTACATTTTCCTCCTAACACATTTTATATATTCCCATAGTCTTTATAGCACCGTAATGTAACGACCCACTATTTTGGACTATTTAAATCGACAATAAAACCACATACGTCTGACATGAATAATTCAAAACAGTAGATTGTAATATAATTTGGAGCAAATAAAACCAATCATAGAATCACGGACATAGATAAATCAGAATAACTCGCTGCGGAAATAGAATAACCATAGTAGTTCATGAATCTACTACAACACAGAGTCACAAAACAAGTACAAAATCCAAAGTCTGAAAAGTAAATACAACAGAAATACCAAGTACATAAATGTTCACTAATACATAAGCTAAATAGAAATACTGAGTAGAAATAGATAACAACTAGATTGTAACGACCCAGAATTTTTAACAATTCAATTTGAGAATATTTAATTAATTTGAAATATTTGAATGATGGTTTGGATTGAATTTTCAATATAACTTTGAATTTGACGATTTAATTTATAGAATTTAATCTATGGAAGTTGAATAAAAATTTGAATCTTCAATTTTAAGCTGATTAAAAATATTTCAAAGGCTTGTAAAATTCATATTGATAATATTGAAGGTAATAGAAGTTTCAGAATTTAATTTGAAAATGAATTGTTCAGTTTTGGGATTAAATCGTTTGAATCGATATTCAAAAATAGCCGTCCGAGGCACAGTCTCGGAATTCGACGAAACCAGTTCCATTGGGTCCGGAATATTGAATTATTCTAGGATTTCAAATTTCGTAGTTTTTGGAGTTAATATGTGAGCACACGACACATAAACGCGCCGAAATCAAATTGAATTCAAATTAAATTTTAAATTTTAATTTTGTCAAAGCACACGTTACTTTTCCCCTTAATATTCACGCCTAAGTTCACGGCAAGAATCACGCCTAAAATCGTGATAACCATGCCTCCATTTCATTTTATAAATGCCGAATCCCCTTCCTCTCCATCATTCAGTTCAAAAAAAAAGGGGAATCAAACGAGAAAAAAAAACAATGGCCGAAGCCTGTAAAATAATCACTTTCGTTCGTTTCCCCCCTTTTAAAACTCCTTGTTCACGAAATCACGTCTCCCTCCTCAGATTCATTCGAATCAATGGCGACATATATAAAAAAAAAAAAAAAATTGCGACGGCATTGAGGCAAATCGCGAGCAATTGAAGGCGCTGGTGGGGAGTTTGGTCGCGATTGTGTGGTCGCGCGTGTGACAAAATCGTGGTGGGTGTCGCGGTGATGGGAGGTGGCGGCGTTCTGGGTGGTGGTTGATGGAGCGTCTGCAGCTCGCGGCGTCAGTGGATGTGGCGCGTGGGGTTTGGAGCTGCAGTTCGCGGCGACGTGGTCGCGTGGACGAGGGGCGTCGCGTGGCCGCGTGAAGCAGGGTCGCGGCGATTTCGAGCATCTCGCGAGGAGGCGATAGCAGTCGTGTGGTTTTGGGCGTCGCGTCATACTCGAGTCAGTGGAGAGCTGTGAGGTATTGAAAGCGATTTATTTTTCAATTTGAATTTATATATATAAACATTTTTTTTTACAGTAAATTTAAATTACTGTTATATTCGAAATATTATCCATATAGGAATGGAATTTTGAAAGTAAGATTTGAAAACAAAATATTCGAAAGTTTATACGAATTAGATTTGGACAGTTGTTAAATATTAATAGATATGATTTTTGGAAATTAACCAAGGCAGAAAAAAAATATATATATAGATATAGGTATGTGATTTCAAAAGAAACATTTATTTAAAATCAAATTTTTAATTAAAATCAAAATGTTAAAGAGATTTGAATAAATGAAAAATGGATCTTTAATTTTAATTTAGGGTAGGTTATTCTAAAATACAGTAAGTTAGAACAATTTAATTTCTTAAATTATTTAGGAAACTGTAGATATATTTATAAATAAATAGTTATATACAGTAAAAGAAAATTTGTTTACAATTCAAAATTATTAGTTCAAAAGTGAAACCCTTGGTAAATTTAAATAAATTTTAAAAGGAGAATTTGTTAAAAATAAAATTTTGATTGAACAAATTTAATTAAAGGAAATCAGTTCGAATTTTAAATTTTTAGTTTAAAATGAAAATCATTAGCTTGAGATTAAAATATTTGTTGGATTGAAATTCTAAAATGTCGATTAATCTGTTTATTTACCAATTTAATTATTTTTAAAGTTAAAAGATTTTAAAGAAAATTTTTAGTTCAAACTATTATATTGGAAATAAATTATTAGTTTAAACCCAAATCGTGAGCCAAGTTAAATAAATCTATTAAACGGAAATTTATTATTCGATTTATTTCGAATATTAATTAGTTGTATAAAAATGTTTATATAAGGTATAAATCAAGAAAATCAAGCTGGAATGAGAAAATGGATGGCAAAATAAAGCTAAGGTGAGAACTTCTCACTCAATCGAATAGATTTCGATTTTATTTTAAATAGTTAGATTTAAAATATTTGAATGCATGTTTGAATGATGACTGTAAATTATTGATTGTTAAAATAGACATTATGCGCCGTTAGTAAGCGGATGTTATTTATTAAAAACATATACCGCGAATATTTCATAAACAGTGAAATTGGTATTATATATAATATCAATATATATATATTGGCATATGTATATATTGCAGTTGATTGATTTCCCGCCTCGTATAGCGGATGAGACCCTATTGCGCCGTTAGTAAGCGGATAATATTTTATAAAATCCCATATACCGCGATATTCCACCTCGAAGTGGAATGGGTATTGTGCTAACTCTTTGGATGCAGGGAAACAGGTTGGAGGGATCCAACTGGACCCCTCACAAATATTTATTTGTTTATAAATATTTTTAATGATTGTGAATATCATATCGATATATGATATTTGTGTAGTGATTGACCAATTGATGCTGTGGCATCATCGGATTCGTTCTTAAAGTTAAAAATAACGATTTTTGATTTTAAAGGGATTTTTAAATCGATTTTTCAAGTATATGTTTTATTTAAAATTTTAATTTATTCATTTTAAATAAATTTAAAATTTCAATTTTTCGAGTTATAGAATTTAAGATTTTTGTGAAATGGAAGCGAAATGTGAATCTTGAAATAGTTAGCAAATTTATAGAATTGATACTTATAAATTTAAAAATATTGGAATTATAAAACGAGTTTTTATAAGTGTTATAAAGTGAAATATAAATGGTTGTTATAAGTAAATGAAAATTTATAAATTTATAAATTGTGAGATTAGAAAATGAATAGATTTTATAAAATAAAAGATTTATAAGAAATTATCTTATGAATCGGAATTTGGTACCAAAGTGAAATATAAAGGGAATTTGTAAATAAATTGGTTTTTATAAATAGAAGTTATAAAATTATAAATGGGATTTATAAACGTTGTTTTATAAATCCGAAATCAAATTGAATTTGATAAGTTGGAAATAGGAAATTTATAAAGAAAACTTATAAGTAATAAGATTCAAGATTTATGAAGTTCAAAGGAACGATTTGGGTAAATAATTTATATTATAAGTATTCAACTTATAATATAGCTTTTGGTATATGTAATTGGGTTTATAAAAATTGAATTGGATTGATAAAGGAAATTTATAAATCGGAGTTTATAAAAAGGAATAGAATTTATAAACCTTGTTTATAAATTCGTAATCAATTGAATTTGATCAATTGAGTATAGAAGTTTATTAAAGGAGTTATATTCACGTTTTTGAACAGTAAATATATTATTAATTAAAAATGGATATTTTGGGGAAGAATGTTTTAAACAGAATTTAAAACGATTTAGAAATATTTCAAAATGTATTGAGTATTGAAAACATAGATTTCAACATTCATTGTTGAAATAGACGTTTTCGAGAAAATAAAGAAATAATGGACTATAACACTGTTGTTATAGTAAATAATTTCCGAAAGGAAATGTTTTTGCATAGTATTGGGATTTATATATCTATTTAATTTCGAATCCCTATACTAGTGATTTTGGGTTGTCGTAACGATGTTTTACGCAACATTCGTTTTGGCCCAAATAAAAATGTTTAAGAGAATGATTTCCCTTAAAAATGAAATATATACTTAATTCGATTTAAGTATATTGAATATTTTCAAAGGTTGAAAATAAAAAGATTTGTCGATTACTTATTTTTAATAAGTATGGAAATGTTTTCCAATATGAAGTGAATATTTAGAATTTATCTTTTGAAGATAAATTGAAATGGATGGTTGAAATTGTATATGCATGATATTTTGAAATATAAATTCATTATGGAATTTATATGTGAAAGTGGAACTTGTTAAAAATAAATATTGATTTATTTTTGAAGTGTTGAAATTATATATATCTTGTAAAGATATTTTGGAAAATAAATAATTTGGAAAATTATTTGGAATCTGGTGATGTGTGCATATCCAGTGATAGTTTAATAACCGACTATCAGTATTTCCCTTTGAATGGGTATTTGATGTGAATTGATTGAATTTGAATGCACACTTATTTTTGAATAAGCGCTCACTATTCGGGATAACCAGGAAAGGACCATGGGGTCGTATAACCCATTCCGAATATGTGATACGTCGTTGTGAATCGCATTTGAAGATCGGTGTTGAAGACCGGATATTTGCGAGAGCGATAGGATGAACTATCGATTGACTCTGCACCGAGTAGCTACGGTATTGAGTTCTCCATATGTGATGGTGAATCCGATCAGGATTGTGAATATCCGGATTGCAAGGACTTCTTTGTAAGTGCCTTCGGTTCTGTTCGAGCCCGGAACAGACTTGTATGGATTGTATGCCCGACATTACAAGTTGAGATATAAAGCCGATTTCTTTCAAATATATTTCTGTTGGTGGCGGAGAATTTATTCTTTGCTTAACACCCTTCTTTGAGACGTACGAGCTCAAAGGTTATATAGTTGAAGTTATCAGCGATATATTCCCATTTTGGTAATGTGACATACTGAGTGATGCTGAAATGATCATTGTGTTGATTATTTGTGATAGGATCATTTATTTGATCGTCTATCTTAGTGATCATTGTGTTGATCATTTGTTGACCCAAAGCATGGCTTTTGTATAAAGTATGTTTTTGTGGACGTGAATTCGTCGAGCCTCACACCCCGTGAATGGTCAAAACAGGAAAGAAGCAGCAAGGTTATGAGGGGTAGCACCCTTTAGGATGTGTCCATTTCCTTCTGGAAAAGGGTGGTATCATGGTATGGAGCCCAGATACTTACTCATGTTGAAAACACTTTGTTATGATTGTGTGAATTGATTAGAGAGCGCTCTCGGATAAAGGTCCCAAAGGACCGGGGGATGGCATATTCGGTCAGTTGTTACTCAGTTAGGAGTAACCCGGCCTTGTGTTGGTAGAGATCCGGTTTGGTTCTCGGGGATGTCCATCCAGAGGCATTCTCATGTGGCAATGGGAAGTTCCTTGGCCTGATCATTCGTTGGAAATCCAATTCCCAATACGAAATTTGTACGGTATTAGTTGTAGAACCTGCCATTCACTTATGGTGGTCACCACTGTTTGGATGGTAGCTATAGTAGGCATACGATAATGGTCGTATGTTGGCTAAGATTTATATTCTACTTTCGAAATGAATTTTCCACTACACTATGCACTAATAATAATATCAAATGTTATTTTAAATGCGTATCAAGCATCTTTGGCTATCATAAGGAGAAATCTCCTCCGATTCTGCGTTTGCATGTGTGTGTGTGCGGGAGGCCTTATGGTAGTCTCATTTTTAAAAAGCATTGCGAATTGATTTAAAAATATTCCTCTATTTTGATTTTAAAGTTAAATAAACTGTTTTGAGTTCTCACACCAGTCACATGACTGACTCGGAGTTTATTGTTTTCCTTCCTAAACTCTGGGTGCCCACCAATTTCCACACGGGCAGTTAAGAGTTAGGTTTATCAGGATATTCTGGATATTCTGGAGTTGCTGGAGGCAAGCTGGATGGCATGGCGTATTACTAGTTTATATAGTATTTCTTTTTCCGCTGCACTGTTTGTTGTTGTATGATGTTGTACACTCTGATGATATGATGTAATGAAATGAAATGATAATGTAATAACTGATATAGTCCTTTGTTTAAAGATTATTCATTTACTATTATATGTTGTTCCGCTGCGAATTGTGAGATTCTGTTGTTGTTCTGTTGTTTCCTTTCTGTTCGTTCTATTTTTAAAATTCTTCTATCTTCTATTTTCAAATTCTCTTTTTCTGTTTTCTAAAAATTGTCTATCTTCTTTCCTCTCTATTTCCTATCTCTTCTCTCTTCTTTCTTTCTTTTTCTTAAATTCTTTTTAAAACCCATAACATTCCGTGTTTTCGGCCTTCGATTTCTCGGCAGTCGATAAAGGGAGTATCGATGTTGAATTTTCGAAGAACGAAAATCCCTGTTTGTTACATTTGGTATCAGAGCTGATGGTTAAGCGACAACCATGGTTCTGTTGGGTATTACTCGTTAGAGATAGAGTCAGTAGTACTCTAGAATGAGTTTGAGTGTCATAATAGATATGAGCGCGTATTTGTTAGTGAATATAAAATTGTTTTTGAATCAGGTAAATAAGATAATTTTGCCCAAAACTATTTTTGTATAGAAAAAAAAATGATTTTCTATGAATTATTACAGTATATGGTTGCATGATAGTTAGAAAGTGATAATATTGAATTATTATCATTAGTAATGGAATTAAATAAAATGAATTAAATTCAAGTAAACTAACTTGATAAATTACTAATTCATAGACTAATGAATTGGAATTTGAATTGGTTAAATTAAAGTTTAGTCGTGAGCTAAATTTGAAGATAAATTTGAATTTATATATAAATTCAAGTAAGTAAAAGGAATGAATTGAAATTTCCTTTGTTAATAATTAAGTAAATTCGAGATGAATGTAAATTGAATATTGAAATGAATTAGTGAATGAAGCTAATTTAAAATAGTAATATGAATTACCAAATGAAAGTTAATCGTTAGAATTTAATATTTAGAATTGAGAATTGAATTCGAATGAAATTTAAATTGTGAATTGAATTCAAATAGAATTGAAATTGTGAATTGAATTGAAATGTGAAATTGAATGAAAATGAATGAGTAACTTCAACAGTGAAGTAAAAACGTGTAAGAAGCATATATTGAAAATTTTGTAATAGAATTGGCAAAATGGTTTGAATGTTGGATTTAGATACTACTACTAGCAGGTTATGCAGGTATAAAAGGAATTGAGATTTTGATTTCAAAGATAAAAATTGAATTGCTCGACAAAAAGGTACGTATTTCAATTTCAGTATGAAATTTGGTGACTTTCTTCTCTAGCCACTTGGCTTTTCTCTTTTCTTTTTGATTCTGAGGGGCCGTAGTGCCATTTTGTAGTCGTACCGATCGAGCCGCGCAAAGGAAACGCTGGCGAAATTTTTCGAAAATTTCGGGTGTTAGAAAATTTTTTGAGAAAAATTTGAAAGTTTGAAATTTGAATTTGAATTTAAATTTGAATTGTTAGGAGAACAATGTTGTTTGAAACTTATAATTGAAGTTGAAAAGCTAGTTGAAATAAAAGTGAATATCTAGTAAAAAGATTTAGGCTAGTAAGTTGATAAAACTATTTGAATTGTGAAAAATAATAATCGGGATAAGGGCATTCTTCTTAACTTGTAATTTCGGGACGAAATTCTTTTAAGGGGGAAAGATTGTAACGACCCAGAATTTTTAACAATTCAATTTGAGAATATTTAATTAATTTGAAATATTTGAATGATGGTTTGGATTGAATTTTCAATATAACTTTGAATTTGACGATTTAATTTATAGAATTTAATCTATGGAAGTTGAATAAAAATTTGAATCTTCAATTTTAAGCTGATTAAAAATATTTCAAAGGCTTGTAAAATTCATATTGATAATATTGAAGGTAATAGAAGTTTCAGAATTTAATTTGAAAATGAATTGTTCAGTTTTGGGATTAAATCGTTTGAATCGATATTCAAAAATAGCCGTCCGAGGCACAGTCTCGGAATTCGACGAAACCAGTTCCATTGGGTCCGGAATATTGAATTATTCTAGGATTTCAAATTTCGTAGTTTTTGGAGTTAATATGTGAGCACACGACACATAAACGCGCCGAAATCAAATTGAATTCAAATTAAATTTTAAATTTTAATTTTGTCAAAGCACACGTTACTTTTCCCCTTAATATTCACGCCTAAGTTCACGGCAAGAATCACGCCTAAAATCGTGATAACCATGCCTCCATTTCATTTTATAAATGCCGAATCCCCTTCCTCTCCATCATTCAGTTCAAAAAAAAAGGGGAATCAAACGAGAAAAAAAAACAATGGCCGAAGCCTGTAAAATAATCACTTTCGTTCGTTTCCCCCCTTTTAAAACTCCTTGTTCACGAAATCACGTCTCCCTCCTCAGATTCATTCGAATCAATGGCGACATATATAAAAAAAAAAAAAAAAATTGCGACGGCATTGAGGCAAATCGCGAGCAATTGAAGGCGCTGGTGGGGAGTTTGGTCGCGATTGTGTGGTCGCGCGTGTGACAAAATCGTGGTGGGTGTCGCGGTGATGGGAGGTGGCGGCGTTCTGGGTGGTGGTTGATGGAGCGTCTGCAGCTCGCGGCGTCAGTGGATGTGGCGCGTGGGGTTTGGAGCTGCAGTTCGCGGCGACGTGGTCGCGTGGACGAGGGGCGTCGCGTGGCCGCGTGAAGCAGGGTCGCGGCGATTTCGAGCATCTCGCGAGGAGGCGATAGCAGTCGTGTGGTTTTGGGCGTCGCGTCATACTCGAGTCAGTGGAGAGCTGTGAGGTATTGAAAGCGATTTATTTTTCAATTTGAATTTATATATATAAACATTTTTTTTTTACAGTAAATTTAAATTACTGTTATATTCGAAATATTATCCATATAGGAATGGAATTTTGAAAGTAAGATTTGAAAACAAAATATTCGAAAGTTTATACGAATTAGATTTGGACAGTTGTTAAATATTAATAGATATGATTTTTGGAAATTAACCAAGGCAGAAAAAAAATATATATATAGATATAGGTATGTGATTTCAAAAGAAACATTTATTTAAAATCAAATTTTTAATTAAAATCAAAATGTTAAAGAGATTTGAATAAATGAAAAATGGATCTTTAATTTTAATTTAGGGTAGGTTATTCTAAAATACAGTAAGTTAGAACAATTTAATTTCTTAAATTATTTAGGAAACTGTAGATATATTTATAAATAAATAGTTATATACAGTAAAAGAAAATTTGTTTACAATTCAAAATTATTAGTTCAAAAGTGAAACCCTTGGTAAATTTAAATAAATTTTAAAAGGAGAATTTGTTAAAAATAAAATTTTGATTGAACAAATTTAATTAAAGGAAATCAGTTCGAATTTTAAATTTTTAGTTTAAAATGAAAATCATTAGCTTGAGATTAAAATATTTGTTGGATTGAAATTCTAAAATGTCGATTAATCTGTTTATTTACCAATTTAATTATTTTTAAAGTTAAAAGATTTTAAAGAAAATTTTTAGTTCAAACTATTATATTGGAAATAAATTATTAGTTTAAACCCAAATCGTGAGCCAAGTTAAATAAATCTATTAAACGGAAATTTATTATTCGATTTATTTCGAATATTAATTAGTTGTATAAAAATGTTTATATAAGGTATAAATCAAGAAAATCAAGCTGGAATGAGAAAATGGATGGCAAAATAAAGCTAAGGTGAGAACTTCTCACTCAATCGAATAGATTTCGATTTTATTTTAAATAGTTAGATTTAAAATATTTGAATGCATGTTTGAATGATGACTGTAAATTATTGATTGTTAAAATAGACATTATGCGCCGTTAGTAAGCGGATGTTATTTATTAAAAACATATACCGCGAATATTTCATAAACAGTGAAATTGGTATTATATATAATATCAATATATATATATTGGCATATGTATATATTGCAGTTGATTGATTTCCCGCCTCGTATAGCGGATGAGACCCTATTGCGCCGTTAGTAAGCGGATAATATTTTATAAAATCCCATATACCGCGATATTCCACCTCGAAGTGGAATGGGTATTGTGCTAACTCTTTGGATGCAGGGAAACAGGTTGGAGGGATCCAACTGGACCCCTCACAAATATTTATTTGTTTATAAATATTTTTAATGATTGTGAATATCATATCGATATATGATATTTGTGTAGTGATTGACCAATTGATGCTGTGGCATCATCGGATTCGTTCTTAAAGTTAAAAATAACAATTTTTGATTTTAAAGGGATTTTTAAATCGATTTTTCAAGTATATGTTTTATTTAAATTTTTAATTTATTCATTTTAAATAAATTTAAAATTTCAATTTTTCGAGTTATAGAATTTAAGATTTTTGTGAAATGGAAGCGAAATGTGAATCTTGAAATAGTTAGCAAATTTATAGAATTGATACTTATAAATTTAAAAATATTGGAATTATAAAACGAGTTTTTATAAGTGTTATAAAGTGAAATATAAATGGTTGTTATAAGTAAATGAAAATTTATAAATTTATAAATTGTGAGATTAGAAAATGAATAGATTTTATAAAATAAAAGATTTATAAGAAATTATCTTATGAATCGGAATTTGGTACCAAAGTGAAATATAAAGGGAATTTGTAAATAAATTGGTTTTTATAAATAGAAGTTATAAAATTATAAATGGGATTTATAAACGTTGTTTTATAAATCCGAAATCAAATTGAATTTGATAAGTTGGAAATAGGAAATTTATAAAGAAAACTTATAAGTAATAAGATTCAAGATTTATGAAGTTCAAAGGAACGATTTGGGTAAATAATTTATATTATAAGTATTCAACTTATAATATAGCTTTTGGTATATGTAATTGGGTTTATAAAAATTGAATTGGATTGATAAAGGAAATTTATAAATCGGAGTTTATAAAAAGGAATAGAATTTATAAACCTTGTTTATAAATTCGTAATCAATTGAATTTGATCAATTGAGTATAGAAGTTTATTAAAGGAGTTATATTCACGTTTTTGAACAGTAAATATATTATTAATTAAAAATGGATATTTTGGGGAAGAATGTTTTAAACAGAATTTAAAACGATTTAGAAATATTTCAAAATGTATTGAGTATTGAAAACATAGATTTCAACATTCATTGTTGAAATAGACGTTTTCGAGAAAATAAAGAAATAATGGACTATAACACTGTTGTTATAGTAAATAATTTCCGAAAGGAAATGTTTTTGCATAGTATTGGGATTTATATATCTATTTAATTTCGAATCCCTATACTAGTGATTTTGGGTTGTCGTAACGATGTTTTACGCAACATTCGTTTTGGCCCAAATAAAAATGTTTAAGAGAATGATTTCCCTTAAAAATGAAATATATACTTAATTCGATTTAAGTATATTGAATATTTTCAAAGGTTGAAAATAAAAAGATTTGTCGATTACTTATTTTTAATAAGTATGGAAATGTTTTCCAATATGAAGTGAATATTTAGAATTTATCTTTTGAAGATAAATTGAAATGGATGGTTGAAATTGTATATGCATGATATTTTGAAATATAAATTCATTATGGAATTTATATGTGAAAGTGGAACTTGTTAAAAATAAATATTGATTTATTTTTGAAGTGTTGAAATTATATATATCTTGTAAAGATATTTTGGAAAATAAATAATTTGGAAAATTATTTGGAATCTGGTGATGTGTGCATATCCAGTGATAGTTTAATAACCGACTATCAGTATTTCCCTTTGAATGGGTATTTGATGTGAATTGATTGAATTTGAATGCACACTTATTTTTGAATAAGCGCTCACTATTCGGGATAACCGGGAAAGGACCATGGGGTCGTATAACCCATTCCGAATATGTGATACGTCGTTGTGAATCGCATTTGAAGATCGGTGTTGAAGACCGGATATTTGCGAGAGCGATAGGATGAACTATCGATTGACTCTGCACCGAGTAGCTACGGTATTGAGTTCTCCATATGTGATGGTGAATCCGATCAGGATTGTGAATATCCGGATTGCAAGGACTTCTTTGTAAGTGCCTTCGGTTCTGTTCGAGCCCGGAACAGACTTGTATGGATTGTATGCCCGACATTACAAGTTGAGATATAAAGCCGATTTCTTTCAAATATATTTCTGTTGGTGGCGGAGAATTTATTCTTTGCTTAACACCCTTCTTTGAGACGTACGAGCTCAAAGGTTATATAGTTGAAGTTATCAGCGATATATTCCCATTTTGGTAATGTGACATACTGAGTGATGCTGAAATGATCATTGTGTTGATTATTTGTGATAGGATCATTTATTTGATCGTCTATCTTAGTGATCATTGTGTTGATCATTTGTTGACCCAAAGCATGGCTTTTGTATAAAGTATGTTTTTGTGGACGTGAATTCGTCGAGCCTCACACCCCGTGAATGGTCAAAACAGGAAAGAAGCAGCAAGGTTATGAGGGGTAGCACCCTTTAGGATGTGTCCATTTCCTTCTGGAAAAGGGTGGTATCATGGTATGGAGCCCAGATACTTACTCATGTTGAAAACACTTTGTTATGATTGTGTGAATTGATTAGAGAGCGCTCTCGGATAAAGGTCCCAAAGGACCGGGGGATGGCATATTCGGTCAGTTGTTACTCAGTTAGGAGTAACCCGGCCTTGTGTTGGTAGAGATCCGGTTTGGTTCTCGGGGATGTCCATCCAGAGGCATTCTCATGTGGCAATGGGAAGTTCCTTGGCCTGATCATTCGTTGGAAATCCAATTCCCAATACGAAATTTGTACGGTATTAGTTGTAGAACCTGCCATTCACTTATGGTGGTCACCACTGTTTGGATGGTAGCTATAGTAGGCATACGATAATGGTCGTATGTTGGCTAAGATTTATATTCTACTTTCGAAATGAATTTTCCACCACACTATGCACTAATAATAATATCAAATGTTATTTTAAATGCGTATCAAGCATCTTTGGCTATCATAAGGAGAAATCTCCTCCGATTCTGCGTTTGCATGTGTGTGTGTGCGGGAGGCCTTATGGTAGTCTCATTTTTAAAAA
Source organism: Allium cepa (assembly GCA_030765085.1). Classification (NCBI taxonomy): domain Eukaryota; kingdom Viridiplantae; phylum Streptophyta; class Magnoliopsida; order Asparagales; family Amaryllidaceae; genus Allium; species Allium cepa. Next base: position 330,578,734 of record CM060940.1, read on the forward strand.
GCATTGCGAATTGATTTAAAAATATTCCTCTATTTTGATTTTAAAGTTAAATAAACTGTTTTGAGTTCTCACACCAGTCACATGACTGACTCGGAGTTTATTGTTTTCCTTCCTAAACTCTGGGTGCCCACCAATTTCCACACGGGCAGTTAAGAGTTAGGTTTATCAGGATATTCTGGATATTCTGGAGTTGCTGGAGGCAAGCTGGATGGCATGGCGTATTACTAGTTTATATAGTATTTCTTTTTCCGCTGCACTGTTTGTTGTTGTATGATGTTGTACACTCTGATGATATGATGTAATGAAATGAAATGATAATGTAATAACTGATATAGTCCTTTGTTTAAAGATTATTCATTTACTATTATATGTTGTTCCGCTGCGAATTGTGAGATTCTGTTGTTGTTCTGTTGTTTCCTTTCTGTCCGTTCTATTTTTAAAATTCTTCTATCTTCTATTTTCAAATTCTCTTTTTCTGTTTTCTAAAAATTGTCTATCTTCTTTCCTCTCTATTTCCTATCTCTTCTCTCTTCTTTCTTTCTTTTTCTTAAATTCTTTTTAAAACCCATAACATTCCGTGTTTTCGGCCTTCGATTTCTCGGCAGTCGATAAAGGGAGTATCGATGTTGAATTTTCGAAGAACGAAAATCCCTGTTTGTTACAAGATAGATGGATAATCTCCAGCAAATCCATTAGCTCCAGAAGGTGAAATCCAAAGCTGATACTCAGGCTGACTCGAGTGTAAAGCAAAACACAAAACACTCGACTCAGGACATACATACTTATACAATGTAAACCAACTCAAGTGAACTGTAACAAAATGCACAAGTAACTTAAAGGATGCTTGGAACCGCCGATCCTTTAAGGATCCGTTAAACTATCTACTATGTAGTAGTATGCGCTATTATAATAATGTCTAAAGTAAAGTATAATATAATTGAAAAAAGCGTTAAGGCTTTACATTTTCCACCTTAACACATTTTATATATCCCCATAGTCTGTACAGTACGGTAATCTCCCCCATACCGGGCGTCGTCAAAGGGCACTCCATAGGTATGGTACAAAACAAAATCGTACAAGGCACGCTACGATAGGTGACACGACACAACTAGGCAATGCCAGGGTAGATATACCAATTGCACTTCCGGACCGGTGGTAACGCGTAGCAGCTACTACCGCCCACCTCGAGCCACACTTCCAAAAATCAATGATGCGCACCAATCAATCATAAAGTAATAGAATGGCATACGAAGAAGTGTGTCCGATAAGAGGAGCGAACTCATTAGCCCAGCAATTGCTCCTGTTTTAGCCACCTTATGCCAACTCACGGGAGTCAGGTCCACGTAAATACCTTAATAGAATGTCACCACCATCCTACTTCATTCTGGAATCTTCATCGCGTACACGGTTATTAAAGTGGTTTTCAGAGTTGGCAAAGAGTATGACAACTTTTGATCCATGTCTCTTTAACAACACAACGTTATTATTACCCGTGGTTATAAATTCCAAAGTGGTTTATATTTCAAGTAAAACATATTCATTTAAACCATTTTAATTCAATGTCAGTATATTGCAAAAATATAATGTTCATTTCCAAAGTTGTAGCATTTCTAAGTTCATTCAATTATAACAATTTCAAAAAAACACATTTTATCATAACATTCGTAGCACTTGGCAAATGTGATAAAATATAGAAATATTGCCTTTTCAAAAACAATAGCACTTAGAAAACATTACTATAGATATACTAGTATTTCAGAAAAATAGTACATTCTCAGAAACAGCAGCACTTAGAAAATGTTACTGTAGACATACTAGTATTTCAGAAAATAGTATTTTTTCAGAAAAGGTAGCACCTAGAGAATGCTACTTTAAAACCATAACATTTTGGAAATGCTGCCAATACAAAACTAAGATTTATTATAACATTTCAGAAACATTATAAATTTCAGTTTTCACCATTTTTAACTTATAAAACATATCTCACGTTTCAGAAATATTTATTTGGATATCATTTAACTTATGATTAAATAAAATAAAACTTTATAAATAAAATATCCAAATTAAACTAAAATTCATTTATTAAGTCAAAGGTACATTATTTTACTTAAATTTTTATCTTAACAAATAACTTAATACTTTATTTTAAAATACCCATTTCACAAAAAAAATATTCTTATTACTACGTTAAGCTTAAAATTTCCATTTGAAAACTAAATTTTCAATTACCAAGTTAAGTCGTATTTTAAATTACATTTAAACCATTTATTTACTTATACATTTTTAACTTATAAAAAATCACGATAACATTTATTTAAATCATCTAAACCCAATTTAATTTGAAATTTCGTATTTTAAACTTCAAAAATACTTAATAATTTTCAGAAAATATTTAAAATTAACCACGAGTCTGTATATAATTTTCTAACCTAGGTCAAAGTTATATGGATATGTATTATTTCAATTCGTAATTTAAAAAAAATCCGGGTTCTATCATTTCAAACTCGCAATCCCAAGTCAAAATAAAATAAATAAAACTCGCATGAGCCTATCATTTCAGCTCATAATGATTTTTCCTTATTCTAATGTCCATTCGGGTATGCATCATTCCAACCCATAGTGATTCTATTCTAACAGAGAACTTGCTGTAAGAAACTATAAATGAATGAACAGTATAATATGGCATATCATATCGGGTGATGTAACAAATATATATCAGGTTATAACATCATGAATATCATATCATAGGCATATATAAATTACTATCGTATCATCAACCATAATTCACATGCCATTGTTTTACAACTGTATAAGTACGAATATCTAGAGTGATAAACTCTCCTCTAAAGCTAGAGATCAAATTCAAAACACAAATCCAAACTCCGCAAAGCACGAAAAGGCATGACTAGATTGGAGTGGATGGGGAGACAAGATTCAAATTTTGTACACAAATAAATATGAACATACATAAGTATATAATTCAACACAAAAATCAAAACCACGAACAAATCTAAATCAAAAATGAAACTAATATGGCTTAACCAAGACAAGTGGCTCAGCTACAACACAAAATGGCTTGACCATCCTCAAGTCATGCTCGGCCATGATTAGATCTGAAGTGCTACAAGGCTCGGATATGGCTAGAAATGAAGGGATGGCAACAAAAAGTCAAGTGGGAATGCAAAGAGGCAAGGCAACATGGGTTTGGGTTCGGCCCGATGCAAATATGGCTCGTCCATTGGTTAGCATGGCTCGGCCATTGGTTCATGGGATTGGATCAAGTCTAGTTACATCAGAAAGGGTGCGGCCATGGTGTGTTCATGGCAAGGGGATGGAGGTGGTGGAGTAGTAAGTGGTGGCCGAGGCTAGGGGAATAAGGAAGGGGATCGACATGGTGCTCGACTAGGGTTTCAGATATTGTTTGGTGATGGGTTTTTAGATCTAGGGTTTCACGGCATAAGTGGTGGAGATGATGAGGTTGTGGAGGCCGATCTAAGGTGGTGGATGATGGAGTGATGGTTGGCAATAGGGATGGTGGCCGAGCCTTGCAAATAGAAGAGAAAAAAAGAAAAGAGAAAAAGAAAGAGGATGTCATGAGAACTTACTATAAAAAAAATTTCAGGAACGCAAATGAGAAATGATGAGACGAGGAATGTTTTGTACGTGAATTATGGAGTGAGAAGGAGAAGTGAACGGCTAGGAGAGTAAACGCTTTGAATGGCTAGAAAATACTTCATATCCAAGAAAAGAAACCTAAGTCATTTTGAATTTCCATACCCAAATAAAAATCAAATAGAGAGGTCCAAACAAAATAGAAAATAGAAAATAAAATATAAATAGGACTGAAGTAGAAATATAGAATAGAAAAATAAACAGAAAAATGCAGAAAATAATCGCGTGTAAAACGCTAAAATTCATCAGATTTAAAAAGTTTAAAATAGAGCTTTACGAAACGAAAAGCAGCACGAATATCAGAATCAAATATAGTTTTAAAGAAATAGAATAGAAATTAAAATTTAAAATTTAAAATTTTCAACTAAAAGTCAAAGTTTGACCACAGTTGATCAAAATATAAAATTATCAAAAAATCTTTAATTTATTATATTTGGAAAAACAATTATAAACAAAAATCCAAAATTACATTGGAAAATTCCAAAATTTCAATTTTTAAATGATTAAAAATTAAAGTTTCCAAATAAATTTGAATTAAAATGTTTATTAAAATTATGAGTTGTTACACTCTCCCCCACTCAAAAATTTTCATCCTCGAAAAGGAACAAGACACGAGAATAAGAAAAGATAAGATACGAAAGCAAATAGTACCTGAAACAAATAACTCCATCTTCGAAGCACGAATGTTTTCCTCCGTCTCCCAAGTACAATCCCGATCATTCGTACTCCACTACACTTTGACTAGATTGATAGATTTCCTTCTCAGCTACTTCATAACTCTATCAATAATACGAAGTGGCTTCCTCTTGATAGTAAGGTTAGGCTCCATATCCAAACTCTCCAGAGCAAAAGGCTGGACAATCAAAGATGGATCATGCAGATATCAACGAAGATGCGAAACATGGAATACATTATGCACTCTAGAAAACTTCTTAGGAAAATCCAAACGATAAGCCAACGAACTAATCCTCTAAGAGATATGGAATGGACCAACAAATCTAGGAGCAAGCTTCCCTCTACGACCAAATTGAATCACATTCCTTAAGGGAGAGACCTTAGGGAAAATCAGATCACCCACAGCAAGCTCTAGACTCCTCATACGACGATCAGCATACTTCTTCTGCCTATCCTGAGCACTCCTCATCTTCCTTTTAATCTCCTCAACCTTTTAAGACGCCTCTAAAATCATATCCGGACCAAGAACCTGATTACCGGATTCAATCCGGCAAGATGGAGATCTACAAGGTCTTCCGTAAAGAGCAGAAAACGGAGACATTTCAATACTAGCCTGAATTCAAAGATGAATGAGATAGATAAAAGATTAAGATAAGATTAAAATAGAAGATTGAAAATGTACCTGATAACTGTTGTTATAGGTGAATTCAACAAGATGGAGATGATCTTCCCAAGATCCTCCATAATCAAGAACACAAGCACGAAGAAGATCCTCAAGAATCTAATTCACTCTTTCCGTTTGACCGTCGGTCTGCGGATGGTAAGCAGTGCTCAAATTCAGACGAGTGCCCAAAGATTCCTGAAAAGCTTTCCAAAACTAACTTGTGAAAATAGGATCTCGATCACAAAAATGCTGATAGGAACACCATGGAGGCGAACAATCTCCCTCATATAGATCTCAGCCAAACTAGGAGCAGAATGGGTAGATTTGACCGAAATGAAATGAGCTGACTTGGTCAATCTATCCACAATAACCCAAATATTTTCATTACCCCTCCGAGTCCTAGGTAATCCAACAATAAAATCCATAGAAACCTGTTCCCATTTGCAATTGGGAACCTCAAGGGGCTGCAACAAACCAGGGGTCTTCTGATGATCTGCCTTGACTTGCTGACAAGTCGCATACCTACTAACAAAGATAGAGATATCTCGCATCATACCTCTTTACCAATAAAGCTTCTTCATATCCTGATACATCTTCGTCACACCAGGATGAACAGAATGTCTGGATCGATGATTTTTCTGAAGCAACTTTTGCCTCAATCCATCAACATTCAGGACACAAATCCGGTTATCGATCCTCAAAATCCCTCTATCATCGATCTGGGCTCTACTACCATCGGAGCTACTAGCACCAACTCTGCTATGAACACTTTCCTTAATCAATCTGATGATCCTATCCTCATCCTGCTTAGCAATGATATGATCCAAAAAGGAGAAGAAGAAACAACAAGCTAACACAACATGGCCTTCTTCCGCTTAAAGCATCGGCTACAACATTAGCCTTCCCAGGGGTGTAGCTAATGTCGAGATCATAAGAAGCTAGAAACTCAAGCCATCGAACCTGACGCTGATTCAAATCCTTTTGGGTGAAGATATACTTCAAAGACTGATGATCAGTAAAGAGCTCAAACTTAGCACCCAAAAGATGATGCCTCCAAAGCTTCAAGGAAAAAACCACAGCAAGCAATTCCAAATCATAAGCTACATAATTGGCCTCATGGGTCTTCAACTAACGGCTGGCATAAGCAATGACCTTTCCATCTTGCATCAAGACAGCTCCCAAACCCTCACGACAAGCATTAGTGTACACCGTTAATCCCTCATTTCCATTGGAATGGTAAGCACTGATGTGGAAGTAAGCTTACGCTTCAACTCACTGAGTGTAGCTTTACACTTATCATTCCATATAGACTTAGTATTCTTTCAAGTTAAAGCAGTGAGAGGTGCAGCAATCTAAGCAAAATTCTCAATGAATCTCCGATAATAACCGGCATGGCCCAGAAAACTGTGAATATCAGATGGAGTCCTAGGAGTTTCCCAATCCTGCAACAGAATAGGGAGAAATAAGGACCTCAGAAAAGATAGAATGATCAATTACAAAAAGAGAAGAAGGGAAAGACTTACATTGATCGTAGCGATCTTGACTGTATCAACGGAAACTCCATTACTAGAAACAATATGTCCAAGAAATCTGACTTCATCTTTCTAGAAATGGCATTTCAAGAATTTAGCTTTCAAATGATGGCTCCTAAAAGTCCCCAAAACAATGCTCAAATGGGATTTATGCTCTTCCTCAGACTTAGAGAACACAAGAATATCATCAGACTAGAACAAATTTGTTAAGCACATCACGAAAAACACGGTTCATCAAATCAACAAAGAAAGAAGGAGCATTAGTCAAACCGAAAGGCATGACTAACCATTCATAAAAACCATTCTCAGTACGGAAAGCAGTCTTGGGGATAATTTCCTCAGCAACTCTGAGCTGGCGAAAACCTATGGCAAGATCAAGCTGAGAGAAAACAGTAGCTTCATGGAGTTGATCAAACATATCATTGATGCGAGGCATAGGATATTTGTTCCTCATAGTGAGCTTGTTCAGCTTCCTATAATCAACACACATCCTCAAAGAACCATTGGATTTAGTAACGAAAACCACTGCTGCTCCCCATTCTGAATGGCTAGGTCTGATCAGACCCTAGGAGAACAAGTCCTTAATTTGCTTCCTCAACTCAACCTTCTCACAGGTGTCATTCTTCTAGGAGGAAGAACTACAGGTCGAGTAGGAATAAGATCAATACGGAAACGAATTTCCCACTTAGGAGGTAAAGAAGTGACTTCACTAAATACGTCGAGATATAGTCTGACCACAGGAGTAGAATCAAGATCATCTAGGGAAGAGTCAAGAGAATAAATAAAGCTGTCGGCATAATCCTAAGGCATGCACCACTGAATTACCAAAGAATTACCCAAATCATCAACAAGAGAAATAGTTCAGGTTTTACAAGAGATAACAGCATCATGCCTCTTCAACCAATCACCCCTAAGCAATAGATCAAAAGCATCAAAACCCATAACATAGAAATCACCAGAAAACCGATAACCAGAATGGAAGAGTTTCATATTTCTACAAATCTTACTAAGGCTCACAGGACCACCAATAGAATTTGAAGCACACAAAGGGTCAGGAGCCAACTCGGGATAAAGAAGATGCTCAAATTTATTACAAAGATCCACAGAGATAAAGCTATGGGAAGCTCCAGTATTAAAGAGAACATGAACGGGAAAATAAAACAGAGAAAAATGCCATAAAGTGTACCTTGGTTATCACTAAGAGCAAGTGCAAGAGGTGGAGCAGGTGAAGAAGAAAAAGTGACAGCAAAAATACCAAAAGACTTGCCCTTCTATTGAGTAGGGCAATCCTTCTTGAAATGGCCAAGCTGCAGATAAATGTGGCAGAGATCACGCCTGTTCAACTGAGCTGAGAGGAATAGCAGCGTCAACTAAAGTCGGATAGCTATTAGCATAGTGTCCCTTCTGATTACATCTAAAGCAAGTAATGGAGGATAGGTCTATAGACTGTCTCCAAGAAGAAGAAGATCCCAAACCTGGAGTCTTGTTCCAATTCTTCCTCTACTGATGAAAGTTAGGCTTTCTCTTCTTAGGGTTACCAGAGGAAGCCTGAGATGATGTAGCACGAGCAACTGAAGGATCCTTAAACATAGGATTCTCATATCTAATGGCCATATCCATCAGACTGGTGAAAGGGCTATGCACATGAGCGATGAGACGATCATAATACTCCAGATGGGAACCAACAATGAACTTCTCATTCTTCTTGAGAGGAGTGTCAACCAGATTAGGGCCAAACTTAGAAAGTCCATTGAACTTCCTCTCATACTCAGCAAGTGACATATCACCGTTTTGAGATCCATGAATTCCCGATATAGCTGAGACTTCCCTGCCTTGGGCATCCACTTCACAACAAAAGCATCCCTAAACTGCTTCCAATAAATGTCAGCCTCAATAGTGTGAGCTGTGATAGACTCCCACCAATCCAAGGCTGCTCCCTTCAACTGCCAAGCTGCCAATTGACGTTGCTGGGCATTAGTGATCTCAAGACCAGAGAAGATTCTCTCCAATCCCTTCAACCACTGTTGAGCCTCAATAATGCTCTCCAATCCGGTAAACTTAGTGCCACCAAGTTCCATGTATTCCTTACAGAGTGTAGTGAACCTAACTGGTGCAGCAGGCTCGGAAGATGGGGTAACAACACGTCCCCTACCTCTAGCATTCCTACGACTCATCCTGAAAAATCAAGAATGAATTTTAGGACAGAGGTAATTTTGAACAAAGACAAGATTAGATAAGATAAGATTCAACTAGAATTGAATATCCCGAACAAAGAAATTACTAACAGAGTGGATAAGGAAAAGAAGGAAGTTAAGAAAAATTTGATTTCAAAACAAGAAAGGCTTTTATATCAAAATACTCTTTGAAAATCCTTTGAAAATCATTTTATACTCTCAAATACATTCTCTCACAAAGAAAGAATTCCAAGATTTATTTAACTCATTCTAGGGTATTTCTAACCTATCTCTAATGAGTTTTTGCTCCGTGGGCTAAGGTTTGCCTAAAACCTGGCTTTGGTACCAAATGTAATGACCCACTATTTTGGGCTATTCAAATCGACAATAAAACCACACATGTTTGACTTGAATAATTCAAAACAGTAGATTGTAATATAATTTGGAGCGAATAAAACCAATCACAGAATCACGGACACGGATAAATCAGAATAACCCGTAGCGGAAATAGAATAACCATAGTAGTTCATGAAGCTACTACAACACAGAGTCACAAAACAAGTACAAAATACAAAGTCTGAAAAGTAAATACAGCAGAAATCCCAAGTACATAAATGTTCACTAATACATAAGCTGAATAGAAATACTGAATAGACATAGATAACAACTAGATAGATGGATAATCTCCAGCAAATCCTTTAGCTCTAGAAGGTGAAATCCAAAGCTGATACTCAGGTTGACCCGAGCGTAAAGCAAAACACAAAACACTTGAGTCAGGACATACATACTTATACAATGTAAACCAACTCAAGTGAACTGTAATAAAATGCATAAGTAACTTAAAGGATGCTTGAGACCGCCCATCCTTTAAGGATCTGTTAAACTATCTACTATGTAGTAGTATACGCTATTATAATAATGTCTAAAGTAAAGTATAATATAATTGAAAATATTGTTAAGGCTTTACATTTTCCACCTTAACACATTTTATATATCCCCATAGTCTATGCAGTACTGTAATCTCCCTCGTACTGGGCGTCGTCAAAGGGCACTCCATAGGTATGGTACAAAACAAAATCGTACAAGGTAGGTGACATGGCACAACTAGGCAATCCTAGGGTACATATACCAATTGCACTTTTGGACCGGTGGTAAAACGTAGCAGCTACTACCGCCCACCTCGAGCCACGCTCCCAAAAATCAAAGGTGCGCACCAATCAATCACAAAGTAATAGAATGGCATATGAAGAAGTGTGTCCGATAAGAGGAACGACCTCATTATCCCGTCAATTGCTCCTATTTTAGCCACCATATGCCAACTCATGGGAGCCGGGTCTAAGTACTTACCTTAATAGAACGCCACCGCCATCCTACTTCATTCTGCAATCTCCACCACGTACACGATTGTTAAAGTGGTTTTCGGAGTTGGCAGAGAGTATGACAACTTCCAATCCCGGTCTCTTTAACAACCCAACGTTATTATTACCCGTGGTTATAAATTCCAAAATGGGTTATATTTCAAATCAAACATTTTCATTTAAAACACTTAAATTCAATGTCAATATCTTGCAAAAATATAATGTTCATTTTCAAAGTTGTAGCATTTCTAAGTTCTTTCAATTATAACAATTTCAAAAAAACACATTGTATCGTAGCATCGTAACACTTGGAAAATGTGATAATACATAGAAATATTGTCTTTTCAGAAACAATAGCACTTAGAAAACGTTACTGTAGATATACTAGTATTTTAGAAAAACATTACATTTTCAGAAATAGCAGCACTTAGAAAACGTTACTGTAGATATACTAATATTTCAGAAAACAGTATATTTTCAGAAACGGTAGCACTTAGAGAATGCTACCTTAAAACCACAGCATTTTGGAAATGCTGTCAATACAAAACTAAGATTAATTATAACATTTCAGGAACATTATAAATTTCAGTTTTCACCATTTTTAACTTATAAAACATATCTCATGTTTCAGAAGTATTTATTTGGATACCATTTAACTTATGATTAAATAAAATAAAATTTTATAAATAAAATATCCAAATTAAACTATAATTCATTTATTAAGTCAAAGGTACATTATACTTAACTTTTTATCTCAACAAATAACTTAATATTTTATTTTACAATACCCATTTCATAAATAAAATATTCTTATCACTACGTTAAGCTTAAAATTTCCATTTGAAAACTAAAATTTTCAATTATCAAGTTAAGTCATTTTTTAAATTACATTTAAACCATTTATTTACTTATACATTTTTAACTTACAAAAAATCACGATAACATTTATTTAAATCATTTAAATCCAATTTAAGTTAAAATTTCATATTTTAAAATATAAAAAAACTTAGTAATTTTCAAAAAATATTTAAAATTAACCACGGGTCTGTATATAATTTTCTAACCTAGGTCAAGTGATATGGATATGTATCATTTCAACCCATAATTTAAAATAAAAATCGGGTTCTATCATTTCAAACCTGCAATCCTAAGTCAAAATAAAGTAAATAAAAATCACTTGAGCCCATCATTTCAGCTCATAATGATTTTTCCTTATTCTAATGTCTGTTCGGGTATGTATCATTTCAACTCGTGGTGATTCTATTCTAACAGGGAACTTGCAGTGTGAGAAACTGTAAATGAATAAACAGTATAATATGGCATATCATATCGGGTGATGTAACAAATATATATCAGGTTATAACATCATGAATATCATATCATAGTCATATATAAATTACTATCATATCATCAACTACAATTCACATGCAATTGTTTCACAACTATATAAGTACAAATGTCTAGAGTGATAAACTCACCTCTAAATCTAGAGATCAAATTCAAAACACGAATCCAAACTCCACAAAGCACGAAAAGGCACGACTAGATTCGAGTGGATGGAGAGCCAAGATTCAAATCTTGTAAACAAATAAATATGAACATACATAAGTATATAATTCAACATAAAAATCAAAACCATGAACAAATCTAAATAAAAAATGAAACAAATATGGCTTAACCAAGACAAGTGGCTCAGCCACAACACAAAATGGCTTGACCATCCTCCAGTCATGCTTGGCAATGGTCAGATCTGCAGTGCTACAAGGCTCGGCTATGGCTAGAAATGAAGAGATAGCAACCAAAAGTCAAGTGGGAAAGCAAAGAGGCAAGGCAACATGGGTTTGGGTTCGGCCCTATGCAAATATGGCTTGGCCATTGGTTATCATGGTTCGGCCATTGGTTCGTAGGATTGGATCAGGTCTGGTTACATCAGAAAAGGTGCGGCCATGGTGTGTTCATGGCAAGGGGATGGAGGAGGTGGAGTAGTAAGTAGTGGCTGAGGCTAGGGAATAAGGAAGGGGATTAACATGGTGCTCGGCTAGGGTTTCAAACATTGTTTGGTGATGGGTTTTTGGATCTAGAGTTTCACGGCATAGGTGGTGGAGATGATGAGGTGTGGAGGCCGATCTAAGGTGATGGATGATGGAGTGATGGTCAGCAATAGGGGTGTGGCCGAGCCTTGCAAATAGAAGAGAAAAAAGAAAAGAGAAAAGAGAAAGAGGATGCCATGAGAACTTACTGTAAAAAAAAATTAGGAACGCAAATGAGAAATGATGAGATGAGGAATGTTTTGTATGTGAATTATGGAGGTGAGAAAGAGAAGTGAACGACTGGGAGAGTAAATACTTTGAATGGCCAGAAAATGAAGAGCTTTACTTTATATCCAAGAAAAGAAACCTAAGTCTTTTTGATTTTCCAAACCCAAAATCCAAATTAAAATAAAATAGAAAGGTCCAAACAAAATAGAAAATAGAAAATAAAATATTAAACAGGGCTGAGGTAGAAAATATAGAATAGAAAAATAAATAGAAAAATAAATAAAATAATCATGTGTAAAACGCTGAAATTCATCAGATTTAAAAAGTTTAAAACAGAACATTATGAAACAAAAAGCAGCACGAATATCAGAATCAAATGTAGTTTCAAAGAGAAAGAGAAACTAAAAATTCAAATTTAAAAATTTCAACTGAAAATCAAAGTTTGACCATTGTTGACCAAAATATAAAATTTTCAGAAAATCTTTAATTTATTATATTTGGAAAAACAATTATAAACAAAAATCCAAAATTAAATTTGAAAATTCCAAAATTTCAATTTTTAAATGATTAAAAATTAAAGTTTCCAAATAAATTTGAATTAAAATATTTATTAAAATTATGGGTTGTTACACGTAACTTCCTGTAAACTGGGCTTATCAGAGGGCACTCTATAGGTGGTACAAAACAAACTCGTAATGGTCTCGCTAAGGTGCCTGACACGGCACAACTAGGCAATGCCAGGGTAGATATACCAACTATACTTTCGGGCTGGCGGTATTGCATAACAACCACTACTGCCCACCTCGAACTACATTCCCAAATTAAAGGTGTGCACCAAATCAATCACAAAGTACTAGAATGACATACGAAGATGTGTGTCCGATCGGAGGAGCTATCTCACTTGGCCCATCGATTACTCCTTTTTTAGCCATCTTATGCCGACTCACGGGAGTCGGGTCCACGTATATACCTCATATATGATTGTCGCCACCATCCTACTTCATTTTGGAATCTCCACTGCATAAACAGTTGTTAAAGTGGTTTTCGGAGTTGGCAGAGAGTATGACAACTTTCGATCCCGGTCTCTTTAACAACCAAACGTTATTATAACACCGCGGTCATTTCAAAATATTTTATACTTCAAAACCAAAATATCATTTCTATTTCAAAACCATATCAATATAATATCATTTCCATTTCATAACCATATCAATATAATATCATTTCCATTTCAAAACCATATCAATATGACATCACTTTTTTTCACTTCAAATATGTCCATTTCCAAAATCATAGACTTTCAAAGTTATGACACTTTTCAAACCAAAATACTTTTAAATCATAATATTTGGAAAAATCGTAACATTTTGAAATCATAGCACTTTGTAAATCATAACATTTTGAAATCATAACACTTGACAAACCATAACACTTTCCTTTAAATAGTTTAGATATTAATAATAGTATATATATATATAGAGAGAGTAAAATATGTTGAGACTTGGTTTTGATTCATGACACAAAGCTATCACTACAACATACAGATTTGACAACTGGTACGACAAAAAGAGAATATATACTACATGGAGACAAGACATCAAAATCGGTGCATCAATTTTTATTATCTTTTTTTGAGTCTTAAGTCAATTTTGTTAAGATCTCTCCTCGGTTAACATATATATTAGCTTATATAATCTTGCTAATGATTTATACATATAAGCATAGAAAAAAAAATTATCAAAGTTTTTCTTTAAAAAATCATATATATATATATATATATATAAACCTGTGAAAAAATGTGCAAATTGCACAGAAATTACCAGGTCAGTCGATTGACCTGGTAGGTCAGTTGACTGACCTGTCAGTTTCTGTGCAACATGCATTGGTGCGCAAATAAACAAATGTATATTACGTTTGAATATTCAATCGACTGACCCAGAGGTTCAGTTGACTAAATTTCTATAACAACTATTTTCTGAAAATACACGACTATTTGTGGAGAGTTACGAATCTCTATAAAAAGAATTGGACGCAACATTTCAACCGGAACTCTTCATCAACAGTCGTTGTTTTCTACATCTATAAATACATACTCTAACTTGATTCCAAACAACCGAATTTTCTTATCTTTCTTATCTAACTCACTTGAATCTACTTGCAACTATACTTTCAAATATTCTACATTAAAGCAATATTATACCTTTCTATTCTTCTTAAACTTCAAATATATATTTATTTATATTCGAGGAGAAGATCATAGGAAGGCTATACTACAAATAGACTTATCTGTGTTATGAGAACACAAAAAAAGTCAAATAATATTTTGTATTTGTTGAAGTCCTGTTTTGCTGCTCATGCGTGTGAAGTCCTTTTCGGCTGTTGAGGCGAAATCCTGTTCCGCTGCTCAAGTCCTTGTTCGGCTGCATAAGGGTTGTATAGACCTGTTCCTTCGGGTTAAGTGAGGGTTATTTTTTTAGTGAAATTCGAAAAGAAGTCTGGGACTGGACGTAGGACGGAGCTCTGAACCAGTATAAAAATTCCTAGTGCCATTTTACTTTACTGCTTCTATATTCCGCACTATTTACTATATAGCTATCATCACTACACTCTATATTATCGTATATTCATATTACATGATCGATAGCACACTTTCATTTGGTATCAGGGCAAGATCATCATATAACCGTAACATAGTTATCTGATAAACTAATAATATGGAAACTAACACTAGCGCTAGCATTAAACTAGCTTCATCGAAGGAAAATCCACTGTACGTCCACCACTATTTAATGGCATGAATTATAACTATTGGCCCATACGAATGAGAATATATATGCAAGTATATGGTTTTGGTTCATGGAATATAATTCAGACAGAATATAATATTCCTACTGAAGAGTATTCTACTTGGACAAATACATAGAAACTACATGCCACAGCAAATGCAAAAGCCATGAATATGTTGTTTTGTGCCATAGATAAAAATGAGTTTAACCGTGTTAGCATGTGCAATACTGCATATGAAATATGGCGCACACTCAAAGTTACACACGAAGAAACTAGCAAACAAAGAAAAATATCCATGCTCAAAAGTCAGTTTCAAAACTTTAGGATGAAAGAAAATGAATCTATAAATGATATGTATTCAAGATTTCAGGATATTTACCATTCATTAGTAGGACTAGGAGAAAAATATTCAGATTCTGATATCGTATCCAAAATCCTTAACCGTTTAACGGAAGAATGGAGAAGAAAAGTTCTCGCTATAGAAGAAGTGAATGATATTTCCAAAATAACTCTGAAAGAGTTAATAGGAAATCTAATATCATATGAAGTGAATTTGCAGGCTAAACGAGTTCAAGCTCAAGATAAAAAGGATATGGCATACCATGCAGAACAAGAAGAATCAGATTTAGACAAAGACGACCTAGCCTTTATTGCCAAAAACGTCAAGAAATTCTTGAAGTACATAAAAGGAAACGGAAATAATGGCAAGAGAATCTCAAACAGCAATAAACAACCGTCTTCATCAGTTTTGGAGTGCCTTAACTGTCACAAAAAGGGGCATATATAGAAGGACTATTTGGATCAAAAGAAAGAATATCACAATAAAAGAAAGGACAAATTCAGAAGGAAAGCTTTCTCAGTTACATGGGATGATTCAGACTCTTCTTCTTCTTTTGAAAGTAAGAGTGACAGCGATAATGAATAAGCGAACGTATGCTTTATGGCCAAAGATAATGAGGTTAGTGATTTAACTTTTCATGATATGATAGAAATAAATGCAGAATTGTTAGATACTTTAAAAAGTCTCAAAAGAAAATATAAAGAGGCTGTTGAAAATCAGAACAAGGTAGAATTCGAAAGAGATATGCTTAAAGAGGAGAAGAAAATATTGGAAGAAGAACTTGAGAAAACTCAAGAATCGCTTTCAAATGTTAATTCCCAACTAACATTATTGAGTTAAGAAATTGAGACTCAAAAAGAAAAGAATGATGTTCTTGTTTCTGAAAATCATGATTTAAAAACTAGTATTAAAATGGTAGAACTAGAAAATTCAAATATAAAGACCAAATGAGAAGGAATCACTAAAAATGTTTCAAATTTTAATAAAGGAAGAGAAAATTTATCTAGAATTATTGAAAATTCATAACCAGTTAACAATAAAAATGGTTTAGGTCATAAGACGAAAGTCAAGAATTCACGATCTAGTAATTTAAACAATGTTAAGTCTAATAAAACACCCATATCTTCAAAAAGACTAGTTTCTAAAACTATATATATAGGTTCCTAAAACTAATAACAAGTTAATAAGGAATAAGTATATTAGCTCATTCATAGAAAATGTTCATAATAATAAGAATTATATCTATAAAAGGGATACTAAACCCACTTGGGTTTGGTTCCCTAAGATCTAACTCTTAGGACTCTATTAAAAAGGTGGGTACCAACTTTATCTCATATTTTTTGTAGGTCTCACTCAAGAAGAGAGGAAAATGGATACTCGACAGTATTGCTCAAAACAAATGACAGGAGACAAAGATATGCTGATAAACGTTGCATACTCAGACGGAGGTTCTATCACTTTTGGAGATAATTCCAAGGGTTATATCATCGGTAAAGGCGATGTGAGCAATTACGGTACATCTAGTTTACCTCTTATTGCAAATGTTTTATTAGTTAAGAATCTTAAACATAATCTACTAAGTACAAGTCAATTATGCGATAAAGGTTTTAAAATATCCTTCCCTGAAAATAAATATAGTATCTTCTATCAAAATGAGAATCTTATTTTCGAAGGAAATAGAGATAAAAACATTTACGTTTTGAATATAAAAGTTAATCATAACTCATACATGTGTTTAATAGCCAAAGAAAATAATCCCTGGATATGGCACAAATAATTCTATCATATCAATTTCAAAATAATAAATAAAATTTCTACAAATAATCTCGTAAAAGGATTACCAAAGATGAGTTTTAAAGTTAATAATATATATGACGCATGTCAATTAGGTTAATTAACTAAATCTTCGTTTAAAACTAAGAAAGTCATTTCGACATTACAATCACTTGAATTACTTTATATGGATTTATTTAGACCTACCCAAGTTCAATCCATAAATCATAATAAATACGTATTTGTAATATTTGATAATTTTTCTAGATATACATGGACTATCTTTATGAAAAATAAGTGATTTGCATCATTATCAACAAGAGTCGTTGATGCTTCAGCGCGAAATATATTATGAGCAAAAAATAACTCAAGACGTCTAGGAATTATAGAACACATTGCCATGAAATTTTGCGGTGCTTCATCCCGTCCAATAGACGAACACATTGTTTCGCCTTTTCGACGACCTTCTACTTCATCCCGCCACCACCACCGGTCTCACCAAACTCAACAGATCAAATTGAGGCATCCAATATTCGTCGCAAATAGCTACAGGGCTACAAAACTCCTAGCCCGTCAAAATAATAGTAGTTGTTATTATATGTTATTTTTCAAATAATTTGAATATAACATGTACAATTTTCTTAAATCATTTCCTTCATATTATCATCACATATGTTGGTTCTAATATTTAAATAAATAAATTAACAAGCTCCATATATATGAATATATAAAATATTGATCAACACAAAGATGATTGGGAAAATTTACATAGGTCAGTCGACTGAACCAGTGTATCAGTCGACTGACACTGATATAATTTTTTTTTAAAACCAGCCTCAGTTGATTGTCAAAGTGGATCAATCGACTGGACCAGAAAAAAAAATTCAAATGACTAAGATTCAGTCAACTGAATCAGGCCTCCAGTTGACTGAACCAGAAGCTAGAAATTTTTGAATTTCAGGTTTAGTCGATTGAACAACTAATTCAGTCGACTGATTCGTGGATCTGAGCAAAATTACTGCTCCCACCCACACATTTTCTCCTTTTTATCCTCACTTTCGCTTTACTCTTCACTCTCATTTTAGATTTTTAACTTTTAAAAACCCTAGATCTTCAAAAATCTAATTTTTACCTCCAAACAATCAAATTAAATGGCTCCAAAAAGAAAAGGACAAGCGTCTTCATCCTCCCAACCTCCTTCCACTGAGCGAATCCAACAATGGCTCTTCGATGATACCGCAGTAAGAAGATGGAGGAGAATGAAAGATTCTCGTATTTTTGAAGGTTTGTTTGTAAAATTTGCCGCCTTTTCTCCTTATCACATACAAGAATTGGCTCTTAGAAGCAATTTGGAGTCTTTGTTCAATATTGATGAAAATAAGAATAAAATAAACCAAATTATGGTCAAGCTATTCTATGCTAACCTTAATTTAGGTTACCAAAACATTCAAAATCACGAAGATTGTGTATGGAGTTTAGTTTGTGGAAAACCAGTATTTTTCTCATTAGATCGAATGGCTCATATTTTATGATCTGAAAATGATGGTATTGAATTAAGCAATTTTGATTGTGATATGGTCATTCATTACCGTATAAGTCATTTATTTTTGGAAGAAGATATGGACCAACTCAAGTCCATGTCCTTAAGGCCAAAAGCTAGAATTATACACCATGCATTAATGAAAACCGTAACTCCACGAACCGAAAGTTATGAATTTGTTTCTGAACACAACTTCAAAGCCTTATGCGCCATCTTTGGAAATATCAAAGTAAATTGGCTTTGGTTAATTCTTGATGAGTTCTTAAGCTTCAATAATGATCGAATGAATGTCATCTACTATGGTGAGTATATTACGTGCTTGCTAAAAGAATGTGAGATTCCAAAACCTGACTCACGGGTTTCTACCGTTCGGGTACTTAAACTCTCATACTTTAGCATTAGTGAAGCTACCGGTTTCTCGACCTCCTACTATCATTACTTTTGAAGAATGGACTCAATGCCAATTACCTCAAGATCAACCACAACAACAACAAGGCGAAGCATCTCAACATCCAACTCGCCAAAGATCAACTATTCGTCAATAAGATGAAATTTTGATTCCTAAGCCAGGCCTTCCTCCACATGAGTCTATTTCCATGATATGCCGTAACCAACAATATTCAATTCCATATCACTAAAGTTGACAAAAAGCCCGATAAAGTTAAAGGGTTTTTCACAAAGTTATGGCAAGCTATCTCATGTTCGTCCAGCACTTACACTGCTACACTAGATTATCCGGGTAAGCAAACCATCTTTACTTGGTCTTCCTCTTCCGACGGTCAAGCAAGTAGTAGCAACAACGGTGGAAATGAAGGCGATAATGGGGGTCAAAGATCGCATAGTGATAGGGGTAAGAATATAATAGAGTAAATTATTACTTTTTTATATTATAAAAACATTAGTCTTTTATTTCACAACATTATGGCTTGTATTATAGCCACACTTTACGTATTATTTCAAAACTCTTGTTTGTGATATTGTAGTGTATGAATGTTCGGTTTCTTCATATTATCTATCTATACATCGTACGTTTATATTCTTTATTCCTTTTTGTCGATGATAAATGGGGAGAAATATTATCACTAACATTAAGAATGCAGGATATAGATCGTCAAAGATTCAGGGCGAGTAAGTATTTATATTATATATACAGTCAAAATCTATAGCTATTTACAAGTTGTCATCAATCAAAAAGGAGGAGAATGTTGAGACTTGGTTTTGATTCATGACACAAAGCTATCACTACAACATACATATTTGATGACTGTTACGACAAAAAGAGAATATAAAATACATGAAGACTAGACATCAAAATCGGTGCATCAATTTATATTATCTTGTTTTGAGTCTTAAGTCAATTTTGTTAAGATCTCTCCTCAGTTAACGTATATATTAGCCTATATAATCTTCCTAATGATTTATAAATATAAGCACAGAATATATATACATATATATTACCAAATTTTTTCTTTAAAAAAATCACATATATCATATATATATATATATATATATATATGTATGTATGTATGTATGTATGTATGTATTTAAACCTATGAAAAACTATGAAATTGCGCAGAAATTACTAGGTCAGTCGACTGACCTGGTAGGTCAGTCGACTGACCTGTCAATTTCCGTGCAACATGTACAGGTGCACAAATAAACAAGTATATATTAAAAATACATTCAAATATCCAGTCGACTAACCCAAAGGTTCAGTTGACTGAATTTCTACAACAGCTATTTTCTGAAAAGACACAACTATTTGTGAAGAGTTACGAATCTCTACAAAAAATTTTGGACGCAACACTTCAACCAGAACTCTTCGTCAACAGCCTCTGCTTTCTGACATCCATAAATACATACTCTAACTTGATTCCAAACAACCGAATTTTCTTATCTTCCTTGTCTAACTCACTTGAATCTACTTGCAACTATACTTTCAAATATTCTGCATTAAAGCAATATTATACCTTTCCATTCTTTATAAAGATCGAATATATATATTTATACTCGAGGAGAAGATCAGAGGAAGGGTATACTATAAACGGACTAATCCGTGTTATCAGAACACAAAAAAAGTCAAACAATATTTTGTATTTGTTGAAGTCTCTTTCTGCTGCGTAGGCGTGTGAAGTCCTCTACGTCTGCTGAGGCGAATCCTGTTCCGCTACTCAGGTCCTTGTTCGGCTGCTCAAGGGGTGTATAAACCTATTCCTCCGAGTTAAGTGAGGGTTATTGTTTTAGTGAAATTTCAGAAGGAGTCTGGGACTGGACGTAGGACGAAGTACCAAACTAGTATAAAAATTCCTGGTGTCATTTTACTTTACTGCTTTTATATCCCACACTATTTACTGTATAGCTATCATCACTACACTCTATATTATCGTATATACATATTACATGATCCATAGCACACTTTTAAAATAGTTTATAAAATAAAATAGTTTATTTAAAAATAGTTATAAGTTAAAATAGTTTATATTAAAATAATAGGCATGCTAAAATAATTTATATTAAAAATAGTTTATATAAAAATGATTTATACTAAAATAGTTTATAAAGTAATATATATAAACAGTTCTAAATATAATTTAAAAATACTTTATATAATAAAATGGTTTCCTCCAGTTTCACAAATCAATTCAAATCAACTCGGATTCCAAATTTCCAATTTAATTAAACCTCAGTTCATCAGTTTCAATTCAATTCGGTTTCTAAATAAACCATTTCAAATTATATCAATTTTAAATACAGATTTGAATCACAAAATAAACCATTTGAATTTCAATATATTTCAAAGCTTTAAATATTCAACATTTCAAAATAAATTCGACGATTTCATATATATATAATATTCGCTTTACTATTATTTATTTTAAAATATTTATTTAATCATTCAAATAACATTTAAATAAAGCTTCAAATTTCAAATTTAAATAAAATCAAATATACCATTTCAATTTATGTAAATTTGAATTATTCATTTAAATCACTTTTAATCAAAATCAAGTTATAAAATCATATCTTTAAAATCCCAAATTTAATAAATTTCAAATCAAACTAATTTGAGTATAATTCTTAAATAAATTCAGTTTCAAACCTATTTCTCTTTCCAACCTGAATTTAATTAAAATCGTAAACTCTATATTTGAAAGTATAAATTTAAATAAATACTTAAACATATTATATATTAGTTAAATCAAATTTAATAAATCAAATTTTATTATTAAACTTATTTTATATATTTAAAACAGTAAAATTGTAAGTAAAATCTTAAAATTTATAATTCCAAAACTAACTTATAATTTTAAAATTTTCAAAACATAGAATTTCAAAAATAAAAATTTAAAACCTTTATAAAATAACATATATATATATATATATCTTAAAATCAATATTTATTAAAACCAAAATATTCGTTTCAAAGCCTTGGAAATCATTTCAAAACATATATATCGACCAATAGTGTATGTATGTAATTTTCTATCCTATAGTCAAGTGATATGAATATTTATCATTTCAATTCGCAATTTAAATTATATACAGGTATATATCATTTCAACGTGCAATCCCAAATTCAATTCAATGAAAATCGCTTGGGTTTATCATTTCAACCCATAACGATTTTCTCCTATTTACATATCATTCGGGTATGTATCATTTCAACCCATAGTGAATCCTACACTAACAGGGAACTTGCAGATTGATAACAGAAGTAATAATAATATAATAGGCATATACATCAATATAAATAACAGATAATGGTGTCAGATGTCACAAGTGAACAGATACAAATAATAGCTTATATATAACAATGTATATTACTAACAGCAGCATATTTCAATTGTCATTTCAATTGAAATCAAATTTAATAGATATAAGAACGTTAATTGTGAATGATTGCTCACCTTTTGAGGCTAGAGGTGGACGAGAATGAGATGAGTTACGAATCCAAAGCAAAGCTAGATTGAATGCGAATTTGACGAGCAAAGCTGATAAATAGGAATTGACGAAATCAAATCAGAACTGGACTGATAATGATAAATGGTATAAGTGAATTTATATATAACTATACATAACTATATATATATATATCATATGCTAAATTCAAACATATGTTAAAATAAATATCTAAGTATTTCAAAATCACCGTTTCAAATTAAAACACATATATTAAAATTAACATATATATAATGTATAATTTGAAAATCGTATATATATATATGTACTTATTAAAATACAAAATACTTACATATATGGTGTACGTTCATTACAACATACCAAATACCACTTATATATATACAGTAACTTTGATATATAAATACAACATAAACAACAACATATGTAAATTAAGACAAACCTATTATATAGCACTCATATAAACTTATATACGTATTAATGGATTACATTCAAACTTGTCTAACTTTGTACATATAACACCTTATATACAGACTTACACATAAAATATATAAACAAATGCACAAATTCACATATATAATATATATACATATCCCAGACTATGTATATGCAATATAGATGTTAGACACTTAATAATATAATCTGTATATATATACACACATATAAATAAATAGAAATTTCAACTATAAAACTTACCCATATATATATTATTATATTACTATACTTGAAAACCAAACAGATCTATAATTTATGCATATAAACTGATATACAGACACTATATATAACTAAATATACATATATATAAAACTCGAAATATATATATAAGCAGCAAGTTAAAACCGATCAACTAATGATATAAATTATATATAACTATCATACAGTACAAACAACTAATATATATATATATATATATATATATATATATATATATATATGACAATAAAAATACAGCTATATACCATTAGAAATCAATCTGTATTTTATAGCCTTTATATTATACCTGGACCTTATTTTATAATAACAGTTTATCATATATATATATATATATATAACTCACACATACAACTTCCAAAGCCTTTGAATGTATATATATATACTGACTATTATAAAACATACATAAATATATATAACTTTATATAAACTTAAAAAAATTAGTTTTAATCCAAACACAGAGAACCACTTTATATATATTATATACGTATCTAACTTAATATATTATTGCATAAATTTACACATACGCATTTAACTAAAAGAAGACGTAGGCCATGCACAAACTATGCCATATATACAAGAAATAGATGCAGAACCGAGTATATAGGATAAATACATACAAGCTTTATACATGCAGACTTAAATTATATATTAGCAAAGGAGGATATGTACAAAAACTAGTAGACACTTACATATATAACAACAGCCACATATTGGAATAGATGTATATTTTTATGACCTATATACATCTACTGAAAAGAAGAAATCTATTCAAAACATTATAAATATATATATACAACAGATATATATTTTATATAACCGAAATATATATATATATATATAAAATTAGTAAATCTTACACTATATATAGAGACAACATGCGGCTGCATGTTGTGGAGTTGCTGCACTTAGGTCGGGGTCGAGCAGGGGAGAGTGAGATGCGCGCGAGATGGCTAAGACTAGGGTGGATCAAGGGGAGGAGCAGCTCAGTGGGTGGGTTCAATTTGGGAAGCTCGGCAAATTGTAGATGCGGAACCTTTGGTGGCAGTTGAGTGGTGTATTGGCATTGCCGAGGCTTGTAGAGGCCGCTAGATGAAGGCCGAGGTGAGGGAAAGATGGAGAGGAGGATTTCGGTGGCGGTCTCAAAAGGGGAGGAACGAGCAGGAAAGAAAATGAATGGAAGATGTATAATTATAGTATATATATAATTTTATTTCTTTGAGTATAATGAATAGAACTAAGAAGGTGGAGTAGGAAGAGATGAACCACCATCACATATGAATTAAAACAGGGAAAATCAACAGTCGTGCATTGAATTTTGGAATTATTTAACAGCTAGAGGTTGTTTGGATATTACACGGTATAAAATGAAAGGTCACGGGAAATCAACAAGCTTTAAAAAATGGAATGGACACGGAAATCATTCCATAGATTTTGCTGTCTCTTGGACTCCGAAACACATAAATGAATATACTGCAGAGATTAGCACGACGAGACGATCAAAACGGTATATGGATATCAGTGGTACGACCATCCGGACAAAAGTCGATAATTAGTTCCAAAAAAATAAGATAAACAAAGCAATAGTAGTTCAAATTTGGAGAAACGAAACACGAAATACGATGTCTCACTCAGAAGATGATTTACAAATTTATTATGTAAAAATATTAAGTTTTGGAAAAATATTATTATCATCAATATTTACTGATTTGAATTTAAATAAAATTACACAATAAAATAAACTTGCATATTATCTGATGAAAATTTATCATTTACTATGTTAAAGTAGATGTATTCCAAATATTAAATTTTCAATTCAAAATTTTATTATTTAAAATTTCACAAAAAATCAATTAATTGAATAAATAAACCGCTAAAATTTACGGATCGTTATACTCTCCCTCATTCAAAATTTTCGTCCTCGAAAAGGAACAAGGTAGGAGAATATAAACAACCAGAAAAAAAGGTTTGAAATACAAAATAAAGTAATTGATTTAAACCATATAAATTTCAATTTACATTAATTAATATTCAATAATTGATTTTAAATTCAAGGTATTTCGTTAAGTTGATCTAATTTCAATTTATTAACTTCTTCAAAATAAAATTTATTTTATTTATCTTATTTATTATTCAGTTAACTTATTATTCTATTTATCTCCATTAATATTTTTATAATAAAGAATTAAGTATATAACATTTATTATAAACACTCAAATTTTATTTATAAAAACATTTTATATTGTATATTATCCAATTACATATTCAACTTCTTAATAATTTAGGTAAGCTGTATTAGAATGAAATTGGGTATTACGCAAATTAATCTACTAATTCAATTTTTTCCAATTTTTAAATATTTATTCAAAAACTTTGACTTCATTTTAATAATTGAAACATCCATTAACACAAGTTCAAGAATTAAATTTCCGATTTCACTTCAGACCATTTAGAGATAAATACATATACTATATATATCAAATCAAGTCTACAATCACACTATAAATCAAGTCATACTTTAGAAATTCAAATCATTTTAATTCTCGAAAACAAAAGTGTAGAAAGGCTACAGAATGGTCTCTCCACTTCGAAACTCAAAAATGAGTGTCGATGATATGGCCGCCATCACCAATATTATCTTCCAACAACAAAAGAGGAGAGCACTGATTTAAACCTTTTACAAATTCTTTGGAAATGATTTCTATTCGAAAATATTTTCAATAATATATATTTTAAAAAAATTTAAAACCAAAGTTTGAAATTATCGAAAATTAAATTCTCAAATCCTTAATTTAAATTCATTTAAATTCTAAATTACTTTATAAACCATGTTTTATAGTTCAGTTGTTTATATAAGGGATAAAAGTCAATGGTTTACAAAACCATAAACAAAATCAAATATTATTATTTATTAACAACCAATTCAATTAACTATTAAATTCCAGAAAAATTTATACTTGTATATAATATAATCAAAAAAAATTATTTCATTTACCAAATTTGAAAATAATATTGTGTCAGTTTGCTCCATTCAAGTGCTTTGAAATCCTATCTATATCGCTGATCAAACGAATCGATCGAAATCCCAAATCAACATTGACAACTCAAACAACACAATATATAAAACACTTTAAATATTATACAAGTACAATCCCTCATACGATGATACAAAATAAATTCAAGAACAAGGATAGAGATTCAAATATAACAAATCAAAAGAATTCAACTAGAAGATAGGCTCGAAAGGAAGATAAATCAACTTCAAAATAGAAGGATGGATAGACTTACATAAATCACGGGAAACCTTAACTGGGTCAACCGTGACTTCAAAAACAGGATCGATGCAGAATTCTGAGGCAAATCAACATTTGATCACAAGAGATAGCGACATCTAAATGGTGGATACAGAAGTCTTCGATGGATCAATGTTTGATGTAAAGGATTTTCACCCCTTTACAAATCATTCAAAGATTGGCGAGGCTGCCAATTTATTAAAGAAATCATTCGAAGTGGAGTTATGGGATACTCCAGAATCAAAAGAATACGAATAGGGATAGACACGAATAGATTTCGAAACTGAGGGGAACGTTCCAAAATTCAAAGGAAATCCGAATCAAAGAAGGACTCAAGCTAGAACGAAGGTGATTCTGTAATTTAAATTCACTCTATATGCTAAATTTTCCTAAAACCTCGCTCTGATACAAACTGTAACATCCTAGTATTTTCAACCATTCATATCCACACATGTCGGACTTGAATTGCTCAAAATAATCAAATTGTTAATTTAAATTTGGCAAAACTCAGCATATACAGTAAATTAATAATCACAGAATCACGGACACGGAGTAATATAACGATATGCGGCGGAAATAAAATGAATAGTAGTTCATGAAGCTACTATATATATCAGAGTTAAATAAGATACAATAGAAGTTTCAAATACAATAGTCAAATACAAAATTTGAATATATAACCAGAGTCAACTGAATAACTAAAGGCTGAAAAGATGTAGATGGATCTCCAAGCGAAGCTCCAACTCCAAAGGTGAGTCTCAAAAGATGTATCACTCAGTCTGACCCAAGCGTAAAGCAAAACACAAAACACTCGAGTTAGGATTAACATTCTTATATCAATAAATCCAAATCAAGTGAAATAACAACAGAAATACAAGTAACTTAAAGGTTGTTTGGGATAACCATCCTCTAAGGATCCGTTAAACTATCTACTATGTAGTAATATACACTATTATAACAATGTCTACAGTAAAGTAAACTATTAAAATAGCGTTAAGGCTTTACATTTTCCACCGTAACACATTTTATATATATTACCATGGTCTACACGGTACCGTAACTTCCCATAAATTGGGCTTACCAGAGGAAACTCCATAGGTATGGTACAAAACAAACTCGTAATGGTCTCGCTAAGGTAGGTGACATGGCACAACTAGGCAACCCCAAGGTAGATATATCAGTTACACTTCCGGGCTGGTGGTAACGCATAGCAGCCACTATCGCCCACCTCGAGGCACACTCCCAAATCAAACATGTGCACCAAATTAATCACAAAGTAATAGAATGGCATACGAAGAAGTGTGTTCGATTGGAGGAGCTACCTCACTTGGCCCGTCGATTGCTTCTATTTTAGCCACCTTATGCCGACTCACGGGAGTCGTGTCCACGTATATACCTCATATAGGATCGTCGCCACCATCCTACTTCATTTTAGAATCTCCACCACGTACACAGTTGTTAAAGTGGTTGTAACAGCCCTAGTTTTTAGCTATTTATTTCTTTTAATTTTTTTGTTTTTAGAAATATAATTTATATAAATTGTGTTTACCAATATTGTTTAAATATTTAATTTAGAGAATTAAACTCGTTAATTTAATATGATTTTTGTAACTAAATTTAAGAAGAAAAGAAAAAAAAGGAAATTTTTATAATGTATAATGAAGTGAGTGGTAACTAAATGTTTTGGATATTATCATAATATCTGTTGTTATACCCATTCCCTAAAAATAATGAAAAGGAGAAAATTTGTAACATATTAAAGTAGTTAATTAATTATGTTAATTTGGTAGGTTATGACATGCAAATCATGTTGGTGGAATATTCTCAATTTTGACATATTAATTATGTTAGCAGTGAACATTGTTAAGCAATTTAAAACAATGAAACTTACAATCAATTTATTTGATAAATCTACCTTATTCCTAGTTAGCAATTCAAAACTTGAATAAAGGCACATACGGATATTTTAAAATGGAGTTAATGACAATTAATAGATATTTCAAAAAGAAATTTATGACAATTAATAGAGAAATTAATTGTAAAATTTCAGTAGTTGACCAGAATTAATTTATTGAATAGTTAATGCAAATTAATAAAATTGATGAAAGATAAATAAGTTAATTCTTTTGGTTAATGGCATGAGGACACGAGGTTAATCCCCATTTTGTAGGAGAAATCTGCCCGTGTAACCAGTCCGGCTACCAGTGCCTACAAAGCGGACGGATTAATGTGAGACGTCGCAGGATTGATAATTAACAAAAAGGGTTAATTAACTAATTAAGTTAGTAACCAAATTTGAGTATGTAATTAAAGGAGGATAATTAATTGGTAATATGGTAATTAATTGAAATCAATTAAGGAGGGTAATTAAAAGGGATAAGGTAATCAATTGAAATCAATTAAAGGCAATTAAAGGGGAATTAATTGATTAGAAGAATATGGAAATCAAATTTTCCTTCCTTTGCGCGTGACACAAAATTTTATTCTTTTAACATTTTGACATTTGCCTCTTACCATTTGTTTCTTGAGCATGTCACTGTATTCATTTATTCACGCAGCCTTATCCACAAAAATATCAACTCTTCCAATTGCCATTTTTCCTCTCACCTAAATTAAATGCATTCAAAATTTAATCTTGCCTATCTTTGCAAATTTTCGCATACCCATTATATCTCTCTGTTTCCACTGCGTTTGTTTTGCAATAAATAAATTTTTCGAACCATTGATCAAGTAAATATTTATGTAAGCATTTATTACTTTTGCCTTTTCAGTTAAAAGCTTTTTCATTGCTTACCATAAATCACGCAAGAGCTCAAGTTTTGCTTCCTCAATCAAATCTGTTCAAATTTGCAGTAACGCATGCTTTAAATTTAGATTATAACTGGTATAAATCACGCAAGCTATCTAAAAAAAAAAATCCAAAAGAGTGATATCGTTCAAACATAAAACTGGAAAGAGAAATCAACGCATGCATTTATCACAATTTTCGTGTAGCGTTCAAACAAGAAGAACTGGAAATAAATCTCTTGCCTAAACGCATGCTCTCAAAAATCAACGCTTGCATTTATTTCTTACGTTTTCAAACCTGCCTATTTATCTCCCCTTTTTATTTCGCAAGTTTATCTATAAATACTTTGCCTCATTCACATAAGTTTTCATATCTCCTTGTTTGTCCCTCTCTGGTACAAGCTTCTATCAGGTAAATAATTTGCATTGTTTATTTCTTTGCTTCTTCCAATTTTCCTTCCTCCTTCTTGTGTTCTCTGATTTCCTTGCTCGGCTACTTCCCCATCATGCCGTGCCATTTATAAATACATATAGAACTTTGTTAGTAGTAGGCTGGAAGAAATGATATAAATTGATTGTAGGAAGCTAGACTATGGAATTAGTATAGTTATGATGTAGTTAGTGGTATTGTGGATTTGGATAAGTGCAGTTTGAAGAGGAAGGCATAGAAAAAAAAAAAAAAGAATTACAATTTAATAATGGAGAAGATAAATTGATAAGGAGAAAATGATATGAAATGTTGTTTAATTCAAATAAACAATATTGTATGAATAAATCTTGGGTGAATATAATAAAATGACATTTATTTCAATTTTTAATGATTGAAATAAATTTAAGATGGTTAAAAATAAATTTAACTACTTATTTGAGAATTTGGGTGGATAAATATCAATGGATTGTATTTATTATGGTTAATAAAAGGATATTGGTGATGTATACCAATAATCACCTTTTAATGTTTAATAATAAAAGTAAAAGAATAAATAATTTGCCTAAACATGATGAACATGTATGTGAAATAAAGTATTATTTAATGAATTCGAATGTAGTTAGTGGCTACATTTGATTAAATCGAATAATTTGAACAGTATTGTGTTTGTTGCCAATATTGTCATTTTATGTAAATAAATATATATGAGAATGAAAATAATTGATCATGATAAATATGATTAAAAATGTGAGAAATAATTTAATAATGTCTAAACATGTATTTGTTTTGTTTGGGTGCATAACATCTTTTTATTCAATCAATTGTATTAAATTTGCAATTTATTCAATTTATTTTATGCATGCGTACGGTTGAAGTATGGGCCTAGGATATGTTGAGACGGTTAGCGGGTTGTAGTAGTCGAGCAAGTTGAACTAAATTTCTTTTATTCTATTCGTTCCAGTTGTTCTGAAATTTTGCTTTGACCGTAATTTTTAAATTCGCATACTTGGTATTTGGATCTTATAGATTTAAGTCAAGGCTTTGCATCCGCCGAAGTTTGATCGTGCTTTCCGGTTTTTTTTTCCGAAGTAGATACCGTGTTTGATTTAGATCCACTGCAGCGTTTAAGGTGAGTATTTCTCACCAGACATATGTACATATATTTTGTGAATTATCGCAAGTGTATGTGTAAAAATTTTATTTAAATATTATCTGTCTGTAGTATAACGTAGAATGATGAATCCCATTTAAATTGACACCTCATCAGTTATTATCTGTTGTATTATTTCTGCAGTTATATTATATTATTGTTTATTTACTGCTTAAATCACCACTGCAAGTTCCCTGTTAAATTTAGATTGTTGTGGGCTGAAATGATAGGCCTAAATGATGATTACTGTGCTATTATTATGTTAACTGTTTAACTGTTAACTTGGGATTGCGGGTTTGAAATGATAGAACCCGGGGTTTGTAAATTACGGATTGAAATGATATAAATCCGTATCACTTGACCTAGGCTAGAAAACTATATACAGGCCCGTGGTCCTTATAATATTTTCTGAAATATTTAAAATTATTTTGGAAGTTAAATATTTGATTTAATATCTTTAAAGGATTTTATATTGATTTTGAATGAGTTATAAATGTTAATAAATAAATAAATAAATATTTGAATAAAATTTTGGAATATAACTTATTTTGGAAATTCTGGATTTTTGAAAGAATAAGATTTCAGTTAATAAATAAATAAATAGGTTATATTTGGAAATATTTATTAGGATAAACAATCTACTACAGCTTTTAAATGCCGTCTTTTGAAATTGGACTAGTTTTACCCGTAACTTTAGGTAGCATTTCCTAAGTGCTATAGAATCTGGAATTTGATTGTTTTGAAATTTAAGGAATTTGATAAATTATATTTATGTTTAAGTTTTGGAGACCTTTAAGATATGATATTTATAACTGGATTTTTCTTAATAAATTTAAGATGAATATTCCAGTATTAAGTAAATTTGAAAATATTTAATGGCTAATTTGGAGTTTTATTTATGGAATTTATGGGAATATTCAAGACTAAAAAATAAAACATTGATTTGTTGAAAGAATAAAATCCAACCTTAGTTTTGAATAGTAATACTCCAATTGGATATATATATAGGAATTGTAATGGTTTTGGGAACATGAAGTGATATTTAAATTATGGTTTAAAATAAAGAAATATATTTGTAAAGCTATGTAAATTATCTTCTTTACAAAGTAACCATAAAGTTAAACCATTTATTCTATATACCGTTGAATGTCCAAACCATTGTGTTTGGGAGTTATGGTTTTAAAGTAAAATTTCCAAAATATTATGTTTTGAAGATATAATTTAAATATTTGGTTTCCAGATATTATAAATTTTAAGCAGTATGGTTTTTGGAAAAGAATTATACTTGAATATAACGGTATCATATTGTTTTGGGTTTTGAATGATATCGTGTTTATAGTTTGAAATAGAAATGTTTATTTTGGTTTTAAAGTATAAACTGTTTTAAAAGACCACGGTGTTATAATAACGATGGGTTGGCAAAGAGACCGGGATCGGATATGGACATACTCTCTGTCGATACCGAAAACCACTTTGACTAACCGTGTACGCGGTGGAGATTCCAGAATGAAGTAGGTTGGTGGCAACGTTTCCTGTAAGGTAAATACGTGGACCCGACTCCCGTGAGTTGGCATAAGGTGGCTAAAACAGGAGCGATCGACGGGTTAATGAGGTCATTCCTCTGATCGGACACTCCTCTTCGATATTATACTATGACTTTGGATTGATTCAGTGGCCACTTCTATTTTGATTTGGGGAGTTGTTTCGAGGTGGGCGGTTGCTGCGGCTTCGCGTTACCATCGGCCCGGATGCGTAATTGGTATATCTACCCTGGCATTGCCTAGTTGTGCCGTGTCACCTACCATACCGCGCCTTGTACGAGTTTAGATTTCTCCCGTAGCCCGTGTGGTATCCTCTAGTTGCTTCCCGATCAGGAGGAGCTATGATATTGGATGGACTACTGGGACTATTACGTGTTAAGGTGGAAAATGTAAAGCCTTAACGCTACTTAAAAGTAAGTTTATTTTATAAATAGACACTAGTATAATAGCGCAATATACTACATAGTAAATAGTTTGACGGATCCTTAGAGGATGGGCGGTCCCAAGCATCCTTTAAGTTACTTGCTCTATATTACAGTACACTTGAATTAGCTTACATTATATAAGTATGTATGTCCTGACTCGAGTGTTATGTTTTATTTTTACGCTCGGGTCAGCCTGAGTTGCAGTTTCAGTTTCTCTCCGGAGTTATGTCATCCCGTAGATCATTCATACTGCCGGAAGCCTTTCAGTCTTTATCTTATTTGCAATCAATCAAATTGGAAGACTCTGTTTCTATTTATGTCTATAGCTGTATTGCAGATTCTAAACTATGTAAATTCTATTTGGTTAAAGTTTTATAGTGGCTTCATGAACCACTGTATATTTTATTTCCGCTGTGAGTTCTGATATATGTATGTGATTCTGTGATTTATTTACTACATATTCTGAGTTTTGCCAAATTTATTTTACAACGCAGTATTTTGAACAATTCAAGTCCGACATGTGCGGATGCGAAGGGTTGAAAATACTGGGTCGTTACATTGGTTTACGGAGTTGACAGAGAGTATGACAACTTCCGATCCTGATCTCTTTAACAACCAAACGTTATTATAACACCGCGGTCATTTCAAAATAGTTTATACTTCAAAACCAAAATATCATTTCCATTTCAAAACCATATCAATATAATATCATTTCCATTTCAAAACTATATCAATATAATTACATTTTTTTCACATCAAATATATCCATTTCCAAAATCATAGTACTTTCAAAGTTATAACACTTTCGAAACCAAAACACTTTTAAATCATAATACTTAGGAAAATCATAACATTTTGAAATCATAACACTTTGGAAATCATAACATTTTGAAATCATAACACTTGAAAACCATAACATTTTCCTTTAAACAGTTTAGATATTAATAATAGTATATAGTAAAATAGTTTATAAAATAAAATAGTCTATTTAAAAATAGTTATAAGTTAAAATAGTTTATATTAAAATAATTTATATTAAAAATAATTTATATAAAAAATGATTTATACTAAAATAGTTTATATTAAAATAGATGGTAAAGTAAAATATATAAATAGTTTTAAATACAATTTAAAGATACTTATATAATAAAATATTTTCCTCCATTTTCACAAATCGATTCAAATCAACTCGGATTCCAAGTTTTCAATTTAATTAAACCTCAATTCATCAATTTC
Organism: Allium cepa; assembly: GCA_030765085.1. NCBI lineage: Eukaryota > Viridiplantae > Streptophyta > Magnoliopsida > Asparagales > Amaryllidaceae > Allium > Allium cepa. Next base: position 330,612,998 of record CM060940.1, read on the forward strand.
AATTCAATTCAGTTCTAAATAAACCATTTTAAATTATATCAATTTCAAATGCATATTTGAATCACAAAATAAACCATTTCAATTTCAATATATTTCAAAGCTTTAAATATTAAACATTTCAAAATAAATTTGACGATTTTATATACATATACATATATATATATATATATATCAAATTCGCCTTACTATTATTTATTTTGAAATATTTACTTAATCATTCAAATAACATTTAAATAAAACTTCAAATTTCAAATTTAAATAAAACTAAATATACCATTCAATTTATGTAAATTTGAATTATTCATTTAAATCACTTTTAATCAAAATCAAGTTATAAAATCATATTTTTAAAGTCCCCAATTTAATATATTTCAAATCAAACTCATTTGAGTATAATTCTTAAATAAATTCAATTTCAAAACAACTTCTATTTCTCTTTCCAACTTGAATTTTATTAAAATCATAAATTCTATATTTGAAAATATAAATTTTAAATAAATACTTAAACATATTATATATTAGTTAAGTCAACTTTAATAAATCATATATTATTATTAAACTTATTTAATATATTTAAAATAGTAAATTGTAAGTAAAATCTTAAAATTATAATTCCAAAACTAAATTGTAATTTTAAAATTTTCAAAACGTAAAATTTTAAAAATCAAAATTTTGAAACCTTTATAAAATAATATATATATATATGTCTTAAAATCAATATTTATTAAAACTAAAATATTCGTTTCAAACCTTGGAAATCATTTCAAAATATATATATTGACCAACGGTGTCTGTATATAATTTTCTATCATATGGTCAAGTGATACTGATATTTATCATTTCAATCGGCAATTTAAATTATATATGGATATACATCAATTCAACCGGCAATCCCAAATTCAATTCAATAAAAATCGCTTGGGTTTATCATTTCAACCCATAACGATTTTCTCCTATTCTACAGATCGTTCGGGTATGTATGATTTCAACCCATAGTGAATTCTATACTAACAGGGAACTTATAGAGTGATAATTGATATAATAATAATATAACATGCATATATCATCAATATAAAAGTAGATAATGGTGTCAGATGTCACAGGTGAACAGATACAATAATAGCATATATATATAGTAATGTAAATAACTAACAACAGCATATTTCAATTGCCATTTCAGCTGAAATCAAATTTAATAAATATAAGAACATTAATCGTAGTGATTGCTTACCTTTGGAGGCTAGAGATGGACGAGAATGAGATGAGTTACGAATCCAAAGCAAAGCTAGATTGAACGCGAATTTGACGAGCAAATCTGATAAATAGGAATTGATGAAATCAAATCAGAACTGGATCGATGATGATAAATAGTATAAGTGAATTTATATATAACCGTATACAACTATATATATATATATATATATATATATATATAAATCATATGCTAAATTCAAACATGTATTAAATTAAATATATAAGTATTTCAAAATCACCGTTTGAAATTAAAACTCATGTATTAAAATTAACATATATACAATGTATAGTTTGAAATTCATATATATATATATATATGCTTATTAAAATACAAAATACTTACATATATGGTGTATGATCTTTACAACATATCAAATACCATTTACATAAACATATATATATATATATATATACAGTGACTTTGATATATAAACACAACATAAACAACAACATATGTAACTTAAGACAAACCTGTTATATAGCACTCATATATACTTATATACATAATAATAAATTATATTCAAACTTGTCTAACTTTGTCCATATAACACTTTATATTCAAACTTACACATAAAATATATAAACAAATGCATAAATTCACATATATAATATATATACATATCCCAGACTATATATATGCAATAGTATATACATGTTGGACACTTAATAATATAATCTGTATATATACACACACATATAAATAAATAGAAATTTCAACAATAAAACTTACCCATAAATATATTATTATATTAAACCCATACTATACTTGAAAACCAAACAGATCTATAATTTATGTATATAAACTGATATATAGACACTATATATATAATTAAATATACATATATATAAAAACTTGAAATATATATATACAAGCAGCAAGTTAAAACCGATCAACTAATGATATAAATTATATATAAGTATCATACAGTACGAACAACTAATATATATACTTTTGACAATAAATATACAGCTATATACAATTAAAAATCAATCTGTATTTTACAGCCTTTATATTATACCCGGACCTTATTTTATAATAACATTTTATCATATATATATATATATATATATATATATAACTCACACATACAACTTCCAAAGCCTTGAATGTATATATACTGACTATTATAAAACATATATATATAACTTAATATAAATTAAAAAAAATAGTTTTAATAGAGAACAACTTTATATATATTATATACGTATCTAACTTAATATATTATTACATAAATTTACACATATGCATTTAACTAAAAGAAGACGTAGGACCTGCACAAACTACGCCACATATAAAAGAAATAGATGCAGACCCGAGTACATAGGATAAATACATGCAAGCTTCATACATGCAGACTTAAATTATATATTAGCAAAGTAGGATATGTATGAAAACTAGTATAGACATTTACATATATAACAATAGACACATATTGGAACAGATGTATATTTTTATAACCTATATACATCAACTGAAAAGAAGAAATATATTCAAAACATTATAAACTTATATATACAACAGACATATATTTTATATAATCGAAATATATATACTTATATATATATATATATAATTAGCAACGCTTACACTATATACAAAGAGAACATGCACCTGCATGTTGTGGAGTTGCTGCACTTAGGTCGAGGTCGAGCAGAGGAGAGTGAAATGTGCACGAGATGGCCAAGGATAGGGTGGATCAAGGGGAGGAGTAGCGTAGAGGGCGGGTTCAATTTGGAAGCTCGACAAATTATTGATGCGGAGCTTATGGTGGTAGGCGAGTGGTATCTTGGCTTGTCGAGGCTTGTAGAGGCCGCTGGATGAAGGCCGAGGTGAGGGGAAGATGAAGTGGAGGATTTCGATGGCGGTTTCAAAAAGGAAGGAACGAACAAGAAAGAAAACGAACGGCATATGTATAATTATATTATATATATAATTTTCTTTCTTTGAGGACAATGGATAGAACTAAGAATATGGAATAGGAAGAGACGAACCGCCATCATATATGAATTGAAATAGGGAAAATCAATAGTCATGCGTTGAATTCTGGAATTATTTAACGACTAGAGGCTGTTTGGATTTTACATGGTATAAAATGAAAGGTCACAGGATATCAACAAGTTCTTAAAAAACAGAACCGACACGGAAATCGTTCCATAGATTTTTCCGTCTCTCGAACTCCGAAACACATAAAAGAATATACTGCGGAGATTAGCACAACGAGACGATTAAAACGGTATATGGATATCGGTGGTACGACCATCCGGACAAAAGTAGATAATCGGTACCAAAAATGCTGCTAATTTGCTGAAAATAAGATAAAAAGAGCAATTGCAGTTCAAATTTGGAGAAATGAAATATGACGTCTCACTTAGAAGATAATTCACAAATTTTATGTGAAAATATTAAGTTTTGAAAAAATATATATTATGATTTGAATTTAAATAGAATTACACAATAAAATGACATTGCATATTATCAGATGAAAATTTATCATTTGCTATGTTAAAGTAGATGTATTCCAAATACTAAATTTTCAATCCAAAATTTTATTATTTAAAATTTCATAAAATTTCAATTAATTAAATTAATAAAACCACTAAAATTTAGGGGTCGTTAATTCCCTTTGACTGATCATCTGAAGGGATTTTCCCCAAAATTATGGTATCAGAGCTACAAGGTTGATTGAGGAGTGTTAGATGTTATGGCAAGAGATGAAGCGGGTCCAGTTGTTGCAAGACCCTATACTAGATGGATGTATATCGCATCAGGATCATAGTTGGAAATTGAGAAATGGAATGGGGATAAAGACTTCGTGAAGTGGTAATGGAGGATGAAGGCTGTTCTAATGAGGAATGAAGTCCATCAAGTAGTGCTTGTCACTGAGGAGTTAACGGATGGGATCTCAGCCGTGGAAAGGAAGAAGATGGAGAAATGAGCATTTACTACTTTACAACTAGCTATGGGAGAGAATGTTATCTCAGAGATTAGCAGTGAGACCACTGCTAGGGGCATTTGAACCAAGCTGGAAAATCTCTACTTGAAGAAATCTCTGACTAACCGTCCGATATTATTGGAGTCATTTTTCACCACGCGGATGAGATAGGGTACTTCAGTGAAGGAACATCTTAATTTCTTTAATGTTATCGTGTTGAAGATGAAAACTATTGACTTGAAGATAAATGAGGAGCAAATGGCAATGATTCTTTTGTGTTCTCTTCTGGAGTGATATACAGGTTTCGCTAACAACCTTATCTTTGCTAGAGACACATTGACAGTGGATGATGTGAATTCAAGCCTTCTATCTAAGGGCTTAAGAGATCAGATGAAGGAGATAAGTGAAGGAAGTAGAGGTGGAAGTAGTACTCACGGCCTGTTTTTTAAAAGGGGAAGAGATGATAAGAAGAATAGGCACTCTAGAGGGCGTTCCAAGTCCAGTAAGCCCAGTAATGGCAGGAGAAGAAAGTATAAGGATAGGAAGTGTTTTATCTTTAAGAAACCTGGTCATTCAAAAAAGGATTTTCTAGATTTGGAAAAGAAGGAAGAAGACAGATCTTCATCATTTGTGGTAGAGAAGTCTGTGTCTAACGATGTGTTGTCTGCAGCAGTGTCGGATGTCTCAGACCATTGGGTGCTAGACTCGAGGGCATCTTTTCATACAACGCCTAGTAAGGATTATTTCGATTCTTTCGTTGGATGAGAGGGAAACTCTATTCTTATGGGGAATGGTGCTAGCTATAGAGAAAGGGCAAAAGGTACAGTGAGGATCAGGATATTTGATGGAGTGATACGCACCTTGACAAGTATCCGGTATGTTCCAGGTCTTCAGAAGTCCTTAACTTCTTTAGGGCAATTGGCATCTTTAGGATGCAAGGTAACTATCGAGAAGGATAGTCTGAAGGTTTTGAGAGGTGCAGTTCTTATGAAAGGAGATGTGTTTTGAAATCTGTATTTGCAGAAAGGAACTAGAATTCTTGAAGAATCATGTGTTGGAGTAGACAGTTCTCGTGCATTGGATGCCATAAAGTTTTGGCATCTCAGGTTGGGCCATATTTCACAGAAGGGCTTAGATTTACTTCAAAGATGGAAGATGATCAAAGTAGAAAGCTTCGACAAGATAGGTTTTTGTTAGGAGTGTGTGTTGTTAAGCAAGCAAACTAAAGTATCTTTTAGATTTGGACTCCATAGATCGTGGCGAGTACTTGAGTACGGGCATACAGATGTTTGAGGACTAGATGTTACTCTTTCTCTTAGAGGAGCAAAGTATTTTGTCTCTTTCATTGATGACTTTTCTTAGAAACTATGGGTGTATGTGATGAAGGCCAAATCAGAAAGTTTTTGAAAATTGACTGGAAAGCGCTTGCCGAGAACCAATCTGGTTCTAGGTTGAAGGTGCTGAGATTTGATAATGGCGCTGAATTTGTCTCTAGGGAGTTCCTTTCCTTTTGTAGACAGCATGGCATTTAGAGACATTTCACTACACATGGCGATCTGCAATTCAATGTGGTTGCAGATAGGATGAAAATGACTCTACTGGAGAAGGCTCGTTGCTTGAGATTGAAGACGGGCTTGTCTAGAAGCTTTTGGGCTGAGGCATTATCAACTACGGTGCATATCATTAATTGAATTCCATGCTCAGCTATAGATGGTAAGATTCTAAAGGAGAAGTGGAGAGGTAAAGCAGTGTATCTTGGTTACTTTTGAAATTTTGGTTGTCCTATGTACTTTCACCATACAGGTGATGACAAGTTGGAGGCTGGAGCATACAAGGGAATACTAATGGGATACACTGATGGTATCAAAGGGTGTCGAATTTGGAACCCTGTTGATCGGAAGATCGTTCATTTTAGACATGTCACTTTTGATGAGTCTGCTATGTTCAATCCAAAGGAGAAGCTACCTAACATAACAGAAGATTCTGATAGGCCTAAGGAGATGGAAGAAGTTCCCGTGTTTCAGCCTAATAGTAGAGTTGTTGTTGATGCTGCCGAGGAAAAAGCAGCTGATGAAATATCATAGGAGAGTCCACAGGCACCTTCTAGAAGTGCTGGTGATGTGCATGAATTTAGAGGAAGTTCAGTTCAAGGTGGAGATGAAAGGAGTTTAGACGAATCAGTACCTACCCGGGTCAATCGTAGGACTATTAGGCCTCCCGAAAGATATGGTGATTGGCAGTTTGCGAACCTTGGCCTTGGTGATCAGTTTGACTATGCCCTATATGTGGTTCATGAGGAGCCGCTTAACCTTGATGAAGCTTTGAAGTCATGTGACAGATTGACGTGGATGTGCGCTATGCAAGAGGAGTTAGAGTCATTGAAGAAAAACAAGACTTGGGATTTGGTACCACCTCCTCAAGGAAGCCGAGCCATAGGTTGCAAGTGAGTGTTCAAGGTGAAGATGATGAGAGATACAAGGCTAGACTAGTTGCTAAAGGGATTTCACAATCAAAGGGATCAGAGTATGATGAGATATTCTTCCAGTAGTGAGGCATACCTCCATCCGTATTTTGCTCGCTATCGTCGTAGTTCATGACTTGGAGTTGGAGCAACTGGACATGAAAACCGCTTTCTTGCACGGAGACTTGGATGAGACCATCTATATGAAGCATCCAAAAGAATTTATTGTAGATGAGAAAGAAAATTGGGTTTGCAAATTGAAGACGTCTTTGTATGGACTTAAGTAGTCGCCTAAACAATGGTACAAGAGGTTTGACTCTTTTATGCTTTCAGTTGGTTTTGATCATAGCATCAAAGACGCTTGTGTGTACTTCAAGAATTTAAAGAATGGTAGATGGATGTACCTATTCTTGTACGTGGATGATATGTTGATTGCTTCCAAGCATAAGCCTAAAATCGATAGTTTAAAGAGAAAGCTAAAAGCGTAATTCAAAATGAAAGACCTTGGAGAAGTAAAGAAAACTTTGGGTATGGAAATCCAAAGGGATAGAAAGTTAGGACTTTTGAGCCTTACTCAAAAGGAGTACATTCGAAATGTGCTTGCTCGATTTAGCATGGAAGGGGAAAAGGCAATCAGCACACTCATGCGCTTGCACATACATCTTTCTAGTAAAGGCTCTTCGATCTCGGAAAAGGACAATGCTTATATGATGAAGGTCCCATATGCAAGTGCAGTTGGCAGCTTGATGTATGTCATGGTCCGCACTAGGCCTAACATTGCATAGGCTATTGGATTAGTGAGTAGATTCATGACGAATCCTGAAAAGACACATTGGAAAGCAGTGAAGTGTATCTTCAGATACCTTAGAGGAACTCCAAACCATGGACCTGTCTTTGGCGGTAGAGATAGAGATTTTATCTTGGTTGTATTTTGCGATTCCGATTATGCCAGTGATAGAGATCGAAGGAAGTCAACCTCGAGATATGTGTTCACCTTTGATGAGACAACGATCAGTTGGAGAGCGAGGTTAGCGATGATTATGGCTTTGTCTACCACAGAGGTAGAGCTCGTAGCTTCGGTTGAAGCAGCTAAGGAGGCGCTTTATTTAAGGCGATTGTTGTGTGATTTGGGCTTCACATACGAAGGAGTGAATGTGCATTGTGACAGTCAAAGTGTAATTCACTTAGCTGAAAATCTGGCATTCAGCTTGAGGAAGAAGCGTATTGAGGTGAGAGTCATTCCTTGTCTCCATGAGTGAAGAGAAGCTAGTTCGTCTTCAGAAAGTTCACACAAGAATGCAACATACATGTTTACCAAGTCGTTGCATGTTGCCAAGTTCGAGCATTGCTCGAACTTGATTCGCTTAATGAAGTGCTAGATGCCACGGGATGACACAGAGGGGGAGGGGGAGAGTTGAGATGGTTCATGGAGATTTTTATTTTCATGGTGGAGATTGATATGTTTACACGGAATGGGTACTTTGAATACTTTGTTAACGGGCAATGGCCTTGCCGGAGTTCGTTGATAGAGTGTAATGGGTGATGGCATTGCCGAAGCTCATTGGGTAAGTATCCATTGCTTGGATCATGAAGGTGTAGATGATGTTGGAAGGCTTGTATGTAATTTGGTATTAAGGTGGCGATGGTTAGAAATTGCTACCTGAATTCGGAAAGAAGCCATTGAAGAAGCTCGCGGAGGGCTGATGACGAAACCCTAGAATCGACGAAAGCGAAGCCCTAGGCTATGGAGTTGAAGTTGCCGAGCTCGTTCGGTGGAGGAGCGGTTTCATTTGGTGATGGGGAAATTATTTCATTCATTATTGGATTTTGGAGAAGCTTTGGAGAAAGAAGTTAGAGTGAGTATGTTCGGTGGATGTGCTTCTGTTTGGAGCGATATTGGATTTGGGAAAGACAGAATAGAATTTTTCATTCGATACTTTGAGAATGTCATTCCATTTGGAGCGTTTGTGCTTGTGTGATGCCGAACCAAATATTTGGTTCGGTATTGTGCCTCTCCAGTTTGCTTACCGGTCCAGATCTCTCGTTCAATAGCCGAACCGAATGAGATGTGTCTATGCCGGTCCTAATGTCGGAATGACCAAACCAAATTGTGCCGAATCAGACTGATATGGGCTTTGCCAGTCCAAGTGATGCCACACCAAGTTAAGGCCGAACCAAATATTTGGTTCGGTATTAGACCAAGCCGGTCCAGATCTCAAGTGCTGTATGCCGAACCAAATTGTGCTGGACAAGACGCATGCCGAACCAAGTAGTGCCGCTCCAGATGTTTGGTTTGGGAATTGGGATTTTCTGATCCAGATGGATGCCAAACCAAAACCTTAGGGCAGCTATATAGCAACTACACCTCCTCATTTCTTCACTCTATAAATGGTGGAGCTTCTGGACAACAATGGCGGCCATCCTAGAAAGTTGAAACTCTGTAGAATTTTGTCTGTATTGTTAATTCTTCTTGTGTATAGTCTCAAAAAGTGAATCAATCTTGCAACTCTAATATTTCAGTGAGCGTAGCAAACCGGGATTTTCAACCTTCGAAAATCGACATCAATACGTTCACTATATAGCGGGCCGAATATTCAAGTGCCGGAAATACCGATTGCAAAGGATGAAAAAAAGAAGAGATAGAAGAATCCGAAACAATAACATAGAATCTCACCTTCGAGATAATAGATAAATACAGATCTTTATACAAAAGAAACTATAACTGTTAATATACATACAATCATCAGAGTACAACAATCAACTAACCAATCTAGATAGTTATAGTAACTTGTCCTTATAAACACTGAACATTCAGTTTAACACACACAGTGGAATATAGTCAAATACATAGGATACACTTGAGAATCCTCCAACTCGTCTCTTGAGCTCCAAAGCAACCTAACCTGAATCTGTAATACTCGTTCTGACCCAAGCATTATAATAAAATAACACCCGAGTCGGTCTGGAAAACCAGCGTGAGAAAACATACTCAATTTGGATTTATTGCTGTTATCCAAAATTCTTTGAAAACAAAGGTATCTTGTAAGACCACACCACACATAAGTACGATGGGTTTTTACCTTACGATAACCAAAACATTTTATACCAAAATCGTCCAATATTATAATAGTGTCTATAGAAAATAAACTAGAAAATAGCTGAAATGCTTGCATCTCATGTTTCAACATAGTTGCCATATAACTAACACCATACAGGCTCGTAGTGGATATTGGATTGCATACAATAACTGGGCTACTGGGGTACTGCCCGCCATGGTACACCTTTGGAAAAGTGTACCAAGATCGTACCTAACAATCCCCTGCCAATACAGGATTGAGCCTACCCTTGACCTGGATAGTACCGAATATGTTATCACTGTTAGTCCTTGAGATGATGATTTTGAAAACAACAACCATAGAATAGGATTATAAAATATAAATACTAATATTATATTTTAGAAACATATGTATATGTAGGATTTAACCATGAAGGTACCAAGAATGAACACTGTACAGTATAGAGATTCAAGATATCAAGATTGAAGACTCATAAGTATCAAGAATATCAAAATTATCAAGAGTTCAAGATTTCAAGAATAAGTAATTTAATTAGAAATTTTGTCAAAACTCCTAGAAAAGCACTGGCATCTTAAAATCCAATTTATTTGTGGAATGGAATCCACTTCGAGCCTGTTAAAGGGATGGAATCCTAAGTAGGATAGAACCTATGAAAAATCTAGTGGAACATCGTTTTGTATCCGCTAACCTTTTATTAAAAATGATTTTACAAAATTATATCTTGTTTTCAAAATGTTTCAAACCTTCCTTTTAAAAGAATAAAAAACATCTATCCTGATTTTAAATACTTTTAGCCTCAAAATAATCTTTAATTTCAAATTCAAATTATCCTTAGTTTTGAATTATCTGTAGTAATAATTTTAACTTTTAATATATATATATATATATACTTAGATTTAAATATAAAATTGTAGTAAAATTTTATATATACCAAAATATTGTTCTCTATATTTATTTATGTATTTTAACTATAGTTAAGTATATTTATAAAAGTTTAAAATAGTTTTAATATAAGATAAAAGTTATTTTCAAAGAAAAATAAAACACCAAAATTTCCTTTGGGATGTCGACATACCCTAATTACCCATGTCGACATAGTGTTAGTTGATTTCAAAATTTTGAATTTCAAAAGAAGTGTTTGTTCGTCATATCCCTTCATGAATGTGCATGGCTGTTGTTCTTCTATAAATATGGGTTGTTTTCAATGAATTTCTATTCATATTTTTCTGTTTTTCACTTCTTTTCTTTTTCCACATTTCTTTATACATATTCTTACCATTACTCTGCCGAAATCAACATTGAATCTAACTAGACCATTTCTGGTTTGATTCCCTATCACTATCTCAATAAGATTCTCAGTGTTGTTCAGAGTTATAGGCTTCTTTGTAATCATTTCTGTGAGAATAGGTGTGATTGTAGCCTTGGAAATCAATCAAGTGAGAAAATGTGTGATTGTAGCCTAGGAAATCAATTGGGTGAACTTGTTGCCCATGAAATCAAGTATATCTACCCAGAGGATTTGAATCTGAAGGGTGTACCTCATGGCCTTGAAATCGAGCGTGTAATTGTACAATTGCTTTTGAAAGGAAATCTGTACTTGTGTGCGTGACTGGATGTAGGATTACTCTGAACCAGTATAAAATCCGGTGTGTTCTTTCCTTTACTGCTTTTACTTTATTTCTGCATCTGTGTTTGTTTCTGTGATCATATCTGTGTCTGAATGTTGCATACATTTGCGTTCAAATTAACATAAACTCAAAAAAATGTAGTAATTCCTTAAAACACTATTCACCCCTAGTGTTTATCCTAGCCTTAAGATTCGTAATCCGCATTTCTAACATTTGGTATCAAAGCAAGGTTTTCAAAGTTTCATAATCTGATTTTTGAAAAAGTTTTTAAAATGGCTATGTTTGTTAATACTAGTTTAGAAATATTTAGATCATCATTGCCTCTTGAGTCTCCATATAATCAATGTTCAAATTCAAGTTATCTATCAAAATTGTTTGATGTGCAGGAAACATGCTTTATGGGGGTTAAGGAATCAATCCACAATGGACATGCGACGACCTGGAAATTTTTAACATTTGAAAATGAAAATATTTAATCGATTTGAATATTTGGAGATTACTTTAACTTGAATGATAATTATAAATATGAATTTGGCAATTTAACTATTGAATTTAACTATAGAAATTTGGGTAAAATTTTGGATCTTCATATTTATGCTTGTTAAAAATATTTCAAAGGCTTAGAAAATCTATAACGGTAACTGAAGATAATGGAAGCTTCAGAATTGGATTTGAAAATGTTTTATTCAATTTTTAAACTTTATCGTTTAAATTGATATTTAAAAAAATAGCCTTTCGAGGCACGGTCTTGGAATTCGACGAAACTAATTCCATTGGATCCATAATATTGTATTATTATCGGATTTCAATTTTCGTAATGTTTGAAGTTGTCATTTGGCCGTACGATTCGCAAACGCGTTGAAAATTAAATCAAAATTTAATTTAATAGGTTGGTCCAAAAATCTATCTTCTCCATACGAACGAATTTGGACTCGAAACCTTTTCCATTGTGTCCGGAATAGGGGTATAACATTATAAACGCCTAGCGTCACGCCACGATAGGATGTCGAGATTTTAAGTTGCATTTATCGAGACGTTTGGAATTTAAATTAAAATATTTCTTAATAAACCTACTCTACAGCCGTAATTCTTTCATATCGTGACTTTTTTTCCTTTCATCTCGTGATCACTGTAGCAAGGCAAGATTCTCACGCAAGGCATTTTTCTCACGCAACCTTCCTATAAAAGACAACACTCGTTCTTTCCCTTTGTTTTAAGATATACGAAACTGATTTTCGTTCCTCTTCAAATTTGCTTCCTTTCTTCCAAAAATCGAAACCCAGATCTAAGAAATGCCGCTCCTCAAAATCGAAAACCAGATAAAATGAAATGGCAGTTCGAACGAATTGAAATGGCTACAATTTCAATTCCAAATCGCAATCCCCCTTTTCTTCATTTTCATTCTATTCGAACGAAATAAAAAAAAAGAGAGAGAGAGAGGAGCAGAGCGCGTTTGTGGCCGGAGGGAAGGAAAGGGAAGTGGCGATTGGAAGGGGGCAGCTATCGTCGGCGAAGTCTAGGGCATCGCAATGGAGATGGCAGTCGAGTTCGTCCAGGCAGCAAATGTGCGATGGCAATTAGGGCTTGGAGGTGCACGTGCTCGCGCAGGAGGGAGTTTTGGAGGATACGGTGGCGACGTCGATTTGAGGGTTGATGGCAACAGCGTCGGCTTAGGTCGTCGATACCAGATGGTCGTGATGGTGGCTTTGGGTTCTCTGATTGCAGTAAGATATTTATTTTAAATTCTTTTGTTAAATTTATATACATATATTTCGCGGAGAAAAATAATTACAGTAAGGCATTTACAAATTGTTTCAATGTAATTTAAACTTGAAAAAAATGAATTTGAAAATGTACAGAAACAGTAAAGTAAAAGTATAGTAAAGTGAAAAATTCTCTGATAGGCAGTTTTCAAAATGTCTGACTTAAATTGGTTAATAAACCGATTTGATTTATTTATGGTACAAAAAGGGATAGTTGATTGTTCATTTATTTAAATGAATAACTTGGTTAATTATCTTATTAAAAATTATTTTTGAAACTAAAGAATATTTTAAAGGGAAAATATTTTAAATTAAAAGTATTAGTTTAAAATAAAATCACTAGTTTAAAATTAAATTAATAGTTGAATGAAAATTTTTAAAATGGAAATTTATGGTTCGATTTATTCGAATGTTAATAAATCCTATAATGTTTGTTACAAGGTCCAAAATCGTGAAATCAAGCCGGAATGGTAAATGGATTGCAAAATAAAAACTAAGGTGAGATCTTCTCGCTCAATCAATATTGTTCTGATTGAAGTTTTAAATAGTTAGATTTAAAATTGATTGACTGTGTGCTTGGATGGTTGATTATAATAATTATTCACTGGATGATATTATAAACATAGTAGTATATAGTATATATTGTAGTTGTTGATTTCCCGCATTATATAGCAGATGAGACCCTATATGCCGCATAATAGCGGATGATATTTTTATAAATCCCATATACCGCGATATTCCACCTAGAAGTGGAATTGGTATTTAATTGTTGTGCTAACATCTGTGGATGCAGGGAAACAGGTTGGAGGGATCCAACTGGATTCCTCAAACATTTGATTTTGTTTCATATGTGTGTTTATTTATTTATATCTGTGTGTGATTATATTGTGATTGAAATCGTTGAAGGCTAAAATTTAGCCGAATATATTTTTGGTATCGTAAGATACCAGAAATAAATAAAATTGGATTTTTAAATTTAAGTCGAAAATCTATAATAAATCCTATTGAATAAAATTCCAAAATATGGTGAAAATGTTTAATAAATGGATCCAAGTAATAATGTTCAAAAGGTGAAGAATTTATTTTAGAAATACGGTTTTTAGATAATTTAGAAGGGATAAAGGAATTTATCTTAAACATAAATTCGGAAATTGATTTGGTGTTAAAAGAATAAATCTTTGGGAAACCAATATTAAAATTGATTTGGCGTTTAAGATAAAATTTGAAATCAATTTGAAACTTGATTTGGTGTTTGGAAATGATTTTTAAAATCAATTTGGAAATCGTATATTAGTAGATATTTGGATAATTTAAAATTCAGAATGGAATTTTATAAAAGAAAGGGAATCTTGTTTTAAAAATAAATGTTGGTTTATTTTTAAAGGTGTAAAAAGGAATTTACATATTTGGGACGTAAATTTAAAATAAATCCAGGAAGATTTATAAATTGATTTAAATGAACCATTTTAGAATGGAATGTGCATTTTCCCTAAAAGCCGAGAATGTTTTCAATATAGTTTATAAATATAGATTGAGGTTGTAAAGATGGTTAAGGGAAAGAATGTTTTGGAAAAAATTATTTACTTATGTTATTTAAAAATCTTTAAAGTGAAATATGTTTAAAACCATTATAGAAGTGACGATTTAAAGTTTTAAATTGATATTTATTTTAGAAATTGGATATTCAAATGGTTATATCCTATCTATTAATTTTATTTTAAAAATTAGTTTTGGACATGAATTTTTACATGAGACATTAGTACAGTATTTTCATAACTAATATTTAAGTAAGTGTTTCAAAATAGTTTTATTTTAAATATCTATAAGTATATTTTGATAAGCATTTTAAATTATTTTGAGTTATTTTAACTCGGCAGATTTTCAGTGGAAATGAATAAATGTTTGGAAATATTTTCCGCGTAAGGAAAAAAGAATTGAAATTGTTTTCAAAGTATTGAACTGCGAAAAGTGATTTGAAATTTGTTTTCGAATGGTTGAAGTGTGAAATATATCTTGTGAAGGTAGTTTGAAAATAATAATTGGGGAAAAATTATTTAAATCTGGGTGTTAGTTGTGAATGTTGATTGATAGTTAAATAACCGACTATCAATATTGGCCTTCAAATGGCATTTGAATTTCGATGCAACCAGGAGTGGAATTCCAAGTGGATATTTGAAAACCACATCGAACCTTTGTGATTGTGATGGATCTTTTATTTAAAAGACAAAAGTGAAAATTGTTGTGATTTGTTGAAATCTGAATGTAACACTTATTTTTAAAAAATAAGCACTCGTTATTCGGACTAGCCGGGAGAGGACCTTGTGTCATAAAACCCATTCCGATTAACGATACGACGAAATGGGATTGTATTTGAAGACGGTGTTGAAGACCGGGTATTTTCGAAAGCGAAAGGATTACCTGTTGATTGTCTCTGCGCCGGGTTGCTCCGGTATAGAGATTTTATCACTATTGTGATGGGGATTCCGGACATGATTTGTGAATATCTGGATTTGCAAGGGCTTCTTTGAAGTGTCTTCAGTTCCGTTCGATCCCGGAACGGACTTGTATGGATGTGCGTCTGACGTTACACTTTGAGATGTAAAGCTGGTTTCTATCAAATACATTTCTATTGGTGGCAGAGAATTTATTCTCTTAGCTTAACACCCTTCTCTGAGACGTACGAGCTCAGAGGTTATGTAGTTGATTGTACTAGTGATATATTTCCAATTTGGTAACATGACATACGAAGTGTTGTTGATCATTTGTTGATCAAAGCATGACTTTGTGAAAAATGTAGCTTTGTGGTCGAGATCTCATCGGACCTCACACCCCGGAAATGGTCGAAACAGGAAAGATGCGGCAAGGTTATGAGGGTCGCACACTTTAGGGTATGTCATTTCCTTCTGGAAAAGGATGGTGTCAGGTATGGAGTCCTGATATTTAACCTTTGTGGTTACTGCAAATATTTTTCTTTGTGGTTGTCGGAGTAGAGGATCCTTGGATAAAGGTCGCAAACAACCAGGGGATGGCATATTCGTCTAGTGGTTACCTAGTTACAGAGGTAACCCGACCTTGTGTTGGTAGAGAGCTGGTTAAGTTCTTGGGACGTCCCTCCAGAGGCGTACCCATGTAGCAGTAGGAAGTTCTTTAGCCGGACCATTTGTTGGAAAATCCAAACAAAACAATACGATCCTTGTACGGTTTCAGTTGTAGAACCTGCCATTTAAAATGGTAGCTATAGTAGGCATAATGTAATGGTACCTATGCTGGCTAAGATTAATATTATACTTTCGAAATGTTTTCCACTATGCACTAATAATAATATCAAAAAGGATTTTTGTGTATTAAGCATATTTGACTATCATAAGGAGAAATCTCCCCCATGTGTGCGACTGCATTGTGTGTGTGTTAGGAGGCCTTATGGTAGTTTCATTTTCTAATGGCATTGCGGATTTCAATCTAAATTCTTTCATTTGTTTTAAAGATAAAAATTGTTTTCGAGATCTCACACCAGTCCTACGACTGACCTGGAGCTTATTGTTCCCTTTCTAAACTCTGGGTGCCCACCAATTTCCACACAGGCAGCCGAGAGTCGGGTTATTAGGTCATTCTGGAATTCTGGAGTTGCAGTGGAGCTCAAGAGGCAAGCTGGATGGCGAGATGTATTATTTATACTATGTAGTATCTGCTGCGTTCGGGTTTGTGTGAGACAAATTTCTATGTAGGCAAGTCATTTATAACTGCCAGTGATTGTGTGTTGTTGTTGTGCTCTGATGTTGTATTGTAATAACATATACAGGCCTTTTGTTTTAAAGATAATTTATCTATTGTATATTGTTCCGCTGTGAAATGTGAGATTTTGTTTATTGTTTCTTTTCTTCTTCTATCTTCTTCTTCTTTAAACCCGAATGGTTTGGTTTTCCGGCATTCGACTATGCGGCATTCGATACAGTGGACGTATTGATGTCGACTTTCGAGCGTCGAAAAATCGGGTTGCTACAGAGTGGTATCGGAGCATTTGGTTAAGCAATAACCTTGTCTCTGTTAGGTGTTACTCATTAGAGATTGATACTCTAGAATGAGTGTGAGTGTGATAATAGGTATGAGTGCATATTTGTTAGTGAATATAAAATTGTTTTATATTGCGTTGATCGATTGTTGAGTGGTATATGGATTCTTGTCAATACGAGTAATTGACGTTATTGATAGGGATCTCTAAACACTTGTACAGAACAAATTCGACACGATATCGTTTTAAAATAGGGTAAATGAAATAATTTTACCCAAACTATTTTCGTATATAAAAGAAATAAATTTTCTGTGAATTATTATGATATATGGTTGCTTGGTTGTTAGGAAGTGATAATATTAAATTATTATCAATGGTTACTGAATAGAAATTGAAAATATAACTAAAAGCTAAGAAAATTAAATCCATATACAAATGGGATTTGCAAATATAAATTGTAAAGGTAAATATAATTTATAATTTGAAATAGAATTCCAAAGAAATATTTGGAAATGTTGTTGAAAATATTTGAAATTCGGGAAGTTTGGAAATTAAAATTTCTTTTGGGATAGGAAATAGTTTTCAAGGGTTTGGAAAAATGTTTTTGGAGGGATAAAAGCTCTAAACTCTTGTCGATCGCTGGAAAATAATTCCGATGATGATCGCGACATCATCGGTGTTCGTTTTCGGGTTTCCAAAAGAGGAATTGCTGCCAAATTGTTTTAAATGGAAGTTGTTTGGAAAATTTGGGTTTGGTTTTGAAATTCAAAGGATAATTTGAATTGTTTTCAATAATGGTTTTGGAAAAGGTGGAAAGACTCTTGAATCTTATTTAAAGTAATTATGGAATAATTAATAAGTTAGAAAATTTAGAAAAATTCAGATTTAAACTGAAATTAACTTGAGTTAATTTGAATAAAGGAGAATTTGAGAAGTCTAATAGACTAAAATGATTGGTATAAAATTTATTAAGATGGAAAATTAGATTGTGAATGAATGAATAAATTTGCAATTGCAAGTACATAAAAGTGAATTAAATGTTGAAATTCATTTCGAATTTGTAAGTAAAAAGAACTGGAATTGGAGTTGAATTTGGTTTGTATTAAACAAAGTGAAATATTAAAATAAAATTAGTAAATAAAACTAATTAAAGGAATGATGAAATTGAATATGGTTTAAAATGAATCGAAATTCAATAATTGTAAACGAAAGTAAATGTATTGACAGAGGTGAATAAAATTGAATTTTTAATCAATTGGAATAATATGGGTTTGTTTAAAATTAAAAATGAATTGAATGTAAGCAAGTGCGTTGTAAACCCTTCAAATTGAATGAAAATGGTATATGAATTAATTGAAAACAGTTGAATTAGTATTAAAACTATATAAATTGCTTACGGAAAGTGTTTAGTGTGCATTGCTTTTAGAATTCATGTGTTTAACTATTGCAAAGAAATGAAATGTTGTTAAACTTCATATATATGACACTGACATGTTTTATTTGAGAAAGTACAGGTTCAGGGAAGTCGTTGGGCTGGATTTGATTGCGCAAAATGCTAATTAAATAAACCGCTTGCTTAAAAATGCTAAATAAGGTACGCCTACGCAATAAAAATAGGAAATATGAACTGTTTTTGTTTTTTCCGACCGGGTGGGTCGATGTATATATATTTATATCTTTTGTCAAATTGCAAAAGCTCCTCCGTACAAAGGGGACTTTGCCAAAATTTTCAGAAAATCTTGGGAGAAAAAAAAATTTGGAAAAAATTGTTGTTAGCGACAACGATTTCAAATTGGAGATTGAAGTACGTTAGTGAATGAAACTAATTTAAAATAATAATATGAATCAGTTATAATTGAAAGATAAAATTCAATATTCAGAGTTGAAGATAAATTGAATTCATATGGAAATGGGAAAACTAATTGAATAGGAGTAGATATGAAAACTTCTGTAAGAAAATGTATAAAATGATTTTTAAAGGCTATGAATGGATATTATTGCTAAGTAGGATATACAGATATTATAAAGAGAAAGGAAAATTGGTCTTGATTTCTGAAGATAAATTTGAATTGCTCGACAAAAAGGTATGTATTTCAATTTCAGTATGAAATTTGGTGATTTTCTTGTCTAGCCACTAGGCTTTTCGTTTTCTCTGAGGGCCTGTGGTGCCATTTTGTAGTCGTACCGAGCTAATCGCGCAAAGGAGACGCTGGCGAAATTTTTCGAAAATTTAGGGTGTTAGAAAAAATTTGAGAAAATTTTGAAAGTTTAAAATTTGAATTTAGATTTAAATTTGAATTGTTAAAGAAACAATGTTGTTTGGAACTTATAATTAAAGTTGGAAAGCTAGTTGAAATGATAATGAATCTTTGATATAAAAAAATTTGTTTTGGAAAGTTGATAAAACTGTTTGGTTTGGAAAATATTAAACGGGTTGAGGATCATTCTTCTTAATTAGTAATTTCGGGATGAAATTCTTTTAAGAGGGGAAGGATGTGACGACCCGGAAATTTTTAACATTTGAAAATGAAAATATTTAATCGATTTTGAATATTTGGATATTAGTTTAACTTGAATGTTAATTATAGATATGAATTTGGCAATTTAATTATTGAATTTAACTATAGAAAGTTGGGTAAAATTTTAAATCTTCAGATTTATGCCTGTTAAAAATATTACAAAGGCTTAGAAAATCAGTAATGGTAATACTGAAGATAATGGAAGTTTCAGAATTGGATTTGAAATTTTTTTATTCAATTTTGAAATTTTATCGTTTAAATTGATATTTAAAAAAATAGCCTTCCGAGGCACAGTCCCAGAATTCGACGAAACCAGTTCCATTGGATCCGTAATATTGTATTATTATCGGATTTCAATTTTCGTAATGTTTGAAGTTGTCATTTGGCCGTACGATACGCAAACGCGTTGAAAATTAAATCGAAATTTAATTTAATAGTTTGGTCCAAAAAGCTATCTTCTCCATACTATCGAATTTGAACTCGAAACCTTTACCATTGCATTCGCAAAATGGGTATAACATTATAAACGCCTAGTGGCACGCCTCGATAGGATGTCGAGATTTTGAGTTGCATTTATCAAGACGTTTGGAATTTAAATTAAAATATTTCTTAATAAACCTACTCTGCAGCCGTAATTCTTTCATATCGTAACTTTTTTTCCTTTCATCTCGTGATCACTGTAGCAAGGCAAGATTCTCACACAAGGCATTTTTCTCACGCAACCTTCCTGTAAAAGGCAACACTCGTTCTTTCCCTTTGTTTTATGATATACGAAATTGATTTTCGTTCCTCTTCAAATTTGCTTCCTTTCTTCCAAAAATCGAAACCCAGATCTAAGAAATGTTGCTCCTCAAAATGGAAAACCAGATAAAATGAAATGGTCGTTCGAACGAATTGAAATGGCTGTGATTTCAATTCCAAATCGCAATCCCCCTTTTCTTCATTTTCATTCTGTTGGAACGAAATAAAAAAAATGGTAAGAGAGGAGCAAAGCGCGTTCGCGGCCGGAGGGAAGGACAGGGAAGTGGCGATTGGAAGGGAGCAGCTATCATCGTCGAAGTCTAGGGCATCGCATGGAGATGGCAGTCGAGTTCGTCCAGGCAGCAATTGTGCGGTGGTGATTAGGGCTTGGAGGTGCACGCGCGCGCTCGCGCAAGAGGGAGTTTCGGAGGATGCGGCAACAACGTCGATTTGGGGGTTGATGGCAGCAGCGTCGGCTTAGGTCGTCGATACCAGATGGTCGTGATGGTGGCTTTGGGTTCTCTGATTGCAGTAAGATATTTATTTTAAATTCTTTTGTTAAATATATATATATATATATATATATATATTTACGCAAAGAAAAATAATTACGGTAAGGTATTTGCAAATTGTTTCAATTTAATTTAAACTTGAAAAAAATGAATTTGAAAATGTACAGAAACAGTAAAGTAAAAGTACGGTAAAGTGAAAAATTCTCTGATAAGCAGTTTTCAAAATGTCTGACTTAATTTAGTTAATAAACCGATTTGATTTATTTATGATACAAAAAGGAATAGTTGATTGTTCATTTATTTAAATGATTAACTTGGTTAATTATCTTATTAAAAATTATTTTTGATACTAAAGAATATTTTAAAGGGAAAATATTTTAAATTAAAAGTATTAGTTTAAAATAAAATCACTAGTTTAAAATTAAATTAATAGTTGAATGAAAATTTTTAAAATGGAAATTTATGGTTTGATTTATTCGAATATTAATAAATCCTATGATGTTTGTTACAAGGTTCAAAATCATGAAATCATGCCCGAATGGTAAATGGATTGCAAAATAAAAGCTAAGGTGAGATCTTCTTGCTCAATAAATATTGTTCTGATTGAAGTTTTGAATAGTTAGATTTAAAATTGATTAACTGTGTGCTTGGATGGTTGATTAAAATAATTATTCACTGGATGATATTATATATATAGTAGTATATAGTATATATTGGAGTTGTTGATTTTCCGCATTATATAGCGGATGAGACCCTATACGTCGTATAATAGCGGAGGATATTTTTATAAATCCCATATACCGCGATATTCCACCTCGAAGTGGAATTGGTATTTAATTGTTGTGCTAACGTCTGTGGATGTAGGGAAACAGGTTGGAGGGATCCAACTGGATTCCTCAAACATTTGATTTTGTTTCATATGTGTGTTTATTTATTTACAATCTGTGTGTGATTATTTGTGATTGAAATCGTTGAAGGCTAAAATTTAGCCGAATATATTTTTAGTATCGTAAGATACCAGAAATAAATAAAATTGGACTTTTAAATTTAAGTAGAAAATTTATAGTAAAATCCTATTGAATAAAATTCCAAAATATGGTGAAAATGTTTAATAAATGGATCCAAGTAATAATATTCAAAAGGTGAAGAATTTATTTTAAAAATACGGTTTTTAGATAAGGGGGATTTATTGTAAAGGACAAAATATCCAAATAATTTATCCTCAAGGACACATGCCTATAATTTTATCCTCAAGGACAGGCCCAAAGCCCATTTTTTCTCAAATGCACAAATCTCTCTTCACCGTGCCCATTCAATCCCGTTTTCAGCTCCGACCATCTTATCCCGCGTCAACGCCACCTCCTCACCAGCGCCGCCACCTCCTCACCAGCGCCACCATTGCCACCTCCTCCTTCGCCCGTTTTGGAGCAACCACCTCGTGCCGCCACCTCCACCCGTTTTGTGTTCACCATCGCCGCAGCGTCACCTCCTCACCAGCGTCGTGCAACTACCCCATGTCACCTCCTCCATCCGCCAACGCCACCTGCTCACCAGCACCATGCTCTTAAAAGCTGATACTGATACCAGTTTTTAGGTATCAGTTTTGAAATTTTAGGTATCAGTTTTGAAAGTTTAGGTATCAGTTTTAAAATTTTAGGTATCAGTTTTGAAATTCCTTCTGATGCAAATCCTACCCATCGCTTTCAAATACCACACACTATACCACCACCTTCACCGTTTCGTAAACCAATAACCCATCAGAAATTTTCCACCACAAACCCATACTATTTCCTAAACCACCACAAATCCATACTATTTATTTTATTAAAACTGATACCACATCGCATACAAAACTGATACCCAAAAACTGAACACGGTAGAATGATTTCCATCCTTTCGTCATCGCTTCCTCCTCTCTTCCACGGCCTCCTTCATCGTCTTTTCGAAATCCTCGCTCACGTGCTTGATCTCCATCCCTAACTTTTCACGGTCGCTCTCCGCTTCCTCGCATGCTCTTTTCTTCTCCGCGAGCTCCTTCATCTCAGATTTTTTCACAGACTCCATCTTCTTCCGAATTCGCCTCTCGAGCTCGAACTCCGCGCGCAGGTCCTTGATTTCTGCCAAGGTGTTGTTGAGATCTGAGAGGTCGACGTCTCGGTCGAAGTTTATTGGGTTGGAGAAGGAAGCGATGGTGTGGGTTTTGTAGCAAGATCTGGAGTTGGAGAGGCAAGTTGCAGTGATTTGTCCTTGAGGATAAAATTTTAGCGGGCTGTCCTTGTGATTAAAAAAGCCCTAATTTTTGTCCTTCACGATAATTCCCTCTTTTAGATAATTTGGAAGGGATAAAGGAATTTATGTTAAACATAAATTCGGAAATTGATTTGGTGTTAAAAGAATAAATCTTTGAGAAATCAATATTAAAATTGATTTGGTGTTTAAGATAAAATTTGAAATCAATTTGAAACTTGATTTAGTGTTTGGAAATGATTTTTAAAATCAATTTGGAAATCATATATTATTAGATATTTGGAAAATTTAAAATTCAGAACGGGAATTTTATAAAGGAAAGAGAATCTTGTTTTAAAAATAAATGTTGGTTTATTTTTAAAGGTGTAAAAAGGAATTTACATATTTGGGACGTAAATTTAAAATAAATCTAGGAAGATTTATAAATTGATTTGAATGAGCCATTTCAGAATGGAATGTGTATTTTCCCTGAAAGCCGAGAATGTTTTCAATATAGTTTATAAATATAGATTGAAGTTGTAAAGATGGTTAAGGGAAAGAATGTTTTGGAAAAAAATTATTTACTTATGTTATTTAAAAATTTTTAAAGTGAAATATGTTTTAAACCATTATAGAAGTGACGATTTAAAGTTTTAAATTGATATTTATTTTAGAAATTGGATATTCAAATGGTTATATCCTATCTATTAATTTTATTTTAAAAATTAGTTTTGGACATGAATTTTTACATGAGATATTTGTATAGTATTGTTATAACTAATAATATTTAAGTATGTGTTTCAAAATAGTTTTATTTTAAATATCTCTAAGTATATTTTGATAAGCATTTTGAATTATTTTGAGTTATTTTAAATCGGTAGATTTTCAGTGGGAATGAATAAATGTTTGGAAATTTTTTCCGCATAAGGTAAAATGATTTGAAATTGTTTTCAAAGTATTGAATTGCGAAAGGTGATTTGAAATTTGTTTTCAAATGGTTGAAATGTGAAATATATCTTGCGAAGATAATTTGAAAATGATAATTGGGGAAAATATTATTTAAATCTGGGTGTTTGTTGTGAATGTTGATTGATAGTTAAATAACCGACTATCAACATTGGCCTTCAAATGGCATTTGAATTTCGATGCGACCGGGGACCGGATTCCAAGTGGATATCCGAAAACCACATCGAACCTTTGTGATTGTGATGGATCTTTTATTTAAAAGCCAAAGTGAAAATTTTTGTGATTTGTTGAAATATGAATGTAACACTTATTTTTTAAAATAAGCGCTCGTTATTCGGATTAGCCGGGAGAGGACATTGTGTCGTAAAACCCATTCCGAATAACGATACGACGAAATGGGATTGTATTTGAAGACGGTGTTGAAGACCGGGTATTTTTGAAAGCGAAAGGATTACCTGTCGAATGTCTCTGCACCGGGTTGCTCCGGTATAGAGATTTTATCACCTTTGTGATGGGGATTCCGGACGTGATTTGTGAATATCCGGATTTGCAAGGGCTTCTTTGAAGTGCCTTCGGTTTCGTTCGATCCCGGAACGGACTTGTATGGATGTGTGTCTGACGTTACGTTTTGAGATGTAAAGCTGGTTTCTATCAAATACATTTCTGTTGGTGGCGGAGAATTTATTCTCTTAGCTTAACACCCTTCTCTGAGACGTACGAGCTCATAGGTTATGTAGTTGATTGTTACTAGTGATACATTCCCAATCTGGTAACGTGACATACGAAGTGCTGCTGATCATTTGTTGATCAAAGCAAGACTTTGTGAAAAGTGTAGCTTTGTGGTCGAGACCTCATCGGACCTCACACCCCGGAAATGATCGAAACAGGAAAGATGCGGCAAGGTTATGATGGTCGCGCCCTTTAGGGTATGTCATTTCCTTATGGAAAAGGATAGTGTCAGGTATGGAGCCCTGATGTTTAACCTTTGTGGTTACTGCAAATACTTTTCTTTGTGGTTGTTGGTGTAGTGGATCCTCTGATAAAGGTCGCAAACGACCGGGGGATGGCATACTCGTATAGTAGTTACCTAGTTAAAGAGGTAACCCGGCTTGTGTTGGCAGAGAGCTGGTTAAGTTTTCGGGACGTCCCTCCAGAGGCGTACCCATGTGGCAGTAGGAAGCTCCTTAGCCTGGCCATTTATTGGACAATCCAAATGAAACAATACGATCCTTGTACGGTTTTAGTTGTAGAACCTGCCATTTAAAATGGTAGTTATAGTAGGCATAATATAATGGTAGTATGTTGGCTAAGATTAATATTATACTTTCGAAAGGTTTTCCACTATGCACTAATAATAATATCAAAAAGGATTTTTGCGTATCAAGCATATTTGACTATCATAAAGAGAAACCTCCTCCATGTGTGCGACTGTGTATGCCGGGAGACCTTATGGTAGTTTCATTTTCCAAAGGCATTGCGGATTTCAATCTAAATTCTTTTGTTTGTTTTAAAGATAAAAATTGTTTTTGAGATCTCACACCAGTCTCACGACTGACCTGAAGTTATTGTTCCCTTTCTAAACTCTGGGTGCCCACCAATTTCCACAAGGACAGCCGAGAGTCGGGTTATCAGGTCATTCTGAAATTTAGGAGTCGCTGTGGAGCTCAAGAGGCAAGCTAGATGGCGAGACGTATTATTTATACTGTGTAGTATCTGCTGCGTTCGGCTTTGCGTGAGACAAATTTCTATGTAGGCAAGTCATTTATAACTGCCAATGATTGTGTGTTGTTGTTGTACTCTGATGTTGTATTGTAATAACATATACAGGTCTTTTGTTTTAAAGATTATTTATCTATTGTATATTGTTCCGCTGTGAAATGTGAGATTCTTTTTATTGTTTCTGTTCTTCTTCTATCTTCTTCTTCTTTAAAACCTAGCGGTTTGGTTTTTCGGCATTCGACTGTGCGGCATTCGATACAGTGGATGTATTGAAGTCGACTTTCGGACGTCGAAAAATCGGGTCATTACGGGACAAATTATGCAGATCAAAAAGAATAAATAGATATTCGATAGTGGATGCTCTAGACACATGACTGGCAATCTAGATATGTTGAATGATATAATATACAAAGACGGAGGACTGATTAACTTTGGAGACAATTCAAAAGGATATATGATTGGCATCGGCAAAGTCGGTATCTCTGAAACTCCTATTATTACTAATGTTTTGCTAGTTAAGAATCTGAAACATATTTTGCTAAGTATAAGTCAACTTTGCGATAAAGGATATAAAATTAAATTTGAAAAAGATAAATGTCACATTGAAGATAATAATTCAACCATAATATTTGAGGGAATTAGGAAAAAGAATATTCATATTCTTAGTATGAAAGTCTCAAATGATAACTTATGTTTTTTGGTAAATACAAGTGACCCTTGGATTTGGCATAAGAGATTTGGACATTTGAATTTCAAACTCTTATCTAGACTGTCTAAACATGATCTAGTAAGAGGTCTCCCTAAAATAAATTTTAAAATAGATAATCTGTGTGATGCATATCAATTAGGAAAACGTAGAAAAAGTTCCTTTAGATTAAAAGATATGATTTCAACCTCAAAACCTCTTGAATTACTTCACCTTGATTTAGTTGGTCCATCTCAAATTCTGTCAATAAATCATAGTAAATATTTTTTTTGTGATTGCAGATGATTATTCTTGATTTACATGGATAATATTTTTGAAACATAAAAGTGATACTTTTGAATGTTTTAAGAACTTTGCAAAAAGGATTCAAAATCAACTTTCTCTAAAAAATTATAACCATCTGTAGTGATCACGGTGGTGAATTTGAAAATGAAAAGTTTGAGGAATTCTGCAATAAAAA
The DNA here is from genome assembly GCA_030765085.1 of Allium cepa. NCBI lineage: Eukaryota > Viridiplantae > Streptophyta > Magnoliopsida > Asparagales > Amaryllidaceae > Allium > Allium cepa. Next base: position 330,639,972 of record CM060940.1, read on the forward strand.
GGGAATAACTCACAATTTTTCATTTTCAAGAACTCCACAACAAAACAGAATAGTAGGACGTAAAAATAGGACGATTCAAGAGTGTGCGAGAACTATGCTATTAGTAGTAAATTACCAAAGTATTTTTGGGCAGAAGCAGTTGCTACCGCCTATTATATTTTAAATAGAATTTTAGTTAGACCTTTAACTGATAAGACATTTATGAACTTCTTCACTCAAAGAAACCTAAGGAATCTTATTTTAGAATTTTTGGAAGTAAATGTTTTATTTCAAATACAAAAGATAATTTAGATAAATTTGATCCTAAATCCAACAAAGGTATCTTTATCGGATATTTTAATAGAAGTAAAGCATACAGAGTGTTTAATTTATGAACTAACACCATCGAAGAAACAATTCATGTCTCATTCGATGAAAATCTGAAAAATTCTAAAGATACAAATGATGAAGAGGATTTAATTGCTCAAAATCAAGAGACAACTAAAACTAATAATGAAATTAATCATCCTAATAAAAGGATTAAATTTTTAAAAGATCACTATATTGAAAATGTACTTGGAGATATGCAATCTGTTGTTAAAACTAGAAATCAACTAAGTCAAATGAGCAATATAGCTTTTATATCAACTATTGAACCCAAAAATCCAAAAGAAGCATCAAGTGATGATTCATGGATTTTGGCTATGCAAGAAGAATTAAATCAATTCACTAGAAATGATGTTTGGGAACTTGTTCCTAGACCTAAAAATAAAACTATAATTGGAACTAAATGGGTTTATAAAAATAAAATGAATGAACAAGGAGAGGTTGTTAGAAATAAAGCCCGATTAGTAGCTCGAGGTTATTCTTAAGAAGAAGGAACAGATTTTGATGAAACCTTTGCTCCCGTAGCAAGATTAGAAGCCATTAGGATTCTACTTGCTTTCATAAATCATAATAATTTCAAACTATTTCAAATGGATGTTAAAAGTGCCTTTTAAATGGATTTGTAAAAGAGGAAGTATATGTTGAACAACCATCACTTTTGAAAATGAAAAATTACCAAATTACCAACAAACTTAAGAAAGCTCTATATGGTCTAAAACAAGCTCTTAGAGCCTGGTATGATAGACTAAGATCTTACTTATTACAATAAAATTTTGAAATTGGTAAAGTAGATAATGCTCTTTTTATTAAAAGAAATAAAAATGATATCAACTAGTACAAGTCTACATAGATGATATCATTTTTGGATCCAGTAATTTTGAAATGAATAAAGAATTTCCTGATATCATGACAAAAGAGCTTGAGATGAGTCATATGGGTGAATTAAATTTCTTTTTAGGATTGCAAATAAAACAATTAGATAATGGTATCTTTATTAGTCAAGAAAAATATGCTAAAGACCTAATTAGTAAATTTGGTTTGACTACTGCGAGTGGAAAACCCACTCCCATGGCAACCAATGAGTACCTTAGTAAAGAATATCTCTTAAAAGATGTAGATCAAAAATTATATAGAAGAATAATTGGATCACTACTCTATATCACTGCTAGTAGACCTGATATCATGCATAGTGTTTGTCTTTGTGCAAGATATCAATCCCAACCTAAAGAGATCCACTTAAAAGCCGTAAAACGTATCATAAGATATGTTAAACACACCTCTAATTATGGCTTATTTTATCCTAAAAATGATTCTGTTGACTTAATATCTTACTGTGATGCTGATTATGCTGGTTGTAAATCAGACCGAAAAAGTACAAGTGGTTTGGGACATTCTCTGATTTCCTGATTTAGTAAAAAGTAAAACACAGTTTCTTTATCAACAACTGAAGCAGCATATATTTCTACTGCTTTGGCTTGTTCTCAAGTAATATATACAGAACAAACTTTAGAAGATTATGGCTTAAATATCTCAAAATCACCAATTTATTGTGATAATACTAGTGCGATAAATTTACCCAAAAATACTACTCAACATGCTCGAACTGAACATATTGATATAAGACATCATTTTCTCAGAGATAATATAAATAAGGAAGTAATTACTCTAGATTATATTAATTTCGAGAATCAAATTGTTGATATATTAACAAAACCCTTAAATGAATCTTTATTTACTAAATTAAGAAGAGAATTAAGAATTTGTTCAATAACTGAAATATAAAAATATAAATAACAAAGTATAATTAAAAATTAAATCAAAATAAATCAAATAGTAAAAATTTCAAAGACCATGTCGACTTGCCCCCTCAACCTATGTCGACATACAACGATTTTTTATTTTTGAAATTTTTCCCACCAAAATTCAAATAATTGGTTATATATTCTCCTTATTTTCGAAATTTTGATTATTTTCTCTGTTCTCTCTATTCCAACTTATGAAATAAATTAAACCATGGCCTCTTCTTCCAAATCTAACATAAATTCAACATTTTCATTCCCTTCTCCTACTTCTGAACCGTTTCAATGAACTACGCTTGCTCGAGTGAAAAAAAATGAAGGATTCACTGAAGGATGCACTGCAATTATTGACTGAAATTCAAGTGGTACAACTTAGAATGGCCAAAGAACAAGAGAGGCAAGGCAAAATCCTTAGGAATTTGCAAAAATTTCTAATGGACAATCATGCTAATCCAATCTTGATTGATGAAGATTCTTCAGAACATCAAGTGCAAGAGGGCGGCGAGGAGGAAGAAGTAGAAGAAGCCTTTATGGAAGAAGAGCATGTTGAAGAAGACGACAAAGTCGTTTGTGTTGGCAAAGTGTGCTTTGACAAAGATGGAAATCTTGTCAAACAACGTGGAAATTTCTGTTCCCACTATCCAAATTGTTCAGTTCATAGATCTTCTATTTTCAAAGACACCCATTATTTTTTTTCTTCTCTTTTTCATATTATTGTATGTTCTTTCTTATGTTCTCTATGAAAATGTAAATATAACTATATAATTAATAAATAATTTGTGTTCTTATACATGTTCTATTGAAAGTATTATCATACTTAGTTAGTATAGTTACTAGTTTAGGACTAAGTTTTAAGTTTTAGAGTAAAGTGTTGATTATTTATGATAACAGTATCATTACAATCACATGTCATAGCGTATTAGATTAAGGGGGAGTTATATAGTTTGGAGATTATATAGTTTGGAGTTAGTTTTTGTTGATGACAAAGGGGAAGAAATATAAAATAGTATAGTAAGGCATAGATTAAGGGGAAGTTATTAGTTTTAGGGGGAGTTATTAGGATAGAAGTAATATTTTATAAACAAAGGTTGTCATCATCAAAAGGGGGGAGATAGTTAATCATTGAGATGATGGTTTTGAAGACAACAACCTTAGAATAGGATTATAAAATATAAATACTAATATTATAGTTTATAAATATATGTATATGTAGGATTTAACCATGCAGGTCCAAGAATGAACACTGTACAGTATAGAGATTCAAGATATCAAGATTGAAGACTCATGAGTATCAAGAATATCAAGAGTTCAAGATTTCAAGGATAAGTAATTTAATTAGAAATTTTGTTAAAACTCCTAGAAAAGCACTGGCATCTTAAAATCCAATTTATTCGAGGAATGGAATCCACTTCGAGCCTGTTAAAGGGATGGAACCCTAAGTAGGATGGAACCTACGAAAAATCTAGTGAAACATCATTTTGTATCCGCTAACCTTTAATTCAAAATGATTTTACGAAATTATATCTTGTTTTCAAAAAATTTCAAAACCTTCCTTTTAAAAGAATCAAAAACATCTATCCTTATTTTAAATACTTTTAGCCTCAAAATAATCTTTAATTTCAAAATCAAATTATCCTTAGTTTTGAATTATCTTTAATAATAATTTTAACTTTTTAATATATATATATATATATATATGTATGTATGTACCAAGATTTAAATATAAAATTATAATAAAATTTTATATTTACCAAAATATTGTTCTCTATATTTATTTATGTATTTTAACTATAGTTAAGTATATTTATAAAAGTTTAAAATAGTTTTAATATAAGATTTCAAAGAAAAACAAAACACCAAAATTTCCTTTGGGATGTCGACATACCTAAGTTACCCATGTCGACATAGTGTCAGTTGATTTCAAAATTTTGAATTTCAAAAGAAGTGTCTATTCGTCATATCCCTTCGCGAATGGACATTGCTGTTATTCTCCTATAAATAGGGGCTGTTTTCAACGAATTTCTATTCATATTTTTCTGTTTTTCACCTCTCTTCTTCTTCCACATTTCTTTATACATATTCTTACCATTACTCTTCCGAAATCAACATTGAATCTAACTAGATCATTTTTGGTTTGATTCTCTATCACTATCTCAACAAGATTCTCAGTGCTATTCAAAGTTATAGGCTTCTTTGTAATCATTTCTGTGATAAAAGGTATGATTATAGCCTTGGAAATCAATCAAGTGAGAAAAGGTGTGATTGTAGCCTAGTAAATCAATCAAGTGAGAAAAGGTGTGACTGTAGCCTAGGAAATCAATTGGGTGAACTTGTTGCCCGTGAAATCAGGTATCTCTACCTAGAGGATTGTTAATCTGGAGGGGTACCTCTTAGCCTTGAAATCGAGGGTGTAATTGCATAATTGCTTTTGAAAGGAAATCCGTACTTGTGTACGGGACTGGATGTAGGGTAAATCCAAACCAGTATAAAATTCGATGTGTTCTTTCTTTTGCTGCTTTTACTTTATTTCTGCATCTGTGTTTGTTTCTGTGATCATATCTGTGTCTGAATATTGCATACATTTGTGTTCAAATTAACATAAACTCAAAAAGATTTAGTCATTCCTTAAAACACTATTCACCACTACTGTAGTGTTTAACATAGCCTTAAGATCCGTAATCCGCATTTCTAACAATCACCCCAGGTGTTCCCACCCTAATTGTGAAGACCCGTAAATCCGTACTCCTTGAATATACACTAATCTCCATAGATTAACTCAAGATGAACAGAAATACGAATTATCAATGTTTAAGAAAAAGAAAAAGGACAGAAGAAGAGAGAAGAAGGTAGAAAATGGAGGGAAAAGAAAATAGAAAATAGAACGGAATAGAAAACAGCAGAGCAACATCAGAATCTCACAATCGCAGCGGAACAACATATAATAAATAAATGAATAATCTTTAAACAAAGAACTATATCAGTTATTACATTTCGTACATTACATTTCATTACATCAGAGTGTACAACATCATACAACAACAAACAATGTAGCGGAAAAAGAAATACTATATAAGTAATACGCCATGCCATCCAGCTTGCCTCCAGCAACTCCAGAATATCCTGATAAACCTAACTCTTGACTGCCCGTGTAGAAATTGGTGGGCACCCAGAGTTTAGAAAGGAAAACAATAAACTCCGAGTCAGTCATGTGACTGGTGTGAGAACTCAAAACCGTTTATTTATCTTTGAAAACCAAAATAGATGAATATTTTTAAAGTCAATTCACAATGCTTTTAAAAATGAGACTACCATAAGGCCTCCCGCACACACACACAATGCAAACGCAGAATCGGAGGAGATTTCTCCTTATGATAGTCAAAGATGCTTGATACGCATTAAAAAGAACATTTGATATTATTACTAGTGCATAGTGTAGGACAAATCATTTCGAAAGTAGAATATAAATCTTAGCCAGCATAGGTACCATTATATTATGCCTACTATAGCTACTTCCTGAGGAAGCAGGTTCTACAACTAAAACCGTACAAGTCTCGTATTGTTTCTTTGGATTTCCAACGAATGAATAGGCCAAAGAACTTCCCATTGCCACATGAGAATGCCTCTGGATGGACATCCCCGAGAACCAAACCGGATCTCTACCAACACAAGGCCGGGTTACCCCTAACTGAGTAACAACTGACCGAATATGCCATCCCCCGGTCCTTTGGGACCTTTCAACCGAGCGCTCGCAATCAATTCACACAATCATAAAGTGTTTTCAACATGAGTAAGTATCTGGGCTCCATACCATGATACCACCCTTTTCCAGAAGGAAATGCACATATCCTAAAGGGCGCTACCCCTCATAACCTTGCCGCATCTTTCCTGTTTTGACCATTCCCGAGGTGTGAGGCTCGACGAAGTCACGTCCACAAAAACATACTTTATACAAAAGCCATGCTTTGGGTCAACAAATGATCATAGAAATGATCACCAAGATAGACGATCAAATAAATGATCCTATCACAAATAATCAACACAATGATCATTTCACAGCAACACTCAGCATGTCACATTACCAAATTGGGAATATATCACTGATAACCTTCAACTACATAACCTCTGAGCTCGTACGTCTCAGAGAAGGGTGTTAAGCTAAGAGAATAAATTCTCCGCCACCAACAGAAATATATTTGAAAGAAATCAGCTTTATATCTCAAATTGTAATGTCAGACATAACAATCCATACAAGTCTGTTCCGGCCTCGAACAGAACCGAAGGCACTTACAAAGAAGTCCTTGCAATCCGGATAATCTCTAATCACGTCCGGACTTCCCATAACATAGGAAGTCTCTATACCGTAGCTACTCGGTGCAAAGACAATCGACGAGTTGTCCTTTCGCTTTCAAAAAGATCCGGTCTTCAACACCGGTCTTCAAATGCAATTCATAACGACGTATCACATATTCGGAATGGGTTATACGACCCCATGGTCCTTTCCCGTTAACCCGAATAGTGAGCGCTTATTCAAAAATAAGTGTGGCATTCAAATTCAAACAAATCACATCAAATACCCCTTCAAAGGGAAATATTGATAGTCGGTTATTGAACTATCAATGGATATGCATACATCACCAAATTCCAAATAATTTTCCAAATTATTTATTTTCCAAAATATCTTTACAAGATATATTATTTTCAATACTTCAAAAATAAATCAATATTTATTTTTAAACAAGTTCCCCTTTCTTTTATAAATTCCATAGTGAATTTATATTTCAAAATATTTATGAATAAACGATTTCAATTATTCATTTCAATTTATCTTCAAAAAGATAAATTCTCAAAATATTCACTTTATATTGGAAAACATTTCCATACTTATTTATTCATAAGTAATTCACAAATTTTATTTATTTTCAACACTTGGAAAATATTCAATATACTTAAATCGAGATTAAGTATATATTTCATTCTTTAAGGAAATCATTCTCTTAAACATATTTATTTGGGCCAAAACGAATGTTACGTAAAACATCGTTACGACAACCCAAAATCACTAGTATAAGGATTCAAAATTAAAGTAGATATATAAATCCCAATACTATACAAAACATTTCCTTTCGGAAATCATTTACTATAACAACAGTGTTATAGTCCACCATTTCCTTTTATTTCTCGAAAACGTCTATTTCAACAATGAATGTTGAAATCTATGGTTTCAAATCTCAACACATTTTAAAACATCGTTAACTTGTTTTAAATTCTATTTAAAATATCACATTCTAAACATTTTCTTTAACATACTATTCACTATTCAAAAACATGAATATACTACATTAACAATTTCATCATTTCTATTCATTTTATTTCAAAGGATTGTTCACAGTCAAAAACGTGAATATAACTCCATTAATAGGTTACAACAATTTACTTCTTAAAATAAGTCGTTTGCGAATTTATAAAACAACGTTTATAAATTCCTTTTCTATTTATTTTATAACAACTTCCTTTTATAATTTCCTTTATTAACCTATTCAATTTATAACTCAATTATAAAACAAAAGTTCATGTTATAAGTTAAATACATATAATTTATTTGTTTGCACAATCGTTCCTTTAAACTTCATAATTATAAATCTTATAACTTATAAGATTCAATTATTTATCCAAAACCATTCTTTTAGTAACTTTATAAATTTTATAAACCTACTGTTTATAAGATTCTATTTATAACTTCACCGTTTATAATTCTATAAATTTCATTCACTTATGCAATCCATTTTCACTTCATTCAAACACTTATAAAAACTCGTTTTATAATTCAAATGTTTTAATTTATAAATATCAATTTATAAATCCTTTATAAAATCAATTTATACTATTATTTTAAAACATCTTTAATCCCCTTTATAATTTCATCATTTTGATTCATAAAATAATTAAATTTTATAAATCCTATATTTTCAACTCTTTATAATAAATTCAATAAATCCCGATTAACACTATTTTATAACATTAAAATTTATACGTTTATTTATTTAATATGAATCAATTCCAAAATATTTATAACATATACTTTCAAAAAAAATCACTTTAAAAATCATTTTAAAATTCCAAATTTGGTCCAATGATGCTACACACCAAATAGTCAATCACGACAACAACGATATCATATATCGATATGATAATCAACGAATATCAAAATATTCAAAATCAAATAAATACTGTTGAGGAATCCAGTTGGATCCCTCCAACATGTTTCCTGCATCCACAAACATTAGCACAATACCAATTCCGCTCCAGTACGGAATTATCGCGGTATATGGGATTTAAAATATTATCCGCTTAATAGACGGCGCAATAGGGTCTCGTCCGCTATACAAATGCGGGAAATCAATAACTCCAATATATACATATGCCAATATATATATATATTGCTATTATATATAATACCAATTTCACTGTTTATGAAATATTCGCGGTATATGTTTTTAATAAATAACATCCGCTTACTAACGGCGCATACTGTCTATTTTAACAATCAATAGATATCAATCATCATTCAAACATGCATTCAAGTATTTTAAATCTAACTATTTAAAATAAAATCGAAACTGATTCGATTGAGATAGAAGTTCTCACCTTGATTTCAATTTCGTTTTAGCGATTTATTTCGAATAAAATTAAACGGACGTTTAATTTTACATGAAATTCTCACTAACTCCAAACGACTCCAATCCAACTCCATAGCGTAGTGCTCGTCCATACGATTCCAACGCAACTGGTTTCACGCGGTTTCGACCGCGTATGAAAAGGTTATGAATTTTCTAAGATTACACGATTTTATATAAACAATTTACAACATGCTTTTATAATTTTTAACCTATTCAAATCACAGCCTTTGATCCATCCAACTCCTTGCATCATGACCGTCCACCCCTCTCCTTCTTCACGCGCGCAACTTCATCTTCCAGACAATCATTCACGTAACCAAATCCATAGCATAGAACTAGGGCTCGACTTAGCTCCTCCATCAACCCACTTGAACGCGATCAGGATGCGCCAAATCGAAGGCCTCACCTCCCTCCACGTTCGGCTGCAACCACATGAAGCTCGGCCCCTTTATTTTCCTCGATTTCCGTGCGCAAGCCCCAGGCCGTCGGCCTCCATATCTCATAAAATACAGCTCCAATCTCGATCTCCACCGTTGAATATAAGGATCTTGCCATGCTCTACATCTTTCATTTAGAAAGTTTGTTGAATCGTTGCACGGATTTGAAGAGATTGAGGAGAGAAAATGGAACAATTTCGGCCTTACATTGAATAAGAGGCGGCTGATAGAATATTAGGGTTAGGGTTTTATTTTTCTTAAATTTGTGAAATAGATGGTCTATTTATAGGAATTTTCGAACACTATTCATTCCGGAAATTCCGAACTCCGATTTACGCGCCGTAACCAGCGTTTCTAGGGTTTGCCCCGCGTTTCGGACACAATGGAACAGGTTTCGAAAGCTAATTCGGACATCTGTGCGAGTTATGGCAATAAAAGTTCAATTTAAATTAAACAGATTTAAACGATTTTCTAGGCGTTTTAATTTGTACCGGACAAACGGTAAATCCAATTGACACGAAATTTGAAACCATACAATAATATCACATTACGGATCCGATGAAACTGGTTTCGTCGAAATCCGAGACTTTTTGAAAAATGACTATTTTAACTCGCCAAATTAATATTAAAAACAATTCAATGCGTTTCGAGCTGCTACGATCAAACGATAACTCCGATTGACACGAAAATTGAAATCCGATAATAACTAACTATTACGGTTCCAATGGAACTGGTTTCGTTCAATTCTGAGACTGTTCAAAAATTGACTATTTTCACTAGTCGATTTTAATATTAAAATATTCAATTTTCACAAATTAACTTTTAATTCGATTTTAAAAATTCTAAAATATCGTTCTAACTCCAATATGATAAAATAAAATTTTACAAATCATTTTCAATCATATTTAACTCAATTTTCAATTATTTCCATAATTTAACGTATTAAATTATCGATTTAATTATTCAATTAAATCCAATTATTCAAAATAAAATTTATTCGACTTATAAATTCACTTATTAATATTTAAAATTAATTAAATATTCAAATTTTAATTAAATAAAATTCTGGGTCGTTACACTAATCAAGCGCTCTCTTTTTCATGCACAACCATATCTATAATTATAATATAATATATCCGAGGGTATCTAGAAAAGTGATAACATACCCTACTTGGGTGCGACCCACTTAGACTGCTGCATCTTCCCTGTTTTAGTCATTCCAGCTTGATGAGGCTTAATGCTACGTTTCCTTTAGAATAGTATTCATACTTGGAATGCTAACACTACCATCCAGAAGACAAGCAATGAAAGTATTCATTCATACAATTGTTCTAGGTCTGAACAAACCGAAGATCCTTCAAGATTACCATCTCCATTATCTTCAAGATATCACAATTCGTAACGCATAAATCAGATCGAAGTGGTTTTTGGATAATTAGATCCGGTCACTTCGAAACGATTAACGACATTGGCCAGATTTGATAGTCGGTTATTTAACTATCAAATTTCACACATCAGCAGTCACTAGTCCCCATTTATTGAATTTTTTTATAACATTCATTTCAAATATCTTTACATAGATATATATATTCAAATTTCTTCCCGTATTTCCACGTTCGAAAACAAATTCAAATCTTTATATCCTTAATGGGATACTTTCAAACCATATTAACACTTAGAAATATTTCGGTATAACGTTTCCATAGTCAAAACATTCCCAAATCATTCTGTTCCAATACTTCGAAAATATTTGTAAATATGTTTTCCAAAATCACTTACTTCGCAACACTTAGGAAATATTCATATCTTATCGATTTTATAGGTATATCACAATCTAGGAAATCTCCCTTTTATTCTAACTTCAGAAACCATTTACAACCCTTTTGTAAAGTCACAACGCGTTATAATTCATTTTATAAATCTCCGAAATTTTCGTAATTCCTTCTACAATTTCAAAAATTAATTTTACTTCTTTAAAATCTCATTCGCCAATTTATAACTTCTATTATGAATTCAGATTCATTTTTCGAAGTTCACTTATCTAACCCATTCGGAAATTTCTTAAGTTTCACAAATTCTATTATAAGATTTCTCTTATAAAAATCATCCATTAAATAACACCGTATACAAATATCGAGAGGATATGTAAATAAATTTTTATCGTTTTAAAACTCTATATATATGATAAGAATTTTTAAAATAAAATAATTTATTTTTAAAACACATTTAAGTAATTTATTTAAATTATCAAAACACTTTAAATAAACATTGATAACTCATTTCCCAAATTCATTTTTGAATAAACTAATTCATTTTTAAATAAGCTAATTGATTCACAAAAGCTTATTTTTAAAGGTAGAATTTAATTTTAATTTATATTAGATATTTAGGAAAAAAATCGGCTTCTCGAAAGATTTCAATACTAAAACGGTTTAAATATACATAGTTTAATAAATAATATTTTCCTTTAAAACAAACTTAACTTCTCGATAAAAATATTTTTTTAAAATTCAAATAACCAATTCCAACTTATCCTTCCCCCTCGATTCATAACACATCGATTTCATTTCGATTCCCTAGCCATTTTCACATTTTAAAAATAGAATCCACTATTTTCCCAAAATCGATTTCCATATCTCGATATAGATTCACTCTATGAATTTATATTTCCAAATTATTACCCAATAATTACTTTCACTTATTTATAACTTTGGTTTTAAATTTAATTTTCATCTAGGTTATATTCCTAATTTTTAATATATTCTTATTATAAAATCATCCTGTCAACACTATTCCTTGATAATCTCGTTTAATTGCCCAAAATTCATTTCCAATATTTGTTTCATTTCTTTTTTCTATAATTATCAATTTATAATCCTTCCACGTCCTTTATGAATATTGTTTATAAATTTATAACTCACTCTAGTTTTATCTGTTTAACAACAGATCCATATTTCAAAGTCCATTTATAATTCAATTTCTATTTAATATTCCATTTGGAAATCTATTCCTTAATAAACCAAATCAATATTCCAAATCTACTTCGAAACTCGATTTTAACTTTCAAATCACTTTTAATAAATATCATTAAATTTATTTTTTAAAATTCCTTTATATAAATTATTTTCAAAAATCTCTCTTTGAAAATTTTAATAAAATGGTTAAACAAATTTTCGAAAATAAAATCTTTTATTTAATTCAAATCCATTACTTATAAAATACTCCTATTCTATATAAATGTCTTAAATTCCGAAATTTGCCTTTTCTATTTCTTTATAAATTCAAAAATATTCTACATGGTATGTAAAATACCAAAATCAAGACCAGTGCTACTATAGCATCCAATATATCAAATCATATCATAATCTATAACAGATTATCCGACACATCATATATCACTATATATGAAAATAAAAATCAACATTTTAAGGAATCCAGTTCGATCCCTCAAACTCGTTTCCCTGCAACCACAGATGTTATATGACATAAAATGTCAATCCCACTTCGAGGTGGTATATCGCGATAATATAGGATCATCCGCTATTATGGGGGCACATAGTGTCTCATCTGCTCCATTAGGCGGGGAAATATATTAAACTACTAATATACACTACTATATATATAATATAACATTCAACTGATAAATAATAATTATCAATTCATCTAATCAATCAATAATTAATTTTTAATATTTTAAATTAAAAACTAGCAATCCAAATGAGTGAGATTTACTCACCTTGATTTTTATTTTGCCTAACATCTAGATTTTAAATTAGGGATTTTTACTTCAAGGGCTTATTTATGTAGGGTAATAAGTTTTAAGGATATTTTACAGGAAAAAGATAAAAGAATTTATCATTTTCAATTATACAGAAATAATGATAAAAGGATTTATCATTTTCCTGTATAACTTAAAAAGATAAAGGAATTTATCATAATGCTGCAAATTGTCCTTAAAACTAATTATTCAGAAGTGTTGTTCTTAAAAATTATTATCCTGCCAATAGAAGCCCTTCAACCTAATCTCCACTTTTAAATTTTCTAAAATCCTACCTGACTTCGAAAAATCCCAAACCAATTTTTTTGCGTAGGTTCGGCATAACGATCGAAATGCAACTTGTTTCTTCGATTTCGACCTCGTATGAAAACGTTATAATATTTGTAGGATTTCAATTTATTAATATAAATAAATTTTCAATTAATTACAGAATAAATTTTTAATTAACCTTAATCCCACGTTTAAATGAATTTGCCGCACGTCTTCTACTCCATCGCGATGAACATTAGGTCATGAAACCCTAACCTCGTAGATCGCTCGAAGCCGTCCTGATACCTGGTCGCGAATTCCTGCCGCCACTACCACGAACGATCCTCGCGCCACACGTAGTCTCCAGTTCGCTGCCATTTAATGTCACTCCCCTTCCCATACGCGCGTACGCGTATCGAGTCGCTTCCAGCTAGACTTCGATCGTGACGTTGATTTGTTTTTTTTTACTTCTTTATGTTGATCTGTTCGAAAGTTTTTGGAAGAGAAGGTCGCGTTTTTAATTGAAGAGATGCAGCGTGATTCAGATGTAGATAGGCTCGAGAAGGGGATAAGTCAGCAAAGGTTGACTTTTATAATTATATTTTATTTTATATCCAAAATATCTTGTAAAACATAACTCGAAATCTCGAACTCCTATCGGGGCGTTCCGTCTGGCGTTTTTAATGTTATTGTAACGACGCGGATTTTTCGCACTCAAAAATCGACATCCATACTTTAACATCGTACTCGAATGTCGTAGATTCGACCGTTCAAATCCGATTCGCCGAAGCTTATAACAAGATTAAGTAAACAACACAGCGGAAAAGAAGAATAATACATTGATATACAATATCTGATACAACAGAGTGATACAATGAATATCAATATACATCAGAGATATGATACAAGAAAATAGCAGCGGGAAAGAAAAATAGATAACATCTAGCAGCGGAACAATATAACTCTAAGATAGTCTTCAAAAGAGAACTCCAGCAACAGCAGCTCGATCCAACATCACGTTTCACCAAGACAAGCAAGTCTTGTCCACATCCAAAGACTGAATTAGCTCCAGATAACCTACTAAACTTGACTATCTGAAAAACCCAACTTTAGACTGCTCGTGTATAAAAATTTTAAGCACCCAGAGTTTAGGAAAGAAACAATAAACTCTGGATCAGTCATGGGACTGGTGTGAGTAACAAAAATAGTTTATCTTATAAAAACAAACAGCAAGAGAATTTTAAATTAAATTCGCAATGCTTTTAGAAAATGAGACTACCATAAGGCCTCCCGCACACACACACAATGCAAACGCAGAATCGGAGGAGATTTCTCCTTATGATATTCAAATATGCTTGATACGCGTATTCCTTTGATATTATCACTATAAGTGCAAAGTGGAGAAAACAATTTCGTAAGTATAATATAAATCTTAGCCAGCATAGACATTTCGCACTTATGCCTACTATAGCTATCATGTTCAATAGCAGGTTACCACCACATTCCATGGCAGGTTATACAACTAAAACCGTACAGGGCACGTATTTGAAGAATGGATTTTCAACAAATGGTCGGGCAAAGGAACTTCCCAAACCGAAATGGAACGCCTCTGGAAGGACGTCCCCGGGCATCCCAAATGGATCTCTGCCAAACAAGGCCGGCTACCCCTTTCCCAGGGAGTAAGAAACCTCAGATATACCACCCCCGGTCCTTTTGGACCTTTATACGAGGCCTCGATTCCAACAACACCACATAGTAATAGATATAGTGTATCCACATGAGTAAGTATCTGGGCTCCGTACCATGATACTACCCCTTTCCAGAAGGAATGGTCATACCCTAGGGACACGATCCCTGAAACCTTGCTGCCACAATTCCTGTTTCGACCATTACCGGGTTGTGAGGCTCGACGAAGTCTCGTCCACAAAGCTATGCTTTTTTACAAAAGCCACGCTTTGATCAACAAATGATCAGCAGTACTCAGCATGCCACATTACCAAGCTGGGAATATATTGCTGATAACCTTCAGCTACATATCTTCTAAGGGTGTTAAGCTAAGAGAATAAATTCTCCGCCACCAACAGAAATGTATTTGAAAGAAATCTGCTTTATATCTCAAAATGTAATGTCGGACATACAATCTATACAAGTCTGTTCTGGATTTAGAACAGAGCCAAAGGCACTTCCAAAGAAGCCCTTGCAATCCGGGTATTCACAATCCCGATTGGACTTCCCATCACTTAGGGAATCTCTATACCAGAGCAACTCAGTGCAGGGACAATCGATAGGTCATCCTATCGTTCTCGCAAATACCCGATCTTCACCACCGGTCTTCAAATGCTATCCATAACGTCGAATCACATATTCGGAATGGGTTATACGACCCAAATGTCCTTTCTCGGCTAACCCGAATAGTAAGCGCAACATTTAAAACATATGGATAAGGGATTTCAATTAAGTCACAACTTAATAATTCAAAACTTTCTTTCAAATGGTTTAAACCAATTACCATTTTAAATCTTTTAAACAAAAGATTTATTTCACAAAATTCACCCATTTTCACAAAGATTCATTCCCGGATTTCAAAACAATTTCATATCAATTGGATTAATTCATTTAAATCTTTAAATCAAAATTTTATCTTATAGCTTTCAAACAGTTTTGATAACTTGGGAAATCATTTTCATTTTTAACTTGAAATCCTTTTTAACACAATTTGGAAGTTCACTTCCTATATGAAAGCTTTTATTATTTGAAACAAATAGTTTTTGTTTCAGAAAGATCCAATTTTATTTACACGAGTTAAAGCCTTTGAATTTAAATTCAAATTCCCAAATAAATACATTTAAAATGGTTTAAAAACCCATATAACTCATTTATAAGTTGAATAACTTTTCTTTATATCCTAGTTTCCAAATCATAGAATTCAATTTCACATATTGAATTCAAATTTAAATCAAAATATTTAAATTTCAAAACTCAATCAAGTTATTCAAAATAAATTTCATCTTTGAAATTTCATTTCTAAAGCTTTTCACTTTAATCTCAATCCATTTCCAAAACATTTGAATTTAAATATTCAACTTTGAAAATCATTTCAAAATCTGTGACTTAATCGATTTCCTCATGAAATCCATATTGGTGTGTGTATAAGTGTGGTCCAGAGGTTTAACACAATAGTGCAATATTATGCAATAATCATAGATCAAAACACAGAATATAGTTGATAAGTGGTATAAACTATAACGCTTATCGTCCATTCACAGATTTACAGATAATATACGAATGTAAATAAATGAATAAATTATACACAGCTCGATCTGCAGAACAAAGTATCACAAACCAGATAGGACAATCAATTCAAGGTATCTCATACAATGCAATCATTCATAAGTAAGGTCAAACATTTAATAATCATTTATAAGCAGGATCAATTAATCGTTTAATCCTAATCAATTCAATTTATTTCCAAGTAAATAAATTTAATTACTTATGAATTTATTATCCAATCCTGATTTATTAATTCCAATCATTTGACAGAAATTAATTTATCAAACACTTTAATTAATTAAATTATTCTTAATTAATCATATTAATTAAATCAACCCTTTAAACCAATTTCATAATTAATTATCTTCAATTAATCAAAAGATCCAAATATTATTACTATAAGCGATTAATCCTTAATTACTTTCATTTAGTAATTACATTTAAACAATTTATAATTGATTATCTAAATTAATTAATCCAATGAATTATCAAAATTAATCATATTAATTTAATTACTTAATAATCTTTAGTTAATTTATCTTCATTAACTAATAACATTTCCTTAATTACCTTCTTAAGAAATTATCTTAGATTGGTTCATTATTAATCATTTCTAATTAATTTAATTTATTAATTTATAAATAAAATAAATCATTCTTTAATTACCTTATTGATTAAATCATTTAATACCTTAATTATCTATAAGATAATTTATTTCTTTATTAATGACTTAATTAATATTATGGTGTAAAACATTACGCTTTTGAATTTAAATTAAAATTACATTTCGAATTTAAGATTCAAAATGATTTATCATTTAAAACTTTAACCAAATTTAAATATAATTATAAAACTCTTAAATAATGTAAGGTATATTGTTTACTTATATATGAAGCTTATATATGAAAAATTTTAAATTAGATTACTTAATTTAATTTTTTTTAAAATTAAGCTATTAATTATTTAACTTGCAAATTCAAGTTAAAAACAAATCATATACTTTCATTCAAAAACCCTTTCATAAAAAGAAGTTTATCAAAATTCAAGTGTAAACAATTGTTTGAAAACAAATCTACTTTTTTTTAAAAAAAACTATTTAATATAAACTTGCTAAAAACACTTTTAGATTTAAAACTGATTTTAAATTCTAGATTTTAATTTAAGAAAACTTAAATCCATATTTTAACTTTGATTTAAACTTGATTTTTCTCTTCGTTTAAAAACCTTGATTTATAATTATTTTTAAAACTTTGCTTTTCATTTGAACTAGCTTTTACATTTTATTTAAATTTTTAAAACAGGGCAGCAGGTTTTTTTTTAAAGAAAAAAAAACTGTAACAAACAAAACAACCCGAGGCGACATTGAAAAGCTTCGAGTCCAAACCACCTTTACTTCGAGCCTGGAATACGAATTACTCGAGAAAACAACTCTCCCCTGTTATCCACGCAACCTTCTTCTCCTTTTTTTTACTAAGTATAAACTGTCTTCCCAAATCACCAAGTTGTGCACGAGATCTCCGTGCACTTGCACACGCCGCCGGGGATGCTTCGGCGACGACCACCGACAAATCAAGGATCGATCCTTCCTTCGACCGAAACGACCCAAATACCCAAACCCATCTCGAATCGAAAATCGAAAAAAAAAACGTGAAACCTGGAAAAGTTCGAACCCCTCATCAACCTGGCAACCACTCGTG
The DNA here is from genome assembly GCA_030765085.1 of Allium cepa. NCBI lineage: Eukaryota > Viridiplantae > Streptophyta > Magnoliopsida > Asparagales > Amaryllidaceae > Allium > Allium cepa. The sequence continues at coordinate 330,658,245 of CM060940.1, forward strand.
TTCGACGCCTCGACCACTAGAGGCCACCAAACTCCGGCCCTGAACTCGACACTGCCTACCTTACCACCACCCGAGACCCCACGGCACTCGATCGACCATCGGCGTCGAATGAAACGAAAACCTTGGCACCTCAAAAACTAGGTTTAAAAACTTTAAACCATCGCCACCGCTTCCACGTCGAACTAGAGCAACTCCAGATATTTTTCCCAACTCCTCCGGAGGCTCCTTCACCCCCACGCGAAACGCTGAGCATTCCAGTCCACTCGATCACCCAAAAATCGACCATAACCCATTTCCGTTCATCCCGGAACTGCAGCTTAATCCTAGCTCTAAAATTTTTGATTCGAGCTTTAAAAATCATATTAAAGTATAACAATCCCATTTATACATCTGAATTCATAAATTACGAGGTTCGAATTCTTGCTCTTTTTGAAGTTAGCTGGGTTATCTTACTTTCCAGAGAAAGTTAAACTTGGTTTTAACTTATATAAATTTTTAATCTCAAATTTATACAATAACAACCAATTTCCATTTTGATTCTAAGTCCACTCTATAAGTAGATTGAAAGAAAAAGAATTTTGAATCAAAGATGTTTTGTTCCTGAACTCAAAACAGAGAGGTATTTAAATATCAGCATGCACACCAATATCACCAAGAACACACACACACACACACACACACATATATATATATATATAAAAACTTATGTATTCACAGACATGTAGTTGCAACATTTCCTTTTATTTATTTTACTTTTCAATAAAAAAAGAAAGAAAACAAATATGATACTCACCTTGATGGGAAGAAGCAGAGACAAAGAACAGGGAACAAAGAAGCATTTTATTTTTGTTTTGCTGGGTTGCTTGTTGATGTTGAATGTTTTACTTAAGTTTTAAATGAAGCTTACTCACTACAGACCTGAACTTGGATGAACGAACTCAAGGTGGAAAGACATGGATATAAAGCAAAGAATTATACAGGGTATATTTTTATATTTTATACAACAGTGATAACACTTGTATAATACAGCATATTATATATTTGTTTAATCTATTTTAAAACAGAGGTATGCTGATATGAAATGTATTATGGCTAGCATTAAATGTCTTTTCCTTAATATATTTATTTTCTTTTCCAGCCTACTCTTGAATATTATTGTTGTCTTCTTTATTATTTGTTTCTCAGCCTATATGCCTATTCATATTTGCTTGTATAATCACATATTGGTCTGGTTCCTTGTTTTGTTGAAGTTGAAATAGTTGGTAATCTTTGTTTTCAGATTTTCTTGTACTCCTTGGTTTTCTTTATACACTTTCAAATTAAATTTGTTTTGTTTACTAATTTTATGCAGGCTAAGAGTGATATCTTTTGTCATATGCTAATATATTTGTTTACTTTGCCTTTACTTTCCTTGCATACTTACTTCTTTTCAGGCTACATGAAATGTTTATTTGCCTGGGTATGTTTTTAGGCCTACAGATTTACCTGTTTGTATATGCTTTGTATTTATTTGTTTGCCTAGTTTGTTTGTTTTTTTTTTTTTGTGGTGGCTGATGGATGATTTGGTATGTTATTCCATATATTTTTGTTTCTTTGTTTTGTTTCTTACTTTATACTATAAACAATTTCTATTTTAATTACGTTGTTAAAATTTTAACTAATTTGTTTTAATGTGTATATTTTATATCTTATATATATTTCTATTTCTAGCTTTCAATGTTTATTGTCTTGCATATCTTCTAAGACGTTTAAATTTTAGTCCCGATTCATATTCAATTCAAATACATTCCTCAAAAATTTCATAATTTGTCTAACATATTACATTAATTACCAATTATTTTCATAATTTTTTACTCAAAATAAATTTAAATATAGTCTAAATCCGAGATCGTTACAGTTATACCCCTACTCTGAACCCAACGAAACAAGTTTCGAAGCCTAATTCGATTGTATATGGATGATAGTTTTTGAACCCAATTATTATATTAAATTTCCGATATAAATTTCAATGTGTTTCTAACCCGTACGATCAAACGGTAACTCCATACGCTACAAAATTTGAAATCCGATAATAATACACTATTACAGATCTAATGGAAATGGTTTTCGTCAAAATCCAAGACTGTGTCCTGGATCGCTATTTTAACGCGTCGATCAAATAGACGATTTCAAAAATTTACGACAATTCTAATTCAAATAGAGTTTATACTCATATTATAAATCATTTCAATTTAAATTCAACTCAAATTTCAATTATTCACCATTACTGTATTACAATAAATCGCTATAATTGAAATATTAAATTTATTCTATAATTTCAACTTCTCAAAATAAATTATTATTCCAAACCCAACATTTAAATCCCATTTAAATATTCAAAATCAAATGACGAAAAATAAGGGTTGTTACATTCCTCCATCGTTAAAAGAATTCCATCCCCGAAATTGCTAAGGTGAGATGAATGACCCAAGCCCACTACCTTTCAAAAACTCACTTAGTGAAAATTTGATATTTCACTTTCTAAATCTTTTAGTTTCATACAAAACATTCGGTTTCCATTTCTAAACCAAAATTACTTAATTCAATTACAATTCGAAATTAAATTTTAGTTAACAAAAAAATTCCAAAATTTTTCTAACATCCTAAATTTTCGAATTTTTTTTGACAGAGTCTTCTTTATACGGAGAGTCTTTTGCAATATCACAAATATAATAAAATGAATGTCATCAACTCACATGGTCGGAAACACAATATATATCAATATTTATTTCATTTTTGTTTTTTAATGCATAAGCGTGCCTTATATTAGTATTATTAAACGAGCAAGCTTACTTTATATGCAAATTCGCAGCCCAAATTTAGCCTAATAGCCTCCTTATACCTGCACCTACTTAAATAAATCCCATCAGTTTCATATATATGAAATTTAATAACTTTACATTCTTTTAACTACTTTAAACACATGATTTCATAACATCAACATGGTATATCATGTATTTTAAAAGGTAAATGCAAATACAGGGTTCCAACGTTTAGTTATTCACTTCAAATTCAATTTATATGCCACTTTATTCAATTACAAATGATTCACATAACATTTATTAATATTCAATTCATATTTACACACAACATATTCATATCCTTTTCAAATTGATTCTAAATCAATTTATTCATTTTCCATTGATTCATAAATTTTTATTTACTTCCATTTATAGCAAACAACAATTTTTCCATGCAAATTCGGTGATATTCATTTAATAAAATGGTCATTTAAGCTTATAAAACATTTTAGATTGATTCTAAATTGATTATCAATTTCTACTGATTCACATTCAATTTATTCACACAAAAATCTTGTTTTCTCAATTTTAAATTCAACAACAATTCAATCTATGCCAATTTATTTATGAACTATTTCATAAATTTATTTGAGCCAAGCTTCCATCCAAAAATATTAACTTAAGTTAATTTGTTTTACTTTCAATCATTTCAACCATATAACTTAAGTTCATTTCCATTGTAATCAAATTCCATTTCATTTAAATTGATGGTTATTCAATTTATTTACTTTCAACTTATTCGCATTTCCATTTACTTGGTATATCTCAATTTTCACTGTGTTACTTGAGAATTATTTCATAAAATTAATATTAAGGTTTATTATAACCTTTTACACATACATATATTCATTTCCACTTCAAAACTTAATTTCATACTCGAATTCAGTTAAATAATATCCCAAACCCATATTCAATTTATTTGCACTTAAATTTAGTTTATTTATGACTTAAATCATCGTCATTTCAATTCATTTCTATTTTATTTGACAACATTTCAAAATATATTTAATTCGCTTACATTTAATTCGAATTTCATTTATAACTCAAGTTCCACATTCAATTTCAATTTCAATCCACAATTCATTTTACTTAACCAAGTTAAGTTCCATTTCTATATTCAATAACTAATTAATTTATCCAACTAGTTCGCTTCCAATTTATAATTCAATACATGATTTTTATTTCAAAAATCACTTCATTTAATTTACTTGAGTACAGATTCATCTTAAAATTCAAGTTTGGATTTTGTTCTAAATATTTAACCATTTCATTTTGGTTTTACCATTTTATTTCTCCATTCAATAAGTTGCAAAACTTATTTTTTTTATGTCACAAAATGCTTAGTAAATTTTAACATCCATTTAGGTTTTTTTTATTACTCGAAATCGTCAAAATTCCATTTTAGTTCCAAATTTACAAGTTAGACCAACTTACTCATTCACCATTTAATAAAATTTTCCCTTTATATTTATTTTATTTAACTTGCATAAGTTAAACTTTAATTTCATATTGAAATTCACATTTCCCAAGCTTCATTTCAAAAACTTATTCTCTTTTGGTTTCACTTCTCAGTTAATTGGAAATTTCATAATTCAATCACTGGATTCTATTTCAAATCATTTTGAAATCGTCTATTTAAATATAAATTCCTTTCTATATACCAAATCTTTCATTTGGAATTTCTAAATTAAACCTAATTTACCAAAACAATTCTAAAGCTAAATAATCACAGTAGTAATCCGTCACTTAGAAACTCGAAAATGAATACTGATAATGCTGCGCAGTCATCACCAAGATTATTTTTCAACAACTGAAGTGAGTTTGGTGCTTTATCACTTCCAAAATCCAACATTAAAACCCTTTAAATATTCAAAATCAAATGATGAAAAATTCGAATTGTTACAGATTAATAAAATCTCCTCTCCCCAAGTGGACGTATACTACCTTGCGTTTGTGAAACCACTATAAATGCTGGTATTATTTATTTTTCTGCATTGTATAAATCTGTGACTATCTATTCTAGTGTGTTTATCTCTGTTTGTTTCGTCTCCTTACAATCACCATTTAGTTGTTTTCCACTGCGTTGGGTTTTTTATTCCCTTAGACTGATCATTTGAAGGAATTTTTCCCAACACTAATTTCATTTTGTAGATCTGATTTCATTTTGTAGACATTTGTTCAGATCTCATTTCTTTTTCCTAGATCTTGTTTTGTAGTTCTTATTATGTTGATCTAATTATGTGAATCTAATATTATTTATTTATGTAGATCTAATTTTGTAGACTTCATTTTTCAGATTTCATTTGTAGATCTTATTACATTGATTATATTTGTAGATCTTATTATGTTGATCTCATTATGATCTATTTGTAATTATAAAATCAATAGATTTGGTTAATTGGTTTTAGATCTAGTAGATTAGATTTAAGTGCTTGTAGATTGAATAGATCTAACTGATTGTCCCTTAGTCGATACTCCATCTTTGAGACGTTTAACTATGGGAGTATCCAATTATTGTAGATCTTATTTTGATATGATTTTTTTTTAAATTTGATATATTTTGTAAAACGTACTGAGTAGATCTTATTATGTAGATCTCATTTCATGTTTTATAGATCTGATTTTGTATACTTATCTCATTTAGCAGATTTGGTAATAATTAATAGATCTTATGGATTATTTTTTACTTGATATCCGTTATTTTATAAAAAAAGTCAACATTTTCTATTATGATATAATTTTTTTAAGATTAAATTGTATTTCAGATTTTCCTTGTTCTCTTTTTATAGCCTAGCTATAAAACTAGATATGTGATTTTTTTCTATAAAACTCAGATTTGTTATGGAATTTTTCTTTTTTAATTCTCATATCAACAGATTTGATTAATTGGCTTTAGATTACTACATTTGAGTTAATTGCTTGTAGATCTGATTTTTCTAGTTGATTGCTTCTAATTAATTGATTTTAGATTTACTAGCAAAAATTTTATTATATGTATATATATAATCATAAATTTTTCCACGATATGATTCATATACTTAAAATCTCAAAGCTTAGAAAATATCATAAGAAATGGTAATAATATGTCCTAGCATGATAAAACGAGGACTCTTATATTTTTAAGATATCATATCCACGATAATCTTAAAATAAAGCATTTAACTGAAAAAGATCCTCTTCACTTATGAAACTCCCTAAAGGAGCGTTATGACCACTAGAAGATGGACACACTTTCAAACACTAAACAAGAGTGGTTGAACCTAAAGTTTCAAGACTTTAAATCTGTTAAAGAATACAATTCCTTTATGTTTAGAATTACTTCGAAACTGAAATTGTGTGAAAGGACTGTTTGATAATACTAACATGATGATGGAAATTTCATTAATGATGAAAATCTTAGTGCAATGATAAATGATATGATTGAATTGATCAACTAGAAGTAGCTTGAAGTCCGTTGTGTGGATTTCATTTTTTCAGTTTAATAAATCATTTTAAAGTTGGTAAAACCTAAGTTTTGATGGTTTTTGGGTGTATTTGCCAAACTATTTAATTGAAGAAGTACATTTTAATATTCTCTAGAAAAGATAACTCATATGACATACTCTTGAAGAGATATTTTATGATTTTATTTAAATTTATATTGTAAAATCCAAACATCCTAGAAGATATGTTGTAGAATTTTTTTTTTTATGAAAAATATTGCAAATCCTAGATAAATAAATAAAACTATATGTCCTTTGAAGGAACATTGTATAAAACTCCAGAAGCAGTGATAATAATTATGTTCAACATAGGTTGTGTATTTCAATACTACACTCCAAAAGTAGTGTTTTTTCTCTCAATCTAACATTTATTTAGCGCATCTAATATTATTTTTTACTATATTTGAAATTTGATATGACATTTCAAAAGTAGTTGCGACAAAAATCTCCAGCGGAGCTATTTTATACTACTCCGAAAGTGGTAATTTTGTCAATTATGTAAAAAAAAAGATATTGAATATTGATGACATTCCAAAAATAGTGCATATAAAGTATCTTTAGAAGTGATGGTACCATTTTAGAAGCGGTGTTTATAAAATATTCTCAGAAGTGATATTATATCCTTATATAGCACTATAAAAGAATTGCCTATGGAATATTGTCAAATATGCCATAACACTTCAAAAAGTAATGCTATAATAAATTTCCTAAAATTCAATCGTCTATTGTCATGGACCCGTAGCTCAATTAGACAAATTTAGAAGCAAATAGTGGTATGTAACCTTTTACTTTTCAGAACTTATGATGAATTGAATATCGTATGCATAACAATTCTTGAAGAAATCTTTAGATATCCCCCTGAAGAGATAATCTATATGCCATATCATAATTTTCATGAAAATTAAATACCGTCTTGAAGAGATCTTTATGTGTAACAAATATAATTGCATATTTCTAATAACATATCAAGTGTCCATAAAATATTCTTATTTTTGTTGTAAACATTATTATTATTTTTTGAAATGTCAATATATAATTCGAACTATGTATTATCCTTTGATATATAATTGTAAATAATGTTCAAAAGAGATATTTAAAATATAACTGAAAAATAAATTTTAACAACCCGAAGTTGTATAAATAATTTATTTGAACTATAAGCTCAACATGGTTGGAATAGAAAACCATTAAGTTACATTTGAATTATTGATTCAAAGGGCATTGTTCTTTAGCATATTCAAATAAAAAATAATGTTAAAAGTCTTAATTATATTCTATATCTGTATGGATTCATACATTTGAATGAACAAAAATGAACACAAGTTCAAAGTCTGATAATGGAAATAAACAAGAGGTTATATGAAATATTGTAAGTTTTGTGAATTATCAAACCAGAGGCTTTGATAATTATTACTAAGAAAAGTTTGACTTCAATACTAAAGTAAAAACACTAACAAATTTTAAGATTTAGATTTGAAATTCTTTTTATCGATAACCAAAGGTAACTAGAAGTTACAATATATTCTATAACTAAAAGTTGTAACATATCAAATAACCTAAAGTTATTATTGATAAGTCAAATTTGATGCATATGTATTTTTAAACTAAACGTTTTGGAAATTATCATTTAATCTTTAAGGATTCACATTTACATCGAGTGATAAACAAAAATTAATAATCTGGATCCTTGTATTAGTTTGTTCTGAAATCACTAACTCAAATGATAAAAAATGTGCAAATCTATAATATATATGTAGTACATGGACGCTATATATATATATATATATATATATATATATATATATATAACAACCTGAAGATTGTTTGACTAAATTGATATGAGCTTATCATATAGATTATGCATAGATATCATTCGGTGATTTAAAATTTAATCAACATAAATGTTGAATGACTTGAAGTCATGCATGTATTCAAGTGATCTGCATAATAAGTAAATTGTTCCAATTGGTTAGATCAATGAATGATAAAAAACTCTAAAAATAAGCAATATCACTTGAATGCATCTTATCACTTGATAAAAGAATTATCCTCCTATATGTAATATGTATGATGTATTTGCTAGTAGTAATATCATAATGGATCAAAATGAGAATCCAAAGATGATAATTATTCAATATTCCTCAACATTGAAGGGGAGGATAAAAGGGTTGCAAGTTCATCTTGATCATCAAGATTAAATATTGGTTGTAAAATATTAAGTAACTTAAATAATTTATCGATAATACCCCTAATATACTTGCTCCAATATAAGTTGAAATCCCAAAGGACCAAAAGGGTATAAATCATATCTAAAGTGTGGTAGAGAAGTCAATTTGGAATACTTTTAGAGTAAGTAATAAAGATGTCAAATAAAAAAGTGAGTGTTTTTTAAGAAACACTTAAGGGTGCTGTGGAAGAGACCCATGACATGAATGCCAAATAAACCTAGAAGTAGTTTAGGTACCTGAAATAGGATAAATATTGAGATATCAATAAATCACATTTAGAACTGACAAGAAATAATTATCGATGATAAATTTATAAATAATAAAAAGTGCTCATGTTTATAAATAGATTAAAGATCTTTAATTAAAGGAAACATGATTGGCCATCATGAACCCTTTACTAATATAGAAATGTGGACTTGTAGCCTGCAAAGTAGCGAAAGTGTTTGAAAAACATAATATACCCCGCAGTATAAATACTACCTAAATCATATTTAAAAAAATGAAAGTATACAAATTCCGAAAGAATATAAATAACTTTGATGGTTATAAAGAATGCAAATAATAAGGAGCATAGATTATAACCATCTTTTAAGTATTGTTGTAATAAAACTCTTGATATAGTTCATGATGAGTTGATTGCTTCCTATTTTTAAGTGTTGTTGCAATGAAACTTTTAATATCCATTGAAGTATTAATTGCAATAGGCTAAACTTATTAAAATATACAAGTTCCTGAAGAATATAAATAGCTTTGATGATCATAAAGAATGCAAAAACATGAAATGCTGATTATAACCTTATTCTAAGAATTGTTGTAATGAAAATCTTGATGCACTTCAAGATGAGTAGAATGGAAAGTATTGTCGTAAGTATTGTTGTAAGGAAACTATTTGTAAATAATGAAGATCTAAACAATGGAAAGTAGAATTATTGTCTTCGAACTTTTAATGCTCGTCTAAGCTATGTTACAAAAATATCTACAACGATTTGAATTGTAATGAAATATATTCAACCTTAAAGGAAAAAAATATAAAATCAGGGAGAGCATACATAAGTATATCATAATGACTCTTTTTCCTTCACTAAGATTTTTCCCATTAGGTTTTTTTAGTAAGGTTTTAATGAAGCATTAGTTTGATCCTAAAGTATCAAACTTCATTTGATGAAAAAAGACAATAAAATATGCCATTGTACTTTTTTCCTTCACTAAGATTTCTTCCATTGGGTTTTTCTTAGTGAGGTTTTAATGAGGCATTATTTTGATTCGGAAATATCAAGCACTTTAAAAAGTATCATTTTTAATATGATTTTACAAGTTGCACCCTTTTCCTCGTTCAAGGTTTTTCCCACTGGGTTTTTCTAACATATGTTTTTAATGAGGCAGCAGACAATATCTATATCGACTGAATAAATAAAGGCAAGCAAGATAATAATGAGGATGAGCAATCATCATACACGTTTCAAAAGGGACAATTTCAATTTATCAGACGCATATTCAAGGGGGGGTGTTACAATATATGTAAATCATGAAGTGAATATGTTTTTATGTTATTTTGTTTAGTCTCACATCATAGGATAAGTTCAATCCCAAGTTTTGAAGCATTTATATAAAGGAGTCTATATAATATAATATATTACTATAAATATATTACTAATTTTAAGAATGAATAATATATCTTCTGCTGTTATAGGATAAAGAAAAAAATAGAAGCCATTAGAGAGAGAGACAAAAGAAATATTATTCACTTCTGAGAATAGACGTCTATTTACATTACATGGCCTACTTTATATAAGGGCTTCAGAGATAAGGACTGAACTTATCCCATGATGTGGGACTAAATAAAACAATGTACAAGCATATTCACTTCATAATATACATATATTATAACACTACCCTTTGAATATGCGTCTTCAAAATCTTGAATGCTCGGATAATTTGGAAATTTCCGTTTCGAAACGTGTATGATGATTGCTCCTCCTCATTATTATCTTGTTTGCATTTATCGATTCAATCGATATAGATTTTCCTCATTAAAAACCTCTATTAGAAAAACCCAGTGGGAAAAAATCTTGAACGAGGAAAAGAGTGCAACTTGTGAAATCATAAATATCATACTAAAAATGATATTTCTTATAAGAGTTTGATACTTTAGGATCAAAATAATGCCTCATTAAAACCTTACTAAGAAAAACCCAATGGGAAAAATCTTAGTGAAGGAAAAAGAGTACAATGACATATTTTATTTTCTTATTTCTTTAAATAAAGCTTAATACTTCTGGATCAAACTAATGCCTCATTAAAACCTTACTAAGTAAAACCCTATGGGGGAAAATTTTAGTGAAGGAAAAAGAGTACAATATAGTATGTCATATTTCAATAATTTACTGCATCAGATAGAGTTTGATACTTCTGGATCAATTTAATACTTCAGTAAAAACCTTACAAAGGAAAACCCGAGGGGAAAAACCTTAGTCAAGAATAAAAATATATATAACTTAAATAACATACTTGAGATGTTATTTCTTGAAAAGATGTTTGATTCTTCCAGATCAAGATAATGCCTTCATTAAAACCTTAATAAGAAAAACCCAGTGGGAAAAATCTTAAATAAAGAAAAAGAGTACATTATAGCTTGTTTCAAATGTTACTAGGGAGTTGATACTTCTGGATCAAGATAATGCCTCAATAAAACCTTACTAATAAAAACCCAGTGGGAAAAATCTTAGTTAAGGAAAAAGAGTGCATTATAAAATACTTATGGATGCTCCCCCTGATTTAAAATTTTCCTCTGAATTCATATTCGTCTTTCGATAACTCAAATTGGTTATAGATACTTCTGGATCTATAAATATGAATCTCATTAATAATACAATTTATTAATAGTTTCCTTCGATACAATCAAATTTTCTAAGATTGTTTCTTCCAAATATGTTTTGCATTTTATGCATTTGTATGCTACTTTTATGAAAAACACTTCATGTGCTTTCATTTTTGTGCCTCAAATTAGTTTTGCGCATTGCAACTATACATCTTTCATGAATATTAAAAATTTCATTACAACATTACTAGAAAGCAGGAAGTAATCTACTTATCTTGATGTATCAAGATTTTCATTACAACAATACTTAGAAGAAATTTGTAATCTAGACTTCATGTCTTTTTCATTCTTTATAACTACAAAAGTTATATATATTCTTCATAAATTTGTATACTTTAATAAGTATTTGCATATCGCAACTATCACTTCAATGGATATTAAGAGTTTCATTACAATGATACTTAAAAATAGGAAGTAATCTACTCTTCATGAATTATATCAAGATTTTCATTACAACAATACTTAAAAGTATGTTGAAATTTACTCTCCTTGTTATTTGCATTCTTTATAACAATGAAAGTTATTTATATTCTTCAGGAATTTGTGTACTTTCATTATTTAATATGATTTTAAACCACATTTATACCTTCAGGGTATATTAAGCATTTCAAGTACTTTCGGTACTTTGCGGACTACATGTCCATATTTCTCTACTATTAAAGATTCATGACGGCCAGTCATGTTTTCCCCTAATTTAAGATTCTTGCTTTATTATTTGCAAATTTATCATCGATGATTATTTCTTGTCAGTTCTAGACATGATTTATTGAGATCTCTTTAATTATGTTTTAGGTACCTAACCCACTTCTAGGGTTATTTGAGAATCATTTCATGAATCTCTTTCAGAGCATCCTTAAGTGTTTCTTCAAGAACACCCACCTTCTTTATTTGGCTTCTTTATTACTTACTCCAAAAATATTTTGAACTGACTTTTGAACCATATTTCAAACATGGTTTACAAATTTTAATCCTTCAAGGATTCAAATCTATATTGGAGAAAGTCTACTAGGGATAATATTGATAATATTTTGCATCATTGTATATTTTAATAAATATTTAACACTGATGATCAAAATGAACTTGTATCCCTTTATACCCCCCCCCCCCTCAATGTTGACAAACACTGTCACATTAAATAATAATCATCTTTGGATTCTCATTTTGATCCATTATGATATTGCTACTAGCAAATACACCATACATATTAATAATAAGAGGATAATTCTTTTATTCATTGATAAGATGCATTCAATTGATATTGATTATTAGAGTTTGTTCTCATTCATTGATCTAAGCTATTGGAGGAATTTACTTATTGTGTAGATCATTTGAATACATACATGACTTCAGGTCATTCAGCATTTATGTTGATTGAATTCTAAATCACTAAATAATATCTATGCATAATCACTAAATAATAGCTTATAACAAACTTCAGGTTGTTAGCTAAATATTTACATATACGGATGTATAAGTGCGTCCACGTATCATATGTATATTGTAAAATTTTCATATTCTTTCTCATTTGAATTAGTGATTTTTGGAACAAACTATTACAAGGATCAAAATTATTAATTTCTATTTATAAATCAATGTCAATGCAAACCTGTCAAAACCGCATGATAACGTTCAAAACATTTGGTTTGAGACCATATCGAACTTCTGGTTCGAACAAAATATACACACAACTTCAAGTTGTTAAGTTTTATTCCTCAATTATATCTCAAATATCAGTTTTGAACACTAATAATGATTACTTATCAAGGAGTAATTTTTAATTGCATATAGACATTTCTACACATCTCTATTGAGAGTTCTGTAAAAAAAATTACAGCAAAAATAATAATAGTATCTTCTAGATACTTGGAATGTTACAGATACAGATTTCCTCTTAGCTCTCAAACTTTTAGGATCTAATCTAAGCTAAATTAGGATCTTTTATAATCAAATTTATGTACACTTATTTGGTTTAATAAAGTTACCAAATATATAAATAAATCTCTTCTAGAGATATGTTATCATTTTCAAATTTATAAATCTCTTCTAGAGATATATTAGTATCACCACTTCTGGAGTGAACTTTCTCTTCTAGTTATATATATATATATGCACTATTTGAATGCCATATCAATATACACTATTTATTTTATACATATTACATAATTACTACTTTTACAGTAGCATAAAATATCCATGCTGGAGATTTTTGTTGTAACTATCTTTGAAATGACATATCAAACTTTAAATATAGTAACAAAATTAGATGCACCAAATGAAAGTAAGATGCGAAGAGATAAAACCACTACTTCTGGAGTGTAACGTTGGTATACAATATTTTTTTGGATAAATTATTATCATTACTCAAAAAAAAATTATATCATTATTCCTTCAGGGAAAATAGTATTTCCTTTTAAGGAATTGCAATGTAACAAAAATAAAATTCTTATAACATCTCTTCTGGGATGTTAGATTTTGCATTATAAAAATATAAATCTCTAAATCATCTTTTCAAGAGATTTATATACACACATACGCATCCAATGATGTTTGAAATATCATGTAACATAATATCTTCAGGATATTTGGTAAATATAGTGTAAATGTTAAGATATAAGGTAAGGTATAACTCATTTAGAGATATTTGTAATCTCTTGAATGCAGCATCATTTTCTCATGTGATTATTTATTAATTTTCTTTAACTTTTTCAGGAAGTACAACCTTATCATTTTACATAATTTTCAATAGAGCTTCGAGCTTCTAATTCATGAACTTCAAGTTCATTGATTTGTTATGAACTTCAGGTTCTTAAATTTTGTGTAAACTTCTCCCCCTTTTTTTGTACCATATTGTTACAAAATAAAAGTCTATTAGAATTCGAGCTTGTAAAGTTTATCAGAAATCTTTTCATAATTCAAGACTTCGGGTCTTGGACTTTGAGTTATACAACTTCTGCTTGGAAAAAAAATCTTTGCACAACTTCAGGTTGTTGTTCAAACTTATTTCTTTCTTTATATCAAGCATTGTTTGCCAAAATTAATACACCATATAATAAACCATATGTCTATTTTTATTCCAAACATAAAAATACAACATCATTTAATTTACCTTAGCCAGTGCATTTATGATGATATGGTAATTTAATTTATTACCATGACGACAACATTTAATGAATTTATGATTAAAAAAATGAATGCAATTTACCATTATTGTGGCATAAAATATAAAATATTATCACAACGAATTGATTTCTTTACAAACAAATAAATCAATCTAACTAACTTTAGTTAGCAAAATTTAATCTCAAAGCTAAGTTTAATATACTCAATAATAAAATTAAATGAATACCTTAAGAGAAACTTTATTTCTTAATAGTCAAAATTTCTAAAAGAACTAAAATAACTCTTATATATATATATGTATATACATACATACATATATATCCTTTTGTTTTATAATTCAAGTTTTTGCTCTTTTATTGAAACTTCTGGTTCTTTATTATAAGAAAACTTGAAATTTAATAATTTATTGAAACTCAAGCTTTTAGCATTATAGGAACTGCAGGTTCTCCGTATATGTTTTCATTAATGTTTCCATTCACTTCAGGTGTACTAAATCAATATTAATATTGGATCTAAACTAATATGATCTTCTAAATATGCATTATTCTTGTATATGTTTCTCTAAGAAATAATAAAATATTTCTTCTGGAAATATAAACAATATATATCAAAATAATTTCCAAAATCCAAATCCAAATCAAAGAGTTTTCAAAATGAAAACTTCATTTGTCAAACATGTATATATTACTTAGATCTATATCACAAACCAAAACGTAATCAAGATCAATAAATTTATTTGAATCAACAACAGAAATTGTCAAATTCAAAAAAAAAATCACAAAATTTTATTTTTAAACAATGTACAGATCTCAACGATATATTATTTGAGTGTGATTTTACGATCTACACTATAATGAGATCAGAAAAATAAGAACAAAAAAATCGGATCTATTGTAGGATGAGATCTGAAATATAATGACAAAAATACATGTACAGTGAAATAAGATCTATAAATTTAGATCTATAACAAAATAAGATCTTGAAAAGATAAGATATATTAAAACTTAAATCCAAATCTGAAAAATTAGAAAATAGATATAGAATTGTGAAACAAGAATATTTAAATCTAGATCTAAATTAATCGCAAAATAAATCTAGAAAAGCAGATCTAGAAAATTTCAAACCTGATTTCAATGGTTGAATAAGAGGAAGAGATAGATCTGATTTTAGTAACTGAATAAGAGAAAGAGATGTACATACATGAAAAAAAAATGGATCTAATCTTCTGGATTAGAATATCCAATACATTCGAGAAAAAGATCAGATCGTGCCGATAACGTGTTATAGAATAAAGAAAAAAAAATAGAAGCCATTGGAGAGAGAGACAAAAGAAATATTATTCACTTCTGAGAATAGATGTCTATTTACATTACATGGCCTACTTTATATAAGGGCTTCAGAGATAAGGACTGAACTTATCCCACGATGTGGGACTAAACAAAACAATGTACAAGCATATTCACTTCATAATATACATATATTATAACATCTGCGTCTTTCTCTAATGGCATCTGCTCTTATTTCTTTATAATATATTCTTATTTGTTTACAACATATATGATGTTACATTCATTTTTATAGTTTGAAAATGCTAAATTAAATTAGCATCATACAAAATTGTATCATTTACAGTGCAAGTTCTGTTAAGTTAATTAAATTAAATTAGCATTATACATTGACAATGCACGTCATATAATATAGTCACCAAACCATACTTCCATATTTACTACTAATAATAAGAGTTTTATCTACATGATTCAATCGCGTCTTTATGAAGTACCGAAAATGTCCTTTTTCATTTATGTTCACTTCTTCTTTCTCATCTAATTCATTTCTTATCATTTTTGTTTTATTCCGTTTTCTTCCCTAATCAGTAACCTTAATGGCCATGCTATTCAAAAGCATACAAAACCAACTCACCACGAAATGATCAACACATGACTATAATCAATTAATTAATCGATGTGCCTCATCATAAATCATAAATCAATCGAGGTGCAGAAATACTTCGACTGTTGTTATGAAACCCTAAATCAAAAGCTATTCGGTTTGCCTCCTCCTCCGTCTTTTTTTATCTGCAGAAGAATAAACATAGCAGCTACCTATTTCTGTACCTACCTTTTCTCATCGATCAATTTTATCAATCCACGTATTTTTTTTCCTCTTTGCCTTACCTTTTAATCAGTTCAGCAGTAAATTTTCTATGCTCCATTCTTAGCTATATGCATAGATCTAAGGTTAAACAATCACCAATACCATGATTTGATTGAATTTATTTTGGCCCCTATTCATTTATTGACAATTGAATGCAAATTTTAGGTTGTCTATTTTTTTATGTTTTACTCTATGTTTTTTGATCGCCTCTTCCTTCATCATTTTTTTCCTCCTGGCCTTACCTTTAAATCAGTTCAACAGTAGATTTTCTACGCTCCATCCTTAGCTATATGCATAGATCTAAGGTTAAACAATCACCGGTGTTGCGATTTGCTTGAATTTATTTTGGCCTTTTATTTATTCATTGATTGACAATTGAATGCTATTTTGAGGTTGTATATTTGTTTATCTTTTACTCTGTGTTTTTTGATCACCTCTTGCTTCGTAATTTTTTTCCTCAGAACAAAAAACATAGCGACCACCAATACCTTTACTTCATCAATTTAATTGAAATGTATCAATAGTTAACGTACCCGATTCAATTTTATCTTTAGTTCATTCTCTAAAAACTTATCGTTTTTACTATAAGTTTTATATGATAGCTTAATACTTTACTTCAAACAGGACTTAAATTCACTAAACCAAAGTTTTCTATTTATTTTTATCCAATTATACTTATATTCCCTACCCTTTACCTAATTTTGATAACCAAATATACCTAGGAATTTAAATTGAAAAGTTTATCTTTGGTATTTCTTTTTATATCCATTTGTATCTAATGTAAATAAATGTAGATTCTATGATATTCAATTTCTTTAAACT
Organism: Allium cepa; assembly: GCA_030765085.1. NCBI lineage: Eukaryota > Viridiplantae > Streptophyta > Magnoliopsida > Asparagales > Amaryllidaceae > Allium > Allium cepa. Next base: position 330,675,769 of record CM060940.1, read on the forward strand.
TGCTTTAGTTTTATGTATTGGAAGATTATTTTTATAATGCCTTGTTTAGTTTGCTTGGATATGAATCGTTTTATTATAACTTTTGGTCATGTCTCACCAATATCTTTTGTGTAGAGAAATTAGTTTTTCCTTGTGCTCGACTAATATTTAAGAAATTAACAAGTATTTCTTTTGTTTTAGGCCTTTAGTTTGCTGATTTTTTATTGTATACTAGCATATAATTGTAATTTTAATAGATTTAGATTCTATGAACTGATTTTACCCTATTTAATTTTATCCAATTTATTAATTTTGCTCCGACTCTAATCGATTTTGATGCATGTTTTTTATTTTCATACTTGCTAATCACTTTTTTGTATCGAACCAGATTTTCAATTTTCTTCTTAGATTTCATTTTCTAAACTTATTTAATGATATAAATTTTATGTTTTCTTATAATAAAACTTTTACTGAATGTAAACAGTTTTTTTTTTCCTTTTTCCATGTATACGTTTCAGTTTAAGCATACCATTAAAGGTTTAGCATCTAAAGCTCCAGTTGCAGATGGGTAGAATTGCTTTAATTGCTTAAAAGCATAGGCTGCAATCCAAATATGACTTTGGAAGCTCTTTGTTTTAGTTCTGATGTAGATTTCAAACTTTATGAATCAGCTACAAAATATAGTTACAGAACTTTCATTTAATATTAGTGTATTCAGATTTATGTATTGAATTACCAATATTAGACCGTCAAAAAAATGATTTCAAAAAAGAAATAAAAAGAATAAGCTGAAGGCACTTTACAAGATTATGGTGAACTTCAACCCATATTATATGTATATATTTTAATGTCATTTACCTACTTTTATGTTAAGAAGTTCAAACCAAAGCAATTTTAACCCATATGCATGACTATAACAAACTTTCACATTTTAATTTTAAAATTTATTTTTAGGGTGAAAATGTAGTTAGTGATTCAGATTACAAACAGTAATCTATTTGGTTACATGTATACAAGAATAAGTAAAGAATAATTCAGCCCTTCCACACGATGTTGCATCTCTTTTATACCATGGCGACTTAGTAATATGCACTAATATTTGAATGAGTATACATAATTACATATGTAATGATATGGGCTCTTTCACGGCTATTTTTCAGCACACTTATTCCCTTTGTAAAAAAAAAATTATCAATTACTTTCATAATATTACTTGCCAACTGCAGTCATTGATCATGTACACATATAAACCATGCTTAAAAGACTTATTTGATAAGACACCCCAGCCAAAAGACTTAACTTGCAATAGTACGTGCTAATTAATTCCAACAAGAAGATCAAACTTGCAGTTAGTATTTTCTACTTTGAGTTATATGCACTTTTTTCTATGAACTTAGACACCTTTATTTTTCAACATTCTAACTTACGAATGCATGAATACAATGGAAAATTAATAATTAATGTAGAAAGTATGGAATTGTAACAGCATGTTCTCAAGGTAATTTTACTTCTAATTTTATAATACTTTAGATACAATCTCATAATTGTTCATTTTTAGGCTGAAAACGCAATGATGCTATCACTCAGGTTTCATAAAACTTGCAGTTTAAAAATAAGAGTTTGTGTGACTATTCATGTACTATGTCAAAAAAACTTGAACGCAGGATTGATATGGTATCAATGCACTAATGACAAAAAATTCACTTTTGAGATCTTAAATTGGGAACATGTTAACATTAAAAGTTCTTTTATTTTTTTAATTGAAACACTTTTGAGGTTTTATTCTAAATGCCAAATGCATACTTAATTTAATTACAAACAAGTTAACTTGGTATTTAGTCCACTATGATATGGTTGACAGTCCATATTTCTGCACTGATTTTTTAGGATTAACTTCATTGTATAAAAAAGGTACATGAAGGAGAATGGCGAGGTTTCCCCTTGCGAAAAATAAAACTAGGGAGTTTATTTTGTAGACCTCATTTATCTTAATGTAGCAGATGTGAACTGCTCATGTTGATAACCAAATTAATTTGAACTTGAATAATAGTATTCAGGACTCTGGAGCCACAATTGCAATCAAATGTAAACTTAGGAAATCAATTTGATAATAAATTTACTTAAATATGGGATTAATACGGTATGAATGCAATAACTTTGCGGTTATACCTTCTTTTTTTAGCTATGAGTTTGTGAATTAATATTTACTATGACCATGTTATATGGCCAGCAAGAACTACGAAGATGTTGGTAACAGGTTAATAAATTTAGTTAAATTCGGGTTAATATGATATGAATGCACAAATTCTGCAATTATAAATTTTTGTTATTGTGAATGGTCAATTTAATCCTACTATGACAATGTGTACATATGGACAATAAGGACTACCTACATTGTCGCGATTCAATAAATTTCAAACATTTAGAGCCTCTCCTTTTGAAGGCTTCTTTTATCCTAATGCAGTAGATGTGAATCACTCATCTTAATAACCAAATTATTATAAAACAAAACAATTGTATTTAAGACACTTTGACACCAAAATTGTAGTTAAATGTGAACATTTGTAATCAATTTGATAATAATTAACTTAACTCTAGGACTAATTTGGTATGAATACGCCAATTCTACCATTGTACCCTTTTTATGAATTATTAATTTAAAATTTGCACTACGACCATGTGTATATATGACCAACGACAACAACCTACATGTTGACAAAAGTTACAGATTTTCAAATGTTCAAGATCTGTTTTTTTTTCCATAGGATAATTGATATTTAAATTTATTAACTCCGTTTGACATAATCACAAAGCATATTGCAGTTTTAACGGCTTTTAAAAGTTTTATTTTAGAATAGATTTGTAGTCGTCCATCTAATGCTGAATGATATTTAGCAGCATGCAAGAGCTAATTTGATGATAAATTTCTTCATCCTCATTTAATACAAAATAAAAAATATTTTCACAAGTGCATGCTACATAAAATTTAGTTCAATTCTAACTAACCTACGACCTTTTGCATTATTCATCATAAATCTCCTTTTATGTGTACATTGACAATAGCTGAGTGTCAAAAGTTTTCTTATGTACTATGGTAATAATGAATTATTTTCCACCCGAATTGATTACATATGTATTAATGCATCTTTATGTATTTTTTTCTTATGAAAACATGTACCTTAAACAAGAAAAATATCTTTAATCATATTCCTTAAAATTATGTTTCTAACTCTACCAACAAGGTCAAAGAAGCCTTGGAGGCAGAAAATAGAACTGTAGGACAATATGGCTGATCAAACATTAGTGATTACAAATACATGCTCACATGCCAAGCGTTCATGATAGCGGAGGATGCAATTTCTATTGGTACAAATTATGTTGATGCTTATTACATATGGAATTGAGGATGAATCTCATGTTGGTGGATTTGAAGAAACGCATGTGTTTTCAAAAGAGCAGGAGTCATATATGTTTGTTTACTCTATCCGTTTCATGTTCAATTGATAATTCATAGAAAGGTGTGTAAATTATTTGTTTAGAAAATTCTGTTGATGTAATTTAGTGTCAGCATTTGCACTGTATGTTTTATTATTGACTATTTATTACTTGAATGCATGCAGCTTCATTTAATTTTCTTATTGAAACAAATATTTTTTCTCAGTATTAGTACAATTGGATAGAGCAACTATTTTTTAACTAAAATCAATGTTTGTGCATAGTATGCTGATGTTTTGAGGTTTGCAGACATAGATGATATACAAAAATAGTTATTACTTTTGATTTTTGAAATCTTTTATATAGTTTGTAGCTGAACGGTGCTCCTCCAATGAGGTTATCTTTGGCTTCTTCTCTTTAGGTTCATCGTGTAATATAAAGTGAATGCACAAAGTGCAAAATAGGATCATTATATTTTTAAACTGTATTATACATAATATTATGAAAAATAGTTTGAATGATAGTACATGTTCATGAAGTCGAATTCACTTGGATGTGATTCAGTATACCAACTAAAACAACAAAGAACTTAAAGCACCGTGCGTTGCACGGGCCACCAACTTGTACCAATAGTGAAAAAGCCTAACTGGCGGGACTACAAATTATACCTACATAAAAGTGGAGGCTCATCCAACAAAAGAACCAACATATTTCACCGAATCATGAAAATCAATCAAATCCTATGGCTTCATGATTTCCACAGTTGAAGGTGCATAAGAATTCGTTTTATACAGCTCTATCACAAAGCCTCATTCATCCCAAAATCAAAGAAAAGACAAGATTGTACATATTTCACACTTGTTAAATTCTACAGTTTCTTACATTCAATTTCATTTATGCCTTAAAAACTTGCTGGCTTGGGAAGCAAGCACTATTGCCTTGGCTTCAGAACTACTCATCAACCACTCTTTCTCTGCTCTTCTTCTATTCTGCCTAGCATTCTTTGCTCTCTTGGGTGCCAATCGGGCGTCCCTCTCTTCAAACGCAAGCTTGAACCTCTCAGCCATTGAAATTTCCGGTGCATCATCCTTACCATTTGTTGGTATTTGTTGTGCTCTACGTGCACCAGCAGACGCTTGCCATGTTTTTGGGTCTATATCTTGTACTACAGAATGGTCAAGTGGAATGGAAGATAAAGCTTCATCTGGTACTTTGCTGATTACCGATGCTTTTGGGTTGAGTATGATACGAGGGCATTCAGTAGCCAGGATTGACTCAGAGTTTTCATCTATCTTCGGCTGCACAAAAGACACGCCAAATTTAATGTTTTGTGCGATTTGCACCGTGTATTGCATTTGATAAGTGTAAAAGTTGTTTTTTTTTTAATGTTACCCAAACTAGCCAGCGTAGTGATGGTGCACCCTTGCCAATATCTTCCAAGCTATCCAATTCTTCCCACGAATCGCCTTCTTCCATATCAGGTAGTTCGGGCTTTAGAATCTGCAAAGAGCCGCGAGCTGTGAAATCACTTTTGGGGCTTCCTCTGCAATAACCGCATTTAATCTCTGTTCATTTCCTGTTATGTGATCATTCCCTAGTCAAGCAGTGATTGTTCATGCTATCAAAATTATATCCTAGCTTATGGACTTGATCTATGTTCACTTATTTTAATTGGTCGTGCTATCAGAATTGAAGTTATGGTGTTAACTAGTTTATGAATCAATACCGTAGCTTTATATAATTGAAGTAGTTAGAGAACAAAATGGATGATCAAGAAGATTATTTCCTAATATAACACATAGACCATTAAAGGCCTCATTTGGAAAAATAATTACCCGGACTTTTAGAGGAAAAAGGAACACAACACTGTTGACCTAATAGTTACTAGCTCCACACTTCTACTCTTGTTACACAAAGTATTATTTACGTGCATGTTCAAGCTTGTTAGAGACTAAGCAATTATTAACGTGCAAAACTCACTGCAAAGGTATATTGCTTAGTCAATGTGTAGGAGGCTCACACAAACATTTACATATGTATGCATGCATGCATGTATTTTTCAAAAAAAAAAGTATGAATGTATGTGTACACACACACATGTGTGTGTGCGTGTATATATCTGTATGTATGTATATACTCGGTCCATATCATGGGTTGAAATATTAACATCAAAGGTGAGATGAGGGTCAAACAAGATAAAACATACACATCTTGCCCAAGTGCGAAAAGGAAATCTTAGGGAGAGCTTGGACAACATGAAGCGGAAATACGATTTATCCAAGAAAAATAGATCTCAAGGGAGATCTTCGACAAGGTTGAATAAAAAAATGTTTGTGGTCATCCTAGCTAAATAAAAGATATTTCAATGCATAAGAAAATAAAAGAATACCCGCATCTTAATATCTCCAGAGAACGACAATGGTTTACAAGGGCTGAGACGCCAAGAACAGTGATTTTGCTACAGCGGCTGCAAAATTGAAAATAATTGGGCTGTAATAAACTTTCTGAACCGCATTTTTCTGCTTTACAGTCAAATAACAGGAAACATAATAGATTGCTCAACCAGTAATCAATAATGATGCCAACAAAATTTCATAGAAACTGCCTTAATGTGTAATGCTTAGTCAACTGCATTAACTAGAAACAAAACATATTTATTGCCAGTAGTCCCTGAACGATAATTTACAAATTAAATCAATTGAAACTTATATTCAACCCCAAAAAAGTACAGCATTCCTTCTGGATGGTTCTGGCAACGTGAGTAAGCTTTGGAAGCTTTCACAGGGTTAATTAATACCAAGACCAGTTACAATTAACTTAAACATCTCGACCTCAAAAATAAGATTGTATACACTGAAAAACTATATACATTTTTCCTACTTTTAATATTTTTCTTACATCCTTAATTACCATTAGAGTAATGATTAGATTTGCTATAATGCTCCATTTATTTCCTTCATATAACTCTTTTATTAATGTGTGGATATGTGCCTACTTTTAATATTTTTCTTACATCCTTAATTACCATTAGAGTAATGATTAGATTTGCTATAATGCTCCATTTATTTCCTTCATATAACTCTTTTATTAATGTGTGGATATGTGCGTGTCACGCAAAGAACCAGTGCGTACTTTTTGCCATTTTTTGACAAGCAACAAATACTAGCATGTAAAGTCCATTTATATTTTACAGAAAATGAGGATAATTACATGAAAAACATACAAGAAATTCAAATTGTTAAATGTGATGATTCATCTCAAGTACACCATTTGTAGCATATATATGTATGTATATGTATGTGTGTGTGTGTATTGTTAGTTCTTTTCTTAGAAATGAAATAAGCTGGTCGGTCAGAAATTAGAGAGTGCACATGGATAAATTTGTTTAATGAGCATGAAGTGGTAAATCATTTACCAACAATGGATAATTGTGGTTTCAAAGAAGATGCATACCATAGTTGCAAACTTTTGTCGTGTTTGTGCAAGTAACACATGCAATACTTGTCATTTCAAGGGAAAGCTGGTGTGATGGTTGTTATAGGCAAAACAGAGCCCTAAGGCTAATAGTTTATACACAAATCATCGAATGGGATGTTATGCCACTATTGGGCTGTTGGGCACCATATTAAAATAGAAGCTGAAAAGTAGTGGAGCCTAAGCGAATTTTTTGGCTGCATTGCCTCCTCATAGCAAGCGATCACTTGCACTGGATTTCTACTCTCTCTTTTTTTAATGATAAAATAAAGAATGTAAACACCATGGGATTTTAAGGTGGAACTGCAGGCGATGTTGCCTTGTCCACTGGATTTCTCTATTTAACTGATAAAAGAAAAGTATTACTATATTTAGACACCAAGGAATTTCGATTTATATTGCATAGTGCAAAATAGGGATAGATCAAGAACAATGTTATCAAAACTGGATCCAAATCGTAATCCGTGAAGTACAAATTTTAAATCAAAACGTAAATTAAATCGTAAATAATAAATTGAAAAGGGGTTTGTAGTTTGTACACACTTTGAAATTGATTATGATGTTTGAACTTTTACATCTAGACTTAAAAAATAGCTTTTCTTTTGTTTCATTTTTATTTTGCTTAGATAACGCTAGAATCGGAATTATGGATTCAGATAAGCATATTGAATTAGATTCAGATAAGCGTATTGAATTAGACCTGTCAAAATCTGACCCAAACTATTAACCCAACTCATTTACCCTACTTATAAATGGGTTGGGTCAACTCATTTATGAATATTATTAAATGAGTTATTGATTGGGTTGACCCATTTTTAAAAGGGTTATAAATGGGTAACTCATTTACCCATTTACTAAAAACATTAAATTTTAATATAAATTTAAAAAATAAGAATTTTGAACATACATTATACTTTTTCATGGAGACTGACAGTTGTACTTAGAAAATAACAGGCTACCGCATCCGCATATTTGAATTCCGCCTAATGCAGAATTCGCTATTTTTTTTATTCGAACTGCAATAACTTCTTCATTCTAACTCGGAATTAGACGAAACTTCGACCGATCAACTCCAACCTAAATTAAAGACAGTATGGAACACTCGGATACTTCATCGTATGAACGCACACTATAATTCTCCAAGGGGACTGATAGTTATACTTAGAAAATAACAGGCTAGCATATCCCTATATTTGAACTCCGTCTAGTGCAGAAGCCGTTATTTTTTTGTTCGGACTGCAATAACTCCTTCGTTCTAACTCGGAATCAGACGAGACTTCGACCGATCAACTCCCACATAAATTACGGACAGTATGAAACACTCGGATACTTCATCTTGTGAACGCACACTGTAGTTTTTCAACGGGACTGACAGTTGTACTTAGAAAATAACATGCTACTACATCTGCATATTGAACTCCGTCTAGTGCAGAAGCCGCTATTTTTTTGTTTAGACTGCAATAACTCCTTCGTTCTAACTCGAAATCAGACGAGACTTCGACCGTTCAACTCCCACCTAAATTACGGACAGTATGGAACACTCGGATACTTCATCGTGTGAACGCACACTGTAGTTCTCCAAGGAGACTGACAGTTGTACTTAGAAAATAATAGGTTACCACATCTGCATATTAAACTCCGCCTAGTGCAGAAGCCACTATTTTTTTGTTCAGACTGCAATAACTCCTTCGTTCTAACTCGGAATCAGGCGAGACTTCGACCGATCAACTCCCATCTAAATTACGGACAGTATGAAACACTCGGATACATTATTGTGTGAACGCACACTATAGTTCTCCAAGGGGACTGACAGTTGTATTTAGAAAATAACATGCCACCACATCCATGTGTATGAACTCCGCCTAGTGCCGAAACCGCTATTTTTTTGTTCAGACTGCAATAACTCCTTCGTTCTAACTCAGAATCAGGCAGGACTTCGACGGATTAACTACCACCTAAATTACGGATGGTATGGAACACTCGGATACTTTATCGTGTGAACGCACACTGTAGTTCTCTATGGGGACCGACGGTTGTACTTAGAAAATAATAAGCTACCTCATCCCCATATTTGAATTTTGATGAAAATTAGAATTAAAATTTTAAATTTTTGTCGGATCTCAAAACATAAAAATTAGAATTAGAATTATTTTATATTTATTTGTTTTTTATTAGTCAAATTAAATTTAAATCTTTAAATGGGTTAAATGGATAACCCGCTTATTAAATAGGTTGGGTCATAAATGGGTTGGGTCATAAATAGATAAAAAAGAATGGGTCATAAATGGGTTGTGTCAAACTCGACCCAACCCATTTTGACCCAACCCGTTTGGCAGGCCTATATTGAATATATAAGTATGTATAGAATGATTTTCTCATCTGTGGTTTTAAACTAGTTTTAATATGAATGTAAATCAAATCGGAACAGGAGAGATTCGATCCAAAATGGGATTTAAATCGGAAGATTTTAAGATTTTTGATACCAATGATCAAGAAGTATTCCAATGAGACAGGTTTTGGATTCCTATTCTAACAATGTGGTGCCGTTGAATAGAGTTAAAGATGTAGTCTTATATTGCTAATGAAATGAGGATATAAAGCAATATATTTGTGAAGAATTATTCAGTTGTATTAACATGTATGGAAAACACTTGTAAGAAAATAAATAAACGAAGGGAGCAGTTTTACTGCCTTATATCAACAGCTCGTAATTCGGAACACATCTCTGCAACTTTTGTGAGCCCAAAGTCACTAACATCAGATCCAGAAAGATCTAGAAACTTCCATGAACCTTCTGCCAGTGCAAGAAGGACATTGTCATTTAATAATTGTCTTCTCCTTGCAATAGCCAGCAAAGCCAACTGCAATCAAGAAGCATGTTCAACAATCAAAATATTATCGAAAGTGAAGCGATTTGTAATTAAAAGAAAATCATAAAACATCGAGGCAAAGCATGAGTTGGCCGCCTGCTATTATTTATTACTAGTGCAAATTGCCTCGTTATGTTATGCAAGCTATGTTCGAGTTTCAAGTATAATGTCCGATACATAAACAGATCAAATTATTGTATCATTTAAACTACATTTGAGTTTAATACAATATATCATAAAAGTGGAATATGGAAAGTTGAAATAAGATACCAAACAATACCATAACCCATCAGGTGCTGCAAACAATGCATCTATAGAAGTTTTTTTCCTTTTTCTTTCGTAAGTCTACGAACACATGTTTAGAGGTTCTCATAAGCCTTAACATGTTTTTGAAAAGTGGTAACATAGCTATATCAATCAAATAAGATTCAGGTATGGTTTATTTAAATACGACATTCTAACTGCTATATAGCTAAATATGTGGCTTATCTTTCTTATCTTCAGCACTGTGTGATAACTCCAAGATTAATGCAGCATTTAAGGTATAAAGAGAGCGTACAGACACTAATACATAAAAAACCAGGTCTAGCATGGTATACAAAAAACAGCAATTAACTGAAAGCTAACAGCAACATTGACATAAAGGTAATCATCCTCTTTACTACAGATGTCAATGAACTGATTAATCAATAGTTACAGTAAGAAACTGTGAAATTCAGGTACACTGCACTGTCATTTTAATTTCCCTTTATGCATTTACATATAAGTACAAAACTACAAATGTGTATTTCAGTGAGACATGCAGTAATTTTTTGCAGAATGCTCAAAAAGAATTCGCTCTGTACGCAACATATAAAAGCATTAACAATATTTTTATATTATTTTAGGGGAAAAAGGAAGAAAAGAAATTAGTCAATTTTCGCAGGTTGTATTTATTTAGTGCTGGACTGCAGTTCTGTATTGATATTCATATGTTATACCGAGGAAGTAAATGTAAGACCAGTTACACCACAATATATATGTAATAACATAAATGTGCATCTTATAACTATGATCGTTATTTGGATGTTATAGGTGAAATGATGCACATTTTTATAGCTAGTCAAGTTTAATGGTGAAATCACACACTCAACATCTTTGATGGGGAATCCATAACATCAGAAATAAGCAGCAAATTCAACAGTCAGAGATTGGTTTTACTAAAACATGCATGCAAAATTTCTTGTTAATACATCGGTATAAACAGCAAAAATCTATCATCAAAGAACACACCTAGCAAGTTAGAAACATCAAATACAGAAGAAGAAAAACATAACTGTACAATTCATATGTATGAGATACCTTCACATCAGGAGGGAACTCTGAAGCAATGTCCGCTAATTCTTCAACAATATCTTCTAAATGTTGTCCAAGAACACCAATACATAAACTGACTAATTTCCGAGGTCCTTTTCTTCTAAATGGAAACTCTGTACAAGCAAATCAGACTATAAATGTAATATATAAAACTAGCCAAAAGCTGAATAATTTACGAAATTTTTTTCTACATAAAAAATCCACATAAGTAATTAAAATTGTAAGTTATAAAGGATAAGCGCGCGCATTCATGTTAAATATTTTTGAAACATCGGTTGTATTCAGTGTATTACAAATCGCGCATGAGGCGCTCCTTGAGGCGCGCCTCAAGGCGAGACGCAAGCAAAAACACGCCGAGAGGCAATTCAAAAGGCGTTTTGCCCCAGGGCTTACGCCTCACATGCTTAGGGCGCAAAAAACACACGCCTCAAAGCCTCAATCTAGTGAGGCTTAAGCATTTTAGGGAAAAAAATTTTTTTACTGCTGAGCCGTTTATTTCAAAATCCCTAGTTCTCTGTCTTGTTCCTCGTTCTATCTTCCAGTCAAAAGAGAGCTAAAACATATAATTTTTTTAATCATGCGATTACTCCAGCAAAGGGAATCAACTTCAATTTCAATACGTGGAATCCATCGACTTCATTCATGTTTTAAAACGTGAAAGCATACATGGGACATTTTTAGATCTGTGAGGCGAGGCGTAAGCCTTAAAACATTGAGATCCAAGTTTTTCGAGTAAAAATCAAACGAAAAACATATAATGAAATCTGACAATTTAAATTAACCTGTGCAATAAGTGAAAAAGAAATCACCTAGGTCGGACTTTGAACATGCAACATCTCTTTTTAAAAAAACATTAAAAATAAATAATTGGAATCCATATAATTCCTGTTCTGATTCCACAAAATTTACTTGAAAATTCTGCAAAATTCCAGTTTTGATTCCTTCTACCAATTCAAATTGATCCGCAAAATTTATTTGGAGATTCAATAAAGTCTATTAAGAATTTCTTTAAATAGCAATGAGAAAATCCATTACATAGCTCTTGGTCGTTGTTTGAGAAACAATCTTATTTAATAATGTCGATATTGATATGGAAAAGTAAGAAAACGTTAGCTTTCATTTTCCCAAATTTTGTTATTTTATGTTTTCCATTAAATAGCTGAAATTTAATAGTTTCTATTAGTGTCAATGTTTTTGCAACTCAGGATAAAAAGATTCTTGAATCGCATTGCTCAACAGTTTGAGGTGTGCGAGGCATGCACTTTATACGCTTCATATGCCTCACGTTGTTGAGACGTAAGCTTTAGCTAAAAAGCCTTTTGATGATATCTCAACACGTTTTATCTCTTATTTCCTCGAGGCGCTCTTCGAGGCGAATATCGTACCGGGTTTCTTAAAACAATGATTCCACTTAAGCAAAGTCAATTCCAGTTCTGGAAACGATTAAGCAATTTTTTATATAAAAAAAAACCTGCATACCTATAGAAAGGCCGAATGATTTGTATTTTTATATTTTTCTTGTGCATAGGTTAAACTGAAATCTTTAATAATAGTTGTAATACCCTTGGTGTCACACTTTTTTGGTGTCAGCGTTAACTACCAAAAATGCCCATCTACAATATTAACAAATCTTAATATTCTTTAATAATAGAATCTAACAGTTAAACTTGCTTGATATTAACAAATTTTACTATCCCTAAAAATAGGATCTAACCGTTACTTTTTTACACATTCAAAACGGTCATCTACACATAAAAATAGGATCTAACAAATGAACATTTTTTCTTTAATTAACTATAAATCTGTTATTTATTAATTAATAATACAAATAAAATTCAAACTAATAAAAAAAATTAGATGTTAAAACTTAAAAATAAAAGTTTAAATTAACTACACATTACTTCAACGTAAAAATATGGCTAAATTTTTGTGCAAACCATTTTTTCTTGGACGTGTTAATCGTATGTAATCTGTAGAAAAATAATTCATGCGTCGGGCACATGTCATTATCACGCGTCAAGCGTGTGCCCTAAAGCTCGTGAGTAAGAAAGGTATTGCGTGGAAGTGCATAAGTCAAATTTTATTGTATGTTTTACATTTTTTTAACCCGAAAAGCTTACGCCTCGACGTTTCGAGGTTTACATCTTGTCTCACGGACCCGAAAACCCCTCACGTGCGCTTTGGCCTTTTAAAACAATGGTTGTTAATACTAAGAGGCTACATACCCCAAATATATTATTGTACCAATGACTGTCAAGATATATATGAACTATAGCAGTGTACCGATGACAATCAACCTGGATAAATATATTACTATACCAATGACAACCAAGATATACACACTTTGGTATCATATATCGTACAAAACTTTTATCCGAGTGTTCCTAGTCAAAAAAAACAAGAGGACCCAAAGTGCATGTGCATATGCATATGGTGTTGTTTGATATGACTGGTACGATGTTACCGATTTGCACCACTATCACGGAATATATTTTTTTTGGAAAAAATGGAAATAAAGAACTTAATCTTTTAGTGGTGAAGTGGATCAATTTCATCCATCTTTCCTTGTATATGCTAGCACAATGATGATAAATATAAGCTCTAAATAATGCATGACCAATTTTCAGTAACTATTCAAGGAACAAAACATAGTTAAAGCCACCTTACTTCAAAAAAAATATTATAAAAAAATTATTAAAATAATCATATAGCAGACGTGGCAAACAGAACCGTGGAGATACATGTTATAGATCAAGGCAATGGTTGTTCCTCATGGTTTCAATAGGGTATTGTTATCGGCACTCCAAATTTGAATATAAGAGCAAAATTCGGCGTACCTTACCAAACATAAATTTTTATACTACATTTTTCGCACCCCACCGAATTTCATAGTTACATTCGACACACCCCCACCGAATTTCAACGCTAAATTGGTCAGACCCCCTATCAAAACCCTCCCCATATTCAAATCTGATTGCCAATAACAATACAATTTCAATTACCAATATCAAAGTAACACTAAAATATTTATTACAGTTGATATTTATGACATCATACTGCAGAAATATACTGAATATAATACGCTAGTGGTAATATTAAGTAAACACATAAAAGAAACAATGAATGAACTTATGGAAGATATGGCTATCAAATCGAACAAATCAATTCAAATTACGCAAGAACTTGAAATCACGTTTATGGAATGAGATAAACCTACCTAGTCAAAATATTAAATAGGATGGCTTTCACATTTGTTTACCAGTAATAATAAGATTTAGCGGTAAGACACTCGTCGATTAGAATACACATGGATATAACTGAGATTTAAGATATAAAGTTGGCACAACTAGATGTCAAGACAACATTTTACGTGACTATTTGAAGAAGCATATGAATATAATTTGACACAACCATTGAATTTAGGGCTGTTGGTAATGGTAAATTTACCCTTACGATACCATTACCTGTCTATCGGTTACCATTTTTAAGTAAAGTTGGTATACTAGTATAATCAGTATTGTAACGGTAAACTTTTAATTAATATTTTTTTAATACCAACGGTAATGGTAATTTATCGGTCCATTTATAATACATAGATATTCATATAATATATTGTATTACGAGAATTAAAAAGCAAGAAAATGGTCGAATTTATTCAGTAGTTCTACTCAAATGATGCTAAATACACCTATTTTCTTTCTCATCGATGTCTTTTATTAAGTGACACGATGAAATATATAATGATGCATTATTACAGTGTAAAAATATGTCAAGTTGCAAATTTTCTAGACAAAATATAATTTACCATTATCGGGATAACGTTTACCAGTTTATCGGTACATCAGTCTTCAGTATACCAGCCTTGGGTATAACAGCCAATTGATAAAGGTAATGGTAAGCAATTTTAGTTTACTAGTAAAAAACAATATGATAAACGGTAGTCATTACCATGACCATCCTAATTGAATTAGCAGAACAATCATATTATACTTGCAAGCATCAAAAATCATCGTAAGAGTCAAATCAATTTCCGAAGCAACATTCTAAGAGAATCAATAGGACCATGAGATATAAGTGCATGCCTTTATACTATAACAAGATGGCATGGACATCCAATGTATAATTTATTTACATAATGCTATTTCGATTGTATTTGTTGATGCCAAAAATGATACCAACACCCAAATATTATATGAAAGCACCAATTTTAATAAAATAAAGATAAAAACAAAAAATGAGACGAATTTTATAGTGTTTCAGCAAACTCTTCGGCCTACGTCTATTTTAATCTTTATTATTAGTCGTTTTCTCTTCGGATTACAACTAATTTTATCATATATAACCACAATATAGTGGATCTCATATTACAAGGGAGTTCTAGAGTATATTTAGAAAAGGAGATAAGAAGATGCAGAGTCTGAATCCGTTCTTTAGTTGCTACGGAGCTAGTATTTATAAAGAAACTTGTCAATATACTCAGTAACCCACGTAGAATAAAATCCAGATGCAAGTCCAAGTGTACAAGAGGGAACATGCCGGCCCAACCTCCAATAAAAATCTCTCGGTACCGGGTGGTTTGCTCTGGTGAAAATGCTTAGTTTTTCTATCTTCGATTCAATGTGTTTCAAACTCTTTTTCAAGAAGATCAAGTTCTTCCTAATGATTTGCTTAATATCACCTGTCTTTTCTGCTTTCTTTATTTTCTTCTCATCAATTCTCAATGTTGCTTGTCTATTTTTCGAGAAAAGCACTTGACAATGATAGGTACTTGAAAGTGTAGAGGGTTTATGAGGGTGCCAAGTGGAAGAAAACCTCTCGAGACCGAGTGGTTTCTCTTGGTACCAAGTGGTTTGCTTAGCTCTGATTTCAATCAAACTTTCTGAGCCCACTCTCTTAGCATTTCTAAACATGTTTTCAAATTCGTGAATTGATTCGTCTTGATTTTCACCTTCTAATTATGCTTGGTTAAAAAGCGGATTAACACTTGCCCCCTAAAGTATACCTTTCGAATGTAAGGTGTGCTTTGTTCAAGAACAAGTTGCAGCAGCAGTCAATCTTTGATGGTTGGTCTCTCTGACCATCCAATGACCTCGATCTTGTTGAATCGTCCGGTTTCTTTGGATTCTCCTCCAGGCCAAAGATCATTATAGACATGTTACAACTTTGGACTCCACTCCTCGCTTAAGTGTTAGCCGCAAATCATGAGCAATCTGTCTCTGTCTAGAGGTATCATATTGCATACAAAAATCATCCGTGTTCACCCGGGCCTAATCTATCGCATTTCGATTACAAGGCGTTCAAATCCTTTTATAAAGTAAACATCTGTTTCAAGGTTCGATCTCTCCGAATTGTTTTATCCAAGCTATTGACCTCTCCAGACCGTTCAATCATCCAATCTAGGTTTGATCTCTCTGGATCATTTGATCATCCCATCTGGAGTTTGATCTGTTTGGATCGTTCAATCATCCCATCTGGGGTTCGATCTCTCTGAATCGTTTAACATCCAATCTAGGGTTTGATCTCTTTGGATCTTTGCTGAGCCCAACACACTCGCTCTTCGACGAGGGGACTCAACTACAAGCAAGTCCATACTCTCACTCTTCGATTAGGTGACTTACTCCTTGCGATCACCGCACCATTTCTCCGGACGGGACTACCACGATCAATATCAGTCATCACATTCAAGTGAAAATCAAATATTCAAATCAAAGCAAACAAAAGTCTTTATTATTCATCTCAGACATCCAACTCGGAACGTGCCTACAGACCGATCAAGATCTCGTAATGTATAAACGGTCTGAGGTTATTATTATCTTATACATATTCATCTCGGACATCCAACTCAGAATATGCATGGAGATCAATCGAGATCTCGTACACGTGCAAGTGATCCGAGATTATTATTGTTGTCTTAATCATTCGAAGCAAAAAGCAAAGCGCAAGAATCGAACATGACTTTCATTCATCCCGATCATGAGATTTCGAATCTCGATCCAGGTCTCTGGTTGTTCCTTGATGCATTCGCTGCATATGATGGCTGTTCCTGCTGCACCATTGCAGTTCGGTTCCTTGCGTACTATTACAACTGGTTGCTCCAAACCAGTTCTTTTATCAGATCACGTAAGTATCGGCACTCATTCGTTTCATGTCCATCCAGCTTATGGAAAATGCGAAACTTTCCAGACCTTCTCTTCCTATCCATAAATTCTCTCTTAGATGACCTCCGACAGAGGATCTGTCCCTAGTAACTAGGTAAATCGTCTCTAGGGTTTCGGTTAAATCAGTGTAAGAAGAGAACTTCGGTTCCCTCCTTTGTCGTTTCGGTCATCCGGAATCGTTATTAGCTTTTCGCTTCCCGTTGTTTTTTCCATGTCCTGCTCTGGACGATCCTCCGTCATCCACAGCATTAACATCGGTGTTATCAGTCTCAGCGTCCTCGTAACGCAGATATCTCACGGATTCATGATAAAACTCCGCAAAATCCATCGATGGTTCCCTTTCCAATGCAGTTTTAAAGTCGATCTTGTTTACGACTCTCCAGACACTGCCGCTATCAGGATTATCGATGGATCCGGTATATTGACTGCGACGGCTGCCGCGTTGAATCTTGTCAACTAGCTTCTTAAGGTCTTGTCGAGCCATTGCTTTACGCTTGATGGTGTCATCATATTATATGGTTGGAAAATGTGAATTCTGAATTGTCTTATGAACTTATTCACTAACTCAATCCACATACTTATGGATCTGTACTACAGCCGTCGAAACCACATCGCTGCTAAATCTTTCGGATATAATGGAAAGCACTGGTCCATCACCTCCTCGGAAACATCCAACACCTCCATATGTCGGACGTATCTCATTAAATGAACTGTTGGATCTGTCTTCACATTGTACATTTCCAATGTCGGAAGCTTAAAATCGGAAGAATTCCTCGCATTCCGGATGTTAGGGGTAAATCGATTCCTGTTTACCTCCACCAAACTCTGGTCTAGGCGTCCGCTCCTAACTATCTTTCTGATCATCTCAGTCATCTGGTTGTTGTCGTCTAACGAAAGTCTTTGACCACTAGCGGCATTCTGCCCCCGCTCCTGTAGGAAACTCTGCACATTCTCACACATACTCCTCTTGATGCACATCTGCGTTTTGATCGACACATCTGGCTTCATTTTGTCTTCCGTTCCTACATGGAAATACTAGCACATATTCCTCTGGTTGTTGCGCACTTGCGTTATGTCTTGCGTTCCTACCTCCAACAGCATTCATTCTCGACATCCCAGCTTGCCCTAAGCTCAATCCAACATTGCCCCCGAGTATATTCCTCTCAGTGCCGAGAGGATTGGGGTTGGCATCGAGTGGTCTTGATTGTAGGGGCATTGTTTCAGTTTGCTCTGCTCCAACTTCAGATGTTCCTGCGTTTGTTCCTAGTCCTTGGTTCTGAATTCCAACAGCTCCAGCTATTCCTTGCTGTTCCATCCTTTGGAAAAATCCTTCTAGCATTTTCTGTTTTCTAGCATTTTCTGTTGCCTAGCCATTATTCCATCTTGTATTTCTTTCATCATTCTATCCATCTTCTCTCTAGTCGTATAGATGGATTGATTGAAATTTGAGGACGCTTCATGATTTCTCTATGCTCTGGATGACTTCCTCCAATCACAGATCTAGTGCTTGCCCCCTTCATCTTCTCCAAACTCCAGATACAAACCTTATGTTGTAAAATCTAGCTTTCTCAATAAAAGCATCGAAACATTGACGCCAAAAATGACACCAATACCCAAATATCATATGAAAGCACCAGTTCTAATAAAATAAAGGTAAAAGCAGAAAAAACACAAACTTTATAGTTGTTTGACAAATTCTCCGGCTTACGTTTACTTTAATCTTTGTTATTGGTCATTTTTTAGATTACAATTAATTTTATCAGATCTGACTACAATCTAGTGGATCTCAGATCTACAATGGAGTTTTTAGAGTATATTTGGGAAAGAATATAAGAGTGAGAAAGATACAAAGACTGAATCCTCTCTTCGGTTGCCTCAAGACTAGTATTTATAGAGAAACTCGTCAGTAGACTTAGAAGCACACAGAGAACAAAGTCCAGATGCAAGTCCAAGTGTAGACAAGGGAACATGCCAGCCCAATCTTCAATAAAAACCTCTCAGTACCGAGTGATTTGTTCTGGTGAAAACTTTTTGTTTTTTCCTGTTTAGTTTTTCTATCTCTGATTCAATGCGTTTCAAAGTCTTTTTCATGAACTTCAAGTTCCTCATGATGATTTGCTTGATATCACTTGTCTTTTCATGCTTTTTTGTTTTCATCTTATCAATTCCCAAGGTTGCTTGTCCATTCTCCGAGAAAAACATTTAACGATGATAGGTTGAAGTTGTACTTGAAATGTAGAGAGTTTAAGAGGGTGCAAAGTGGGAGAAAAACCTCTCGGTACCGAGAGGTTTCTCTTGATACCGAGTGGTCTACTTAACTCCGATTTCCATCAAACTTCTTGAGTCCAATTTCTTAGCTTTTCTAAGCATGTTTTCAAGTTCGTGAATTGATTCGTCTTCATTTTGGCCTTCTAATTCTGATTAAAATCTGCTTCGTTAAAAAGTGGGTTAACGGTATTTAAGAACATGTTTGAGCAAAGAAATCAATGATGAAGCTAAAGAGTGCAACATGTAAGACCCTTGATGCGCATTAAAAATAATAAAGGTGGAGATCTTATGTCCTATCTCATCTTTTATGTGTGTAATTAAAAAAAAGATGGAGAATGGATCAATTACTGCAAGTTGAAACTCTCATGAAAAACAAAAAATATGATATGATATTGGTAGGTTTAACATGGAAGATACAAAGTGGCATCTACAGAGATGTCACACCTTAGGTAGAAAATACAACCAAATTGGCTAAATATCATAGGTTAAGTAGTTGATAATAGCTATATGTAACATCGGCAAACGGTTAAATGGATAATAAAGCATTTGAAGACACTTCAAGGTACTAATTAATGAAGAGGGGCATGATCCCATGAATTTTGAGTTAAGTGAATGCTTTTAAAAAGAGATCAGAGCACATCAGTTGGAGTTAAATAAATAGTGGAAATTAGGACCCGTCCCTCATTTTCAAGCTTAATATTTGAAAAACCCTTTTCAAAAAACAAGTTTCACGAAACAAATATGTTAAATTTATAATGCAAATATATGCAGTTTAAAATGCATGTATTTATAAAATAAATATTTGTAGTGTGGACTACAAATGTTTAAAGTGTAGAATGACGCGTTCTTGCGGTGTAGAATGCAAATTTTCATTTTACAAAAATTGTGTAGGTAGAACTTGAAGTATATAGAATGTAAATATTTGCAGTTCTAACTACAAACATGTGCAGCTTAAAATGCACACTTTCATTGAAGGTTTTCATAAAACCTCTTTTTGATGAGGCCATAAGTGAACATTGAATCTTTTGAAAGAAAGTATGAAAATACGTCCCAAATAAATATATAATCCATCATGAAAAAACGTACCAAATAAATATATAATCCTTGCTGGTTGATCCTTCAAGAAAAAAGGGACATTTAGCTCAACTGGACATTTAGCTCAACTGGACATTTTCACCGTTCAATAACCATCGAGTTTTAGCTTCAATATGAAGAACAATTGGACCCTAACTTACTATCTATTAAATATTTTAATTAACGGACTCGTATTCATACATCAATACCATCACTAAGCTCAAAACCAGGACCAAAATATCAACTTTGCAAGGATTAAAACAAAAGAAGCAATTCTGATCAGGATTCAACGTTACAATTCAATAAATATGTGACTAATTCGTGATTAGCGTCTATCAGAAATTAAGGAAATTTAAAGCGTACCAAAAGGCTGAAAATTTGAAGAAGAAGACGATGAAATTGTTTTGGTAGACGGATTAATAGTCAGATTATCTAACGAAGATGTCAATTTTGTAGTCAACGACTTCTTCTTTTCCATTGAAATTTAATAGATGACAATATAATATGGGAAAGGGCGAAGAGAGAAAGAAGAGGATACGCTTGTAATGTGTTGTGTTTGCAGGCCCAGATTAGAGTTGCAACCCAACTAGCCCGAGTCCGCTCTCTTTTTCTTGGTATTGATTTTTTATATTATAATATATGTATATTATATTTATTTATTTATTTAGAAAAGGTAATTCTTATTAGTACAAACTTTTGGACAGAGTCGATGTAATGCTTAAGCAGTTATATAATTTGCTACATATATCTACCTTTGTAGTCAATCTTATTTGTAATAAATGTATTTGTTTTCTGTTATATATTTTGTTATATTGTGATATAATTACTTAAGTGATTAATTTAAAGTATATATAATGAAAAAATCTTTAAATAAAATATCATGGGATTGTAGTTGCAAACAGTTGCATATGTAATTAATCACAAAATAGAATGATATTCTATTGTAAATATTTTTGGTCAAGATGATTCGAGAAAAGGATATCGATCCATTCGTTGAGACCATAGCGCGTAACGTTCTCTAAATGTTGGGCAGTATAATACTTGAAAGTGTGTTGGATCATGTATTATAGGGCTAAGCTATATGTTAAAGCATATAAACAATATTCCAATTTAACTGCAAATAAAATAAGTTAAAGTAAAGAACTTGCACATCAGATTTTTTATACTAATTTAGACCACAGTCCTACGTCCAGTCCTAAAATATCTTATTCTGACTTTAACTCACTAATGTCCTCGCTTTACCCAGAGGAATAAGTTTATACACTTACCTAGGCCGCTGAACTGGTCTTTCGCATTGACTTGGCAAAATATAAACCGGCAGAAGTCGTATCTTCAATACACAAATATGCTCAATATAGTACTGTAACGACCCTGAATTTCTGTCATTTGAAATTCGTATATTTAATTGATTTTAAATATTAACAAGTAAAATTTCTAAGTCGAATAAATTTTATTTTGAATATCTAGATTTAATTGGATAATTAAATCGATAATTTAATATTTGAAATTACAGAAAAAATTGAAAATTGGGTTTAATGTGATTAAAATTTATTTGTAAAGTTGTATTAAATCATATTGGAGTTAGAATGATGTTATAGAACTTTTAAAATTGAATTAAAAGTTAATTTGTAGAAATCGAATATTTTAATATTTAAATTGACGAGTAAAAATAGTCATTTTTCAAACAGTCTCGGATTTCGACGAAACCAGTTTCATCTGATCCATAATGTTAAGTTATTGTATGGTTTCAAATTTCGTGTCAATTGGATTTACGGTTTATCCGGGGCAAGATAAAACGCACTGAAATCGGTTTAAGTGAATTTTAAATTTAAATAGTCGATTCAAAAACCTATCTTCCAAATATGATCGAATTGGCTCCCGATATATATTCCATTGCGTTCGGAATAGGGGTAAAACATTATAAACGTCACGCGGCACGCTTCGTTTGGAGTTCGGAAAAATTTCGGGTGAATAGTGTTTTGGGAATTTTCTATAAAATGACCTCAATATTCATTATTTTCACTCAACCCTAGTTTCTAACCCTAGCCGCCAGTTTTGAGTTTAATGGCCGAAAATTCATCTTCTTCCTCCCTCATTTTCTTCAAATCTACAAATCAATTCGCGAAACTTTCTAAATGAAAGTTGTAGACAACGACGAGAGCTAGATATTCAACGGCCATGATCAATTAAAACGAAGCCGATCAACGGCAAATCGAGTTCAAGTTGCCACCGTTCGTACGCGTTTTTCGAGAAGGAGGCATGACCGAGTACAACCGATTCTTGGCCGTGGGTAGCTCTCGCGGTGGCCGTTCGTTTGGCGTTGCTTGATCGTGGTAGAAATCGACGCGGTGGGTCGCGGCAATTAGGGTTTGTGGCGGCCTATGGGTTATTGGTCGCATATGCTAACCTAGGAACGATTTTAAGGAAGAAAGGCACTAGCGGCCTTGATCTGATGAAGGCAAATCTCACGGCCCTGAATGCAACAAGTAAAAATAAATAAGAAAATTTGTAAATTATTTATATTAAATTCGTATAAACTTTAAAAAGCTGTAACTTGTTCATACGAGATCAAAAATTGACGAAACAAATTGCGTTGGGTTCGTATTGTCGAATACTACGCGATGGAGCTGGATTGGAATCGATTGGAGCTAGTGATAATTTAGGGTAAAATTAAACGCGTGTTTAATTTTATTCGAAATAAAACACTGCAACTGTTATTGGAAGCAAGGTGAGAACTTCTCACTCAATCGAAACTGTTTCGATTTAAATTTTAAATAGTTAGATTTAAAATTGCTTGATCGTATGCTTGGATGATAAATTATTATCTATTGTATTGAAATAGACCCTATACGCCGCATATTAAGCTGATGTTATTTATTAAACACATATACCGCGATATTACACCTTGAAGTGGAATTAGTATTATATATGTACTTGGAGTTGATTTCCCGCATTATATAGCGGATGAGACCCTATTGCGCCGCATAATAGCGGATAATATTTTATATAAACCCATGTACCGCGATATTCCGTCTTGAAACGGGATTGGTACTGTGCTAACATCTGTGGATGCAGAAAAACAGGTTGGAGGGATCCAACTGGATTCCTCAACAGTATCGATTTATTTACAGATATTTGCGATATATTCTGTTATCATATTGATATATGATGTTTGGATGCCATGGTTGATGTATTGGTGCTGTTGCAGCATTGGGCCTATTTTTTTTGGAGTTTTAAAAATGTTAAAGTAACGATTTCGAATTTAAAAGGATTTTTAAGTGATTTTTGAAAGTAGAATTTTGGAATTGGTTCATTTTAAATAAATAAACGTTATAATTTTTATGTTATAAAAATTATGATTTTTGTGAAATATAACCGAAATGTGATTTTTGAAATAAGTAGTTGATTAATTTGTAAAATGGTTTAAATTGGGATTTTTGAATTATTATAAACGATTTATATAAAAGATTTATAAAATTGATATTTATAAATTAAAATATTGGAATTATAAAACGAGTTTTTATAAGTGTTAAAATGAAGTATAAATGGATTTCATAAGTGAATGAAATTTATAGATTTATAAATTGTGAAGTTATAAAATGAATAGATTTTGTAAAATAAAAGCTTTATAAGTAATTAACTTATAAATTGGATTTTTGCATGTAAATGGGATATGGATAGAATTTGTTAATAAAGTGATTTTATAAGTTGAAGTTGTTATAAAATATAAATGGAATTTATAAACATTGTTTTATAAATTCGAAATCGACTTATCTTGATAAGTTAATTATTATAGCTTATTAAAGGAGTATATTCATGATTTTGGGACAGTGGATAATCCTTTAAAATTAAATATGTAGAAGTGTTGAATGTGGTAAACGATTTATATTCACGATTTTGGACAGTGAATAATATATTAAAGAAATGTTTAGGAAGTGATCTTTAAATAGAATTAAAACGATTTGAAGTTGTTTTAAAATGTGTTAAGGATCAAAACCATAGATTTCAACATTCATTGTTGAAATAGACGTTTTCGAGAAACAAGGAAAAGATGGACTATAACACTGTTGTTATAGTAAATGATTTTCGAAAGGAAATGTTTTATATAGTATTGGGATTTATATATCTATCTTAATTTCGAATCCCTATACTAGTGATTTTGGGTTGTCGTAACGATGTTTTACACAACATTCGTTTTTGACTCAAATAAATGTGTTTAAGAGAATGTTTTCCTTAAAGAATAAAATATATAAGTATATTGAATATTTTTCAAATGTTGAAAATAAATAGATTTGTGAATTACTTATTATTAAATAAGTATGGAAATGTTTTCCAATATGAAATGAAATGTTTTGAGATTCTTATCTTTTAAAGATAAGTTGAAAATGAATAAATATTTGGAAGTGTTTCCGCGTAAGGAAAATGATTTGAAATTTGATTTCAAAAGTTGTAAAGGTGAAATGTGATTTGAAATTTGTTTTCAAATGGTTGAAGTGTGGGAAAATATATATCTTGTAAAGATATTTTTAGAAAATAAATAATTTGGGAAATTATTTGGAATCTGGTGATGTTGTGCATATCTATTGATAGTTAAATAACCGACTATCAATATTTACCTTTAAATGGGTATTTGTTGTGATTTGCTTGAATTTGAATGCTACACTTATTTTAAAATAAGCGCTCGTTATTCGGTTTAGCCGGGAGAAAACCTTTGGGTCATGAATCCCATTCCGAATAGTGATACGTCGTAATGGATAGCATTTGAAGACCGGTGTTGAAGACCGGATATTTTCGAAAACGGACGGATTACCGTCGAATGTATCTGCATCGGCTGATCTTCGATATAGAGATTTTATCACCCTTTGTGATGGAAAGTCCGGTCATGATTAGTGAATATCCGAATTGCAAGGGCTTCTTTGAAAGTGCCTTCGGTTCCGTTCGATCCCGGAACAAGTCCGTTTGTTGGCAATGGGAAGTTCCTTGGCCTGACTATTTGTTGGAAAATCCAAAGAAACAATACGAGCCCTGTACAGTTTTAGTTGTATAACCTGCCATGGAATGTGGCGGTAACCTGCTATTGAACATAGTAGCTATAGTAGGCATACGATAATGGTCGTATGTTGGCTAAGATTTATATCATACTTTCGAAATGTTTTCCTACACTTTGCACTTATAAAAATAATATCAAAGAAATTTGCGTATCAAGCATGTTTGACTATCATAAGGAGAAATCTCCTCTGATTCTGCGTTTGCATTGTATGTGTGTGCGGGAGGCCTTATGGTAGTTACATTTTCTAAAAGCATTGCAGATCTATTTTAAAATAATTCTTTATTTGTTTTAAAAATATAACTGTTTTAAGTTCTCACATCAGTCCCATGACTGACTTGGAGTTTATTGTTCCCTTCCTAAACTCTGGGTGCCCATCATTTTACACACGGGCAGTCTAGGGTAAGATTATCAGGTCATTCTAGAATTCAGGAGTTGTTGTAGAGATCTGGAGGCAAGCTGGATGACATGGCGTATCAACTAGTATATAGTATTTCTTTTCCGCTGTTTGTTGTTGTAAACTCTGATATAATGTGATGTAATGTAATAACCGATATAGTTCTTTATTTTAAAGATATTTATCTATCTATTATATGTTGTTCCGCTGCGATTGTGAGATTCTGATATTGTTTCTGTTGCTTTTTTCTTACTTCTTCTATCTTTT
This sequence comes from Allium cepa, assembly GCA_030765085.1. Lineage (NCBI taxonomy): Eukaryota > Viridiplantae > Streptophyta > Magnoliopsida > Asparagales > Amaryllidaceae > Allium > Allium cepa. The sequence continues at coordinate 330,702,094 of CM060940.1, forward strand.
TCTTCTTCTTTAACCCTAATGGTACGATTTTCCGGCCTTCGATTGCTCGGCAGTTGATACAGTGGACGTATTAATGTCGACTTTCGTGAGTCAAAAATTTCGTTTGTTACAAGTACATACTTTTATAACTCACAAGAATTGGACTGTAGATGAATGTGCAGGAGTTTAGGAGTTATAAATCAGAATATTGATGACGGTAAGTAAATAATCGGTGTTTTGAGAATATGAAATAGACTAGGATTTCAAATAGTAGATCAGAGAATTAGAGAACAATTAAGATAATTTAAACTTGTTGAAATCAATGCCATTTACATATTTGAAAGGGTTTAATGAAGGGATATGAACTTTCAACATTGGAAAAAGTCGTTTTTGAAGAAGGAAGAAGAGACATGCTTGTTCGTATGAATAGAAAGTAAAAAAATTCATTTCGGTTTTTTTGTAAAAAAAACTCGTGCACCGGTGGCTTACCACCGGTGGACTTATTTTTTTCAAAATTATGAAGCTTCGTAAAGGCTTTTAAATATATATAAAAAATTATTAAATTATTTTTAAGGTCCTTGAAACTTTGGAATTGTGATGTATAGTTCTTATGAGTTTTAACAATATATATCTAAGACAAAAATGACTCACAAATACACAATCTTCAAATGTTCTTCCAATAGACTATCTTTCGAAGCTTTAACGCGATTACTTCTATTTCTTCTGAAGCTTTGATGATATTTCCTTGACTAGTGTATTTTAAACTATAATATGGAGTTGTCGTCATCAAAACTGTGAATTATTGCTCCAGCATTCTTCCATTTTCCGATGATGACAACTCATATATGCATTCATGAAGGGATGTTTACTATGATTGTTATGAATGCAATACTACCCTAAAATTATGCGCAAAAAATGTTTATAATTTTATTTTGACACTCCTCCTAAATATATGCAACGATCGGTCAATTCTCCCTCTTTGTTATATCAAAAAGGAGAATAATATAACATCTAATAGTATATAAGATATCACTAAATGAATACCAACAAACATGGGGTACAACACAAATGACAAACATAGGACATAACACAAAACACACAGATGTCTCAAATATAAAAATAACATGCAAGTCTGAAAAACAAATGTTCATGTCACATAATAACTGAAACAACATGCAAGACTGGGATATCAAACTAACACAAGCTAATGCAGAATTAAACCAAAGATGAACTATTATAAAGTGATACCATAACGGAGAGGCTGCACATCAGGACTAGTCATAATATCTCGAAGGGGTGGTAGGATTAGTGGGGATCCTAAAGCACAAGTGACAGTGGCATGTGGTTTGGGTTCTCTTCCTCTAGATCCTATCCTGGTATGTCCAGGTGCTTGCAATAGAGGTCCAGTTGCTCCAAAGCGATGTAGTCCTGCTTGCAAGTCATGAATAGAGGTTGAGAGACTATTGGTGGCTAAAGTGCATTACTTCTTTGAACTATTTGGCACAATATAGGTTAGTATGCCATTAGATGAAATTTTCAATATCTTGCCTAACTCATTTTCACTTAAAGCAATCCTAACATCTTTTACACTAGTATACAGAACTAATCCATTATTGTCATTTCCTACTTCAAGATTAGCGTAAAAGAGTGTTATACATTTACGGTATATATCAATTTTAAAACCATTCAAGCTTATTATGTTAACCAATTCAGCACGGGGTAAACAAATTGTGAATGTTGTATGAGTTTAGAGAATCCAAATTTACTGATTGTCCGACGAGATGCTCATTCACCATTAAAGCCTTGAATTTCCTGATTTTTTCCTTTTATTCTTCAGCCAATTCCTAATTTCATCGGTTACCAATTCGTAGATTAAGCCAAATAAAGTAGAGGAAATGCTTTTTTCCCTCTTGCATGTCTAAAGTTTTGAATTTTAGTTGACAATTTGATGGATTTTGAAAGAATGGAGGGTGGAATAATGAGGCTAGGGTTTTGAATTCGATATAGATGATGAAAATAACGAAGAGAAGGGATGAGTGGAAAGTTAATACGGGCTCGAAATTGAAATAAAATTGCACCACTAGTGGACCCGTGCCTTCGAACCGATGCATCAATGCCCCAATTTTTTCATATTTCTAAAGTTTTTAAGATGTTATTTAAAAAAAGTATAATGTTTTAACAATTAAAAGAGTTTTTATTAATTAGATTTTAGTTTTATAATTTATTATTATTATTTTTTAAATTATTTTTAGAGATAACCTTTTATATAACTTATGTTTTAATATTAACTTATGGTTTTTATATATAAAAATTAGCCTGTGGAAAGTAATTTTGATAAAAAAAATATTTTAAGATATTAATTTATGAGTTTTGTTAAAACTAAATTTTACCGGTATATACATTTATCTTAAAAAAGTTTATTAAACAATAATTTATATATATGTTAAATGTAAGACTTTATTAAAAAAATTAGAAAATTCTTAAGAAAACAATCTATATAAACACAGTAGTGTTTTTAAATTATATCTATCACAAAACAAATTCTTGATTCTTGACATAATCTAATAGTATTTTCATTTAATGGTTTTGTAAATATATCTACAATTTGATTTTAGATGTTTACAAATTCTAGAGAAAATTTTCTATTCCAAAATGAACTCCTAAAAAATGGTGTCTCGTATCAATGTGCTTAGTTCCAGAGTGATTTACAGGTTTTTTTACCCGGATTTTCCATCGTTTGATTTTGAATATTTAAATGATTTTAAATATTGGATTTGAAATACAAATTTCTTTTGAATATGAAGATTATGGTTGAAATTATATAGTGAATCTAAATTTCAAATATAGCGATTTACCGTAATACAAAAATGGTGAATAATTGGAATTTGAGTTGAATATGAATTGAAATGATTTCTAATGTTGATATAAATTCTATTCGAATTAGAATTGAGTTAGTAAGTTTTAAAACTGGAATTTCAAGTGATTTTGCAAATTTTTGAAATCGTCGATTTAATCAACGTGTTAAAATAGCAATCTAGGGCATAGTCTCGGAATTCGATGAAACTAGTTCCATTGGATCCATAATAGTATATTATTATTGGGTTTCAAATTTAATAGCATTTGGATTTACCGTTTGGTCGTACGGAATAGGAACGCGTTGAAATTGATATTGAAAATTTAATATTATAATTGGGTTCAAAAGGCTATCTTCTCCATATGATGAATTAGCTTCGAAACATTTTCCATTGCGTTCAAAATAGGGGTATAACACTATGAATGTCAGGCGGCACGCCTCAATAGAGGTTCAGGATTTCAAGGTACATAAACGAGATATTTTGAATAAAATAAAATAATAAATCTTAGCCGCCCTACATCTGATACGAGCCACCCTAATTCTCCATATAGCCGATCCATGCTCCTCAGTTTATAAATCGCGCCTCTTTTCCTTTCTGCCTCAGTCAAAATCAAAATCAATTCAAACGAAAAAAAGAAATGGATCGCGAGTGAACAAAATCGCGATGGAGATGGTGAGGCCGATGATGTTAGGCGGAGCGGCAGCATGAAGATGACGCGGGGAAGGCACCGCGATTCGAAAAATCGCGTTACTGGTGTCACGTGCCTTCTAGTGGCGTGCTCGAGCAGGGGTGGCGGTGGTCGCTGCTGTGGTATGGGGTGAGTCACGATCGCGGCGAAGTTGAGGGGTGCGACAGTTTTACATTGAGATACATTTAGAGCTGGAGATCGATCTTTGATCATAAAAGAAATAAAAAAAAGGGAAGAAGGCAATAGCATGGTGGGTTCTCAGTCGCGTGCGATGCCTAGAGATGGGTGTGGAGTGAAGCGGCGACCTGGAGTGAAGCGGCGCAAGTGTATGTCGATGGTGAAGGTTTAGTCGCGTGTGGGTTCGCGATGTCCTGGTGATGGTCGGAGGCTTGTAGCTTGGTCGAAGAAGGAAGAGAAGTGCACGATGTGCACTGTTGGTTTTAGGTGCATAGAATTTGAATTTGAAGGTAGTTTGAAAATTTAAATTGTAATTGGTTTATTAATTTCAAAGTGGCATGGTTAACTTATAAGATTCGTAAAAGTTATTCATGCGAGGTCCAAAATTACGAAAACGAGTCATGTTGGATCGTAGTGACAAAACACTATGCAATGGAATAAATTTGGAATTGGAACGATTATCAAGTTCGAAAATAAAGGTGAGTAAATCTCACTCATTTGGATTACTACTTTTAATTTTTTAAATGTTAAAAATTAATTATTGGATGATTGGATGAATTGATAATGATTTATCGGTTGGAGGTTATATTATATATATTAGTGTGTGTGTGTGTGTGTCTATATATATATATATATTAGTAGTTGGATATATTTCCCGCCTATTAAAGCAGATGAGACCCTATGCTCCCCGCATAATAGCGGGTGACCTTATTACTGCGATATCCTGCCTAGAAGCAGGATTGGTATTTTATGTTATATAACATCTGTGGATGCAGAGAAACAGGTTTGAGGGATCCAAGTGGATTCCTCAAAAATGTTGGTTTTATTTCATATATATATATATATATATATATATAGTGATATATAATATGCGTGAATAATTTGATATAAATTATGTTGTGATTTGGATTTCATTGAATGCTATTGTAGTACATGCCTTGAATTTGGTATTTTAAATACCATAAATATTACTTTGAAATTGAAGGAAATTCGGGAGATTTTGGATATAGAAATAATTATATCTAAATTTGGATTATTTAAAAAGAAACTGATTTGAATAAATGATAATTGATTTTGGGTTGTACTTAACTATTCGTAAAAATATTTTTAATAGAGATTTCAAAATAATTTATATAGAGAATTTTTAAACATGGAATTTTAAATGATATTCCTAAAAAAATATGGAAAAGAAGTAAAAATCGATATTTATAATAGATTTGAAAAATAAATGGAATTTATAAAGTAATGGATTTATAAAATGGAATTTTATAAACAATTAAAACCCAAATGAGTTTATGAATTTATAAATGATGTTTATAAATAAGGGAAATGATATCAGTTGATAAATTGAGAATATAATTTCACAGTGTCAATTTATATCGAGATATGAACATAGGTTTTGTGGAAAAATAGTGGATTCTATTTTGGAAAGTGAGAATAGTTAGGGAGTCGGAATGAAATCGATGTGTTGTGAATCGAGAGGAATTTACAAATTGAAATTGGTTATTGGGATTTTAAAAATATATTTTTATTAAGAAGTCAAGTTTTGTTTTAAAAGGAAAATTTTATTTACTAAACTATGTAATTTAAAGCTAGTTAGTGTTGGAGTACTTCGAAAGTGATTTTTTTTAAAAATATCTAATATTAATTGGAATAAAATTCTATTTTTTATAATCAGCTTTGTAGATTGATTAGCTTTATTTAAAAATGGGTTGGAAATGAGTTATCAATGTTTTATTTAAAGTATTTCGATATTTTAAATAATTGCTTAAACATGTTCTGAAAATAAATTACTATTCTTTAAAAATGTTTATTTTATATATAGAGAGATTTGGGAAGTGATTGGAACTGATTTATAAATGCTCTTGAGATTTGTAAATAGGGTTTATTTAGCAGATATGATTTTTGCATAAGAGAAATCTTTTGATGGTATTCTAGAAACTTAAGTAAACTTTCGGAATGTTGAAATACGAGAACTTCGAAAATGAATTAGAATTTATAAAGGAAGTTAGAAGTAAGTAGCTGAGATTATAGACAAGTATAATCGATTTTGGAAATTTTAAAAGGGAATTAATTAATTAATTTCGGGAACTTATAGAATTAGTTATAAATGAGTTAAGGAATTTACAAGCAAATTATAAGGGATTTTGAAAAGAATGAAATAAATAGAATATTTCCTAAGTAGTGGAAATAAAATGATTTTAGGAAAATACACTTATAAATATTTCCTAAGTATTGGACTGGAAGGATTTAAAATATTTTAACCACTAGATTTTTTATTTAGAAATATTTTTCAAAATGCTGAATACAAAAATTGAGTTTGAAAATATTTCTAAATATTGATATGGATTGAAAATATCCCGTTAAAGGTATAAGGATTTTAAATTATTTTCAAACGTCGGAATATTTGAAGAAATTTGTATATGTATATCCGTGTAAAGATATTTAAAATGAATGTTTTGGAAAGATTAAATGATTGGGCCTAGTGACTGCTTATGTGTGTAATTTGATAGTTAAGTAACGGACTATCAAATCTGGCCAAATTCGTTGATCGTATTGAAGAAACCGAGATCATGTTTAATTATCGTAAAACCACTTCGATCCGATTTGTACGTTACAAATTGTGATATTGTGAAAACAATGAAGACAATGATCTTAGAGATTCGGTTTTTTCATATCCAGAACAACTTATATAAGTGAATGCTATCATTTGCATTGTGGTCTAGAAGGCAGTGTTAGCGTTCCAAGTATGAATGCTATTCTTAAGTTAAAACATAGCCTCAAGCCTCATAAACCGGGAATGACTAAAGCATGGGAGATGCAACAAGACTAAGTGGGTCGCACCCAAGTAGGGTATGTTATCACTTTTCTAGATACCCTCGGATATATTATAACTATGGATATGGTTGTTCATGGAAAAGTGAGCGCTCGATTACGGTGGGAACACCCAGGGTGATAACATATTCGGTACTATCCAGGTCAGGGGTAGGCCAGTTTTATGTTGGCAGGGAATCCAGGCGAGGTCCTTGGTACATTTTTCTAGAGGTGTACTGTGGTGGGCAGTACCCAGTAGCCCAATCACTGTATTGTTTCCAATATTCACTACGAGCCTGTATGGTTTTTATTGTGCCCAACTATGCTGAAACGTGAAATGCAAGCATTTCAACTATTTTATAGTTTACTTTATATATACACTATTATCATATCTGACGATTTTGATATAAAATGTTTTGGTTATCATAAGGTAAAACCCTTCGTATTTATGTGTGACGCGGTCTTATCAGATACCTTTGCTTTTCGAAGGATTTTGAAAATAGTAATAATTCAAATTGGGTGTGTTTTCTCACGCTGGTCTTCCAAACTGATTCGGGTGTTATTTTATTATAATGCTCGGGTCAGACCAAGTATTGCAGATTCAGGTTAGGATACTATGGAGCTCGGAGACGAGCCGAGTCTCAGGCGTATTACATGTACTTGATTATATTCCGTTGTGTACGTGTATGTTGTGTATTCAGCACTTATGATGACAAGTTATAATAACTATCCATATTGATTTGTGATTTTTGCACTATGATGGTTGTATGTATAAAAACAGTTATAGTTCTTTATGTATAAAGATCTGTATTTATATATTATATATTGTTCCGCTGCGATTGTGAGATTATGTATTGTTGTTTCTATTTCTTTTTCTATCTCTTTTCCTCTTCAACCCTAATGATCTGGTATTTCCGACACTCAATTGCTCGACATGCTATGTAGTGAACGTGTTGGTGTCGATTTTCAAGGTTCGAAAATACCGGTCTGCTACATTTTGCCAAATTAATTGCAGTGGTGTTATCCTAGTAAATGCGTGAGTTAGTGAGATTTACACCAAAATCCTTTAGTGTTTATTGCATATAAATAATTTGAGCGCAAGCTAATGCAACTAATATATATTTTGCTTCACATGTAGATAAAGATACGCGACTTTGTTTTTTACCAAACTATGAAACCAAAGATTGACCTATAAAGTGGCATGTACCACTAGTACCTTTTCTATCGGTAGGACATCCACCAAAATCAGCATCGTTATATGATACTAATTTGAACGGACATAATTTCGAAGAGAAAAAAACTGTAATCTCTAGTTCCACTTAGATACCATAAAATTATTCTAACAGCTCGTTGGTGTGATTCTATCAGATTAACTTGAAATTAGGCATAAAGACACACACTCATCGTTATATCAGGATGACTCGCTATTGGATAAAGTAATGATCCAATCATACTCCAATAAAGTTTTCGATCGACAACTTTACTATTTTTAACTTTATCTAGGTGAACAATTGTACTTATCGACGTTGGCTTACTGCTCATATTATCAACATAAAATCTTTTAATTAGGTCTTTACTGTATTTTTCTTGTGAATAAAAATTTCATTTTTTAATTGTTTAATTTGTGGCCCAAGAAAATAATTTAATTCGTCTATATAGGGCATTTCAAATTCTTTTCTCATAATTTCAGAAAAATCCATATAAAGTTTTTCATTAGCAAAGCCAAAGATAATGCAATCAACATATACTTAAACAACTAAATCATTATTTTCACATTTTATAAAAGTATTGAATCAAGATTTCCAATTTCAAAACCAGAATTTATAAAATAGCCTTTTAGTCTGTCATACCAGGTGCTTGTTTAAAACAATCCAAAGCCTTTTTAAGTTTATAAATATGATATGGATATAACAAGAGTGATTAATATTCACTTGTCGTAGATCCAAGCCACTTGGGACATTAATATATTTTAAGAGAATAGCTCAGGACTCAATTGGCAGCAATACATTCGAACATATTATAAAAGATTGACCATTATAAAATAATGGAAAGAAGGAGTTCGAGAATAAGAGTATATTTGAAAAATTAGACAAAAAGAAAAAATCTGCATCTCAAGCCACTTGGGACGATTCAGACTCCTTATCATCTTCATATAGTGACAACAATACTAAACAAGCTAATGTCCGCTTCATGACCACAGAAGATGAGATATCCGCTTACATTATTAAAAGAAGAAGAAGGATTATAGATAGCAGATGTTGCAACCATATGACAGAAAATTCCAATATGCTTACAAATATGAGACTAATGGATGGAGGTACCTATCTTTCAGTGATAATTCAAAAGGATACATTATCCGAATAGGTGACGTCAGCAACGACGGTAATATAAATTCGTCCAAAATACTAATGTTTACCTTGTTAAAATATCAATGGATAGAAAATTTCGACATTAATACATCCTCGTTATTCATATGCCGCAAATCCAAGAGCCGAAGAGGTAGATGGTCAAGGGTATAAAGAAGAAAAGAACAGAATAAAATCTTACATGAACGGAATAACATATATTATTTCAACATATAATCTTTACAGTGGAAAATTTTAAATACATTTATTAGTGTGTAACTTAACATTAACATGGACAATTATAAATATATGTCCTTACAAATATGTAATACAATAGCACATGAGTGTGATGGAAATTGATAACAATCTTCATAAGAATCTTCTAACTCATGCTTCAAGCTCTTTTAAAATGGTCCAAACAAAACCGATTACTAGGATGCCCGAAAAAAATGGCACCTAAAGTGTAAGGGAAAGAAAGAAAACTCCGGGTTAGTCATGACACCGGTGTGAGAAACTCAAAATATGAGTATTTGAAAACAAAGGGTGTCTCCTAAGACCACGCCGCACGTGAACGCGGAACAAGTTTTTACCTTATGATAACCAAATCATTTCTACGTAAAATCTAGTGATATTATTTTTAATGACATTCTTTGAAAACTTTTCAAATAAACATATATTCAAATAGTCGATATTGTTACATCGGTTAAATCTGATGGCATAATAGGTTTACAACTAAGTGCGAAGGCACTTATTGGAGAATGGATTCCAATGAATAGCGAGGTAAGGGATTACCTCCCGTACAGTACATTTCGAGAGGAATGTACCGAGGCCACCAACAGATGGTCCTCCATGAATAAGTCCGGCCTACCCGAGACCAACAAATGGTACAAATAGCACCGAATATGATATCACCCCGACCGCTCCTGACCTCTCCAAGACTTCTCATAGCATACACCACAAATTTTAAACCCAACTTTATAGCGGGAAGAAATGAATAAATCTAAAAAGGTGATACCATACCCTAATGATTGCGAACCACTTAGCCTTAAAGCATCCTCTGATTCACGATTCCCAGATGCAAGGCTTGAGGCAACGTTTACCTTTCTTAGAACATTTTCACTTAAAATGCCACATTGCCATTTCAACCAACACACTATTGATTTAAACAAAAGTACAATCTCTTCATTCGTGCGTCTAAGAGAAAGGTTTTAAGCATAAGAGGGGTTACCGCCTACACTACCAAACATATGTGTGTTTGAAGAGATCAATGCACCGTGGTATTAGAAATGCAATGCCAGACATCCGTCCATACAAGTTGTCCAATAACAAGACAAACCGAAGGCACTCTCATTCCACATCTTGTTGGGCATCAGCCCTTGGATTAATAACGAGTAGTCCTTGCATATGAAGATCCCAGAATGAAGGGACAACTGCTGTTTATTTATCTTGGAAGCTACTTCGAAATTATCAACAACCAATCCTTCCGTTACGAAGATCCCCACCTTCAACTTCATTTTCTTCAACATATCTTCACTTTCGAACTCGTAAATTGGTTTGAAGTGTTTTTGTAACATCCCCCACCTGAAGGCCCAAAACTTATAGTTACAGATACTGCAGTCATCGATAGTTATTAATCCTTGGCGACCAAATACGGTAATGTAAGATAAATTGATATAACAGAAACACACGAATATGGAAAATTTTAAAATTTCAAAACAACGTTCACATTCCATATTCCAAAACCCATTTCAATATTATTTACATGATCCTACAATGTTAACCACGTTCAGAAAAATATAACTATTACCAAATACTCCAAGAATGACATACGAAGATGCCTCCTGGTGATCAGAGTATATAATAGGCAATGAGCAACTTTGTCTTTACAAAACAACATAGTGGAATCACATGAAAGAGAACACTAAATAACTATCATGCCTCTTGCATATCTCCGGAAGCTTATTCATCTTAAGAGGTACCTGAAAACCTCAAATCTCAAACTAATCAAAATCAATTGAGTACCCAAGAGAAACATATACTTCGAATCAGACATAAAGTCTGATATGAATAATAATCTACCATCTTAAACCATTTAAATATTTAGTGAGACCACGCCGCTTAGCGGAAAGGGTTTCCCCTCTCTAGTATCCTAAAACTTTCATAAAACCATATACCGTACTCATGCATCCACAATGGTTAAAACAATTCAAAGCATTATGATATGATGATATGAAAAACAAGAGAATTAAATTTTGGATCACCCATCCCCATTCATTTTGACTATCTGTCATGGTTATAGTTTCTAGGATTACTAAATAACTTAATAGTTTTCATGAGCTGACTAATAACTGGTTAAATATTTAAGGTCTCCCTATCCTATTACATAGTATTCATGGGATTACTACGAACCTATTGGTTACTCCAATATGTTTTTTTTATCCTAGTTTTCATGAGCTGACTAGAAACCTATTGACTATCTGTCAATATTTCAATCTCTTATCTGGATATAGTTTTCATGGGATAACTATTAACCTATTGGCCCCTACCAATATCAAATTATAGTTTTCATGGGAGAACTATGAACCTGTCCTACTGACATCATCATATTTACATAGTTTTCATAGGCTTACTATGAACCTATTGGCCCCTGTCAATATCTTTTCTATACATAGTTTTCATGGGCTTACTGTGAACTTATTGGCCCCTGCCAATATCTTTAATTTATATTCACTATGGGTCGATCTAGCTGGTTATTCTGCCCTTCCCCAAGGTACCATTATGAGTTTATTACAATGTGAATATGTACATATATGAAGAAGCAAATATGATAACTTGGTTAATCTCTTTAACCTATTAAGACTTCTTCAAAAACTCCATTTTAAATTACTTTGTTTATTAATGCCATGGTTTTCCTTTAAAACGAGATAGGTTATTGTTTTGAAAATTAAGGCTTTCGAAACCTTCAAAACCTTGCTTTCGACTTCATTGGATAACCTCCTTCAAAAGCATATAAATCTCTTTTCAAAACGTTAGGCTTCTGCCTTTCAAAATACTTTAAAACCTTTCTTTCAAAATCTTTCAAATGTAATAAAGTAATGCTCATTAACTCTTAGAAGCATAGCTTCGAAACCATTGGAAGTATCTCTTCCAAAAGCATCGAAAGTCTTTCAAAATTATTGGGTTTATATTACTACATATCATTTGGGTAAAAGTGAATATAAATGAAAGTATCTCTTTCGAAACCATTCTTTATCATATAAAAGTATTGGGGAAAATATGATGGCGTCGGCACCATCCCTTTCGAAAGCTTCAAAACATTTAAGCAAAATACTGAAGGATAGCTTCAAAACCCTCTTCCGAAGCCATTGCCTTCGAAACCCATGAAACCTTTTGAAAGCATTTAGGAAGCGGCTTAATACTTCTTTAAAACAAACACTACCCTTTAAAAGTATTGATGACTTCAATACACGTGAAAGGTAAAAGAATCGACGGTAGGACTTCGACTAGGTCGAAACCCCTTCTTACGGAAGTATTTATTTTACAACTAAAGAAACTCATTCGAAAGCCCTTACTTTTAAAATAGAAAATGGCAACGCCTTCGAAAGCTTTTCGAAGACTCCTTTCAAAAACATATGTTTCGACTATATCGAAAGCTTTAGTAAAATAAAGTCAGGCACTTAACTTTTTAAAACAACTAGGGTATCGACCCCATCGGAAGCAACGCTTTCGATACTCTTCCTTCCGTCTTTCCTCCAATCCACTACGTACCACCTAGGTGATACCTTGTGTATTGGTTTTGGTTTAGTGGGGTTTCGATTTGATCGAAAGCGATAGGTAAGAGTCGAAAGGTATCTTTAATAGAGGCGAAACCTGTTTTTCTGGGTAAAGGATGGTTAATGCCAAATTAAGCAATTTATATCGACTAATCCGCCTACAAGTGAATATATAACTGGTTTCCTCAACTAACTGCCTCTTCATTTTTAGATAAGCATCAAAACAAATTTTTGCAGATAAGCCTTTCCATTAAAAATACAATTAAATCATTTAGATCCTCCTCTCAAAATAATTTAGTTCTTATACTAAGTCACTTAAGAAAAATCCCCAAAGATTACAGAAATTTACTTTGATTATGTTATCTAACATATCAAAATTTCAGACCCAAATTCTCAATATAATTTTGAAATAAATTCCTAAACCCAACTAACCATATTTTCATTCGAAAATTTATAATAATCTTTCCATAGCTTGGAAAATTATCAAAACTGAAACCCAACTCCAAAATCATGTTTTTTATAACATATAATTTTTCCATGGCATTCGAACATTAATTTCTATCGGTTTTGCTCTAAAACTGTATAAATCATCATTTAAACAATCTTTTGAACAAACTTTGATTCATGCATATCATCATCCAAACATCATATATATGAATTAATCTTAAATCTAAAACATATATTCATGAAATAGAGATGAAATTATTTTTCACCTTGATTATGATAAGGTAGTTGGATTGAGATTATTCCCCTTCTTTAATTATTTAGCTTTTCTTTGATTTCTTTTTCTTTTTCCTCTCTAATAATGACTGGCTTCCCTTCTTAAGCTTACGTTTTATTTTTATGAAAAATGAGACATGAATGTGAATGGCTTAGGGGACAAAAAATATATATAAGGGTAAAGGTTTGGTGCAGCTAATTCCTATTATGCCCTTATATAATTTAATTAGCTTATAAATCATTCTTAAGCCCATTTAAATTATAAGCACGATCACTTAATATTTATTCAAATTTCAATCCCCTTATCTCTTAATATTTACATTACTCTATTTAATTTATCTAATTCAATCTCCTAATAATGTTATTAAAATTAGGGGTGTTACATACTCTCCTCCTTAATGAACTTCGTCCTTGAAATTCAGTAAGGACTAAATACTAAATGTAGCAATCATTTGTAACAACTCCTAACAACGATACTAATCTACCTGACTAGCGATTATCTATATAAATAAATATAGACATATCCTCAAAGTAGATCAGGATAAGTATCTCGAATCCTGTCTTCTGTCTCCCAAGTACAGTCTTTCTTGTTGTCGCTCCACTAAACTTTCACCAACTTGACTGTCTTGGATCTCAATCTTTTCTCATCTCTCGCCATAACTCGAACTGGTTATCTAACAGAAGTTAAATTAGGCTATCCTACCAAGTCTTCCAACCCTGTCGGAGGAATAGCAGTCTTTGTATCATGCACAAACTTGCGAAGATGAGACACATAAAATACATTATAGGCACCTGCCATACTGCTAGGCAATTTTACTCTATACGCGAGCTTTCCAACCCTTTCTATAATCCAAAATGGACCAATATCTTGGGGCCAGTTTCCCTGACTTCCCAAATCGTATCACACCCTTCATTGGTGATACCTTAATGAAAACCTTGTCTCCAACCGAGAATTCTAGGTCTTTACGCCTTTTATATGCGTAACTCTTCTGTCTAGTTGAGCTTCCTTCATCCGTTCTCAGATCAACTCAATCTTCTTCGATCCCTTTCTAACCAAATATGGACCTAAGACTAAACTGTCTCCAATCTCTAACCAACATGCTGGCGATTTGTATGGCCTTCCATACAAAGCTTCAAAAGGTTCCATTCCTATACTAGTCTAATAACTATTATTATAGGAAAACTCAGTCAAATGAAGGCGATCTTTCTAAGATCCACCAAAGTCTAATGCACAAGCTCTCAACAAATATTCGAGTACCTTACTAACTCTCTCAGTCTGCTCATCTGTCTATGGGTTTGTACTCATCTTGAGCTTGGTATCTAATACCCTCTGTAGATTTCTCCATAATTCGCTAGTGAATAATGCATCTCTACCACTGACTATGCTACCAGGACTTCCATGAAGTCTAACTATGTTCTTCACGAACAACTTTGCCTAAAACAGATGCCAACCTGGTTGACTTTACTGGAATGAAATGGACACTCTTAGTCAATCTGTCCACTATGACACATATGCTTTCATTTCCCCTGTTCGACCTTGGCAACATGTCAATGAAATCCATGGATATAGAATCCCGCTTCCAGACTGGAATCTCTAAAGGCTGAAGCAACCTGCTCAGCTTCCGGTGTTTGGCTTTCACTTGTTGATAGTTAGCAAACTGCCTAACCCACAAGCCAACATCCCTCTTCATGCCTTCCCAATAGAAGCTCTTCTTCATATCTTGATATATCTTAGTCCCCCCAGGATGAATCGTAAACTTGGATCGATAATACTCTTCTAGGACTTCTCTTCTCAAGTTTTCTACATTCGAAACACATAATGTCCCTTCTTCCTCAACCATCCTCTCTGGTCAATTCCAAATCTTTTAGATCATTGATATCGAATCCCACCTCGAGCCTTCTAATCCTCTTGGCTAATTATGGATCCTCTTTCTGCTTAGAAACCATCCTTTTGATCAACACTGGTCGCGCTTCAAAATAGGCCAACATAGCGGTACTCTGACTAGAACCAACAGTCGATCTCGACTTTATACTACATACCGTCAAAGATTCTAAACCTTGCCATTCTACCAACGTAGCTAACACCACATTCTGATGTTTTTTGCTAAGAGCATTCGCTACCTTATTTCCTTTCCTAGGAATATATCCTATACCAAAATCATAAGTAGCGAAAAATTCCAGCATCTCTGTTGTAGTATATTCAACTCCATATGAGAGAATAAGTATTTTAAAGACTTGATCAGTGTATAGCTCAAATCTTTCTCCCAAGAGATAATGTTTTCAGATCTTCAATGCGAAGATCACCGCAGCCAACTCCAAATCATGAGTAGGGTATCTCACCTCGTGCAATCTAAGCTGTCAAGAAGCATATGCAATAAATTTACCATTTTGCGTCAATGTAGCTCCCAATCTCATTCCACATGCATCAGTGTACACCACCAACCCTTGATTTCCGTCTGAAACAACTAATGCTGGTGCATTGGTCAACAAATGTTTTAACTTAAGGAACCCTTCCTTGCATTTATCGAACCAAATGAACTTCACATCGTTCCTGGTCAACTTAGTCAACGGTGCCGCTATCCACGAAAAATCCCTAATGAATCTCCAGTAATCGCTAGCAAGTCTGAGAAAATTTCTAATCTTCGTTACCGTCTCTAGCCTCTTTCAATTATTGATAGCTTCGATCTTAACTAGATCTACTGCCAAACCCTCCTCTAAAACCACATGACCAAGAAATTTGACCTCTTTCTTCCAAAAATGACACTTGAAAAACTTCTCCTTTGGCTGATGCTGCTTCAACGTCTCAAGCACTATTCTCAGATGATCCTCATGCTCCCTTTCATCTTTTGAGTACACCAAAATGTCATCTATGAATACTAATATGAACCTATTCAAGTGCTCTCGGAAAACTCGGTTCATCAAATCCACGAAGAAAGCAAGTGCATTCGTTAGCTCAAATGGCATCACTACTCATAAGAACAATACCTAGTCCGAAATGTTGTCAAAGGAATACCGTCCTCTACCATTCTCTACTGATGGAACCCCGTCAATCTAATTGGGAAAACACTCTGGCTCCACTCAACTGATCGAACAGATCATCTATTCTCGGAAAAGGACTTCTATTCTTGATTGTCCTTTCATTCGGCTTACGATAGTCAATGCACATCCTTAACGACCCATTTAGCTTTTTTAAGAAAACCGCGATCGCTCCCCAAGATGAACTGCTTGGTCTAATAAAATTCCTTCCTTCCAGATCCACTAGCTGCACCTTCAATTCCTTCATCTCATTCGGTGTCATCCTGCTAGACGATCCACTGATAGGTTCAGCTCCTGGCACTAGGTCTATCCGAACTCAACAGCTCATTTTGGAGGTAGTCCTATGACAGGTTCAAAGACATCTGCAAACTCTCTTGCAACTCGAACCTGACTTAGCTCTTTGTCCACTTATGTGGCACTTAATAAAGCACACACACTTCTGTCGAAATTCTCCACTGAGAAGATGATTCGGTTATGACTATCTGGGTGCCTTAATCATATTTTCCCATCCTGGAAAAATATCCTAGCCTCATACTTACCCAACCAATCCATTCCAAAATGATCTCGAAATCTATGAAATCATATACATATAGACTACATGTAAACATATGACCTAACAATTCAAGTTCTAAATGGTCACATCTCATCCCTAGAGTTGCCTACTGGATTTGCAACCCTTAAGGAAGAAACAAGATGGGTGGGTTTTAAGCATTACCTATCAACCAGATTTTGAGACATAAATGAATGTGATGCACTGGTATCAAATAGTACCCTAACTGGAATATTTTGAAAAAAAAATGTACCTTCCATCATAGTCTTCCCTTTATCAGCAGTAGTTGGCTTAGGAGATGATGGTCCAACAGTAAAAACTTTTCCCTGTCTTTCCTAACTGGTTCTTGTAATGCCTAATTTGATCGTAGTTGTAGCATTTCACATGCTTCTTATCTGCAATCTTCTTCCCCTTGCCTAATCGACACTCATTTGTAAAATGACCCTTCTTGTCATATTTTAAGCAGACTAAATCAGCTTTTGACTTCTTAGTTGTATCTCCCATCTAGACTCCTTTCTTTTTGAAGAACTTCCTCTTCTTTCCCTGAGGACCTTGGGATTCAACTGGCTTCTCTCTAGTGCAAATATCAAGCATCTCCCCATGGAGGATTGCCATCTCCACCACTACATTACTAGGATCTCAGATATGTGTCAAGGATGCCCTAGCAAGCTTGAGCCTCAGCCCTCGAATGAATCTTTCATTCCTTCTGATGTCAGTGTCTATAGTAGAGTGTCCATATCAAGATAGCTCATCAAACTTATTATCATACTCGATAACTGACATATCTCCCTGAACTAAATCCATAAACCTCCTCATCAATGCTTACCTAGCAACCTCAAGAATGAACCTCTATTCGAATCTCCTTCAAAAATCAACCCAAGTCAATTCTTCCTGCGGAACTCCGGCAGTCACACTATTCCACCAATGAAGTGCTGACCCTTTGCAACTGCCTAGAGACCAACCTTCTCTTATGCTCATCTTCTAAACCCAAATCAGCAAATATTCTTTCGCAATGCAACAGCCAATTCTCCACTTCGATAGCATCCTTTGTTCCCATAAACAGTTTTCCACCCAAACCGGTTTAGTCTCTGCTCAGCTTAGCATAATTATTTCCCACTGGAGTCACATGATTAACTCCTCCAATATTACCAGCAACAGCTCCTGCTTGCATCAGATTAGCAAAGAACCGATACATCATCCCACATCTACTGGTGGATTTCCAATACCCGCATTGGCTTCAGCATTTTGGTTAGCGTTAACCTGTCGATCTTGGTTCCTCCGGGTGTTAGGTCGAGCATTTCCGTCAGTTGTGGGGCTTCCTCTACCTAGATTTCCTCTTCCGTTTCCTACTTCTATGTCTTCTTTCTCGTAAATCTACGTACGAGCCTTAGTAAGATACAGAAGAATGGTCTAAGAGAGAGGGGAGTACGTACTTATATATATATATATATATACACACCTATATATCAAATTCAAATACGTTACAATCGCGTTAACCAAAGTCCCGATCAAATTTCTCATTCATTGGATTATGTTTTTGAAAACCTTTTAGGATTTAAATTGCTTAAGTTTTCATAAACCTATTGCTCTGATACCAATTGTAACATCCTCCACTTCGAGGCCCAAAACTAACGGCTATGGATGTTGTAGTCATCCATAGTTAATAATCATCGGCGATCAAATACGGTAATGTTAGATAAATTGATATAACAGAAACACGTGGGTATGGAAAATTTTAAAATTTCAAAACAAAATTCACATTCCATATTCCAAAAACTCATTTCAACATTCTTTACATAATCCCACAATGTTAACCACGTTCAGAAAAATATAATTATTACAACATACTCCAAGAGTGACATATGAAGATGCCCCTCTGGTGATCAAGTATATAATAGGCAATAAGCAACTTTGTCTTTACAAAACAACATAACGGAATCACATGAAAGAGAAATCTAAATAACTATCGTGCCTCCTACACGTCTCCGGAAGCTTATTCATCTTAAGAGGTACCTTAAAACCTCAAATCTCAAACTACTCGAAATCAGTTGAGTACCCGAGAGTTTAAGGGAAACATAAATTTTGAGTCAGACATAAAGCCTGGTATGAATAATAATCTGCCATATTAAACCATTTAGATATCTAGTAAGACCATGTCACTTAGCTGAACGGGTTTCCCCTTACTAGTATCCTAAAACTTGTATAAAACCATATACTGTGCTCCTGCATCCATAATGGTTAAAACAATTCAAAACATTATGATACGATGATATGTAAAACAAGTGAATCAAATTATGGATCACTCATCCACATTCATTTTGACTATCTGTCATAGTTATAGTTTCTAGGATTACTATTAACCTAATAGTTTTCATAGGCTGACTAATAACCGGTTAACTATTTTAGGATATCCTGTCCAATTACATAGTTTACATGAGATTACTATAAACCTATTGGTAACTCCAATATCTTTTCTTTTATCCTAGTTTTCATGGGCTGATTAGGTACCTATTGACTATCTGTCAATATTTCAATCTCTTACCCGGATATAGTTTTCATAGGCTAACTATTAACCTATTGGCCCCTACCAATGTCAAATTATAGTTTTAATGGGTTAACTATGAACCTGTCTTACTGACATCTTCATTTTACATAGTTTTCATGGGCTTACTATGAACCTATTGGCCCCTAACAATATCCTTTTCTATACATAGTTTTTATAGGCTTACTGCGAACCTATTGGCCCCTGCTAATATCTTTAATTTATATTCACTATGGGTCGACCTAGCTGGTTTTTCTACCCTTCCCCAAGGTACTGTTATGGGTTTATTACAATGTGAATATATACATGTATGAAGAAGCAAATATAATAACTTGGTTAATCTCTTTAACCTATTAAGACTTCTTCAAAAACTCCATTTCAAATTACTTTGTTTGTTAATGCCATGGTTTTCCTTTAAAATGAGATTGGGTTATTGTTTTGAAAATTAAGGCTTTCGAAACCTTCAAAACCTTGCTTTCGACTTCACGGGATAACCTCCTTCGAATGCATATTAATTTCTTTCAAAACATTAGGCTTCTGCCTTTCAAAATACTTTAAAACCTTTCTTTCGAAATCTTTCGAATGTAATAAAGTTCATTAACTCTTCGAAGCATAGCTTCGAAACTATTGGAAGTATCCCTTCCAAAAGCATTGAAAGTCACCCTTTCAAAATCATTGGGTTTATATTACAAAATATCATTTGGGTAAAAGTGAATATAAATGAAAGTATCTCTTTCGAAACCATTCTTTATCGTATAAAAGTATTGGGGAAAATATGATGGCGTCGGCACCATCCTTTCGAAAGCTTCAAATATTTAAGCAAAATACTGAAGGATAACTTCAAAAGCCCCTTTCGAAGCCATTGCCTTCGAAACCCATGAACCCTTTCGGAAGCATTTAGGAAGTGACTTAATACTTCTTTAAAACAAACACTACCCTTCAAAAGCATTGATGATTTCAATACAAGGCAAAAGAATCGACGACGGGGCTTCGACTTGGTCGGAACCCCTTCTTTCGAAAGTATTTATTATACAACTAAAGGAACTTATTCGAAAACACTTACTTTTAAAATGAAAAATGGCAACGCCTTAGAAAGCATTTAGAAAACTCCTTTTGAAAATATATGTTTCGACTATGCCGAAAGCTTTAGTAAAACAAAGGCATGCACTTAAATTTTTAAAACAACTAAGGTATCGACCCCATCGAAAGCAACGCTTTCGACACCCATCCTTCCACCTTTCCTCCAATCCACCATATACCACCCAGGTGATATCTTGTGTATTGGTTTCGGCTTAGTAGGGTTTCAACTTGATCAAAGGAAAAAGATAAGAGTCGAAAGGCACCTTTAACCGAGGCGAAATTCGTTTTTCTGGGTAATGGTTGGTTAATGCCAAATTAAGTAGTTTATATCAACTAACCTGCCTACGTGTAAACATATAATTGGTTTCCTCAACTAACCACCTCTTAATTTTTGGATAAGCATAAAAACAAATTTTGCAGATAAGCCCTTCCATTAAGAATACAGTAAATCATTTAGATTGTGAAAAATGAGATATGAATGCGAATGGCTTAGGGGAATATATATATATATATATATATATATATATATATATATATATATATAAGGGTAAAGGTTAGGTATAGCTAATTCCTATTATGCCCTTATATAATTTAATTAGCTTATAAACCATTCTTAAGCCCATTTAAATTAATAAGCATGACCACTTAATATTTATTCAAATCTCAATCCCCTTATCACTTAACATTTTCATTATTCTATTTAATTTATTTAATTAAATCTCTTGAATAATGTTATTAAAATTAGGGGTGTTACAGGTTTTCAGATAGGAATCGCCCAAATCAGACTCCGGTTTCTTCGAACCAATTATTGATAAAAAGATGCTAAGTGGGTGATCAACATTCCATTAATTTGTAGCCTTTTATCCAAAATAACTTCTTAGAAATATATATCTTTTAAAACAATTTCTTTTCAGTATATACTTTATCATTAAATCTCTCTTATCAAATCCTTTAGTTACTTAATACCTTTTTATATCTAGGAATAATTCTAAATCATTTCATCCTTTACTTAAGAAAATATTTCCAAATCATTTATTTAAATCTTTAACAAGGATTTCTTATTTCTAACATATATCTTTTTAATAGGTTGAAACCATGTTATCTAAAATAGTAAACCCAAATTAGTTAGTATTCGAGTAAAACGGTCACCGAAATAATATTAATTTTACTCGATACTAAATTTCGTATTCAACTTGTACTCTTCACCAAATAATGATGGAATCACCTTTTAAATTCATATGATTAGTATGAGTTCCCTCCTTGGAATTTAATACCAAGTATAAGATGATTATCTCTATTCAATCCAGGTTGCAATCAATTAGTTATAAAAATTAAATCTATTATACGTGCCTCTTTTCCGATATTTCGACCTTATACATCCCTCGCCTAAGAGGGCAGGTGAGCCAAAGCACTGGTTTCTCCTGAACATCTCCTTAGTTTAAGCACCTTATATCTAGATATCACGAATAAAAAAAATCCAGTCTACTCATCGACTTTAGAGCCAAGATTAAATTACTTGATTATAACAGATTTTCTTTAAATCATAAACTCTTTAAGATAAATTATAAAACCTCTATATTATCTTTACAATACTTAATTATTATTTTAAAACATTTATAAAGGATTTGGAAAAGAACACTTAAGTCTAAAGCCATATTTCAAAAGTTATTAAAAGTGCTGCTAAAAGTCCACGACCTCCCATAGTACTCGATATAAAAAAAGATCTTTAGCGATAGAAAATGAGCTCAAATAATGCATATGTAAGTGTACACGGTCCTAGAGAAGTGTGCAATGTGTCGTAGGTGGCCTAAGAGGACTTCACAAACTAGATCAGGAAGCGACTACAGTGGGAGTCAGGCTAACTCTAAATGCAGCATGTCTGGGGTGAGAAGACAATCCCTCAAACTCAAAATCATCTCCCATGAGTTCACCAACGTCCATGTAAACGTTGCTCAAGTCCCCAAAGTTGACATCAGTTTCCTTAGGTTGAGAATCATGAGGCCGTTCAGTCACTAGAGAAGCATCTTTAGTAGTAATCTTGTAGGGAGGCAAGTCCGGGAGAATGGGAATCATCCCCGAAGTTTTGTTACATGTTTCGGTGCTTCCATCATTGGAACTTGCACCAAATTCCTCACCGTTAGAGGAGGAATCATAGAGACTACAGCTCGCAATATCACCTTCCCTTTTTTGTATGAACACCACGGCCTTGCCTTCTCACTATTTGAACTCCTCTCCCCCCATCTTCGGGATCGAGGGCATCCTAATCGAGATACTGGTCCTGGTCATAACACCTTTTCCTTCATGATTTTTCTCAATTGATCCACCGAATGGACCCTCTCCTACTGGTGGGCCTCCCATTTCAGAATCGTGCAAGGAAGAAATGAAGCGTGTTTAAATCCTGGAATGGGTAGGGGATGGGACTTTAACAGCAATGATGGATCTCCCGGGATGCAACAACCTATACTAAAGCAAATTCTTGTCCGTTAGCAAAGATCTAATCGATCTCTCTAGGATCTATGGCATTAAGAGTACGGAAGATGTGATCAAGTGATGGATCTTTGTTTGGCCTCAGAATAACTATAAGAGTATTCATTTTATTAAAAATCCTACACCATCTATTAAATCTCAATGAGTAAAAGAAAAGACTTACACTTGTCGTCCAAAGGCGATTGAATCCCTTAGGACACCTAATGGAAAAATCTTGGGTCTTGAAGGACAAATTACTTTGTAGCTGGAGCATAATTTTGCGATTTCTTTGAGCCTCTATGATCACAAGAGATGGACATTCATCTCTCTACTTGAATAGGAGGAAATATCTCAGCTCGTCAAAGATTGGGGCATGATTGAATGTCTGCATAAACAAAATGTAAAGACAAGTCAAATTTTTGTATCCATTAGGTTGAATCTGAAATGGAGCAATTTCAAAATTCAGAAGAGTCTCTCTCAAGAAATGATTGAAAGAGGGGCACTGCTCCATTCAAGCACATGTATTGATGGTAGGTGGTGTACCAAGAAGGTGGAATGTGTGCAAACTCGTTTTTCAATGGAAGGCTTATGTCATCATCTGGAATGCCATGTTGTAAATAAATGTTATGCAGAACTTCAGTAGAAATTGCAGTGGAAGCTCTCTCCGAAGGGTTGACTAAAACTCTAAAGTTCGAAGGAGTTCGATCTACAATCGGACCAACTGGAACAAATTGACCATATTTAGCCGGTGCTACCGAAGAAGTAGGCGCTACTGGGATCGTTTTTGAAGGCATAACTGATGTCGGTTTGGCTTTCGAGAGTGCCAGACTTCCTCCACTGGATTTATGATGGGATGACGGGTGCTTCATTCTATATAACAACACTTGTATTTAACGCGGTCAACAAATTCAATTTATAACTAGAAGTCACCCTACCCTTAACACTAGAATTTCGAAAAAATATAGATTTATGTAGACTCATCAGATTTCAAACTTTGATTGGGGCAAGTGGAATGTGTTATTTGTGTGGGATGGGCTCGGTGTCCTAAACACTAAGAACACTCTATCATATGTAGATAGTTCACTCATAGCGAAGAAAGGAAAAAGCTTTTTGTATCATTCATTAAAGTTATTCCTCCTACACTTACCCATTACCGATCAATGATCGATATGATCCGCTAATAGAAGCGATACAAAAAGCTCTTCCTATTCCAAGTACACTGATTGTGCAATGACAGGACCAATCCAAAGTGAGCAATTATAGATTGATAAGTCTGAATCGAGTAGAGAATTCTCAGCATAAGTCGATTTCAGTTCTTTGGAAAGTGATAACATCATGTGTTGCATATAAGACATTACCCTAAGTTATTATCACCTCCTAGAAAAATCAAAATCAATCCGCAAGATGCCTTGCCAGGATCAATGGTGTAACTGGGTGCAAATTAATTCTGACTCTATGGATGAAGATAGCGAAACATGTCAAGCACCGGGACAAAATCATGGATTCATTCCATGAAGAATTCAAGACTCAATTTACTATCTTCTTCCATAAAGTCACAATCAGCTCGAATTTTCCATTGCATCCGCCACCAACACAACCTCATCACTAATCGCTAATATTGCACCAAAATCCACATCATCATCCTCAAATCAGAAGGCGAATGCGGTCAATTTCAATTTGTTGGTGATCCAAGGTCGGCAAGATCAGTTGTGATTCATGCAGGCAACGTTTCAGGTGCTAGAGATTGGCTCATAGTAGCGACGAGGTTAGGTGAAGTCGGAGGCAGAGATCTTCGATGATGAAAATCGACGACGGCGGTGGCGTGAGCAAGCTTAGGGTTTGGTCGCATTTAGCTCGGGTCATAGAAAGATTAGCTCGATTCACAAGGAAAGTGTGAAATAATGAAGGATCGGCCGGAAGAAAGTTATATAGGAGATTGAATGGAAAAAATTTGCTAAGTCCTTGGATCTCTAGCGATCCATGGACTATGGATCGCTAGCAATCCATCAGGTTGCAGTCAAACTCCAAGCTCCCTAAGTATGATCTAAGTGTTATTTGCAAGAATCTGGAAAGTTGTAGGATCAAAATTGATTTATTGTTATGAGAAACAATGATTCACATCGAAAACTCAACAGATGGTTGAATGGCCAAGACCAAATTCACATGATAGCCTCAACACGATCAATAAAACTTCTCGAAATGGGAACTCAAAAGCAGTTACTTCCATAGCACACCTTGTTTCCAACGAAGGCATACTGTGGAGGGCAAATGTTAATTGCGTTTTTAACCCAATAGAATTCAATGGGAGCTAGAACGTCCACATCAAGTCAAAACAAGTGAAGAATCAACCAAAAGGACCAGAAGAAAAAGCTAAGAGAGACCCAAGAGGAAAGATGCAAAAATAGGCTAAGGGGATGGATTGCTAGTGATCCATTACCTATAGACCGCTAGTGATCCATAATGATTGCTTATGGATCCTCCAAACTTCTTGCGTCATGACCAATATATTTTCTAAGGATATATGATAAGTTTCACGATATTCCAAGCAAATTAGTCCGATAAGTGAGCATTCATCGCATTTCCCAATGTAATCACTAAACCTCTTATTTTAGTCTTTCATAAATTTGGAATCAGTTTTCAATATTCATGAAAACATTTATATGCTTATCTCACTTGTATAAGTATATTTCCAAACCATTTCTCTTTCAAACTTGAAAAAAACTTTTCCACATACTTATAAAATGGTATACGTATAATTACACAACATTTAAAAAGATTTTCCATTTCCAAACTTATATTAAAATGATCGTACTCATATGTCATTATAATGGAGATAACCCAAAACACCAATCATTCCCATAATCTCTTTTTATTTAATGAATAAATATCTTTCTTTATAAATTTCCAATCTATTTATAATTTTTTTTTATAAATCTCCAATCTATTTATAAAATACTCTTTTATAAATCTCAAACACTATTTATAAAATTTCCTCTTTTAGACCTCTAAAACCCATTCCTAAATCTCTTTTCAGAAATCATTTAAAAACCAAACTTTTTTCCCAATCCTAGATTCCCTTTCCGATTTATAAAAAACTTTTATAAACTTACTTTATTTAAAACAAATCTTTTTAATAAAATTTAGTCAATAAAGTTCTTTTTGATAACAATAAAGATTATTTAAAACACTATTAAACAGAGCATTTATTATTTAAAACATTCTTTGTTTGAATTTTCCTTTAAATTAACTTTAAATAATGCTAACTATAATTCAACTCCAAACAAATATAATAAAATAATTAATTAATTAACTTCAACAATATTAATATAATTATTAATTTATTTCAAAACTTGTTTAATAAATAATTAATTTCTAAACATTATTAATATAATGATTAATTAAACTTTTAAACAAAATAAATGGAGTAATTAATTAACTTTTAAAAAATAATAAATTAACTAATATCAATATAATTAAATAATCTTTAATTAATAATTAAAATACAATTTAAAATATTTTAAATAAATAATTAATCAACTTTAAAACAAAAGTTAAATACTTTTAGATAACTTTTAAGAATCATACTAATAAAATAATTAAGTTTAAATCACTATTTAAAATAATAATTAATTAATTATCAAAAAACATTATTTATAAATAACAATTGTCTTTTAAATCTTATTAACATATACCAATTATCTTTTTAAAATAACTTTAGATCAATAATTTCTTTTAAACTAGAAAGAGGCTTAGCGACCCCTACGGTACTTAACTTGTTACCAAATGATCGGGTTTTTTACCCAATAAAATTCAACGGGAGCTAGAACATCCATATTATGTCAAAATAACTCAACAATCAATCAAAAGGACCAGAAGAAGAAGCTAAGAGAGACCCAAAAGGAAACTAGCAAAAATAGGCTAAGGGATGGATCGCTAGCGATCCATCACCTATGGATCGCTAGCGATCCATCACCTATGGATCGCTAGCGATCCATAAGGATTGCTTATGTATCCTCCAAATTTCTTGCATCATGAACCAATATATTTTCTAAGGATATCTGCAAAGTTTCATGATATTTCAAGCAAATTAGTTCGAGAAGTGAGCATTCATCCGATTCCAGTCATAGTTCAATGCAACCTGTACATGAATCACCATCAAAACAAGGCAATTAATTATAAAATTATATGGGGAGTATCTAAATAAGGCAAGGAGCACAATCCACGTGAAACGATCCAATAAATACTTTAACTACATGGATCGTTAGTGATCCATGCCCTATGGATTATTAGCGATCCATCGGGTTAAATCGGTTTGCTATGAAATTTTTAGAGCTTCTTCGTATCATCAAGTATAGGCCTCTGGCAAAGCGGCCTAGCCCAATAGCTCTCCAATACCAATAAATACTCACCTATCTACAACATAAAGAGGATCTTCTGGACTAGCTACTGAAATTCTACAAAAATTATTCTTCACTCTTCTCCTCCCACACAATAGTCATTTAAGGGTTCACTATAATTCTCCAGTGAACTCTTGCACCTGTGACTTGATCTAACTTAGGAGATTCAATAATATTGTAATCTGATTCCACTTGTAACATCATTCAGTTAATAGAAAGTTATAAAGTGGATGTAGGTTTCATTAATACCCAAACCATTATAAAAATCTTCTTGTTTCTTTACTTTTTCTATGATTTACAATTGCGTTTTCTATTTTATTTGCCTTGATAAATAAGGCTGGTGCTTTCATACTCAATCCAAGGTGTTGATCCATTTTTTGCCTTAACATTTTGGTGCTTTCACTGAGAACCTAACTCAGTCTTAAATCTAACCATCTACTTTGGATCAAACATATCTAGAAGTTAGATCCTCAATCTCTGCTAGATTTGCCGCTGAGAGTCAATGGTACCGGGAAGAAAGAGAACTACTTCCGAAAGATCCATAGGAGCTGTAATAGCTGAAGAAGAAATCAACCCTTAGCAAGTTGAAGTCAATAGCGTCAATAATCCATTAACCGGAGCAATTTCTGGAGCCAACACAGGAGATCAAGTGCTAGGATCTTCTATCCAGTATGAAGTTGTCACTAGAGATGAATTAAATAAGATGTTTGATGAAATATCATCAAACGATGAAGGACAACCAAAAAGCTCTTACGGACAAATTAAATTCCCTCTTGGACTTGCAATCATTTGCTGCTTCAAGAACCATGCTAGAGCCCGCGGCTGTCACGAAGTAGGAAAACTCTTCCATTTCTGACATAAACAAGAGAAATGGAAAGCAATAACAAAAAAGAGTAGGAGGTGGAGCCATAGGAATCATTATAAAAGGAAACATAAGCACTCCACCAACTGCAAAGCAACCCGCTATGAACTTGAAGCTAGGGGAAAACAATCCATGGGAAGATAGAGCAGTGGATCTCTCCGATTCAGAAAATGGTGAGAAACTTGATGATGAAAAGTTGGAAAGAAACATTGATGCACTCAATAGGGGCAGAGAGATCCAAACTGCCCCTACCCGACCATCCGCGAGCCACCGAAACTCCAAGGGAGTGGCTCTTTCGAAGACAAGAGAGCCTAGGCTTCAGCCCACTTACCATGATCGTTTGCAAAATCAAACACTTGGTGTAGTCATTGACAGCCAACCCATGGACTACCGGGCATCCAAGGCATATATCATGGACATGATCAAGCGCTAATGGACAAAAGTAAGGATAGAAGAGATGATGAATAAGGATCCACTCCACGTCGGACTCCTTTTACCGATGACATTCTAAATTAACGATATCCTAAAAATTCACTATACCGACTATTCCGTCTTACAGTGGAATTAGAGACCCGAAACTTCACTTGTACATGTACAGTTGGTACATGGATGGAGCAAATGCTTAAAATGCTATTTGATGTATATGTTTTCCAATCTTCCTAGAGTGGATTGCTTCCATGTGGTTCACTAGGCCTCCACGAAGATCCATCTCCACTTTTAATGAATTAGCAAAAAAGTTCCTTGATCAACTTAGGATTCACACGACACAACCAAAAGATGTGATGTCCTTATCCGGCTTATTCCAAGGACGAAATGAATCTTTGAAATCCTTCATGAATTGTTTCAACATAGTAGTGACTGAAGTAAGTAACCCAAAAGAAGATATGTCTTCATGGCCTTGGTCCGATCTATCCATCCTGACTTTGAATTCGAAAAATGGATCAAATTGAAACAACCACCATTAGAAAGGACTTGAACTGAAAAGGCAATCTAGTAGTTGAGATTGGAAGAGGAGCTGGAAAGAAAACCTGCTAACCTACAACCAACCAACATTAACCAGAATGGTATGGCAGCTAACCAAGATGCAAATACCTCTAGAAGCACGGTAGGAAATGCAGGGAAGGATGAGAACCAGAAAAGGAAGAACCAAAATTCCAACAAACAAAACGGAGGTAACAAGTGAATTAAAGGCCTGAGGCCTGAAGACTACACCCCGCTTAATGATACTCTAGAAAATATCTACATTATGACGCAAAGGACAGAAGAGTACAAGAAGCTGCCTGAAAAGGAAGCAACTGAACAACAAAAGTGTTCTAGGAAATACTGCCTCTTCCAGAAACATATTGTCACAATACGATTGAGTGCCATCATTTGAAGAACCTGATTGAAGAATTAATTTGGGAAAACAAGCTCCAGCGGTATGTGTGGCAACCACAAAATCCTGACCAGCCTGCAGCATCCTAAGCTCCTAGAGACTGGGGAAACCAAGCTGGAACCAGCGAAGAGGGATCCAGGCAGACTGATCAGAGACTCATCATCGAAACAATATTTGGAGGACCTCATCCTACGCTAAAGAGTTGGGTAGAAATGGAGCAATATGTAAGCTCACCAAGATACGCTTCAAAAGAATCGTGCTTAACGATCAGAGATGAAACTCCTATCAAGCAGTAGAGAACCTAAACGATGACATGATATTCTGGAATTGAGACACTGAAGGAGTAGAAGCTCTGACCCTCGATCCTATGGTCGTAACGGTAGGCATCAATCCAGCCATGGTTCGACGAGTATTGGTGGATAGTGGCAGTTTAGTGAATATCCTCTTCAAATACACATTTGATCAAATGAAGATCAATATGAAATACGTATTCGATTACCAAACAAAGATCAAGGGATTCACCGGCAAACCAAGGCATCCTGTTGGAATAATTGATTTACCCATTCAACTAGGGGAAGGCAACCGAAGATTCATCTTTGTTAACATCTTTGTGATTGTAGATGAAATATCCACGTTATAATGCTTTCTTGGGACGATCCGCTTTGGAAAATTTCAGGATTGCCTTCACTCAGTGGTATCTAACCATGAAATTTCCGACAGTGAATGGAGTTGGGATGATCAAAGAAGACCGAATTGCTGTTAGAGAATGCTATATCGCTGAACTGCGCAAGTCTAAAAGAAATGAAAAAGGAAGAATGTGGGGGAGAACTCTCCATCATGAACCTACCGAATAGAAACTACAGAGCCGCCCTTTTCTTGGGGACCATAGCCGATTCGATAAGACTTTGGACCCTAAAAGAAGAGTTTAGGGAAGGAACGAGAAGCACCGACAGAATTGATGGTGTATGTCCCAGATGATATGGATGACCCAACACGGGTCTTGAAAATTGGATCACATATGGGCAACATGATGCGACTGGAACTCATCAAATTTCTTTGTGCCAACTTGGATGTATTTGCTTGGACACATTTCTATATATGCGGGGTTTCGCCGGAGATTGCATGTCAGGCACTTATCATTGATCCCAAGTATACACCAGTAAAGTAGAAGAGACACAGCTTGAGACTCAAATAGTCCAACGCGCTAAGGGATGAAGTGGATAAGCTGATGGAAAATTGTTTTATTCATGATGCAACCTACCCCTAATGGGTATCTAACCAGGTCTTGGTTAAGCAGTTCAATGGGAAATGGTGAACTTGTGTTGACTACTCGGACCTAAACAAAGCTTGCCCAAAGACAACTTTCCTCTGCCAAGAATCGAGCAGCTTGTGGATGGAATAGCTGGACATGAATTGCTATCATTTATGGATGCTTACTCGGAATACAACCAGATCACGATGCACGAACCTGACCAGGAAAACACCAGTTTCATTACTGACCTGGGATTATACTGCTACAAAGTGATGCCATTTGTCTTAAAGAATGTTGGGAATACCTACTAACGACTAGTGAACACCATGTTCAAGCATCAGATCAGAAAAACTATGGAAGTCTATGTAGATGATATGTTAGTTAAATAACGCATAACTGAAAATCACTTGGAAAACCTTGCCAAAAAGTTTGAAATACTCCGCAAATATGGAATGAAACTCCATCCACTCAAACATGACTTCGGGATAGCCTCTGGAAAGTTACTGGAATTCATTGTAAGCACTAGAGGCATTGATGAAAATCCCAAACAAATTACTACTTTACGGGAAGTCGAGGCCCCAAGGAATAATAAGGAATTACAAAGCTTGAATGGAAAAGTAGCAGCACTAAGCCGGTTCATCTCAAAAGTAACCAAAAAATGTATGCCATTCTTTGACGTGCTAAAGAAGTTAAAGAAGAACTTTGAATGGAATCAGGCTTATCAAACTGCATTCAAAGAGCTGCTGCAACATATGGAAACCCAACCAGTCCTATCCAAGTTGGTAGATGGAGAAGACTTATACATCTACTAAGCAGTCTCGCCCTACGCATTAAGTGATGCGCTCATACAGGAAGAAGCTAAGGTCCAGCGACCCGTATATTATATCAGTAAATGATTTACTAGAGCCGAAAAGAACTATCCGAAATTGGAAAAACTAGCATATTGCCTCTCGATCACATCTAGAATGTTATGACCATACTTCTAGACACACCCATCAAAAAACTAACAGATCAACCCTTGCAACAAGTACTGTACCACCCTGAGACCTCTAGACGGCTTATCAAATGGAACAATGAATTGAGTCAATATGAAATTACTTACCATCCTCGAGGGGAAATCAATAGGAATGGCAGACTTCATTGCTGAGTTTATGATACGAGATAACGAAGAAGAAATTACTCCGGAAGTGGAGACACGTTGGAGTTGTTCGTCGAGAGTGCATCTAACAACTTTTACTCGAGGGTAGGAGTAGTGCTCAAAACTCCCGAATGACGATCTATTTGCTATGCCTTACACTTGGAATTCCTGCAACAAATAACAAAGCAGAATACGAAGAATTGATAGCCGGGGTGAAAGTTATAAAGGAACTCGAGATAAAATTCGTATACATCTATAGCGACTCTCAACTAGTCGTCTACCAAGTGAAAGGTGAATACCAAGCTCGGGGAGAGAACCTCGCCCCATATCTATCTAAAGTGTAGGAACTACTGAATTACATCGAAAATTACACCATAAATCATATCTCGAGGGAATAAAACATAAAGGCTGATTATCTAGCCAAACTGGCCAGTTCTGGAGAAGCTCCATCATTGGGGCTAGTCCCAACTGAAACTCTGGCCGCTCTAAGCATAAGCGAGATGGATATCGACTGGATTTTCGAAGTAACCAAAGAATCCGAAACATGGATGAAATTAGTCAAGGACTACCTGCTCATAGGAGCACCCGCCATTGACAAGAATCAAAAGAAAAAGATCCTTCGGAAGGCACTATGGTTTGTATTATATGATGAGATGCTCTCCCAAAGGGGATTCTCTACCCCCTTGCTTAGGTGTATGGGATCAATGATGAAGCCAGAAGAATCCTAAGGGAAGTTCATGAAGGCGACTATGGAGATCACACCAGGGGCAAAACCTTGCAAAGAAAGTTCTCCGATATGGGTATTTTTGCCCAACAGTAAAACATGATGAAACAAATTATGCCAACCGGTGCGACCAATGCCAAAGATTCAGTGAGATCAAAAGAAGTCTTTCGACAGAGCTGACATAGATGGTTAGCACATGGCCATTCACGATCTGGGGAATCGAACTGATTGGAATATTACCAATGAACAAATGAGGAGCCAAATACATTATTGCTGTTGTCGACTATTTCACGAAATGGGCCGAAACAGAACCGCTGACCACTATTACCACAAAGAAAGTTATTAATTTTGTCACTAAAAACATTATTTGTAGGTTTGGAGTGCCACAAAAAATATTTTTGATAACGAGACTTAATTCTAAAGCACCAAGTTCAAATACTTTTGCAAACGCTTCCGAATAGAGAAAAGCTTTTCCGCTGTTGTACATCCGCAAGCAAACGGGCAAGTGGAAGTAGCGAACAAGATCATTAAGTCCACTATCAAAAAGCGGCCAACTAAAGCTAAAGGAAATTAAGTGGATGAACTTCCACTCGCGCTATGGGTTGGCTTACAGGACAGTGCAGAAATCTGCAACCGGGCAATCTCCCTTTGCCTTGGCATATGGATCGGAAGCAATGATCCTAGTAAAACTAGAAGTCCTCTCTCATCGAAGGCAAAACTTCAATCGAAGGCAAAACAAGCAGCTCCTACTCGAGTTGTTCGATATGGTCGATGACAAGAGAGAAGAAGCCGGGTTAAGGACTGTTGCTCACCAGAAAAGGGTCGCATGATATTTTAATTCCAAAGTACGCAACCGTACTTTCAAAGTAGGAGACCTTATCCTCAAACCAGTTTACCCTGTATCAGGAACATTTGGACCAAACTGCAAAGGGCCCTATGTGATTGGTAAGAAGCTAGGGGATGGCACATTCAAGCTAACGATCATTGATGGAACCTAAATTCCTCGAGCTCGGAATAGCGAATCACCGCATCGTTACTTTATCTAGAACTATTTTATGTATTTCCTATTTTCACAAATAAGCCATCCTAAAATACTAGAGGAATTGTAGATAGGCAGAACTTGCCCAACTTTTATTAATGAAATCGCTTTGCTTTCTGAACTAATAAAACCGTGTTCATAAAAGTAATATGTTGAGTCGATGAGGTCAATTCGACTCAAAATCATTCAATCGCCGCTTGAGATAGTGGAACCACACTCAAGTATGTGCCATCTACCCACCGAGTCGACGGAAGCAAATCGACTTAAACCATTGGATCGATGGAACTCAATCCCTGCCTTCTCAGAACCAATGTTGCTTTAGCGATATCGGGTCGGCCCAAATCAACGTTGCGCATTTCGTAAGCCATGCACTGCCTCTCAGGTGCTGGAATCACGCCTATGCAAATATAATTACTTAAGCCGCACATCTCGTATGCCACACATAGCTTCTTGGCTTGCAAAACTGTGACCATGTAAGTCTCGAGCCTGCTGTGCTCATTTTGTCAGCCACACACAACTACTTGGGTTAGCAAAGTTGCATCCAAATACAAGAAACTCTCATATTGCAAAAAATTGCATATTGCCCCTGAAGCCAAGAAAATAGCACTCCAAGGGGAGATACGTGTGCCCGAATGTCAACATTGCGACAATGTCACTTAATAAGTAACCAAGTAATCGGTGTTGCTATGGCATCACCGACCACTTAAGTGCGTAAATCACTTAAGTAAGAAAATCACTTAAGTTTGTAAATTACTCACTATGAGGCCACTAAAAAGTTTCACAAATATCTTAAGCTAGAAATTCCCAAAGATAGGAGTTACAATATAGATCTGACCGGGGGAACCCGAAAGGCCACCGGGAGTACCCAGTCTCGTGTCAAGTGTTCGGAGTGAACAGTCCCATGAACTGGGGTGCCCACACGAACATTCAACTAAAACAGTAAATATTTCACAATTCTATTACTCCAAGAAAATAATTTTGGCAGCAATTATGGGACTAATTAAAACTGAAAAGATGCATACATAATATGTGAAATTACGAGAATAAATAAACTTAGTATGTGATAAATAAGAAAGAACACATAAGTGGCGTAAAAACAAGCTAAGTATGTGATAAATAAGAAAGAATACAGAGGAGATATCACTAGAAGCTGTAATCTTTTCATTTCTGATAACATCTTCTGTACAAAATCAAAATGTGGGGGTCGTACACACACAATATCGGCCAACAAAAAGAAAAGTATAGATGTTATTATAACAAAGGTAATAAGTGCAGACACTGCACTTGTACAAAAATATGTGTTAAACAAATCAGAATATTACAAAATCTAGCCCCACTGTTACTCGAGCTCGTCACTACTTCTTTCCACCACTTCCTTTCATGCCTTTGGTCGGAAGTTTCATCTTCCCCTCAGCTTCCCCATCGGGAGTCATATCACTACCAGAGATATCAATTATAGGCTCCGTGCCCATGTCACCTTTTTTCTTAGGCCTCCTCGAAAGACTTTTCCTTGGTCTTGCACTTGCAGGACTTGCAAGATCTCCTCGAAGATTTTCGTTCCTCAATTTGTCCTTTTTAACTGCCACCATCTACTCTTCATTCTACTTGGCTGGCTAACTTGGTTTGTCTACTCTCGAGTATC
Source organism: Allium cepa (assembly GCA_030765085.1). NCBI lineage: Eukaryota > Viridiplantae > Streptophyta > Magnoliopsida > Asparagales > Amaryllidaceae > Allium > Allium cepa. Next base: position 330,737,548 of record CM060940.1, read on the forward strand.
AGTTGTTGTTAAGTTGCCCTCTAAAGATACAAAAAGGTCGTCCCAGCCATGATGCAGTAATCTTCTCGAAATTCGGCCTTGGTTGTGAGCCAGACACGGGTATGATGATTGAAGCAACCATAGGAACAAGCATTGAAGCAGTCGAAATAGCAGAAGGTCCCGAGACTGATCAAACTAGCAGTTTGATAGGAAAAGAAGACCTATAATATCAAAAATGAAAGCATTCAATTCTTGTTCTTGTAGTGTTAGTTGAATATTCTCAAACTCGGGAGAAACAAGAAGGTTACTTGCGTTAGAAGTGTGACCAAGAATTTAAACCTCATACTCCCAACTGTCTCCTTCTTTGGATGGCTGAACGATCTTTGGTGAAGTTCTAAGACTACCCAAGGCTTCAAAGACAGCTGCTGAAGGGGCGGACAACAAAGCAGTATCGGCTGAACTTGAAATAATTCTTGATTGATCATGAGGGTACTTTGATGATGTGCTAGGCCCGAAATTGAAAGGCTCTGATAGTGCTTTAGCAGTTGCAGTTTCAGTAGCATTGGCAGCCTCTTTCTCCCTCTCAATTCAAATAATATCTCAGCCCTCTACCAAACCCCTCTTTGACTCTTCGTTGAGATAAGAGATAGGCGTCCTCCAATTCTTGCTTAATTTATATATCTCCATCTTTTCCGAAATGGCTAGAACTTCTTCCTAAACCACAATAAAAGTAGGTAGGAATTTGGTGCCTTGAGAGCCGAGGCTGCCCTGATGTAACAGGGAGTTGACGTAGAAATTCAAGATAGTGTCATCCATCTTCTCCATTTTCCTTTAGAAGGTATCCTACAGCTCCAAGTAGTCCGTTGTCATAGTGACCTTCTCAACTTCAACTTTGGTCTTTTCAATGTTAAGCTACGCGACTCTTTCCTAAAGTGAAGCAATCATTCAAGCCTGGTCAAAAATGGTCTTGTCATAGGATTCCACATCAACTATTGTCCTTTTATGAGCTTCGAAGACTTCGTTGTGACCAGCAATATTTTTATTCTAAGCTTCGATGATCTCATCTTGAAGTTTAAACTCATTTTTCAACTTAACCTCATTGGCACAGGCCTTCTTGATTTTGTCTCTGAACATGATCTTAATTTTTGTGTGGGCTTTTTCAATTCCTTCAGCAAACCAGCGTTGCTCTTACTCTCTCGAATGGCACCATCCCTCTCTTTTTTCAGTTACTCAATTCTGGCGTCATGTTCCATTAACATCTTCTTATAATCATCCTTTTCTGGCTCAAAGGAAAGGATCTCTTGGTGGTTGTTATGGTTTGTGTCCGCTAGTTGCTTACATAATTTCTCCCATCCTTCAACTTGATCTAAATCGCTCTAAATCGCCTAGAGATGGGGCATATAGGGATCCTTACGGATCAAATGAAGGTCATGGTCAAATTTAACTCCCTTCAAAAACCATCCAAAGAGTGGACTTCAAGCTTAGGGGGACCAAATGGGAGAATATAAGCTGGCCTTTTATGGGGCCGTGAAGAACCAGAAACAGGCACTATGTGGTTGACAGAGTCTAGGTTGATGGAGCAACTTGAACGGCAGAAATTGGAACTACAATTCCAACAGAGACTGGAGCTTGGGAAAATGCTTGGTGCTCGGAAAAATGAGAACCATGATCTACCTTCGATTTCTTAGATGGATCTTCCCAATCGTTAGGAGTTTTCCTCTTCCCATAACCACTCCTATAAACTCTACCTTGGTCCCTGTCACCCCGATGACGAACTTCGGCTTTCCAATCTTTCCTCCTTCTCCATTCTTCCTTAGTTATTCGGGGCTGATGGCGGCTTGAAGTTTGACCTGACCCGTGTTGTGCGTTTGTAAATTGTTCAATGTCCTCTTAAAGTCCACGGCCTCCCATAGTACCTGATATAAAATAAAATAAAGAACTTTGGTGATAGAAAATAAGCTCAAACAATACATATGTAAGTGTACATGATCCTAAAGAAGTGTGTAATGTGTCGTAGGCAGCCTAAAAGGACTTCACAAATCAGATCGGGAAGCGACTACAGTGAGAGTCAGGCTAACTCTAGACGCATCATATCCAGGGTGAGAAGACAATCCCTTGAACTCAAAATCATCTCCCATGAGTTCATTAATGTCTATATAAACATTGCTCAAGTCCCCAAAGCTGACATATGTTTCCTTAGGTAGAGAACCATGAGGTCATTCGGCCGCTGGAGAAGCATCTTTAGCGGTAATCTTTTAGGAAGGCCAGTTCAGGAGAACGTGACTCATTCTCGGAGTTTAATTACATGATTTCTGAGTTTCCATCATTAAAACTTGCATCAATTCCTCATCATTAGAGGAGGAATCATAGCCACTCCAACACTCAATTTCACCTTCCTCTTTTTCTGTAAATACCGCAAGCTTACCTTCTCCTTGTTTGAACTCCTCTTCCCCCTTCTTTGGGATCGAGGGCATCCTAATCGAGCTACTGGTCTCAGTCGTAAATCTTTTTCCTTCATGAGTTCCCTCAGTTGATCCATCGGAAGGACCTTCTCCTCCTAGTGGGCTGCCCTCTTCGGAATCATGCGAGGATGAAGTGGAGCATGTTTGAATCCTGGAACGGTTAGGGGACGGGACTTCAATCACAACGACGGATCTCCTGGGATGCAGTAACCTATACCAAAGTAAATTCTCATTCGTTAGCAAAGATTTGACGAATCTCTCTCTAGCATCTATGACTTTCAGAGTACAGAAGATGGGATCAAGTATTGAATCTTGTTTGGCCTCAGAATAACTGTGAAGAGTATTCAGTCTATTAAAAATACCACACCAACATATTAAGTCTCAACGAATAAAAGAGAAAACAAACCCCCTGTCGTCCAAAGACGATTGAATCCCTTAGGATACCTAACGAAAAAATATGGGTCTTAAACTTGGACAAATTACTTTGAAGCTGCATCACAATTTTGCAATTTCTTTGTGCCTCGATGATTACAAGAGACGAACATTCTTCTCTCTTTTTGAATGAGAGCAAATATCCCAGCTCATCAAAGCTTAGGGCACGATTGAATGTCCACAAAAACAAAATGCGAAGACAAGTCGAAATTGTGTATCCGTTGGGGTAAATCTAAAATGGAGCAATTCCCAAATTCAAAGAGTCTCTCTCAAGAAATGATTGAAGGGGGCACTACTCCATTCCAACACATGTCCCGATGGAAGGCGGTGCACCCCAAAGGTGGCATGTGTGCAAACTCGTTTTTCAATGGAAGGTATACGTCACCATCCAAAATGCCATGCTGTAAACAATGTTGTGCAGAACTTTAGCAGAAATTACGGTGGAATCTCTTTCTGGAGGGTTGAGTAAAACTCTAAAGTTTGAAGGAGTTCGATCTTCAATCGGACCAACTGGAACTAATTGACCATATTCATCCGGTGGTGCCGAAGAAGTAGGCGCCGCTAGAACTATTTGCAAAGGCATAACTGATGTCAATTTGGCTTCGAGAGTGTCGGACTTCCTCCAATGGATTTAAGATTGGATGATAGATGCTTCATTATATATAAAAAAATTTGTATCTAATGCGGTCAGGTAATTATATTTATAACTTGAAGTCCCGCTATGCTTAACACTTGAATTCCTAAATAATATCGACATATGCCGACTCATCAGATTTCAAGCGTTGACCGGGGAAAGTGTAGTGTGTTATTTATGTCGGATGGGATCGGTGTCCTATGCACTACAAATGCTCTATCCTGTGTAGATGGTCATTCATAGCGAAGAATGGAAAAAGCTTTTCATATCATTGATTAAAGTTATTCCTCCTACACTTACCCGTTACCGATCAATGATCGATAACGGATCCGCTATCCGAAGCGACACAGAGAGTTCTTCCTACTTTAGGTACACCGATTATGCAATGACAGGATTAATCCAAAGTGAGCAAATATAGATCGATATGTCTCAATCGAGTAGAGAATTCTCAACATAAGTCGATTTTAGTTCTTTGGAAAGTGATAACAGCATGAGCTGCATATGTGATGCTACCCTAAGCTATTATCACCCCCTAGAAAAATCAAAATCAATTCGCAAGACGCCGTGTCGGATCCACATTGTAACTCGGTGCAAGTCAATTCTGACTCTATGGATGTGATAGCGAAACATTTCGAGCACTGGGGCAAAACCTGGCTTTGTCCCGTGATGAATTCAAGATTTGTTACTATCTTCTTCCACAAATTTACAATCAGCTCGAATTTTCCATTACATCCATCACCAACACAACCTTATCACCAATCGCTAATACTACACTAAAATCCACATCACCAACCTCCAGTCAGAAGGAAAATGCAGTCAATTTCAATTAGCTGGCGATCCAAGCTAGGCAAGATCGGTTGTGATTCAGACATGCAACATTTCATGTGCTAGAGATTGGCTCAACGTGGCGGCGAGGTTAGGTGGGGTTGGAGGCAGAGGGCTTCAGCGGTGAAGATCGACGACGACGGTGGCATGAGAAAGCTTAGGGTTTGATCGTTTTTAGCTCGGGTCATAGAAAGATTAGCTCGGTTCCCAAGGAAAGTGTGAAATGTTGAAGGATCAGACCGAAGAAAGTTAAATAGGAGATTGAATGGAAAACATTTGCTAAGTCATTGGATCGCTAGTGATCCATGGACTATGGATCGCTAGCGATCCAATAGGTTGCAATCAATTTTCTCCAAACTCGCCAAGTATGGTCTAAATGTTGTTTACAAATATCTAGAAAGTCGTGGGATCAAAATTATTTATTGTTATGAGCAATGAAGATTCACGTCGAAAACTTAATAGACGGCTAAATGGATAAAACCAAATTTTCATGATAGGCTCAACACGATCAATTAAACTTCACGAAATGGGAACTCAAAAGCAGTTACTTCCATAACACACCTTGTTTCTAACGAAGGCATACACTAGGGAGATGTTAACTGGGATTTTAACTCAACAGAATTCAACAGGAGTTAGAACATATACGTCAAGTCAAAACAACTCAAGAATCAACCATTAGGACCAGAAAAAGAAGCTAAGAGAGACCCAAGAGGAAAGATGCAAAATAGGCTAAGGGGTTGGATCGCTAGCGATCCATTACCTATGGATCGCTAGCGATCCACATGGATTGCTCATGGATCCTCGAAACTTCTTGCATCGTGAACCAATATCTTTTCTAAGGATATCTGCCAAGTTTCATGATATTCCAAGCAAATTAGTTCGATAAGTGAGCATTCATCTGATTCTAGTCATAGTTCAATGCAACCTATACATGAATCACAATCAAAATAAGGCAAGTAATTATGAAATTACATCGAGAACATCTACATAAGGCAAGGAGCGCAATCCAAGTGAAACAATCCAAAAATACTTTGACTACATGGATCACTAGCGATCCATGCCCTATGGATTGCCAGCGATCCATTTGGTTAAAATGGTTCGTTGTGAAATTTTTGGAGCGTCTTTCTATCAACATGTATAGGCTTTTGGAAAATCGGCCTGGCCTAATAGTTCTTCATCCCTATAAATACTCACCTATCTACAACATAAAGACAATCTTCTAGACTGGCTGCTGGAACTCTGCCGAAATTATTCTTCACTCTTTTCCTCCCACACAATAGTCATCTAAGGGTTTACTGTGATTCTTCAATGAACTCTTGCACTTGTGGCTTGATCTAACTTAGGAGATTCAATAATATTATAATATGATCCCACTTGTAACAGCAGTCAATTAACAGAAAGATATAAAGTGGATGTAGGATTCATTAATAGTTGCACTATAAAATTCTTCTTGTTTCTTTACTTTTTCTACGATCTACAAGTGCTTTTCCTATTTTATTTGCCTTGATAAATAAGGCTGGTGTTTTCACACTCAATCTAGGGTGTTGATCCATTTTTTGGGTTAACATTACCATTACATTCAATCTAACTTTTCAGGTTACTTTACTTGGTATTTACACAAGCAGATATGTGTAAATTGAACCTATAATTAACCACTACTTGTTAATACAACATTTGCCTAATATTAGTCAACTAGCATATACATAGATGTTTACACTATCATAATAGAAAAACCGTGGTTTATTCTGCTAAATAGATGTCCAAATATAACATGTCTAGTTAATTATAGTGGAACAGTGATTTATTCCACTAAACATGTGTCCAGTTAATTTAATTTATGGAATGGTGTTTTATTCCGCCAAACAGATGTCCAAATTACTCCATTCAATCCAATTTAAATTAACAATATTTTATTTGGCCAAGTAAACATCACTAAATAAGGTACAAAATTTTAAACGATGTTATTAATTAAAATGACGTAATTTAAATTCAGTTCATTTTAATATATCATAAATGTTAAACGTCCAAACTTTTCAACAAGTTTTGCTGCAATGTTATAATTCTCCATAACGAGTCCAAAGGAAAAATCTGTGTGTCAAACGGACTTAAAACGTGTAAAATATCATCATTTAAACTTTAACTAACTAAATTATATAACTAAATAGTTAATTTGATTTGTTTTCTAACCCAGAAATTCAAATGGGCCAAGCCCAAAGCCAAGCAAACCCGACCACATGAACACCCCTCTCCCTCTTCTTCTTTCCCATTCCTCTTCTCTAATTCCACTAAACCCATTTCGTGCACATGCGCGCCTCCGTCCACCAAACTTCAAATCTAAACCCACTAGCGTGTCTCTCCTTGCATGCTCGACTCAATTGCTCCATCGCCATATCCTCCATCCACCTCTTCAAAATCCGACCATAACCTCTCACAAGAAAATTGCGTACATGCTATAGATCGATGACACTTTTTGTCGCCAAACTCCACCAAATTTCACCCTAGGTGTCATTCTCCATCTTGAACCCAAATCCAAGCTCCATCTCGCAAATCGTTGCTTCTATCTTCGACTACGTGGAACCCTAGTTTCGAAGGCCGTCGATCATCGTCATGGAATTCTACCAAAACTTCACCGAAAATCCCCCATAACCATGCGAACCCAACGATGCTAACGCCACCTTCTAATTCGAAATGTATCTCGAGAAATCGATTTTTGAACATTGATGTACATTCTTTCCTCTTCACTATATTCTACTGATTTTTTCATCATCGTTCCATGAAAACTCGAGCGATGAATTCCTAAAAATACCAGGGATCATTATAGACACTTTCCTTTTGGCCATTCGTGCTAAAACTCCGAGGTTTTGGCTACATTGATTTTTTAAGTTTGGAGGAGGGGGTTATTTTAGTTGTTTTGAAATTTTCAGGAGGAACTAAGCAATGTCAGGAAGAACTGAAACAAAGAAAATGGGTTGAGCTTCATAGACATAAGAAAGCAAGTTATGAACCAGATCCATGAATTTTTACCAAAAATCATTGCACTAATCTTGGCTAGAATCAAGCATGGTATGGGAAGGGATGTCAAAACTAAGGCAGGAAATAAGGAGAAGTATGGCCAAGCGTAAGTGTGTGTATCGGCGCATGTATATTTGTGCATGCATCGATATTTGAATACAGGCGTCCACAATACAGCACGACGTTTACGTACGAGGCGCGAATGACAGAGAACAGAATATGATTGCGCATGAAACTGTAATGCAATCTCCAAACAATAATAAAATACACCAGTTACTGCATTTTATTAAATTCCAAAATACTGATGTTTGACGTAAAATATGTTAAACCAAAATTTAAATATTTTTCAAATTAAAAATTATGAAAATAAATCCTATAAACTAAACTAAATATACATCATCAAAAATCGAACAATTATTTGAAATATAGATTTCATAATAAAACCCCAAATCAAATATTTAAAACAAATTAAATATTTCATTAATCAAAGTGATAAAATTCTGGGTCATTACACTCTTTCTCCCTTTAAAGAATTTCATCCCTGAAATTTCACATCAAGGATACCCAAAACTGTTCATAAGTCCATTTGATGTTCATAGATCATTCATATACAAAATTCGATTCAATCTCTACTTGAATACATAACTTTACTCTCGAACTAGCGCTCACCCAATTTTTTACTGTGGACTCCGATTAGATTTCTTAATTTTGAACCTCTACTCTCCTTATATAGTCATATACTATGATAGAAAACTTTGGTCTCATACCAAAAAGGTCTCATACCAAAAACCCTCATAAAATGCTCGCCTTCGAAAATCGAGTGATAGATCCTTATTCGGAAAGGTGTGAAACACTTCAAAGCCATTTACTCAATTCTCATATCAAAAATACATGGAAGAGAAATGATCTGCTGCTATCTTACATAATTATTTAATTGGTTCTTCCTAATACCGATTCTATTTCTACTAAATTATTTATGAGAACATTTCATAAAACTAAATCGGGTTAAATTGTATAATACTCCTCTACATCCTAAGAGCATATACCCCTATTTGAATCAACTATTCCATTTTTCATTTACATCCCTAAGAAAACTCAAGATCCAAATATCTGGGTTTTATTTCAGAAACCTTTTGAAACGAACCTATATATTTTAACTAAAATATATATAGCTCAAGTAACTTTAAAATAATACTAAGGAACCGGGTGTTACCAAATAGTATCATACATTTGCTTTTAAAGAAGGTAATACTCAACAGAAGCGTTTACCATCCAAACACACCTATTAACCATTTTTAGTTATTTTCTATCCACTCGAACTAGCTAATTAAAAAACACTTTTCCTCATTTACAAAATCCATTTTTGAAACAATGTTCTATAAATTTCTAATAAATACTCTTAATGAAATATAGAATTCCAATTTCCTTTGGATTCGTTTAGATTCGAACTTGTCCCTACCATATAATGATAAAGAGAATAATTTACTAAGTGCACTATACTGTTCACCTTGGCAAACATCTTATCATCACACTTAGAAGATTGTTCATATCATCACAAAATAAATCAGGACTTCTTTCCCGAACCAAACCAAAGAAAATACTTATTATTTACAATTTTTGTTCCTAAAACTTTTATACCTTGACTAAAATATTTTCAAATAATACTATTATTATTTCAAACCTTGAAAAACAATTTTTTTTCAAAAGTACCGAGGTGTTAGTCCTCAAGTTTTCAACTTAAATTCTTTTTAATTTAAAGACACTTTCTTATAAACTCATTTTATAAGGTCAAATTTTATAAAACCATTTTTCAAGTATTTATCACAAAAGTATTCTGACTTCCTTTTAATAAACTCCTTTTTATTAAAACCCAATTTTATGAAATAAACTATTCTATAAATTTGTTTCTAAAATATTCATTTCAAAATATTTTGATTTTCTATAAACATCTTTTATTAAATCAAATTTTAACCTACATTAACACTAAACGCCTTATTGTCAACTTATGAAACTTAATTCACAAGATGTTCATTTTAATTTTCCTAAAATTCCTTTCTATCCAAACCAAGTTTCAAAAGTAATATTCTAAATAGATTAACATATAATAGTCAATGCCCAAAACTGGGGCATGACTGATCAAATCCTAGATGATAATGATGGAATATTATCATTTCAACAACTAAGCACAACCAAAAATAACTATATTAAAATTTTGAATTTTTATTTTATACATATAAAAATATATTTCGAGCTAAAATTATTTCATTTAAAAAAATTTAAATCAATATTGTGTCAGTTTTGACTTGTTCAAGTGTTTAGGAAATCCCTATCGATAACATTGGCAAGATGCATCGACCAGAATTCTTAAGCTACTCAATAGATCATACAATGCAATATAAAACAATTTTATATGACTAACAAATAAGCGCTCTTATATATGCACTCAAACTCATATAAGGTATTCCACTACCTGATCTCTTAATGAGTTACCCACCAAAGCCAAGGTTCTTGCTTAACCTTGCGTTCTGATACCAAATTGTAATGATCTGCCTTTTCAAACCCCATAAGTTGACACTAATACCTCCATAGCATTTACTTGTCGAACAAATAAGGGCCGAAAAGATAGATCGTTAAGGGAAAGAAGAAAGAAGATTAGAGATAAGAAACTAAACAATCACAGAATTTCACAACGCAATGGAATAACTTATATTTATTAACGTAATTCTTTTAAAAGTCATTTCCAAAATGATACATCAGAGTCATACTAATACAAATTTTATCATTGGACAGTTATAATAGTCTGTCCCTATATATCAGATAAAGAGTACATATAATACAGGTGTAAATATGATAAATAACTAACTATTGATGAAGCCTCATACTCCAAACTCCTCCAGAATGCATCTGTAGGAAACCCGAACTACTTGGCTACTTATAAAAATTTGAGAACACAAGAGATTTAGGAAAAGAAAAATAAAACTCTGGTCAGATATGGGTGGTGTGAGAAAACTTAAACATCTGAATTATTTTATTAAAACTCTTTTAAAATCAAAGTATCTCATAAGACAGTGCTGCACATAAAACAGATGGGTTTTTACCTTACGATACCAAAACACTTTCTATATAAAATCAATGACATTGTAATAATGTCTAGAGGTTCAAAGTAAATATATAAAATAACCGAAATGACTACATCTCACATTCTAACATAGTTGGGCACATCTAAAATCGTAAGGCTTCTTTTGGAGAATGGATTCCATACCATGATAAGGTAAGGAACCACCTTCTGATGGTACACCCCAAGATAATATGTACTGGGGTTCGATAAGAACATCTTGTACCCCTTCTACACAGGACTGGCCCACCACTTGACTAGTAGTACAAAGTATATCACCACCAGAGTTTTGTTCGACAACTGTACCGGAGCATGGTCAATTATAAATTCTAGATTTGGTGATGGCATACCCTGATGGGAGCGAACCACATTACCCTGCTGCATGCCTAATTTTTGTCATTCCTGATTGATGAGGCTTGAGGCTACATTTTCCTTCCTTTAGCACTTCCCACTTGGAATGCTACATTTCCTTCTAGTCGACGGTACAAGGTTAGCATTCATCCACATAAGTTGTTCAAGAGATGAACAAACCGAAGGCACTACTTCTACACCATCTATTTTGGAATCACCCTCAGGATTAATAGCAAGCAACCTTTGCACTTCCAAGGCTCTATCTTTGATTCCTTACTCTTCAAGATGTCTTCATTTTGAAATGTTGAGTTGGATCGAACTGTTTTTGGATAACATACCCGATCCCGGTCTATTCGAAACAACTTCTGATAGTTTCGGTAAACTCAACCCCGGTTCTTTAGGAAATAAACAGACAACGATAAGAGCAGAGTTCATTTCCTAACCATTAGTGGATGGATTTCCTTATTATTGGTCCTATAAGAACAAAATAGCACCATTGGCGGTAACTGTACCATATAATTCCCATGTTTCTTCTAGATATTTCCAAAGTTACATTTTGGTCCAGCTTTGATAGTTGATTATTTAATTATCAAATAACAATATTTGAAACACAAATTGCATTTCCCATGGAAACCATTAAACCTTTTAATTTAACCTTACATAAATTTAGAATCGGTTTTCAATATTCATTAAATTCATATGCTTACCTCACTGATATAAGTATATTTCCAAACCATTTCCTTTTCAAACTTGACTAAATTTTTTCCACATACTTGTAAAAAAGTAAAATTATAATTAAATAACATTTAGAAAGGTTTTCTATTTCCAAACTTATATTAAAATAGTCAAACCTGAATGCCATTACAACGGAGATAACCCAAAACACCAATCATTCCTATAATCTCGTTTTATTTTATAAATAAATACCTCCTTTATAAATTTCAAATATATTATAAATTTTCTTTTTAAATCTCCAATCTATTTATAAAATACTTTTTTATAAATCTCAAACCCTATTTATAAATATCCCTTTTTAGACCCCTAAAACCATTCCTAAATCTCCTTTCAAAAATCATTTAAAAACCGAACTCTTTTCCCAATTCTAAAATCCCTTTCCAATTTATAAACTCCTTTTATAAACTTCCTTTATTACGAACAAACCTTCTCTAATGCACTTTAATTAATAAAGTTCTTTTTGATGACAATAACGATTATTCAAAACACCACTATGCAAACCAGTTGTTATTTAAAACATTATTCGTTTTAGTTTTCCTTTAAATTAACTTTAAATAATATTATTATACTATAACTCAACGCCAAACCAATATGATAAAATAAATAAATAATTAACTTAAAAAATATTTATATAAATATTAATTTAGTTTAAAACATCTTTTATAAAATAATCAACTAATTTCTAAACATTATTATTGTGATTAATTAAACTTTTAAACAATATAAATGCAGTAATCGATTAACTTTTAAATAGCAAAAAATTAACTTATGCCAATATAATTAGATAATCTTTAATTAATAATTAAAATATAATTTAAAATATTTTAAATGAATAATTAAACAACTTTAAAACAAAAATTATATACTTTTAAATAACTTTTAAGAATCACATTAATAAAATAATTGAGTTTAAATCATTATTTAAAACAATAATTAACTAATTATCTAAAACATTACTTATAAATAATAATTATCTTTTAAATCTTATAAACATGTAGTAATTATCTTTTTAAAACAATTTTAGATCAACAATTTCTTTCAAATTAGAAAGAGGCGTAGCGACCGCTATGTTACTTAACATGTTACCATTACATTCAATCAAACTTTTCAAGTTACTTTTCTTGGTATTTACATGAGCAGATATGTGTAAATTGAACCCATAATTAACAACAACTTGTTAATACAATATTTTCCTAGTATTAGTCAACTAGCATATACATAGATGTCTACACCAATGTAATAGCAGAACCCTAGTTTATTATACTAAATAGATGTCCAAACATAACATATATGGTTAATTATAGGAGTGGTGATTTGTTCTGCTAAATAGGTGTCCAGTTAATTTAATTAGCGAAACGGTGTTTTATTCCGCTAAACAGATGTCCAAATTACTCTATTCAATCCAATTTAACTCGATAGTATTTTACTCGGGCAAATAAACATCACTAATTTATGTATAAAATTTTAAACGATGTTATTAATTAAAATGACGTAATTTAAATTCAATCCGCTTTAATATATCATAAATTTTAAACATCCAAACTTATCTACAATTTATACCGCAATGTTATACTTGTCTATACGAATTCGATGCAAAAATCCGTGTGTCAAACGAATTTAAAACGAGCAAGGTATGACCATTTAAACTTTAACTAACTAAATTATAATTAAACAATTAATTTGATTTGTTTTCTTACCTAACAATTCAAATGGGCCAAGCCCAAAGCCAATTAAACTGGACCGCATGAACACCCCTCTCCCTCTTTTTCTTCCCATTCCTCTTCTCCAATTCTAGTAAACCTATCTCGTGCACACGTGCACACGCCTCTGTCCACCAAACTTCGAACCCAAACCCACCAGCATGTCTCTCCCTACGTGCTTGACTCGATGGCACCATCGTCATATCCTCTGGTTACTTCAAAATCCAACCATAACCTCTTAAAAGAAAAACGTGTATGGGTCATAGATTGCGCAACACTTTTTTTTTTTTGCAGAACTTCGCCAAATTTCACCCTAGGTGCCGCTCTCGATCTTGAACCCAAATCCAAGCTCCATCTCACAAACTTTTGCTTCCATCTCCAACTAGGTGGAACCCTAGTTTCGAAGGTCGTCGATCATCATCATGAATTCCATCAAAACTTCACCAAAAATCCCCCATCATCGTGCGAACCCAACGGCACCAACCCCACCTTCTAATTCGGAGTGTATCTCGAGAAATCAATTTTTGAACATCGATGTACATTATTTCCTCTTTACTTTATTTTGCTAATTTTTTCTGTCATCGTTCGACAAAAATTCGAGCGAGGAATTCCTAAAAATACTATGGATCGTTATGGACAACTTTCCTTTTGGCCATTTGGGCTAAAACTTGGCAGTTTTGGCTGCATTGATTTTTGAAGTTTGGATGAGGGGCTAACTTTCATTGTTTTGAAATTGTCAGGAGGAAATAAGAAATGTCAGAAAGAACCGAAACGAAGAAAATTGGTTGTGCTTTATAGAAATAGGATAGAAAGTTAATAACAAGATCCATGAATTTTTGCCAAAAATCATGGCACAATCTTGGACAAAATCAAGCACAGTATGGGAAGAGATGATAAAAGTAAGACATGAAATAAGGAGAAGTATGGCCAAGTGTAAATGTGTGTATCAGTGCATGTGTATTTGTGTGTGCACTAAGATTTGAATACATGTGTCCACAACACAACACGATGTTCATGTACAAGGCGCAAATGACAAAAAATAGATTATGATTGCGGACGACACCGTAAGGCGATCTCTAAACAATAATAAAAACATACCAGTTACCGCATTTTGTTAAATTCCAAAAATACCGACGCTCGACGTAAAATATGTTAAACCAAAATTTAAATATTTTTCAAATTAGAAATTATAGAAAAAGATCCTATAAATTAAATTAAAAATACATCATCAAAAATTGGACAATATTTGAAACATTTATTTTATAATAAAACCTCAAAATATTTAAAACTACTTAAATATTCTACAAGGGTCGTTACATATTGGAACTGGGCCAGCCCGTAGCAAAAGAAATTAGTAAATTTCAATTTTTTTTTTTTACCATTTTGGACCTTTAATGAGTCCATAAAGTATAAATACACCTATAACTTTTCTTTAAGTATCTTCTAAATAAAATCAATATTTTATTTTATTTCATATTTAAGGGAGTTTTAAATTTAATTCAAGTAAATAAGTAATATGATGAATGTATCAAATACATTCATGTGTTTGAATCATAAGGATATCATACGAGTAGCACATAAAAGTATCTAAATAGACGTGTAGAAGGTTAGAGAAAAAAATAATTTTTTTCTTTATCTTAGCATAAATAATTAATTAGGAAAAGATGGGCCATTAATGTAGAGAGAGAAACCTTTCATTTCTCTCTCTCCTTAATTAGGTTAATTAACAAATTAACATTTACTACAGAATTAACACTATGTAAATAAACATGTAAAAGATTAGAGAAATAAACTTTTTGGTTCTTTGTATTAACATAAATAATTAATTAGGCAAGGATGGGGCCAAAAATGTAAAGAGAGAAACTTTTCATTTTTCTCTTTCTTTAATTAATTAATCGACAAATTAACATTTACTACAAAATTAAGATATGCCTTTGTTGTCCAAATTTTTTAATTTAAAACATGTAAGTAACAGTAACATATGTATATATAAGTTCAACTTACACTTATACATAATATATTAAAAAGTTCTTGCTAGTAGACAAAATTCGACTTATATTAACAAAATGATAATTAATGAATAGAGGTAAAGATTTATGAAGAAGGAAAGATGGGAGACTTTACTCCTTCCTTTACTTATTCAAACAATATCATTTCAAATCAGTAATTGAACTTTAAAACATAAATGCATATAAAACTAATTTTGACGATTCTCATATTTTGAAATCTAGAATTAATAAATATAGATCAAGTTTCAATTTAGGAAGAATTTTAAAATCAAAATTATGATTTTATATAAAAGTAAATTTTATGAACGTTTAAAACAACATAATCACACACATATGTAATTAATTTCAAGCTACTTTTAAAATTAAAATAACAAACAAATATGTCAAGTCTGTGATTTGGCATGTGTTAGAATTATAAGTTGACATATTTATACTAAAGTTCTATTATGTTTTTATTTTACTTTCAAACAAAAGAATACATTAACAATAAAATTCAAACAAAACATATAAACATTATATTCAATTCTCAGATGATTTCAAAAGGACAATATATGTAATTTATATTAGTCGAAATAAAATAAAATCATACAAATAATTGGTTTCAAACAGGAACAAAGGGGACAACTTAGGCACATATAAATTCGTATTAAAATTTCAAATCTGAACCATAAAACATAATGAACAACTAATTAAATGAGATGTAATATGTCATAGTTCTAATGTTAAGAATATGTCACTACTCTAATGTTAAGTGCAACGACCCGCCTTTTTGACTTTCGTATGTCGACACTAATACATCCACCGTATCCATGTGCCGAGCATCCAAGTGCTGGAAAGAAAGATTGTTGGGGAAAAAGAAAGAAAAAGACAGAATCGAATCTTAAATCATGATGAGTAATATATATTGTACAATATGTCTTTACACAGATAAAACTGTAATATATGTACATCAATCAGAGTAACTAAATAAATTGTCAGCCTGGACAGTTATAACAACATGTCCTTACAATTGCTAATAGATACAACAAACAGAAAATGTGGTGGAAATAAAAAGATATGTGAATATGTCTTGGATGCATCCAGCTCGTCTCCTGAAGCTCCAAGTATCCAAACTGAATCTGTAAATATGCTTGTTCTGACCCGAGCATTATAATATAATAACACCCGGATCAGTTTGGTAAGCTAGCATGAGAAAATTCAATCAAAGCATATTTATTTCTTTTTTATAAACCCTTTTAAAATAAAAGGTATCCTGTAAGACCATGCAACACATAAATACAGACAAGCTTTTTACCTAAGGATAATCAAATCATTTATATTAAAAAATACAATGATATTATAATAATGTCTAAGGCTAAAAATATATACAATCGGTAGATAATCAAAAACCACTTAGGCACGTTTGCTAATTGTGTAGGATTCCACAGAGGTGCCCTTAATACTTCGAGAATGGTCCTCCTGCATAAGGATACGAGTTATCCTTCTGAAGCAATAATACAACCCTAGTGATGTATAATTGGAAATACATAGCTGTCCACATAGGCCGAATGCATCACTCCATACATGCATAACAACTATAAGTAACTTTAGAAAGGAGACAATTGCACCCTTATAGATTAGCTAAACCCTTGGCTATGCATCCTATCTCTAGTTTTAGTCATTACCACTGGTGAGGATACGTCCGGCATTCCATCAAATGAATCTCTAATCGAGCAGATCTCAGAACCACACATGGATTCCTATATCTCAAAAGGTCTCGGAATCACATGGATTTCCACATCTCAAATAGACCTTGGAATCACATATTGGATTCCCATACCCCAATGGGTCTCAGAATCACATATGGATTCCAACATCTCGAACAAAAGCTCTAATATCCTCCAAGCTTAATGTTATCCCGCTTTTTGGCAAAGCCGTGATACCAAAAGATAGATCGAAAAAAAAAGACAGTTCGTCTCAAAGATTGGTTACACATTGCTTCGCTATGGATATCGATGAATTTTTTCCGAGCCCGGATCAGGCTACAACTGATAAGACATGACAAGAAAAGCCATAAAAGCCAGTGTTTTAAAATTTAGGTTAATCGGAGTTCGTATGAACGAGATATGATCGATGCAAGTTAGCCAGAGTACGCTGTTCGTATCCATCGAATTATTGAGGAGATGCTCATTTCGAATCCATCGGATTCGTATCCATCAATGTTTGCTTTGTTTGAATCCATCAGGTTCTACATACTTCGAATCGATCGAGTTCGAATCGATCAGTAACATGATATCGATCTGTTCGAATCGATCGGTTTCGAATCGATCAAATGGGCATCGCCTCAGCATGTTCGTGTCCATCCTAGAGCACTATTTCGTATCCATCAGTAGGCCGCACTTCGTATCGATACCCATATCCATCACCACACCTTGGTTCATATCCATCGGCTTCGTATCGATCGGAATGGCCAGGTCTTCGCATCGATGGACTTCGTATCGATCGAACTTCGGCTAGAGTGTATTATTCGAATCCATCGGCATGGCTCCTTGATCGAATCCATCAGTATGCAGTTTACTTCGTAACGATCACCTAACATCAACTTCGCATCCATCAGAGATTCGCTGCTTCATCTCCATCCCAAGACCGTGTTCGAATCCATGAGCAGAGGCTAGTTCGTATCCATCAGGTCAAAAAACCTTGGGTGACGTGTCATCCCTCGATACGAACAAGGCGAAATTTATGGAGTCGATATGGTCAACTTGGAGTAAAGACTGGATCGAGGCGAAGTATGCACGCCACATCATCACGAGACCACGTGAGGTGATCGAGTCGAAGGCATCGTTTCGAATTGATGGATTCGAAATAGACAGCCAACCGAAACATACCAACTCGTATCGATCATATCTCCCAAACCGCTGATCCAAATGCGACGAAATTTTCACAGAAGCTTCCATACAAGGTAAAGATTGTTCTGCCAAGTTTCAGCTCGATTGGATCATTTTTTGATGGATACGAAATCACTTCGTATCGATCTCAGATCGAGTCGAAACTTGGTGGGGTCGGTCGCGTGGGCCCACTCACGTGCCAGAAAAAGTCTCCCGAAGTTTGAGCGAGATCTGAGCCTCCTACGCCTATAAATAGTACCCTGAAGCCTACAGAAAGGGGATCTTTTGGCCATTCGACGTGCAGACTCTGCCGGATTCAATTCTACTCTTCATTATCGCTATTGTAATCAGATTTCAGAGCTATTATCAACTGTAATCCGCTGTAATCGATTGAAATCAAGTGAATCAATAAAGACATAAACTTCAGAATGGACGTAGGCAAGATCGCCGAACCACTATAAATCCTGTGTTTGTGACTGTTATTTATGAATTGCTGTGTTTGATATTGGTTAGATCTGAGATTTGTGTTGAATATTGCTGATTTGTGTTCACAAACGGGTGCTTTCATGATATTGGGGTTTGGACCATTTTTGGTGCATACACTTTGGTGCTTTCACTGAGAACGCTGATTCAAGAGAAGTTGAATTTGAAGATTTAATAGTTCAGATCTAAGAGCTATGACAAGACAAACAAGTAGAAGGCAGAGGCCAGAGAGAAGTCAACATGAGGGAAGTCAAGAGGCTTCTTCAGAAGCTAATCAGGCATCGATCTTCATCACTAGGGATGAGATGGAGACGATGATGAAGAGACATGAGGAGTTGATCCAGAGTTTATTTCAACAGATTGGGCAACTTGGAGCGCATAGTCGAGGAGCTGATGGGGTTCAGAACGTAGCAGGACCATCCGGCGTAGCACCTGGATTAGGAGGCACACAATTGGAGAATGTTGATCCAATCCCGGAGAGAGAGAGGAGCATCTGCGCAACCTGGAGTTAGCAGAGGAATGAACGCTCGGTCAAGGGGGCAGATTCCAGAATTCCCTCGTGAACTCGGGGGGCAGGTCGAAAGCGATGAACGAGGATTGCATCTTGGAGACAATGATAGATTGGCGCAAATGGTCAGGCGAGCCATGAGAGGCGGATTAATAAACAAAGATCTTGAAGACGTGAACAAGAGTCCTTTTTCTCATGCAATTAGGATGGCTAAGAACCCACCAGAGTTCAAGCTACCATCAGTGGAGATGTATGATGGGAGGACGGACCCCGCGGTCCATCTGACGAGGTACATGAGACATATGGAAGTGCTGGGGGCATCACAGGAGGTTATGGCCCAGTGCTTTCCATTATATCTGACGGATATCGCAACATTATGGTTTAGGCAACTGGAGAGCGGCTCCACAGGAACATGGGCAGATTTAACTGAGAGATTCATGAGACAATTATGAACATTGCAAGACCCAAGAATGTGATGAGTTTGGCAATTATGAAGCAGAAAGATGGGGAGACTTTGAGGAGTTTCCTGACGCGATTCAATACGGCAGCAACATCGGTGGATCGGCCAGATTTATCCATGGTTATGATGGCAGCTGTTTCGGGAATAGCTGATGGCACGGATTTCAAAAATTCATTGACTAAAGATCCACCTATGGATCTAGGAGAATTCTATCATGAAGCAGAAAAGTTCTTGCGATTGGAAGATGCAAGTGCAGAAAGAGAAGAAAATGATGAACTCAATGTTTATACGGTCAAAGATGGAAATCCCCCCGAGAAAGGTACAAAAACTAGCAAGGGGAAACGAAAGGCTGAGAGTAGCTATAACAGATCAACACGACCACGAAAGGAACCAAGGTTCACCACATACTCAGAGCTGAATGATAGTTTAGAACGAATCTATCAAGATACCAGAGAGCTGGTTCCGTATCGTAGACCTATGCGAAGGGATCCAACTTCTAACGAGAGAAAATCAGCTAAGTTTTGCATATTTCACGAACTGAACGGTCATAGCACTAATGATTGTAGGCATCTGAAGGATGAGGTGGAAGGGTATATTAGGAACGGTATGCTACTTTAGTATGTGAGGAGGCGAACTCCAGCAGTGGAGCCAGAGCGACCACCGTCTACATCAGCTAGAGGTGACCCTGAACCGGTACAACGTTTGATTATCAATCGATTAATTGACTGAAATAATAATGCACAAGTCGTAAACCTCTCACTAACACGGTTAAATCATTTACACATGTCAGCGATCGCGCACGATCCATAGGCATGCTCTGAATGACTACTGACCACACCATAGTGAGAATTTACACTTTGATATCCTTGCTTTGCTTTTGTTTCATTTTGATTTGGACATCTAGACTTTGCTTGTTTGGACATTTCTGTTGTGAGATTTGTATGATCATTGCTTTGATATTCGCAATTCTGTGAAAGAATTTACTTGTATGCCCGTTGGATCGCGAATGGTCCACGAGCACCTCTTGTATGGCGACGAACCGCCAAAGTCTTTGATTCGGAAACTCCCCCGAACATGAACTCCGACATCGATAATACTAAGTCCCCCCTGGGCACACATAATTTGCCTCGAACGGCACACGATCACAATTCGCCTCGAACGGCACACGATCGCGAGCGATCACGATTCGCCTCGTTCGACACAAGATCGCGAACGGTCACAATTTGCCTCGAATGGCACATGATCGCGAACGATCACAATTCGTCTCGAATGGCACACGATCGCGAACGATCACCACTTGCCTCGAACGGCACCCGACCGCGAACGGTCACGATTCACTTAGTATGACACCTGATCCCGAACGATCACCATTCGCCGCGAACGGCAACGACCGCGAACGGTCCCATTCCATCCTTCGCCGCGAACGGCATCGACCGCGAACGGTCCCGATCACCTCAAATGGCACACGATCCTGTACGATCGTCATTCGAGGTCATATGAAATTATCAAGTTCTTTACAGGTTGTTGATAGGATATGAACGTCCAACTTATGGCATTACAAAACACACCTTCCTACCGCAAGACATGTTTTGGGGGGAAAATGTTATCCCGCTTTTTGGCAAAGCCGTGATACCAAAAGATCGATCGAAAACAAAAGACAGTTCGTCTCAAAGATTGGTTACACATTGCTTCGCTATGGATATCGATGAATTTTTTCCGAGCCCGGATCAAGCTACAACTGATAAGACATGACAAGCAAAGTCATAAAAGCCAGTATTTCAAATTTCAGGTTAATCGGAGTTCGTATGAACGAGATATGATCGATGCAAGTTAGCCTGAGTACGCTGTTCGTATCCATCGAATTGTTGAGGAGATGCTCATTTCGAATCCATCGGATTCGTATCCATCAATGTTTGCTTTGTTCGAATCCATCAGGTTCTACATACTTCGAATCGATCGAGTTCGAATCGATCAGTAACATGATATCGATCTCTTCGAATCGATCGGTTTTGAATCGATTAAATGGGCATCGCCTCAACATGTTCGTGCCCATCCTAGAGCACTGTTTCGTATCCATCAGTAGGCCGCACTTCGTATCGATACCTATATCCATCACCACACCTCAGTTCGTATCCATCGGCTTTGTATCGATCGAAATGGCCAGGACTTCGCATCGATGGACTTCGTATCGATCGAACTTCGGTTAGAGTGTATTATTCGAATCCATCAGCATGGCTCCTTGATCGAATTCATCAGTATGCAGTTTACTTCGTAACGATCACCTAGCATCAACTTCGCATCCATCAGAGATTTGCTACTTCGTCTCCATCCCAAGACCGTGTTCGAATCCATGAGCAGAGGCTTGTTCATATCCATCAGGTCAACGAACCTTGGGTGACGTGTCATCCCTCGATACGAACAAGGCGAAATTTATGGAGTCGATACGGTCAACTCGAAGTAAAGACCAGATCGAGGCGAAGTATGCATGCCACATCATCACGAGACCCGTGAGGTGATCGAGTCGAAGGCATCATTTCGAATTGATGGATTCGAAATAGACAGCCAACCGAAACATACCAACTCGTATCGATCATATCTCCTAAACCGCTGATCCAAATGCGACGAAATTTTCACAGAAGCTTCCATACAAGGTAAAGATTGTTCTGCCAAGTTTCAGCTCGATTGGATCATTTTTTGATGGATACGAAATCACTTCGTATCGATCTCAGATCGAGTTGAAACTTGGTGGGGTCGGTCGCGTGGGCCCACTCACATGCCAGAAAAAGTCTCACGAAGTTTGAGCGAGATCTGAGCCTCCTACGTCTATAAATAGCCCTGAAGCCTACAGAAAGGGGATCTTTTGGCCATTCGACGTCCAGACTCTGCCGGATTCAATTCCACTCTTCATTACCGCTGTTGTAATCAGATTTCAGAGCTATTATCAACTGTAATCCACTGTAATCGATTGAAATCATCAAGTGAATCAATAAATACATAAACTTCAAAGTGGACGTAGGCAAGATCGCCGAACCACTATAAATCCTGTGTTTGTGACTGTTATTTCTGAATTGCTGTGTTTGGTATTGCTTAGATCTGAGATTTATGTTGAATATTGATGATTTGTGTTCACAAACGGGTGCTTTCACGATATTGGGTTTGGACCATTTTTGGTGCAAACACTTAAAACCCATATACGGGTTTGGAGTGGTTACGATATTAGGTCATCTCGTATAAGTACACTCCCCTACTTACCGGGTGTTCCATAACCAATTGTTCGATTTTTAGAATACTCAACATCGGTTCTTTTAGAGATAATCAGACAATACATAAGAGCGGAGATCACTTCCTAACCATTTAAATGGATATATTTTCTTATCATTTATCTTAGAAAGCAAAACAAGTTTATACGTACATTATAGCACCACCGATGGTAACTGAACCATATAATCCCCGTGTTTCCCATATATATTTCCAAAGTTGTATTCTTCGATGTTCAGTTAGGAAAGAATATTTTTGTACTACCAAATTAAAAAGGATTACATATATAGGCCAAGATTTTTTAGTCGGTTATTTAACTATCAAATGAACAAACACTCAAAATAGAGGTTACAATTCCCATGGAAACCAATCAGCCTCTTAAACTAATCTTTCATTCATTAAATATCTTTCCAAAATATTCATTAAAATATTCATATACTCATCTCACCAGGATAAGTATAGTCACAAACCATTCCTTTCAAAACTTGAAAACCTTTTCTATATACTTATAAAAGTATATTCACCAAGAACTTAGAAAGATATTCTTTTTCAAAATCATATTAAAATTATCAAACCCCAAATCTCATTAAAACGGAGATATAAATAACACAAAATACCATTCCTTTCCATAAATTTCTTTTATTTTATAAATATCTCCTTTGTGAATCTCCAATTCTATTTATAAAGCTTCTTTATAAATCTCCAAGTTTTATTTATAAAAATACTCTATTATAAATCTCAAAGATTCATTTATAAAACTTTCCTTTTCAAATTGCTAAACCATTTATAAACCTCTTTTCTAAAATCATTCAAAACCCAACTTCTTTTCAAATTCCAAACCTCTTTCAAATTTATAAACACCTGTAAATAAATTCTTGGTGTAAAAGAAATCCTTTTATAAACAATTTATTATTTAATTATAATGAATAAATACTTTAACATTATAAAAATAAACTTTAAACATTCTTAACAACATAATAATAAAAATTGAAAACATTATTAAAACTTTTAATAAAATTTTAAATAATAAATAATTAACTTTTAAAACATTTTAAATAGCATAATAAAATAACTTTAAACAACTTTTAAAAATGTATTTACTTAACTTTTAAACAATAAACTAATGTGTTGTGTTTAATTTGGTTTTATTAATTTCATTCCATCCCTTGCAAAAAGTTTCTCTTCAATGTACAAGAAAACATACTAGAATTTCTAATATGTTGTGTTTAATTTGGTTTTATTAGTTTCATTCCATCCCTTACAATCATTTTTATCCTTGGATCATATTCAAATAAATTTTATACCAATAATTTCATAAAGAAATTCCTTCGCTATGAAGTTGGTATTTGTTGAAATAACAGTTGTTTCTCCATACAATGGAATGAATATTCATAAACATTTTATGAATTGCTTTATATAAAACTGATTTTGCATTAGTTCACAATATATTTATGTTCACAACATAAATTAGTCATCTAATGACTATAGTTCCCAACATTCTCTTAGGAAGATTCATACAAGATCCCTTACATACAATTATTACGTGCAGTTTTTCGATTTGCACAATCTGCCAACTACTTGGCCTAGGATAGGTAGGGGTTTCTTACAAACGCTTATCTTGTATGGTCTGTAAACTTTTCTTTCAATGATATTAGTTTTAACCTATTGTAAAACTCTTAAATACACACCTTATAGAAAGAATTTGTCTCAACTTTACTCATCATTAATCATGCTTTGTCAAATTCGATTACTCCTTATCAATACATCATTACGTGTTATAGGGAAGAGTTACCTTTGAGATTGAATATTTATCCATTTTTAGGTACATTCCGAACTCTTTCCAATATGCTAACCTATTCGATCAAATCAAATAAATTCTTTTGCATGTCATGTTATTTACTTCTGTTTTATACTTTATGTTCTTCTCATAGACATACCACATGTGTATCAAATACACATGTTCATGTCGATGATAAGTCATCGATTGATCTAACCAATTACATGGAACTGATTTGTTATAAATAGACCTACAATTACATACATCAATATATACCAATTCGAAGAGTTCATCAACTCTTATGATGCTCCTACTAAATGGGTGCATAGCCCTTTTTGTTTGAGATATAATTAATTGGTATCATATTATTCATGATCTTATAATGAAATTAGTTCTCAAAACATCAGCTTAGTATATAATTCCAAAATAATTGTAAATAATTTTAGATATTTCTTTATTTTCCAATGCATCACTTTTATTACGAAAACAAAAACCACATTATAGTTTTATTTCATAATGAATATCCATAATATTCATATTGAAATATAACTTTGTCTATCTTTCAGTCGGTACAAAAAATTAGTCATTATTTCATAAATAATGTGTGATACATATTAAGAAAACAATTTCCGTAACTTGATACAATCAATAAGTGTTATATGGTATGCTCCCACTATTTCCACCATTACTATAATAACATATTGAATTCAATGGTCCATTATTTACTTAATATAACTGTAATGGCCCGTCATTTCAAACCATTCAAATCAACAATAATCCACACATGTCGGACTTGAATTTCTCAAACAACAAATTGTTAATTTATAATTGGAAAAACTTAGCATATTAGTAAATAAATCAATCACGGAATCACAGACATAGAGTAATACAACAATAAGCAGCGGAATAGATAAATAGTAGTTCATAAAGCTACTATGGAACATCGGAGTCTAAAAAAAAATACAACAGAAATCCAAAATACAGAGAAGTCTCAAATACAAATGAAATGACAAATCTAAACATAGACAACTGGACATAACTGCAAAGCTGAACAGATAAAAGATAGATCTCCAAGCAAAGCTCCTAGCTCCAAAGGTGAGTCTCAAATGTTGTGACACTTAGGCAGACCTGAACATAAAGCAAAACACAAAACACTCGAGTCGGAATTAACATTCTTATGCCAGTAAATTCTACTCAAGTGAAATATCCAAATGAAATGCAATATAACTTAAAGGATGTTTGGAATTTCATCCCTTAAGGATCCGTGGAACTATCTACATACAGTATAATATGCTACACATATAATGTCTATAGTAAAGTAAAATATTAAAATAGCGTTAAGACGTTACCCATATCCCCCTCAACACATTTTTATTAAATGCCACAATCTACATAGTACTGTAAACTCCACCAAACCGGTGGGCTATCAAGGCGCACTCCATAGGTACGACATAAACCAAACTTGTAGAGGGTGCGATAAGGCATGTGACAAGGCACGCGAGGCAATGCCTAGAGTAGGATACTACCATTTTGCGGATCCTGACTAGTGGTAACGCATAACAGCTGCTACCGCCCACCTCGAGACACACTCCCATAATCAAAGGTGCACCCAATCAAATCATAAAGTAATAGAATGGTATCGAAGAAGCATGCTCGATCGGAGTTGCGACCTCACTTGGTTCGGCGTGGCTCCTGTTTTAATCACACCAAGCTGACCCGAGGGGTTAGGGATGCGTTCATACCTCATACAGACGTTTTCCAACCATCCTACTTCGTTTTGGATTCTCCACCACATGAACAATTATTAAAGTGGTTCTCGGTATTGGAAGAGGGCATGACAATATTGGATCCCGATCTCTTTAACAACCAAATGCTTATTTCACACCGTGGTCGTTTTTCATTTCAAACTGTTTATACTTCGTATTAAAATATCATATTTATTTCAAAATCATATTCATTTCCAAAATCATAACCATAAAATATGTTAAACCATCATATCAAAATATTCGCATTTAAATCCATTAAATTTAAATCATAAAACCATCTTAAACAGTTTGAATATTGAAAGTAGTTTGTATATTGGAATAGCTATACATTAAAAATAGTTTATATTTAAAATAGGTTATAGATTAAAATAGTATATATATTAATATATATATATATATATATTTAACATTGTTTATAAATTTAAAATAATATATATTAGAATAATATATATTTTCAAAAGATTTTATATTAGAAATAGTTTCAAATTTGAATTGTTTCTTCCAATTTCACAAATCGATTCAAATCAACTTTAGTTCCAAAATTCAATTAAAATCAATCTTAGTTCAACAATTTCAACTAAAAAAGTTAAAGGTTTAATTCAAATTCTCATCAAACCATTTTTAATTTATATCGGTTTCAAATCCAGATTTGAGCTACAAATTTAAACCACTTCCAATTCAATAGGTTTCAAAATTTAATTATTCAAAAAATTACAATAACTTAATTTGATAAATTTCATTTATATTTAAAAATTCAGTTTTAATTATATTTTTATTTGAAAATATCCACTTAATCATTTTTAATAACATTTAAATAAAATCTCAAATTACAAATTTAAATCAATATTAAATATTCAATTTTAGTTTTATTTAAATTTGAAAATATTCATTTAATCACCTTTAATCAAAACCCAGTTGTCAAGTTATACAATCATATATTTAAAATCTCAAAATTTATAAGTTTCAAATCAGTTTTTATTTAAATACAATTCTTAAACAAATAAAATTACAAGTCCACTTTAACTTATCTTTCCTTCTTTTATCTATTTAAGTTATTACAAAATCTATTTTAAAATAGGGGGTTTTTAGGCTTAGGGAAAATGTTAGAAAAGAAATTTGTCTCAAGGACAACAAATTTTCTTTTTTAGCTGCAAGACACTTTTTAGTGAAAAATCACAGAATGATAGTTACAACTATCATTTTCTATTTACACTAAAAAGTGTCCTTCAAACTAAAAAACAAACTTGTTTTCCTTGAGACTAAATTTGTTTGCAACTTCTTCCCTATGCCTATTTTCCTGTTTAAAATATTAACAATAATTGTAAATAAATGTTAAAAACATATTATATATATTATTAATTAAATTCTTATTAAATTTTATTATATTAAATTAAATCTTGTTATTATTAAATCTATTTTAAATCTTATCTTATATATTTTAAAAATATTAAATTTATAAATAAAATTTATAATTTACATTTTAAAACTTAAATTATAATTTTAAAATTTCCAAAACATATAATTTCAAAAATCTAAATTTACATACATATTAAAATAAATCTTTATAATATATTAAAATCAATATTTATTGAAATCCATATATATCCTTTCAAAACCTTAGAAATCATTTTTCAAAACTAGACCAACGGTGTCCGTATATAGTTTTCTATCGTATGGTCAAGCGATACAGATATTTATCATTTTAATCCGCAATAATTTAATATTTATGGGTATATATCAATTGAACCTGCAATCCTAAAATTTCAAAATCAATAAAATCGCTTAGGTTTATCATTTCAACCGATAAGGATTTTACCTAATCTATAATATCGTTCGGGTATGTATCATTTTAACCCATAGGGATTTCCTAAACTAACAGGGAACTTGCAGTGTGAGAACAATAGAATAATAATATAAAATGGTATACCATATCAATTGACACTCATATATCATAATTAATAATTTAAATATAATATATTACAACATGTAATGGCGTCACATGTCAATTAACATAGGTAAACAATTTAAAATAATAACATATCTTATTCAACATTTCAATCACTGATCAATTCAAGTTTAATAACATATTTATGTAACGACCTAAAATTTATGTCATTTGAAATTCGTATATTTAATTGATTTTAAATATTCACAAGTTAAGTTTATAAGCTGAACAGATTTTATTTGAAATATAAAGATTTAATTGGATAATTAAATTGTCGATTTAATATTTGAAATTATGTAAATGATTGGAATTTTGAATTTAATGTGAATGAAAATGATTTATAAAGTTGAATTAAATTATATTTGAATTAAGATAATGTTAAGGAACTTTTGAAATTGATTTAAAAGTTAAATTGCAGAAATTGAATATTTTAATAGTGTCGCTGAGCCGGTGCCAATCTTAAATAATGTAATGTTTTCTGAACGAATGGATTGAAAGACGGAACACAACCAACCTAACACTTAAACTTGTTGCATATAATATAGCCCTCTGGGGACAAGTGACCCTATTTTTACAAGACGGGACTCACACATCTCTATTGAATCCCATATCTAATGCGCAGTCTATGGAGAGAGGCCTCATCAACCTTTAAAGCCACGAAATTCTCTAGATCATTTAAAAATATGGCCTCTTCTAAAGTGTCAGGCGCCGGCTTGATTTCTGCTTCCAAGTTCAAAAAAATTTCTAGCACCTATTGAGAACTTTCAGGCTATTCAGATTGGTGGTCTGGAGAGTTTCGAGTGGATATTATTGCAGAACTTGACTCGGGGTCCAGATTGTCATGGGAAGTAGTTTGTTCAGTGCCCATAGCAGCTAAACGCTCCGAGCGTCTGGAACTCATAACTATCAAACTCAGTTGATATCAATCATTAGAAAAATTAACATGTTCCCCCTATGCTAAGTGTAAACTAGTGCAGTATGGTGCAGTGTTGTGCAACGAGACTCTGAGATATGATCGAAGTGATTGTCATCGCTGTCTATCCCAACCGGCTTACACGTTGATTGTTCTGGACTTTATCTAAGATATGGGATCAGTCGTCAGCATGTTGGGAGACGAAATTTTCATTTAAGTTCATTCATGACTATATGTTATATTTATTTAAGTTCATGTCATATTAAAAATCATGCGACTTTAGGTTCCAATGATTCAAGTCATATAAGTCCAAACATTCATATTTTAAGTCATATGCATTGGAATTCAAGTCAAAGTGTTAAACTTATTTTTGAGACCCATTTCGGAGTTCAAGTGTTTAAGATTCAGGTTCAACATTGGATATGCAAACGTTCAGTCCGAGTTTGTTCACATGATCATGCTCCTATAGAAAGGTTCGGGTTCGGTCATGCATGCAAGTCCATTTGATCAAGTGAAAATGTTCGATCCAAGGTCATACGCAATCCATGTTCAAGCTCAAGGCGAATGCCCATGTTCAAGTTCGAATTCATGTGGCCTCATATGCAAGTATTCAATTTCGAGTTTAATAAGCTAGAAACGCTCAAGTCCCCCTAGGAAAAGGGTTCGTGCCTGATCCTTCACCTAGGCAGCGCTATAATTATGCACTTTCAAACTCCAATACACATTAAACTAATCTCTATCACCAACCATCTGCTAAATTCCATCATTTCACTTCCTTCCCTTTGATCTTTATCACCAACCGCTCCCTCCATCACTGATTGCCTCCCACCACTTCATTTCATCTCCACTATACCATAATTGATTCCCTAATAACCGGTCCTCTTCATCATCATTTCAACTACCATCATCTTCATCTGGTACCACAACCGATATGATGGCTGTATGCAATCCCACTTCATCCTCCTCATGTCCATATTGACCCTTCATTAACCAAATCGCCCCTTTGATTTTTTCCAATCCAGCACCGAACCCAGGGTTAGCGATCACCAACATGGTTAACCCCATCATCTCGCCATAATAACTCACTTTAAATCACATACAAACAAAAATCAAATCCACCTATGTAAGAAAACGCAGGTTGGTTGGAGAGTACTAACTCAAAATGTCTGGATAAAGGGTTCGGTTTGATGTGGGATGAGGTCGAGTAAAATTGGATGCTTGGATCCAATTAAAGGCGGTGGCGAAGGTTGTAGAAAATGGGAAGGATAAAATCAACTATGAGATTGGAGGGATGGATGGATTTCTTGAGCTTGGATTCATCAATGGCAAAGGTAAAGGGAAGTAAGGGTTCGGTTTGGTGGCAAAGCAAGTGAATGAAGTAAAGAGAATAAGCTAAGTCGCTAGCTTGCATATGGTATGTGGGCCAAACCCACAAGCCTGAGATTGGCTAAGTTCATAAAAGTAAAGAGATCAGATTTGAACCCATGCCTAGGGGATTCATACCAATCCCTCACCGTTGCTAAAATAAAAAAACAGAAAATTACTATGCTCTTTTACGTTGATTACATGATATTGGCAATGAGTAAAGAATGTGTAAACGTGATTGGGAGCCAATGACAAAAGTGTGTATGTGAATGAACGTGCATGTGTGTACATGTCCAACATTTGGTTGCCTGAGTCGACATGAGTTGAGTTATTACTAGGATTTCTTAGAAAAGAAGTCACTATAGATAGTCGAGGCTTATTGACTTGATCGACAAACTTAATGGAACCGGGCATATACAAAGGTTGGGGATTCCACTTCAAATTTACATTGTCAGACATCGGCCAAGCGTCACAACGAATGAAGAGAGATACGACTCTTCGAAAAGACAATTCTACAAAACGATAACTACTATTCAAAAAACTAAATGGAATCCTTCTCGACGACTCTAACTTGCTTCGATTCAAAGCACCTCATATTCGAAACAAGACGTACTTTAAGGGAAAGTATTAACGGGCCTTTTGACCCCAGTATATTTGGACTGATAGTACAAGTTAGACTTGATGATGGACAAGGCCAAAAGCCTGAAGGGGTGATCACATAGACCAAAGATCAAGCATAGAAAATAGTGTGAAGCAACGATCAAGCGAAGCCAAGAGATAAACTCTTGGAATACTAAATATGGATCATCGCTTCCCCAAGGCAGGGGATTGGATCGTATCACTACGGCTGTAAACAACATGAATCAGAAATTCAACTCAATGGGAATTGATCGATATCTCTTAAAACATGAAGGCAACTATGCAAAATACTTTGAAAACATGAAGCTAGCATGGAGGGAGACCTACCATGGCTATCACAAGGCACCACATAGCAGGGAAGACCGATCGGCCCCGATCGCTCTCTATTAGGAGTTAGGCCTTAAAATTTTTTGGTAGCCTCATCTACATCTGGAGATTCTATTAGAGAATTTTCAAGAAGATATTTGATTATTTTCCCATATAAATGCAGAGTTCATAGTTCATTTGAAGGATTTTCTGGCTGTTGTTTTGTTGGCACACCATTGTATTTACAGATTTCGATCTGATCCCTCTTGTACTCAAAAATTCAAGTGATTGACAAAGCTAATTCATCAAAGTGGACGTAGGCATTCAATGGCGAACCACTATAAATTTGTTTGTTATTGTTTAGTATATGTTTTCCGCTTGTTTCCTCTACTTTAATTTTGATTTCTTCGTATATTTCTCCACATATAATCTATTGGGTATTTGCACCAATTTTTGGTGCAAACAATATATACCTAGAGTAGATAGGGATCACAATCTAGGTACGACAAAGTAAAAGTTTTAGGATATAAATAAAATAGGAATAGTATGTACAACTTGATCTGGAAATTTCAAATCAGTCTCAAATATTGACTTGTAGAACGATGGTAAAGTTGTAAAAATATTCCAGATCTTTGATTGGGTTGTAAATTAGAGTTCCCTAGTTGAATTGGAATGTGAATTTCTATATTTTAAATTATTTGGAGTACGTTCCGCGTAATTTCTATAAATTATCTAATTCTAGAATATGTATGAAAGCACGTTGTTTGACTTAATAGAGTATACCAAAAAGGGAAAGAGATGAGTAAGCTATAGATATTTTTTTTATAATTTACACTATTTATTTCCACTAAAGAAAAGAAATATTTCCTTGTAATTTCAAACGAAGTAAAGATCTCACTTTTGGAAAATTCATGGAAAATTATAATGATAATCCTTTTTGGAAGGATAACTATGATAAATTAAAATATGGAAAGGAATGTTCTAGTAATTGTTAGAAATAGGAATATATAAACATGTGTAACCGTGCTTAACATACAAAAGTAAAAAGATATAATTAGCGTAGTTTACAACTATATTGGTTTTAGTTATTAATAGCATAGTAATTATAGGACTAGGATTTATGACATGAATTACAAATGGGTAGTAAATTTATAATTAACAAAGAATTAAAAGGAATTAAATTAGGATTGATTAAGGAATTTAATATGGTGTTTATGGAGGAATTAAATAGGCATAATATGTTGATTTTGAAACTAGTAAATAGATTAAAGAGGTTAAATGAGGATTGATTAGAGATTATCTAATTTTGACATTAATGACCAATTATTATCGAAGATAGACATTTATTAGAAACTAAGAAGGATAATTAAGGAAGACGGGTGACGATGGAATGAAATTCTAGGAACGTGCATCTTAATTTAGTAATGAGCATTAGGACCCCAACATTATTAACACTAGTTGGTTATAAATGGAAGCTTCCGGCAAAAAATCTATTTTAGAGATTTTGGGATTGTTATCGCTAGCTGTCTCCCTTAGCTTGTCAGAAAAGCATACGATATGGTATATGATATGTTCTTGTTTTATCAATCTGCTGATTTTATGGATGGGATTAGCAGGCTAGAAAAATATAGACATATTAAGTAACATCATAAATAAAGAAATTTCATAGGGACACTTAACTAGCGATGAATAGTTGGTAAGACTAGAAGTTAATAGGGAAATTAGATGAATAACTAGGAATAAAGAATGCTTTAACCAATTTTAGGATTTTAGGGAAAAAGAAACTTTAGCTTGTGGAGTGCTACCATTTAAGAACGACCACTCACTCCAGAGGAGATAATATGTATAGAGACATAAAGAGAATTTCTACTGGCTAAGGATGAAGAAGAGGGTAGCTAAATTTGTTTCTAAATCGTGCTAAAGGATATATGCTAAGCAAGGAAAGCCTAGAGGATTGTTATTATCATTGGAGACTCCAACTTAGAAACGTGAGCATATAGCAATGGACTTTATAGATAGGTTGTCTAGGAGCCAAAGGGGAAATAAAGCAATTTCGGTCATAGTGGATAGACTAATTGAAAGCGCCCGTTTCATTCCCGATAGGAGCAATAGGACCGCAGCACCGCTAGTACAGATTTATTTCAAGGAGGTGGTTCGACATCAAGGTATTTCAGTTAGCATCGTTAGTGATGTGGATCCTTTATATAATAGCGAATTTTGGAGGAGTTTGTAGTTAGCTTTAGGAACTTCATTAATAAAGGAACTAGGCCAGCCCGTAGTGAAAGCAATAGGTGAATTTCAAAAAAAATTGCCATTTTGGATCATTAATGGGCCTATGAAGTCTAAATATACTTACAACTTTTCTAAGTTTATTTTAAATAAAATCAATATTTTATTTAATTTTATAAATAAAATTTTACTTTAATTTAATGTGTACGTAAATTAGAGTATATCAAATATAATCTTATGTATATATTTATGTGTAACAGTAACTTATTAAATTTATTTAGAGAGGAAACTTTTCATTTCCTATCTCTTAAATTATTCAATTAAATACGGGCATAAATTTATTTAGAAAAGGAAACTTTTTATTTCCATCCCCTTAACTTATTCAATTAATGATGGGGCATAAATTTATATGAAGAGGGAAACCTTTCATTTCTCTTTCTTTAATTAAATTGATTGATCATATGAATGTCGTTAATTAGCAATATGTATATGGTATGAATGTAAGTATAAACAAATATGTTATAGTGTGAATTCTGTAAGCACAATATATGATAGGCGCCATCAATTAATGGCAAGGTGTAGACATATAAACAAAGTTAAATGGATAGCTAATCACATAAAGGAAAAAATTGGAAATAAATAAAGGGAAACAATGATGATTTAATCAATTTTCTATTTCATAAACTTAATTAATGGAGCATAAAAATGACAAATTAGAGGCATCATAATTGTAACGACCCATAAATTTTAACTGTATTAATAACGTATTTAAACTGGATTTTTGTGAAATTTTGAATAATAAATTTTTGAAATAAAAATTTAATTTTTGGAATACGTCCTCTTAAATATAGCAACTTGTAAATTTTAATCTGATAACACTGAAGTTTATTTTCTTCTGTAATTCTATTTCAATTTAAATCAGTTAATATTTGGTGATAATAAAATGTTTTTCAAACTTGAATATTTTTATACAGTAAATTTGTAAATCATATTCTAAGTGAGGCGTCATATTTCATTTCTCCAAGTTTGGGCTGTTATTGCCCCGTTTATCTTATTTCTGGCAAATTTTCAGCATTTTCAGTACCGATTATTGACTTTTGATAGGATGATCGTATCACTGATATCAGTATACTATTTTGATCATCTCTTCATACTAATATTTACGGTATATTCATTTGTGTGTTTCGAAGTTCGGTACACAACGGAACCTGCGAAACGGTTAACGGTATCGGTTCCATATTTGGGCTTTTGGGTTTCTTGTCCTTTCATAACCCTCTGTTGTAAACCAATGGTCATAAGCTATTAACCATCTCCGAAATTCAACACCTCACCTTCAATATTTCCTATTCAAATTCATGACATGCCGGTTCCTTTATTTGTTTTTGTCTCTTCTATTTCTTTCTGGTTCGTTTAGAAAAAATATATATTAAATATGAGTTCACTTTCATGTGTTTGCTCCTATTCACTTTTCTTTTGCCTGAGACCCATAATTACCTGTGCCTCCTCATTTCTTACCTCCAACACTTCCACCAAGAAACCACTAATCCGGGCTTTTCCATTGTCCAAGCTCGCCATCCCAATGTGACATCCCCAGCTTCACAGACGAGCACAGCAGCATCAACTCATCTTCCTACCGCCAGAGTAGACGCCACGTCACCACTCTCCGGTCGTGCCTTGCTCTACTTTTCTCTCCACCTCACTGCAGCTTCTTTTGGTATGATTGTATATTTGTTAATATATACATATATATCCGTTGAGTTTTATATATGTGTGTTTAAAAGAATATATATATTTCAGATTTTGTAAAATTTCACAGTAAAGTATATATATATTATTTATATATGCATACGGTGTTCATTATATTATAAAAGCAGTAGTAAAATATATATATATATACTGATATATTTTATTCATATAGTGTTTGGTTTATTATTGAGAGTTGTAACGTATATATGTATTTGGCTTTGCTGTGGAAAAGGAAAAAATTATTACATATAAGATTGTATGTGGAATGTTATATACATACATACATACATACATACATACATACATACATACATACATACATACATACATATACATATACATACATATATATAAATATATATATATATATATATATATGGAAAGCTAAATAGGTTTGGATATAATCTATATTTACGTATGTATATTGGCCTTTATATGTTTACAGTACTATTTTATAGATGATTATAACATTATAACATATATATATATATATATATATATATATATATATATATATGGAAAGCTAAATAGGTTTGGATATAATCTATATTTACGTATGTATATTGGCCTTTGTATGTTTACAGTACTATTTTATAGATGATTATAACATTACTTGCATAGTTTCCTTACAGTATAGTTGTATACTAGTCTATATATGTACTTGTTTTTTTAGGTAGTTTATAAAAGTTATATTTGTTTGTTGTTTGTGTAAAATCTGTGTTACGTATATATATAAGTCTTAATCGATATGTTAAGGGTATATATTTGAAGGGTGATCTCGGTTATACAGTTATTTATGTTTTTAAAGTTATGATGATATATATATATATATATATATTGATTCACGTACATATTTTTTTCTTCATATATGTGATTAAAGTATATATTCATTTTTCTATGGTTTGCTGTATGTATGTGTCTTATATATAATTTTTATAAAATAAGTTATATATATTATGTTAGTATGTTATATATATATATATATATATATATATATATATATATATATATATATATATAATTTTAAAATCATTATGTAGAATTATGTGTATATATACAGCGTATGCTATAGATTCTATTTGTTGAATATATTATACTAAAAAGTATTATATATATAATACAGCAGTGGTTTTCACATGCATATCTGGTAGAACAGTATGTGTTGGTTTATATAATAAGTTAGAATTTGTTTATATATATTGACTTGAATTATATGTTACATTCTGTGTTTTATAAAGTATAAGTCATATTATATTGTGTAAGCCTATATAGACTTATATATCAATTGTATATGTATTTTGCTTTTTTTATTTGATATAAATTTGATTTTTCATTGTATCCGTTTTAAAGTTATATTGATTTTTTTCAATTTTTTTTAAATACATGTTTTGATTTAAACATTGTTTCAAAAGAAAGTAATATAATAATATATTTTCTATATGTATCAAAAATTGATTTTGATTAGTTTTCATCGTTTTCCCATTTATTGATTTTGTCCGTCATGCCTGTTTTCTTCATCGTCTCGTGTCCATCGTACTTGCTTTGAAATTTGGGTTCGGATTCATAACCCGTAGTGTAGTCTATCTTCTCTAGCCTCAAAAGATGAGCAATCACTCACGATTACATTCTTATATTTATTAAATTTGATTTCATTTGAAACGATAATTGAAATATGCTGCTGTTAGTTACTTGCATTTTTATATATGCTATTATCTGTATTTATTCACCCATGACATATGACACTATTATCTGTTATTTATATTGATGATATATGCCTGTTATATTATTATCACGTCTGTTATCACTCTACAAGTTCCCTGTTAGTATAGAATCACTACGGGTTGAAATGATACAAACCCGAAAGATCTGTAGAAAAGGAGAAAATCGTTATGAGTTGAAATGATAGACCTAAGCGATTTTCATCTAATTGAATTTGAGATTACGGGTTGAAATGATATATACCCGTATATATTTAAATTGTGGATTGAAATGATAAATATCCATCACTTGACCATAGGATAGAAAATTATATACAGACACCGTTGGTCTATATATAAATATTTTGAAATGATTTCTATGGTTTTGGAAAGTAATATATGGTTTTATATAAATATTGATTTTAGATATTATATAAATGTTATTTTATATATATTTAAATTCTTGATTTTAAGCTATGTATAAATTTATTTAAATGTAAAATAAGTTAATAATAAAGTTTGATTTTATTAAATATAATATGTTTAAGTATTTAAATTATATATTAATATAGAGTTTATAATGATTTGAATAATTTAAGGTTAGGAAGATAGATTTGAATTTATTTGAAATCTTATATAATTTAGAATTTTATTTAATTAAATCGTTTTGAGACTTAATGAATTTGATATTTTAAAGGATATGATTTTATAACTTGAATTTAGTTTAAGGTGTTTAATGAATATTTCAAGTTTGAGTTTTTATTTTAAAGATATTGAATTTATTTAATAAATATTTCAAAACTAAATAATAGTAAACTGAATTATGAATATATGAAATTATCAAATTTAGTTTTGAAATTATGGAATATTTAAAGCTTTGAATATATTGAAATTGAAATGGTTTATTTGAGATTCAAATCTATATTTGAAATTGATATATTTTGAAATGGTTTATTGAGAACTGAATTGAGTTGAAATTTATGAATTGAGATATGATTTAAATTGAATTTTGGGATTCAAGTTGATTTGAATCAATTTGTGAAGTTGAGGAAATTATTTTATTATATAAAGTAATTTTAAATTATATTTAAAATTATTTTTAATATACTAACTATTTTAATATAAACTATTTTAACTTATAACTCTTTTATATAAACTATTTTACTTTATAAATTATTTTATTTTATAGACTATTATAATATTTAAACTGGTTAAGTGGGAAGTATTATGATTTCTAAATTATGATTTCCAAGGTATTATGACTTCCAAAGTGTTATAATTTCAAATGTTTTGGTTTCGAAGTGTTATAACTTTGAAGTGCTATGATTTTGGAATGGGATACATTTGAAATAGAAATGATATCGTATTTGGTTTTGAAATGGAAATGATATCGTATTTGGTTTTGAAATGGAAATGATATCGTATTGATATGGTTTTGAAATGGCCATGATATTTTGGTATAAACTATTTTGAAATGACCGAGGTGTTATAATAACGATTGGTTGTTAAAGAGACCGGGATCGAAAGTTGTATACTCTCTGCCAACTCCGAAAACTACTTTAACAACCGTGTACGCGGCGGAGATTCCAGAATGAAGTAAGATGGTGGCGACGATCCTACAAGGTATATACGTGGATCCGACTCCCGTGAGTTGGCATAAGGTGGCTAAAACATGAGCAATCAATGGGCCAATAAGGTAGCTCCTGTGATCGAACACACTTCTTCGTATGTCATTCTATTACTTTGTGATTGATTTGGTACGCATCTTTGATTTGATTTTGGGTGTGTGGCTCGAGGTGGGCGGTAGTGGCTGCTATGCATTACTACCAGTTCGGAAGTGCAATTGGTATATCTACCCTGGCATTGCCTAGTTGTGCCGTGCCACTTACCCTATCGTGCTTTCTACGAGTTTGATCTGTGTTGTACCTATGGAGTATTTATGGTAGCCTCCCGATCTAGAGGTACGATGGTACTGTATAGACTATTGGCACTAAAATGTGTTAAGGTGGAAAATGTTAAGCCTTAATGCTATTTTTAAGTAGTATACTTTACTTTAGACAGTATTATAATAGTGTATATTATTACATATTAGATAGTTTAACGGACTCTTAGAGGATGGTTATCCCAAACATCCTTTGAGTTACTTGTATTTTAGTTGTTATTTCACTTGAGTTTGATTTATTGATATGAGAATGTTAATCCTGACTCGAGTGTTTTATGTTTTGCTTTACGCTCGGGTCAGACTGGGTGATTCAGCTTTTGGGACTCACCTTTGGAGTTGGAGCTTCGCTTGGAGATCCATCTATCGATTCTGCTTTTAGTTATTCAATTGATTCCAGGGATGTATTCTGATCATGTATTTGACTATTGTATTTGAGACTTCTATTTATCTTATTTAACTCTAATATATATATAGTAGCTTCACGAACTACTATTCATTTTGTTTCCGCCGCATATTGTATATTACTTCGTGTTTGTGATTCTGTGATTTATTTATTTACTATATATGCTAAGTTTTTGCCAAATATAAATTAAAAATCTGGTATTTTGAGAAATTCAATCCGGCATGTGTGGATGCGAATGGTTGAAAATATCAGGATGTTACATGTGGTATCAAAGCTTTGGTTTTAGGCAAACTTAACATATGTAGTAAATTTGAATACAGAATCGCTTCCGTTCAAGCTTAAGTTCTTTCATCTTTGATTCGGTTTCCTTTGAATTTTGGAAGGTCCCCTCAGTTTTAAAACCCATTCTTGTCTCTCCCTATTTGTATTCTTCTGATTCTGGAGCATTCCATAGCTCCACTGAATGATTTGTAAAGGGATAAAACTCCTTTACAATAGCATTGATTCACCGAAGATTTCTATATCCTCGGTTTAGATGCTGACATCTCTTGCTATATCCGAACCATTCTCTAATAGATGACCAGGGTAATTTCTCTTGCGATCGAATGTCGATTTGCCTTAGAATTCTACATCGATCCTATTTTTGAAGTCACGGTTGACCCGATTAAGGTCACCCACGATTAATGTTAGTATATCCATCTTCATGTTTAAAATTCAATCATCTTATCTCCCTATTGACTCCATCTTTTAGTTGAATTCTTTTGGTTAGAGTTCCTTTGTGTTTGAATCTCCATCTTTGTTTTGAAATCCATCCTTTAATCTTTTGGTGAGGGAGTGTATTTGTAATTGATATAAAATGTTTTATATATTGTGTTGTTTGAGTTGTAAATATTGATTTGGGATTTCAATCGATTCGTTTGATCAACGCTATCGATAGGATTTTCAAAACACTTGAACAGAGCAAACTGACACAAAACTATTTTTCAAAATTTGGTAAATAAAATAAATTTTGTGTGATTATATTGTATATATAAGTAAATTTTCTAAAAGATAATTGTTAAATGAATTGATTAAAAAAATGAAAATATTTGATTTTCATTCATTGTTTTGTACACCAATGACTATTGCCTCATAAAATTAATAAATGGAATTATAAAACATCGTTTATAAATTGATTTGGAATTTTAAAACGTGGTTCATAAATTAATTTAAAGTTTAAAATGAATTTAAATAAAGAATTTGAGAATTTAATTTTTGGTGATTTCAAACTTTGGTTTTAAAGTGTATATTATTTAAAGTATTTTCAAATAGAAATCGTTTTAAAGAATTTTCAACTGTTTAAAATCAGTGCTCTCCTCTTTGGTCATTGGGAAATAATTTCGGTGATGGCGGCCACATCATCGACATTCATTTTCGAGTTTCAAAGTGGAGCGACCATTATGTAGCTTTGCTACGTTTCGTTTTGGAAATAAAATTGATTTGGATTTCTTAAATATGACTTGATTTATAATATATATAGGTATATATTTATAAATTTGATTTGATATATAAACTATATATATTTATCTCTAAATGGTTTGAAGTGAATTGCAAATTTTATTCTTAAATTTATATTAAAGATTTATTTCAATTATAAATAAAGTTAAAGTTTTGAGTAGAAAAAAATAAAAATCTTGAAATAACTGGATTGGGAAATTTTTTACTTGTATAATACTCAATTGCATACCAATATAACTTACACAAATTATTTAGAAGTTAACTTTGTAATTGAATAATATACAATGTAAAATGATGTTAAATGTTTTTATAAATAAAATTTGAATGGTTATAATAAATGTTATTAATTTTGATTTTAAAATGTTAATAGAGATAAATAGAATAATAAGTTGACTGAATAGTAAATGAGACAAATTATATAAGATTTTATTCTGAAAGAAACCTATTTGTATCAAATATTAATAAATTGAAATTAAATCAACTTAATAAAATACCTCGAATTTAAAATCAATTATTGATTATTAATCTATTTAAATTGAAATTTATATGGTTTAAATTTATTTGTGCGATATGTATTTCAAATCTATTTTTCTTTTCGGTTGTTTATATTCTCCTACCTCCTTCCACGAAAAGTTTTGAGTGGGAGAAAGTGTAACGACATGTAAATTTTAACTGTTTTAATAATGTAATTAAACTAGATTTTTGTGAAATTTTAAATAATAAAATTTTGAAATAAAAACTTAATTTTTGGAATACGTCCTCTTAAATATAGCAACTGGTAAATCTTCATCTGATAATATTGAAGTTTATTTTCTTGTGTAATTCTATTTCAATTTAAATCAGTTAATATTTGATGATATTAAAATATTTTCCAAACTTGAATATTTTTGTATAATAAATTTGTAAATCGTCTTTTGAGTGGGACGTCATATTTCGTTTCTCCAAATTTGGATTGATATTGCCCCGTTTATCTTACTTCTGGCAAAATTTTCAGAATTCTCGGTATCGATTATCGACTTTTGATAGGATGATCGTATCACTGATATTTGTATACTGTTTTGATCGTCTCTTCATACTAATCTTTACGGTATATTCATTTGTGTGTTTCGAAGTCCGGTACATAGTGGAACCTATGAAACGGTTAACCGTATCGGTTCTGTATTTGGGCTTTTGGGTTTCTTGTCCTTTCATAACCCTCTGTTGTAAACGAACGGTCATAAGCTATTAATCATCTCCGGAATTCAGCACCTGACCTTCACTATTTCCTATTCAAATTCTTGACATGCCGATTCCTTTATTTGTTTTTGTCTCTTTAATTTCTTTCTGGTTTGTTTGGAAAGAAAAAAAAATGTATATTAAATATGAGTTCACTTTCATGTGTTTTCTCCTATTCGCTTTTCTTTTTCTTGAGACCCATCACTACCTGTGCCTCCCCAATTCTTACCTCCAACATTTCCACCAAGCAACCACTGATCCAGGCTTTTCCATTTTCCAAGCTCGCCATCCCAAGGTGACATCTCCAGCTTCATAGACGAGCACAACTGCATCATCCCATCTTCTTACCACCTGAGTCAATGCCACGTCACCGCTCTCCGGTCGTGCCTTGCTCTACTTTTCTCTCCACCTCACCGAAGCTTCTTTTGGTATGATTATATATTTGTTAAAATATATATCCGTCGATTTTTATATATGTGTGTTTAAAAGAATATATATATAAATATATATATGTGTGTTTGTGTGTGGAAATTAGCCACAAGGGCTTCTTTAGCAAGTGGAATTAGTTTCTAGGACCCACAACTAAAATAATTACTTTCAAGGACAAAACACAAAATAATTAGTTTCTAGGGCCTAACAACTTATGAAATTATGTCCTTGAAAGTAATTGGACAGCTGACTTTGTCCTTGAAAGTAATTATTCTGCCGACTTTTTCCTTGAAAGTAATTTTTTTGAATGTGTGTCCTAGAAACTAATTAGACTGCAAAGTTTTTCCTTATGGTGAAATGCCCTTATATATATATATATATTGTATTTTGTAAAATTTCACAGTAAAATATATATATTATATATATACGCATATGGTGTTCATTATATTATAAAAGCAGTAGTAATATATATATATATATATATATATATATATTTGATTCATATAGTGTTTGGTTTATTACCTAGAGTAGTAACATATAGATGTATTTGGCTTTGCTATGGAAAAGAAAATATTATTATATATAAGTTTGTATATGGAATGTGTTATATATATATAAAGCTAGACAGGTTTGGATATAATCTATATTTGTGTATGTATATTAGCCTTTATATGTTTACAGTACTATTTTATGGATGATT
Organism: Allium cepa; assembly: GCA_030765085.1. NCBI lineage: Eukaryota > Viridiplantae > Streptophyta > Magnoliopsida > Asparagales > Amaryllidaceae > Allium > Allium cepa. The sequence continues at coordinate 330,780,947 of CM060940.1, forward strand.
ATAACATAACTTGAATAGTTTCCTTACCATATAGTTATATGCTAGTCTATATATGTACTTGTTATTTTTAGGTAGTTTATAAAAGTAATATTTGTTTGTTGTTTGTGTAAAATCTATGCTATATATATATATTTATATAAGTCTTAATCGATCTGTTAAGGGTATATATTTGAAAGGTGGTCTCGGTTATAAAGTTATTTATGCTTTTAAAGTTATGATATATATATATTGATTCACATACATATTTTTTTTCATCATATATGTGATTAAAGTATATATTCATTTTTCTGTGGTTTGCTGTATGTAAGTATCTTATATATAATTTTTATAAAATAAGTTATATATATTATGTTAGTATGTTATATATATATATATATATATATATAATTTTAAAATCAACATGTAGGATTATATGTATATATACAGTGTATGCTATAGATTCTATTTATTGAATATATTATATTAAAAAGTGTTATATATATAATATAGCAGTGGTTTTCACATGCATATCTGGTAGAACAGTATGTGTTGGTGTATATAATAAGTTAGAATTTGTGTATAATATTGACTTGAATTATATGTTACTTTCTGTGTTTTATAAAGTATAAGTCATATTATATTGTGTAAGCCTATATAGACTTATGTATCAGTTACATATGTATTTTGATTTTTTATTTGATATAAATTTGATTTTTCAATGTATCCGTTTTAAAGTTATATTGATTTTTTTCAAATATTTTTTTAAATACGTGTTATGATTTAAACATTGTTTCAAAAGAAAGTAATATAATAATATATTTTCTGTATGTATCAAAAATTGATTCTAATTAGTTCTCATTGTTTTTCCATTTATCAGCTTTGTCCGTCGTGCCTGTTTTCTTCATCAACTCGTGTCCATCGTACTTGCTTTGAAATTCGAGTTTGGATTCGTAACCCGTCGTATAGTCTATCTCCTCTAACCTCGAAATGTGGGCAATCACTCATGATTACATTCTTATATTTATTAAATTTGATTTCAATTGGAACGTCAATTGAAATATGCTGCTGTTAGTTATTTACGTTTTTATGTATGCTATTTTCTGTATCTGTTCACCTATGACATCTGACACTATTATCTGTTATTTATATTGATGATATATGCCTGTTATATTATTATCATGTCTGTTATCACTCTGTAAGTTCCATGTTAGTATAGAATCACTATGGGTTGAATGATACATACCCAAACGATCTGTTGAATAGGAGAAAATCGTTATAGGTTGAAATGATAGACCCAAGTGATTTTCATCTAATTGAATTTGGGATCGTGGGTTGAAATGATATATACCCGTATATATTTAAATTACAGATTGAATTGATAAATATCCGTATCACTTGACCATAGGATAGAAAATTATATACAAGCACCGTTGGTCTATATATAAATATTTTGAAATGATTTCTATGGTTTTGGAAAGAAATATATGGTTTTATATAAAATATTGATTTTAGATATTATATAAATGTTATTTTATATATAGTTAAATTCTTGATTTTAAGCTATGTATACATTTTTTTAATATAAAATAAGCTAATAATAAAGTTTGATTTTATTAAATATAATATGGTTAAGTATCTAAATTATATATTAATGTAGAGTTTATAATGATTTGAATAAGTTAAGGCTGGGAAGATAGATTTGAATTTATTTGAAATTGTATTTAATTAAGAATTTTATTTAATTAAATCGATTTGAAACTTATTGAATTTGATATTTTAAAGGATATTATTTTATAACTTGAATTTAGTTTAAGGTGATTAATGAATATTTCAAGTTTGAGTTTTTATTTAAAAGATATTGAACTTATTTAGTAAAGTTTCAAAACTAAATAATAGTTAATTGAATTAAGATATATATGAAATTATCAAATTTAGTTTTGAAATTATGGAATATTTAAAGCTTTGAAATGTATTGAAATTGAAATGGTTTATTTGAGATTCAAATCTTTATTTGAAATCGATATAATTTGAAATGGTTTATTGAGAATCGAATTGAGTTGAAATTTATGAATTGAGATTTGATTTAAATTGAATTTTGGGATTCAAGTTGATTTGAGTCAATTTGTGAAGTTGAGGGAATTATTTTATTATATAACGTAATTTTAAATTATATTTAAAACTATATTTTATATACTAACTATTTTAACTTATAACTCTTTTATATAAACTGTTTTACTTTATAAACTACTTTATTTTATATACTATTATAATATTTAAACTGGTTAAGTGGGAAGTATTATGATATCTGAATTATGATTTCCAAGGTATTATGATTTCCAAAGTATTATAATTTCAAATGTTTTGGTTTCAAGATGTCATAACTTTGAAGTGTTATGATTTTGGAATGGGATATATTTGAAATAGAAATGATATTATATTTGGTTTTGAAATGGAAATGATATCGTAATTGTTTTTGAAATGGAAATGATATTGTATTGGTATGGTTTTAAAATGGCAATGATATTTTGGTATAAACTATTTTGAAATGACCGCGGTGTTATAATAATGATTGGTTGTTAAAGAGATCGGGATCGAAAGTTTTCATACTCTCTGCCAACTCCGAAAACCACTTTAACAACCGTATACGCGGTGGAGATTCCAAAATGAAGTAGGATGGTGGCGATGATCCTATAGGGTATATACATGGACCTGACTGCCGTGAGTTGACATAAGGTGGCTAAAACAGGAGCAATTGACGGGCCAATGAGGTAGCTCCTCTAATCGGACACACTCCTTCGTATGCCATTCTATTACTTTATGATTGCTTTGGTGCGCACCTTTGATTTTATTTTGGGAGTGTAGCTCGAGGTGGACGGTAGTGGCTGCTATGCGTTACCACTAGTCTGGAAGCGTAATTGGTATATCTACCCTGGCATTGCCTAGTTGTGCCGTGTCACCTACCTTATCGTGCTTTCTACGAGTTTGATTTGTGTCGTACCTATGAAGTATTTATGGTAGCCTCCCGATCTGGAGGTACGATGGTACTGTATAGACTATTGGCGCTATAAAATGTGTTAAGGTGGAAAATGTAAAGCCTTAACGCCATTTCTAAATAGTATACTTTACTTTAGACATTACTATAATAGATATTATTACGTAGTAGATAGTTTAATGGACCCTTAGAGGATAGTTATCCCAAACATCCTTTGAGTTACTTGTATTTCTGTTGTTTTTTCACTTGAGTTGGACTTATTGATATAATAATGTTAATCCTAACTCGAGTGTTTTGTTTTTTCTTTACGCTCGAGTCAGACCAAGTGATTTAGCTTTTGAGACTCACCTTTGGAGTTGGAGCTTCGCTTGGAGATCGATCTATCGATTCTGCTTTATGTTATTCAGTTGATTCCAGTGATGTATTCTGATCTTGTATTTGACTATTGTATTTGAGACTTCTATTGTATCTTATTTAACTCGTATATATATATAGTAGCTTCATGAACTACTATTCATTTTGTTTCCACTGCATATTGTATATTACTCTGTGTCTGTGATTTATTTATTTATTGTATATGCTATGTTTTTGCCACATATAAATTAACAATCTGGTATTTTGAGCAATTCAATCTGCATGTGTGGATGCGAATGGTTGAAAATATCAGGATGTTACAATAATGTAAGGATATAAACAGTCGAAAATAAATGTATGGATATATTATTTCTCCATTTGAATTGTTTCCTCCTTTCGGAAAGAAATCTAATCATACTTTGACAATATGAAATACATGTAATAAATTTTTTATATGCAAACATACATATAAAATTAATTATGTGTATACAAGATTAAATCAAGTCTTTCTATTTAACAAAAATTAGATATTTATAGAAATCAAGTTAGAAGTAGGTTTATTGTCAAAACATTAACTGTATGTATTTAACATTCAATAAAATATCTCTAATTAATACAAATTAGAAACTATAGTAATGAAATTAAAATTTAGATTTATTACCAAAACATCTTTCTTTTTTTAATTTTCAAAACAATATAAACACAAAATACATACATGTATACTTTCAAATCTAAAATTATATTTTGTTTTATATGAATTAAAACATGAATCTTCAATAAGACACTGTAATATTCATAAACAAATTTTAGCTTAATTTGTTAAAGTAAAATCCAATAAAAACAATATGAACATACAAAATTTTAAATCTAAAAGATTATATTTTAAATTGAATTTTTATAATATAGATCTATAATAGAACATTGTGTTCAAACATATACAAACTTTAATTTTAATTTAACAAAATAACCTAATTGATAAATTGTACATACAAAATTTCTGTTCTAAAAATTAGACTTTAAATTGAATGTATAGAACATAGTTCCAAAACAAAACAATATATTTAAACATATACAAATATTAGTTTTGATTTATTAAATAGAACGCCGATTGATTCAGTCAAAAAATGATTCAAGCTACACAAACAATTTTCAACTTAAATGAGGCAATGATATGTGCATACAAATTATGATAATTAAATTTCTCTTTCAACAAACATTACATCAAATATCATTCTATATTAAAGAGAAACATACCTTATTACCCAAAGCCTTGAAGCACATCTTGAAAATGGACTCCCCATAGGACGTTGCCTCGAAGTCACACCTTGAATGATGATATCTCTTCAGATCTTCAAGATCCTCATCCTATCCTTGCAAGAGATGGATGAACCACTTTTGTTTTCTTTATTTTTGATGTTTTCATATGGAGTTAAAAGAATTTTGGAATTTTTTTTGTTTTCTACCATGAAAAGTTAAGAGGAGATAAAGAAACAAACTGAATGAGAAAGAATGAATTGTATATACGGAATGTATTTGAAAGAATGAAACCTTTTCCATTCTTTACCTAAAACTTTCCTAATTAATCTCTTGATTGTTTCTCTCTCTCTAATCCGTTCTTTACATGTATGTTGTTAAATGATATAAAATTTCCACAATTATGTCATCAAATGACATAAAATTTACATAAATCATGTCATCAAATGATATAAAATTCCCATAAATCATTTCATGCAATTATCGTTAAAGTACATCAACATCGTATATCAATGCGTGTAAATATAACTTTGATAAATGCATTAAAATAATTACAAAAAACATCCAAACATTAAATAAATAATAATTAATATTTCTCAAATATCAATTAATTTAATCAATTTACAACATTTTATAAATTTATTAAATCATGTGGGTTTTCAATGAATTCATCATTACGTTGTGTAATTCAAAGGTGTAAATTCAGTCAGCGATTAATAGTGAACTATTCGAATATTAACACATGTTACTTAGAAGGTGTTGTGACATTTTGGCCGAATTTATCACTTACACATCTTTTGGTAAAATTCAATATTACTTATTATAAACGGTACCTAATAGTTACAATTATTTACACCAATTCTCTTCGCTAAAACTATATCACTTTGAATTTATTGAATTTGGTAATGGTCAAAATTCCAATATCATCCACATTCAACTTTATAGTCTAACACTACGTTCTTGGTTCAACAATAACAATTATTATTAACCGAAGTGCTCTGGCCATAGACTTTGACATTGAGTTGACTTCAGTTGACCGTGATATGAAACTCATATAACCGAGGAGACGAATCCTCTCTTGGATGGTGTTTTACTTCCAATGCTTCCACTTGACCCAACTATAGCCGTTCGATGGAGGTCGTTCTATGATTTAACTATAATCAAACCGGAGCTTCCACATTGAAGATCAATAGTATTCTCAAGTCGAAAGAACTGTGTAAATCAGTTATATTGATATTCTCTGCTTAACCTTAGTTATATTAACCAACATAAAACTATCGAGTGAGTCATTCCATAGTCATCCAATAACTATCATTACAAGACCACTTGGTGCTCCCCACAGTCATGAGTAATACACTGCCCAATATTTAGAGAGCGTTACGTACTCTAGTCTTAACGGATACATCGATATCTTGTCTCGATGCATCTTGACTTGGAACATTTAAAATGGTACATTTGTTTCATTGTGATAAATTACTCATGGTACAACACTTTGTAAAAACTATCACAAAAACATACCATTTATGGATTTTCTATAAAAATTTATTTTATTAAATTGATTAATTAAAATAATAACATTATATAAAGTATATAATAGAAAGAAAATACCTTTGTTTTGAACAAGATTGGTTAACGAGTTAGATATATGTAACAAATTACATAATTGCCCCCCTAGGGCATACTCCTAACTCTATCAATCTCCTACTTGCACTTAGAATTAATTATGGAATCTTATTCCAACTTCTCTAATCAGTTTTCTCAAAATCAATTGGGTCAGTCCTTTATGAACTGGTATGCTATTATGTTTTAATTATTGTTACCTAGAGATTTGACCAAGTAACTAGAGGTCGCTCGGCTTAGTGCACTGTTCGGCGTCCAGTACCGTTCGGCATAAAACCCGTTCGGCATAGCAGAGTCGCTCGGCACGTGACCTCGTTCGGCATTCCAGCCTCGCTCGGCATTCATGCCTTGTTCGACGTTCACGCCTCGTTCGGCATTCAAGCCTCGTTCGGCATTCACGCCTCGTTCGGCATTCAAGCCTCGTTCGGCATTCAGCCTCGACTGGCATTCAGCCTCGTTCAACATTCATGCCTCGTTCGACATTCACACCTCGTTCGGCATTCAAGCCTCGACCAGCATTCAGCCTCGTTCGGCATTCATGCCTCGTTCGGCATTCACACCTCGTTCAGCATCCCAGCCTTGCTTGGCATTCCAACCTCGTTCGGCATATGGCCTCGCTCGGCATGAACATGTCGTTCGGCATCTCCCCTTGGTCAGCATCGGATCTCGTTCGGTCTACACATCTCACTCAACACACTACCTCATTCGGCCTAGGGACATGGTTCGACATTTGCCGCTCGGCATTTATGGCCCGACACACAGAAGTCATTCATTTTGGACCGTGGTATCTTACTACTAGGCCCATCAGGGAAGTCCAACCCATCTTCGTCTATAAATAGAGAGGCAGAGGCATAGTGAAAAGGACCTTTTTTCGAGAATACCGTGGAGACTCTGCCGCATTCAAGACTCATTCAAGACTTATCTACTTTGCTTAACAATTGTAATCAAGTAGTTGGTGTATGGATTGTATCTGTAATCGATTGTTGAGAAAAGCAATAAAGATTAACCTCAAAGTGTACGTAGGCAGTTACGCCGAACCACTATAAATCCGGTGTTCTTATTTTCTGCGTTTAATTTATCATATTGTTCTCTGTTTAAATTTACTTTATTCATTAATATATCTACACAATCTCTCTTAAGGGTGTTAGCGACCAATTCTAGTGCCAACATTTTGGTGTTTTCACCGAGAGTCGAATTCTCAGGCCGATAGGATCTACTTTGTTGCTACTGGATTGAAAAATCCCCCGAAGGAGTTCTGACTTATTCATAAGACGCCCGTTGAATCTATTCAGAGTTTCGATCGAAGACTCTACTATGGGAAGACAACGTACCCAATCAGCCTCTCACAAGGCGGACGTCCATGAGACTGCTAGTGTGCAACAAGTTGGGCCTAGAAACCAACAAGCAATTCAAGGCGAAGGACCCTCCACCCAAAATCAAACGGAAGTCATTAACCAGTCAGAGTTCAATGACTTGATGAGAGAACTCAAGGAAAGTAGAAGACAACTTGCTGAGCAGATTCAAGCCAACGCTAATCTCATGACTCAGCTTACTCAACAACAGCATCAGAATGCTAGAGGTAGCCCTGCTCCTTTTTCTTCATCTGATAGCTCGACCTCAGCTGATGAACCTCCTAAGCATAGATGCCGTAAGACTGTAGCTGCAAAGGCAGGTGCCACTGATCGATCCACCAGGGATCAGGCATGTGAGGAGACCGGACGCCCGGCTCACCAAAACCCTAATGGAGCTGGCCTTCAGGATGCACGTTTGGTCGACCACCAACAGGCGGGACATCAACCCGCATGGTCCCGTGGAACGGAACCCAACCTCCCATCCTCCATACAAACTCCAGACTTATCAGCCATGGTCAGACAATTAATGAGAGAGAACCAAGGCTTGACCAATGAAGATTGGGGAGTGTCCAGAAGTAATACTTCCTTCACAGATACTATCCTACAGGTTGAGTATCCTAGGAAGTTTAGTATGCCGACTATCCTAGCCCACGAAGGGAAGACTGACCCTAGGCAACACGTGATGAGGTACGAATGGATGATGGATTCTGCAAGAGCGAATGATGCGACTATGTGTAGGTGCTTCCCAATCACGTTGTTCGGAATTGCCACCATGTGGTTTACTCGACTTCCTCCGCAGTCTATATCCAGCTTCGACCAGTTGGCAATGAAATTTGTTGAACAATTCAGGATACATGCTACTCGTCCAAAGGATGTGATGTCCTTATCAAGCGTAATCCAGGCTCCGGGAGAATCCTTGGAAGCATACTTATAGAGGTTTCATGTTGCTGCCACTGAAGTTAAAAACCCTAACGACCATGCAATTTTGATGGCGGTAATGCGAGGTGTAGATCTAGACTCGGAGTTCGGAGAATGGTTGGCGGGAAAGCCCCCAACTAGCTGGAGCGTTTCTTTTCCAAAGCTCACCAATTCATAAGGAGGAAGAAAGCTCGATGAACAAGATGAGATAAGGCACCCGGGCCTGTTCAGGAGACTGTGAAAAGTAACATCGCCGTGAAGCAATCTGGCGGTAACTCGGGAAAAGTTCAAGTCAACGTCCAGAACAAGCCTGGGTAATCTAAAGGATCCGGAGGTGGAAATCCCGAAAAGAAAAAAGAGACAGGGAAATGGAAGTCGAGGATTCCGACCTACAACGAATACACCCCCCGAATACGTCTCTTGAAAACATTTACCTATCTACCTGTAACACCTTCCAATACAGAAAGCCACGCCCGAAAGAGTCCATAGAGGAACAGAAGCGGACGGGGAAGTACTGTCGCTTCCATGAGACCCACGGGCACAATACTGGGGAGTGTAGACACCTCCATGATGCCATAGAAAGGTTAATCAGGCAGAAAAAGCTGCAGGAGTTGGTAAAGAACCCACCAGAGGGTAGGCAAGGAACGTCAGATCCCGTACGCGGGCCAGTTCCACGCCACCCAGAGGAACCTGCTCTGACTGTTGGTAGGTTGATCATAAACACTATAGTCGGAGGACCTTATCCTAGGGACAAGAATTGGCAGGAGATGGAACGATATGCTACCTCCTTGAGGCATGCGAATTATGAATGTTGTTCGAATGTGGAAGATGGAACTCTCGTAAAACAACAACGCATGATGACAGACGATATAGTGTTTAGGAGTCGAGATGTAGACAAGGTGGAGGCTCCTACTATCGACCCGATGGTCATATCTGCAACGATCGGGCCAGCTTCCGTCAAAAGGATTTTGATTGATTGTGGAAGCTCAGTCAACATCATCTTCAAGAAGGCTTATGACCATATGAAGATGGAGATAAAAGATTTAAAACCATGCAAAGCCCTATCCATGGCTTTAATGGTGCCGCAACTGATGCAATGGGATATATTGAGTTACCAGTTGAACTGGGAAAAAGTGAGCATGGAGAGTGCGAATCCTACCATTCATAGTAATGGATGTTGACTCCATACAATGTATTTCTGGGTCGTCCGGCCCTGGCAGAGTTTAGGGCAGCTTTGGCCCCATAGTATTTGACATTAAAATTTTCGACAGACAAAGGAGTTGGCGTAGTACATGGCGATCAGGCGACCGGTCACGCATGTTATGTGGCAGAGCTGAGAGAAGATCAGCAGAGAGAAAAGGGGAAGGTTGCAGATAGCTCCGTTCGCATCCAAAACACTAACAATTGACAAGTAGTGCCGAGCCCTGGCTCGGGTCACATTCTCGGATCTATAGAAACATAGATCCGAGAGATCATGATGGGGGACCCAGGGAAGTGAATGCAGCACTAGTTGAGCTGACGATTGACATTCCAGTCAGTTGGAATGACCCGTCACGAGTTCTTAAGATTGGATCGCAACTCGACCCGCCATTGGCCGAGGATCTTACTGATTTCCTCTGAGCGAATCTTGACGTTTTCGCTTGGACACACTCTAATATGTGTGGGATTTCTCCCGCCATTGCAAGTCATTTGTTGAACATTGACCCGAAGTACGTCCCAGTAAAACAGAAATGGAGATGCATGAACCCAGAGAGGTCCGCTGCTCTCAAAGTGGAGGTGAACAAACTCAAAGCCAATGGGTTCGTCCACTACGCCCTCTACCTTGAATGGGTATCTAACCCTGTGCTGGTAAGGAAAGCGAATGGGAAGTGGAGAACTTGCATTGATTATTCTGATTTAAACAAAGCATACCCAAAGGATAGTTTTCCCTTACCTAGGATCGACCAGCTGCTCGATTCAACGGCCAGACATGAGCTACTATCATTTATGGATGCGTACTCGGGATACAATCAAATCCCGATGCACATTCCAGACCAAGAAAACACCAGTTTCATCATAGAGTTGGGTTGTATTGCTATGTAGTATGCCCTTCGGATTGAAAAATGATGGAGCGACTTATCCGCGTTTGGTGAACCGAATGTTCAAAGATCAGATCGGCAGAATAATGGAAGTCTATGTGGATGACATGCTTGTGAAGTCACGACGGTCAAACGACCACATTTGAGACTTAGCAGAGATGCTTGATATACTCAGGCATTATGGGATGAAGATCAACCCTTTGAAGTGTTTATTCGGCGTTGCATCCGGGAAGTTCCTGGGTTTCATTGTGAATGCACGTGGAATTGAAGCTAACCCGGAAAAGATTCAGGCAATTCGGGACATACAAGTGCCCAGAACTATAAAGCAAGTACAAAGCCTGAACGAAAAGGTGGCCGCACCGAGTCGACTCATATCCAGAGCTACGGATAAGTGCATTCCCTTCTTCGATGTGATAAAGAAAGGAAAGAGGAATTACGAGTGGGCGTTTGACTGCAAGGAAGCATTCCGAGCTTTGGTTAGACATCTAGAAAGTCCCCCGGTGCTATCAAAACCAATTGGCCATGAAATGCTGTATGTATACCTGGCTATATCCCAGCATGCTATAAGTACGACTTTGGTTCACGAGGAGGACCGAGTTCAAAAGCCAGTGTATTATGTCCGTAAACGTTTGACGGGGGCAGAAAGAAATTATCCTAAGATTGAGAAACTAGCTTACTGCTTGGTGATTGCATCACGCAAGCTTCGCTCATACTTCCAGGCACACTTGATCAGTGTTTACACTGATCAACCCTTGCGATAGGTACTCCAATGACCAAAAACTTTTGGAAGGATGTTAAAATGGAATATCGAGTTGAGTCAGTTCAATATTACCTACCTGCCACGAAGGGCCATGCAGGGGCAAGCGCTAGCAGATTTCATTGCTGAATTCACCATGATAGACGAATCAAATGGCCACAATGTCGTACCTCCCGTTCGATGGAGGATGTACACCAATGGGGCATCTTACGACCATTGTTCGGGGCTGGCATAGTTCTTGTGACTCCTGAAAACCGATCAGTTTTCTACGCTTTGAAGCTCGAATTCACAACAATGAATAACGAAGCCAAGTATGAAGCATTGGTTGCCGGCTTAAGACTTATCAAAGTGGTAGGACTAAAATCAGCTGAAATCTTTTGCGACTCGCAACTGGTGGTGTGCCAAGTGTGGGGAGACTATCAAGCAAAGGGACAGAGACTTGCCCCGTATTTGGCCCAGGTTCAAGAGCTGCTAGCGAATCTCGAGTATTATGATATTTCACATGTTCTGCGTGAGCAAAACAGAGCAGCCGATTCATTGGCAAAATTTACAAGCACTGACGATGCGCAGCAGATGGGATTGTTTCCCGTTGAAACCTTACATGTTCCGAGAATAATTACGATGGAAGTGGATTTCATGTTAGAAACAGAAATCAAGAAGGAATCATGGATGACTCCATTCAAGCAGCACTTGTTACACATGGACATTCCCGAAAGAAAGAGCGAAAGACGACAAGTCAATCGTAAGGCATCGCGTTATGTAATGCAAGATGGGGCAATGTATCGGAGGGGATTCTCGACCCCCTTACTCCGGTGCATTGCCTATGATGAGATAAAACGAGTCCTAAAGGAAGTCCATGAAGGGAAATGTGGTGATTATACTTGAGGATGGACGATAGGGAAGAAAATCTTCCGTTATGGATACTGTTGGTCGACTGTAAATCGGGATGCCGCAGACTATATGAGAAGATGCGACAAATGTCAGAAATATGTGAAAATCCCAAAAGCTCCGCTAACGGAACCGACGCAAATGGTTAGTCCCTGGCCGTTTACATTGTGGGGGATCGACATAGTCGGTTCCTTGCCCATATCCAAAGGTGGTGCGAAATACGCGATAGTTGCGGTCGATTACTTTACCAAGTAGGCAGAAGCAGAGCCTTTAGCCACTATTACCACCAAAAAGGTCACTAATTTCATTGTACAAAATATTTATGCCATTTTGGCCTTCCACGAACCATCATTAAAGATTACGGAACTCAATTCGAAAGCAAAGAGTTCAAGGAATTTTGCCAAAAATATGGTATTAAGAAAAAGTTTACAGCATTTGATCATCCGAAAGCCAATGGAAAAATGGAAGCCGTGAACAAAATAATCAAATCCATATTGAAAAAGCATTTAGAAAAGGCTAGAGGCAAGTGGGTGGATGAGATCCCAACAACGCTTTGGGCTTATAGAACCACCCACAAGTCCACGACTGGCCACACTTCATTCGCATTGGCATATGGCGTGGAAGCTATTATACACGTAGAAGTTGAAGTTCCATCACATCGGGTAACTTATTATGACTCTGAGTCAAATCAAGATCTTTTGCTGGAATCATTGGACTTCATTGACGAAAAGCGATAAGAAGCTAATTTAAGAGCAGCCACATGCAAACACCGAGTCGCTCGATATTATAATGAAAAAGCCCAACCAAGAATCTTTGGTGTGGGTGATCTCGTTTTGAAACGAGTTTTCCCAGTTCCATCACATATGAGCCCCGCATGGGAAGGTCCATACGTCATTGAACGGAAGCTTGGAGAAGGAACTTTCAAGCTAGCGACCGTTGATAGTGCGATACTCCCCCGAGCCTGGAATAGCGAGCATTTGCGACATTATTATACTTAATTCATTTCTTTCATATTTTAGTTGCAATTATTTCCAGAAGTTTTTATTCCTAAGTTTACGGCATGTAATAAGACAATTTAGCTTCTTTGCATTAATAAAGGCTTGAAGCCATTTTTTCTCCATGAATTGTCGATGTTTCTGTGTATGATAACGCTGTGATGAATAACTAAGAGATACATTTTCTGTCTGACGTACGAACGCGCACGAGCACTAAAAATCTCCAAGTCCCTGGAGTGTGGACTGGAGTACTCTTAGTCCCCAGAGTGCGGACTAGATATAAACGACTCAAAATTTCCAAGTCCTCGGAGTGCGGATTGGAGTACTTTGAGTCCCCAGAGTGTGGACTAGAGTATAAACGACTCAAAATCTCCAAGTCCCCGGAGTGCGGACTGGAGTACTCTGAGTCACCAGAGTGCAGACTAGAGTATAAACGATTCAAAATCTCCAAGTCCTCGGAGTGCGGACTGGAGTACTCTGAGTCTCCAGAGTGCGGACTACATATAAACGACTCAAAATCTCCAAAACCCCGAAGTGCGGACTGGAGTACTCTGAGTCCCCAGAGTGCGGGCTAGAGTATAAATGACTAAAAATCTCGAAGTCCCTGGAGTGCGGACTGGAGTACTCAGAGTACCCAGAGTGCGGACTAGAGTATAAACGACTCAAAATCTCTAAGTCCCCGGAGTGTGGACTGGAGTACTCTGAGTCCCCAGAGTGCGGAATAGAGTATAAACGACTCAAAATCTCCAAGTCCCAGGAGTGCGGACTGGAGTACTCTGAGTCCCCAGAGTGCGGACTAGAGTATAAACGACTTAAAATCTCCAAGTCCCCTAGTGCAGACTGGATGGGCAACTCCAAAGCATGGAACACGGGATGGGCAACTCCAAAGAATTTTGGAGTTATATAAAGATGAATTGAGAAGTTCATGTAACTCACAGTAGCTTGGGTTTCGACCACAATCATACAGAAAGCAGAAGGATAAAAGTCTTTCAAAAGACAAAAGGACTAGGCTTTACTTATTCAAAAATGAGTTTCTACTACAACTCCTCCAAAATTCGGAGTCAAAAGTTTATTTACATGGACCGTGAAAATAAATAAAAATAATTACATAATCTAAACTAACTCTCGTTGAATGAGAGCAACAATTACTTCTTCGACTTCTTCCCAGACGACTCCTCTCCCGTGCGTTTGCCCTTGGTAATTTTCTTTGATGGGGAGGTAACAACTGAAGAAGTACGGGGAACTTCCATTGGCCTGGACCCGCCAGGGAGGATGACCTTCAACGGCTTATTCAGAGGATTGTCCAGGTCCACAACTTGAGGCTCGACTTTGATCTCGACCGTCATTTTCTTCTCTTCTCAAGCTGCTCCTTCATTCTTAGTTTAGATGTAACAATTCCGATTTTTAGTTAAATTTAATTTGGAAATTAATGTTAAATTATGAATTTAATGGTGAATTGATTCAGATTTTTCCAAATTAATAAAAAGATATGTATTTTAAATAGGAATTTTGATTTGGGAATTAATAATAAATGTTTCTATACAAATTGGATTTGAATGTTATATTTTGAAAGGTGATATATATGTATATAACTAGAACTGTAGATATAATATAATTTACTTTTAAATCATATTTTCTTTAATAAGTTGTATAAGTACAATTAATAGAAAATGCATAGATATAAACATGTTTTATAAATTTAAAATAAAGTAAGGTTTAAATTATAATTTGTAAATAAACTCAAGGAAAGGTCTTAACATAAATTTGTTTGAATTTGACAAGTGTTAATATAAATGTACAAGTGTATGGTTTAATTTGAACAAGTGGCAAAAGAAAAACTTTTCTTTTAAGTTGAAATTATAAAATATGCATGAGAAAGAAATACAAAGCAGGCTATTCTCTCTTCATTTCTCAAACCTGGAAATCAAAGCTCGGTTTAAAACTACAAAACAAGTTTTCAAAACCATGAAAAGGAAAATCAATTCAAGTTAAAAACCTGGCAACCAAATCAAACAGTAAGAAGCAATATAATAATCAAACTCAAGAAGTAGTTCAAGGTTTCAACTTTAGATTTCAAAGTGGAAACTAAAGCAAGCTACAGATCAAACAAGCAAATTTAAAGCAATCAAACTAAAGCATAATAAAGAATCAGATTCAAAAACCTCAGTTTCAAATCAGCAGATCAAAGTCTAAGATCAGATCAATTCTAGCTTTTCAAACCTGAAAACATTCCAGGCTCTCTATTCAAATTTCAATGGCAGGTGAGCAACCATCATTTTAAAACCCTTAATATGTTTATATCTCAGTGGTATGTGATGATCTTTGAAGCTGTGAAATGAAATATGTTTGTATGAATATGCCTGCATGTTGTAGAAATGTATGTGTATGCCTGCATATAGGTAATCAGGTTCATGTTCTTATTACAGGGTTCTAGAAACTCATTAAAAAATCCAAATCTAATCCTCCAATCTCCTTTAGGCTTTGATATTTGAATGAAAAATAATTGTAAGATTGTAACATTTTATTTAAAAATAATTTTAAGAATTTAAGTTGAATATTTATTTCAAAAATAATATATAATAGTGATAATTTAAAATAAGCCCAAAATCGAATATGTTAATTTTAAAATCTGATTACATGGTCGCGTTTGAATTTTAAAATGGTGATTTTAGGTGAAAGTCTCATGATTTTTAAGTTAATAAATCTCGAGTATGAGTTAGTTGAACAAGAAATCTATTTTGGCCAAATTTTGATGATCGAGATGGAGGTGGGTCTCGGAATCATGGCCGTAGTTAGCTTAGAGGTCAGGGATCATCAGAAAAATGGTGGTAGATTTTATAGTTGATCAGGGTGGCTGGTTGGCGTTGAGATAGGTTTTTAGGGGTGAATTTAGTTGTCGCTGGTTTTCAGATTTGTACATCATCATGGGTAATCAAGAAGTGCTCAGACTGGTGTGAAAACAAGCATGGGTCTTTGTCGAACATCTGGGTGAAGTGGCGAGAACTCAGATGGTCGGAGGTGGCGTGGTGATGGGGTTTTGTTGATTCCGGTTTGGGTTCCAGTTCATGTCAAAGGCTCGAATTGGATTCCTTGGCAATTTCTTCGATCTGAGTTATGGGGGTTATCGGCGAGGTTGTAAACGATCTAATGATGGTCGCGGTGAAGGTTGAATTGTCGTTGTCGCCTTGTACACGTGCACAGGCGTTTGATGATGTTAGTGGGTTATTTTTAGGAAGAAGAATAATAAGCTTGAAGAAGGGATCAGGATGTTTGGCATTTGGCTCGGGGAAATTTGATCTGGCTCGAGTTGTTAATAAGTTAGCAGGATTTTTTTGATACATTTTAAAGAAAAAAAAAGTTTTGCTTGAGAACTTTGGGGATTGGTTCGGGTATTCTTGAATTTGGCTCGAAGCCGTGCTCGGGGTAAACAAGTCTGGGCTCTGGTTATTAATTTAAAACAAAAACTTTGTTTTTAGGTTTCAAAAATACAACCAGGTTTTACAAAAGCATGTTAAACAAGATTTCAAGCCTAGTATTAACAAGATTTTAAACAAATTTCAAAGTCGAATTTATATTAGTTAATTAATTGTTTGATATTGAATAAATATATATTGGTTAATTAATTAAACTAATTAAAAAGTGTTTTTGAAATAAAGTGAAGTAATTAAGGAAAGTAACGAGGAAAGATAAATGGGTTATCTTTGATTTAACTAAAGTTTAATTAAGTATAAATTTAAGATTAATTAATTTGTTAAGAATTAACGATAAGCAATTAAGGAGAATCGTTTAATGATCAAAAGGGTAATTGATTTGATTAAGGAAAGTAATTAAAGGTAATCAATTACTTAAAGATAATTACTTAATTAAAAGTAATTGATTAATGATTAAAGTTGATAAATCAAGTAATTAAGGTGTAATTACTTATTTTAATTAATTAAGGATAATTAATTAAATGGTAATTAATAAAAGGTTAATTAATTAATGTAATTAATCTAAAGATAATTGATTAAAGGATAACTAAATAATTAAAGGTTAATTATTTAACGATAAAAGGTTAATTAATTAATTAATTAAAGGTTAATTAATGAATGATTAAGATAATTAATTAAAATAATTTCTAATTAATTAATGTTATTTAACCAGGATTAGTGACTAATTTGATTTAAGTTAATCAGATGATTAATTGACCTTACCTGTGGATGTTTGGATTCTATTGGATGATTTAATTGTTTGATATCCCCGATGTGTGATGCTCTGTTTTGATTTGAGCTGTGAATAGTGATGTAACTTATTCATTTGTGATGTAACTTATTTATCTGCGATGAATTATATTATTTTATATGTGAATCTGTGAATGAAGATAAGCGTTATAGATTATACCGCTTATCGAGATTAATATGATTGAATCTATGATGATTGATGATGTTGCACTATTGTGTAAAACCCTTGGACTACACTATACACACACAAATATGGATCGCACGAGGAAATTGGTTAAGTCACATATTTTTAAATTGATTTTAAAGATTGAATTTTGAATCCAAATGGTTTTGGAAATGGAATGGGGTTGATTATGAAAAGCTTTTGAAAAGGAGTCTTAAAGATAAAAGTTATTTTGAATAATTTGATTTGAATTTGAATTCAAAATTTGAAATTGAATTCTACGTTTGGAAATTATGATTTAAAAGGGGTATACAAGTTATAAATGTGTTTATATGGGTTTTAAACCATTTAAAAAGTATTGTTTTGGGAATTTGAATTTAAATCAAGCTTTATACTTGAAGGGATTTAACTTGTATAAATGTAATCGGATTTTTTTTCGAAACAAAAACTATTTGTTTTCAAATAATAATGGCATTCATATAAAGAAAGGATTTCCAATTTGTGTTGAAAGATTTCAAATTTGAATTGAAATTGTTTTGAAAGGCTATGAATGAATCTTTGTGAAAGATGATTGAACCTTGTTTTGAAATTCAAGAGGATTTGAATGGTGTATCTTTTGTATAAAAGATTTGAAATGGGAATTGTTTTGAAAGTTATGAATGAATCTTTGGGAATTGTTTTGAAAGCTATAGATTGAGTTTTTGGTTTAATGATTGGATGTGTTAATCCAATTTGAAAAGAAAATGGTTTTGAAAGTTATAATTGAATCTTTGTGAAAGAATTGTGAACTTTTTTTCCAAATTGAAGAGAATCTTGAGGGTGTATATTTTATATAAAAAGATATGGAATTGTAAATAGTTTTGAAAACTATGAATTAACCTTTGTGAAAGATTAGTGGACTTTGTGAAATGAATCATTTTGTTTAAAAGATTGGAAATGGTAATTTGTTTAAACCATTTGAAGAAAAGTTTTTGGATAATAAGTTGTGACTTAACTGAGATCCCATATCCGTATGGTTTTAAATATTGCGCTCTTTATTCGGTTTAGCCGAGAGAGGAACTTTGTGTCATATAGCCCATTCCGAATAATGATAGTTATGGATAGCATTTGAAGACCGGTGGTGAAGACCGGATATTTCCGAAAGCGAATGGATAATTCGTCGAATGTCTCTGTATCGGCTGATCCCCGGTATAGAGATTTGATCACCCATTGTGATGGGAAGTCCGGACATGATTAGGAATTATCCGGATGTGCAAGGGCTTCTTTGTGAAGTGCCTTCGGTTTTGTTTGAACCCGGAACGGACTTGTATGGATGTGTGGGCCCATAACCCACAGGTCCTAGGATCGAAACCTGGCTCTGATACCAAATTGTGACGACCTGGATTTTCGCGTTTGAAAATAGACATCCATACTTCAACTCGTATTCGAATGCCGCAGATTCGAACGTTGAATCTGATTTGTCAGAGCTTATAACACATTAAGTGCAACGACACAGTGAAAGAAAATGAATAATATAACACTAATATCCAACAGATACAATATCTGATACAATATGATACAACAGAATGATACAATAGATATCAATACTATCAGAGATACAAGACACAGTGGAAAGAATATCTTCAATAGAATGCATCTTCAAAGGAATAGAAAGAAGATAAAATCCAAAGCTACATTCCAATTCAATGCTCCAAAGATCTCCAAGTCATAAGCTCAAACTCAAAAGCAATCATGTTGAATGCAGCAACTCGATCCAATTGCGATTGCCAAAATCCAAAGATTGAATGCTATCAAATCTACTCTTACTATTTGACTATCTGAAAAACCTAACTCTAGACTGCCCGTGTGGAAAATTGTGGGCACCCAGAGTTTAAGAAGGGAACAATAAACTCCGGGTCAGTCATGGGACTGGTATGAGCAAACAAAAACAGTTTTATCTTTAAAACAAACAACAAAAGATTTTAAAACATTGAAAACCGCAATGCTTTTTGGAAAATGAAACTACCATAAGGCCTCCCGCCACGCACACCATGCAAATGCAGAATTGGAGGAGATTTCTTCTTATGATAGTCGAAAATGCTTGATACACGAAAACCATTTTGATATTATTATTAGTGCATAGTGGAAAAACATTTGCAAGTATAATATTAATCTTAGCCAGTATAGACATTTCGAAGTATGCCTACTATAGCTACCATCCAAACAGTGGGGCGGCACCATAAGTAAATGGCTGGTTATACAACTAAAACTGTATAAGGTGCGTATTGGAGATTGGATTTTCCAACAAATGGTCAGCCCAAGAAACTTTCCATTGCCACATGGGTACGCCTCTGGAGGGACGCCCTGAGAACCTACCCGGGTCTCTGCCAACACAAGGTCGACGCTACCTCACACTTTAACCAAGCTATAACATAGGAAACTACCACACAAGTATGCCATCACCGATCGTTACCGACCTTTATCCGAGGCGCCTCTCAACCAACCACAAAGCAATAAGTTTGTAGCAAACACATAGCTTAAATATCTGGGCTCCATACCATGATACCACCTTTTATCCAGAAGGAAATGGACATAACCTAGGGGCGCGACACCTAAAACCCTTGCCGCAACATTCATGTTTCAAACATTTCTGGGTTGTGAGGCTCGACGAAGTCTCGTCCACAAAGCTACGCTTTTCACAAAAGCCATGCTTCGATCAACAAATGATCAGCAGCACTTCGTATGCCACATTACCGAATTGGGAATGTATCACTAGTAACCATCAACTACATAACCTCTAAGCTCATATGTCTCAGAGAAGGATGTTAAACTAAGAGAATGAATCTCCGCCACCAAACAGAAATGTGTTTGATAGAAACCAGCTTTACATCTCAAAGTGTAATGTCAGACACACATCCATGCAAATCTGTTCCGGGTTCGAACAGAATCGATGGCACTTCACAAAGAAGCCCTTGCACATCCGGATAATTCCTAATCATGTCCGGACTTTCCATCACAATGGGTGATCGAATCTCTATACCGAAGATCATCCTGTGCAGAGACATTCGACCAGTTATCCTTTTGCTTTCAGAAATATCCAGTCTTCACCACCGGTCTTCAAATGCTATCCATAACGTCGTATCATTATACGGAATGGTTTATATGGCACAAAGGTCCTCTCCTGACTAAACCCAATAATGAACGCAATATTTAAAAGCCATATGGATATGGGATCTCAGTTGAGTCACAACTCATTATCCAAAAACTTTTCTTTAAATGGTTTAAACAAATAACCATTTCCAATCTTTTAAACAAAAAGATTCATTTCACAAAGTTCACCAATCTTTCACAAAGGTTAATCCATAGTTTTCAAAACTATTTACAATTCCATATCTTTTTATATAAAAGATACACCCTCAAGATTCTCTTCAATTTGAAAACAAAGTTCACAATTCTTTCACAAAGATTCAATTATAACTTTCAAAACCATTTTCTTTTCGAATTGGATTAACTCATCCAATCATTAAATCAAAAACTCAATCCATAGCTTTCAAAACCATTCCCAAGATTCATTCATAACTTTCAAAATAATTCTCATTTCAAATCTTTTATATAAAAGATACACCATTCAAATCCTCTTCAATTTCAAAACAAGGTTCAATCGTCTTTCACAACGATTCATTCATAGCCTTTCAAAACAATTTCAATTCAAATTTGAAATCTTTCAACACAAATTGGAAATCCTTTCTTTATATGAATGCCATTATTATTTGAAAACAAATAGTTTTCATTTCGCAAAAAAATCCGATTACATTTATACAAGTTAAAGCCCTTCAAGTATAAAGCTTGGTTTAAATTCAAATTTCCAAAACAATACTTTTTAAATGGTTTAAAACCCATATAAACACATTTATAACTTGTATACCCCTTTTAAATCATAATTTCCAAACATAGAATTCAATTTCAAATTTCGAATTCAAATTCAAATCAAATTATTTAAATTTCAAAACTAAATCAAGTTATTCAAAATAACTTTTATCTTTAGGACTCCTTTTCAAAAGCTTTTCATAATCAACCCCATTCCATTTCCAAAACCATTTGGATTCAAAATTCAATCTTTAAAATCATTTTAAAAATCTGTGACTTAAATAATTTCCTCGTGCGATCCATATTTGTGTGTGTATAGTGTAGTCCAAGGTTTTACACAATAATGCAACATCATCAATCATCATAGATTCAATCATATTAATCTTGATAAGCGGTATTATCTATAACGCTTATCTTCATTCACAGATTCACAGATAAAATAATATAATTCATCGCAGATAAATAAGTTACATCATAGATGAATAAGTTACATCATAATTCATGGCTCAAATCCAAACAGAGCATCACACATTAGGGATATCAAACAATTAAATCATCCAATAGAATCCAAACATCCATAGGTAAGGTCAATTAATCATCTGGTTAACTTAAATCAGATTAGTCACTAATCCTGGTTAATTAACATTAATTAATTACAGATTATTTTAATTAATTATCTTAATCATTCATTAATTAACCTTTAATGATAAATTAATTATCCTTTGGTTATTAATTAATTAACCTTTTATCATTAAATAATTAACCTTTAATTATTTAGTTATCCTTTAATCAATTATCTTCAAATTAATTACATTAATTAATTAACCTTTTATTAATTACCATTTAATTAATTACCCTTAATTAATTAAAATAAGTAATTGCACCTTAATTACTTGATTTATCAACTTTAATCATTAATCAATTACTTTTAATTAAGTAATTATCTTTAAGTAATTGATTACCTTTTATTACTTTCCTTAATCAAATCAAATCAATTACCCTTTTGACCATTAAACGATTCTCCTTAATTGCTTATCGTTAATTCTTAACAAATTAATTAATCTTAAATTTATACTTAATTATACTTTAGTTAAATCAAAGATAACCCATTTATCTTTCCTCGTTACTTTCCTTAATTATTTCACTTTATTTCAAAAACACTTTTTAATTAGTTTAATTAATTAACCAATATATATTTATTCAATATCAAACAATTAATTAACTAATATAAATTCGACTTTGATTTTTTTTTTTAAAATCTTGTTAATACTAGGCTTGAAATCTTATTTAACATGCTTTTGTAAATCCTGGTTGTATTTTGAAACCTAAAAACAAAGTTTTCTTTTTAAAATTAATAACTAGAGCCCAGACTTGTTTACCCGTAGCACGGCTTCAAGCCAAATTCAAGAATACCCGAACCAATCTCCAAAGTTCTCAAGCAAAACATTTTTTCTTTAAAATGTATCAAAAAAATCCTGCTAACCTATTAACAACTCTAGCCAGATCAAATTTCCCCGAGCCAAATGCCAAACATCCCGATCCCTTCTTCAAGCTTATTATTCTTCTTCCTAAAAATAACGCACTAACACCATCAAACGCCTGTGCACGTGTACAAGGCGACAGCAACGATTCAACATTCACCGCGACCATCATTAGATCGTTTACAACCTCGTCGATAACCCCCATAACTCAGATCGAAGAAATTGCCAAGAAATCCAATTCGAGCCTTCGACATGAACTGGAACCCAAACCGGAATCAACAAAACCCCATCACCACGCCACCTCCGACCATCTGAGTTCTCGTCGCTTCACCCAGATGTTCGACAGAGACCCATGCTTGTTTTCACACCAGTCCGATCACTTCTTGATTACCCATGATGATGTACAAATCTGAAAACCAGCAACAACTAAATTCACCCCTAAAACCCTATCTCAACGCCAACCAGCCACCCCGATCAATTATAAAATCTACCACCATTTTTCTGATGATCCTTGACCTCTAAGCTAACTACGGCCATGATTCCGAGACCCACCTCCATCTCGATCATCAGAATTTGGCCAAAATAGATTTCCTGTTCAACTAACTCATACTCGAGATTTATTAACTTAAAAATCATGAGACTTTCACCTAAAATCACCATTTTAAAATTCAAACACGACCATGTAATCGGATTTTAAAATTAACATATTCAATTTTGGGCTTATTTTAAATTATCACCGTTATATACTATTTTTGAAATAAATATTCAACTTAAATTCTTAAAATTATTTTTAAATAAAATGTTACAATCTTACAATCATTTCTCATTCAAATATCAAAGCCTAGAGGAGATTGGAGGATTAGATTTGGATTTTTAAATGAGTTTCTAAAACCCTGTAAAAAGAACAGGAACCTGATTTCCTATATGCAGGCATACACATACGTTTCTACAACATGCAGGCATATTGATACAAGCATATTTCATTTCACAGCTTCAAAGATCATCACATACCACTGATATAAACATATTAAGGGTTTTAAAATGATGTTTGCTCACCTGCCATTGAAGTTTGAATAGAGAGCCTGGAATATTTTCAGGTTTGAAAAGCTAGAATTGATCTGATCTTAGACTTTGATCTGTTGATTTGAAACTGAGGCTGTTGAATCTGATTCTTTATTATGCTTCAGTTTGATTGCTTTGAATTTGCTTGTTTGATCTGCAGCTTGCTTTAGTTTCCAGTTTGAAATCTAAAGTTGAAACCTTGAACTGCTTCTTGAGTTTGATTATTATCTTGCTTCTTGCTGTTTGACTTGGTTTCCAGGTTTTTAACTTGAATTGATTTTCTTTTTCAAGGTTTTGAAAACTTATTTTGCAGTTTTAAACTAAGCTTTGATTTCTAGGTTTGAGAAATGAAAAGAGAATAGCCTGGTTTGTATTTCTTTCTCATGCATATTTTCTAATTTCAAATTAAAAGAAATGTTTTTCTTTTGCCACTTGTTCAAATTAAACCATACACTTGTACATTTGTATTAACACTTGTCAAATTCAGACAAATTTATGTTAAGAACTTTCCTTGAGTTTATTTACAAATTATAATTTAAACCTTACTTTATTTTAAATTTATAAAATATGTTTATATCTATGCATTTTCTGTTAATTGTACTTATACAACTTATTAAAGAAAGTAAGATTTGAAAGTAAATTATATTATATCAACAGTTCTAGTTATATACATATATATCATCTTTTAAAATATAACATTCAAATCTAATTTGTACAGAAACATTTATTATTAAATTCCCAAATCAAAATTCCTATTTATAATACATATCTTTTTATTAATTTGGAAAAATATTAATTCACCATCACAATTTAACATTAATTTCCAAATTAAATTTAACTAAAAATCGGGATCGTTACATTAGATGTGTGTTCAGAGGTGCCTGTAATTTCGATTTCATAACTCCCATCGATGGGAGAAGAAGTCTCGGACTTATCCTCAATAAGCACTCCGATCACCTGAGCATCTGGACTGGGAGCCTCCCCTGCGTGTGTAGCCTCATTTGTCTTTTCCTTCATCTCCTTGGCGGCGTTGCTCCTCGGAGAGGGCTTGGGATCAGAACGGCCTGCACAAAATCATGAAAAACAAGCATTAGAATACAATTGCCCCTCGTGAAAAACGATGACTTTTGGAATGTTAAAGTGAAGGGTTATCTACCAGGTTCCGGCTAGCTCTCAACCGTCCGAAGGGTCTCATCCTCTGGAATGGGAGACAGACTGTGAACGCCAAGGCCGGGGTCCTTCGAGTCGTAACCGATATGCTGCTCAAATGAATCAAGTATCGGCCGATCGGCCGGCTGAGTAGGCACATGAGCTTGAGACTCGATCCCGGATGGTACGACAATAGCATCTTTCCCTTTCGTTGAGGGGGAGCCTTTGTAGTAAAGAGCTTTCGTCGCAGACAGGTCTGAAGGCTCGTTTCCCTTAAGAAATTCTTTTATCAAAGCATCTTCATCGACCTCCTCGGTGCCAAGTGTTATCCCAACTTTTAGCAAAGCTGAGATACCCAAAACTGACTGAAAATCAATAATAGCTAGTCATGAATATCAGCTACGCATTGCAGGATAACCATGGATATCGATGAATTTTGTCCGTGCCCGGATTGAGTTATAATTGATAGGACATGGCTAGCGAAGCCAAGAGAGCCAACGTTCCAAGTTTTAAGCCAATCCGAGTTCGTATGCTCATGTTATGATGGATGCAATTTGAAGGGAAAAGCTCCGGTTTCGTATCCATCCTCGTACACCAATTCGAATCGACCGTGTTCGTATCGATACCGTTCGTATCAATACCACTTCGTATCGATACCGTTCATATCGATCGGCATGGGTTCGGCTCAGTGAAGTTCGCATCGGTTAGGTTCTAGTTCGACTCGATGACTTCGCATCAATCGGAGAGGAAGGCTAGGAGGATTTCGACTCGATGGAAACACACCTAGGTTTTTAGGCAAGCGTGCAGAGGTTTGTTCGAATCGATACGTTTCGTATCGATCAGGATGGGGACAGGTAGTACCTTTCGAGTCCATGGTCTTGTATCGATCACCGGAGCTCAGTTCGACTCCATCAGGAAAAGCTTTCTTCGTATCCATCATGTAAGGTCTCGTTCGTATCCATCATAAGGGCAACCTTCGTATCCATTTTATCACAACCACTTCGTATCGATAACCCCTCATAGTCGTTTTGTATCGATCAATTCGTGAATGATCGATGCGAAGTGTACTCCTGGAATCGATGCAAAGAGAAGCGCGAATCGATGGGTACGAGCATGCCATTGCGAAGTTACGGTTATGGATGAAGCATAAAACATGGATTCAAGTCCACGTCTCCAGGAAAGAAGCGTTCAACACGGCGAGGAAGGTGGATCAACCCAAGGATTTCATGACACGTCATCGCACGTGCACGTGCCTCCATCGAGTCGAAAGTGATGGATTCGAACAGATGGATTCGAAGACGACAGCCAACGGAAAACCCAAGTTTGAATCGATCATAACTCAAGATCCACCGATCCAAATGCAACGAAATTTTCACAAAAGCTTCCATACAAGGTAAAGATTGCTCCTGCCAAGTTTCAGCTCGATTGGATCATTTCTTGATGGATACGAAATCACTTCGTATCGATCTCAGAACGAGTCTAAACTCGGTGGGGTCGGTCGCGTGGGCCCACTCACATGCGAGAAAAAGTCTCCCGGAGTTTGAGCGAGATCTGAGCCTCCTACGCCTATAAATAGCCCCCTGAAGCCTACAGAAAGAGGGATCTTTTGGCCATTCAACGTCCAGACTATGCCGGACTCGATTCTACTTCCTTCCATCGCTGTTATAGCCGAAATTCAATCATTGTAACTGATGCAATTACTTGTAACCAGCAAAGAACATCAATAAAAGTTAAAACTTTGAAGTGGACGTAGGCCGGAGATAGCCGAACCACTATAAATCTTGCGTTTCTAATTGTTATTTTTGGATTGCTTCTTGTTGCTTGCTTGGATCTGAGACTTGTGCTTGAATATTGTTGATTTATATTCGTTGTTCGGTGCTTTCACGATACTTGGGGTTTGTGACCAATTTTGGCGCAAACACTTTGGTGCTTCCACTGAGAACAAGTAGCACCCACTACACCAGATTCAGAGTTCAGATTTAAGAGCTTGAAGAATCCCGACTTAGAGACGATGACTCAACAAAAAAGACAAAGAGCTGATAAGAGCCAACAAGGAGGAAGCCAAGAAGCATCCTCTGGAGCTGGAGAAGGACATGCTTCGATGTACATCACTAGAGATGAGATGGAGGCTATGGCTAATTCGATACGCGAAAGCATGATGAAGACTCACCAAGAGATGATGCAGAATTTTCTTGAGCAGATAAGAGTGGTGAATTTGCAGAACCTTGGACCGACTACATTAACTGCTAATGCTGAACAAGGAGTTGGGATTGCGGAAACTAGCAGAGACCAAGCTCAAGATCAGAATGTGATACCAGGAGGCAATCAACGAGGACTTGAGGGTAGACCCTCAAGGTCCACCTGACGATGTTCTGAAAGCATTCAATCCATACAAGTTCGTTCCGGGTTCGAACGAAACCAAAGGCACTATCTCGTTGCACTCATTTTGGAATCACCCTCAGAGTCAACGACCATAGCCCTTGCACTCTAAATCACCATCTCGAATCTATAAGTACTATTTTCGTCAAACTCATTACGGAATCACCCACAGAGTTATACTAACGTATAGTCCTTACACCTCGAGTCTTCACTAAGCTCCACTTGGATCCACGACCCAACGTTTAATTTGGATCGATGTGGTTTTCGGATATCCAAATATGAAAACTCGATCCCGGTCTCACCGAATCCAAACGCCATTTTAATGTCCAAGTTGTTTAAGGGTTTAAACATTTAAACTTATATCCAGGATGATATAAACAGATAAATGAATCACGTTATCACAATAGATAATTCATATCAACCATTCATCTCACAAAGCAGCATATCACATGACAGAGATATCCAAATCATCCAGTATCAACCAACCACCCAATATCAGTCATCCAATATAAATCAATCATCCAATATCAAGCAATGATCCATAAGCAGAATTGATTAACTCGTAACCAATTGGATTACCTAAATCCTTCTTCATTAATTTATTCCAAATAAATTAATTATCTCTTAATGATCTTTAATTAATCTTCCATGATTAATCATCATTTAATTACATTCAAGTAATTATCCTTAACCATATTCAGTAATTAACCTTTAATTACTATCATTAATTACAATAATTAATGATCCTTTATTTACTTCCATTAATTAATCAATTATAATTAATTACATTAAACCTCAATTAATTACAATTAATTAATCATACTTAAATGAATCATTTTTATTAATCAACCTTGATTAATTAACTAATCAACTAATGATCCATATTAATTAATAATTACTTTAATTAATTAAACAATTAACTTGTAATTAATCATCTCATAAATCATAAACAGTAATTAACAATTTTGTAATTACTTATCTTAATTAATTAATTTCTTAATTAATTATATTAACCCTTGATTAATTAATCTAATTAATTAATCTTTAATTACTTCATTAAGTAATTATTAATCAATTAAATTAATTAATAATCCTTAATTAATTACTTTATTAATTAATTACATTTGAATTAATTACCCTTAGTAATTAATCTTAAAATTAATCACATTCATTAATTAATTAATCACATTAATTAATTAACTAAAATTAACTAAGTAATTAACCCTTAATTACTTACATAAGTAATTATCTCCTAATTACTTCCATTAATAAATCTTGATTACTCTCTTAATTAATTACTTAACAAGTAATTAATTCCATCATTAAATAGCTCTTAATTCTTTAATTAATTAATTACTCCATAATTAATTAACTTTAAAACAATTATATTAATCAATCCCTTAATTAATATCATCAAGTGATTATCCATTAATCACATCAACTTTAATTACTCCCAAGAGTAATTTCCATTAATTACTTCCATAAGTAATTACTTCCATTAATTACATTCATAATTTCACCATTAGTTACTTCATTAAGTAACTACACTTAATTAATCCATAATTAAGTGATTATTTAAAATTTAATAAACAATTAACTAATTATTTAAAATTAATTAAATAATTAATTAATTAACTTCTTATATTTTCAAAATCCTTAATTAATTAAGAAAAAACATTGATCTAAATTAATTCTTTACTTAATTACAAATCATATTCAATCAAGTATTCTCAAGTTAATAAAAAAGATAAATTAACCCTATTTACCTTTATAATTAAATTATTTGAATAAGTCAAATTTTAATAACTTAAAACAAATTATCTTATTTGGATTTCAAAATAATAATAATAACCTTATTTGAAAAGAAGACATTTAGAAAAAATCAAATTTAAAATTTAAAACACTTTAAAACACTTTAAATTATCTAAGTTAAACTTATTCATTTTAAATAAAATTTGAAACTTTAGTTTTTAAAATCATTACTTAAAAATTTGATTTAATATTTAAATTCAAACATTTCCTTCTTAAATTAACATTCAAAATTAAATGAAGTTTATTACTTCAAAAAGAAATCATTTTTAAACAAATTTAAATTTTAAAAATAAATTCAATCAATACTTTTTAAAGTTTGATTAACATTTTAATTCAAAACAACAAGTTTTAACTTGTTTCCTTTTATAAACTCAAGCTTGGTTTCATTAAACTCAAGTTCATATGCAACTTAATATTTACACAGTACTATCAGGAAAGCACACCTCAAAAACTCGAGTTCGAACCCTCAAAAACACGAGCGTGCCCCAAAGCAAACTCAGATCCATCAACTTCGAGTCATTCCTACGAAAAACACGAGCGCTCCCCGAGTCAACTCATCTTCCCCCAATTCCATTGCACCACGTACACGTGTGTACGTGCGCGATCATCTTCGGCCGCCGTAGTTCGTCGCGCCTATCGCCGACGATCACCCAAACGTCCACGAACACAAACGTAAACCAGATTCGAGAATACATACACGAATCAAATTTCGACCTTAAACTCGAAAAAAACTGCATAACTTGACCACTAAAAACCCAATGCCGCCGACCAAACCAATCGCCGATGAACTTGCCGACCATACCCTTGAAACGCCATGACCACGAGCTTCCTCCTCCCCAAAAGCGATCACCTCCGGCTCAACCTACACTTCGCAATTTCTTCGACAGTAAAGCCGAGCCAAAACCAAAATAAAACCCTAGTTCACTCGAAATCGAACAATTCACACATTAGAAAAATTCTTGGACATTTTTTCCCTCATCCACCACAAATAAGCAAGCTACGATCAAAAATCCAGTTTCAGTTATCACCTTGATCTTCGGCAATTCACCAAAGTTCCCAAATTGAACAAAACCCAAATTCACAAGAATTTCTCAACTAAAAATTATGATATATACTTTAAAAATCATAATTTTTAGTCCTTAACACATTCATGAAATCCAAATCTAAAAATAAGATAGTTGATTTTTAACATGCAACTATATTTCACTGTGTTTCCTTTTTTAAACACTATTTGTAAATTTAATTTTTCAGAAACTATTTTTATAATTACTATCTATCATTAACACACAAATTTCATTCAATCATCAAAGTCTAATAAAGGTGAAATTGGGAGTTTTGGATTTTTGAATAGAAATCTGTTCTTTTAAAAAAAAAAAAACAGAAAACAAAGTTCTATATAAACACAGACCTATTTCACACATATATATACATAACTATAAATTCAATTGTAGGAATACTGAAGATTTCCATGCAGCATCAAGATAAATTTCAGATCATCACATGCATGTAGTAACAACCAGATCAAACTTTTTTTAAAAGAAATTTACTCACCTTTTTCTTTTTGCAGAGCAGGTTCAATTTATTATTCCAGGCTTGAGCAACTTTAATTTGAAAAATGCTTTGCTGAAATCCTACTGCATGATGTTGAAACTTGATCCTTATGTATTCTTTAATTTTGCTTTGCAGATTTGCTTTTGGATTTTAATTTTGCAGTTTTGATTGTTGAGGAGAACTTTAATTTGCAGATTTCAATTTGCAGGTTGAAAATTTCAGATTTTAAATTTGCTTTTAGTTTTCATTTTCAGGTTTGAGAAAAAGTTTCTAGTTTGAGTTAAGAGAAGAATGAAAGTGTTATGAAAGAAACTAGTTTTCTTCTAAGAATATTTATTAAAAATTAAAATGAAATGGTTGCCACTTGTTCCAAAAATTTACACTTGTCACAAATATAATTTAATTTCTTACATGTGTTTTAGAGATGTGCTAACATGTTTACAAATGTCTTTGTATTTTAATAAACTTTTATTTAATTTAAATGTAAATATAAACTTACATTTTAAATTTACTTCATTAAGGAAATATTCTAAAACTAGTTATAATATAAATATACATCTTATACATGTATTTGAAATCTAAAACATTTATATTTATACACTTATAACCATTTTATATTTAAACACCTTTGAAGAAAACACAAATAAAACTTTATTTAAACTATCATATTTAAAATAAATAGTTATCTTATATTTTTAAAACAAATTGAATTAAACTTAAATTAGCTTTTGAAAATATTGAATTTTAAAACAAAGCTTTTAAATTACAATATATACATATATAAATCAATAGATTAAATAAATTCCAAAACAACTCCAAATTATAACATATACGTATATATATATATATATATATTACAATTTGAAAATTCAATCTTTATTTAAAACAAAAGATCTTCTATTCACAATATATATCAAATACATATTATAAATAGAATAAAAATTTATTAGCTTTGAAAGATAAATCTTATCCATTTTAAATTGTTAAAAAGATATTGATCAAAATTATCAGATTAAATATTTATTAACCTTTACAAGATTAAATTTATCAATTTAAATTCAAATTACAAAGAAAAATTATCAAACAAATTTAATTGTTAATACAGATTATTAAATTGATATTGCCCAAAATTCTGGGTCGTTACAACAATCATGCCGAGCCACCTCGCTCGGCATTCTAACCCTCAGCACCAACACTCACCTACCACTCATTATCACCGTTCGGCATGCGGCAAGACATGCCGAACCGTAAACATGCCGAGCCAAGCCGTTCGACACACCATGCTCCCAATTATCCTTTTCATCGTTCAGCATAAAAGCGTCATGCCGAACCACACAAATGCCGAGCCATGTTGTTCGGCATATTACCAGGGTCATACTTCTCTCCTACCTTCCATCCTACCTCGTTCGGCATATGAGAGTCATGCCGAGCCGTGGCCGTGCCGAGCCACACCTCTCGGCACGGCGAGCCTCAACTCCAATTCACTTCTGAACATTCGCTTCTCGCTCGGCATAAGGAAGCCCTACCGAGCCACATCAGTGTTCCTTCCGCCAACACCTTCCTTTGAACATCTCTAACACTCCTTCCTCCCATCACTCCGCCTATCCCTAAGACGTGTTTGACCTTAAATTCATTGTCCTCTATCCACGTGTTTCCTACCATCCTCATTCTTACATAAATTCACGAATGCGAATCTCATGCTATGTGCCTTATTCAGGATTAAGGTGTTAAAAGGGAGAGCCTTTAACTAAGAAACAAATCGAAGCTGGGGATGTTCTGGGGTAGGAAGCACGACTTTATTCAACTCGTTGATTTGGGAAGGGAGGTGAAACAATGTATCGAGTTTAAGAAGAGAAGGAAAGGGTTGGTAATTCGCAGAGGTAAGAGGAAAGTCCGTAAGTTCTACAGGGTGGAGGTAAAAGTAGAAACGAGAAAAAGAAGCGAAGTGCCGACCTTTATAGGAGGAAGAAAGGATGTCGAAGGGACAACGACCGGTAGAACTGGTCAAAACACCTCCCTCGCTCGCATTGATCTCGTTCGGATTTCAGCCGTTCGGCATTATATGTCGTTCGGCATTAGCATGTCGTTCGGCATATGATGCCTCGTTCGACATTTAGGGAAGAAGACACCATCGAGAAGACAAGGCCAAGGCTTGAAGTAAAGCACGAAGGACTCATGATTCAAAGCGCATCATGTTCGTCTACACGATGCACTTTGGAGGGCAAGTGTTACCTGGCGATTTGATCAAGTAACTAGAGGTCGCTCGGCATTAGTGCACCGTTCGGTGTCCAGTACCGTTTGGCATAAAACCCCGTTCGGCATAGCAGAGTTGCTCGGCACATGACCACATTCGGCATTCCAGCCTCGTTCGACATTCACGCCTCGTTCGGCATTAAAGCCTCGACCGGCATTCAGCCTCGTTCGGCATTCACGCCTCGTTCGGCATTCACGCCTCGTTCGGCATTCACGCCTCGACCGGCATTCAGCCTCGTTCGGCATTCATGCCTCGACCGGCATTCAGCCTCGTTCGGCATTCATACCTCATTCGGCATCCCAGCCTTGCTCGGCATTCCAACCTCGTTCGGCACATGGCCTCGCTCGGCATGAACATGTCGTTCAGCATCTCCCCATGGTCGGCATCGGATCACATTCGGCCTACACATCTCACTCAACACACTACCTCATTTGGCCTAGGGACATGGTTCGACATTTGTGGCCCGACACACAGAAGTCATTCATTTTGGGCCGTGGTATCTTACTACTAGGCCCATCGGGGAAGTCCAACCCATCTTCGTCTATAAATTTGAAAGAAATCAGCTTTATATCTCAATTTGTAATGTCAGACATACAATCCATACAAGTCTGTTCCGGGCTCGAACAGAACCGAAGGCACTTACAAAGAAGTCCTTGCATTCCGGATAATTTCTAATCACGTCCGGACTTCCTATCACTAAGGGTGATAAAACCTCTATATCGGAGATCAGCCGATGCAGAGTAACTCAACGGTAATCCTTCCGTTTTCAAAATATCCGGTCTTCAACACCGGTCATCAAATGCAATCCATTACGACGTATCACATATTCGGAATGGGTTATACGACCCAAGGTCCTTTCCAGGCTAACCCGAATAGTGAGAGCTTATTCAAAAATAAGTGTAGCATTCAAATTCAAGCAATCATAACAAATACCTATTTAAAGGTAAATATTGATAGTCGGATTATTTAACTATCAATAGGCTTGTTCAACATCACCAAATTCCAAATAATTTCCCAAATTATTTACTTTCCAAAATATCTTTACTAGATATATAATTTTCCACACTTCAACCATTTGAAAAAAAATTTCAAATCACTTTTCACCTTTATCTCCTTTGAAAACAAATTTCAATCATTTTCCTTACGCGGAAATACTTTCCTTTCAAAATGGTTCATTTAAACCAATTAAATAAATCCATAACGATTTACTTTATATTTACGTTCCAAATCCGTAAATTTATTCCCACAGTTCAAAAATAAATCAACGTATATTTTTAAACAAATTTCCCTTTCTTTTATGAATTCCCTAGTGAATTTACAATTCCAAAATATCCATGAATATATGATTCCCAAATCGATTTTTAATATTCATTTTCAATTTGTCTTTAAAAGATAAAGTCTCAAAATATTCAGTTCATATTGGAAAACATTTCCATACTTATTATATAATAAGTAATTTACAAATCCATTCATTTTCAACACTTGGAAAATATTCAATATACTTAAATTGAAAATTAAGTATATATTTCATTCTTTAAGAATCATTCTCTTAAACACATTTGTTTGGGCCAAAACGAATGTTGCGTAAAACATCGTTACGACGACCCAAAATCACTAGTATAGGGATTCAAAATTATAATAGATATATAAATCCCAATACTATACAAAATATTTCCTTTCGGAAACCATTTACTATAACAACAGTGTTATAGTCCACCATTTCCTTCTATTTCTCAAAAACGTCTATTTCAACAATGAATGTTGAAATCTATGGTTTCAATGTTTACACCTTTTAAAACATCGTTAAAACGATTAACTTCAATTTAAAATATTCATTTTCCCAAGCATATACATTTTATTTGATAATATATTCACTGTCCAAAATCGTGAATATACTTCCTTAAACAATTTCAACATTCAATTTATCAAATTCCATTGATTTCGAATTTATAAACAATGTCTATAAATTCCATTTCTATATTTTATAACTACTTCGATTTAGAAATCTGCTTTATTAACCAATTCTATTTATATTCCATTTACATGTCGAAATCCGGTTTATAAGTAAATTACTTATAATTCATTTATTCACAAATCCATTCTTTTATATCAACACTAATTTATAAATCAAAAATTCTTATTTACTTATGAATCTAGGTTCAAACTTTATATTAACACTTATAAAAAGCTCGTTTTATAATTTCTATATTTTAATTTATAAATATCAATTTTATATAACTTTTATATAAATTGTTTATAATAATTCAAAAATCCCAATTTAACTAAATTTATTCTTTTAATAATTTAAAAATCGTTATTTAAAGCTTATATACTTCAAAATCATACTTAAGTATTATTTTCCAAAAATCATAACTTTTACGAAAATAAAATTAGAACGTTTATTTATTTTAACAATTCAAAATTTAATAAAACGTATACTTTCGAAAATCACTTTAAAATTCCTTTTAAAACCAAAATCATTATTTTAAAACTTCAGAAATGGATCCGATGATGCAGCAACACCAAATAGTCGATCCCGACATCCAAATATCATATATTGATATGATAATCAATCAAATATCACAATATCTGAAAATAAATTAATACAGTTGAGGAATCCAGTTGTATCCCTCCAACCTGTTTCCCTGCATCCAAAGATGTTAGCACAATACCAATTCCGCTCCAGTACGGAATTATCGCGGTATATGGGATTTTATAAATATTATCCGCTTAATAGACGGCGCAATAGGGTCTCATCCGCTATATAATGCGGGAAAATCAACTCCAAATACATATATAATACCAATTTCACTATTCGGTGAAATATTCGCGGTATATGTTTTTAATAAATAACCTCCGCTTACTAACGGCGCATAATGACTATTTTAACAATCAATAGATAACAATCATCATTCAAACATGCATTCAAGAATTTTAAATCTAACTATTTAAAATAAAAATCAAAACCGATTCGATTGAGTGAGGAGTTCTCACCTTGATTTCAATTTCGTTTTAGCGATTTATTTCGAATAAAATTAACGGACGTTTAATTTTACCCGAAATTATCACTAACTATAAACGAATCCAATCCAATTCGATAGCATAGTGCTCGTCCATACGATTCCAACGCAACTGGTTTCGCGCGTTTTCGACCTCGTATGAAAAAGTTATACATTTTTAAATATCGTACAAATTTTAATATAAATATTACAACATTTATTTTATTTTATAACACCCACAGTTCATCACGGCCGTTCATTAATCCTTGATGAAATCTGGGCCACTAACTTCATCTTCTCCTTCACGTTACCAGGCTACTCACGCACGGCCGAAGAACCCATAGCTCCATAACTAGGGTTAGATTATGCAACCACCACAAGCAACTTCAGGACGATCAGCAAGCGCCATATTGAAGGCCATCACGAACTCCATGCTCGACTGCAATACTAGCAAGCTCGGCCCCCTGTAGCTCCTTGAAAGTCGTGCGCAACTGCAGGCCTTCGAGCCCAAATTCCCGTTGATCCAAAGCTCCAAACACGATCTCAACCGTTGAATTACTAGATCCCATTGTCGTCTACAACTTTCATGTTGAAAGATTTCGCTAATTGTTGATGGAAGAAGAGATAATTGAGGGAGAAGAAGACTAAATTTCGGCCATTCATTATAAACAGCGGCGGCCGCTGAACAGAAACCCTAGGGTTATATTTTTCTTTTGCAAATGAACAAGTTGAGGGGCTTTTTTAGAAAAAATACGCGACACTATTTATCCCGGATTTTCCGAACACCAAACGAAGCGTGCCGATTGGCGTTCCTAAGGTTTACCCCGCGTTCCGAACACAATGGAACGTGTTTCGAGAGCTAATTCGGACATCTGTGCGAGTTATGGCAATAAACGTTCAATTTAAATTAAACCGATTTAAACTATTTTCTAGGCGTTTTAGCTTGTACCGGACAAACGATAAATCCGATTGACATGAAATTTGAAACCATACAATAATATCACATTACGGATCCGATGAAACTGGTTTCGTCGAAATCCGAGACTGTTTGAAAATTGACTAATTTCACCAGTCGATTTAAATATTAAAATATTCAATTTTCACAAATTAACTTTTAATTCGATTTTAAAAGTTCTATAACATCATTCTAACTCCAATATGATAAAATAAAATTTTACAAATCAATTTCAATCATATTTAACCCAATTTTCAATTATTTCTGTAATTTAACATATTAAATTATCGATTTAATTATCCAATCAAATCCAATTATTCGAAATAAAATTTATTCGACTTATAAATTCACTTATTAATATTTAAAATTAATTAAATATATAATTTTTAATTAATAAAAATTCCGGGTCGTTACAATCTTCCCTCCTTAAAAGAATTTCGTC
The DNA here is from genome assembly GCA_030765085.1 of Allium cepa. Classification (NCBI taxonomy): domain Eukaryota; kingdom Viridiplantae; phylum Streptophyta; class Magnoliopsida; order Asparagales; family Amaryllidaceae; genus Allium; species Allium cepa. The sequence continues at coordinate 330,818,447 of CM060940.1, forward strand.
CTCGAAATTATCAAGTAAGAAAAAGTTACAGAATTCATTAACTTTCCAAAATCATTATTAAACTTCTTACAATACTTTACTAAGTTTTCAAATCATACTTAGTTATCCTTTTCAAAACCAATTACATCGTTTAACTTCCAATTCCAAAACCAAATTTATAGTTTTCACAAATTTTCCCAAAATTTCCAAAAATTTTCTAACGCCTTAAATTTTCGGAAAAATTCGCCATAGTGTCCTTTGCGCGGCTCGATCCGAATAAAAATGACAGTGTATATATCACAAATACACATCTCATCAAGTGATGAGGAATCCCGCAGGGAAAAAAGTGTAAAAGTACGATATTTAATCCGAGATATGTACCTTATATATTATTAGCGAGCATATACGGCTAATATAGCACGAAAGCGAGCTCCAAATGCGAAGCAAACACGATCCGCGCCTACTAAACACTCAACAAACAACATGAGAACATGCATATATGAAAATAATATCAATATACATCATATAGCAACATAACAACTACATAATATAGCAAATGCAACTAAAGCAACAAATGCAACCACCAAAATCAATATAAATTCACTTCTCATTAATATTCATTGAATTGGTTTTCCAATTGATTCATTAACATTGGATTTTAGTAACATTTATTCATATCCAATTTCAATTAGTTTGCATTTACTAATTTATTCACATTAATTCGCCTTCAATCCAAATCAAATCCAATTTTATTCAAATTTATTTACTTTCAATTTGGATTCAATCACATAGCTTTTAATTTCGCTAATTCAATTTCATTAACACTTAATGAATTATATACAATCAATCAACAATCAAATAACAACCAATGTTTATTCAATACAACCAAATTTATCCACTTTACATTCAATTTGGTTCAACACATTTAATTCCAATTGGACCATATTAAATTGACTCTCGTTCAATTTATTCAATTAGCTTTTAATGAATAAACACTTATATATTCATTATTCCATATCAATTTTTATTTACATTCAATTGATTAACATTCAATCCATTTATCAATTCAATTGCTAATTCCTTTAACAATATAATGTTGAATTTCATTTATATAACTCAAGTTCAATTTCTTAATGACTTCACTTCATTAATTCACTTATTAATTTACTTCGATACCCAAAATTAACTTTATTCAACGTCACTTAAGTTATATTCCATTTCAAACATCTTATCAAATCCAAATCAATTTATTTAACTTCCAATAACATTAGCTTTTAATTTTCCTTAATTTCATTTCATTATCACTTAATTATTTTACTTCAATACCAAAATCAACTTTCATTTAAAATAATCTGGCAGCAATTCCTCTTTTGGAAACCCGAAAATGAACACAAATGATGCCGCGTTCATCATCGGAATGATTTTCCAGTGACCGAAAAGAGTTTAGAGCTTTTATCTTTCCAAAACAATTTTCCAAAATATCAAATCCTTTCAAAACACTTCTCTGGAATTTTATTTTCAGATTATAAATCACATTTATAAATCTTTTACTTATATAATTTCACTTCTTATATATAAGATTATTTCACAAGTGTAAATCATTTTAATTATAACTTCATACTTATAATTCAATTGCTTATACAATTCATTCTTTTACGGCTGTTTTTTTTATTTAACTTATTCAACAACCAAACAATCAATTCATATACACTTTAATAATTCTAAAAAATTATTTCCTTTATATATAAAATATAATCGAGGTAAAATTATTTCATTTACCCAATTTAAAACAATATCGTGTCAAATTGTTCTGTACAAGTGTTTAGAGATCCCTATCAACAACGTTAATTACTCGTATTGACCAAAATCCATATACCACTCAACAAACCAATCATCACAATATAAAACAATTTATATTCACTAACAAATACGCGCTCGTATCTATTATTACACTCAAACTCATTCTAGAGTGCTACTGACTCTATCTCTAATGAGTAATACCCAACAGAGCCATGGTTGTCGCTTAACCATAAGCTCTGATACCAAATGTAACGTCTGCGATTTTTCGTCCACGAATGCCGACATCAATACGTCCACTGTATCAACTGTCGAGCAATCGAAGGTCGGAAAACCGTACCGTTAGGGTTAAAGAAGAAGAAAAAGTAGAAGAAGATAGAAAAAGATAGAACATAACAGAAAGAAATAATAGGACAACATCAGAATCTCACAATTCGCAGTGGAACAACATATAATACATAAATGAATAACCTTTAAACAAAGAACTATATCAGTTATTACATTACATTACATTACATTACATTACATTACATTACATTACATTACATTATCAGAGTGTACAACAACAAACAACATCGACAGCGGAAAAGGAATACTATATACTAGTAATACGCCATGCCATCCAGCTTGCCTCCTGCAACTCTTGAATTCCGGACTATCCTGCTATACCTGACTCTTGACTGCCCGTGTGGAAATTGGTGGGCACCCAGAGTTTAGGAAGGAAAACAATAAACTCCGAGTCAGTCATGTGACTGGTGTGAGAACTAAAACAATTTATTTTTCTTTAAATCAAAATAGAGGAATATTTTTAGAGTCAATTCGCAATGCTTTTAAAAATGAGACTACCATAAGGCCTCCCGCACACACACACAATGCAAACGCAGAATCAGAGGAGATTTCTCCTTATGATAGTCAAAGATGCTTGATACGCATTAAAAAGAAACATTGCATATTATTACTACTGCATAGTGTAGGAAAAATTCATTTCGAAAGTAAAGATATAAATCTTAGCCAACATACGACCATTATCGTATGCCTACTATAGCTACCATCCAAACAGTGGGGCGCCACCATAAGTGAATGGCAGGTTCTATAACTAAAACCGTACAAGTCTCGTATTGTTTCTTTGGATTTCCAACAAATGGTCAGGCCAAGGAACTTCCCATTGCCACATGGAAACGCCTCTGGAAAGACGCCCCGAGAACCTAACTGGATCTCTACCAACACAAGGCCGGGTTACCTTTCAAACTAGGTAACTACTGACACGAATATGTCATCCCCCGATCGTAACCGATCTATCCGAGGATCCTCGATTTCCAACAACCACAAAATTTGCAGCAACAACATAGGTTAAATATCCGGGCTCCATACTATGATACCACCTCTATCCAGAAGCAATGACATACGCTAAAGGGGTGCTACCCCCTAATAACCTTGCCGCATCCTTCCTGTTTTGACCAATTCCGGGGTGTGAGGTCCGACGAAGTCTCGTCCACAAAGCCGACCTTTATACAAAAGCTGTGCTTTGGGTCAACAAATGATCAAAGAAATGATCACAAAGATAAATGATCAAACAAATGATCATATCACAAATGATCAAACAACGATCATTTCACAGCAACACTCAGCATGCCACACCACCAAATTGGGAGTATATCACTAATAACCTTCAACTACATAACCTCTTAGCTCGTACGTCTCAGAGAAGGGTGTTAAGCTAAGAGAATAAATTCTCCGCCACCAACAGAAATATATTTGAAAGAAATCAGCTTTATATCTCAATTTGTAATGTCAGGCATACAATCCATACAAGTCTGTTCCGAGCTCGAACAGAACCGAAGGCACTTACAAAGAAGTCCTTGCATTTCGGATAATTTCTAATCACGTCCGGACTTCCCGTCACTAAGGGTGATAAAACCTCTATATTGGAGATCAGCCGATGCAGAGTAACTCAACGATAATCCTTCCGTTTTCAAAAATATCCGGTCTTCGACACCGGTCATCAAATGCAATCCATTACGACGTATCACATATTCGGAATGGGTTATACGACCCCAAGGTCCTTTCCCGGCTAACCCGAATAGTGAGCGCTTATTCAAAAATAAGTGTAGCATTCAAATTCAAGCAATCATAACAAATACCTATTTAAAGGTAAATATTGATAGTCGGATTATTTAACTATCAATAGGCATGTTCAACATCACTAAATTCCAAATAATTTCCCAAATTATTTACTTTCCAAAATATCTTTACTATATATAATTTTCCACACTTCAACCATTTGAAAACAAATTTTCAAATCACTTTTCACCTTTATCTCCTTTGAAAACAAATTTCAATCATTTTCCTTACGCGGAAATACTTTCCTTTCAAAATGGTTCATTTAAACCAATTAAATAAATCCATAACGATTTACTTTATATTTACGTTCCAAATCCGTAAATTTATTCCCACAGTTCAAAAATAAATCAACGTTTATTTTTAAACAAATTTCCCTTTCTTTTATAAATTCCCTAGTGAATTTACAATTCCAAATTATCCATGAATATATGATTCCCAAATCGATTTTTAATATTCATTTTCAATTTGTCTTTAAAAGATAAAGTCTCAAAATATTCAGTTCATATTGGAAAACATTTCCATACTTATTAAATAATAAGTAATTTACAAATCCATTCATTTTCAACACTTGGAAAATATTCAATATACTTAAATTGAAAATTAAGTATATATTTCATTCTTTAAGAAATAATTCTCTTAAACACATTTGTTTGGACCAAAACGAATGTTCCGTAAAACATCGTTACGACGATCCAAAATCACTTGTATAGGGATTCAAAATTAAAATAGATATATAAATCCCAATACTATACAAAATATTTCCTTTCGGAAACCATTTACTATAACAACAGTGTTATAGTCCACCATTTCCTTCCATTTCTCGAAAACGTCTATTTCAACAATGAATGTTGAAATCTATGGTTTCGATGTTTACACCTTTTAAAACATCGTTAAAATGATTAATTTCAATTTAAAATATTCATTTTCCTAAGCGTATACATTTTATTTGATAATATATTCACTATCCAAAATCGTGAATATACTTCCTTAACCAATTTCAACATTCAATTTATCAAATTCCATTGATTTCGAATTTATAAACAATGTCTATAAATTCCATTTCTATATTTTGTAACTACTTCGTTTTAGAAATCTCCTTTATTAACCAATTCTATTTATATTCCATTTACATGTCGAAATCCGGTTTATAAGTAAATTACTTATAATTCATTTATTCACAAATCCATTATTTTATATCAACACTAATTTATAGATCAAAAATTCTTATTACTTATGAATCTAGGTTCAAACTTTATTTTAACACTTATAAAAAGCTCGTTTTATAATTTCTATATTTTAATTTATAAATATCAATTTTATACAACTTTTATATAAATTGTTTATAATAATTCAAAAATCCCAATTTAACTAAATTTATTCTTTTAATAATCTAAAAATCGTTATTTAAAGCTTATACACTTCAAAATAATACTTAAGTATTATTTTCCAAAAATCATAAATTTTACGAAAATAAAATTATAACGTTTATTTATTTTAACAATTCAAAATTTAATAAAACGTATACTTTCGAAAATCACTTTAAAATTCCTTTTAAAACCAAAATCATTATTTTAAAACTTCAGAAATGGATCCGATGATGCAGCAACACCAAATAGTCAATCACGACATCCAAATATCATATATCGATATGATAATCAATCAAATATCACAATATCTGAAAATAAATCAATATAGTTGAGGAATTTAGTTGGATCCCTCCAACCTGTTTCCCTGCATCCAAAGATGTTAGCACAATACCAATTTCGCTACAGTACGGAATTATCGCGGTATATGGGATTTTATAAAATATTATCCGCTTAATAGACGGCGCAATAGGGTCTCATCCGCTATATAATGCGGGAAAATCAACTCCAAATACATATATAATACCAATTTCACTATAAGGTGAAATATTCGCGGTATATGTTTTTAATAAATAACCTCCGCTTACTAACGGCGCATAATGTCTATTTTAACAATCAATAGATAACAATCATCATTCAAACATGCATTCAAGAATTTTAAATCTAACTATTTAAAATAAAAATCAAAACCGATTCGATTGAGTGAGGAGTTCTCACCTTGATTTCAATTTCGTTTTAGCGATTTATTTCGAATAAAATTAAACGGAAGTTTAATTTTACCCGAAATTCTCACTAACTCCAAACGACTCCAATCCAATTCCATAGCGTAGTGCTCGTCCATACGGTTCCAACGCAACTGGTTTCGCGCGTTTTCGAGCTCGTATGAAAATGTTATACATTTTTAAATATCGTACAAATTTTAATATAAATATTACAACATTTATTTTATTTTATAATACCCATAGTTCATCACGGCCGTTCATTAATCCTTGATGAAATCTGGGCCACTAACTTCATCTTCTCCTTCACGTTACCAGGCTACTCACGCACGGCCGAAGAACCCATAGCTCCATAACTAGGGTTAGATTATGCAACCACCACAAGCAACTTCAGGACGATCAGCAAGCGCCATATTGAAGGCCATCACGAACTCCATGCTCGGCTGCAATACTAGCAAGCTCGGCCCCCTGTAGCTCCTTGAAAGTCGTTCGCAACTGCAGGCCTTTGAGCCCAAATTCCCGTTGAGCCAAAGCTCCAAACACGATCTCAACCTTTGAATTACTAGATCCCATTGTCGTCTACAACTTTCATGTTGAAAGATTTCGCTAATTGTTGATGGATGAAGAGATAATTGAGGGAGAAGAAGACTAAATTTCGGCCATTCATTATAAACAGCGGCGGCCACTGAAAAGAAACCCTAGGGTTATATTTTTCTTTTGCAAATGAACAAGTTGAGCGGCTTTTATGGAAAAAATACGCGACACTATTCATCCGGATTTTCCAAACTCCAAACGAAGCGTGCCGGTTGGTGTTCCTAAGGTTTGCCCCGCGTTTCGAACACAATGGAATGTGTTTCGGGAGCTAATTCGGACATCTGTGCGAGTTATGGCAATGAACGTTCAATTTAAATTAAACCGATTTAAACTATTTTCTAGGCGTTTTAGCTTGCACCGGACAAACGATTAATCCGACTGACACGAAATTTGAAACCATACAATAATATCACATTACGGATCCGATGAAATTGGTTTCGTCGAAATCCGAGACTGTTTGAAAATTGACTAATTTCACCAGTTGATTTAAATATTAAAATATTCAATTTTCACAAATTAACTTTTAATTCGATTTTAAAAGTTCTATAACATCATTCTAACTCCAATATGATAAAATAAAATTTTGCAAATCAATTTCAATCATATTTAACCCAATTTTCAATTATTTCTGTAATTTAACATATTAAATTATCGATTTAATTATCCAATCAAATCCAATTATTCGAAATAAAATTTATTCGACTTATAAATTTCACTTATTAATATTTAAAATCAATTAAATATATAATTTTTAATTAATAAAAATTCTGGGTCGTTACACAAGTACATCGTTAAAATCAACAACGCATTATTTACTTATAGTTTAGAAATATCAATGTACCTTTTAACAATCTATCTTATGAACATATGCTTCCTTTGCACTTTGATTGAAAAGCAAACTATATTATATTTCTATCAAAATACTTATTCAATCTTGATGCTTATAAAATGATGCTTTCGTATCATTTCTTGGATTATATCCAAAGACTCACAAACTCAATATCACTCCCACTGACTTCGAGACATTTTTTGATTAATATGTGTTAACAGCTTATTCTAAATCGTTATTTAGAATTTTATATTTCAATACTTAGGTACCAAAATACTAAGTCTTATCAAGCGATAATTTTATGAGTAAATCCAAATTAACTTGAGCATGTTGAATATCGAATCTATTTTGCTAATTTCAACAATTGAAATTTGTGATATTATTCTTATCAACATTACTTATTTAATTCCAACTGCATTAGTCTTTCTCATAAAGACATAATGTTGACCTATGGATCATATCCCTTCAGCCATGACCCCCAAAATTTATATTTTGACAGCGTACTTGGAATTCTTTCAGATTTGCGCATCATACCATATAAAGTTAACACTCTTGATGGTTTAGTTAAACAAATGAGGATTGTATATTTTCGACATTAATAAGAAACTCATATTTTCTCTTAGATGTGCGAGAATACTTATCAGATAGTGCTATGTGTTCATTTAGGTTAGTTATGTTCATTTCATCTCATATAATCAGTTGTATCTGTGGATCGTGTCCAATTCCATTTAACTATCAATAATTCCTCAAAGAAATTCGTTCACAATGAAGTTGGTATATCTTGAAACAACAATTGTTTCTTAGTGTAAATAGAATAGGGATTCATAAATGCTTTATGAATTTCTTTATTTATAAAACTGGTTTGGTTTTAGTTTACAAAAATTATGTTCAAAAAATAAATATGTTATTCAGTGACAGTCCTTTCCAAAATTCTTTTGGGGAGATTCATACATGATAACTTACGAACAAATATTACGTGCAATCTTTTGACTCACACAACCTACCAACTCCTTGGCCTAGGATATGTTGGATTTTCTTATAAACCCTTATCTTGTAAAATTTTGTAAACGGTTATTCAAATGAAATAATATTAAACTTGGGTAACACCCTTGAGTACATTACCTTATAGAAAGAAGCTAACTCAACTTCACTGACAAATATTCATACATCGTCCAAAAAAGTTCGATTGCTCCATATCGACGCATCATTATGTATCACATGGAAGAGTGATTTTGAGATTGAATCTTTATTCATTTTAGGTACGTTGGAAACATTTTCCAATATACTCACTCATTCGATCAAATCAAATCATTTTTATCACATGTTATTTTGTTTACTTCTATTTTATATTCTATAAGTTTACCATAAACATACTACATGTGCATCAAATATACACGTCCATGTCGACGATAACTAATCGATGAACATGATAAAGTGTGTGGAATCATTTTGGTATTTATAGAATTACGATTGCATACATCTATATGTATCAATCCGAAGAGTTCATAACTCTTACGATACTCCCACTAAATGGATGCATAGCCCTTTACTATTCGAGATATAATTAACAAGTATCATATGAATCGAAATCATACAATAAAATTATTTCTCAAACTATGGCTTTCAATAATTCCAAAACAACTGTAAATAATATTGGATACTATTGTATTATGCAATGCATCACTTTTGCTATAAAAAAATAATACCACATCATAGTTTTATCTCACAAAGAGTATTCAATATATTCATATTGAAATATAGATATATCTATTATTTTTTCTAGTCGATACCCAAAAAAATCATTATTTCATAAATAATGTACGGTAAGTTTTACGAAAATAATTTTCGTAATATGATGCAATTAATAAGCGCTATATGGCATACTCCCACTATTTCCACCATAACTATAGTAGCATACTAAATTTGGAGGTCCATCATTCATTTAATACAATTTGTTTATTTCATACGCAGTAACTATTTACAGTGGAGAGTTTGTTGATCAAACATCTTGAGCTCAAAGAAATAAATCTCATAGGAAACAATTTTCTATATCAAATGCACCATGGAATAGAATTCATATTTCTTATTCAAATATTAAGTATCAATTATTATTACAATTCATATTTGCAATGTTTCTCTACGAAGTAGAAGTGACTATTCATTCTCTTCATCCCAACTGTATCTTAAATTACATATATTCTTATACATTCATTTTACTTTCAAATGGTTAAATTATTCAAAAGAAAACCTTACTATAATATCATAACAAACTCTTTACGTTAGCGCATTTGATTATCCTTAACATTTAAGGACAACAAATATGTTGCATTTTACGTAAACCGATCAAAATGACATTTCAGCGATCGAGTTCTTAGATCTATCTTGTAATTTTTGGTCTTACGTTACATAAACACAATGTGATACCTTTTGTAACCGATCATATTGAATACTCGATCTCGCACTAAGGTTTATTTGATTTTTCAAATGAACTAATTTCGTTAAAATATTGTACATTACAAACTTTGACTGTTCACCGTATAATATTTATATGCAATTGTATATGGATCAAATATCCATAGTCTTGTATTGCTTTAAGAGTTCAAAATTCATAGAATTCAATACATGGTCTTGACCATATAAATGCGTAAGTGACTAAACCATGAATGTATTCAGTAGTTGTAAAATCAGGTACTTGCATGGGTGTTGAAACGTTAACATGCGATAGGAATTTAATAGTGGGTATTTTATTTCCATTTGTCAACTTTCAATTCAGTTCGTTTGTATATGTTAATGGTAATCATTTTATTAGTCATATTGAATGCTCTAATTTATCATTGTAGATAATTATAGCATTATTTAGCATATGTTCTTACAATATTAGAATGGTTAAATGTTACCATTTCATTTTTATAATAAGGCTCTTACTAGTCTTTTATGTTCTCCAACCCGTAAGATGAGACATAGAAGCCTTTCGATTTTACTAGTGGGTGCTAGGACTCTTCTATCTTGGTATTTTGACCTTGAGTTTGCTTAACAAATCATAGCCCCACGAACGATGGATAACTCCTTATCGGTTCTATCACATATAACTCTTGACCCCTTTTTCCTTATCCTGATCTCATTTCGACCTTGAGTTTGCTCATAAAATCGAAAGAGATTATTCACTCGTACCTACCATGTCATAGTGGTATAAGTATAGTATATGTACCTTGAGTTTGCTCGACAAGTACATCTAGTTATCTTACATCATTTGTTCAATATATTAATAATACTATACATAACATCTCCAGCTTGAGTTTGCTCACCAACTAAGGAGTGTGCAAGTAATTTATCAATATATATATGGTAGAGGACAACATTATATTTATATTTAGTGATATCGACTTATGAAGTAATGTAGTTCTTATGAAATACCATCGTGATTCAAGTATCAGACACATTAGAAATCACAGTATACGTACATTTACTTATGTATTTATTCCTTAAGTCGATTTGGGTTTCTTTAATATTCCATTTTTAGTTTATACAATCATATCATATAAGTTTTATTGTTACATAAATTTTATATTTCATATTACTTATATGATAGTCTTATGTATTATATTTTGTTGATTAAATCTTATTTAATTAATCAACTCTTTAATTAATTTTAAATTAGTATTCCAATACAACTTTTATATTGGATATATCTACTATAATCTTTATAGTAAGACACGTATATCTTATGTATGCATATTTTTAGTTAATTAACCGACCTTTAATTTCTTTATTAATTAAACAATTTTAATTAAATTATATTAATTTCAAAAATTTATCTTATATACATACAAGTATGCTTATGTTATCTTAAACACTTTAAAATAACATAACATGTATCAATATATAATACATGCATATAAGTATTTATTGATAAGCTCATTTAATTAATTTATATTATTAATCTTATTAATAATTTTAAATTTCAAAATTAATATTTACAAAGTTTCAAACATTTTGTACTTTTCACTACATTTTCAAACATTTTGTAAATTTTTGTTATATTATAACCTTTTATAATAAACATGTTGTTATTTTAGATTTAACTTTTAAATTTAAAATCATATATTAATTTTTAAAACTACTTCGAAAATTAGCCAAGGCCCAATTCAAATTGGGTCATTTCTATTAGGGGCAACCTTTGGGCTCACATCACCTTTCAAGCGAGGTAGGTAACCAAATAGGACATGGTACTTGATTACCCAATGCCAATCCTAGACATCACCTTTCTAGACACCATACTAAGTGCACAAGCTTAATTAGTTTGCCCTAATATGACTAATTTAGACTGCATAGGCTATTGAGCTCTGATACCATTAAAGGAACTAGGCTAGCCTACAATGGAAGAAATGGGTGAGTTTCAATTTTTTTTTGCCATTTTGTATCTTTAATGGGCCTATGAAGTCTAAATATACTTAGAAATTTTCTAAATTTCTTTTACATAAAATCAGTACATTATTTAATTTTATAAATAAAGTTTTACTTTAATTTAATGTGTATGTAAATTAAAGTATATCAAATGTACTCTTATGTACATATTTGTGTGTAACGGTAACTTATTAAATTTATGTAGAGAAGAAAGCCTTTCATTTCGTATCTCTTAAATTATTCAACTAATGACTGGCATAAATTTATTTAGAGAATGAAATTTTTTATTTTCTTTCCCTTAACTTATTTAATTAATGATGGGGCATATATTTATATGGAGAGAGAAACCTTTCATTTCTCTCCTTTAATTAAATTGATTGATCATATGAATGTCATTAATTAGCAATATGTATATGGCATGAATATAAGTATAAACAAATATGTTATAGTGTAAATTCCATAAAAGCAATATATAATAGGCACTATCAACTAATGGCAGGGTGTAGACGTATAAATAAACTTAAATGGATATCTAGTCACACAAAGGAAAAAAATGGGAAATCAATGAAGGAAAACAATGATAATTGAATCAATTTCCCATTTCGTAATCTTAATTAATGCAGCATATAAATGACAAATTATAGACATCATAATGTAAGGATATAAACAGTCGAAAATAAATGTATGTATGTATGTATTATTGCCTCATTTAACTTGTTTCCTCCTTTCAGAATGAAATCCAATCATACTTTAAGAATATGAAATGCATGTAATTAATTTTATATATGAATATATATATATATATATATATATATATAATGAATTGTGTGTATATAAGACTAAATCAAGTCTTTCTACTTAATAAAAATTAGAGATTTATAGAAATGAATTTTGTAACAATCCGCCATTTTAAACCATTCAAATCGACAATGATGCATACATGTCAAACTTGAATTGCTCAAAATGACAAATTGTCATTTATATTTGGCAAAACTTAGCATATACGGTAAATAAATCAATCATAGAATCACAGACACAAAGTAATACAATAATACGCAGCAGAATAGATAAATAGTAGTTCATGAAGCTACTACAGAAACATCGGAGTCTAAAACAAAATACATCCTTGGTCCAAATACAAAGAAGTCTCTAATACATAAGCAAATGACAAGTCTGAACATAAAAAACTGGAAATAGCTAAAATAACCGAGATAAATAAAAAGCTGAATATATTAAAGATGGATCTCCAAGCAAAGCTCCAAGCTTCAAAGGCGAGTCTCAAATGTTGTAATACTCAGGCTGACCCGAGCATAAAGCAAAACAAAAAACACTCGAGTCAGGATTTACAGTCTTATGCAAGTAAACCAACACAAGTGAAATGTCCAAATGAAATGCAATAACTTAAAGAATGTTTGGGATTTCCATCCTTTTAAGGATCAGTGGAACTATATACATACATAGTACAATACACTACATAAATAATGTCACGGTAAAGTAAAATATTAAAATAGCTTTAAGGCATTACACATACCCCCCTTAACACATTTTTATATAAATGTCATAGTCTATATAGATACTGTAAACTCCACTCGCAGGTGGGCTATCATGGAGCACTCCATAGGTACGACACAAAACAAACTCGTAGAAGGCGCGATAGGGCATGTGAACATGGCACTCGAGGCAATGCCAAGGTAGATATACCAATTGCACTCCCAGAGTGATGGTAATGCATAACAGCTACTACCGCCCACCTCGGACACACTCCTAAATCAAATCAAAGGGTGGCCAACAAATCAATCACAAAGTCAAAATATAGTATCGAAGAAATATGGCCGATGGGAGGAATGACCTCACTTGGCTCGATATAGCTCATGCTTTAATCACTTCTAAGCTGACTCACAAGAGTCAGGGTCACGTAAATACCTCATACAGAATCGTTTGCTAAACCATCGTACTTCATTTCTGGAATCTCCACCACATGCACAGTTGTTAAAGTGGTTTTTGGTATTGGTGGAAAGTATGACAATTTTCGATCTCGATCTCTTTAACAACTCAATGCTTATTTCACACCGAATGGTTCTTATACATTTCCATAACCATTTCATAATTAATGTCCAAATATCATGTTCGATTTCGAACCATATCACTTTCGAAATCATATTCACTTCAAAATCATATCACTTTCGAAATCATATTCACTTCCGAAATCATATTCATTTTCAAAATCATAACCACAAAATAGGATAAACCATCATATCAAAATATTCGCATTTTAAATCAATTAAATCTAAATCATAATAGTTCCAACTTTAAACATTTTGAATATTGAAAGTAGTTTATATATTGGAATAACTATACGATAAAAATAGTTATTAAGTTATAAATTAAAATAGTTTATATATTAGAAATAATTTATATATTAAAATAGGTTATATATTAAAATAAATATATTAATTTAAACATTTTAAAATAAAATATTTTATTTTTATTAAATTTTATTAAATCAAATCTTATGTTATGAAAAATGTAAATAACGTTATAAGTAAAACCTTAAAATTTACATTTTAAATCTTAACTTATAAATTTAGAATTCTTGAACAAATAATTTTAAAATTTATATTTTACACATATGTTTAAAAATAAAATTTTTATACTAAATTTAAAAGTCATTTTCTTTTTTCCTTCAAACTTACCTTTTCCAAATTTCAGAAATCACTTTAAAAATGGACCACCGGTGTCCGTATATAGTTTTCTATCCTAGGGTCAAGTGATACGGATATTCATCATTCAATCCGTAAAATTTTTAAATTTATGGGTATATCTCATTTCAACCCGCTATCCCAAATTAACAAAATCAATAAAAACTGCTTGATTTTATCGTTTCAACCCATAACGATTTTTTCCTATTCTAAAGATCATTCGGGTATGTATCATTTCAACACATAGGGAATACCTAAAACTAAGGGAACTTGCAGCATGATTTACATAAAATAAATAACATAACATAAATCACACATAACATATTACATAAGTAGCACATAACTTACATAACAAATTGCATAAAATAGCATATAACTTACATAACAAATTGCATAACATAGCATGTAACTTACATAATTAATTACATAACATAGCATTTAACTTACATAATTAATTAAATAACATAGCATGCAACTTACATAATCAAGTACAGAACATAGCATGTATCTTACATAAGTAATTACAGAACATAGCATGTAACTTACATAATTAATTAAATAATATATCACGTAACTTACATAATTAATTACATAACATAGCATGGAATGTGACATAAATTTTCTACCAAAACATAACCCAACATGCAATCATTTCCAATATAGCACCTTAGGTGATTTCCTATATTATAATCATATTACATATATGCATACAAATTTTATTCTTTTTTATTTTTACTTTTTATTCTTAGCATATAACTTACATAAAAAATTACATAAAATAGCATATCAATTACATAACAAATTACATAACATACTAATGACAAATTCCATCACAAAAGTGTCAACTTTTAAATCAATATAATATTTTTCATTTTTCCTTTTCAATATAGTAATTTAATATTAACATCATGAGCATATTAATAACCATACCATCACAACTATTTTTATAAATAAATAACATAATATCAAAAACAATTTCATGTCAAAAATAATAAGGGAACATAGGTGAACATATGTCATATAAAATCATAACCAAATTATACAAAATTTCATAACTATTGCAACATTCCAATAACATATCAATTGATATCCGTTTACTTAATATAAGATTAAAATCGAAAGTGCATAGCTCACCTTTCGAGGCTGGGAAAATGGATGACACAAAGCTATAAATTTGAGTCGCGAATTCGAAAAAAATCAAAGCGGACTTGAATTGATGCAATACAAAATATATATGGATATATATTTCCTTTTTTTATAAAAGTGAAAAGGAGAAGGGTTAAGAGGCTCGGCCTAAGTTGAAAGGATGGGTTTGGGTGCGGCTAAGGTGGGCTAGGGTGGACGAGATGGTTTGGCTATGCAAGAGGAGAAGATGGTGGTGATTTGGGTGAGATTTGGTAGAGATAGGGCATGGCTATAGGATAGGAAAGAGGTGATGATTTCAACCTTGCTTGGAGGAAATGGTGACCGTGATGAAGAGGAGGGAAATATGGCTTGGATGGTGGAGGAGAGGTGGAAATAGGAGAGGAGGTGGAAGGAATTTGGAAGAGAAAAGAATGGAGTTTTGATTTAGTAAAATTTTTGTTTTTAGATCTAGAACTCTCTGTTAATTTGGAGAGGAAGGAAGTGTGATGAGAAAATTTTCTCAAGAGAAAATTATGTACGTACAAGTTAGTTAGAATGAAACAAATGGTCGTAGGCATAGGAATAGACACAAGTCTCTTGGTATGGTTAGAGTCTCTTGGTTAACCATGGCCCATTAAGACTAAACCAAACCCATTAGGTGTTAGCAAAATATCGCAACTAAACACCACAAACTTATGTCAGTTTTTCACAGAAATTCAAATATTTAGAGCAATAGATATTTGATTTTAGTGAAATAAAAAGTGGAAAAAGATAAGAATTCAGTTTAATATCATATAAAAAGAATAAAATTTTAAAGTTCAAATTTAAAATTTTCAACCAAAGGTCAAATGTTGACTAAGTTTGACCAAAATTCAAAATTTTAGAAAATTTTCTATTTCATTGAATTTGGAAAAATGTATTACTCATATTCCTAAATTTGTTCTCAAATTTTAACCTTTAAATTTTTTAAATTCAAATATTAATATATTTTAAAATCGACTAAATTGAACCTTCATTTTATTAACATTGGTTTGTCTTCATTCAAATGTTCATTTTATTCAATTCAACATGTTGCTTATTCTTGACTGAATCAATTACCATCTATTATTCTTTACCTTAATTAAAAGATTTAATTCCAAATTATTCAATATTAAATAATTCAAACATAGTTTTACCCTTTTATTTAAGTTTACATGTTCTTTATATTACATCAAATTCTCTCTTTCAATTAAAACATATGTTTCCCTTTTATTTCCTTAACTTACTCTTTTATTTTAATTCAAACATACGTTCTATCATTACGCTCACAAATTACAGTTAATGTTCTCTTTCCTTTTATTTGAAAGATTTCAATTATATTTAATTCCATTGATTATAAAATAAATTCCAAAGCGGATTAATCAATGGGATTAGGAGTAAATCAGTTGTTACAACTTAGTAATTCATATCTATTAATTTATTGTTTACACAACGAGTATAAATCTACTTACCAATAATTGATTTCATGTTGTATGCTAACATACTTAGAATATTGTTTATCCCTTTCTTTAGTAACATTTGTTGTTACAGTTGATTGAAATTGCATTAATACAGTTGTCAATTACATTCAATCAATATTATTAAATTATATTCTAATACACGTTACCACCATCCATTTCAATAAAGATTAGTTGTTGTCGAATTTTATCTAAGATCATGTTTTATATTCTGACAAATTTATTATTATTATTATTATTATTATTATTATTATTATTATTTTATACTAATAATTGAAAATTCTCTATTTCTAACCATATTCCGTTCAACAATTATAATTAATATTTTTAAAATTTGTTCAAATTTACAAGTCGTTACAAATTTAGAAATAGGTTTATTGTCAAAACATTAATTGTATATATGTAATATTCAATAAAATATCTCTAATTAGTATAAATTAGAGACCATAGTAATTGTTACGAAATCAAATCTATGGTTTAGATGACAACAACTATACAATGGAAATCGAATATGCATATATATATTTCTATATACAGGTACTTGCTAGAGCAACATCACTTGAAAGATAGGAACAAGGCTCAAAGAATGTACATGAGACTACAAGTTGATAGGATCAAAGAAGCAACAAAAAGGATGCACAAAACAGACACGCACAAGTTTTAGACGCCTGGGTGAACAAGCGAGACGTCTGGAAAAGTCCTCTAGAACAAACAAACAGACTAAATCATACATCTAGTAGTTGCACTCAAACGTCTGAAAATCTACTATGTACAAAAAATATATAGTATCAGACATCTGATACAAATACTAGACGTCTGATTTCGAACTCGGATTTTAAATTTAAACTTCAACTGCCACATTCGAATAGACATCTTCGCTTTTCTTCGCTGTAATTCTTCATCATCAACAGAAGCAACTGTAGAGCACTTGTTAATGATGAAACTACTCAAGGAACCTCTCTACAACTATATATATATCATCAAGAATCAAGAGATCAAATTACTTTAACTCACTCTTACTCTCTTTAACTTACCTTACTTACTTACGCTCTCCAATTACATACTCTATTATATTTTTGATCTCTAGCAATCTGTACTTATATTTCATTCTTCAAAATATTCAGTTCTTCTTAGAAAATACTCTCTATATATATTGGAACCATTTGTAATAATTAGTAAATATCCATGTTATTGAACACACATTGACTAGAACAACTTATTGTAACAAAGCCCATTCCTCCGGACGAAGCGAGGGTATTTGATAGTCGAATTCCGAAGGTGAGCTTCGAGACTAGACATAGGATGGGAGGTCCGGACCAGTATAAAATCCTGGTGTGCTTATTCTATATTTACTTAGATTAATATTGTTTTAGTCACATCATATATTTTGTAACATATACTTGCATATACACTATACAATCCATCCTGTAGAGTTTCAATTGGTATCAAAGCAAGGTTTGATCAAACTATCATAGCACATTTTTGGATCACAATAATATGGCAAGTATTTTTCAAGAAGGTCAATCCACAGCAAGTTCCCAACTTTTTAATGGTTCTAACTGTGCATATTGGTCAACACGTATAAGAATTTTTATGGAAGCTAATGGATTAGAAATTTGGTCAGCCAGTCAAAATAAATATGAAGCACATGACACTGCTATGAACACATGGAATGATGCACAAAAAACCACAGCTTCTAATAATGAAAAATCTATGAATGTTTTATTTTGTTCATTAGATAAGAATGAATTTTCACGTGCCATGTTATGTAACGCTGCATATGATATTTGGCATACCTTATAAGTTACACACGAAGGCATAAACAGAGTTAAACAAACTAAAATTTCAATTTTGCAAAATCAATTTTCATCATTTAAATGAAACAAAATGAATCTATAGTAGACATGTACTCTAGATTCCAAACCATTCAACATGATTTAACGACACTTGGAGTCAAATTCAAAATTTTTGACTTAGTATCTAGAATACTCAATTCTTTAACTCCAGAGTGGAAAAGAAAAGTATTGGCTATCGAAGAAGCTAATGATCTCTCAACACTCTTAGTTGAAGAATTGATAGGAAATTTAATGTTTTATGAAGCTAATTTACTGGCACGAAAAGAACAAAATTCAAAAAAGAAGAACATAGCATTCCGAGTAACAAATGAAGACACCGACTTAGACGAAGAAGAAATTGTATTGATTGCTAAAAACTACAACAAATTCAAGAAGTTAGGAGAATGACTAGATTTCAGAAAGGAGGAAAATCAAGCTCAACAAATCAAACATCAATCAAATGCTATGAATGCGACCAATTTGGACATATGAAAGCTCAACAATGATAAAACGAAGAAAAAATTTGAAAAATTCAAAAGGAAGAAAGCTTTCAATGTAACATGAGATGATTCGGATTCTTCATCATCATCAGACAGTGGCAGTGATAGTGACGGAGAACAAGCTAATATATTCGTTATGGCACAAACTGATAAGGTATGTCCCGAACTTAGCTATGATGAATTATTAGAACTTAGCATATAAATAAATGATAAATTTAAACAAATTAAAAAATTGAATAAAGAACATATATCAAAAATAAATAAATTAGAACTTGAAGTAGGAATGTTAAACGATGAAAAAATTATTTTAGAAGAGGAACTAGAATTATCTCAAGAAAAAAATAAAAATAATTAGGTTGAAAATGAGACTATTGCTATTGATTTTGATAAAACTAAACTAGAAAAGGATAACTTGTTAAAAGAAAATGTCAACTTGAAGAGTAATATAGAAACATTAAAGAAAAATTAGATAAAATTACAAATAATGTTTCAAAATTTAGTAAAGTAAAACAAGATTTGGAAAATCTTATCAAAACTTCGAAATAGGTTTAAAAATATTCCTAAACAAAAAGAGAATAATGTTAAGAAATATTGTTTTATTCATCAATAGACTAAAAGTTCACCTAAGTCTAATACGAATACGAAAAATATAAAAATTTGAATTCCTAAGACAAATAATAATTTGATTAGACAAATACATATTAATAGTTTTTTTTTGATAGTGTAGTCTATAATAAAAATTATGTTCAAAAAGGTACCAAACCTACTTAGGTATGGCTACCTACCCCTCTTAACATCTAGGACCCTAACAAAGTATATGGGTACCAATTAAACCAACTTGTATTTTGCAGGCATCCAAAATAAAAAAAAGGAGAAATGGACACTTGAAAGTGGATGCTCTAAGCATATGACCGAAAACTCAAAAATGTTATCAAATATAACATATATCGATAGTGGAACGGTAACTTTTGGAGATAACTCAAAAGGATACGTCGTTGGCATTGGAGAAGTCATCAACTCTGGTATTTCTATCTCTCCTATTATTACAAATATCTTGTTAGTAGAAAATTCAAAACACAACCTACTTAGTATTAGTCAATTATGTGATAAAGGCAATTTCGAAAAAGATAGATGTAATATTTTCGACAATAACAAACAACTTATCTTTGAGGGTTTTAGAAACAAAAATATTTATGTCTTAAATATGAATATAAATTAAATTCAACTTTATGTTTAACTGCCAAACATGACGATCCATGGTTGTGGAATAAACAATTTTGTCATATTAATTTTAAATATATTAATAAATTTGCAAAATATGAGCTAGTTAGAGGATTACCTAAAATTAATTACAAAGTAGAAAATTTGTATGACGATTATCAAATTGGAAAACTAAAGAAAACTTCTTTTAAATATAAAAATAATATTTTTACAAAACAACCATTAGAATTATTACATTTAGATTTATTTGGTCCAACTCAAGTACGATCTATAAATCATAACAAATATGTTTTCGTAATAGTTGATGATTTTTCAAGATATATATGGACTTTATTTTTAAAACATAAAAGTGACACCTTTGGTATGTTTAAAATTTTTGCTAAAAGAATTAAAACTCAAATGGATTTGAAAATTAAAAATATTCAAAGTGATCATGGTGGAGAATTCGAAAATGATCCTTTTACTAATTTTTGTAATAAAAAAAGGTATAAGTCATAAATTTTCTTTTCCCCACACACCTCAACAAAATGGTGTAGTAGAAAGAAAAAATCGTACGTTACAAGAATATGCACGAACACTATTAAATAGTAGTGGTCTACCAGAACATTTTTGGGCTGAAGCAATTGCCATAGCTTGTTATGTTTTGAATCGAGTAACCATACGACCTGTGACTAAACAGACTTGTTTTGAAATATTTTTTGGAATAAAACCTAAAGTATCATACTTTAAAACTTTCGGATCAAAATGTTTTATATTAAATACAAAAGATAATTTAGAATTTTTTTGACCCGAAGGCCGATGAAGGAATCTTTGCTGGATATTCGGATCGTAGCGAGGCATATAGAATTTTTAATAAACGAAATAACACAATTGAAGAAAGTTTACATGTTTCATTTGATGAAAATTTTCTTAACCATCATACTAATAACGACGAAGAAATAATTCCAATATCAAATACAACAAATTCTTTCAATAATAAAACAAATGCATAAAATAATACTTTAGTATCATCTCCTAGAATTTTAAAAAATCATCCAAAAGATAACATCATTGGAGATCTTAACTCTAGAGTAACTAGAAATCAACTTAACTGTAACAATCCTGGTTTTAGAGATTACCTGTAAATATTTAATTAGAATGGTAGTTATAATTTAATATTGTGAATTAAAATAAAATTGGAGAAATTAAATTGTTTATTTGGAATAAACAATGAATTTTGGAATAAAATAAGAAAATAAAGTATGAAACTTTATTTTATTTGTTTGGGTTAATAATAAATGAGAAAATAGTTTTTATTTAGAGAAAATGCAATAATTGTATTAATTTTGCTAATTACTTCTTCTAATAATTTTAAAAGAAGTATTTGATTTTTAAAGGTTGTTTAATCAAATAAAAAGGTGGAAATTGATTTAAAAATGAGTTTTAATTATAAATTTGTGTTTAGAATAGTTAGTTATATTTTTCTAAGCAAGAAAAATATTTTTGTGGAAATTTAGAAGTTTAAAGTAATGTTTTGTCTATTTATTTGAGAAAATTGTGTATTTTTCTAAAATAAAGAATTTTAATAATAAAAAATGTTTGAAAAATATAAATTTATCTTTTATATGAGGTAAAATGTTTTATTTCATATCTTTATAAGTTTACATATTTTGTTTGATTAAAAACTTAAAAGAGAAATGTAATTTATTTGGTAATATTATGTAACTTGTACATAATTGTATATGTACATGAATTAATTCATCAAATCATTTGATTTTTTATTTTATTTTTGAGTCCATTAGGCCCATTACTACACATAACCTAATATTGAGAAAGGGAAAAACATTGGCAGTACATTCCTACTTCTCCTTCTTCCTCTTCTTTGAAATAAGGAAGAAAAAAAAAACCCACCTCACCATTTTTGCAAATCTCAAG
Source organism: Allium cepa (assembly GCA_030765085.1). Taxonomy (NCBI): domain Eukaryota; kingdom Viridiplantae; phylum Streptophyta; class Magnoliopsida; order Asparagales; family Amaryllidaceae; genus Allium; species Allium cepa. Next base: position 330,841,044 of record CM060940.1, read on the forward strand.
CTATGAACTCAATTCCTTCAATTCAAGCTAAAATTTCTTCAAACTACAGTGAATCAAAAGGTAATCAGCTCCAAAACATCAATAATTTCATTAAAATCTTAGTTTGAGATATTGGGCTTTCTAATTGTAATAAGTTTTGTTCTTGCATGTTTATATACATATTTTTAGGTTGTTGAAGCCATTTTCAAGGCCAAAGCTTGCTCCTTTTCACCGATTTTCTCTTGTAGCACAAAGCATCAGCAAGGTGAGTTGTAATACTCACAAATCCTAGCTGAGCCAAGCTCAAAAATTGCAAAAGCAACCAAAATCTAGCTTTTGTTAATGAATTTTTTTGTTGTTTTTCTGTCTGAAATATGTTTCTTATTGCCTATTTGAATGATCATAACTTTAGATTCCGGCAGCGAAATGCTTCCGGACTTCTTGCATTTGGTAGCCTGCATGTTGAACTTCATTTCTGCAAATTTTGGTTGAAATATATTATCGTTTGAATATTCAAAACGCTGCTTCAAAGTCGACTCAGGCACAGATTTTTGCCTGTAGTTGTTTTGAGTTGCCGCAAACATGGCCTGAGTCCATGTTTGAGACCGCACAACTCATTCATTTCTTACTGGAATTCTATGATTCTTTTTTTGTTTGAAAGATTAAGTTTTCTAGTATAAACACACCAATTTTAAGATCAATCCGACATTATTTGTTTGTCTGTTTTATGCCTGAAAGTTCAACCCAGGGTGGTTTCAGGCCTGTACATTTTTTTGTTTTTGAACTGTTGCAAACATGGCCTGAGTCCATGTTTGTGATAGCATAACTCATTCGTTTCAAATCGGATTTGAGTGATTCCTTTTGCAGATTGAAGTAGGAGTTCTGAATTATAATCCTATAAAATTCATTACAATCTGGGTTGGTTTGCTATTTCGAAACTACTGTCGAACTTGTACTCACAGCTTGCTGTAATTCAGTGTTTAAAACTTGTTTTGGTCCAACTTTGAAACGACGCAGATTCTTCGTTTCAAATTGAAATTGAGTGATTCTTTTTGCAGATTGAAATAGAAGTGTTGATTTATACTTCTATAAAATTTCATCAACATCTGGGTTGGTTTGCTATTTCGAAACTACTGTCAAACTTGTACTCGCAGCTTGCTGTAATTCATTGTTTCAAACCTTGTTTTGGTCCGACTTTGAAACGACGCAGATTCTTTATTTCAAGTCGGAATTGGATGAATCTTTTTGCAGATTGGAGAAGGGGTGTTAATATACATTTCTACAAAATTTCATGTCATTTGGACTCTGTTTTCAAGTCCAAACCTGCTGTCGAACCAGTGATCACTGCTTGATTTCAGCGGTTTTTATACTTAGAATAATTTCCGCCATTTTTGATATTTTCCCGAATTCTTGAGTTTTCTCTCTAGATTTCGTGCACTGGTTTTATAAAGCATTTTAAAGTGTTTTCAAACAAATTGGCTTGTGAAATTATTATTTAGTATTATTTTAAGTATTAAATTATTTACTCCATAATAGGAGAATTTCAAAGGCAATTTCCAAAGTATTTTCAAACGATTTCTAAACTTGTTCCAAATTATTTTCTGAGTAAAATTACACTCTTTTGCACTTCGAACGAAGTGGGAAGGTAATTAAATGGTTGGGTAAAACACGTACTATGGAATACGTGCGTTTATCTTTCCAATTAATTCCTAATCTATTCGTTTGATTGTTTTGACCTTTGGGTCTGGTTTACCGATGAGATGAGGTAAACTTTGTACTGCTTTAAGTGTAGAATTGACTAACGGTTAGTAAATCGTTTAGTGCGAACGTGTGGTATGGGACACATGTTAACACTTTTCGGGTTCCTTTCCGAGAGTTTGTGACACATATTGCCAGTTAGTGGTTTCCAGTACTGGGCCTCCGGACCTTTGCCACTACGGTTTGTTGCCTTCGGATTTGTTGCCTTTGGGTTTGTTGCCCTATAGTATCGCTTTTGGAGTTGGTCCATCGTCACCGCTCGAGAGATACTTGGGTTTGTCGCCTTCGGGTTTGTTGCCCTATAGTATCGCTTTTGGAGTTGGTCCTTCGTCACCGCTCGAGAGATACTTGGGCTTGTGGATCCTTGTTTATACAGTACTGAGCACGTGCATCTTTTGTTTCATTGATATTTATATTTCCCTAGAGTATCGCCTTTCGGAGTAGGTCTTTTGAACCACTCGATACATAGTGATTACCTTGTGGAAACTTGTGTTACCTTCATTGGTATTTGTTATTTGCCTTTTTGGCTTGATTTGGGATATTCATATCCTTTGTTTATTGAGTTGCCGATGATATGAGGCTTGTTATGATTCATCTTTTGTAGATGATTGAGTTATCTCTTTTAGAGATATTTGTGGTACTTTATGACCTTGCATGTTCATTATTGTTTAGCTTGTCTAACTGATTTGTTTAGCTAGACTGACCCGTGTATTTTATACTCGGGTCAGACCGAGGTGTTTCAGGTTAGGTACCTTTGGACTTAGCCTATTCTGCTTCCGCGTGGACTATTCTGCTAGCCTCTTTTGTTATACCTTTTTGGGTAGTCCCTCTTGGTTGTAACTTTGATATGTATATTTTTTTGACTCGCCTGTATATTGTAGTTGCTATACCACTTGACATGTATCATTTTGTATACTCTGTGATGTATCTGTATATGTGTATATGTATGTGATGATCTACTGTTCTGTGATGTGGTTTACATTTGAGTTATTATATTTTGTTCTGTTAGATCTTATAGCCATTATAGTTTTGTATTAAGTATCTATTAGATATGTCGATCCACATAAAAAAAAATGCTACATTTATCGACGTATTCAATAGATAGTTAAGACAAGGCTATAGATGGTCGCTCCTATCCAGCTCTATTCTCCGTATTAGCAGACGGTATTACCTTGTAATACTCTTTGCTAATGTGGGTCTCGGAGTGGGGCGTTACAGCTTGGTATCAGAGCCAGGTTCAAAACAAAATATGATAAACACAGAACAGAAACACATATTATAGTACATCCAAGTATAATACAAGTGATAACACAGTTTTCCACTATCGTATTCCTCGATCGTGCCTTTAGTCTTTTCATTTCCTTTGAATGGATAATAAGTTTGAAAACATTATAAGGGTTTTACATATCACTATTTTTTTTTTAAAAAAAAGTAGTAGAAATTAGACCTAAGATGACTTAGTTTTAAATTATGTGTTTTAAACCTTAGTGATTAGAGTTGCGCAGCGGAAATGGTGTGACCGTTGTCGCTGGGCACATTAAATGCTTTGTTTTAAGTAAATGCTTGTTTGGTTGATAATTGCATGAATGTGTGTTAGCATAGTAATTGTTGAAATAATATTGAGTAGGTGACATAATTGAGAGTTAGAAACCTACTCAATGCAAATGATAAGAATTGCGGTGCCTTCAAGTTGTAGCTACCGCAAGAATTATTAGAAAGATTAAATTTTGAAAATAAAATGTAATTCTTAAGTGGTATTTAACCAAAGGTTAAAATGAAATAAAAATTTAATTTTTTAAGAATTTCATGGATGAATTTTAAAGAAGTAAAATTACTTAAAGAATTTTCCAGAAAGAAAGCATCCATGTGAATAGAAAATCTTTCTAATAAGAGATATACTTATGTATATAACTTGATTATTTTATGAATTGATTGAATGATTGTATAATAACAAAACGTTTTATGTTTTGAAAATAAACATTGTTACAACCAAGTTTAAGATTTCTTAAGAAATCAAAACAGTTTTTATAATTTCTTGTGTCAATTGGCTAATAAGTTTTTAAGAATTCTGGTCGATGCGTCTGATCAGCGTTATCGATAGGGATTCCTAAACGCTTGCGAAGTGATGTGATACATGCTTTTGAAATGGCAATAAATAATATTTACTAGTATGGATGTTGAATGCAAAAATATATAGATATTGCAAAGATTTTGAAAATTCTAAATCGCCATTTAAGATAAGTATTTTATATACATACTTAAGGACTTATGGAAATAGTGTGACATAGAGGGCAATGGAGAGGCAATGTTGATCTTGGTCAACTTTGCAGTCCTCGAAATGTCATTCACTACAAATGTATTAGTTAGATGTTATCATTTTTTTTAAATTGATAATTGAAAATTTTGAATATGGTTTCATTTAAATAAATTGTATTAATTATTGGTTACGTTACTTGTTTGTGAAAGTTTACATACATGGAAAATTTAAAATGCTTAAGTAAGCTTTTAGGAAAAGTATTTTGGAAAATATTACCTTATGCTAATTCATTTTTATGGAAAATAACATTAATTAAGGAAATACCTTAATTGGATGAAACTATCATGTGATAGTGATTAATAAAACAAAGTATTCAAATTAAGAAAATGAATTGTTTAGAAATCTAAAATATAGATTGGAAGCAGGTTTAGTAAAAAGTAAAAGGATAGTTATGAAGATTAGTTTAAACATTTAATCATTTGATTAATAACAAGTGGAAAAAAAAAGTATGCCTCCGGGAAAAGAAAATGCTAATTTAGTGCTTTTGAATTAGCATGAAATTTAATAAGGAGCAAAATCCATTAGAGTAAGTTTGGTTTTGAATTTAAATAGTGTTAAAAACTTGTTAATTATGTATTTGTAAAGTTCAAATTGAAAACAAGTTTTAATTAAGTATCAAACTTGGCTAGTTCTAAGTGATAATAAAATAAATGTTTAGCTTTATGGATCAAGTGAAAATTTAATATAAAAGATTCATTTATTATAAAATGCAAATTTTTGTGAAAAGCTAGAAATAATAATAAATAGAGCAACAAGATAAGATTTCTTTTTAATTGTGAAAGCAATTAAAAAAAAAAAAATCAATATGTAATTCCAAAGTCTAGTTTGGATAGATAATTGTTTCTTACTAATGTAAGAAAGTAAGTATTTTAATTAAATTATGGGTCTTCTTTCAAAAGACTTTGTTTGTTAATTGAGAAAAAGTTTTCTTTGTAAACCATTTTGAAAGTTTGTTGTATGTATTATAGTGTAATTCTAGATGTCTTGGCTTTTCGGAGAAAAGGATCATGTAATAAATGTTTTAGAGAAAAGATTTTTGATCTTAAATTATGTAGTTTGGATTTAACAATGATTTAAAATTTTTGACAATTAAAGGTCTTGTGTCGGAAAATTTTAATTGAAAAGTGATGTTTTAAAACAGCAATAACTTGTGATTTACAAATCCAAATGGGTCCATTATTTTTGCAAAAGAGAGTACTTCAGCAAGCTAGAAATCATCTTTATGACATTTTTCAAAATTTTGCAGTTCGGTTATTCAAAAAACGAGTTGAAAACTGATGGACATCTCTGTCCTCTTTTATAATTTCTGAGTTTAAAGCTGAAAGTAAATTGAGCATAACTTTCAAAGCGTAAATGCGATTTTGAAGATCTTTATATCGCTGGAAAGCTTGGACTGAGTAGAATAACTTTTATTTTATGAGTATTTTCGAATTATGAGTTTTACTATGTCAAAAGCCTAAGTCTTTGTAGCAGGCCTGAATTTGAAAATTTTGAAGTTTTGAGTTGTTGTCTTGTTTAAACTATGATTTTAATGCTTCATATGTTTATAATTGCATGCTAATATGTTTCAATAAGTTAAGCGTAGGTACAAGAGGATATTTGAATGATTAATTAGCAAAATAGTAAGTATACAAGTAAGCATGCTTGCATTTTAAACGCTAAAAATGAAAGATATGAATTGTTAAGTGTTTATGTGTTAAGAATTTATATATATACATATTGTGTTTCGACCTTTTGGTCGATGTATATCTATAATTCATATTTATGAAATTGTAAAGGGCTCTCCATGCAAAGGAGACTCCGTCGAAGTTTTCAAAAAAAAAATATATATTACTTATTGTAGTATATTTATTTTTGGAATTAGAGTATGAAACAACTCTAATTTAATTTACTTAAAATTTAAAGTAATAATGATTGAATTGAAAATTTAAGTAAGGGACTTCAAAAATTATCAAGTATTGAAGTTTAAGTTTTGTGTATAAAAGAAAATTGATTTGAGTGAAAACTCTTATAACAAATTTTTGAGAAAATTTCTTATAATCCATTCTTGTGTGTCTTGCCTTAGTGCGATTCTTGTGATGACTTGCATTCATGCAGTCATGTGTTGTGATGATAGCTTGAAATACCATCTATCTTTTGTTGAATCCTCTTTTGATGATTGTGCTTATCTGTGTTACTCCTTTAAAGGAGTTAGGTGCGTTTCAGTATATTTGGAAAGTTGGCTCCTAATTATATAGGACCATCTACTATTACTGAACGCCTTGGTTCGATTGCTTTCATGCATCGTTTTCTATTCAGTTTTGGGTATGCATGATATGTTCCAGGTAACCCAATTTCGTTGTATCTTTGAGATTTAATCTCGATTATTAATTCTCTTGTGTTTCATGATCACGAGTCTCACCGACTTGTGTATTGTGCCGAATTCTATTTGTGTAGTTGTTTCGATGATTGAACACCTTCAAAATAAGAATGTTCTACTTATAAAATTCTATCGTCCGCTAACCGTAAGTGCTGTACTTGGGAAACCATAGGATTTGCCGAGCAAACTTGTCCTGATCCTTTCATTCTCTGTTGAGGGAGAATATCTATTATCCTATCTTTGATTTGAATCTTGTTGTGATGAAATAGATGTTATAGATAACTTCCATTATAGAAATTGCGTGGACGCAATTTTGTTAAGGAGGGGAGTCTGTAACAACCCTGGTTTTAGAGATTACCTGTAAATATTTAATTATAATGGTAGTTATAATTTAATATTGTGAATTAAAATAAAATTGGAGAAATTAAATTGTTTATTTGGAATAAACAATGAATTTTGGAATAAAATAAGAAAATAAAGTATGAAACTTTATTTTATTTGTTTGGGTTAATAATAAATGAGAAAATAGTTTTTATTTAGAGAAAATGCAATAATTGTATTAATTATTGCTAATTACTTCTTCTAATAATTTTTAAAAGAAGTATTAGATTTTTAAAGGTTGTTTAATCAAATAAAAAGGTGGAAATTGATTTAAAAATGAGTTTTAATTATAAATTTGTGTTTAGAATAGTTAGTTATATTTTTCTAAGCAAGAAAAATATTTTTGTGGAAATTTAGAAGTTTAAAGTAATGTTTTGTCTATTTATTTGAGAAAATTGTGTATTTTTCTAAAATAAAGAATTTTAATAATAAAAAATGTTTAAAAAATATAAATTTATCTTTTATATGAGGTAAAATGTTTTATTTCATATCTATATAAGTTTACATATTTTGTTTGATTAAAAACTTAAAAGAGAAATGTAATTTATTTGGTAATATTATGTAACTTGTACATAATTGTATATGTACATGAATTAATTCATCAAATCATTTGATTTTTTATTTTATTTTTGAGTCCATTAGGCCCATTACTACACATAACCTAATATTGAGAAAGGGAAAAACATTGGCAGTACATTCCTACTTCTCCTTCTTCCTCTTCTTTGAAATAAGGAAGAAAAAAAAACCCACCTCACCATTTTTGCAAATCTCAAGCTATGAACTCAATTCCTTCAATTCAAGCTAAAATTTCTTCAAACTACAGTGAATCAAAAGGTAATCAGCTCCAAAACATCAATAATTTCATCAAAATCTTAGTTTGAGATATTGGGCTTTCTAATTGTAATAAGTTTTGTTCTTGCATGTTTATATACATATTTTTAGGTTGTTGAAGCCATTTTCAAGGCCAAAGCTTGCTCCTTTTCACCGATTTTCTCTTGTAGCACAAAGCATCAGCAAGGTGAGTTGTAATACTCACAAATCCTAGCTGAGCCAAGCTCAAAAATTGCAAAAGCAACCAAAATCTAGCTTTTGTTAATGAATTTTTTTGTTGTTTTTCTGTCTGAAATATGTTTCTTATTGCCTATTTGAATGATCATAACTTTAGATTCCGGCAGCGAAATGCTTCCGGACTTCTTGCATTTGGTAGCCTGCATGTTGAACTTCATTTCTGCAAATTTTGGTTGAAATATATTATCGTTTGAATATTCAAAACGCTGCTGCAAAGTCGACTCAGGCACAGATTTTTGCCTGTAGTTGTTTTGAGTTGCTGCAAACATGGCCTGAGTCCATGTTTGAGACCGCACAACTCATTCATTTCTTACTGGAATTCTATGATTCTTTTTTTGTTTGAAAGATTAAGTTTTCTAGTATAAGCATACCAATTTTAAGATCAATCCGATATTATTTGTTTGTCTGTTTTATGCCTGAAAGTTCAACCCAGGGTGGTTTCAGGCCTGTACATTTTTTTGTTTTTGAACTGTTGCAAACATGGCCTGAGTCCATGTTTGTGATAGCATAACTCATTCGTTTCAAATCGGATTTGAGTGATTCCTTTTGCAGATTGAAGTAGGAGTTCTGAATTATAATCCTATAAAATTTCATTACAATCTGGGTTGGTTTGCTATTTCGAAACTACTGTCGAACTTGTACTCACAGCTTGCTGTAATTCAGTGTTTAAAACTTGTTTTGGTCCAACTTTGAAACGACGCAGATTCTTCGTTTCAAATTGAAATTGAGTGATTCTTTTTGCAGATTGAAATAGAAGTGTTGATTTATACTCCTATAAAATTTCATCAACATCTGGGTTGGTTTGCTATTTCGAAACTACTGTCAAACTTGTACTCGCAGCTTGCTGTAATTCATTGTTTCAAACCATGTTTTGGTCCGACTTTGAAACGACGCAGATTCTTTATTTCAAGTCGGAATTGGATGAATCTTTTTGCAGATTGGAGTAGGGGTGTTAATATACATTTCTACAAAATTTCATGTCATTTGGACTCTGTTTTCAGGTCCAAACCTGCTGTCGAACTAGTGATCACAGCTTGATTTCAGCGGTTTTTATACTTCGAATAATTTCCGCCATTTTTGATATTTTCCCGAATTCTTGAGTTTTCTCTCTAGATTTCGTGCACTGGTTTTATAAAGCATTTTAAAGTGTTTTCAAACAAATTGGCTTGTGAAATTATTATTTAGTATTATTTTAAGTATTAAATTATTTACTCCATAATAGGAGAATTTCAAAGGCAATTTCCAAAGTGTTTTCAAACGATTTCTAAACTTGTTCCAAATTATTTTCTGAGTAAAATTACACTCTTTTGCACTTCGAACGAAGTGGGAAGGTAATTAAATGGTTGGGTAAAACACGTACTATGGAATACGTGCGTTTATCTTTCCAATTAATTCCTAATCTATTCGTTTGATTGTTTTGACCTTTGGGTCTGGTTTACCGATGAGATGAGGTAAACTTTGTACTGCTTTAAGTGTGGAATTGACTAACGGTTAGTAAATCGTTTAGTGCGAACGTGTGGTATGGGACACATGTTAACACTTTTCGGGTTCCTTTCCGAGAGTTTGTGACACATATTGCCAGTTAGTGGTTTCCAGTACTGGGCCTCCGGACCTTTGCCACTACGGTTTGTTGCCTTCGGGTTTGTTGCCTTTGGGTTTGTTGCCCTATAGTATCGCTTTTGGAGTTGGTCCATCGTCACCGCTCGAGAGATACTTGGGTTTGTCGCCTTCGGGTTTGTTGCCCTATAGTATCGCTTTTGGAGTTGGTCCTTCGTCACCGCTCGAGAGATACTTGGGCTTGTGGATCCTTATTTATACAGTACTGAGCACGTGCATCTTTTGTTTCATTGATATTTATATTTCCCTAGAGTATCGCCTTTCGGAGTAGGTCTTTTGAACCACTCGATACATAGCGATTACCTTGTGGAAACTTGTGTTACCTTCATTGGTATTTGTTATTTGCCTTTTTGGCTTGATTTGGGATATTCATATCCTTTGTTTATTGAGTTGCCGATGATATGAGGCTTGTTATGATTCATCTTTTGTAGATGATTGAGTTATCTCTTTTAGAGATATTTGTGGTACTTTATGACCTTGCATGTTCATTATTGTTTAGCTTGTCTAACTGATTTGTTTAGCTAGACTGACCCGTGTATTTTATACTCGGGTCAGACCGAGGTGTTTCAGGTTAAGTACCTTTGGACTTAGCCTATTCTGCTTCCGCATGGACTATTCTGCTAGCCTCTTTTGTTATACCTTTTTGGGTAGTCCCTCTTGGTTGTAACTTTGATATGTATATTCTTTTGACTCGCCTGTATATTGTAGTTGCTATACCACTTGACATGTATCATTTTGTATACTCTGTGATGTATCTGTATATGTGTATATGTATGTGATGATCTACTGTTCTGTGATGTGGTTTACATTTGAGTTATTATATTTTGTTCTGTTAGATCTTATAGCCATTATAGTTTTGTATTAAGTATCTATTAGATATGTCGATCCACATAAAAAAAAATGCTACATTTATCGACGTATTCAATAGATAGTTAAGACAAGGCTATAGATGGTCACTCCTATCCAGCTCTATTCTCCGTATTAGCAGACGGTATTACCTTGTAATACTCTTTGCTAATGTGGGTCTCGGAGTGGGGCGTTACATTAACCATATAAGTCATATAGCATTTGTGTCCAATTTTGAATCGAAAAACTATAAAGAAGCTTCAAATGATAACTTTTGGATAATAGCTATGCAAGAAGAATTAAATCAATTTGAATATAATAATGTTTGGGAATTAGTATCAAGACCAGAAAATCAATCAGTTATAGGAACAAAATGGGTATTTGAAAACAAATCAGGTGAAAACGGAAATATAGTTAGAAATAAAGCACGTCTAGTCGCTCAAGGTTATAATCAAGAAGAAGGTATCGACTACGACGAAACCTTTGCTCCAGCAGCAAAGCTTGAGGCCATACGCGCATTAGTCGCTTTTGCAAATCATCATAATTTTAAACTATTTCAAATGGATGTCAAAAGTGCTTTTTTAAATGGTTTCATTAAAGAAAACGTATATGTTGAAAAACCTCCATTGTTTATTCACGAAAAATATCCCGACCATGTTTTTAAATTACAAAAAGCCTTATATGGTTTAAAACAAGCCCCTCGTGCTTGGTACGAACGTCTTAAAAATCATTTAATTACATCTTATTTTCAAATAGGTAAAATCGATAACAACTTTATTTATTAAACGAGAAAATAATGACATTTTAGTTGTACAAATTTACATGGACGATATTATTTTTGGTTCAACTAATGAAAATCTTTGTATTCAATTTTCAAATATTATGAAAATGAATTTGAAATGTCTCACATGGGAGAATTAAATTTCTTTTTAGGTTTACAAATAAAACAACTCGAAAATGGTATCTTTATTCATCAAGAAAAATAATGTAACGATCTATCACGTCATTTTGAAATGGATAATAATTCTAGTAAACCAACACCAATAAGTACTAGTGTTCACTTGGAAAAAGTTGACAACAGAAAAGATTTTGATGAAAAATTATATTGTAGTATGATTGGCTACTTACTTTATTTGACGGCTAGTCGACCCGACATTATGATGAGTGTATGTCTTGTGCCAGATTTCAAGCAAAACCAAAAGAATCTCATCAAAGAGATGTTAAATGTATGTTACGATATCTTTCTAGTACTAGAGATTACGGTTTGTTTTACCCTAAGGGATCATCATTTGAACTAATTTCATATAGTGATGTGGATTTTGGTGGATGTAAAAAAGATCGTAAGAGTACTAGGGAAGCATGTCACTTTATCAGACAATCATTAGTTTCATGGTTTAGGAAAAAGCAAAACTGAGTCTCCTTATCTACTTGCGAAGCCGATTATATTTTAGCAGCTCTAGCATGTGGACAAGTGATATACATGCAACAAACACTTACGGATTTTGGCAATGTTATCAATAAATCTCCAATATATTGCGATAACACGAGTGCAATAAATCTATCAAAAAACACTGTAAATCACTCACGTACTAAACAAATAGATATATGATATCATTTTTTACGTGGCAATGTAGAAAAAGGAATTATTACATTAGAATATGTAAATACCGAGAATCAAATAGCAGATATTTTCATAAAACCACTAAACGAATAAACATTTGCTAAACTGCGACGTGATTTAGGAATATGCTCTCTTAATGGTCTTCTAAACTAATACTACATCTTTATTTATTCTATGTTTACTTAAAATTCTTATCCACAAATTAAAATTAATAACTTGTCCACCTTAAATTTTTTAGGTGGTTTTTTTTTCTGAAATTACCTAAAAATAATTTTTAAAAGCATATATAAATATCTTTACAAACAAAAGGTAAAGAATATATAGATCTTATATTTTTGCAACATAAAATATAATCATGTCGTTCGACAATTCTCATCTATCCTTCCCGACACCAACAACGGATAACTCAGCGGATACACCTCACCGCCTTCCTACCCCTACACCAAATCAGGAACCGACGTATAGGTGGTCCCTCTACCACACGGGATTCACTCCCGATAAAAAGAAGTCCAAATGATCTCTATTTGTTTCTCCTAACACCAAGGAGAAAATCGATGAAATACATCACTGTCAAAAGCAACAAATAGAGTTACAACAAGAATTGTACTTTGAGCAAAAAGTCACGGCACGACGACTAAGTTTTCTTAAGCAAGTAGCGATAAAATTCTGTAATTCATGGAAGAAGGATGTACATGAATCACTTCCGATTCCTTGCAGTTCTTTGGATCCCTCTGCATCTTATCGTACACCTTTAGATCCTTCACCTAGACGATTCTCTGGTTCGCCAAGAACCACGAACGTGGAAATATATAGTCTCCACTCAAGCCATGGAGGGATGACAGGTCTGAAGATCGAAACGTTCCATCGTCATATAAATAAATTTAAATTATTCTCATTATATTTTTATCTACATATATTTGTAGTTCTGTTTCACAAATAATAATACTATGTTTTATAAAAGGTCGAAAAATAAGCAACACCCTTCAAAATTAGGCTATTTTTAGAAAAATTGGTCATTTCACACGTTTAAACATTGCCATCAGACGTTTGGCATTCTGGTATCACACAACTTTTAAACCATCGTGCATATATCAGACGTCTAATATAACCTTCGTAATGGGTGAAAGTCATCGCTGCTTCATAAAAAATAGAAACCAGTTGATTTTAGACGTCTGAATTATTGACCAGACGTCTGAACAAAGTCTCTGCCTTCATATTATAAAAACTCACATCATTTTCATATGTCTGATATTATAGCCAGACATTTGAGAAAACTATTTGTCCTACAAAAATAAAATTTTGATCTATTCCAGACGTCTGATAATTCAAACATACGTCTGATAATTCTCTCCGACTATCAAAATTTAAAAATCGATCAAATCCAAACGTCTAACTCAACCAACCAGACGTCCCATTCTATTTACTGTCTTCACACTAGGTCAAATCAAACGTGTGTATTACCTTCCAGACGTCTGAAATTCAATCGACACTTTAAATAACCAAATAACGTCTATTTTTTACTTCTCTCACTTAAATTTTAATTCGTTTCTACAGCACGGACGATTTTTCAATTCTCAAAAATACTTCGTCTTCAAATATCTCTCGAACTCAATGGCTCCTAAAATAAAAAACCCTAAGATCTCTAAGCGAAAGCAAAACCAGACAACTTCATCCAATCCTCAAGTTTGCTCTGATGATCAAATAGAACGATGGATGAATCGTGTACCGCATTCGCTCAAGAGATACGAGGGCATTCAAAAGAAGAAACTCCATACAGGTCCATTTTATAATTTACTCAAGTTCCCAATTTATGATTTAGACCAAATGTGCAAAAGTGCTGGTTTTGAAACTTTGATACCTTTTAATCCCAGTAACATCCAAATTGATCAGTTAGCCATAATTCTCTTCTACGCTAATTTGGATAGCACAACAGTTTGGAACACTGAAAACGAGGATAATTGGCTATGGTCTATCGTTTATGGCAACATAATTAGGCATACTTCAGGAATCATAGGCAAAACTCTCGGATGTTCTGACACCTGCAAAGATTTATATAATATTCCCGATATGCATTTCAAACCGAGAGACAATATCACACATCAAATATGGGAAGATGAAATGCCTATGTTCGCATCTAAATTCCTAAGACCTAAGGCGAGACTTCTATCTCGAGTGATTATCAACTGTATCATTCCTTGCCTTGTTAGTCATGAGCAGATAACGGAGTTAAAGCACAAGGCCCTGTATGCTATATTCAGCGAAACAAGGGTTAATTGGGCTAAATTTATATTTGACAAGCTCAAACATTTTTGGAATCGATCACGCTCATCGATTATCTACCCCACATACATCATGAGACTTCTACGTGCTCACAACATCCCCTCCTATTTATCCACTTTTGGAGAAATTTCTTCGAAATATGCTTCCACAAAATTTTTCTCACTAATGCACCTACCGAAAAATCCTCCGGAGTTTATATCATTTGACGAGTGGACGCAACATCGTCAAGCCAGATAAGCTGGGCCTCCACCTCAAACACAACATGAACCATCACAAGAGGTGGAGAAACATCGCGAAAATACTCCTCCTCCTCCTGCACCCTTTGATTATACATCCCAGGACGACATTTTGGAGACTCGCGCAGAGATGAATCCAAATGAGAGTATTCACGACTTGACTCTTCAAAATTAGCTTATTTTATCTTGGAATCAAAAAGCATTGGCTAAGCATCTTGATAGTTTTGAAACATCTTTTGCTACATGCCTGGCCACAGTTGAAACATCACTTTAAACTGTATTATCGGTTCTAAAAGAGGTTCTTCAAAGGGTTCGTGGTCCTACAATACCTTTAGAAGATTGGCCAACCCTAGTGCCATCTCTTACTTCGAAGCATTCTAAACTTTTTGAGGAGAACGAACCTGTAGAACAAACTCCGATATCTCCTAAAAAGCAACCTAGCTCTTCCAAAAAGACGATGAAGGAGATGATCAAGAAAAAGCTTCCCCAAAAGATTCTTAGATTTTTAGGAGTCCATCTTATGTATAAAAATTATAAAAATCAATGAATGTAATCGATTAATGTGATTAATGAAATTTCTCCTTTTGGTGTGTTATTTTTTTATTTCTGATTGGTAAATATTAAATGGAATAGAAATAATATCTACAATTAAAAAGTTATAAATCCTTTTTTATAATGCTAATGGGGGAGAAATAATAAAGATCACAATAAATTATGAAAAACATATATTCAGGGGGAGATTTATAAAATAATATATAAGTACATTGTATAGTTGTTGTCATCAAAAAGAGGGAGATTGTTAGGAAATCAAATCTACGGTTTTGATGACAACAACTATACAATGGAAATCGAATATGCATATATATTTGTATATACAGGTACTTGCTTGAGCAACATCACTTGAAAGACGAAAACAAGGCTCAAAGAACGTTACATGAGACTATAATTCGATAGGATCAACGAAGCAACAGAAAAGGATGCACAAAGTAGACATGCACAAGTTTTAGACGTCTGGGTGCACAAGCTTTAGACGTCTGGAAAAAGTCTTCTGGAACAAACAAACAGACTAAATCAGACGTCTGGTAGTTATAGTCAGACGTTTGAAAATCTACTATATACAAAAAATATATAGTATCAGACGTCTGAAACAAATACCAGACGTCTGATTTCGAACTCGGATTTTAAATTTAAACTTCAACTACCATATTCGAATAGACATCTTCGCTTCTCTTCGCTGCAATTCTTCATCATCAACAGAAGCAATCGTGGAGCACTTTTTAATGGATGCAACTACTAAAGGAACCTCTCTACAACTATATGTATCAACAAGAATCAAGAGATCAAATTACTTTTATTCACTCTTACTTTCTTTTACTTACCTTACTTAATTACGCTCTCCAATTACATACTCTATTATATTCTTGATCTCTAGCAATCTATACTTGTATTTCATTCTTTCTAATATTGATTTCTTCATAGAAAATACTCTCTAAATATATATTGGAAGCATTTGTACTAATTAGTCAATTTCCATGTTATAGAACACACATTTGACAAGAACAACTTATTATAACAAAGCCTATTCCTTCGGGAGAAGCGAGGGTGTATGATAGTCGAATTCCGATGAGGAGCTTCGAGATTAGACGTAGGACAGGAGGTCCGAACCTGTATAAAATCCTGGTGTGCTTATTCTGTATTTACTTAGATTAATATTGTTTTAATTGCGTCATATATTTTGTCACATATACTTGCATATACACTATACGATCCACCTTGTAGACTTTCAGTAATGAAATAAAAATTTAGATTTATTGCCAAAATATTTTCCTTTTTTTAATTTTCAAAACAATATAAATACAAAATACATACATGTAAACTTTCGAATCTAAAATTATATTTTGTTTTATATGTATTAAAACATGAATCTCCAATAAAACACTGTAATATTCATAAACAAATTTTAGCTTAATTTGTTAAAGTAAAATCCAATCAAAACAATATGAACATACAAAATTTTAAACCTAAAGGAATACTTTGAATTGAATGTTTATAATGTAGATCTGTAACAAAACATTGTATTCAAACATATACAAATTTTAATTTTAATTTAACAAAATAAGAACCCAATGATAAATTAAACATACAAAATTTCTCATCTAAAAATTAGACTTTAAATTGAATGTATAGAACATAGTTCCAAAACAAAACATTATATTTAAATATATACAAATATTAGTTTTGATTTATTAAACAAAACATCGATTGATTCATTCAACAAACAATTCAAGCTACATAAACAATTTTCAACTTAAATGAGGCAGCGATATGTGCGTACGAATTATGATAATTAAATTTCTCTTCCAACGAACTTTACATAAAATATCATTATCTATTAAGAAAAACATAACTTATTACCCAAAGCCTTGAAGCACTTCTTGAAAATGGACTCCCCTTAGGATGTTGCCTGGAAGTCACACCTTGAATGATGATATCTCCTCGAATCTTCAAGATCCTCATCCTATCCTTGTAAGAAATGGATGAACCACTTTTGTTTTGTTTTGTAACATCCCGATATTTTCAACCATTCACATCCACACATGTCAGATGTAACTCCCAATTTTTATCTAACTTAAAATTAGTAATTAATACCAAATTTTGGGATTGAATAAAAATTTATTTGAAAATTTTCTAAACAAATAAGATAAGTGTTTGATTATATATATACACACATACGCATCTATGAATAGATTTTTAATTTGAATTTAAAAATAAATATTTTGGTAAAATAATCTAGAATTGAAAATTAATACATGTGATTATTAATATATATTTTAGTTTCAAAACTGTTTTCTTTAAAGTTTTTATATATATATAAATATAAATAAAGAAAATCTATTTATAAAATATAGTTTAAATTTATATAAAAAGGGAAAAAGACAAGTGTTAAGCTTTTAGCACATAATTTAACAAGTGTAATTCATGAAACAAGAAAATAAACAAGTGTAATGATCTTGTAATTAAAATGAACAAGTGTCATTTTGTTTTTATTTTTGACAAAAATTGATAAAAAATAGAAAATGAGATTATTCTCATCTCTTTTAAGTTTTCAAAGCTTTAGGAAAAAAATCAGAAAAAATGTAAACTTTCTTAAACCAGAAAAATCATCAAAGAAAATTAAAAAAAAAAAAATCAAACAAACATTTCAGACCAAAAAAATAAAAATCTGAAGCAATCAAAGAAAAAGAGGATTCAAAGCTAAAGTCTGCAAACAAATCTTAAACAACCAGCAGTTCAACAATCAAGCAAAGATTAATTCAACTTAACAAAATCAAAGATTTTCAAGATTAAGCCAAGGTCAAAAGCCATATTCAAGTTTCCAGTCTTCAATTTTAAAACCCAAGCTTCTTCTCTGTTTTCAAAGCAAACAGGTGAGTAAACCTTTGTTAAATCCAGATTTTTTACTGTTGTTTGCAATCATGTCTGAAGTGAAGTTGAAAACTATTTTCATGTGAACAAGCCTGTGTATATATGTATATAAATATGACCGTGTAAGTCTGAGAACAGAAAAATGTCTTTTTTCTAAGCATAATAGGTTTCAAAACCTGTTTGAAAAATCAAAACCTCACTCTCTAATCATCTTGAGACTTTGATTTCTAAATGAAATATGTTAGGATTGGCAAGATCTCTATTCTAAAAATATTTTTAAGTATTAGAAGTAAATGGGTTTATTGGAAATATAAAAACATAGAAAAATAAATTTTGTTCAAAAAATATAACTGATTAATATCTAAGTTTTGATTGCATGATCCGATTCGTCTTCATAAACTATGATTTTTAATAATAAAATCATGAATTTTAGGTTGGGAAATCACGAGCATTCGTTAGTTGAACAGAAAGTCTATTTTGGGCAAATTCTGGCGATCGCGGCACTCGGGGTGGTCGGGGTTTTGCCTGGAGGTGGAGGAAGGCTTAGTAATCTCAGCAAAATGTCAGATGGGTTGAACATCCATTGTGGTGGCGGTGTTGGGTCGGAATGGGATTTATGCCCTAGTCCGGGTCAAGGTCGGAAATCGAACTGCCATGGCGTCTCTGGTGGATCGAGTGTCACCGGACATGAGGGGTGAGAGATGAATAACCTTGATTTTAAATGTTCATTTTAAATAATCTTAATTATTGTAATTAAGTGAATAATTATGAAAAATGAAGTCTTTTCTAAACATTAATCAAACTTTAATATCTTAAGTTAATTAATGTGATAATGATGATTTATTAAACAAGGTTTAAATGATAACTAAAGTAATTAATAAAGATAAAATGGTTTATCTTTTAATTAAATAAGTAATTAATGATTTGTTAATATAATTACTTAAAGAATAATTACTTAATTAATCACTTAGTATTAAAGGTAAATTAAATTAATAATTAAGGTTAATTAATTTGTGATTAAGAATTAATTAATTAAGGAATAATTAATTAATGAAAGTAATTAAGATTTAATTATAATAATTAAGGATTAATTAATAAGTAACTAAGGACTAATTAATTTATAATTAAAAATAATTAATCATTAATTAAGGTTAATTAGTGAAAATAATTTGTGATTAATTAATTATAATCACACGATCAATTCATATTAATTGTAGATGATTGAATATTTTTGAACGCTTTGTATTGATTGATATCTCTGATATGTGATTGTGATACTATATGAGATGAATTGCTTTGTGCCGAGCTGTGACATCTATGAATATATTACTGTGTGAATGTGAAAACTGCTTGGCGCGTAAAACGATATTTGAATTTCGAGCGACAGGGAGTCGGATTCCAGTTGGTTATTCGAAATCCACATGGAATCTTAATGGTGAATCTTTGTGATCGATATATCCACGTGTTTTAAATTAAGCGCTCACTATTCGGTTCAACCGGGAGAGGACTTTGTGTCACCATTTTGAATAGTGATATGATGAAATGGATAGCATTTGAAGACGGTGGTGAAGACCGGGTGTTTTCGAGAATGATATGATAACCTATCGAATGACTCTGCACCGAGTTGCTCTGGTATAGAGATCTCCATATGTGATGGGGAGTCCGATCGGGATTGTGGATACCCGGATTGCAAGGGCTTCTTCCTTTATTGGACGAAGTGCGTTCGGTTCCGTTCGAACCCAGAACGGACTTGTATGGTTGTATATCTGACATTACACTTTGAGATATAAAGCTGATCTCTATCAAATACATTTCTGTTTGGTGGCGGAGAATTTATTCTCTTAGCTTTACATCCTTCCCTAAGACGTACAAGCTTAGAGGTTATGTAGTTGATGGTTATCAGTGATATACTCCCAATTTGGTAGTGTGGCATGCTGAGTGCTGCTGATCATTTGTTAATCGAAGCATGACTTTTGTGAAAAGCGTAGCTTTGTGGACGAGACTTCGTAGGACCTCACAACACGGAAATGGTCGAAACAAGAAATTTGCAGCAAGGTTATGAGGGTCGCGCCCTTTAGAGTATGTGCTTTTCCTTCTGGATAATAAGTGGTATTCTGTTATGGAGCCCAGAAAATTTTCTTCGTGGTTGTTGGTGTTGAGGGCCCTCGGATAAAGGTCGGTAACGATCAAGGGATGGCATATTCTTGTAGTAGTTACCTAGTTTGCTTCATTACAGCGTGATAGGGGGTTCTCGCTTCGCGTTTGGTGGCGAACGGGAGACTCTTACCCCTACTGAAGGTGATTCCAAAATGGTTGTAGTAGGAGTAGTGCCTTCGGTTCCGTTCGGACCGGGAGCCGACTTGTATGGACGAATGCTATCAGAACATCGTCAAGGGAACGATGAGCATTCTAAGTGTATGTGTGCTAAAAAGGTAATGCATAACCTCAAGCCTCATCAACCGGGAATGGCTAAAACAAGGGTGGTGCAGCAAGGCTAAGTGGCTAGTAACCAATTAGGGTAAGGTCATCCCTGTCTAGATGTCCCTTTTTATTCTGCTGTGTGGGCGGTTGCTGATCCCAACCACGGGGTGATCTTATTCGGACTATCCAGTAAGGAGTATCTCTAGTCTTGTGTTGAAGGGGATCAGGGTGGATCCTCACTACATTGATCTAGACCACGTACTATGACGGATGGTACCCTGGTAGTCAATCCGTTGATGGAAACCCAATCTCCAATAAGTGCCTTCAGATTTGTTTGTATCTATTATGCTGGAATTTAATGAATGTAATAATTTCGGCTATTTGAATAAGTATTTGTATATAGACACTACTATAATATCAGAGGATTTGATAATAAATGTTTTGGTTATCGCAAGGTAAAAACTCGACATGTTTATTTGTGGCGTGGTCTTATGAGATACCTTTGATTTAAAAAGGATTTTAAAAAACTTTAATAATCCAATTGAGTGTGTTTTCTCATGCTGGTTTTCCATACTGACTCGGGTGTTATTTCACTATAATGCTCGGGTCAGACCGAGTATTATAGGATATGGGATGGATGTTGTGGAACTCAGGACATGAGCTGGATGGCGAGATGTATCACACATACTTGATGTATATTCCGTTGTGCAGTATAAGATGTATAGTCAGCTTTGTGAGGACAAGTTGATATAACTATCCAGTATTTTGCTATTGATTGTGTTGTACTCCGATGATGTAATGTATAAAACAAATATAGTTCCTTTGTATAAAGATTAGTATTTATCTACTATATATTATTCTGCTGCGTTTGTGAGATTCTGATATTGTTTTCTATTTCTTATTCTACCACTTTCTTTTTATCCCTAATGGTTTGTATTTCCGTCCACTTTGAGTTGATCTGATAGAGAATATTGTTGGCTTAAAGGGGTAAGGATTTGCGGGCCGTGACATTTGGTATTAGAGCTGAAGGTTAAGCGGGAACCTTGGCTCTGGTAGGAATTACTCATTAAAAATAGGGTCCATAGTACTCTAGAATGAGTTTGAGTGTGTTAATAGATATTAGCGCGTATTTGTTACTGAATATAATATTTTTTATATTGTGCTGACTTATCGGTTGAGTGTTTATGAATTCTGGTCGGTAGAGTCTGGACAACTATATCGATAGGGATTTCTAAACTCTTAAACTAGACAAACTGACACAGCATTATTTTAAAATAGGGTAAATGAAATAATTTTACCCAAATTATTTTTGTGTATAATGTTATCCCGCCTTTTGGCAAGGTCGAGATACCAAGGAGTTGACTGGAAAAACGGGATCACACATCCTCGCATTGGATGATTGCCGGATAACCACAAATACCGATGAATTTTGCCCAAGTCCGGATCGGGCTATAATTGATAAGGCACGTCAAGCAAAGCCATAGAAGCGAACGTTTCGAATTTCGAGACAATCCGAGTTCGTATGCTCAAGTCATCGCCATTGGAAAGTGGAAGGAATAGCCCTGGTTCGAACCCAACAGGACCAAGCCTTGGGTTCGAATCCATCATCCTTGCATTAGTTCGAACCCATGAGATGTAGCTGTGCCTCGAATCCATCAAGATAGCAATGGTTCGAATCCACCCTCGTATGATTTGGTTAGAATCCATCAGACGCATATTGCTCTGAATCCATGAGGAGTACCTTTACTTCGACTCCATCGAGCGAACCCTCAGATAGCCATGCGTCGAATCTATACTCGTATGCCCTAGTTCGAATCCATGAAACCATCTTCCACCTTCGAATCCATGTAATTGAGGGAGCTCCGACTCCATTCCCTACTTATCTTCGAATCCCCACATCGAGACAAGTTCGAATCGATCCACAATACCATATTTTATTCGATTCGAATGAGTACCGGTTCCATCGATTCGAAGGTAGCGCACCTTCGAATCCAACATCTCGAATCCACCAAGTAAACGCGGCTAAAACCTAGGGTATGACCCCGAAAACTCGAAGGAAAAGGAGGATTGACCCGAAGCATGCGCACCACGTCATCGCCTTCACGTGCAGAAGCATGGATTCGACCCTATGGATTCGAACCATATCGATTCGAACGAATCCATAAGGCGAAACACACCATTTTGAATCGATCATAACTCGAGATCTACAAATCCAAATGCTATCAAATTTTCACAGGAGCTTGCATATACATAGAAGGATGTCCACGCCAAGTTTCATCACGATTGGACACTTTTTTGATCGATCGAACCAAGGGTCGAATCGATCCCAAAGTGGGCCCGGACCTCCAGAATTCGGCCATGTGGTCCCCCCTCATGTGCAAGAAGCGTTCTCCCCTGATTTTAGGCGAAATATTAGCCTCCAACACCTATAAATAGAGCCCCTGGTCATTCAGAAAAGGGATGGGAGAATTTTAGAGATAAAGCACGTCCAGACGCTGCCAGAATTGCTTCAGAGCACCACCGCTGCCTTTGATTTTGAATTTTGGCTTACTACTTGCTGTACTTTGACATAAAAAAGTTGTATTCTCCGAATATCAAGCAATAAAGTAACAAAACTTCATAGTGGACGTAGGCAATACGCCGAACCACTCTAAATCATTGTCTCTTGTGCAATTTACTTCCTGTTATTTGGAGTTTTTGTTAGATAATCCACATTTTAATTTACTTTCTTCATTTATTATCTCTTCAAAAACTTCCGACGAGTGTTGTGCCCAATTTTGACACAAACACTTTGGTGCTTTCACAGAGAAAAACCCAGTTTTTTCTCCTACTCCTTGGATCTATCTTCGATACCGGATTGCATAAATCTAAGAGAGAGATCCAGACCTCATATTCAGATTCCTTCCGTTCTATTCAGATTTGTTCAAAGTCTAGGAAAGGATTCAACGCTTCAAGATGGTGAGTACAAGAACCACTTCTAACGTTGGTGATCAAGAAGGTCGGGATAGGCAAAATCCCACACAGCTACAGTCTACCAATCAAGATGCTGCTGGGCATACGGATCAGTCAGGTCCGGTCACAAGACAAGAGTTCCAGGCGCTACTCCAGGAACTAACCCAAAGCCGACAACAACTAACTGAACAGTTGCGCGCTAACGCTGAGTTGACCAATCAACTAAATCGCCAAAAGCGAAGAAAATTTAGAAGGGATCAAGATCCTCATTCTTCCACTGAAATCTCTGCTTCATCTGACTACAATAACAGATCTACCCGTCCTAGGCTAGACGGAAACCATGCGCAAGCTGCTGACTATCAACAGGCGTTAACCATTGGGCAAGTAAGAGTTGGCCCATCTACCAGCTTCCATACTGGACCCTCCTCCCGAGGAGGCACTATTCCACAACACACTGCAGATGATCGTGCTGCCACAGCCGCTGTAGTTGACATAGGAGTTGATACTCGAGATCACTCCAATCAAAATTATCATCAGCAGGGACATGCTCCAGAGCCATATGTCCCAGAAGACGTTGAGCCAAGGAGGCGAGATAGGATCGTCGGCAGCGCCCGATCCCACCTCGCACTGTGGAACCCGACCACACTTTGGCTCACCACACACAGAATGTTCCAATGCTGGACTTCTCAGCCATGGTACGACAAATGATTCGCGAGAGTCAAGGCCTAGCAAATGACGATTGGGGAATCTCCCGGAGTCATACCCCGTTCACTGATGACATATTGTATGCTGAACCTCCTCGGCGATTCAGAATGCCAACCCTGCCCTGTATGAAGGGAATTCCGATCCAAATCAACATATTTTGAAATACGAATGGTCGATGACAGCTGCAAGAGCTGATGACGCAGTAAAATGCCGTAGTTTTCCCATTTCCTTAGGGGAATTGCAACGATGTGGTTTACACGATTACCGCCACGATCTATCTCTTCATTTGATCAGTTAGCTACCCAATTTGTTGAGCACTTTCGCATGCATATTGCCCGACCTAAAGATGTTAATACCTTATCAAGTGTCACTCAAGCTCCCGGAGAGACACTTAGACGATATTTGGAGAGATTCAATGCTGCATGCGCGGAGATCACCAACCCCAATGATAATTCTATTTTAATGGCTTTGACTAAAGGAATCGACCCTGATTCCGAGTTTGGAAATTAGTTAGCTGGAAAGCCTCCCGCATCGTTGGACCGTTTCTATTCCAAAGTCGCTCAATTCTTGAGGCGAGAGGATGCGAAACAGTCTAGGAAGCAGGACGATGCAAGGCCCAGCAGCGAAGGCATTCAGAGTAATGTTGCGGTTAAACAGTCTGGCGAAAGTTTAGGAAAAGTCTAGTTGAATATTCAAAATAAGCAAACTCAACAAACGAGGAACGGTGATAACGGGAACAAGAAGCAAGTCCAGAATCGTGGTCCGAGGCGTAGAATCGCAATGTTTGACAGTTATACACCACTTAACACGTCACTGGAAAATGTACACCTACAGACTTGTAATACTGTGCAATACAAAAAGCCTGCTCCGAAGCCATCGTCGGAGAGGCAGATTCAAACAGGAAAATTTTGTAGATTTCATGAAAGTTATGGACATAACACCAATGAGTGTAGGCATTTGCAAGACCTCATTGAAAAATTGATCAGAGAAAGAAAATTGGATCAGTTTGTTCGGACACCGCAGTCCAGTGAGGCGGGCCCATCCAATCAAAATCGAACACAGAATCAGGAAAGACAAGGTGAACCCACTCGTACGGGCGGGAGGTTGGTTATCAATACAATAAGTGGTGGTCCCCATCCAACAGACAGAAGCTGGAGAGAAATGGAGTCATATGCTAGCTCGATCAGGCATGTGGACTTTGAATGCTATAGTAACTCTGAAAACGGAACACCGGCTAAACAACAAAAGACAATGGGTGACGAAATCGTATTTAGAAATCGAGATGCCAATAAAGTCGAAGCCCCCACAATTGACCCGCTGGTCATATCCGCTCAAGTTGGTCATGCTTGGATGAAGAGGATCTTGGTAGACAGTGGAAGTTCCGTGAACATACTGTTTAAAAGAGCATACGATTTAATGAAAATGGAAGCTAAGGACTTAAAGCCTTGTCAATCACGAGTCCACGGCTTCAACGAGAGTGCGACAATACCAACCGGAATGGTTGAATTGCCAGTGGAGTTAGGAGTGGGAGAATGCCGAAGAGTTCGGATGTCGCAATTTGTTTTCTTGGATATTCCTTCTCCGTACAATGCCTTTTTGGGCCGACCGACCCTTGCTGAATTTAGGGCTGCTATTGCCCCATGGTGTTTAACTCTGAAGTTCCCTACTGACCACGGGATAGGAGTTGTACGAGGAGATCAGGCTGCTGGAAGAGCCTGTTATGTTGCTGAGCTGCGGGAGGCGCAGCGAAAAGAAAAAGGAAAGGGCGCAGAGGAATCTCTCTGCGTCCGTTTCACTGACGATTGACAATTAGCGCCTGGGCCTCAGCCTGGGCACCACAACCAGTTCCAAAAGGATCTTGATCCAAGGGACAATGATAATAAAGAAGAATCTACAGAAAGTCAAGCTTCTCCGGCCGAGCTAACCATCGATGTCCCGATTGACGATGATAACAATGACTCGAGAATGTTGAAGATTGGGTCTCAGCTTAACCAAGAGACACAACAGGAATTGGTTGATTTTCTCCAGGCGAATCTCGACGTATTCGCCTGGACGCACTCTGATATGTGTGGAATCTCGCCGGACATCGCGAGCCACACTTTAAATATTGACCCGCGGTATATCCCGGTCAAACAGAAAAGACGTGGTATGGATCCAGAGAGATCTGCCGCCCTTAAGGAAGGGGTCGACAAATTAAAGACGAATGAGTTCATTAGAGACGCTTTATACCCAGAATGGGTGTCCAATCCCGTACTTGTCCGAAAACCAAACGGGAAATGGAGAACGTGTATCGATTACTCTGACCTGAATAAAGCCTGCCCGAAAGACAGCTTTCCACTTTCCCGAATCGATCTAGTGGTAGATTCAACCGCCGAACATGAATTATTATCCTTCATGGATGCTTACTCAGGTTATAATCAGATACCCATGCATGTACCCGACCAAGAGCACACAAGCTTCGTAACCGACTTGGGATTATACTGCTACAAGGTCATGTCTTTTGGATTAAAGAATGCTGGCGCAACTTATCAACGCTTAGTCAACCGGATGTTTGCCAATCAGATTGGGAAGACTATGGAGGTTTATGTAGATGACATGTTGGTAAAATCACGACACTCCGATGATCATGTCAAAGACTTGGAGTCAATGTTCAATATCTTTCGGAAATATGGGATGAAGCTTAATCCACTAAAGTGTCATTTCGGAGTCGCATCCGGAAAATTCCTTGGGTTCATTGTCAATGCCCGAGGAATAGTGGCCAACCCCGAGAAGATCTGGGCTATCAGAAATCTTCAAACTCCGAGAACCATAAAGCAAGTTCAGAGTCTTAACGGGAAAGTTGCAGCACTGAGCAGGTTTATCTCGAAGTCGACCGACAAATGCATTCCCTTCTTCGATTTGATTCGAAAAGGGAAATGAAACTTCGAATGGACTGCAGAATGTGAGGGTGCATTTCAATCGCTAATCCAACATCTTTCCGTACCACCAATCCTTTCAAAGCCTGTAGATCATGAACAGTTATATCTCTACCTGGCGATATCTGAAAATGCAATCAGTGCTGCATTAATTCGGGAGGAAGACCGAGTGCAAAAACCGGTCTACTACGTGAGTAAACGATTGACCGGAGCCGAGAGAAATTATCCAAAGCTTGAAAAGTTGGCATATTGCCTAGTCATTGCCTCGAGGAAGCTCCGTCCATATTTCCAGGCTCATCCTATTACTGTGTACACCGACCAGCCATTACGACAGGTCCTCACGCGGCCTGAGACATCTGGTAGGTTACTTAAATGGAACATCGAACTGAGTCAATTCGACATCACTTATACTCCAAGAAGAGCCATTCACGGCCAATTCCTAGCAGATTTTATAGCCGAATTCACTGTTCCTAAAGACTTGCCCGAGACCAGCAAATCTACCGAATACATCTGGAAGTTGTACATCGATGGCGCGTCAAACGATCGGTGCTCAGGAGCTGGGGTAGTGCTTGAAACCCCCGAGGGACGATCCATATGTTATGCTTTAAAGTTCGATTTCCGCGCAACCAACAGTGAAGCCGAGTACGAAGCTTTACTTACCAGACTAAAGCTTGCCCGTGATCTGAAAATCGTCGCTGTAGAGATCTACTGTGATTCCCAGTTGATAGTATGTCAAGTTCGAGGAGAATATCAGGCCAAAGACCGAAGATTGGCCGCCTATCTAACTCGAGTTCTGGAGATGCTTGATCAGTTCGATTACTATGCCATTTTCTACATACCCCGAGAGCACAATCAGAAAGCTGATTCGTTGGCAAAGTTAGCAAGTACGGGTGAAGCTCAGTAGTTGGGGGTCGTTCCGATTGAAACCCTATCCTCCCCGAGCATTGATCGAAGGGAGACCGATTTCACATTTGAAGCTACCTCCAACAGGGAGTCGTGGATGACTCCTTATTGAGATTATATCGAACATGGTATATTTCCCTAGCGTCGAAGCGAGAAAAGACAAGTTCTACGAAAGGCCTCACGATTTGTTATTCAAAATGGAATCATGTACCGGAGAGGATACTCTGTTCCTCTCCTCCGGTGTATCGCGCACGATGAAGTCAAACGAGTGTTACACAATGTACATGAGGAGAATGTGGCGATCACACTCGGGGCCAAGCACTTGCAAAGAAAATACTTCGATATGGGTATTTTGGCCTACTGTCAATCGCGATGCTGCAGACTATGCTAGAAAATGTGACAAATGCCAGAAACACGCTCGAATTCCTAGAGCCCCGCCTACCGAGATAACCCAAATGGTCAGTCCTTGGCCATTTGCGGTATGGGGAATAGATATCATCGGCACATTGCCTCTGGCCAAAGGTGGCGCGAAGTACGCCATCGTCGCAGTTGATTATTTCACCAAATGGGCTGAAGCTGAACCTCTTGCAACAATTACGACAAAGAAAGTAATCAACTTTGTAGTACATAACATTACCTGCCGGTTTGGTCTCCCACATACTATCATCACCGATAACGGATCCCAATTCGACAGTGCTGAATTCAAGAATTTCTGTCAACGATTCCAAATCCATAAGAAATTCTCTGTAGTAGCGCACCCTCAAGCAAATGGTCAAGTTGAAGCTATTAATAAAGTTATCAAATCCATTCTAAAGAAGCGACTGGAAAAAGCTGGGGGCAAATGGGTCGACGAACTCCCTATGGCATTATGAGCCTATCGGACAACTCATAAAACTGCAGCCGGTCATATCCCGTTTTCTCTATCCTACGGCTCTGAAGCCGTTATTCCAGTCGAGATGGAAGTGCACTCTCATCGTGTAACATATTATGATCCGAAAACAAATGCCATACTACTTGCTGAATCTCTGGATCTACTCGATGAGAAGCGCGAAGAGGCTGACTTGAGGTCAGCCGCATATCGAAGTCAAGTCGCCCGACTGTACAATGCCAAGGTCCGTCCGCGAACCTTCGAACTCGACGATCTCGTACTCAAAAGGGTCTATCCGGTCCCTTCGCACATG
The DNA here is from genome assembly GCA_030765085.1 of Allium cepa. Lineage (NCBI taxonomy): Eukaryota > Viridiplantae > Streptophyta > Magnoliopsida > Asparagales > Amaryllidaceae > Allium > Allium cepa. The sequence goes on from CM060940.1 coordinate 330,870,009, forward strand.
AAGCCAAATTGGGAAGGGCCGTATGTGATTTCACAAAAGCTCGGAGATGGCACGTTCAAATTATCGACCGTTGACGGTCTTACTTTGCCGAGAGCTTGGAATAGCGAAAGTCTTCGTCGCTACTACATATAAAAGACTTTACTTATTTATTTTCTGTCAATTTATCCCTTTGCATTTTATTCTAGCATTTCGAGATTTAAATTTGTAATAAGGCAACTGACTTTGCCATATTTTCTCGTTTCAGCAATAAAATGCCATCTCTTCGAGCCAGAGCTATGATTTACTGAATATGACGTACAATATCACGATGCACGGAGAGCTAAGTTCCATCACGTGGTGGGATTTATTCAAATAGGGAGTGACTGTGATACGATCAGTCACTCGCTAAATGAAACCCGAGCTCGGGGGCAGAACACTACATCAACATTCACAGGGATTGATACACGACAATCCCTCCTCCAACTCCAAATTCCCAAAGTGCGAATTGGAGTATAAACTTCAACCCTCGGTTCCCGGAGCATGAACCAGAGTATAAATCCATCGCTCCCAGAGTGTGATCCAACTCCAAATTCCCAGAGTGCGAATTGGAGTATAAACTTCAACTCTCGGTTCCCGGAGCGCGAACCGGAGTATAAATCCATCGCTCCCAGAGTGTGAGCCAACTCCAAATTCCCAAAGTGCGAATTGGAGTATAAACTTCAACTCTCGGTTCCCGGAGCGAGAACCGGAGAATAAATCCATCGCTCCCAGAGTGTGAGCTAACTCCAAATTCCCGGAGTGCGAATTGAAGTATAAACTTCAACTTTTGGTTCCCGGAGTGCGAGCCAGAATATAAAACTCTATCTCCAAATTCCCAGAGTGTGAATTGGAGCATAAACACCAACTCTTGGTTCCCAGAGCGCGAATCGGAGTGTAAATCACTAACTTCAAATTCTCGGAGTGTGAATTGGAGTATAAACGTCAATTACAGGTTCTCGGAGAGCGAGCTAAATCATAAACATTGATAATTAATAAGTTCCCAGAATATGGGCCGAAATGTTAATTGCAAATTGTGTTAAGTCCCCGGAGTGTGGACATGTATTCAAGGCTTATGACATATGTAAGTACGAGCTAATCAACGCAATACTTAAGCAAAAGAGAAAAGAGTTGTTTTCCATTTTATCAACAAACAAAAAAGGAGTTTGATTACATGACGAAACAAAAAAAAGTCCATAGAGTGGGCGCCGAATCCACACTTATACACGGCTCAAAAAAGGAGAAGTAAAAAGAATTGCCATTTCACAACCACATGATAAAACAAGAAGTTCACTCCTTCTTCTTCCGGGGTCTCTTCTTCGGAGTTGAGCCGCTAGACCCACTACCCGGCTTCCTGTGAGACTTTTTGTCCTTCTTTGGAACATCCTCAGGATCTGGCATAATATCAACGTCTTCCTCAGAGCTGGAAGGAATAGAGATCCTTTTGTGAGGACGAACCGGAGGCAGAGGAGCAGTAACAGGTGGTGGAGCCTCGGCACTAGAAGTCATAGCTGTACTGACAGGAGAGGTAACCATTAAAGGAGTTAAGCTTGGTGGAGCAACATCGCTTCCGGAACCACCAACCGTCGTCGCCACAGCCATTTCAGCGCTTATTTCGGCAAGGATTTCTTCTTCTCGGGAAGATCGAGCAGCGCTGGACACACTGGTAGTCGGCATAAACGAGCTAAAAGTTGGAGCGATTCCACCCAGTGCAAAAGAAGGATCGTTAAAATGTTCACAGGGCCGCTTGAGAAGTTCCTCAATCATCTGAACATCAAATGACATTGAACTCCCCTCTTCAATCTCGCTAGTTACGGCGGTAGTCGTAATAGCCTCAGTAACGCCAGCCCCTTGCATTGACTGCGAAGTTCGTGGTACTGGAAGTGCTGGCGCATCATTTTCAGTCACTGGTCGAAAAGAAATGAGAATAATTAGTCAAACGATCTGTTCCAAGTTCGTCATTCTAAAACACTTAAGGAATATTAGAAATACCTTCTTTGCCTCAGCTCGGTGATGAGACGAGTTCGGAAACAGTAGTTGTATCAAGAGACAGTTTCGGTCGATCCGGGTTATAAGCAGGAACAACATGTGGACCAACTGTAGCAGTAACTCCAGACGAGGTCGGGGCAGCAACTGAAACATCCTCATTACAATGTGTAGCTCCAGAACCCTTGCCAGTCTCCACATGGTGAAAACCAAGTCTCTCTCTCAGCAGAAATCATCGCTTCATGGAGAAGTTTTCTTTCCTCCTCGCTCAACAAGCGAGACTCGAGTTCAAATTCATCCACGACACCTTCGGGGAGAGATGCTTTCTTGTTCGCCACCAATTTTCTCCAAGCATTGAGTAGAAGCGTAGAATAATCTCCGAGCCACGAGAGATTCCTGTGCTCAAGCATATTAGCATTGTAAGTGTCAAGAAGCTCATCAAACTCCGCTTCTACCCTGAATAGCTCTGCCTGAATTCTCCCTTCTACTTCTGCCTCCACCGCTTCAACTTTAGCAACCGCCGCGTCTAGCTCAGCTCGGAGAGACACGGCTTGCTCGCACGCTTCTTGTGCGGCCATGTTAGCATCATCTTTTTCCTTATTCAAGTCGGCAAACTTAGCCTTTAATTCCTCAAGTTCTTTGACCGCCGCATCTCGCTCGGCCTCAACATTTTTGTACCGATGGCCCAAGTCCTCAACTAAAGTGCAATGCGCTTGTTGCATCTTTGCCATCTCAACTAATGTCTCATCGGCCTTTTTTAGCGACTCCACTTCGGCCTTACGAGAAGATTCCGCTTCAGATTGAAGTATGTCAACAATATGGTTCTTCTGAGCCAAGTCTGCTTCCAGTTTCTCAATAACTTTGGCTCGATCGAAGGCTACTTTCGAAGCTTTAACAGCCGCCCTGTACCATTCTTTGTACCGAGCATAGAAATCACGAGTATAGCTGAGGGCGGTGTTCACAGCCTCTTCGGGAATTCTTTTGAGATTGGGAGGAAAGATGTAAGCATCGAAGCATATTTCTGGAAAATCTTTCTTCAGTTGAGCAATTCTTATAGCCCCTTCACCAGATGGTTCGAGGGGGGCCTCCTCCACAGTTACAGTCGTAGCCGTATCAGTCCTAGAATGGTGTGGACCAGGTTTTGAGATCTGTAGAGATGGCTGTTGTCGCGAAGGTTCAACTGCAGGTGCCTGGCTTCTGGGTGGCGGAGGAGAACGAGAGGGTGAGCGGTACCTTCGGTCCCTATCAGAACGCTCCTGGCTAGAATAATGTCGGGAATGGTCCCTTTCACGATGCTCTTGCTCATAATGCCTCCGTTCACGATCACGGTCAGAATCCCTACGGCGAGATTCGTAATTAGATGAAGAATGATGCACTCGCCGAAGTCTATCAAGTGTAGAAGGACGATCCGACATGGCACCTGTAAAGAAGAAGCAATTCAGTTAAGTACCAAGAAAAAGCACTGCAATGCGTGCGGAAGTCGTGAAGTGTTGTGAAAAGTGTATAAATGCGCAAACCCCCCGACCAACCAGAAGCGTCGATTACACTAACGGGTAAAGATTCGCTTATATCAAGCGCTCCCCGAAGCTCTTCCAACCCGGACCCGTGGTGGAGAGATACGTAGTCCGGAATGAGAATATCGTCCAGCCCTGTGAAAAAGTCTCCGGACTGGCGAGGAGAGGCGCCGGAGACAGTAACCCCAGGTTTGGAACGGGTTACGACTACAGACTTCCATCTCTTAAACTTAGGTACGGCAGCCTTGCCTTTCTGACCCTCTTCTATTCGGGAAAGGTCGGCTGCTATCTCAGTGTCCGTGGGCGTTCTTTCATCATCGCTTGCTTCTCTTATCACGATGCCAGGTTTTCTTTTTACCACTTTCTTCTTCTTCTTCGAGGCCGATTTTGCCAACCCTTCAATTACAATACTCTGGCTCATCTCAATCAAACCCAGCGTTCTTAAGTTATCATCGGTCAACAGCAAGTCGATGTGCCTTAAGTCGCTTGGGACCCTTTGCAAGCTTTGAATGATGCCCCTATAATGCCCACCGGTAGGTCTCGAAATGATGGCTGTAAGAGTAACAGAGTATTAGTGCAAGTATTAAAAGTGGCCATTCAAAGATGAATTATGATGCTTATGTCTGGATAACCATCTCCTGGCAAACCCTGGGGGGGCATCGAACAAAAAACCACTCATTCTTGAAATAGCTAAGCCTGGTCCAGGCCCCAGTCACAACCTGACAGTTTCTGACCACTTCCAGAAAAGTGAAAGACGGGCTATCACCCCTACTCTTGAAATTGAATATGTGCCTGATCTCGTTTGGCCTTGGCGGGCGAAAAAGGCAATCCATAAATATGACAAAGGCGCTATTCAGCAATGCATGCCCATTGGGATGGAGTTGTGAAGGTGCAATTCCTAAATACGACAGCATCTCTCTGATGTATTGGTTAAAAGGAGGGAGAGATCCAGCCGCGCAGGCATGGCGGTAAAAGGCAGTATATCCTTCAGGTGGGTTATGTGGTCTGTCACTGGCACTAGGTAATAAAACATCGTCCAGGGATATGTTATGTTTCGAACATATCCGGCCCAACAGAGACTCCAAGATATTGGACTGGACAGAATCAACAGGATCTTCGATAAATATGGCCTCCGGCAACTCATCCGGAGCCGGATCTATGACTTCAGGAGGGATTTCCAGAATCTCAAGCACTGGAGGAGGCGAGCTTTGTGCTTCTTGTTGTTGAGAACTCGAAGATTCCATAATTAACTAACTCACCAGAAAGCGGCGTTAAATACATAAAAAGCCCATGCATCCCCCCCAGTGTATAGTGTATGAATATGTCATGCAGTGCAAGTGCTATGCATAACTTAAGAAGATTTCACAAGTTGAAACAAGATGTCCGAACGACGAAACTTTGGAATTTGAGAATGAAAATGACCGTCATTGCTGACCGTCACTTCCATGCCATCCAGATGCTACTGACCAATTCAAGTATAGGATCATTATATTTTGGTTAAGTCATGGTGCCATCGACGAGCTCCAAAAGAGAGGTCAACTCAAATTCGATTATGCAAGGCCGAAGCTCGCCGGAGTCAAGTATGCTAAAGTTCAGTGAGTTCGTTAAAGTTCAACTTGAAATTGGTCGTAGTTCAGATGCTAGATCAAATCAGAGGAGTGGGAGTCCTAGAAGCAAGGATGTTCGAATCGATCGACTCGAATCGATGCGAGTCGAATTGACGAACTTCGAATCGATACGCCCCGACTCCGTGTAGTTCGACTCGATGAGGCCTTGGGACAGAGAAGCAATTCGAATCCATGAGCTCTGCTTAACTTTGAATCGATCAATGTTGAACACCTTCGAATCCATCATAATACCGTTACTTTGAATCGATCAGCACGAGACCCTTCTTCCTTTACAACCATCGATTCGAAGCCTTGCATTCAAGATCAATTCAAACTGTTCATTCCTGGATCGATGCGAAGCCATGAAGGAGGATGGCGTTCATCAATATCTACGCTCCTCCAAGACAACATTCTACGATCGATACGAATTGAATGGTTTCGTTCCTCAGGCCCATCGAGTCGACCCATTCCAGATCTCACAACCCTTCATGATTTTCAGAAGAAAAGGATTGAATCGATGCTGGAAACCCTAGTTTTATTATTCCCTACGCTCGAATCGATCCCTTGGTTACCTGAATGGATTCGATTGCAAATAAAGACTTGGTGGAATTTTATCAATTCGTGCAGAGACACGGTAGTTTCCTACTTTGAAGGGTCGAGTCGAAGAAATAGCTAAAGTGAATGATAAAAAAGTAAAAGGTGAAAGTGAAGATGGCCTTGCGTATTTATATGGGTTCAAGAAATGAGTTGTGGCTCTTCGTCTCCCGGTCGTATTGACCTTTTACCACCGGTCACTCGCCATGCTCCATCGATTCGAACGACCGCTCAATCACCCACTACGTTCGAATCCATCCTAGTGTCAAGCCGTTGCTTCGAATCCATCACACGGCTGAGTCCATACATCGCTTCGAATCCATTGCCTTCCTATCCATTGCACGTTCGAATCCATCCCTGCAGGATCGATGCGACGCATTATCGATTCGAAGGAGCCATCGAGCAAAGGTTGGATTGAAAATTCAATCGATTCGAAGCACGAAGACCAATTGAACCATGGATTCGAAAGCTGTCGCTTCGAACATACATGCCTTCGAATCCATCAAAATCCACCGATGAGAACGGACGAATCGCTTCAATTTGAAAAATTACTTGTCTACCTTTTATATCGATTCAGGAGAGGATCGATACAAGAGGACGATTATAGACAAACATAAAACAGTGTCTCAACTCGAATCTCAAGATCGGTTCAGGAGAGGACCGATGCAGAATTCGATAACGAACCGAACTAACAACGACTGGCAATCGCGCAACGTTAACCAAAACCAAAGTGGTACATATATGCACATGTGTATGACTAACACTTGATCTTTAACATTTACAGGGATCAAATGTTCATCGCGTCATGGTTTCAATGACTAACAGTCAAATCACAATCATACGACGGCTAATTGCACAATAAAGAATACAACTTTCAGGAGAGCATGTCTCGATTGTCCAACGTGAGACTGCAACTTTTCAAAGCACGTCATGTTTACACAAGACGTACTTTTGGGGGCAAATGTTATCCCGCCTTTTGGCAAGGCCGAGATACCAAGGAGTTGACTGGAAAAACGGGATCACACATCCTCGACATTGGATGATTGCCGGATAACCACAAATACCGATGAATTTTGCCCAAGTCCGGATCGGGCTATAATTGATAAGGCACGTCAAGCAAAGCCATAGAAGCCAACGTTCCGAATTTCGAGACAATCCGAGTTCGTATGCTCAAGTCATCGCCATTGAAAAGTGGAAGGAATAGCCCTGGTTCGAACCCAACAGGACCAAGCCTTGGGTTCGAATCCATCATCCTTGCATTAGTTCGAACCCATGAGATGTAGCCGTGCCTCGAATCCCTCAAGATAGAAATGGTTCGAATCCACCCTCGTATGATTTGGTTCGAATCCATCAGACGCATATTGCTCCGAATCCATGAGGAGTACCTTTACTTCGACTCCATCGAGCGAACCCTCAGATAGCCATGCGTCGAAAGTATACTCGTATGCCCTAGTTCGAATCCATGAAACCATCTTCCACCTTCAAATCCATGCAATTGAGGGAGCTCCGACTCCATTCCCTGCTTATCTTCGAATCCCCACATCGAGACAACTTCGAATCGATCCACAGTACCATATTTTATTCGATTCGAATGAGTACCGGTTCCATCGATTCGAAGGTAGCGCACCTTCAAATCCAACATCTCGAATCCACCAAGTAAACGCAGCTAAAACCTAGGGTATGACCCAGAAAACTCGGAGGAAAAGGAGGATTCACCCGAAGCATGCACACCACGTCATCGCCTTCACGTGCAGAAGCATGGATTCGACCCTATGGATTCGAACCATATCGATTCGAACGAATCCATAGGGCGAAACACACCATCTTGAATCGATCATAACTCGAGATCTACAAATCCAAATGCTATGAAATTTTAACAGGAGCTTGCATATACATAGAAGGATGTCCACGCCAAGTTTCATCACGATTGGACACTTTTTTGATCGATTCGAACCAAGGGTCGAATCAATCCCAAAGTGGGCCCGGACCTCCAGAATTCGGCCATGTGGGCCCCCCTCACGTGCAAGAAGCGTTCTCCCCTGATTTTAGGCGAAATATCAGCCTCCAACACCTATAAATAGAGCCCCTGGTCATTAAGAAAAGGGATGGTAGAATTTTAGAGATAAAGCACGTCCATACGCTGCCAGAATTGCTTCAGAGCACCACCGCTGCCTTTGATTTCGAATTTTGGCTTACTACTTGCTGTACTTTGACATAAAAAGTTGTATTCTCCGAATATCAAGCAATAAAGTAACAAAACTTCATAGTGGACGTAGGCAATACACCGAACCACTCTAAATCGTTGTCTCTTGTGCAATTTACTTCCTGTTATTTGGAGTTTTTGTCAGATAATCCACATTTTAATTTACTTTCTTCATTTATTATCTCTTCAAAAACTTCCGACGAGTGTTGTGCCCAATTTTGACACAAACATATAAAATAAATAATTTTTCAAAAATTATTGTAGTCATATATGGTTGCTTGGTTGTTAGGAAATGATAATATTAAATTATTATCATTGTTGTGTGGAAATTGAATAAGAAATTAAATTAATAACCAAAGGTTAAGGATATAAGTTTATATAACAGAAAGAGATTTGTAAATGTGAATTATAAATTTGATTTATAATTGAAATATAATAAAATTCCAGAGAAATATTTGAATATTGATTGGAAGGTTTTGAAGTTTGAAAATTTGGGAAATTTAATTTCCTTTGAGCTTTGAAAATGATTTTCAAAGGTTTTGAGGAATAATGGTGAAATTATTTGGAAATATTTTTGAATTGCTGGTGGATTTGGAATTAAAAATATTTGATTTTTTTTTAAAGAAGGTAAAAGCACAAAACTCTTTTCGGTCACTGGAAAATAATTTTTGTGATGACTACAACATCATCGACGTTCATTTTCGAGTTTCCAAGGAAGGAATTGCTACCTAAATGTTTTGAATTGGGATTTGTTGCAAACTGAGGTTTGGTTTTGAAATTTAAAGGAATAATTCGTTATATAAAGGATTTTGGGTATAGTTGATTTCAAATGCGATTTTGAAATGTTGAGAAATTGTTTGAATTCCGGAATCTTATTTAAAAATGTTTATGGAAATATAAATGGAATGTAAATAAGTTAGGAAACTTATCGAAGTTTAATTTTGAATTAAATTGGGATTTAACTGAATTAAGATAAATAAAAGAGAATTTGAGGAAATGAATCTAAGTTGATTAAATGGAATGGCCATTAAAATAAAAATTTATTAAGTAGGAAATAAATTTGTGAATGAACAGATTTGAAATAGAATTTGATTAGAAAAAAATTAGTGGATGGAACTAATTGATTTAAATGGGTAAGCAAATGAAATGGAAATTGAATATTGGAATGAGATTTAATTTAAATTATGCAAAGTAAAGTTATAGAATTAATATGAAGTGGACTAAAGATAATAAAATGAGAGGGTTGGAAATAAAATCCATGGAAATTTAAAATAAATCAGTAAGTAGAACTAATTAAAGAAATGATTAATTAAATATGGTTTGAAATGAGATGAATAGAATTCAATAATTAAAAAATGAAAGGTAAACTGAAATGGGAGATCCAATTTGAATAAAAAAAGATAAACTTCAGTGGTGAAGTGGAAATAAATATAAGAAGTATATAAAATATTTATATTGAACTTAAGAAGAAATGGTAAAATTCTTAAGTAAATTTGGAATTGAAAAATATACTAAATTAGTATTTGAATGAAGATTTAATAAAAGTTGGGTAGAAGGGAAATTATGAATAAGTGAATAGAAATTAAAATAAATGTGAATAAAAGAGGATTGATATAATTAATAATCAATTGAGGTAAATACGTAGGATGTTTGTATATTATTTTATTCGCACAATGATTCGATCTAGATTCGAGCACCGAATTTCGAGGTAGTTATATCGATCCGTGTTGGGATTTTTCACTCGATTTTCGATGGTGGACCCTAGATATGTAGGATCGATTTCACCCTAGAGGGGGGGGGGGGGTAAATAGGGTGATGCTGATAATTATAAATATTAATTGCGGAAGCTTATAAAATTTTTTCAACACAGATAAATCAGAATTATAGCAGTATAGATAATAGCAAAATAATAAATGCAGAAATAGAATGACACAGAATTTACCCAGCTTCAGCAAAACCCTGCCTACGTGTTGGCCCCAAGGTTTCTACTAGAAATTAAGTAGTCACATGCTTACACACGTAAACCCACGACACCCGCTACTGACTAATCTAACTCTACGCTCAAAACCCTGCCACAACTCAGCCATTGAGTTGCGAATTCTCAAATTAACTACGCCACGTAGTTTGTTCCCTAGTCACACGACTAGTGATTACAACCGTTTAAAAGAGAAATACAAATTTAAAACAATTAAAATTAAAACCCTAATTTTTAAACTAAATGCCTTATATAATTATAAACTCAAAACAATAGAAAGGCTGCCCCCCTTTTTCTTTTATATTTTTGGCCCGTTCCTTTGTGTTTGTGGTACAGTCTCGTTTCTCGTTCATTCCTCTTCCTTCAAAAATTAGGGCTTCTGTGAAATTCGAAGAAGCCGACTTTAAATGCTCGACTGAATAGACGATTCAGCGTTCCTTTTCTGTCAATCGATGGTCTCTTTTATTTACTTCTACTGCTTCGAATTTGATCGCGTTTGAGAAGGCTTCAGTATGTAATTTTGCTCTTTTCCTTTTCTGGTTGAATGCTTGAACTCGATTGAGATTAAGTCGATGATGATTATGGTTTTCTATATGAGTTCGATCTCCTTACTTTTTGTTCGTCTGATAGTTGTTTGATTTTGTCAATAGTGTGCTTCGGCCATTCGATTATGTTTGGATGTTGATGATTTCTCTGACTTTATCAATTTCATGTAATTTGATACTTGCTTCTCAAGGCTCCAATTCTGAACTGTTCGATTTCTTTTGACTTGTTCATTTATAATTTCCACGGCTTGATGATTTCTGACTTGGTTCGAACTTGTTGCCTTGGTCATCACGGCACTGACTCTGGTTTGAAATCTGTAAATTTGAATTTGATTGTCTTGCGGCTTGATGGTAATATTCACTTGCTGTTGGTCTTCATGTGGCCTTGACTTTGTTATACTCTGCATATATTCTCTGATGTTGTCACTGATTGTGTTCATTGTAGTTTCATTCATTTTTGAGTTTGCACTGTGTATATATATGTGTATTGGCTGCAGTTCTATGACTTTGGCATTTAACTTGACTTTGTTTGAATTCATATATTTTTGTGTCTGCATTTCACTCTATCTTGATTTGATGTTGAAGTCACTCTGGCTTGTTCCTTTAGTCACTTGCTGTTCACTGGTCTGCATTGGAGTTTTACTACTTCGAATTGCATATATGTATGTACAACCTACTTGACCTGGTTACTTGATGCAGTCTTGTTCTTGTTTGCTGATGATGCTCTGACTTTTGAGGCAGTGCCATTGGTTCTGTTCTTTGGCACTGCTTACTGGTCCAGTTTCATTGTATTGTACTTGTAGTCTTCATTGTTGTGTGGCTTTGAGCTTCACTGAGTTTGTTGCTTTTCACTGTTACATACATGTTCTTGTCTTTCCTGTCCACTGCTTGACTTTGTGGCTAGTTCCTTCATGTTGTTAGTGCACTTGTATTTCATGATTGCATCTTTGAATCTGGTTAGCTTGTCACTGTGTTGCACTTTCTTTGGTACAACTGCCCTTGTGCACTTGTGTTGTTTGGATCTGGCCATTGGTTGAAGTTTGTTTTGGTTTCTGATCCCATTCTTCTGTTTAGTATTTGTGCACTTGGTTTGCATACAGTCTTCACTGTGACCTTCATGTATACACAGTTGGTTCATTATGTTTTAAGTGTTTATTCCTTTATGTGGTAGCTGGACTTGATCTTGTTTCATGTTGGCGTAAGGCTGGGCATGTGTACTATCTATGATATGTTGCTCCCAACCATTTTATTGCATTTGGATTGATTTTTGAATTGCACCTAAGTTGAATACAGCTTGTAGCTCGGATTTGACCTTGTGCTGAAATCGTGACATTGTTTTTATTGCACTTGAGTTGAACCCGGCGTTTTAGGTTTGACCTGTGCTCACCTGTCCTTGTAATTTTATCAAGTGTATATATCGGTGTGCACGGCCTTGTGGCATATACAGTGATACATTGTGTATGTCACAAGCTGTTCGTGTATGATGAATTCAAAATTAAATGATGACGAACAACCCAAATAACTGAGGCAAATATTGTTTTCAACATCCACATTTTATTTTATGCTGCAAAAATATCTCCTTTTCAATTTTACTACGTCAATATTTATTTTTGCAGATTGCTCAGATGCTGGATTCAATTTGGACTGAAGTTGAAGATAAAATACGAGTTGAGTGAATGAGTGATATGTAGTGAGGTCAAAAATGTAAATGTGAATCATGATGTAATCAAAATTGTATTGAAATTGTATATATATAGTGAGAGCTTGAAATTTGTACTATTCAAGGATTGTACTAAATATTTGTTTGAATAAAATTTCTGTTTGAATTCAAATTCCGTGTTATTTATTTTTATTCAGCAAATATTTATTTAATCTATGAAAAATAAAATAGTACACTAACAAATACATTTAAACGAATATATATGTTTGTTATCATCAAACAAAAATCATTTAATCGCATATTCAACAGGATATGGATTTTTGATTGATTTTGAAAATTTTCTATCGTAGTTTACGGCTATGCAAGGAGGATGATGGTTTCTAATCAAGAAACCAGATCTGAGTCCGCCCTAGGAAGTCGGGTGGACAATACTAGTCGGAAATGAAATTGTGTGATCGAGGGAGCGATCAGATTTGATATTGCGTACGAATGATATATGTGCATCATACGGGCTTGAATGAAATAGATATTAAAACTTTTGTAAAGAAGTGTATAAAATGATTTTGAATGATGTGATTGGATATTATTGCTAAGTTGTATACAAAAACTTAAAAGTAAAAAGGAAATTGATGATTTTGATTTCAGAAGTTAAAATTGTATGGCCCGAAAAAAAGGTATGTATTTAAATTGTCTTATGAAATTTGATGGTTTGTTGATCTAGCCACTTGGCTTTTATTTTCTTTTTAATTCTCGGGGCCCATAGAGACATTTTGTAGCTACCGATCTATCCGCGCAAAGGAGACGCTGGTGAAATTTTTCGAAAATTTAGAGAGTTAGAAAATTTTGAGGAAATTTGATAAGTTTAAATTTTATTTTTAAAACTATAATTTGAATTATTGAAAAGATAATATTATTGGGAACGTGTAACGACCCGTAAATTTTAGTGGTTTTATTTATTTAATTAATTAATTGAATTTTGTGAAATTTTAAATAATTAAATTTTGAAATATAAACTTGATATTTGGATTACGTCTAATTAAACATAGCAAACGGTAAATTTTCATCAGATAATATAAAAGTTTATTTTCTTGTGTAATTTTATTTCAATTCAAATCAGTTAAATTTGATGATAACAAAAATGTTTTCCAAACCAGAATATTTTTGTACAATTAATTTGTAAATCATCTTCTGAGTGAGACATCATATTTTGTTTTCCCAAATTTTGACCGTTAGTGCTCCGTTTATCTCAATTCTGGCGTTTTAGCTGCATTTTGGTACCGATATCGATTTTTTGATCGGATGATCGTACCACTGATATCATTATACTGTTATGTTCGCCTCGTCGTGCCGATCTCCACAGTATATTCATTTCTTTATTTTGAGGTCTGATACGTGACGTAAACGATGAAACAGTGTGTCGTATCGGTACCACAAATTTAGACCTTTACTTCCATGCCTTTTCAAATTTGAACATGCAGTCCAAGCAACATAATGAATTGCTTCAATAAAAAATTTTGTTGTATCAATGGACGGTTATTAAAATTCCCACCACATCAATTTATTATCTTTGTTTCGTTCCATTTTGTTTCCCATGCCATTTTGTTACGTTGTTTATAATAAATATATATAATTTATTTGTCGATTTATACTTGATTGAAGCCTGCACGTTTTTTCCTTCTAGGTGTTGCCTGTTTGTGCTTTAGTGTAAAATAATATATGTTATAACTGGCTTGCATTCACCTTTTGTTTTCCATCCCATTTAATCTTTTGGTTGCCACTACTCTTTCCCGTTCTTCCTGAACCTCGCCTATACCCCATGCTCCACCATGTTGAAGCATGCAACCCACTTCTCACCACACTCCTTTCCATCAAACACCCACAACCCTACCACACGCACCCAGCCCGTCGCCTCACAATCGAATCAACCCACCACCATCTCCTCCTTAGCCAACGCCACATAAACCACCGCCCTTCCCACCATTAAGCCTGCAACGCCACTGACCACTCGCTGCCCATCTAACCTCAGCTAAACCCACGGCGGTCGCCTCAAGCACCCGGCTCCATTCAATCAACACATACTGACCCCTCACACCTCCTTGGAAACCCGAGCAGACAAGCTCTTCCAATTCGTACGCATATTTGTAAGTATTTTTAGTATTTTTATAATAAAGTGTTATATACGTATTACGTTTAAAGTCTGTAGTAATATTTTGAAGTAGGTTGTTTATAAGTATGTTATCAAGCCTGCATATTTTTTTTGGTTAAGTGTGTATATATATAACATTGTTTTAAAATGCTATTTTGTATTGTTTATTTTGTATATATACGTAAGTATTGATGTATATATTGATTTTAATGTGTAGATATACATATATGTTTTGATTTAATGTGCATGCCAAACTTAGTATATATATTTCGTATATATATGTTTTCCTGTATAGGTTATAAGTTCTCTATATATTCAGTTGTGTATATATATAGTCATCGGTTGTATGACTATATATTTTTGTGTGTGTGTGTGTGTGTGTGTATAATCCTTTGCTCATTAGTTGTATTAGCTTACTGTTTACAGTTCTATAGTCCGTCCATATTTGTACATACATTCTATAATATATATATGTTCCTGCCTGCTTGGCTTGCTTTTAAGAAGTATGACCTATCCATTTAGATATGCGGCATATTTTATTTTATAAGTCTATTATACATTAGTTTATGTAAGTACATGATGTAAGGTGATGTCTGTTCAGTCTGTTGTTTTATAAAGGAAGGTCGTATATAATGATGGTTTTAATATGCATATATAGATGTTACATTGGATATATGTTTCCATTAAAAATATGTTTTGGAATTTATTTTGGAAAAAAAATAAAAATATATATACCCATCTCTTTGAAAAAAAAGAGTTGTATTGGTATGGATGAGCTCAAAGGTATAAATGTATCTGACCTGCATATATATTATAAAAATTACAATTTATCTGTTGCATATATAAGTTTTATAAACTATAGTTTAGTGCTTATGTTATGAAGTATTTGTAATAAAATATTTGACTGTTGTATATGTATATGGTTTGATTTCTATATTTCGTGTAGGAAGATAATATCGGTTAGCATGCATATATTTTATTTTATAACGGTATCATATTGTATGGTTTGTTATATTTATATGTTAGGCATGTTAAATATACGTTACATTGGTATACATATGATTATTTTAAATTTTGAAACGCATATGGATTTTGAATATAAGTTATATAGATTTTGATTTTTATGTGTATGTATTTTAAAAATTTGTTATTGATTTCATAATAAATATGAATCTTAATGTAACGACCCGATTTTTCGACGCCCGAAAATCGACATCAATACGGTGGTATCAGAGATGAAGGTTAAGCGAGAACCTTGGCTCTGGTGGGGATTACTCGTTAAAAATAGAGCCCTAGTACTCTAGAATAAGTTTGAGTGTACTAATAGATATGAGCGTGTATTTGTTAGTGAATATAAAATTGTTTTACATTGAGTTGATTGGTCTGTTGAGTGGCTTATGGATTCTGGTCAATACGAGTAATTAACGTTTTTGATATGGATCTCTAAACACTTGTATAAAACAATTCAACACGGTATGTTTTTTTTAAATAGGGTAAATGAAATAATTTTACCCAAATTATTTTACATATAAAAGGAATAATTTTCATAAATTATTATAGATATATGGTTGCTTGGTTGCTAAGAAATAATAATATTTAATTATTATCATTGTTGTGTGGAAATTGAATAAGAAATTGGAAGCCATAACTAAAGGCTAAGAAATAATTATATAACAGAATGAGATTTGTAGATGTGAATTATAAATGTGATTTATAATTGAAATGAGATAAAAATCCAGAGTAATGTTTATTGACTAGAAGCATTTGAAATTTTAGGAAAAGTTTAAATCCCTTGGGTTTGAAAATGGTTTTCAAAGGTTTTGAAGGAGTAATGGTGATATTATTTAGAATATTTTTGAATTGGATTTGAAATCTGGTGAGATTTGGAATTTAAAATATTTGAAAAGTTTTTTATAAGAATAAAAGCATTGAACTCTTTCTGGTCGCTGGAAAATAACTTCGATGATGAGTGCAGCATCATCGATGTTCATTTTCGAGTTTCCAAGAGAGAAATTGTGACCAAAATGTTTTAAATTTGAATTGTTTGCAAACTGGGTTTGGATTTGAAATTCAAAGAAATAATTGGATATACCAAAGGATTTTAGATATAGTTGATTTCAAAGGTGATTTTGAAATACGAGAAATTGTTTAAACTCTAGAAGTTAATTAAAAATGTTTATGGAATTTAAATAAGTGGAAAACTTATAGAAGTTTAAAATTTAAATTGAATCGGAATGTAAGCGAATCTAGTTAAGTAAAAAAAATGAATTTAAAGAAATGGTTACCTAAATAAAAGTTATAAGTTAGAAATAAATTGTGAATAGACAAATGAATTTGCATTTGTGAGTAAATGAGATTAGGACTGAATATGGGAATTTAATTTGAATTGTGTAAAATGGGAAATTAGTCAAGTTAGACTAAATAAAACAAAGTATTGAAATTAAAATTAGTTGGTAAAATAATTAATTTAAATGGTAAGAAAATGAATTGAAATTGAATATTGGGATGATATTTAATTTAAATTATGTAAAGTAAAGTGAAGTTGTAGAATTTGTTCGAAGTGGACTAAAAATGATTAAAGATTGGAGATAAAATCCATTAAGGTTTAAATTAAATTGGTAAGTGGAACTAATTAAATGATTAATATGGGGTTGAGATAAGGTGAATAGAATTCAATATAAATTTGACTTAAAAATAAATTAAGATTTGAAGAGAAATTGAGTTCAAAGCAATTGAAATTTAAGTCATATGGGAGTAGATATATAAGCTTAAGTGGCAAGGTGAAAATAAATATAAGAAGTGTATAGAACTTAAAAAACGGATGGTGGGATTTGTGACGACCCGTAATTTTCGAGCATTTAAAATCGGAATATTTAATTGATTTTAAATATTCAATATAGTAATTTTAACTTGAATTTCGAATATCACCATTTATTTGATAATTTAAACTATTGAAATAAATAATTCGAAGTTGGGTAACTTGTTGACTCAAGAATTTTTTTTAGTCTGTTAAAAATAACTTGAAGGCTTGTAAAATTTATATTAATAACACTGAAGATAATAGAAGTTGTAAAATTGAAATTTACCATGGTTTGTTCAGTTTAAAATTTTATAGTTCAAATTGAATTTAAAAATAGCTTTCCGAGGCGTAGTCTCGGAATTTGACGAAACCAGTTTCATTGGATCCGTAATATTGTATTATTATCGGGTTTCAAATTTCGTAGTGATTGGAGTTGTTGGGTGAGCGTAAGACATATGAACGCGCTTAAATCTATATCGAAAGTTTAATACTTTAATTCGATTCAATTTTTAATTTTTAAACCCTATGAATATTGCCGAGTCAAATGATTTGCATCGGTTTTGTTTTAGCCGAGTATTCCTCTACAAGCCAATCTAAGATCACTCTCGAACTATCATTTCTTCCCTTTTCCTTTTATCACTTAAAAAAAAACACAAGTATAATATAATAAAATAATAAATAAAGGAAGAAGCTTCTAAGGAAGCTGCGTTATATATAAAAACAAAAGAATATAATAATAACATACTGAACATAATTGAGGCCGAACCCCTTCCTCCTTTAAAAAAAAAAAAAAAAACCTACAGCACTCGAAATAAATGGCAGACACCCCTTCCTATCGAAACACCCTTCCTGTTTTTCGAACGCGACATCCTCTTTTTCTTCTTCAACATCTCGGCTTCATGAAATTCACGATCGAGTGGCGCAGGGCTAAGGGGTTGGTCGCGGGGCGTGATGAAGGGGAAAAACGCGAGTGGTGGCGTGCGTGGACCTAGGGTTAGGGATCGATTTTTGATTTGCGTGCATGCGTGTGGGAGGTGGGAACCGTGGCGGTAGTTGCGATGGCTGGTTGTGGGCCAATTGGGTGCGACGTGGTACGGCGTGCGAGCTGGAGGCGAAGAAGGGGGGATCGAGTTTTTCATCCTGCTCGCGATTCGATTTCGTATATGGAGTTAGGGTTTGAGGCTCACGATGTTGGTCTCGATCTTCTCGCGTCTTAGTTCTTCACGAAGCAGGCGGTGGGGAGGTTCAATTCACGAACACGCGATGACTGTTAGGGTTTGGTTCGGCGATCACCATGGGAGTTCGACAGTGATGGAGGCAGTAGGGTCACCGTGGATCGAGTGAGGTATTGAGCTTTATTTATGTGAATCTATTTTGGGATTTTAATTTGATTCTTTTTTGTAAATTTGTTCAAAAAAAAAGGGATTACTTTCTAGTTTTAAAATTCTAAAGTTTATATATATATATATATATATATATATATAAATTACATTTAAATCAGTTGCTTAATTAAATAGATATGAGTTTGAAAAAAAAAGGGTTTTAAAAATATATATATATTATTTGATATAGATAATATTTTGAATATAAGAAGGATTTTAAAAATATGGTGAAGTTTAAATATATATATATATATATATATATATATATGAGTCATTTGGGTTACTAAAGATAACTTGTTAAAGAAAATTATTAGCTTAAAATTTTTACCTTAAATTACAAATGAAATAAAACAAATAAATGCTAGTACATCGTTTAATTAATTCACATGTTAACAAATTCATATAAATATTTATACAAGGTCCAAAATTGGGAGATAAATGTTCGAGATGGAATTGGATTGCCAAACATAAAGCAAAGGTGAGTTAATCTCACTCAGTTTAAATTTAAATTTAAATGATTAAATTTAAATAATTGATTGTGGTTGAATTGATTGATGTGATGTAGTATAGTATAATTTGAACTTGGTATGTTATGTGATGCTAACGTCTGTGAATGCAGGGAAAACAGGTTGGAGGGATCCAACTGGACCCCTCAACTTTATTTAATTATTTAATATTCTCTGTTCTGAATATTTGATATTCTGTAATGAATTATATGGAAATATTGGATGCTATGGCTCGATTGTTATAATCGGGAAATAATGAATTACCAAAATATATAATTTGAGTTTGGCAATGGAAATAAAAGAAGTAAATTTTAAGTAAAATAATTATAGAAAAGTTGAATAAAGTTATAAATGAACTGGAAAGGAAATAAAGTAACTTTAACATTTTAATAAATAAATCTTGAGTATGGGAAGGAAATTTAATTAAACAGAGAGTTCATGAAACTTAAATCTCAATGTTATTGTTTAAAAGAACAAAACATTTATTTTAAATTGAGGATTTAAATTTATTTAAGAAGAAATTGGGAATAACCCGAGATTTGTATATTTCAGCTAAAGGGGTTAAAGATCAAACTGGAAATAATAATAAAGACCATAATAAATGAATTTTGAAATGAACTGTTAAGTGAAGAAATTTATTTCAAATGGAATAAATTGGAAATCAACTTGGAAAATTGATTTAAGTGGTTGAGATTGGAAATCTCTCTCTGAATAACCGAGTACACTTTCAGAGTAAATTTTTAAATATAAATTGAATGTTTAAAGTTGTTTTTAAGAAGTATGTTTTGTAAAATTTATTATGTCTAATATTAAATTTCTAAGAAAGTATTTCCTTTTAATATATTATAGAAATAATTATTTACAGAGTGATTTAGTATCTGTTTTAAAAAAATTCAAATCCGGTTTTATGTTTATTTAAGTAACCTTATTATCAACTAGTCCTATAGTATGTAGTTTTAACAAATTATTGAAGTAATTTAACTTAAATGTTTAAAGTATATTTTCAAAGTAAAATGTTTTAAATTATCTAAAAATCTATTTTTCTGTGCTTGGTGATTTCAGAGGAGATAGAAAATATTTGAGAAAGTTGATTCTGAAAAGAAAGATGGTTTTGAAAACTATTTTCAAAAGGTTGAAAATAGAAATATATCTTGTGAAGATATTTTTTGAGATAAATAAATAATTTGGGGAAATTAATTATTGTTTGATGGTTGTTTTGTGAATATAATTGATAGTTAAATAACCGACTATCAATATTGGACCATGCGTTGATTGTTTCGAAGAGACCGGGATCGAGAATTATTTCTCGAAAACCACTTCGATCCGATTTATACGTTTCGTGCGAAAAACGTGTTTGGAGTCGAAGATGGAGCAGTGAAGTGCAAGGGCTAGTCGCTACTAATCCTGAGGATATTTCCAAAATGGATGTAGTAGGAGTAGTGCCTTCGGTTCCGTTCGAACCGGGACGGACTTGTATGGATGAATGCTTGCGAAACATTGTCAGGTGGACGATGGGCATTCTAAGTGAAACGTTCTAAAAGGTAACGCTTAGCCTCAAGCCTCATCAAATGGGAATGACTGAAAATCAGGGGATATGCAGCAAGGTTAGGTGGGTCATGCCCAAGCAGGACAAGATAATTCCCCTGTCTAGATGTCCCTTATATATATTTCGGCTTAGTGGGTGGTTGGTCGCGCCAACCACGGGGTTTATCTTGTTCGGGACTATTCAGTAAGGAATGGTTCCGGCCTTGTGTTGCAGGGGATGAAGGGAGTAGTCCTCGGTACGGTGATCTAGGCCCCGTACTGTGACAGGTGGTACCCCAGTGCCTAGTCATTGTTGGAAATCCATTCTCCCTACGAGCCTTGTACGAGTTTTGTTTGTATTACCCACTTTTATGGCTAGTAGCTGGAATTTAATGAATGTAACAATTTCGGCTATTTTATAAGTATTTGTATATAGACCCTATTATAATATCAGAGGATTTCTATAAAAATTGTTTTAGCTATCGTAAGGTAAAAACCCGACATGTTTATTTGTGGCGTGGTCTTACGAGATGCTTTTGTTTTCAAAGGATTTTTGAACTTTAAAAATCAATTGGGTGTGATTTTCTCACGCTGGTATTCCAGACTGACTCGGGTATTATTTAACTGTAATGCTCGGGTCAGACCAAGTATTATAGGATACAGGATATGGTGCTGTGGAGCTCAGGAGACGAGCTGGATGACGATACGTATTCTCGTACTTGTATATATATATTTCCGCTGCGTTGAGTTGTTGTGTACCCATTGTATGTTATTGATGTGAGCTGTGACTGGTGTACTCTGATGATATAATATATGTAAACTGATATATTTGATTTGAGTAAAGATTATTTATTCTCGATTATATTTTATTCCGCTGCGATGGTTAGATTCTGATGTTGATTTTGTTTTCTCTTCTTCTACCTCTTCTTCTTAAACCCAAATGGTTCGTATTTCTGTACAACTTGAGTTGATTGTTGTATAATATTGTTGACTCAAGGGGTACGGATTTGCGGGTCGTTTCACTTGGTATCAGAGCTTAGGTTGGAGATAACCTTGGCTCTGGTGGGAATTACTCATTTAAATCAGAGTCCATAGTACTCTAGAATGAGTTTGAGAGTATTAATAGATATGAGCGCGTATTTGTTAGTGAATAAAAATTTGTTTTATATTGTGTTGATTTATCGGTTGAGTGTTTATGGATTCTGGTCGATGTGTGGGACGCCATGTCATCGATAGGGATTTCTAAACTCTTGAACAAGATAAACCGACACAATATTGTTTAAACTAGGGTAAATGAAATAATTTTACCCAAATTTATTTTATGTATATAAAGAAAATGATTTTCTTAATTATTATAGCTATATATGGATGTTTGGATGATAGAAGTGATAAATATTAAACTATTATCATGGTAGGATAATTGAATAAAGTTTGAAATAATAATAATTAAGGAATAAATTAACATAATAGATGAAATTTATGAATGGGATTCAGAATGGAATAAGGAATTGAATTCATAAATAAATAAATAAATAAATAAGAAACCAATTCATATCAAATGCATTTGTAAATGTAAACTATAATGTAAATTGTAGTGAAATTAATTATTAAAGTAAGATAAAATTTCAAAGAAAAGTTTGAATTTAAATCTAAAGAGTTTGGAATTTGGAGATTTAAGTTTCTTGGGATTGGATAATGATTCTCAAAAGTTGGGAGAATAATATATTTTGAGAAATATTTTTGAATCGGATTTGAATTCTAGAGAGATTTGAAATTTAAAAATATTGGATGGATTTTAGAAAGAGAATAAAAGCATTGAACTCTTTTGGTCGCTAGAAAATAACTTCGGTAATGACTGCAGCATCGTCGATGTTCATTTTCGAGTTTCCAGAAGTGAAATTGCTACCAGATTGTTTTGAATTGAAGTTGTTTGCAAAACTGGTTGAATTTTGAAATTCAAAGAGATAAATTGAATTTATCAAAGGAATTTTGGATATAGAAGGTTTTAAAGGGAATTTTGAAATGTTGAAAGGTTGTTTAAACTTTGGAATTTGTTGAAAAACTAAATTTCAACGGTGTAAGTGAAACTGAGTACTGGAATTTTAAAATTGAATTGTGTGGAGTTATGTGGAATGGGAAAATTAAAATTAGTCAGGAAGACTAAAGATAATAAATGTTTGGAAATAAAATTATTGGTTAAATAATGAATTGGTGAATGAATAAATGATCAAATAATGTACTTATAAAGAAAAGCTGATATTAATAAGAAGGGATTGGAACTTTTAATTCAGCAAATAAAATTTAACTTAAGTAGATGAAAATGAAGGAAATATAAGCTTTGAATAATGGAATTAAAATTTAAAAGGCTAAAGTGAAATTAACTTGGATTGGGAATAAAATTTTAACTGAATTAAAATAAATTGAATAAGCTGAAAATAATACTCAGTTGTATTCGAATTAAATTGAAATCGAATTGAGTTAAATAAAACTGAGTTAAAATAAAATTGAATTGGAATAAGAATTCAATTAAATTATTTAATGGAATTATATTTTTACCTGAATAAATGGAAAATAAGTGGGATAAGGATTGGAATTGAAATAAAAGAATAATGTGTAAAAGAGTTAAAAATCCTTAAAATAAAATATGTTTGGGTTGTAAATAAGCATAAGGCTTGAGTTAAAAATAAAAAGATGAATATATTTAAGCCTTGAATGAATGGGATTGTGTAAAGAATAAGTTGTGACTTGTTAAATTTGAAGGTGAGATAGAAAACCCAAAAATAAATATTTTAGATGAATTGGAAAATAAAATAAAAATCAAAACTTGAATTATAAACTAAATCGAACTAAGAAAATTAAAAGGGGAGTGATATTTGGAATAAAAATTCAAGTGTTGGATTATAAATAAGAGAAGAACTAATAAATTAGTTAATGAAATTGAATTGTGAGTTTATGATAAAGTTTGGAAATAAACTCAAGTTTTAAATTCAAATGAATTCAAATTGTTGATGAAGTGGAAGTAATTGTGAATGAAATTGCAATGTAAGTTAATAAAATTGGATGGTAAATAAAAAATAAAAAAAAGTGAATGGAGAAATCAGAACTTGAGTTATCAATTGAAATTCAACTTAAAGTGTTAACAAAGTAAATATAATTTGGAAATATGGAATAAAAAAAATGAAATGGATTAAAATAATAAAGGTATGAATTGCAAATCAAATCCAAATAAGTGGAAATAAGATGGAAATGGCTTTGTGATAAATAAAATGAGTTGAATCTGGGAAGTTAAATTCTATAATAACCAATCAAATGAAATTGCAAATTTAAAATGAGATTGGATTGAAATAGAATCAGGTTAAATTGAAAAGAGAACTTGGTTGCAAACTAAGAATGAGCTTAAGTATAAAATTTGAATAAATTGAAGTAAATTGACGTAAGCTGAATAAATCGAAGAGAGTTTAATTTAATTCAACTTAAACCAAGTTTAATAATATTGGATTAAATTTGAATCAAGTGAAAATAATTATGGATTGAAATAAAACTTGGTGGGTTGTAATAATATCTAAGAAAATGGAAAATTCGGAATGGACTGAGTGGATAAGTAAATTATATTGAATAAGTGAATGGTTGGGATAAATAAGAATCAAATGGAGTATGGCTTAAATAAGTTGAGAAATGGTTATTGAATGATATGGCTTGGTTGTTTTGAGATAAATAAAATAGTGAAGTAAACAAATATGGAGTGAAATTTAAAATGGATTGTGTCGAGCTAAATAATGATTGTGAATGGATTTAAAATAAAAGGGAAATTTAAGTGGCAATCAAGATGAACCTAGGTTGTTAATGGTTTTGAATGAACTAATTTGGTTCATAAAATTGAAATGCAATGAAACTGAGAATATATGGATTGTGAATAAATCGGAAATGGAATAGAATTAAGTATAAATTGAGTTGGAGTCAATTTAAATTGGGTATAAACATAAATACTTATTTATTCACATAAATCTCATCGAATTGCATAAAATACATTGTCATTTGTTGTAAATGAAAATAATTAAACATTCTATGTATTGATAGAAGTAAAATAAAGTGATTTTGAAAGCAGTTGAATTAAATATGAGTTCAGTTTGCTTAAAATAAATTGAATGTAAGCTATTGTGTTTTAAACCATTCAAATTGATGAAGCTGTATACGAATGGATTGAAAACCATTCAAATTGCATAAAAATGGTTTATAAATAAATTGGAACAGTTGAATTAACATGGAAATTGTAGAAGTTGCTTATGGAAAAATGTTTGGTGTGAATTTCTTTTAGAATTCATTTGTTTTAACTATTGCAAGTAGGTGAAATGTGTTAACTTCTTATATTTGGCACTTACATGTTTAAATTGAGTAAGTACAGGTACCTGGAAGCCGTATGGCTGGATTTGGTAGTGCTATTTGCTAAAAATAATAAGCCGCTTGCTTAAAATGCTAAATAAGGTACGCCTACGCAATTAAAATAGGAAATATGAACTGTTTTTGATTTTTCCGACCGTGTGGGTCGATGTATATATATTTATCTCTTTTGTCAAATTGCAAAAGCTCCTCCGTACAAAGGGGACTCTGCCAAAAATTTTCAGAAATTTTGGGAGTTAGAAAATTTTTGGAAATTTTGGAAAATTTTGTTAATGACAAAACGATTTCAAACTGGGAAATTTAAATAAGTTAGTGAATGAAACTAATTAAAATAATGACATGAATTAGTTATAAAGGAAAAATAAAATCTAAAGTTTAGAATTGAAAATAAATTGAATTCGTATGGAAATGAAAGAGTCAATTTGTATAGAAATAGATATAAACTAAAGTCGGAGATGAAAATAGATATAAGACACATATAAAGTGTTTAGGTTAACTTAAGCAAAGAATGATCAATTCTTAGTTGGAAATTGGATATTGCATATATATTCTAAATTGATATTTGGTTGAATAGTGACATTTGGTAAGAAAGTTAATATGATGGTTTGAGAATATTGAGGATGGATATTAGTGTTAAGCAGAATATGCAGGTATTATAAAAGGGAAAAGAAGTGTGGATTTGATTTCAAAAGATAAATTTGAAATGCTCGACAAAGAGGTACGTATTCAATTTGGTATGGAATTTGATTTGGATTTGGATTTGGATTGAGCCACTTGGCGTTTTGTTTTCTTTTTGGATTTGGGAGGCCGTAGAGACATTTTGTAGTTGTACCGAGTCAGCCGCGCAAAGGAAACGCTGGCGAAATTTTTCGGGAATTTAGGGAGTTAGAAAAATTTTGAGAAAATTTTGGTAATCCAAAATTTGGTTTTAGATTAAAACTGGAAGGGTTGAGCAAATAGATTATTGCAAACTAGGGAAAGGTTTGGGAAGTTAATAAGGATGATAATGGATCTTTTATAAGAAATAGTTGGTAAGTTGTTGGGTTGTTAGAAACTGTTTGGTTTTTGGGAAAAATAGTAACGGGTATTGGATCATTCTTCCTAACTAATAATTTCGGGGACGAAATTCTTTTAAGGGGGGAGGAATGTGACGACCCGTAATTTTCGAGCATTTAAAATCGGAATATTTAATTGATTTTAAATATTCAATATAGTAATTTTAACTTGAATTTCGAATATCACCATTTATTTGATAATTTAAACTATTGAAATAAATAATTCGAAGTTGGGTAACTTGTTGAAACAAGAATTTTTTTTAGTCTGTTAAAAATAACTTGAAGGCTTGTAAAATTTATATTAATAACACTGAAGATAATAGAAGTTGTAAAATTGAAATTTACCATGGTTTGTTCAGTTTAAAATTTTATAGTTCAAATTGAATTTAAAAATAGCTTTCCGAGGCGTAGTCTCGGAATTTGACGAAACCAGTTTCATTGGATCCGTAATATTGTATTATTATCGGGTTTCAAATTTCGTAGTGATTGGAGTTGTTGGGTGAGCGTAAGACATATGAACGCGCTTAAATCTATATCGAAAGTTTAATACTTTAATTCGATTCAATTTTTAATTTTTAAACCCTATGAATATTGCCGAGTCAAATGATTTGCATCGGTTTTGTTTTAGCCGAGTATTCCTCTACAAGCCAATCTAAGATCACTCTCGAACTATCATTTCTTCCCTTTTCCTTTTATCACTTAAAAAAAAAAACACAAGTATAATATAATAAAATAATAAATAAAGGAAGAAGCTTCTAAGGGAAGCTGCGTTATATATAAAAACAAAAGAATATAATAATAACATACTGAACATAATTGAGGCCGAACCCCTTCCTCCTTTAAAAAAAAAAAAAAAAGAAAACCTACAGCACTCGAAATAAATGGCAGACACCCCTTCCTATCGAAACACCCTTCCTGTTTTTCGAACGCGACATCCTCGTTTTCTTCTTCAACATCTCGGCTTCATGAAATTCACGATCGAGTGGCGTAGGGCTAAGGGGTTGGTCGCGGGGCGTGATGAAGGGGAAAAACGCGAGTGGTGGCGTGCGTGGACCTAGGGTTAGGGATCGATTTCTGATTTGCGTGCATGCGTGTGGGAGGTGGGAACCGTGGCGGTAGTTGCGATGGCTGGTTGTGGGCCAATTGGGTGCGACGTGGTACGGCGTGCGAGCTGGAGGTGAAGAAGGGGGGATCGAGTTTTTCATCCTACTCGCGATTCGATTTCGTATATGGAGTTAGGGTTTGAGGCTCGCGATGTTGGTCTCGATCTTCTCGCGTCTTAATTCTTCACGAAGCAGGCGGTGGGGAGGTTCAATTCACGAACACGCGATGACTGTTAGGGTTTGGTTCGGCGATCACCATGGGAGTTCGACAGTGATGGAGGCAGTAGGGTCACCATGGATCGAGTGAGGTATTGAGCTTTATTTATGTGAATCTATTTTGGGATTTTAATTTGATTCTTTTTTGTAAATTTGTTCAAAAAAAAGGGATTACTTTCTAGTTTTAAAATTCTAAAGTTTATATATATATATATATAAATTACATTTAAATCAGTTGCTTAATTAAATAGATATGAGTTTGAAAAAAAAGGGGTTTTAAAAATATATATATATTATTTGATATAGATAATATTTTGAATATAAGAAGGATTTTAAAAATATGGTGAAGTTTAAATATATATATATATATATATATATATATATATATATATATATATATATGAGTCATTTGGGTTACTAAAGATAACTTGTTAAAGAAAATTATTAGCTTAAAATTTTTACCTTAAATTACAAATGAAATATAACAAATAAATGCTAGTACATCGTTTAATTAATTCACATGTTAACAAATTCATATAAATATTTATACAAGGTCCAAAATTGGGAGATAAATGTTCGAGATGGAATTGGATTGCCAAACATAAAGCAAAGGTGAGTTAATCTCACTCAGTTTAAATTTAAATTTAAATGATTAAATTTAAATAATTGATTGTGGTTGAATTGATTGATGTGATGTAGTATAGTATAATTTGAACTTGGTATGTTATGTGATGCTAACGTCTGTGAATGCAGGGAAAACAGGTTGGAGGGATCCAACTGGACCCCTCAACTTTATTTAATTATTTAATATTCTCTGTTCTGAATATTTGATATTCTGTAATGAATTATATGGAAATATTGGATGCTATGGCTCGATTGTTATAATCGGGAAATAATGAATTACCAAAATATATAATTTGAGTTTGGCAATGGAAATAAAAGAAGTAAATTTTAAGTAAAATAATTATAGAAAAGTTGAATAAAGTTATAAATGAACTGGAAAGGAAATAAAGTAGCTTTAACATTTTAATAAATAAATCTTGAGTATGGGAAGGAAATTTAATTAAACAGAGAGTTCATGAAACTTAAATCTCAATGTTATTGTTTAAAAGAACAAAACATTTATTTTAAATTGAGGATTTAAATTTATTTAAGAAGAAATTGGGAATAACCTGAGATTTGTATATTTCAGCTAAAGGGGTTAAAGATCAAACTGGAAATAATAATAAAGACCATAATAAATGAATTTTGAAATGAACTGTTAAGTGAAGAAATTTATTTCAAATGGAATAAATTGGAAATCAACTTGGAAAATTGATTTAAGTGGTTGAGATTGGAAATCTCTCTCTGAATAACCGAGTACACTTTCAGAGTAAATTTTTAAATATAAATTGAATGTTTAAAGTTGTTTTTAAGAAGTATGTTTTGTAAAATTTATTATGTCTAATATTAAATTTCTAAGAAAGTATTTCCTTTTAATATATTATAGAAATAATTATTTACAGAGTGATTTAGTATCTGTTTTAAAAAAATTCAAATCCGGTTTTATGTTTATTTAAGTAACCTTATTATCAACTAGTCCTATAGTATGTAGTTTTAACAAATTATTGAAGTAATTTAACTTAAATGTTTAAAGTATATTTTCAAAGTAAAATGTTTTAAATTATCTAAAAATCTATTTTTCTGTGCTTGGTGATTTCAGAGGAGATAGAAAATATTTGAGAAAGTTGATTCTGAAAAGAAAGATGGTTTTGAAAACTATTTTCAAAAGGTTGAAAATAGAAATATATCTTGTGAAGATATTTTTTGAGATAAATAAATAATTTGGGGAAATTAATTATTGTTTAATGGTTGTTTTGTGAATATAATTGATAGTTAAATAACCGACTATCAATATTGGACCATGCGTTGATCGTTTCGAAGAGACCGGGATCGAGAATTATTTCTCGAAAACCACTTCGATCCGATTTATACGTTTCGTGCGAAAAACGTGTTCGGAGTCGAAGATGGAGCAGTGAAGTGCAAGGGCTAGTCGCTACTAATCCTGAGGATATTTCCAAAATGGATGTAGTAGGAGTAGTGCCTTCGGTTCCGTTCGAACCCGGGACGGACTTGTATGGATGAATGCTTGCGAAACATTGTCAGGTGGACGATGGGCATTCTAAGTGAAACGTTCTAAAAGGTAACGCTTAGCCTCAAGCCTCATCAAATGGGAATGACTGAAAATCAGGGGATATGCAGCAAGGTTAGGTGGGTCATGCCCAAGCAGGACAAGATAATTCCCCTGTCTAGATGTCCCTTATATATATTTCGGCTTAGTGGGTGGTTGGTCGCGCCAACCACGGGGTTTATCTTGTTCGGGACTATTCAGTAAGGAATGGTTCCGGCCTTGTGTTGCAGGGGATGAAGGGAGTAGTCCTCGGTACGGTGATCTAGGCCCCGTACTGTGACAGGTGGTACCCCAGTGCCTAGTCATTGTTGGAAATCCATTCTCCCTACGAGCCTTGTACGAGTTTTGTTTGTATTACCCACTTTTATGGCTAGTAGCTGGAATTTAATGAATGTAACAATTTCGGCTATTTTATAAGTATTTGTATATAGACCCTATTATAATATCAGAGGATTTCTATAAAAATTGTTTTAGCTATCGTAAGGTAAAAACCCGACATGTTTATTTGTGGCGTGGTCTTACGAGATGCTTTTGTTTTCAAAGGATTTTTGAACTTTAAAAATCAATCGGGTGTGATTTTCTCACGCTGGTATTCCAGACTGACTCGGGTATTATTTAACTGTAATGCTCGGGTCAGACCGAGTATTATAGGATACAGGATATGGTGCTGTGGAGCTCAGGAGACGAGCTGGATGACGATACGTATTCTCGTACTTGTATATATATATTTCCGCTGCGTTGAGTTGTTGTGTACCCATTGTATGTTACTGATGTGAGCTGTGACTGGTGTACTCTGATGATATAATATATGTAAACTGATATATTTGATTTGAGTAAAGATTATTTATTCTCGATTATATTTTATTCCGCTGCGATGGTTAGATTCTGATGTTGATTTTGTTTTCTCTTCTTCTACCTCTTCTTCTTAAACCCAAATGGTTCGTATTTCTGTACAACTTGAGTTGATTGTTGTATAATATTGTTGACTCAAGGGGTACGGATTTGCGGGTCGTTTCAGGATTTTTAAGTAAATCTGGAATTGGAAAATATATTTTGAGTTAGTATTTGAATGAAGGTTTAAATTAAAATGGTGAAATGATAAAGCGTGAATAAGTAAATGGAAATCAAAATAAATGTGAATAAAAAGAGAATTGATCTAGCTAATAATCAATTGAGATAAATACGTGGGATGTACGTATATTATTTATTCTCTTAACGAACTGATCCAGATTCGAGCCTAGAGTTTCGAGGTAGTTATACCGATACTAATTGGGATTTTTCACTCGATTTTTGACGGCGAACCCTAGATATGAATTTTTGATTGGTTCTGAGAATTCTCTATCATAGTTGTGGCTATGCAAGGAGAATGATGGTTTCTGATCAAGATACCAGATCTGAGTCTGCACTAGGAAGTCGGGTGGACGATACTAGTTCGAAAATGAAATTGTTTGATCGAGTGAGCGATCGAATTTGGTATTATGAACGGATGATATAGGTACATCATACCGGCTTGAATGAAATAGATATTGAAACTGCTGTAAGGAAATGTATAAAATGATTTTGGATGCTGTGATCGAATATTGTTGCTAAATAAGATATACATATGTTTTGAAAGGAATGGAAATTGGTGTTTTATAATTAAAAAGATAAATTGAATTACTTGACAAAAGGTAAGTATTTAAATTTATGTATGAAATTTAATGATTTTCTGATCTAGCCACTTGGCCTTTTGTTTTCTTTTGAAATTTAGGGACCCGTAGAGGCATTTTGTAGTTGTACCGATCTAGCCGCGCAAAGGAGACGCTAGCGAATTTTTTTGAAAATTTAGGGAGTTGGAAAATTTCAAGAAATTTTTTGATAATTTAAAATTTTGGTTTTAAATTTAAATTTGAATGTCGAGTAAGTGATATTGGTGGAACCTATAAATTAGTTTGGGAAGTTAATAAGAGGGATAGTGTGTTTTTAATAAAAAGATTGTTTTGGGAAATCGTTGATACTATTTGGATTGGGGAAATAGCTATCGGGTGGGAACATTCTTCTAAACTAGCAATTTCGAGGACGAAATTCTTTTAAGGAGGAAGAACGTGACGACCCGAAATTTCTGGATATTTGAAATTGAAATATTTAATTAATTTTAAATATTTGAAAGTTAGTTTAACTTGAATTTCAAATATCACAATTTATTTGGCAATTAAATTATTGAATTTAATTTTTGAAAGTTGGGTAAAATATATGAATCTTCAGTTTTATGCTTATTAAAATTATTTCAAAGGCTTGGAAAATTTATATTTATAATACTGGAGATAATAGAAGTTTTAAATTTGAATTTAGAAGTGTTTTGCTTAGTTTTAAAAGTATATCGTTTAAATCGATATTTAAAAATAACCATCCGAGACACAATCTTGAAATTCAACGAAACCAGTTCTGTTGGATCCGTAATAGCGTATTATTATTGGGTTTCAAATTTCATAGCGTTTGAAGTTATCGTGTGGTCGTACGGTATGTAAATGTGCTGAAATTTATATCGAAAATTTAATAAATAGCTGGGTCTAAAAAGCTTACTTTTCCAAACAATCGAGTTATGACTCAAAATCTTTTCCATTGCATTCGTAATAGGGGTATAATATTATAAATTCCTAGTGGCACGCCTTGATAGGAGGTTGAGAATTTAAGTTGTGAATTCAAGACGATTTAAATTTGGATTTAAGTTTAAAAATAAATGATATTATTGCATTAATTATACTGTAGCAGTCAGAACACGTGCTCTCCCCATTAAAATTTAAAATTTAAAAGTTCTTTCTTCCTCTATTTGTCAAGCATGCTTCAGATTAAAAAATGTAATAATAAAAATAAAAGCAAATTCATGTTTTTATTTCCACAAGTTTCAGTTCGAATTCACTTTTCCTCTTCGAACTCGAAATAAAAACTGGCGACAGACCGTTCGCAAAAGAAAATCGCAGCTTTCCAGCTTTATCTCTTCCCCTTTAATCGAATCCCACCCATTCGAAATCATGCAAGAGAGAGAAGAAAAATCAATGTTGAGTTCGACTTCGACAAGGAAGGGGCGATCAGAATCGTAGCGCGACATGGTTGCAGTTGTGAGCGGGCGACCTTGTTGCTCGTGTGGAGCATCAGTGGTCAGCGAGGCTTTGGACGAGAAGGTTGGTTTGGTCGGGGTTGGATGCACGAGGGATGGATCGTGATGGCAAACCGAAGGTGGGCTCGACACGAATGTGTGACGAGTTGGAGGAAAGGAAGCCTCAGCGATAAATTGCTGATCTACGATGGCAAAGGGTTGTCGTTCGTCGCCAGGTTTTTGCAGTGAGGTATTCTTGTTTTTATTTTATTTTATTTTATTTTCAATTAAACCTGATTTATTAACATATATATGTAAATCTAGGTAGAGTTTTTATAAGTATATATATGCAGTAAAAGGAAAATCTTAAATGATTAAGTAGTTTTTTGAATTTTAAGTTGTTCTTGATTTAATTTAAATGTACATAGAAAATCAGAAAATAAATATATATGTATCTATATAGATTTACACATATAATTTAATACATATATATATAG
The DNA here is from genome assembly GCA_030765085.1 of Allium cepa. Lineage (NCBI taxonomy): Eukaryota > Viridiplantae > Streptophyta > Magnoliopsida > Asparagales > Amaryllidaceae > Allium > Allium cepa. Next base: position 330,902,981 of record CM060940.1, read on the forward strand.
AGGTAAGGTTTTGGGGAAATAAATAGGAATTTTAAAGTGTTGGGAGTTCATTTTTGAAATCTATAGTTTATTTTTATAAAAGTATATTTGTGGTTTCGATTTGAATATATATATATATATATATATATAACAGAAATTTTTAAAGGTTTGAAATTATATAAAATTTGATTTTTTTATCTATAAATTATTTATATAAGTATATATATATAGGTAGTTTCAAAAGGAAATAAATATACTTATACACATTTTTAATTTACTAGTTTATTTTAGACAATGGATTTGGTGATTAAATTTTTAAATTAACTTATTTGATTTATTATTGTTACTAAAAGATTTTTAAAGGGAAATTGTTAGTTTAAACTAAATTATTAGTAAATTAAATTCGTTAAATGGTAATAAATTGTGTGGTTAATTCAAATGTTAATAAATCGTGAATTATTTATACAAGGTCAAAATCATGAAGGAACAAGTCGAGATGGAAATGGATTGCAAACAATAAAATCAAAGGTGAGTTAATCTCTCTCATTTGGATTACCTTTTAAATTTAAATTGTTAAATTTAAATTATTGGTTGTTTGCTTGAATTGATATCAGTTTGGATGTGGTATATTATATATAGTAGTATATATATATATATTAGAGTGATTGATTTCCCGTATTATATAGCGGATGAGAACCTATGCGTCCCGCATAATAGCGGATGACCCTTTATACCACGATATTCCACCTCGAAGTGGAATTGGTATTTTATTTGTTGACTAACATCTGTGGATGCAGGGAAAACAGGTTGGAGGGATCCAAATGGATTCCTCAAATATTAAAATTCGATTTCATAATCTGTGATATGATTTATTGAATAATCTGTGATAGATTATATTAGAAATTAAAAATATTGAATGCTATGATTTGACTAAATATATTTTGGGTATATTGAGATATAAAAAATATAAAGATTGAATTTTTAAAGGAAAATAAAAGAGAGAATTTTTATGTAAAATAATTATAGTGAAATCAAATAAATTAAAGGGATGAAATTGGGGGAGGGATAAAGGTTTGATTTTTAAATCCTATATAATAAATTCAAGGATAAGAAAAATAGGATTTTGAATAAATGGGAAAAGATTTTATTTAAAATAAGGACTTAAGTAATATTGTTTTGTGAGTACGAAGAAATATATTTTTAAATTCATGATTTAAATGGTTTGGGAAGAAACAAAAGAAGAATTTTGAAATAAAGAATGAAGTTGGTATTTTCAGTTTAAATAAGATTTTAAATCGTCATAAAGGAGTAAATCTAAAATTAATAGGTTTTGAATTAATTGAGTAAGTAAAGAAATTTATTTTAAAATGGAGAAAAATTTGGAAACTGATTTGGTAATTGATTTAGTGTTTGAAACTGTGTTTTAAAGTATGTATATAGTTTTGAATAAGTGATTTAAATTGTTTAAAAATCTAAAGTATTAGACTTGGTGATTTTCAGTGGAAATAAATAATATTCGAAAATTTATTCAATGACAGAAAAGTGATTTGAAACCTATTTTCAAAGGGTTGAAGTGTAGAAAATATCCAGCGCAGATATTTTGAAAAAAAATTTGGAAAATTTTAAGGCCTGGTGGTTGTTTTTGGATGTTACATGATAGTTAAATAACCGACTATCAATATTAGCCAATGCGTTGATCGTTTCGAAGAGACCAGGATCGGGGTTAATTTCCCGAAAACCACTTCGATCCGATTTGAACGTTTTCGTGAGGAAGACAAGAGCTTGGTATCGAAGATGGAGCAATGAAGTGCAAGGGCTAATAGCTACTAATCTTGAGGGTGATTCCAAAATGGATGTAGTAGGAGTAGTGTCTTTGATTCCGTTCGGACCCGGAATGGACTTGTATGGACGAATGCTATCAGAACATCGTCAGGAGGACAATGAGCATTCTAAATGAGATGTGTTCTAAAAAGGTAACGCATAGCATCGAGCCTTATCAACCGAGAATGGCTACAACAGGGGAGATGCGGCAAGGCTAAGTGGCTAGCAACCAATTAGGGTAAGGTCGTCCCTGTCTAGATGTCCCTTTATTTCGGCTGTGTGGACGGTTGCTGATCCCAACCGTGGGGTGATCTTATTCGGACTATCCAGTAAGGGGTAGCTTCGGTCTTGTGTAGCAGGGGATCAGGGTGGATCCTCGGTACGGTGATCTAGACCACGTACTGTGATGGGCGGTACCCCAGTAGCCCAGCCATTGATGGAAATCCAATCTCCAATAAGTGCCTTTGGACTTGTTTGTATACCTATTAGGATGGAATTTAATGAATGCAACAATTTTGGCTATTTGAATAAGTATTTGTATATAGACACTATTATAATATCAGAGGATTTGATAAGAAACTTTTTGGTTATTGTAAGGTAAAAACCCGACATGTTTATTTATGGTGTGGTCTTACGAGATACCTTTGATTTCAAAAGGAATTTTGAAACTTTAATAACCCAATTGAGTGTGTTTTCTCATGCTGGTTTTCCAGACTGACTCGGGTGTTATTTTATTATAATGCTCGGGTCAGACCGAGTATTATAGAAAACAGGAAAGGATGCTGTGGAGCTCAGGAGACGAGCTGGATGGCGAGACGTATCACATGTATTTGTAGTATATTCCACTGTATATGATTAGCTACATGGTCAGTTTTGTGAGGACAGGTTATGGTAACTGTCCAGTTGTGTGCTATGAATTTTTTGTACTCTGATCATGTAATGTATATAACAGATATAGTTCTTTGTTTAAAGATCAGTCATTTATCTATTACATATTATTCCGCGGCGTTTGTGAGATTCTGATGTCATTTTCTATTTTTCTTCTTCTACTTCCTTCTTCTTTAACCCTAATGGTTTAGTTTTTTGGCATTCGATTGTTCGGCATTTGATACAGTGGACGTATTGATGTCGATTTTCGGACGTCGAAGAATCAGGTCGTTACACTTAAAGTATAATACGTTAGTTATATAAGTTTAAAAATATTGATTTCAAGGAAATAATAATATTATATATACTTTTTGTTTCTGTTATATCAAACTCATTTTAATTCTTTACTATCTATCATATTTGTTCATCCAATTCGTGCCAATCTAGCTTTGATTTATAATTCATGCTTGGATTCGTAACTCATTCCATTGTCTATCCTCTCTAGCCTCGAAAGGTGAGCAATCACTCACGATCAACATTTTTATATTTATTAAATTTGATTTCAATTGAAACGACAATTGAAATATGTTGCTGTTAGTTAATTAAATTGTTATATATGCTATTATCTGTATCTGTTCACCTGTGGGATATGACACCATATCCTGTTGTTTATATTTTATCTAATCATTGATGATATATGCCTGTTATATTATTATTATATCTGGTATCACTCTACAAGTTCACTGTTAGTTTAGAGTTCCCTATGGGTTGAAATGATACTACTCGAACGATCTATAGAACAGGAGAAAATCGTTATAGGTTGAAATGATGAACCCAAGCGATTTTCATTGAATTGAATTTTGGGTTGCGGGTTGAAATGAGATATACCCGTATATATATTTAAATTGCAGATTGAAATGACAAATATTCGTATCACTTGACCATAGGATAGAAATTATATACAGATACCGTCGGTCTATATATATATATATATATATATATATATATATATATATGATTTCCAAGGTTTTGAAATGAATATTTTGGGGTTTAATAAATATTGATTTTAAGATATTAAATATATATATATATGTTATTTTATAAGGGTTTAAAATTTAGATCTTTAAATTTATATGTTTGGAAATTTTAAGGTTATAAGTTAGTTTTGAAATTATATATTAAGATAGATTTATAATGATTTTTATAAGTAAGGTTGGAAAGATAAATTTGAATTTATTTGAAGTTGTATTTAATTAAGAATTTTAATTAATTAAATCGATTTGAAACTTATTGAATTTGATATTTTTAGAAGATACGATTTATAACTTGATTTTGGTTTAAGGTGATTAAATGAATATTTCAGGTTTAAATAAATTGAAGGAATATTCAGTTATTTGAAATTTGAGGTTTTATTTAAATGATATTTGATTTATTAAGTAAAAATTTCAGACTAAATAATAATGAAGTTAAATTTTGACATATATGAAATTATCAAATCAATTTTTTTTGGCAAGGCCAGCCGGTTTTATAGTGGACCGTCCACTTTTTATTACGAACGTAATAAAAATTTTAAATACAGGAGTAAGGTAAAACACCTTAACTGCTAAGAAAGGAAATAGAGCATTGGAGTGTGACAAACATGTCACAACTACAACAAAACCAAGCGTAGACTAAGACTCCTCCGTAGAGGCAGATTCACTAACTTCCACAATCGCATGGGAAGAAACTAAAGGGACATTCCCAAATAGACCAGTATAGGGGCAGAAAAGCATAACAAGACACGGATCGTAAACCAAAACATCAGATGAGTAAATGAAAGAGCGATCCCAAGTAGAATCTACAAGCAAGACAGAATTCAATGCCGCATACGGACCATCCAAATCGAGAACTAAGGAGTCACCAGAAGGCCTGTAATAAAGACATCTAAGATCAAAATGATCACCAGAAACAAATCGAAAGTAGGAGTCATCCAAGGGGTTCATTCTCATATCAGAAATGTGATCAACCCAACATCTCTCAGACTCGTCCCAAATAACTGGCAAACGTGGCAGAGCAGGAACCAAAACAGGAACCGCAGAAACATCAGAAGGTGCCACAGAAGATGGAGGGGAAGCAGGCTGAACAATACAGGGAGTCGGATCCGGGACAGATAAAGGATCCGCAAGAGGAGGAGCAACATGAGTAGTAACCTTAGGAACCCATTTCCTGAGCGGAGGCCGAGGAAGAGGGATCTTAGGAGCAGCCAAGGTAACAACAGAATGCGACCGGGCGATAGCCAGGTGGCCAAAGGAGTGACAAGAGGAACAAATATCTAGAACCCAACCATAGCGAACACAGACTTCCACCACGTGCCCAACACCTAGCTCAACAGGTATAGAGGAAGGGAGTGGCTTAGAAGGGGAAATCTCAATCAGGGCCTTAGCGAACATCAATTTTTCTCGCGCAACTGTATTAGAGTCAAAACAGTTCAATTTACCTACATTACAAGCAAGCCAATTCAAACCAAGTAAAGGTTGAAGAGCAGAGGGGATACGGGGGAAGTAAACCCAAACAGGAATGGAGAGGACTTGCTCACGAGCACAAGCAACTGTCGGTGTCCAAGGAGTAATAATAAAAGGTTGCCCACCAAAAAATGAAAGCTTGGCCTCAAGAACACGACAGCGGTCGTCCGGTGAGGAGAATAAAAGGTAATACATAGAGTCAACCAGCCTAATACGAACGTCGCCACGAAGCCTCCAAGTCCTATGACAAACCGAAGCAGCATCGCGCAGGCGATGAGAAGGGTTAAGAAAGAATCCTACCAAGTAACCAGACCAATAATCCAAACCGGCTTGCATAACAATAGGAGGTGGGATCATCACTCCATTTTCCTCAACAATTTCAAATTCAATCGGGTCATAATCACCCGCATTACGGGGCAATGAAGAAAAAAGGGAGGACCAAAATTTCGTACAAGTCATGGGAGGAGCATCAGGACCTAAAGGCTTCACATCAAAGGGTTTTACAGCAGCGGCAGCTTGGATATAATCAAAAGAACTCGTTTCAATGAGAATGGGAGCACAAATCTCATCGGCATTATGACAAACACCCTGAGGGCATCGTGTAAAACTCATAGAACCAGATGCACCAACGAGAATCGCACAATCAGACACACCACACCCCACCACGACACCACAAGAAACATCAATTTCAGTTACCCTCGGCTGCAATCCACCAATATCAGAATGACAAACGTCACCAAGCAAGGAGGTCGAAGACACTGACCGTGGGCTAGGGCAAACTATAGCAGCGAGCGTAGAAGGATTAGCGGGAAGGGGAGGAAAATCATCGTTAGGTATCACGGGTGGCATTGGGCACGACTTCGCAGGAGGCACAACCTTAAAAAATTTCCCAGATTTCGTGGAAGAAGGCGAAGAGGACAACGGATTTGGGAGGAGGGGAGGGGGAAGCGAAGCAGGCATGAAGACAGCGGGGAGGAGGATGGAAGCGAACGGAGGCTAAAAAGAAGAACGAACAGGAAAAAAATACGAAAATACGGTAGTCGCCATTACAGACATATGAAGCTCACCAGATGCTTTTATTTGTTTAATTCTCTTGAATACTAAAGCTTTGAAATATATTAGAATTTAAATGGTTTATTTTTTGGTTCAAATCTGTATTTGAAATCGATATAATTTGAAATGATTTATTAAGAAACTAAATTGAATCGAAGTTGAAGAATTGAGATTGAGTTAAATTAAAATTTTGAAATTCGAGTTGATTTGAATCGATTTGTGAAATTTAAGGAAACTATTTTATTATATAAAGCATTTTTAAATTATATTTTACTTTATAAATTATTTTAATATAAAATATTTAATATAAACCATTTTTCATATAAACTATTTTATAAACTATTTTTATTATATATTACTATTTATATCTAAACTATTTAAATGGTGGAAGTTATGATTTCAAGGTTATGGTTTTCCAAAGTATTATGATTTCAAGGTGCTATGATTTCCAAAGTGTTATAATTTCAAGTGTTTTGGTTTCGAAAGGGTTATAACTTTGAAAGTGCTATGATTTTGGAAATGAGTATATATGAAGCGAAAATTTTATCGTATTGATATAGTTTTGAAATGAAAATGATATTTTGGTTTTAAATTATGAACTATTTTGAAATGACCACGGTGTTATAACAATGATTGGCTGTTAAAGAGACCGGGATCGGATATGTCTACTCTTTGCCAATACTGAAAACCATTTTAACAACTGTGCACGTGGTGGAGATTCCAGAATGAAGTAGGATGGTTTGGTGACGATTCTATATGGTATTTACGTAGCCCTGACTCCCGTGAGTCAGCTTGATGCGGTTAAAACAGGAGCCATATTGGGCCAAGTGAGGTAATTCCTCCTATCGGACACATTTCCTTGATACCGCTCTATTGCTTTTGTGATTTGATTGGGTGCATCCTTGATTTGATTTGGGAGTGCGTCATGAGGTGGGCGGTAGTAGCTGCTTTGCGTTACCACCAGTCTGGATCTGCAAACGGTACATCTATCCTGGCATTGCTTCGAGTTCCTTGTCACATGCCCTATCGTGCCTTTTACGTGTTTGTTTTGTACCATACATATGGAGTACCCTCTAACAGCCCTCCAGTTTACGAGGAGAGTTACAGTACTATATAGACAATGGGAATATATAACAATGTGTTAAGGGGGATATGGGTAACGCCTTAACACTATTTTAATATCTTTTATTTTACCATAGACATATTGTAATAGCGTATATTACTACATAGTAGATAGTTCCACGGATCCTTAGAGGATGAGTATCCCAAACATCCTTTAAGTTACTTGTATTTCAGTTGATATTTCACTTGAGTTGGATTTATTGATATAAGAATTTTAATCCTGACTCGAGTGTTTTGTGTTTTTCTTTACGCTCGGGTCAGACTGAAAGTCACAGCATTTGAAACTCACCGAGTTGGAGCTTCACCTGGAGATCCATCTGCATCTATTCAGCTTTCAGCTTTTCCAGTTGATTTGTTCAGAGATGCCATATGTTTGTATTCAAGACTTCACTGCATTTGAAATTTTTGTTGTATTTTAGTTCAAACTCTGTTGTTTATAAAATAGCTTCATGAACTACTATTTATTCTATTCCGCTTCTTATTGTTATTGAAATACTCCGTGTCTGTGATTTTGTGATTATTTATTTACTATATATGTTGAGTTTTGCCAAATATAAATTAACAATCTGATATTTTGAGCAATTCAGATCTGATATTTGTGGATGCGAATGACACGAAATACCGGGTCGTTACAGTTGGTATTAGAGCTAGGTTTTAGGCAAACTTAGCATATGTAGTAAATTTAATTACGGAATCACCTTCGTTCAAGCTTGAATCTCTTCCTATTCGATTCGAATTTCCTTTGAATTTTGGAGCTTTCCCCTTTGTTCTAAAATTCGTACTTGTCTCCAACTATTTGTGTTTTCTTGATTCTGGAGCATCCCATAGCTCCACTGAATGATTTGTAAAGGGGTGAAACTCCTATACAGCCAGCATTGATTCACCGGAGATTTCTGTATCCTCGGTTTAGATGTCGTTACCTCTTGTTATGCCCGATTCTATTCTCTTGAGATCGGATGTCGAATTTGCCTCTGAACTCTACATCGATCTTATTCTTGAAGTCACGATTGATCCGGTTAAGGTCCTCTGCGATTTATAGAAGTCTATACATCCTTCCCCTTTGGTAATCTATCCATCATATCTTTCGAGTCTTTGCTTAGTTAGCATCCTCTTTGATTAGGGTTCCTTTTGTATTTGAGTCTCTATCCTTGCTTTGAAATTTATTCTTGAATGATCGAATGGGGGAGAGTATTTGTACTAATATAAAAATATTTTATATCGTGTTGTTTGAGTTGTTAAGTTTGAATTTTGGAGTTTCGATCTATTCATCTAGCTAACGCTATCGATAGGAATTCCGAAACACTTGAACAGAGCAAACCGACCCAATATTGTTTTCAAAATTAGTAAATGAAATAAATTTTGGATGATTATACTTTATATGTAAGCATATATCTTATGAAATTAAATAGTTAAATGGATTGGTTACTGAAATAATAATATTTGATTCTCATTTATGGTTTTGTAAACCATTGACTAAATGAATTTATAAAACATGGTTTATAAACTAATTTGGAATTTAAACTTAAGAACTTGAGAATTAAATTTTCGGTATTTTAGAAAATTTAGCTTTAAATTTTAAAGTATATTACCTAAAAGTATATTTTGAATAGAAATCATTTCCAAAGAATTTTAAAGTTTTAAATCAGTACTCTTCTCATTTGTCGTTGGAAAATAATTTCGGTGATGATGGCTGCATCATCGGCATTCATTTTCAAGTTTCAGCGTGTAGAAACCCTTAGTAACTTTGCTACACTTTTGTTTTGGACAATGAATTTTGTTTGAATTTCTTTTGTACAAATTAATTTATAAAATATATATGTATATAATTATTTCAAAATAGTTTGAAGTGAAATCGAAAATTTGAATCTTAAGTTTTATATTAAGAAATGGTTTCAATTATTGAAATAAAGAGGTATTTTTGAAAAATTAGAATATCTAAAAGGATAAATGGAATTAAACCAACCTGGAAAAAAATGAACTTGAACAAACTTATTTGTATAACACTAAATTACATTCTAATACATATAACTTGCCTAAACTATTCAAAAAGTTAAAATGGTAGGATATAATAAAGGGTTGTACAATAAGAAAACTTAAGTAATAAATTGTTCAAACTAAAATCTGGCTTAATGTAAATGTTGTAGATAGAAGGAAAATTTGTACAGTATTTAATTGCACTCGTGAACATTAATATAACTTACCTAGAAAAGTTTAAATACAAATAGAATGTAATTGGATAATATACACTAGGATATAAGTAATATGATACCAAAATTGGTATTTTGTTTAAGGAAATTTATAAATAATAAATTGGATAGTAAATTGAATAAATAAAGAGAATTAATTTGTTGGATAATAAATGGTTATAATAAATGTTTATGCACGTAATATATGTTGCAAAATGTATATTAAGTGAAATAAATTTAATAAATAAATGGGTTAATTTAAAATGAATTTCTTTGAAAGAAGAGTTGATAAAATGAAGAAAAATCAAAAATTTTAATTTAATGACTATTTATTAGTTAAATAAAATGGATTAAACCAAATTGTTGAATATTAATTTATTTTTGAATAGTTGAAGTTGAATGTTGAGGTAGAATTAACTATGGTTGATCAAATAGATTTAATAAATGAGTAAAATAAAACAAATTTTGTTGTGAAATTTTGTAATAAATGTTAATAAATGGGAAACAAATCAATTGAATAAAATATATGGAAATGAAATCAATCAAATGTGAACACAATATAATTGATTGATTGAATAAAATGAATTGTAATCAACTAATTAAATATCAACCAATTTTAAAATAAATATAATTTATGTGGTTTTAAATTTATTGTTTTATTTTTGCATTTCAATCTATTTTCTTTTTGGTTGTTTCCTATTCTCCTGCCACCTTCCTTTTTAGGGACGAAAAGTTTTGAGTGGGGAAGAGTGTAACGATCTGTAAATTTTAGTGGTTTTATTTATTTAATTAATTGAATTTTGTGAAATTTTAAAAAGTAAAATTTTGAAATATAAACTTGATATTTGGATTACATCTAATTAAACATACCAAATGGTAAATTTTCATCAGATATGAAAGTTTATTTTCTGGTGTAATTTTAGTTCAATTCAAATCAGTTAAATTTGTTGATAATAAAAATGTTTTCCAAACCTGAATATTTTTATACAATAAATTTTTAAATCATCTTCTGAGTGAGACGTCATATTTCATTTTCCCAAATTTTGACTCTTAGTGCTCCGTTTATCTTAATTCTGGCGTTTTAGCTGCATTTTGGTACCGATATCGATTTTTTGATCGGATGATCGTTCCACTAATATCATTATACCGTTATGTTTGCCTCGTCGTGCTGATCTCCGTAGTATATTCATTTCTGTATTTTGATGTATGAAACGTGACGTAAACGATAAAACAATGCGTCGTATCAGTACCACAAATTTAGAACTTTACTTCCGTGCCTTTTCAAATTTGAACGTGCAGCCCAAGCAATATAATAAATTGCTTCAACAATTTTTTTGTTGAATCAACAGACAGTTGTTAACATTCCCACAACATCAATTTATTATCTTTGTTTCTTTCCATTTTGCTTCCCATGCCATTTTGTTACGTTGTTTATAATAAATATATATATATATAATTTATTTGTCAATTTATATTTGATTGAAGCCTGCACGTTTCTTCTTCTAGGTGTTGCCTGTTCGTGCTTTAGTGTATAATAATATATGTTATAACTGGCTTGCATTCACCTTTTGTTTTCCATCCCATTTAATCTTTTGGTTATCACTACTCTTTCCCCTTCTTCCTAAACCTCGACTATACCTCATGCTCCACCATATTGAAGCACGCAACCCACTGCTCGCCACACTCCTTTCCATCAAATATCCGCAACCCTACCACACACACCCAACCCATCGCCTCACAACCGGATCCACCCGCCACTATCTCCTCCTCAGTCAATGCCACATAAACCACCGCCATTCCCACCATTTCGCTTACACCGCCACTGACCACTCGCTGCACATCTAACCTCAGCCAAACCCACGGTGACCGCCTCAAGCACCCGGTTCTGTTCAATCAACCCATACCGACCCCTCACGCCTCCTTGAAAACCCGAGCAGACAAGCTCTTCCAATTCGTACGCATATCTATAGGTTTTTTTAGTATTTTTATAGTAAAGTGTTATATATATATATTACGTTTAACGTCTATAGTAATATTTTGAAGTAGGTTGTTTATAAGTATGTTATCAAGTCTGCATATTTTTCTGGTTAACGGTGTATATATATAAACATTGTTTTTAAATGCTATTTTGTATTGTTTATTTTATATATATATATATATATATACACACATAAATATTAATGTATATATTGATTTTATTGTATAGATATACATATATGTTTTGTTTTAATATGAGTGCCAAATTTAGTGTGTATATATATATATTTTGTATATATATGTTTGCCTATATAGGTTATAAGTTCTCTATATATTCAGTTGTGTGTGTGTATATATATAGTCATCGGTTGTATGAGTTTATATTTGTATATATATAATCTTTTATTCATCGGTTGTATTAACTTACTGTTGACAGTCTTTAGTCTATCCATATTTGTACATTCTGTAATATATATGCTGCTGCCTGCTTTGCTTGCTTTTAAGAAGTATGGCCTATCCATTTAGATATGCGACATATTTTATTTTATAAGTCTACTATACATAAGTTTATGTAAGTACATGAGATAAGGTGATGTTTGTTCGATTTGTTGTTTTATAAAGGAATGGCGTATATATTAATGGTTTTATTATGTACATATAAATGTTATTTTGGATATATGTTTCCATTAAAAATATGTTTTGGAATTTATTTTGGAAAACAAATAAAAATATATATACCCATCTCTTTGGAAAAAAAAGAGTTGTATTGGTATAGATGAGCTCAAAGGTATAAATGTATCTGACCTGCATATATATTATATAAATTACAATTTATCTGTTGCATATATAAATTTTATAAACTATAGTTTTGTGCTTATGTTATGATGTATTTGTAATAGAATATTTGACTGTTGTATATGTATATGGTTTGATTTTTAGATTTTCATGTAGGAAGATAATATCGGTTAGCATGCATATATTTTATTTTATAACGGTATCATGTTGTATGGTTTGTTATATCTATATGTTAGGCATGTTAAATATATGTTACATTGGTATACATAGGATTATTTTAAATTTTGAAACGCATATGGATTTTGAATATAAGTTATATTGATTTTTATTTTTATGTGTAGTATTTTAAAATTTTATTATTGATTTCATAATAAATATGAATCTTAAAGTATAATATGTTAGTTATATAAGTTTTAAAATATTGATTTCAAGGAAATAATAATATTGTATGTACTTTTTGCTTCTGTTATATGAAACTAATTTTGATTCTTGATTTCCTATCTATCAGCTTTGTTTGTCAAATTCATGCCAATCTAGCTTTGATTTGGAATTCGTGCTTGGATTCGTAACTCATTTCATTGTCTATCCTCCCTAGCCTCGAAAGGTGAGCGATCACTCACGATTAACGTTCTTATATTTAGTAAATTTGATTTCAATTGAAACGACAATTGAAATATGCTGCTGTTAGTTAATTAAATCGTTATATATGCCATTATCTATATCCGTTCACCTGTGGGATATGACACCATATCCTGTTGTTTATATTTTATCTAATCATTGATGATATATGCTTGTTATATTATTATTATATCTGTCATCACTCTGCAAGTTTCCTGTTAATTTAGAATTCCCTATGGTTTGAAATGTTACATACCCGAACGATCTGTAGAATAGGTGAAAATCATTATAGGTTAAAATGATAAACCCAAGCGATTTTCATTGAATTGAATTCAGGATTATGGTTTAAAATGATATATACCCTTATATATTTAAATTACAGATTGAAATGATAAATATCCATAGCACTTGACCATATGATAGAAAATTATATATAGACACCGTTGGTATATATATATATTTTAAAATGATTTATAAGGTTTCAAAATGAATATTTTGGGTTTAATAAATATTAATTTTAATATATTAAATATATATGTTAGTTTATAAGAGTTTAAAATTTAGATTTTTAAATTTATATGTAACAACCCTGTATTCTATGGTTATTTTAATTATATATTTTGATTATTTTAATTAAATTTCTGATTTAAAAAACTTTATTTTATTTATTAAAATGAATAATTTTTTTATTTTAAATATACATTTTGATTTCATGTGAATTATAATTCCAAACATGAATAAATAGAATATTTTCCAAAAATGTGAATTTTGGTCAATGTGGTCAAACTTTGACTTCTAAATTTAAAATTTAAAGATGTCAATTTTTTAATTTTATCTTTTAATATGAAAATAAATTAAATTTCAAGTGTACTGCTTTTCGTTTCGTTGAAATCTGATTAATATTGTGAAAGTTAAGCTTTCTACAATATTGTATGTAAATTGATTTATTTAACAAAATTGTTTATTTTAATTTATATAAATAATATTTTGTTTGACATTTCATGTTCTAATTAGTGTATATATGTGTAACATAACATGTTATGTATATATTTTGTTTTTAAAACATTTTAAAAGTGTAGTTATAATTTTCATATGTTAATTGTATATTGTTTTCAATTTTTAATTCTAGTTCCAATTTAATAAACTATTTTTTTTTATTTATTTTCTATTTTTCCTAAAAATATTCATTTATTTTCCTTTGTACTTTATTTTGTTTTCTTTTTCTATTTTATTTACTTACATTTTATTTGTTTATTTTGATTAAAAGAAATAAGAAATGTGAAGAGACAAAACCTTTTCATATTACTTGTGTCTTTTCATATAGCCTTGCCTTTTTATTTTTCCTTTTGGCTTTTCATCTCATTTCTTTTAGCCATACACTTTTCTACATTAGCCTTGTTTTCTCATTTCATTTTTCACGTGAGAAACTTCTCACCATCACAAAACTCACGGCCAAATTTATTTCTGAAAATATTTGGTAATGGCTTCTTCCTTTATCTCACTTTTCTCTTCTCTTCATTGATTTTGTGCTTTGCCTCTTCTAGATTTGCTCGGCCTAGCCTCTACCACCATCACCACCGACCACCACCTCATCATCCATGGTAGCACCACCTACTCCTCCTCTGACCAAATCAGGCAATGACCATCCAATTGAGCTAACACCACAACTTTGCACAAAAACTCCACAAAATTTGCCTAGCCGAGCCATACTTTCACCTATACCCTTCATAGTTGCTTCGGCCATCACCCCTAGAACCACCACCATCTGCAAACATCACCTCTGGCCACATCTTCAGACATGGCCTGGCCTGTACCTGACCTAGGCCGAGCCCTCTTGCCCTTTGGCCGAGCAAAAATTGTGACCAATCCCTCCTTTTTGCCTTGTCCCTTTGTCTTTTTCTTGTTGCAACCCCTTCTCCTTCACATCACTTGCCTAGCCGTGTGTTATGATGCTAAACCCGACCTATATGATACCATACCCAAGCCAAAGCACATCATAGCCGAGCATATGAACCCTATGGCCAAGCATTGGAGTGATTAAAGCAACGTCAAGCTATCTTGTCTTTGTTGTTTTTATTTTTCAATTTGTTCAATATTGTTTTGGGTTGAATATTCATGTGTATATTAGTTGTTTTATTGGTTGTTTAAAAGATTAATATCTTGGCTCTCTTCCTGCTTGAATCAAAAGTGGTGCTATATCGTGCCGTATCGTGCTTTCTGGAATTTGTTCATGTAGTTTGATTTGCTAGCTCCGGCGTAAAAAGGAGAGTATTCACTCATGACATTTATACTTATATAACTGTGAACTGATAGCAAGTGAATGTGTAGAATTATTATATCATGTTATACCTGCCTGTGATGTGAATTATATGATGTTAACCCTATTTATAAACCTGTCATATCATCTGATACTGCTAGATGTTGCTATACTGTTTATTTTGTTTCTCACACTGCAAGTTCCCTGTAGAATAGAGAATCACTATGGGTTGAAATGATACATATCCAAACAGACTTTAGAATAGGAAAAACTCGTTATGGGCTGAAATGATAGGCCTGAGCGATTTTTATTTATTTTAACTGACTTGGGATTGCGGGTTTGAAATGATAGAACCCGGTTCTTTCTCTGTAAATTATGGATTGAAATGATATATTATCCGTATCACTTGACCTAGGTTAGAAAATATTATACAAACCCGTGATTATTATATATATTTTTCTGGAAATTTTTTAAGTATTTTAAAATTGTATATTATGATATTTTGATTTAAATTTGAATTTTAAATGATTTTTATAAAGTGTTAGTGATTTTTCTATAAGTTAAATATGTTAAATTAATGAATGGTTAAGTTGAAATTTGAAATATAAATAAATTTTGAAATTTGTGATTTTTGTTTAAAAATGGAGTTTAAGTTAAGTAAATAAAATATGATGATTGGATTTAAATTTGTAAAGTAAATGCAAAAATTTAGGGAAATTGTACATTGACTTAATAAGTGAAGCATTGAAAAAAAATTGATATTTATTTGTGAAATTTACTTTATAAAAATCGTAAGTTAAAGGGTATTTAAGTGAACATTTTTGAGTGAAAAAATATGATTTTTATAAGTTAATATGGTTTAAATTGAAGTTTAATTGTTTCTGAAATTTGATTGAAAATCTGGAAATTTAATTAATAGCACTTCAGAAATGCTATCATTTCTGAAGTTAACTTAAAATCTGTTATAAAGGATATTACAGCACTTTGTAAGTGTTGTGGTTGATGCAAATGAACTATATGCTAAAAATTTAACTAAGGGCTATTGCAGCACTTGGTAAGTGTTGTAGTTGCATAAACTAAGCTAAAATCTGAAATTAAAAAAAAGGCTACAGTAGCACTTGATAAGTGCTGCAGTTGGCTGAAATAAGATTTTAGAATATAACTGAACTATTACAGCAGTTTTAAATGCTGTCTTGGCTAAATTGAATTATTTTCAAATGTAACTTACTGTAGCATTTTCTAAGTGCTGCGAAAGCTGAAATTTCAATGTTTAATTTTTTTAACTGAATAAATGAATTCAGAAAAGGCTAAATTTTTGGGAATTGAATATTTGATTTATAAGTATAATGACTTCACTTTTAAATTATTTAGATGGAGTATTTTGATTTGAAATATAAACCATTTTGAAAGGTGATTTGGAACGGTATTTAGAATAAATTGAAAGATATTTTGAAAGGATATAATATTGGAATTTTGAAATGGTTTGTTGGGAAACTGAATCGAATTGAAACTGATGGTTTGAATTGAATTAAATTGGAAATTTGAAAATTTGAGTTTAATTGAATAAATGTGTAAAATTCGAAGAATTAAAGGAAGGTTTCAAATGTATGATTTCGAAATGTTATGATTTTCAAAGTGTAATGATTTCAAGTATTTTGGTTTCGAAAAAAGTTTTGACTTTGAAGGTATTATGAATTTTTGAAAGGTGAATATATGTTTGAAATGGAAATGATGTCGTATTGATTTGGGCATAGTTTAGAAATAAAAATGGTTTTGGTTTTGAAATATAAATTATTTTTGAAATGTATACCACGAGTTATAATAATGATTGGTTGTTAAAGAGACCGGGATCGGATATGGACACTCTCTGTCGATACCGAAAACCACTTTAACAACTATGTATGGTGGCGACGATCCTATTGAGGTATGAACGTGGACCCGACTTCCATGAGTTGGCATAAGGTGGCTAAAACAAGAGCGATCGACAGGACAAGTGAGGTCATTCCTCCGATCGGACATACTTCTTTGATACTATACTCTTATCTGTGATTGATTTGATGGCCATCCTTCGATTTTGATTGGGAGTGTGTTTCGAGGTGGGTTGTAGTGGCTGCTATGCGTTACCACCAGCCCGGAAGCGTAATGGTATATCTACCCTGGCATTGCCTAGTTGTGCCGTGTCACCTATCATAGCAAGCCTTACTACGAGTTTGCTTTTCTCCCGTAGCCCGTGGAGTATTTAGGGTAGCCTCCCGATCTGGAGGTACGCTGATACTGGATGGACTAATGAGACTATTACGTGTTAAGGAGGATATTGGGCCACTCCTTAACGCTATTTTAAAGTAAGTTTATTTTACTGTAGACATTATTATAATAGCGCAATATTACTACATAGTAAATAGTTTAACGGATCCTTAGAGGATGGGCGGTCCCAAGCATCCTTTAAGTTACTTGTACTTTACTGCAGTTCACTTGAGTTGGTTTGCATTATATAAGTATGTATGTCCTGACTCGAGTGTTTTTTGTTTTTCTTTATGCTCGGGTCAGCCTGAGTATTCACAGCTTTGGATTTCTCTTTTTGGAGTTAGGAATCGCTGGAGATTCTGCTTATCTAGTTATCTATCTGTGTCAGTTTTAGTTGTTCTATTTCAGCTCTTGTATTAGTGAACTTCTATATATTTGGGATTTCTATTGTGTTTGTTTTCAGACTGATATTATGTATTTGTTTTGAGACTTTGTTATAGTAGCTTCTTGAACTACTATGGTATTTTAATTTCCGCTGCGAGTTATTCTGATATTTCTATGTCTGTGATTCTGTGAATAATTTTTTTGCTCCAAATTTTATTACAATCTGTTATTTTGAATTATTCAAGTCCGACATTGTGGATTATTGTCGATTTGAATGATCCAAAATATAGGCTGTTACAGTTGGTATCTGTTATCCCGCCTTTTGGCAAGGCCGAGATACCAAGGAACTGATTGAAAACCAAGGATCACTCTTCCTGGATATCAAGCCTACATAGGTTCGCTATGGATATCGATGAATTTTGTTCGAGTCCAGATTGAGCTACAATTGATATGACACGACAAGCACAGCCAGAGAAGCCTGCATTCCAAATTTCAAGTCAATCCGAGTTTGTATGCTCAAGTTTGGCCAATACAATTTGAAAGGAAAAGCTACGTCTTAGTATCCATCATCAAACTCCGGTTCGAATCGATCGAGTTCGTATCGATCAACTTCGTATCCATCGAAGTGCCTCAGTTCGCGTCGATCGAGTTCGAATCCATCGAAGTGCCTCGGTTTGACTCGATCTCATTCGAATCCATCGGGAAGCCTCGGTTCGACTCGATCTCATTCGAATCCATCGGGAAGCCTCGGTTCGACTCGATCTCATTCGAATCCATCGGCTCCTCCTTATTCGAATCCATTGGCATCTCCCAACTTCATATCCATCGGCAGAAAGCCCACTTCGCATCCATCAACTAAGTCAACGGATACTGCTTCGCATCCATCATATAAGCCTCTCTTCGTATCCATCAGGCAGCTGCTGTTCGTATCCATCAACACTTGTCCATTTCGAATTGGTCACCGCCTCCTAGTTCGAATCCATCAGCAGATAAACCACGTCACGTTTGAACCCATAGTTCAAATCCATCGACTTCACACCGATCAAAGTGGTAGTGACCTCGCTCCCTTTTGATTCGAACCCGTAGGCTTGAGCCCTTCGAACCCATCAAGGTGCCTTGATTCGTATCCATCCAGATACCTTGCTCCGTATCCAGCAGAATGCCTCGCTTCGAATCCATCCTGCAACAACGAATTCGTATCGATTGGCTGGAGCACGTCATGACCGATACAAAAAAGACTCTGCATTCGAATCCATACATGATAATATATTCGAATCCATCAAGTCAACAAACCTGGGTGACGTGTCATCCCTCGATACGATCAAGGCGAGATATATGGAGTCGATGCGGTCAACTCGGAGTAAAGACCAGATCGAGGCGATGATTGTGCTCCACGTCATCACGAAGGCGCGTGCCACCATCGATTCGAAGCAATCGATTCGAACAGGTCAATTCGAACCAAACAGTCTCTACGAAATTCCATTTCGTATCGACTATATCTGAAAATCTACCAATCGAAATGCCATGAAATTTTCACTGGAGATTGCACACGAGACAAGGAACGTTCACGCCAAATTTCAGCTCGATTGGACATCATCTTGATCGATACGAAATGATTTTGTATCGATCACAGATCGACTCGAAACTTTCTAAAATTGGTCGTGTGGGCCCTCTCACGTGCCAGCGCGAATCTCCCGAAGTTTGAGCGAAGTCTCGGCCTCCTACGCCTATAAATAGAGCGCCAGAGCCTACAGAAGAAGGATCTTTTGGATTCTCAAGCGCCCAAACTCTGCCGGATCGAGACCTACATCATACTTTTGCTGTTAATTTCGAATTTCCAGTTGTAACTTGCTGTTGTTGGCTGTACTTGCTTGTAATCATTGAAAGAGAATCAATAAAGCTGCAAAAAACTTCATAGTGGATGTAGGCAACACGCCGAACCACTCTAAATCACTTGTCTACGCATTTACTTTCCTATTATTTGGAGTTTTGTTTAGATAATCCTCATTTTCAATATATATTCTTCATTATTATCTCTTTAAAAACTTCCGAAGAGTGTTGTGACCAATTTTGGTGCAAACACTTTGGTGTTTTCACCGAGAAAACCTAAATTTTCTGCTGCTCTTTGGATCCGTCATCGATACCGGATTGATTAAATCTAAGAGAGAGATCCAGATCGCTAAGTCCAGATTCCTTCCATTCTATTCAGATTTGCAGAGATCTAGGAAAGGAGTTCATTATTCAAGATGGTAAGTACCAGAACCACCTCTAATGTCGACGATCAAGAAGGCCGAGATAGGCAGAATCCCGCACAACTGCCATCAACCAATCAGAACGTAGCCGGACCCTCAGATTCACAAGGCCCGGTTACTAGGCAGGAACTCCAGCTATTACTTCAAGAGCTAACGCAGAGCCATCAGTAATTAACTGAGCAGCTGTGCGCAAATGCCGAGATGACCCAACAGTTAAACCGCCAGAAGCGTAGAAGGCATAGGAGAGACCAAGGCTCTCATTCCTCCGTAGAAAGCTCTGCTTCCTCAGGATACAACCGCAGATCCATTCATCCTCGACCGGACGAAGGCTATGCACAAGCTACAGGACATCAGCCCACTTTGACCGTTGGTCAGCTAAGAGTTGGACCATCAGCCAGCTTCCACACTAGACCCTCTTCCAGGGGAGGAACTGCGCCTCAATACACTACAGATAACCGTGCCACCGCTACTGCAGTTGACATAGGGATTGATACCCGAAACCAACAAGGAAGTACTCCTGAGCCATACGTTCCAGAAGATGTTGAGCCAAGGAGGCGAGAAATGGACCGTCGACAGCGCCCGGTCCAACCTCGTAATGTGGAACCCGACCACACTTTGGCCCAACATGCGCAGAATGTTGCAATGCCAGATATTACAAACATGATAAGACAAATAATCCGAGAAATCCAGGGTCTTACCAATGACGACTGGGGAATCTCCCGGAGTCATACCCCAGTCACAGACGAGATTCTTTTTGCTGAACCCCCTCGGCGATTCAGGATGCCGACGCTACCGATGTACGAAGGAAATTCCGACCCTAATCAACATATTTTGAAATACGAGTGGTCGATGACTGCTGCAAGGGCTGATGATGCAGTAAAGTGCCGTAGTTTTCCCATCTCTTTGGGAGGCATTGTGACAATGTGATTCACAAGACTACCCCCTCGATCTATTGCTTCGTTCGATCAGCTGGCCAAGAAGTTTGTAGAATAGTTTTGCATGCATGTTGCTAGACCAAAGGATGTTAATACCTTATCCAATTTCACGCAAGCTCCAGGAGAAACACTCAGACGCTATTTGGAAAGGTTCTACACAGCATGTGCAGAGATCAGCAACCCGAATAATAATTCGATTTTGATGGCACTAACTAAGGGGATTGACCCTGACTCCGAGTTTGGAAATTGGTTAGCTGGAAAACCTCCCACGTCATTAGACCGTTTCTACTCCAAAGCCGCCCAGTTCTTAAGGCATGAGGACGCTAAACAGTCTAGGAAGCAGGACGACGTGGGACCCAGTAATGAAGGGATTCAGAGTAATGTGGCAGTTAAGCAATCAGGTGAGAGTTCTAGGGAACCGCAGTTGAACATACAGAACAAGCAATCTCAACCAAGAAATAATGGAAATCAAAATAAGAAACGGGATCAAAACCGTGGCCCATGGCGTAGGGCTCCAATGTTTGACAATTATACAGCACTGAACACGTCGCTGGAGAACGTGTATCTACAGACTTGCAATGCTATGTAGTATAAGAAACCTGCTCCGAAGCCATCGTCGGAGAGACAGATTCAAACAGGAAAGTTCTGTAGATTCCATGAGAGTTATGGACATAATACCAATGAGTGTAGACATTTGCAAGACCTCATTGAAAAGTTGATCAGAGAGAGAAAGTTAGATCAATTCGTGCGGGCACTGCAGTCTGGTGGTGCGGGCCCGTCAAATCAGAATCGTGCGCATAATCAAGAGAGACAGGAGGAACCTGCTCGAACGGGCGAGAGATTAGTGATTAATACAGTCAGTGGTGGTCCCCATCCAGCAGACCGAAGCTGGAGGGAAATGGAGTCGTATGCCAATTCTATCAGGCATGTGGACTTTGAGTGTTGCAGTAATTTTGATGAAGGGGCTCCGGCCAAACTACAATAAACGATGACGGACGACATCGTATTCAGAAGCCGAGATGCTGATAGGGTCGAAGCCCCAACTATTGACCCACTAGTCATATCTGCCCAGGTTGCTCCTGCTTGGATGAAGAGGATCCTGGTAGATAGTGGGAGTTCGGTGAACATTCTGTTTAAGAGAGCATACGATCAAATGAAGATGGAGGCCAAAGACTTAAAACCTTGTTAATCTAGAATTCATGGCTTCGATGGGAGTGCCAATATCCCCACAGGAGTGGTGGAATTACCAGTGGAATTAGGAGTTGAAGAGTGCCGAAGAGTTTGGATACTGCAGTTCGTTGTTTTAAATATTCAATCCCCATACAATGCCTTTTTGGGCCAACCAGCCCTTGCTGAATTCAGGGCAGTGATTTCCCCATGGTGTTTGACCTTGAAATTCCCCACTGATCGTGGGATTGGAGTTATACAGGGAGATGAGGCTGCTGGAAGGGCCTGTTACATAGCTGAGCTGCGCGAGGCGTAGCGAAAGGAGAAAGGAAAGGGCGTAGAGGAATCTCTCTGCGTCCGTTTTGCGAATAATTGAAAATTAGTGCCTGGGCCTCGGCCCGGCCACCACAACCAATTCCAAAGGGATCTTGACCCCAGAGACAATGAAAACAAGGAAGAATCTGTAGAAAGTCAGGCTTCCCCGGCTGAGCCGACGATCGATGTTCCAATCGATGGTGACGATGATGATGACTCGAGAATGTTAAAGGTTGGGTCTCAGTTGAGCCAAGAGACACAACAGGAATTGGTTGAATTTCTCCGGGCGAATCTCGACGTGTTCGCCTGGACACAATCTGATATGTGTGGGATCTCGCCAGACATCGCGACCCACACCCTGAACATTGACCCGCGGCATATCTCGGTCAAACAGAAAAGGCGTGGTATGGATCCAGAGAGATCCACCGCCCTGAAAGAAGAAGTTGATAAGCTGAAGCAAATGGGTTTATCCGAGATTCTCTATACCCGGAGTGGGTATCAAACCTTGTACTTGTTCGGAAACCAAATGGGAAATGGAGAACGTGCATCGATTATTCTGACTTAAACAAAGCTTGTCCGAAAGACAGCTTTCCACTTCCCCGAATTGATCAACTTCTGGATTCAACGGCCGGACATGAATTATTATCTTTCATGGATGCTTACTCAGGCTATAATCAGATACCCATGCATGTACCCGACCAAGAGCATACAAGCTTCATAACCGATCTGGGACTATACTGCTACAAAGTCATGCCCTTCGGATTAAAGAACGCCGGAGCAACCTATCAACGCTTGGTTAACCGGATGTTTGCTGACTAGATTGGGAAGACCATGGAGGTTTATGTAGACGACATGTTGATGAAATCACGATACTCCACTGACCACATTAGGGATTTGGCGTCAATGTTCAATATCCTTCGGAAATATGGAATGAAGCTCAATCCGCTAAAGTGTCATTTTGGAGTGGCATCTGGAAAATTCCTTGGGTTCATTGTCAACGCCCGAGGAATAGAAGCCAACCCCAAAAAGATATGGGCTATCAGAAACTTACAAACTCCAAGAACTATAAAACAAGTCCAGAGTCTCAACGGAAAGGTAGCAGCGTTAAGCAGGTTCATGTCAAAGTCCACTGATAAGTGCATCCCCTTCTTCGATCTAATCCGAAAAGGGAAGCAGAACTTCGGATGGACTGCGGAGTGCGAGGGCGCATTCCAATCATTGGTTCAACATCTTTCCACACCGCCAATTATTTCAAAGCCTGTCAACCACGAGCAGTTGTATCTTTACCTAGCGGTATCAGAAAATGCAATCAGCACTACCTTTTTTCGGGAGGAAGACCGAGTGCTGAAACCGGTCTATTATCTTAGCAAGCGACTAACCGGAGCCGAGAGAAACTACCCAAAGCTGGAGAAACTAGCCTACTGCTTAGTCATTGCCTCGAGGAAGCTCCATCCATATTTTCAGGCTCATCCTATCACTGTGTACACCGATCAGCCGTTATGACAGGTCCTCACGCGGCCTGAGACGTCTGGTAGGTTACTCAAATGGAACATCGAACTGAGTCAATTCGACATCACTTATACTTCAAGGAGGGCCATTCACGGTCAAGTCCTAGCAGATTTTATAGCCTAGTTCACTGTTCCTGAAGATTTGCCTGAGACCAGCGAATCTCCTGAATACATATGGAAGCTGTACACCGATGGTGCATCCAACGATCGGCGCTCGGGTGCTGGGGTAGTCCTTGAAACCCCCGAGGGCCGATCCATATGCTATGCTTTAAAGTTTGAGTTCCATGCAACCAACAATGAAGCCGACTATGAAGCTTTACTTGCCGGGTTGAAGCTAGCCCGCGATCTGAGAATTATCACCATGGAAATTTACTGTGACTCCCAATTGGTCGTATGCCAGGTTTGGGGTGAATATCAGGCCAAGGATCGAAGGCTAGCCGCTTATCTATCTCGAGTCCGGGAGGTGCTTGGTCAGTTTGATTACTATTCCATTTTCTACATACCCTGAGAGCATAATCAGAAAGCCAATTCGCTGGCAAAGTTAGCAAGTACGGGTGAAGCTCAGCAGTTGGGGCTTGTTCCCGTTGAAACTCTATCTTCTCCAAGTATCGATCAAATGGAGACCGACTGCGTATTTGAGACTGCTCCCGAAAAAGAGTCGTGGATGACCCCCTATCAAAACTATATCGAGCACGGGGTATTTCCCGAGCATAGGAGTGAAAGGAGACAGGTTATTCAGAAGGCCTCGTTGTTTACCATTCAAGATGGAATCATGTATAGAAGAGGATATTCAATTCCCCTCCTTCGATGCATCGCCCACGACGAAATCAAAAGGGTGCTATGTGATGCGCATGAAGGTGAATGTGGTGATCACACTGGAGGGCAAGCCCTCGCCAAGAAAGTGCTTCGATATGGGTATTTCTGGCCAACTGTGAACCGTGATGCAGAAGATTATGCAAGAAAATGTGATAAATGCCAGATACATGCTCGAATTGCTGGGGCCCCACCTACTGAGATAACCCAAATGGTCAGTCCTTGGCCGTTTGCAGTATGGGGCATTGATATAATTGGTGCATTGCCTCTAGCCAAAGGTGGCGCGAAGTATGCCATCGTCGCAGTTGATTACTTCACCAAATGGGCTGATGCTGAACCTCTTGCAACAATCACGACGAAGAAAGTAATCAACTTCGTAATACGCAACATTATCTGCCGGTTTGATCTTCCATATAGTATTATCACTGATAACGGAGCCCAATTCGACAGCGCCAAATTCAAAATTTCTGCCAACGGTTCCACATCCATAAGAAATTCTCAGCAGTTGCACACCCTCAGGCAAATGGACAAGTCGAAGCTGTGAATAAAGTTATCAAATATATTTTGAAAAAACGACTGAAAAAGGCTGGGGGAAAATGGGTTAATGAACTACCTATGGCTTTATGGGCTTACCGAACGACCCATAAGTCTGCGACCGGACACACCCCCTTCTCTTTGTCCTACGGCTTCGAAGCTGTTATCCCGGTCGAAATGGAAGTACCTTCTCATCGGGTAACTTACTATGATCCGAAGACTAACGCCATATTACTTGCTGAATCTTTGGACTTACTGGATGAAAACAGTAAAGAGGCTGATTTGAGGGCAGCCGCATATCGAAATCGAGTCGCCCGATTATATAATGCCAAGGTCCGACCACGGACCTTCGAACTTGGCGATGTCATTCTGAAAAGAGTTTATCCGGTCCCTTCGCATTTGAAGACAAATTAGGAAGGGCCATATGTGATCATTCAAAAGCTCGGAGACGACACATTCAAGTTGTCGACCGTTGACGGTCATACTCTGCCAAGAGCTTGGAATAGTGAAAGCCTCCGTCGCTACTACATATGACAGGCTTTATTTACTTTAGTCTATTTCTTCTTTTGCATTTCATTTTCGCATTTCGGAATTTGAATTTGTAATAAGGCAACTGACTTTGCCATATTTTCTCATTTCAGCAATGAAATGCCATCTCTTCAAGCCAGAGCTGTGATTTATTGAATATACAACATCACAATGCACGGAGAGCTACGTTCCACCGTACGGTGGAATTTATTCAAATAGGGAGTGACTGTGATACGACAGGTCACACACTAAGTGAAACCCAAGCTCGGGGGCATGTCACCACACCAATACCTAAAAGGATTGATACATGACAATCCTCACACTAACTCCAAGTTCCCAGAGTGCGAATTGAAGTATAAACCTCAACTCTAGGTTCCTAGAGTGCGAACTGGAGTATAAACACTAACTCCAAACTCCCAGAGTGTGAGTTGGAGTATAAACATATAAATGCGGTTTCGGAGAGGGTGGACCCGTCCGCCTAACGACTTCGGCTGTATCCTAACCAAGTTTGAGGAGGATGGACCCGTCCGTCTAACGACCTCGCTTGTTGACTCGGGGTGGATGTGATTCGACCATCCACGATCTCCATAAGCCCATCGTTCCCAGAGTGTGAACGAATTTTAAAAAAAGCTTAAACAGATGTGACTGACCATCTGTCGGCTAGCTCCAAATTCCCAGAGCGTGTATTGGAGTATAAATATCAATCCCAGGTTCCCGGAGCGTGAACCAAAATACAAATGCTAACCCAAAGTTCCTAGAGCGTGAATTGGAGTATAAACATCAACTCTAGGTTCCCGGAGTGCGAACCGGAGCATAAACACTAACTCCATATTTACGGAGTGCGAATTGGAGTATAAAAGTTGACTTTAGCTTCCCGGAGAGCGAACCAAAATATAAGCACTAACTCTAAATTCCCGAAGTGCGAATTGGAGTATAAGTATCAGCTCGAAGTTCCCGGTGTATGAACTATGCCATAGACATCGATAATTATCGGATTCCCGGAGCGTGAACCAAATTATCGTTTGCAAATTATTCAAAGTGTCGGAGCACGGACATGTGCTCAAGATCTGTAATAGGTGTGGTCACGAGCCCATCATTACAACACTCAAGCAAGTAAGACAGAAAAACAGTTGAAATAAAGAAAGCTAAATTTTATTTCGACTAACTAGAAACAAGAGCTTATATGCAAGTTCTTCCAAAAGATTCCTAGTAGCAGGGGCCGAACCTGCATCTATACACGGCCTACAAATGGGAAACGAAAACAAGTTCCTATATATCAAAAGTTTGATTAAGTTGCCAATCTAATTCTTTTTCCTCGGCCTCCTTTTCAACGGAGAACCTTCGGACTCACTAGAGATCTTCCGTTTTGAACTTTTCCCCTCCGATGATTGCTCTCCAGCCGGGGGCATAATGTCAACGTCCTCCTCTGAGCTCTATTCCAGATGTATACTTCCTACCGGAGGAGTTAGGGGGACTGGATCTGCAACGGAAGATGGGACAGACACCCGGGTATCAACAACAGCACTTCCCGGTGATATTATCTTTAGAGGTGCTGGGTTATGCACCGCCGCATCACTTCCAGCATTACCACTTTTCCCCGCAGCCTCTAATTCAGCATTAATCTCGGCCAAGATTTCTTCATCACGAATTGTTTGGGCCTGGCTAGGGGCAGCTGTAGTCTGCAATGAAGAACTGGAGGCTGGTGGAAGTCCACTAATGATGAATGGTAAGTCTGCGAAGGAATCACCATGTCGGTCAAGGAGCTCGCTCATCATTTGCTCGTCGAAAGATAGTGAGCCCTTCTGTGTTATTTCATTTGGCACTATCATTGTCATAATAGTTGTTTCGGTAGTAATGGACTCCTGCCCTTGAGATGACCCTTGGATCGCAGAAGTCAGCGTAATTCCAGTCACTGAACAAAAATGAAAAGGAGTTGTTAGCAATCGCTCCAAAAACAAATTCTCTATTTAGAACACACTCGAGATATGTTCGAAATACCTTCCTCAATTTGGCCTACTGATGGCTGAGCGGCTTCAGAAACATGCTCCCGGATAAGAGATAGCTGCGGTTGTTCCGGGTTATAAGTTGGGATAGATTATGAGGCAACCGTTGATGCAGGTCCTAGCGGAGGTGGAGTGCTAATCTCAAGGAGTGTAGCCTGGTGCTCAACACCTGAACTTTTCCCAACTTCTTGACGACAGATGCCAACCATCTCCTTCTCATGAGAAATTATAGCGTCGTGAAGGATCTTTCTTTCATCCTCGGTCAGTAGCCGATTTTCAAGCTCAAATTCATCAATCGATTCGCTCGGGTGTGCTGTTTTCTCCTCCTTAATCAACCGGACCCAAGCACTGTGGAGATGTACCGAGTAATTTTCGAGCCAGGCCAAATTTCTATGCTTCAACACATTGGCGTTGTAAGTGATAAGGAGGTCTTCAATATCAGCCTCCAGCCTGGACTCGGGCACCTGAATTTTCCTATCAACTTCGGCTTTGACCTCCTGTACTTTAGCCACCGCCGCGTCTCGCTCGGTCCGAAGCACTATGGCCTGTTCACATGCTTCCTGGGCCGCGTTGTTCGCATCATCCCTATCCTTGGCAATTTCAACAAATTTAGCTTTGAGCTCGTTAAGCTCCTTCAAGGCCGCATCCCGCTTAGCAGTTACAATAGTGTTTCGGTGGCCCATGTCCTCCACCGTAACATAATGCTCTTTCTTCATCCTGTCCATCGCCGCTTGGGCTTCATCAGCTTTCTTGAGGGCCTCCATCTCTAATTTCCAAGATGACTCAGCTTCAGTGTTCAGCACTTGTATAATACGGTCCTTTTGAGCTAGCTCGGCTTGTAGTTTTTCAATGGTAGCTGCTCGCTCAAAGGCTAATGATGATGCTTTCTCAGCCGCTCTAGCCCACGTCTTATACTGGGCATAGAAGTCATGTACATAGTCATGCACCGCCTGCTTAGCTTCCACCGGGATTCTTTTTAAATGAGGAGGAAAAATGTATTTATCGAAACAGATGTTCGGAAAATCCTTCTTTAACTGAGCAAGCTTGATCGCCCCTTCCCATGAAATTTCCGTAGGGGCCTGTTCTGCAACTACGGAGGTTATTGCCTCCTTTCTAGGATGATGGGGCTCAGACCTGGAAGATTGGGAAGCCGACTTATGCCGCGAGGATTCAGGGGGACGAGAAACATAAACGGAAGGTTGTACAGGAGTTCTGGAAGGAGGAGTGCGAGATCGAGATCGACGTCTGTAATCCCTATCCCTATCATATATCTCTTGGCTGGAGTATCCAGAGTATCCACGGTCGTGATCTCTATCCCCTTCCCTTCTATGCGGCTCATGGTATGCAGAAGATCTACAGACCTGTCGAAGACTTCCCAACATTGAACCTCGTCCAGTCATAGTACCTACAAAGCAAAATAAAAGCAGAGTTAGTGGCTTTTCGAAACAGATGGCCTACAGTCAAAAGTTTGTGTAGTGCCATGAATTGTGTATGAATGTGCAACCCCCCGACCAACCGGAAGTGTCGACCACGCTAATAGGAAAAGGCTCGCTCAATTCTAAAGTATGGTGGAATTCCTCCAACCCGGCATCATGCAGGAAAGACACATCGTCCGGAATTGGAAAATCGGCAAGCCCTTCGTAAAGACTTTCTGTTCTTGGGGGAGACACCTCCGAAATTCTAGTTCCAGAAATGGGCCGGGATGTGACGACGGATTTCCATCTCCCTTTTTTAGGTGACTTAAAAACGGCTGCCTTGCCTTTTCTCTTCTCTTCAGTGTCCTGGGCTACATTAGCAGGTTCGCCCAAGGGCTCCTCATCGATGTGGGTTTTCTCGGAGTCAGCCTCCTCGATTACGACAACTTTAGGCTTTTTTCGTTTTGCTCGCTCTCTCGAGGCAGTTCTTAATGCACCGTCGAGCATTATACTTTGTCTCCGCTCAATCAACCCAAGAGTTCTGAGATTCCTGTCCGTCAAAAGCAATTCAATATTTCTCTCCTCACTTGGGATTTCGTGGAAGACCCGAACTATCTCCTTGAAATAACCACCTTCAGGTCACTGAATTATTGCTGTAATGAATGAAAAAGAGATATAAGCTCGACTTCATCTATGACTATCTTGACAACTACCTCAGAAGATGACAATACTCACGTCTGAACAGCCATCGCCTAGCGAATCCTAGGGGACATCGAACATAGAACCATTCTGTTTTGAAATAGCTCAACCTGGTCCAAGATCCGGTGACCACTTGGCAATTCCTTACTGCCTCCAGGAATGTGAAGGATGGACTATCTGTTCGACTCTTGAAGTTAAACAAGTATCTGATCTCAATCGGGAGTGGCGGCCGATAGAGATATTCCATAAATGCAATGAACAAGCTATTGAGTGAGGCATATCCGTTCGGATGTAGCTGAGAGGGGGCAATCCCCAGAAACGACAATACTTCTCTTATGTACTGGTTAAATGGAGGGAGTGTCCCAGCTGCGCACGCGTGGCGATTGAATGCGGTATATACCTCCGGTGGGTTGTGCGGTCTATCATTTGGTCCCGGCAATAATACGTCGTCCATCGACAAACCATGCCTTAAGCATATTCTTCCTAGCATGTCTTTTGAGATGTTGGACGGAATAGAATATGATGGGTTACTAATGAAGGATGCGTCAGGTAACTCGTCCGGAGCTGGACTGATAACTTTAACCTCAATCTCTGGAACTTCAAGCACGGAAGGAATTAAACCCTGAGTTTCTTGCGGTTGCGAGCTTGAAGTTTCCATAGTTAACTAACTCACAAGAAATAATCATTAGATGACAAAGAGCCCATGTGCTCCCCACGTGTAGAGTGTGTGTTGTGCAGTGCTGTGCGTTACTTAAAAAGATTTTGCAGAATTAAAGAAAATTTACAAGCGACAAAGATAACCAGAGTCGGGTTGGAGCGACCGTCATCGCTGACCGTCATCACCAAACTGTCCAGATGTTAGCGATCGATCCCAGTTGAAATTACTCATTATGTTATTAAACTATGGTTCCATCGACGAACTTCGAAGGGCTGTCAAATGTATAGTTCTACTGTTAAGTCCAATTATGCAAGGCAGAAGCTCGTCGAAGTCAAATGTTCAAATATGAAAAGGTTCTCTACATTCATAAAACTTCGGCTTGGAATCAATCACCACAGTTCACATTCATATCGAGTCAGAAAGGCCTCATTTTCATATCGTTTTCGTTCGAATCGATATATTTCGTATCGATCAAATTCGAATCGATACATTTCATACCGTTCAGGTTCGAATCGATGCGTTTCGCATCGATTGATTCGTATCAACTTCGTATCGATCATGGCTTGGCAACCTCGTATCGGTCAGGGGGTGCAATGCTTCGTATCGATCGAAGATGATGAAGTCCACATCGGTCGCTTACCCAGAACTTCGTATCGATTATTTTCCCTATGGTTTTGTGTTGATAACAAATAAACAATACGAATTGCCTCCACTCTACATCGGTACGAACCCTACACCCAGTCATCGATACGAAGCCAAGCCATGTTCTTTCTTTTCATTGGTACGAACTGAAGGCCAAGCAACAATCGATCGATTGCTCCGTATCCCAAACTCTTTCTTCTCCAATCAACTTGAGCATCACCATGGCCATCCTCGACCAAGCTCTGGCCTAGATCTGGCTTTGACATTGCCAAAATCGGTTATCAACAAGAATGGGATGGATCTAAGATTCGAATTTTGTCGCTCTGATTTAGTCACAATTGATTAATTACCTAAGTTAATATTGGAACGCAAAGGCTAGAAAGATTGAATCGATTCGAAGGACAGAGCAGTTCGTTCTTCCGTTCTCTCTATCGATACGAAAGCGCAGGAAGTATAAGCAAGAGATTAAAAGTAAAAAGTTAAATGACTAAGTCCAAAGTATTTATATGGAGCCTTAAGGGTGACTGGGTCGTTTCCCTTCCCAGTCAATGTGACCGGTCACAAACGGTCAGATGATGGATCGATGCAAATGCTGCTTTCGAATCCATCGGACTTTATCTTCATCGAGATGAAGTGACCATCAGACTTCATCGATTCGAAGTACACAACGAAGGCTGCACTAAAAGCATCGAACTCCATCGATTCGAAGTGTCAATTTTGCAATCATCAACTCACGACAGTACAGGTCCATCGATACGAGCGTTGTTTTCATATCCAACAAACCCATCGATACGAACGATCATTTCGTATCCATCAGAGATCATCGATGCGAAGTAGGGTCAACCGCAGTTTGTGACCATCGATACGAATGTGCATTTCGTATCCATCAATTCGACTCACATCGATATGAAAAACTACTTTTCAACCTTTTACATCGATTCAGGAGAGGATCGACACAAGAGGATAGTCAAAAACAACCATCAAGCGTTGTTTCAACTCGAATTTCAAACCGGTTCAGGAGAGAATCGATACGAAATTCGATAACAAACTAAACTGACAACGGCTCGTGAACGCGTAATGTTAACGAGAGTCAAGTTAACATATATGCATATATGTCGGACTAACATTCGATTTTCATTGTTCACAGGGATCGAATACTTATCACATTACGATTATGATGACAAACAGCTAATCACTATCACACAGCAGCCAGTTACAGCAATACAGAGTACAACTTTCAACGAAAAAATTCGATGATTGTTCGAAGAGAAACTGCAGCTTTTCAAAGCACGTCATGTTTCCACAAGACGTACTTTAGGGGAAAAATGTTATCCCGCCTTTTGGCAAGGCCGAGATACCAAGGAACTGATTGAAAACCAAGGATCACTCTTTCTGGATATCAAGCCTACACAGGTTCGCTATGGATATCAATGAATTTTTTCCAAGTCCAGATTGAGCTACAATTGATATGAAACGACAAGCACAGCCAGAGAAGCCTGCATTCCAAATTTCAAGTCAATCCGAGTTCGTATGCTCAAGTTATGGCCAATACAATTTGAAGGGAAAAGCTCCGTTTTCGTATCCATCATCAAACTCCGGTTCGAATCGATCGAGTTCGTATCGATCAACTTCGTATCCATCGAAGTGCCTCGGTTCGTTTCGATCGAGTTTGAATCCATCGAAGTGCCTCAGTTCAACTCGATCTCATTCGAATCCATTGGGAAGCCTCGGTTCGACTCGATCTCATTCGAATCCATCGGGAAGCCTCGGTTCGACTCGTTCTCATTCGAATCCATCGGGAAGCCTCGGTTCTACTCGATCTCATTCGAATCCATCGGGAAGCCTCGGTTCGAATCGATCTCATTCGAATCCATCGACTCCTCCTTATTTGAATCCATTGACATCTCCCAACTTCGTATCCATCGGCAAAAAGCCCACTTCGCATCCATCAACTATGGCAACAGATACTGCTTCGCATCCATCATATAAGCCTCTCTTCATATCCATCAGGCAGCTGCTGTTCGTATCCATCAACACTTGTCCATTTCGAATCGGTCACCGCCTCCTAGTTCGAATCCATCAGCAGATAGACCACGTCACGTTCGAACCCCTAAGTTAAACTTTGTTCGAATCCATCGACTTCACACCGATCAAAGTGGCAGTGACCTCGCTCCCCTCTGATTTGAATCTGTAGGCTTGAGCCCTTCGAACCCATCAAGGTGCCATAATTCGTATCCATCCGGATACCCTCCCCCGTATCCAGCAGAATGCCTCACTTCGAATCCATCCTGCAACAACGAATTCGTATCGATCGACTGGAGCACGTCATGACCGATACAAACAAGACTCTGCATTCGAATCCATACATGATAATATATTCGAATCCATCAAGTCAACAAACATGGGTGACGTTTCATCCCTCGATACGATCAAGGCGAGATATATGGAGTCGATGCGGTCAACTCGGAGTAGAGACCGGATCGAGGCAAAGATTGCGCTCCACGTCATCATGAAGGCGCGTGCCACCATCGATTCGAAGCAATCGATTCGAACCAAACAGTCTCTACGAAATTCCATTTCGTATCGACTATATCTCAAAATCTACCGATCCAAATGCCATGAAATTTTCACTGGAGATTGCACACGAGACAAGAAACGTTCACGCCAAATTTCAGCTCGATTGGACATCATCTTGATCGATACGAAATAATTTTGTATCGATCACAGATCGACTCGAAACTTTCTGAAATTGGTCGTGTGGGCCCCCTCACGTGCCAGAGCGAATCTCTCGAAGTTTGAGCGAAGTCTCAGCCTCCTACGCCTATAAATAGAGCCCCAGAGCCTACAGAAGAAGGATCTTTTGGATTCTTAAGCGCCCAAACTCTTCCGGATCGAGACCTACATCATACTTTTGCTGTTAATTTAGAATTTCCAGTTGTAACTTGCTATTGTTGGTTGTACTTGCTTGTAATCATTGAAAGAGAATCAATGAAGCTATAAAAAACTTCATAGTGGACGTAGGCAACACGCCGAACCACTCTAAATCACTTGTCTACGAATTTACTTTCCTGTTATTTGGAGTTTTTGTTAGATAATCCTCATTTTTAATTTATATTCTTCATTATTATCTCTTCAAAAACTTTCGAAGAGTGTTGTGACCAATTTTGATGCAAACAGTATCGGAGCTTTGGTTTTTTTGCAAACCTTAGCCTACGGAGCAAAAACTCATATGAGATAAAGTAGAAATACCCTAGAATGAGTGAAATCAACCTCAGAATCATTTTCTTTTTGAGAGAACGTATTTTCAAAGTATAAACTGATTTCAAAATGATTTTTCAGATTATATTGATATAAAACTTTTCTTGTTTTAAAGATTTTTTTTTAAAACTTCCTTCCTTCCGTATCTACCTTGTTAGTATTTCTTCCGTTAGGATATTCATCCAAGTGAATTTATCTATCTTCAGTCTGGTCATTTCAGTAAGGCTTACCCTTCTGCTGGGTAGGTCAATCCTTTTGATCCTTCCGGTATATTTGCTATCACCTTTGCATCTTCTCCAGCTCCTACTCCTAGTGATGACCAAGGTACTCTTCAGGGAACCTTTTCTTTATTTTAGTATCCTGTTAATGTTTATTTGATACCGGAGTTTCCCATAGTTTTATTTCTGTTGATTTGTGTGATAAGTTTGAGCATCTCCTTTCTCTTGAATATGCTTCTGTTCCTTTATGTGTTTCAAATCCAATTGAGGTCCCGCAAACCTTAATCGGATTTGTAAGCAAGTGAAACTTCTCTATTCTGATCATCGCTTTAGTGGTGATTTCTATGTTCTTGGCTACGATGCTTTTGATTTATTGCTTGGAACAGATTGGCTCGATGGGCGTGATGCCCATATCTCTTATAAAGTCTGGTATGTTTATCTTGTTGATGATCTAGGAAATCTCTTGATTATTCAGTGCCACATTCCTTAGGATTTTGCTGGAAGATTTATTTATTCTCTGGATTCTTCTCCTGGTGATCTTCACTCGACCCGTGTGGTCAGATTCTTTCCTAATGTATTTGATGAAGTCACTACTATACCACCTAAGCGGGAAATTGATTTTCGTATTGATCTTATTCTTGGAGCTCGACTTGTAGTTCTTCTTTCTAGAAGAATGGCACCCGCGACAAGGTTGAGTTGGGAAAGAAAATTGAGGACTTGTTCTCCAATGGTCTGATCAGACCTAGCCATTCAGAATGGGGAACAGTGGTGATTTTCGTCACTAAGTCCGACGGTTCTTTGAGGATGCGTGTTGATTATAGGGATCTGAACAAACTCACTATGAAAAACAGATATCCAATGCCTCGTATCAATGATTTGTTTGATCAGCTTTATGGAGCTCTGTTTTCTCTTAGCTTGATCTTGCCACAGGTTTCCATCAGCTCAGTATTGCTGAGGAAAGTATTCCCAAGACTGCTTTCCATACTGAGAATGGGTTCGATGAATGGTTAGCTTTAACGCCCCACCTCTATACCCACGCTAGCCAAGAACACTACGGAGTAATGCTGTCGACTAGCACGGAGAATAAGGCTGTTGAGGAGCGACCATCTGTATAATTGCTTTGTGCGAGTACCGGTATGCCAGATAAAAATATAACTTTTCATCTCTAGAGGAAATCCGACATACAGATACAAACTCAAAGCTATCACACAGTGGCTATATAAAATCTTCGGAAACAAATATAGAAATAAACATAACATAAATCAGTCACAGATAATTCATATCACAAAGGCGGAAGAAGATATGAATATATAATTAACACATGGCAGTGTATATCAGAGTAGTGGTCTAAAAAGATCCACAATAATATAAAAGAATAGCAACACATGCTATACAAAAGAATACAACTATGAGTCTATATCTCAAGTGTATACAACAAAATAACTACTAATCTAAGTAGTTAACCAAAAGGTCAGAGAAATCAATCCCAAGAGAGAAGTCAAGCTGAAGCACCTGTAACATCTCGGTCTGACCCGAGTATTATTTAATAAGAAAATAATAAACGGATCAGTCTAACTATAAATATCAGATGAAACGATATAGAATAAGAGATATGACTAAACACATAATAATCACAATGCCAAGCTGTGATATATATAAGTAATTGAAAATCAACAAGAGATTAATCAATATCACGATAATCTACTCAAGATAAAAAGGATTGTCATACTCCTAATTTCATTCACCAAGGCACAATAAATGACATATAAGATATGTCATAGACGTATAATATCCATAATGGCATACTACTATAAGTATGTAAATGATAATCAACAATCGATTAATCAATATCAAAGAATCTTCTCAAAGATCCAAAAAGGGTATCATACCCAAAACTTGTATTCACAACAAGTTAATGACACACGAATTCACTTATGCACAAGAATTGATAAATCATATCAATAGAAATCACAAAGTTGGCGAAACATAAATTCCAGAAATCAACACAAGAAATCCAGTCAATGACACACAAATTCACCTATGCACAAGAATTGATAAATCATATCAATAGAAATCACAAAAATAGGTGAAGTATAAATTCTAGAATTCGACACACGAAATCCAGAAATTTCACAAAATAAGGGGGGAAGGCCTATCACATGAACGGGAGCATGAAAACTCACCAACAGCTGTAACACACGAACGAGAAGCTATCTCATGGTAGCTAGCCATTAATTTGACACACGAATGGTCCGAAGACCTGACACACGAATGGTCCGAAGACCGTGGGTTGCTACCCCACCAATTTGAGTCGAAACTCCACAAAACGGGGTTTAGTCTCCCTTACAGACAAAGAGACATCGCACATTGCTAGTCTAAATCACAAAAATGATCGTCATGATCATCGAAAAGTGTCAATTACACTAAGCTAATAAGTATAAAAGTTTAGCTTCATGTCCCATAACCACTTGCTTAACTTAAATATTTACGAACAAACTATAGATCTCCACTATAAAATTATCACAAGAGATTCAATCGAACAAGTCCAAGAATTAACCAACAAAGTGAACGCAAGCGTTTCATACCACTTGTTTTACTAAGTCGTTTAATTAGATTTCTCATACGAGTGAGGTAAAGATTTGTATATACTAATAGATTGGAAAACGGTTTTATAAACGAATTTGGTATTAAAATAGTATTGAAATCGTTTGAGGAAAGAGTTTTGATATTTACTACTAGTATAGAAAACCTTTATATTTTTAAAGTGACAAAACACAAAGAAGATTGTAGGAACAATCAATCACTAAAATTCACACACGAAGATGTGAATAAATATCCAACGAAACCGATAAAGAATCCATCGAAATGGATATTCAAAAATCCCTAAAAAGTAGTCATCAAAGTCATAATAATTGATAACAATCAATAGGAAACAACACGAATCGATTTAAGTTGGAAATTCAAGCAATAAGGCCAAGTAGGCAAAAATCATCAGGTCGGTCGGCCGACATACAGTGCTCGGTCGACCGAACCTTGTATTGAAAAACTCCTCGGCATCAGGTCGGTCGACCGAACCCCTGTAGTCGGTCGACCGGACCCTAAAACAGAAAGTGCTTATGCACTTGGCATCAGGTCGGTCGACCGGACCAGGGGGTCGGTCGGCCGAACCTGATGCTCTGCCTATTTATGCCCATGTATTGATATGAAACCTCCATCAATTCGCAACCGAACGAGCACGGACGCAAGGGAATTATGCCTAACGGCTACCCGGCCCTATTGGCTCCTCGATGCATCACCAAAAACACATTTGATCCTCAAAGCTATGATTTTTAAGGAATTGAACCCAAAACACCAAAAGTTAGGATTTTCACCAAATCAATCCAAACCAAGAGCTAATACACACAAATAAGTGTTAGGAATTCATACCTAACATCCGAAGATAAGTATAAGCGTAAATGTGAGATAAAAATCTCACCTTTTCACAAAATCAAACAAGAAGAAGCTTGAAAGCAAATGGAGATCAACCTCTCTTCAACACAACCCAAATGAGCTTGAATCTAAGCTCAAAACAAGAACATTACCAAAATTAGGTTTAGGAATTTCTGAAATTGGTAAGAGAATAAGTTGGAGAAGAAGAAGAGAAGCTTACCAATGGGTTCTCCTTGAGTTTGGAGCTAGGAATTGGATTTGCAAGAAGAACTAGGGTTTTGGAGTTTTAATTTCCAATCTCTCCCACCGTTAATACTCTAAAACTG
Source organism: Allium cepa (assembly GCA_030765085.1). Lineage (NCBI taxonomy): Eukaryota > Viridiplantae > Streptophyta > Magnoliopsida > Asparagales > Amaryllidaceae > Allium > Allium cepa. The sequence goes on from CM060940.1 coordinate 330,941,485, forward strand.
AAAAGAGAAGAGAATGAGGGTGAGTGGGGAAGAGTGGCTCAGAGTTGAGCATAAGTTAACATAGGGCAGAGCCCAAAACCAAACCCAAAGTGAAAAGTAGCAAAAATCAACTTTCTCCAAACATATCGAAGCTTATACTCAAAAAGGTCGCAAACGGCATTTTAAACTCAATGGGAGTGGTCCCGAGTCCTAATTCGACCGTATGCAAAAAGTAGCTTTTCGGACTAAAATCCGACTAACGATAAAATATTTGAATAAAATATTTAAATATAAAATCGATAAATATGCGGGTTGTTACAGACTCCCCTCCTTAAAGAAATTGCGTCCTCGCAATATTTAAGAAGAGAACATAAAGTAACAACCATAAAAGCATATTCAACACAAAAGGAATTTGAAATAAAAGATTCACCTTAAAGAGCACGGGAAAGCAAGTCCGGATGTGATCGCTCGATAAATCCCTAGACTCCCAAGAACAATCCTTAGAATTTGAAGACCATTGAACTTTAACAAGCGGAACATCTTTATTTCGGAGTCGTTTGACTTCCGAAGCAATGATACGAATATGATGTTGCTCATAAGTTAAATTAGGCGAAACTTCAATCTCTTCCACAACACCGGGCTCAAGAACAGAATCGGAATCTCGAAGACATTTCCGAAGTTGAGAAACGTGAAACACGTCATGCATAGCAGAAAACTGAGCCGGTAATAAAAGGCGATAAGCCATGGAACCAATACGTTCGGTGATAGGAAATGGCCCAATATATCGAGGCGCTAGTTTTCCCGATCGACTGAAACGTACAACACCCTTCATAGGTGAAACACGAATGAACACAAGATCTCCCACAGAAAATTCTAACTTCCTTCTCCGGTTATCGGCATAGGATTTTTGTCTACTCTGGGCTTCTTTCATCCTATGTCGAATAAGTTCAATTTTCTCTGTGGAATCACGAATAAAATCTGGACCTAAAACCAGCTTCTCACCGGCCTCAAGCCAACAAGAAGGAGATCGGCATGGCCTTCCGTAGAGTGCCTCAAAAGGTGCCATACCAATACTAGATTGGAAGCCATTATTGTAGGAAAATTCAACAGGAGAAATATGATCTTCCCAACTTCCACCGAAATCAAGCACACAAGCACGAAGAAGATCTTCAAGAATTTGATTAACACGCTCGGTTTGTCCATCGGACCGGGGGTGATAAGCGGTGCTAAAATTAAGCTTCGTTCCCAAATCTTTTTGAAGACTCTTCCAAAATCCTCTAGTAAACAATGGATCACGATCACTAACAATAGAAGTAGGAACACCATGCAATTTAACAATTTCTTTAATAAATATTTTGGCCAAAAGAGGAACGGTTCGATTAGATCGAACGGGAATAAAATGGGCGGATTTAGTAAGCCTATCAACAATCACCCATAAGCTATCATGACCCGAACGAGAACGGGGAAGGCCATCTATAAAATCCATGGAAATTTGGTCCCACTTCCAAATTGGAATTTCTAAAGGTTGCAATAACCCACCGGGCCTTTGATGTTCGGCCTTAACAAGTTGGCAAGTCATGCAACGCTTACCCAAGTTAGCGATGTCAAGTTTCATTCCTTCCCAATAATAAAGTCGCTTCATATCCGCGTACATTTTACTACTTCCGGGATGAATGGTAAATTTAGAATGATGAGAATCTTCTAAAATATCTCTACGAAGATCACCAATATTTGGCACGACAAGTCTACCAAATTTCCGAAAGGCGCCACGAGAATCGATATCAAAGTCTTTCAAACCTTCAATATCAATTTTATCCTTAATATTTTGGCCAAGAAGAGCCAATTCAGGATCTACCCTTTGAGCTTCAAGAATGCGGTCTAAAAGAGAAGGATGAGCCTCAAGGCTACATAAAACAAATGATGAGCATAAATCGGAAACACGGTCTCGAATTTTGCAAGTGGATAAAATCTCGAGATCGTTCCATTCAGATATCATCATAGAAACAACAGCTTGTTGTTTACGGCTAAGAGCATCGGCGACACGATTACCCTTTCCGGGAGTATAAAGAATATCAAGATCATAAGGAGCAAGAAACTCGAGCCAACGTTGTTGACGCAAATTAAGTTCCTTTTGAGAAAACAAATACTTCAAGGACTTATGATCGGTATATAGAACAAATTTCTCTCCTAAAAGATAATGACGCCAAATGCGAAGGGCGAAAACAATAGCCGCGAGCTCTAAATCATGAGTGACATATCTAGTCTCAGCAGGCTTTAATTGCCTAGAAGCATAAGCAATAACACGTTCTCTTTGCATAAGAACGACATCCAAACCAACGCGACTAGCATCGGTATAAACAACGAAATCTTGATTCCCCTCGGGAATAACAAGAATAGGAGCATTAGATAGGAGTTCTTTTAATTTCTGAAAAGAAGCTTCACATTTGTCCGACCAAATGTATTTAACACCTTTCTTCATTAAGCTAGTGAGAGGCACTGTAATCTTAGAAAAGTCTTTGATAAAACGACGGTAATAGCCCGCCAAGCCGAGAAAACTACGAATCTCTGTCACACTCTCCGGTCTCTTCCAATCTTGAATCGCTTCAATCTTTGAAGGATCCACGGAAATTCCGGATTCGGAAATAATATGACCGAGAAACTTCACACGAGATTGCCAAAAGTGGCATTTAGAAAATTTTGCCTTTAATTGATTACTCCTAAGAGTTTCCAACACAATCCGAAGATGTTTATCATGCTCCTCCTCGGTTTTAGAATACACAAGAATATCATCGATAAAGATGAGAACAAACCGGTCGAGAAAGTCTTTAAAAACTCAATTCATTAAGTCAACGAAATAAGCCGGAGCATTCGTTAAACCAAATGGCATAACAAGCCATTCATAAGATCCATAACGAGTACGGAACGATGTCAAAGGAATACTATCCTCTGCAATGCGAAGCTGATGAAATCCAGTAGCTAAGTCTAATTGCGAAAAGACTCTAGCACCACTAAGTTGATCGAATAGATCATCAATCCGAGGTAGAAGATATTTATTCTTGATAGTAAGATCATTAAGCTTGCGGTAGTCAACGCGAAGCCTAAGTGTACCATCCGATTTCTTCACAAAAATAGTTGAAGCTCCCCAAGGCGAGGAACTAGAGCGAATAAATTGCTTCGTCTCCAATTCGGAGAATTGTTTACGCATCTCCTCGTTTTCTTTATTGGACATACGATACGGAGGACGAGTGATAGGTTGAGCTCCAGGAATAAGATTAATTCTGAACTCAATTGCTCGCTTAGGTGGTAATCCTAAAACGGGCTCGAATATGTCGGAAAATTCACAAACGACATGAATAAGAGAAATAATATCACCCTCATCATCATCATCGTCATCACGAGGATTTAAAGAATATAAAGATGCAACCAAGCTAGAATCTGAATCTTTAAGAATAACAAAAACCTGATTAACAGATTGAGGATGTCGAAGATGAATAGTCCGCTAAGGACATAGGATATGAGCTTCATAACGGTTAAGCCAATCCATTCCCAAAATCATTCCAAAGCCTAAATAACGCATAACATACAAATCGGCTCGGAAAGAAAAATCACACAAAATAATCTCGACATCTTTACACAATAAACTGATTGTTGCGGATCCACCAACCGGATTCGCAATTCTGAAAGAAGTCATTAAACACAAAACATCCAAAGAAAAGGTATCAACAAGTTCTTTTGATATAAAAGAATGGGACGCACCCGTATCAAAAAGAACTCGAATAGGATGATCACGAAATAAAATAATTCCATCCAGAATAGAATGAGAAATACCTTGACCACGAGAAGTGTTACTAGGGGCTTGCACAATATTTAGCTTTCTCATGTCCTTGTTCAAAAGTTTGGGACATGCAGATAAAAGATGACCCGTTTTCTTGCAATAGCGACAAGAATGGGGTTTTGGACACATATTCGCATAGTGTTCCATAGAATTACAATTGTAGCATCCTCCACGATTAGGGATTGGAGTCTTTGCTACAAAAGTAGTTTGCTTCACTCTCTTATTGGGATTAAGGCTCTTGAACTTAATATGCCTCTTCTTGGAAGTCCCAATATCACAAACACTTCCTTTACCAACCTCTCCATGAAGAAGAGTAACATCCACAAGCTAATTGAAAGAAACTTCAAGTTTCAAAGGTAGAACCATTTCGGGGTTCTTACTCAAAGCATAAATAAACTCTTGATTCTTTACAAGATCCAAAAGTTGTTAGGCAGACATGAAAACTCCATCCTGGGGAGTAGCACTAGATTGACCGGCGCTGGGACGGCTAGGTCTAACCATTTCTCTTCTTTAAGAAAGAAAGAAGGAAGAGGAAAAAGTTATTCTCAAGATAAATATCAAGCAATCTTGATAGATAAAACAAGGAATCATAAAAGAAAGTAGGATAGAATGGTAAGAAGACCCGAATAAAATCCTAAAGCACAACTCCTAAGAAAGACTTAGGACATGATCCTTGTTATAATATTCAATATTGCTCCGAAGTTTGGCTCTGATACCAAGCTCTGACACCCCACCTCTATACCCACGCTAGCCAAGAACACTACGGAGTAATGCTGTCGACTAGCACGGAGAATAAGGCTGTTGAGGAGCGACCATCTGTATAATTGCTTTGTGCGAGTACCGGTATGCCAGATAAAAATATAACTTTTCATCTCTAGAGGAAATCCGACATACAGATACAAACTCAAAGCTATCACACAGTGGCTATATAAAATCTTCGGAAACAAATATAGAAATAAACATAACATAAATCAGTCACAGATAATTCATATCACAAAGGCGGAAGAAGATATGAATATATAATTAACACATGGCAGTGTATATCAGAGTAGTGGTCTAAAAAGATCCACAATAATACAAAAGAATAGCAACACGTGCTATACAAAAGAATACAACTATGAGTCTATATCTCAAGTGTATACAACAAAATAACTACTAATCTAAGTAGTTAACCAAAAGGTCAGAGAAATCAATCCCAAGAGAGAAGTCAAGCTGAAGCACCTGTAACATCTCGGTCTGACCCGAGTATTATTTAATAAGAAAATAATAAACGGATCAGTCTAACTATAAATATCAGATGAAACGATATAGAATAAGAGATATGACTAAACACATAATAATCACAATGCCAAGCTGTGATATATATAAGTAATTGAAAATCAACAAGAGATTAATCAATATCACGATAATCTACTCAAGATAAAAAGGATTGTCATACTCCTAATTTCATTCACCAAGGCACAATAAATGACATATAAGATATGTCATAGACGTATAATATCCATAATGGCATACTACTATAAGTATGTAAATGATAATCAACAATCGATTAATCAATATCAAAGAATCTTCTCAAAGATCCAAAAAGGGTATCATACCCAAAACTTGTATTCACAACAAGTTAATGACACACGAATTCACCTATGCACAAGAATTGATAAATCATATCAATAGAAATCACAAAGTTGGTGAAACATAAATTCCAGAAATCAACACAAGAAATCCAGTCAATGACACACAAATTCACCTATGCACAAGAATTGATAAATCATATCAATAGAAATCACAAAAATAGGTGAAGTATAAATTCTAGAATTCGACACACGAAATCCAGAAATTTCACAAAATAAGGGGGGAAGGCCTATCACATGAACGGGAGCATGAAAACTCACCAACAGCTGTAACACACGAACGAGAAGCTATCTCATGGTAGCTAGCCATTAATTTGACACACGAATGGTCCGAAGACCTGACACACGAATGGTCCGAAGACCGTGGGTTGCTACCCCACCAATTTGAGTCGAAACTCCACAAAACGGGGTTTAGTCTCCCTTACAGACAAAGAGACATCGCACATTGCTAGTCTAAATCACAAAAATGATTGTCATGATCATCGAAAAGTGTCAATTACACTAAGCTAGTAAGTATAAAAGTTTAGCTTCATGTCCCATAACCACTTGCTTAACTTAAATATTTACGAACAAACTATAGATCTCCACTATAAAATTATCACAAGAGATTCAATCGAACAAGTCCAAGAATTAACCAACAAAGTGAACGCAAGCGTTTCATACCACTTGTTTTACTAAGTCGTTTAATTAGATTTCTCATACGAGTGAGGTAAAGATTTGTATATACTAATAGATTGGAAAACGGTTTTATAAACGAATTTGGTATTAAAATAGTATTGAAATCGTTTGAGGAAAGAGTTTTGATATTTACTACTAGTATAGAAAACCTTTATATTTTTAAAGTGACAAAACACAAAGAAGATTGTAGGAACAATCAATCACTAAAATTCACACACGAAGATGTGAATAAATATCCAACGAAACCGATAAAGAATCCATCGAAATGGATATTCAAAAATCCCTAAAAAGGAGTCATCAAAGTCATAATAATTGATAACAATCAATAGGAAACAACAGGAATCGATTTAAGTTGGAAATTCAAGTAATAAGGCCAAGTAGGCAAAAATCATCAGGTCGGTCGGCCGACATACAGTGCTCGGTCGACCGAACCTTGTATTGAAAAACTCCTCGGCATCAGGTCGGTCGACCGAACCCCTGTAGTCGGTCGACCGGACCCTAAAACAGAAAGTGCTTATGCACTTGGCATCAGGTCGGTCGACCGGACCAGGGGGTCGGTCGGCCGAACCTGATGCTCTGCCTATTTATGCCCATGTATTGATATGAAACCTCCATCAATTCGCAACCGAACGAGCACGGACGCAAGGGAATTATGCCTAACGGCTACCCGGCCCTATTGGCTCCTCGATGCATCACCAAAAACACATTTGATCCTCAAAGCTATGATTTTTAAGGAATTGAACCCAAAACACCAAAAGTTAGGATTTTCACCAAATCAATCCAAACCAAGAGCTAATACACACGAATAAGTGTTAGGAATTCATACCTAACATCCGAAGATAAGTATAAGCATAAATGTGAGATAAAAATCTCACCTTTTCACAAAATCAAACAAGAAGAAGCTTGAAAGCAAATGGAGAATCAACCTCTCTTCAACACAACCCAAATGAGCTTGAATCTAAGCTCAAAACAAGAACATTCCCAAAATTAGGTTTAGGAATTTCTGAAATTGGTAAGAGAATAAGTTGGAGAAGAAGAAGAGAAGCTTACCAATGGGTTCTCCTTGAGTTTGGAGCTAGGAATTGGATTTGCAAGAAGAACTAGGGTTTTGAAGTTTTAATTTCCAATCTCTCCCACAATTAATACTCTAAAACTGAAAAGAGAAGAGAATGAGGGTGAGTGGGGAAGAGTGGCTCAGAGTTGAGCATAAGTTAACATAGGGCTGAGCCCAAAACCAAACCCAAAGTGAAAAGTAGCAAAAATCAACTTTCTCCAAACATATCGAAGCTTATACTCAAAAAGGTCGCAAACGGCATTTTAAACTCAATGGGAGTGGTCCCGAGTCCTAATTCGACCGTATGACTAACGATAAAATATTTGAATAAAATATTTAAATATAAAATCGATAAATATGCGGGTTGTTACAGACTCCCCTCCTTAAAGAAATTGCGTCCTCGCAATATTTAAGAAGAGAACATAAAGTAACAACCATAAAAGCATATTCAACACAAAAGGAATTTTAAATAAAAGATTCACCTTAAAGAGCACGGGAAAGCAAGTCCGGATGTGATCGCTCGATAAATTCCCTAGACTCCCAAGAACAATCCTTAGGATTTGAAGACCATTGAACTTTAACAAGCAGAACATCTTTATTTCGGAGTCGTTTGACTTCCGAAGCAATGATACGAATAGGATGTTGCTCATAAGTTAAATTAGGCGAAACTTCAATCTCTTCCACAACACCGGGCTCAAGAACAGAATCGGAATCTCGAAGACATTTCCGAAGTTGAGAAACGTGAAACACGTCATGCATAGCAGAAAACTGAGCCGGTAATAAAAGGCGATAAGCCATGGAACCAATACGTTCGGTGATAGGAAATGGCCCAATATATCGAGGCGCTAGTTTTCCCGATCGACTGAAACGTACAACACCCTTCATAGGTGAAACACGAATGAACACAAGATCTCCCACAGAAAATTCTAACTTCCTTCTCCGGTTATCGGCATAGGATTTTTGTCTACTCTGGGCTTCTTTCATCCTATGTCGAATAAGTTCAATTTTCTCTGTGGAATCACGAATAAAATCTGGACCTAAAACCAGCTTCTCACCGGCCTCAAGCCAACAAGAAGGAGATCGGCATGGCCTTCCGTAGAGTGCCTCAAAAGGTGCCATACCAATACTAGATTGGAAGCTATTATTGTAGGAAAATTCAACAGGAGAAATATGATCTTCCCAACTTCCACCGAAATCAAGCACACAAGCACGAAGAAGATCTTCAAGAATTTGATTAACACGCTCGGTTTGTCCATCGGACTGGGGGTGATAAGCGGTGCTAAAATTAAGCTTCGTTCCCAAATCTTTTTGAAGACTCTTCCAAAATCCACTAGTAAACAATGGATCACGATCACTAACAATAGAAGTAGGAACACCATGCAATTTAACAATTTCTTTAATAAATATTTTGGCCAAAAGAGGAACGGTTCGATTAGATCGAACGGGAATAAAATGGACGGATTTAGTAAGCCTATCAACAATCACCCATATGCTATCATGACCCGAACGAGAACGGGGAAGGCCATCTATAAAATCCATGGAAATTTGGTCCCACTTCCAAATTGGAATTTCTAAAGGTTGCAATAACCCACCGGGCCTTTGATGTTCGGCCTTAACAAGTTGGCAAGTCATGCAACGCTTACCCAAGTTAGCGATGTCAAGTTTCATTCCTTCCCAATAATAAAGTCGCTTCATATCCGCGTACATTTTACTACTTCCGGGATGAATGGTAAATTTAGAATGATGAGAATCTTCTAAAATATCTCTACGAAGATCACCAATATTTGGCACGACAAGTCTACCAAATTTCCGAATGCCGCCACGAGAATCGATATCAAAGTCTTTCAAACCTTCAATATCAATTTTATCCTTAATATTTTGGCCAAGAAGAGCCAATTCAGGATCTACCCTTTGAGCTTCAAGAATGCGGTCTAAAAGAGAAGGATGAGCCTCAAGGCTACATAAAACAAATGATGAGCATAAATCGGAAACACGGTCTCGAATTTTGCAAGTGGATAAAATCTCGAGATCGTTCCATTCAGATATCATCATAGAAACAACAGCTTGTTGTTTACGGCTAAGAGCATGGGCGACACGATTACCCTTTCCGGGAGTATAAAGAATATCAAGATCATAAGGAGCAAGAAACTCGAGCCAACGTTGTTGACGCAAATTAAGTTCCTTTTGAGAAAACAAATACTTCAAGGACTTATGATCGGTATATAGAACAAATTTCTCTCCTAAAAGATAATGACGCCAAATGCGAAGGGCGAAAACAATAGCCGCGAGCTCTAAATCATGAGTGACATATCTAGTCTCAGCAGGCTTTAATTGCCTAGAAGCATAAGCAATAACACGTTCTCTTTGCATAAGAACGACATCCAAACCAACGCGACTAGCATCGGTATAAACAACGAAATCTTGATTCCCCTCGGGAATAACAAGAATAGGAGCATTAGGTAGGAGTTCTTTTAATTTCTGAAAAGAAGCTTCACATTTGTCCGACCAAATGTATTTAACACCTTTCTTCATTAAGTTAGTGAGAGGCACTGTAATCTTATAAAAGTCTTTGATAAAACGACGGTAATAGCCCGCCAAGCCGAGAAAACTACGAATCTCTGTCACACTCTCCGGTCTCTTCCAATCTTGAATCGCTTCAATCTTTGAAGGATCCACGGAAATTCCGGATTCGGAAATAATATGACCGAGAAACTTCACACGAGATTACCAAAAGTGGCATTTAGAAAATTTTGCCTTTAATTGATTACTCCTAAGAGTTTCCAACACAATCCGAAGATGTTTATCATGCTCCTCCTCGGTTTTAGAATACACAAGAATATCATCGATAAAGATGAGAACAAACCGGTCGAGAAAGTCTTTAAAAACTCAATTCATTAAGTCAACGAAATAAGCCGGAGCATTCGTTAAACCAAATGGCATAACAAGCCATTCATAAGATCCATAACGAGTACGGAACGATGTCAAAGGAATACTATCCTCTGCAATGCGAAGCTGATGAAATCCAGTAGCTAAGTCTAATTGCGAAAAGACTCTAGCACCACTAAGTTGATCGAATAGATCATCAATCCGAGGTAGAGGATATTTATTCTTGATAGTAAGATCATTAAGCTTGCGGTAGTCAACGCGAAGCCTAAGTGTACCATCCGATTTCTTCACAAAAATAGCTGAAGCTCCCCAAGGCGAGGAACTAGAGCGAATAAATTGCTTCGTCTCCAATTCGGAGAATTGTTTACGCATCTCCTCGTTTTCTTTATTGGACATACGATACGGAGGACGAGTGATAGGTTGAGCTCCAGGAATAAGATTAATTCTGAACTCAATTGCTCGCTTAGGTGGTAATCCTAAAACGGGCTCGAATATGTCGGAAAATTCACAAACGACATGAATAAGAGAAATAATATCACCCTCATCATCATCATCGTCATCACGAGGATTTAAAGAATATAAAGATGCAACCAAGCTAGAATCTGAACCTTTAAGAATAACAAAAACCTGATTAACAGATTGAGGATGTCGAAGATGAATAGTCCGCTAAGGACATAGGATATGAGCTTCATAACGGTTAAGCCAATCCATTCCCAAAATCATTCCAAAGCCTAAATAACGCATAACATACAAATCGGCTCGGAAAGAAAAATCACACAAAATAATCTCGACATCTTTACACAATAAACTGATTGTTGCGGATCCACCAACCGGATTCGCAATTCTGAAAGAAGTCATTAAACACAAAACATCCAAAGAAAAGGTATCAACAAGTTCTTTTGATATAAAAGAATGGGACGCACCCGTATCAAAAAGAACTCGAATAGGATGATCACGAAATAAAATAATTCCATCCAGAATAGAATGAGAAATACCTTGACCACGAGAAGTGTTACTAGGGGCTTGCACAATATTTAGCTTTCTCATGTCCTTGTTCAAAAGTTTGGGACATGCAGATAAAAGATGACCCGGTTTCTTGCAATAGCGACAAGAATGGGGTTTTGGACACATATTCGCATAGTGTTCCATAGAATTACAATTGTAGCATCCTCCACGATTAGGGATTGGAGTCTTTGCTACAAAAGTAGTTTGCTTCACTCTCTTATTGGGATTAAGGCTCTTGAACTTAATATGCCTCTTCTTGGAAGTCCCAATATCACAAACACTTCCTTTACCAACCTCTCCATGAAGAAGAGTAACATCCACAAGCTAATTGAAAGAAACTTCAAGTTTCAAAGGTAGAACCATTTCGGGGTTCTTACTCAAAGCATAAATAAACTCTTGATTCTTTACAAGATCCAAAAGTTGTTGGGCAGACATGAAAACTCCATCCTGGGGAGTAGCACTAGATTGACCGGTGCTGGGACGGCTAGGTCTAACCATTTCTCTTCTGTAAGAAAGAAAGAAGGAAGAGGAAAAAGTTATTCTCAAGATAAATATCAAGCAATCTTGATAGATAAAACAAGGAATCATAAAAGAAAGTAGGATAGAATGGTACGAAGACCCGAATAAAATCCTAAAGCACAACTCCTAAGAAAGACTTAGGACATGATCCTTGTTATAATATTCAATATTGCTCCGAAGTTTGGCTCTGATACCAAGCTCTGACGCCCCACCTCTATACCCACGCTAGCCAAGAACACTACGGAGTAATGCTGTCGACTAGCATGGAGAATAAGGCTGTTGAGGAGCGACCATCTGTATAATTGCTTTGTGCGAGTACCGGTATGCCAGATAAAAATATAACTTTTCATCTCTAGAGGAAATCCGACATACAGATACAAACTCAAAGCTATCACACAGTGGCTATATAAAATCTTCGGAAACAAATATAGAAATAAACATAACATAAATCAGTCACAGATAATTCATATCACAAAGGCGGAAGAAGATATGAATATATAATTAACACATGGCAGTGTATATCAGAGTAGTGGTCTAAAAAGATCCACAATAATACAAAAGAATAGCAACACGTGCTATACAAAAGAATACAACTATGAGTCTATATCTCAAGTGTATACAACAAAATAACTACTAATCTAAGTAGTAAACCAAAAGGTCAGAGAAATCAATCCCAAGAGAGAAGTCAAGCTGAAGCACCTGTAACATCTCGGTCTGACCCGAGTATTATTTAATAAGAAAATAATAAACGGATCGGTCTAACTATAAATATCAGATGAAACGATATAGAATAAGAGATATGACTAAACACATAATAATCACAATGCTAAGCTGTGATATATATAAGTAATTGAAAATCAACAAGAGATTAATCAATATCACGATAATCTACTCAAGATAAAAAGGATTGTCATACTCCTAATTTCATTCACCAAGGCACAATAAATGACATATAAGATATGTCATAGACGTATAATATCCATAACGGCATACTACTATAAGTATGTAAATGATAATCAACAATCGATTAATCAATATCAAAGAATCTTCTCAAAGATCCAAAAAGGGCATCATACCCAAAACTTGTATTCACAACAAGTTAATGACACACGAATTCACCTATGCACAAGAATTGATAAATCATATCAATAGAAATCACAAAGTTGGTGAAACATAAATTCCAAAAATCAACATAAGAATTCCAGTCAATGACACACAAATTCACCTATGCACAAGAATTGATAAATCATATCAATAGAAATCACAAAAAGAGGTGAAGTATAAATTCCATAATTCGACACACGAAATCCAGAAATTTCACAAAATAAGGGGGGAAGGCCTATCACATGAACGGGAGCATAAAAACTCACCAACAGCTGTAACACACGAACGAGAAGCTATCTCATGGTAGCTAGCCATTAATTTGACACACGAATGGTCCGAAGACCTGACACACGAATGGTCCGAAGACCGTGGGTTGCTACGCCACCAATTTGAGTCGAAACTCCACAAAACGGGGTTTAGTCTCCCTTACAGACAAAGAGACATCGCACATTGCTAGTCTAAATCACAAAAATGATCGTCATGATCATCGAAAAGTGTCAATTACACTAAGCTAGTAAGTATAAAAGTTTAGCTTCATGTCCCATAACCACTTGCTTAACTTAAATATTTACGAACAAACTGTAGATCTCCACTATAAAATTGTCACAAGAGATTCAATCGAACAAGTCCAAGAATTAACCAACAAAGTGAACGCAAGCGTTTCATACCACTTGTTTTACTAAGTCGTTTAATTAGATTTCTCATACGAGTGAGGTAAAGGTTTGTATATACTAATAGATTGGAAAACGGTTTTATAAACGAATTTGGTATTAAAATAGTATTGAAATCGTTTGAGGAAAGAGTTTTGATATTTACTACTAGTATAGAAAACCTTTATATTTTTAAAGTGACAAAACACAAAGAAGATTGTAGGAACAATCAATCACTAAAATTCACACACGAAGATGTGAATAAATATCCAACGAAACCGATAAAGAATCCATCGAAATGGATATTCAAAAATCCCTAAAAAGGAGTCATCAAAGTCATAATAATTGATAACAATCAGTAGGAAACAACACGAATCGATTTAAGTTGGAAATTCAAGCAATAAGGCCAAGTAGGCAAAAATCATCAGGTCGGTCGGCCGACATACAGTGCTCGGTCGACCGAACCTTGTATTGAAAAACTCCTTGGCATCAGGTCGGTCGACCGAACCCCTGTAGTCGGTCGATCGGACCCTAAAACAGAAAGTGCTTATGCACTTGGCATCAGGTCGGTCGACCGGACCAGGGGGTCGGTCGGCCGAACCTGATGCTCTGCCTATTTATGCCTATGTATTGATATGAAACCTCCATCAATTCGCAACCGAACGAGCACGGACGCAAGGGAATTATGCCTAACGGCTACCCGACCCTATTGGCTCCTCGATGCATCACCAAAAACACATTTGATCCTCAAAGCTATGATTTTTAAGGAATTGAACACAAAACACCAAAAGTTAGGATTTTCACCAAATCAATCCAAACCAAGAGCTAATACACACGAATAAGTGTTAGGAATTCATACCTAACATCCGAAGATAAGTATAAGCATAGATGTGAGATAAAAATCTCACCTTTTCACAAAATCAAACAAGAAGAAGCTTGAAAGCAAATGGAGAATCAACCTCTCTTCAACACAACCCAAATGAGCTTGAATCTAAGCTCAAAACAAGAACATTCCCAAAATTAGGTTTAGGAATTTCTGAAATTGGTAAGAGAATAAGTTGGAGAAGAAGAAGAGAAGCTTACCAATGGGTTCTCCTTGAGTTTGGAGCTAGGAATTGGATTTGCAAGAAGAACTAGGGTTTTGGAGTTTTAATTTCCAATCTCTCCCACCATTAATACTCTAAAACTGAAAAGAGAAAGAATAAGGGTGAGTGGGGAAGAGTGGCTCAGAGTTGAGCATAAGTTAACATAGGGCTGAGCCCAAAACCAAACCCAAAGTGAAAAGTAGCAAAAATCAACTTTCTCCAAACATATCGAAGCTTATACTCAAAAAGGTCGCAAATGGCATTTTAAACTCAATGGGAGTGGTCCCGAGTCCTAATTCGACCGTATGCAAAAAGTAGCTTTTCGGACTAAAATCCGACTAACGATAAAATATTTGAATAAAATATTTAAATATAAAATTGATAAATATGCGGGTTGTTACATTAGTCATGCCTTATGGTTTGACTAATGCTTCTGCTTTCCTTGTTGATTTGATGAATCAGTTTTTGGTGTCGTGCTTAATAAATGTGTTCTAGTCTTTATTGATGATATCCTTGTCTTTTCTAAGACCAAGAAAGAGCATGATTCGCATTTGAAATATGTTCTGGAGATTCTTAGAAATACTCAATTGAAGGCTAAATTTTCTAAATGCCATTTCTGGAAGGATGATGTCCGATTTCTTAGACATATTGTTTCTAGTAATGGAGTTTCTGTTGATCCAGTCAAGATCACTGCGTTCAATGTAGTCTTTCTTCCTTTCTCTTTTTCCTCTATCATTTAATTATTCTATCTTTTCTGTTTTTCTTATTTCTTCCTATTTTGTTACAGGATTGGGAAACTCCTAAGACTCCTTTTGAGATTCATAGTTTTCTGGGTCTTGCCGGTTATTACCGAAGACTCATTGAGAATTTTGCTCGGAATGCTACACCTCTCACTGCTTTGACTCTAAGAATGCTAAGTATCTAGGTTACTGTGGATAGACTGACCAAGTCCGCTCATTTCATTCCGGTCAAGTCTACCCGTTCTGTTTCTAGCTTGCCTGAGATCTACATGAGAGAGATTGTACGTCTCCATGGTGTTCTTTTCCGTATTGTTTGTGATCGTGATCCTATCTTTACCAGTCAGTTTTGGAAAGCTTTTCAGGAATCTTTGGGTACTCATCTGAATCTGAGCACTGCATACCATCCACAGACCGACGATCAAACGGAAAGGGAGATTTTAGAAGATCTTTCTGTGCTTGTATTCTTGACTTTGGAGGATCTTGGGAAGATCATCCCCACCTTGTCGAACTTACCTATAACAACAGTTATGAGGCATACCTTTAATCATTTTGTCATCTTGTCTTAATCCTATTTCATTCTATCTTTTGCTGTGTTTTCCCGTACCTCATTCCTTTTCGGGGACGAAAAGTTTTGAGTGGGGGAGAGCGTAACAATCCTGTATTTTGTGATAATTTTAATTGTATATTTTGATTATTTTAATTGAATTTTTGATTTAAAAAACTTCAATTTTATTTATTAAAATAAATAATTTTTTTTATTTTAAATATAAATTTTGATTTTATGTGAATTATAATTCCAAACATGAATAAATAGAATATGTTCTGGAAATGTGAATTTTGGTCAATAAGGTCAAAGTTTGACTTTTAAATTTAAAATTTAAAGATTTTAATTTTTGAATTTTATCTTTTATTATGAAAATAAATTAAATTTCAAGTATACTGCTTTTCGTTTCGTTGAAATCTGATTAATATTGTGAAAGTTATGCTTTCTACAATAGTGTATGTAAATTGATTTATTTAACAAAATTGTTTATTTTAATTTATATAAATAATATTTTGTTTGACATATCATGTTCTAATTAGTTATATATGTGTAACATGACATGACATGTCATGTATATATTTTATTTTTAAAACATTTTAAAAGTGTAGTTATAATTTTCAAATGTTAATTGTATACTGTTTACAATTTTTAATTCTAGTTTCAATTTAATAAACTATTTTCTTACTTATTTTCTATTTTTCCTAAAAATATTTATTTATTTTCCTTTCTACTTTATTTTGTTTTCTTTTTCTATTTTATTTACTTACTATTTATTTGTTTATTTTGATTAAAAGAAATAAGAAATGTGAAGAGACAAAACCTTTTCATATTACTTGTGTCTTTTCATATAGCCTTGCCTTTTCATTTTTCCTTTTGGCTTTTCATCTCATTTCTTTTGTCCGTACACTTTTCTATGTTAGCCATGTTTTCTCATTTTATTTTTCACGTGAGAAACTTCTCACCATCACAAAACTCATGGCCAAATTTATTTTTGAAAATATTTGGTAATGGCTTCTTCCTTTATCTCACTTTTCTCTTCTCTTCATTGATTTTGTGCTTTGCCTCTTCTAGCTTTGCTCGGCCTAGCCTCTACCACCATCACCACCGACCACCACCTCATCATCCACGACAGCACCACCTCCTCTTCCTCTGACCAAGTCTGGCCGTGACCATCCAATTGAGCTAACATCACAACTTTGCACAAAAACTCCATAAAATTTGCCTAGCCGAGCCATATTTTAACCTATACCCTTAATAGTTGCTTCGGCCATCACCCTTAGAACCACTACCTACAAAAAATCACCTATAGCCGCATCTTCAGCCATGGCCTGACCTGTACCTGACCTAGGCCGAGCCCAATTGCCCTTTGGCCGAGCAAAAAATGTGACCAAACCCTCCTTTTTGCCTTGTCCCTTTATCTTCTTCTTGTTGCAACCCCTTCTCCTTCACATCACTAGCCCAGCCGTTTGTTATGATTCTAAACCCGACCTATATGATGCCATACCTGAGACAAAGCACATCATAGTTGAGCATATGAACCCTATGGCCAAGCATTGGAGTGATTAAAGCAAGGTCAAGCTATCTTGTCTTTGTTGTTTTTTATTTTTCAATTTGTTCAATATTGTTCTGGGTTGAATATTCATATGTATATTGGTTGTTTTATTGGTTGTTTACAAGATTAATATCTTGGATCTCTTCCTGCTTGAATCAAAAGTCATGCTGTGTCGTGCCGTATCGTGCTTTCTGGAATTTATTCGTGTAGTTTGATTTGCTAACTCCAGCGTAAAAAGGTGAGTATTCATTCATGACATTTATACTTATATAACCGTGAATTGATAGCAAGTGAATGTGTAGAATTATTATATCATGTCATACCTGCCTATGATGTGAATTATATGATGTTAACCCTATTTATAAACCTGCCATCATCTGATACTGCTAGATGTTGCTATACTATTTATTTTTTTTCCTCACACTGCAAGTTCCACGTAGAATAGAATCACTATGGGTTGAAATGATACATAACCGAACGGACTTTAGAATAGGGAAAAATCGTTATGGGATTAAATGATAGGCCTGAGCGATTTTTATTTTTTTAATTGACTTCGGATTGCGGGTTTGAAATGATAGAACTCGGATTTTTCTTTTAAATTACGGATTGAAATGATATATTATCTGTATCACTTGTCTAGGTTAGAAAATATTATACAGAACCGTGGTTATTATATATATTTTTCTGGAAATTTTTTAAGTATTTTAAAATTCTATGTTATGATATTTTGATTTAAATTTGAGTTTTAAATGATTTTTATAAAGTGTTAGTCATTTTTCTATAAGTTAAAAATGTTAAATTAATGAATGGTTAAGTTGAAATTTGAAATATAAATAAATTTTGAAATTTGTGATTTTCGTTTAAAAATGGAGTTTAAGTTAAGTAAATAAAATATGATGATTGGATTTAAATTTGAATTTAAAATGACTTAATAAATTGTTATTGATTTTTCTATAAATTAAAATGGTTAAATAAATGAATGCTCAAAAGTGAAGTTTGAAATATAAATTAATATTGAAATGTGAAATTTGGTTTTAAAATAAAAGTTAAGTTAAGAAAATAAAATGGAATTGTAGTTTAATTTATGAAATGGTAAATTAAATTAAATTGTAAAGTAAATGTAAAAATTTAGGGAATTGTACATTGACTTAATTAGTGAAGCATTGCAAAAAAATTGATATTTATTTGTGAAATATACTTTATAAAAATCATAAGTTAAAGGGTATTTAAATGAACATTTTTGAGTGGAAAAATATGATTTTTATAAGTTAATATGGTTTAAATTGAAGTTTAATTGTTTCTGAAATTTTATTGAAAATCTGGAAATTTAATTAATAGCACTACATAAATGATATCATTCCTGAAGTTAACTTAAAATCTGTTGTAAAGGATATTACAGCACTTTGTAAGTGCTGTGGTTGATACAAATGAACTAAAGGCTAAAAATTTAACTAAGGGCTATTGCAGCATTTGGTACGTGCTGTAGTTGCAGAAACTAAGCTAAAATCTGAAATCAATAAAAGGGCTACAGTAGCACTTGATAAGTGCTGCAGTTGGCTGAAATAAGATTTTTGAATATAACCGAACTATTATAGTAGTTTCTAAATGCTGTATTGGCTGAATTGAATTGTTTTCAAAAGTAACTTACCGTAGCATTTTCTAAGTGGTGCGAAAGCTGAAATTTCAATGTTTAATGTTTTTAACCGAATAATTGAATTAAGAAAACGCTAAATTTTTGGGAATTGAATATTGGATTTATAAGTATAATGACTTCACTTTTAAATTGTTTAAATGGAGTATTTTGATTTGAAATATAAACCATTTTGAAAGGTGATTTGGAATGGTATTTAAAATAAATTGAAAGATATTTTGAAAGGATATAATATTGGAATTTTGAATTGAATTGAAACTGATGGTTTGAATTGAATTATATTAGAAATTTGAAAATTTGAGTTTAATTGAATAAATTTGTAAAATGCAAAGAATTAGAGGAAGGTTTCAAATATATGATTTTAAAATGTTATGATTTTCAAAGTGTAATGATTTCAAGTATTTTGGTTTCGAAAAAAGTTTTAACTTTGAAAGTATTATGAATTTTTGAAAGGTGAATATATGTTTGAAATGGAAATGATATCGTATTGATTTGGGCATAGTTTTGAAATAAAAATGGTTTTGGTTTTGAAATATAAACTATTTTTGAAATGTATACCATGGGTTATAATAACGATTGGTTGTTAAAGAGACCGGGATCGGATATGGACATACTCTCTATCGATGCCGAAAACCACTTTAACAACTTTGTATGCGGTGGAGTTTCCAAAATGAAGTAGGATGATGGCGAAGATCCTATTGAGGTATGAACATGGACCCGACTCCCATGAGTTGGCATAAGGTAGCAAAAATAGGAGCGATTGACGGGCCAAGTGAGGTCATTCCTCCTATCGGACACACTTCTTCGATACTATACTCTTACTTGTGATTGATTTGATGGTCATCCTCCGATTTTGATTGGGAGTGTTTTTCGAGGTGGGCGGTAGTGGCTGCTATACGTTGCCACCAGCTCGAAAACGTAATTGGTATATCTGCCCTGGCATTGCCTAGTTGTGTCGTGTCACCTACCATAGCGAGCCTTACTACGTGTTTGTTTTTCTCCCATAGCCCGTGGAGTATTTAGGGTAGCCTCTCGATCTGGAGGTACGCTGATACTGGATGGACTACTGGGACTATTACGTGTTAAGCGGAATATTCAGTCACTCCTTAACGCTATTTTAAAGTAAGTTTATTTTACTGTAGAGATTATTACAATAGGGCAATATTACTATATAGTAAATAATTTAACGGATCCTTAGAGGATGGGCGGTCCCAAGCATCCTTTAAGTTACTTGTACTTTACTGCAGTTCACTTGAGTTGGTTTACATTGTATAAGTATGTATGTCCTGACTCGAGCGTTTTGTGTTTTGCTTTACGCTTGGGTCTGCCTAAGTATTCACAGCTTTGGATTTCTCTTTCTAGAGTTAGGAATTGCTGGAGATTCTGCTTATCTAGTTATCTATCTATGTCAGTTTAAGTTGTTCTATTTCAGCTCTTGTATTAGTGAACTTCCATGTATTTGGGATTTCTATTGTGTTTGTTTTCAGACTGATATTATGTATTTGTTTTGAGACTTGGTTATAGTAGCTTCATGAACTACTATGGTATTTTAATTTCTGTGGCGAGTTATTATGATATTTCCATGTCTGTGATTCCGTGAACGATTTTTTTTGCTCCAAATTTTACTACAATCTATTATTTTGTATTATTCAAGTCCGACATGTGTGGATTATTGTCGATTTGAATGGTCCAAAATACGGGCTGTTACATTATACGTTTGGAAATTTTGAGGTTATAAGTTAGTTTTGAAATCATATATTAAGATACATTTATAATGATTTTTATAAGTAAGGTTGGAAAGATAAATTTAAATTTATTTGAAGTGGTATTTAATTAAGATTTTTTTTAATTAAATCGATTTGAAACTTATTGAATTTGAGATTTTTAGAGGATATGATTTATAACTTGATTTTGGTTTAAGGTGATTAAATGACTATTTCAAGTTTAAATAAATTGAAGTAATATTCAGTTATTTGAAATTTGAGGTTTTACTTAAATGATATTGGATTTATTAAGTAAACATTTCAAACTAAATAATAATGAAGTTAAAATTTGATATATATATGAAATTATCGAATTAAATTTTGAAAATGTTTGAATATTAAAGTTTTGAAATATATTAGAATTCAAATAGTTTATTTTGTGGTTCAAATCTATATTTGAAATCAATATAATTTGAAATGATTTATTGACAAACTGAATTGAATCGAAGTTGAAGAATTGAGATTGAGTAAAATTGAAATTTTGGAATTCGAGTTGATTTGAATCGATTTATGAAATTTGAGGAAACTTTTTTATTGTATAAAGTAATTTTAAATTATATTTTACTTTATGAATTATTTTAATATAAACTATTTAATATAAACCATTTTTAATATAAACTATTTTTATATGAACTATTTTATAAACTATTTTTATTATATATTATTGTTTATATGTAAACTATTTAAATGGTGGAAGTTATGATTTCAAGGTTATGGTTTTCTAAAGTATTATGATTTCAAAGTGTTATGATTTCCAAAATGTTATAATTTCAAGTGTTTTGGTTTCGAAAGGGTTATAACTTTGAAAGTGCTATAATTTTGGAAATGAGTATATTTGAAGTGAAAATTTAAATCGTATTGATATGGTTTTGAAATAGAAATGATATTTTGGTTTTAAAGTACGAATTATTTTGAAATGACCGTGGTGTTACGATTGGTTGTTAAAGAGATCGGGATCGGACATTGTCATACTCTCTGCCAATACCGAAAACCACTTTAACAACTATGCACGTGGTGGGGATTCTAGAATGAAGTAGGATGATTTGGTGATGATTCTATATGGTATTTACGTAGCCTTGACTCACATGAGTCAGCTTGATGCGGCTAAAATAGGAGCCATGACGGGCCAAGTGAGGTCATTCCTCCTATCAGACACATTTCTTCGATACTATTCTATTGCTTTTGTGATTTGATTGGGTGCACCCTTGATTTGATTTGGAAGTGTGTCACGAGGTGGGTGGTAGGAGCTGCTATGCGTTACCACCAGTCCTTGATTTGATTTTAAAGTGTGTCATGATTTGATTTGGAAGTGTGTCACGAGGTGGGCAGTAGTATCTACCCTGGCATTGCCTCGAGTGCCTTGTCGCATGCCCTATCGCACCTTCTACGAGTTTGTTTTGTACCATACCTATGAAGTGCCCTCTGATAGCCCTCCAGTTTACGGGGGGAGTTACGGTACTGTATAGACTATGGGAATATATAAAAATGTGTTAAGGAGGATATGGGTAACACCTTAACGCTATTTTAATCCTTTTACTTTACTATAGACATATTATAATAGTGTATATTATTACATAGTAGATAGTTCCATGGATTCTTAGAGGATGGGTATCCAAACATCCTTTAAGTTACTTGTATTTCAGTTGATATTTCACTTGAGTTGGATTTATTGATATAAGAATGTTAATCCTGACTCGAGTGTTTTGTGTTTTGCTTTACGCTCAGGTCAGACTGAGTGTCACAGCATTTGAGACTAACCTATGGAGTTGGAGCTTCACTTGGAGATCCATCTGCATCTATTCAGCTTTCAACTTTTCCAGTTGACTTATTCAGAGATGTCATCTGTTAGTATTCAAGACTTCACTGCATTTGAGATTTTTGTTGTATTTTAGTTCAAACTCTATTGCTTATATAGTAGCTTCATAAACTACTACTTATTCTATTCTGCTACTTATTGTTATTGAAATAATCTGTATCTGTGATTCTATGATTATTTATTTACTATATATGTTAAGTTTTGCCAAAAATAAATTAACATTATGATATTTTGAGCAATTCAAGTCCGACATGTGCGGATGCGAGTGGCACGAAATACCGGGTCGTTATAGGGAACCTATGGATGAGTTTGGGAAAGTTAGTAAAGGTGATGGTGTGCTTTAATAAAAAGATTGTTTTGGAAAGTTGTTTGAAACTGTTGGTTTTGTGAAATAGTTAACGGGTTATGGATCATTCTTCTTAACTAGCAATTTGGGGGACGAAATTCTTTTATGGGGGTAGGAATGTAACGACCCGAAATTTTGGACATGTGTAATTGGAATATTTAATTGATTTTAAATATTTAAAAGTTAGTCTTTAACATGAATTTCAAATATAACTATGTATTGGGTGATTTAATTATTAAATTAAATAATTGAAAATTGGATAAATTATTGAATTTGAAATTTTAAGCTTGTTAGAAATAATTCGAAGTCTTATAAAATTTATATTGATAATACTGAAGACAATAGAAGTGTTAAAATTGAATTTGAAGGCGTTTTATTCAGTTTTGAAAATATATTATTTAAATCGACATTTAAAAATAGCCTTCCGAGACACTGTCTCGGAATTTGATGAAACATGTTCCATTGGATCCGTGATAGTGTTTTATTAGCGGATTTCAAATTTCGTAGCGTTTGAAGTTGTCGTGTGATCGTATGATAGGTAAACGCGCTGAAATTTAAATCGAAAGTTCATTATAATAATAAGATCCAAAAGCTATCTTCTCCATACAGTCGAATTAGGACTCGAAACCTTTTCCAGTACGTTTGGAATAGGGGTATAACATTATAAATGCCTGGCGGCACGCCTCGATAGGAGATCCATATTTTGAGTTGTAATTACCGAGACAATTTAAATTTGAATTTAAAATTTGAAATATATATATTTATTTATTGGTCAACTTCGGCTGTATTTATTTCACATCATAACTTTTCCTTTCATTTCGTAATCACTGTAGACGACTGAGTTCACGTTAATATCAAATCGTGTTTCCCCCTTTTCTCTTCTTTTATTTTAAAAAGGGCTCCAGTCTAATTTCAATTGAGAAAAAAAATAAAACCGAGACACTTTCTTTCAAAACTTAAATTAGAATCAAAGCTCACAGCAATGGCCGCCTCCTAGTCCGAAATCAAGTTTTAAAAGAAATCAACCGCGACATTTTCTTCTTCACCGCCTTATTCAGATTCAAGCCACCTCTAAGGGGCGATGCAATCCTTTCCGCAAGGTTCGTGGAGGTAGAAGCGTAGCTATCGATTCATGATTGTGATGGCGTCTTTGAGCTCGGGTAAGATGTTGTGGGGTCGCGATGCTCGAGGGGAGGTTGGCGCTCTCGCGCACGTGGGAGGCCACGGCAGCATGGACGATCGGCATCGATTTAGGGAGAGACTTGGCGACTGCGATTTGGGATTCTTCGATGGCCGTGTCAATCGAGTTCTGGTGTCGAGTAGTTGGGTTTGGTATCTCTCCATTCGGCTAATCATGTTGAGCAGTAAGGTATATGCGATCTTTTTTAGATCTAAAGCAATTAACTATTTTTGAAAATGCCTATGCCTATTTTAATTCAAATATATATATATAAACAGAGAAATGTATATATAAGGTTTTGAATAGAAAAGCAGGAGTTCAAATGCTGGAAGTTATTTAAAGTTAGGTTTTGGAAGTTTCTAAAAGAATTTTTTATATATATAATAGGAATTTTGAAATATTGTAGAGTTATAAAATTGATTTTATTTAATGTATATAGGCTATTTTAAGTATATGCAGTTTCAAAGGGGAAATAAATGTACATGCATACATTTCAAATTTACTAACTTATTTTAAAGCAAAGTATTAAGGTAATTTATTTGTTTAACGGTTCATTTAATTATTTTGGTCACAAAATAATAATTTATTAAAGGAATTTGGCTCAAAAATTAATTAATCGTTAAAATTAAATACATAAATGGTAATTTATTTTTTGGTTAGTTCAAATGTTAATAAACTGTATAATATTTATACGAGGTCCAAAATCATGAAGGAAATAGCCGGTTTGGGTCGGATTGCAAAAACAAAGTCAAAGGTGAGTTATTCTCACTCATTTGGACTACCATTCAATTTAGATTTTTAGTTGAATGATTGAATTGACTGGATGTGATATTATATATAATAGTATATATATTGGAGTGATTGACTCCTGCATTTTATAGTGGATGAGACCCTATACACCCCACATAATAGCGGATGACCCTTTATACCGCAATATCCACCTCGAAGTGGGATTGGTATTTTATATTGTGCTAACATCTATGGATGCAAGGAAACAGGTTAGAGAGATCCAACTGGATTTCTCGAAACATTGAATTTATTTTATATTCAGCGATGTGATTTATTTGATGATCCGTGATAGATTATATTAATTATATTGAGGATTGAAATTATTGAATGCTATGCTTGGCTCAATATATATGGGTATTTTGAGAAATTTAAAAAATATATATATATTAAGTTTGGATTTTTAAAGGAGATGAAAAGAAAATTCTTAAGTAAATAATTATTGGGAATTGGATAAATCGAGTAATAAATTTTAAAGGGATTTAAATTAGGAAATCGATTTGAAATCGATTTAGTGTTTTGGAAACTTTTACTAAAGGAAATTGAGAAACTAAAATTTGTAAATTTGTTTATAAATGAAGTGGAATATTTATCAGTGGATAAATTTGAAAGTATAGATTCTTGTGGTTATAAGAAAAGGTGCAATTCATTTTAAAAATAAAAGGTGGTTTTATTTTTAAAGGTCGAAAAGATTTCAAAGTATAAACTAGAAGTGTAAAAATATTTTTTTTAGAATATTTTAGAAAATTTGGTATTTTAATTATTTTTAAGTTAAAATTAAATATTTATTTAAGTTAATTATGGTAGTTAATTATTTTTAAAGTAAATTAATATTATGATTTTCAAAAAGGAATTTTAACATAAATATTTGATATAAAACTTTATTTTAAAAGGAAATTTTGGTTTAAGTTTTACTCAGAAACTCTTATAAATTTCTTAAGTATTTTTATTTAAGTAATTTTAGTAGCCTTAATGTAAATAATTTAAGTATATATTTTTGCAAGTGATTATAAAGAGATGGAAATGTGTTTTAAAAATAAAAGTGGTTTTAATTTTTTAAAAGTTTGAAAGAAATTTACGGGTTTGAGACGTAAATTTAATTGTAATAAATCGAGCAGGATTTATAAAGGATTGAATGGACTATTTTGGAATGGAAAGTGTACTTCCTTGAAAAGCCAAGTATATTTTCAAAGAAATATTTCCAAGTATAAGTTAGATGTTTTAAAGTGGCTTTAAAAGAATGTTTTTGAAAGAAATTATTATTTAGTGGTTTTAAATTTTTTAGAAGTAAATATTTATTAAGTTAATTATACAAGTAAATTGTTTTAAAGGTTTAACTAGTATTATTATTTAAAAGATAATTATTAATATTTATACCTTATGGAATTAAATTTTATTTTAAATTTAGTTTTGGCTTAAGTTTTAATGAGAAATTATTATAAAATTTCATAATTAGTATTTTTAAATAAAGTGTTTTAGTAGTTTTTATTTTAAGTGTTTTAAAATATATATATTTGGGTAAAGTGGTTTAAATTATTTAAATATCTAAAGTATTAAGATTTGGTGATTTTCAGTGGAAAGAAAACAATCGGGTGGAAATTTATTCCACGAGAGAAAAAAGTGTTTTGAAAACTATTTTCAAAGGGTTAAAGTGTGGAAAAATATCTTGCGAAGATATTTTGAAATAAATAATTTGGAAAAATTATTAAGGCCTGATGGTTGTTTGTGGATGTTATATGATAGTTAAATAACCAATTATCAATATTGGCCAATGCGCTAATCGTATCGAAGAGAGCGGGATCGGGATTAATTTTTCGAAAACTACTTCAATCCAGTTTGAACATTTTCGTGAGGAAGACAAGAGCTTAGAGTCGAAGATGGAGCAGTGAAGTGCAAGGGCTAATCGCTACTAATCGTAAGGGTGATTCCAAAATGGATGTAGTAGGAGTAGTGCCTTCGGTTCTGTTTGGATCGGAAATGCACTTGTATGGACGAATGCTATCAGAACATCGTCAGGGGAACGATGAGCATTCTAAGTGTATGTGTGCTAAAAAAGTAATGCATAACCTCAAGCCTCATCAACCGGGAATAGCTAAAACAAGGGAGGTGTAGCAAGGCTAAGTGGATAGTAACCAATTAGGGTAACGTCATCCTGTCTAGATGTCCCTTTTTATTAGGCTGTGTGGGCGGTTGCTAATACAAACCGCCGGGTGATCTTATTCGGAGTATTCAATAAGGGGTTGCTCCGGTCTTGTGTTGCAGGGGATCAGGGTGGATCCTCGGTACGTTGATCTAGACCATGTACTATGACGGACGGTACCCCAGTAGCCCTCTCATTGATGGAAACCCAATCTCCAATAAGTGCCTTCGGACCTGTTTGTATATCTATTATGCTGGAATTTAATGAATGTAACAATTTCCGCTATTTGAATAAGTA
The DNA here is from genome assembly GCA_030765085.1 of Allium cepa. NCBI lineage: Eukaryota > Viridiplantae > Streptophyta > Magnoliopsida > Asparagales > Amaryllidaceae > Allium > Allium cepa. The sequence goes on from CM060940.1 coordinate 330,968,726, forward strand.
TTTGTATATAGACCATAACGATCCCGTTTTTAAGCCAAATTTAATTTAGTAATTAATATAATTTTTAGAATTAATTTGAAATTTTCAAAAATAAATAAGATATGTGTTTATATATATATATATATATATATATATATATATATATTAAATAAAATTTTGATTTGAAATTAAAAAATAAATATCTTAAAAATAAATTGGATTTAAAAACTCTATATTTTTAAACTAATAAAAATTTGTTTAATGTTTATAATATATACGTATGTATGTATGTATGTATGTATGTATGTATGTATGTATGTATGTATGTATGTATGTATGTATGTATGTATGTATTGTGATTTGGAAGTTATATTTTGAATTTGAAATAATAATTTTTCAAAAGCTATTTAAAGTTAAATTCTATATTTAAAATACTCTAAAGATAAATATTTATCTATTTAAAAAGTATATTTGTTAGAGTGTAATTATTTAAATAACCATCTTCTAAATCAAATACTAGTTATATCTTTAAAATAATCAATTCTATAGTTAACTTAATAAATATTTACTTTAAAAATTTAAATACAATTTATAAAAATAATTTCTCCAAAAACATTCATTTCTAAAACCAACTTTAGAACTTTTAATTTATATTTAAAAGCTACTTTAAAAACATACTCAGCTTTCCAGGGAAAATACACTTTCCATTTCAAAATAGTCCATTTTAATCAATTAATAAATCATTCTCGATTTATCTTAATTTACATCTTTAATTCGTAAATTTTCTTTCCACACTTTTAAAATAAACCAATATTTATTTTTAGAACAAATTACCCCTTACATTATAAATTTCCGTCATGAATTTATATTTCCAAATATCCGCTTATATAATATTTCTCTTTATAAAACCCGGTTTATAGATTCCATAGTCTCATCCTTCTTTCAAAACACAGTTTCAAACACTAAATCAATTTCCAAATCGATTTCCAAAATTTACTCCATTTAAAAATTACTCCTTTACTTATCCAAATTTATTTCAAAACCCATTAATCCAATATTCACGCCTATATTTTATTATTTAAATTCCATTTAAATCAGAAATACCAATTTCATACTTGATTTTAAAATTCTCCCTTTATTTTCCAAACTCATTTAAAATCCGTTCCAAATTCCTGTTTCGACCATTTTCGGTGTTAGGTTCGAAGATGTATCGCCCCACAAAGCAACGCTTTTCACAAAAGCCATGCTCCGATCAATCCATGTTCAGCACATAGCATTCCACATTACCAAATTGGGAATATATCACTAGTAACCATCAACTACATAACCTCTAAGCTTGTACGTCTCAAAGAAGGGTGTTAAGCTAAGAGAATAAATTCTCCGCCACCAATAGAAATATACTTGATAGAAACCAGCTTTATATCTCAAAATGTAATGTCAGACATACATTCATACAAGTCCATCCTGGGTCTGAATGGAACTGAAGGAACTTCGTCCAATTAAGGAAAAAGTCCTTGCAAATCCCCCGTCTGATTACAAAATGTTACGATTTTCAAAGTGTAATGATTTCAAGTATTTTGGTTTCGAAAGAGTTATAACTTTGTAAGTATTATGATTTTTGAAGGTGAATATATGTTTGAAATGGAAATGATAAACTATTTTGATTTGAATATAGTTTTGAAATAAAAATGGTTTTGGTTTTGCAGTATAAACTATTTTGAAAGGGATATAGTTTGTAATGAAATGATTTGATTTTTTGAAGTATAAAACTATTTTGAAATGACCACGGCGTTATAATAACGTTTGGTTGTTGAAGAGACCATGATCGGAAGTTGTCATACTCTCTACCAACTCCGAAAACCACTTTAACAACTATGTCGTGGTGGAGATTCCAGAACGAAGTAGGATGATGGCGATGTTCTTGAGGTATATTACGTGGACCTGACTCTCGTGAGTTGGCATAAGGTGGCTAAAACAGTAGCGATCTTGGGCCAAGTGAGCTCATTCCTCCTATCGGACACATTTCCTCGATACTATACTCTTACTTATGGTTGATTTGATGGCCATCCTCCGATTTTGATTGGGAGTGTGTTCCGAGGTGGGCATAGTGGCTGCTACGTCACCGCCAGCCCGTGTGCATAATTGGTATATCTACCCTGGCATTGCCTTGTTTGCCGTGTCACCTACCATAGCAAGATTTACTATGAGTTTGTTTTTCTCCCGTAGCCCATGGAATATTTAGGATAGCCTCTCGATCTGAGGTACGCTGATATTGGATGGACTGCTGGGACTATTATGTGTTGAGGGCTATATGGGTAACCCTTTACCGCTATTTAAAAGTAAGTTTATTTTACTGTAGACGTTATTATAATAGCGCAATATTAATACATAGTAAATAGTTTAACGGATCCTTAGAGGAGGGGTAATCCCAAGCATCCTTTAAGTTACTGATGCATTTTTATTCCTGTTTACTTGAGTTGATTTACAGTTCATAAGTATTTATGTCCTGATTCGAGTGTTTTGTGTTTTGCTTTACGCTGAGTCAGACTGAGTGATTCAGCATTCAAGACTCACCTTCGGAGTTGGAGCTTTGCTTGAAGATCCAGCCATCTATTTTGCTTTCAGTATCCAGTGATTCCAGTGATGTATTCTGATTTGTACCTGATGTATCTTGTTACTCTTCTGTTGTATCACGTTTAACTCTGATGTATCTTATATATATAGTAGCTTTATGAACTGCTATCTCTTTTACTTCCTCTGCATTACCAAATACTTTGTGTCTGTGATCTGTGATTATTTATTTACTGTGTATTCTGAGATTTGCCAAATTTTAATTACAATGTGGTATTTTGAGCAATTCAAATCCGACATGTGCGGATGCGAATGGTTGAAAATATCAGGTCGTTACATGTGGTATCAGAGCGTTGGTTTTAGGAAAAACTTGGCATATATGGTAAATGTATTTACACAATCTCTTTCATTCGAGTTTGAATCTTCCTTTTTGACTCGATTCCTTTGAATTTTGGAACGTTCCCCGTAGTTCCAAAATCCATTCGTGTCCCTCACTATTCGTCTTCTTTTGATTCTGGAGTATCCTATAACTCCACTTCGAATGATCTTTATAATGAGTCGGCGGTCTCGCCAATCTCAAATTGATTTGTAAAAGGGGTGAAACTCCTTTACAATAGCATCTATTCACCAAAGATTTTATGTCCTCGGTTTAGATGCTAGCATCTCTTATAATTCCAAACTCTATCTCTTGAGACCGAATGTAGATTTACCACAGAAATCCACATCGATCTTATTCTTTAAGTCACGGTTGACCCGGTTAAGGTTGCCCGCGATTTAGATAAGCTTATCCATCTTCCTATTTTGTTATTTAATCATCTCACCTTTGTTTCCAACTTATCTTCAAATCATTCTTGAAGTGTATTTGTAAACTAATATTTAAAATGTTTTATATATTGTGTAGTTTGAGTTGTTGATGTTGATTTGGGTTTCGGATCGATTCGTCTGATCAACGCCATCGATATGATTTCCAAAACACTTGAACAGAGCAAACTGACACAATTTGTTTTTTTTCAAATTTAGTAATGAAATAAATTTTGTAACTATATTATAAATATTTTTATGGATTTTTTATTGAGTTGGTTGTTAAGAACTAATATTTGATTTTATATATCATTATCTCTTGTTTCATATATAAATAATTGAACTATAAAACATGGTTATAAATTTATTTGGAAATTTAAAATGAATCTAAACAAGAATTTGAGAATTTAATTTTCGTTGGATTTCAAACCTTGTATTTAAAGTTTATAAAGGATATACTATTTAAAGTATTTTCTAATAGAAATCTGATTCCAAAGAACTTTAAAGTTTAAAATTAGTGCTTTTCTCTTTGTCGTTGGAAAATAACTTCGGTGATGACTGCATCATCATCGACATTCATTTTCGAGTTTCGAAGTGAAGAGACCGTTCTGTAGTCTTGCTACAGTTGTTTTTTGGGAATTTAATAGATTTGAATTTCTAAAATAAGACTGGATTTATAACATATGCTGATATATGATTTAAATTTGAATGGATATATATATATAGTATATGTGCATTTATCGGAAATTTGAATGGATATACATATGCTGATATTTGACTTAAATTTGAATGGATATATATATATATATATATAATATTTATCTCTAAATACTTTGGAATTTATCGGAAATTTAATTCCTAAATTTTATCTTGAAGGATAATTTCAAGTATAATTTCAAGATTTGGATAAATATTCAAGCTTGAAATGATTAAATTAGAAGGTTTTATTTGTATAATAGACAATTTCATTCCAATATAACTAACCTAAATTATACAGAAGTTGAATATGTAATTGGATAATATACAATATAAAAAGATTTTTATAAATAAAATTTGAGTGGTTATAATAAATATTATACACTTAAATTTTAGTTATAAAAGATTAACAGAGGTAAAAAAAGAAAAAAAAGAGAGAGGGGGTAATGGAATAATTTACAATATAAAATGATGTTAAAGGAACAAGGAATAAATTAAAGCAGTTATAATAAGTGTAAATATATTTAACATAGGTGATAAAATATGTTGAGAGGAATAAATTTAATTTTAATTAGGAATAAAGAAGAATTAAATTTATTGAGTACATTTTGAGTATAGTAAATGATTTTTTTTTTCAAATCCATGATTTTAGAGATTGTTATTTAAGATAATTGGATGATAAGATAATGAAATTTGAGATAGTTAAGAATTATTTAACTTATGTAAAATTAATTTTCAATTTAAGTTGAAATTTTTCATGGTTTCAAATTTATTATCTTATTAGTCTTTCAAACTATCTTTTGGTTGTCCTTATTTCCTTTATCTTGCTACAGAATAGGAGGCTATTGCTTATACCAGTCTGTTTGGAAACCTCTCTATAACCTTTGGTACTCATTTTTGAATCTAAGCACTACTTATCATCCACAGACCGTCGGTCAATCAGAAAGGGTGAATCAGATTCGAGAGGATCTTGGGAAGATTATCTCCACCTTGTTAAACTTACTTCTAACAACAGTTATCAAGTATAATTTCGATCTTCTTGTCATAATCCCATTTCATTCTATCCTTTTCTGTGTTTTTCCGTACCTCGTTCCTTTTCGAGGACGAAAAGTTTTGAGTGGGGGAGAGTGTAACAACCATGTATTTTGTGATTATTTTAATTGTATATTTCAATTATTTTAATTTAATTTCCTGATTTAAAAACTTTATTTTATTTATTAAAATGAATAAATTTTGTTATTTTAAATATAAATTTTGATTTTGGTGTATATTGGAATTCCAAACATGAATAAATAGAATATTTTTCAGAAATGTGAATTTTGGTCAATATGGTCAAACATTGACTTTTAATTTAAAATTTTGAATTTTTGAATTTTATCTTTTATTATGAAAATAAATAAAATTTCAAGTATACTGCTTTTCATTTCATTGAAATCTGATTAATATTATGAAAGTTATGCTTTTTAAACCATTGTATGTAAATTGTTTATTTAACAAAATTGTTTATTTTAATTTATATAAATAATATTTTTATTCGTCACATCATGTTCTAATTTGTGTATATATGTGTAATATGACATGTTACGTATATAATTTTATTTTAAAACATTTTAAGTGTGTAGTTATAATTTTTCAATGTTTATTATATTTTGTTTACAATTTTAAATTCTGGTTTCAATATAATAAACTATTTTCTTTATTTACTTTTTATTTTTCCTAAGAATAATTGTTTATTTTCTTTTGCACTTTATTTTTGTTTGTCTTTTATTTTTATTTACTGATTTTCCATTTGTTTTTTTGAATATAAGAAATTAGAAATTTGAAGAGACAAAAACCATTTCATTTACTTGTGGCCTTTCATTGTCCTTGTCTTTTCATTTTTCCTTTGGCTTTTCATCCTAGCTTTGGCCGTACACTTCTTATCCTATAGCCGTGTATTCTCATTTTCCTTTCACGTGAAAAACTTCCCACCACTTCTCAAAACTCACGGCTATCTCTTGAGAATTTTTTTGTAGTAATGGCTTCATTTTTTTTCTCATTTTCCTTCTTCTTTTCCACTGTTTTGCCTTTGATCTCTCAAGCTTTGCTCGGCCTCTACCACCCTCTTCTCCACCGACCATCACCACCACCATACACGGTAGCCACCACTTCCTTCCCACTTGTCTAGATCTGGCCGTACCACTTTGTGAAGCCATCACCTCAAAATTTGCAAAGAACTCCACCAAACATTGCCTAGCCGAGCCTATACTTCAACATCCCCTTCATATTGCACTTCGGTCACCACCCTAGAACCACCACCACCAGATAAAATCATCTCTGGCCATCACTTCACCTCTGACCAGATCTGTACATGACATGGTCGAGCCCAAAACTTGACTAGGCCGAGCCTAGTGTGCATCATATTCCACCCTTTTGGCCTTGACCCTTTGTCTTCTTCACTTTGTAACTCCCGTTACCATCATCATCTCCTTATAGCTGTGCATATGTGATGCAAACGCGAGCCCTACCACCATATTTACACCCTAGCCAAGCAAAATATTGAAGGTGGTCGAGCCTATGTTGAGTCATGGTCAAGCACTTTTGTGTTAAAGTTGGGTAATGTTCTTTGTTGATTCAAATTTCCATTTCGTCTCAATTTATGTTTGTATTGTAAATATATGTTTATATGGTCTTGTTTATTTGTTGTTTACAAGATCATCATCTAGGCTTTCCTTCATTTAAATCAAAAGTCGTGCTGTATCGTGATTGTCGTGCCTTTGGGATCGTTCTTGTGTGTTGTAGTGGTCTCTAGCTTTGATAAAGGTGAGTCCTTCTCACTCTGACATTTTTACTTATGAAATGATAAATGGATGACAAGTGATTAGTAATTAAAGTGTTATGCAAGTTAATGGTGATTATATGATATGTTATTTCATGTTATTACCATGTTAACTTTGTTAATTATCACTTGACATATGATATATGACAGTATATTGTGACACTGACATGTTAGTATAATTGTTTATATTGTTTATGCATATACTCACACTGCAAGTTCCCTATAGAATAGAATCACTACGGGTTGAAATGATACATACCCTAACAGACATTAGAATAAGGAAAAATCATTACGGGCTGGAATGATAGGCCTGAGTAATTTTTATTGTATTTTATTTGACTTGGGATTGCGGGTTTGATATGATAGAACCCGGATTTTCTTTTTAAATTGCAGATTGAAATGATATATATCCGTATCACTTAATGTCACATTCCCAAGTTTTAGTCAAGTTTAATTTGACAATTAATTTAATATGAAATGATATATACCCGGATTGTCTCTTTCTTGTAAATTTAAGTAATATGAAAAATATATGTAAGAAGAAACAAAAACCAGATTTCCTTTTTCTCCTCAAATTCAAAACCTAGAAATAAAAAACAAAGCAAATCAAAACCATTTTCAACCTAAAACCAGATCTGAAAAACAAATGAAATTGGAAACAAAATCCTAAAATGAAAGAATCTGAAGCAAATCAGAGATTCAACTTGGGAACGGGGAAGCAAATCAAAATTTAAAATGGAAGATCAACAACAAGCAGAGATAAATTTCCATTTTCAAACAATCATGTGGAAAATCGACTCAACAAGGTAGTAGATTTCAATTTAATTCCAGATCAAATTAAGATGAAAAAGCAAATCAAAGATGTGGATAATTTTTTTTATTTCAGATTTCATTTCCAGGCTCTGTCTTCATCAAGGTGAGCAAACCCTACCCTTTTAACCTTAATATGGCTACATCTTGATCTGAGGAGATAGATGGTTGAAAGGTGAATGTTGTTTATATGCATGTTGGTTGTAATTGCATGTTTCAAATATTTTATGCATGTGTATATGAGCTTCTGTACGTATATTTGCCTCTGTTACATCAACAGGATCAAATGTAGAATCTAAAAAAATTACAAATTCAGGGTATAACTTTTGAAAAGAAGATGTTGATAATATTATAAAGTCATTTTTAAAGGTAATTTCAGAAGAAAATATTTACAAAATAGGAAGTAGCAGGAAAGATTAAAATTTAAGTTCAAATTCGAATATTTGGATTTCGAATTTTAATCATAGAAATGAATTTGTATTGCAAAATTGTGATTTTTGAAAGTCATTTCAGAATATTAAATTTGTATTTGGAGACAAAATGCGAGTTGATCGAAATCGCTTAAAGCATCGATTCACGGTGATTGAGGGGGTGATAATCTTTGGGGTTGAGGCTGAAGCATGATTGTAGTTGGGCAATTTCAGGAAAAATATTGAATGAATTTACAAGTTGCCATGGTTGCCAAGCGATGATGATTTAGGGTTCAGCTGTTGTTTTGGTTATGGAAGACAGCAAGTCGAATTTCATCGTCTCTGATGAATCGAGTTGCTCTAGACCGGATGGAATCGAGTCGTGGTTAAGTTGCAAAGCTTGGGAAAAGAAGGCGGGTTGGCCAGTGGTCGGCAGCATCACGGCGAGGGATGTTTCTAATGGGTGTTGGGTTCCAGGTACGGTTGAACAAGCTAGATTTTGATTTCAGTCGAGAGCGATGAAGCTATGTGGTCGGAATGACTCGAGGAAACTCAGGTGACTTGTCGATGGCCGGAGAAATGATCAACGATGGTCGGCTGAGACGTACATGTGTACGCCGACGTCGTTGTGTCTGGGTGTTTGGGCTGAAAGTTGTCTCGAAGTTGTTTATTAACTCAAAGAAGGCTGGGCTCGAGTTTTTGTTCGAATTCGTGAGGGTTATTAACAGCAGTTGTGTTTAAAACTTAAGCTTTAAAAAAATAGATGAAGAAGGACGAAACTCGAAGCTGATATCGAGTTAGAATCGGGTTTAACCCGAAGCAGGAGAGAAGCAGAAATTTTAGTCGTGATTAAAAAAGCTTTGAAAACTTAAAATGGAATTTGTTTCAAAATATTTCCTTAAATAAATTTTATTCCTTTATCAATGTTTCTTGAACCTTTAATTATGAATTATTTGTTTGTTTAACTTAAGTTTGTTATGATAAACTTTAAGATATTAAAAACATAATTTTATAAATATAATTAAGTTATAATTGAAGGGTAAATGTTTTTTTATATGTGATTAGGTAATTAATAAAGATTTATCTTAAAAATAATTAATATGATAATTAATGAAGCAATTAAAGTATAATTAATCAAATTAAATTTTTGATTAAGAATTAATTGATTATAGTTAAGGATTATTAATTAATTAATTAATTAAGAGGTTAATTAATTTGTAATTAGGGATTGTAATTAAATGATTAGAGATAATTAATTAATAATTAAAGGTTAATAAATTAATAATTAAAGTTTAATTCATTAAAGTAATTAAATAAAGGATAAATTAACTAACTAAGATTAATAATGTAATTAATTAAAGTTGATTAATGATTTAAAGATAATTACTTAATTAAAATAATTAAAAATAATTGATTAATGACTAAAGTTAATTAACCAAGTGATAAAGAATAATTACTGAGGTAGTTAATTTGTGGTTTATTAATATGAGTGATTAGGATAATCACTTATTGTAATCAATTAAAGGTAATTAATTTAAAGGATAATTAAATAAATTAGGGATTAAAGTTTAATTTATTTATTAATTAAATTTTATAAATTAATAATCAAAAATTTAATTAATAATGATTAGAGGTTAATTAATGATTAAGGTTCGTAAATAATTAATGTTAATTAACCAGAATTAGTGATTAGTCTGATTTAAACTAATTAGACAATTAATTGACCTTATTTATGGATGTTTGAATTCTACTGATGGTTGAATTGTTTGATACCCCTGATATGTTATGCTTTGTGCTATAAATTGTTTTGGTGTAATCTGTGATGAATGTAATTTATTTATCTGTGATAAATTTATATTATCTATGATTTGTGAATGAAGATAAGCATTATAGATTATACCGCTTATCGATATTGATATGATTGAATCTGTGATGATTGATGATGTTGCACTGTTATGTAAAACCCCTGGACTACACCTTACACATGCAAATGTGGATTGCACGGGGAGATCGGTTAAGTCACAGATTTTTGAAATAAATTTTAAAGTCGAATTTTGAATTCAAATGATTTGGAATTGAGTTCAATATGAAAAGTTTTTGAAAAGGAGTTTTGAAGATAAAAAGTTATTTTGAATAACTCAATAGAATTTTGGAATTTCAACAATTTGATTTAAATTTGAATTCAAGTTTTGGAATTGAATTCTATATTTGGGAATTATGGCTTAAAAAGGTTATATAAGTTATAAATGTGGGTTTTGAACCATTTTAAAAGTATTATTTTGGGAATTTGAATTCAACCCAAATTTTATACTTAAAAAGCTTTAACTTGTGCAAAGGTAATCGGATTTTTCCGAAATGAGTTTTCAAATAATAAAAGCTTTCATATAAGGAATAAATTTCCAATTTGTGTTAAAAAGGATTTCAAGTTTGAAATGAAAATGGTTTTCCAAGTTATAAATGAATCTTTGGAAACGATTTTGAAAGCTATAAATTAAATATGTGATGCCCCAACTCTATGCTCACAATAACAATGGTTATTATAAGGTAATAACATCTGCTATTGCGAAGAATAAGGCTTGTTAGAAACGACCATCCGTAAGTTATGCCTTAGACGAGTATTGATTACATTGATAGAAGTTGTGTGATATAAATTCAATCCAAATCTAAAACGAAACTACAGTGGCTTATGAAAAATTCAGAACAACTCATAACAACAACAACACAGATAAGTAAAATCACATCAGAATAGAAATATCAGATATAGCGCAAGGTAAGTCTGGATACATGCTACAACACTCGATGGTTCTCATGAACCAAATGTACGTATACATAGTCATCAATACATACATGAGATGAGAGTCAATACACCAAAAGTAACACCTCGAAGCCTAAAAAAAAGATGAGGTGAAATCCTAAAAGATGAAGCAGCAACTGAATCAGAGATAGCGATTACCTAAAATAACTCGGTCTGACCCGAGTATTATTTAAAAGAAAATAATAAACGGATCAGTCTAATTTAAACTCAGAAATAAGTGTATGGTAAACAACACTAAAGCAAATTAATCATAATCTCAAACGAGACTATTCATCAAATAATCAACATAGTTTAAATGAAGAAATCTCATTAAACTCCATTAAAATCAACTTCCAAATTCAAAATTGAATTCAAAACAGCAATACACAAAAATCTAGAAATCAAAATAAGATAACTAGAAAATTAGCATAAAAGTGGATCGATCCCAGCATATGGCGAGTCTAAGCTATGCCCCACGTGCATCTCATATGGCCGAAGCCTACCAAGTACTGTCAGCATAATATTTGGCGCCCAACAAATGACCCGACGGTCCAACAAATGACCCGAAGGTCTAGTGTTGGTAATTGACCCGAAGGACTAGCATAGTGGCTCGAAAGCCCAACAAAATCATCAAAATTTTCAAACAGCGATTCCACGACAAATATTTCAATTAACGAGTCCGTAATTAATCGAATTAGTAAAAGCGTAGTTTTCATATTCCGCACTTTTGCTAAGTCGTTTAAATCTCGTCATCGTTTCCTTGAAAGTGCAAAATTGTGTATTTTATATAAATTATTTTTACGTTCTCAAATGGACAAGTCCGGAATTAATCGAATCAGTAAAAGTAAGGGTTCATAGTCCTTAATTTTGCTGAAGCGTTGAAATCGATTCCTCATTCTTTTGAAAGCGTAAACTGTAAAAATTTTGAAAACAATTTTATTTTAAAACGATTTAAAAACATGTAATTAAAACAGCAACTTCTATAGCAATTTCGACAAAGAAATTGCGTTTCACAAAACACCGTAAAACGGATATCAAATCAACATTGTGGGTTTTCTTGGTTGCAAGATAGCCACTTGAAAATTCACTTTAAATTGACGGTTACTGAAGTCAAAACAACAGTAATTTTATTCGTCAAAAATCTCGTCAAAACAACACGCTTCAAATATAAACACCGGGGTAAAAAACCCGTTATAAAAATAACGGCAACAAAATACGTTTCAAAACGAAACATCGGTTCAAAAATAAATAAATCACTAGAATGCACTACTTGTATACTCACCAAATACAACACTGCCTGGGCACTAACTACACGTACACACACGTACAAAACAGACACAATTATAAATGATCTGGACAATGTACTAAAGTACCTGGACAGTTTCGTGCATTACATATAATGGCACGCAAAAATGAAGTTACCAAAAATAATTGAATGACCTGGCATAGTTTTCGGCATACATTATTTGCACGCAAAAATGAACTAGAATATATATATAAATATATAATGACCAGGACTTATACTTCGTGCGTACCTGCTTGCACACTTGCAAACACTATAGCATGCAAGTATTAAAATATATGGCTTTGACACGTTATATAGCATAAAATGAAGTTGACCTCACACGCGAAAATGAAGTAAACCAAAATATTAGACCCGAATATATTTTTGTGTACTTCAAACATATACACACGTAACAAAAACCTGGAAATGACCACATACTCATACGAAAAATTTAAAACGTATACCCATGCATGAAATGAAATTAGGATCTAGACCTCACTTACGTGCACGAGATGAACCCAAAAATGCAATGCCTGGCCTAGTTTCATGCGTTACACTTGCATGCAACATGAAGTAGATAAAAAAATAAACTAACCTAGACCATACCACTATATGCATGCACACTCCCACAAAGACACGTAATATAAAGTTTTAAACATTTTTGCCCAAAAATGATTTCGTGTTTCACTTATTTGCACGCCTATAAACTTTGCACCATACTAGCATGCACGCACGGAAAAATGTAAAAGAATAAAATGACTTGGACCTGGCAAAAATGATTTCGAGTATTACATCCTGGGCAACGCATTTTCGCTTATGTATAACACAGTACCAGGCATTGAAGAATAATGCACATGCTCTTTAAATATCCAAATATAGATGTGAAAAAGAAAACACTCAACAAACACAAGATCGCACACATTATGCACATTCTACTACTCATCTCACCAACGTGAGAATCATTAAGCCTGGGTAGTGAAATTTTCACGCACGCATGTACCAAATGGATAAAATAATTTGACCTGCAACTTGATTTCTTGCTACACATACTAGCACGCAGTGTAACAGGCAGCAAAGTTTTTAAATTAGAAGTGTGAGTTGCATTCACCTCTAATTTGGTTTCAGAAACAACTAGCAACCGAGATCTGAGTGGAGGAAGAAATGAACTGCCATTAATGCATTCTCAGAGCTACTGGAAATAAGAAAACGAAAGAATGATGCAGCTACTTTTTTTTTTCAAAAGTGTATAAGTCAAAGCAACAAGTGCTGGCAGTGGTTTGTACAAATGCATTAAAGGTGATACGTGCATCAGAGAAAGAAGGACATTCTTGCATTAAATGATGATGGCGGCAACGTGTTTATATTTTGTTTTAATAAAATTGGTGACAGCAAAGTGTTCAACTTTGCTTTTGAATTGGCCTAAACTCACACGCATGTGAAGGCATATTAGCAATTCATCTCAACATGCACCACTTGAAAGTTCATCTGACTTGTAAATGATTTGCATTCTTTTTTTTTCAAATCTCAATTTAAAATTTCTATTTTAAATTTTTATTTCGACGGTTATAAAAACAGGGTTGTTACAAACTCCCTTTGCTACATTACAGCATGATAGGGGGTTATAAAAACAGGGTTGTTACATATAACGATTTTTTTTTTTTGAAATTTTCCCACCAAAATTCAAATAAGTGGTTATATATTCTTATTATTTCGAAATTTTGATCGTTCTCTCTAGTCTTTCTGTGTTCTAACTTCTGAAAACATTTAAAACAATGGCCTCCTCTTCCAAATCAAACAAAAATTCAACTTTTTCGTTCCCTTCTCCTTCCACTGGACCATTTCCATGAACTACGCTTGCACGAGTGATGAAAATGGAAAATTCCTTGAAGGATGCATTGCAACTAATGATTGAAATTCAAGTAGTGCAACTTAGAATGACCAAAGAACAAGAACGGCAAGGCAAAATCCTTAGAAATTTGCAAAAATTTCTAATGGACAATCATGCTAATCCAATCTTAATTGATGAAGAATCTTCAGAAGATCAAGTGCAAGGGGACATCGAGGTAGAAGAAAAAGAAGCCTTTATGGAAGAAGAGCATGCTGAAGATGACGACAAAGTCGTTTGCATTGGCGAAATGTGCTTTGACAAGGATGGAAATCTAGTCGAACAACGTGGAAATTTCTGTTTCCACTACCCAAATTGTTCGGTTCATAGATCTCCCATTTTCAATGACACACATTAGTTTCTTTTCTCTCCTTCCTATTTGTTGTATGATCTTACTTTCGTCCTCTACGCAAATGAAATAAAACAATATATAATTAATAAATAATTTGTGTTCTTAAATTTTATTTCTCACATTATCACTATTATAAGTATTATCGTATATGGAATCTTAGTTAGAAAGTTAGTAATTAAGGACTAAGTTTTAGTTTTAGAATTAAGTGATGATTATTTATGATAACACTATCATTATAATCACATATCATATAGTATTAGTTTTAGGGGGAGTTATATAGTTTAGAGATAGTTTTTGTTGATGACAAAGGTGGAGAAGTATAAAATAGGATAGTTAGGCATAGATTAAGGGGGAGTTATTAGTTTTAGGAAGAGTTATTAGGATAGAAGTAATATTTTATAAACAAAGGTTGTTATCATCAAAAAGGGGGAGATTGTTAGTCCCTGAGAAGATGGTTTGATGACAACAACCTTAGAATAAGATTTAAAATATAAATACTAACATTATAGTTTAGATATATATGTATATGCAGAATTTAACCATGCAGGTACTAATAATGAAGACTGTATAGTATAGAGATTCAAGATATCAAGATTATCAAAAGTTAAAGACTTCAATAATAAGTAATTTAATTAAGAATTTTGTTTAAACTCTTAGAAAAGCACCGGCATCTTAAAATCCAATTTATTCATGGAATGGAATCCACTTCGAGTCTGTTAAAGGGATGGAACCCTAAGTAGGATGGAAACTACGAAAAATCTAGTGGAACATTGTTTTTTATCCGCTAACTTTTATTCAAATGTTTTTACAAAATTATATCTTGTTTTCAAAATGATTTCAAAACCTTCCTTTTAAAAGAATCAAAAACATCTATCCTAGTTTTAAATACTTTTAGCCTCAAAATAATCTTTATTTTCAAAATCAAATTATCCTTGATTTTAAACTATCTTTTAATAATAATATATTTAACTTTTAGTATTTAATATTTATACTTAGATTTAAATATAAAATTATAGTAAAATTTTACATATATCAAAATATTATTCTTTATGTTTATTTATGTATTTTAACTATAGTTAAGTATATTTATAAAGTTTAAAATAGTTTTAATATAGGATGAAAGTTATTTTCAAAGAAAAACAAAATCACCAAAAAAATTCCTTAGGCTTGTCAACAACCCCTAGGACCCCTTATCGTCAAGGTGGGAGTTGATTTCAAAAATTTGAATTTCAAAAGAAGTCTATTCGTCATATCCTTTCACGAATGGACATGGCCATTGTTCTACTACCAATAAGGGCTGTTTTAAAAGAATTTATATTCATATTTCTCTGATTTAACTCCTCCTCTCCTCCCACATTTCTATATATATATATATTTACCATTACTCTACCGAAATCACTATTGAATCTAACTAGATCATTTCTGTTTTGATTCTCTATCACTATCTCAACAAGATCTCGGTGCTATTCGGAGTTATAGGCTTCTTTGTAATAAACTAAACGAGAAATGGTGTGATTGTAGCCTGTGAAATCAATCGAGCAAGAAAAGGTGTGATTGTAGCCTGTGAAATCAATAGGGTGAACTTGTTGCCCGTAAAATCAAGTATCTCTACCCAGAGGAATGTGAATCAGGAGTGGTGTAGCTCGTGGCCTTGAAATCGAGGGTGTAATTGTAACAATTGCTTTTGAAAGGAAATCCGTACTTATGTGCGGGACTGGATGTAGGGTAACTCCGAACCAGTATAAAATCCGGTGTGTTCTTTCCTTTATTGCTTTTACTTTATTTCTGCATCTGTGTTTGATTCTGTGATCATATTTGTGTCTGAATATTGCATACATTTGTGTTCAAATTAACATAAACTCAAAAAGATTTAGTAATTCCTTAAAACACTATTCACCCCCTCCTCTAGTATTAATTCTAGCCTTAAGATCCGTAATCCGCATTTCTCACATTTGGTGATTAGATTTCCAACAAATGGTCAAGGCTAAGGAACTTCTTTTCCGAAAGGGTACACCTTTGGGAGGATGCCCCGAGAACCTAACCAGATCTCTGCCAACACAATGCCGGGTTACCTCTGTAACTAGGTAACTAACTGTCATGAGTATGCCATCCCCCGATCGTAACCGACCTTTACCGAGGCCTCTCAACAAATTCCAACAAATCCAATATCTAGGCTCCATACCATGATACCACTTTTTATCTAGAAGGAAATGCACATACCCTGAGGGGCGTGACCCCCAAAACCTTGTTGCATCCTTTCTTGTTTCAACCATCTTCGGGGTGTGAGGTTCGATGAAGTCTCATCCTACAAGCTACGCTTTTCACAAAAGCCATGCTTCGATCAACCAATGCTCAGCACTTAGCATGCCACATTACCAAATTAGGAATATATCACTAGTAACCATTAACTACATAACCTCTGAGCTCATACATCTCAGAGAAGGGTGTTAAGCTACGCGAATAAATTCTCCACCACTAAATAGAAATGTATTTGATAGAAACCAGCTTTATATATCAAAGTGTAATGTCAAACATACATCCATACAAGTCCATCCGGGGTCTGAATGGAACCGAAGGCACTTCATCCAACTAAGGAAAAAGACCTTGCAAATCCGGATATCCTCTAATCACATCTGGACTCCCCATTACTTAAGGTAATCTCTATACCGGAGAAACTCGGTGCAGAGACAATCGACAGGTAATCCTTTCGTTTTTGAAAATACCCTGTCTTCAACCACCGTCTTCAAATGCAATCCCATTTCGTCGTATCATTATTCAGAATGGGTTTTATGACTCAATGTCCTCTCTTGGATAATCCGAATAATGAGCGCTTATTTTAAAAACAAGTGGATACATTCAGATCTAAATTAAATCACAACAAATTTTCATTTTTTTCCTTTAAACAAAAAATCCATCTTTAAGATTTGATGTGGTTTTCAGATAACCATTTGGAATCCGACCCCCGGTCGCATCAAAATTCAAATGCCATGTTAAAAGCCAAGTTGTTTAAGTAACAATTTTAATTCAATTCAGAAGTTCACATTCACACAGCAATACATCACAGATAAATATTCATCACAGCTCAATCTAAAGCAATTCATATCACAAAACATCAGATATCAGAGATATCAAACAATTCGAGGCCTTCAATACAATCCAATCATCCATAAGAAAGACTAATTAGTGGTTCAATTCCTAATTAATTCAATTTAGTTTCCAAATAAATTAAATTAATTACTTTTAAATCCAGCTTAATTAACATGAATTAATTACAAACCATTTGATGAAATTAATTAATCATCCTTAATTAATTATCCCTTAATTACCGATTAATTACTCTTTAATCACTAATTAATTACCCTTTAATTACAGATTAATTAACTTTTAATTATTAATTAATTTACCTCTAATTACTTAATTTATCCTTTAATTTCTTACATTAAGTAATTATCCTTTAAGTAATTAATTATCCTTACATTAATTAATCATCCTTTAATTAGTTACATTAATTAATTAACCCCTAATTACTTACATTAAGTAATTACCTTTAATTACTTACATTAATTAATTAGCCCTCATTAATTCATTATCCTTAAATTAACTACATTAAATAAATTACCCCTTAATTAATTAATTAATGATCCTTTAATTACATCAAGACCTTAATTTATCAATATAAACCCTTTATCTTAATTAATTACTTAATTACAACATTTTAAATTAAAGATTGAAATTAATTTATTCAAAATCACCTGAGCCTTTTATTAATTAAAGCTTAATTCACTTATCTTAATCCCCTACTAAATTACATCATTATACTTTGAAAACACTTAGGGATTTAAATCAAAAAATATCCAAATATATAAAATTTGTTTTAAATCAAAATAAATCTAAAAACATTATACTTTAAAATTTTAATCTTTGAATCTTGTTTGAAAGATGATTAATACTTTTATTGAAAACCCTTTAAAAATTGTTTAATAAATTTATCATTAACAAATGAATTAAAAACATTTCATTTTCCTAATTAATTACTCAATTACAATATTAAATTTATTTTTAAATAAACTTAGGAATTAATTCAAGTTCAAATAAATCATACAACTATTATCTAACCAAATATTTAAATAACATTTATTAATTAAAATAGATTGTCTTAAGAAAATAGTTTAAAACTTGGTTTATTTTAATTTTAAAAACTTGTTATATTTAAAATTTTAAAACTATAAATACCTGGGTCATACCCAAAGCATTCCCGATACCTTCCCCAAGCAACCCCGAGTTACTCTTTTTTTCCTGTTTTGATTTAAATTTTTAAACCCTGTAACACACCCGCGTATACACACGAGAACAAACCCGAGCCAAAATCACGTTCCCCGAGCAACAACCCGAGATAAACTTCATCTTCCTCAACCATCAATAAACAAATCAACCCAGATACAAACATGCATAGGTGCACATGTACACTTCATCGCCATGCCTTGGACCATCGTCACCGTCGCCTTCATGTCACTGATGACCTACCCGAACCTCCCGACCACCTAGGTCCTTCGATTTCACCTGAAATCAGAAATGAGCTACTCGAAATAACAGGGACCCAAAACTTGATCATCAAAATCCACATCACACCACCGCCTATGACCATCTAAAACCATGCCGATCAACCCATATCTTCGTCTTGGAATCAAGCTTCGATTCCACCACCTTCGGCCAAGTCTAATTCACCCTCGACGGCGCTACGCCCTCAAATACAACGTCGATCAAACTAGGCCGTTAAACCCTAAATCGCTATCGTTCGGCTACCATGGTGGACGAGAATTCCACATAGTATTTTTCCTAAGATCTCCAGACTTCCAGCCTCCTCCAGCATTCCTCACGACGACCATCTTTCCCTCGATCGCGAGTAATCGACAGAAAACCCAAACCCGTTTAACTCATAAATTCCCATCATTCCCAAACTTAAAAATTATGATCTAATTATTAAAATTCATCATTTACAAATACAAAACAGGATATATATTTAAAAATTAGAAATTAGAAACTTGATTTTCTGACCTCTAAATGATCACCACTGTAAATTTTCATTTTTGAAATAAATACCCAATATATACTTGAAATTATTTCTAAAACTTGGATCTTGTTAATTCAAACACTTTTTGTTTGAATATCAAAGCCTAAAAAGGATTGGAGGATTAGATTTTGATTTTTTTTAATGCGTTTTAAAAACCTGTAAACAAGAATAGAGGATACCCTATCCTAACACCGACATGCATTCATATCAACTATAAACTGATATTCATGCAAACAAATTTACATCATAACTTCAATGATCATTACAAGCATCAGGTTATAAACAGAACCAGGTTTAAAAAAAATAGTTTACTCACCTGAATTGGAAGACAGAGAACCTAGAATGTGTTTGAATTAAAAACTAGAAAACTTGATTTTGATTTGCCTGATGTACTTCGATATGATCTTTCTACTTGATTTAAATCTACTTGATTAAATTTGAGATGCTATGATCTGTAACTTCATGTTGAAGTTTGTAGTTGTTTGATTTTTGCTTGCTTCAGATTTGAGATGATCTGTAACTTTCCTTGGGCTTCAGGTTGAAATTTGTTTGATTGCATCAGGTTTGGAAATTTGAAAGAAAAGTTGTTGTTTGTATTTTTTTCTTTTCTGGTTTTTGATTTTATCTCTGGTTTTGTTTTAGTTTCGAGGTTTTTGCTTTCTTAAGTTTTGGTTTTGAATAAAATTTTGAAAATGAAAGATAGGAAAAGTAAAGATGTATATATAGGAATGTTCAATTACTTTTAAAAATGGAAAGAAAATCGATTAAACATAACACTTGTTTAATTTCATATTACATGGTTTACACTTGTTTAATGCATGTTAATATCAACTTACAAATGTTTAGTTTCATGTTAAAATAGTTACATTTGTCAACTTGCATGTCATTAATGTTTTTATATAATTTATATTATATTTTTCAATTAAGTTTTATATTTATATATATTTACATTTTATTATATTTAGTTTTATATGTTTTTATATTAATATATATATATATATTTATATACAAACCATATTTATAATTTCTTAAAAGAAAGAATATAAACCTTTTATTAAATCTCAATTTTAACTACAGCATTATACTTTTTAAATAGATAAATATTTATCTTAGAGCTTTTAAAATATAGAATTTAACTTTAAATAGCTTTTGAAAAATTATTATATTAAATTCAAAATATAACTTCCAAATCACAATATATATATTTATATATACATATGTATATATTATAAACATTAAACAAATTTTTATTAGTTTTAAAATATAGAGTTTTTAAATCCAGTTTATTTTTTTAAATTTCAAATCAAAATTTTATTTACAATCTATATATATATAAACAAAAATTTATCTTACTTATTTTGGAAAAATTCAAATTAATTCACAAATTAATTCTAAAATTATATTAATTACTAAATTAAATTTGGCTTAAAAATGGGATCGTTACAGATAATTGTAACGACCTAATTTTTCGACACCCGAAAGTCGACATTAATACGTCCACTGTATCAAATGCCGAACAATCGAATGCCAAAAAACCAAATCGTTAGGGTTAAAGAAAAAGAAGGTAGAAGAAGAAATAGAAACAATATCAGAATCTCACAATCACAGCGGAACTATATATAATAGATAGATGACTAATCTTTAAAACAAAAGAACTATATTTGTTTATACATTACATCATCAGAGTCATACACAACACAACAGTTGAAAAACAACATCATATACGTGTGATACGTCTCGCCATCTAGCTTGACTCCCGATCTCCACAACATACTTTCCTGACTTCGCCCCAAAATAACGATAACCTGACTTTAGACTGCCCGTGTGAAAAATTAGGGGCACCCAGAGTTTAGAAAAGGGAACAATAAACTCCGAGTCAGTCATGGGACTGGTGTGAGATCAAAAAACAGTTATTTGTACGAAAAGAAAGTCATTCGTGCTTTTTGAAAAATGAAACTACCATAAGGTCTCCCGACACACACACAATGCAATCACACACTTGAGGAAGGTTTCTCCTTATAGTAGTCAAACATGCTTGATACGCAAAAAAATCCTTTGGATGTTATTATTCATGCATAGTGTGGAAAAACATTTGGAAAGTATAATATTAATCTTAGCCAGCATATGTACCATTATAGTATGCCTACTATAGCTACCATGTTAGATGGCAGGTTTTACAACTAAAACCGTAAAGGGCTCGTGTTGATTGTTTGGATTTCCAACAAATGGTCAAGGCTAAGGAACTTCCTTTATCCGAATGGGTACGCCTCTAGAGGGACGCCTTGAGAACCTAAATGGATCTCTACCAACACAAGGCCGGGTTACCTCTGTAACTAGGTAACTAACTTCCACGAGTATACCATCCCCTAGTCGTAACTGACCTTTACCGAGGCGCCTCAATTCCAACAAGCACATAAGTAAATATCTGGGCTCCATACCATAATACCGCTTTTTATCCATATAAGTTAAATATCCGGGATCCATACCAGAATACCACTATTTATCTAGAAGGAAATGCACATACCCTAAGGGGCACGACCCCCATACCCTTGCTGCATCCTTCCTGTTTCGACCATTTCCGAGGTGTGAGGTTCGATGAAGTCTCGTCCCACAAAGCTATGCTTTTCACAAAAGCCATGCTTCGATCAATCAATGATCAACATTTAGCATGTCACATCACCAGATTGGGAATATATCACTAGTAACCATCAACTACATAACCTCTGAGCTCGTACATCTTAGAGAAGGGTGTTAAGCTAAGAGAATAAATTCTCCGCCACCAATAGAAATATATTTGATAGAAACCAGCTTTACATCTCAAAGTGTAATGTCATACATACATCCATACAAGTCCATCCTAGGTCTGAATGGAACCGAAGGCACTTCGTCCAATTAAGGAAAGAAGTCCTTGCAAATCCTGATATCCCCTAATCACATTCGGACTCCCCATCACATAGGGTAATCTCTATACCAGAGCAACTCCATGCAGAGACAATCAACAGGTAATCCTTTCATTTTTGAAAATACCCGGTCTTCAACCACCGTCTTCAAATGCAATTCCATTTCGTCATATCATTATTTGGAATGGGTTTTTTGACTTAATGTCCTCCCCGGGCTTATCTGAATAATTAGCGCTTATTTTAAAAACAAGTGGATATATTCAGATCTAAATTAAGTCAACAACAAATTTCCATTTTATGACAACCCTGACTCGACCTTCGAAAATCGACACTCAAATACATCACCCGTATTCGAATGTCACAGATTCAAATGTTGAGTCTGGTTTGCCGGAGCTTATAATAACATTAGGTGCTAATAACACAGCGGAAATAGAAGAATAATTTTATTAATACACAACATTTGATACAACAATAACACAAATGAAATGATCAACACAAATCAGAGATAGATACAAACAATGGAAATAATAAGACAGCAGCAACAACGGGAAACAACATCTTCAATGCCAAAACTCCATAGCTCCAAACCCGAAGCGAGAACCACCATCATGCTGAAGTAAAGCAAATCCGATGCACAATTAGATTGCCAAAATCCAAAGACTCCAAAGATTGTCAAAAGCTACACCTACTAGCTGACTATCTGGAAAACCTGACTCTAGGCTGCCCGTGTGGAAAATTATGGGCACCCAGAGTTTAGAAAGGGAACAATAAACTCCAGGTCAGTCATGGGACTGGTGTGAGCAAACAAAAACAGTTTTTTACTTGAACGAAGGAAAACATAAGAAAAGAAATCCGCTATGCTTTTTGGAAAATAAAACTACCGTAAGGCCTCCCAGCATACACACAACGCAATCGCACACTTGGGGGAGATTTCTCCTTATAATAGTCAAATATGCTTGATACATGAAAATCCTTTTAATATTATTATTGTGCATAGTGCAGAAAATATTTCGAAAGTATAATATTAATCTTAGCCAGCATAGTTACCATTATATTATGCCTGCTATAGCTACCATTTAAGAATGGCAGGTTATACAATTGCGATCATAAAGGGCTCGTATTGGGTGATTGGATTTCCAACAAATGGTCAAGGCTAAGGAACTTCCTCACCGAATGGGTACGCCTCTAGAGAGATGCCCCAAGAACCTAACCGGCTCTCTGCCAACACAAGGCCGGGTTACCTTTGTAACTAGGTAACTAACTGTCATGAGTATGCCATCCCCCGGTTGTCATCGACCTTTATCCGAGGCCTCAACACCAACAAATTCCAACAACCACATAAGTTAAATATCTAGGCACCATACCAAGATACCACTTTTTATCAAAAGCAAATGCACATACCCTAAAGGGCGCGACCCTCATAACCTTGCCGCATCCTTCTTGTTTCGACCATTTCCGGGTTGTGAGGTTTGACGAAGTCTTGTCCACAAAGCTACGCTTTTCACAAAAGCCATGCATCGATCAACAAATTATCAGCAACACTTAGCATGCCACAGTACCAAATTGGGAATATATCACTAGTAAATATCAACTACATAACCTCTGAGCTTGTACGTCTCAGAGAAGGGTGTTAAGCCAAGAGAATAAATTCTCCGCCACCAAACCGAAATGTATGTGATAGAAACCAGCTTTACATCTCAAAGTGTAACGTCATACATACATCCATACAAGTCCATCCTGGGTCTGAATGGAACTGAAGGCACTTCAAAAGAAGCCCTTGCAAATCCGGGTATTCACAATCTCGATCGGACTCCCTATCACATATGGAGATCTCTATACCGGAGCAACTCAGTGTAGAGACATTCGAGAGGTAATCCTATCGTTCTAAAAAATACCCGGTCTTCACCACCGTCTTCAAATGCTATCCATTTCGTCGTATCATTGATTCGGAATGGGTTTTATGACACAAAGTCCTCTCCCAGCTAAACCGAATAATGAGCGCTTATTTTAAAAATATATGGATGTATTGGGATCTTAGTTAAGTCACAACTTTTAGCCCAAAACCTTTCTTTTTGAATGGTTTAAACAAATTTCCACTTTTAATCGTTTAAACAAAAGATTCACCCTTTAAGATCCTTCAATTTGAAACAATGTTCACCAAATATTTAACAAAGATTTATTCATAGATTTCAAAACTATTTTCAATTTGATTCACCCATAACTTGAAATCCTTTCAACAAAACTAGAAATTCTTTTGTTATATGAAATCCATTATCATTTGAAAACAAATGTTTTTTATTTCAGGAAAATCCGATTATATTTACTCAAGTTATGACCTTTCAAAGTATACATTGAAATATCAACGAACTGTCGTATTCTCGGCAAGTTCTATTTGAATTAAATTAAAATTCCCAAAATAATTTACTCAATATACTTCAAAATGGTATAAAAATCCATATATATATATATTGTATAACTTGTATAACCCTTTCAAACCATAGTTTCCAAAATAATTTCAATTTCATAACTTCCTTTTCAAAAGCTTTTCATATTCAACCCAATTCCATGTCCAAACCATTTTGGATACAAAATTCAACTTTAAAATAAATTCATCATTTAAATAAAATAATATTAAATTCAAAATATCTGTGACTTAACCAATTTCTCGTGAAATCCATATTTTTGTGTGTGGGGTATAGTCCCGGGTTTTGCACACAATAATAGAATATCACAACCATAATCAATTCAAGCACAACAATATCGATAAGCGGTATGACCCTATAATGCTTTTCTTTCATTCACAGATTCACAAATAAATATGTAAATTTATCATAGCTATATAAATCACAGTTCACAGCTCAATTCAAAACAATTCACATCACAAAACAATACATATCAAAGAGATCAACCAATTCAAAGCATTCAATAGAATCCAATTTGCCATAAGCAAGATCAGTTAATCACCTGATTAATTTAACCAGATTAATCACTTTAGAATAAATTACTAATCCTGCTTAACTAGCATTAATTAATTACAAACCATTTTAATTAATTATCCTTTAATTATTTATTAATTAACTTTTAATGATAAATTAATTAACCTTTAATTGTACATAATCAACCTTAATCAATAAATCAATCAACCTTTAATCATTAAATAATTAACCTTTAATTATTTAATTATTATTTAATTAATTATCCTTAATCAATTACAATAAGTGATTATCCCTAATCACTTATATTCATAAATCACAAATTAATTACATTGAGTAGTTGTCCTTTAATCACTTGATTAATCAACTTTAATCATTAATTAATTACTTTTAGTTAAATAATTATCCTTAAATAATTAATTACCTTTAATTACTTATATTAATTAATCTTTATTGATTAATTATCCTTCAATTAATCAAAATCTTAATCATATTAAGTAATCATCCTTAACCACTTGATTAATACTTCTTTAATTATCAACAATTTACCTTTAATCACTAATTATATTTTAATTACTTACATTAAGTAATTAATCTTTAAGTAATTAATTATCCCTTAATTAATTAAATTAACTAACTTTAAATAATTAATTAACCTTTAATTGATCTTACTGAGTAATTATCTTTTAATTACTCCCATTAATTAATCATCCTTTAATCAATTACATTAATAAATCAACCATTAATTAAGTAATTATCAACATCTTTCAAATTTCATTAAGAAATTACTCAAGACCTTAATTAATTTTAAAAGATAAACTATTTATCAATATTAATAAATTAATTTCATTCAAGTTTATTTGATGAACCTTTGAAATAAATCTTCACAACATACAAATCAACTTAAAACCTTTTAAGTTACTTAAAACTATTACATTACATTGTTTAAACTTATTTAAATAAACTTTTAAAAATAAGTTTAAAATAATAGGTATATAATAAAATACCTTAAATTTAATAAATTTAAAAATAATTTATTTTTTAATCTTTAACCAATTCCAAAACCAAAATAAAACATTTAGGTCCCATTTGGCTTGTCGTTTTTAGTTTTGTGTTTTCGTTTATACAAAAGCGCATCCGTTGTATATATTGTTGAAAAACAAACAATTATAAAAAATGAAATTAACATGTAAAATAGAAAATAAGTTTATTTTGTTTTTCTTGTTTTGAGAGATAACAAAAGCACGGAGAATAATCCAACTCCTTCGTTATCCGTTGGTCGTCGCAATGGCTAAGAATTATAAATCTTCTTCTCTTATTTTTTGCTATTTCTTAGTTCAAGTTGGAAACACAAAACTCAAAATACAAAATGAAACCAGATGGGGCCTTATTATTTTAAAAGAATTAAACAAGAAAATGTTTAAACTTGATTTAATGAAAACTTGTTTAATTTTAAATTCCAAAACTGATATACATCTGAACCCGAGACCACTTCGGTTTTCACCCAAGCCAGATTTTAAAATCGCCGAGCAAACCTTAGAGTATTTTTTTCTTTTTTCTTTAATTTTTAAAACCCTACTATGATTACAAAAATACCTGAGCCACCGGATTAAACTTCCCGAACACTTACTCGAGCCAAATATTCATCTACCCGTTCCCATCCCTCGAGTAATCTTCTTCTTCCCCGAACTTTGATCAACCCAGATACATAACTGCACATGTGAACATGTACGATCGTTCCGACCATCTTCTGTCGATGTTGCAACCCCCAATATGTCGTCATCGACCTCGCCGACCAATACAACTTCCAGCTCCGACGAGCAAGGAAAACGAAATTGAGCAACTTGATCACCTTCTGGAACTAACTCAGTCACCAAAAACTACCTCGTGTCGGCGATCCCGACCACCAGACATCTCGCCATCACACCTATAGCTGCATCACGACACCATGCGACGATTCCCCTGGTGCAATCACTTCTAGTTCACCCACGAAGACGTACGAACCCGATTTTCGACATCAACTAAAAACTAGGTTAAAACCCTACTTTACCGTCGACAAGCCACCACGGTCATCTGGAAACCCAATGAGTATTTTTCTAATGATCTCCAACCCTCCCTCTTCCTCCAGCAACAAACACGGCAAACCAACCTCCACCGATCGTCAAGAATTGACTAAAAAGCATTTTCCATTCATCTCTCGAATTCTCATTACTCGCGATTTTAAAAATTTTGATATCTATATTAAAAATCATGATTTCCCAACACGAATCCAAATATACAATCAAAACTTAAAAATTTAACAATCAAGATTTCGACTTGAGTTGATTTCACTGAAATTTTTCTTTTTCCAGTAAAATAACTTACTGATATACTTATAAATATTTTAAAAATAGTATTTGTCTAATACAAACAAATCTCTTTCAAAGATCATGGCCTAATATTGTTTATGTGAAGAGATTTTAATTTATTTTGATTTAGTTAAACCTAAAACTAAAGAACAGAGCTTAAATTATATATATATCCACAGACATGCACATCATCATTTACATGTATATATATTCATGCAGGCATAACGAACAAAACATTTTCATATCATACATCCAGTGTCAATTTCGAAAATCAAGATATATAAATAGGTTTAATTAAGTTTGGTCACCTAGAATTGAAGAAGCAAAGAACAGGCTTTGAGCCTGGAAAATGTTTTGAGTTTGAAAATCTGATCTGGATTTTTATGTTGAAGCTTGATGTTTATTGTGGAAATGAATCTGAAGCTTGATCTTTGAATTTCATTTGGTAGTTCAGGTTGAAGTCATTGTTTTGAACTTTCCTTGATTTCTTTTTCCCTGGTTGCATTTTAGTTCCAGGTTTGATTTTCTTTTTGTTTTCTGGTTTTGATTATTTCTGGTTCAAATGCTTTGAACTTGTTTTGCTTGATTCAAGTAATTGAAAGAGTTACTTGATGTTTTTAATTTGTTTTGATTTTTTCTTGGTTTTAGAAGATGAGAAAAGTTTTAAGAAAATTTGAACTATAAAGAAAGTAACCAGGTTTCTCTTTTTAAAACATGTTATTTATTTTTAAATTTTAAAAGAAAACTATAGTACCATTTGTTAATCTTTAAGGCATGCATAAGCTACACATGTTATAATCCTTTATCATTATCTTACACTTGTTATTGTCATGTATTTTTATGTTTATACCCTTAATTAGTTTTATATTTACATATGTATTTATATAGTTTTTTATATTATATTTACAATACATTCCCTTTTTATATTAAAAATTGTTTTATATTTATGTCTATATATATATATTCAAACTATTTATTACAAGTAAAATTTTAAAAAGAAAGTGTGTATACTTATTATGTTTATCTTATAAAATTGCAAAGATATGTATAAAATAAATCTTTGTATTTATTCTTGTTTAAATTTTAAATTCAAGTTATTATTCTTTTAAATGAATGAATGTTTATATTTATATAGTTTCTATTATTATACTCATATAACTTTTTAAAGAAAATGTTTTAAAAACTCAAGTACACACTAATATAATCACATATACATATATTAGTGTCTTGAAATATAAAGATTTTAAATCCAATTTATTTTCAAAATATTTGTCTTTGAATTTCAAATCAAATTCTTATTTACAATCTATCTAAATAACACATATCCTATTTATTTTGAAATAATTCAAATTTATTCACAATTTAATCCAAAATTTTATATTAATTAGCAATTTAAATTTAGCTTAAAATCGGGATCATTACATTTTTTGATCTTTTAAACAAAAGATCCACCTTTAAGATTCGATGTGGTTTTTGGATAACCATTTGGAATCCGACCCCCAGTCTCATCGAAATTCAAATGCCATATTAAAGGCCAATATTGATAGTCGTTTATTTAACTATCAATTAACATCCATAAACAACATCAAATTCAAATAATTTCCCCAAATTATTTATTTATTTATAAATATCTTCGCAAGATATATTTCCACACTTCAACTCTTTGAAAAAAATTTCAAACTACTTTTCTCTCAAGGAATAAATTTCCAAACATTGTTTATTTCCACTGAAAATTTTCCAAGACTAAATGCTTTAGATTTTAAAATAATTTAAATCATTTCATCCAAAAATGTATGCTTTAAAATACTTAAAATAAAAACTATTTAAAACACTTTATTTGAAATACCAGTTATGAAATTTAATAATAAATTTTTTCATGAAAATTTAAGCCAAACAAATTCAAAAATAAAAGTTATTGAATTCTATACAAGTTTTCCAATAAAAACTTTATCCAAACTATATTTAAAATAGAACTACTTTATAAAATATAAATATTAATAATTATCTTTTTAAATCATAATACCAATCAGCCTTTTAAAAAAATTGCTACTATAACTAATTTAATAAAATATTTACCTTTAAAATTTAAAAAAATTAAATAAATAATTTCTCAAAGAAACATCCTTTTAAACAACTTTAAAACTTTTAACTTTTACTTAAAAATCTACTTGAAATCATACTTGGCTTATCAGGGAAATACACTTTTCTTTCACACCTTTAACAATAAACCACTATTTATTCTTAAAACAAATTATCCATTCCTTTATAAATTCTCACCATGAATTTATACTTCCAAATATCCACTAATATATTATTTCTTTTATAAAAACCCAGTTTATAAATTCCATAGTCTCATCCGTCTTTTAAAACATAGCTTTAAACACTAAATCGATTTCCAAATCGATTTCGAAAATTTACTTTATTTAAACATTACTCCTTTACTTATCTAAATTTATTTCGAAACCCATTAATCCAACATTGACACCTATATTTATGATTTAAATTCTATTTAAATCAGAAATACCAATTTCATACTTGATTTCAAAATTCTCCCTTTATTTTC
The DNA here is from genome assembly GCA_030765085.1 of Allium cepa. Lineage (NCBI taxonomy): Eukaryota > Viridiplantae > Streptophyta > Magnoliopsida > Asparagales > Amaryllidaceae > Allium > Allium cepa. The sequence goes on from CM060940.1 coordinate 330,998,942, forward strand.
CAAACTCAATAAAATCCGAATTTTAAATAAATTCTTCAACTTTTAAACAATACTACTTAAGTTTTCAAAATCCATTTATAATAAAAATCTTTTTCCCCGTACTTGGAATTTATTCAATAGGATTTCAAAAATCAACCTTTATCGTTTCCAATTCCTTCTTTTAATTTGTCAAATCCTCAAAAATTATTTTACTTATGATTCTCTACTTTAATTTTCTTCCAAAAATTCAATTTCTATATTTCTGGTATCTTAAAAAAATACCAAAATATATTCGGCGAAATCCTAGGATTTAGTAATTTCAATTACCAATATAATCAATCATAGATTATCAATAAATCATATCACAGCATATGAAATAAATTCAAACGTTTGAGCAATCCAGTTGGATCCATCCAACCTGTTTCCCTGCATCCACAGATGTTAGCGCAACAAATTAAATACAAATCTCGTTTCAAGGCGGGATACCATGTTATAAAGGTCATCCGCTATTATGTGAGGCGCATAGGGTCTCATCCGCTATATAATACAGGAAATCAATCGCTCCAATATATATATATATATATATATATATATATATAATATCACCCAACAGATAAATTATCAAATTCATCCAAACACATCCAATAATTTCAATTTATTCATTTAAATTAACAAGGAAATACAATTGAGTGAGAAGATCTCACATTTGCTTTTGTTTTTCCAATCCATTTCCATTCCATCTTATTTTCACGATTTTTGACCTTGTATAAACAATTATATGATTTTTATTAATATTCAAACTTACCAAACAATTAAATTTCCACTTAATAGATTTTATTAACCAAAAATTTAATTTAAACTAATAGTTAAATTTTAAACCCATTTTCCTTTAATAAATTATCTTTAGAGATAATGTAAGAAATTAAAGGATAAATTAAGTAATTAAAGGTTAATTAATTAGTAATTAAAGGGTAACTAATTAGTGATTAAAGAGTAATTAATCAGTAATTAAGGGATAATTAATTAAGGATGATTAATTACTTTCGTCAAATGATCTATAATTAATTCATGTTAATTAAGCAGGATTTAAAAGCAATTAAAGTAATTAATTTAATTTATTTGGAGATTAAATTGAATTAATTACGAATTGAACAACTAATTAGTCTTGCTTATTTATGATTGGATTGTATTGAATGCCTTGAACTGTTTGATATCTCTTATATGTGATGTTTTGTGATATGAATTGCTTTGGATTGAGTTGTGATGAATATTTATCTACGATGTATTGGTATGTGAATGTGAACTTCTAAATTGAATTAAAATTGTTACTTAAACAACTTGGCCTTTAAAACGACATTTGAATTTCGATGCGACCGGAGGTCGGATTCCAAATGGTTATCTGAAATCCACACCGAATCTTAAAGATGGATCTTTTGTTTAAAGGATCCAAAATGGAAATTTATTGTCACTTAAATTAGATCTGAATGTATCCACCTATTTTTAAAATAAGCGCTCATTATTCAGATTAGCCGAGAGAGGACATTGAGTTATAAAACCCATTCCGAATAATGATACCATGAAATGAGATTGCATTTGAAGACATTGGTTGAAGACCGGGTATTTTCGAAAATGAAAGGATTACCTGTCGATTGTCTCTGCATCGAGTTGCTTCGGTATGGAGATTATCCTAAGTGATGGGGAGTCCGGACGTGATTAGACGATATCAGAACTTGCAAGGACTTTTTCCTTAATTGGATGAAGTGCCTTCGGTTCCATTCGGACCCAGGATGGACTTGTATAGATGTATGTCTGACATTACACATTAAGATATAAATCTAGTTTCTATCAAATACATTTCTGTTTGGTGGCGGAGAATTTATTCCCTTAGCTTAACAACCTTCTCTGAGACGTATGAGCACAGAGGTTATGTAGTTGATGGTTACTAGTGATATATTCCCAATTTGGTAATGTGGCATGCTAAGTGCTAAGCATTGGTTTATCGAAGCATGGCTTTTGTTAAAAGCGTAGCTTTGTGGGACGAGACTTCATCGAACCTCACACCCAAGAAATGGTCGAAATAGGAAAGGATGCAGCAAGGTTAAGGGGGTCGCAGGGTGTGCACATTTCCTTCTGGATAAAAAGTGGTATCATGGTATGGAGCCCAGATATCTTACTTATGTGGATTTGTTGGAATTTGTTGAGAAGCGTCGGTAAAGGTCGGTTACGACCGGGGGATGACATACTTATGACCGTTAGTTACCTAGTTATAGAGGTAACCCAGACTTATGCTAGCAGAGATCCGATTAGGTTCTCAGGGCGTCTCTCCAAAGGTGTACCCTTTTGGAAAGGAAGTTCCTTAGCCTTGACCATTTGTTGGAAATCCAATCACCAAATATGAGCCCTGTATGGTTTTAGTTATATAACCTGCCATTTTTAAATGGTAGCTATAGTAGGCATACTATAATGGTACATATGCCGGATAAGATTTATATCATACTTTTGAAAAGTTTTTCACACTATGCACTGATAATAATATCAAAAGGATTTTTGCGTTTCAAGCATGTTTGACTGCTATAAGGAGAAACCTCCTCCATGTGTGTGATTGCATTGAGTGTGTGCCTGTGTCGACCCGGAATTTTGAGCAATATCAATTTAATAATCTTTGATAATAATTAAATTGATTTGATCATTTTATATTATAAATTGATAAGTTAAAATTCTTTAAAAGGGTAATAATAATAATTTGTTAATATCTATAAACATTTTTCTTAAGAATATAAATAGGCAAGATTAATTCTTTTGAAGTTTATAATAATTTGATTTGGAAATATCTATTTTGGTAAATAAGAAGCCTTTAATGTAATAAAACTTTATATTCAAATTATAAAATATATGAATGCATATATTGTGATTTGAGATTTGTTTAAAATTTAATATGGTAATTATCAAATTTAATGTTAAATTTTTTTTCTATTTGAAATGTGTATATATATTTGTATATATATATATATTTAAAATAGGAATTGTATTAATTTGAATTTAATAAATGTTTGCAAACTTTAATAAATATATAATTTTTAATTTAAAATGTTAATGTGATTTAATGTTTTTGAAAGTAATATTCGAAGATTTAAATTTTAATAACAAAGTTAATTTGATTTAATGCTTTTAAAAATGATATTTGAAATCTAAATTTTTAATAACAATAATAACTTCTTATTTATTATAAACATATACTTTGAGGTTTTGGTTTTAAATATGATATAAATTAAAGATTCATTTGTGTTAATATAAGGAGTTAAAATTAGTTTCTCAAGTTGATAAATTATATAAATAAATCAAAACTATAAGTTATTTGTATACACATGCATATTTATTAAAAGATAAGTTCATAATATTACATAATTACTTACATATTACTTAAATAAATTTATAAATAGGAAAATAACTTTTAAAAATATTAATTAGATATTAAAACACTTGTTAACATTTTATAACATTACATAAATATATGTATATAGCTTAAATAGATTATTAAAAAGAAAATCACATTTTAAACATTTATAAATATTAGAGAATAGCATTTGTAAATATTAAATAACATATAACAACACTTGTAAACATTTTAGAGTGTGTTAAGACAAATGTAAATTGAATGGCATATGTGTAAGATCTTGAGAGCATTAAGTGGCAAATGTAATTCTCTTGTAAACTTAATTTAAAATTAAATTGTAAAACAAGAACAAAAGTTTTCTTTCAGCTAAGATTTCTTTCTTCTCCTCAACAAAATTTCGATGCTAAACAAATGATCAAAATGAATACAAATCTGAAACCTGTAAAATCAAAACAAAGAAGAGAAAGGAAAAAAAAAAGACTGTAAAATCTGAAAGAAAGAAAAGAAGCAAAATATGCAACAAAGAAGAAGTCCGGAAATTTAACATCAGAGGCAAGGTTTCAAAGACAATCAACATCAGGATGTAAATCAAAGAAATAATAAGAAGAAGTTACTGTAAAAAGGAAAAAGAATCTGGAATCATGGAGTCAGAAAGCAAAGAAGTAAAACAGGAAAATTCAATATGCAAACTGGAACCAAACAATTCAGTGAATTCAATCAACATGCAAGATTTTCTAGTACAAAATGCAATCCAGATTCATTAGCATGCAGAATTGAAATCAACTGCAGGGGAATTTGTTTTCAACATGCAGTGAAGTTTCAAGCCTGGAAAGAAAAGAAAATGCAGTTTCTATTCTCTGCATTATCAAGGTGAGTAAACAAATCTTCAAAAAAGATTAAAATGGTTTTATTTTGGATGTGTGAATATAAACCCATGCTGATATTTAAATGCTTAGAATTAAATGTATGCATGCATGTGCATTAGGGATGAATGCCTGTGTTAACTTTAAAGAAAGTACTCTGTTGTTTTTTACAGGTTTTAAGTTTCTCTTTTAATCCAATATCTCATCTGTGATATAAAATTTGCTTTGATTTGTAGAAGAGAAAATGTTTGAAATTTTGTAGAAACACTATTAAAAATAATCATAGGATTTTAAAGTGAATAATTGGTTCAGGAAGTTTAAAATTTACTGTAAAAGAAAATTTGGGGCAAAATTTTATGAACTCAAATTTAGGTTTTGATTTCGTAATTGAATTTAATATGGGAAATCATGATTTTTAATGGTAGTATCACGATTTTTAGTTCGGTAATTAGTGAGAATTCTCAAGTTTTTCTGTATTCGACATTATGGCCAATTTTCGACGGTCTACGGCGAAATTGAGGTCGTGGCTGAGCTTGGAGGTCAAGAAGACGATGATGATCATCAGAAAAATAATTTGGGAATTTTCTAATGTTCGAGATGACCGATAATCGAGGAGATAGGGTTTAACAACCTTTAAATGCCGATGTTGTTCTATGGGTTGTTGCGTCATCATGGAACTATCGGAGGCGATCGCGTGCATTGCCATAGGTTCAGGGTGACGTGAGGGAGCTACGGTGGAGACGGTGGGCCCTCTCGACGTTTGTGCTGCTGTGGACGTTGATTGTACTGGTGAGGGTGTTTCTAACTAATGGGTTCGAAAGTCAAATTTTCGAATTACATATCGTATGAAGTTTCTGGGTCGCGAGCATGGTCGTCGAGGTCATTTGTGACTTGGTGGAGGCCGGAGAGGAGTTCAACGTCGACCGACGTGGTGGTGCACATTGATGTGCATGGTGGTGTGCAAATGGGTATCAGGAGATAATGGAGTTTGGATTTTTGGGAGAAGAAGGTTGGGTTCGAGTATTACTTTGGGTTTTTGCTGAGTTGACTCGGAGCTCGCATAGGGTTTTGCTCGGGGTTAACGTGGGTTTTGCTCGGGGTTTTTGTTTGGAATACTCATGTTGTCACGAGACTTTTGTGTGGGTTACTCGAGTTTTTATGGAGCAGAATTTTGGTTTGGGTACTGGAAGTTTTAAAGGATTTAAAAATGTAATAGTAAGGTTTTAAAAAGCTTTGAAAACAAAGAAATTTGAGTTTTGTAAATAATTAAAGTTATTAAACAAAAGTAAAATAAGTTTTTAGTTATAAAACTAAATTTGTTTTAAAGTTAGAATTTCAAACAAGTTCTTATTTTGAGAAGTGAAGTTTCAAAATAAAATAAGTGAATTTTATAAATTAAGTTAGTATTATATTTTATTTTAATAACCTTGGGAGTTAAAAGTTTTAATTTGAATGTTTAAATTATTTTAGTTAAATTGATTTCTAATATAATTTATTTTACATGAAGTGTAATGATTTAGAATTTAGAAATCAATTATAATAAAGATTTTCTTATGTAATTAAGAATTTTGATTTAATTAAAGATAACCAAATTTGAAAAGATAATTAAGATAATTAAATTATTAACCATTGAAAGATTATTGGTTAATATAAATGATTTAATTAAGATAATTGTTTTCTTAATTAAGAATCTTTTAATATAGTATGATAATGAATCATTTAATTAAATTTAAATGATTAGGTTAAATAATTAATTAAGTAATTAATTAGTGATTAATTAAAGATAATCACCTGGAGTATATTAAGTTTAATTATTGGATAAAGTAATTAAGAGGTTAATTACAGGAGATGATTAAGTAAAGGATAATTATTTATGAAAGTAATTAAGTAATGTGATTAAGGATTAATCACTTTAGTTATTAATTAAAGGTTTAAATTATTTAATTAATGATTAATTAATAAAAGGATTAAGAGTAATTAATTAAGTGATCAATTATTGTTAAAGTAATTAATTAAGAAAGAAATTTAATTAATGGAAGTAATCATTAATTAAAGAATAATTAATTAATTGTTAATTAATAATTTAAAGAATAATTAACTTATAATTAAGTTTTAATTACTAAATGTAATTAAAAGTAATTAATCAAGGTGATTAATTAAAAGTAATTAATCAAATGTGATTAATTAAAAGTAATTAATTAAATGAGATTAATTAAAAGTAATTAATTAAGTAGGTTTAATTAAAAGAAATTAATCAAGTGAGATTAATTAAAGGTAATTAATCAGGTGTAATTAAAGGATAATTAAAAAATAATTATCAAGGTAATTAAATAATAATTAATCAAATGTGATTAATTTAAAAGAGTAATTAGGGATAATTACTTGGTATAATTAAGAAGTAATTAATCAAGATGATTAATTAAATTTGTAACTAAGAAATGATTACTAAAGTAATTAAGTAGTAATTAATTAAGGGAGATTAATTAAAGTGGTTAATTAAGTGATGTTTAATTAATTAATTTGTAATTAATTAATGAATAAGTAGGTTGAATTGATGATAATCCAAGTGTTTAAGTAAGGAATTAATTTAATTAAGGATGAATTAAATTAATTAAAGTTGGATCAACCTTATGGATGATGGATGATTGGTTGATAAGTATCATTGAATGAGTTAATGATATTGGATGTTATTGGATGTCATTGGTTGATATGTGATGATATGAATGTGATATATATGCTGCATTGTGATATGTATGGATGAATGTGATAATAGTGAATTATCTATCTGTGCAATATGAATCATCCATTTATGTTAAGTGATATTTATGAATATCTACTGTTTAAATCCCTTAAGTAAAACTTGGACATTAAAATGGCGTTTGGTTTCGGTGAGACCGAGATCGGGTTTCCATATTTGGATATCCGAAAACCACATCGATTCCAATTAAACGTTAGGTCGTTAATCCAAATGGAGCAAGTGAAGACTCGAGGTGTAAGGGCTATACGTCAGTATAACTCTGTGGGTGATTCCGTAATGAGTTGATGGAATAGTACTTATAGGTTCTGTAACGACCCGTAAATTTTCGATAATTAAAATAGTTAATTTAAAAGATTTCGTGATTTAATGATTAGGAAAAAAAAATTTGTAATTCGTTTGGAATAATAATAACTAGAACGAAATGCAACAAAATTTTATCTAAGTTAATTATTTATGAGTTGAATGGAATCCCAAATCAATTGAAATAATATGTAGTCAAAGGTAATTGAATGAATTTGTATTGTATAGGTAGTTGTGACACCTGTTTGTAAATAATAAACTTATAAGTAATTAAAAGTTAACGGTGATAATTATTTAAGTTATCTATTCATTTAGTTAGTCGAATTGAATTTGTGAACCAATTGCAATTGAAATGAAAGTTCATATATTAGTTGAGTGCATTATCTCTAACTGTTGATTAATAATAATGTAGAGTTCATTTGATGTAATATAGTAAATCGACTGATAATGAAATTTTATTTAAAAAATCCAATATTGAAATCCGTCAAATATTGAACAATTAAATTGTTTAAATTTAATATTTGAAATTTATTGAATAATTGAATAACGGGAATTGAATAACTGTTTTAATGAAAATGGTTGTTCTATAATTTGAATTTGTTAAATTTTATAAGTTCGTTTTGAATATTTCAAAAGATAGTGATTTAAGAATTGTTTAAATTTAATATTACAAATGTTTGAATAATTAAATCCCGAATTTGATACGATTAATTTGATATTGAAATTTAATATATGAAAATAGAGTGAATAATTGAAATTTGTTTTAATATGATTCAAATTGGTTTCCAAAGGGAATGCAAGTTAAATCGAGATTATAATAGAGTTAATAAGATTTAAAATTGAAATTATTGGATAATTGAATAACGGGTTTAATATGATTAAAAATGATTTGTAAAATTTTATTTTATTATATTGGAGTTATAGTGATGTTATAGAACTTTTAAAACTGAATTTAAAAAATTTAGTGAAAATTGAATATTTTAATATTTAATTATCGACTGGAAAATAGCCAAATTTTGAACAGTCTCAGAATTGGACGAAACTAGTTCCGTTGGATCCGTAATAGTTAGTTATTATCGGATTTCAATTTTCGTAGCAATCGGAGTTGCCGTTTGATCGTGGCAGCTCGAAACGCGTTGAAATTGTTTTAATATTAATTTGGCGAGTTAAAATAGTCATTTTTCAAACAGTCTCGGATTTCGACGAAACTAGTTTCATCGGATCCGTAATGTAATTTTATCATAAGATTTCAAATTTCGTGCCAATCGGATTTACCGTTTGTCCGGGGAGAGCCCAAACGCATAGAAATTTGGTTAACCAATTTAATTTCAAATCGATCGTTTATTGCCGTAACTCACACATACGATCGAATTAGCTTCCGAAACCTATTCCATTGTGTCCGGAACGTGGGGTAAACCTTAGAAACGCCAGCCGGCACGCTTCGTTTGGAGTTCGGAAAATTTTCGATGAATATTGTTTTGGCGATTTTCTATAAAAGGACCCCCACTTTCTTTGTTTTGCATAAACCCTAGGGTTTCAGCTCTTAGCCGCCACTTTCATTTCAATGGCCAGAAAATTTCGAAAATTCTTCCTCATTTTCCTCTCAATCCATCAACAATTAGCAAAAACTCTAAACTACATAGTTGTAGAGGGCATCAAGATCTAGCTATCCAACGGTGGAGATCGGAAACGGAGTCACGGATCGACGGGAAATCGTGTTCAAAGTCGCTGTGTTTTTCACGCAATTCGAGGCAGAGGGGGTGGCCGAGCTTCAGGCTATTGATGGTGAAGGTGGAGTGAAGCAAGGGCTTTCGAATGGCGCCAGCTGATCGTCTCCAGGTGGCTCGGAGTGGGTGCGTCATTTAGGGTTTTGGAGGCACGATGGGTTGCGTACGTGATTTGTGGCTTGGAGCAAACGAACGTGAGGAAGAAGACGTGCACGCCCTTGATTTGCTTGATGGAATCAACGGCCCAGATTGCTGAAGGTTGATAATATTAAATAAAGTTGTGAATATTTGTATATAATAAATTGTACAAACTTTAAACGTGTATAACTTTTTCGTACGAGGTACGTATTGGACGAAATGAATTGCGTTGCGTTCGTATCGTCGAATACTACGCTGTGGAACTAGATTGGAGTCGTTTGGAGCTAGTGGAAATTTCGGATAAAATTAAACGCTCGTTTAATTTTATTCGAAATAAAACGCTGGAACTGCATTGAAATCAAGGTGAGTGTTTTATAACGCTCACAACGTACTGAATATCTTTATGCTAGTTAAATTTGACATTATGAAGTGTTATGAATTTTATTTGTCGTTGTTTGATAAATTTAATTGTCATATAGATTGTCGTTTGAATTAACCATTGAAAATTAAATTGACCGTTAAAATTGAAATTGAATTGCGATAAAATTACCTAACATTGATAACTATGAAATTGCTATGAATTGTATTGTCTATTGGATGTTTTATTTCGATGGATGCTATTGGTTGATATTTAAATGTTTGGATGTTTATTGCTTATATATAACCTGTTATGCATACATATGACACTATGATTGATTTAAGTGATATATATTCATCCCTGACATTTAATTTAAATAAATAATTACTTGGCCATAGGATAGAAAATTATATACGGACACCGAATTGGCTAAATTAATAATTTTTAAAAATCGTCGATTTGAAATTTATTCAAATGTTTGATTTAGAAGTTAAAAATAGAAATCAATTTATAGAAATCGAATTTATCGGAAAATTAAGTTTGGAATTTTGAAATAGATTTTGGTTAAAAGAAATTGTTAAATGATTTAAGTTGAGACTTTGAAATTTAAAATTTGGTTATGATTGAATTTCAAAAATTTATTCGTTTTAAAAGATTGAACCTTAATTTGAGCTTTGAACATTACTAAGTAAAAGTGATATAAAAATGATATTTTGAAATCGAGCTTGAAATTGAATCATATTTGAAATTTGGATTTAGATTTGAATATTGATGCATAATTGTGTTAAGTGGTATAAATTGGTATTTTGAACATCAAGCTCCAAATCGATATAAATTAAAATTGAATAAATTAAGGGTGAATGTAAAATTGAATTAATTTGAAGTAAATGTTGACATTGATTTGAATTGAAATCGAAATTTAATCGGTAGAATGGAAATTGGAATTGATTTGAATTGAGAAGTTATAATTGAAATGTTTTGGTTTTGAAGCTGTTTCATTTTGTTTCCAAATTACTCTGTTATATAAACCATCTTTAAATACTTAAACTATTTTAACCTATATTAATTATTTTAAATTAATTTATCTATTTGAAATCCATTTAAAGATTTTAAGTATTTTAACTATTTTAATTATTTAAAACTACTTTTAAACTACTTAAAACTATTTTCAAAAATTTCAAGCTGAGCAATAAGGTGAAATGTTTATGTTTAAATCTTGAATTTAATATGAATTGGGTTAAATGAAGTTGCAACCTAAAGTGAAATTCGAAATGATTTTGGAAATCGAAATGAGGTATTGAGATGAAAAATGATTTTTGAAACGGAATCTGACATTTGAATAGATACGATGATATTTGAAATGGATTTGATTTTTGAAGCGAACATGATATTTTGATATTAATTATGAATCGATTTGAAATGTAAAAGAGCCAACGGTGTAATAATACGTAGTTATTAAAGAGACCGGGATCGGATATGGACATACTCTCTGTCGATACCGAAAACCATTGATCCAGAATGAAGTGGATGGTTTGGTGAACGCGTTGACTGAAGAAAGATAATGATATTGGATGACCCCTGACATGACTAAAACAGGAGCCGCGCCGGGCCATTGAGGTTCGCCACCTCTAGCGGACACGCTTCTTCGATACCATTTCTATTACATTTGTTATTCGATTTGGGTGCACCCCTTGATTTTGGGAGTGTTGTTTCGCGGTGTTGGGGTAGCTGCTGGCTATGCTCAACATCGGTCCGGATCACGCAAGTACTAGTATCCTAGTTGGTATCGCCTCATGTACCTTGTCATACTGATTATCCTATTCGCTACCACTACGTTATGTTTTGTGTTATACCTATGGGGTACCCTCTGATAACCACCAGTTTACGGTGGGGCTTACGGTGCTGTATAGACTATGGCATTATAAAAACATGTTAAGGGGGGTTATGGTAACGCCTTAACGCTATTTGGATACTTTATATTACTGATAGACATTATCTACTTAGCGTATATTACTGCATAGTAGATAGTTTAACGGATCCTTAGGAGATGGAAAATCCCGTAACATCTCTTGAGTTATTGCACGCACGTTGACACTAGATATGAGATGTCAAACCCCGTAAACATCTCTGACGCCATTACACTCATATTTATTTACGATTGATTTAACTTTCATAAGGATATTTTAGTCCTGACTCGAGTGTTTTGTCTTTTCATTATGCTCGGGTCAGTCCTGAGTTTTTCAGATTTTTGAAGATCTATTCTGGAGGATGAAGACGAAGATTTGGTATACTATTACTATTATTACCCTTGCATCATGCTATCTGCTGCATTATTTTAATTGTTCTGTTGTATATGTATAACTCTGATAAATGTTGTATAAATAATTGTCAAAGTATAGTAAACAGCTTCATGAACTATTTATTTGACTATTATATTTTATCGTTCCGCTGCGAGATTCTATGTTGTTTCATTTCCTTTATTTCTCTTTCTTTTCTTTTCTTATTTACCCCAATAACCATCTGCCCTTTTGAATGGTTTGGAATCGACATGTGTATTTGATCGTCGGTTTAAACTGTCCAAAAAGGCGGGTCGTTACAGTTGGTATCAGAGCTTTGGTTTAGCGATAAACCTTGGCTCTAATGGGGAATAACTCATTGAAATAGAGGTAAACTATTTGAATGAGTTGAGTGTATATGAGAGAGCGTACTTGTTATTTGATATAAAATGGTTTATATTGTGTTAACTTTGTTCCATTGAGTATTTATGAATTCTGGTCGATACTTGGGACGCCAAGGCGTCGATAGGAATTTCTAAACACTCGAATAGGACAAACCGACACAATATCGTTTTGGAATATATTTTATATAAAAGAATTATTTGAATATTTATTCATTTTGATTGAATTGATTGTTAGGAGATGATAATATTAGATTATTATCGTTATTGTTTGACCAGTCAATATTTACAACAATTGATTAAATAAAAATGGATTTAGGAAAATGAAATCTTGTAAACACAATTGATAATGAATGTAAATGAATTTTAACTTGGATTTGGGAATTTAAATTCCGGTGTTTGAAATTGACTTACAAGAATTTGAAAAATATAATATGAGTATTATATGATAGTATAATTGAGTTGAAATTTTTTTCGAAGGATTTTTTTAATGATAAGTGTTATATCCCCTTCTCTTGACGCTAGAAAATGATTTCGGTGATGAGTGCACGCATCATCGGCGTTTGTTTTCGAGAGTCCGAGTGGGGGAGACCACTTAATAGCTTGTCTAAACCTTGTTTTGATTCAACCTTTATTTTATTTTGTATTCTCTATAGTATGATTTGATATATAAATTATATAAGTATATATTATTTCAAAACATGATTTGAAATGAAACCGGGATTGGAATTATTAAGTCCTTTAATAATTAATGGTTTTTTTAAATGATTGAAATGAATTTAGACTTGAATCATTAAGGAACTTCTGAATTGTGAAATGAGAAATGAACCTAAGAGCTAAGTGAAAATATCAATTGAAGTAGAAATCCTTAGAATTAGGAAATTATGAACTTAAAAAAAAAAATTGAAACTGGAAAACTCGCCTAGTATTAAATTTCATTCTATAGCATAGATATAACTTACCAAAATATTTAAGAAGTTCAAAAATGTTATATGAATTGTTAGTTGGATAATATACAAGTATAGGTTTGAATAATGAAATATGCATTTAATTAATGGTTTGCAAATATAAATAAAATTGTTAGTAAATAATTGGAATTTAAATTAACATTTAAAGGTGATTCACAATTATGTTAATATAAAATGGAAATACTATATGTGAATGTAAATGTGAAATTAAATTATAGTGCAATTTAAGTAATGACTTAAGAATTAATTAATTGAAAATTCAACTTTAAATGAAAAGAAGTTGTATGTTGTTTAACTACATTCTATTTGCATAACTATAACTTACCAAATACTTAAAAGGTTTAAAATGCTAATAAGGATAAGTAGAGAAATAATATACCAGTGTGAGAATGAATAATAAAATGTGAAGCTCTATTGATAGTTGTAAATATAAAAGAAATTTAAGCTGTAAAATGAATAATATATATAAGTGAATGAATAAAATTTAAAATTAATGAAATATAAAAATTGGTAAATGGAAACTAATTAAATTTGAATATAACTAAATGTCAATAAACTTGGAAGTGTATGAAAAAAAAAAATTTGACTTGGAAATGTATAATTGATTTAGTGTAGATTTTGGATGGATGTTAATGTTTGATATGCATTGGTTGTTAGATGGGTGAAAATTGATTAAGTAGAATTCATTAGTGTTAATGGAATTGAATAAATGGAATAAAATGCTAAAATAATTAAATTCAAATTTGAAGCAAAGTGAAATTTAATATAATTGAATTCAATTTAAATTGAAGCAAATTGACTTGAATTTAAAATGTGAATGAAACAAACTTGAATAAATCGGAAAAAAATTTAATGTAAACCTATTGCATGGATGAATAAGAAAATAAATGACTTTGTTTTTATGATTGTTCTTTAGAAAATTTGAAGTTTTGATGGTTTGCACTTTGAAATAATAAAAGCCAATTTTCGGGAAAAATCCAAAATTGTCCAATATATGCTGAAACGAAAACAACCATAATTTTTAAATGGCTGAACAGAATTCGACGATTTTGGACTTTTCGGAAAGCTTAGAAATTATAGCACAACTTTTGTTTAGATAACTTGAGAAAATTTCTTCGTCTACTAGGTTAAAAACTTGAATGTTACTCGCTGTCCTGTGTAAAAATAAGTAAAATCAGTAGTATACACCCTTAGTATTTTCGCCATATCTTTTGACTAGTTTATCGGATTTTGACGATCTTGCACTTTATGGAAAGCTAAGAACTTAAGCTAAAACTTTTATTTTAAGTATTTTGTGTTTTAATGTCGTTTAGAAGGTCGAAAACATGGATGAACGTCGCTGACCTGCGCAGTTCATTGCCCAGGCTGAGGCGTATACTCTAAGTTAAACGGCCATAATTTTTGAACGTATGGTCCGAATTCGATGATTTTGGACATTCCGGAAAGCCTGAAATGAATGCAACAACTTTTGTTTAGATTCTGTTGCCGAATTTTATCGTTTAGGTGACCTAAAACTAGGATTTGTTTGCTGTCCTGAAATTGAAATCTCAGTTTTGAAGCTAAATATGTTATATATATGTTGTGTAGGCTAAGTATATCGATATATCTTTATATGCATGGTTCTAACTTAGTTATTGAGTGTTTAGTAGGTGCGGATTGCGCTTGCTTCGCATTTGGAGCTCGCTTTCGCGCTATATTAGCCGTATATGCTCGCTAACAATATATAAGGTACATATCTCGGATTACATACCGTACTTTTACACATTTTTCCTGCGGGATGCCTCATCACTTGATGAGATGTATATTTGTGATATATATACTGTCATTTTTTTCCCGATCGAGCCGCGCAAAGGAAACTCTGCCGAAATTTTCCGTAAAATACGGGTGTTAGAAAATTTTTCAAGTTTTAAAATTTTTTATAACTTGTTTTGATTACTAACTTTTAAAGTTAGAAAGCCGTTCGGAGTAGCTTGGTGGAAGCGTAGTTATGACTTTATAGATGGAATTTCATTGTTTTATAAGTTGGTAACTTTGAATAAAATACATCAAATGTTGAATTCCATACTTAGTCATTTTCCCTTCTTTTTCCTTTTCGGGGACGAAAAGTTTTGAGTGGGGGAGAGTGTAACGACCCGTAAATTTTCGATAATTAAAATAGTTAATTTAAAAGATTTCGTGATTTAATGATTAGGAAAAAAAATTTGTAATTCGTTTGGAATAATAATAACTAGAACGAAATGCAACAAAATTTTATCTAAGTTAATTATTTATGAATTGAATGGAATCCCAAATCAATTGAAATAATATGTAGTCAAAGGTAATTGAATGAATTTGTATTGTATAGGTAGTTGTGACACCTGTTTGTAAATAATAAACTTATAAGTAATTAAAAGTTAATGGTGATAATTATTTAAGTTACCTATTCATTTAGTTAGTCGAATTGAATTTATGAATCAATTGCAATTGAAATGAAAGTTCATATATTAGTTGAGTGCATTATCTCTAACTGTTGATTAATAATAATGTAGAGTTCATTTGATGTAATATAGTAAATCGACTGATAATGAAATTTTATTTAAAAAATCCAATACTGAAATCCGTCAAATATTGAACAATTAAATTGTTTAAATTTAATATTTGGAATTTATTGAATAATTGAATAACGGGAATTGAATAACTGTTTTAATGAAAATGGTTGTTCTATAATTTGAATTTGTTAAATTTTATAAGTTCGTTTTGAATATTTCAAAAGATAGTGATTTAAGAATTGTTTAAATTTAATATTACAAATGTTTGAATAATTAAATTCCGAATTTGATACGATTAATTTGATATTGAAATTTAATATATGAAAATAGAGTGAATAATTGAAATTTGGTTTAATATGATTCAAATTGGTTTCCAAAGGGAATGCAAGTTATATCGAGATTATAATAGAGTTAATAAGATTTTAAAATTGAAATTATTGGATAATTGAATAACGGGTTTAATATGATTAAAAATGATTTGTAAAATTTTATTTTATTATATTGGAGTTATAGGGATGTTATAGAACTTTTAAAACTGAATTTAAAAAAATTTGTGAAAATTGAATATTTTAATATTTAATTATCGACTGGAAAATAGCCAAATTTTGAACAGTCTCAGAATTGGACGAAACTAGTTCCGTTGGATCCGTAATAGTTAGTTATTATCGGATTTCAATTTTCGTAGCAATCGGAGTTGCCGTTTGATCGTGGCAGCTCGAAACGCGTTGAAATTGTTTTAATATTAATTTGGCGAGTTAAAATAGTCATTTTTCAAACAGTCTCGGATTTCAACGAAACTAGTTTCATCGGATCCGTAATGTAATATTATTATAAGATTTCAAATTTCATGCCAATCAGATTTACCGTTTGTCCAGGACGAGCCCAAACGCACAGAAATTTGATTAACCAATTTAATTTCAAATCGATCGTTTATTGCCGTAACTCACACATACGATCGAATTAGCTTCCGAAACCTATTCCATTGTGTCCGGAACGCGGGGTAAACCCTAGAAACGCCAGCCGGCACGCTTCGTTTGGAGTTTGGAAAATTTTCGATGAATATTGTTTTGGCGGTTTTCTATAAAAGGACGCCCACTTTCTTTGTTTTGTATAAACCCTAAGGTTTCAGCTCTTAGCCGCCACTTTCATTTCAATGGCCAGAAAATTTCGAAACTTCTTCCTCATTTTCCTCTCAATCCATCAACAATTAGCAAAAACTCTCAACTACAAAGTTGTAGAGGGCATCAAGATCTAGCTATCCAACAGTGGAGATCGGAAACGGAGTCATGGATCGACGGGAAATCGTGTTCGAAATCGCTGCGTTTTTCACGCAATTCGAGGCAGAGGGGCTGGCCGAGCTTCAGGCTATTGATGGTGAAGGTGGAGTGAAGCAAGGGCTTTCGAATGGCGCCAGCTGATCGTCTCCAGGTGGCTCGGAGTGGGTGCGTCATTTAGGGTTTTGGAGGCACGATGGGTTGCGTACGTGATTTGTAGCCTAGAGCAAACGAACGTGAGGAAGAAGATGTGCACGCCCTTGATTTGCTTGATGGAATCAACGGCCCAGATTGCTGAAGGTTGATAATATTAAATAAAGTTGTGAATATTTGTATATAATAAATTGTACAATCTTTAAACGTGTATAACTTTTTCATACGAGGTCCGTTTTGGACGAAACGAATTGCGTTGCGTTCGTATCGTCGAATACTACGCTGTGGAACTGGATTGGAGTCGTTTGGAGCTAGTGGAAATTTCGGATAAAATTAAACGCTCGTTTAATTTTATTCGAAATAAAACGCTGGAACTGCATTGAAATCAAGGTGAGTGTTTTATAACACTCACAACGTACTGAATATCTTTATGCTAGTTAAATTTGACATTATGAAGTGTTATGAATTTTATTTGTCGTTGTTTGATAAATTTAATTGTCATATAGATTGTCGTTTGAATTAACCGTTGAAAATTAAATTGACCGTTAAAATTGAAAATTGAAATTGAATTGCGATAAAATTACCTGACATTGATAACTATAAAATTGCTATGAATTGTATTGTCTATTGGATGTTTTATTTCGATGGATGCTATTGGTTGATATTTAAATGTTTGGATGTTTATTGCTTATATATAACCTGTTATGCATACATATGACACTATGATTGATTTAAGTGATATATATTCTTCCCTGACATTTAATTTAAATAAATAATTACTTGGCCATAGGATAGACAATTATATACGGACACCGAATTGGCTAGACTAATAATTTTTAAAAATCGTCGATTTGAAATTTATTTAAATGTTTGATTTAGAAGTTAAAAATAGAAATCAATTTATAGAAATCGAATTTATCGGAAAATTGAGTTTGGAATGTTGAAATAGATTTTGGTTAAAAGAAATTGTTAAATGATTTAAGTTGAGACTTTGAAATTTAAAATTTGGTTATGATTGAATTTCGAAAATTTATTCGTTTTAAAAGATTGAACCTTAATTCGAGCTTTGAACATTACTAAGTAAAAGTGATATAAAAATGATATTTTGAAATCGAGCTTGAAATTGAATCATATTTGAAATTTGGATTTAGATTTGAATATTGACTCATAATTGTGTTAAGTGGTATAAATTGGTATTTTGAACATCAAGCTCCAAATCGATATAAATTGAAATTGAATAAATTAAAGGTGAATGTAAAATTGAATTAATTTGAAGTAAATGTTGACATTGATTTGAATTGAAATCGAAATTTAATCGGTAGAATGAAAATTGGAATTGATTTGAATTGAGAAGTTATAATTGAAATGTTTTGGTTTTGAAGCTGTTTCATTTTGTTTCCAAATTACTCTGTTATATAAACCATCTTTAAATACTTAAACTATTTTAACCTATATTAATTATTTTAAATTAATTTATCTATTTGAAATCCATTTAAAGATTTTAAGTATTTTAACTATTTTAATTATTTAAAACTACTTTTAAACTACTTAAAACTATTTTCAAAAATTTCAAGCTGAGCAATAAGGTGAAATGTTTATGTTTAAATCTTGAATTTAAATATGAATTGGGTTAAATAAAGTTGCAATCTAAAGTGAAATTCGAAATGATTTTGGAAATCGAAATGAGGTATTGAGACGAAAAATGATTTTTGAAACGGAATCTGACATTTGAATAGATACGATGATATTTGAAATGGATTTGATTTTTGAAGCGAACATGATATTTTGATATAATTATGAATCGATTTGAAATGTAAAAGAGCCAACGGTGTAATAATACGTAGTTATTAAAGAGACCGGGATCGGATATGAACATACTCTCTGTCGATACCGAAAACCACTTTAATAACTATTATACGCGAAGTGTTGATCCAGAATGAAGTGGATGGTTTGGTGAACGCATTGACTGAAGAAAGAGAACGATATTGGATGACCCCTGACATGACTAAAACAGGAGCCGTGCCGGGCCATTGAGGTTCGCCACCTCTAGCGGACACGCTTCTTCGATACCATTTCTATTACATTTGTTATTCGATTTGGGTGCACCCCTTGATTTGGGAGTGTTGTTTCGCGGTGTTGGGGTAGCTGCTGGCTATGCTCAACATCAGTCCGGATCACGCAACTACTAGTATCCTAGTTGGTATCGCCTCATGTACCTTGTCATACTGATTATCCTATTCGCTACCACTATGTTATGTTTTGTGTTATACCTATGGGGTACCCTCTGATAACCACCAGTTTACGGTGGGGCTTACGGTGCTGTATAGACTATGGCATTATAAAAACGTGTTAAGGGGGATTATGGTAACACCTTAACGCTATTTTGATACTTTATATTACTGATAGACATTATCTACTTAGCGTATATTGCTACATAGTAGATAGTTTAACGGATCCTTAGGAGATGGAAAATCCTGTAACATCTCTTGAGTTATTGCACGCACGTTGACACTGGATATGAGATGTCAAACCCCGTAAACATCTCTGACGTCGTTACACTCATATTTATTTATGATTGATTTAACTTTCATAAGGATATTTTAGTCCTGACTCGAGTGTTTTGTCTTTTCATTACGCTCGGGTCAGTCCTGAGTTTTTCAGATTTTTGAAGATCTATTCTGGAGGATGAAGACGAAGATTTGGTATACTATTACTATTATTACCCTTGCATCATGCTATCTGCTGCATTATTTTAATTGTTCTGTTGTATATGTATAACTCTGATAAATGTTGTATAAATAATTGTCAAAGTATAGTAAACAGCTTCATGAACTGTTTATTTGACTATTATATTTTATCGTTCCGCTGCGAGATTCTGTGTTGTTTCATTTCCTTTATTTCTCTTTCTTTTCTTTTCTTATTTACCCCAATAACCATCTGCCCTTTTGAATGGTTTGGAATCGACATGTGTATTTGATCGTCGGTTTAAACTGTCCAAAAAGGCGGGTCGTTACAGGTTCGAGATGGAGATTTAGAGTGCAAGGGCTATGGTCGTTGACTCTGAGGGTGATTCCAAAATGAGTGCAACGAGATAGTGCCTTCGGTTCCGTTCGAACCCGGGACGGACTTGTATGGATTGAATGCTTTCAGCACATCGTCAGGCAGGCGATGAGCATTCTAAGATATGTATTCTATAAAGGTAATCGCAGCCTCAAGTCTCATCAACCGGGAATGGCTAAAACAGGGGAGGTGCAGCAAGGCTTCGTGGGTAGCCCCCACTTGAGAGTGAGATTTACCCCTGTCTAGAAGTCCCTTTATATTCGGCTGTGTGGGGCAGTTGATTGCAACAACTGCCGGGGTTGTCTTGTTCGGAGCTGTCCAGTAAGGGATGGTTCCGGTCTTGTGTTGCAGGGGAGTTAGGGTGGCTCCTCGGTACGGTGATCTAGGCCACGTACTGTGATGGGCGGTACCCCAGTAGCCGTGCCATTGATGGAAACCCATTTTTCCCTACGAGACCCTACGGTTTTGTTTGTATACCTATGTAGCTGGAATTTAATAAATGTAACAATTTCGGCTATTTCATATTTACTTGAAAACCCTAGACACTATTATAATATCACTGAATTTCCTATCAAATGTTTTGGTTAGCGTAAGGTAAATTTTTTTCCATGTTTATGTGTGGGAAGTCTTACGTGATACCTTTCTTTCCAAAAGGTTTTTTCTAAAATTAAGCAATCTTAAACCGTTTACTCACACCAGACCCCTGTCTGACCCGAGTGTTTATTTTCTGTTTTATTAAACTCTTGGGTACTCATATTATGTATGAGCAGTCAAGTGATTCAGGTTATCTCTTGACGAATTCTGGAGGAGCTTTGGAGCAGGAGGCTTCAGCGTGTAGATATATAGTTAGAGTTTCTGCTGTGTTGTCATTCTGTATAGTTGTTCTTGTATTGTATATTAGACAGAAATGTTATAACTGTCTAAATTGAGATGTATAGTTGTGTACTCTGATGTATATGATACTATGTATATGTTATATATTATATTTCATTCATTCCGCTGTGAGATTCTGATGTGTTGTTCTTTCTTTCTTTTCTTTCTTTTCTTCTTCTATCCCTTTCTTTCTTAATTAGCGATGTGGCTTCCTGGTGATAGAAAGTCGGGTCGTTAAAGTTGGTATCAGAGCGCTAGGTTGAGCGAATACCTAGACTCTGGAGTGATGACTATCTTGAGTGAGCGTACTTGTAATTTTTATATGTATAGATATATTTATATCCACCTAATCTATTGGGTTATCTGTTCGGATTTTCCAGCATAGGTTGTAGAAGTAGATAAGGTAGAAGTGTGTGGAACACGACTACCACTAATGGAAGAGGCTCATATGCTGTGGTTGGAGGTGTGTCTGTCGAGACTGTAGACCTAATACCGTCTCGAATAAGATTTGAAGATTGGTGAAAGGATTTCATTGATCCCAAAGGAAGTTTTTTTTCTCAAGATTTGGAGTATATTCTTGGAGTGTGAGGTTAATTTGCTCTCAAGTGAGCGGGATTTCCAAGAGTTGAATCTGTTAGCTGAACAGATGATGGTATCTTAGTGACTTCAGGAGGGAATAGCTGTATGGTGGGATGCAGTATCCATAGATGATTCTGAAGATGTTCTTTTGGTGCCAGATTAAGATGGCATTGGAAGAACATTGATGCCTATTGTAGTGAAGATTCGGATGTTTAGTGATTTTCTGGATCTCAAGTAAGGGTGTCTTATCTATATTGGAGTATGAGACTAAGGTCGACGAGTTACCTCATTTCGGACATGGTCTCATTTGATTTCCTTAAGAAGAATAAGTGGTTGGTGTTGGGTTTAAGCCAAGTTTCTTGAGAAGATGTCCACCCGTCTCAAGAATATTTTAGTGAAATTGGGTGATAGTTTTGAGTTTCAAGAAGCTTTTGGTGACGGAAGACCTTTTGGCTTAGCTGTATCATTGAAGTGAAGTTTGGAAGCAGCAGCATGGGTCCGTTTCTTGGAAGATTTAGATATCTTTGGGATTCTACTATCGGCAGACCAGGCAGATGGTGAAGGCTTATCCATTTCTTTGGGAAGCTCAGCAGAGCAGGATATTTGTCGGAAGTGATCTATCAGTTTTTCTGGTAGATGAGCCATTCTGGAGAGAATGATCTTGATTGGAAAGCTGTTCTAGTTGATGAAGATAGTTCTTTGGAATCTGAAACTGAGTAAGATCGCAAAAGTGACTTGCGATTAGTTCGGGAATCTTTGGGCATATTTTAGTTTTGAGATTGAGGCATCTCAAGTAGAGGTGAAAGCTATGAAAGTAGTCGGGGGTTCTCCAGATGTTTTTGAGGAAATCAGAGGTTTTCCAGCATCGGAGATTGAGTTTTCATATTGACTTGGATTTCTAGGAGCAGTATTGATGGTTCAACCATGTAGAGGGATAAAACTTGAAGCGAGAAGAGTTTGGTGAGGCAGCTCAAGATTCTTGGAGAAGGATTGACCATGTAGTTTCCTAGTTGAGATTCTGCCGAGATGTTTTGACCAAGTGGAATGGTCACTAAGATTTTATGGATTGGATGAACTGTGTATGGAAAGAGTTTGTGCTCGAGTTCTTCGATAGCATTCTCATCTACTCTAGATCAGAGTTGAGCAGCGAAAGCGAGATGGAAGTTATTCTAGCATGGAGCAACCGGGAGTTGCAGTAGAGGATTTCTACACGGAATTCAAGTATGAAGAATTTTTCTGGAATGTGGAAGGTAAGGTTGTCAAGTGCAACTGTTTGGCTATTCCGGATAGGAGATGCAGGTTTGAAGTCCACTAATGTTTATGGAATAGAGTTGTGTATTGGGTTTCAACAAATATTGGGAGTGTCAGTTATTGAGTAAAACCTGGAGATTTGGTTTA
The DNA here is from genome assembly GCA_030765085.1 of Allium cepa. Classification (NCBI taxonomy): domain Eukaryota; kingdom Viridiplantae; phylum Streptophyta; class Magnoliopsida; order Asparagales; family Amaryllidaceae; genus Allium; species Allium cepa. The sequence goes on from CM060940.1 coordinate 331,021,969, forward strand.
ATTTTGGTCCAGTTTGTTTCATGAAGCAATCAGCAAGGGTTAGGCTGATCAGGAAGGATGGAAGTGACTAAGGAGGATCTGAAGAGTTATGCAGTTAAGAATTGAGGAGATTTGGATATTGTTTTAGTTTTATCCGATCAAAGGAGATAAGAGATTGGGTAAAACTGGAGAGCTAGTTCTGGAAGTATCATGAGTTTTCCTGTGTTCTTTGAAGATTAGATTTTGATCTACAGGATTGAATTACCAGTTCGGATAGCTGGAATTCATTGTATTTCACATATCTTTGAGGAATATGTGTATGATTCTTCGAGTAATAGAATCAGCAGTTCAGAAGGATTTGGCAGTTGAGCTGGTTTTGAGTTTAGTCTGATATCTTGTTCAGATTTGTAGGATCAGATGAGGGAGTTCTCGGTTTTAGTAGTGTACTTACTTAAGATTTGTAGAGCGAGTATTCCAGTATAGGAATCTGGAAACTCTTGATAATATTAGTAGGTTCTATTCAGAATTTGTCTGGATAGATATAGTTATTTGTTTTAATTGGTTGTTTTGGTTGCTATGGTTGCTATGATTGGTTGTGTGAATTGCTGTTTGAAAATTTGAAAACTTTAGCTGGGTTATTAAATTATCTTTGCTTTTAAATTTCGGGGATGAAATTCTTTTAAGGGGGGAGGAATGTGACGACCCGGAATTTTGAGCAATATCAATTTAATAATCTTTGATAATAATTAAATTGATTTGATCATTTTATATTATAAATTGATAAGTTAAAATTCTTTAAAAGGTTAATAATAATAATTTGTTAATATCTATAAACATTTTTCTTAACAATATAAATAGGCAAGATTAATTCTTTTGAAGTTTATAATAATTTGATTTGGAAATATTTATTTTGGTAAATAAGAAGCTTTTAATGTAATAAAACTTTATACTCAAATTATAAAATATATGAATGTATATATTATGATTTGAGTTTGTTTAAAATTTAATATGGTAATTATCAAATTTAATGTTAAAATGTTTTTCTATTTGAAATGTGTATATATATTTGTATATATTTATTTAAAATAGGAATTGTATTAATTTGAATTTAATAAATGTTTGCAAACTTTAATAAATATATAATTTTTAATTTAAAATGTTAATGTGATTTAATGTTTTTGAAAGTAATATTTGAAGATTTAAATTTTAATAACAAAGTTAATTTGATTTAATGCTTTTAAAAATGATATTTGAAATCTAAATTTTTAATAACAATAATAACTTCTTATTTATTATAAACATATACTTTGAGCTTTTGGTTTTAAATAAGATATAAATTAAAGATTCATTTGTTTTAATATAAGGAGTTAAAATCAATTTCTCAAGTTGATAAATTATATAAATAAATCAAAACTATAAGTTATTTGTATACACATGCATATTTATTAAAAGATAAGTTCATAATATTACATAATTACTTACATATAACTTAAATAAATTTATAAATAGGAAAATAACTTTTAAAAATATTAATTAGATATTAAAACACTTGTTAACATTTTATAACATTACATAAATATATGTATATAGCTTAAATAGATTATTAAAAAGAAAATCACATTTTAAACATTTATAAATATTAGAGAATAGCATTTATAAATATTAAATAACATATAACAACACTTGTAAACATTTTAGAGTGTGTTAAGACAAATGTAAATTGAATGGCATATGTGTAAGATCTTGAGAGCATTAAGTGACAAATGTAATTCTCTTGTAAACTTAATTTAAAATTAAATTTTAAAACAAGAACAAAAGTTTTCTTTCAGCTAAGATTTCTTTCTTCTCCTCAACAAAATTTCGATGCTAAACAAATGATCAAAATGAATACAAATCTAAAACCTGTAAAATCAAACCAAAGAAGAGAAAGGAAAAAAAAAGACTGTAAAATATGAAAGAAAGAAAAGAAGCAAAATATGCAACAAAGAAGAAGTCGGGAAATTTAACATCAGAGGCAAGGTTTCAAAGACAATCAACATCAGGATGTAAATCAAAGAAATAATAAGAAGAAGTTACTGTAAAATCTGGAATCATGAAGTCAGAAAGCAAAGAAGTAAAACAGGAAAATTCAATATGCAAACTGGAACCAAACAATTCAGTGAATTCAATCAACATGCAAGATTTTCTAGTACAAAATGCAATCCAGATTCATTAGCATGCAGAATTGAAATCAACTGCAGGGGAATTTGTTTTCAACATGCAGTGAAGTTTCAAGCCTGGAAAGAAAAGAAAATGCAGTTTCTATTCTCTGCATTATCAAGGTGAGTAAACAAATCTTAAAAACAGATTAAAATGGTTTTATTTTGGATGTGTGAATTTAAAACCCATGCTGATATTTAAATGCTTAGAATTAAATGTATGCACGCATGTGCATTAGGGATGAATGCCTGTGTTAACGTTAAAGAAAGTACTATGTTGTTTTTTTTACAGGTTTTAAGTTTCTCTTTTAATCCAATATCTCATCTGTGATATAAAATTTGCTTTGATTTGTAGAAGAGAAAATGTTTGAAATTTTGTAGAAACACTATTAAAAATAATCACAGGATTTTAAAGTGAATAATTGGTTCAGGAAGTTTAAAATTTACTGTAAAAGAAAATTTGGGGCAAAATTTTATGAACTCAAATTTAGGTTTTGATTTCGTAATTGAATTTAATATGGGAAATCATGATTTTTAATGGTAGTATCATGATTTTTAGTTCGGTAATTAGTGAGAATTCTCAAGTTTTTCTGTTTTCGACATTATGGCCAATTTTCGACGGTCTGCGGCGAAATTGAGGTCGTGGCTGAGCTTGGAGGTCAAGAAGACGATGATGATCATCAGAAAAATAATTTGGGAATTTTCTAATGTTCGAGATGACCGATAATCGAGGAGATAGGGTTTAACAATCTTTAAATGCCGATGTTGTTCTATGGGTTGTTGCATCATCATGGAGCTATCGGAGGCGATCGCGTGCATTGCCATAGGTTCAGGGTGACGTGAGGGAGCTACAGTGGGTCCTCTCGACGTTTTTGCTGCCGTGGACGTTGATTGTACTGGTGAGGGTGTTTCTAACTAATGGGTTCGAAAGTCAAATTTTCGAATTACATATCGTATGAAGTTTCTGGGTCGCGAGCATGGTCGTCGAGGTCATTTGTGACTTGGTGGAGGCCGGAGAGGAGTTCAACGTCGACCGACGTGGTGGTGCACGTTGATGTGCATGGTGGTGTGCAAATGGATATCAGGAGATAATGGTGTTTGGATTTTTGGGAGTAGAAGGTTGGGTTCGAGTATTACTTCGGGTTTTTGCTGAGTTGACTCGAAGCTCGCATAGGGTTTTGCTCGGGGTTAACGTGGGTTTTGCTCGGGGTTTTTGTTTGGAATACTCAGGTTGTCGCGAGACTTTTGTGTGGGTTACTCGAGTTTTTATGGAGCAGAATTTTGGTTTGGGTACTGGAAGTTTTAAAGTATTTAAAAATGTAATAGTAAGGTTTTAAAAAGCTTTGAAAACAAAGAAATTTGAGTTTTGTAAATAATTAAAGTTATTAAACAAAAGTAAAATAAGTTTTTAGTTATAAAACTAAATTTGTTTTAAAGTTATAATTTCAAACAAGTTCTTATTTTGAGAAGTGAAGTTTTAAAATTAAATAAGTGGATTTTATAAATTAAGTTAGTATTATATTTTATTTTAATAACCTTGGGAGTTAAAAGTTTTAATTTGAATGTTTAAATTATTTTAGTTAAATTGATTTCTAATATAATTTATTTTAAATGAAGTGTAATGATTTAGAATTTAGAAATAAATTATAATAAAGATTTTCTTATGTAATTAAGAATATTGATTTAATTAAAGATAACCAAATTTGAAAAGATAATTAAGATAATTAAATTATTAACCATTGAAAGATTATTGGTTAATATAAATGATTTAATTAAGATAATTGTTTTCTTAATTAAGAATATTTTAATATAGTAAGATAATGAATCATTTAATTAAATTTAAATGATTAGGTTAAATAATTAATTAAGTAATTAATTAGTGATTAATTAAAGATAATCACTTGGAGTTAATTAAGTTTAATTATTGGATAAAGTAATTAAGAGGTTAATTACAGGAGATGATTAAGTAAAGGATAATTATTTATGAAAGTAATTAAGTAATGTGATTAAGGATTAATCACTTGAGTTATTAATTAAAGAATTAATTAATATTTATTAAAGGTTTAAATTATTTAATTAATGATTAATTAATAAAAGGATTAAGAGTAATTAATTAAGTGATCAATTATTGTTAAAGTAATTAATTAAGGAAGAAATTTAATTAATGGAAGTAATCATTAATGAAAGAATAATTAATTAATTGTTAATTAATAATTTAAAGATTAATTAACTTATAATTAAGTTTTAATTACTAAATGTAATTAAAAGTAATTAATCAAGGTGATTAATTAAAAGTAATTAATCAAATGTGATTAATTAAAAGTAATTAATTAAATGAGATTAATTAAAAGTAATTAATTAAGTAGGTTTAATTAAAAGAAATTAATCAAGTGAGATTAATTAAAGGTAATTAATCAGGTGTAATTAAAGGATAATTAAGAAATAATTATCAAGGTAATTAAATAATAATTAATCAAATGTAATTAATTTAAAAGAGTAATTAGGGATAATTACTTGGTATAATTAAGAAGTAATTAATCAAGATGATTAATTAAATTTGTAACTAAGAAATGATTACTAAAGTAATTAAGTAGTAATTAATTAAGGGAGATTAATTAAAGTGGTTAATTAAGTGATGTTTAATTAATTAATTTGTAATTAATTAATGAATAAGTAGGTTGAATTGATGATAATCCAAGTGTTTAAGTAAGGAATTAATTTAATTAAGGATGAATTAAATTAATTAAAGTTGGACCAACCTTATGGATGATGGATGATTGGTTGATAAGTATCATTGAATGAGTTAATGATATTGGATGTTATTGGATGACATTGGTTGATATGTGATGATATGAATGTGATATATATGCTGCATTGTGATATGTATGGATGAATGTGGTAATAGTGAATTATCTATCTGTGCAATATGAATCATCCATTTATGTTAAGTGATATTTATGAATATCTACTGTTTAAATCCCTTAAGTACAACTTGGACATTAAAATGGCATTTGGTTTCGGTGAGACCGGGATCGGGTTTCCATATTTGGATATCCGAAAACCACATCGATTCCAATTAAACGTTAGGTCGTTAATCCAAATGGAGCAAGTGAAGACTCGAGGTGTAAGGGCTATACGTCAGTATAACTCCGTGGGTGATTCCGTAATGAGTTGACGGAATAGTACTTATAGGTTCGAGATGGAGATTTAGAGTGCAAGGGCTATGGTCGTTGACTCTGAGGGTGATTCCAAAATGAGTGCAACGAGATAGTGCCTTCGGTTCCGTTCGAACCCGGGACGGACTTGTCTGGATTGAATGCTTTCAGCACATCGTCAGGCGGGCGATGAGCATTCTAAGAGATGTGTTCTATAAAGGTAATCGCGGCCTCAAGCCTCATCAACCGGGAATGGCTAAAACAGGGGAGGTGCAGCAAGGCTTCGTGGGTAGCCCCCACTTGAGAGTGAGATTTACCCCTGTCTAGAAGTCCCTTTATATTTGGCTGTGTGGGGCAGTTGATTGCAACAACTGCCGGGGTTGTCTTGTTCGGAGCTGTCCAGTAAGGGATGGTTCCGGTCTTGTGTTGCAGGGGAGTTAGGGTGGCTCCTCGGTACGGTGATCTAGGCCACGTACTGTGACGGGCGGTACCCCAGTAGCCGTGCCATTGATGGAAACCCATTTTTCCCTACGAGACCCTACGGTTTTGTTTGTATACCTATGTAGCTGGAATTTAATAAATGTAACAATTTCGGCTATTTCATATTTACTTGAAAACCCTAGACACTATTATAATATCACTGAATTTCCTATCAAATGTTTTGGTTAGCGTAAGGTAAAAACTTTTCCATGTTTATGTGTGGGAAGTCTTACGTGATACCTTTCTTTCCAAAAGGTTTTTTCTAAAATTAAGCAATCTTAAACCGTTTACTCACACCAGACCCCTGTCTGACCCGAGTGTTTATTTTCTGTTTTATTAAACTCTTGGGTACTCATATTATGTATGAGCAGTCAAGTGATTCAGATTATCTCTTGACGAATTCTGGAGGAGCTTTGGAGCAGGAGGCTTCAGCGTGTAGATATATAGTTAGAGTTTCCGCTGTGTTGTCATTCTGTATAGTTGTTCTTGTATTGTATATTAGACAGAAATGTTATAACTGTCTAAATTGAGATGTATAGTTGTGTACTCTGATGTATATGATACTATGTATATGTTATATATTATATTTCATTCGTTCCGCTGTGAGATTCTGATGTGTTGTTCTTTCTTTCTTTTCTTCTTCTATCCCTTTCTTTCTTAATTAGCGATGCGACTTCCTGGTGATAGAAAGTCGGGTCGTTAAAGTGCCGGGAGACTTATGGTAGTTTCATTTTCCAAAAAGCATAACGATTTCTCTTTATTTATTTTTGTTTTCTTTTGTTCAAATAACTATTTTTGTTTGCTCACACTAGTCACATAACTGACTCGGAGTTTATTGTTCCCTTTCTAAAATCTGGGTTCCCAAAATTTTCCACATGGGCAGTCTAGAGTCAGGATATCAGTAGGTTCTAGAGTTAGCTTGGATTGTTGATATGGATCTGGAAGTTTTTGGAGCTTTTGGTTTTTGGAGCTTTTTGATTTTGAGCTTTGAAGCTTTGGATCTTTGAATAAAGATGCAATTTGTTGGAATCGCTCTCTCTCTCTGGAGTCCCTGTCGATGGTTGTGAAGCTAGACTGACTCATTTGATGTTATCTCTCTATTGATATTTTTCTGTTGTTGTATTTTTTCGTTGTTATCTTTTCCACTGTTGTATATTTTTGGCTCTGATGTTGTTGGGCATTTGCTATCAGGTTGTTGTATCCATGTTGTATTCATTTTGTGTATCAGTAAAATTCTTCTTTGTTTCCGCTATATTGTTTTCACCTAATGTGTTATAAGCTCTGGCGAACCGGACTCCAACGTTCGAATCTCCGACGAACACGGGTGATGTATTGGATGCCGATTTTCGAGCGTCGTATCCCGGGTCGTCACATAGACACTACTATAATATCAGAGGATTTGATAAGAAATTTTTTGATTATCGTGAGGTAAAAACCCGACATGTTTATTTGTGGCGTGGTCTTACGAGAGACCTTTGATTTCAAAAGGATTTTTGAAAACTTTAATAATCCAATTGAGTATGTTTTCTCACGTTGGTTTTCCAGACTAACTCGGGTGTTATTTCAGTGTAATGCTCGGGTCAGACCGAGTATTGTAGGATACAAGATGGATGTCGTGGAACTCAGGGGACGAGCTGGATGGTGAGACGTATCACATGTACTTGATGTATATTCCGCTGTGCAGTATAAGTTGTATAGCCGGCTTTGTGAGGACAAGTTGATACAACTATCTAGTATTTTGCTATTGATTGTGTTGTACTCTGATGATGTAATGTATAAAAAAGATATAGTTCCTTTGTATAAAGATCAGTCATTTATCTATTATATATTATTCCGCTGCATTTGTGAGACTCTGATATTGTTTTCTATTTCTTCTTCTACTTCTTTCTTTTTATCCCTAATGGTTTGTATTTCCGTCCACTTTGAGTTGATCTGATAGAGAATATTGTTGGCTTAAAGGGGTACGGATTTACGAGCCATTACAAAATCCAGTGTTCTGGAAAAGTACTTCTTGACCCGAGAACATGTTTATCGAATATTTATTTATTTCCATTATGTTATCATAACTTTTCACTTTCATTTTGAAATTTAAACTCACTTTCACTCTTTCAAACTTTCTACTCTTTTCAAAAATGGCTTCTTCAAGCACTCCATCCACAATGAGGCTGTCTAAAACCATTAAAGAGTATCTCTATAATGATCCGAAAGGAATCAAGTCTTATATAAGCAATGCTAATTTCAGAGAAGTTCATACGGGAAAGTTTGCTATCTTTAACGATTTGTCTACATACGAAATCAATACTCTTCTTGAAGAGAATCATATCCTTTGTCTTTTTGACAATTCTCAAAATGATTTTGTATGTTACCCAAATCTTGTTAAAATGTTTATGCGAATTAGAATCATGGTGTTTATGAAGGAAATGGAAATTGAAGAAGATAATGAAGAAACCTCCTGGAAAGTATTGAATATCCTACCAATACTAACAATCCTTCCAACAAAACTCTCCTCAAAAATCAAAAGATTATAGTGGAAAATCAATGGATTCTCAAAAGATCCATTAGTAAGAAATTGGATAAGATGTGCACTAATATAAATAAATTCTTTGCTAAAGTTGGTCGAAAACTGTAATCACCTGGTATTTTCAATCATTCACATCCACACATGCCGGACTTGAATTGCTAAAAAATCAGATTGTTAATTTATATTTAGCAAAACTCAGCATATACAAATAAATCAAACATAGAATCACAGACATAGAGTAATATTATAATAATGCAGCGGAAAAGATAAATAGTAGTTCATGAAGCTACTAAATAAACATCAGAGTTAGAAATAAAATACAACAAAATATCTCAAATACACTGAAGTCTCGAATACAAACAGATGACATTTCTGAACAAATCAATTGGAAAAGCTAAAAGCTTAGTTGGATCTCCAAGTGAAGCTCCAAACTCCAAAGGTGAGTCTCAAAAGCTGTATCACTCAGTCTGACCCGAGCGTAAAGCAAAACACAAACACTCGAGTCAGGATTAACATTCTTATATCAATAAATCCAACTCAAGTGAAATATCAACTGAAATACAAGTAACTCAAAGGATGTTTGGGATATCCATCCTCTAAGGATCCATGGAACTATCTACTATGTAGAAATGTAGGCTATTAACAACCAAACGTCATTCTAACATCATGGTCATTTCAAAATAATTTATACTTCAAAACCAAAATATCATTTCCTTTTCATATATATATCTATTTCCAAATTGTAGCACTTTCAAAGTTACAACGCTTTCAAAACCAAAACACTTTGAAATCATAATTCTTTGGAAAACCATAACTTTAAATAACTTCCACCACTTAAATAGTTTAATAATAGTATATAAAATAGAATAGTTTATAAAATAAAATAGTTTGTATTAGAATAGTTTATATTAAAATTGGTTTATATTGAGATAATTTATAAAGTAGGATATAATTTACAAATAATTTATAAAATGCATTTGTTTCCTCAAATTTCACAAATCGATTCAACTCAATTTAAATCCCACATTCAATTTAATTCATTTTCAATTCACCAACTTTAGTTCAATTCAGTTTCTCAAATAAACTACTATAACTTGCATCGATTTCAAATACGGATTTTTAAGCCACAAAATATACCATTTCAATTTCAATATATATTAAGGTTTAAATTTTCAACATTTCAAAGCTAAATTTGATAATTTCATATATATCTTTTTTTAACTTCATTGCTATTTAGTTTTGAAATATTCAGTTAATAAATTCAATATTATTTAAATAACATTAAATTACATTTTTCTATATATTTCCTTCAATTTATTTAAACGTGAAATATTCACTAAATTACTTAAATTAAAATTAAGTTATCAAATCATATCTTAAATCTCAATTTGATAAGTTTCAAATCGATTTAATTAAATAAAATTCTTAATTCATTACAATTTCAAATAAATTCAAATTTATCTTCCCAAACCTTACTTACTCAAATTATTACCAAAATCTATTTTTGAAATATAATTTTTAATAGATACTTAAATATATTATATAGTACTTAAATCAATCTTAATTAGATTAAAGATTATTATTAAATCTATAAATAAAATAACCTTTATATATAATATTTTAAGAATCAATATTTATTGAAACCATATTTTTATTCAAACCCATAGAAATTATTTTCAAAATATTTATATATAGACCAACGGTGTCTGTATAAAATTTTCGATCCTATGGTCAAGTGATATGGATATTTATCATTTCAATCTGTAATTTATATATATACGGGTATATATCATTTCAACCTGCAATCCCAAACTCAATTCAAATGAAAATCACTTGGGTTCGTCATTTCAACCCATAAAGATTTTTTCTATTCTACAAATCGTTCGGGTATGTATCGTTTCAACCCATAGGGAATTCTATATTAACAGGGAACTTGCAGAGTGAGAATAAGATATAACATATAACAGCAGGCATATATCATCAGTGATTTAAATAAAATATAAACAATAGGATATGGTGTCATATCCTGCAGGTGAACAGTTACTGATAATATCATTTATAGAACAATATAAACAACTAACAGCAGCATATCTAAATTGTAGTTTCAATTGAAATCAAATTTAATAAATATTAGAAAGTTAATCATGAGTGATTGCTCACCTTTCGAGGCTAGAGACGAATGAAAATGATATGAGTTACGAATCCAAGCTCAAATTTCAAAGCAAATCAAGATTGGCATGGATTCAATGATCAAAGCTGATAACAGGAATTTGATGGAACAAATCAGAATGAGATCGATGAAGATACTCGATATCAGTGAACTTACATATAACTATATATATAAAGTCATATTCTAAGTTTAAGCATATATTAAATTATATATATATATATATATATATATATGTATTTTAAATCATTTTTTGAACTAAAACTCAAATATTAAATTCAAACATATAAAATAAATTTTTGGACCCATACATTTAGACTTAACGGTTTAACATATATATTTATGTAACTTAAAAAAAATCAATTCAACAACAAAAAGTTTTAAAACTGATATATATATATACACTATAGTTAAAAATCGAATGAGACCTTTATAAAAAAATTTAAAATCAATAAGCAAATCAATATATACATAACTTGTGGACATATATACCTATCTACACTGCTATAGACATCTATATAAAGTCAGAACTTATAACATAATATATATATATATATATATATATATAACTTCTCATATAATGCACATAAATTTTATACTAATGTAAACATATATCATGCAAAATATATATAGACTTACAACTCATAATTAACAAAACAATTTTTTATTATTAAAACTGATATTCAAAAATACTACTATATAGGTGAACACAATATATATATATATATATGTATAGTATACAACTTACAATATAATTAGTTAATGTCTAGCACATGCTTATAAATAAACTAACAGAGTCTGTAACATACTTTAAAAATTAATATTGTTTAACATACTTTTAAAACCATACTACTATAACCTATACCCAAAGTATCCATATTATATATATATATAATAGACTAACATCCTCTTTATATATGTACTTTAGACAAAAGTAGTATAGCTAGTCACGATTAACAGCAAACCACAACTAATGTATATTTATAAACAGCTTTATAAACAAACTTACATATAAAATATATAAACAAATGCATAAATTCACATATATAATATATACTATAATCATATATGTAATATATATACCTTATCCAACAAAAGAAGTGAAGTACGGCTGGGTAGGCTCGGTTTGGGTGTTGTTCAAGGCGGCGGATGAAGAGAAGGGGAAGGTGGCATGAAACAAGGGAAGCAGCTCGAAGTTTGGGTCTGCCGTGAATAGGGGTGGTCGGGTTGCGGGAGAGGAGATCGGCCATGCTGTGGGGTGTTCGGCCTTGCATAGGCAAAGTTTGTGGTTTGAAGGCGAGGAGGAATGAGTTGCATTGTGGGCTAGGCGGAGGGCGGAGGGGAAGATGATGGCTATCGGCTTTGATGGGTGGTGGGTTTGTAGACCAAGAGGGTGGAGCGTTCCGTTTGACAATTTTTTTAGTTGAACGAAAGAAGAAGGAAGAAGAAATGGAGAAAGAGAAATTCTTGAGGATGTATATGAGCAATTGAAGAGAAATCGGGATGTTTCCAAGAGTAATATATATAATATACTTTAAACGATGCGAATATCAAGGGCCAGAGTTGAATTCGGCTATTAATAAAAGTAACAGTTGTTTTAGAGTCAAATATAAAGTGAAGAAATGGCAACGGTCACACGTCGATTTAGCTGAAAAACTTTAAAGCAATCAATCGCTTGATTGGACAACACGTTTCAAATTTTGAAATAGAAGGAAATAGTAAATTCACATTTTAAGGTACCGTTACAACGAACAGTTTATTGTTTCTGTTGCGTACCGAACCTCAGAATACAGGAATACATATATCATGGTGATCAGTGCGATGAGACGGACAAGAGGAAACAAAAATCTCCGTGTTAGGACCTTCCTATCAAAAGTCCATAAGGACACCGATATACATTGCTATTCCATACGAAAAAATCCAAACGGAGCTAGAAACGTTCGAATTTCACGAAACGAATTTTGCAATCTGATGCAGAGCGTTGTAAATAAATTTTCTCATGTTGACATATTTAGGATTCAGAATGCTTTTAAATTCAACTGTTATTAACTGATTTAAACCGAATATCTAGCGACCGATAGAACATCTATATTATTCGATGAAAAATTCAATTCAACAACCAAAAATTTTAAAAATGATATATATATACACACACACACACACACTATAGTTAAAAATCGAATGAGACCTTTATAACAATAAAATTCAAAATCAATAAACAAATCAATATATACATAACTTATAGACATATACACCTATCTACACTGCTATAGACTTCTATATAAAATCAAAACATATAATACATACATACATACATACATACATATATATATATATATATATATATATAACTTCATATATAATGCACATATATTTTACACTAAGGTAAACATATATCCTGCAAAATATATATAGACTTACAACTCATAATTAATGAAACAATTTTTTTTATTAAAACCGATATTCAAAATTACTGCTATATAGGTAAACACAATATATATATATAGTATACAACTTACAATATACTTAGTTAATGTCCAGCATATACTTATGAATATGCTAACAGAGTCTATGACATACTTTAAAAAATAATATTGTTTAACATACTTTTAAAACCATACTACTATAACCTATACCCAAAGTCTCCATATTATATATATAATAGACTAACATCCTCTTTATATATGTACTTTAGAAAGAAGTAGTACAGCTAGTCACGATTTACAGCAAACATAGCTAACGTATATTTATAAACAGCTTTATAAACAAACTTACATATAAAATATAAAAACAAGTGCATAAATTTATATATATTATATATACTATAATCATATATGTAATATATATAACTTATCCAACAAAAGAAGTGAAGTACGGCTGGGTAGGCTCGGTCTGGGTGTTGTTCAAGGCGGCGGATGAAGAGAAGGGGAAGGTGGCACAAAACAAGGGGAGCAGCTTGGAGTTCGGGTCTACCGTGAACAGGGGTGGTCGGGTTGCAGGAGAGGAGATCGGCCATGCTGTGGGGTGTTCGGCCTTGCACAGGCGAAGTTTGTGGTTTGGAGGCGATGTGGAGTGAGTTGCGTTGTGGGCTAGGCGAAAGGCAAAATGGAAGATTGTGGCTATCGGCTTTGATGGGTGGTGGGTTTGCCGACCGGGAGGGTGGAGCGTTTCGTTTGGCATTTTTTTTAGCTGAACGAAAGAAGAAGGAAGGAGAAATGGAGAAAGAGGAATTCTTGAGGAGTGTACGAGCAATTGAAGAGAAATAGGGATGTTTCCAAGAGTAATATATATAATATACTTTAAACGATGTGAATATCAAGGGCGAGAGTTGAATTCGGCTATTATTAAAAGTAACAGTTGTTTTAGAGTCAAATATAAAGTGAAGAAATGGCAACTGAAACATGTTGATTTAGCTAAAAACTTTAAAGCGATAAATCGCTTGATTGGACAGCACGTTTCAAAATTTGAAACCGAAGGAAATAGTAAAGTCACAGTTTAAGGTAGCGTTACAGCGAATAGTTTATTATTTCCATTGCGTACCGGACCTCAGAATACAGGAATAAATATATCATGGTAGTCAGTGCGATGAGACAGATAAGAGGGAACAAAAATATCTATGTTAGGACCTTCCTATCAAAAGTCCATACGGACACCGATGTACATTGTTATTCCATAAGGAAAAATCCAAACGGAGCTAGAATGTGATGACCCAGAAATTTTGTAAATTTAAAATTGTAATGTTTAATTTATTTTTAAATATGAAAGTTAATTTAACTTGAATTTCAAAATATCACCGTTATTTGGCAATTAAATTATTGAATTTAATAATATGAAATTGGATAAAAATTTGAATCTTCAGTTTTAAGTTTGTTAAAAATAATTCGAAGGCTTGGAAAATTTGTATTGATAATACTGAAGATAATAGAAATGTTAAAAATTGGAATTTGAAGCGTTTGTTCAGTTTGGAAATTTTAACGTTTAAATCGATATTTAAATAGCCTTTTGAGGAACAGTCTTGAATTTTGACGAAACCAGTTCCTTTGGATCTGTAATATTGTATCATTATCGGATTTCAATTTTCGTAATATTTGGTGTTGTCGTGTGACCATACAGATTATAAACGCGCTGAAATTAAATCGAAAATTCAATATAAAAGCTAGGTCCAAAAAGCTATCTTCTCCATATGATCAAATTTGGACTCGGAACCTTTTCCATTGCGTTCGACATAGGAGTTTAACATTATAAATGCCTAGCGGCATGCTTCGATAGGAAGTTGAGATTTTGAGTTACGATTTTGAGACGGTTTAAATTTAAATATAATATATATAGTTTTAGTGGTCTTATATTTTTATATATTTTGGTTGTTTGCCTTCTAGGTCACGACATTTGTCATGCATACAAAAGATTTTTATTAGCACGCGTTTTTTTTAAAATATATATTAATAAACGAACAAAAGAATGGGGCAAAAAACTAAATCGTTAATTCTTCTCTTCCAGTAAAGAAAATTAAATCATGGCTGAAACGACCCGCAAATCCGTACCCCTTAAGTCAACACTATGCTACCTAAATCAACTTAAGTTGTACAGAAATACGAACCATTTGGGTTAAAGAGAAAGAGGTAGAAGAAGAAAATAGAAAACAACATCAGAATCTAAGCATCGCAGCGGAATAAAATATAATAGATAATAAATAATCTTTACTCAAGTATCAAATATCTCATTTTATATATTACATCATCAGACCACATCAATCACAGCTCAACATCAATATCATACAACTGGATACACAGCCACTCAACATAGCGGAAAATATATATAAAACAAGTACGAAAGTACGTGTTGTCATCCTGCTCGTCTCCTGAGCTCCATCGCATCATATCCTGTATCCTATAATACTCGGTCTGAACTGAGCATTATAGTTAAATAACACCCGAGTCAGTCTGGATTACTAGCTTGACAAAATCACACTCAATTGATTATTAAAGTTTCAAAATCCTTTCAAAACAAATGCATCTCGTAAGACCACGCCACAAATAAACATGTCGGGTTTTTACCTTACGATAGCTAAAACATTTTTATAGAATCCTCTGATATTATAATAGGGTCTATATACAAATACTTATAAAATAGACGAAATTGTTACATTCATTAAATTCCAGCTACTAGCCACAGACTGGGTAATACAAACAAAACTCGTACAAGGCTCATAGGGAGAATGGATTTCCAACTAATGACTAGGCACTGGGGTACCACCTGTCACAGTACGGGGCCTAGATCACCGTACCGAGGAGTACGCCCGCTTCCCTACAACACAAGACCGGGACTACCCCTTACTGGATAATCCCGAGTGAGATCACCCCGCGGTTGGGATCAGCAACCGCCCACTAAGCCGAAATAAAAAGGAACACCTAGACAGGAATGACCTCACCCTGCTTGGGTGCTACCCACCTAGCCTTGCTGCATAACCCTTGATTTTCAGTCATTTCCATTTGATGAGGCTTGATGTAACAACCCATTTTTAGGGATACTAAATTGGGAATCAACTTAATAAATTAATTTTTTAATAATGATAAATAATTAAATATTTATGGAGAAAATAAAATAATAGATAAATGAGGAAAAATGGGAATTTAATATTAATATCGTTGAAAGGAAAATAAATGGTAACAAATTCATTTGCTTTTATTTGGAGTTATAAATTGTTCTTTTTTTGTGGTAGTGTAATTTATTTTAAATGAACCATTTTATTAAGCTAAACTATTTGGAAAGTTAAACATTGAGAATGTTATGTTATTTATATTTTATGTAATAATGGTAACTAATTTCATGAGATAAAATGCGTTTTATGTATGAAAAGTTTAGACAAGAATTTTTTTATGTTGATTTATAATTTGGTATAAAAGAAAAGAAAAAGAAAGAAAGAAAGAAAGGTAAAAGTAAAAAAAAAATAACAAATAATAATATCTTTTTATAATGTAATGTAGGAAAGATCTAGAAAGTGAATAAAATATTGTTAAGCAAAAGAAAAATCTAGAATAAAAACAAAATAAAATGATTACACTTTATGTAAAAAAAATAAAAATAAAAAAAAATAAAGGGCTAGTTGGAAGAAGATTCTAGAGGAGGGGCTTTGTAATAAAAATACCATTCCCTCTACTCAAATTTTTCACTGTACGTACAGATATCAGAAAGAAAGAAAAAAACAGAGAGAAGGAAAAAAAACCCTAAAACCTAATTTCCAATCTTCTCATCCAAATCCAACTTTGCAATTGAAAGGTAAAAGAAAAAATTCCCAATTCTAATAGTAAGTATTCCTAAATCAGCTCAATTCCATCTCTTTCTTCTTATTTTCACAAATAGGTATTTAAGGTTTTCTTTCATTTTGTTAGCAATTGAAAGGGGAAGGTCGAGCAATCAAGAGCTAGCTGTATAAGAGCTTGAAGATTGCAATTTGAAGATTTAGGTGAGTGAAATTATAGTCTTATTTTATTTTCATGTATGCATGCAAATATGGTGTGAAATTTTTGAATATGATGGTTGTTTGCTCATTCCATAAATCATGTTTATTGATTGAAATATTAGGTTGAAGAAGGAATGAGAAACAATGCATATAATTTGAATGCATGCCTTGTGCTTGCTTAATTGCCACAATGAATTACAGCAGCCCTCTATTTGAAAAAAAATGAAAAAAAAAATGTTTTCAGAACTGCACTGTGCAGCCTAGACAAGGCTGCAAGTGCAGCCCCACCAGCAGCTCAGCCTGGGGCTGCACAGCTGTACAGGTGCAGCCTGGGGCTGCACAGATGTGCAGCCCAGACGGGCTGCAAGTGTGCAGCCAGGTGCTGCACAAGTGTGCAGCCCAGGGCTGCACAGTGGCAGCCCGAGCGGCCCGCGGGTGCGGCCTGGGGCGGCCCGGGGCGGCCCGGGGCGGTGCAGCCCGGGCGGGCTGCCCCGTGCAGCCCCGGCGGGCTGCACCCGTGCAGCCTGGGGCTGTACAGTCCAGGGCTGCACTGGTGCAGCCCAGGCAGGCTGTACAGCCCAGGCAGGCTGCACAGTTACAGCCCAAGTCGGAGCTGCACCAAAGTTGGGAGGAGGGAAAAAAAATTAAATTTTATTAAAATTAATCTAAACTAGTGAATTAAATTTATTTTGGTTAAAGAAGAAAACTATTGTATTATCGATAAATATGTGTTTCAAAATAATAATAATAACAACAATATGTAAATAAAACATTTTAGGATTTTGATTACGTTTTTGAGTACTAAGCTTGCCTTTTTAATTAAATTTATTGTTATCATTTTTTTTTTAACTTAACGAATTTTTCCAATGAACGAGGTTTTTGCGTTTCGCCTTAATACATAAGTATTATGGGGTACTTATGTGTTAATGCGAAATGGAGATGTAATTATCTTCTTTTATACACACAATTATTTGCTAAATTTATTCGCTTTTGAATATTATACTGGGTTTATTAATGGAATTTTTGAAAGGCGATTGTCATCGTTCACTTTTATTTTTAAGAAGTGTTTTAAAATTATAAACACTTTGATTTTTGGGTCGGGATAGATTGGACTCTGTTGTACCAATGGGCCAAAACTCCACCTTGGCCGACCTGATTCAGGATCGCTACCTGAATCGGTGGTATATCACATGCCCTTTTACCACCAAAGGTCAACGGTCTGCTACATAGGGCTAATCTTATTTTGATCGGGATCTCCGATCGGCGGGTCACAGACTATGAAGGATGGAGGCGTGGGGGTCCCACGTGTAGATCCGTGAACGGGTAGCATACGGCCTTTGCCTTAGACTGTCTTGGTTATCCTGGGTTGATCGCCAGGTGTATTATGGCGTTATGAGTAGGTTACGGGGTTGATGTCTCCGCGCGCGCTTGAGCTCTACCACTGTGATTTTACAATATTAGCGTCTGTTTATTTGGTATATTTTATGAGTCATGTTATATTTATCCCATAATTCCCATAATGCAATTTTCTTTACTTTATGATTTTTGGGAAGTATTGAAGTTGATTTTGAAAACCCAGTACCTTTGGAGAATGTGTGTATGAACTTATTTTTTGTGTTACAAATGATAATTGGGTTAGTATCGTATTGGATTGCATACGATAGGTTTGGCCTAAAACAATTATTAGATTAAAGAAATTGTTTATGAAACCAAGTTTGCATGTTGGTTCTCACACACATAGATGCCTCATGTTGCATAATACATGCGGCGCTTTCTTTTCCTTTTGTTGATTGAGACAATTATTGCTCATAGATCTTACTTCACTCACACTAGAAATAGTCTGACCCGTGTGATTTGTTTTATAATCCTCGGGTCAGTCTGAGGATTATGGTTGCAGGTTAGGTTGCGTGGACTATAGCAGCACTCATATTATTTTCCACGTTTTGGGGTTTTGGACTTTTCAGCTTGGACTTAGAAGTAGTTAATATGTATTATGGTATGTATGTTATTATGTATTTTGGAAGTGATATGTACTATGGACTATGTATCGTGGACATTATGATATGTATTGTGCATTAAGCTGTTTTTGGTGCTGAATTGTACATTCTATTATATTCTATACTATGTAACCTGAAATTTTTTTATCTTGTACCATTGCATTGAGCCAACACTGCGCACAAATGGTAAGTAGAAGGGAAAAAAAGAAAAAAATCGAAAAATTTCTCGTGCCATTGTTAGTTCAAGGGAATGAGTACAAAATTTAGCCCTATCGAGTCCCATTCTCCGTGCTTTCCGACAGTAATACTTAGTATTGCTCTTGGTTGGCATGGGTATAGGGGTCGGGCGTTAAATTTTTGGTATCAGAGCCCAGGTTAACAATAGCATAGAATATATTTAGAATATAAGTTAGCACAAAGCAGTAGAAGCATTGTACATGTCTATATACTATAAATATCACTTCCATAATATAATAATAGTCATACATACCTAAACCAAAATCCCAAATCTTTGATCTTTTTAGTATGAGAATTATTTTAATTCCAGCATAATAACATTTCTCACTATGCAGAGTAGTGAGAAAGATGGCTGGAAGAACTCCCCGTTTGACCATGGAGCAGTGGTTAGAGTTAATGAGGAACATGCCACAGGCCGCACCTGCTCCTAATGCTGCTCCTAGAGTTGATTTCGCTCGTATGTGTAAGGATTTTGTGAGCCTTGGAGGAAAGCCCTTTCATGGAAATGAAGGTGTGGTTGGAGTTCAGGCTTGGTTGAAGACTTGTGAACGAGTCTTTGGACACATGGGTGTGACGGACCGTCAGAAGGTTCAGATTGCTTCCAGCTTCCTCCAAGACGGTGCATCTGACTGGTTCGATGTGGTTAGTGCTGAGATAGGTGAGGAGGAGCTTACATGGGAGAGATTTAGGGAACGATTCAAGTTAAGGTTCATTCCTGAGGCGGAGAAGGCCATCCTCGCTCGTAGATTTATTGAGCTGAAGCAGAGAGATATGACAGTTCAGGAGTATGTCAATACCTTCAACTCCCTCTCTAAGTATGACCCCGATTTGGTCAACACTCCCTTCAAAAAGAACCAGAAATTTGTGGATGGTCTACGTAGGAAGTTGAAGGAACAGCTTTTGACTCAGCTTTGCTCCACTTTTGATGAGATAGTTGATTTGGCGATGAGGTATGAAGACTTGTATCGGGAAAGAGATGATGATGCACCACCGAACCGACAGAGTTTTGTGCCTAAGAGGAAAGCACCATTCTTCCCTAAGAAGAAGCAGAATCCTCAGAAGAAGCAAAAGAAAGGTCAAGCTTCAGGCTCCCAGAAGCAAGATAAAAGTGGAGTGAAGTGCTATAAGTGTGGAGTAATGGGACATTTTGCTAATAATTGTCCCCAGAGGCAGTGTTATGAGTGTCATCAGACTGGTCATTTGAAGAACAACTGCCCACAGCTTATGAAGAAGAAGCAAGCAGCTAAGCTGAATGTGATGGAAGGAGATCCAGGCCCGAGTCAAAGGAAGGGAAAGCAGGTGGCGGTCATGGAAGGTACGATTCCTTTTAGAGATACTTTTATTCGTATACTCTTTGACACCGGTGCCTCCCATTCTTTCATATCTAAGGAATTAGTTGATAGATATGATTTGGAAGTTGTTTACCTCATGACATCTCTAAGGGTTGCGAATCCCATTGGTGGGTCCGCAACACATGGAATGTTGTGTAAAGGCTTTGAGCTTTCCTTATGCGGACTCTCTTTTCCCTGTGATTTGCATGTATTTGAGTGCCTTGGCTTTGATATTATCTTGGGGATGGATTGGTTGTATCGTTATGATGCACAGCTTTCCTGCTCAGACAGAGTTGTTACTTTGAAGCATCCATCCTATAAAGGGCTTGTTAACATGACTCTGGATGTACCGAGCTCTAGTGCTTATGTTTCTTTGTTTTCCATGGAGTCACGAGAGGTAGATGAGATAGCCAGTGTACCTATTGTCAGAGATTTTGGTGATATATTTGAGCCTGTTACAGGCTTACCACCAAAGAGGGCCGTGGAGTTCCGCATAGATCTAATCCCTGGAGCCCAACCAGTCAGTCGACCACCTACTCGTATGCCGCGAGTCGAGATGGAGGAACTTCGTAAGCAGTTGACTGAATTGGAAGGGAAGCAGTTTATCCGATCTA
The DNA here is from genome assembly GCA_030765085.1 of Allium cepa. Lineage (NCBI taxonomy): Eukaryota > Viridiplantae > Streptophyta > Magnoliopsida > Asparagales > Amaryllidaceae > Allium > Allium cepa. The sequence continues at coordinate 331,043,108 of CM060940.1, forward strand.
GTAGCTCTCCTTGGGGAGCTGCTGCTGTGTTTGTAAAGAAGGCTGATGGCTCTCTTCGTTTATGCATTGACTACAGGAAGCTTAATGAGCTGACTATAAAGAATAAGTATCCATTACCTCGTATTGATGATCTTTTTGATCAGTTGAGTGGAGCAAAGGTCTTTTCCCAGCTGGGCTTAGCCACGGGATTCCATCAGTTGAGAGTAGCGGAAGATAGCATTCCCCTTACTGCTTTCCGCACTCGTTATGGTTCATACGAGTGGCTGGTGATGCCGTTTGGGCTTAAGAATGCTCCTGCGCATTTTGTTGACCTAATGGATAGAATATTCAAAAGCTATCTTGACCAATTTGTCCTGGTCTTTATTGATGACATCCTAGTGTATTCCAAGTCCGAGTAAGAGCATGAAGGGCATTTGAGGATGGTTTTGGAGACCTTAAGGGAACATAAGCTAAAAGCTAAGTTCTCCAAGTGCCACTTTTGGCAGAAAGAGGTAAAGTTTTTGGGCCATATAGTCTCCGAAGCCGGTCTAGCAGTGGATCCTTCTAAGATTGAGGCCATACAGAATTGGAAGAGACCAGAATATGTTACCGAAATACGGAGCTTCTTGCGACTAGCTGGTTACTACCGACGTTTCATTAAAGATTTCTCCAAGATTGTGACTCCTTTGACGAGGCTGACGAGGAAAGGAGTTAAGTATGAATGGTCAGATAAGTGTGAAGAAGCTTTCACAAAGTTGAAGGAGATGCTCACTAACGCCCCAATTTTGGTGATTCCAGAGGGTAATCAGGATCTTGTGGTCTATACGGATGCTTGTGGCTCTGGCCTGGGAGCGGTACTTATGCAGAAAGGGCGAGTTGTAGCTTATGCATCCAGGCAATTGAGGCCCAATGAGATTCGGTATGCTGTTCATGATTTGGAGCTAGCAGAAGTGGTTTTTGCTTTGAAGTTGTGGCGACACTATCTTATGGGGGAGCGGTTTGTTCTCTATACAGACCATAAGTCCTTGAAATACCTATTTTCCCAGAAGGAACTGAACATGCGCCAACAAAGGTGGTTGGAGTTTTTGGCAGCCTATGATTTTGATATTCAGTATACTCCTGGGAAAGGAAACCGTGTTGCGGATGCCCTCAGCCGTAAACACCAGGCAGTTGTATCGATGATGGTGGCTGAATGGCGTGACTTGGAGGTGTTAGCATCTAGTGGGATCTGTTACAGTATGCCTACTCATAGCTCAGGGAGGATGTTAGCTAGCTTGGTTGTGAGACCAAGTCTTATGGACAGAATTTCTCTTGCTCAGAAGGAAGATTCTGTTACTTTAGATCGTATTCATCGGTTGAAGAATGGAGAGGAGGCTGATGATCTGAAAGGTTTTGAGATGGATGCTCATGGTTGTTTGAGGAAGAAGGGTAGAATCTTTGTACCTAATGTTGCAGGGCTTAGACAAGAGGTGATGAAGGACTGCCATTGTTCACGATACACTATTCACCCAGGTGGCAGCAAGATGTACATGGACATGAAGCGCCTATATTACTGGGAAGGAATAAAGCGTGATATAGGTGAATATGTTAAGAATTGCATTACTTGCCAACTGGTGAAATGCGAGCATCAAAGGCCTAGCGGTCTTCTTCAGCCCTTGGAGATTCCATTATGGAAAAGGGATCAGGTATCAATGGATTTCATTGATGGCTTGCCTCGATCGAAGCAAGGGCATGATAGCATATGGGTAGTAGTGGATCGTTTGACGAAATCTGCCCATTTTATTCCTGTCAAGGCAAAGAGGACTGCATCTTATTTGGCGAAGCTGTATGTGAAGGAAGTTATTCGTCTCCATGGTGTACCTAGTGCTATAGTTTGTGACAGAGATCCATTATTTACTAGTGGATTTTGGAGGAGCTTACAAGCAGCTTTGGGGACGAAGTTGAATATTAGCTCAGCCTATCATCCTCAGTCCGATGGGCAAACTGAGCGAGTCAACAAGATATTGGAGGATTTGTTGCGATCCTGTATTCTGGACTTTGGAGGCTCTTGGGAGGACCACCTGTACTTGGTAGAGTTTTCATATAATAACAGCTTTCAGTCTAGTATAGGCATGGCTCCTTTCGAAGCATTGTACGGAAGACCATGTAGATCTCCCGCATGCTGGCTTGAGACTGGAGATAAGTTAGTTCTTGGTCCCGACACTGTACGTGAAGCTTCAGAAAAGATAGAGATAATTAGGAGGAGGATGAAGGAAGCACAAGATAGACAAAAGTCCTATGCAGATAAAAGAAGAAAGGACTTGGAGTTTAGCGTCGGCGATCATGTGTTCGTGAAGGTTACTCCTTTAAAGGGGGTAATGAGGTTCAGCAAGACTGGTAAGCTTGCTCCTAGATTTATTGGGCCTTATCCTATTGTGGAGCGGATTGGGAAGCTTGCCTATAGAGTTGCTTTACCTGAACACTTATCAAGTGTGCACAATGTCTTTCATGTGTCACACTTGAGAAAGTGTTTGAGGGATTCTGAGGAGGTGATAGAGCCAAAGCAGTTGCAGCAGCTTGGGATCGCTCCTAATATGACATATACTCGAGAGCCTATCCGTATCATTGCCTCTGAGACGAAGAAGTTGCGTAGTAAGGTGGTTCCACTAGTCAAGGTGTAATGGTCGAGCAATCCGAAGGACTGCAGCTGGGAAACACAAGAGTCGATGCAGAGGCATTATCCTGAATTGTTTGGCACTCGAGTAAGGTATGTCTTATTCTTTTTGAAATTTAAATCAACTAATAAAGTTACAGATATCGCCCTTACGTAGAAATTGCGAGGACGCAATTTTTGTAAGGGGGGAAGTCTGTAACAACCCATTTTTAGGGATACTAAATTGGGAATCAACTTAATAAATTAATTTTTTAATAATGATAAATAATTAAATATTTATGGAGAAAATAAAATAATAGATAAATGAGAAAAAATGGTAATTTAATATTAATATCGTTGAGAGGAAAATAAATGGTAACAAATTCGTTTGCTTTTATTTGGAGTTATAAATTGTTCTTTTTTTGTGGTAGTGTAATTTATTTTAAATGAACCATTTTATTAACCTAAACTATTTGAAAAGTTAAACATTGAGAATGTTATGTTATTTATATTTTATGTAATAATGGTAACTAATTTCATGAGATAAAATGCGTTTTATGTATGAAAAGTTTAGACAAGAATTTTTTTATGTTGATTTATAATTTGGTATAAAAGAAAAGAAAAAGAAAGAAAGAAAGAAAGGTAAAAGTAAAAAAAAAAAATAATAACAAATAATAATATCTTTTTATAATGTAATGTAGGAAAGATCTAGAAAGTGAATAAAATATTATTAAGTAAAAGAAAAATCTAGAACAAAAACAAAATAAAATGATTACACTTTATGTAAAAAAAAGAAGAAATAATAAAATAAAGGGCTAGTTGGAAGAAGATTCTAGAGGAGGGGCTTTGTAATAAAAATACCATTCCCTCTCCTCAAATTTTTCACTGTACGTACAGATATCAGAAAGAAAGAAAAAAACAGAGAGAAGGAAAAAAAACCCTAAAACCTAATTTCCAATCTTCTCATCCAAATCCAACTTTGCAATTGAAAGGTAAAAGAAAAAATTCCCAATTCTAATAGTAAGTATTCCTAAATCAGCTCAATTCCATCTCTTTCTTCTTATTTTCACAAATAGGTATTTAAGGTTTTCTTTCATTTTGTTAGCAATTGAAAGGGGAAGGTCGAGCAATCAAGAGCTAGCTGTATAAGAGCTTGAAGATTGCAATTTGAAGATTTAGGTGAGTGAAATTATAGTCTTATTTTATTTTCATGTATGCATGCAAATATGGTGTGAAATTTTTGAATATGAAGGTTGTTTGCTTATTCCATAAATCATGTTTATTGATTGAAATATTAGGTTGAAGAAGGAATGAGAAACAATGCATATAATTTGAATGCATGCCTTGTGCTTGCTTAATTGCCACAATGAATTACAGCAGCCCTCTATTTGAAAAAAAAATGAAAAAAAAATGTTTTCAGAACTGCACTGTGCAGCCTAGACAAGGCTGCAAGTGCAGCCCCGCCAGCAGCTCAGCCTGGGGCTGCACAGCTGTACAGGTGCAGCCTGGGGCTGCACAGGTGCAGCCTGCGGCTGCACAGGTGTGCAGCCCAGACGGACTGCAAGTGTGCAGCCAGGGGCTGCACAAGTGTGCAGCCCAGGGCTGCACAGTGGCAGCCCGGGCGGCCCGCGGGTGCGGCCCGGGCGCCGGCCCGGGGCGGCCCGGTGCGGTGCAGCCCGGGCGGGCTGCCCCGTGCAGCCCCAGCGGGCTGCACCCGTGCAGCCTGGGGCTGTACAGTCCAGGGCTGCACTGGTGCAGCCCAGGCATTCTGTACAGCCCAGGCAGGCTGCACAGTTACAACCCAAGTCGGAGCTGCACCAAAGTTGGGAGGAGGGAAAAAAAATTAAATTTTATTAAAATTAATCTAAACTAGTGAATTAAATTTATTTTGGTTAAAGAAGAAAACTATTGTATTATCGATAAATATGTGTTTCAAAATAATAATAATAACAACAATATGTAAATAAAACATTTTAGGATTTTGATTACGTTTTTGAGTACTAAGCTTGCCTTTTTAATTAAATTTATTGTTATCATTTTTTTTTAACTTAACGAATTTTTCCAATGAACGAGGTTTTTGCGTTTCGCCTTAATACATAAGTATTATGGGGTACTTATGTGTTAATGCGAAATGGAGATGTAATTATCTTCTTTTATACACACAATTATTTGCTAAATTTTATTCGCTTTTGAATATTATACTGGGTTTATTAATGGAATTTTTGAAAGGCGATTGTCATCGTTGACTTTTATTTTTAAGAAGTGTTTTAAAATTATAAACACTTTGATTTTTGGGTCGGGATAGATTGGACTATGTTGTACCAATGGGCCAAAACTCCACCTTGGCCGACCTGATTCAGGATCGCTACCTGAATCGGTGGTATATCACATGCCCTTTTACCACCAAAGGTCAACGGTCTGCTACATAGGGCTAATCTTATTTTGATCGGGATCTCCGATCGGCGGGTCACGGACTATGAAGGATGGAGGCGTGGGGGTCCCACGTGTAGATCCGTGAACAGGTAGCATACGGCCTTTGCCTTAGACCGTCTTGGTTATCCTGGGTTGATCGCCAGGTGTATTATGGCGTTATGAGTAGGTTACGGGGTTGATGTCTCCGCGCGCGCTTGAGCTCTACCACTGTGATTTTACAATATTAGCGTCTGTTTATTTGGTATATTTTATGAGTCATGTTATATTTATCCCATAATTCCCATAATGCAATTTGCTTTACTTTATGATTTTTGGGAAGTATTGAAGTTGATTTTGAAAACCCAGTACCTTTGGAGAATGTGTGTATGAACTTATTCTTTGTGTTACAAATGATAATTGGGTTAGTATCGTATTGGATTGCATACGATAGGTTTGGCCTAAAACAATTGTTAGATTAAAGAAATTGTTTATGAAACCAAGTTTGCATGTTGGTTCTCACACACATAGATGCCTCATGTTGCATTATACATGCGGCGCTTTCTTTTCCTTTTGTTGATTGAGACAATTATTGCTCATAGATCTTACTTCAATCACACCAGAAATAGTCTGACCCGTGTGATTTGTTTTATAATCCTCGGGTCAGTCTGAGGATTATGGTTGCAGGTTAGGTTGCGTGGACTGTAGCAGTACTCATATTATTTTCCACGTTTTGGGGTTTTGGACTTTTCAGCTTGGACTTAGAAGTAGTTAATATGTATTATGGTATGTATGTTATTATGTATTTTGGAAGTGATATGTACTATGGACTATGTATCGTGGACATTATGATATGTATTATGCATTATGCTGTTTTTGGTGCTGAATTGTACATTCTATTATATTCTATACTATGTAACCTGGAAAATTTTTATCTTGTACCATTGCATTGAACCAACACTGCGCACAAATGGTAAGTAGAAGGGAAAAAAAAGAAAAAAATCAAAAAATTTCTCGTGCCAGTGTTAGTTCAAGGGAATGAGTACAACATTTAGCCCTATCGAGTCCCATTCTCCATGCTTTCCGACAGTAATACTTAGTATTGCTCTTGGTTGGCATGGGTATAGGGGCCGGGCGTTACACTTGAGGCTAAGCGTTACCTTTTTAGAACATATCCCTTAGAATGCCCATCGTCCACCTGACGATGTTTCGCAAGCATTCATCCATACAAGTCCGTCCCGGGTCCGAACGGAACCGAAGGCACTATTCCTACTACATCCATTTTGGAAATATCCTCAGGATTAGTAGCGACTAGCCCTTGCACTTCACTGCTCCATCTTCAAATCCAAACTCGTTTTCACGAAACGTACAAACCGGATCGAAGTGGTTTTCGAGAAATTAATCTCGATCTCGGTCTCTTCGAAATGATCAACGCAGTTGGCCAATATTGATAGTCGGTTATTTAACTATCAATTAATATTCACAAACAACCATCCAACACTTAATAATTTCCCAAATTATTTATTTATCTCAAAAATATCTTCACAAGATATATTTTCACTTTTCATACTCCTTGAAAACAGTTTTCAAAACTATCTGCCTTCCTCTGAATAAATTCCAAGTATTTCTATTTCCACTGGAATTACCAAGCACAAAACTTTTAGATTTAAAAATAATTTAAAACACTTTATTGTAAAATATATTTAACATTTAATATAGAAAAATTACTTTAGTACTTAATTTAAAATAATACTCTAGAAATAAGGTTACCTTATAACTATACATTAGATTTCTTCTTTAAACAAAATACCAAATCGCTCTTTAAATAATTATTATGATAATAGATTAACAAATTACTTACTCTAGAATTTACTTTAAAATATTTAAATTAAAACTACTTCAATAACTGATTAAAAATATATACTATATGAATATTTGAAATAAGGTTACTTTATAAATATAAACTAGGTTTTCACCTTTAAAACAGAATTACTAAATCAACTTTGTAAATTATTACTATGGTAATAGATTTGAATAAATATTTACTTTAGAATTTAAAAATTTAGAAATAATAAATTTCCAAGAACATACTTTGTAAAACAACATTAAAACCTTTATTTTATTTTAAAAACTTGCTTTGAAAACGTACTTGGCTATCCAGAGAAATATACTTCTCTTCACAACCCTTAAAAATAAATCACTATTTATTTTTAAACAATTTTTCTCATTCCTTTAATAAATTCTCACCTTGAATTTATTCTTCCAAATATCCAATTTCAAACGCTTAAATCAATTCCCAAATTGATTTCCAATTTACTTCATTTATTCAAAAATCTTTTAATTTCATATTTTATTCCTTAATTATGATTTAAAATACTTTTAATTGAAATACCAATTTAGATTTCTCCATTTACTTCTTATTCCTTTAAATAAATTTAAAACTTTAAGATTTAAAATAATTCTTTATTCCTTTAAAATAATATCACTTGATTTTACAATTCATTAATTACTGTTTATTCAAACCCTTTTCTTTCCATACTCAAAGTTATTTATTAGTATTTAACATACTTCCATTTCCTTTTCAATTCATTCTTAATTCATTAAATTTTCTAAGATTATTTCATTTATAACTTTACTTCCTTTATTTTCTTTCCAAACCCAATTTATATATTTTTGGTAATTCATCATACCCAAATATACCCAATCAAATCATAACATTCAATATTCCAATATATTCATCATAGAATATCAAGTAATCACAACAGAGAATATCAACCTGTTTTCCCTGCATCCACAAACGTTAGCATCACATAATATGCCAATTTCAAATTATACTATACTATATCACATCAGTCAATTCAACCATACAATCAATTATTTAAATTTAATCATTAAACTGAGTGAGATTAACTCACCTTTTATTTGATTTGCTCCAAACTCCAAGCGAAGCTCCAAACTCCAAAGGTGAGTCCCAAACCTGTATCACTCAGTCTGACCCGAGCGTAAAGCAAAACACAAACACTCGAGTTAGGATTAACATTCTTATATCAATAAATCTAAATCAAGTGAAATATCAAATGAAATACAAGTAACTCAAAGGATGTTTGGAATAACCATCCTTTAAGGATCCGTGAAACTATCTACTATGTAGAAATATATGCTATTAACAACCAAACGTCATTATAACACCATTGTCATTTCAAAATAATTTATACGTCAAAACCAAAATATCATATTCATTTCAAATATATTTATTTCCAAATTATAGCACTTTCAAACTTACAACGCTTTCGAAACCAAAACACTTTGAATCCTAATTCTTTGGAAAACCATAACTTTGAAATCATAACTTCCACCACTAAACAGTTTAATAATAGTATATAAACTAGAATAGTTTATAAAATAAAATAGTTTGTATTAGAATAATTTATATTAAAATTAGTTTATATTAAGATAATTCATTAAGTAGGATATAATTCAAAAATAATTTATAAAATATGTTTGTTTCCTCAAATTTCACAAATCGATTCAACTCAATTTAAATCCCACATTCAATTTAATTCATTTTCAATTCATCAACTTCAATTCAATTCAGTTTCTCAAATAAACTATTATAACTTGCATCGATTTCAAATACGGATTTTTGAGCCACAAAATATACCATTTCAATTTCAATATATATTAAAGTTTAAATTTTCAACATTTCAAAGCTAAATTTGATAATTTCATATACATTTTATTTTTAACTTCATTATTATCTAGCTTTAAAATATTCACTTAATAAATTCAGTGTTATTTAAATAACCATAATTTACATTTTTCTATAAATTTCCTTTAATTTATTTAAACGTGAAATATTCACTAAATTACCTAAATCAAAATCAAGTTATGAAATCATATCTTAAATCTCAATTCCAAAAAGTTTCAAATCAATTTAATTAAATAAAATTCTTAATTAATTACAATTTCAAATAAATTCAAATTTATCTTGCCAAACCTTACTTATTCAAATTATTACAAAAATCTATTTTTGAAATATAAATTTTAATAAATACTTAAACATATTATATACTACTTAAATCAATCTTAATTAGGTTAAATATTATTGTTAAATCTATAAATAAAATAACCTTTATATATAATATTTTAAGAATCAATATTTATTAAAACCATTTTTTTCAAAACCATAGAAATTACTTTCAAAATATTTATATATAGACCAACGGTGTCTGTATAAAATTTTCTATCCTATGGTCAAGTGATATGGATATTTATCATTTCAATCCGTAATTTATATATATACCGCAATCCTAAATTCAATTCAAATGAAAATCGCTTGGGGTTATCATTTCAAACCATAACGATTTTCTCCTATTCTACAAATCGTTAGGATATGCATCATTTCAACCCATAGGGAATTCAATACTAACAGGAAACTTGCAGAGTGAGAATAAATTATAAAATATAACAACAGACATATATCATCAGTGATTTAAATAAAATATAAACAACAGGATATTGTTTCATATCCTGCGGGTGAATAGTTACTGATATAGCAATTATACAGCAATTTAAATAACTTACAACATCATATATCAATTGTCGTTTCAATTGAAATCAAGTTTAATAAATATAAGAAATTTAATCGTGAGTGATTTCTCACCTTTCGAGGCTAGAGATGAACGAGAATGAGATGAGTTACGAATCTAAGCACAAATTTAAAAGCACATCAAGAATGGCACGGATTTAATGATCAAAGCTGATAATAGGAATTTGATGGAACAAATTAGAACGAGATCGATGAAGATAATCGATATCAGTGAACTTATATATAAATATATATATATAAAGTCATATTCTAAGTTTAAGCATATATTAAATTAAATATATATATATGTATTTTAAAATCATTGTCTGGCCTAAAACTCAAATATTAAAGTCAAACATATAAAACAAATTTTTGGACCCATACGTTAAAACTTAACGGTTTAACATATATATTTATATAACTTAAAAAATTCAATTCAACAACCAAAAGTTTTAAAAATGATATTTATATACACACTATAGTTAAAAATCGAATGAGACCTTTATAAAAAAAATTCAAAATCAATAAACAAATCAATATATACATAACTTATAGACATATACACCTATCTACACTGCTATAGACTTCTATATAAAGTCGGAACTTATAATATATATATATATATATATATATATATAACTTCTCATATGATGCACACATATTTTATACTAAGGTAAACATATATCCTGCAAAATATATATAGACTTACAACTCATAATTAACAAATTTTTTTTTAATAAAACTGATATTCAAAAATACTCCTATATAGGAAAACACAGTATATATATAGTATACAACTTACAATATAATTAGTTAATGTCCAACATATACTTATAAATATACTAACAGAGTCTGTAACATACTTTAAAAATTAATATTGTTTAACATACTTTTAAAACCATACTACTATAACCTATACCCAAAGTATCCATATTATATATGTACTTTAGACAAAAGTAGTACATCTAGTCATGATTTATAGCAAACCACAGCTAATGTATATTTATAAACAGCTTTATAAACAAACTTACCTATAAAATATGTAAACAAATGCATAAATTCACATATATAATATATACTATAATCATATATATAATATATACTTTATCCAACAAAAGAAGTGAAGTACGGTTGGGTAGGCTCGGTCTGGGTGATGTTCAGGGCGGCAGATGAAGAGAAGGGGAAGGTGGCATGAAACAAAGGGAGAAGCTCGAAGTTTGGGTCTGCCGTGAATAGGGGTGGTCGGGTTGCAGGAGAGGAGATTGGCCATGCTATGGGGTCGGCCTTGCACAGGCGGAGTTTGTGGTTTGGAGGCGAGGCGGAGTGAGTTGCATTGTGGGCTAGGCGGAGGGCGGAGAGGAAGATGGTGGCTATCGACTTTGATGGGTGGTGGGTTTGCAGATCGGGAGGGTGAAGCGTTTCGTTTGACAATTTTTTTTAGCTGAACGAAAGAAGAAGGTAGGAGAAATGGAGAAAGAGGAATTCTTGAGGACGTGTATGAGCAATTGAACAGAAATAGGGATGTTTCCAAGAGTAATATATATAATATACTTTAAACGATGCGAATATCAAGTGCCAGAGTTGAATTCAGCTATTATTAAAAGTAACAGCTATTTTAGAGTCAAATATAAAGTGAAGAAATGGCAACGGTCACGCATTGATTTAGCTGAAAAACTTTAAAGCAATTAATCGTTTGATTGGACATCACGTTTCAAATTTTGAAACCAAAGGAAATAGTAAAGTCACAGTTAAGGTACCATTACAATGAACAGTTTATTGTTTCCATTGCGTACCGGACCTCGGAATATAGGAATAAATATATCATGGTGATCAACGCAATGAGACGGACAAGAGGAAACAAAAATATGCGTGTCAGGACCTTCCTATCAAAAGTCCATACGGACACCGATATACATTGCTGTTCCGTACGTAAAAATCCAAACGACGATAGAAATGTCCGAATTTCACGAAACGAATTTCATAGTCTGATGTAGAGTGCTCTAAATAAATTTTCTCATGTTGACATATTTAGGTTTCGGAGTACCTTTAAATTCAACTGTTATTAATTGATTTCAACTGAATTTCTAGCGACTGATAGAACACCTATATTATTCGACGTAAATTTGCCATTTGCTATGTCTAGTTGGACGCATAGCAAATGTCAAATTTTCGTCATGAAATTCTATTGTTTGTATAAATTGTAGATTTCAGTTTATTATATTCAAATAAATTCACCTTTATTTGATTTAAAAGTAAACTATATTTCAAATTACTAGAATTGAATATTCATTGGCTTATAATTTCTAGTTCCTTATTTGAAATGCTAATATTAACTAATGCAGTACTAAATTCTCAACTTCTAATGTTCTGAATCGTTTAAATAATTAAGTCTTATTAAATTAAAATTTATATTTATTTCCTTTTATGAAAAATCAAATTACACTAAATTTTATTAAAACAATTTAATTTCAATAGGTTGATATGTAAGATGAGCAAAAATAAATATTAAAAATTCAAATAGGATTGGATACAAAATTGTACATTTATTGTTACAAATGGATTAAAAGTTAATCTAAAAATAAAAACTAGTTTCAGTTAATCATAAATTGATTTCATGCTTTACACAATATTAAATCTATCCCATTAAATTTTTATTAAACCATACGTTTGAAATAACAAAAAAAATAGTTGTCACTTTATTAAATCAAAAAAATCAAATGTTATAATTCAATGTAAATTTTGTTTAAAGTCATAAAATTTTAATTTCTTACCGTATTAAATTCTAAATTTGAAAATTTTCTTTCTCAAAAAAAGGGTCGTTACACAAACTTGGCTTATCATCATCCTCCTCATCCTCTAGCACATTCTAAGAACTAGGTTGTGACGTATTAGTTTGTTTTGTGTGGTTTATATTGTTCTTTTTATCATATTATTTATTATCTTATATATATCATCTCATCTATTTATAAAAATCATCTATCTTATGTTTTTCTACCATATCGTGTCTCTGAAATAAATGTAGGTATAGTGTATAAGTTTATATATATACTTACTTATTCACAAAAGAAATAAGACATAAATTAGCAGACCCATGTCGACATGCCTCTACCCCCCTTTGTCGACATATAACTGTCAGATTTGGTTATTTTTAAAATTTTGAAATTAAAATAACTAACTCGTGTGTAATCATTTTAAATGAATTTGTGCCTATTTAAACACCTATTTCTTCCAGAAATTTGTAATCTTTTCATTTCTACTTATCTCTATTTGCATCACTTTATTACTTATCAAAAATGGCTTCCACTTCTCAAACTCTAAGTGATAATCTTGAAGAAACTCTCAATCCATTCAAGAATATAATTACTTATATTCTCCGCAATCAAAGACGCTTAGAATTAAGTCAAATACAGATGATAAAAGAACAAGTATTTCGATGCCCTCCGTTGGATGATTTCTGCCCTCAACAAAGATGATCTCAGTGCAAATCCTATAGGAACTTTGATTCAAGACAATGAAGATTGGAAAGTTATTAAAAAGGATCCTATCTTTAGAGAAAAAAGATAGGTTGAAGTTCCTAGAAATATATGATCTCCTTATGGTTTGAATTGCTTGTTTTTGAATTGTGTGGTTTGATTTGATTTGATTTGATTTGGTTTGAATGGATTGTATAACATTATATGAAACATAGTGTATATTTATTGGGTTTAAACTTTCATATTTGTCATGTCCTTATTATAACTCACGTTATTTTATATAAACACACACACATATATATACTCCATCATAATTTGTCACACGTACTCCAGTATAAGACCAAGGAGGAGTAATATTAGTTTGGGATAAGTTTTCGTTGATGACAAATGGGAGAAATATAAAATAGAGTAGTTAGGCTTAGATTTAGGGAGAGTTATTAGTTTTAGGGGGGATTATTTTGAAGGAGAAGTATATTTTATAAACATAGGTTGTCATTATCAAAACGGGGGAGAATGTTAGTCCTTGAGATGATGGTTTTGAAGACAACAACCTTAGGACTTGTTACAAAATATAAATACTAGCATTACAGTATATATATATATATATATATGTATATGCAAGATATAAATATGTAGGTACCAAGAATGAAGACTGTACAGTATAGAGATTCAAGACTGAAGATATCAAGATTGAAGACTCATGAGTATCAGGATATCAAGATTTCAATAGTACAAGATAAGTCTTCAGTCTAGAACTATTTTAAAACTTCTTGGAAGCACTCACATCTTTATTCGAAATTTATTTGTGGAATGGAATCCACTTCGATCCTGTTAAAGGGATGGAACCCTAGTGTGATGGAACCCACGACAATATCTAGTGGAACATATGGTGGTTCTATTTTGATATCCACTAATTTTATAAAAATGCTTTTCAAAAATATATCTCATGTGTTTAAAAATATTTTCAAAACTTTCTTTTCAAAAATACATCTCTCTTGGTTTTAAATATTTTAGCCTCAAAATTATTTTTATCATTTTTAATATTTTGATTTCAAAATTGTCCTTTTTTTTAAACCGTCTCTTGTTTTAAATATTAGCTTTAAAATATTATATACTCAAAATTTAAATCACTTTATAGATTAAGATTATATATATATTAAAAATTACTTTCTAAACTCTTTTATATGTTTAAACAATATTCAAATATATTTACAAAGTTTAGAAATTGTTTTGACAAATTATAAAAACCAATTTTAATAAGAAAATCAAAACGTCAATTTTGAGCATGTCGACATCCCTCAACCACCCATGTTGACATGGTGTCCAATATTTTCAAATTTCAATTTTCAATTTTCAAAAGAAGTATCTATTCGTCGTATCCTTTCACGTTAGAAATGGATGTTTCTCTACTATAAATACCAGTAAGTTCTAAATGAATGTTTTACCAGATTTCATTTATTTTCTCTCCTCTCATCTTCCACATTTATTTTAAAGAATCCTAAACTATACTCTATCTAAGTACCAAGAGAACTTGATTATCTCTTGTTTAATTCTCTGCCACTCTCTCCATAAGATCTCAGTGCTATTCAAAGTTATAGAATCTTTTGTAAATTAAACTATTGAGTAAAAGGTGCGGTTGAGCCTTGAAATCAATTGGTTGTGATTGTAGTCCCAAAAATCAATTAGGTGATCTTGTAAACTGGTTAAATCAAGAGAATTTGCCCTGGACTCGAATACAGGAGGGTGTATCTCGTAGCCTTGAAACCAAGGGTGTAAACTGGAAGATTATTTTGATAAGAAATCCATACGATTGTATGGACTGGATGTAGGGTAACTCCGAACTAGTATAAAATCCTAGTGTGTTCTTTCCTTTACTACTTTTATTTAGTATTTGTGGAATGATCCCGGTTATAAGTCAAATTTAAATTGGTAATTAATATAAATTTTGGGATTAAATTGTGAATTAATTTGTATTCTTCCAAATTAGATAAGATATGTATTTGTTTATTTATATATATATATGTATATAAATTGATTATAAATAGAATTTGGTTTTGAAATTTAAAAATAAATATTTTGAAAAATATATTGGATTTGAAACCTCTATATTCTAAAATAAATAAAAATTTTCTTTCTAATTATATATATATACATATACATTGTAATTTGAAAGTTATATTTTGAATTTAATATAATAATTTTCAAAAAGCTATTTAAGGACTTAGTCCTAATATATATTTATATAATTTATCTATTAATGTATAATTAAAATTTTAAAATTCATTTTCTTAAGGTTATATAAATATTTATAAAAGGAAATGCAATTATTAGAAATAGAAAATATTAAAACATAAGATATATATATATATATATATATATATATATATATATATAAAGATAAATTGAAAAAAAAAATCTAAGACATATTAAAAACATGAAAAAGAAACATGTGTAAAATTGTAACATGAAGATAATACAAGTGTAAACTATATAATAAGGATTTGTACAAGTGTAAGCTTGGATTTAACAAGTGTAAATAAATTTTACATGTAATTGAACAAATATAAGATAAATATATTATGAAAATAACAAGTGTCATATTGATTTATTTTCTTTTTTATTTTTGAAAATTTATGAATAAAGAGGAAACAAAGCAATATATATACCACTTCTCCTTTCTTTCTGATTTTCTTTCTATTTAAAAGTTAATAAACAAAAACTTGTGAAAAACTTAAACCAGAAAATAAAATCAACAATCAAAACAAAATCAAAACATGAAAGCAATCAAGCAAAGCAAACAACATCTTAAAATCCTGACGCAAACTGATTAGATCAAGCTCAAACAACAATCAATCTTCCAGAATCAAAACCTGGAAACAAAAGCAAGATCCAGGTTTTGATTCAACACAAACAAGCTCTGTAAAATCAACCTGAGCTAGCAAGATTCATGATCAATTCAAACAAATCAAGCAGATTATCTCAATAATTAGGTTGCAAATAAAAAATTAAGACCTGATCAAAATTTCAAGTTCTAGATTTCTTTTTTTCAAATTCCAAGTGAGCAAACATCACTTGTTAAAACCTTGATATAATTATATATTGATGGATGTGATGAATGAATGAAGTAATGATATAGATGGGTTTTCTTGAATGAAAGTATGTTGTATATATGTACAAATATATATATATATATATATCTGTGTGTGTGTGTGCATGTCAGAGAAATAGGCGAATATGCCTCTGTTTTGTTTACAGGTTTTAAAACCTATTTAAAAAAATTCGAATCATTCCACCTAAATGATTTTGGGCCTTAACCTCTGAAAGAAAAATGTTTGTATATGTGTAACATTGTTTTTAAAAATAATTTTAAGTTTTTAAGTTGAAAATTCATTTCAAAAATGATAAATAATAGAGATGATCCTATATAAGTCAAAAATCAATGTTTTCAATTTCAAGTTTTGATCATAGGATCATATTCGTTTTCGAAATTAATGATTTTTGATGTTAAAAGAGCAAGTAGATGTAGGGATATTTTGAGTTGAACAGTTTTTTATTCTCCATCAATTCACGGCGATAAACGATGAGGTAGGTGGCGTGCTCATTCCCGAAGGAAGCTGGCATTATGGAGATCAGAGGAAAAATGGTCTAGGGCTTTCTCGATCGCCGAGGTGGTTTATCGACGTCGGAGTAGGGTTTTAGGAGCTGTCTGGATTGATGTTGTTCTTGAGGCAATCTCGTCATCGTGGTTGAACTGGAAGCAATCACACCAGGGGGAAATGATGCATGAAGCTATGACGCAACTTTGGGTTGACTTGCATGATCTCTGGTGGCGGGGGTTGACGGTGCGAGTGGTTTTTCAGTGATCGAGTTGGGTTCTGGCGGAGCTTGACTTTCTGGATTTTGATTCCAGTCGAAATGGTTAGATCTGTGTGGTCGTATCGATTAAAGGGGAGATCGGCGATGTGTTGAAGGTCTTGGCGATGGTCGAAGCGATGGCGTTGGCTGGTGCAGGTGCACATGCATCTGTGTGTGTCAGTAGGTTAGGAAGAAGGAGAAGAGGGTGGTGACTCGAAGTTGATCTGGGGAATTTGGGTACTTGGCTCGAGTATTTGCTCGCGAGTGTTTGCATGTTTCAACAGTAAAAAAAAAAATTAAAACGAAAAAAAGAGGACAAGAAGACTCGAGGGTTGCTTGGGTAAAATTTGAAATGGCTCAGGTTGATACCCGAAGTCGTCTTGGGTTCCTATTAGAACAATTTTAAATTTTAAAATAAATCAAGTTCAAATTATTTTCTCTATATAATAAATCTTTTCAAATGTTTGGCTAAAGAAAAGTTGTATAATTTAATTAACCTAAATTAATTAAGTTAATTTTTAGGTATATTTAAACTTAAATTTAAATGATGAAGATAAAAGTTTTAATTCATTTGTTAATAATAAATTTTTAAACAAGTTTCAAAAATATAAACATGGAACAAGGGTTTCAAGAAAATTTTAAGGGTTGAAATTTTAAAGTATAATGTTCTAAATTATTTTGATTTAAAATAATTTTATATAAGGTTAATTATTTGATTTAAATCCCTGAGTGTTTTCGAATATATTTTAATAATTTAATGAAGTAATTGATTAGATAAATGGTTTATCTTAATTAATTATGGGATAATTATTTAAGATTAATTACTTAATCAAAGTGATTAAAGAATGATTACTTAAATGAAGTAATTAAAAGGATAACTACTTAAAGTAATTAATTACAAGATTAATTAATTAATGTGATTAATTAAAGTTTAATTAATATAAGCAATTAAAGGATAGTTAATTATTAAATTAATCAAGGTGATTAATTAAGGAATAATTACTTAATGAAACTAATTAAAGGATAATTAGTTAATTAAAGATTGATTGGTTAGTCAATTAAGGTTCATTAATCAAGTAATTAAAGAATAATTACTTAACATAGGTAATTAAAGGGTTAATTTATTAATGTGATTAATTAAGGGATAATTAATTACTTAAAGGATAATTACGTAATGTAAGTAATTAAAGAATAATAAAAGGTTAATTAAATAATAATTAAAGGTTAATTGATTAATGATTATAGGTTGATTAATTAATGTAATTAACTTAAGGTTAATTAATTTATGTAAGTAATTAAGGATAATTACTTAAGATGGATAATTAAGGTTGATAAATTAATCCTCATTAATTAATTAAAATAATCAAATGGTTGTAATTAATTAATGTTTATTAAGCAGGGTTAAGTAATTAAATTTATTTGGTATAAATTAATTATAAATTATAGGATTAATTCATCTTGCTTATGGATGATTGGTGTCACGACCCGAAATCCAGCGTTCGAAAATCAACATCCAATACCTCACTTGTATTCGAATGCCAAAGATTCAAATGTCGGACTCCAGTTCGCTGGAGCTTATAACAACATTAAGTGATAACAACATAGTGGAAGCAAAATGAATTTTCATTGATAAACAACATTGATACAACATTGATACAACACATGAACACCAACATCAGAGTGCTATGATACAACAACAAAACAATAACACCACAGCGGAGAAACAACAGAGTCTTCAAAAAGATTCCAAAATACTGCGACTTCGATAAGGTCTTCCAAAACTCCAAATACTTTCATATCTAAAAGGCTTTCAAAACAAAGACTTCAAACCAAAAGCTTCCAAAGACTTCAAAGACCAAAGGCGTCGAAAGACATCTTGATCCAAATCTACATTCCAACTTCGCTCTAAAACAAGGATAACTTGACTCAAGGCTGCCTGTGTGGAAAATTTATGGGCACCCAGAGTTTAGGAAGGGAACAATAAACTCCGGGTCAGATATGAGACTAGTATGAGTAAACAAAACAATTGTTTGAACAAAAACAGATTATAAAAAGAAATCCGTTATGCTTTTTGGAAAATGAAACTACAATAAGGTCTCCCGGCACACACACAATGCGATCGCACACTTGGGGGAATTTCTCCTTATGATAGTCAAACATGCTTGATATGTGAAAATCCTTTTGATATTATTGTTAGTGCATAGTGTGAAAACATTTCAAAAGTATAATATTAATCTTAGCCAGCATAGGTACCATTATACTATGCCTACTATAGCTACCATTTAAGAATGGCAGGTTATACAACTGAAATCGTAAAGGGCTCATATTGGGTGATTGGATTTCCAACAAATGGCCAAGGCTAAGGAACTTCCTTTCCGAATGGGTGTGCCTCTGGAGGGATGCCCCGAGAATCTAACCAGATCTCTGCCAACACAAGGCCCGGTTACCTTTGAACTAGGTAACAAACTGTCACGAGTATGCCATCCTCCGGTTGTAACCGACATTTATCCGGGGACCCAACAACAACAACCAACAACCATATAAGTTAAGTACCCAGACTCCATTCCAGAATACCACTTTTTGTCCAAAAGGAAATGCACATACCCTTAAGGGGTGCGACCCCCATAACCTTGTTGCATCCTTCCTGTATCGACCATTTTCGAGGTATGAGGTTCGATGAAGTCTCGTCCCACAAAGCTATGCTTTTCACAAAAGCCATGCTTCGATCAACAAATGATCAGCACTTAGCATGCCACACTACCAAGTTGGGAATATATCACTAATAACCATTAACTACATAACCTCTAAGCTTATACATCTCAAAGAAGAGTGTTAAGCTAAGAGAATAAATTCTCCGCCACCAAACAGAAATGTATTTGATAGAAATCAGCTTTATATCTCAAAGTGTAATGTCAGACATACATTCATACAAGTCCATCCCGGGTCTGAATGGAACCGAAGGAACTTCGTTCATTAAAGGAAGAAGCCCTTGCAAATCCGGGTATCCATAATCCCAATCGGACTCCCCATCATATATGGAGGTCTCCATGTCAGAGAAAATCAGTGCAGAAACAATCGACAGGTAATCCTTTGATTCTCGAAAATACCTGGTCTTCAACCACCATCTTCAAATGCACTCCCACTTCATCGTATCATTATTCGGAATGGGTTTTATGACTCAATGTCCTCTCCCGGCTTAATCGAATAATGAGCGCTTATTTTCAAAAACACGTGGACATATAAGTCATGAAAGATTCACTATTAAGATTCGATGTGGTTTTCGAATAACCAACTGGAATCCGACCCCCGGTCGCATCGAAATTCAAATGCCATTTTAAAGGCCAACAATTTTACTTAAATTTAGAAGTTCACAATCACACAGCAATGTATCACAAATGTCACAACTCAAAACAAGCAATTCATATCACAAAGTATCACAATCACATATCAAATATATCAACCAAATCAAGGTATTCAATAATAATCCAATTATCCATAAGCAAGAGTAATTAATCATGTGATTATAATTAATTAATCACATAATTACTTTCATTAATTTTCCTTAATTAATGATTAATTATCCTTAATTATTAATTAATTAATCCTTAACTATTAATTAATAAATCCTAATTATACTTTAATTAACCTAAATCATTAAATTAATTAACCGTTAATTATTAATTAATTAACCCTTAATTATAAATTAATTAATCTTAATCACTTTCATTAATCAATTATTCCTTAATAAATTACATCAAATTAATCTTTAATTATAAATTAATTAACCTTTAATTAATTATCCTTAATTATTAATTAATTATCTTTTATTAATTTAAAGATAAATCATTTATCTTAATTAATCATTTAATTATCTAAAAACCTTTATTTAATAAACCTTGTGATTAATTATCATTAACAAATAAATTAACTTAAGATATTTAGGTTAATTAATTAATTGAAAACATTTCTTCTTAATTAACTTTTTAATTACATTATTATATTTATTTAAAATAAATAAAGAATTAATTTATAAATAATGATCACATGATTAAACAAATTAAACTTAATTACTTTAAAATAATTTACTTTAAAACCTTAAACTAATCCCATTTTTAAATAAAACAATTATTTTAAAAGAACGAGTTAAAAAATAAATAAACTTGAATTAGTTTTAAAATTTGAAAACTGTTATCATGCCTACCCGAGACAGTCCCGAGTTCACCCCCAAGCCCAAACCCAATTTCCCAGAGTCTTCCCCGAGTAAAACTCTTTCGTTTCCTTTTATACTTTGTTTTTATTTTAAAAACTTAAAACCTTTTAACTTGTGCAAACACCCGAACCAAAACCCAATCCACCACCTAATCTCCCCGAGATCGACTTCGAGGTAACAACCGTTCTTTCCAAAACTCAAGCCACTGATACAATTTGATACCGTGCACGTGCACAAGTGCTCCGACGAACTCCGATCAACCTCGCCATCACCAATGAGTCATCATCGATATACTCAAGCCCTCAGACCACCTAGATCGACGAACTCACATGCCAATCGAAATCGAGCAACTTGGAGCTCTACTGGAACAAAACCATACCACCCAAAATCACCTCGTACTGCTGTAACGACCCGCAAATCCGTACCCCTTGAGTCAACACTTTTCTATAACAATCAACTCAAGTTGCACAGAAATACGAACCATTTGGGTTAAAGAAGAAGAGGTAGAAGAAGAGAAAACAAAATCAACATCAGAATCTACCCATCGCAGCGGAAATAAATATAATAGATAGTAAATAATCTTTACTCAAAATCAAATATATCTGTTTACATACATTACATCATCAGAATACATCAGTCACAACTCAACATCAATATCATACAATGAGTACACCACAACTCAACACAGCGGAATACATATATAAATATACAAGTACGAGAGTACGTTTCGTCATCCAGCTCGTCTCCTGAGCTCCACAGCATCATATCCTGTATCCTATAATACTCGGTCTGACCCGAGCATTACAGTTAAATAACACCCGAGTCAGTCTGGATTACCAGCGTGAGAAAATCACACCCAATTGATTATTAAAGTTTCAAAAATCCTTTGAAAACAAAAGCATCTCGTAAGACCACGCTACAAATAAACATGTCGGGTTTTTACCTTACGATAGCTAAAACTATTTTTATAGAAATCCTCTGATATTATAATAGGGTCTATATACAAATACTTATAAAATAGCCGAAATTGTTACATCTATTAAATTCCAGCTACTAGCCACAGAGTGGGTAATACAAACAAAACTCGTACAAGGCTCGTAGGGAGAATGGATTTCCAACTAATGACTAGGCACTGGGGTACCACCTATCACAGTACGGGGCCCAGATCACCGTACCGAGGATTACTCCCTTCATCCCCTGCAACACAAGGCCGGAACCATTCCTTACTGAACAGTCCCGAACAAGATAAACCCCGTGGTTGGCGCGACCAACCACCCACTAAGCCGAAATATATATAAGGGACATCTAGACAGGGGGATTATCTTGTCCTGCTTGGGTATGACCCACCTAACCTTGCTGCATATCCCCTGATTTTTAGTCATTCCCATTTGATGAGGCTTGAGGCTAAGCGTTAACTTTTTAGAACGTTTCACTTAGAATGCCCATCGTCCCCCTGACGATGTTTCGCAAGCATTCGTCCATACAAGTCCGTCCCGGGTTCGAACGGAACCGAAGGCACTATTCCTACTACATCCATTTTGGAAATATCCTCAGGATTAGTAGCGACTAGCCCTTGCACTTCACTGCTCATCTTCGACTCCGTACACGTTTTTCGCACGAAACGTACAAACTGGATCGAAGTGGTTTTCGAGAAATTAATCTCGATCCCGGTCTCTTCGAAACGATCAACGTATTTGTCCAATATTGATAGTCGGTTATTTAACTATCAATTTATATTCACAAACAACCATCAACCAATAATTTTCCAAATTATTTATCTCCAAAAATATCTTCACAAGATATATTTCTATTTTCAATCCTTTGAAAACAGTTTCAAACCATCTTCCTTCCCAGAATAAACTTTCCAAATATTTTCTATCTCCTCTGAAATCACCAAGCATGAAACTAGATTTTAAAATGAATTTTAAAACATTTTAATTTGAAATATATACTTTTAAACAGCTAAGTTAAATTTCTTCAATATTTGTAAAAATACTTACTATATGAGTATTTGAAAATAAAGTTACTTAATAGAATATAAAACTAGAATTTCACTTTTGAAAACAAAATACTAGGTCATCTTTTAAGTAATTACTACTATAATAGATTTTGAGAAAATACTTACCCTTTGAATTTTAAATATTGGATATAATAATTTTTTTCAAAACTTGCTTTTTAAAAACAACTTTAAAACCCTTTTAACTTATATTTAAAAACTCGCTTTGAAAACATACTTGGTTATTCGAGGAGAATTTTCCAACTTCAATCAATTGAATCAATTTTCCAAATTGATTTTCAACTTATTTTATATTGAAATAAATTTCTTCACTTATTCAGTTCATTTCAAAATTCATTAATTATTGACTTAATTATAATTGTTATTATTTTCCCTTTTATTTTACATCTTTAACTGAAATATACATATTTCATATTATTTTTCCATTTCTTCTTTATTCTTCTAGAATAATTTAAATCCTAAATTTGAAATAATTGTTTTATTCTTTTAAACAGTAACATTGAAATTTTAAGTTTTCTTAACTTTCCGTTTATTCAAAAATTCCTTTCCATATACAGGATTCATTAATTAGCATTTTGGAAACACTAATATTCTTATCAATTCATTTTTAATTTATTTACATTCTTTATAATTATTTTCTTACCAAGAATCCAATGCTATATAATTTGATAACTCAGAGTTCAAGAATATATCCAAGCAGCTATAGCATTCAATATTTCAATATGATTCATCACAGAATATCCACAAAGCATGTCAGAGAATAATAAACAATATATATATGTTGAGGGACCCAGTTGGATCCCTCCAACCTGTTTTCCCTGCATCCACAGATGTTAGCACAACATAATATACCAATTCCAAAATCATACTATATCACATCAATCATTTTCAACCATTCAAACAATTATTTAAATTTAATCATTTAAATTTAAATTTAAACTGAGTGAGATTAACTCACCTTGATTTAATTGTAGCAACCCTTCCCAATCTCGACTCGTTTCCGTACTTTTTGACCTTGAATAACAATTGCACGGATTTTATCAATATTTGGATAGATCGAACAATTAATTTCCGTTTGACTAAATTTATTCTTTAACTTAAATAATTTAATCTTCGACTAATGATTTATTTCAACAAATAATTAAATTTTAAACTAATTCTCCTTTATAAAAATATTTTAGTAAGTAAAATAAATCAATTAAGTTTATTAAACAATTTAATCTCCATCATGCATCAATTTAAAAATTAAACTGGTAAGTTTATAATGGATATAGGCATTTTATTTCTCATCTAGTAACTACAAAGGTATATTTATAACAATATCCTATATAGATCTTGAAAAATCAAACTTCCTACAAATTTCTAGATTTTCCAAAACTTTATAATAATCTTTCCGTTTTACAGTAAGTTATTAAAATAGGGGTGTAACTATATACTTGTATTTGTATTATACACACAGGAAAAATTCAGAGTTTATTTTATTTTATATATATATATTCCTCTCTAATATGTATATGAAATAAAATATCTTCACTGTCTTTTTTTTTTTTGATTTACATATACTCATGTTAAAAATCAAGTTCAAATAAATAATAAAACAAGATGGAGGATACCTCACTGCAATCACGACCTTCCCCAATCCCCCCTGGTGTCGACATCGACCATCAATAACAAAGCCCCAAGGACCCATTCTCGAGTTCGCGTCAATCCAGCTGAAAGAATGCACTTCGCCTTGCTCCCTTCCCAAGCGAACAGTGAATGTTGCGATCGCCTACTGAGAATCGCACGCCACCATACCCCTTCCTACAGTACGCCTCACCCACAATCCCTACTTTCGATTCCCCTAGAAGACGTCGCACTCGATCGCGACCATCTATCCTCACTGCAGCCATCAGACGCGAGCAAAAGAAGCATGAGATCTGCCGCCCCAACCTCGCGACGTCAATCCCTTACTCGAACGAAATTCATTCGATTAGCCGCGAGTACTCGAGCGCGATGAGAGGAACGAAGGAATTTCTTGCGTGCGATTTGGTTTGGGAAGATACAAGCTCGGCCATGATTCGATTTATTTCATGAATTTTATTTGAGAAGGAACGTGATTTTCGATTAAAAGAAAGAACAGAAAAACAACTCGCGATCTAAAGCCTGCCAAAATATTTTCTCGAGCCACCTATTTGCCTGTACGAAAGCGAACAAAGGAACCTAGGGCAGAAATCGAACGCGTTTTGAAGAAGGAATAGCAACAGTGACTACGAAAAAGTTGTGATATGAATAATTTTTCGGCGAATGGTGATTAGTACGTGTATGTATATATAAAATTTTAAATGGAAATCTTCGATGTAATTGTTCCACGCATTTATAGCTCGTACGCTCACACAACAACTCCGATTAATACGAAATTTGAAATCCAGGAATAATTCGATATTACGGACCCAATGGAACTAGTTTCGTCGAATTCCGAGACTGTACCTCGGAAGGCTATTTTTAAATTCAAATTTAAACAATATATTTTTAAAACTGAACAAAACATCTTTAAATTTGATTCTATCACTATTATTATCTTCAGTATTATCAATACGAATTTTACAAGCCTTCAAATTATTTTTAACTGGCTTAAAATTCCAGATTCAATAATTTACCCAATTTCGATAAATAAATTAAATAATAATTTATTCAATAAATATTGATATTTGAAATTAAAGTTAATAATTAACTTTCGAATATTTAAAATTAATTAAATATTCCCATTTCAAATGTCTAAAAATTCCGGGTCGTCACATTCCTTCCCCCTTAAAAGAATTTCGTCCCCGAAATTACTAGGTAGGAAGAATGATCCATAACCCATTAACTATTTCTTTTCAAACCCAAACAGTTTTTAACAACTTGCCAAAACAATCTTTTTATCAAAGACTCCCAATTTCCTTTCTAACTTTCAAACTTATCCATAAGTCCCAAACAATATTACCTACTTATCAATTCAAATTTAAACTTAAATTCAAATTTTAAGTTAACAAAATTTTATCAAAATTTTCTCAAAATTTTTCTAACTCCCTAAATTTCCAAAAAATTTCGCCAGCGTATCCTTTGCGCGGCTAGCTCGATACTACTACAAAATGGCTCTACGGCCTCCCAAATCTCAAAAGAAAACAAAAGCCAAGTGGCTAGATCAAAAACCCAATCAAATTTCATATAGAAATTTCAAACACATACCCTTTTTGTCGGGCCGTTAAAATTTTATCTTCTGAAATCAAACATCAATTTCCTTCTGCTCTTAAAACACCTGTATATCCTGTTACAACAATAATGTCCATCCACAACATTCAAAATCACTTTACATTTCTTTTACAAAAGTTTCAATATTTGCTTTATTTAAGCCCGTACGAAGCACACATATTATTCGTACGCAATACCAAATCAATCGCTTACTCGATCACATAATTTCACTTCCGAACTAGTATCGTCCACCCGACTTCCTAGTGCGGACTCAGATCTGGTTCCTTGATCAGAAACCGTCATTCTCCTTACATAGCCGTAAACTACGATTGAGAATTTCCAGAATCAATCAAAATTCCATATCCAGGTTCGCCGTCGAAAATCGAGTGAAAAATTCTAACTCGGATCGATAAATTTATCTCGAAATTCTGTGCTCGAATTCTGGATCATTGCTATGCAAATAAATAATATACGTACATTCTACGTATTAAGCCCAATTTATTTTTAGCTATACCTATTCTCCTTTATTCACATTCATTTTGATTTTTATTCACTTATTCCCAATTTCCCCTGTCACTACTTCCAGTTTTAAATCTTTATTCAGTTATCCACTTAGAATAATTTTTCTCAATACCAAATTTTCTTAAGAATTTCATTTCTTAAGTTCAATTCAAATATTTTCCATACTTACTATATTTAATTCCACTTCGCTATTGAAGTTCATATTCATTTTTACTCACCTAGTCTTTACTATTCCATTTGATTGCAAATTATCTTCCACTTGAATATTTAATTAGTTGCTCTTACTAATTGATTTAAACCTCAATTAAAGTTTATTTGCAAACTTTACTTCCTTTAGTTTCTTCGATTTCACTTACTTTACAATTACACATTTTAAATTGCACTTAAATATTCAGTTCCAGTTCTATGTGCTTAACAAATTTAAATCATTTGTTATTAGTGAAAATTTCCAAAAATTTCAAAAATTTTCTAACTCCCAAAATTTACGGAAAATTTTGGCAGAGTCTCCCCTGTACGGAGGGACTTCTGCGATATCGCAGGATGCACAAAAACATATATACATCGGCCTCAGGCCGGAAATCAATATACGTCGACCCACACGGTCGGAAAACAGAAAAACAGTTCATATTTCCTATTTGTATTGCGTAGGCGTACCTTATTTTAGCATTTTTAAGCAAGCGGCGATTTATTTTAGCAAATTGCGCAATCAAATCCAGCCAAACGGCTTCCCTGAACCTGTACTTACTCAATTCAAACATGTAAGTGCTATATATAATTTCACTTACTTTCAATAGTTAAACACATGCATTACATGACTAATGTACATAAACAATTTTCATAAGCAATTTATATGGTTTTAAGGCTAACTCAATTTCTTTCAACAAATTTTCAAACCACTTTATTGTATTTAAGTAACTTACACTCAATGGTCACCTAAGCTTATAATCATTTAAATCGATTCAAATTCAATTTACATTTAATTCCATTCCATTTAAATTTATTCACCCCTCATCCAATTGCATTTTATTTCATATTCGCTAAATATTCATTCCAAAACCTTTTTATTTAATCTCGACAATATTCCTTGCCTATATACCATTAATTCAACCCAAACTTTTATTTAATGGCTTTTGAAGCCAAGCTTCAATTAGCTACAATCTTAAGTGGTTTTACTTCGATTTATTCAAATTGCATAAGTTAAGTTCAATTCCGTTATATTTGATTCTCATCAAATTCTATCCAATTCAAATTGCTAATTCACATTCTCAATTTATCAAAATAATATCCATGCACATATTTACCTTGTTATATTCTTATTGGATTTTATTGGCAATTCAAATCATTTCTATTGTAATTCAATTTCCAAACAGCTTCACTTCATTTTTAATTTACTTACAATTCCATGTTGAATGTATATTTATAACTCAAACTTCACTTTCAAATTCTATTATTTATTCACAGTTCAATTTTTTTTTTAATTAACCAATTCGAGTTCCATTTCCATATTCCATTAACTAATTTATTTTCAAACTAGTTCATTTTCGAAGTTTATATCCAATATTTGATTTTATATCCAACTCACCTTTATTATCTTATTGGAGTTCATTTTATTTTATAATCTAGGTTTAGGATTTTATTCATTTCCAATACAACAATTTAATTTCAGAATCTCTTTATCTATTTTACTGGAGTTCAACCTATTTATTTAATAAGTTAAGTTTTGAATTTTCATTACCATTACAAACAATTTCATTTTGGCTTATTTATCTTACTTCCCAATTTTTATACATCACACTTATTTATATTCATATCTCATTTATTTACAATCAATCTCATTCACATTTTTACTTATATCCAGGAATTTTTATTTCAATACTGTTCAATTTGTTTATAAGCTGTCGAAACTTATTTATTCCAATTCGATACTTTCTCTGTTACATTTATTTAGTCTAGTATATTTTTATTATTCCATAAACATTTAAATAATATTCCAGAGTTTAAACAATTTCCCAAAATTTCAGAATTACTTTCGAAACCAACTACATCCAAAATCCTTTGCATTTCCAAACCAAATTCAACTTCTTGCAAATAAACACCAATCCAAAATCATTCAGGTAGCAATCCCTCTCTTGGAAACTCGAAAATGAACAACGATGATGTCACGATCATCATCGGAATTATTTTCCAGCGACCACAGAGAGTTTAGTGCTTTTATCTCTTTAAAACATTTCAAATATTTTTAATTTCCAAATCTCTCCAGTTTCAATCTCAATTTTAAAAATATTCCCGAAATAATACCACTGTTTTTTCTCTAAAACCTTTGAAAACTATTTCCAAATCCAAAGGAATTTAGATTTTCTCCAAAAATTCCAAATTGCAATTCCTTTAAATCTATATTCAAACATTCTCTGGAATTTTATCTCATTTCAATTTCAAAATTATAATCACCTTTACAGTTTACATTTACAAATCTCATTTGTATATAAAGTTTATTTCAATTAATAAATTACATTTAAAATCTATATTTCAAATTTCATTTGTTATATAAATTTATTCTTCAACTTTGATTATAAGTTTTCAATTTCTTATTCAATTTGTACACAATGGTGTTAATAATTTAATATTGTCATTCCTTAACAATCAAGCATTCAAATACTATAATACTTTACAAAAATTATATCTTTTATATACAAAAATAATTTGGGTAAAATTATTTCATTTACCCTATTTTAAAACAATACCGTGTCGAAATGTTCTATTCAAGTGTTTAGAGATCCCTATCAATAACGTTAATTACTCGTATTGACCAGAATCCATAAACTACTCAATAAACCAATCGACACAATATAAAACCGTCTTATATTCACTAACAAATACGCGCTCATATCTATTAATACTCTCAAACTCATTATAGAGTACTACGGACTCTACTTGAGTAATTCCCACCAAAGCCTAGGTTGTCGCCAACCTAAGCTCTGATACCAAGTGTAACGACCCGCAAATCCGTACCCCTTGAGTCAACACTTTTCTATAACAATCAACTCAAGTTGCACAGAAATACGAACCATTTGGGTTAAAGAAGAAGAGGTAGAAGAAGAGAAAACAAAATCAACATCAGAATCTACCCATCGCAGCGGAAATAAATATAATAGATAGTAAATAATCTTTACTCAAAATCAAATATATCTGTTTACATACATTACATCATCAGAATACATCAGTCACAACTCAACATCAATATCATACAATGAGTACACCACAACTCAACACAGCGGAATACATATATAAATATACAAGTACGAGAGTACGTTTCGTCATCCAGCTCGTCTCCTGAGCTCCACAGCATCATATCCTGTATCCTATAATACTCGGTCTGACCCGAGCATTACAGTTAAATAACACCCGAGTCAGTCTGGATTACCAGCGTGAGAAAATCACACCCTGTTGATTATTAAAGTTTCAAAAATCCTTTGAAAACAAAAGCATCTCGTAAGACCACGCCACAAATAAACATGTCGGGTTTTTACCTTACGATGGCTAAAACTATTTTTATAGAAATCCTCTGATATTATAATAGGGTCTATATACAAATACTTATAAAATAGCCGAAATTGTTACATCTATTAAATTCCAGCTACTAGCCACAGAGTGGGTAATACAAACAAAACTCGTATAAGGCTCGTAGGGAGAATGGATTTCCAACTAATGACTAGGCACTGGGGTACCACCTATCACAGTACGGGGCCTAGATCACCGTACCGAGGATTACTCCCTTCATCCCCTGCAACACAAGGCCGGAACCATTCCTTACTGAACAGTCCCGAACAAGATAAACCCCGTGGTTGGTGCGACCAACCACCCACTAAGCCGAAATATATATAAGGGACATCTAGACAGGGGGATTATCTTGTCCTGCTTGGGTATGACCCACCTAACCTTGCTGCATATCCCCTGATTTTCAGTCATTCCCATTTGATGAGGCTTGAGGCTAAGCGTTACCTTTTTAGAACGTTTCACTTAGAATGCCCATCGTCCCCCTGACGATGTTTCGCAAGCATTCGTCCATACAAGTCCGTCCCGGGTTCGAACGGAACCGAAGGCACTATTCCTACTACATCCATTTTGGAAATATCCTCAGGATTAGTAGCGACTAGCCCTTGCACTTCACTGCTCATCTTCGACTCCGTACACGTTTTTCGCACGAAACGTACAAACCGGATCGAAGTGGTTTTCGAGAAATTAATCTCGATCCCGGTCTCTTCGAAACGATCAACGTATTTGTCCAATATTGATAGTCGGTTATTTAACTATCAATTTATATTCACAAACAACCATCAACCAATAATTTTCCAAATTATTTATCTCCAAAAATATCTTCACAAGATATATTTCTATTTTCAATTCTTTGAAAACAGTTTCAAACCATCTTCCTTCCCAGAATAAACTTTTCCAAATGTTTTCTATCTCCTCTGAAATCACCAAGCATGAAACTAGATTTTAAAATGAATTTTAAAACATTTTAATTTGAAATATATACTTTTAAACAGCTAAGTTAAATTTCTTCAATATTTGTAAAAATACTTACTATATGAGTATTTGAAAATAAAGTTACTTAATAGAATATAAAACTAGAATTTCACTTTTGAAAACAAAATACTAGGTCATCTTTTAAGTAATTACTACTATAATAGATTTTGAGAAAATACTTACCCTTTGAATTTTAAATATTGGATATAATAATTTTTTTCAAAACTTGCTTTTTAAAAACAACTTTAAAACCCTTTTAACTTATATTTAAAAACTCGCTTTGAAAACATACTTGGTTATTCGAGGAGAATTTTCCAACTTCAATCAATTGAATCAATTTTCCAAATTGATTTTCAACTTATTTTATATTGAAATAAATTTCTTCACTTATTCAGTTCATTTCAAAATTCATTAATTATTGACTTAATTATAATTGTTATTATTTTCCCTTTTATTTTACATCTTTAACTGAAATATACATATTTCATATTATTTTTCCATTTCTTCTTTATTCTTCTAGAATAATTTAAATCCTAAATTTGAAATAATTGTTTTATTCTTTTAAACAGTAACATTGAAATTTTAAGTTTTCTTAACTTTCCGTTTATTCAAAAATTCCTTTCCATATACAGGATTCATTAATTAGCATTTTGGAAACACTAATATTCTTATCAATTCATTTTTAATTTATTTACATTCTTTATAATTATTTTCTTACCAAGAATCCAATGCTATATAATTTGATAACTCAGAGTTCAAGAATATATCCAAGCAGCTATAGCATTCAATATTTCAATATGATTCATCACAGAATATCCACAAAGCATGTCAGAGAATAATAAACAATATATATATGTTGAGGGACCCAGTTGGATCGCTCCAACCTGTTTTCCCTGCATCCACAGATGTTAGCACAACATAATATACCAATTCCAAAATCATACTATATCACATCAATCATTTTCAACCATTCAAACAATTATTTAAATTTCATCATTTAAATTTAAATTTAAACTGAGTGAGATTAACTCACCTTGATTTAATTGTAGCAACCCTTCCCAATCTCGACTCGTTTCCGTACTTTTTGACCTTGAATAACAATTGCACGGATTTTATCAATATTTGGATAGATCGAACAATTAATTTCCGTTTGACTAAATTTATTCTTTAACTTAAATAATTTAATCTTCGACTAATGATTTATTTCAACAAATAATTAAATTTTAAACTAATTCTCCTTTATAAAAATATTTTAGTAAGTAAAATAAATCAATTAAGTTTATTAAACAATTTAATCTCCATCATGCATCAATTTAAAAATTAAACTGGTAAGTTTATAATGGATATAGGCATTTTATTTCTCATCTAGTAACTACAAAGGTATATTTATAACAATATCCTATATAGATCTTGAAAAATCAAACTTCCTACAAATTTCTAGATTTTCCAAAACTTTATAATAATCTTTCCGTTTTACAGTAAGTTATTAAAATAGGGGTGTAACTATATACTTGTATTTGTATTATACACACAGGAAAAATTCAGAGTTTATTTTATTTTATATATATATATTCCTCTCTAATATGTATATGAAATAAAATATCTTCACTGTCTTTTTTTTTTTTGATTTACATATACTCATGTTAAAAATCAAGTTCAAATAAATAATAAAACAAGATGGAGGATACCTCACTGCAATCACGACCTTCCCCAATCCCCCCTGGTGTCGACATCGACCATCAATAACAAAGCCCCAAGGACCCATTCTCGAGTTCGCGTCAATCCAGCTGAAAGAATGCACTTCGCCTTGCTCCCTTCCCAAGCGAACAGTGAATGTTGCGATCGCCTACTGAGAATCGCACGCCACCATACCCCTTCCTACAGTACGCCTCACCCACAATCCCTACTTTCGATTCCCCTAGAAGACGTCGCACTCGATCGCGACCATCTATCCTCACTGCAGCCATCAGACGCGAGCAAAAGAAGCATGAGATCTGCCGCCCCAACCTCGCGACGTCAATCCCTTACTCGAACGAAATTCATTCGATTAGCCGCGAGTACTCGAGCGCGATGAGAGGAACGAAGGAATTTCTTGCGTGCGATTTGGTTTGGGAAGATACAAGCTCGGCCATGATTCGATTTATTTCATGAATTTTATTTGAGAAGGAACGTGATTTTCGATTAAAAGAAAGAACAGAAAAACAACTCGCGATCTAAAGCCTGCCAAAATATTTTCTCGAGCCACCTATTTGCCTGTACGAAAGCGAACAAAGGAACCTAGGGCAGAAATCGAACGCGTTTTGAAGAAGGAATAGCAACAGTGACTACGAAAAAGTTGTGATATGAATAATTTTTCGGCGAATGGTGATTAGTACGTGTATGTATATATAAAATTTTAAATGGAAATCTTCGATGTAATTGTTCCACGCATTTATAGCTCGTACGCTCACACAACAACTCCGATTAATACGAAATTTGAAATCCAGGAATAATTCGATATTACGGACCCAATGGAACTAGTTTCGTCGAATTCCGAGACTGTACCTCGGAAGGCTATTTTTAAATTCAAATTTAAACAATATATTTTTAAAACTGAACAAAACATCTTTAAATTTGATTCTATCACTATTATTATCTTCAGTATTATCAATACGAATTTTACAAGCCTTCAAATTATTTTTAACTGGCTTAAAATTCCAGATTCAATAATTTACCCAATTTCGATAAATAAATTAAAT
Organism: Allium cepa; assembly: GCA_030765085.1. NCBI lineage: Eukaryota > Viridiplantae > Streptophyta > Magnoliopsida > Asparagales > Amaryllidaceae > Allium > Allium cepa. The sequence continues at coordinate 331,077,271 of CM060940.1, forward strand.
AATAATTTATTCAATAAATATTGATATTTGAAATTAAAGTTAATAATTAACTTTCGAATATTTAAAATTAATTAAATATTCCCATTTCAAATGTCTAAAAATTCCGGGTCGTCACATTCCTTCACCCTTAAAAGAATTTCGTCCCCGAAATTACTAGGTAGGAAGAATGATCCATAACCCATTAACTATTTCTTTTCAAACCCAAACAGTTTTTAACAACTTGCCAAAACAATCTTTTTATCAAAGACTCCCAATTTCCTTTCTAACTTTCAAACTTATCCATAAGTCCCAAACAATATTACCTACTTATCAATTCAAATTTAAACTTAAATTCAAATTTTAAGTTAACAAAATTTTATCAAAATTTTCTCAAAATTTTTCTAACTCCCTAAATTTCCAAAAAATTTCGCCAGCGTATCCTTTGCGCGGCTAGCTCGGTACTACTACAAAATGGCTCTACGGCCTCCCAAATCTCAAAAGAAAACAAAAGCCAAGTGGCTAGATCAAAAACCCAATCAAATTTCATATAGAAATTTCAAACACATACCCTTTTTGTCGGGCCGTTAAAATTTTATCTTCTGAAATCAAACATCAATTTCCTTCTGCTCTTAAAACACCTGTATATCCTGTTACAACAATAATGTCCATCCACAACATTCAAAATCACTTTACATTTCTTTTACAAAAGTTTCAATATTTGCTTTATTTAAGCCCGTACGAAGCACACATATTATTCGTACGCAATACCAAATCAATCGCTTACTCGATCACATAATTTCACTTCCGAACTAGTATCGTCCACCCGACTTCCTAGTGCGGACTCAGATCTGGTTCCTTGATCAGAAACCGTCATTCTCCTTACATAGCCGTAAACTACGATTGAGAATTTCCAGAATCAATCAAAATTCCATATCCAGGTTCGCCGTCGAAAATCGAGTGAAAAATTCTAACTCGGATCGATAAATTTATCTCGAAATTCTGTGCTCGAATTCTGGATCATTGCTATGCAAATAAATAATATACGTACATTCTACGTATTAAGCCCAATTTATTTTTAGCTATACCTATTCTCCTTTATTCACATTCATTTTGATTTTTATTCACTTATTCCCAATTTCCCCTGTCACTACTTCCAGTTTTAAATCTTTATTCAGTTATCCACTTAGAATAATTTTTCTCAATACCAAATTTTCTTAAGAATTTCATTTCTTAAGTGCAATTCAAATATTTTCCATACTTACTATATTTAATTCCACTTCGCTATTGAAGTTCATATTCATTTTTACTCACCTAGTCTTTACTATTCCATTTGATTGCAAATTATCTTCCACTTGAATATTTAATTAGTTGCTCTTACTAATTGATTTAAACCTCAATTAAAGTTTATTTGCAAACTTTACTTCCTTTAGTTTCTTCGATTTCACTTACTTTACAATTACACATTTTAAATTGCACTTAAATATTCAGTTCCAGTTCTATGTGCTTAACAAATTTAAATCATTTGTTATTAGTGAAAATTTCCAAAAATTTCAAAAATTTTCTAACTCCCAAAATTTACGGAAAATTTTGGCAGAGTCTCCCCTGTACGGAGGGACTTCTGCGATATCGCAGGATGCACAAAAACATATATACATCGGCCTCAGGCCGGAAATCAATATACGTCGACCCACACGGTCGGAAAACAGAAAAACAGTTCATATTTCCTATTTGTATTGCGTAGGCGTACCTTATTTTAGCATTTTTAAGCAAGCGGCGATTTATTTTAGCAAATTGCGCAATCAAATCCAGCCAAACGGCTTCCCTGAACCTGTACTTACTCAATTCAAACATGTAAGTGCTATATATAATTTCACTTACTTTCAATAGTTAAACACATGCATTACATGACTAATGTACATAAACAATTTTCATAAGCAATTTATATGGTTTTAAGGCTAACTCAATTTCTTTCAACAAATTTTCAAACCACTTTATTGTATTTAAGTAACTTACACTCAATGGTCACCTAAGCTTATAATCATTTAAATCGATTCAAATTCAATTTACATTTAATTCCATTCCATTTAAATTTATTCACCCCTCATCCAATTGCATTTTATTTCATATTCGCTAAATATTCATTCCAAAACCTTTTTATTTAATCTCGACAATATTCCTTGCCTATATACCATTAATTCAACCCAAACTTTTATTTAATGGCTTTTGAAGCCAAGCTTCAATTAGCTACAATCTTAAGTGGTTTTACTTCGATTTATTCAAATTGCATAAGTTAAGTTCAATTCCGTTATATTTGATTCTCATCAAATTCTATCCAATTCAAATTGCTAATTCACATTCTCAATTTATCAAAATAATATCCATGCACATATTTACCTTGTTATATTCTTATTGGATTTTATTGGCAATTCAAATCATTTCTATTGTAATTCAATTTCCAAACAGCTTCACTTCATTTTTAATTTACTTACAATTCCATGTTGAATGTATATTTATAACTCAAACTTCACTTTCAAATTCTATTATTTATTCACAGTTCAATTTTTTTTTTTAATTAACCAATTCGAGTTCCATTTCCATATTCCATTAACTAATTTATTTTCAAACTAGTTCATTTTCGAAGTTTATATCCAATATTTGATTTTATATCCAACTCACCTTTATTATCTTATTGGAGTTCATTTTATTTTATAATCTAGGTTTAGGATTTTATTCATTTCCAATACAACAATTTAATTTCAGAATCTCTTTATCTATTTTACTGGAGTTCAACCTATTTATTTAATAAGTTAAGTTTTGAATTTTCATTACCATTACAAACAATTTCATTTTGGCTTATTTATCTTACTTCCCAATTTTTATACATCACACTTATTTATATTCATATCTCATTTATTTACAATCAATCTCATTCACATTTTTACTTATATCCAGGAATTTTTATTTCAATACTGTTCAATTTGTTTATAAGCTGTCGAAACTTATTTATTCCAATTCGATACTTTCTCTGTTACATTTATTTAGTCTAGTATATTTTTATTATTCCATAAACATTTAAATAATATTCCAGAGTTTAAACAATTTCCCAAAATTTCAGAATTACTTTCGAAACCAACTACATCCAAAATCCTTTGCATTTCCAAACCAAATTCAACTTCTTGCAAATAAACACCAATCCAAAATCATTCAGGTAGCAATCCCTCTCTTGGAAACTCGAAAATGAACAACGATGATGTCACGATCATCATCGGAATTATTTTCCAGCGACCACAGAGAGTTTAGTGCTTTTATCTCTTTAAAACATTTCAAATATTTTTAATTTCCAAATCTCTCCAGTTTCAATCTCAATTTTAAAAATATTCCCGAAATAATACCACTGTTTTTTCTCTAAAACCTTTGAAAACTATTTCCAAATCCAAAGGAATTTAGATTTTCTCCAAAAATTCCAAATTGCAATTCCTTTAAATCTATATTCAAACATTCTCTGGAATTTTATCTCATTTCAATTTCAAAATTATAATCACCTTTACAGTTTACATTTACAAATCTCATTTGTATATAAAGTTTATTTCAATTAATAAATTACATTTAAAATCTATATTTCAAATTTCATTTGTTATATAAATTTATTCTTCAACTTTGATTATAAGTTTTCAATTTCTTATTCAATTTGTACACAATGGTGTTAATAATTTAATATTGTCATTCCTTAACAATCAAGCATTCAAATACTATAATACTTTACAAAAATTATATCTTTTATATACAAAAATAATTTGGGTAAAATTATTTCATTTACCCTATTTTAAAACAATACCGTGTCGAAATGTTCTATTCAAGTGTTTAGAGATCCCTATCAATAACGTTAATTACTCGTATTGACCAGAATCCATAAACTACTCAATAAACCAATCGACACAATATAAAACCGTCTTATATTCACTAACAAATACGCGCTCATATCTATTAATACTCTCAAACTCATTATAGAGTACTACGGACTCTACTTGAGTAATTCCCACCAAAGCCTAGGTTGTCGCCAACCTAAGCTCTGATACCAAGTGTAACGACCCGCAAATCCGTACCCCTTGAGTCAACACTTTTCTATAACAATCAACTCAAGTTGCACAGAAATACGAACCATTTGGGTTAAAGAAGAAGAGGTAGAAGAAGAGAAAACAAAATCAACATCAGAATCTACCCATCGCAGCGGAAATAAATATAATAGATAGTAAATAATCTTTACTCAAAATCAAATATATCTGTTTACATACATTACATCATCAGAATACATCAGTCACAACTCAACATCAATATCATACAATGAGTACACCACAACTCAACACAGCGGAATACATATATAAATATACAAGTACGAGAGTACGTTTCGTCATCCAGCTCGTCTCCTGAGCTCCACAGCATCATATCCTGTATCCTATAATACTCGGTCTGACCCGAGCATTACAGTTAAATAACACCCGAGTCAGTCTGGATTACCAGCGTGAGAAAATCACACCCTGTTGATTATTAAAGTTTCAAAAATCCTTTGAAAACAAAAGCATCTCGTAAGACCACGCCACAAATAAACATGTCGGGTTTTTACCTTACGATGGCTAAAACTATTTTTATAGAAATCCTCTGATATTATAATAGGGTCTATATACAAATACTTATAAAATAGCCGAAATTGTTACATCTATTAAATTCCAGCTACTAGCCACAGAGTGGGTAATACAAACAAAACTCGTATAAGGCTCGTAGGGAGAATGGATTTCCAACTAATGACTAGGCACTGGGGTACCACCTATCACAGTACGGGGCCTAGATCACCGTACCGAGGATTACTCCCTTCATCCCCTGCAACACAAGGCCGGAACCATTCCTTACTGAACAGTCCCGAACAAGATAAACCCCGTGGTTGGTGCGACCAACCACCCACTAAGCCGAAATATATATAAGGGACATCTAGACAGGGGGATTATCTTGTCCTGCTTGGGTATGACCCACCTAACCTTGCTGCATATCCCCTGATTTTCAGTCATTCCCATTTGATGAGGCTTGAGGCTAAGCGTTACCTTTTTAGAACGTTTCACTTAGAATGCCCATCGTCCCCCTGACGATGTTTCGCAAGCATTCGTCCATACAAGTCCGTCCCGGGTTCGAACGGAACCGAAGGCACTATTCCTACTACATCCATTTTGGAAATATCCTCAGGATTAGTAGCGACTAGCCCTTGCACTTCACTGCTCATCTTCGACTCCGTACACGTTTTTCGCACGAAACGTACAAACCGGATCGAAGTGGTTTTCGAGAAATTAATCTCGATCCCGGTCTCTTCGAAACGATCAACGTATTTGTCCAATATTGATAGTCGGTTATTTAACTATCAATTTATATTCACAAACAACCATCAACCAATAATTTTCCAAATTATTTATCTCCAAAAATATCTTCACAAGATATATTTCTATTTTCAATTCTTTGAAAACAGTTTCAAACCATCTTCCTTCCCAGAATAAACTTTTCCAAATGTTTTCTATCTCCTCTGAAATCACCAAGCATGAAACTAGATTTTAAAATGAATTTTAAAACATTTTAATTTGAAATATATACTTTTAAACAGCTAAGTTAAATTTCTTCAATATTTGTAAAAATACTTACTATATGAGTATTTGAAAATAAAGTTACTTAATAGAATATAAAACTAGAATTTCACTTTTGAAAACAAAATACTAGGTCATCTTTTAAGTAATTACTACTATAATAGATTTTGAGAAAATACTTACCCTTTGAATTTTAAATATTGGATATAATAATTTTTTTCAAAACTTGCTTTTTAAAAACAACTTTAAAACCCTTTTAACTTATATTTAAAAACTCGCTTTGAAAACATACTTGGTTATTCGAGGAGAATTTTCCAACTTCAATCAATTGAATCAATTTTCCAAATTGATTTTCAACTTATTTTATATTGAAATAAATTTCTTCACTTATTCAGTTCATTTCAAAATTCATTAATTATTGACTTAATTATAATTGTTATTATTTTCCCTTTTATTTTACATCTTTAACTGAAATATACATATTTCATATTATTTTTCCATTTCTTCTTTATTCTTCTAGAATAATTTAAATCCTAAATTTGAAATAATTGTTTTATTCTTTTAAACAGTAACATTGAAATTTTAAGTTTTCTTAACTTTCCGTTTATTCAAAAATTCCTTTCCATATACAGGATTCATTAATTAGCATTTTGGAAACACTAATATTCTTATCAATTCATTTTTAATTTATTTACATTCTTTATAATTATTTTCTTACCAAGAATCCAATGCTATATAATTTGATAACTCAGAGTTCAAGAATATATCCAAGCAGCTATAGCATTCAATATTTCAATATGATTCATCACAGAATATCCACAAAGCATGTCAGAGAATAATAAACAATATATATATGTTGAGGGACCCAGTTGGATCGCTCCAACCTGTTTTCCCTGCATCCACAGATGTTAGCACAACATAATATACCAATTCCAAAATCATACTATATCACATCAATCATTTTCAACCATTCAAACAATTATTTAAATTTCATCATTTAAATTTAAATTTAAACTGAGTGAGATTAACTCACCTTGATTTAATTGTAGCAACCCTTCCCAATCTCGACTCGTTTCCGTACTTTTTGACCTTGAATAACAATTGCACGGATTTTATCAATATTTGGATAGATCGAACAATTAATTTCCGTTTGACTAAATTTATTCTTTAACTTAAATAATTTAATCTTCGACTAATGATTTATTTCAACAAATAATTAAATTTTAAACTAATTCTCCTTTATAAAAATATTTTAGTAAGTAAAATAAATCAATTAAGTTTATTAAACAATTTAATCTCCATCATGCATCAATTTAAAAATTAAACTGGTAAGTTTATAATGGATATAGGCATTTTATTTCTCATCTAGTAACTACAAAAGTATATTTATAACAATATCCTATATAGATCTTGAAAAATCAAACTTCCTACAAATTTCTAGATTTTCCAAAACTTTATAATAATCTTTCTGTTTTACAGTAAGTTATTAAAATAGGGGTGTAACTATATACTTGTATTTGTATTATACACACAGGAAAAATTCAGAGTTTATTTTATTTTATATATATATATATATTCCTCTCTAATATGTATATGAAATAAAATATCTTCACTGTCTCTTTTTTTTTTTGATTTACATATACTCATGTTAAAAATCAAATTCAAATAAATAATAAAACAAGATGGAGGATACCTCACTGCAATCACGACCTTCCCCCATCCCCCCCGGTGTCGACATCGACCATCAATAACAAAGCCCCAAGGACCCATGCTCGAGTTCGCGTCAATCCAGCTGAAAGAATGCACTTCACCTTGCTCCCTTCCCAAGCGAACAGTGAATGTTGCGATCGCCTACTAAGAATCGCACGCCACCATACCCCTTCCTACAGTACGCCTCACCCACAATCCCTACTTTCGATTCCCCTAGAAGACGTCGCACTCGATCGCGACCATCTATCCTCACTGCAGCCATCAGACGCGAGCAAAAGAAGCATGAGATCTGCCGCCCCAACCTCGCGACGTCAATCCCTTACTCGAACGAAATTCATTCGATTAGCCGCGAGTACTCGAGCGCGATGAGAGGAACGAAAGAACTTCTTGCATGCGATTTGGTTTGGGAAGATACAAGCTCGGCCATGATTCGATTTATTTCGTGAATTTTATTTGAGAAGGAACGTGATTTTCGATTAAAAGAAAGAACAGAAAAACAACTCGCGATCTAAAGCCTGCCAAAATATTTTCTCGAGCCACCTATTTGCCTGTACGAAAGCGAACAAAGGAACCAAGGGCAGAAATCGAACGCGTGCTGAAGAAGGAATAGCAACAGTGACTACGAAAAAGTTGTGATATGAATAAATTTTCGGCTAATGGTGATTAGTACGTGTATGTATATATAAAATTTTAAATGGAAATCTTCGATGTAATTGTTCCACGCATTTATAGCTCGTACGCTCACACAACAACTCCGATTAATACGAAATTTGAAATCCAGGAATAATTCGATATTACGGACCCAATGGAACTAGTTTCGTCGAATTTCGAGACTGTGCCTCGGAAGGCTATTTTTAAATTCAAATTTAAACAATATATTTTTAAAAATGAACAAAACATCTTTAAATTTGATTCTATCACTATTATTATCTTCAGTATTATCAATACGAATTTTACAAGCCTTCAAATTATTTTTAACTGGCTTAAAATTCCAGATTCAATAATTTACCCAATTTCGATAAATAAATTAAATAATAATTTATTCAATAAATATTTATATTTGAAATTAAAGTTAATAATTAACTTTCGAATATTTAAAATTAATTAAATATTCCCATTTCAAATGTCTAAAAATTCTGGGTCGTCACAAATGCCACTTCCGACCACCAAAGATCACGCAATTGTATCCAAAGCTTCATCGACGACCAACGCTTTGATTCCCCTTAACCCGGTGTAGCCCGATTCGACATTGATGACACAATTGCTTCGAGAAGAGGATCGACCAAAAACCAGGTTTAAAACCCAAAACCTTCGTCGTGCCGCCGCCTCTGTGAATTATAAATTTACCGAGAATTTTTTTGATAATCCCCGACCACCAAGCATGCTCTAGATCCGATCATGAGACCTATCATTACTCCGATCACCAGAATTTGCCAATAAACCCCTTTAAATTCAACTCTCAAGTTATCCATGAATATGTACTTAAAAATTATGATTTCACCTTTAAAAATCATCGTTTTCGAAAACGAATAAGATGATATACTTGAAACAAGAAATCATGATACTTCAATTTCCAACATATATTGAGTTTTCCTGTATTTTCAAATTTCCAGAAAATGCTTTAAATTTTACTTAAAAATTATTTTCAGGACCTCGATCTTGATTAAACAAACATGTTTTGTTTAGATCTTAAAGCCTATCAAGAATCAGAGGAAGAGAATTTGATTTTTTGAAACAGGTTTGAAACCTGTAAGCCTGGAACAGAGGGAATATCCTGTGTACAGACATGCACAGGCATATATACACATTTGTATATATACAAACATAATTTCACTCAACCAAACATTTACCACCGCTTTACTTCAAATATTAATCACTGCATCAATTTTATAGATCAAATCAAAAGAGGTTTACTCACCTTTGTTTTGAAAACAGAGAGCTTTTGTAAAGCCTGGAAGTTGTTTTGATTTGGAAATCTGGAAATTGTATTTGACTTCCTTTTGAACTTTGATATGTAAGTTGATTTGTATTGATCCTTGAATCTTTGATCTTGGTTTGCTTAATTACTAAGTTGATCTTTGCTTTGTTTGAAATTTGTTTTCTGGTTTGTTGAGTTCAAGGTTTGAGTTTGATTTTCTGGGTTTTGAAATAGTTTGTGTTTTTTTTTGAATTTTTTTTTGGTTTGTACAGGTCTGAGTTTTGAACAAATAAACAAAAATGGGAAGGGAAAAGATAGAGATATATATAGCTTTATTTTTTCTTTTTATTAATTATATCAAAAAAAAAAAAAAAAGAGTGACACTTGTTAAATTTAATGATAAAATTATTACACTTGTTAAATGGATGAATTAAAATGTTAACACTTGTTAATACCTATGTTAAAATTGCTGCACTTGTATTATGCATGAATAAATATTTTAAATAAATTTTTATAATACATTTTCTTATTTTCATAAAGACATTTCCTTTACTTATTATTATATTGTAACAACCCGCATATTTTACGATTGTATATTTAAATATTTTATTTAAATATAGCATCATTAGTCAGATTTAAGACTGAAATGCTACTTTTCGCAAACAGTCGAATTAGAACTCGAGACCACTTCCATTGAGTTCAAAATGTCGTTTGCGACCTTTTTATGTATAAACATCGATATGTTTGGAGTTAGCTTGAATTTTTACATTTCCACTTAGGGCTTTGGGTTTGGGTTTCAGCCCAATAACCTAACATAAGACCCTAGCTCCACCCCCTCTCCTCTTCATTTATTCTCATTTCCTAACACTTCAAGCTTTAGTAAAAATAGGGGAAGAGATTGGAAATTAAAATCCTAAGCCCTAGTTTCTTTTGCAAATTCAAGTTCTAGCTCCAAAATCAAAGAGAAGCTTAGGTAAGCATCCTCTTCTTCTTATCCATCTCAATCTCTCTCCAATTTTAGAAATTTCCTATAACCTAACTTAGGGAATATTAGCTTATGATCTTAGATTGGAGCTTTTAGAGTTAAAATTGAAGAGTAGTTGATCTTCCCTTTGTTTTCAAGCTTCTCCTTCATTGTTTTTGAGTATAAAGTGAGTTTTTGAACTCACATCTACGTCTACACCTTTCATTATTGTTAGGTACGAATTCCTAACATCCATTCATGTTTATTTGCTTTTGAATTGGATTGATTTGGTGAATATTCCAATTTTTGGTGTTTTGAGGTCAAATCTTTAAAATCCTATTTTTGATGTTTGAACATGTTTTTGGTGGTTCATCGAAGAGCCTATAGGGCTGGGTTGCCGATTGGCGTAAGCCCCTCGTGCCCATTGCTCGCCTGATCGCCATTTGTTGGATTTTTGCCCTTGGTTAGGCTAGGCTGAGAAGACTGAAATTTGCAGATTCAGTCGACTGACTTCTGAGTTCAGTCGACTGAACCTGAAACTAGAAAATTCCTGGTCCCTACATCATTCGACTAAACTCTGAGTTCAGTCGACTGAGCCTGGAAACCGAGTATTTTCAGGCATGTGTCAGTCGACTGAACTCTGAGTTCAGTCGACTAAACCTGAAAACAGAGAGTTCCCAGGCATTGAATCAGTCGACTGACTTCAGAGTCCAGTCAACTGAATCTGGGAATTTGCATTTTTGCCTAATTTGGACATTTTTAGTAGATTTCCAATTTTTATTCGATTCTTGTTTCTCCGATTTGTTGTTATCACTTTTGTTGACTTTGATAATTTCTTTTTCAAGATTTATGGGAATATCCATTTTGATGGATTTTGTATCGATTTCTATGGATTTGATTCACGTCTTCGTATGTGAATTTTTGGTGATTGATTGTTTTTACAATCAATTTCGTGATTTATCACTTTAAATAAAAAGGTTTCTATACTAGTAGTAAATATTCAAACTCTTTCACAATGATGATTTCAAATCTACTTTTAATACAAAGCTCGTTTATAAAACCATTTTCCAACATATTAGTATATGCAAACCTTTTCCTCATTCATTCGAGAAATCTCATTAAATGAATTAGCAAAACAAGTGGTATGAAACGCTTGCGTTTACTTTGTTGGTTAATTTTTGGACTTGTTCGATTGAAAATCTTGTGACAATCTTCGAGTGGAAATCTACAATTTGATCGTAAATATTTAAGTTAAGCCAGTGGTTATGGGACACGAAGCTAAACTCATTTATTTACTAGCCTAGTGTGATCAACACTTCTTGATGATCGATGATGATCATTTTGTGGTTTAGACTGGCAATGTGCGATGTCTCTTTGTCTGCGAGGGAGACTAAACACCGTTTCCGTGGAGCTTCGGCTCAAAATTGGTAGGGTACCGACCCATGGTCTTCGGGCCATTTGTGGAGCCTCGGCTAAAAATTGATGGTTAGCAACCATGGAATAGCGTTTCGTTTGTGATACACGTGTTGGTGAGTTTTCATGCTCCCGTTTTGTGATAGGCCTTCCCCCCGCTTTTTGTGATTTCTGGAATTCTAGTTGATGATTTCTATAATTTTTGTTTCGCCACTTTTTGTGATTGGCAATGTTATGTTTTCCAATATCCGGGGTTTGGTGAATAAAATAAAGAATACGATATTCTTTTTAGTGTTTTTAGATTTCTTAAGATATTGTATGATTTTTGTTGTTAAATGTATACTTGTCATGGTATGGCATTATTGTTATCATATGTTTTTAATCATATCTCTTATCCTATCTCATTTTATCTGATATTTATAGCTAGAGTGATCCGTTTATTATTTTCTTATTAAATAATACTCGGGTCAGACCGAGATGTTACAGGTACTTCTGCTTGACTCCTCATCTAGGAATATTATCTGACTTTTGGCTAATACTTAGATTAGTAGTTTTTGTTTTATACATTCGAGTTAGAGAACCCTTGATGTATACTTATTCTTTGTCTAGCACTTGCATCTATTCTTACGTGATATTGTGGATCTTATTTGACCACTACTCTGATGTACACTTCTATGTGTTATATTCATATCTATTTCCGCCTTTGTGATATGGATGTCTGTGACTGAATTTGTGTTATGCTTATTTCTATATTTGTTTCCGAAGATCATATAGCCACTGTGTAGTAGCTTTGAGTTTGTATCAGTATGTCGAACTTCCTCTTGAAATGAAATGCATGTTATACTATCTGACATATTGGTGCTCGCACAAAGCAATTACATGGATGGTCGCTCCTCAACAGCCTTATTCTTCATGCTAGTTGACGGCATTACTCTGTAGTGTCCTTGCTAGCGTGAGTATAGAGGTGGGGCGTCACAGCTTGGTATCAGAGCCAAACTTCGGAACAATGTAGAATAATCTAGCAAGGATCATTGTCCTTGGTCTTTCTTAGGAGTCGTGCCTTAGGATTTATTCGAGTCATTGGACCCGTTTTATTCTTTTCTTTTATGGTGCCTTGTTTTATCAATCATGATTGTTTGATATTCATTTTGTGAATAACCTTTTTCTTCTTCTTCTTCTTTCTTCCTTAAAGAAGAGAAATGGTTAGACCAGGTCGTCCCAGCGCCGGTCAATCCAGTGCTACTCCTCATGATGGAGTATTTATGTCTGCCCAACAGGCTTCTTGATCTTGTAAAGAATGCTCATGCTATCGGACCTATTCCAGGGCCTATTCACCCTAAATCTGGATTTGCGCGCTTGTGCACCGATTATACCAAATTGGGTAGAAAGCCATTCAAGGGTTTCGAAAGCGTTATAGAAGTCCAGGCTTGGCTTAGAACATGCGATCGCATCTTTTCTCGCATGAATCTTATTGATTTGCATCGTGTCCAAGTGGCTTCTAGTATGCTCCAAGAAAGAGCATTAGATTGGTCTAAGCTTCTGATTTCTAACATTATTGAAGCGGTTCTTACTTAGGAGCAATTCTGAGAAAGATTTGAATTGAAGTTTGTACCGGAAGCTGAAAAAGTGACTCTAGCCCATCGTTCTATCAACCTTGTTCAAGGTGAATCTTCTATGGAAGATTATGTCGCATTTTTGAATCCCTCTTTAAATATGGGGTCGAGTATATAAATACCCCGTTGAAGAAAAATCAGAGGTTTATCTATGGCTTGAATAAGAATCTTAACAAGCCTTTACTTCTGAAGCTGGAAGTTTCTTTTGATCAACTTGCTGATATCGCTCTTCGTCTTGAAGAGGCAGATAAAGAGAGTGATGTTGAAGTAGGGAGTGCCAAACCGAACTTCCAACAACAAGAAGAGGCCTAATAAGTTCAAAGGACCTTATACCAACAAGAAAGGGAAGCAAGCAACTCTGATAGCAAAGACTTCTACCTCTAGTAGTGGGCAATGCTACAATTGTGGTTCTAAGGACCATTATGCAAATAAATATTCAAAGCCCCTTGCTTGTCGCTATTGTAAAAGTTCGGGTCATTATATATCTGCATGTCCCAAACTTCAAAGAAAGAACGAGGGAGAGCTAAATGTTGTGCAAGCCCCTAGTAACCCTTCTTGTGGTCAAGGTATTTCTCATTCTATCATTGATGTATTATTATGTTTCATGACCAACCTATTCGAGTTCTTTTTGATATGGGTGCGTCCCATTCTTTTGTATCAAAAGAACTTGTTGATACTTTTTCTTTAAGTGTTATGGCTTTGATGACTTCTTTGAGAATTGCGAATCCGGTTGGTGGATTCGCAACACTCAGTTTACTTTGTAAAGATGTCGAGATTATTTTATGTGATTATGCTTTCCAAGCCAATTTGCATGTCATACGTTACTTAGGCTTCGGAATGATTTTGAGAATGGATTGGCTTAACCATTACGAAGCCCACATCCAATGTCCTAAGAGGACTATTCATCTTCGGCATCCTCAATCTATTAAGCAGATTTCTATTGTTCTTAAAGATTCGAATTCTAAATTGGCAGCATCCTTATATTCTCTAAACCCTCATGATGACGATAATGATGATGAGGAAGATGTCATTTCTTTCATTCACGTTGTTCATGAATTTGCCGATATATTTGAGTCTGTTTTAGGATTACCACCTAAGCGAGAAATTGAGTTCAGAATTAATCTAATCCCTAGAGCTCTACCTATTACTCGTCCTCCTTATCGAATGTCTAATAAGGAAAATGAGGAGATGCGTAAACAATTATCCGAATCGGAAGCGAAGCAGTTTATTCGCTCTAGTTCCTCTCATTGGGGTGCTTCAGCTATTTTTGTGAAAAAATCCGATGGTACACTTAGGCTTTGCGTTAACTACCGCAAGATTAATGATCTTACCATTAAGAATAAATATCGTTTACCTTGGATTGATGATTTATTTGACTAACTTTACGGTGCTAAAGTCTTTTCACAGTTAAACTTAGCAACTAGTTTTCATCAGCTTCGTATTGTAGAGGATAGCATTCCTTTGACATCGTTCTGTACTCGTTATGGATCTTATAAATGGCTTGTTATGCCATTTGGTTTAACAAATGCTCCAGCTTATTTGTTGACCTTATGAATCGAGTTTTCAAAGACTTCCTCGGTTGGTTTGTTCTCATCTTTATAGATGATATTCTTGTTTATTCTAAAAACCAAGGAGGAGCATGAAAAGAATCTTTGGATTGTGTTGGAAACTCTTAGGAGCAATCAATTGAAAGAAAAATATTCTAAGTGCCACTTTTGACAATCTCATGTGAAATTTCTCGGTCATATTATTTCCGAATCCATAATTTCTATGGATCCTTCAAAGATTGAAGCAATTCAAAATTGGAAGAGACCGGAGAGTGTGGCGAAAATCCATAGTTTTCTTGGATTAGCGGGTTATTACCGTCGTTTTATAAAATACTTCTCTAAAATTTCTATGCCTCTTACTAATTTGACAAAGAAGGGAGTTAAATACATTTGGTCAGACAAATGTGAAGCTTCTTTTCAAAGATTAAAAGAACTCCTTTCTGATGCTCCTATTCTTGTGATTCTCGAAGGGAACCAAGACTTTATTGTCTATACCGATGCTAGTCGTGTTGGTTTGGGAGCCGTTCTCATGCAAAAGGGACGTGTTATTGCTTATGCTTCTAGGCAATTAATGCCTGCCGAGACTAGATATTCCACTCATGATTTAGAGCTCACGGCTATTGTTTTCGCCCTTAGAATTTGGCGTCATTATCTTTTAGGAGAGAAATTTGTTCTCTACACCGATCATAAACCTTTGAAGTATTTATTTTCTCAAAAGGAACTTAATTTGCGTCAACAACGTTGGTTCGAGTTCCTTGCATCTTATGATCTTGATATTCTTTATACTCTCGGAAAAGGAAATCGTGTTGCCGATGTCCTTAGTCGTAAGCAATAGGAGGTTGTTTCTATGATGATATCCGCATGGAATGATCTCGAGATTTTATCCACTTGTGAGATTCGAGATAGTGAATCCGATTTATGTTCATCTCTTGTTCTATGTAGCCTTGAGGCTCATCCATCTCTTTTAGACCGCATTCTTAAAGCTCAAAAGCTAGATCCCGACATGGCTCTTCTTAGTCAAAGTTGTAGGGATAAAATTGATATTGAAGGTTTGAAAAACGTTGATATTGATGTTCGTGGCGACATTCGAAAATTTGGTAGACTTATCGTGCCAAATAATGGTAATCTCCATAAAGATATTTTATAAGATTCTCATCGTTCTAAATTTACCATCCATTCCGATAGTAGTAAAATGTACGCAGATATGAAGCGACTTTATTATTGGGATGGAATGAAATCTGATATTGCTAATTTTATTAAGTGTTGCATGACTTGCCAACTTGTTAAGGTCGAGCATCAAAGGCCCGGTGGGCTATTGCAACCTTTGGAAATTCTAATTTGGAAGTGGGATCAAGTCTCCATGGACTTTATTGACGGACTTCCACGTTCTCGTTCGGGCCATGACAGTCTATGGGTATATATGGATAGACTTACAAAATCCGCCCATTTTATTCTCGTTCGATCTAATCGGACCGTACCTCTTTTGGCCAAACTCCATATTAGAGAAATTGTTAAATTTCATGGAGTTCCAACTTTTATTGTTGGTGATCGTGATCCATTGTTTACTTGTGGATTTTGGAAGAGTCTTCAAAAAGCTTTGGGAAAGAAGGTTAATTTTAGCACCGCTTATCATCCTCGGTCCGATGGATAAACCGAGCGTGTGAATCAAACTCTTGAAGATCTTCTTCGTGCTTGTGTTCTTGATTTTGGTGGAAGTTGGGAAGATCATATTTCCCTTGAGTTTTCCTATAATAATAGCTTCCAATCTAGTATTGGTATGGCGCCTTTCGAGGAACTCTATGGAAGACCATGCCGATCTCCTTCTTGTTGGCTTGAGGCCGGTGAGAAGCTGGTTTTTAGGTCCAGATTTTATTCGTGATTCCACAGAAAAGATTGGCCTTATTTGTCATAGGATGAAAGAAGCTCAAAGTAGACAAAAATCCTATGCCGATAACCGAAGAAGGAAATTAGAATTTTCTGTGGGAGATTTGGTGTTTATTCGTGTTTCACCTATGAAGTGTATTTTGCGTTTCAATCGACCGGGAAAGTTAGCGCCTCGATTTATTAGTCCATTCCCCATACCCGAACGCATTGGTTTCGTGGCTTATCGCCTTTTACTATCGGCTCAGCTTTCTTCTATTCATGACGTTTTCCACGTCTCTCAACTACGGAAATGCCTTAGGGATTCCGATTCTATTCTTAAGCCCGGTGTTATTGAAGAGGTTGAAGTTTCGCCTAATTTGACTTATGGGCAACATCTTATTTTACGATTTTATTTGAGGAGGGGAGTCTGTAACAACCCGCATAATTTACGATTGTATATTTGAATATTTTATTTAAATATAGCATCATTGGTCGATTTAAGTCCAAAATGCTACTTTTTGCAAGCAGTCGAATTAGAACTCGAGACCACTTCCGTTGAGTTCAAAATACCGTTTGCGACCCTTTTAAGTATAAACATCGATATGTTTGGAGTTAGCTTGAATTTTGACATCTCCACTTAGGGCTTTGTGTTTGGTTTTGAGCCCAATAACCTAACATAAGACCTTAGCGCCACTTCCTCTCCTTTTCATTCATTCTCATTTCCTAACACTTCAAGCTTTAGTAAAAATGGGGGAAGAGATTGGAAATTAAAATCCTAAGCCCTAATTTCTTTTGCAAATTCAAGTCCTAGCTCCAAAATCAAAGATAAGCTTAGGTAAGCATCCTCTTTTTCTTCTCCATCTCAATCTCTCTCCAATTTCAAAATTTTCCTATAACTTAGGGAATATTTGCTTATGATCTTAGATTGGAGCTTTTAGAGTTAAAATTGAAGAGTAGTTGATCTTCCCTTCGTTTTCAAGCTTCTCCTTCGTTGTTTTTGAGCTAAAAGTGAGTTTTTGAACTCATATCTATGTCTATAACTTTCACTGTTGTTAGGTATGAATTCCTAACATCCATTCATGTTTATTTGCTTTTGAATTGGATTAATTTAGTGAATACTCCCATTTTTGATGTTTTGAGGTTAAATCTTTAAAAATCTTATCTTTAATGTTTGAACATGTTTTTGGTGGTGCTTCGAAGAGCCTATAGGACTGGTTTGCCGATTAGCGTAAGCCCCTTGTGCTCATTGCTCGTCCGATCGCCATTTGTTGGTTTTTTCCCCATAGTTGGGCTAGGCTGAGGAGACTGAAATTTGCAGATTCAGCCGACTGACTTCTGAGTTCAGTCGACTGAACCTGGAACCAGAAATTTCCTGGTCCCTGTATCAGTCGGCTGAACTCTGAGTTCAGTCGACTGAGCCTGGAAACCGAGTGTTTCCAGGCATGTGTCAATCGACTGAACTCTGAGTTCAGTCGACTGAACCTGGAAACAGAGAGTTTCCAGACATTGAATCAGTCGACTGACTTTAGAGTCCAGTCGACTGAATCTAGGAATATGCAATTTTGCCTAATTTAGAAATTTTTGAGTAGATTTCCAATTTTTAATCGATTCTTGTTCCTCCGATTAGTTGTTATCACTTTTGTTTTCTTTGATAATTTCATTTTGGGGATTTTTGGGAATATCCATTTTGATGGATTTTGTATCGATTTCTATGGATTTGATTCACGTCTTTGTATGTGAATTTTTGGTGATTGATTGTTTTTATAATCAATTTTGTGATTTGTCACTTTAAAATACAAAGGTTTCTATACTAGTAGTAAATATTCAAACTCTTTCACAATGATGATTTCAACTCTACTTTTAATACAAATCTTGTTTATAGAACTGTTTTCCAACCTATTAGTATATACAAACCTTTTCCTCATTCGTTCGAGAAATCTCATTAAACAACTTACTAAAAAAAGTGATATGAAACGCTTGCGTTTACTTCATTGCTTAATTTTATACTTGTTTGATTGAAAATCTTATAACAATCTTCAAGTGGAAATCTACAATTTGAGCGTAAATATTTAAGTTAAGCCGGTGGTTATGGGACATGAAGCTAAACTCATTTATTTACTAGCCTAGTGTGATCGACACTTCTTGATGATCGATGATGATCATTTTGTGGTTTAGACTAGCAATGTGCGATGTCTCTTTGCCTGCGAGGGAGACTAAACCCCGTTTCTATGGAGCTTCAGCTCAAAATTGGTGGGGTAGCGACCCATGATCTTCGGACCGTTTGTGGAGCCTCGGCTCAAAATTGATGGTTAGCAACCATGGAATAGCATTCCGTTTGTGATACACGTGTTGGTGAGTTTTCATGCTCCCGTTTTGTCATAGGCCTTCCCCCCTATTTTGTGATTTCTGGATTTCTAGTTGATGATTTCCAGAATTTATGTTTCACCTCTTTTTATGATTGGCAATGATATATTTTCCGATATCGGTGGTTTGATGAATAAAATAAAGAATATGACATTTTTTTAGTGTTTTGAATTTTCTTGAGATATTGTATGATTTTTTTTGTTAAATGTATACTTTTCATGGTATGGCATTATTGTTATCATACGTTTTAATCATATCTCTTATCCTATCTCATTTTATCTGATATTTATAGCTAGACAAATCCGTTTATTATTTTCTTATTAAATAATACTCGGGTCAGACCAAGATGTTACAGGTGCTTCTGCTCGACTCCTCATCTGGGAACATTATCTGACTTTTGGCTAACTACTTAGATTAGCAGTTTCTGTTTTGTACATTCGAGTTAGAGAACCCTTGATGTATACTTATTCTTTGTCTAGCATTTGTATCTATTCTTTTGTGATATTGTGGATCTTATTTGACCTCTACTCTGACGTACACTTCTATATGTTATATTCATATCTGTTTCCGCCTTTGTGATATGGATGTCTGTGACTGATTTGTGCTATGCTTATTTATATATTTGTTTTCGAAGATCATATAGCCACTGTGTAGTAGCTTTGAGTTTGTATCGGTATGTCAGACTTCCTCTTGAAATGAAATGCATGTTATACTATCCGACATATCGGTGCTAGCACAAAGCAATTACATGGATGGTCACTCCTCAACAGCCTTATTCTTCGTGCTAGCTGACGGCATTAATCCGTAGTGTCCTTGGCTAGCGTGAGTATAGAGGTGGGGCGTCGCATATATAATCTTAAAAGAAAATGATTTTGAAATTAATTATATACTAATAAAAATCACACATACATTATTTTTAAATCTAAATATTTTTAAGATTTTATATTTGAATTTTAAATTCAAATTCAAATTCAAGTTACAATTTATTCATATCTCATTTGTTTTTAAAAATTCAAATTAATTCATAATTAAATCCCAAAATTTTATATTAATTATCAAATTTAAATTTGGTTTAAAAACATGATCGTTACAAATCCCCCCTTAATAAAATTTCGCCTTTGAAATTTGAAAGAGAGAGAGACAACAAAGAACATATGAATATGTAAAGAGATAGAGAAATGGCTTACCAGATTAAGTCGAAATATCCACTCTATAATTGGGATAAGACTTCTGCATGCAATGCTCTATTTCCCAGGTACAGTCATTTGGATCTCCACTCCATTGTACTTTTACCAATTTCATCACTTTATTTCTCAACTTCTTTTCATCTTGATCGATAATCTTCAACGGTTCTCTCTTCACTGCCAAATTAGGTGTGATCTCTAAATCCTACTGAGCGGCCTCCTCAATGATATAGTCTCAATCGTGTGCATATTTCCAAAGGTGTGAAACATGAAACACATCATGTACGCCAGATAGCCAATTAAGTAACTGCACTCGATAAGCCAAAGGACCAATCCTCTCAGGTATAGGAAAAACACTTATATCATGGTGCCAGCTTACCAGTCTTTCCAAATCTCAACACTCCATGCATTGGAGAAACCTTTAGGAAAACTGAAGCTCCAACCTGGAACTCTAAAGTTCTCCTCCTGTGATCATCACAACTATTCTGTCGACTTTGGGCTGTTTTCAACTTTTTTTGAATAAAATCAACCTTCTCAGTAGCTTCCCTTATCATATCTGGACCAAGAACAAGCCTATCACCCGACTCAATCCAACACGCAGGTGATTTACAAGGACGACCATACAATTCTTCGAAAGGGGCCATTTTGATACTGGCCTGATAACTATTATTATATGAAAATTCAACCAGATGCAAATGGTCCTCCCATGAACCGCCAAAATCAAGAATATAAGCACTCAAAAGAACTTTCAAGATTCGATTTATTCTTTCTATTTGCACATCAGACTGCAGATGGTAAGCAGTACTGAAGTTCAACTTGGTTCCTAGTGCGGCTTGAAATGCCTCCCAAAATATGCTAGTGAAGATCAGGTCACGATCACTCACTATACTACTTGGTATTCCATGAAGTCGAACAATCTCTTTCACATACAATTCTGCCAAACTCGCTGCTGTTCGGGTGGATTTTACTGGGATAAAGTGGGCAGTCTTAGTCAGACGATCCATAATAACCCAAATCGCCTCATTACCCTTCCGAATTTGTGGCAAACCATCTATGAAATACATAGAAACTTGGTCCCATTTCCATTTAGGCACTTTCAATGTTGGAGTAAACCCGCCATCTTCTTTTGATCTCTCTTGATTTGTTAACAAAATGCACATCGACTAACATAAATAGATATATCTCTCTTTATCTTTTTTCACCAGAAAGTCCATTTAATATGTGGAAAATAGGTTGAAGGGCTTCTATGTGCAGAGTAATTAAGTTTAAGGACAACATTTCTGAATAATTAGTTTTAAGGACAATTTACAACATAATGATAAATTCATTTATCTTTTTAAGTTATATAAGAAAATGATAAATTCTTTTATCTTTATTTCTGTATAACTGAAAATGATAAATTCTTTTATCTTTTTCCTATAAAATGTCCTTAAAACTAATTTTTCAGAAGTAGCGTCCTTAAAACTTATTATCCTGCACAAATAAGCCCTTGAAGTGAAAATCTCCTTTTAATATCTCGATACATCTTATTAACCCTTGGATGGATACTAAGCTTGGACTTATGACATTCGTCCAAAACTTCTCATTTGAGATCTGGGATGTCTGAGACACACATCCTTCCTTTGAACCTTACAATTCTACTTTTATTGACTTCAAAGCTGGAATCTTCATCTCGACGAATTCTCATATAAATTTCTAAAAGAAACTTTTCTTCTTTCTGCTTACTAGCAAACCTTTTCAAGAAGAGTAGGAATGACAACAAGATAAGTAAGAACAACATGTCTTCTACTCAAAGCATCGACTGCCAAGTTGGCTTTACCAGTTGTATACTGAATATCCAGGTCGTATGATGCTAGGAATTCCGACCAACTTTGTTGCCTTAGATTCAAATCCTTCTGGGTAAAGAGATACTTTAGAGATTCATGGTCGGTGAACAATTCGAATTTTTCACCCAAAAGATAATGACGCTAGATTTTAAAAAAAATAACAGCCTAAAGCTCAAGATCGTGGGTCGGATAGTTCTTCTCATGTGGTCGCAATTGCCTACTCGCGTAGGCAGTCATTCTACCCTCATGCATTAAAACAGCACCCATACCATCACCACACGCATCTACATAGATAGATAGACCTTGATTCCCATTAATAATAGCAAGAATGGTAGCAGTGGTCAACCTTCTCTTTAATTCCTGGAACACTTCCTTGCACTTCGTAGTCCGACTAAATTTGGCATTCTTCATAGTCTACTTTGTCAACAGACTGGCTAACTTAGAGAAATCTTGGACCAACTTTCTATAGTATCCGGCTAATCCCAGAAAATTTCTGACTTCCTTTGGATTTGTGCGTTGCTTCCAGTATAGGATAGGGAACCTTGCCAAGGTCTACAGAAATTCCTTCTTCAGTGACAATATGCCCAGAAATCTAACTTCTTTAACCCAAAAATGACATTTAGAAAATTTGGCAAATAGAATGTTCTTCCTCAATATTTCCAAAATAATTCTCAAGTGCTCGGCATGCTCCTCTTCAGTTTTGGAGTAGATCAGAATATCATCAATAAATACGAGAACAAATTTATTCAACACTTCTCGGCATACTCAGGTCATTAAGTCTATAAAATATGTAGGAGCATTAGTTAGTCCGAAAGGCATAACTAACCACTCGTAGAATGTATCAGGACCCCTAAAAGCATTTAAATGAATGCAATTGTTTGCGCCAAAATTGGTCACAAACACCCAGTACCGTGAAAGCACCAGTGTATGAATATAAATTAGTGATATTCAAACACAAATAACAAATCTTAGCAAATAATAGACAACAATCCAAAAGTAAAGAACAGAAACACAGGTTTTATAGTGGTTCGGCTATCTCCGGCCTACGTCCACTCCAAATTTTTTTCTTTTTATTGATTATCCTTGAAGATTACAAGTGATTACCACAGTTGTAATGACCAAATCTGAAGATAATAGCAGTAATGAAGCTATGGAATGATTCTAGCAGCATCCGGGCATGCCTCTTCTCTCCAAATCTTCCGACCTCTTTTCTGAATGACCAGGGGCTCTATTTATAGGCGTGGAAGGCTGAAACCCCGCCTAAAACCTGGGGAGGCTGCTTGGCACGTGAGGGGGGCCCACAGGCCCGTGTTCTCGGAATCCGTGCCCAGTTTGGGATCGATTCGAAGTGACGTTCGAATCGATCAAGAATCCATCCAATTGAGCTGAAATTTGGTGTGAACATTCTTCAACATGTATGTAAGCTCCTGTAAAAATTTCATTGCATTTGGATCAACGGTTTGGAAGATATGATCGATCCAAGTTCAAGAATCCGTGCGTCCTGAATGGTTCGAACCCATGCTTCGAAACCATCTACTTCGAAACCATCCCCTTCGAATCCATAGGGCCGACTCCTTCGAATCCATACCCTTCGAACCCATGCTCTTCGAATCCATGCTTTCTGAAGCCGCCTCCTTCGAGTCCATATCCTACGAGTCCATCCTCTTAGAATCCATCCCTTTCGAATCCTCGTCCTTCGAATCCATGTCCCTTGCTTCGTATCCATCATCTTCGAATCCATGTCCTCTTCGAATCCATCTCCTTCTTCGAATCCATGTCCACTTCGAATCCATCTCCTTCTTCGAATCCATGTCTACTTTGACCTCCATCTCCTTCTTCGAATCCATGTCCACTTCGACTCCATCTCCTTCTTCGAATCCATGTCCACTTCGACTCCATCTCCTTCTTCGAATCCATGTCCACTTCGAATCCATCTCCTTCTTCGAGTCCATCTTCATCTTCGAATCCATGTATACTTCGAATCCATTACCTTCTTCGAGTCCATCTTCATCTTCGAATCCATGATCTTCGAATCCATACCTATCGTTCGAATCCACCATCTTCGAGCCCATGTCCATCGTTCGAATCCATGTCCATTGCATTGAAGCTACTCCTTTCGAACCCATCTAGTTCCCATCGATTCGAAGCGTCATCGATGCGAACCTCATGGGTTCGAATCCTGATGGGTTCGAACCTGATCGGTTCGAACCGAGCGTCACTTTATCCCCTTTTTGATGGATTCGAACTACGTACTATTCCTTCCTTGGATCCATCATATTTCCTTCATACGAACTCCGATTAACCTGAAATTTGAAATATAGCCTTTCATAGTCCTTATCATCATTTCCAATCAATTTCGTCCCGATCGGAGTTCAACAAAATTTTGACGATATCCATCGTAGCCTTATCTCCAGTCCTGATATCCATAATTCCTTGCCAATTTGTTGATATTCCAGTTTTGACCAAAAAATGGGATAACAACAATCTTCAGCAATTCTTAGTTGATGGAATCCTTGGTCTAGATCCATCTTTGAAAAGAATCGAGCACTGTGCAATTGATCGAACATGTCATCGATTCTGGGCAAAGGAAATTTGTTTTTAAGTGTTAATTTATTGAGACCGCAGTAGTCTACGCACAATCTCAAGGATCCATCAGACTTGGCTACAAATACCACAGCTGAACCCCAACTGGAATAACTGGGACGTTTTAATCGTTTCTCCGGCAAATCTCGAGTTTGCTTGACTAGCTCTATTCTTTCCCTTGGTGCCATCCTGCGGTTTGCATGAACAACAGGACGAGCATTGGGAACCAAGTCGATTCTGAATTCAATTTCCTTGTGCAAAGGTAAAAACTTGACTTCTTCGAATATGTCTGGAAATTCTCGAACAATAGGTATGGATTCCAAACTAGGTTCGGGATACCCCAAAGTACACATTAACTTATCCCTTTTTGGACTCGGATCCTCACAAGAAATCATGATAAAATTCCCAAACTTGGTGTTAACCAAAATCGTTCGATTGTTACAATCTAATTTAGCTTCATATTTGATTAACCAATTCATTTCGAGTAAGATTTCAAATTCATTAAAGTTGAGAACGAAAAGGTTGATGGGAAACTGAGGATGAGAATAGAGATAGGTACCTTTCTACAACGTAGACAAAGATTCGCAGGGCCACCAACCAGATTCTTCACGCAAATGGGCTCTTGGACAAATTCGGGTTCAAGTTTTAATTCATTTATAGTTTGTTGAGAAATAAAGCTATGTGAGGCTCTAGTATCGAACAGAACTCTAACAACTTTGTCATAAATAAGAAGGTTGCCTTCTAAAACTCCTTTTCCCTTTATCTGCCTTTGAATTTGAGGGGTCATCCTTGATCACATACACCTTCGCTACTTGAGCCTGCTTCATTGCCGGGCATAAATATTTGTCCAGGTTTATGGAAATAATAACATTCCCTGGCTCCTTGACTTGTCTTCATAGGTTGATCTTTTTTTCCTTGCTTCTTAGGCTTTTTGCAACTACTTAAATAATGGCCTTTCTCCAGACAGTTGAAACAAGTAACATCCTTTGCCTTATTCTCTTGATTATTCTTCTTTTATTTGCCTTGCCATGGTTTCTTTCCTCCGAACTTCCTTTTCTTCCAATTCGGATTGCTTCCACTTCCTTTCTCCTCTGAAACTTCCTGCTTATCCAAGGTAGCATATCTATAACCCATATCTATCAAACCAGAAAAAGATTCCTTTGCGTGGGATGCCATCCTTTCATGGAACTTCTTGTTCATCCCTCGAATAAATCTTGCATTCTTCTTGAGAGGGGTATTCACCAACTCCAGACCAAATCGAGATAACTCGTTAAACTTGTTCAAATATTCTTCAAAAGATAAACTTCCTTGCCTCAAATCTATAAACTCCTGGTACACCCTGGAGATACCAACAGATGGCATATAATGCTGGTCAAACACTTCCTTGAATCGATTCTAAGTGAACTCATCCTCTGGCTCAGCCAATGTAATAGTCTCCCACCATGCTAAAGCCTCTTCCTGGAGCTGCCAAGAAACTGTCAACCTCATCTGGTCATCTTCCAACTTCAATCCTTTGAAAATTCTTCCGCATGATCGAATCCAGGCTTGTGTGTCTATAATGATTTATTTGCTTATGAACGGTTTCCACTAAGTCTTGCGAAACTTTGATATAGGTCTGCCAGATTCGGCTGGGGTTGGATAGGAATAGCTGCTTCCGTTGTTGCATGGTCTTAACCAGTTGTAGTGTATTCCCCCATCCCTTACCTCGTCCTCTTCTTGTGCTCATTCTCACTATCTGTAAATAGTAAAAAACTTAATTTAGGCATACAGACGAGATACCTTAGGGAATATACTCGTTCTAGGGTATTTCTAACCCTAACTCTAATGTGTCACCTAAGGTGTTATACTCCAAAGCTAAAGTTATTACTCAACCTTTAGCTTTGATACCACTTGTCACGACCCGAAATCCAGCGTTCGAAAATCGACATCCAATACCTCACTTGTATTCGAATGCCATAGATTCAAACGTCAAACTCCAGTTCGATGGAGCTTATAACAACTTTAAGTGATAGCAACACAGCGGAAACAAAATGAATTTTCATTGATAAACAACATTGATACAACACATGGACACAAACATCAGAGTGCTATGATACAACAACAAAAAAATAACACTATAGCGTAGAAACAATAGAGTCTTCAAAAAGATTCCAACATACTGCGACTTCGATAAGGTCTTCCAAAACTCCAAAGACTTTCAGATCCAAAAGGCTTCCAAAACAAAGACTTCAAACCAAAAGCTTCCAAAGACTTCAAAGATCAAAGGCTTCAAAAGACATCCAGATCTACATTCCAACATCAATCCAGAACACAGATAACCTGACTCTAGGCTGCCCGTGTGGAAAATTTATGGGCATCCATAATTTAGGAAGGGAACAATAAACTCCGGGTCAGTCATGGGACTGGTATGAGTAAACAAAACAGTTGTTTCAACAAAATCAAATTATGAAAAGAATTCCGTTATGTTTTTGGAAAATGAAACTACCATAAGGCCTTCTGACACACACACAATGCAATCGTACACTTGGGGGAGATTTATCCTTATGATAGTCAAACATGATTGATACGAGAAAATCCTTTTGATATTATTATTAGTGCAGTGTGAAAATATTTCGAAAGTATAATATTAATTTTAGCCAGCATAGGTACCATTATACTATGCCTACTATAGCTGCCATTTAAGAATGGAAGGTTATACAAATAGAATTGTAAAGGGCTCGTATTGGGTGATTGGTTTCCAACAAATGGCCAAGGCTAAGTAACTTCCTTTCCGAATGGGTACGCCTTTAGAGGGATGCCTCGATAACCTAACCGGATCTCTGTCAACATAAGGTCGGGTTACCTCTGTAACTAGGTAACTAACTGTCATAGGTATGCCATCCCTCGGTCGTAACTGACCTTTATCCGGGGCCCCAAGAACAACAACCAACAACCATATAAGTTAAGTACCTTGACTCCATACCAGAATACCACTTTTTATCTAGAAGCAAATGCACATACCCTAAGGAGCGCGACCCCCGTAACCTTGTCGCATCCTTCATGTTTCAACCATTTTCGGGGTATGAGGTTCGATGAAGTCTCGTCCCACAAAGCTATGCTTTTCACAAAACCCATGCTTCGATCAACAAATGATCATCACTTAGCATGCCACACTACCAAGTTGGGAATATATCACTAATAACCATTAACTACATAACCTCTGAGCTCGAACGTCAGAAGGGTGTTAAGCTAAGAGAATAAATTCTCCGCCACCAAATAGAAATGTATTTGATAGATATCAGCTTTACATCTCAAAGTGTAATGTCAGACATACATACAAACATGTCCATCCTAGGTCTGAATGGAATCGAAGGCATTTCGTTAAATAAAGAAAGAAGCCCTTGCAAATTTGGGTATCCATAATCTCGACTGGACTCCCCATCACATATGGAGATCTCTATACTGGAGCAACTCACAGCAGAGACAATCGACAGATAATCCTTTCGTTCTTGAAAATATTCGGTCTTCAACCACCGTCTTCAAATGCACTCCCATTTGGTCATATCATTATTTGGAATGGGTTTTATGACTCAATGTCCTCCCCCGGCTTAACCGAATAATGAGCGCTTATTTTCAAAACACGTGGACATATAAGTCATAAAAGATTCACCATTAAGATTCGATGTGGTTTTTGGATAACCATCTGGAATCCGACCTCTGGTCGCATCGAAATTCAAATGCCGTTTTAAAGGCCAACAATTTTACTTTAATTTAGAAGTTCACAATCACACAATTTTACTTCAATTTAGAAGCCACCACCTAATCTCCCCGAGATCGACTTCGAGGTAACAACCTTTCTATCTAAAACTCAAGCCACTGATACAATTTGACACCGTGCATGTGCATAAGTGCTCTGATGTACTCCTATCAACCTCGTCGTCACCAGTGAGTCTTCGACAATCTGCTCAAGCCTTCAGATCACCCAGATCGACGAACTCACATGCAAATCGAAATCGAGCAACTTGGAGCTCTACTGGAAAAAAACCAGACCACCCAAAATCACCTCGTGCTGCCACCTCCGGCCACCAGAGATCACGCGATTGTATCCAAAGCTTCATCGACGACCAATGCTTCGAATCCCCTTACCCCGGTGCAGTCTGATTCGACATTGACGACACAATTGCCTAGAGAATAGGATCGACCAGAAACTGGGTTTAAAACCTTAAACCTTCGTCATACCGCCGGCTCGATGAATTGTAAATTCGCCGATCATTTTTTTGATGATCCTCGACCACCAAGCATGCTCTAGTTCCGATCACGACACCTATCACTACTCCAATCACCAGAATTTGCCAATAAACCCCTTTACGTTCAACTTGCAGGTTCTCCATAAATACATACTTAAAAATTATTATTTCACCTTTAAAAATCATCATTTTCGAAAATGAACAAGATGATATACTTGAAACAAGAAATCATGGTACTTTAATTTCCGACATATACTGAGTTTTCCTGTATTTTCAAGTTTCTAGAAAATGCTTTAACAAATTTTAAGAATATTTTCAGGACCTAGATCTTGATTAAACAAACATGTTTCATTTAGATTTTAAAGCCTATCAAGAATCAGAGGAAGAGAATTTTATTTTTTGAAATAGGTTTGAAACCTGTACACTTGGAACAGAGGAAATATTCATGTGTACAGACATGCACAAGCATATATACACGTATTTGTATATATACAAACATAATTTCGCTCAACCAAACATTTATCACCACTTTACTTCAAACATTAATCACTGCATCAAGTTTATAGATCAGATCAAAAGAGGTTTACACACCTTTGTATTAAAAACAGAGAGCTTTTGTAAAGCCTGGAAGTTGTTTCGAATTGAAAATCTGGAAATTGTATTTGACTTCCTTTTGAACATTGATCTGTAAGTTGATTTGTATTGATCCTTGAATCTTTGATCTTGATTTTCTTAATTACTGAGTTGATCTTTGCTTTGTTTGAATTTTTTTTTTGGATAGTTGAGTTCCAGGTTTGAGTTTGATTTTTTGGGTTTTGAAATAGTTTGTGTTTGTTTTTGAAAAAATTTTTGGTTTGTATAGGTCTGAGTTTTGAACAAATAAACAAAAATGAGAACGGAAAAGATAGAGATATATATAGCTTTTTTTTTTATTTTTATTAATTATCTCAAAAATAAAAATAAGAGTGGCACTTGTTAAATTTAATGATAAAATTATTATACTTGTTAAATGGATGATTTAAAATCTTAACACTTGTTAATTCCTATGTTAAAATGGTTACACTTGTATTATCCATGAATAAATATTTTAAATAAATTTTTATATTACATTTTCTTATTTTTTTAAAGACATTTCCTTTATTTATTATTATATAATCTTAAAAGAAAATAATTTTGAAATTAATTATATACTAATAAAATTCAAACATATGTTATTTTTAAATCCAAATATATTTAAGATTTTTATATTTGCATTTTAAATTCAAATTCAAATTACAATTTATTCATATCTTATTTGTTTTGAAAAATTCAAATTACTTCACAATTAAATCTCAAAATTTTATATTAATTATCAAATTTAAATTTGGTTTAAAAACGGGATCGTTACAATTGGATTTTATTGAATACCTTGAATTGTTCGATACCTCTGATATGTGGTGTTCTCTGATATGATTGTTTTTGGATTAAGCTATGAGTTGTGATTTATTTATCTGTGATAATTTACTTGTTTATTTATGAATAAAAGATAAGCGTTATAGGATTATACCTCTTAGTATTGTTGTGCTTGAATTTATGATGGTTGATATTTTATTGTTGCCCGTAAAACCCCTGGACTACATCACACACACACAAATATGGATCTCATAGGAAATTGGTAAAGTCATAGGTAATTTGAATTTAAATATTATTTTACAAGTTAAATTTTTGAATCCAAATTGGCTTGGAAGTGATTTGGGAAAAGCTTTTGAAAAGGAAGTTTTGAAATTAAAATTTAGTTTGAATAAAATATGTCTTGTTAAAGTTTTGAAATTATTTTGGAAATTATGGTTTAAAAAGGGTTATACAAGTTATGAAATATATATATATGGATTATCAACCATTTTTGAAGTATCTTAAATGAATTATTTTGGGAATTTGAATTTCATTCAAATAGAACTTACCGAGGATATGGCAGTTCGCTGATTTTCTTTTAAAAGGCTATAACTTGTGCATATTTAATCGGATTTTTCCAAAACGAAAGACTTTTGTTCTCAAATGATAATAGCTTTTGTATAAAGAAAGAATTTCTAGTTTTGTTGAAAGGATTTCGAATTTGGAATGGACATAGTCTTGAAAGCTATGAATGAATCTTTGTTAAAGATTTGGTGAACATTGTTTCAAATTGAAAAGGATCTTAAGGGTTAATCTTTTGTTTAAAAGATTAAAGACGGGTCATTGTTTAAACCATTCAAAAGGAAAGGTTTTGGGCTAAAATTTGCGACTTAACTAAGATCCCAATATATCTTTATGCTTTTAAAATAAGTGCTCATTATTCGGATAAGCCGAGAAAGGACTTTATGTCATAAAACCCATTCCAAATTAATGATACGACGAAATGGATAGCATTTGAAGACGGTGGTGAAGATCAGATATTTTCGAAAGTGAAAGGATTACTTGTCGAATGTCTCTACACCGAATGGCCTCGGTATAGAGATTTTGATTACCCTATGTGATGAGAAGTCCGGACGTGATTAGAAATTATCCGGATTTGCAAGGACTTTTTTTGAAGTGCCTTCGGTTCCATTCAGACCCAGCATGGACTTATATAGATGTATGTCCGACGTTACACTTTGAGATGTAAAGCTGGTTTTTATCAAATACATTTCTGTTTGGTGGCGAAGAATTTATTTTCTTAGCTTAACACCCTTCTCTGAGAAGTACGAGCTTAGTGGTTATGTAGTTGATGGTTACTAGTGATATATTCCTAAATTGGTAATTTGGCATGCTAAGTGATGATCGTTGGTTGATCGAAGCATGGCTTTTGTGAAAAGCATAGCTTTGTGGGACGAGACTTCATTGAACATCACACCCCGAAAATGGTTGAAACATGAAAGGATGTAGCAAGGTTACGGGGGTCATGCCCCTTAGGGTATGTATATTTCCTTCTGGATAAAAAGTGATATCATGGTATGGAGCCCAGATATTTTACTTATGTGGTTGTTGAAAATATTTGTTGGTGAGGCCTCGGACAAAGGTTGGTGACGACCGGGGGATGGCATACTCATGACAGTTAGTTACCTAGTTACAGAGATAACCCAGCCTTATGTTGGCAGAGAGTCGGTTAGGTTCTCGAGGCGTCCCTCCAGAGTCGTACCCTTTCGGATAAAAGAAGTTCCTTAGCCTTGGACATTTGTTGGATATCCAAACAATCAATACGAGCCCTGTACGGTTTTTGTTGTAGAATCTTCCATTTAACATGGTAGCTATAGTAGGTATACTACAATGGTACGTATGCTGGCTAAGATTAATATTATACTTTCAAAATGTTTTCTTCACTATGCACTAAAAATAATATCAAAAGGATTTTCACGTATCAAGCATGTTTGACTATCATAAGGAAAAATCTCCTCCAAGTGTGCGATTGCATTGTTGTGTGGCGGAAGACCTTATGGTAGTTTCATTTTCTAAAATGCATAGCGAATTTCTTTTTTATTTCTTTTTGTTTGTTTTTGTTCAAACAACTGGTTTTGTTTGCTCTCACCAGTCCCATGACTGACCTGGAGTTTATTGTTCCCTTTCTAAACTCTAGATGCCCATAATTTTCCACACAAGCAGCCTATAGTTAGACTATCAGATAGTCAGCTAGTAGGTGTAGCTTTTGGAAATCTTCGAAGTCTGTGGATTTGGGGATCACATTTGATCGCAATCGCTAGCTTCTAGCATGATTGTGCTTTGATATTTTTGGTTTGAAGTCTTTGGAGCTTTGGCAATGGGGAAGCAGTCTGTTGGATTCGATCTCTCTTTCTCTCTTGAAGATCATGTTGGGTATTTCTTTCCGCTATTGTGTTTTGGCTCTGATATTGATATTTCATTTGTATCAGATTGTTGTATCCATTTATGTATCAATAAAATTATTTTTGTTTCCGCTGTGTTGTTATCACCTAATGTTGTTATAAGCTCCGACGAACCAGACTCAACGTTTGAATCTGCGGCATTCGAATACGGGTGATGTATTAGATGTCGATTTTCAAAGGTCGAGTTTGGGTCGTTACAATTGGTATCAGAGCTAAAGGTTGAGTAATAACTTTAGATTTGGAGTATAATATATTAGGTGACTCATTAGAGATAGGGTTAAATATGCATTAGAATGAGTATCCCTAAGATATCTTGTCCGTATGCCTAAAACAATTTAGTGCAAGAAGAGAACGAGGTAAGGGACAGGGGAGTACCACTATAAATGGTCAATAGCCTGTAACAACATGGAACAACTTTTTCCCTCAATCTCTTTTGATCATCATTCAGTTTCAATTCTTTGATGAATTCCTGGCAGCTACAAGAAGAAGCCTTGGTGTGGTGGCGGCCCTGCAAATCTTTGTTTATGCTGTAGAAAGGTTCCTATTTCGTATTCTCTTCATCAATTTTCTATCAGTCTTTTCGTTCTTAACTTTAATAAATCTGAGATTTTAATTGAAATAAATTGGTTAACAAAATATGAAGCTAAATTAAATTGTAGTAATAAAACGATTTCAGTCAAAACCAAACTTTGAATTTTGTTATGATTTCTTATGAGGATTCAAGTCCGAGGAGGGACAAGCTAAGGTATACTTTAGGGTATTCCGACTCGAGTTTGGAATTCATACCTAGTGTCTGAGAATTGCAAAAAATTGTATCCATTTGTCTATTCTTTGGAATCTAGATATATTCTACGAATGGTTAGTTATCCCTTCAAATTAACCAATGCCCTTGCATATTTCATAGACACGATGACCCGAGTATTTTGTAAAGTATTTAATCAGTTCATTCTCATATCTATTGTTGATATTCTGATTTGGTAAGCCAAATATAGAATAGATATTTCAGCTTGATCTGGAAAGTTATCTGTCTTTGTGTGTTCATCTGTTCTTTGGTTGTCTCCCTGTGTGATAAATAAGTAATTAAAAATCAACAAGAGATTAATCAATATCACAATAATCTACTCAAGATAAAAAGGAATGTCATACTCCTAATTTCATTCACCAAGCCACAATAAATGACATATATATCAATGCCCATCGTAAAAGTTGGTGAAACATAAATTCCAGAAATTAACACACGAAATCCAGAAATCACAATAAAAAGGAACAACGACGTCGTACAACGGGACATCCGATGAACCAAATCACAATAAAAAGGATGGCCAATCCCACAAAAATACTGGACATCGACGCACCTAGAAAGACACGCCCCATGTACAGTCGAACATCAACGCACCTAGAAAGATACGCCCCATGCTCTAGCATCGACGCACCTAGAAAGATACGCCCCATGCACAAATAAGCATTGATGCACCTAGAAAGATACACCCCATGCACAAATAAACATCGATGCACCTAGAAAGATACACCCCATGTAATGTCTAACATCGATGCACCTAGAAAGATACACCCCATGCAAAGTCGAACATCGACGCACCTAAAAAGATACGCCCCATGCATAGACGAACATCGACGCACCTAGAAAGATATGCCCCATGCCCCGACTTATTGAGCCGATTGCTCCACGAAGTAAATAAACATCGATGCACCTAAAAAGGTACACCCCATGCATAAATAAACATCGACGGACCTAAAAAGGTACGACCCATGTGTAAACAAACATCGATGCACCTAAAAAGATACACCCCATGCATAATAAAACATTGACGCACCTAAAAAGGTACGACCCATGTGAGAAATGAGACGAAGCTCAATAAAACGAGGAACAGTCCTCCACATAAACAAAGAGACATCGCACATTGCTAGTCTAAACCACAAAGATGATCGTCATGATCAACAAGAAGTGTCAATTACAATAAGCTAGTAAATATATGAGCTTAGCTTCATGTCCCATAACCACTAGCTTAACTTAAATATTTACGAACAAATTGTAGATCTCCACTAGAAAATTGTCACAAGAGTTTTCAATCGAACAAGTCCAAAAATTAACCGACGAAGTAAACGTAAGCGTTTCATACCACTCGTTTTACTAAATCGTTTAATTAGATTTCTCATACGAGTGAGGTAAAGGCTTGTATATACTAATAGATTGGAAAACGGTTTAAGAAACGAGCTTTGTAATTAAAATAGCGTTGAAATCGTTTTGATGAAAGAATTTTGTTATTTACTACTAGTATAGAAAACCTTTATATTTTTAAAGTGACAAATCACAAAGAAGATTGTAGAAACAATCGGGCATAAAAATTCACATTCGAAGACGTGAATAAAATCCAAAGAAATCAATATAAAATCCATCAAAGTGGATATATCTTAAAATTCCCAAAGAAAAGGTCATCAAAGTCGATAATAAACGACAACAACAAAAGGGAGACAACACGAATCGATTAAAGTTGCATATTCAAACGGATTAGAAAAATAGGCCAATCTGGCAAAAATCATCAGGTCGGTCGACCGGCTGCAGGGCTCGGTCGACCGGACCCTGTTCCATAAAAATCCTCGGGAAGAAGGTCGGTCGGCCGAACCCCTGTAGTCGGTCGACCGGACCCTAAAACAGAAAGTGCATATGCACTTAGAAGCAGGTCGGTCGACCGGACCAGGGGGTCGGTCGGCCGAACCTGTATACTTGCACTTCCTACCCTATTTCAATGGAGGTGCAAATCCTGACCAATTTGCAATCGCACGAGCAACGGCGCTAAGGGTTTATGTCAATCGACTACCAGGCCCTATAAGCTCCTCGATGCATCACCAAAAACATGTTCAAACATCAAAGTTAGGATTTTTAATGAATTGAACTCAAAACACTAAAAATTGGAATATTCACAAAAGCAATCCAAATCAAGGTCAAATGCACATGAATAAGTGTTAGGAATTCATACCTAACAATAGAAGAGAATTATAAGCATAGATGTGAGATTAAAAATCTCACCTTTGAACTAAAATTTATGAAGATGAAGCTTGAAAGCAAAGGGGAATCAACCACTCTTCAAATCCAACTCTAGAAGCTTGAATCTAAGCTAAAAAGAGAAACATTTCCCAAAGTTGGGTTTAGGAAATTTCTGAAATCAAGGAGAGAAAGAGTTGGAGAAGAAGAAGGAGTTGCTTACTAATGGGTTCTCTTGAGTTTGGAGCTAGAAGATGGATTTGCTAATGGAAACTAGGGCTTGGAGTTTCTAATTCCCTTTCCTCTCCACCATTTTCAGTTGGAGCTTGAGTTTGAGGAGTTAGAATGAAGTAATGAAGAGTTGGAAAGGGTTGGGACTGAATACATAAGTGGGCTCAGCCCAAACCAAAACCCTAAGTGAAAAGTAGCAAAATTCAACTTTCTCCAAACATATCGAAGCTTATACTCAAAAAGGTCGCAAACGGCATTTTGAACTCAATGGGGGTGGTCTCGAGTCCCAATTCGACTGTTTGCAAAAAGTAGCTTTTCGGACCAAAATCCGACTAACGATAAAATATTTAAATAAAATATTTAAATATAAAATCGATAAATATGCGGGTTGTTACAGACTCCCCTCCTTAAAGAAATTGCGTCCTCGCAATAATTAAGAAGGAAATATATAGTAACAACCGTGGAAGCATATTAACACAAAAGAAAATTTGAATCAAGAAGTCCACCATAAATAGCACGAAGGAGTAAATCCGAAAGTTTTCGTTCGATGAATTCTCAAGATTTCACATGAGCAATCCTTAGGATTTGAGAACCATTGAACTTTTATCAAAAAGAATATCTTTATATCGAAGGCGCTCAACCTCCAAAGCAATGATGCGAATAGAATGTTGCTCAAAAGTCAAACTTGGTGAAACTTCAATCCCTCAATAACACCGGGCTCAAGAATAAAAATCGGAAACATAAAAGCATTTCCATAGTTAAAAGACGTGGAAAACGTCAAGAATAGCAGAAAGTTGAGCCGGTGCAACGGCGTAGTACAAAAACGGTACGCCCAATGAATCAAAGAAAAGACATTGATGTAGTACATACGGTACATCCAATGAATCAAATAGCGAAGACATCGATGTAGTACAAACGGTACATCCGATGAATCAAAAGCAAAGACATCGATGTAGTACAAACGGTACATCCGATGAGTCAAAAGCAAAGGCATCGATGTAGTACAAAGGTACATCCGATGAATCAAAAGCAAAGACATCGATGTAGTACAAACGGTACATCCGATGAATCAAAAGGAAAGACATCGATGTAGTACAAACGGTACATCCGATGAATCAAAAGCAAAGACATCGATGTAGTACAAACGGTACATCCGATGAATCAAAAGCAAAGACATCGATGTAGTACAAACGGTACATCCGATGAATCAAATAGCAAAGACATCGATGTAGTACAACGGTACATCCAATGAATCAAATAGCAAAGACATTGATGTAGTACAACGGTACATCCAATGAATCAAACAGCAAAGTCATTGATGTAGTACAAACGGTACATCCAATGAATCCAAAAACTTGTTGCTTACGACTAAACGCATTGGCAACATGATTTCCCCTTTCGGAAATAAAAGAATATCAAGATCATAAGATGCTAGGAACTCGAGTCGACATGAAGTTCCTTATGAGAAAATAAATATTCCAAAGATTTATGATCGAGGTAGAGAACAAATATCTCATCCAAATATGATGATGCCAAATTCCAAAAGTAAAACAACAGCCGCGAGCACTAGATCATGAGTGGTATATCTAGTCTTGATAGGCTATAATGATTTAGAAGCACAAGTGATAGCACGTTCTCCTTTGCAAGAGAACAGCATACAAACCGATATGACTAGTATCGGTACAAATAGCAAAATCTTGGTTCCCCTCCAGGAATCACAAGAATAAAAGTATCGAAAAGAAAGAATTTCTTTTAAATAATCTTCTTTCCTGAAAAGTTAAAACTTTCAAAATTACATTTATCATTATGTAATAATCATTCTAGGAAATTTTTTCTATTTTCAAGTTAATATACTGTGTCTGATTGTCTCATCAAAGCGTTTAGGAGATTCCTATCGATAACGTTGATCAAGCGCATCGACCAAAATTCTTAAAGCACTCAACGGGCAATACAATCACAAGATCATCTTTTATAGGATAAATAAATCTCTTAAAAAGTTTTAAGAATATTCTTTGTTCGTTTCAAGAACAAAAATCCAGTTTTACTTATAAATAAATCTTATGAAAAAGATTTGCAAAATTTTAAATTTCTATTTTCATCCAAAATCAGTAAATACAAGAATA
The DNA here is from genome assembly GCA_030765085.1 of Allium cepa. Classification (NCBI taxonomy): domain Eukaryota; kingdom Viridiplantae; phylum Streptophyta; class Magnoliopsida; order Asparagales; family Amaryllidaceae; genus Allium; species Allium cepa. Next base: position 331,115,270 of record CM060940.1, read on the forward strand.
GTCTCATCGAAATATTCATAAAATATTCGATTTATAAAATGGATGAAATAAGCTGGACAATTTGAATGACAAAACAAGTCATTCATAAGAATCATAACGAGTGCGGAATGCGGTAAGTGGAATGCGAACTCCCGCAACTCGTAACCAAATGAAAATCGGTGGCAATGTCGAACTAGAAAGATCTTAACACCACACAAAAGATTTCTTAGGTGATAATCCTAAGACAAACTCAAAAATACCGGAAAATTTCTCAAACTACATGAATGAGAGAAATAACACTTTCCTTATAAGTGGGCTTAAGGAATAAAATGATACCATCAAATTGGAATCAAAATCACAAAGGAAAAACAGAAATCTGCTTAACAGATTGAAAATGTCGAAGATGAATAGTCCACTCGAAAAATAGGATATGGGCTTCACAATGATTAAGCCGATCCCTTTCAAAAATCAATTCTGAAGCCTAAGTAAAAATATCGGATCGAAAAGAAAAGTCTCATAAAATAATTTCGACATCAATAAAAAGCAAATTGAGTGTTGCGGATCTACCATCCGGATTCACAATCCTCAAAGAAGTCATCAAGCCCAAAATATTCAAAGAAAAAGAATCGACAAGTTCTTTTGATATAAAATAGTGAGATGGAACCCATATCAAAAAGAACTCAAATAAGAAGATCACGAAATAAAACAATGCCATCAAGGATTGAGTGAAAAGTACCTTGACCAAGAGAAGAGTTGCTAGGGGCTTGCACAATATTTAGCTTTCTCATGTCCTTGTTCAAAAGTTTGGGACACGCGGATAAAAGATGACCCGGTTTCTTGCAATAGCGACAAGAATGGGGTTTTGGACACATATTCGCATAGTGTTCCATAGAATTACAATTGTAGCATCCTCCACGATTAGGGATTGGAGTCTTTGCTACAAAAGTAGTTTGCTTCACTCTCTTACTGGGATTAAGGCTCTTGAACTTAATATGCCTCCTCTTGGAAGTCCCAATATCACAAACACTTCCTTTACCAACCTCTCCATGAAGAAGAGTAGCATCCACAAGCTGATTGAGAGAAACTTCAAGTTTCAAAGGTAGAACCATTTCGGGGTTCCTACTCATAGCATAGATAAACTCTTGATTCTTTACAAGATCCAAAAGTTGTTGAGCAGACATGAATACTCCATCCTGAGGAGTAGCACTAGATTGACCGGCGCTGGGACGGCCAGGTCTAACCATTTCTCTTCTTTAAGAAAGAAAGAAAGAAAGAAGAGGAAAAAGGTTATTCACAAATGAATATCAAGCAATCTTGATAGATAAAACAAGGAATCATAAAGAAAATAGGATGAATTGGTACGAAGACTCGAATTAAATCCTAAAGCACGACTCCTAAGAAAGCCTTAGGACGATGAACCTTTTTATATCATTCCAATTGTTCCGAAGTTTGGCTCTGATACCAAGCTGTGATAAATAAGTAATTGAAAATCAACAAGAGATTAATCAATATCACAATAATCTACTCAAGATAAAAAGGAATGTCATACTCCTAATTTCATTCACCAAGCCACAATAAATGACATATATATCAATGCCCATCGTAAAAGTTGGTGAAACATAAATTCCAGAAATCAACACACGAAATCCAGAAATCAACACACGAAATCCAGAAATCACAATAAAAAGGAACAACGACGTCGTACAACGGGACATCCGATGAACCAAATCACAATAAAAAGGATGGCCAATCCCACAAAAATACTAAACATCGACGCACCTAGAAAGACACGCCCCATGTACAGTCGAACATCGACGCACCTAGAAAGATATGCCCCATGCTCTAGCATCGACGCACCTAGAAAGATACGCCCCATGCACAAATAAGCATCGATGCACCTAGAAAGATACACCCCATGCACAAATAAACATCGATGCACCTAGAAAGATACACCCCATGTAATGTCTAACATCGATGCACCTAGAAAGATACACCCCATGCAAAGTCGAACATCGACGCACCTAAAAAGATACGCCCCATGCATAGACGAACATCGACGCACCTAGAAAGATACGCCCCATGCCCCGACTTATTGAGCCGATTGCTCCACGAAGTAAATAAACATCGATGCACCTAAAAAGGTACACCCCATGCATAAATAAACATCGGTGCACCTAAAAAGGTACGACCCATGTGTAAACAAACATCGATGCACCTAAAAAGATACACCCCATGCATAATAAAACATTGACGCACATAAAAAGGTACGACCCATGTGAGAAATGAGACGAAGCTCAATAAAATGAGGAACAGTCCTCCACATAAATAAAGAGACATCGCACATTGCTAGTCTAAACCACAAAGATGATCGTCATGATCAACAAGAAGTGTCAATTACAATAAGCTAGTAAATATATGAGCTTAGCTTCATGTCCCATAACCACTAGCTTAACTTAAATATTTACAAACAAATTGTAGATCTCCACTAGAAAATTGTCACAAGAGTTTTCAATCGAACAAGTCCAAGAATTAACCGACGAAGTAAACGTAAGCGTTTCATACCACTCGTTTTACTAAGTCGTTTAATTAGATTTCTCATACGAGTGAGGTAAAGGCTTGTATATACTAATAGATTGGAAAACGGTTTAAGAAACGAGCTTTGTAATTAAAATAGTGTTGAAATCATTTTGATGAAAGAATTTTGTTATTTACTACTAGTATAGAAAACCTTTATATTTTTAAAGTGACAAATCACAAAGAAGATTGTAGAAACAATCGGACATAAAAATTCACATTCGAAGACGTGAATAAAATCCAAAGAAATCAATATAAAATCCATCAAAGTGGATATATCTTAAAATTCCCAAAGAAAAGGTCATCAAAGTCGATAATAAATGACAACAACAAAAAGGGAGACAACACGAATCGATTAAAGTTGGATATTCAAACGGATTAACAAAATAGGCTAATCTGGCAAAAATCATCAGGTCGGTCGACCGGCTGCAGGGCTTGGTCGACCGGACCCTGTTCCACAAAAATCCTCGGGAAGCAGGTCGGTCGGCCGAACCCCTGTAGTCGGTCGACCGGACCCTAAAACATAAAGTGCTTATGCACTTAGAAGCAGGTCGGTCGACCGGACCAGGGGGTCGGTCGGCCGAACCTGTATACTTGCACTTCCTACCCTATTTCAATGGAGGTGCAAATCCCGACCGTTTTGCAATCGCACGAGCAATGGCGCTAAGGGTTTATGTCAATCGACTACCCGGCCCTATAAGCTCCTCGATGCATCACCAAAAACATGTTCAAACATCAAAGTTAGGATTTTTAATGAATTGAACTCAAAACACTAAAAATTGGAATATTCAGAAAAGCAATCCAAATCAAGGTCAAATGCACATGAATAAGTGTTAGGAATTCATACCTAACAATAGAAGAGAATTATAAGCATAGATGTGAGATTAAAAATCTCACCTTTGAACTAAAATTTATGAAGATGAAGCTTAAAAGCAAAGGGGAATCAACAACTCTTCAAATCCAACTCTAGAAGCTTGAATCTAAGCTAAAAAGAGAAACATTTCCCAAAGTTAGGTTTAGGAAATTTCTGAAATCAAGGAGATAAAGAGTTGGAGAAGAAGAAGGAGTTGCTTACCAATGGGTTCTCTTGAGTTTGGAGCTAGAAGATGGATTTGCTAATGGAAACTAGGGCTTGGAGTTTCTAATTCCCTTTCCTCTCCACCATTTTCAGTTGGAGCTTGAGTTTGAGGAGTTAGAATGAAGTAATGAAGAGTTGGAAAGGGTTGGGACTGAATACATAAGTGGGCTCAGCCCAAACCAAAACCCTAAGTGAAAAGTAGCAAAATTCAACTTTGTCCAAACATATCGAAGCTTATACTCAAAAAGGTCGCAAACGACATTTTGAACTCAATGGGGGTGGTCTCGAGTCCCAATTCGACTGTTTGCAAAAAGTAGCTTTTCGGACCAAAATCCGACTAACGATAAAATATTTAAATAAAATATTTAAATATAAAATCGATAATTATGCGGGTTGTTACACCCTGTCTAGCACATTTCAAGGACGAAATTTTCTTAAGGTGGAGAATCTGTAACGATCCAGGTTTTAAGTCAAATTTAAATTGGTAATTAATATAAATTTTTGGAATAAATTGTGAATTAATTTGGAATTTTCCAAAATAGATAAGATATGTATTTTTTTATTTATACATATGCATATAAATTGATTATAAATAGAATTTGATTTTGAAATTCAAAAATAAATATTTTGAAAAATATATTGGATTTGAAAACTTTATATTTTAAAATTAATAAGAAATTTCTTTCTAATTATATATATTGTAATTTGAAAGTTATATTTTGAATTTAATATAATAATTTTCAAAAGGCTATTTAAGGATTTAACCCTAATATATACTTATATAATTTATTTATTAATGTATGATTAAATTTTTAAAATTCATTTTCTTAAGGTTATATAAATATCTATAAAAGGAAATTCAATTATTAAAAATAGAAAGTATTAAAACATAAGATATATATATAAAGATAAATTGAAACTATAAAAAAAATATAAGACATATTAAAAACATTAAAAAGAAACATTTGTAACATTATAACATAAAGATAATACAATTGTAAACTATATAATAAGGATTTGTACAAGTGTAAGCTTGGATTTAACAAGTGCAAATAAATTTTACATGTAATTGAACAAATGCAAGATAAATATATTATGAAAATAACAAGTGTAATGTTGATTTATTTTCTTTTTATTTTTGAAAATTTAAGAATAAAGAGGGAAAAAAGCTATATATATACCACTTCTCCTTTCTTTCTCATTTTCTTTCTATTTAAAAGTTATCAAAAAAACCTATGAAAAACTTAAACCAGAAAATAAAATCAACAATCAAAACTTGAAAGCAATCAAGCACAGTAAACAACATCTCAAAATCCTGATGTAAATAGGTCCGATCAAGTTCAAACAACAATCAATCTTCCAGAATCAGAACGTGGAAATAAAAGAAAGATCCAAATTTTGATTCAAGTCAAACAAGCTCTGTAAAGTCAACCTGAACTAGCAAGATTCAAGATCAATTCAAACAAATCAAGCAGATCATCTCAATAATCAGGTTGCAAATCAAAAATCAAGCCCTGATCAAAATTTCAAGTTCCAGGTTTCTGTTTTCAAATTCCAGGTAGGCAAACATCACTTTTTAAAACCTTGATATAGTTATATCTTGATGGATGTGATGAATGAATGAAGTAGTGATATAGATGTGTTTGCTTGATTGAAAATATGTTGTATATATGTACAAATATATATATATATATATATATATATATATATATGTATACACACACACACACACACGCGCGCGTATGTATGTATGTATGTATGTCAGAGAAACAAGCAAATATGCCTCTGTTTTGTTTACAGGTTTTAAAACCTATTTAATTCAAATCATTCCACCTAAATGATTTTAGGCCTTAACCTCTGAATGAAAAATGTTTGTATATGTATAACATTATTTTTAAAAATAATTTTAACTGTTTAAGTTGAATATTCATTTCAAAATTGATAAATAACAGAGATGATCCTATATAAGTCAAAAATCAATGTTTACAATTTCATGTTTTGATCATAGCATCAGATTCATTTTGAAAAATAAGATTTTTGATGTTAAAATCATGATTTTTAAGCAAGTATATGTAGAGAAATTTCGAGTTGAACTGTCTTTGATTCTCCGTCAATTCACGGCGATCAACGATGAGCTAGATGGCATGCTCGTTCCTGAAGGAAGCTGGCATTATGGAGATTAGAGGAAAAATGGTCTAAGGTTTTCTCAATCGCCGAGGTGGTGATCGACATTGGAGTAGGGTTTTAGGAGCTGTCTAGATCGATGTTGTTCTCGAGCCAATCTCGTCGTCGTGGGTGAACTGGAAGCGATCGCACTAGGGGAATGATGCGTGAGTTTATGACGCGACTTTGGGTGGACACGCATGATCTCATGTGGCCGGGATCGAGGGCGTGAGGAGTTTTTCGATGATCGATTTGGGTTCTGGTAGAGCTTGACTTACTCGATTTTGATTCTAGTTGAAATGGTTAGATCTGAGTGGTTGTATCGACTGAAGCGGAGATCGGCGTTGTGTTGAAGGTCTCGACGATGGTTGGAGCGATGGCGTTGGCTGGTGCAAGTGCACATGCATCTATGTGTGTCAGTAGGTTGGGAAGAAGGAGAAGAGGGTGGGGACTCGAAGTTGATCTCGGGAATCTGGGTACTTGGCTCGAGTATTTTCTCACGAGTGTTTGCATGTTTCAACAGTAAAAAAAATAAAACAGAAAAAAGAGAGGAAAAGAAGACTCGGGGGTTGCTCGGGTAAAATTTGAAATGACTTGGGTTGATACTCGAAGTCGTCTCGGGTTCATGTTGGAACAGTTTTAAAGTTTAAAATAAATCAAGTTCAAATTATTTTCTCTATATAATAAATGTTTTTAAATATTTGGCTAAAGAAAAGTTATGTAATTTAATTAACCTAAATTAATTAAGTTAATTTTTAGGTTTATTTAAACTTAAATTTAAATGATGAAGATAAAAAAATTCAATTCATTTGTTAATAATAAATTTTTAAAAAGTTTCCAAAATATAAACATAGAACAAGTGTTTCAAGCAAATTTTAAGGGTTAAATTTTTTAAAGTATAATGTTTTAAATTTGTTTTGATTTAAAATAATTTTGTGTTAGGTTAATTATTTGATTTAAATCCCTGAGTGTTTTCAAATATAATTTAATAATGTAATGAAGTAATTGATTAGATAAATGGTTTATCTTAATTAATTATGGGATAATTATTTAAAGATTAATTACTTAATGAAAGTGATTAAAGAATGACTACTTAAATGAAGTAATTAAAAGGATAATTACTCAAGGTAATTAATTAAAGGATTAATTAATTAATATGATTAATTAAAGTTTAATTAATGTAAGTAATTAAAGAATATTTAATTAATAAATTAATCAAGGTGATTAATTAAGGAATAATTACTTAATGAAACTAATTAAAGGATAATTAGTTAACTAAAGATTGATTGGTTAATTAATTAAGGTTAATTAATTAATTAAAGAATAATTAATTAATATAGGCAATTAAAGGGTTAATTTATTAATGTAATTAATTAAGGGATAATTAATTACTTAACGGTTAATTACTTAATGTAAGTAATTAAAGAATAATAAAAGGTTAATCAAATAATAATTAAAGGTTAATTGATTAATGATTAAAGGTTAACTAATTAATGTAATTAACTTAAGGTTAATTAACTTATATAAGTAATTAAGGATAATTACTTAAGATGGATAATTAAGGTTGATAAGTTAATCCTCATTAATTAATTAATTAAAATAATCAAATGGTTATAATTAATTAATATTGATTAAGCAGGGTTAATAATTAAATTTATTTGGTTTAAATTAATTATAAATTATGGGATTAACTCATCTTACTTATGGATGATTGGATTTTATTACATACCTTGAATTGTTCGATATCTCTGATATGTGGTGTTCTGTGATATGATTGTTTTTGGATTGAGCCGTGAGCCGTGAGCCGTGGTTTATTTATCTATGCTAAATTTACTTGTTTATGTGTGAATAATAGATAAGCGTTATAGGATTATACCGCATATTATATTATTATGCTTAAATTTATGATGGTTGATATTTTATTGTTGCCTGTGAAACCCCTGGACTACACCACACACACAAATATGGATCTCACAGGAAATTGGTTAAGTCATAGATAATTTGAATTTAAATGTTATTTTAAAAGTTAAATTTTGAATCCAAATTGGTTTGGAAGTGATTTGGGAAAAGCTTTTGAAAAGGATGTTTTGAAATTAAAATTTAGTTTGAATAAAATATGTCTAGTTAAAGTTTTGGAATTATTTTGGAAATTATGGTTTAAAAAGGGTTATATAAGTTATAAAATGTATATATAAGGATTTTCAACCATTTTTTAATTATTTTAAATGAATTATTTTGGGATTTTGAATTTGATTCAAATAGAACTTGTCGAATACGGCGGTTCGCTGATTTTCTTTTAAAAGGCTATAACTTGTGCATATTTAATTGGATTTTTCCGAAACGAAACACTTTTGTTTTCAAATGATAATAGCTTTCGTACAAAGAAAGAATTTCTAGTTTTGTTGAAAGGGTTTCGAATTTGGAATGGAAATATTTTTGGAAGCTATGAATGAATCTTTGTCAAAGATATGGTGAACATTGTTTCAAATTGAAAAGGATCTTAAAGGGTGAACCTTTTGTTTAAAAGATTAAAGATGGGAATTTTTTAAACCATTCAAAAGGAAAGGTTTTGGGCTAAAAGTTGAGGCTTAAATAAGATCCCAATATATCCATATGCTTTTAAAAATAAGCGCTCAGTATTCGGATAAGTTAGAAGAGGACTTTATGTTATAAAACCCATTCCAAATTAATGATACGATGAAATGGATAGCATTTGAAGATGGTGGTGAAGAGCGGGTATTTTGAAAAGCGAAAGAATTACCTGTCGAATGTCCTTGCATCGAATGGCCCCGGTATAGAGATTTTGATTACCCTATGTGATGGGGAATCCGGACGTGATTAGGAATTATCCGGATTTACAATGACTTCTTTTAAAGTGCCTTTGGTTCCATTCAAACCCAGCATAGACTTGCATGGATGTATGTCTAACGTTAGACTTTGAGATGTAAAGCTGGTTTCTATCAAATACATTTTTGTTTGGTGGCAGAGAATTTATTCACTTAACTCAACACCCTTCTCTGAGACGTACGAACTCAGAGGTTATGTAATTGATGGTTACTAGTTGTGATGTACCAGAAATTTAGGCAATATTTATTTAATAATTTCTTTAATAATTATTTTAAAAATGTGAAATATTGATTTAATAATTTAATTCAAAAAGGAATTTTCTTTGAAAATTAATAATCATTTAATTTGTCAAATGATATTCTTTTCAAAATAATAATAATTTAATTTAAATTGAGAATCTGATTGTTTTCAAATGTTAAAAATATTTAAATGATAAATTTATCTTTCTAAACTTATAATGTATATATGTGTATACATTGTAAATAGAGGATTTGATTTTAATTCAAAATTTAAATATTAATAAAGGATATTTTCTAATTATTATATATAAATGTATAAATTGTAAAATTGATTAAATTGATTTAAATTAGTATTGAAAACTTTTCAAAAGTTTATTTTAAAAATCTATCTTATATTTTTATAGAAATGTAAGTAAGTATTTATTTGTTTATAAAATAAATATAGGTTAAATTTTGTTTTATAATAAAAGTTTGTTTTGTTTTATTTTAAAAATATGTTTTTTCTTTTGAAATAAGATTTAGTTCATTTTTGTTAAAGTATAACATTTGATTTAAAACTCTTAAATAGAATAAATTCAACATTATTATTTTTAAAATCTTCTCTTTTGAAAATTTAGTTTTTAAGGAATATTATTTTGAAAAATAATTAAGCAAACATTTAAAATGTATAGTTTTAAAAAGAAGTTTATAAGCAAACATATAATCATTTTCAAGGCTAATGTTAATAAATAATTGAAACATGCTAAAAACAAATTTGAAATGGTTTAGGATAAATTTAAATACAATTATGAATTAAGAAATTGCTTTTAATTATTGAATTGCATATCTGTTAGATTCTTAAACCATAAAATGGACACTTGTAATCATATAACAAATTAAACATAACAAGTGGCATTTGTTTTAAAACTTATTATTAAAATTATATTGATAAGAAATATAACAAATGCTTTTTCTTTGTTCAACATTATTCTCATTTGAAATCTGAGAATCAAATTTCAGTAAATCAAAAACCCAAAACAGATTGCATGTTTTAAAATCTACAAAACAAACTTCAATATAAAATCTGGAAAATCAATTTCTAAAAAACAAACTACAAATTTGCATACAACTTCAAACCTGCAACATTAAAACCCAAATCTGCATGCAATATTTCAACATCAAGCTGGAGTTCAACCTCAATTTGAATCTGAGCATATGAAGTTTTGGGTCTGCATGCAATCTTTACCTTCTAGTTAAAGCAAATTGAACTAGTAATCAGGTTTCAGGAAACGATGAAAATGCTTCTTTGAATTGTTCTCTGCATTCTTCTAAAAAGTGAGTAAGCTTTTATTTTTAAAACAGTTTCTTTTAAAAATTCAAAGTTAAAGTAGTTTATAGCATTAAAGATCAAATGCAAACTGTTTCCCAGAATCAAAACTATTAAACAAAAACTGTTCTGTTTTGTTTTAAAAATGAAATGAATAAACCTCACATGCACAAAAGCTTGAGACATCTGTGCATAGAAATTAAAAGAAATAAAATAATGTGATGATTTCATATTCATGAATGTTCTGTATGTATAGAAATGAATATGTTTATATGTTTTTGATTTCTAGAATCTGCATATCTAGTTGGATTGTAAATTAGGATATTCTTTAATAGAAAATCTTTATTTATTTGAATGGTTTCAGTTAGTAATTTATGTGTAAACAAAGTATGGTTGTTTAGTATAAATTTAGGTTTTGTAAAGCATGTTTAGTTAATATAAGTTAAAATTGGAAACTGTTACCTCTGAAATAGTTACAACAGTAAGTATTTTAATAAAATCAGAATATCAAACTTCATTAACTATTTAAACAAGATTATAACATGAATGTATGATAGAAATCATAAATTTTAAAACAAGTTTCATCTTTTTAAGTTGACTGTGGAAATTAGCTATTCTGTTTTGAACAGAATTAGGAATTTAGAAGTTGACTGTTAAGCTAGTGGATTTTAGGTGTTAAGATACTTCATGTTAGTGGAGTATTGATATAAGAATGGAGGAGATTTTGGTGATAGATGATCAGAGAGAGAGGAGATAGGGATTGGAGTTTTCCAGGTTTCAAAACCCTTGTCTTTAGGTGTTGCAGTTCTCAGTTCTTCACATGCTCTCTGTTGCTTCGAGTTATTTGAGGCTTTGGGAAGTTGTAGAGGGGACTTAGAGGGATGGTTTGCCGGAATTGCAGCGATGATGATGGTCGGAGGCGAGCTAATAGGCTGATGACAGGTTTGGCTTTAGGGTGTAGATGAGATTCCAGGTTTACAGTTGGTTTCTCAAAAACTTGAATTCGAACTACAGTAGGATTCTAGTGGTCTTAAGTTTGTGAGGTGGTGGTCAGTGACTTGTAGCAGTGGAATGGAGTGGCTGGAGTTTAACGAGGCGACGGTGCATATGCACCATACATGTTTGAAGCCTGGTGGACATTTGGGGTGTGCAAGGTTTTGACTCAGAGGGTTACTCGGGTATTTTTTTTTGACTCGGAGTAAGTAGGTTTGAAACTCGAAGTAAATAGATGGGTTCTCGGGTTGGTGTAGTTGCAGATTGTAAACTCTGTAGTTTTACAGTTTTTAATTTAAATGAAATTCATATTTTTAAAAGTTGAAACTTGATTCAAATGTAAGTTGAATCTAAATTCAAATGCAGTTTGAAATTCAAAGGTTTTAAAAAAATGAAAATCTTAAATTTAAACAAGATTTAAATTTAGTTTTAAATCAAATTTAAAAATAGTTTCAGGTTTGTTTTAAAAATCATTTTTGTTTCAAAACAGTTTTTGTTAGTTTTTAAATTTTGAACAGATTTAAATGTTTAAGCAAGATTTAAATTTGTTTTGAAATCAAGTTAAAAACTATTTTCAAGTTTCTTTGGAAACCAGTTTTGATTTCAAGCAGTTTGTAAATTTTTAAAAAAATGAATGAAAATATTCAAATGTTTAAAAATAGATTTGAAAATGAAATTTGATTTCAAGTAAGTTTTAAAACTTGAAAGAATTTAGTTCCTTTAGTATTGAATTAAAATATGAAGTGTTAATTTTAATTTGAAAGTTGAAATTAATCAATTTATTTTCAAAGCTTAATTGATTTTAATCAAGTAATTTATTTTAAATCTTTCTTTTATATTTAAGTAATGAATGTTCTTTAACATTCATTTTATTTTGAGGTTTATAATTATTTAATTTGGATTAATGTTTAAATGATTAAACATTTTGAATCTTTAAATTTTTAAATAAATTGGAATTTGAATTTAATTTTAGAAATGTATTGTTTTAATTATATTTTGAATGTAAATGAGTCATTTGATAAGTAATTAAAAATAATCAAGATAATTAAGAATTTACTTAATTATTGGTTTTTAATAATGGTTTAGATTAATATTAATTAGAAATGGTTTATTTATAATTAATCTAATTCAAATTTCCTTAAGTATATAATTATTGAAATGTTGATAATTAATAAATGGTGATAATTATCTAAGGATAATTTAGTAATTAATTAATGTAATTAATTTTGATAATTAACTAGATTGATTAATTGAATCTAATTAATTATAATTTGTTAAGTATAATTAATTATTAAAGTAATTAAGGAATTAATTACTTATTGTAATTAATTTTGATATGTGATTTATTTGAGTTAATTAATTTAGTTTAATTAATTTAAGTAAATCATCTAATGATTTTAAGAGTGAAGTTACTTAATGTAATTAATGGAGCAGGATTACTTTGTGAAGTAATAATGTTAATTACTGGAATGTAATTAGTGAAAGGTGATTTATTTTAATAAAGTAATTTGGATAATTACTTTTGTAATTAATTAAGGAATTAATTAATGAAGATAATTAATTATTGGATAATTAATTTGTTAATGAGTAATTAAAGATAGTTAATTACTAAATTAAATATTAATCAAGGTGATTAATAATTAGATTAATTACTAAATGTAATTAATTTTAATTAAGTAATTTATTTAAATATTAAAGATCATTAATTAATATTAATGATGTGATTGATGATTGTTTAATTAAATAATAATTAATTAATTAAGAAATTAATTAATTATAATTAATTAAGGATAAATATAATTAATTATAATTAATTAATAAATGAATAATTAAATGCTAATTACTTATGATTAAGGCTAATTAATTTATGAAATTTATTAAAGACTAATTACTTATTGTAATTAGTGAATGATTAATCAAATGTTTAATCAAGTTGAATACTTAGGAAGTAATTAATTATCCGGGTTAACTAATTAATGGATATTAAGCAGGATTTATAGAAGTGTTAATTAATTTAATTTATTTTAAATTAATTAGAGATGGTTTTAATTAATTTAATTCATTTTAAATTAATTATAATTAATGGTTAATAAATCATTGCTTATGGATGCTGTTGATTGAATGGTTGTGATCGCAGTAATGAGATTAGTTGTATCTGTATGATATGGATTCTTGGTTTAAGTATGATGGTTTGTGATGGATTATCTGGTTGTGGTGATTATCTGTTTGTGATAATGATATAGATTATCCGTTTATGATATGAATATGATTATCTATTGTGATATGTAGCTTATCTATCTGTGTGAAATAGATAATAATGAAATGAGTTAATTGTTTAAAACCCTTAAGTACAACTCGGACATTAAGATGGCGTTTGGTTTCGATGAGATCGGGATCGGGTTTCCATATTGGATATCCGAAAACAACATCGATTCCAATTAAACGTTAAGTCGTTAATCCAAGTGGAGCAAGTGAAGACTCGAGGTGTAAGGGCTATACGTCAGTATAACTCTGTGGGTGATTCCGTAATGAGTTGACGGAATAGTACTTATAGGTTCGAGATGGTGATTTAGAGTGCAAGGGTTATCGTCGTTAACTCTGAGGGTGATTCCAATACGAGTGTAACGAGATAATGCCTTCGGTTTCGTTCGAACCCGGAACGAACTTGTATGGATTGAATGCTTTCAGAACATCGTCAGGTGGACGATGAGCATTCTAAGATTGATGTGTCCTATAAAGGTAATCGTAACCTCAAGCCTCATCAACCGGGAATGGCTAAAACAAGGAAGGTGCAGCAAGGCTTCATGGGTAGCCCCCACTGGAGAGCAAGATTTATCCCTGTCTAGAGGTCCCTTTATATTCGGTTGTGTGGAAGTTGGCGATGGCCAATCTGCGGGGTGGTCTTGTTCGGAACTGTTCAGTAAGGAATGGTTCCGGCTTTGTGTTGCAGGGGAGCGGGCGTACTCCTCGGTACGGTGATCTAGGCCACGTACTGTGACGGACGGTACCCCAGTAGCCCTGCCATTGATGGAATCCATAATCCAATAAGTGCCTGTACGGTTTTGATTGTTCCCAACTATGTTGGAACGTGAGATGTAAGCATTCCAGCTATTTCTGTATTTTATTTTGAAAACCCTAGACACTATTATAATATCACTGGATTTCCTATCAAATGATTTGGTTAGCGTAAGGTAAAAACTTTTCAATGTTTATGTGTGGGAAGTCTTACGTGATACCTTTTGTTTTCAAAGGATTTTCTAAAGTTAAGCAACTTTTATCCCCGTTTACTCACACCAGACCCATGTCTGACCCGAGCGTTTATTTTCTGTTTTATTAAACTCTTATGTACTTATATTACGTATGAGTAGTCAAGTGTTTTCAGGATTGCTTTGACGAGTTTCTGGAGCAGATAATGGAGCAGGAGGCTTCAACGTGTAGATATATGTAGTGGTTCCGCTGTGTTTGTGTTGTATCTGTTTTCTCTGATGTACTTAAATTGTAATTGCTAGACAGATGTTTATAACTGTCTAGTTTGTGTTGTATTAGCTGTATAACTCTGATGTATATGATACTATGTAAAGTTTTATGTGATATAATATAATTTATTCGTTCCACTGTGAGATTCTGATGTTGTGTGTTTCTTTCTTTCCTTTCTTTTCTCTTTTCTATCCCTTTCTTTCCTCTTAGCGATGCGACTTCCTGGAATTTGGAAGTTGGGTCGTTACATTGTGGTATCAGAGCTCTAGGTTGAGCGAATACCTAGACTCTGGAGTGGTGACCTTCTTGAAAGAGCGTACTTGTAATTTTGAATATATATATATATATATATATATATATATATATATATATATATATATATTTCTACCTATTAGATTAGGTTACCTGTTCAGGTTTTCCAATATAAGTTCTAAAGGTAGATAGGGTAGTAGTGTGTGAAATACAACTACCGATGGTTGGAGTCCAAGTGTATGAGGTTGGAAGTGATCTGCTAGGGCAGTATTGGGCATCTTGAGTAGCTTGGCAGTTTGGTATGAAGGATTTTTTCTGATCTCTGAAGGAAATCTTTTCAAGATTCGGAGTTTATCTTTGGATTATAAGCTTGGTTGCACTCGTGTGAGTGGATTTTCTTGAGTTTGGATCAGTTGGGAGCACAGAAGCCAGCAATGGTATCTTGGCAACCTTAGGAAGGAGTTCTGTCTATATTTGAGTTTGAGACTCAGTTTGGCAGAGTGTTTTGAGCTTGGTTTGGGAGCGAGTTTCCTGAGAGATATCTGTCTATCTGGAAGGCTCTATTGTGAAGAGGCTGGTGTAGCTTTGAGGTTCGATGAGCTTTTGGATAAGGAAGTCTTTGGCAGCAGTAGCAGCGGTAGAGTGGCCTGTTTCTTCGATGGTTCGGAAATCTCTGTGATTCTTCTGTCAGAAGTCCGGGCAGATGGTGGAGCTTGTCCATTTCTTCTAGAGCCCAGCTGGGTATGATGTTTATGGTTGGAGGTAGACCACTAGTTCTTCTTTGGATTAGAAGGCTTTAGCTGTTCTGATTTTTGTAGTGAGAACGATTTCATGGAATCTGAACCGAGTGGAATCGCAAAAGTGACTTGCGACGGTTCGGAAGTTCTCTAAGTAATCTTTGTTTGGATTGAAGCATATTTAGAGGATGTTTAAGATATCAAAGTGGTTTGATTTTCTGGATGTCTTCGAAGGAGTTAAGATTTGCATCCATCGAGAGTTTGAGTTCTGATTAGACTTGGTTCTTGGAGCTTTACCGGAGGTTCAGCTTAGTAGGAGAGCTCTTTGAGAAAGAGATCTGTTTAAGATGGCAAGATTGATCGGATCAAGTTTCTGGTTGAATTTTTGTTGTGGTGTTGTGACCGAATCGGATAGGTCATTGAGATTTTATGGAATTTGATGAACAATGTTTCCGGGATAAGTTGATCAAGTTTATACTTGTGTTCATCAACAGCATTCTCGAATCAGAGTTGTGCAGTGGAAGCATGGTGGCAGCTATTCCAGAATTGAAGCAACACCGATTCTTTGGGAATTTGAGTTTTGTCTTGGATCAGAGGATTTCTACAGGAAATTCATTTTGGATCTGGAGGCTTGATTGTTTTGAGCACCTGTTCTGTTTCAGAATAGAGTAGTATGTTTGGAGTCTTCTGATGATTGTGTAATAGAGTTTGTGTGGTAAATTTGATTGATCTAGAAGTTGAAGGCAGCCCAGGATCGACAGGAGAGATGTGTGGATAAGAGATTGGATCTTTCTGTCTTCTCTTAAGGATTAAGTGTTCGATCTACAGGATTGAATTGCCAGTTCGGATGGCTGGAATTTGTTATGTTTTTCACGTATCTCTGAGGGAGTACGTGTATGGTTTATCTCTGGTTCTAGAATCAGTAGTTCTGGGAAATTTGGAAGTTGATAAGGACTTGTCTGTGGTCTAGTATCCTGTTTAGATTTGTAGATCTAGATGTATAGGAGCTCTAGATCTGAGTGGTGTAGCTAGTTTAGATTCTATTAGGGCGAGTGTCCCGGTGTTTGTACCTGGAAAACTCTAGGGAATCTTATCCAGAATTTTTGTCTGGATAATTAGAATTGTTTGTTTGAATTGGTTGCTATGGTTGCTAGTATTTGGTTGATAGCATATGTTTGCTCTTTTAAATTTTTAAAATTTGTATGGATTATTAAATTACCTTTTCTTTTAAATTTCGGAGACGAAATTCTTTTAAGGGGGGAGGAATGTGATGTCCCGGAAATTTAGGCAACATTTATTTAATAATTTCTTTAATAGTTATTTTAAAAATGTGAAATATTGATTTAATAATTTAATTCAAACAGGAATTTTCTTTGAAAATTAATAATCATTTAATTTGTCAAATGATATTCTTTTCAAAATAATAATAATTTAATTTAAATTGAGAATCTGATTGTTTTCAAATGTTAAAAATATTTAAATGATAAATTTATCTTTCTAAACTGATTTAAAGATATTTATTTATAATGTATATATGTGTATACATTGTAAATAGAGGATTTGATTTTAATTCAAAATTTAAATATTAATAAAGGATATTTTCTAATTATTATATATAAATGTATAAATTGTAAAATTGATTTAAATTAGTATTGAAAACTTTTCAAAAGTTTATTTTAAAAATCTATCTTATATTTTTATAGAAATGTAAGTAAGTATTTATTTGTTTATAAAATAAATATAGGTTAAATTTTGTTTTATAATAAAAGTACGTTTTGTTTTATTTTAAAAATATGTTTTTGCTTTTGAAATAAGATTTAGTTCATTTTTGTTAAAGTATAACATTTGATTTAAAACTCTTGAATAGAATAAATTCAACATTATTATTTTTAAAATCTTCTCTTTTGAAAATTTAGTTTTTAAGGAATATTATTTTGAAAAATAATTAAGCAAACATTTAAAATGTATGGTTTTAAAAAGAAGTTTATAAGCAAACATATAATCATTTTCAAGGCTAATGTTAATAAATAATTGAAACATGCTAAAAAAAAATTTGAAATGGTTTAGGATAAATTTAAATACAATTATGAATTAAGAAATTGCTTTTAATTATTGAATTGCATATGTGTTAGATTCTTAAACCATAAAATGGACACTTGTAATCATATAACAAATTAAACATAACAAGTGGCATTTGTTTTAAAACTTATTATTAAAATTATATTGATAAGAAATATAACAAATGCTATTTCTTTGTTCAACATTATTCTCATTTGAAATCTGAGAATCAAATTTCAGTAAATCAAAAACCCAAAACAGATTGCATGTTTTAAAATCTGCAAAACAAACTTCAATATAAAATCTGCAAAATCAATTTCTACAAAGAAACTACAAATCTGCATACAACTTCAAACCTGCAACATTAAAACCCAAATATGCATGCAATATTTCAACATCAAGCTGGAGTTCAACCTCAATTTGAATCTGAGCATATGAAGTTTTGGGTCTGCATGCAATCTTCATCATCTAGTTAAAGTAAATTGAACTAGCAATCAGGTTTCAGGAAACGATGAAAATGCTTCTCTGAATTGTTCTCTGCATTCTTCTAAAAAGTGAGCAAGCTTTTATTTTTAAAAATAGTTTCTTTAAATAATTCAAAGTTAAAGTAATTTATAGCATTAAAGATCAAATGCAAACTGTTTCCCAGAATCAAAACTGTTAAACAAAAACTGTTCTGTTTTGTTTTAAAAATGAAATGAATAAACCTCGCATGCACAAAAGCTTGAGACATCTGTGCATATAAATTAAAAGAAATAAAATAATGTGATGATTTCATATTCATGAATGTTCTGTGTGTATAGAAATGAATATGTTTTTATGTTTTTTATTTCTGGAATCTGCATATCTAGTTGGGTTGTAAATTAGGATATTCTTTAATAGAAAATCTTTATTTATTTGAATGGTTTCAGTTAGTAATTTATGTGTAAACAAAGTATGGTTGTTTAGTATAAATTTGGGTTTTGTAAAAGCATGCTTAGTTAATATAAGTTAAAATTGGAAACTGTTACCTCTGAAATAGTTACAACAGTAAGTATTTTAATAAAATCAGAATATCAAACTTCATTAACTATTTAAACAAGATTATAACATGAATGTATGATAGAAATCATAAATTTTAAAACAAGTTTCATCTTTTTAAGTTGACTGTGGAAATTAGCTATTCTGTTTTTAACAGAATTAGGAATTTAGAAGTTGACTGTTAAGCTACTGGATTTTAGGTGTTAAGACGCTTCATGTTAGTGGAGTATTGATATAAGAATGGAGGAGATTTTGGTGATAGATGATCAGAGAGAGAGGAGATAGGGATTGGAGTTTTCCAGGTTTCAAAACCCTTGTCTTTAGGTGTTGCAGTTCTTAGTTCTTCACATGCTCTCTGTTGCTTCGAGTTATTTGAGGCTTTGGGAAGTTGCAGAGGGGACTTAGAGGGAGGGTTTGCCAGAATTGCAGCGATGATGATGGTCGGAGGCGAGCTAATGGGCTGTTGACAGGTTTGGCTTTAGGGTGTAGATGAGATTCCAGGTTTACAGTTGGTTTCTCAAAAACTTGAATTCGAATTACAGTAGGATTTTAATGGTCTTAAGTTTGTGAGGTGACGGTCAGTGACTTGTAGCAGTGGAATGGAGTGGCTGGAGTTCGCCGAGGCGACGGTGCATACGCACCATACATGTTTGAAGCCTGGTGGACATTTGGGGTGTGCAGGGTTTTGACTCAGAGGGTTACTCGGGTATTTTTGTTTTTGACTCGGAGTAAGTAGGTTTGAAACTCGAAGTAAATAGATGGATTCTCGGGTTGGTGTAGTTGCAGATTGTAAAATCTGTAGTTTTGCAGTTTTTAATTTAAATGAAATTCATATTTTTAAAAGTTGAAACTTCATTCAAATGTAAGTTGAATCTAAATTCAAATGCAGTTTGAAATTCAAAGGTTTTAAAAAAATGAAAATCTTAAATTTAAACAAGATTTAAATTTAGTTTTAAATCAAGTTTAAAAATAGTTTCAGGTTTGTTTGAAAAATCAGATTTTTGTTTCAAAATAGTTTTTGTTAGTTTTTAAATTTTGAACAGATTTAAATGTTTAAGCAAGATTTAAATTTGTTTTGAAATCAAGTTAAAAACTGTTTTCAAGTTTCTTTGGAAACCAGTTTTGATTTCAAACAGTTTGTAAATTTTAAAAAAAATGAATGAACATATTCAAATGTTTAAAAATAGATTTGAAAATGAAATTTGATTTCAAGTAAGTTTTAAAACTTGAAAGAATTTAGTTCCTTTAGTATTGAATTAAAATATGAAGTGTTAATTTTAATTTGAAAGTTGAAATTAATCAATTTATTTTCAAAGCTTAATTGATTTTAATCAAGTAATTTATTTTAAATCTTTCTTTTATATTTAAGTAATGAATGTTCTTTAACATTCATTTTATTTTAAGGTTTATAATTATTTAATTTGGATTAATGTTTAAATGATTAAACATTTTTAATCTTTAAATTTTTAAATAAATTGGAATTTGAATTTAATTTTAGAAATGTATTGTTTTAAATATATTTTGAATATAAATGAGTCATTTTATAAGTAATTAAAAATAATCAAGATAATTAAGAATTTACTTAATTATTGGTTTTTAATAATGGTTTAGATTAATATTAATTAGAAATGATTTATTTATAATTAATGTAATTCAAATTTCCTTAAGTATATAATTATCGAAATGTTGATAATTAATAAATGGTGATAATTATCTAAGGATAATTTAGTAATTAATTAATGTAATTAATTTTGATAATTAACTAGATTGATTAATTGAATCTAATTAATTATAATTTGTTAAGTATAATTAATTGTTAAAGTAATTAAGGAATTAATTACTTATTGTAATTAATTTTGATATGTGATTTATTTGAGTTAATTAATTTAGTTTAATTAATTTAAGTAAATCATCTAATGATTTTAAGAGTGAAATTACTTAATGTAATTAATGGAGTAGGATTACTTTGTGAAGTAATAATGTTAATTACTGGAATGTAATTAGTGAAAGGTGATTTATTTTAATAAAGTAGTTTGGATAATTACTTTTGTAATTAATTAATGAAGATAATTAATTATTGGATAATTAATTTGTTAATGAGTAATTAAAGATAGTTAATTACTAAATTAAATATTAATCAAGGTGATTAATAATTAGATTAATTACTAAATGTAATTAATTTTAATTAAGTAATTTATTTAAATATTAAAGATCATTAATTAATATTAATGATGTGATTGATGATTGTTTAATTAAATAATAATTAATGAATTAAGAGATTAATTAATTGTAATTAATTAAGGATAAATATAATTAATTATAATTAATTAATAAATGAGTAATTAAATGCTAATTACTTATGATTAAGGTTAATTAATTTATGAAATTTATTAAAGACTAATTACTTATTGTAATTAGTGAATGATTAATCAAAGTGTTTAATCAAGTTGAATACTTAGGAAGTAATTAATTATCCGGGTTAACTAATTAATGGATATTAAGCAGGATTTATAAAAGTGTTGATTAATTTATTTTATTTTAAATTAATTAGAGATGGTTG
Organism: Allium cepa; assembly: GCA_030765085.1. Lineage (NCBI taxonomy): Eukaryota > Viridiplantae > Streptophyta > Magnoliopsida > Asparagales > Amaryllidaceae > Allium > Allium cepa. The sequence goes on from CM060940.1 coordinate 331,136,553, forward strand.
TAATTAATTTAATTCATTTTAAATTAATTATAATTAATGGTTAATAAATCATTGCTTATGGATGCTATTGATTGAATGGTTGTGATCTCAGTAGTGAGATTAGTTGTATCTGTATGATATGGATGCTTGGTTTAAGTATGATGGTTTGTGATGGATTATCTGATTGTGATGATTATCTGTTTGTGATAATGATATAGATTATCCGTTTATGGTATGAATATGATTATCTATTGTGATATGTAGCTTATCTATCTGTGTGAAATAGATAATAATGAAATGAGTTAATTGTTTAAAACCCTTAAGTACAACTTGGACATTAAGATGGCGTTTGGTTTCGATGAGACCGGGATCGGGTTTCCATATTGGATATCCGAAAACCACATCGATTTCAATTAAACGTTAGGTCGTTAATCCAAGTGGAGCAAGTGAAGACTCGAGGTGTAAGGGCTATACATCAGTATAACTCTGTGGGTGATTCCGTAATGAGTTGACGGAATAGTACTTATAGGTTCGAGATGGTGATTTAGAGTGCAAGGGTTATCGTCGTTAACTCTGAGGGTGATTCCAATACGAGTGTAACGAGATAATGCCTTCGGTTTCGTTCGAACCCGAAACGAACTTGTATGGATTGAATGCTTTCAGAACATCGTCAGGTGGACGATGAGCATTCTAAGATTGATGTGTCCTATAAAGGTAATCGTAACCTCAAGCCTCATCAACCGAGAATGGCTAAAACAAGGGAGGTGCAGCAAGGCTTCGTGGGTAGCCCCCACTGGAGAGCAAGATTTATCCCTGTCTAGAGGTCCCTTTATATTCGGTTGTGTGGAAGTTGGCGACGGCCAATCTGCGGGGTGGTCTTGTTCGAAACTGTTCATTAAGGAATGGTTCCGGCTTTGTGTTGCAGGGGAGCGGGCGTACTCCTCGGTACGGTGATCTAGGCCACGTACTGTGACGGGCGGTACCCCAGTAGCCCTGCCATTGATGGAATCCATAATCCAATAAGTGCCTGTACGGTTTTGATTGTGCCCAACTATGTTGGAACGTGAGATGTAAGCATTCCAGCTATTTCTGTATTTTATTTTGAAAACCCTAGACACTATTATAATATCACTGGATTTCCTATCAAATGATTTGGCTAGCGTAAGGTAAAAACTTTTCCATGTTTATGTGTGGGAAGTCTTACGTGATACCTTTTGTTTTCAAAGGATTTTCTAAAGTTAAGCAACTTTTATCCCCGTTTACTCACCCCAGACCCATGTCTGACCCGAGTGTTTATTTTCTGTTTTATTAAACTCTTGGGTACTCATATTACGTATGAGTAGTCAAGTGTTTTCAGGATTGCTCTGACGAGTTTCTGGAGGAGATAATGGAGCTGGAGGCTTCAACGTGTAGATATATGTAGTGGTTCCGCTGTGTTTGTGTTGTATCTGTTTTCTCTGATGTACTTGAATTGTAATTGCTAGACAGATGTTTATAACTGTCTAGTTTGTGTTGTATTAGCTGTATAACTCTGATGTATATGATACTATGTAAAGTTTTATGTGATATAATATAATTTATTCGTTCTGCTGTGAGATTCTGATGTTGTCTGTTTCTTTCTTTCCTTTCTTTTCTCTTTTCTATCCCTTTCTTTCTTCTTAGCGATGTGACTTCCTGGAGTTTGGAAGTTGGGTCGTTACACTAGTGATATACACCCAATTTGGTAATGTGGCATGCTAAGTGTTGATCATTGGTTGATCGAAGCATGGCTTTTGTGAAAAGCGTAGCTTTGTGGGATGAGACTTCATCGAACCTCACACCCCGAAAATGGTGGAAACAGGAAAGGATGCAACAGGGTTACGGGGGTCGCGCCCCTTAGGGTATGTGCATTTCCTTCTGGATAAAAAGTGATATCATGGTATGGAGCCCAGATATTTAACTTATGTGGTTATTGAAAAATTTTGTTGGTGAGGCCTTGGATAAAGGTTGGTGACGACCGAGGAATGGCATACTCGTGACAGTTAGTAACTTACTTACAGAGGTAGCTCAACCTTGTGTTGGCAGAAAGGCGGTTAGGTTCTCGGGACGTCCCTCCAGAGGCATTCCCTTTCGAATAAAAGAAGTTCCTTAGCCTTGGCCATTTGTTGGAAATCCAAACAAGCAATACGAGCCGTATACGGTTTTAGTTGCAGAACCTGTCATTTAACATGGTAGCTATAGCAGGCATACTATAATGGTATGTATGCTGACTAAGATTAATATTATTCTTTCGAAATGTTTTCTTCACTATGCACTAAAAATAATATCAAAAGGATTTTCGCCTATCAAGCATGTTTGACTATCATAAGGAGAAATCTCCTCCAAGTGTGCGATTGCATTGTATGTATGGTGGGAGGCCTTATGATAGTTTCATTTTCCAAAAAGCATAATGAATTTCTTTTTTATTTCTTTTTGTTTGTTTTTGTTCACACAACTATTTTTGTTCGCTCACACCCGTCCCATGACAGATTTGGAGGTTATTGTTCCCTTTCTAAACTCTAGGTTCCCATAATTTTCCACATGGGAAGCCTAAAGTCGGGTTATTAGATAGTCATCTAGTAGGTATGGCTTTTGGCAATCTTCGAAGTCTGTGGATTTGGGGATCGCATTTGATCGCATTCGCTAGCTTCCAACATGATTTTGGTTCGAGCTTTTTGGTTTGAAGTCTTTGGAGCTTTGGTAATGGGGAAGCAGTCTATTGGATTCTATCTCTCTTTCTCTCTTGAAGATCATGTTGGAGATTTCTTTCCGCAGTTGTATTTTGTCTCTAATATTGATATTTCATTTGTATCATATTGTTGTATCTATTTATGTATCAATAAAATTCATTTTGTTTCCGCTGTGTTGTTAACACCTAATGTTGTTATAAGCTTCGGCAAACTAGACTCAACGTTTGAATCTGCGGCATTCGAATACGGGTGATGTATTGGATGTCTATTTTCGAAGGTCTAGTCCAGGTCATTACAATTTGCATCTGTGTCTGATTCTGTGATTATATCTGTATCTGTAAATTGCATTTTTTGGTGATTAAATTACATAAGTTTCAAAAAGATTTAGAAAAATCCACAAAACACTATTCACCCACCCCCCTCTTGTGTTATTCCAGCCTTAAGATTCGTAATCTGCATTTTTCACAATATATATGTTAAAACCCATACTTATATCTATTTACCAATATAAATTAATATATGAACATATACAAGCTCATATTGATATCATATTTGAAATTGTATTAAACATATGAAAATTATTTTAATAAAGCTATTATGTAAAAGTACATACATATATACAAACTATTTTTGAAACCAAATGTTAGGTGTATCTCCAAAATCCTACATAATGACATATACATACTAACAGCAAATATATATATAGTTAACATACATAACAATATCATACATATTATATAAACTGACCCAAAGCATACTATATAGAAAAAAACAACAACATATTATATAACTCAGTAAAACTAACATATATATATATATATATATATATATATATATACACAGAGTATAGATATAACCATTGTAAAATAGATAACTTTATATGCTTTAAACTATATAAACTGCAGAACTTATACACTATTATAATATAACCCAGCAAGCCTATATATTTCCTTGATATATACATGTATATATCACTATATTGTATGCTTATTTAATAAATATGTTTATATAAACATACATTTATTAATATAATAGACATATGTAAATATATATACTATATAATCAACCAACAATCAAAAGATATATATACTATTATATAAACAACTATATAAACAACAGCTAAAATATAACTTAGAAAACTACATTATATACATATAACAGCAGCCAATACAACTTGTACAAAATTTTGCATATTACTATTCTACCACAACAGGTTATAAAAATTATAAACATATATATATATATACACACACACACTTAATGCTCAATGTAAAATTAAAACCTTCAGCAACAATTATATATAGATTTACATATATAATTATAACCAACCAAACACAAAACGGCATGCAAAATTATTTCATAAAAATCAATATTTAACTTTACCACCTATAAAATAAAAAAATTATGAAAAATTCAAAATCATTATTTCTTAAACATCGTAAATCAAAATATCTACATATATTTTATATTCCGAAATCTATATATAGTATTTTAAAATCAAATATCATAATATATAATGAAGCGCATATATATAGGCAAACATATTTCCTAACAAATATACATGAGCATACAACACAACATATGCATCATCCACTTACTTTAAATCTAATAAAAGAACAATAGACAACAACTTTAAAATACAATATATATATACACACAATATTATTTCTCTTTAATGTATACACATCATACGAAACAACTAGTAGCTATTATAATCAAAACTGTAAAAAGAAGAATAAATATAAAACAAAATAGTAAACTTGTATATACGTATATAGACCAACCGTATAAAATATTGTTTTATATAAAATAAACTGTTTGATTATAGAACATAACAGAAAATGAAGAAAAAAGACTTGGTGCCAAATAAAATATTAGTTGTTGCTAAATCAAATTAAAATATTACTATAGATTTGTAGATATTAAAACATATTATCTTATGGCAAACAAGCTTTAGATTAAAAGAATAGGCTTGCTCCAGATATACATACTATATATACTTTCAAACATAAAAACAAAACAATGACATAACTTTATAATAATATAAATATAATACCTTGTAAAACATGCAAGCTGAGGTAAGTTTCAATGATAGAGTTGAGCTCGGTTGTAGCTAGAGGGGAGGGGAGCACGGTGAGGAGGGAAGAAAAATCAGGGCGATAGTTTCAAAGGGGAGAAGAGTGGTTTGCCGAGCTAGAGGTTGTCAGGTGGTCGGGCTGTCGGTTTTAGTTGGCGTTGGCCCAGGCTGCTATGGGAGAGGGAGTACGGATTTGTGGAGGTGTCAGAGTCGAGTGGCGTGAGGGATGATGCACGGCAGGAACAATGAGAGAGAAGAGAGAAGGATTTTGAAAGAGAGGTCAGTTTCTAGGCAAATAAAGCTTTCATTTATTTCTAATTTTTTTTCAGATCAAAAAAGGAACAGAGAATGAACCAAGTATATTTGGATGAAAGTGAGGACAACCAAAAGTCCAACGTGAATACCAAGGAATAATAAAAGCTGCGACCATTCGTTTCTAAATGGTGGAAAATAAATGTTCACAAGGAAACAAAAAGACGGACCGTTACGGTTAACCTTTTCGCGTGTTTCGTCACGTACCAGACACCGAAACACACAAATAAATATACTACAGAGGTCAGCACAATGAGATGATCAAAACGGTATATAGAAATCAGGGTTACGATCATCCGATCAAAAATAGATATCGGTACCAAAATGCTGCTAAAACGCCAAAATTAAGATAAACGGAGCAACAACATTCCAAATTTGAAGAAATGAAATATGACATCTCATTCAGAAGATGATTTGCGAATTTATTGCATAAAAATATTCAAGTTTGGAAAATATTTTATTATCATTAATTATTAACTGATTTGAATTTGAATAAAATTATACAATAAAATTTGATTTCATTTTATCAAATGAAAATTTACCATTTGCCATGTTTAATTAGACGTATTACAAATATTAAATTTTTATTTCAAAATTTTATTGTTTAAGATTCCATAAAATTTCAATTATTTATGTTAATAAAACATTAAAAACTACGAGTCATTACGCTTTCCCCCTCTCAAAACTTTTCGTCCTCGAAAAGGAAGGAGGAAGGAGAATAGAACAACCAGAAAGAAAAATAGATGAAAACAAAATAAAACAATTAGATTAAACCATGTAAATTTCTATTTAAATTTATTTCTATTCAACAATTGATTTTAAAGTCAAGGTAATTCATTAAGTTTTTCTAATTTCAATTTATTAGTTCCTTCAAAACAAAATTTATTTTATCTATCTTGTTTATTCCTTATCTATTATCTTATTTATCTTAATTAACTTTTATATAATCATAAAATTAAGAATAAAACCTTTATTATAACCACTCAAATTTATTTATAAATTCTTTTTAACGTCATTTTACGTTGTAAATTATTCAATTACATATTTAACTTCTGGATGATTAAGGTAAGTTATGTTGGAATGTAATTGAGTATTATACAAGTAAAATTTTCCAAATTTAATTATTTCAAGTTCAAATGTTTATTTAAATTTTTTGGCTTCATTTTATAATTGAAATCACCTTTAACATAAAATTTAGGAATTAAATTTCCGATTCACTTCGAACCATTCAGATATATATATATATATATATATATATATATATATATATCATGTTTATAAATATATACCTATATGTATTATAAATCAAGTCATATTTAAGAAATTCAAATAAAATTTATTTCCAAAACAAAAGTGTAGCAAAGCACAGAATGGCTCCTCCACTTCGAAACTCGAAAATGAATGTCGATGAAGCGGCCGCCATCATCGGTATAATTTTCCAGCGATAAAAGAGTGGAACACTGATCTAAACATTTAAAAATTCTTTGGAATTGATTTCTATTCGAAAATACTTTCAACAATATTTTTTTTTTTTAGAATTAAAACCAAAGTTTGGAGTTACCGGAAATCAATTTCTCAAAATCTAAATTTTAAATTCAATTAAATTTCCCAAATAGTTTCTAAACCATGTTGATATTTTCATTTATTATACTTATATATAATATAATTATACAAAAATTCATTCCATTACTAAATTTGAAAACAATATTGTGTCGGTTTGTTCTGTTTAAGTGTTTTGGAATTTCTATCGATAACGTTGATCAGACGAATCGATCGAAACCCTAAATCAACATCAACAACTCAAACAACATAATATATAGAACATTTCAATATTAATTACAAATACACTCCCTCACTCCATAATACAAACTAAATTTCAAAGCGAGGATAGGGATTCAAATTCAAGGGGACCCTAATCCAAGCGAATTCTAGCCAGAAGAGATTAGATCGAAAGGGAGATAAGATAATCAACTTCAAAATAGAAGGATGGATAGACTTATATAAATCGTTGGTGACCTTAACTGGTCAATCAAGATATCAAGAATAAGATCGATGTATAATTCTGGACAAAGCGACATCTGATCGATAGAATTCGGGCATTGCAAGAGATAGCAGTATCTAAACCAAGGATATAGAAATCTCCAGTGAATCGATGCCAATTATAAAGGAGTTTCACCCCTTTACACATCATTCAAAGATTGGCGAGATCGTTAATTTTTATAGAGATCATTCAAAGTGGAGTTATGGGATACTCCAAAATCAAAAGAATACAAATAGGGGAGACAAGAATGTATTTGAGAACGATATGGGTAGTTCCAAAATTCAAAGAAAATCAGAATCAAGAGGAAGAACTCAAGTTCGAACGAAAGTGATTCCGTAATTAAATTTACTACATATGCTAAGTTTGCCTAAAACCAGAGCTCTGATACCACTGCAACGTCCCGATATTTTCAACCATTCGCATCCGCACATGTCGGACTTGAATTGCTCAAATATCAGGTTGTTAATTTAAATTGGCAAAACTCAACATATACACTAAACAAATAAATCGCAGAATCACAGACACAGAGTATTAAAATAATAAGCAGCGGAAACAAAAGAATAGTAGTTCATGAAGCCACTATATACATAAATATATAAATATATATATATATATATATATATAACAGAGTTAGAACATGATACAAAAGAAGTCTCGAATACATAGAATCTCAATACAATAATCGAATACAATCTGAATATATCACTGGAGTCAACTAAATAATTGGAAGCTGAATAGATAGTTGGATCTCCAAGCGAAGCACCAAACTCCGGTGAGTCTCAAATGCTATGACACTCAGTCTGACCCGAGCGTAGAGCAAAACATGAAACACTCGAGTCAGGATTAACATTTGTATATTAATAAATTCAACTCAAGTGGAATATTAACTGAAATACAAGTAACTCAAAGGATGTTGGGGATAACTATCCTCTAAGGATCCGTTAAACTATCTACTATGTAGTAATATACGCTATTATAATAATGTCTATAATAAAGTAAACTATTAAAATAGCGTTAAGGCGTTACACATATCTCCCTTAACACATTTTTATAATGCCACGGTCTATACAGATACTATAAACTCCACTCGCAAGTAGGCTATCAGGGAGCACTCCGTAAGTACGACACAAACAAAACTCGTAGAAGACGTGATAGGGCATGCGACATGGCACTCGAGACAATGCCAAGGTAGATATACCATTTACGTATCCGAGCTGGTGGTAACGCATAGCAGCTACTACCGCCTACCTCGTGACACACTACCAAAAAAAAGGGTGGACCAATCAAATCACAAAAGCAATAGAATGGTATTGAAGAAATGTGTCCAATCGGAGGAATGACCACACTTGGCCCGGCGTGGTTCTTGTTTTAGCCGCATCAAGCCGACTCACGGGAGTCAGGGCTGCGTAAATACTGTATAGAATCGTCACCAAACCATCCTACTTCATTCTAGAATCTCCACCACGTACACAGTTGTTAAAGTGATTTTCGGTATTGGCAGAGAGTATGACAATACCCTATCCCGGTCTCTTTAATAACCAAATGTTATTATAACATCGTGGTCATTTCAAAATAGTTTATACTTTAAAACCATAATATCATTTCCATTTCAAAACCATATCAATACGGCATAATTTTCCACTTCAAATATATCCATTTCCAAAATCATAGCACTTTTAAAGTTATAACACTTTTGAAACCAAAACACTTCAAATTATAACACTTTTGAAAGCATAACACTTTGAAATCATAACACTTTGGAAACCATAACTTTGCAAGCATAACTTCCACCACTTAAATAGTTTAGATAATAATAATAATATATAATTAAATAGTTAATAAAATAAAATATTTTATTTTAAAATACTCTATATAGTAAAAAATATAGGTAGTTTTAAATAAAATCTTTCAAATACTTTATATAATTAAATAGCTTCCTCAAATTTCACAAATCGATTCAAATCAACTTGAATTACAAAATTCAAATTCAACTCAATCTCAATTCATCAATTTCAACTCAATTTAGTTTCTCAATAAACTATTTTAAATTATATCAATTTCAAATACAGGTTTGAACCACAAAATAAACCTATTCAATTTTAATATATTTCAGAGCTTTAAATATTCCACATATCGTTTTGAAATATTTAGTTCTGAATAAACCTATTATTTAGTTTTGAAATATTTACTTAATAAATCCAATATCATTTAAATAAACCACAAATTTCAAATAATCGAATACTCCTTCAATTTATTTAAACTTGAAATATTCACTTAATCACTTTAAACCAAAATCAAGTTATAAAATCAAATTCTCTCAAAAATCTCAAATTCAGTAAGTTTTAAATTGATTTTAATTAAATATAAGTCTTAATTAAATACAATTTCAAATAAATTCAAATTTATCAATCCAATCTTAACTTATAAAATCATTTTAAAATCTATTTTAAAATATAATCTTAAATAAATACCTACACATCTTATTAAATTTATTTATATAATAATTTTTTAATATATTCTAAAAATAGTAAAATCATAAATAAATTCTTATAATTTATAATTTCAAAACTAACTTATAATTATACAATTTTCAAAACATATAAATTTAAAAATCTAAATTTTACAACTTTATAAAAATACATTTATGTATAATATTTTAAAATCAATATTTATTAAACATGAATTTCTTTTCCAAAATCATAGAAATCATTTTCAAAATATATATATAGACCAACGTTGTCTGTATATAATTTTCTATCGTATAGTCAGGTGATACAGATATTTATCGTTTCGATCCATAAGTTAAATATATACGGGTATATATCATTTCAACCCGCAATCCCAAATTCAATGCAAATGAAAATTGCTTGGGTTTATCATTTCAATCCATAACGGTTTTTTCCTATTCTACAGATCGCTCGGGTGCGTATCATTTCAACCCATAGGGAACTCTATATTAACAGGGAACTTGTAGAGTGATAACAGATATGATGATAATATAACAGGCATATATCATCAATATAAATAAAAGATAATGGTTTCAGATGTCACAAGTGAACAGATACAGATAATAGCATATATAGCAATGTAAATAACTAACAGCAACATTATTTTAATTGTCGTTTCAATTGAAATCATATTTAATAGACATAAGAACGTTAATAGTGAGTGATTGCCCACTTTTCAAGGCTAGATAGATTTGACATGAAATGAGCTACGAATTCCAAAGCAATGCTAGATGGACACGATTTGATGAAGAAACCAGGCACGGCGGACAAAGCTGGTAAATGGAGAATCGATGAGAACTAATCAGAATCAGTTTTGATATAAACTGAGAATACATACATTATTTTATTATATATATATAAATCTAGTATTTAGTTTAAGATAAATATTAAAATAATATAAAGATTTCAAAACCGTTATTCTTAAACTTAAATATTGAGAATCAAAGATATATATATGTTAAAACCCATACTTATATCTACCTACCGATATAAATTAATATATGAACATGTACAAACTCACTTTTATATTTTATTTGAAATTGATATTAAACATATGAAAATTATTTGAATAAAGCTACTATGTAAAAGTAAACATATATATAAACTATTTTTGAAACCAAATGTTAGGTATATCTCCAAAATCCTGCATAATAACATATACATACTAACAACAAATATACATATAGTTAACATACATAACAATATCATACATATTATATACACTGACCAATGCATACTATAGAAAAAAAAAACATATTATATAACTTAGAAAAACTGACATTTATATATACATAGAGTATAGATATAACCATTGTAAAACAGATAACTTTATATACTTTAAACTATATAAACAACAAAACTGTATACACAATTATAATATAACCCAGCAAGCCTACATACTGACCTGATATATACATGTATATGACACTATATTGTATACTTATTTAATAAATATATTTATATAAACATACACTTATTAATATACTAGTCATATGTAAATATATATGCTATATAATCAACCAACAACCAAAAGATATGTATACTATTATATAAACTACTACATAAACCATAACTAAAATATAACTTAGAAAACTATATATATATATATATATATATATATATATATATATAACAGTAGCCAATACAACTTGCATAAACTTTGACATAGTACTATTCTACCACAACAGGTTATAAAAATTATAAATATACATATATATATACACTTAGCACTCAAACTAAAACTAAAACTAAAACCTTAAGCAACAATTATATATAGATTTATGTATATTATTATAACCAACCAAATACAAAGCAACATGCAAAATTATTTTATAAAAACCAATATTTAACTTAACCACCTATAAAATAAAATCTTTATGAAAAATTCAAAATCATTATTTCTTAAATACCCCAAACCAAAATTCCTACATATATTTTATATTTCGAAATCTATATACATTTAAAATCAATCATCAATCTATACATAGTATTTTAAAATCAAATATCATAATATATAATGAAGCACACACACACACATATATATATATATATATATGCAAACATGTTTCCAAACAAATATACATGAGCACACAACACAATATATGCACCCTCCACTTACTTTAAACCTAAGAAAAGAACAATAAACAACAACTTTAAAATACAATATATGTATATACACAATATTATTTCTCTTTCCTATATACACAACGTAGGAAACAGCTAATAGCTATTATAATCAAAACTATAAAAAGAACATAAATATAAAACAAAATAGTAAACTCGTATATATGTATATAGGCCAACCGTGTAAAATATTGTGTTATATAAAATAAACTGTTTGATTATAGAGCATAACAGAAAATGAAGAGTAAATACTTGATGCCAGATTAAAATATGGTTGTTTCTAAATCAAATTAAAATATTACAATAGATTTGTAGATATTTAAAAATATTAACTTATGGAAAATAGGCTTCAGGTTAAACGAATAAGCTAGCTCCAAATATACATACTATATATACTTTCAAACATATAAACAAAACACTGACATAACTTTATAGTAATATAAATATAAGATCTTGTAAAACATGCAAGCTGAGGTAAGTTTCGACGATGGGATTGAGCTCGGCTGTAGCTAGAGGGGAGGAAAGCACAGTGAGGTGGGAAGAAAAATCTAGGTGATGGTTTCAAGGGGGAGGAGAGTGGTTCGGCAAGCTGGAGGTTGTCAGGTGGTCGGCTGTCGGTTTTGGTTGGTGTCAGTCCAGGCTGCTACGAGAGAGGGAGTATGGATTATGGTGGTGTTTGAGTCGAGTGGCGTAAGGGGTGAAGCACGGCAGGAACAATGAGAGAGAAGAGAGAAGGATTTTGAATGGGAGGCCGATTCAAACAAAGCTTTCATTTATTTCTTTTTTTTCAGATCCAAAAAGGAACAGAGAATGAACCAAGTATATTAAGATGAAAGTGAGGACAACCAAAAGTCCTACGTGAATACCAAGGAATAATAAAAGCTGTGACCAGTCGTTTCTAAACAGTGGAAACTAAATGGTCACAAGGAAACAAAAAGACGGACTGTTATGGTTAACCGTTTTGCGTGTTTTGTCACGTATCGGACACCGAAACACGTAAGTAAATATACTGCAGAGGTCAGCATGGCGAGACGATCAAAACGGTATACAGATATCAGTGGTACGGTCACCCGATAAAAAATCGATATCGGTACCAAAATGTTGCTAAAATGCCAGAATTAAGATAAAAGGAGCAACAACAGTTCAAATTTGGAAAAACGAAATATGACTTCTTATTCAGAAGATGATATACAAATTTATTGTATAGAAATATTCAAGTTCGGAAAATATTTTATTATCATCAATTATTAATTGATTTGAATTTGAATAAAATTATACAATAAAATTTACTTTCATATTGTCAAATGAAAATTTATCATTTGCTATGTTCACTTAGACGTATTCCAAATATTAAATTTTTATTCCAAATTTTTATTGTTTAAAATTCCACGAAATTTCAATTATTTACATTAATAAAACATTAAAAATTACGGGTCTTTACATGTCTATTTTTGATGTTTTCATACGGGTTGAAAGAATTTTGAAAATTTTATTTTATTTTTTCATTTTTTGCCATGAAGGGTAAGGAAGAGAGAAAGAAACAGACTGGATCAGAAAGAATGAATTGTCTATACGAAATGAATTAGAGAATATGTTTTATTTGAAAGAATGAAACTTTCCCCATTCTTTAATTAAAACTTCCAAAATTAATTCTCTTGATTTTTTCCCTCTTTCTAATCCTTTCTTTACGTGTGTTAGCACTAGAACTGGTCGCTAACACCCTTAAGAGAGATTGTGTAGAGAGATTAATGAAGAAATTAAAGTTAAACAGAGAACAGTGTGGTAAATTAAATGCAAAAAACAAGAACACCATTTTGATCCATATTCACCATAATAAAATGGTGTAGCCGAGAGGAAAAATAAAACATTAAAAGACATGATCCATTTTGATCGAATGCATTTTATAGGTGGTAAACAATAACAAGGATGGTTTGAATCAAGAAAATGTCGGCCTCTTCTCCCTCTTCTCTGATTTCTTCTCCTCCCTCTTCTCTGCCTCCCTTATCTCTGAAACCTCCTTCAACTTCATCTTTGTCTCATCTTCCCTCTTTATCTCATTCTACCTCTTCTCAGTCACCTAATTCTTCTTCTTTATCTCTTTCTTCTTCATACCAGATTCCTCCTCCTCCCTCATCTTTGACTCAACCTCATCCTTCTTCCCTCCTTCCTCCTTCTACCTCATCTCTTTTGATTCCTTCTACTTCTTCGTATAATCCTCAATCATGCCTGTACTCTGAGAATCAATCTACTTTGTTATCAGATACGAATTTTCCATCTCTATCTGATAATATGAATCCCAAGCAGATTACTAATCATTCCACAAAGATTTCTGAAATTGATAATAAGTGGTCTTCACTTTTCAAGAAAAAGCCAAGAAATGCTGGTGTGTTTGTGCCTAGGCAGTTTGATATTAAGAAAGATGGTTTTCCGACACCTTTACTGAAGAAGTTAAAAGAGAAGGATTTAAATACTGGTGTAATCATTTGGTTGGATTTTTCTTGGATGGATCTCTTTCTTATTTGACTGTAACAAAGTATTTGAGAAGTGTTTGGAGATTGAAAGGTGAAGTTGATATAAAATCTGATAATGAAAATTTCTTTTTCAATTTCTCGAATGATCTAGACAGAATGAAGATCTTGCAATCTGATCCTATCTTTATTAAAGGTAAAATGTTCATTATAACAACATGGAATCCATCATATGGTTATGTGTAGGAGCAAATTAAAAAAGTTCCAGTTTGGGTACATTTTTATAGAATTCCTCTAATTGCTTGGACCTTAATTGAAAATAATCGGTTGGCTTGTCATGTTGGAAAATTGATCTGTCTTGATGAAAGTACAGAAAGATTGACGAGATTCAAGTATGCTAAAGTTTGATTGAAGTATCTCCTAATCAAGAACATCCTGAGTATATTGTAATTGATGATTTAGGTGACAACTGCCCTCATGTTAAGGTTATATATGATTGGAAACCAAAAATTTGCTGTAAGTGCAAAGTGTTTGGACATGAAACTAAGGATTGTTCAGGAATTTGTAAGGTAGAGAGATCTGAAATGCACTACGGAAGTGATTTTGGAACAACTAATTACAGTGAATTCATTGAACAGGATAATGTGCAAGGAAAGGTACCGAAGACACACAATTCTGGAAATTTAAATATGAAGTCTATGAAAGTCTGGAGGAAGAAGGAAAAAGATCAAGAAGTTTTTAATGATTGTAATAATTGGAATAAGAAATCTAAAAATATTTTACCTGATATCGAGGAGAAGAATTTGGATCAAAATCAGAAAGTTCAAAAGAAAACAGAGACATATATTGACAATAGTATTTCAGATTTTAGTAATTGGATAGTTTGGGATTTAAGGAGAATATTACAACTTCAAATTCTTTTATGGTATTGTCTGATGTCTGTGAAGATGCTATTAATATAGAGTTAATAAAAGAAAATGAGTCCTCTAATTCTCAATCTGGAATCAATCAGGAAATTGTGGATTCATCTGAAAATCATGGCTCTGTTGCAGTTAGCATGTTTAATAATAGTTCTGTTGTTAAAGATTCTGCTACTACAAATGAGATACTAGAACATAAAGAGATTTTGGTAGAGAACTCATCGGCATTTATGGAATGTCATAAGCAGAAGGAAATAGCAAATTCAATATATGACAAAGCTTTGGAATCAACTATTTTGTTAGAACAAGGAAATAATGCAAATGATAGTAATTCTGTATATATGGAAAAACAGTAATGATGTTATCATTGAAAAATCTTCTCCATATATCAATATTACTCCTCCTTCCCACCTAATCTTACCACCACCTTGTAATTCAAAAGGGGATACTGTGGAACAGGTTATATCAACTAATAAAAAAGGAAAAAGAGGTAAAAAGAAAGTTTCCTTCAATGAATCAGCAGATGATCTTAAAAATGGAACAACTATAAAATTGATGAAATTCAGCCAAGAAGTAATAATGAGTCTGCAACATCTAACAAAGAATCTTCAACTCATTCAAGTGGAAATAGACATACAAGGAAGCATCCTACAATTCTCACATCTCCTAAACTATTATGATGATGATCAACAATATAGCATATTGGAAGATCAGAGGAGGGCATTTATTATCAAAGCAATCTGAAGTGAAGAAATTGATTAAAGAACAAAAAATACAACTTATTTCTATCAGTGAAACAAAGTTAGATAAGGCTAAAGCTGGAATAGCTTGCAAACATATTGCTCCAGATTGGTCATATGAAGATAATTTGCAAAGTGCTCCATATGGAAGAATTCTAGTACTATGGAATCAGATATTTTCAAAATGACAAAGTTAATGGAGGATGATCAAATTATTCATTTCAATGCTATATCCTTACCTTCAAATACATCTTTTCTGATTTCTTTTGTCTATGCTCAAAATAACTTTGATAGAAGACTTTCATTTCTCTATAATATCTCATCTCTTGTACAGCTTAATCTTCCTTGGCTAGTTCTTGGTGATTTTAATTGCATGTTTTCCTCTAAACAAAAAAATGGTTGTATTCCTCTTTCTATAAAAGAAACTGCTCCATTGAAACAAGCTCTAATCAATTCATCTCTCAGTCATATAAATTTTGTTGGGGCTGAATTCACTTGGAACAATAAAAGCAAAAATAGTCCTAGAACTTTTTGTAAACTTGATCATGCATTTCAAGATATTCATTCTATTAATGTTTGTCCTAATCTATTATGCAAATTTATGAGCCCTTCAGTATCTGATCACTCTCCAATCATTTTAACATGGGGATTTTTTATTTTAAACAGGAACCCTTCCTTGAAATTTTATAAATCTTGGACTAATCATAAAGATTTTCATAGCATTGTATTACAGGTATGGTAGGAATCAATATTTGGAAATCCTATGTATTCTCTCAAAGAAAAGCTTAAAAGTTTGAAATTCAAACTAAAAGTTTGGGCTAAAGATAATTACGGTGATGGTTCTAATGTATCTGATGGAATAAGAAATCAGCTTATTCACATACAACAACAACTGCAGCTTAATCCAATGAGTACAATATTAGCTTGCCAAGAATCTGAATTATCAAAGGCATTGCATGAGGCACCAGAAGTTGAAGCTATAATGAAGATGGAAGTACTACATGAAATTTATGAAAAGCATGGAGATAGGAATACAAAATATTTCCATGATGCAATTAAAGTTAAACAGACAAAAGGAAGGATTTTGTGCATTACAGATTTGAATGGAAATTTGCAGGAGAGTGATGATTCAATTACCAAAGCCTTTATAGATTATTTCTCATCTATTCTATCAAATCCTAAGCCATTGATTCCAAATGTTTTACCTCTATATAAATTACAAACTCCATTCTTGGATGATCATCAAGCTAATAATCTGATTCAGGAGGTAACATTAGAGGAAATTGATAGGGCAATCTTTTCTCTTAAGCCTGATAGTAGCGGTGGCCCTGATGGATATAATGCTTTTTTCTTTCATAATTCATGGAAAATTATTAAATTAGATGTTATCAAAGCTATCCAATATTTTTTTCTCACATAATAAATTACCTATTGGTGTAAATGCAACAAATATAGTTCTGGTGCCAAAGAGTAACAATCCTGTCAATGTAGCAGATTTCAGACCGATATCTTGCTGCAATGTCTTATTCAAAATCATAGCCAAGATTATTGCAAGTAGACTACAAACTGTTCTGCCATCTATTATTTACAGAAATCAAGTTGCTTTCTTTCCCCAGAGAAATATCAGTGATAATATTTTGTTAACTCAAGAACTTTTAATAGGTTATGGAATTGCAAGTATTTCTCCTAGATGTATGTTGAAGCTTGACATTCAAAAAGCATTTGATTCTGTTTCATGGAACTCAATTATAGCTATTCTATCTAGAATGAATTTCCCTAAACCAATGATAGCCTGGATTTATACATGTATATCAACCACCCACTATTCTATTATAAGAAATGGATGTGCAAAAGGATTTTTCAAAGGAACTTAAAGGGTTCATCAAGGCGATCCAATATCTGCTCTTTTATTTATTATTGTGATGGAAATCATGAATTCTCTTTTAATTCAGCAAGTGAAATTAAAGAAATTGGAACTGCATCCTAAATGCAAAGATCCATTTATAACACATCTTCTATTTGCTGATGATCTAGTAATTTTTACCAAACCAACTTAAAATAATATTTCTGCAATTCTTGATGTTCTGAAGATTTTTTATGATATTACTGGTTTAAAAACAAACTTCAGTAAATCACGCATCTTATTAGCAGCACTTAGTGGTAGGCAGAAAGATGAAATTTTAGCTCTATCTGGTCTAAAGGAAATGAATCATAATGCTAAATACCTTGATTTACCTCTTATTACTGCAAGAATTACTAAAACTGATTGTCTTCCTTTATATGAGAAGATTACTGAAAAATTATCTTCATGGCCAAATACAAAATTATCACAAGCAGGAAGACTGGTTATAGTTCAGAGTATAGCAAGTGCAATGGCAAGTTACTGGATGAGGCACTATATTCTTCCAAATAAACTTATATCTATGATTAATAGTGCAATGAATAGGTTTTTTTGGCATGGTGATCCTTTTTCAAAAAAGCTCATTCCAATTTCATATAAAAAGATTCAGCTACCAAAGAATAAAGGAGGACTTGGAATTATAAATCTGAAATTGTGGAATATTGCAGCTGTAACTGTATACTTTGATAAAATTCTATCTGATAAAGATGATCTATGGACATAGTGGATTAAGAAAAATCTAATAAAAGAAAAGGATTTTTGGTCAATGAACTTTCCAAATATTTGCAGCTGGAGCTGGAGAAGTTTATAAAAACTTAGAAGTACCTTTCTACCAATGATTCAGTGTAATCCTTTAGAGAATAATGATTTATCATTCTAGTCATCTCCTTGGGCAAAAAATTGTTTCATTATACAAGAAAGTTTATCTTACTCTTTAAAAGAAAGACTGGTATTCCTTTTAATGCAAAAGCTTCAACATATATTAATGGAAGATCTATTCCTCTTCCTTACTTCAGTTCAAACCTGGTCAGAAAGTTATGGCAAACATTATCATCTTTGGCTCTACCTTCATCAAAGATTAAAGTTCTCTGGTCCATAAAAGGAAAGGCACATTCAATATCTTTGGTGTATAAAACTCTGGTTGAAAATATAAATTCAAATAATTTCCCATGGGAAACAAGAATCTGGAATGATAAAGCTCCTGCAAAACAAAATTTATTACAATGGAAAATCATGGCAAGTGCTTTAAATACAAAGCAGAGATTGACATACCTGGGTGTGATAAGGAATGAAGATTGTGTGCTTTTTCATAGTCAATCGGAAACAAATATCCATTTATTTTTTGAATGTGATTTTACTTATAGAATTTGGTGCAGGTTGCTAGCAAATGGAAACTTTCACAAGCCTGACAGAACCTCAAGAATTGAATGGTTCAATATTTTCAAAGCAACAAGGTGGAAAACTCCAAATGCAATGATTCTTATGGTTGTCTTGAAAGCTTTTGCATATGAGATATGGAGTGAAAGAAATAGAAGAATATTTAACATGAAGATGGAAGACTCAGATGCTATATACAGTACAATAAATAGGAGAATACCAAAATGGATTAGTAGACTGAATGATAGAAGGAATGCAATGAACAAGAATTAATTTTTGTGTTATTATGTGAGATACTGATCATTGTGATATGTATATTGTTATAAGGCTGAACTGATATTCTGTAATCTCTCTTTGTTGAATAAAATGGGCAGGGCTCCCTTAGCCCATTGCTTTTCAAAAAAAAAACAAGAACACCAGATTTATAGTGGTTCGACATAATTTCCTACGTCCACTTTGAAGTTAATCTTTATTGCTTTACTTAACAACTGGTTACAGATACAATCCGTGCACCAACTATTAGAATACAACTGCTAAGTAAAAAGGATAAGTCCTAAATGAGTCTTGAATGCGGTAGAGTCTCCCTGGTGTTCTCGAAAAAAGTTCCCTTTCACTATGCCCCTGCCTCTCTGTTTATAGATGAAGATGGGTTGGACTTCCCTGAGGGGCCTAGGAGTGAGATACCTCAGCCCGTGCTGAGTGACTTCTGTGTATCGAGCCATAAATGTCGAACGGCAAATGCCGAGCCACATCTCCAAGCCGAACGAGATAGTTTGTTGAGTGAAACGTGTAGGTCGAGCGAGATATGAATGCCGAACGAGGCTGGAATGCCGAACGGGGATGGAATACCAAACGAGGCATGAATGCCGAACGAGGCTGGAATGCCGAACGAGGTCTTGTGTCGGTCGAGACTGAAGGCCGAACGAGGTCATGTGCCGAACGATCCTGCTATGCCGACAGGGGCCTGATGCCAAACGAGGTTGGTTGCCGATGCCGAACGGGGCTTGGATGCCGAACGGGGCTTGGATGCCGAACGGTGCTTGATGTGCCGAACGGCCCTTTATGCCGAACGAAGCTTCCGCTTCAAGTCTCTGTTTACCTGGTCAAGCCACTGGGTAACACTTGCCTCCCAAAGTGTATCATATGGATGAACATGATACACTTTGAATCATGATTTCTCCATGCCTTGCTTTTGAGCCCTTATTCTGGATGCCGATCGAGGCAATACATGCCGAACGACATACAAATGCCGAGCGACACACAAATGTCGAACGACAACAAATGCCGAACGACTTACAGATGCCGAACGACCTTAATGCCAAACGAGGGAGGTGTTTTGACCGGTTCTACCGGTCGCTGTCCCTTCGTCTTCTCTTTTCTCTATATAAGCTCATGCTCTTTCTTCTTCTTCCTTTTACTTTTACCTCCGCTTTCCAGTACTTATGAACTCTGCCTCTTAACAATCTTCAGAGAATTAACCGCTCTTTCCTTCTCAAACACCACATGTTGCCTCACTTCCTTCCCCAATCAGTCGAACCCAAATAGAGTTGCGCCTCCTACCTAGAACATCCCCAAGCTTCGAAACATTTCTTAGGTAATGGCTTCTCCTTTAGACACCTTAATCCCGAATGAAAAACATAGCACGAGGTACGAATTCGTGGATCTCTATAAGATCAAGGATGGTAGGAACCGCGTGGATAAAGGACAATGAATAAAAGGTTAAATATGTTTCAGGGATAGGCGGAGTGATGGAAGGAAAGAGGCGTTAGAGGTGTTCAAAGGAGAGTTTTGGTGGAAGGAGTACTGATTTGGCTCGGTAAGGTTTGCTTATGCCGAGCGAGGAGCGCTTGTACAATAGTGAAGTTTGAGGTTTTAATGTGCCGAGCGATGCGGCTCGGCATGGCCACGACTCGGCATGATTGCCTTATGCCGAACGAGGTAGGGGGAAAGTAGAGGAGAAGCAGGAGCTGAGTAGAATGTCGAACGATGCGGCTCGGCGTGAATGTTGTTTGGCATGACTCCTTTATGTCGAACGGTGAAGAGGATAGTTGGGAGAGTGGCGGGCCGAACGGCATAGCTCGGCATGTTTGCGGCTCAGCATGTTTTGCCGCATGCCGAACGGTGATGATGAGTGGTAGGTGAGTGTTGTTGTTGAGGATAGAATGCCGAGCGAGGTGACTCGGCATAATTATGGTGCGGCATGACTAGTTGAATGCCAAACGAAATAGTGATTACGTAGGAGGGTTGTGTACAAAAGCAACACCAGTTGAACCTAATGCATAATTGACTCAACACATGTTTTATGCGTGCACATAGGATAATGAACAAGGACAGACTCAAACAGCAAAGCATATCGGACAATCCGGACTGATAAATCCCATGTTTAAACAACTGAAAACTTAGACTTTAACTTGCTTAACAGGTAATAACCTTTCAAATGCAGTGACGATGTCGAGTTCAAATTATAAACCGTCTTACAACAAGCTTTCATAAATGGTCAGCGATGATGGTCTTCGAAGATGATAATTCAAATCTTAGACTTATTTAATCAATCCAATGTCTTTTCAATGCTCGGCACTCACATTTGAATGATCGCACTAGTTCACACACCACACAGGGGGAATTTTTATGTTGTTAAGTCTAATGTCGAATGTTTTTCAAGTATAGTTCAAACAGATATCTTGTCGGATTCAATCTTCATTAGAAATGTCTAGGAATTCTAGCTCCGCTACGATCTTGGATAGACCTGGGCCATCCTCTCGACAAGAAG
Organism: Allium cepa; assembly: GCA_030765085.1. Classification (NCBI taxonomy): domain Eukaryota; kingdom Viridiplantae; phylum Streptophyta; class Magnoliopsida; order Asparagales; family Amaryllidaceae; genus Allium; species Allium cepa. The sequence continues at coordinate 331,158,476 of CM060940.1, forward strand.
TTGTAGGAACTTCAAATCCGTCAACTACCCCCGCTCAAGACTTACCGAGCCCTACGACGGCATCTGTCGAATTGGCTCCCGACACTCTGGAGGCAGCAATTTTCACAGACGACCCAGTCGATTCACAGGACTCGAAGATTAATGAAAGTACACTCCGTCGGATATGCTCTGTCCAAGGAATCCCTTCGACGATGTGTTAGTTCCATCGGGGCATGATCGTCCGCACTTGCCCCCAGTCGGATATACAGCTTGCAACAGATTCATGTGCTAGGTTGGCAGCATGCCACCATTCAACTCATTTCTTCGAGACATGTTGCAGTATATCGAGATTTCCCCATCGCAGCTGCATCCGAACAGCCACGCATTCAAATACGTCACTTGCTTCCTCTTCGTGAGTGTCCTCTTCAGGCTTCTGACTCTGGGCAATATCTGATACATCTATCGCATCAAGAGACAGTCGGATAGGCCATCTTTCATGTTTCTCGAGCCACACACCAAATGCCAAATCTTGACTGGGGAATGGAGCAAGTTTGCCCAGTATAAACAAGAGTGGTTCTATGTGCGCTGTCCCCCCGGCTTCGCGAGGAGATGGGTGGAAGGATGTAAGTCTTTTTCCCTGGACCAAAACTCATGTTTGATCGAAGATGTACCTTTTCTAACTCTTCTTTCATCTTTTCAGGTATTAATCCACGTCCCGATGGCCCCGGATATTCCGAAGCTGTTGAAGCTATCCGAGCCATTCCCGTCGAAGATCGGGACATGAAGACTCTCATTTCGAATGAGTCGCTCACGAAATTTGGGTGGCTGGTGGAAGGTCGCCAGATAAGTCTCCCCCAAGGTGTTTCCATACCCAAGCCTACATTGGGCAAAGGAAAGAAGAAGGACGAGTCCTCAGCACATAACGCCCCTGAGACGCCAGAGGAGGGGGAGATTAAGGAAACCGAAACGCCCGAAGTACATGGCGAAAATGTTAGTCCACCTCGGGACCGAATAGTCGAAGTCCATGACATTGAAACAACGTCTTCCCCTTCGAAGAGGAATAAGAAACTGACTTACAAGCTGAGGAAGAAAACGGTCGACGGAACATCTAAAGTTACTCTTGTCCCAGCGGAGGAAGAAACTTACTCGCAGCACTTGGAAAGTTCTCTGAAAGGCCTGTCTAACCTCACCATACCTGAAGATCTTCTCAACTACTGTTTCGACAATCCAGAGGCCCTTAAGCTTCATTCGCCCGCGATAGGCGATACAAGCGCTCAAGCTCGAAACCAGGGAGAAAAAACTCCTATTTGTAAAGAAACTGGTCTGTCGGGGGGAAACACTAGGACACACACAAACATACGCACTTCACCTTGCACTTAACTTTCTGTCATCACTCTACCATTTGCTAACTCAACGTTATTTAAATTCTGTATAGTGACATGGGGCATACGCATACGCACGCACTTGACCGCCTTCACGGTTCATCGATTTTTCACCAATCCGACCGGGATTCGAGTTCCGGCAAGCATCGAGATAGAGACGACTCCAGTGATCGAGACTACCACCGTCGGGAATCGTCGTACAGGAGAAAATCTTATAATCAGTCCTCCTACCCTCGTGATCCTCTTCCCTAACTAAAGCATAGCAAAGAGAAACCTGCACATAAGGGGTCTCATCCTGAGGCACATCGGGACCAACACTCCGGTTCATCAAGTACCAGACAATCTCGAGATCCCCATAGAATGCCTGCAGTCTCCAAGCAGTCTCCTCTTGCTCCCGTAACTGATCCATCGGTCGCTGAGCGACTCGCTGAGCTTAAAGCCTCGTTTCCAAAGATATGCTTCGATGGATTAAAATTCCTTTCGGCGATTCACCAGATTCCATGGCATGTCAAGCAAAGTGCTATCGCCTGCACCAATGACGTTTATGTTCAGCACGATGCATTCGTGCACTTAGCCAAAAAAGTTTCAGAAGTTTCCATAGAGTATCAGCATGAGATCGATCGCTTGAAGCTTGAGGCTATCCATGATAAAGACATTATTAAAGCTTAGGACGAAGAGCTTGCTACTTATGTCTCAGCTTGAAGCTGCCCAGCAAAGCGCTAAAGACACTGCCGAGGCCGTGACTCGTCTGGAGTCAACCCATAAAAAAGAAATCGACGAGGCGATCCAACGCTGTGGGGCTCTAGTTTTAGAGAAGGACTCGGTATAGAAAGAGAGGGATGCATTTGGCCTCCGAGTCAAAGAAATGGAGGACCAACTCCGCAAAGAAAAAGAAAAGAAGATTGCTGCTCAAGAGGAGTCACAATGATATTGCGACGAAATCGTTGCTACACGACTCCTAAAGGCGAAGCTTGATGATGAACTTTCTAAAGTTGGAATGCTAAAAGACGAAGCCCGTGAGGAGGGCAAGAAAATAGCATCTGCGGAGATTGACTCTCGCCTGGAGGAAGTTAAAGAGGCTGGTAGGGAGGAGGTCAAATGCATGTTCGATCCATCAATTGCAGAATTCAACGCCCGCATTCTTATGCATCAAGACTTAACTTTTCTGGGAGAGGGCTACCTCGAACCCCTAGCTGAGGCGTGGGAGACTTTAGTAAAAATCAGGAAGGTTAAAATTTGCACCGAGGAGGTCGATGAGGAAGCTTTGATAAGGGAATTTCTTAAGAAGAACGAGCCTTCAGATCTGTCTACGGCGAAAGCTCTTTACTACAAAGGCTTCCCTTCATCGAAAGGGAAAGATGTTACTGCCGGTCCATACGGGATCAAGTCTTCAGCTTATGCGCCTACTCAATTGGCCGATCGACCGACATTTGATCCATTTGAGCAGCATATCGATTACGACCCGGAGGACCCTGGCCTTGGCGTTCACATTCCATCTCCCATTTCAGAGGGTGTGACCCCTCGGACGGCTGAGAGCCAGCCAGAACCTGGTAGATAACCCTTCACTTTAACATTCCAAAAGTCGTCGTTTCTCACGAGGGGCTATTGTATTCTAATGCTTGTTTTTCATGATTTTGTGCAGGCCGTTCTGATCCCGAGCCCACTCCGTGGAGCGACGTCGCCAAGGAGGTGAAGGAAAAAACAAGTGAGGCTACTCACACAGGGGAGGCTCCCGGACCAGATGCTCAGGTGATCAAAGCGCTTGATGAGGATAAGTCCGAGACTTCCTCTCCCATCGATGGGAGTTATGAAATCGGGATTACAGGCGCCTCTGAACATACATCTAAACTAAGCATGAAGGAGCAGCTTGAGAAGGAGAAGAAAATGACGGTCGAAATCAAAGTCGACCGTCAAGTTGTGGACCTGGATGATCCTCTGAATAAGCCGTTGAAGGTCATCCTCCCTGGCGGGTCCAGGCCAATGGAAGTTCCCCGTACTTCTTCAGTTGTTACCTCCCCATTAAAGAAAATTACCAAAGGCAAACGCACAGGAGAGGAGTCCTCTGGGAAGAAGTCGAAGAAATAATCGTTACTCTCGTTCAACGAGAGTTAGTTTAGATTATGTAATTATTTTAATTTATATTCGTAGACCGTGTAAATAGACTTTTGACTCTGAATTTTGGTGGAGTTGTAGTAGAGACTTACTTTTGAATAAATAAAGCCTAGTTCTTTTGTCCTTCAAAAGACTTTTATCATTCAGCTTTCTGTGTGATTGTGGTCGAAACCCAAGCTATTGTGAGTTACATGAACTTCTCAATTTGTCTTTTTTTAACTCTGAAATTCTTTGGAGTTGTTCTCCTGTATTCCATGCTTCAAACACTTAGAATATTTTTTAGTCCATATGCCAGGGACTTGATGACTTCAAGTCATTCGTGTGCCGGTCCGCACTCCAAGGACTTGGAGATTTTTAAGCCGTTTATACTCTGGTCTGCACTCAGGGGACTCAGAGTACTCCAGTCCGCACTCAGGGGACTTGGAGATTTTTTAGTCGTTTATACTCCGGTCCGCACTTGGAGAACTCAGAGTACTCCTGTCCGCACTCTGAGGACTTAGAGATTTTTAGTCGTTTATACTCTAGTCCGCACTCTAAGGACTCAGAGTACTCCAGTCCGCACTCTGGGGACTTGGAGATTTTTAGTCGTTTATACTTTAGTCCGCACTCTGGGGACTCAGAGTACTCCAGTAAGCACTCTAGGGACTTGGAGATTTTTAGTCATTTATACTTTAGTCCGCACTATGGGGACTTAGAGTATTCCAGTCCGCACTCTGGGGGCTTGGAGATTTTTAGTCGTTTATACTCTAGTCCGCACTCTGGAGACTCAGAGTACTCTAGTCCGCACTCTGGGGACTTGAAAATTTTTAGTCATATATAATCTAGTCCGCACTCTGGGGACTTGGAGATTTTTAGTCGTTTATACTCTAGTCCGCACTCTGGGGACTCAGAGTACTTCAATCTGCACTCTGGGGACTTGGAGATTTTTAGTCATTTATACTCTAGTCCGCACTCTGGGGACTCAGAGTACTCCAGTCCATACTCTAGGGACTTGGAGATTTTTAGTCGTTTATACTCTAGTTCGCACTCTGGGGACTCAGAGTACTCCAATCCGCACTCTGAGGACTTGGAGATTTTTAGTCGTTTATACTCTAGTCCACACTCTGGGGACTCAGAGTACTCCAGTCCGCACTCTAGGGACTTGGAGATTTTTAGTCGTTTATACTCTAGTCCACACTCTAGGGACTCTGAATACTCCAATCCGCACTTTGGGGAATTGGAGATTTTTAGTGCCCATACGCATTCATACGTTAGAAAAAATAATGTATCTCTTAGTTATTCGTCACAGAGTTATCATACACAGAAACAACGACAATTCATGGAAAAAATGGCTTCAAGCCTTTATTAATGCAAACAAGCTAAATTGTCTTATTACATGCCGTAAACTAGGAATAAAAACTTGCTGGAAATAATTGCAACTAAAATATGAAAGAAATGAACTAAGTATAATAATGCCGCAAATGCTCGCTATTCCAGGCTCGGGGGAGTGTCGCACTATCAACGGTCGCTAGCTTGAAAGTTCCTTCTCCAAGCTTTCGTTCAATGACGTATGGACCTTCCCATGCGGGGCTCATATGTGATGGAACTAGGAAAACTCGTTTCAAAACGAGGTCACCCACACCAAAGATTCTTAGCTGGACTTTTCATTATAATATTGAGCGACTCGGTGTCTGTATGCGGCCGCTCTTAAATTAGCTTCTTCGCGCTTTTCATCAATGAAGTCCAATGATTCCAGCAAAAGATCTTGATTCGACTCAGAGTCATAATAAGTTACCCGATGTGATGGAACCTCAAGTTCTATGGGTATAACAGCTTCCATGCTATATGCTAATGCGAATGGAGTGTGGCCAGTCGCGGACTTATAGGTGGTTCTATAATCCTAAAGCGCTGTTGGAAGCTCATCCACCCACTTGCCTCTAGCCTTTTCCAAACGCTTTTTCAAATTGGATTTGATTATTTTGTTCACGGTTTCCACTTGTCCATTGGCATTCGGATGAGCAACTGCTGCAAACTTTTTCTCAAACCATATTTTTGGCAAAATTCTTTGAACTCTTTGCTTTCGAATTGAGTTCCCTTGTCTGTAATGATGGTTCGTGGAAGGCCAAAATGGCATATAATATTTCGTACAATGAAATTAAAGGTCTTTTTGGTGGTGATAGTGGCCAAAGGCTCTACTTCTGCCTACTTGGTGAAGTAATCGACCGCAACTATCGCATATTTTGCACTACCTTTGGATATGGGTAAGGAACCGACAATGTCGATCCCCCACATTGCAAATTGCCAGGGACTAACCATTTGTGTGAGTTCCGTTAGCGGGGCCCACGGGATTTTTACATATTTCTGACATTTGTCCCATCTTCTCACATAGTCTGCGGCATCCCGATTTACAGTCGGCCAATAGTATCCATAGTGGAGGATTTTCTTCGCTAACGTCTGCCCCCCAGTATGGTCACTACTTTCCCCTTCATGGACTTCCTTGAGGACTTGTTTTAGCTCATCATGGGCAATGCACCGGAGTAAGGGGTCGAGAATCCCCTCTGATACATTACCCCGTCTTGCATTACATAACGCGAAGCCTTACGAATGACTTGTTGTCTTTCGCTCCTTCTTTCGGGTATGATCCCATGTAACAAGTATTGCTTGAATGGGGTCATCCATGATTCCTTCTCGATTTCTGTTTCTAACATGAAACTGCCTCCATCATATTTATTCTCCGAGCATGTAAGGTTTCAACGGGAAATGATCCCATTTGTTGCGCATCGCCAGTGCTTGAAAATTTTGCCAACGAATCGGCTGCTCTGTTTTGTTCACGTGGGACATGTAAAATATCATAATACTCCAGATTCGCTAGCAGCTCTTTGAACCCGTGCTAGGTATGGGGCAAGTCTCTACCCCTTTGCTTGATAGCCCTCCCGGACTTGGTACACCACCAGTTGTGAGTCACAAAAAATTTCAACCGATCTTACCCCCAATTCTCTGATAAGTCTCAAGCCAGCAATCAATGCTTCATACTCGGCTTCGTTATTCGTCGATGTAAATTCGAGCTTCAAAGTGTAGCAAACTGATTGGTTTTCAGGAGTTACGAGAACTATGCCAGCCCCCGAACAATGATCGTTAGATGCCCCATCGGCGTACATCTTCCATCGAACGAAAGGTATGACATTGTGGCCGTTTGATTCGTCTGACATGGTGAATTCAGCAATGAAATCTGCTAGCACTAGCCCCTGTATGTCCCTTCATGGCAGGTAGGTAATATCGAACTGACTTAATTCGATATTCCATTTTAACATCCTTCCAGAAGTTTCCGGTTGTTGGAGTACCTGTCGCAAGGGTTGATCAGTGTAAACACTAATCGAGTGTGCCTAGAAGTATTGACGAAGCTTGCGTGATGCAATCACTAAGCAGTAAGCTAGTTTCTCAATCTTGGGATAATTTCTTTCTGCCCTTGTCAAACATTTACTGACATAATACACTGGCTTTTGAACTCGGTCCTCCTCACGAACCAAAGCCGTACTGATAGCATGTTGGGATACAACTAGGTATACATACATCATTTCATGGTCAATTGGTTTTGATAGAATCGGGGGACTTTCTAAATGTCCAACCGGAGCGCAGAATGCTTCCTCACAGTCAGATGTCCACTCGAAATTCCTCTTTCCTTTCTTTATCACATCAAAGAAAGGAATGCACTTATCCGTAGCTATGGATATGAATCGACTCAGCGCGGCCACCTTTCCGTTCAAGCTTTGTACTTGCTTTATAGTTCTGGGCACTTTTATGTCTCGAATAGCCTGAATCTTTTCTGGGTTAGCTTCAATTCCATGTGCATTTGCAATGAAACCCAAGAACTTCCCTGATGCAATGCCCAAAGAACACTTCAAAGGGTTGATTTTCATCCCATAATGCCTGAGTGTATCAAACATCTCTGCTGAGTCTCGAATGTGGTCGCTTGATCGTCATGACTTCACGAGCGTGTCATCCACATAGACTTCCATCGTTCTGCCAATCTAATCTTTAAACATTCGGTTCACCAAACGCTGATAAGTCGCTTTAGTATTTTTCAATCTGAAGGGCATCACTACAAAGAAATATAACCCAACGTCGGTGACGAAACTGGTGTGTTCTTGGTCTGGGATGTGCATCGAGATTTGATAGTATCCCGAGTATGCATCCATAAATGACAGTAGCTCGTGTTCGGCCGTTGAATTGACTAGCTGGTCGATCCTAGGTAAGGGAAAACTATCCTTCGGGCATGCTTTATTTAAATCAGAATAATCAACGCAAGTTCTCCACTTTCCATTCACTTTTCTTACCAACACAGGGTTAGATACCCATTCAGGGTAGAGGGCATCGCGGACGAACCCATTGGCTTTGAGTTTGTCCACCTCCTCTCTAAGAGCGGTGGACCTCTACGGGTCCATGCCTCTTCGTTTCTGTTTTACTGGGACGTACTTCGGGTCTATGTTCAACATATGACTTGCAATGGCGGGAGGAATCCCGCATATATCAGAATGTGTCCAAGCGAAAACGTCCAGGTTCGCTTGGAGGAAATCGGTAAGATCCTCAGCTAATGGAAGGTCAAGTTGCAATCCAATCTTAAGAATTCATGACGGGTCATTCCGGCTGACTGGAATGTCAATCGTCGGCTCAGCCGGTGCTGCATTCGCTTCCCTGGGTCCCCCATCATCATCCCTAGGATCTACGTCTCTATAGATCCGAGAAAGTCGCCCGATCCAAGGCTCGGGTGCTATTTGTCAATTGTCAGCATTTTGGATGTGGATGGAGCAATCCGCAACCTTCCCTTTTTCTCTTTGTTGAGCCTCTCTCGAATCTGCCACATAACATGCACGACCTTCGCCTGATCGCCATGCACTATGCCGATTCCTTTGTTTGTTGAAAATTTTAATGTCAGACACCATGGGGCCAAGGCTGCCCTAAACTCCGCCAGGGCCAAACGACACAAAAAAACATTATATGGAGAGTCAACATCCATCACTATGAACGGTAGGATTCGCACTCTCCTATGCTCACCTTCTCCCAATTCAACTGGTAGCTCGATGTACTCGATTACGTCAGTCGTCGCACCATTAAAGCCATGGATACGGGCTTTACATGGTTTTAAATCTTTTGTCTCCATCTTCATTTGGTTATAAGCCTTCTTGAAGATGATGTTGACAGAGCTTCCACAATCAGTCAAAATTCTTTTGGCGTAAGCTGGCCCGATCGTCGCAGATATGACCATCGGGTCGATAGTAGGAGCCTCCACCTTGTCTGCATCTCGACTCCTAAACATTATATCGTCTGTCATCATGCGTTGTTGTTTTGCGGGAGTTCCATCTTACACATTCGAACAATATTCATAATTTGCATGCCTAAAGGAGGTATCATATCGTTCCATCTCCTGCCAATTCTTGTCTGCAGGATGAGGTCCTCCGACTATAGTGTTTATGATCAACCTACCCATGGTTTGGGCAGGTTCCTCTGGATAGCGTGGAGCCAGCCCGCGTCCGGGGTCTGACGTTCCTTGCCTACCCTCTGGTGGGTTCTTAACAAATTCCTGTGGCTTTTTCTACATGATCGAATTTTCTATGGCGTCATGGAGGTGTCTACACTCATCAGTATTGTGCCCATAGTTCTCATGGAAGCGACAGTGCTTCCCCGTCCGCTTCTGTTCCTCTGTGGACTCCATTGGGCATGATTTTCTATATTGAAAGGTGTTACAGGTAGATAGGTAAATATTTTCAAGAGACGTATTCAGGGGGGTGTATTCATTGTAGGTTGGAATCCTCAACGTCCATTTCCATGTCTCCCTTTTCTTTTTCGGATTTCCACCTCCGGATCCTTTAGATTGCCCAGGCTTGTTCTGGACGTTGACTTGAACTTTTCCCGAGTTGTTGCTGGATTGTTTCACGACGATGTTACTTTTCACAGTCTCCTGAACAGGCCCTGGTGCCTTATTTCATCTTATCCATCGAGCTTCCTCCCTTTTTATGAATTGATGAGCTTTCGAGTAGAATCGCTCCAATGTAGTTGGGGGCTTTCCTGCCAACCAATCTCCAAACTCCGAGTCTAGGTCTACACCTCGCATTACTGCCATCAGAATTGCATGGTCGTTAGGGTTACTAACTTCGTTAGCAGCAACATGAAATCTCTGCAAGTATGCTTTCAATGACTTCCCCGGAGCCTGGATTACGTTCGACGGACATCACATCCTTCAGACGAGTAGCATGTATCCTGAATTATTCTATGGATTTCATTGCCAATTCGTCAAAGCTGGATGTAGATCATGGGGGAAGTCGAGTAAACCACATGGTGGCGATTCCGGATAAAGTAATTCGAAAGCACCTACACTTGGTCGCATCATTCGCTCTTGCAGAATCCATCATCCATTCATACCTCATCACATGTTGCCTAGGGTCAGTCTTCTCTTCATAGGCTGGGATAGTCGGCATACTAAACTTCCTGGGATACTCAGCCTGTAGAATAGTATCTGTGAAGGGAGTATAATGCCTGGACACTCCCCAATCTTCATTGGTCAAATCTTGGTTCTCTCTCATTAACTGCCTGACCATGGCCGATAAGTCTGGAGTTTGTATGGAGGATGGAAGGTTGGGTTCCGTTCCACGTGACCGTGCAGGTAGATGTCCCCTCTTCTGGCGATCGGCCAAACGTGCATCCTGAAGGCCAGCTTCATTAGGGTCTTGGTGAGCCGGGCGTCCGGTCTCCTCACATGCCTGATCCCTGGTGGATCGATCAGTGGCACCTGCCTGCGCAGCTTCAGTGTTACAATGTCTACGCCTAGCAGGTTCATCGTCTAAGGTCGAGCTATCAGACGAAGAATGAGGAGCAGGGCTACCTCCAGCATTCTGATGCTGCTGCTGAGTTAGCTGTGTCATGAGATTAGCGTTGGCCTGAATCTGCTCAGCAAGTTGCCTTCTACTTTCCCTGAGTTCCCTCATCAAATCATTGAATTTCGTCCTGGTGATGACTTCCATTTGAGTTTGGGTGGTAGTCCCTGCACCTAAGTTCGCTTGTTGATTGCTAGGTCCAACTTGTTGCACACTGGTAGTCTCGTGGACGTACGCATTGTGAGAGGCTGATCGTGTACGTGGTCTTCCCATAATAGAGTTGTCGGTCGAAACTCTGAATAGATTCCATGGGCGTCCTATGAATAAGTTGTATCTCCTTCGGGGGATTTTTCAATCCAGTAGGTGCAAAGTAGATCCTATCGGCCTGAGAATTCGATTCTCAGTGAAAGAACCAAAATGTTAGCACCAGAATTGGTCACTAACACCCTTAAGAGAGATTGTGTAGAGAGATAAATGAAGAAATTAAAGTTAAACAGAGAACAGTGTGCTAAATTAAATGCAGAAAACAAGAATACCAGTTTTATGTCATTAAATGGCATAAAATTTCCACTAATCATGTCATCAAATGACATAAAATTTCCATAAATCATTTCATGCAATTATCTTTAAATTACATCAACATCGTATATCAATGCACGCAAATATAACTTTTATAAATGCATTAAAATAATCACAAAAAACTTCCAAACATAAAATAAATAATAAATAATATTTCTCAAATACCAATTAATTTAATCAATTTACAACATTTTATAAATTAATTAAATCACATGGTTTTTCAAAGAATTCATCATTACGGTTGTCTAACTCAAAGTTGTAAATTCAGTCAGCGATTAATATCGAACTATTTGAATATTAACGTTCACACGTCACTTAGCAGGTGATGTGACATTTTGGCTAAATTTATCGCCTACACATCTTTTGGTAAAATCCAATTTTACTTATTATAAGCGATACCTAATAGTGACAATTATTTACACCAATTCTCTTCGTCAAAACTATATCACTTTGGATTTATGGAATTTGGTAATGGTCAAAAATCCAATATTATCCACATTCAACTTTATATTCCAAACATAACGTCCCTTGTTCAATAATAACAATTATTATTATTTGAAATGTTCGGACCAAAGACTTTGACTTTGAGTTCACTTCAGTTGACTGTGATACTAACTTCATATAACTGAGGAGACGAATCATCTCTTGAATAGTGTTTCACTTCCAATGTTTTCACTCGACCAAACTATAGTCCTTCGAATGGATGTCGTGCTATGATTTAACTATAATTAAAGTGGAGCTTTCACATTGAAGATCAATAGTATTCTCAAGTCGAAAGAACTGTGTAAATTAGTCACATTGATATTCTCTGCTTAACCTTAGTTTTATTAACCAACAGAAAACTATCGAAGGCGTCATTCTATATTTATCCAATAACTATCAGTACGTAACTCCTAGCAGTCATGTGTAATACACTGCTCAACATTTAGAGAGCATTACATACTCTATTCTCAATGGATACATTGATATCCAGTCTCAATGCAGCTTGGCTAGAAATATTTAAAATGGTACATTACCTTCATCGTGATAAATTACTCACGGTTACAACACTTAGTAACCACTATCACAAAACATGCCATTTATGGATTTTCTATCACATATACTTTTAATTAAATCGATTAATTAACATAACCACATTATATCAAGTATATAATAGAAATAAAATACCATTATTTCAAACAAGATTGATCAACGAGTTAGATATATGTAACAAATTACACAATTGCCCCTAGGGCATACCCCTAACTCTATCAATAAAATCTTAGCACCGCTTACCAGCCACAGGCCGCTGGTCAAACTGGATGGGTGAATAGAATCTTAGAAGACTTATTTAGAGCTTACATCATGGATTTTAGAGGATATTGGGAGAAGCACTTACCTTTAGTCAAATTCACATATAATAATAAGCACTGAACGACGATTGGTGTAGAGCCCTATGAAGCACTTTATGGGAGGCCGTGAAAATCATAAAATTATTAGTGATAAACCATCGAAAAAATCCTACTCGGACAAGATTTAATTTGATATACTTCAAGAAAGGTTAAATTTATTCAGCAGCGAATGAAGGCGATACAAGATCACTAGAAATCCTACACGGACTGTAACAACTAGCACCCCAATTGGCTCGGATTTTCAATAAATCGAAAACCCAAGTCCATTAATGTAACGAACCATATTTTTGTCCCTCGAAAATCGACAGTAATACGTCCATTGTATCACATGTCGAATATTCAAGTGCTCGAAATGCCGATTTGTTAAAGTGAAAGAAGAAGGTAGAAGATAGAAGAAAACTAAACACCACAGAATCTCACAACACAGTGAATAATCTTTACAAAAAGAAAACATCTTTATTCATATATACAACATTGGAGTAGACTAGATTTATCTAAATTTGGAAAGTTATAGAAACCCATCCTTACATTGACAGACATATAGACTCTCTAATATAGTAGAAGAAAAATATAAATGAATAAGTCTTGACCATCCAGCTCCTCTCCAACTCCAAAGTATCAAGCTAAACTTGGAAAAACATTCTTGGTCTGACCCGAGCATTACACAGAATAATGCCCGGTCAGTCTGGTGTGAGCAAAATTCGATAACAAGTAACAACCAAACTGATTTCTACATTTGAAAACCTTTCAAACAAAGGGTATCTCATAATGCCACACCGCATAAAAAAATGAATGGGTTTTTACCTTACAATAACCATAACATTTTATACCAAAATCCAGTGATATTATCATAGTGTCTGGGGTTAACATAAATAGATAAAATAGCTGAAATGCTTGCATCTCATATTCCAACATACTAGGCTCAACAATCAAAACCGTAAGGCATGTGTTGGAGATTGGATCCCAACAATGGCATGGTAAGGGACTAACTTCTGATGATACACCTCTAGAAAATGCACTGATGCTAACATAGAGCCAGCTGCCCCTTTAACATGACAGATCGGATTACCTTACCCCCTTGACAGCGAGGCCTTATACTACCAGGGTGTTTGCGTGCAAACCAACTCTGAAAGGGACATTTAGATTGGGATGGCCGCTCCAAATGGTAGCTAACCACATAGATCTGCTGCATGCTCTACTTTTGCCATTCCTCTCCGTTGTGAGGAATGAGGCTATGCTTTGCCTTTCTGAATAGCAATCCATCATATAGTGCTAACACTGCCCTCTAGGTAATAATGCAGTGCCAGCATTCATCCATACAAGTTGTCCAGGATAAGGACAAACCGAAGGCACTACTTCTACTACATCCATTTTAGAATCACCCTCAAGATTAGTAAGAAGCGGCCCTTACACTTCAACGGCTTCGTCTTCGATCCCATGCTTCAAGATATCTTCATTTCGAAACACTTGAGTTGGATTGAAGTGGTTTTCAAATAGCATATCCGATCTCTGTCTCTTCGAAACAACTTTCGATGTTTTCGGTAAACTCAACCCCGGTTCTTTAATAAATAAACTGACAAACGACAAGAGCAGATTTCACATCTTAACCATTTGTGGACGGATTTCTTTATCATTTATCCTAGAAGAACGAAATGAGTTTATATTATAGTATAGCACCTTTGACGGTAACTATACCATATAGTTCTCGTGTTTCTCCTAGATATTTCCAAAGTTACGTTTTGACCATATTTGATAGTTGGTTATTTAGCTATCAAATAAACAAACTATTGAATATGCAAGTATATGATTTTTGTTTGATGATAATAAACATATATACATATATATATATTCATTTAAATGTATTTGAAATGTACTATTTTATTTTTCACATATTTAATGAATATTTGCTAAGTAAAATAAATAACACAGAATTTAAATTCAAACGGATATTTTATTCAAACAAATATTTATTACAATTTTGAGTAGTAAAAATTTGAGCTCTCACTATATATACACAATTTCGATTACAATAAAAATTTGACTACATCACAAATTTCATTAACATTAGCACCTCACTACATATCACTCGTTCACTCGTATTTATCTTCAACTCCGGTCCAGATTAAATCTAGCATTTGAGCAATCTGCAAAAATATACATTAACGTAGTAAAATAGAAAAGGAAATATTTTTGCAGTATAAAATAAAATGTGTGTTTTGAAAATAATATTTGCCTCAGTTATTTGGGTTGTTCGTCATCATTTAAATTTGAATTCATCATACACGATTAGCTTTTGACATGCACATTGCATCACTGTACATTCCACAAGGCCATGCACACTGATATACACTTGATAATGTTATAGAGACAGGTGAGCATAAGGTCAAACCCAAATCAAAAGCCGGGTTCAACTCAAGTGAAATAAATATTAAATCACGAAATCAGCACAAGGTCAAACCCGAGCTTTTTGTTGGATCCAACTCAGGTGTAAATCAAAATGTACAACATGAAACGATCAAGTTCAATATCAAAGAAAAACCCAAATGTACATGAACACATGCTCAGACTCAAGTAAAAACAACAGTTGCAAACACAGTTCAAAAATACAAATAAACACTGACACATATATGCAACTGTATGCAAACTGCCTTAACTCAAGCAAATGCATATCAAACGATGTCAACAAGACTCGGCATGTACATAAAGGCAGCAAAACTCAAACCAGTAAAAACATGTACAACATAATGCACTAGTGAACATGAAAAACTACAGACTTCAAATTATGAAACAGCAAGTTGTACAAGTTAAACACTGCAACACTACGGCAACTACGAATGATCAAGCATCAAGTCAAAGACAACTACAGTCTTACAAGAACCAAGACCAAATTCAAGCACCAGACTCGATCAAGACTACAATGTGCACAGGTATGCAACAAAGAGATGTACACATGATAGTAATGGCATGCAACCAGACTAGTGCAACAAAAATACCAAACGCATGGAGGCAAAGCTCAAACACATGAATGGATATATATGAAGTGCACCATGTATATACAAATTGCAAACTGCCTCAAAGCAATACCAGCTACAAAATGAACAACTATTCTTATATCAATGCAGACTCGAATGTACAGATCAAGTGAAGTATACAAGCAAATTCAAGAGAAGCCAGTGATCAAAAAAAATGAAACCATACTCCATAAGACATATACATGTGCATTGAATCACACAACAGCTCGAATGAGAAACTGCACAAGACCGAGCCAGAGTCCATCATAAAACAGTAAACGAGCTAAATCAAGTAATTACCGGTGACATAGTCAAGTATCAGTTTTTGAACAAAGACAACTACAATTCAATATCACAAAATTAAAGAAGCTGATGCCAACAGAGAAAAGAATAGCAGTTCGAACCGAAATAATGTTGCAAGAGATTTCAAAACAAAGTCAAGGCCGAAGTCAAAAAATGAACGGAATCGAAGAGTTCAAAGTCAGAGATGTAGTGACTAAGGAGTTGAACAAAGCAAATCAAAACAGTGTTAATCAAGTAAACAAAATATATGAGTTGGAATAAGTCAAAAATAAATCATAGCATTCAAGCAAAATCGTACAACCGAGACAAATCAATTGAAAAATTCAAACAAATACATACGAATGAAATTATAGGGGATTAAACCCTATATAAACTCAATCATCATCGGCGTAAAAAGCATCGAGTTCAAGCAAGCTAACCAGTAAAGCAAAAAGACAAATCACATACCATTCTAGCCGAACGCGATCAAATTGGGTAGACGTGTGCAAAAATAAAAGAGACAATCATTCGACTGAGCAACCAAAGCAAGATTATATAATCAAACGATCAATTGAAGTGGCACCTCAATTTCCAAGAACCCTAATTTCTGAACGAACGAGCAAACCAACATTTTTCACAAAGAAGAAGGATGGGCCGAAGAATAAAGAGAGAAAGGGGATATTCTTTTATTACTTATATTTATTTTAGGCCGACCTATTCATCTACTTAGGTTTTTAAGGATTATATTTTTAATTAGGGTTTTGTGTGTTTTAATTATTGTTTTATATTTGTAATTTACTTTTAAACTCTTGTAATTACTAGTCGTGTGACTAGAGGACGAACTACGATGGTGTAGTTCGAGAATTTGCAACTCAGTGGCTAAATTGTGGCAGGGTTTTAAGCATAAAGTTAAGATGAGTCGATAGCGGGTGTCGCGAGTTTACATGTGTAAGCGTCTAACTACTTAATTTCTAGTAGAAACCTTGGGGGTTGCATGTAGGCAGGGTTTTGCTGAAGCTGGGTAAATCTATGTGTTCTATTTTGTGCTTTTATTATCCTTCTATTATCTGTGCTGCTATTACTCTGCTATATCTGTGTTGCGATTATAAACTTCCATATTAAATTTTCATAATTAATAGTATCACCCTATTCACACCCCCTCTAGAGTGAAATAGATCCTATACAAACATACAATCATGGTTTAATTTAAATATGGGATCCACTAAGCCTTTATTAATTCTCTTTAATCAATAAAACTACTTTATAAAACTTGATCAAAAGATCTTTTCAAAACACTATTTCCAAACCCTTACATTTCCTTTATACTTGGGAAACATTTATGTACTTATCTCAACGATATAGTATATTACCAAAACATTTTACTTTTCATGCCTTGAAAACAAAATTATATACTTATCTTGTCAGTGTAAGTATATTTACAAAAATTTCTAAGTTTTCTTCTTTCCAAATCTCATATTAAATAACCAAACGTTTCTTCCAAATAAAACATTCCTCTTATCCTTTATCAAAAATTCCCTTTTCAAAAGCTCATCATATTTCAATTAACTTATAACTTTCAAAATAAAGTTATACCGCACTTTTATAAACCTTTAAGTTAATTTATAAACCTCATTCCTAAACACTTAAAGTAACCCTTCAGTAAAAACCCCTTTTACAAATAAGTTATTACTTATAAGTAACTTTACAACATAATAGCATAACTTTGAAATCATTTATAACTTTTAATTCTAAATTGATTAAAGAATTTAAGTTAATTCAAAACATATTTTATAAATTTGAAAAGAGGCTTAGCAATCCCAAAGGTACTAGTTTAAGTTACCATTCAATTTCAATTCGATTCCTAAGTCACTTAATAATTATTTACATAAGCTACCATATATGTAAATACAATTCATATCCAATCACGTAATAACACGTCAATATAACCAGTTGGCATATACTGAAAGAGGCTATGCGGTAGGATCGTGTAATATGGAATAATGAAATAGTCTAGGTAGATAAAGTAGGTGAATGCAAGGAGACACCAAGACTTTATACTGGTTCGGACCTCTCGTCCTACATTCAGTCCCTAAGCTTCACTTAGGAATTTCACTAACTAACACCCTCACTTCACCCGGAGGAATAGGTTTACAACTTACCCGAACAACGGAACGGGATTTCTTGCCTCAACTACCGAAGAGGACTTCAACTCAATTACTAAAATTCAATATTCGACTTGTTGTGTTCTTGTCAACACTAATGAGTCTAATGTAGTACAATATTCCTATAATCTTATCCTCGAGAGTATGCAATGTGTTTGTGAAGATTTAGGAAATGTGAATTGCTATGAATCAAAAGAATGTTATAAACAAAAACAGTGATTCAAGCAATAGATTGGTGATTGCTTTGAGAATATCTAGAGAATATGAACAAGAGAATAGTAAGATTAAAGCATGAGAATTCGGTGAATTAAATAATATTAGAATCATGTATATATACTTGTAGAAGAGGTGCATTGTTGTCAAAGGTTGCAAAGAGATGCTTCCATTTCCATTGATGAATGGTTGCAACTCTTGGGAGGAAGAAGGTGTCCTTTCAGAGAAAATTCGTAGGTTCAAATTCAGTCGACTGAGCAGGGAATTCAGTCAACTGAAGATATGAAGTAAAATTTTCGGGAGCAAATTCAGTCGACTGTGCAGGAAATTCAGTCGATTGAAACTGTGCATGTTTATATATTTGTTCCAGTTTCAGTCGACTAGATAATCCTGCTCAGTCGACTGAACTTATAAATTATGCACTGTGAAAGCTTAAATAAAAATGAAGTTTTATAAAATGTTTTCTAGTGTTCGTGCAAGCCTCTTGAGGATAGATTTTAACAATAAATCTAGACTAAGACCTAAATATAAAAAACATACTTATGTTTGTTTGGTCTTCATCAATCTTCCTTTAGCGTTGCATATATTTCTTCCTTGTTTGTTGAAGCACATTGTCATTGATCAAAATCTTCGCGTATCAACATTCTCCCCCTTTTTGATTGATGACAATACTGATTTATTCTAGAGATGTTTTTACTTATTTTCTCCTCCTGAATGTATGCACTATCTTTCCAACAAAACAAAGTTAGTACCATAGATTTTCTCCCCCTTTGTCATCGACAAAAAGGAAGAACTAACAGTAGTAATAATTTATCAAAACAATCACTGAAGCATAGAGAATATTTGCATAATCATGGCTTAAGGAAAGTAAAAATGTTGTGACAAACAAGCATAAAATGGCTATTTATACAAGCCTCTAGAAAGTTAAAAATACACACCAAACCAAAAAATTACTCATCTCTATCCCTGTCATATGAACCTTCTCTTCCTGTTGGTTCACGTATGATGGGTCCTCCTGTTGGTGGTCTGTGCGCTCTTCCTCCTTGGCCACAACTAGCTCCGCTTGCACTGCTACTTGTATGCTCTTCGGATGTCGTCCATGTAAACGTAGGTGTCGGACGTTTTCCGCGTGATGTTGAAGCAGTAGTGGTGCTTGAGCACGAGATTGCATCCCATAGCTTGTTGAAGAATCTTTTGATTTTGTCAAGCTTATGATCTACCTTTTTAAGACGAGTGTCAAGAATTTGTTGATTTCTTGACAATATCCCCAAGGATTGATTGGTAGTGAAGCTTGGGTCAACAAGACGAATTTCATCATCTTGCTTGAGATGTTCTTCGTGGTGAGGTTGAGGAGGTGGTTGTTGTTGTTGTTCTTGATGCCTTGCTTCCCATTCGGTGAGTGATATTATGCGAGGAGGTCGAGATGGGAGTTGCATTAGGCTTATGGTCCGGTGGTTAATTTGATGGACCATTGTATTCTCCGACTCAGGTAATGGCGTATCGACATTGAGGAGAAGTCGCATGATGTACTCTCCAAAGTAGATAGTGCGCATTTTGCCATTATTAAAAGTGAGAAACTCATCAAGAATAATCTGTACCCAATTGACTTGTATATTGCCAAAAATAGCATATAGAGCTCGATAGTTATTTGGGTAGACAATTTCGTACGAGCCCATGCGAGGAGTAATTGTTCTCATTAGGGCTTTATGGATGATTCTTGCCATAGGTCGAAGAGAGGTGGACTTAAAATCTCTAAAGTTGATATTATCATCCATAAATCGATGGTTTATGTTGTCGCGAATATGTGGATTGAATTCTATCTCCTCTAGCTTTCTCCCGACATTTGGTGATTCTAGAATGTGTGCTATTCCATCCAAGGAAAACCAAACTTTCTTTCCACATACCATACTCCAAACACTATTGTTTGGATTTCTTGGAGTTTGGTGTCCAAGATTAAGATTAGCATAAAATAATTTGACCATTACATGATTTATGGCATGGTCATTTCTTTTTAAATCCATAAGAGAAGTTAAACCTGCTTGATCCGTTAGCGCTTGGATGTTGTAGGTTTGAAAGCTTTGGAAATCAACGAAGGAATGTTTGAAAATACGGTAATTCTTCATCTTATTCCATCTAGTGATAGCTACGCTATCATAAAGCCATTGCGCTATTTGAGTATCAAGTGGTTCGGAGGATGAAGAAGATGAAGCTCTTGATCTCTTTGGAGCCATTTGAGTGAGATTTGAGTTGATTTTGAGGAATTGGGGGCTAGGGTTTCGAAATTAATTGGGGAAGAAAGTTTGTAGGAGGTAAAAAGTGAATTGGTAGGGTAAAAATTGGTGGTCAAAAGGGGAAGTTTGCCTGGGAATTGGCGTTCAGTCGACTGAATTCACTGTTCAGTCGACTGAATTGAAGGCCGAAAATTTTCTGGGCTAAATTCAGTCGACTGAACAGGGTTTTTAGTCGACTGAATGTTTGTCTGAAAGTTTCTGTTAGTATTCCAATCGACTGAACAAAAGATTCAGTCGACTGAATTGTAAAAAAATTTCATTCTGTCTTAAGTTCAGTCGACTGAACAGGGGGTTTTAGTCGACTGACTTATGTATTTTGTAGATTTTGAAGGCAAACTCTTTATTCAAGGAAATAATTACAATTATATAGATGTAATATCATGAATAGATTTCAATACTAACTATTTCTTAGAGGATGGACTTGGATTCTTTTTCCCTTCATTCTTCATATAATTGATATCCCATGAATGTGGTCTATATTGAGGAGTCTTAGGAGACATCCAAGGATTCACAGGATCGACCGGTGTACGATAAGATGAAGACGGATCAAGCGAGCTAACGGGGCGAGGTAGGGGTTCAGCCACTTCGTTCTTCTTTGATCCACGAAAGCGTAAACCAATTTGCTCTAGGAAGCTCAAACGTCTAGCCATAACTTTTTGCTCGAAGTATAGCTCTTGTTGAAGATCTATCTGTTGTTATTGAAAGTGATGAATTTCATCAATCTTTCTTTTTGTGTCAGGTGAAATAAAGAGTCCGCGTTTTGCCTTTTTAGATTCTGGTGTGAAACCAGTACGATAATTTTCCCATTTGTAAACCGGCTCATGTGCTGGTGTTAGTGTGGGAAGTTTTGGCGACGTTGGAGTGTTATCAACTGACGAGGTGATATTGATTGGAGAGGAGTTGTTGGATGACATTTTATGTTGAATTTGTTAAGTTTTTATTCATAAAATCGAGATGTGAAAATAAAATATTTTTAAGAATTTATTTATAGTAGAATTTTACTAAACAAATAATGGTTATAATTTATTCAGATTTTTTTAACCGCAAAGAGATTTAATGGTTAAGAGGATTTTGTTAAAATGTATGGTTCTTATTTAATAATTCAGTTTAAAAATGTGTGGTCTATAAATTATATAATGTAGCATATAACATAGCTGAAAATATTTGAAATTCTTATTTAGTCGACTGAACATTTTGTTTTAGTCGACTGAAATGTGGGAATATTTCTAATGTATATCTTGAAAAATCATCAACTATTACAAATACGTATCGATTATGATTAATGGATTGAACTTGTGTTGGTCCAAATAAATCCATATATAGTAATTCTAATGGTTGTAAAGTCGAAATATTTTTCTTAGATTTGAAAGATGATTTCGTTAATTTTCCTTTTTGACAATCATCGCAAAGATTATTTATTTTAAAGTTTATTTTGGGTAATCCTCTTACTAATTCATTTTTAGAAAGTTTTCTAATAGTTTTAAAATTTATATGACAAAATCTTTTGTGCCATAACCAAGGACAATTATCTTTGGCAAGTAAACACATACTTGAATTATGATTAATATTCATATTTAAAACATAAATATTTTTATCTCTATTTCCTTCAGAAACAAGATTTTGGTTTTGATCAAAAATACTACATTTATTATTCGAGAAAGTTATTTTAAAACCTTTGTCACACAATTGACTTATGCTAAGTAGATTATGTTTTAAATTTTCAACTAATGAAACATTTGTTATAAAAGGTAAATTTGATGTACCGTAATTGTTCACATCTCCTTTGCCAATGATATAGCCTTTTGAATTGTCTCCGAAGGTAACCGAGCCACCATCAACGTATGTGATGTTTGTAAGCATATCTTTGTCTCCGGTCATGTGTTTTGAACCACCACTGTCTAATATCCATTTCTTCTTTTTGAGTGGGACCTTAGATTCTTGAGCCATGAAGCATACATTTGCATGTTCATTGTCGCTATCACTATCATTTTCGAATAAAGATGAATCTGAATCGTCCCATGTTACAGAAAATGCCTTCTTTTTGAATTTATCCTTCTTGTTTTTGTTGTTGAGGTTTTTCTGATTTTCCTTCATTTGTTCTTGACAATATTTTTGCATGTGTCCTTTCTTGTGACAATTGAAGCATTCTATATTTGAGGATGAAGGTTTATTCAAGAAATTCTTTTTGAATCCGTTTGTGTTTCCTTTTCTATACTTTAAGAATTTCTTGAAATTTTTGGCTATAAATGCTAGATCCTCATCTTCAGACTCTGATTTTTCCTTTTCCGCATGAAAAGCAACATTCTTTCTTTCTTGAGCTTGATCTTTCTTAGCTTGCATATTTACTTCATACGACATAAGATTTCCAATCAATTCTTCTAGTTTCATTGTAGATAGATCATTTGCTTCCTCGATTGCTAGTACTTTTCTCTCCCATTCTTCAGTGAGTGAATTTAGAACTTTAGACACAATGTCAAAGTCAGTGTATCTTTCTCCTAGTCCGATTAGAGCATGATGAATGTCTTGAAATGTTGAGTACATGTCATTGGTGGATTCATTTTGTCGCATTTTAAGTTTTGGAATTGGTTCTTCAGCATGGATATCTTTGTTTGTTTAACCTTGTTTGTGCCTTCATGTATGACTTTAAGTGTTTCCCATATCTGATATGCAGTAGTACATATGCTAACACGGTTGAATTCATTTCTATCCAGGGCGAAAAATAGCATATTCATAGCTTTGGCATTTGCACTAGCTTCATTCTTTTGAATTTGTGTCCATGTAGGATAATCGATTGTGGGTACAACGAACTCTGCTTGAGTAGCATTCCAGGCTTCGAAACTTGTTGCTTGCATATAAATCCTCATCCTAGTAGCCCAATAGTTGTAGTTTAGTCCATTGAATAGGGGGGTCTTTGGGTAGACTGTCCTTCCGCAAATGTGGAACTATAAGCAGATGTTGTGCTTGTACTTGCGTTATTTTCCATATTATCAATATATCTAATAACGGTGTTATGGTTATAGGACGACCTTGCTCTGATACCAATTGAAAGAGGCTATGCGGTAGGATCGTGTAATATGGAATAATGAAATAGTCTAGGTAGATAAAGTAGGTAAATGCAAGGAGACACCAAGACTTTATACTGGTTCGGACCTCTCGTCCTACGTCCAGTCCCTAAGCTTCACTTAGTAATTTCACTAACTAACACCCTCACTTCACTCGGAGGAATAGGTTTACAACTTACCCGAACAACGGAACGGGATTTCTTGCCTCAACTACCGAAGAGGACTTCAACTCAATTACTAAAATTCAATATTCGACTTGTTGTGTTCTTGTCAACACTAATGAGTCTAATGTAGTACAATATTCCTATAATCTTATCCTCGAGAGTATGCAATGTGTTTGTGAAGATTTAGGAAATGTGAATTGCTATGAATCAAAAGAATGTTATAAACAAAAACAGTGATTCAAGCAATAGATTGGTGATTGCTTTGAGAATATCTAGAGAATATGAACAAGAGAATAGTAAGATTAAAGCAAGAGAATTCGGTGAATTAAATAATATTAGAATCATGTATATATACTTGTAGAAGAGGTGCATTGTTGTCAAAGGTTGCAAGCCTCTTGAGGATAGACTTTAACAATAAATCTAGACTAAGACCTAAATATAAAAAACATACTTATGTTTGTTTGGTCTTCATCGATCTTCCTTTAGCGTTGCATATATTTCTTCCTTGTTTGTTGAAGCACATTGCCATTGATCAAAATCTTCGCGTATCAACATATACAAGTCCAAATAACATAATAACAGGATGGTGATTTATCTTACTAAATAGATATCCAAGCAATTCAATCAATTTATAGCAGAACGGGAATTTATCATGCTCAACACATGTCCACATAATCAAATCACTTGCACTATAGTAGAATGGTTTTTTGTTCTGCTAATAGATGTCATTTAATTCTCCTAATCATATGGGTTACTTAAGGGTCTGGACAAGAGATCATTTGATATGGAATCGAGTTACTTTAAAAAAGAAAATTGATTAAAACACATTCTGTTTAGTTTAAAATCACCATTAAAAGGTTAAAAGTATATTCAATTAGCTTAAACCCTAACCAAATCTTAATTAATCCAATTTAAATCATAATTAAACTATAATTAGGCTTAATGAACTTGATTAAGTACTAATTAACTTCCTAATGCAACTTGGTTAAGGTTAAACCAAATTGTTAAAGGGTTAAACCTAATTAATTAAATATTAATTAAATAACCCATTCATTAAATAGTTAATTAATTAACCATTAATATTAATTAAATAATTATAAATCATTTAATTACTTCATAACCCCATTAATCACTAATTAAAACTTTATAAATCAACTAATAGTCATCAACTTAACTTAAGTGACGATTAACCTCTTATCACCTTCTTAATTTCCAATTAAGCGCTAGTTACCTTTTATTTAACTAATTAGTTAATTAAATAATTATTTTACAACTTAATTGCTTTTTAATATTACTAATTAAGTTTAAAAAACTTAGTAAACCGATTTCAAAATAAAACAAATTTGAAATAGAAATTCAAACCTTTGTCAAACTGCATCCATAGCGACTATCGCTATGGACGTAGTTCGCTCTAATATATTCTTAGCGAACCACTTCACAAACCCTTAATTTTCATGATTTGAAACATACTTTATAAAAAAATTTAAAAAAAACTTTAAAACTAAGTTACAAACTTTAATCCATTTCAAAACATTAAACTTCAAAAACAAACTTCGATTCCAACCGGATCTCATAATCGTCGCAATTACATAAAGTAGTTAACTTTGTTTACCAACCTCACGCCAGCTCATGTTTTACAATCAACATATTACTAACACCAACCATCTTCATCATAGATTGCAAGTATACATCCACATATACATGCTTACTAACTTGGTAATACAACATCGATTTCCATTACCAAATCAAACTAAAATCAATCATCCAAATCATAATCAAACACATGATTATCATTCAACTAATACACTATATTGTTACCATATCTAGTAATATATATAAAGTTACCATTTTCATTTAAAAAACAAGTAGTTTACTCACCAGACTTCCGCAAAAGCTACCCAAACTTAAGCTAAACTTCCCAACGATTCCCTAGCTTTGAAGGATGAAAGCTTTAGGTGCTAGCAACCCTCAAAATGGGGTTGGCCCAGGTGTATTTAGGTTTGGCCAGAGTTGTGAGGTTGGATGTGGGGTAGTCGCTTGAAGGTAGAGGAGCTTCGGGTTATCATCGATTTGTCAAAAATGAACCCAAAATTAGGTCATTTTTCCACTTGTTTTTAGGCCGCCAAATCAAGGAATTTGGAAAAGTAGCCAAAAGGAAAGTTGTAGAAATTTCTTTCCTTTATCATTCAAAAAAAGAATCGCTCATTTTTGATTATTTTTAAATAGGTTATGATCAAAAGAAGAAGGGAAATGCAAAAAAATTGCTTTATAAAGAATTGGTGTTTTGACATAGCTATGATAGAAATTTGGAAAAATGATTAACTAGAATATTGTAGCAATAAAAATTTCACACGGTTTCAGAAAATGAAAACTCCAGTTGAGTTAGAAATGTGGATGAAAAGGTTGTGGAAAGAGAAGGAAAATGAAGAAACATGTAGGCTATTTATAAGCAAGATTTCACATCTCATCATTTTGTCAAGTCACATCACTCTCTTATATATATATAATTATTATGTTTAGCCACATCACTTTATTTGATATATATATATATATATATTAATTAAAGCTAAGACGTGACAAGAGATAATGATTGTTAAGATTACAGTCTAAGACGTGACAAGAGAGGAATATATGTATTTATATGTATCAGATTATTATTTTTAAATTTATGAATCGTTACATCACTTGCTAAACAAAATTAACATAATGTAGTCTATCCTTAAGTATATTATTATTTGGCTAACTAACTCTTATATATGTGTGTATATGGTACGCAAAGATGAACAATGCTCTTGATAACTTTTCGGTGTCGAAAGGCCAAAATTTCTGAAAACGTTCTTCAGTCACCTTTTCTGTTTTTGTACAAACTATTTAATTTGGTAAAAAAATTTTGAAACCGATTTTATCATCATTATTAATTTATTAAAATGATTTCATTTTCATTATAAAGCCTACATATCGAATTTTTAAAATAAAATCACTAATCAAAGCAGTGAAATTCTGGGTCGTTACATTTAAGATATGATCATTGGTTTAGTGTCGTGCAAATAAACAAATAAATGCATATCAGTGAACTATCGATATAACTCATAATGGAATAGTACAGTATAATAAAGCATATGCTGACTAAGTTTAACACTCTCAATATCTAGTGTTCTTGTAAGTTTCAAGCACGCTGAAGGAAACCAGTCCTTCTACTGTTACCGCTTTGTACCCGTATCTGTACCTCTAAAGCTATTATGTGGGTTGTAATGAAGAAGGGTCAGAACAACGTTCTGATGACTGGTGAATTATACATTTTACACATAACCCTAGTTTATGTCGATTATCTTCCATTATGTGTTATGCATTTTAATTTTACTCAGTCGTCTCGGCTCCATGTATTTGCACGATAAACCTCATCCACCCGAAGTAGGACATAACTATATACACACACATATATGTAAATATACAAGTACCACGGTCCCTATTTCGACCAAGATACTATCCCCCTAGTATCTGTAACTTGGCACCATTTTAGGATCCATCATCGATGGAATATCACGCCCGTATGGAACTACATCTCGTATTACTACCCGTACAACAACAAATTATAGAGGGGAACCTGAAATGTCGACTCATCGGTGTGTCTCATCGTATTTATCCATATCCACCTCCAAATGGTAGTTTATGCGTCGTCGTGCATCTTGTAGTGCCTAATACGGCGTCACATTAGCTTAACTATATTCCATCTTGCCAAAGGGACTTACTACTTGTCTACTTTCCATTATGGACTTAGCTCTACTAATTATAGAGGACTCGGCACATCAGAATATCCCATTCGTTTCCGAAAGAATTATTTTATGGGGACCGGCCTTGCCCTAACAAACATACTAGCAAACAACTATGGCAGCACATTACCTAACGAGACCTACCCTATAAGAGGCATAGTCCGTTAGGTGTACCATGTCTTTTTCGTTGACTGTGCAGGACCGATGATTCACCCAGCCTATGTACAACTTCTACTCTTGATTTGGTACCAACACATACTGACATAACATCAAGTTATTCCCCATCCTATGTAGATTGCCTAAAGCAATCAAGGCAAAACCTTCTCTTTAATTTATTGAAGTAGACTCTACTGAAGGTATACCTTTACCTATATGCAAGTGTATATACTCCATGGTTCCTTCAGTTGGATATGTCAAACATTAGTATAATGTTTGCACAGCTGCTGGTGGCCAATTGTGGTGTACAACCTTCTATTATATAACAATACCGACCTCGTATTCCAATTCATTCTGATGACTATATCATTCATATCCATTTAAGTTATTTCCTAACTTTTAATAGTTCATGCCTATCATAAATGCATACTTGAGGCTATGCATATGCGCACACACACATATATATTCATTCATTCTTGTTTAGTTATTGTGCCTCTAATGTTTATTGTTAACAATATTTCTCTACTTCTTAATTGTTTGCATCTTATTTAGTTTAAGGTCATTTAACGCTTTCTTTTATCACTATTTAACTTCCTCTTTTCTGTTTCTATTCCATTTTATCCTTTAATTCCTGACTCTACTTTAAAAGACTACTTATAACCTTTTTATTTGAAATTATAACTTTTTTGTCATTTCATTTCTTTTATTTCAGTTGCGTTTTACTAATATTGCATACATTCTTTTCTTGGACCATTTTGATCAAATTTAAAAAAAATCATTTATCCTTAGGGATTTCTATATTTTAATGCATTAAAATTACATTTCTCCCAAAAGGAATGGTTCACACGAAAAATTTATATAATTTGTCCAAAAAAAAAGTTTGTGTTACGTTGGAATTACAAGGAATTATTTTTTCATAGTTACTGAAATAGACAGTGCAAAATATGGTATTCATCCTTATTTTCTACATTTCTTTCTTTTTAGGTGTATTCCTTATTACTTCAACCACTACATTTTTATTTATAAATCTGAAACTTGATATCTATAGAAATTTTCATTGCAATAAGTCATATAATCTAATCAATTAAAAGGCTAGTTAAATATCTACAATTTACTGTGATAACTCAATTTATGTTTGTTTACTTGCACAAGTCATTTTAAATTTACAAATATAAAACCATCATATATGCAATTAGCTTTAGAGTCTATCAATACCCAATATTTTCTATATTTATATACACGTAATATACAATTCAATTTATCAATAACAAAATATGTAGGCAGGGTTTATAAATTTATTTCACGTGTACACGTTTAGCCTACTACTCGAATTTACATTTCAGGCATACAAGAATATATCTACATTGATATAAATCTAATATTATATAAAAATATATATAATTTCTCATTCACTTTTTTTGCTTTCCAAATCTCCAGTTCAAACCCCTATTGTTTCGGTCTGACTCTTTGTTCTCCAAAATTGGATTTATACACCACAAGCCCATATAGACTTATCCGAGATCTTGACTAGAGAAGAGCTTTGGAATTTGATTTATATTTTAGATCCGAATTCACAATTTACCTCAGCTTTGATGATTTGGTTTGTATGATTTGATTTGAATCTATTATCTTTCTCAATCATCTTTGTAACCTCCCGCCTTTTCGCACGCTTTAAATCGACACACATGCCAATTCAAACCATACGGAAGGGCGGATTGTTATGGGGTAAATAAGAAAACAAGAAAGAAATAAATAAAAACAAAACAGAATCTCACAGCGGAAGGATAAAATATAATAATCAAATATACAGTTCATGAAGCTGTTTTACAAAATATTTGATTTTACTTACACAATGAATATCAGAGTTACACATACCAATACAATGCAGCGGAACAATATTGAGTGTAGTGGAATAATATAGTAGATAATAATACTACAAATCTTCGTCTTCGTCCTCTAAAAAAAAATCTCCAAATCCTGAAATGCTCGGACTGACCCGAGAGAATTGAAAAGACAAAACACTCGAGTCAGAACTAAAAGATCTTATGTAAGTTAAATCAATAGAAATAAATATGAGTGTAGTAACTCAAGAGATGCTCGGGACGTTACATCTCCTAAGGATCCGTTAAACTATTTACTATGTAGTATATTGCGCTATTATAATAGTGGCTATTTGTAAAATAAACTTACTTTTAAATAGCGTTAAGGCTTTACATTTTCCACCTTAACACAGTTATATATTCTCATAGTCTATACAGTACCGTAATCTCCCCCGTACTGGGCGTCGTCAGAGGGCACTCCATAGGTATGGTACAAAACCAAAATCGTATAAGGCGCGCTAGGGTAGGTGACACGGCACAACTAGGCAATGCCAGGGTAGATATACCAATTACGCATCCGGGCTGATGGTAACGCATAGCCGCAGCTACCGCCCACCTCGAACAAACACCCCCAAAATCAAAGAAATCAATAGTGGCCATCGAATCAATCCAAAGTCAGAGTATAGTATCGAAGGAGTGCGTTCGATCAGGGGAATGACCTCATTGGCCCGAGAATCGCTCCTGTTTTAGCCACCTTATGCCAACTCACGGGAGTTGGGTCCATGTATTTACCTTATAGGAAACGCCGTCACCAACCTACTTCATTCTGGAATCTCCACCGCGTACACGGTTGTTAAAGTGGTTTTCGGAGTTGGCAGAGAGTATGACAACTTCCGATCCTGGTCTCTTCAACAACCAAACGTTATTATAACACCGCGGTTATTTTAAAATAATTTATTCTTTAAACCAGAATATAATACCTCTTTCAAACTATATAAATACGATATCATTTATATTTTTAAAAACCCAATCAATATTGATATCATTTCAAATATATCTTTTTTTTCTAAAACCATACCACTTTAAATTTATAATATCTCGAAACCATACCTTCAAATTTTAACTCCTCAAAACATAGTACTTCGAAATCCACAGCTTTAAAACCATAACTTCCAACTTAAGTGGTTTGGATATTCAAACAGTATAGAATAAAATAGTTGAATTTAAAATTTCTTTATAAAAGAAAAATAATTTCCGCGACTTTACAATTTATTTATTTAAAATTTCAGTCTAAAACCATAAATTTTAAATTCATTTTCAGTTGAATAAACCACTTCAATTTCAATAAATTTCTAACTTTGAGTATTTAACAATTTCAAAACTTAAGGTTTGAAATTTATATTCAACAATACATTTTTCTATTATTTGGTTTTGAAATGTTTACATAATAAATCAAAAATCATTTAAAATAAAACTCCATTTACTAACAACTTAATCATTTCCTTCAATTTATTTATACTAGAAACATTCATTTAATTTATTTTGAATAAAAATCCAGTTATAAATATCATACCTTTTAAAATTTCCAAGTTTAATAAGTTTACACCAACTTATGGAGTTAAATTTTTAAATAAGCTCAATTCCAAATAAATTCCAATATACCTTCCAATCTTAATTGATTTAAATCATTAAAACTCCATTATTTAACTTATTTATTTTATTTAACAAATTCATAGCTTAAATTCAATAATTCAACTATGTATGTATATAAAATAAGATTTTTATAAGATAAAATTTTATATTTATTAAACCGCATTCTATCCAAACCATAGAAATTATTTCAAAAATAATTTTATATATACATATATATACCGCGGTGCCTGTATAAAATTTTCTATCCCATGGTCAAGTGATACGGATATTTATCATTTCAATCCGCAATTTAAAAATAAAAATGCGGTTGTATATCATTTCAAACCGCAATCCCGAACGAAATGAAATGCATGATAACTTGCAGATTTTAAAATATAGGACACATCATCCATTCACCAAACATCCATCATCAAAATTTATTTATAATCATCATCCAATTTAAGCAAAACATCAATATATAACAGGTGATAAATAACTGGTATCAATTATCAGTTTATATTCAAAAATAAATTTAATAACTGTTAATTGGCAGTTTATATGCAAAAGTAAATATAAATTTACTGACAGTTAATATGCAATAAAAATAAACATAAATATAACTAGCAGTTAATACACAATAAATAAATAACAATTTAATGGAATAAAATGCAATTTACTGAGATGATGATTAAAACATGCTAAACAGTCATAAATAAATTTCTAAACACATCACAAATCAATTTAACGAACATAAGAATTTTTAGGAGTTGCGAGTGGGTTAAAATACTCACCTTTTGAATTTAAATTGAATTTAAATCCAATTTAAACCCAAATATTTGACCGTCTCCAAATTCGCCCAAACCAGTGTCAAAGTGTCCGGGATCTCAATACGAACCTAGCGGAGAAAACCGCGCGTGAAACGGAGTTTGTATGTATGAGTTATGATTATTAGAACTAATTGAAATCGAGATTTACAAAAATAAATTAAACAAAAATAAAATATCGTGCCACATCCACTCTTCCCACGTGAAAAACGCATATGCTTCTTCTTGATTGCTAGCTTTGTTCCATAATTTTTCTTGTATTTCGATTTAATTTAATTTTCCTCCTTATTATATGAATGTATGTATTTTTAAAAGGTTTGGAAAAAAAAGATTTGAAAAATAAGAATTGAAAAAGAAAAGGATTAAAATAAGAACTGAAAATGAAAGAGAAGATCTAGATTTGAAAAGAAAGAAGAAAGTTTGAAATAGAAGAAAATTTGAAGAGGAAGGAAAAATTAAAATGAGAGATAATAAGGAGATTTGAAGAAGAAAAAAGAAAAGGAAAAAGAAGAAGAAGATTAGAATAGAGGCTGTGGTTTCATTTGCGTCATATCTTATTTATAAGGTTAGAGTTAGGTTTAGGGTCAAAGAGATTTGAAAAGAGAGACCGCTATTAATTAGAAATAAATGAAATGACATTTCAGAAAATAAAGTTGAAAAATGAATGGAAAGAAATAAAGTAAATATGAACAAACTTTTAGAATTCAAATTTCAAAACAATCGTTTACTTAATAAATTTTGTTAACCCTAAACATACCGAAATTAACATCTTATAAAGATTTAATTAACACACAATAAATGAAAATAAATTCTCCACCCAAATTTGTGTCATTAATTAAAAGAATATGCAGCATTAAGAAATATTCATTTCTCCCTCTTTGTGATTAGATCGGAAATTAAACAACATGTTAACATTTCGATTGAATGTTTTACAAGGAATGCATTAACATACATTCCAAAATATGATAGCATAAACAAGGTAATATAAACAGGTGTATTATATATATGTACGTCTTTATCGCCACTTATAGTTTACATTCATAAATAAAAGGTATGAAAATAATCCACATAAGGAGGCGATGAATGTAAGAGTAAATTAGAAAAGTGAAGATGTAAAGGTAAGTTATGTTGCAATAAAATCTAATAAAGTCTAATTGGAAAGGAAATAGTCAAGTGTAAATCTATTTTACCCCCTTTATCATCTCCTATTAATATTTAATTTAACAACGTATGAGATTTCAATATAAACTAGCATTAAATTTTGATCTAAAACATAAGTTTGAATTTAGGTATAAACATATATGTAGTAAACTAGCATTAAATTTTGTTTAACACAAAACGTGCATTTTTTTGTTAAATCTATTAATTGCAATCATTGTTTCTTTCCTTTTAATTGAAACATTTGAACTACATTAATTGCAATCACTTACAAAGTTAAATTTTAAAACAGACAACAAAAATGCATGAAAAAAAAATAGAAAAATTGTTTATACACAAGAGTAATAAATAACTTACTGAAATATATTATTTGCCTATTCTTGTAATCAATCTGTAAGCTAAAACAAAGTTCAAATAAACATGTATTTCTTTTTTTAAAATCAATCATTCTATTCTATATTTAATGAAATTAGACCTACATTCATAAATGAAACATTCATTTATTTGATGTAAATGTTCTTTTTATTAAATCAAACTTTCCTTATTTTCACAAAACATAAGCTGCTTTTTATTACACCTATAAATTTACAATTAGTATTCTCTCTCCTAT
Organism: Allium cepa; assembly: GCA_030765085.1. Taxonomy (NCBI): domain Eukaryota; kingdom Viridiplantae; phylum Streptophyta; class Magnoliopsida; order Asparagales; family Amaryllidaceae; genus Allium; species Allium cepa. Next base: position 331,191,922 of record CM060940.1, read on the forward strand.
TAATTAGAAATTTTCAATTACATTCATTTCAGTTGATTAAGTTTCAAAATGGACTAAACGAATGTAATGAGAATTAAACAATTTTTCCTATCTAATCGTAACTTAAACATATTTACATTATTGGATACAAATAGTAATTACACGTTTCTCACTAAATAATAGTTACTCATCTCTACAATCAATCTTTCAGCTAATAAACATATGTTTACTCCTTTACTAAACTTATTCATTTTTATTCTTTTTTATTTACACTCCTACTATTAAATCAATAATACCTTATGAAATTATTAACATAGGTTTCTATCTTTTTATTTCATTAATCATTGCCTTATAAATAAAGTTTACATTTCTATACCATTTATTATGTTGGCACTACAATTATTGTCTTATTCCATATTAAGGTAAAATTTATTTACGTTCAATTGCAATATATCCATTTATCATAATATAAACTACAATAAATTGATCAAACATGATTTTCATTTTTATTCAAATCAATAGTCATATTATGATTAAAATTTTCATTGGTTACATCCTATTGAATTAACATTCTTCGATTACCAATTTAATCTACATTAATTGCACAAATTAAGTAAAACAAATTTTATGAACTAAATAAATAGGTAACTTATAAACATTGTTACCCTTAACTTTTAATTACATTTAAAAGTTCATTAATTACAACAAATGTTCGAATCATCTATATAATTTTAATTTCATCTTTTATTTGTGTTAACTATTTTATTTCCATTATGCTGAGATTTAGTCACTTATACACACTTAATATTCCAATTCATTTACTTATATTGGTTTCAATTTTTTTTTTATTTTTTTTATTAAATCAATTGCCATTTAGGCATATAATTAACGTTTCTATTGATTTTACATTCAAAAAATTTCAGTTATTATCCTAACTTACATAAGGGAATGTTTAATTACATTTAATTGCTATTGATTAAATACATTGGTAACGAACAATAGTTGTCACCATTATACATTTTATAACATTTGTAAATTTATTCTTTACCTTTTACATCCCACTATAATCGATGCACACATTAATACAACACATATTATAATCCCTTATACAATACTGATCTTATTCAATTACCCTTAACTATCTATTTTATACAACAACTAAATGTTGACATTTGTTAGTTATTAATTATTTTTTTAACCAAGCATAGCATGCTTAAATACAATGAATTAGAATTTCATTAAGATTGTTGATGATTAACTTGTATTAACATTGTTTCACTTTAATTTAGTTATTATTCCATTATTAAATTACAACATTTTATTTCTTTCAATATTAACTCATAAAATATTATTAAATTAACAAAATTTAAACATCGAAAATTTATGGGTCGTTACAATCTTCTACGATTCGCCAATTGTATATACGTATAAACTAGAACTATTTATAAGATTTTAGAGTTTAGAGGAGAAGAGAAAATGGCAGAGCTTCGTCGTCGCCCTAAAAATATATGTTTGAAAGTGAGGGTCTTGATCTATATTTATAGGGGTTCAAATCAATTTCAGCAATTAGATTTACCCTAGAGAATCTTTAATTTTACCTTGGACGCAGCTCTATTGCTTTGCGCAAAAGTAAAATATTTTGATCCATCAATGTCATCTATTCGTCAATTAAAAATCATCATTTAACACGTCAACTAGTCGACCATCAACCCCTACCGGTTGTATGTATTATGACCATGTTGATTTTTCTTTGATTTGTTTTGTTTTGTCATTTGTTTCATTCCTTTTAAATTAGATTTCTATAATTTGTTTCTACTTAAATATATTTTCTAAAATTTGGTTTAACGTTAACATTTCTTAATGTCTAAGTTTCCATTAACGTTAGTTAATTTTTATTGCCATAATTACTTAAATAATTATCTTTGATTCAAAAATTTCAAACGTCAATAACTTTTTCATTCGAACACCGATCGAAAAACTTTATATATGAAAATTGATCAGAAATGATTTCATTTTTTCTTTTTATTATATCAAATCAAAATCACCACTAATCTGTAACAACCCACTATTTTGGACTATTCAAATCGACAATAATCTACACATGTCAGACTTGAATAATTCAAAATAACAGATTGTAATAAAATTTGGAGCAAATAAAATCAATCACAGAATCACAGACACAGAAATATCAGAATAACTCACAGCGGAAATTAAAATACCATAGTAGTTAATGAAGCTACTATAACAAAGTCTCAAAACAAATGCATAATATCAGTTTGAAAACAAACACAACAGAAATCCCAAATATATAGAAGTCCACTAATACAAGAGCTGAAATAGAACAAATGAAACTAAAATATGTAGATAACTAGATAAGAAGAATCTCCAACTATTCCTAGCTCCAGAAAGAGAAATCCAAAGCTGTTATTACTCAGGCTGACCCGAGCGTAAATAAAACACAAACACTTGAGTCAGGACATACATACTTATACAATGTAAACCAACTCAAGTGAACTGCAATAAATATACAAGTAACTTAAAGGATACTTGGGACCGCCCATCCTCTAAGGATCCGTTAAACTGTTTACTATGTAGTAATATCCGCTATTATAATATTGTCTAATAGTAAAATAAACATACTTTAAAATAGCGTCAAGGGGTTACCCGTATAGTACCCATATAGCCCTTAACACGTAATAGTGCCAGTAGACAACACAGTACATGCGTACCTCCAGATCGGGAGGCTACGAAAAGATACTCCATAGGTACGACATAAATCAAACACGTAGTAAAGCTTGCTATGGTTGGTGACACGGCACACAAGGCAATGCAGGGTAGATATACCAATTACGCACGCGGGCTGGTGGTAACGTAGCAGCCGCTACGCCCACCTTGGAACACACTCCCAAATCAAAGGGTGGCCACCAAAACAATCAAAAAGTAATAGAATTGTATCGAAGAAATGTGTCCGATAAGAGGGGCTACCTCATTGGCCCGATATCGTTCCTGTTTTAGCCAACTCACGGGAGTTGGGTCCACGTCCATACAACAATTGAATCGTCGCCACCATCCTACTTCACTCTGCAATCTCCACCGCGTACACAGTTGTTAAAGTGGTTTTTGGTATCGACAGAGAGTATGTCCATATCCGATTTCGGTCTCTTTAACAACTAATCGTTATTATAACCCGTGGTTATACATTTCAAAATGGTATGTTATACTTCAAAAATCAAATATCATTTCAAATTCAAATCTTTATTGGAATAAAGATCAAATCACTTCCAATCCATTTCAAAATATCAAAATATCATATCCTTTCATAACCTCATTCATTTTTTTTAATTTAAATACCATTCCAAATCACATTTCAAAATGGTTTATATTTCAAATCAAAATACTCCATTTAAACTATTTAAAAGTGAAGTAATTATACTTACTAATCAAATATTCAATTCCAAAAAAAAAAAAAATCCTTTTCTGAGCTCATTTACTCAGTTAAAAACTAAAAAACATAGAAATTCCAGTTTTTCACACCACTTACAAAATGCTGCGGTAAGTTATATTTGAAAAAAAATTCATTTCAACAAAGACATCATTTATAACTACTGTAGTAGTTCAGTTACACTTGAAAAATCTCATTTCAGCAAACTACAGCACTTAACAAGTGCTACTGTAGCCCTTTTATTTGTTTCAGATTTTAGTTTTCATTCTGCAACCACAGCACTTACCAAGTGTTGTAATATCTCTTAGTTAAATTTCAGCCATAGTTTATTTGCATCAACCATAGCACTTACAAAGTGTTGTAGTATCCTTTACTTCAGATTTTAAGTTAACTTCAGAAATGATAGCATTCTGAAGTGTTATTAATTCAATTTTCAGATTTTCAATAAAATTTCAGAAACAAATAAACTTTGATTTTAACCCTTTTAACTTATAAAAATCATATTTTTCCACTCAAAATGTTCATTTAAAAACCCTTTAACTTATGATCTTTATAAAGTAAAATTTTATGCATAAAATCAATTTTTTAAATTCACTTATTAAATTAAGGCGTACAATTTTCTACTCTTTGCATTTTAAAAATTAACTTAACACTTAAGTTTTAATTACCATTTCAAAATATAAACTTAATTTCCATTTTATTTACTTAACTTAAGCTTCATTTTTAGACAAAATCTCAAATTTCAATTTTAAGTTATATTTCGATTTTCAACTTAAACATTCATTTATTTAACATATTTAACATATTTAACTTATCGAAATATCACTAATCCTTTATTTAAACATTTTAAATTCAATTTAAATCAAATTATCATAAATTTACATTTTAAAAATAGTTAGAAATTTCAGAAAAACTTTAAAAAATAACCATGGGTCTGTATAAAATTTTCTAACCTAAGTCAAGTGATACGGATAATATATCATTTCAATCCGCAATTTACAAAGAAAAATCCGGGTTCTATCATTTCAAATCCACAATCCTAAGTTAAATAAAATAAATAAAAATCGCTCAGGCCTATCATTTCAGCCCATAATGATTTTTCCCTATTCTAAAGTCCGTTCGGGTATGTATCATTTCAACCCATAGTGATTCTATTCTACAAGGAACTTGCAGTGTGAGGACAGAATAAAATAAACAATATAACAACATATTGCAATATCAGATGATGTTACAGGTTTATAAGCAAGGGTTAACATCATATGATTCATATCACAGGCAGGTATAATATGATATAATAATTCTGCACATTCACTTGTTATCACTTCACAGTTCTATAAGTATGAATGTCAAGCATGAATACTCACCTTTTCAAGCTGGAGTTAGCAAATCAAAACACACAGATAAATCCAGAAAGCACGATACAGCACGACTTTTGATTCAAGTGGATGGAGAGCCAAGATGTTGATCTTGTAAGCAACAAATAAAACAAGACAATATAAACATATATATTCAACATAAAACATCATTGAAACAATCGAAAATAAGAAGCAACAAAGAACAAGATGGCTTGACCATGCTTTAACCACTCAAGTGCTCGACCTAGGGGAATCATATGTTCGGCCATGATTATGTTTTGATGGTAAGTGGCTCGGGTTTGGCATCACATAGGCATAGTTACATAAGGATGTGAAGAGTTTAGGAGTTACAAGGTAGGGAAGGTCAAAGGACAAGGCAAAAGAGGAAGGTTTGGTGCATAACTAGGCTTGGCCTAGTCATCATTTAGGCTCGGCCATGCATGGTTCAGGTCAGGTCAGTGCTGAAGTGATAGCTAGAGGTGAAGTCATCAGGTGGTGGTGGTTCTAGGAGTGATGGCCGAGGAAAAATATGAAGGGGATGGTGAAATTATGGGATCAGCTAGGCATTTCAAGGAGTTTTTTGCAAAGTTTGTGGTGTTTGCTTCATATGGTGGTCACAGCCAGATTTGGACAAGGGAAAAGGAGGTGATTACTACTGTGGATGATAAAGGGATGATTATGGTGGTGGTTGGTGGAGATGATGGTGGTAATGGCCGAGCAAACACAAGAGGAAGCAAGGCAAAAACAATGGAAAAATGAAGAAAAGTAAGAAAAAAGAGAAGCCATTACTTACAAAATATTTCTCAAATGAGATAGCCGTGAGAAATGAAATGAGGAGGAAATTTTTTACGTGAGAAACAAATGAAAACACATGGCTGTAGCATAGGAAATGTACGGCCAAAGAAAAGAAAATGAAAGGCTAAAGGAAATGAAGAGACAAGGCTAATGAAAAGTCACAAGTTGTCAAAGCTTTGTCTCTTCAAATTTCCGATTCTTTTAATTCAAGATAAAGAAATAAAAATTAAGTGAATAAAATAGAAAATGAAAACAAAATAAAGTAGAAATGAATATAAACAAATATTTTTAGGAGAAATAGAAAATAAATAAGAAAATAGTTTATTTAATTGAAACTAGAAATTAAAATTGTAAACAAAATACAATTAACGTTGGAAAATTACCACTACACTTTAAAATGTTTTAAAAATAAAATCTTGAAATAAAATCAATTTGAAAAATATTATAAAAATGAAATAAAATCTAATTTATAAATATTTTCTAAAATCTAGGGTTGTTACACTCTCCCCCACTCAAACCTTTTCGTCCTCGAAAAGAACAAACAAAGAAAATAAGGAAAGCAAGATAGAAAGGCAAATAGTACCTAAAAAAAATTCCGGATTCGAAGCATGAATGCTCTCCTTCGTCTCCCAGGTACAATCTCGATCATCAGTACTCCACTGTATTTTGACTAGACTAACTGATTTCCTTCTTAGCTGCTTCATACCTCTATCGACAACACGAAGTGGCTTCCTCTCGACAGTCAAATTAGCCTCAATATCCAAACTATCAAGAGAAGAAGGCGGAACAATAAGAGATGGATCATGAAGATACCGATGAAGATGAGAGATGTAGAATACATCATGCACTCCAGAAAGCTTTTCGGGCAAATCCAGACGATAAACCAAAGAACCAACTCTTTCCACAATGCGGAAAGCACCAATGAACCTTGGAGAAAGCTTCCCTCTATGACCAAAGCGAATGACATTCCTTAAGGGAGAGAACTGAAGGAAAACCTGATCACCAACAGCAAACTCTAAACTCTGCCTACGCCTATCAGCGTACTTCTTCTGCCTATCCTGTGCAACCCTCAACTTCCTCTTAATCTCCTCAACTCTCTCAAAAGCCTCCAAAACCAAATCAGGACCAAGAACCAAACGATTAGCAGATTCAATCCAGCAAGATGGAGATCTACAAGGTCGTCCGTAAAGAGCAACAAACGGAGACATTTTAATACTGATCTGGTTCAAAGATGGAATGAGATAGATAAAGGATTAAGATAAGCTTAAAAAAGAAGATTAGATTATACCTGATAACTATTATTGTAGGTGAATTCGACAAGATGGAGATGATCTTCCCAAGATCCTCCATAATCAAGCACACAAGCACCAAGAAGATATTCGAGAATCTGATTCACTCTTTCCGTTTGACCGTCGGTTTGTGGATGGTAAGCAGTGCTTAGATTCAGATGAGTACCCAAAGATTCCTGAAATGCTTTCCAAAACTGACTGGTAAAGATAAGATCATGATCACAAACAATACTGAGAGGGACACCATGGAGACGAATAATCTCTCTCATGTAGACCTCGGACAAGCTAGAAGCAAAATGGGTAGACTTGACCGAAATGAAATGAGCGGACTTGGTCAATCTATCCACAATAACCCAGATACTCTCATTGCCCCTCCTAGTCCTCGGTAATCCATCAATGAAATCCATGGAAATCTGTTCCCACTTCCAATTGGGAATCTCAAGGGGCGCAACAAACCAAGGGTCTTCTGATGATCGGCCTTGACTTGCTGACAAGTCGCACACCTACTGACAAAGATAAAGATATCCCACTTCTTACCCTTCCACCAATAAAACCTCTTCATGTCCTGATACATCTTCGTCACACCAGGATGGATAGAAAATCTGGATCGATGATTTTCCCGAAGTAGCTCTTGCCTCAATCCATCAACATTCGGGACACAAATCCTACCATTAATCCTCAAAATCCCTCTATCATCGATCTGAGCTCCACTACTATCACGACTACCCCCACCAAATCCGCTATGAACCCTCTCCTTCATCAATCTCAGCATCTCATCCCCATCTTGCTAAGCCTGGATATGATCCAAAAGAGGATAAAAAGAAACAACAAGCTGACACAACAAAGCCTTCTTACGACTCAGAGCGTCGGCCACAACATTAGCTTCACCGGGAGTATAGCTAATATCGAGGTCGTAAGAAGCCAGAAAGTTAAGCCAACGAACTTTCCTCTGATTCAAATCCTTCTAGGTGAAGATATATCTCAAAGACCGATAATCGGTGAAAAGCTCAAACTTCGCTTCCAGAAGATGATGCCTCCAAAGCTTCAAAGCAAAGACAACAGCAAGCACCTCTAAATCATGAGCAGCATAATTAGCCTCATAGGTTTTCAACTAACGGCTGGCATAGGAAATGACCCTACCATCCTACATGAGAACAGCACCCAATCGCTCACGACTAGCATAAGCGTATACCATCAATCCCTTACTTCCATTCGGAACGGTAAGAACTGGTGCCGAAGTAAGCTTGCTCTTTAACTCATCAAATGCAGCTTCACACTTTTCATCCCAGATAAACTTAGCATTCTTATAAGTCAAAGCAGTGAGAGGTGCAGCAATCCGAGCAAAATTCTCAATGAATCTCCAGTAATAACCGGCAAGGCCAGAAAACTATGAATCTCAGAAGGAGTCTTAGGAGTTTTCCAATCCTATAACAGAATAGGGAGAAATAAGAACAACAGAAAAGATAGAATAATTAAATGACGAAGGAAAACAAGAAAGAAAGAAAGACGTACATTGATCATAGCAATCTTGACTGGATCAACAGAAACTCCATTACTAGAAACAATATGTCCAAGGAATCGGACTTCATCCTTCTAGAAATGGCATCTAGAAAATTTAGCCTTCAACTGATGATTTATGAGAGTCTCCAGAACAGATTTCAAGTCCGACTCATGCTCTTTCTTGGACTTAGAAAAGACAAGGATATCATCCACAAAGACTAGAACAAATTTATTAAGCACATCACGAAAAACACGATTCATTAAATCAACAAAGAAAGCAGAAGCATTAGTCAAACCAAAAGGCATGACTAACCATTCATAAAACCCATTCTCAGTACGAAAAGTAGTATTGGGAATACTTTCCTCAGCAACCCTGAGCTGATGGAAACCTATGGCAAGATTAAGCTGAGAGAAAACAGTGGCACCATAAAGCTGATCAAACATATCATTGATACGAGGCATTGGATATCTATTTTTTCATAGTGAGCTTGTTCAGCTCCCTATAATCAACACACATCCTCAAAGAACCATCAGACTTAATGACGAAAACCACCGCTGCTCTCCATTCTGAATGGCTAGGTCTGATCAGACCTTTGGAGAACAAGTCCTCAATTTGCTTTTCCAACTCAACCTTCTCGTGGGGTGCCATTCTTCTAGGAGGAAGAACTACAGGTCGAGTCCCAGGAATAAGATCAATACGGAAATTAATTTCCCGCTTAGGAGGTAACGCGGTGACTTCACCAAATACATCGGGATAGAATCTGACCACACGTGTCGAATGAGGATCACTAGGAGAAGAATCCAAAGAATAAATAAAACTGCCAGCAAAATCCTGAGGCATGCGGCACTGAATAATCAAGGGATTTCCTTGATCATCAACAAGATAAACAGACCGGGCTTTGCAAGAGATATGGGCGTCATGCCCACCTAGCCAATCACTTCCAAGCAATAAATCAAAAGCATCGAAGCCCAGAACATAGAAATCACCACTAAAGCGATGATCAGAATAGAGAAGTTTCACTTTCTTACAAATCCTATTGAGGTTTGCATGGCCCCCAATGGGATTTGAAACACATAAAGATACAGAAGCATACTCAGGAGAAAAGAGATGCTCGAACTCATCACACAAATCAACAAAAATAAAACTATGGAAAGCTCCAGTATCAAATAAAACACGAACAGGTTGCTGAAATAAACAAAAGGTGCCCTGAAGAGTACCTTGGTCATCACTAGGAGCAGGAGCTGGAGAAAGGCTTACCCTTTTGCTAGGTAGAGCAATCCTTTTTGAAATGGCCAGGCTGAAGACAGATATGGCATAGATCACGCCTCATCAACTGAACAGGAGGAGGAACAGTAGCACCAGCTGAAGTAGGGCAACTATTGGCATAGTGTCCTTCTAATCACCTTTGTAGCAGGTGATGGTAGAAAGGTCAATAGGCTGCCTCTGAGAAGGAGAAGATGATGAAGATCTGAAACCCAGATTCTTGAGCCAATTCTTCTTCTACTGCTGGAAATTAGGATTTCTCTTCTTAGAGTTAGCAGAGGAAGACTGAGATAAAGGAGCACCAACAACAGCAGGACCCTTAGAAGTAGGGTTCTTATAACGAATAGCCATATCCATAAGTGCAATGAAAGGGCTGTGAACATGGGCAATAAGATGATCATAGTACTCAGGACGAGCACCAGCAATGAACTTCTCATTCCTCTTGAGAGGAGTGTCTATCAGGCCAGGACCGAACTTAGAAAGTTCATTGAACTTCCTCTCATACTCTGAAAAAGACATGCTTCCCTACTTGAGATCCATAAACTCCCTATAAAGCTGGGATTTCCCGGCCTCGGGCATTCACTTAGCAATGAAAGCATCCTTGAAAAGATGATAGATAAGCTTAGAAAAGGCACGAAAGAGATAGAAAAACGAAATTCAAAGAAACACACGAAGATACCTGAACTGCTTCCAAGTAAGATGAGCCTCGACGGTGTTAGCCATAATAGACTCCCACCAATCTTGGGCAGCCTCCTACAACTGCCATGCCGCTAACTGATGCTTCTGGGCATCAGTAATCTCAAGACCAGTAAATATCCTCTCTAAACTCTGTAACCATTGCTAGGCTTTAATAATTCTCTCTGAACCGGTAAACTTGGTTCCACCAAGTTGAGAGAATTCCTTACAAAGAACATTAAACCTAACATGTGCAGTAGGCTGAGGAGTTGGGGCAATACCACGACCCCTACCTTTGGCATTTCCACGATTCATCCTGAAAAGTCAAGAATGAATTTTAGCAAAAAGGTAAATAGAAGACAAGGATAAATTTACTTGGAAAAATATCCTAAAGAAAGAAATTACTAACAAGGTAGATACGAAAGGAAGGAAGTTTAGAAAAAATTTCCTTTAAAACAAGAAAATTTTATATCAAAATAATCTTTGAAAAATCCTTTAAAAAATCATTTGAAACATCATTTGAAAAATCAGTTTATACTTTGAAAATACGCTCTCTCACAAAGAATGATTTTGAGGTTGATTTCACTCATTCTAGGGTACTTCTACCCTATCTCTAATGAGTTTTTGCTCCGCAGATTGCCTAAAAACCAAAGCTCCGATACCAACTGTAACGACCCACTATTTTGGACCATTCAAATCAACAATAATCCACACATGTCAGACTTGAATAATTCAAAATAATATATTGTAATAAAATTTGGAGCAAATAAAATGAATCACAGACACAGAAATATCAGAATAACTCGCAGCAGAAATTAAAATACCATAGTAGTTCATGAAGCTACTATAACAAAGTCTCAAAACAAATACATAATATCAGTCTGAAAACAAACACAATACAAATCCCAAATACATAGAAGTCCACTAATACAAGAGCTGAAATAGAACAACTGAAACTGAAATATATAAATAACTAGATAAGCAGAATCTCCAACGATTTCTAGCTCCATAAAGAGAAATCCAAAACTGTGAATACTCAGGCTGACTCGAGCGTAAATAAAACACAAACACTTGAGTCAGGACATACAAACTTATAAAATGTAAACCAACTCAAATGAACTGCAAAAAATATACAAGTAACTTAAAGTATGCTTGGGACCGGCCATCCTCTAAGGATCAGTTAAACTATTTATTATGTAGTAATATTCGCTATTGTAATAATGTCTAATAGTAAAATAAACATACTTTAAATTAACGTCAAGGGGTTGCCCATAGCCCTTAACAGGTAATAGTTCCAGTAGACTACACAGTACCTGCGTACCTCCAGATTGGGAGGCTAGGAGAAGATACTCCATCGGTATGACACAAATCAAACTCGTAGTAAAGCTCACTATGGTAGGTGATACGGCACACAAGGCAATGCCAGGGTAGATATACCAGTTACACACACGGGTTGGTGGTAACGTAGCAGCCACTATGCCCACCTCGGAACACACTCCCAAATCAAAGGGTGGCCACCAAAACAATCATAAAGTAATAGAATGGTATTGAAGAAATGTGTCCGATAAGAGGGGCTACCTCACTGGCCCGAGATCGCTCCTGTTTTAGCCACCTTAAGCCAACTCACGGAAGTCGGGTCCACGTTTATACCACAATAGGATCGTCGCCACCATCCTACATCATTCTGGAATCTACACCGCGTACACAGTTGTTAAAGTGGTTTTCGGTATCGACAGAGAGTATGTCCATATTCGATCCCGGTCTCTTTAATAACCAATCGTTATTATAACCCGTGGTTATACATTTCGAAATGGTATGTTATACTTCAAAAATCAAATATCATTTCAAATTCAAATCTTTATCGTAATAAAGATCAAATCACTTCCAATCCATTTCAAAATATCAAAATATCATATCCTTTCATAACCTCATTCATTTTTTTAATTTAAATACCATTTCAAATCACATTTCAAAATGGTTTATATTTCAAATCAAAATACTCCATTTAAACTATTTAAAAGTGAAGTCATTATACTTACTAATCAAATATTCAATTCCAAAAAAATTAGCCTTTTCTGAGATCATTTATTCAATTAAAAGCTACAAAACATTGAAATTTCAGCTTTTCACAGCACTTAGAAAATGCTGCGCTAAGTTATATTTGAAAACAGTTCATTTCAGCAAAGACAGCATTTATAACTGCTACAGTCGTTAAGTTACACTTGAAAAATCTCATTTCAGCAAACTGCGGCACTTATCAAGTGCTAGCCCTTTTATTTGTTTCAGATTCTAGTTTTCATTCTACAACCACGACACTTATCAAACTCAAGTGAAATAACAACTGAAATGCAAGTAACTCAAAGGATGTTTGGGATAGCCATTCTCTAAGGATCCGTTAAACTATTTAATATGTAGTAATATACGCTATTATAATAATGTCTAAAGTAAAGTAAACTTACTTAAAAATAGCGTTAAAGCTTTATATTTTCCACCTTAACACATACATAGTCCCAGTAGTCTATCCGGTATTATAGTCCCTTCTGATCGGGAAGCCACCTGAGGATACTCCATAGGCTACGACACAAAACCAAAACCGTACAAGGCGTGCTAGGGTAGGTGACACGGCACAACTAGGCATGCCAGGGTAGATATACCAATTACGCATCCGGACCGGTGGTAACGCGTAGCAGCCACTACCGCTGTAACGACCCAGAATTTTCAGAAATTAAAATTTGAATATTTAATTAATTTTAAATATTAATAAGTGAATTTATAAGTCAAATAAATTTTTATTTGAATTATTGGATTTAATTGGATAATTAAATCGATAATTTAATATGTTAAATTATGGTAATAATTGAAAATCGAGTTAAATATGATAGAAAATGATTTGTAAAATTTTATTTAATCATACTGGAGTTATAGAAATATTTTAGAACTTTTAAAATCGATTTAAAAGTTAATTTGTGAAAATTGAATATTTTAATATTTAATAATCGACTGTAAAATAGCCAATTTTTGAACAGTCTCAGAATTGAACGAAACCAGTTCCATTGGATCCGTAATAGTTAGTTATTACCGGATTTCAAATTTCGTGTCAATCGGAGTTATCGTTTGATCGTGGCAGCTCGAAACGCATCGAATTATTTTTAATTTAAATTTGGCGAGTCAAAATAGCCATTTTTCAAAAAGTCTCGGATTTCAACGAAACCAGTTTCATCGGATCCGTAATGTGATATTATTGTAAGGTTTCAAATTTCAAGTCAATTGGATTTACCGTTTGTCCGGTACAAATTAAAACGCCTAGAAATCGACTTAAATCGGTTTAATTCAAATTGAGCGTTTATAGCCATAACTCGCACAGATGTCCAAATTAGCTTCCGAAACCTGTTCCATTGTGTCCGGAACGCGGGATAAACCCTAGGTACGCTGGTTACGGCGTCTAAATCGGAGTTCGGAAAATCCGGGATGAATAGTGTCGCTCGTTCCTTATAAATAGCCCCTACCTCTTCATAATTTGATAAAACATCACAAAACCCTAACCCTAAAGTAGTAGCCGCCACTTTTAGATTCTAGGGCCAGAAATCATCCTCTTTCATTCATTAATCTCTCCCAATCTACAAGGAATTAGAAGAAACTCTCAACACGAAAGTTATAGAGCACGAAGAGAGCTTGAAATCCATACGGATGTGATCGGAAATGGTGCGACGGAGGGAGAGATAGGTGGGGCCGACAGTTCAGACCTGCGCACGCATTCCCACGCAACATAGATGGCCGAGCTTGCCATGGTTGGGGCCGAACTTAGCTTAGGTGTAGGGCTTTGTGTTACAACGTCTTGATCGAGTTTACATCGAGTATTTTGTTTGCAAATTTAAACCCTAGAAATCAAGTGATGGGTTCTTTTGCGTTTTGATGTTCTGTAGCTTGTAACGTGGGAGAAGATGAGGATGGGGACGGCCAAGATCTGCAGGATTAGGATCCAATGGCTATTGTGAGTTTGGGTTTAAAGTTATATTGTTAGGTTGTAAATTAAGTTATAAAATTCGTGTACGAACTTCATAAATTCGTAACTTTTTCATACGAGGTCGAAAAAATGCAAACTCAGTTGCGTTGGGATCGTATGGACGAGCACTACGCGATGGAGTTGGTTTGGAGTCGTTTGGAGTTAGTGAGAATTTCGGGTAAAATTAAACGCGCGTTTAATTTTATTCGAAATAAAAAGCTAAAACGGAATTTAAAATCAAGGTGAGAACTTCTCACTCAATCGAATAGATTTCGATTTTATTTTAAATAGTTAGATTTAAAATATTTGAATGCATGTTTGAATGATGACTGTAAATTATTGATTGTTAAAATAGACATTATGCGCCGTTAGTAAGCGGATGTTATTTAATATAAACATATACCGCGAATATTTCATAAACAGTGAAATTGGTATTATATATAATATCAATATATATATATTGGCATATGTATATATTGCAGTTGTTGATTTCCCGCATTTTTGTTTAGCGGATGAGACCCTATTACGCCGTTATTAAGCGGATAATATTTAATAAGAACATGTACCGCGATAATTTCGTACTGGAGCGAAATTGGTATTGTGCTAATGTTTTTGGATGCAGGAAACAGGTTGGAGGGATCCAACTGGATTCCTCAACAGTTTTTATTTTATTTCAGATATTTTGATATTTGATGGATTATCATATCGATATATGATATCGTTGTTAGTCGTGATTGACTATTTGGTGTGTAGCATCATTGGACCCAGATTTTGGGATTTTAAAATGGTTTTAAAGTGATTTTGAAAATATACTATATTTTTTGAATTGACCCATTATAAATAAATAAACGTTATAATTTTTAAAGTTATAAAAATTATGGTTTTTGTGAAATATAGTTAAAAAGCTGATTTTTAGAAATACGATTAAAAGTCGATTTTTTGAGAAATATGAACTAATGATTTTATAAAATAATTTAGATTGGATTTTTGAATATATGATAAAAGTTTAAATATAGGATTTATAAAATTTGATTATTTTATAAATCGAAATGATGAAATTATAAAGGAATTTAAAGACGTTTTAGAATAATAATATAAACTGATTTATATTAAGAGATTTATAAATGGATATTTATAAATTGAAATATAGACATTATAAAACGAGTTTTTATAAGTGTTTGAATGTAGTGAAAATGAATTTCATAAATGAATGAAATTTATAGAATTATAAACTGTGAAGTTATAAATGAAATTTATAAATAGTAAGATTTATAAATTTGTGAAGTTAATTGAAGAATAGATTTGGTTAAATAAATGAATCTTATAAGTTATAAGATTTATAATTATGAAGTTTAAAGAACGATTTTATAAAATAATTGTTTTATAAGTATTTAACTTATAATATAAACATTTAGTTTATAATTGAGTTATAAACTGAAATATGTTAATAAAGGAATTTATAAAAAAAAGAAGTTTTTATAAATAAATAGAAATGGAATTTATAAACGTTGTTTTATGAATTCGCAAACGACTTATTTTGATAAGTTAATTGTTATAACTTATAAATGGAGTTATATTCACGTTTTAGACTGTGAATAATCCTTTAAGTTAAAAAGTATAAAAAGGATGAAATTTGTTAACATAGTATATTCACGTTTTTGAATAGTGAATAACATGTTAAAGAAAATGTTTTAGAATATGATATTTTAAACAGAATTAAAACGATCTAACGATGTTTTAAAGGTGTTGAGATTCGAAACCATAGATTTCAACATTTATTGTTGAAATAGACGTTTTCGAGAAATAAAAGGAAATGTGGACTATAACACTGTTGTTATAGTAAATGATTTCCGAAAGGAAATGTTTTTGTATAGTATTGGAATTTATAGATCTATTTTAATTTCGAATCCCTATACTAATGATTTTGGGTTGTCGTAACGATGTTTTACGCAACATTCGTTTTGGCCCAAATAAATATGTTTAAGTAAATGATTTCCTTAAAGAATGAAATATATACTTAATTCGATTTAAGTATATTGAATATTTTCTAAGTGTTGAAAATAAAAAGATTTGTGAATTACTTATTTTTAATAAGTATGGAATTGTTTCCAATATGAAGTGAATAATTAGAATTTATCTTTTTGAAGATAAATTGAAAATGGATAATTGAAATCGTATATTCATGAATATTTTGAAATATAAATTCATTATGGAATTTATAAATGAAAAGAAGAATTTGTTTAAAAATAAATGTTGATTTATTTTTGAGGTGTTGAAATTTTATATCTTGTAAAGATATTTTGGAAAATAAATAATTTGGAAAATTATTTGGAATCTGGTGATGTGTGCATATCCAGTGATAGTTCAATAACCGACTATCAATATTTCCCTTTGAATGGGTATTGATGTGATTTGATTGAATTTGAATGCACACTTATTTTTTTGAATAAGCGCTCACTATTCGGGTTAACCGGGAAAGGACCATGGGGTCGTATAACCCATTCCGAATATGTGATACGTCGTTGTGAATTGCATTTGAAGATCGGTGTTGAAGACCGGATATTTGTAAGAGCGATAGGATGACCTATCGATTGTTTCTGCACCGAGTCGCGCCGGTATAGAAACTCCATATGTGATGGTGAATCCGATCAGGATTGTGAATATCCGGATTGCAAGGACTTCTTTGTAAGTGCCTTCGGTTTTGTTCGATCCCGGAACAGACTTGTATGGATTGTATGTCTGACATTACAAGTTGAGATATAAAGCCGATTTCTTTCAAATATATTTCTGTTGGTGGCGGAGAATTTATTCTTTGCTTAACACCCTTCTTTGAGACGTACGAGCTCAAAGGTTATATAGTTGAAGTTATCAGCGATATATCCCATTTTGGTAATGTGACATGCTGAGTGATGCTGAAATGATCATTGTGTTGATTATTTGTGATAGGATCATTTATTTGATCGTCTATCCTAGTGATCATTGTGTTGATCATTTGTTGACCCAAAGCACGGCTTTTTGTACAAAGTGTGTTTTTGTGGACGTGACTTCGTCGAGCCTCACATCCCGGAAATGGTCAAAACAGGAAAGATGCGGCAAGGTTATTAGGGGTTGCTGTAGCTCCCCTTAGGGTATGTGCATTTCCTTCTGGAAAGGGGTGGTATCATGGTATGGAGCCCAGATACTTACTCATGTTGAAAACACTCTATTTATTATGGTGTGATGTTGGATATCGAGCGCTCGGTTGAAAAGGTCCTAAAGGACCGGGGAATGGCGTGCTCGTGTCAGTAGTTACCCAGTTAAGCGGTAACCCGGCCTTGTGTTGGCAGAGTTCCGGTTTGGTTCTCGGGGATGTCTTTCCAGAGGCATTCTCAGTGGCAATGGGAAGTTCCTTGGCCTGACCATTTGTTGGAAATCCAATTCCCATTACGAAACTTGTACGGTATTAGTTGTAGAACCTGCCATTCACTTATGGTGGTCACCACTGTTTGGATGGTAGCTATAGTAGGCATAGTTCGAAATGTCTATGTTGGCTAAGATTTATATTCTACTTCCGAAATATTTTTCCTACACTATACACTAATAATAATATCAAATGTTATTTTAAATGCGTATCAAGCATCTTTGACTATCATAAGGAGAAATCTCCTCCGATTCTGCGTTTGCATGTGTGTGTGTGCGGGAGGCCTTATGGTAGTCTCATTTTTAAAAGCATTGCGAATTGAATTAAAAATATTCCTCTATTTTGATTTTAAAGATAAATAAACTGTTTTGAGTTCTCACACCAGTCACATGACTGACTTGGAGTTTATTGTTTTCCTTCCTAAACTCTGGGTGCCCACCAATTTCCACACGGGCAGTGAAGAGTTAGGTTTATCAGGATATTCTGGATATTCTGGAGTTGCTGGAGGCAAGCTGGATGGCATGGCGTATTACTAGTTTATATAGTATTTCTTTTTCCGCTGCACTGTTTGTTGTTGTATGATGTTGTACACTCTGATGATATGATATGATGTAATGAAATGTAATGTAATAACTGATAGTTCTTTGTTTAAAGATTATTCATTTATTATTATATGTTGTTCCGCTGCGAATTGTGAGATTCTGTTGTTCTGTTTTCTTTCTGTTTTCTTCCATTTTAAAATATTCTACCTTCTTTTCTCTCTTCTCTCTTTTTTTCTATCTTCCTCTCCCTTTATTTTCTGTTATCTTCTTCTACTTCTCTCTTTTTCTTTTCTTAAAATTCTTTTTTAAAACCCATAACTTCTCGGTTTTCGGCCTTCGATATTCGGCAGTCGATAAAGTGAGTGTCGATGTTGAATTTTCGAAAGTCGAAAATTTTAGAATGTTACATTTGGTATCAGAGCTCTGATGGTTAAGCGACAACCATGGTTCTGTTGGGTAAAATTCATTAGAGATAGAGTCAGCAGTACTCTAGAATGAGTTTGAGTGTAATAATAGCTATGAGAGCGTATTTGTTAGTGAATATAAAATTGTTTTATATTGTGATGATTGGTTTATTGAGTGGCATATGAACCTTCCTCAGTACGGTATGTACAACTTTGCCGAAGGGGTTTCTAAACACTTGAATAGAACAATTCGACATAATATTGATTTTAAATTGGGTAAATGAAATAATTTTACCTCGATTATATTTTATATATGAAAGAAATAATTTTTCAAAATTATTAAAGTGTATATAAGTTGATTGTTAGGTTGTTTGAATAATCTAAATAAAAGAATAATTGTATAAGTATAAAGAATTATAAGAATTGAATTATAATTAAAGTGATTTACAATTGTGAAATAAACTTATATATATAAGAAGTGAAACTATATTAATATGAGTTGTAAATAAAAGTGAATTTTAAAGTTAAATGGAAGTATAACTTAAGTGTTGTTGGATGGAATTGATTTTGGTATCGAAGTAAATAATCAAGTGGATTAAATGAATATGAACTTGAGGTATGTAATAGAATTCAACTTTAGAATTGAATTGAATTAATGAATCGATTGAATGTTAATCAATCGAATGTGAATAAATTGGAATGGAATAATTAATGAAAGTGTTAATTCATTAAAACCTAATGTTATTAGAAGTTGAAAGGTTGAATGAAAATCAGTTTAATTAAACCAATTGAAAGTGATGGTGTTAAATCAAATTGAATGAATATAAGCAAAGGAATTTGGTTGTAATTAATATACATTGGTTGTTATATGATTGTTGATTGATTGTATATAATTCATTAAGTGTTAATGAAATTGGAAGCTATGTAATTGAATTCAAATTTGAAGTAAATAAATTTGAATAGAATTGAAAGTGAATTGGATTTAATTAGTAATGTAAACTAATTGAATTGAGAATGAATGTTAGTAAGAAAATCCAATGTGAATAAATCAAATGTGATTTAAAGTGAAAACCATTTCATTGAATATTAATGAGAATATGAATGAATGTTTATTGGATATGGATGTTAGTTGGTTGATGGTTGAATATATATTTCTATTGTTGCATTTGCTATGTGACATATATAGTTATTATGAGATATATGTTGTATATTGAGACTATTTGCATATGTGCATGTTCTCATGTTGTTTGTTGAGTTTAGTAGGTGCGGATCGAGTTTGCTTCGCATTTGGAGTTCGCTTTAGCGCTATATTAGCCGTATATGCTCGCTAATAAAATATAAGGTACATATCTCGGATTAAATATCGTACTTTTATACTTTTTTCCCTTCGGGATGCCTCATTACTTGATGAGATGTATATTTGTGATATATATACTGTCATTTTTTTTTCGGATCGAGCCGCGCAAAGGAGACATGGCGAATTTTTCCGGAAATTTAAGGCGTTAGAAAAATTTTGAGAAAATTGGGAAAATTTTGGAAAACTTTAACTTTGTTTTAGAGTTGAAAGTTAAATGATATAGATTGTTTTTGAAAACATAACTAAGTATGATTTGAAAACTTAGTAAAGATTTGTAAGAAGTTTAATTATGAATTTTGGAAAGTTAATAGATTTTGTAACCTTTCTTACTTGTAATTTCGAGGACGAAATTCTTTTAAGGGGGAAAGATTGTAACGACCCAGAATTTTCAGAAATTAAAATTTGAATATTTAATTAATTTTAAATATTAATAAGTGAATTTATAAGTCAAATAAATTTTTATTTGAATTATTGGATTTAATTGGATAATTAAATCGATAATTTAATATGTTAAATTATGGTAATAATTGAAAATCGAGTTAAATATGATAGAAAATGATTTGTAAAATTTTATTTAATCATACTGGAGTTATAGAAATATTTTAGAACTTTTAAAATCGATTTAAAAGTTAATTTGTGAAAATTGAATATTTTAATATTTAATAATCGACTGTAAAATAGCCAATTTTTGAACAGTCTCAGAATTGAACGAAACCAGTTCCATTGGATCCGTAATAGTTAGTTATTACCGGATTTCAAATTTCGTGTCAATCGGAGTTATCGTTTGATCGTGGCAGCTCGAAACGCATCGAATTATTTTTAATTTAAATTTGGCGAGTCAAAATAGCCATTTTTCAAAAAGTCTCGGATTTCAACGAAACCAGTTTCATCGGATCCGTAATGTGATATTATTGTAAGGTTTCAAATTTCAAGTCAATTGGATTTACCGTTTGTCCGGTACAAATTAAAACGCCTAGAAATCGACTTAAATCGGTTTAATTCAAATTGAGCGTTTATAGCCATAACTCGCACAGATGTCCGAATTAGCTTCCAAAACCTGTTCCATTGTGTCCGGAACGCGGGATAAACCCTAGGTACGCTGGTTACGGCGTCTAAATCGGAGTTCGGAAAATCCGGGATGAATAGTGTCGCTCGTTCCTTATAAATAGCCCCTACCTCTTCATAATTTGATAAAACATCACAAAACCCTAACCCTAAAGTAGTAGCCGCCACTTTTAGATTCTAGGGCCAGAAATCATCCTCTTTCATTCATTAATCTCTCCCAATCTACAAGGAATTAGAAGAAACTCTCAACACGAAAGTTATAGAGCACGAAGAGAGCTTGAAATCCATACGGATGTGATCGGAAATGGTGCGACGGAGGGAGAGATAGGTGGGGCCGACAGTTCAGACCTGCGCACGCATTCCCACGCAACATAGATGGCCGAGCTTGCCATGGTTGGGGCCGAACTTAGCTTAGGTGTAGGGCTTTGTGTTACAACGTCTTGATCGAGTTTACATCGAGTATTTTGTTTGCAAATTTAAACCCTAGAAATCAAGTGATGGGTTCTTTTGCGTTTTGATGTTCTGTAGCTTGTAACGTGGGAGAAGATGAGGATGGGGACGGCCAAGATCTGCAGGATTAGGATCCAATGGCTATTGTGAGTTTGGGTTTAAAGTTATATTGTTAGGTTGTAAATTAAGTTATAAAATTCGTGTACGAACTTCATAAATTCGTAACTTTTTCATACGAGGTCGAAAAAATGCAAACTCAGTTGCGTTGGGATCGTATGGACGAGCACTACGCGATGGAGTTGGTTTGGAGTCGTTTGGAGTTAGTGAGAATTTCGGGTAAAATTAAACGCGCGTTTAATTTTATTCGAAATAAAAAGCTAAAACGGAATTTAAAATCAAGGTGAGAACTTCTCACTCAATCGAATAGATTTCGATTTTATTTTAAATAGTTAGATTTAAAATATTTGAATGCATGTTTGAATGATGACTGTAAATTATTGATTGTTAAAATAGACATTATGCGCCGTTAGTAAGCGGATGTTATTTAATATAAACATATACCGCGAATATTTCATAAACAGTGAAATTGGTATTATATATAATATCAATATATATATATTGGCATATGTATATATTGCAGTTGTTGATTTCCCGCATTTTTGTTTAGCGGATGAGACCCTATTACGCCGTTATTAAGCGGATAATATTTAATAAGAACATGTACCGCGATAATTTCGTACTGGAGCGAAATTGGTATTGTGCTAATGTTTTTGGATGCAGGAAACAGGTTGGAGGGATCCAACTGGATTCCTCAACAGTTTTTATTTTATTTCAGATATTTTGATATTTGATGGATTATCATATCGATATATGATATCGTTGTTAGTCGTGATTGACTATTTGGTGTGTAGCATCATTGGACCCAGATTTTGGGATTTTAAAATGGTTTTAAAGTGATTTTGAAAATATACTATATTTTTTGAATTGACCCATTATAAATAAATAAACGTTATAATTTTTAAAGTTATAAAAATTATGGTTTTTGTGAAATATAGTTAAAAAGCTGATTTTTAGAAATACGATTAAAAGTCGATTTTTTGAGAAATATGAACTAATGATTTTATAAAATAATTTAGATTGGATTTTTGAATATATGATAAAAGTTTAAATATAGGATTTATAAAATTTGATTATTTTATAAATCGAAATGATGAAATTATAAAGGAATTTAAAGACGTTTTAGAATAATAATATAAACTGATTTATATTAAGAGATTTATAAATGGATATTTATAAATTGAAATATAGACATTATAAAACGAGTTTTTATAAGTGTTTGAATGTAGTGAAAATGAATTTCATAAATGAATGAAATTTATAGAATTATAAACTGTGAAGTTATAAATGAAATTTATAAATAGTAAGATTTATAAATTTGTGAAGTTAATTGAAGAATAGATTTGGTTAAATAAATGAATCTTATAAGTTATAAGATTTATAATTATGAAGTTTAAAGAACGATTTTATAAAATAATTGTTTTATAAGTATTTAACTTATAATATAAACATTTAGTTTATAATTGAGTTATAAACTGAAATATGTTAATAAAGGAATTTATAAAAAAAAGAAGTTTTTATAAATAAATAGAAATGGAATTTATAAACGTTGTTTTATGAATTCGCAAACGACTTATTTTGATAAGTTAATTGTTATAACTTATAAATGGAGTTATATTCACGTTTTAGACTGTGAATAATCCTTTAAGTTAAAAAGTATAAAAAGGATGAAATTTGTTAACATAGTATATTCACGTTTTTGAATAGTGAATAACATGTTAAAGAAAATATTTTAGAATATGATATTTTAAACAGAATTAAAACGATCTAACGATGTTTTAAAGGTGTTGAGATTCGAAACCATAGATTTCAACATTTATTGTTGAAATAGACGTTTTCGAGAAATAAAAGGAAATGTGGACTATAACACTGTTGTTATAGTAAATGATTTCCGAAAGGAAATGTTTTTGTATAGTATTGGAATTTATAGATCTATTTTAATTTTGAATCCCTATACTAATGATTTTGGGTTGTCGTAACGATGTTTTACGCAACATTCGTTTTGGCCCAAATAAATATGTTTAAGTAAATGATTTCCTTAAAGAATGAAATATATACTTAATTCGATTTAAGTATATTGAATATTTTCTAAGTGTTGAAAATAAAAAGATTTGTGAATTACTTATTTTTAATAAGTATGGAATTGTTTCCAATATGAAGTGAATAATTAGAATTTATCTTTTTGAAGATAAATTGAAAATGGATAATTGAAATCGTATATTCATGAATATTTTGAAATATAAATTCATTATGGAATTTATAAATGAAAAGAAGAATTTGTTTAAAAATAAATGTTGATTTATTTTTGAGGTGTTGAAATTTTATATCTTGTAAAGATATTTTGGAAAATAAATAATTTGGAAAATTATTTGGAATCTGGTGATGTGTGCATATCCAGTGATAGTTCAATAACCGACTATCAATATTTCCCTTTGAATGGGTATTGATGTGATTTGATTGAATTTGAATGCACACTTATTTTTTTGAATAAGCGCTCACTATTCGGGTTAACCGGGAAAGGACCATGGGGTCGTATAACCCATTCCGAATATGTGATACGTCGTTGTGAATTGCATTTGAAGATCGGTGTTGAAGACCGGATATTTGCAAGAGCGATAGGATGACCTATCGATTGTTTCTGCACCGAGTCGCGCCGGTATAGAAACTCCATATGTGATGGTGAATCCGATCAGGATTGTGAATATCCGGATTGCAAGGACTTCTTTGTAAGTGCCTTCGGTTTTGTTCGATCCCGGAACAGACTTGTATGGATTGTATGTCTGACATTACAAGTTGAGATATAAAGCCCATTTCTTTCAAATATATTTCTGTTGGTGGCGGAGAATTTATTCTTTGCTTAACACCCTTCTTTGAGACGTACGAGCTCAAAGGTTATATAGTTGAAGTTATCAGCGATATATCCCATTTTGGTAATGTGACATGCTGAGTGATGCTGAAATGATCATTGTGTTGATTATTTGTGATAGGATCATTTATTTGATCGTCTATCCTAGTGATCATTGTGTTGATCATTTGTTGACCCAAAGCACGGCTTTTTGTACAAAGTGTGTTTTTGTGGACGTGACTTCGTCGAGCCTCACATCCCGGAAATGGTCAAAACAGGAAAGATGCGGCAAGGTTATTAGGGGTTGCTGTAGCTCCCCTTAGGGTATGTGCATTTCCTTCTGGAAAGGGGTGGTATCATGGTATGGAGCCCAGATACTTACTCATGTTGAAAACACTCTATTTATTATGGTGTGATGTTGGATATCGAGCGCTCGGTTGAAAAGGTCCTAAAGGACCGGGGAATGGCGTGCTCGTGTCAGTAGTTACCCAGTTAAGGGGTAACCCGGCCTTGTGTTGGCAGAGTTCCGGTTTGGTTCTCGGGGATGTCTTTCCAGAGGCATTCTCAGTGGCAATGGGAAGTTCCTTGGCCTGACCATTTGTTGGAAATCCAATTCCCAATACGAAACTTGTACGGTATTAGTTGTAGAACCTGCCATTCACTTATGGTGGTCACCACTGTTTGGATGGTAGCTATAGTAGGCATAGTTCGAAATGTCTATGTTGGCTAAGATTTATATTCTACTTCCGAAATATTTTTCCTACACTATACACTAATAATAATATCAAATGTTATTTTAAATGCGTATCAAGCATCTTTGACTATCATAAGGAGAAATCTCCTCCGATTCTGCGTTTGCATGTGTGTGTGTGCGGGAGGCCTTATGGTAGTCTCATTTTTAAAAGCATTGCGAATTGAATTAAAAATATTCCTCTATTTTGATTTTAAAGATAAATAAACTGTTTTGAGTTCTCACACCAGTCACATGACTGACTTGGAGTTTATTGTTTTCCTTCCTAAACTCTGGGTGCCCACCAATTTCCACACGGGCAGTGAAGAGTTAGGTTTATCAGGATATTCTGGATATTCTGGAGTTGCTGGAGGCAAGCTGGATGGCATGGCGTATTACTAGTTTATATAGTATTTCTTTTTCCGCTGCACTGTTTGTTGTTGTATGATGTTGTACACTCTGATGATATGATATGATGTAATGAAATGTAATGTAATAACTGATAGTTCTTTGTTTAAAGATTATTCATTTATTATTATATGTTGTTCCGCTGCGAATTGTGAGATTCTGTTGTTCTGTTTTCTTTCTGTTTTCTTCCATTTTAAAATATTCTACCTTCTTTTCTCTCTTCTCTCTTTTTTTCTATCTTCCTCTCCCTTTATTTTCTGTTATCTTCTTCTACTTCTCTCTTTTTCTTTTCTTAAAATTCTTTTTTAAAACCCATAACTTCTCGGTTTTCGGCCTTCGATATTCGGCAGTCGATAAAGTGAGTGTCGATGTTGAATTTTCGAAAGTCGAAAATTTTAGAATGTTACAACCGCCCACCTCGAGCCACACTCCCAAAAATCAAAGGTGCACCCAATCAATCATAAAGTAAAAGAATGGTATCAAAGAAGTATGTCCGATCAGAGGAGGTGCCTCATTAACCCGTCAATCACTCCTGTTTTAGCCACCTTATTCCAACTTACGGGAATTTTTATAATTCCATTACTTTATCGTTTACAAAACATTGAAAATCAAATATTGTCATTTCAAACAACCAGTTTATTTAACAAATTAATTTTAGAAAATTGTACTTATATATAATATAATCATGTAGAATTTATTTTATCTACTAAATTTGAAAACAATATTGTGTCAGTTTGCTCTGTTTAAGTGTTTTGGAAATCCTAGCGATAGCGTTGATTAGACGAATTGATTGAAAACCCAAATCAACATCAACAACTCAAACAACACAATATATATATATATGTAACGACCCAAAATTTTTATAAATTAAAATTTGAATATTTAATTAATTTTAAATATTTATAAGTGAATTTATAAGTCAAATAAATTTTATTTTGAATTATTGGATTTAATTGGATAATTATATCGATAAATTTAATACGTTAAATTATGGAAATAATTGAAAATTGAGTTAAATATGATTGAAAATGATTTGTAAAATTTTATTTTATCATGTTGAAGTTAGAATGATATTTTAGAACTTTTAAAATCGAATTAAAAGTTAATTTGTGAAAATTGAATATTTTAATATTTAATAATCGATTGTAAAATAGCCAATTTTTGAACAATCTCAGAATTGAACGAAACCAGTTTCATTGGATCCGTAATAGTTAGTTATTACCGGATTTCAATTTTCGTGTCAATCGGAGCTATCGTTTGATCGTGGCAGCTCGAAACGCATCGAATTATTTTTAATTTAAATTTGGCGAGTCAAAATAGCCATTTTTCAAAAAGTCTCGGATTTCGACGAAACCAGTTTCATCGGATCCGTAATGTGATATTATTGTAAGGTTTCAAATTTCAAGTCGTTTGGATTTACCGTTTGTCCGGTACAAATTAAAACGCCTAGAAATCGATTTAAATCGGTTTAATTTAAATTGAGCGTTTGCAGCCATAACTCGCACATACTTCCGAATTAGCTTCCGAAACCTGTTCCATTGTGTCCGGAACGCGGGGTAAACCTTAGAAACGCTGGTTACGGCGTCTAAATCGGAGTTCGGAATTCCCGGGATGAATAGTGTTTACGCTTGGTTTTCTTTATAAATAGCCCTCACTCTAAAATAAAATAAAAAATTAAAACCCTAATTCATTCACGCAGCCGCCACCCCCATTTTGAACGGCTAGAAAGCTCCCATCTTCATCCCCAAAATTCTTCAAATCCGTGCAACGATTCGACGAACTTCTAACTGGAGATTTGTAGTGGGTATCGAGTTCTATATATTCAACGGATATGATCTGAAACGATGCACCGAGGAGGGGGATAATGGCCTGCGTTCGACCCTAGCTGCGCACAGCGTTTCGAGGCACTGGGGGGGTGCGCGCGTGACCGGTCTCTGGGCGTGGGTGGTGCCGGGGGGCGCGAGCAAGAAGGAGTTGCCTGATCGAAGAATCGTCGAGCGAGGAGGTGATAAAGTTTAACCCTAGAATCGAAGGTTATGGGTTCAGTTTTTGGAAGGAGCGGCCTGTAGGTGTTTTGCGTGTGGGAGAGATGATAACGCAACGGTCCAGATGATGGGGAGCTTAGATGAACGGTTGTGATTAGGTTAGGTAAAGAAATTGTAGTAATTTTAATTTTAAAATTGGTACAAACTTGTAAAATCAATAACTTTTTCATACGAGGTCGAAAAAATGCAAACTCAGTTGCGTTGGAATCGTATGGACGAGCACTACGCGATGGAGTTTGTTTGGAGTCGTTTGGAGTTAGTGAGAATTTTGGGTAAAATTAAACGCGCGTTTAATTTTATTCGAAATAAATCGCTAAAACGGAAATTAAAACCAAGGTGAGAATTTCTCACTCAATCGAATAGGTTTCGATTTTATTTTAAATAGTTAGATTTAAAATATTTGAATGCATGTTTGAATGATGATTGATATCTATTGATTGTTAAAATAGACATTATACGCCGTTAGTAAGCGGATGTTATTTAGTAAAAACATATACCGCGAATATTTCATAAACAGTGAAATTGGTATTATATATAATATCAATATATATATATATTGGCATATGTATATATTGCAGTTGTTGATTTCCCGCATTTTTTGTTTAGCGGATGAGACCCTATTACGCCGTTAGTAAGCGGATAATATTTATTAAAAACATGTACCGCGATAATTTCGTACTGGAGCGAAATTGGTATTGTGCTAATGTTTTTGGATGCAGGAAAACAGGTTGGAGGGATCCAACTGGATTCCTCAACAGTTTTTATTTGATTTTCAGATATTTTGATATTTGATGGATTATCATATCGATATATGATATCGTTGTAGTCGTGATTGACTATTTGGTGTGTAGCATCATTGGACCCAGATTTTGGGATTTTGAAATGTTTTTAAAGTGATTTTTGAAAAGATAAAATATTTTTGGAAGTGATCCATTATAAATAAATGAACGTTATAATTTTTAAAGTTATAAAAATTATAGTTTTTGAGAAATACGGTTAAAAGCTGATTTTTGAGAAAAATGAACTAATGATGTTATAAAATAGTTTAAACTGGATTTTTTTTGAATTCATTATTAAAAGTTTAAAAATAGGATTTATAAAATTTGATTATTTTATAAATCAAAATGGTTAAACTATAAAGGAAATTAAAGACGTTTCAGAATAATAATATAAACTGATTTATATTAAGAGATTTATAAATAGATATTTATAAATCGAAATATTGACATTATAAAACGAGTTTTTTATAAGTGTTTGAATGAAGTGAAAAATGAATTTCATAATAGAATGAAATTTATAGAATTATAAACTGTGAAGTTATAAATGAAATTTATAAATAGTAAGATTTATAAATTTGGTGAAATTATTTGAAGAATAGATTGGTTGAATAAATGGATCTTATAAGTTATAAGATTTATAAATTGAAAAGTCTTTAAAAGAACGATTTTGTAAAATAATCGTTTATAAGTAATTAACTTATAATGTGAACGTTTAGTTTATAATTTAGTTGTAAACTGGAATAGGTTAATTAAGGAATTTATAAAAAGGAAGTTTTTATAAATAAATAGATATGGAATTTATAAACGTTGTTTTATAAATTCGCAAACGACTTATTTTGATAAGTTAATTGTTATAACCTATTAATGGAGTTGTATTCATGTTGTAAACAGTGAATAATCCTTTAAGTTAAAAAGAATAGAAATAATGGAATTTGTGAACGTAGTATATTCACGTTTTGAATAGTGAATAATACGTTAAAGAAAATGTTTTGAATGTGATATTTTAAATAGAATTAAAACGATCTAATGATGTTTTAAAAGGTGTTGAGATTCGAAACCATAGATTTCAACATTCATTGTTGAAATAGATGTTTCGTGAAATAAAAGGAAATGGTGGACTATAACAATGTTGTTATAGTAAATGATTTCCGAAAGGAAATGGTTTGGGTAGTATTGAGATTTATATATCTATTTTAATTTTGAATCCCTATACTAGTGATTTTGGGTTGTCGTAACGATGTTTTACGTAACATTCGTTTTGACCCAAATAAATATGTTAAGTGAATGATTTCCTTAAAGAATGAAATATATACTTAATTTGATTTAAGTATATTGAATATTTTCCAAGGTTGAAAATAAAAAGATTTGTGAATTACTTATGAATAAATAAGTATGGAAATGTTTTCCAATATGAAAAGATAAATTGAAAATGAATAATTGAAATCGGTTATTCATAGATATTTTGGGAATATAAATTCATTATGGAATTTATAAATAATAAGTGAAATTAGTTTGAAAATAAATATTGATTTATTTTTGAAGTGTTGAAATTATATATCTTGTAAAGATATTTTGGAAAATAAATAATTTGGAAAATTATTTGGAATCTGGTGATGTATGCATATCAATTGATAGTTCAATAGCCGACTATCAATATTTCCCTTTGATTGGGTATTTGATATGATTGTTTGAATTTGAATGCACACTTATTTTTGAATAAGCGCTCACTATTCGGGTTAACCGGGAAAGGACCATGGGGTCGTATAACCCATTCCGAATATGTGATACGTCGTTGTGAATTGCATTGAAGATCGGTGTTGAAGACCGGTATTTGCGAGAGCGATAGGATGACCTATCGATTGTTTCTGCACCGAGTCGCGCCGGTATAGAAACTCCCTAAGTGATGGGAAATCCGATCAGGATTGTGAATATCCGGATTGCAAGGACTTCTTTGTAAGTGCCTTCGGTTTTGTTCGATCCCGGAACAGACTTGTATGGATTGTATGCCTGACATTACAAATTGAGATATAAAGCCGATTTCTTTCAAATATATTTCTGTTGGTGGCGGAGAATTTATTCTTTGCTTAACACCCTTCTTTGAGACGTATGTGCTCAAAGGTTATATAGTTGAAGTTATCAGCGATATATTCCCAGTTTGGTAATGTGACATGCTGAGTGATGCTGAAATGATCATTGTGTTGATTATTTATGATAGGATCATTTATTTGATCGTCTATCTTAGTGATCATTGTGTTGATCATTTGTTGACCCAAAGCATGGCTTTTGTATAAAGTATGTTTTTGTGGACGTGAATTCGTCAAGCCTCACATCCCGGAAATGGTCAAAACAGGAAAGATGCAGCAAGGTTATGAGGGGTAGCACCCTTTAGGATATGTGCATTTCCTTCTGGAAAAGGGTGGTATCATGGTATGGAGCCCAGATACTTACTCATGTTGAAACACTTTGTTTTTATGATTGTGTGAATTGATTAGAGAGCTCTCGGATAAAGGTCCCAAAGGACCGGGGGATGGCATATTCGGTCAGTTGTTACTCAGTTAGGAGTAACCCGGCCTTGTGTTGGTAGAGATCCGGTTTGGTTCTCGGGGATGTCCATCCAGAGGCATTCTCATGTGGCAATGGGAAGTTCCTTGGCCTGACCATTTGTTGGAAATCCAATTCCCAATACGAAACTTGTACGGTATTAGTTGTAGAACCTGCTATTCACTTATGGTGGTCACCACTGTTTGGATAGTAGCTATAGTAGGCATACGATAATGGTCGTATGTTGGCTAAGATTTATATCTTTATTTTCGAAATAATTTCCTACACTATGCACTAGTAATAATATCAAATGTTATTTTAAATGCGTATCAAGCATCTTTGACTATCATAAGGAGAAATCTCCTCCGATTCTGCGTTTGCATGTGTGTGTGTGCGGGAGGCCTTATGGTAGTCTCATTTTTAAAAGCATTGCGAATTGATTTAAAATATTCCTCTATTTTGATTTTAAAGTAAATAAACTGTTTTGAGTTCTCACACCAGTCACATGACTGACTCGGAGTTTATTGTTTTCCTTCCTAAACTCTGGGTGCCCACCAATTTCCACACGGGCAGTTAAGAGTTAGGTTTATCAGGATATTCTGGATATTCAGGAGTTGCTGGAGGCAAGCTGGATGGCATGGCGTATTACTAGTATATAGTATTTCTTTTCCGCTGCATTGTTTGATGTTGTATGATGTTGTACACTCTGATGATATGATGTAATGAAATGTGATGTAATGTAATAACTGATATAGTTCTTTGTTTAAAGATTATTCATTTATTATTATATGTTGTTCCGCTGCGAATTGTGAGATTCTGATGTTGTTCTGTTGTTTCTTCTGTCCCGTTCTTATTTCCCTTCTATTTTAAAATTCTCTGTTTTCAAAAAAAAAAAAATTGTCTATCTTCTTTCCTCTCTATTTTCTATCTCTTCTCTCTTCTTTCTTTTTCTTAAATTCTTTTTTTAAAACCCATAACTTTCCGTGTTTTCGGCCTTCGATTTCTCGGCAGTCGATAAAGTGAGTGTCGATGTCGAATTTTCGAAAGTCGAAATTTTCGGAGCGTTACAATATATATATATAACATTTTTATATTAATTTACAAATACACTTTCATGCTCGACGATACAAGAATGGATTTCAAAGTAAGGATAGAGATTCAAATTTAATCAACTCAAATCAAATGGAATATTGATTCGAAGATAGATTTGAAACAAAGATAAGATGATTAAATAATGAAATAGGAAGATGGATAAGTTTATAGAAATCGTGGGCAAACTTAACCGGGTCAACCGTGACTTCAAGAATGAGATCGATGTAGAATTCCAAGGCAAATCGACATTCGATCGCAAAAGATAGAATTCAGACATAGCAGGAGATAGATAGCACCGTAAACCGAGGATACATAAATCCCTGGCATATCAATGCCTATTGTAAAGGAGTTTCATCCCTTTACAAATTATTCAAAGATTGGAGAGACCGCCGAGTTATTATAGAGATCATTCGAAGTGGAGTTATGGGGTACTCCTGAATCAAAAACACGAGTAGGGAGAGATAAGGATGGATTTTAGAATCAAGGGGAACGTTCCAAAATTCAAAGGAAATCAAATCAAGAGAAAGAATTCAAACTCGAACGAAAGCAATTCTGTAACTAAATTTACCCTATATTTTGAGTTTTTCCTAAAACCAAAGCTCTGATACCAAATGTAACAACCCGATATTTTTAACCATTCGCGTCCAAAAATGCCGGAATTCAATTGCCCAAAATACCAGATTGTTAATTTATATTTGGCAAAACTCATCATATACAGTAAATAAATAAATCACAGAATCATAGACACAGAGTAATATAACAATAATGCAATGAAAATAAGAGAATAGTAGTTCATGAAGCTATTATATATATATATATATATCAGAGTTAAATAAGATACAATAGAAGTCTCGAACACAATAGTCAAATACAAAATCAGAATACATCACTGGAATCAACTGAATATCTAAAAGCTGGATAGATAGTTGGATCTCCAAGCGAAGCTCCAACTCCAAAGGTGAATCTCAAAAGCTGAACCACTCAGTTTGACCCGAGCGTAAAGGAAAACACAATACTCTCGAGTCAGGAATAACATTCTTATATCAATAAATCCAACTCAAGTGAAATAACAACTGAAATGCAAGTAACTCAAAGGATGTTTGGGATGGCCATCCACTAAGGATCCATTAAACTATTTACTGTAGTAATATACGCTATTATAATAATGTCTAAAGTATAGTAAACTTACTTAAAAATAGCGTTATGGCTTTACATTTTCCACCTTAACACATAAATAGTCCCAGTATTCTATCCAGTATTATAGTCCCTCCTGATCGGGAAGACACCAGAGGATCCTTCATAGGCTTCGGCACAAAACCAAAATCGTACAAGGTGCGCTAGGGTAGGTGACACGGCACAACTAGGCACTGCCAGGATAGATATAGCAATTACGCTTCCGGACTGGTGGTAATGCGTAGCAGCCACTACCGTCCACCTCAAGTCACAATTCCAAAAATCAACAGTGCACCCAATCAATCACAAAGTAATAGAGTGGTATCGAAGAAGTGTGTCCGATCAAAGGAGCTGCCTCACTAGCCCGTCAATCGCTCCTGTTTTAGCCACCTTATGCCAACTCACGGGAGTTGGGTCCATGTAACGAACCATAAATTTTCGATGTTTTTATTTTGTGGTTTTAATAATATTTTATGAGTTAATATTGAAATAAATAAAATGTTGCAATTTTATAATGGAATAATAACTAAATTTAAACTGAGACAATGTTAATACAAGTTAAGTGTCAACAATCTTAATGAAACTCCAATTCATTGTATCTAAACATGCTATGCTTGGTTATAAAACTAAATATAAGTAACAAATGTAAACATTTAGTTATTGTACAAAATAGATAGTTAATGGTAATTAAATAAGATCAGCATGGCGTAAGGAATTGCAATATGTGTGGTATTAATGGTTACACTGATTTATAGTGGGATGTGAAAGGTAATAAATTAATGTTGTTTTGATAATAAAAATTTCCTAAAGATTTTTAATTTCATAACGGAAGAGTGAATGAGAATTTATGGAAAACATAAATTCATTTTAAGTAAACAAGAGTATATATTGAACAAATTTATGATAATTGGATAATGCATTGTTAATGGAAATTAATTAGTGTTATATATGGAATTTATACCTGGGTGGGTAGTAAACTTATAAATGAAAGAAGTAAGTAGGTGACCATTTATTTAGGTTATCTGTAACGACCCGCTATTTTGGACCATTCGCATCCGCACATGTCGGACTTGAATAATTCAAAATACCGAATTGTTAATTTAAATTTGGCAAAACTGAACATATACAGTAAATAAATAATCATAGATCACAGACACAGAGTAATAAATATGCAGCGGAAGCAAAAGATAGTAGTTCACAAAGCTACTATATATATAACAGAGTTAAATAAGTTACAACAGAAATATCGAATACAATAGTCATATACAAGAATCAGCATACATCACTGGAATCAACTGAATATCTAAAAGCTGGATTGATAGCCGGGTCTCCAAGCGAAGCTCCAACTCCAAAGGTGAGTATCGAATACTGGTACACTCAGTCTGACCCGAGCGTAAATCAAAACACAAAACACTCGAGTCAGGATTAACATTCTTATATCAATAAATCCAACTCAAGTGAAATAATAATTGAAATACGATAACTCAAAGGATGTTGGAATAACCATCCACTAAGGACCCGTTAAACTATCTACTATGTAGTAATATACGCTAAATAGATAGTGTCTATCAGTTATATAAAATATCAAAATAGTGTTAAGGCGTTACCATTATCCCCCTTAACACGTTTTATATAAATGTCATAGTCTATACAACACTGTAAACTCCACCGTAAACTAGTGGGATATCAGGGAGTACTCCATAGGTATAACACAAAACAAATTCGTAGTGGTCGCGTATATAGGGATACAAGTATGACAAGGCACATGAGGGAATACCCAAGGTAGTGAAACTACCGTTTGCCTGATCCGGACTGGTGAAAATGCTTCGCCGCAACGATCGCAACACCGCGAAACAACACTCCTGAATTTCCAAGGGTTCACCAATCAATAACAAGTAATGAGTAATTTACAAAGAAGTGTGTTCGCTCGAGGTGGCTAACCCCATTTGGCCCGGCACGGCTCCTGATTTTAGTCATTTCCAATTTGACACCAGTGTCAAGGCTATCCATTATCATTCTCTTCCTTTAGTCATCACGTACATCATTCCAACCACTTCGTTATGGATCACACTCCTTGTATAGTTATTAAAGTGGTTTTCGGTTTAGACAGAGAGTATGTCCATAACCGACTCCGGTTTCTTTAATAACCTTCGTAATTTATAACACCGATTGGTCGTTTAACAAATTTCGAAACCAAATCAATTTCAATTGGAATTCATAAACCAACATTTCGTTTATCTTTCTAAATCAATTTCCAAAATTTTCGTTTCAAACTTCCAAATTACCATTTCAAAGTCTTATAATTCGATTTCAACCTTTATTTAAACAATTCAAATATGGATTCAAATTCATATATAAATTTCATTAAGCAATCAATTAAATAAATTAATTTAACACTCAAATCAATTTCAAATTCATTTATCGATTTCATTCAATATTCGTTAAGTTAAATTATTAATCAAAACGATTTCTATTAGATTTCCAATTCATTAAATCAGTTACTTAAGTTCAACTCCATTATATCAAAACTTCAAATTCAATGATTAAATTCGTCAAATCAAATTCTTAAATTCAAATCTTATATTTATTACAATAAAACGCATTTTATTTCTTGTTAAGAAATTCAATCCCATTTATTTATTTACTTAGTCACAAATCTCAAACTCAATTAATAAAGAAACTAACTTTCACATATTCGAGAAGTTCAATTTCACTTATTAACTTATTTAAATAATTTTTCAAACTTAATAAATAAAGAAACCCAATTTTACGTATTAACGAGGTTCAAATTCATTTATTCAAAATTCAATTTCTCTTATCAAAGAATTCAAATTTTATTTAATTATAAATTAATTCAATCTTATTCAATTATTAAGTAATTTCAAACTTAATTATTAAATAATTTCAAACTTAATAATTTAATTATTTCAGCTTCGTTATTAATAATTCCAAACTTAATTATTAATAAATTTCAAGACTTGATTATTAATAATTAGTTATTTCTAATTTCAAACTTGATTATTAATAAATTTCAAGACTTAATTATCAAATAATTTTAAATTTATTTATTAAATAATAAAATTTTAAACAATGTTCTTTTGTCAATTACGACGTTAATATTTCTTTCAAATTCAAATATTCACATTTACATTCATTCGAATTTTAATTCCAATTTTATTCAAACCTTGTTATTAGTCAAATAAAACTTTATTTTATTTTAAATCAAAACATTGACCGATCGGGTTTAATTAAATTTTGTATCCTAAGTCAAAGTTATTTGGGTATTTATCATTTCAACCCGATTCCATTTCAATTCAAAAATCAAAGCATACAAAGGGAACTTGCAGTGTGATAACTGGGATGGTGTTAAAGTAAATAAACAAGCAATAGCATCCATACATAACAATTCACCAATTTATTTAAATAATCCCGAAATAATCGTATTAATTTACATTTGTTATTTATGCAAATTAATGTAATTATTTCTAGAATCTACACTATCATTTCATGTAGATTAAAGATTATTACATTACGGTTTTTCACTTATCGTTCAATTTCAATTTCAAGTTTAATACTACAATAATTAATCCAATATACATTCAAAGGTTCAAAGTGCAATTTATCAAATTCTACTTGTCAATTTTTATTTATTTAAAAGGGGTCATATTATACAAATGTCATTTAATCAAATTTACACATATGTCGTTTCAAATTCTTGACCATCCTACAGCAATTTAAATTGCATAATATTTATCACTTTACACATTTAAATTTACACCCAATATAAACAACAACAAAAATAATCAATCAAAAAATTATCAACCAAACTGTATTATCATTGCATAAATAGTTAACAGATAATGGTGTCAGATGTCACAGGTGAACTGATACAGGTAATAACAGTGTACATAACTAACAACAGCATATTTCAATTGTCGTTTCAATTGAAATCAAATTTAATAAATAAAAGAACATTAGTTGTGAGTGATTGCTCACCTTTCGACGCTAGCGATGAACGAGAATAAGATGAGTTACAAATCCAAGCATGAATTTCGGAACAAAGCACGATGGACATGAGTTCGATGATCAAAGATGATAATAAGAAATAGACGAAATCAAATCAAAATTGGATCGATGAAGATAAATGATATAAGTATTTATATATATCATATTCTACATTCAAACACAATTTAAAATATTTTATTTTATTTTTCAAAAGTCATTGTTTAAATTAAAACCGTATTAAAATAAATTTTCATATTGTATCCATTTAAAATAGATATGCAATGAAGTCCATAGTTTACAAAATGTTTTCAAATAATATTAAACAAAATATCTATATATAATTTTACGTATTATAAACAATATCAAGTTTCTAAACATATGAACTAGCTGATACGCGAATTGATGAAGCAATTAAAATCAGTCGATATAAATTTAACTATATATATATATATATATATATATATATAAACGTTTCTTTCTTACAATTTTTTTTATATATATTTATGTGTATATAAAACGTATTAAAACCATACCATCGGAACTTATCCTATTATTATAATATAATAAAATATATTTTAAATCTTATATAACAATTGGTACCGTCACATTAATAAACAAAGATGCATATACCTTATATAACCGAACGTATATAACTACACATATATAAACCTATATATATCGCTGTTGTTACATAAATATCTATATAACTAACATGCTTAAGGATTTTTATAAAATAATATCTAGTAGCTAAGCGGTATATAAACATATATTCATGATATAAATTTGTACGTATTTGTAATACCACTATATACAGGAAAAGTATAACACACCGGAACCTAAAACTTTGTAATAAAATGTACATATATAATATTTTCCAGAAACGAAAGAAGCTATGGCACACGAAGATACAGGAAAACGGAATAAAGATGGTCTATATACACAACAA
The DNA here is from genome assembly GCA_030765085.1 of Allium cepa. Classification (NCBI taxonomy): domain Eukaryota; kingdom Viridiplantae; phylum Streptophyta; class Magnoliopsida; order Asparagales; family Amaryllidaceae; genus Allium; species Allium cepa. The sequence continues at coordinate 331,230,123 of CM060940.1, forward strand.
CAGCCGAAACTTGTAACATGATTAGATATAATATAATACTTTTTTTTCGTACATATATAGTGAAATATAGATCAAGCAACATGTTTATTCACCACATACATATAAAATATGAAAAATGAAACATGGTCATATTATTTTATGCATAACCACGCATTAACCCATATAATACTCCATATAATACAAAACTAATATATAAATAACTTAATCAAAACATTATATATATATATATATATATTAGAAATAGGACAACCAACAGACTTATATAAAACTACATATACATACAGTATTTAGTATATCTAATGTATTGCAAGCTAACAAAAAAACATACTTCATGTTTTAATTTCCTACAAACTGTAGAATATGATAACTGACCAAAGCTTACTTATATATCAACTTGCAAGCGAAAGGACTGCACACAGCCGGAGCAAGGCAATCGGAAGGGGAGAAAGATGGCGGGCTTGCTGGAGGCAGATGGTTGCGTGGAGGCGCTAACGATGGGTTCAAGGCCGGGTTGCGTGATAAATGGAAGGGGTGGCAAGGTGAGGCTTGCACGTGGGGTAGGCTCCTGCTCGGCGATAGCATGATCACGAGTGGTGTTTCGGTTGAAGAGTGATGTCGATGTGGAGCAACAAGGCTAAGCACCATGTGGTGCACAAGCGAGGGGAGCCGGATATGTTTCTCTGGTCGGCCGAGCATGCACGTGGAAGCTTGTGGGGCTGACGTGTTGATAAGCCATGGCGGAGATGCGAGCTGTGGTAGGAGAAGATGCCACCGGGGTTGTGGAGCTCGGGTTGTATTTGTGGCAGAGGTGGAGAGGAGATGTTGAGAAGGCGCGAGCATGGAGAATGACTGAATAATATACAGAACATTTATCTTCGCCTCTTTATATTTTTAAATTTTTTTTTCATTAAAGGTGAACAAACAAGATGAAGGTGAGGCCTTGAAAAATGAACAGAAAGGCAAACGAAGTGACAGGGCGTAGAAAATAATATTTATATTATTATTTTTTCAAAACAAATAGTGGGTAGAGAAATGAACCGTTCAAGAAAAATTGAAGAGACTATCAAAAAGGCACGTACGCTGAGTTTCAAAATAAATAAATAAATAAATAAATACAGAAGACAATAGGTTTATACGGCAAATAAGGGGAGAGTCACAAAATGATCAAAAGGCCCAAAAGAAACCGATACGGCGTCGCTTTACAGATTTCGTCGTCCATCGGTCGTTGAAACACACATACGAATATACCTTAGAGGTCAGCACGACGAAACGATCAAAATGATATATAGATATCAGTGGTATGATTGAATTATAAAAATTCGAATTTTCAAATATCGAAAAATGCAAGAAAAACGACAAACTGGCATCTTGCTCAGAAGATGATTTAGAATTTTTCTATGTAAAAATATTTAGGTTTTGAAAACATTTTATTTTCATCACTTTTTAACTGATTAAATTGAAGTAAATTTATGCACGAAATAAACTTTCATATTTCCGGACGAAAATTTACCAGTTGCTATGTTTAACTGGACGCATTCTAAATATCAAATTTATATTTCAAAATTTTATCGTTTATATTATTTATTTATTTTTTCTTTTCTTTCACACAAAACGGTTAATTAAATTAAATAAAATCGTTAAAATATCCGGGTTGTTACACTCTCCCCCACTCAAAACTTTTCGTCCTCGAAAAGGAAGTAGGTAGGAGAATAGAACAACCAAAAGAAAATAGACTTGAATTACATTATAAACAATTAACTTAAACCATATAAATTTCAATTTAAATTTATTTATATTGAAAAATTGTCTTTAAACTCAAGGAATTTCCTTAACTTGGTTTATTTTCAACTTATCATTGTTTATTACAAAATTTATTTCAAACAACAATTTATTTTATTAATCCATTTGTTATTCAACTAGGCTAGTATTATATTTATCTCTATTAACCAATTTATTATTAAACTTTAAGTGTATAACCTCTTTATATGCACTCAAATTTTATTTATATAGACAATTTAGATTGTATATTATCCAATTTTCTTAAATTAACAATTTCAAAGATCATAAATTTGAATAGTCATTTATTATAATCATACTTTATTCGACAAAGTTAATTCTTTTTATTTCAAATTATTATTAAATTTATTCTACTTAATATATCTTATCACATTTATATTAAGTATATTTACATTTAATATAACTACCCATATTTATTTAAAAATTCCTTTGATATCATTTTCTACTGTATAATATTCAATTACATAGTTAACTTTTGAAAATTTAGGTAAATTATATATAATGCAATTGAGTATTATCCAAGTAAAATTTCCAATTTAATTATTCAGGCTTAAATTTTTATTCAGAATTTCGATTTCATTTTATAATTGAAATTATCCTTTATCATAAATTTAAGAATTAAATTTTCGAGTAACTCCAAATTTATTTAGCGATAAATAAATATATGTAATATATCAAATCAGATTTAAATCATATATCAATATATATGACACATCAAATCATACTTTAAGAAATTCAGTCGATTTATTTTTCAAAACAAGCCGTAGCAAAGCTACAGAATAGTCTCTCCACTTCAAAACCCGAAAATGAATGTCGATGATGCGGCCGTCATCATCGAAATTATTTTCCAGCGACAACGAGAAGAGCACTAATTTAAACATTTAACTCTTTAGAACGATTTCTATTTGAAAATATTTTTAAATAATATACACTTTAAAACTTACAAATCAAAGTTTGAAATCACCGGAAATTAAATTTTATAATTCTAATTTAAATTTACTTCAAATTTTAATCAAATTATACCCAAGTTTACAAATTCATTTATTTATATTATGAAGTAGTCAATGGTTTATAAAACAATAAATGAAAATTAAATATTATCATTTCGGACAACAAATTCATTAACATTTTAATTTCAGAAAAATTTAGACTTATATACCATATAATCATACAAAACTATTTTATTTACCAAATTTGAAAACAATATTGTGTCAGTTTGCTCTGTTAAAGTGTTTTGGAAATCCTATCGATAGCGTTGATCAGACGAATCGATCGTAAACCCAAATCAACATCAACAACTCAAACAACACGATATATATTAAAACTTTTAAATATTTATTTACAAAACTATTTTTTTGCAACGATAGAGATTCAAATTTGATGGAAATCAAATCAAAGAGAATTTTGGTTCGATAATAAGTTCGAAACAGAAGATAAGATAATTCAATTAACAGAATCGGGAGATGGATAAGCTTATTTAATTCACGGGCAACCTTTCGGATCAACCGCGACTTCACGAATTAGATCGATGCAGAATTTCGACGCAAATCTACATTCGAACTCAAGAGATAGAATTCAGGTATAGTAGGGAATAGATAGCATCGTAGACCGAGGATACAGAAATCTCTGGTAAATCGATGTCTATTGTAAAGGAGTTTTATCCATTTACAAATAATTCGAAGATTGGCGAGACCGCCGATTCATTATAAAGGTTATTCGAAGTGGAGTTATGGGATACTCCAGAATTGAAGAAGATGAATAATGAGGGACACGAATGAATTTCGGAACCGAGGGAACGTTCCAAAATCCAAACGAATCGAGTCAAAAAGAAGAGGTTGATCCTCGAATGATAGTGATTCTGTAATTACATTTACCCTATATGCTAAGTTTGCCTAGAGCTACCAATGCTCTGATACCAACTGTAACGACCCGCTATTTTGGACCATTCGCATCCGCACATGTCGGACTTGAATAATTCAAAATAACGAATTGTTAATTTAAATTTGGCAAAACTGAACATATACAGTAAATAAATAATCACAGATCACAGACACAGAGTAATAAATTTGCAGCGGAAGCAAAAGATAGTAGTTCATGAAGCTACTATATATATAACAGAGTTAAATAAGTTACAACAGAAGTATCGAATACAATAGTCATATACAAGAATCAACAACATACATCACTGGAATCAACTGAATATCTGAAAGCTAGATTGATAGCCGGATCTCCAAGCGAAGCTCCAACTCCAAAGGTAAGTCTTGAATACTGGTACACTCAGTTTGACCCGAGCGTAAAGCAGAACACAAAACACTCGAGTCAGGATTAACATTCTTATATCAATAAATCCAACTCAAGTGAAATAACAATTGAAATACGATAACTCAAAGGATGTTGGAAGAACCATCCTCTAAGGATCCGTTAAACTATCTACTATGTAGTAATATACGCTAAATAGATAGTGTCTATCAGTAATATAAAATATCAAAATAGTGTTAAGGCGTTACCATTATCCCCCTTAACACGTTTTATATAAATGTCATAGTCTATACAGCACTGTAAACTCCACCGTAAACTAGTGGGATATCAGCGAGTACTCCATAGGTATAACACAAAACAAATTCGTAGTGGTCGCGTATATAGGGATACAAGTATGACAAGGTACATGAGGCAATACCCAAGGTAGTGAAACTACCGTTTGCCTGATCCGGACTGGTGAAAACGCATCGCCGCAACGATCTCAACACCGCGAAACAACACTCCTGAAATTCTGAAGGTGCACCAATCAATAACAAGTAATGAGTAGTTTATGAAGAAGTGTGTTCGCTCGAGGTGGCTAACCCCATTTGGCCCGGCACGGCTCCTGATTTTAGTCATTTCCAATTTGACACCAGTGTCAAGGCTATCCATTATCATTCTCTTCCTTCAGTCATCACGTACATCATTCCAACCACTTCGTTCTGGATCACACTCGGCGTATAGTTATTAAAGTGGTTTTCGGTTTAGACAGAGAGTATGTCCATAACCGACTCCGGTTTCTTTAATAACCTTCGTAATTTATAACACCGATTGGTCGTTTAACAAATTTCGAAACCAAATCAATTTCAATTGGAATTCATAAACCAACATTTCGTTTATCTTTCTAAATCAATTACCAAAATTTTCGTTTCAAACTTCCAAGTTACCATTTCAAAGTCTTATAATTCGATTTCAACCTTTATTTAAACAATTCAAATATGGATTCAAATTCATATATAAATTTCATTCCGTAATCAATTAAATAAATTAATTTAACACTCAGATCAATTTCAAATTCATTTATCGATTTCATTCAATATTCGTTAAGTTCAATTTTTATTCAAAACGATGTCTATTAGATTTCCAATTCATTAAAACAGTTACTTAAGTTCAACTCCATTATATCAAAACTTCAAATTCAATTAGATTAAATTCGTCAAATCAAATTCTTAAATTCAAATCTTATATTTATTACAATAAAACGCATTTTATTTCTTGTTAAGAAATTCAATCCCATTTATTTATTTACTTAGTTACAAATCTCAAACCCAATTAATAAAGAAACTAACTTTCACATATTCGAGAAGTTCAATTTCACTTATTAACTTATTTAAATAATTTTTCAAACTTAATAAATAAAGAAATCCAATTTTATTTATTAACGAGGTTCAAATTCATTTATTCAAAATTCAATTTCTCTTATCAAAGAATTCAAATTTTATTTAATTATTAATTAATTCAATTTTATTCAATTATTAAGTAATTTCAAACTTAATTATTAAATAATTTCAAACTTAATAATTTAATTATTTCAGCTTCGTTATTAATAATTCCAAACTTAATTATTAATAAATTTCATGACTTGATTATTAACAATTAGTTATTTCTAATTTCAAACTTGATTATTAATAAATTTCAAGACTTAATTATCAAATAATTATTCTAAATTTAATTATTAAATAATAAATTTTTTAAACAATGTTCTTTTGTCAATTACGACGTTAACATTTCTTTCAAATTCAAATATTCACATTTACATTCATTCGAATTTTAATTCCAATTTTATTCAAACCTTGTTATTGGTCAAATAAAACTTTATTTTATTTTAAATCAAAACATTGACCGATCAGGTTTAATTAAATTTTCTATCCTAAGTCAATGTTATTTGGGTATTTATCATTTCGACCCGATTCCATTTCAATTCAAAAATCAAAGCATACAAAGGGAACTTGCAGTGTGATAACTGGGATGGTGTCAAAGTAAATAAACAAGCAATAGCATCCATACATAACAATTCACCAATTTATTTAAATAATCCCGAAATAATCGTATTAATTTACATTTGTTATTTATGCAAATTAATATAATTATTTATAGAATCTACACTATCATTTCATGTAGATTAAAGATTATTACATTACGGTTTTTCACTTATCGTTCAATTTCAATTTCAAGTTTAATACTACAACAATTAATCCAATATACATTCAAAGGTTCAAAGTGCAATTTATCAAATTCTACGTGTCAATTTTTATTTATTTAAAAGGGGTCATATTATACAAATGTCATTTAAACAAATTTACACATATGTCGTTTCAAATTTTTAACCATCCTACGGCAATTTAAATTGCATAATATTTATCACTTTACACATTTAAATTTACATCCAATATAAACAACAACAAAAATAATCAATCAAAAAATTATCAACCAAACTGTATTATCATTGCATAAATAGTTAACAGATAATGGTGTCAGATGTCACAGGTGAACTGATACAGGTAATAACAGTGTACATAACTAACAACAGCATATTTCAATTGTCGTTTCAATTGAAATCAAATTTAATAAATAAAAGAACATTAATCATGAGTGATGCTCACCTTTCGAGGCTAGTGATGGACGAGAATAAGATGAGTTACAAATCCAAGCATGAATTTCGGAACAAAGCACGATGGACATGAGTTCGATGATCAAAGCTGATATTAAGAAATAAACGAAATCAAATCAATATTGGATCAATGAAGATAAATGATGTAAGCGAAATTATTTATATATATCATATTCTACATTCAAACACAATTTAAAATATTTTATTTTTCAAAAGTCATTGTTTAAATTAAAACCGTATTAAAATAAATTTTTATATTGTATCCATTTAAAATAGATATGCAATGAAGTCCATAGTTTATAAAATGTTTTCAAATAATATTAAACAAAATATCTATATATAAGTTTATATAAAATTTTACGTATTATAAACAATATCAAATTTCTAAACATATGAACCAGCTGATACGTGAATTGATGAAGCAATTAAAATCAGTTGATATAAATTTAACTAAATATATATAAAAAAAACGTTTCTTTCTTACAATTTTTTTTATATATATTTATGTGTATATAAAACGTATTAAAACCATACCATCGGAACTTATCCTATTATTATAATATAATAAAATATATTTTAAATCTTATATAACAATTTGTACCGTCACATTCATAAACAAATATGCATATACCTTATATAACCGAACTTATATAACTACACATATATAAACCTATATATATCGCTGTTGTTACATAAATAACTATATAACTAACATGCTTAAGGATTTTTATAAAATAATATCTAGTAGCTAAGAGGTATATAAACATATATTCATGATATAAATTTGTACGTATTTACCACTGTATACAGGAAAAGTATAACACACCAGAACCCAAAACTTTGTAATAAAATGTACATATATAATATTTTCCAGAAACGAAAGAAGCTATGGCACATGGAGATACAGGAAAATGGAATAAAGTTGGTCTATATACACAACAATAGCCGAAACTTGTAACATGATAAGATATAATATAATATTTTTGTTTCGTACATATATTGTGAAATATAGATTAAGCAACAGGTTTATTGTAACAACCCATAATTTTGTAAATACTTTAATTAAGTTTTACTTGAAAACATTGGTTTTTTTAAAAAACTAAAATTTTCAATAATTAAAATTTTAAGTTAATAAGTTTTGGAAAAAAAAACTTATTGTAATTTAAATTTAAGCCTTAACTAATGTAATATTTTTGTTATTGATTCAAATACAAAACATATATAGTTTATTAATGTTTGCATGTGTTCATTATTTAAATCCAATCTTTTGGTTTTTGCATACTTTTGTTTAAAGTTAAAAAAAGGGGGGCTTCTTTATAAAAATAACTTGAATTTATTACAAAATATCACGATTCCTTTTATTTCCTTTTCAATTAACGTTGGACCTTAATTTATTGCTTAATATTAAAGAATTTACTAAGTTATAAATTTTAACATAAAGATGTTGTATTAAGTTTAAGACATTATTTACAATGATTTGTATATACATATGTGTGTGCGTTAATTTGACTTAAGATTTATAAGATGGACTTGTATGCAAAGTCATAACTTTTTTTTTTATCTTAAACCCTTTTAATCTGGAGATTAGGTTCAAAATTGTTGTCTTTAATTTTAGGCTCATAAAATAGTGAAACTTAATTTTAACACATTTATATGTATAAGTCTATTATATATATATATATACGCGTATAAGTATATGTTTTTAATAATACTATGACCAATAAAAATATATATGAAGGAAACATCATCTTTGTACACAATCTAATATTGCACTTACATAATTTATTATAGAATACATTTGGACATAGTTACATTCCATGCCATGAATAAATAGCTTGTTAATGACATTTAATTAATCAATCAATTTGATTAGAGAAAGAACGAAAGGTTTCTCTCTCCATATACATAATTAAGCTCTAGATTAATTACCTGTTCTTAGGGAAAGAAACGAAAGGTTGCCTTAATTCTTGTCTTTTTGTTTTCCTAACAATTGTTCCTTTCTAGCCATTCATTCCTTTAATTTAGCCGTATATTTTGCCTTGCAATTCACGTACATGTTTCTCTTTTTCTCATCTTCTTTATTTTCTCATTTCCTAAGAGAGAGAAAAATATTACAAGCACTTTATTCTTTTATTTATAAAACCTTGGAATTTATTATAATATAAAATTTTAATTTGAGTAAATCATTTCTCAAAATTCTATAATAAAAATGAAAGTTTCTGAAATTTTTAAGTTTGTTAAGGATAACTCTAATTGGAATTTTAAATAAAGAAATGGATTATCTACTTTCTTTAAAAATGTGTAATATTTTTTGAATAATAAATTTCATTGGAAATGGTAAATAAATCAGAATAATGTAAACATGTTAAGGAGTAACTTTTAAGAATTCGGTGTATTAATAAACTGTTAAAATTACGCATTTATAAGGGTACGATATTTAATGGAATAAATAACATAAAATAGGAAAACGTGTTAATTAAAAAACGTTACTTTTGTATAATTTGGGGCGTCGGTTTTGCGCATTTTAAAATTCATACCGCAATATCTATATGAATAAAAAAAAATCAGTTAAAGAATTGCTGTAGCCAAAAGTTACACTTTCCATGGCTTTCATTGGTCTTAAGTTGGTAATAAAATCTTTATTAGAGTAACGTTCACAAATTTGTCCAAACTCCATCTCCATTTCAAAGACAAATATTATTACTTGCAGTTACTTTTCTTAATTCGCTCAACCTATTTAAATTGCAAATCGCGCAACCGTTAATTAATGCAATGCAGGGAAATCATTTTCTTCCTTTTACGTCTAAAATTTGAAAATTTACATGCCGTTTTCCCCTGATAAATGCAAGCTTCCTATCTATAACACGTTCTAAACGAATTATAAATTTTGCCTTTGTTCCTAAATAAATTGCCATGCACTTTTAAAAGAGGAAATTCAACCGTGCCTTGTCAATGCGTTTAAAGATATTTCACCTTCCATTTATTTTAATAAGTATAAAATCTTGTAAATCCATAACCGTTCACATTTTTGATTTTTTGCGATTCCTTTATCAAATCAATGTACGTTACTTTTGGATATGTGGTCCAAGATACCGCTGCAAAAATTAACTATTTGACTTAAATAATCTTTGCCTTATAAAAGCAATAATTCAACATCCCATATCAAAGCAAAGATATTTGCTTTCCTTTTTGTTTCCATTGATTTGCACACTTTACTTTTCCTTGCGTACAAAGCATCTGCCTATAAATACAAACCTCATATCACATTTCCTCACCTCAAAGTTGTCTGCATCTCCATCTACTTCTTTCTTTTTCGTGAGCAGGGAATCAGGTAATGGTTTATTTATTTTTCCTTCCTTCTTCGTTTTGTTTTGTTATATTTTGTCATACACTTCATGCTCGGCCGCACCCTACCCCCTCCATCACTACTGTTGCCAACTCCTCCTCCAAGCCGATCCTTTTATTTGACAAACTTTGTTAAATATTCATGATACAAGTGCATGCGTGCATGCTTTTTGATAGTCAGGGCCGTGTCCTATTGTAGCAGCAAGAGCAAGTAAATTTTTATAAGTGCAGTTGTGTAGTAGAAAAAAAAATCACAGAAATAAAATAGAATGGATAGGCCGAGCACCACTTTTTGAAATAGTATCTCAACGATTTATCCACTGTTTTAGTATAGAGTGCGTTCATATAACTCAAATAAAAGTTGGGCTGAGCAGTGAGAACATGGCCAAGATGTGGGTGGAGAGGTCGAGAATTTGGGTCAAAATTTTCTTATTCTGTTTTCAATAATCATAGTAAAATGCGAATACTTAGTTTTTCATTCATCTTGTTCAAGATTTGAATCAAGACGTTGCCTCCACGGAAATCCGATCGTGTCATTTGTACGTTTCTTTATCAAGTGATACAATCGTTTGAATCTAATTTTCTGCAGCTTTAAGGTGAGTATTTCTCACCAGACAAACATACCTATATATCTGTAGATTGATAACAAGTGTAATTGTAAATTTATTTTATTTAATTGTATATGCCTGTGATATAAACTTATGATGTTAAAACCCCATTATTTAATTGACCCATCATCAGTTGTATTATCTCTTGTTATATTGCTGCAATTAGATTTTTTTTTTATTATTTACTACAAATCACACTGCAAGTTCCCTGTAGAATAGAAATCGTCACATGCTGAAATGATAGGCCTGAACGATACTTACTTATTTATGCATTCATTTATTTATTTAGTGATTTATTTAACTTGGGATTGCGGGTTTGAAATGATAGAACCCGGGTTTTCTTTGTAAATTGCGGATTGAAATGATATATATCCGTATCACTTGACCTAGGCTAGAAAACTATATACAGACCCGTGGTTTATATAGTATTTTTCTGAAATGTTTTAAAAATATTTTAAATGGAGAATTTATAATATTCTGGTTTAAAATGTATTTAAAGATTTTTATAAAATTTATAATGATTTTTGAATGAGTCAAATGTTAAATAAATGAATGTTAAGTAAAATTTTGAATAACTTATTTCGGGAAATTCTGAATTTTTGCTAAAAGTGAGATTTTAGTTGAGTAAAATAATTGATGATAAGTTATATTTTGGAAATTTAAAACTTAATTGTTAAGTTAATAATTTAATTAAAGAAATGGGAATTTAATACTTGGATTTAAATAAGAAATTCATAATAAAATTTGATTTTTTGTATGAAATTTACTTATAAATTCATAAAAATATGAGTATTGAAATTATGACTTCATATTGTGAAAATATATGATTTGTAAGTTAAATGTGATTTAAATAAAAATTTACTTAGTTATGAAATTATAGTTAAACCTTGAAATTTTAAATATAAAGGATAGTACAGCATTTGTGAATGTTATAGTTAAATTTAAATGAACTTAAAGGCTAATTTGAACTAAAAGCTATTATAGCACTTTGTAAGTGCTGTAGTTGATAAAGATAACTAAAGTTTAGTTGGAAATAAAGAAATCTATTACAGTACTTAAATGTTGTCTTTTGTAAATGAACTGTTTTAACCTATAACTTTAGGTAGCATTTTATAAGTGCTACGGAAACTGAATTTTTGATTGTTTTAATAAAATTTAATAATCTTTGGGAAATAGGCTTAAATTTTGAAATTTAATATGTAATTATTAAAAATAAGGAATTGACTTTAAATGGTTTTAAATGGAAGAATTTAACTTTTGAATGTGAGTTGAAAGGCAATTAATTCCTAAATAAACCGAATAGATTTAAATGGTATTTCGTATTAAATAAAATAACTGATGTTTAAATAAATGATATTTGAAATGATATTATGATATTGAAATGTATTTGAAATTTATTTTTATTTTTAAAGTATAAATACCATTTTTAAAAGTTGTAACCACGGGTTATAATAACGTTTGGTTGTTAAAGAGACCGGGATCGGACATATGGCATACTCTCTGTCGATACCGAAACCATTTTGACAACCGTGTACGCGGTGGAGATTACAGAATGAAGTAGGATGGTGGAGACGTTTCCTTTGAGGTAAATACGTGGACCCGACTCCCGTGAGTTGGCATAAGATGGCTAAAACAGGAGCGATTGACGGATTAATGAGGTAGCACCTTTGATCTGACGCACTTCTTCTTATGCCATTCTATTACTTTTGTGATTGTTTGGTGCGCACCTTTGATTTGGGAGTGTTGTTCGAGGTGGGCGGTAGCTGCAGCTACGCGTTTCCACCGGTCCGGATGCGTAATTGGTATATCTACCATGGCATTGCCTAGTTGTGCCGTGTCACCTACCATAGCGAGCCTTATACGATTTTGGTTTTGTACCATACCTATGGAGTGCCCTCTGACGACGCCCATTTCGGGGGAGATTACGGTACTGTATAGACTATGGGAATATATTATGTGTTATGGTGGAAAATGTAAAGCCTTAACGCTATTTAAAAGTAAGTTTATTTTACTAATAGACACTATTATAATAGCGAAGTATTACTACATAGTAAATAGTTTAACGGATCCTTAGAGGATGGGCGGTCCCAAGCATCCTTTAAGTTACTTGTTCTATATTACAGTACACTTGAATTAGCTTACACTGTATAAGTATGTATGTCCTGACTCGAGTGTTTATGTTTTATTTTACGCTCGGGTCAGCCTGAGTTGCAGTTCAGTTTCATCCCGGAGCTAGGATTTCTGTAGATCACTTTCAAGCTGCTGGCAAACTTCCCTTCCAGTTCTTTATCTAAAATTTTGAAATCAAGACTAGTGGACATTTGGATTGTTCTACTGATGATTTAAGACTATATTTGGATTAAAGACTATGTAATTTTTATTTGATTGAGACTATTTATAGTGGCTTCATGAACCACTAAGTATTTTTAAATTCCGCTGCGAGTTTTCTGATATCTGTGTCTTTGATTCTGTGATTATTTATTTACTGTATATTTTGAGATTTGCCAAATTTTATTTACAACGCGGTATTTTGAACAATTCGAGTCCGACATGTGCGGATGCGAATGGTTGAAAATATCGGGTTGTTACATTTGGTATCAGAGCTTTGGCTCTAGGCAAAACTTCGAATGTATGGTAAATTTGATTTACGGAATCACTTTCATTCGAGCTTGAATCTCTTCCTTTTTGAATTTTGAAATGTTCCCTGCGGTTTCGAAGTTCATTCGTGTCCCTCACTATTCATTTTCTTTCGATTCTGGAGTATCCCATAACTCCACTTCTGATGATCTTTATAGTGAATTGGCGGTCTCGCCAATATTCTAATAAAGGGGTGAAACTCCTTTACAATTTGCATTGATGCACCAGAGATTTATATTTGTCCTCGGTTTAGATGCTAGTATCTTTGGTTATTCTGAACTCTATCTCTTCAGATCGAATGTAGATTTACCCCAGAAAATCCATATCGATCTTATTGTTTAAGTCACGGTTGACCCGGTTAAGATTTCCCGTGATTTATATAAACTTATCTGGTTCCTTATTCTGTTATTTAATCATCGGATCTTCTGATTCCAACTTATCTTTAAATCAAAATTCTCTTTGATTTGAGTCCTTCAAATTTGAATCTCTATACTTATTTTGAAAAATTTATTCCTATATTTGGGAAAAATCTAATATTATATATATAAGTATAATTTTCAGAATTTAACTAGTTGTTTAGAGATAATAGTGTTTGATTTTATTTATGGTTTTGTAAACCATTGGTTTTGTATTATATAAATAATTGAACTATAAAACATGGTTATAAATTTATTTGGAAACAGAAATGAATTTAAAACAAAAATTTAAGAATTTAATTTCTGATAGTTTCAAACCTTATGTTTAAAGTCTTAAAAGTATATATTATTATTTAAATTATTTTCGAATATAAATTTGTTTCCAAAGAATTTCAAAGTTTTAAAAATTAGTGCTCTTCTCTTTGTCGCTGGAAAATAATTTCGGTGATGACTGCAGCATCATCGACATTCATTTTCGAGTATCGAAGTGAAGAAACCACGCTGTAGTTTTGCTTCAAAAATTTAATTGATTTGAATTTCTAAAATATGACTTAATTTATTAATATATATAGATATATGATTTAAATTTGATTTTACATATACTATATGTATGTATTTATTTATCTCTAAAGTGTTTGAAGTTAATTGGAAATTTAATTCATAAATTTATGTTAAATGGTGATTCTAATGATAAAATAAAGTCAAATTTTGAATGAATATTTAAACTTGAATAATAGAATTGGAAAATTATTTACTTGTATAATATTAAATTGCATGCCAATATAACTTACCTAAATCATTCAGAAATTAACTATTTAATTGGATAATGTACAATATAAAAGGATTTTATAAATAAAATTTGCGTGGTTATAATAAATGTTATACACTTAAAGTTTCAGTTACAAAAAGACAAATAGAGGTAAATAGAATAAAAAAATAATTGAATAATATACAATATCAAATGGTGTTAAAGGAAATTTAGAAATAAATTGGAATAGTTATAATAAATGTAATCTACTTAATATGTGCGATAAGATATATTAAGTAGAATATATTTAATAATAATCTGGAATAAAGAAGAATTAAATTTGTTGAATAAAAGATGATTATTATAAATGACTATACAAATTTATGATTTTAGAAATTGTTAATTTCAAAATAATTGGATAATAAGATAATTAATTTGGAAATAGTTAAGATTGATTTAACTTCAGTAAAAATCAAATGAATTAAATCAATTATTGAATATTAATTAATTTAAATTGAATTTATATGGTTTAAATCAATGATTCCATTTTGAGTTTCAATTTAGTTTTCTTTCAGGGTGTTTCTATTCTCCTACCTCCTTCCTTTTCGGGGACGAAAAGTTTTGAGTGAGGGAGAGTGTAACAACCCATAATTTTGTAAATATTTTAATTAAGTTTTACTTGAAAACGTTGTTTTTTTTAAAAGTAAAATTTTCAATAATTAAATTTTTAAGTTAATAAGTTTTGGGAAAAAAAACTTATTGTAATTTAAATTTAAGCCTTAATTAATGTAATATTTCTGTTATTGATTCAAATACAAAACATATGTAGTTTATTAATGTTTGCATGTGTTCATTATTTAAATCCAATCTTTTGGTTTTTGCATACTTTTGTTTAAAGTTAAAAAAAAGGGCTTCTTTATAAAAATAACTTGAATTTATTACAAAATATCACGATTCCTTTTATTTCCTTTTAAATTAACGTTAGACCTTAATTTATTGCTTAATATTAAAGAATTTACTAAGTTATAAATTTTAACATAAAGATGTTGTACTAAGTTTAACACATTATTTACAATGATTTGTATACACATATGTGTGTGCGTTAATTTGACTTAAGATTTATAAGATGGACTTGTATGCAAAGTCATAACTTTTTTTTATCTTAAACCCTTTTAATCTGGAGATCAGGTTCAAAATTGTTGTTTAATTTTAGGCTCATAAAATAGTGAAACTTAATTTTAACACATTTATATGTATAAGTCTATTATATATATATATATATATATATATATATATATATATATATATATATATACGTATACGTATATGTTTTTAATAATACTATGACCAATAAAGATATATATGAAGGAAACATCATCTTTGTACACAATCTAATATTGCACTTGCATAATTTACTATAGAATACATTTGGACATAGTTACATTCCATGCCATGAATAAATAGCTTGTTAATGACATTTAATTAATCAATCAATTTGATTAGAGAAAGAATGAAAGGTTTCTCTCTCCATATACATAATTAAGCTCTAGATTAATTACCTGTTCTTAGGGAAAGAAACGAAAGGTTGCCTTAATTCTTGCCTTTTTGTTTTCCTAACATTTGTTCCTTTCTAGCCATTCATTCCTTTAGTTTAGCCGTATATTTTGCCTTGCAATTCACGTACAAGTTTCTCTTTTTCTCATCTTCTTTATTTTCTCATTTCCTAAGAGAGAGAAAAATATTACAAGCACTTTATTCTTTTATTTATAAAACCTTGGAATTTATTATAATATAAAATTTTAATTTGAGTAAATCATTTCTCAAAATTCTATAATAAAAATGAAAGTTTCTGAAATTTTTAAGTTTGTTAAGGATAACTCTAATTGGAATTTTAAATAAAGAAATGGATTATCTACTTTCTTTAAAAATGTGTAATATTTTTTGAATAATAAATTTCATTGGAAATGGTAAATAAATCAGAATAATGTAAACATGTTAAGGAGTAACTTTTCAGAATTCAGTGTATTAATAAACTGTTAAAATTACGCATTTATAATGGTACGATATTTAATGGAATAAATAACATAAAATAGGAAAACGTGTTAATTAAAAAACGTTACTTTTGTATTAATTTGGGGCGTCGGTTTTGCGCATTTTAAAATTCATACCGCAATATCTATATGAATAAAAAAAATCAGTTAAAGAATTGATGTAGCCAAAAGTTACACTTTCCATGGCTTTCATTGGTCTTAAGTTGGTAATAAAATCTTTATTAGAGTAACGTTCACAAATTTGTCCAAACTCCATCTCCATTTCAAAGACAAATATTATTACTTGCAGTTACTTTTCTTAATTCGCTCAACCTATTTAAATTGCAAATCGCGCAACCGTTAATTAATGCAATGCAGGGAAATCATTTTCTTCCTTTTACGTCTAAAATTTGAAAATTTACATGCCGTTTTCCCCTGATAAATGCAAGCTTCCTATCTATAACACGTTCTAAACGAATTATAAATTTTGCCTTTGTTCCTAAATAAATTGCCATGCACTTTTAAAAGAGGAAATTCAACCGTGCCTTGTCAATGCGTTTAAAGATATTTCACCTTCCATTTATTTTAATAAGTATAAAATCTTGTAAATCCATAACCGTTCACATTTTTGATTTTTTGCGATTCCTTTATCAAATCAATGTACGTTACTTTTGGATATGTGGTCAAGATACCACTGCAAAAATTAACTATTTGATTTAAATAATCTTTGCCTTATAAAAGCAATAATTCAACATCCCATATCAAAGCAAAAATATTTGCTTGCCTTTTTGTTCCCATTGATTTGCACACGTTACTTTTCCTTGCGTACAAAGTTTCTGCCTATAAATACAAACCTCATATCACATTTCCTCACCTCAAAATTGTCTACATCTCCATCTACTTCTTTCTTTTTCATAAGCAGGGAATCAGGTAATGGTTTATTTATTTTTCCTTCCTTCTTCCTTTTGTTTTGTTATATTTTGTCATACACTTCATGCTCGGCCGCACCCTACCCCCTCCATCACTACTGTTGCCAACTCCTCCTCCAAGCCGATCCTTTTATTTGACAAACTTTGTTAAATATTCATGATACAAGTGCATGCGTGCATGCTTTTTGATAGTCAGGGTCGTGTCCTATTGTAGCAGCAAGAGAAAGTAAATTTTTATAAGTGCAGTTGTATAGTAGAAAAAAAACAAAAGAGAAGTAAAATAGAATGGATAGGCCGAGCACCACTTTTTGAAATAGTATCTCAACGATTTATCCACTGTTTTAGTATAGAGTGCGTTCATATAACTCAAATAAAAGTTGGGCTGAGCAGTGAGAACATGGCCAAGATGTGGGTGGAGTGG
The DNA here is from genome assembly GCA_030765085.1 of Allium cepa. Taxonomy (NCBI): domain Eukaryota; kingdom Viridiplantae; phylum Streptophyta; class Magnoliopsida; order Asparagales; family Amaryllidaceae; genus Allium; species Allium cepa. The sequence continues at coordinate 331,247,963 of CM060940.1, forward strand.
TCGAGAATTTGGGTCAAAATTTTCTTATTCTGTTTTCAATAATCATAGTAAAATGCGAATACTTAGTTTTTCATTCATCTTGTTCAAGATTTGAGTCAAGACGTTGCCTCCACGGAAATATGATCGTGTTGTTTGTACGTTTCTTTATCAAGTGATACAATCGTTTGAATCTAATTTTCTGCAGCTTTAAGGTGAGTATTTCTCACCAGACAAACATACTTATATATCTGTAGATTGATAACAAGTGTAATTGTAAATTTATTTTATTTAATTGTATATGCCTGTGATATAAACTTATGATGTTAAAACCCCATTATTTAATTGACCCATCATCAGTTGTATTATCTGTTGTTATATTGCTGCAATTAGATTTTTTACTTTTTGTTTACTGCATCTCACACTGCAAGTTCCCTGTAGAATAGAAATCGTTACAGGCTGAAATGATAGGCCTGAACGATACTTACTTATTTATGCATTCATTTATTTATTTAGTGATTTATTTAACTTGGGATTGCGGGTTTGAAATGATAGAACCCGGGTTTTCTTTGTAAATTGCGGATTGAAATGATATATATCTGTATCACTTGACCTAGGCTAGAAAACTATATACAGACCCGTGGTTTATATAATATTTTTCTGAAATGTTTTAAAAATATTTTAAATGGAAAATTTATAATATTCTGGTTTAAAATGTATTTAAATGATTTTTATAAAATTTATAATGATTTTTGAATGAGTCAAATGTTAAATAAATGAATGTTTAAGTAAAATTTTGAAATACAACTTATTTTGGGAAATTCTGAATTTTTGCTAAAAGTGAGATTTTAGTTAAGTAAAATAATTGATAATAAGTTATATTCTGGGAATTTAAAACTTAATTGTTAATTTAATAATTTAACTAAAGAAATGGGAATGTAATACTTGGATTTAAATAAGAAATTCATAATAAAATTTGATTTTTTGTATGAAAATTTACTTATAAATTCATAAAAATATGAGTATTGAAATTATGACTTCATAATGTGAAAATATATGATTTGTAAGTTAAATATGATTTAAATAAAAATTGACTTAGTTATGAAATATAGTTAAACCTTGAAATTTTAAATATAAAGGATATTACAGCATTTGTGAATGTTGTAGTTAAATTTAAATGAACTTAAAGGCTAATTTGAACTAAAAGCTATTATAGCACTTTGTAAGTGCTGTACTTGATAAAGATAACTAAAGTTTAGTTGGAAATAAAGAAATCTATTACAGCACTTAAATGCTGTCTTTTGTAAATGAATTGTTTTAATCTATAACTTTAGGTAGCATTTTATAAGTGCTACGGAAACTGAATTTTTGATTGTTTTAATAAAATTTAATAATCTTTGGGAAAAAGGCTTAAATTTTGAAATTTAATATGTAATTAATAAAAATAAGGAATTGACTTTAAATGGTTTTAAATGGAAGAATTTAACTTTTAAATGTGAGTTGAAAGGCAATTAATTCCTAAATAAACTGAATAGATTTAAATGGTATTTTATATTAAATAAAATGACTGATGTTTAAATAAATGATGTTTGAAATGATATTATGATATTGAAATGTATTTGAAATTTATTTTGATTTTTAAAGTATAAATACCATTTTTAAAAGTTGTAACCATGGGTTATAATAACGTTTGGTTGTTAAAGAGACCGTGATCGGATATTTGGCATACTCTCTGTCGATACCGAAACCACTTTGACAACCGTGTATGCGGTGGAGATTCCAGAATGAAGTAGGATGGTGGAGACGTTTCCTTTGAGATAAATACGTGGACCCGACTCCCGTGAGTTGGCATAAGGTGGCTAAAACAGGAGCGATTGACGGATCAATGAGGTAGCACCTCTCATCGGACGCACTTCTTCGTATGCCATTCTATTACTTTTGTGATTGTTTGGTGCGCACCTTTGATTTGGGAGTGTTGTTCGAGGTGGACGGTAGATGCGCGCTACGCGTTTCCACCGGTCCGGATGCGTAATTGGTATATCTACCCTGGCATTGCCTAGTTGTGCCGTGTCACCTACCATAGCGAGCCTTACACAATTTTGGTTTTGTACCATACCTATGGAGTGCCCTCTGACGACGCCCATTCCGGGGGAGATTATGATACTGTATAGACTGTGGGAATATATTATATGTTAAGGTGGAAAATGTAAAGCCTTAACGCTATTTAAAAGTAAGTTTATTTTACTAATAGACACTATTATAATAGCGAAGTATTACTACATAGTAAATAGTTTAACGGATCCTTAGAGGATGGGTGGTCCCAAGCATCCTTTAAGTTACTTGTTCCATATTACAGTACACTTGAATTAGCTTACAATGTATAAGTATGTATGTCCTGACTCGAGTGTTTATGTTTTATTTTACGCTCGGGTCAGCCTGAGTTGCAGTTCAGTTTCATCCCGGAGCTAGGATTTCTGTAGATCACTTTCAAGCTGCTGGCAAACTTCCCTTCCAGTTCTTTATCTAAATTTTTGAAACCAAGACTAGTGGACATTTGGATTGTTCTACTGATGATTTAAAAATATATTTGGATTAAAGACTATGTAATTTTTATTTGACTGGGACTATTTATAGTGGCTTCACGAACCACTAAGTATTTTTAAATTCCGCTGCGAGTTTTCTGATATCTGTGTCTGTGATTCTATGATTATTTATTTACTGTATATTTTGAGATTTGCCAAATTTTATTTACAACACGGTATTTTGAACAATTCAAGTCTGACATGTGTGGATGCGAATGGTTGAAAATATCGGGTCGTTACATTTATTCACCACATACATTTAAAATATGAAAACCGAAACATGGTCATATTATTTTATGCATAACCACGCATTAACCCATATAATACTCCATATAATACAAAACTAATATATAAATAATTTAATCAAAACATTATATATATATATATATATATATATATTAGAAATAGGACAACCAACAGACTTATATAAAACTACATATACATATAGTATTTAGTATATCTAATGTATTGCAAGCTAACAAAAAAAAACATACTTCATGTTTTAATTTCCTACAAACTGTAGAATATGAATAATTGACCAAAGCTTACCTATATATCAACTTACAAGCGAAAGGACTGCACACAGCCGGAGCAAGGCAATCGGAAGGGGAGAAAGATGGCGGGCTTGCTGGAGGCAGATGGTTGCGTGGAGGCGCTAACGATGGGTTCAAGGCCGGGTTGCGTGATAAATGGAAGGGGTGGCAAGGTGTGGCTTGCACGTGGGGTAGGCTCCTGCTTAGCGATAGCATGATCACGAGTGGTGTTTCGGTTGAAGAGTGATGTCGATGTGGAGCAACAAGGCTAAGCACCATGTGGTGCACAAGCGAGGGGAGCCGGATATGTTTCTCTGGTCGGCCGAGCATGCACGTGGAAGCTTGTGGGGCTGACGTGTTGATAAGCCATGGCGGAGATGCGAGCTATGGTAGGAGAAGATGCCACCGGGGTTGTGGAGCTCGGGTTGTATTTGTGGCAGAGGTGGAGAGGAGATGTTGAGAAGGCGCGAGCATGGAGAATGACTGAATAATATACAGAACATTTATCTTCGCCTCTTTATATTTTTATATTTTTTTTCCATTAAAGGTGAACAAACAAGATGAAGGTGAGGCCTTGAAAAATGAACAGAAAGGTAAACGAAGTGACAGAGCATAACAAATAATATATATATATATATATATATATTGAAAACGAATAGTGGGTAGAGAAATGAACCGTTCAAGAAAAATTGAAGAGACTATCAAATGGGCACGTACGCTGAGTTTTAAAAAAATAATAAATAAATAAATAATTGCAGAAGACAACAGGTTTATACGGCAAACAAGGGGAGAGTCACAAAATGAGATCAAAAGGCCCAAAAGAAACCGATACGGCGTCGCTTTACAGATTTCGTCGTCCATCGGTCGTCGAAACACACATACGAATATACCGTAGAGATCAGCACGACGAGGCGATCAAAACGATATATAGATATCAGTGGTATGATTGAATTATAAAAATTCGAATTTTCAAATATCGGAAAATGCAAGAAAAACACGGAAAAATAAGATCGACGGAGCTAAAGAAGTCCGAATTTGTAAAAACGACAAACTGACATCTTGCTCAGAAGATGATTTAGAATTTTTCTATGTAAAAATATTTAGGTTTTGAAAATATTTTATTTTCATCACTTTTTAACTGATTAAATTGAAGTAAATTTACGCACGAAATAAACTTTCATATTTCCGGTTGAAAATTTACCAGTTGCTATGTTTAACTGGACGCATTCTAAATATCAAAATTATATTTCAAAATTTTATCGTTTATATTATTTATTTTTTCTTTTCTTTCACACAAAACGGTTAATTAAATTAAATAAAATCGTTAAAATATTCGGGTTGTTACATTATCTATTCATTTAGTATGATAAATAAAAAAAATTGGAAATCAGATCTCAATTAAGGGAAATTAAGTTGTACGTTAATTTGAAATAAAATCTAATAAATATTACATTAATATGGGATGTAGTACAAATGGTTAGGGATTGTCAAATTTGGTAAAAAGGGATTTGATTTAGGAAATTTGTTAATTGAGTTGAAAACCTTAATTAATACGCATAATTGACAAGATTCACATTTTTAGGTATAACCGTTGATACAAATCTAAGATGTATATATAACTATTAATGTAATGAATTATGAAACAATGTTAACTATGTTAGTTGAGTAATAATTGAGTGAATATTATGTTGTAATCGAATAAAATCAAATTTATTGGAATTAATTTGCAATTAATTGGATTAATTGCAGTTGACATTTGAACACTGTATTTACTGAAATAATTGACACTAAAATTATATGTGAATTAGCTTTTAGCTATATTAAGCATCTAAGGGATTAAAAATGACAAAAACCTACTAGTTTATAATTTGTGCATACCCAATTTATTGAAACAGATGGTAAAGTTTAATTGATTGAAATCAGCAAATTGGAAAATAAATTCAATTAATGAAATAATACGCAGTAAAATGTAATTTGACATAATCAATGTTAGGTAAGAAATTTTATTTTTTTCAATTGATAATAGGGCATGAATGGGAGTAGATTTGGCTTATTGTGATAACTATTAATTGTTTGCCTATGTATATAATTTAGTGAATTAGGTGTAAATCCATTGAAATAAACGTAATTAATCGCTACGTTGATATAAATTTAGTTGATTACTGGAAAATATTAGGGAATTGGATTTGCAGTAATGTAAAATGTACCCATAAGACAATGATTGACTGAATTTAAAAGAATGGAAAGTAAGATTTTTAATTTAATTGAAGTGTAGAAAAATTCAATAATTGGATTTATGGCAAATAAATGAAATTTAACACTTAATTTTTACGTTAATAGAAAGTTCGATGGAATGTAAGAATATTATGATAGTTTGCAAATTCAATGAAAAATTTTATCCGTTTAGGAATAGTGAATTGAATAATAGATATGAGACAAAATAATTATACCATAAGAAGAATGTATTGAAAATAAATGGAAAGCTAATTTCATTGAAAATTTTGGAAGATTTAATGTATAATCTATAAACAATTGAAATAGAAGTTAAAGCTTTGAAAGTATGGAATTTGCAACATCTAATCCATACGAGGAATCTTTAAATGAAAAGGGAAGAGAAGTTAATTGGAATTTATGGCAATTAATATAAGAAATGTACATTTTTGGGTTAAATAGAAAGAGCATTTTTAATGAAAATAAAAGAACAGTTTGAGAAAAATAAAATGAACGTTTCATTTTAAAGATAAGTAAAATTTTATAAAAAAGGAAAAAAATTAAATTTTGAAACAACATTTACCATTCATTTTATAACAATCAGAGGCAGTATAGAAGTGATTTTAATGCTAACCTTATATTTTAAAGTAAATTAAATATTTTGAATCGTGATTGCGCGCTGAGAAAAATGCCGTTTTTAAATTTGAACTTCCAGTCTCGGTTCATCTTTTATTGTGTGCAGCGGCGGTCCCCAGTGGCATTAATTGGAGTGTACATTTTATTTAAGGTGTGTTAATAAAATTTAATTGGGTGTTAATAAGGTGTATATTTAGGGTTAATAGAAATTAATTTAGCAGAGTAGACATTTTGAAATTGGATCTCAAAGTTTTAGTACAACTGGTCCATTTGTTACTTTATATTTATTCGTTGCCACCACTTTGTTTGAAATGTATAAATTTTCATTTTTGCTACCTGAAGCATTCGTTTCATTGGTTCCATCCTCCATTAGCCTCATTTCAATTTTTCAATCTCACTGAACTTCATTATGCAAACATGACCCTATTTCATTTTCTCCCTCACCTGCTTGCAACACTTTTTCCTAATCCTTCTTGAAGCTTTGAGTTGCGTGAAAGCCTCTCCACCTCACCCAAGCCTTGCCACCACCTTGTTAGCAGGTACCCTAGTCGCCTCATCCCAAAACATGAAATTTAGTATTTATTTTGTTTATTCTAATATCACTATATATATACACACTTTATTATGGAAATGGTCATCTTATAACTTGAATAGCTTTCGCATACAATGTCTGATTTACGCATGAGTTTTTTTGTTAGGATCGTATTGAGATTTATGACATTTTGACGCTAGTTTGGGCAGATTCTGAGGCTGTTGAAATTTTGGTTTTAAATTGGATTTTAATTCAATTTAAATCCAAAAGGTGAGTGTTTTAACCCACTCACAACTTCAAAGTTTTCTTATGTTTGTTAAATTGATTTAAGATATGAGTAGAAATTTATTTATGACTGTTTTGCATATTTTATTCATCATCTCAGTTAAATCGCATTTATTTAATTTAACTGTTAATTAATTTTACTATTGCATATAAATTGACAGTTAAAATTTATTTATTTTGCATATAAATTGCTAGTTAAACGGTTTTTTATTTATCTATCTATTTATTTATTTATTTTTTTAATATAAACTGTTCGTTGATACCTGTTATATTTTATATGCTATCTATTGATGTTTGTTTAAATTGATGATGATTGAAATAAATTGGTTGATGATTGATATTGGGTGAATGGATGATGTGTTCTATATTATATAAACTGCAAGTTATTACGCATTTCATTTTATTCGGGATTGCGGTTTGAAATGATATACAACCGAACTTTTTATTTTTAAATTGCGGATTGAAATGATAAATATCCGTATCACTTGACCATAGGATAGAAAATTTTATACAGGCACCGCGATCTATGTATATAAATTATTTTGAAATAATTTCCATGGTTTGGATAAGATACGGTTTAATAAATATTAAATTTGGATATTATATAAATATATTTTATATATACATATATAGTTAAATTTTTGAATTTAAGCTATGTTTAAATCGGTTAAATAAAAATAAATAAGTTGAACAATGGAGTTTGATTATTTACGTTAAATGGTTAAGTACATGTTTAAGATACTGTATGTATATATAGAGTTTTAATGATTTAAATCAGTTAAGATTGGGAGGTAAATTGGAAATTTATTTGATGGAACTTATTTAAAAACTTCTCTCTATAAGTTTATGTAAACTTATTACAATTGGAAACTTTGAAGGTATGATATTTATAACTGGATTTTTATTCAAGATAAATTAAACGAATATTTCTAGCATAATAAATTGGAGGAAATATTTAAGTTGTTAGTAATTGGAATTTCAATTTAAATGACTTTGATCTATTATGTAAACATTTCAAAACTAAATAATAGGACAATGAATTTGTGAATATAAATTTCCAACCTTAAGTTTTGAAATCGTTAAATACTAATAGTTAGAAATATATTGAAATTGAAGTGGTTTATTTAAATGAAAGTGAATTTAAAATTTATGGATTTAGACTAAATTTTAAATGAATAAAGTTGTGAAGACGCGGAAACTATTTTATAAAGAAATTTTAAATTCAAACTATTTTATTCTATATACTGTTGAATATCCAAACCATTCAAGTTTTAGAAGTATAGTTTTAAAGCTATGAGTTTCAAAGTATTATGTTTTGAAAGTTATAATTCAAATGTTTGGTTTCCAGATATTATAAATTTTAAAGCAATATGATTTTGGAAAAGAAATATATTTGAAACAAATTGATATTATATTAATTTGGGTTTTATAAAAATAATATCAAATGAGTTTGTTTTGAAATGGAAAGGATATCGTAACTATACGATTTTGAAATAGATACTTTATTCTGGTTTTGAAAGTATAAACTATTTTTAAAGACCGCGGTGTTATAATAATGTTTGGTTGTTGAAGAGACCAAGATCGGAAGTTGTCATACTCTCTACCAACTCTGAAAACCACTTTAACAACCGTGTACGCGGTGGGGATTCCAGAATGAAGTAGGTTGGTGGCGGCGTTTCCTATAAGGTAAATACGTGGACCCAACTCCCGTGAGTTGGCATAAGGTGGCTAAAACAGGAGCGATTGACGGGTTAATAAGGTAGCACCTTTGATCGGACACTTCCCTTCGATACTGTACTCTGATTTTGGGTTGATTCGGTGGCCACCTTCACTTTTGATTTCTTTGATTTGGGGGAGTTTGTTCGACGTGGGCGGTAGCTGCGCGCTACGCGTTACCACCGACCTGGAAGCGTAATTGGTATATCTACCCTGGCATTGCCTAGTTGTGCCATGTCACCTACCATACCGAGCCTTCTACGAGTTTGGATTTCTCTCATAGCCCGTGTGGTATTTTCTGGTGGCTTTCCGATCAGAAGGGACTATGATATTGGATGGACTACTGGGACTATTATTGTGTTAAGGGGGAGATTGGGTAACTCCTTAACGCTATTTAAAAGTAAGTTTATTTTACAATTAGACACTATTATAATAGCGAAATATACTACATAGTAAATAGTTTAACGGATCCTTAAGAGATGTGAATCCCGAGCATCTTTTAAGTTACTGCACTCATATTTATCCCTGTTGATTTAACTTACATAAGATCTTTTAGTTCTGACTCGAGTGTTTTGTCTTTTCAATTCACTCGGGTCAGTCCGAGCGTTTCAGGATTTGAAGATTATATTCTGGAGGACGAAGACGAAGATTTATAGTATTACTATCTACTATATTATTCCACTACACTATTTAATTCCGCTGCATTGGTATTTATTGGTACGTGAACTCTGACATTTATTGTATGAAGAAGAATCAAATGTTTGTAAATAGTTTTATGAACTGTATATTTATTATTATATTTTATCCTTTCGCTGTGAGATTCTGTTTAGTTTTTTCTCTTATCTGTTTTTCTTATTTACCCCATATTAATCCGCCCTACCGTATGGTTTGAATTGGCACGTGTGTCGATTTAAACCGTGCGAAAAGGCGGGATGTTACAATGTGATATCAGAGCTTTGGTTTAGCGATAAACCTTAGCTTTGTGGGGTCCGACACTTTATTAATAGGGTAATAATACCCTATGGGAGTCGCTGAGAGTATATATATATATATATCAGATAACGTATTTGCTAGTGTTATAAAAAGGTTTTGATATTGTGTTAATCTGTTCCGTTTTGTATTTATAAATTCTGGTTGGTGCATGGGACGTTGTGACATTAATAGGAATTTCTAAACACTTAATAGGACAGACTGACATAATATTTGTTTTTATATAGGTGAATGAAATAATTTTTCCTATTATATTTTCTATATATAAAGTAATAAATTTTTATAAAGATTATATTTGGTTGCAATATATTGGTTGTTAGGAATAAAATTTATAAATAACAGGTAAAATAAGCTTGAAAATAAAATCAATGAAATTTGGAAATTTTAGAACTTAAGTCCGGGATTTTGAAAAAAATTGCTTTCAAAGGATTTTGAAATATAATAATAGTATTTAGAAATATTTTCTGATATCAATATTTCAATATAATTTGAAAGTATGGTTTTAAAGAAATTCTGGAAAGAAATAAGTTGTACTCCCCTCTCAGTCACTGGAAAATAATTTCGGTGATGAGTGCACGCATCATCGACATTCATTTTCGGGTTTCGAAGTGGGAAGGCCACTGTAGTAGTTTTACTGCAGTTTTATTTTGAGAAAATATATCATTTTTAAATTGTTTCAAATATAATTGGATATATATAAGTTATAAGTATATATTTATCTGTTATTTTAAAATGATTTTGAATTTAACCTGGTATTTAATTCTTAAGTTTCTGATTTATTAATAGTTTCCGTTATTGTAGTGAAATGAAATGTAACCGATTAATAATTGGAGTCTTTAATTAAAATAAGGAATTTAATGCTAGGTTATGAATGAAATAAAGGTAAATTTGAAATTGTAACTTATAAAACAAAGATGGAATTATTAAACCATTAAATTATTAAAAGAATTGAGGAAAAACGTGTATAACTTTCAATTACATTCTTAAAGGCATATATATAACTTACCAAAATACATAAAAGTCGAAAATGTTAATAAGAAAATGTAATAGATATTATACAAGTAATTAACTTGAGATAATGAAAATAATTAATGGAATTCTTTAATAAATAAGAATTGATGTGTAGGGTTATAAACTTAAGTATGATTGAAATGCTACTAATTTAATATAATAGAAAACGTAAGTAATATAAATAAATGATTGCAAACCTTAGTAAATGAATTAATGAAATCCTTTACTTATAAGAATAGATGTTATAAGGTTAAAAAAATTAAGTGTAATTAAAAAGGGTTATTATAATTAAATAATATAGAAATGTAAGCATTAATAAATGAATGAAATGGAGAAATGCATAAATGTAATACAATAAAAGAAACTTACATGGCCTGAATTAGTGAAAATGAATAATTGTAAGTAATAAGTGAAATTAAATGAAACAAACACTGAATGAGTAAATGAAATTAAAAGTTTGTTAGAAATAAATGTAAATTAAAAAGATAAATCATTGTATAAATAGAAGGAAAATCAAACAACAAAGGTATGAAAGGAAATTAATAATAAGTAAAGTTGATGGTTGTTTGGATTTGTTGTTGTTTGGGTTATGGTTGTTTGGGGTAAGATACTTCAAATTTGGATTGGATGAATGAATAATCTATTTAGTTTTATCTAAGGCTGTTGAGTAAATGATGCGCCAGTAGTTTATTCTTCATTCCGCGCAATTTAAAAGTTTTGAACCCGAACAACTATCTGTGTTTGATATGTATGATTGATTGGTTTGTGTTAATTTTATGTGATGATTGTATGTGTGGTTGCAATGATTGATGTTTGTATGAATTTGTTTGTTATCGATTGAAACAACGCTTAAATATTTCATTTTGTATAATTATTAACTCTTTTGGATTATATAAGTGAAATACAGGTTATGGAAGCAATTGCTACTACTTTTGGTTTCATAATTAAGCGTAAATTGCCCGACAAATAGGTACGTTTTCAGATTACGGTATAGCGCTATTATATTATTTTTCCCGAGTGGGGATATATATTATTTTGAAAAATATATGTCGTATATTGTATTATTGATATTATATTTTCTCTCGAGCCTCCCCGTACAAAGGAGACTCTGTATATTGTATTATTGATATTATATTTTCTCTCGAGCCTCCCCGTACAAAGGAGACTCTGCCAAAAAATTTCGAAAATTTTGGACTTAGAAAAATTTGAAAATGTTTTACAAACTTTAATAATTTAAGTTAAAAATATATATAAAAATTTAAATGGGTATGAATTGGTATATTTTATTTGAAATTATTTTCTTTTGTAAACTTATTTGGTTTTAATATTTTAAGTAAGATATATTGATTTCTTATTTCTTCTTTTCCCTTTTTTTCCTTTTTGGGGAAGAAAAGTTTTGAGTGGGGGAGAGTGTAACGACCCATAAATTTTCGATGTTTTTATTTTGTGTTTTTAATAATATTTTATGAGTTAATATTGAAAGAAATAAAATGTTGCAATTTTATAACGGAATAATAACTAAATTTAAACTGAGACAATGTTAATACAAGTTAAGTGTCAACAATCTAAATGAAACTCCAATTCATTGTATCTAAACATGCAATGCTTGGTTATAAAACTAAATATAAGTAACAAATGTAAACATTTAGTTATTGTACAAAATAGATAGTTAATGGTAATTAAATAGGATCAGTATGGTGTAAGGAATTGCAATATGTGTGGTATTAATGGTTACACTGATTTCTAGTGGGATGTGAATAAATTAATTTTGTTTTGATAATAAACATTTCTTAATGATTTTTAATTTCATAACGGAAGAGTGAATGAGAATTTATGGAAAGCATAAATTTATTTTTAAGTAAACAAGAGTATATATTGAACAAATTTATGATAATTGGATAATGCAGTGTTAATGGAAATTAATTAGTGTTATATATGGAATTTATACCTTGGTGGGTAGTAAACTTATAAATGAAAGACGTAAGTAGGTGACCATTTATTTAGGTTATCTATTCATTTAGTATGATAAATAAAATAAAAAATTGGGAATCAGATCTCAATTAAGGGAAGTTAAGTGGTACGTTAATTTGAAATAAAATCTAACAAATATTACATTAACATGGGATGTAGTGGAAATGGTTAGGGATTGTCAAATTTGGTAAAAAGGGATTTGACTTAGGAAACTTTGTTAATTGAGTTGAAAACCTTAATTAATATGCGTAATTGACAAGATTCACATTTTTAGGTATAACCGTTGATACAAATCTAAGATGTATATATAAATATTAATGTAATGAAACATGAAACAATGTTAACTATGTTAGTAGAGTAATAATTGAGTGAATATTAAGTTGTAATCGAATAAAATCAAATTTATTGGAATTAATTTGCAATTAATTGGATTAATTGCAGTTGACATTTGAACACTATATTTACTGAAATAATTGACACTAAAATTATATGTGAATTTGCTTTTAGCTATATTAAGCATCTAAGGGATTAAAAATGACAAAAACCTACTAGTTTATAATCTGTGCATACCCAATTTATTGAAACAGATGGTAAAGTTTAACTGATTGAAATCAGCAAATTGGAAAATAAATTCAATTGATGAAATAATACGCAGTAAAATGTAATTTGACATAATCAATGTTAGGTAAGAAATTTTACTTTTGTCAATTGATAATAGGGTGTGAATGGGAGTAGATTTGGCTTATTGTGATAGCTATTAATTGTTTACCTATGTATATAATTTAGTGAATTAGATCTAAATCCATTGAAATAAACGTAATTAATCACTACGTTGATATAAATTTAGTTGATTACTGGAAAATATTAGGGAATTGGATTTACAGTAATGTAAAATTTACCCATAAGATAATGATTGACTGAATTTAAAAGAATGGAAAGTAAGATTTTTAATTAAATTGAAGTGTAGAAAAATTCAATAATTGGATTTATGGGAAATAAATGAAATTTAACACTTAATTTTTACGTTAATAGAAAGTTCGATGGAATGTAAGAATATTATGATAGTTTGCAAATTCAATGAAAAATTTTATCCGTTTAAGAATAGTGAATTGAATAATAGATATGAAACAAAATAATTATACCATAAGAAGAATGTATTGAAAATAAATGGAAAGCTAATTCCATTGAAAATTTTGGAAGATTTAATGTATAATCTATAAACAATTGAAATAGAAGTTAAAGCTTTGAAAGAGTGGAATTTGCAACATCTAATCCATACGAGGAACCTTTAAATGAAAAGGAAAGAGAAGTTAATTGGAATTTATGGCAATTAATATAAGAAACGTACATTTTTGGGTTAAATAGAAAGAGCATTTTTAATGAAAATAAAAGAACAGTTTGAGAAAAATAAAATGAACGTTTCATTTTAAAGATAAGTAAAATTTTATAATAAAGGAAAAATTTGAATTTTGAAACAACATTTTGCATTCATTTTATAACAATCAGAGGCAGTATAGAAGTGATTTTAATGCTAACCTTATATTTTAAAGTAAATTAAATATTTTGAATCGTGATTGCGCGCTGAGAAAAACGCCGTTTTTAAATTTGAACTTCCAGTCTCGGTTCATCTTTTATTGTGTGCAGCGGCGGTCCCTAGTGGCATTAATTGGAGTGTACATTTTATTTAATGTGTGTTAATAAAATTTAAATAGGTGTTAATAAGGTGTATATTTAGGGTTAATAGAAATTAATTTAGCGGAGTAGACGTTTTGAAATTGGATCTCAAAGTTTTAGTACAACTGGTCCATTTGTTACTTTATATTTATTTGTTACCACCTCTTTGTTCGAAATGTATAAATTTTCATTTTTGCTAACTGAAGCATTCGTTTCATTGGTTCCATCCTCCATTAGCCTCATTTCAATTTTCCAATCACACTGAACTTCATTATGCAAACATGACCCTATTTCATTTTCTCCCTCACCTGCTTGCAACACTTTTTCCTAATCCTTCTTGAAGCTTTGAGTTGCGTGAAAGCCTCTCCACCTCACCCAAGCCTTGCCACCACCTTGTTAGCAGGTACCCTAGTCGCCTCATCCCAAAACGTGAAATTTATTATTTATTTTGTTTTTTTTAATATCACTATATATATACACTTTATTATGGCAATGGTCATCTTATAACTTGAATAGCTTTCGCATACAATGTCCGATTTACACATGAGTTTTTTTGTTAGGATCGTATTGAGATTTATGACATTTTGACGTTAGTTTGGGCAGATTCTTAGGTTGTTGAATTTTTGGGTTTAAATTTGATTTTAATTCAATTTAAATCCAAAAGGTGAGTGTTTTATCCCACTCACAACTTCAAAGTTTTCTTATGTTTGTTAAATTGATTTAAGATATGAGTAGAAATTTATTTATGACTGTTTTGCATATTTTATTCATCAATCTCAGTTAAATCGTATTTATTTAATTTAACTGTTAATTAATTTTATTATTGCATATAAATTGACAGTTAAAATTTATTTATTTTGCATATAAATTGCTAGTTAAACAGTTTTTTATTTATCTATTTATTTATTTTTATTTTAATATAAACTGTTCGTTGATACCTGTTATATTTTTTATGCTATCTATTGATGTTTGTTTAAATTGATGATGATTGAAATAAATTAGTCGATGATTGGTACTGGGTGAATGGATGATGTGTTCTATATTATATAAACTGCAAGTTATTATGCATTTTCATTTCATTCCGGATTGCGGTTTGAAATGATATTTAAGTTATTATGCAAGTTATTATGCATTTTTGAATTTAAGCTATGTTTAAATCGGTTAAATAAAAATAAATAAGTTGAACAATGGAGTTTGATTATTTATGTTAAATGGTTAAGTACATGTTTAAGATATCGTATGTATATATAGAGTTTTAATGATTTAAATCAGTTAAGATTGGGAGGTAAATTGGAAATTTATTCGATGGAACTTATTTAAAAACTTCTCTCCATAAGTTGATGTAAACTTATTAAAATTGGAAATTTTAAAGGTATGATATTTATAACTGGATTTTTATTCAAGATAAATTAAACAAATATTTCTAGCATAATAAATTGAAGGAAATATTTAAGTTGTTAGTAATTGGAATTTCAATTTAAATGACTTTGATCTATTATGTAAACATTTCAAAACTAAATAATAGGACAATGAATTTGTGAATATAAATTTCCAACCTTAAGTTTTGAAATCGTTAAATACTAAAAGTTAGAAATATATTGAAATTGAAGTGGTTTATTTAAATGAAAGTGAATTTAAAATTTATGGATTTAGACTAAATTTTAAATGAATAAAATTATGAAGACGCGGAAATTATTTTATAAAGAAATTTTAAATTCAAACTATTTTATTCTATATACTGTTGAATATCCAAACCATTCAAGTTTTAGAAGTGTAGTTTAAAAGCTATGAGTTTCGAAGTATTATGTTTTGAAAGTTATAATTCAAATGTTTGGTTTTCAGATATTATAAATTTTAAAGCAATATGATTTTGGAAAAGAAATATATTTGAAATAAATTGATATTATATTAATTTGGTTTTATAAAAATAATATCAAATGAGTTTGTTTTGAAATGGAAAGGATATCGTAATTATACGATTTTGAAATAGATACTTTATTCTGGTTTTGAAAGTATAAACTATTTTTAAAGACCGCGGTGTTATAATAACGTTTGGTTGTTGAAGAGACCGGGATCGAAAGTTGTCATACTCTCTGCCAACTCCGAAAACCACTTTAACAACCGTGTACGCGGTGGAGATTACAGAATGAAGTAGGTTGGTGGCGGTGTTTCCTGTAAGGTATATACATGTACCCAACTCCCGTGAGTTGGCATAAGGTGGCTAAAACAGGAGCGATTGACGGGTTAATAAGGTAGCACCTTTGATCGGACACTTCCCTTCGATACTATACTCTGACTTTGGGTTGATTCGGTGGCCACCTTCACTTTTGATTTCTTTGATTTGGGGGAGTTTGTTCGAGGTGGGCGGTAGCTGCGCGTTACGCGTTACCACCGACCCGGAAGCATAATTGGTATATCTACCCTGGCATTGCCTAGTTGTGCCGTGTCACCTACCATACCGAGACTTCTACGAGTTTGGATTTCTCCCATAGCCCGTGTGGTATACTCTGGTGGCTTCCCGATCAGGGGGACTATGATATTGGATGGACTACTGGGACTATTATTGTGTTAAGGGGGAGATTGGGTAACTCCTTAACGCTATTTAAAAGTAAGTTTATTTTACAATTAGACACTATCATAATAGCGAAATATACTACATAGTAAATAGTTTAACGGATCCTTAAGAAATGTGAATTCCGAGCATCTTTTAAGTCACTGCACTCATATTTATCCTTGTTGATTTAACTTACATAACATCTTTTAGTTCTGACTCGAGTGTTTTGTCTTTTCAATTCGCTTGGGTTAGTCCGAGCATTTCAGGATTTGAAGATTTTATTCTGGAGGACGAAGACGAAGATTTGTAGTATTACTATCTACTATATTATTCCACTACACTATTTAATTCCGCTGCATTGGTATTTATTGGTATGTGAACTCTGACATTTATTGTATGAAGAAGAATCAAATGTTTGTAAACAGTTTTATGAACTGTATATTTATTATTATATTTTATCCTTCCGCTGTGAGATTCTGTTTAGTTTTTTCTCTTCTATGTTTTTCTTATTTACCCCATAATAATCCGACCTACCGTATGGTTTGAATTGGCACGTGTGTCGATTTAAACCGTGCAAAAAGGCGGGATGTTACAGTCCACATATGTACCTCAATAGGACGTCGCCACCATCCTACTACATTCTGGAATCTCCACCGTGTACACGATTGTTAAAGTGGTTTTCGTAGTTGGTAGAAAGTATGGCAACTTATGATCCTGGTTTCTTTAACAACCAAACGTTATTATAACACCGCGGTCCTTTCAAAAATAGTTTATATTTCAAAACCAAAATATCATTGCCATTTCAAAAAACCATATCAATACGATATCATTTCCATTTCAAAACCAAATACAATATCATTTCCATTTCAAAAAAAATACAATATCATTTCCATTTATAAACCAAATCAATATGATATCATTTTCATTTCAAATATATCCTTTTCCAAAGTCATAGCACTTTCAAAGTTATAACACTTCGAAACCAAAACACTTGAAATTATAACACTTTCAAATCATAATACTTGAAACTCATAACTTTGACACTTAAATGGTTTAGACATTAAAATACTTTATATAATAAAATAGCTTCTTCAATTTCATAAATCAATTCCAAAACAACTCGAATTCAAAAATTCAAATTTAATCAATTCTCAAATCATTAATTCCAATTTAGCTTCTAAATAAATCATTTAAAATTATATCGATTTCAAATACAGATTTGAACCCCAAATAAACCATTTCAAATTATATATTTCAAAGCTTTAAATATTCTATAATTTCAAAACTAAATGTGATAATTTTATATATAAATATCTTAATTCAATTTACTATTATTTACTTTTTGAAATATTTACTTAATAAATTCAATATCATTTAAATAAACTCAGGCTTGAAATATTTATTTATCACTTTAAACCAACATCAAGTTATAAAATCATATCCTTTAAAATCTCAAATTCAATAAGTTCCAAATCGATTTTAATTAAATATAATTCTTAATAAAATACAATTTCAAATCAATTTCAAATCCATCTTCTCAACCTTAAGTTGTTAAAATCATTATAAACTCTATATTAAATATAATTTAAATAAATACTTAATCACATTATATTTTAATAAAATCAAACTTCATTATTAAACTTATTTTATATTAAACAAATTTATACATAGCTTAAATTTAAGAATTTAACTATATATATTATAATATTTATATAATATCAAAGATCAATATTTATTAAACCATGTATTTCTTTCCAAAACCATAGAAACCCTTTTCAAAATATTTATATACAAACCAGCGGTGTCTGTATATAATTTTCTATCCTATGGTCAAGTGATACGGATATTTATCATTTCAATCCATAATTTAAATATATACGAGTATATATCATTTAACCCCGCAATCCCAAATTCAATTCAATGAAAATCGCTTGGGTCTATCATTTCAACCCATTACGATTTTCTTCTATTCTAAAGTCCGCTCGGGTATGTATCATTTCAACCCATAGTGAATTCTATACTAACAGGGAACTTGCAGAGTGACAACAGATATGATAAAAATATAACAGGTATATATCATCAATATAAATCACAAATAAAGGTGTCAGATGTCACAGGTGAACAAATAGCATATAATAGCACATAAATAGCAATGTAAATAACTAACAGCAGCATATTTTAATTGTTGTTTCAATTGAAATAAAATTTAATAAATATAAGGACGTTAATCTGAGTGATAGCTCACCTTTCAAGGATAAAGATGACAGGACAACACACGGGATAAATCACGAATTCGACCATCGATCGATCCAAACAATGAATCTCAAACGAGGTAAGCTGACACAGATTCGACAGGTGAAGCTGATAGATAGAAATTGACGAAATCAAATCAGAACTGGGTCAATGAGGATAAATAGTATGAGAAATTTTTTTTTATGTATAACTATAAGTATTTATAGAGATATATAAATCATATTCTAAATTCAGACACATTTAAATTTAAATATATATTACATTATAATTTAAAATACTATGTATATATTTTTAACAATCAAAATATCAACATATATATGGTTTATACATAAATAGACATGTCGGGATTTAAATATTATAGTTAAAATCAAAGGAGACCCTTATAAAATAAATTCGAAATCGATAAAAAAATAAATATATTCATAACTTTATAGACATACATACATTATTTATTTATTTTAAAAGTCAATACTTATATATACCTATCCAAATGCAGAATACTTATATATATATATACATATATATATAAGTATTAATTTTAAAACATCAACCCAGCATATCACATATACAAATTTAAGCACAATATTTATACTGCATATTCAAACTAAACTTTAACCCAAAACTTTTATATAAAAATACTAACATAGATTTTAAATAATAGTTTAAACATACCATATTTAAGCTAATATAAGCTTACACTATCTAAACAAACATAATAATAGTTTACTGCAAACTATTGGAAAGAAACCATATATACAGTAAACATATATTATATATCTACCTATATATATACACACAAAACTAACACATATAAACTAATCATGCAATGATATTTTAAACCTCACCATACACAACAGATTGTGTACAATAATTTATATAACTAATAAACTAATATGTATATATAAACAACCTTACACATATATATCCAGAATGACATATTTAGTAACAACAGGTTAATAAATACTAACTTAACAACTAACACACACACATATATATAGACTCCTACAAAATAACATATACAAACGAATTATATATATATAACTCATATTTACACAAGGAAAAACTGTCACGTAGACTCATCACAAAACACAAACATATATATATATATAATTTCGAAATTCCCTATACATATATATAATGCGTATATAACTAAATGTAAATATATATACTATATATATACATACACATACTTATATATAAAAATGAAAGAGTGGATGTGGCGGGCCGAGCAGATGTAAGGTGAGGGAGTTGCTACTGTTGAAGACGTGGGTTTCGGTGAAGGAAGGTCGACGCGTTGGTGTTCGGTGCTGTTGCGTCGTGTTCGGCCATGGTCAAAGGTGGAGTACGGGAGGAGGTTGCTGGCCGTTGCTGCCATGGTGTATGATTGGACTTTGAGGAGCAACATGCGGAGGTTGTCAGGCTCGTTCAAGGCGGAAAAAGACCTTGGTGGCGGCTGGCACGAGGATCAGTGGTTGGGACATTATCTGGAGAGGGGTCGGTGGTTGGCGCAAAGGAGGCAGAGATGGAAGGGAATTGCAAAGAGACATGTGGGTTTCATGGCAAAGCAACTTCTTTGACATACATTATTATACAGTGAACGGTGGAAGAAATGAACAGCAAAAACAAAAGTGAAAGGACAATCCAAGTATATAGTGAACAGTTACCCAAGTAAATTCGAACGGTTATGTTAATTTTAAAATTGAATAGTCAAACGAAACGAAGAGTCAGAGGAATAAATATTGAAACTAGAAAATAATAATAATAAACAGCTATTAGGTTTTTACTATGGAAAACATAAAGGCAACAGAAACCCAAAGTCTTTAGAAACATATCGATACGGTTATCCATTTCACGGATTCCACTCTGAACCAGACTTTAAAACAAAAAAATAAATATACTGCGGTGATCAGCATGAGGAGACGATCAAAATGGTATACATATATAAGTGGTACGATCATCCAATCAAAAGTCGATATCGGTACCGAAAATGCTGCTATTTCATACGGAAAAATCCAAACGGAGCTAGAGCATCCGAATTTCGCAAAACGAATTTCGCAGTCTGATTCCGTGTGTTCAAAATAAATTTTGTCTTATTGACATATTTAGATTTCGGAATACTTTTAAATTCCATTGTTATTAACTGATTTAAATTGAAATAAAATTACACAAGAAATAAACTTCCATATTATCTGATGAAAAACAAAATAAAACAATTAAATTTAAACTATATAAATTTCAATTTGACAAATTAATATTCAATAATTTATTTTTAAATTCAAAGTAATTCACTAAGTTGATTTAATTTCCAATTTATTAATTCTCTCAAAACAAATCTTATTTTATCTATTTCATCTATTATTCAATTAACTGATTATTCTTTTTATCTCTATTGACACTTTTATAAATTAAATTTAAGTGTATAACATTTTCTACAACCACACATATTTTATTTAAAAATCATTTTAACTTTATTTTACATTGTAATTTATTTAATTACATATTCAACTTTTGAATGGTTTTAGTAAGTTATATTAGAATGTAATTGAGTATTATACAGGTAAAATTTCTCAAATTCAATTATTTCAAGTTTAAATATCTATCCTAAATTTTGGCTTTATTTCATAATTGAGATACCTTTAACATAAAATTTAAGAATTAAATTTCTGATTCACTTCAAACCCTTCAGAGAATACATATATATATATTGTAACAACCCCAATTTCGTACCATTCAAATCGACAATAATCCACACATGTCGGACTTGAATGATGTGAAATAACAAATTGTAAATAAATTTGGATCAAACAAAATCAAATATACAGAATCACAGACATAGAACAATCAGAATAACTCGCAGCGGAATATAAAATAACATAGTAGTTCATGAAGCTACTATAACAGAGTCTCAAACCAAATACATAAGATAGTCTGAAAACAACAGAATAGAAATCCCAAATACATAGAAGTTCACTAATACATGAGATAAACTAATACAGCTGAAACAGTAATAGAGATATATGTAGATAAGCAGAAACTCCAGTGAAAGACCAACTCCAGGAAGAGAATCCAAAGCTGTGAATACTCAGGTTGACCCGAGCGTAAAGCAAAACACAAAATACTCGAGTCAGGACAATATATACTTATATAATGTAAACCAACTCAAGTGAACTGTAATAAAGATACAAGTAACTTAAAGGATGCCTGGGACCACCCATCCTCTAAGGATCCGTTAAACTATTTACTACATAGTAATATTTCGCTATTATAATAATGTCTACAGTAAAATAAACATACTTTTAAATAGCGTTCCGGGCTACCCATATCACCCTTCACACATAATAGTCTCAGTAGTTCATCCAATATCATGTCATCTCCACTTTGGGTGACTGTCAGAGGATACCACACGGGCTACGGGAGAAAAACAAACTCGTAGTAAAGGCTCGGTATGGTAGGTGACACGGCACACAAGGCAATGCCAGGGTAGATATACCAATTACGCAGACGGGCTGGTGGTAACGCAACAGCCACATACGCCCACCCTGAACAACACTCCAAAATCAAGGGTGCACCCAAACAATCATAACAATAATAGAATGGTATCGAAGAAGTGTGTTCAGCCAGAGGTGCTACCTCCTTTGGCCCGAGATCGCTCCTATTTTAGCCACCTTAAGCTAACTCACGGGAGTTAGGTCCACGAAATGTACCTTAGGAACGTCGTCACCATCCTACTTCATTCTGGAATCTCCACCGCGTACACAGTTGTTAAAGTGGTTTTCGGTATCGACAGAGAGTATGTCCATATCCGATCCCGGACTCTTTAACAACCAATCGTTATTATAACCCATAGTTATAATTTAAAAGAAGTGGTATTTATTTTTTGAAAATCAAATATCATTTCAAATCCATTTCAAAATATCAAACTTATCATTTCATTTGAAAACATATTCATTTTATTCAATTTAAAAATACCATTTTAATTCACATTTCAAAATAGTACAATTCCAAACAAATTACTTCATTTAAATCATTTAAAAATGAAGTTATTACATAAAAAAAATTAAATTTCCAAAATTTTCAACTTTCATGGTTCATTCATTCACTTAATTTTATCAAAACAGTGAAAATTCAACTTTTGCAGCATTTGGAAAATGCTACAGAAAGTTATATTCAAAACAGTTCAATTTAACAAAAGACAACCTTTAAAATGCTGTAATGGAGTTACATTAGTTTCAAAGAAAATTTAGTTTAATCCAACGATTATAGAATTTATAAGATGCTATAATAGCCATTAATTCAATTTAGCTATTTAGTTCACTTATCAACTACATCATTTACAAATGCTGTATTATCATTTACATTATAAATAATAGCATTTCAACCCGTAATTTACAAAGAAAAATCCGGGTTTTATCATTTCAAACCCGCAGTCCAAAGTAAATGAAATAAATTTGAAAATCATTCAGTCCTATCATTTCATCCCATAACGATTTTCCCTTATTCTAAAGTCCGTTCGGGTATGTATCATTTCAACCCATAGTGATTCTAATCTAAAGAGAACTTGCAGTGATTAACAGATAAAATAACAAAACAGCAATAATATAACAGTAACATATGATATAACTGGTGTTTAATCATGTGTGAACATCATATAATAGTGACATAGCAAATAAAATATGGTGATGCAGTTTACATATTCACAAGCGATCAATTTACTATTCATATAAGTATAAGATTGTCTGGTGAGAATAACTCACTGTTTTGAGCTGATGACACAACGACGAATTGCACAACGGGATCTACACAAGCACAAAAGCATGACACAGATACGAAATGGAGAAGCCAAGGATTAATTCCCTTGAATACAAATCAAACAAACAATATAACAATTATAAGGTTTCAGACCAAAATACGATAAACGATGCTAGGAATAACTTCATAAAACAAAGCTGAAATGCTTTGCACTTGCTTCCGACATCCCATAGGCTCGGCCAGAGGTAGAGTACAGGTCTAAGGCAATGCTTTTGGGTCAGGTCCAGGTTGCTAAGGTTGGCCTAACATGAGTTTGTTGATGGGCAAAAGTTATGGAGATGGAACAACAACACAACAAGGCATCACTACTAACAACATCACAAGTTTTCAAGCGACAAGGCTCGGCCAAGGCTGCTGTGGTCACGGTCAGAAGTGTGGGGTCTCAGGTGAAGATGTGGCAGAGGGTCCAGGTGGTGCTGGAGGTGGTGGAGGTGGAGTAGGGGGCGGCCATGGTTGGTGGAAGTGGTGGATGTGGAAGCTAGTGCTCGGCTAGGTCAATATGTTGGGTGTTTTGAAACTTTTGCGGATATGCATCACCAAGGGGGTTCATGGCTTGGGTGGCTGGTGAGGACGAGGTGCTGGTGGTGTGTCATCAGGTGGTGAAGGCGGCTAGGCAGCAAGTTGGCATGGCTGAACCTACTTGAGGTGAAGCAAGTGCAAAATCAAACTAGAAAAATCAACATAAGTGAACAAAAGAAGATAAAAGGAAATAGAATTTTACCAAACTTCTCAATCGAAAGGAGGCCAAATTTTTTTCAAGAAGGAGGAAAAAGATGTACGTGAATGAAGAATGGAGGTAAGGAGCTGAATTATGTGAGTAGTTATGGCTAATTGATGGCAAAAGTAAGTTAAAATGTGAAAAGGTGGGAAAATCAAAAGCCATAGGAAACAAAAGGTCACAAACCCTTTCAATTTACCTTTTATTATTTATATAAATTTATGTAGCTGAAACAATAATAATATGAGATAAGATTTCGAAATTTTTAACAAATATACAAATATATATAATATTTATCAATTATGTAAAGTAAAATTAAGGAAAATAGTTAAAATAGTGAACTAAACTAGCAAAATTTGAAATTAAATGAAATAATTTTTAGAAAATTCATATAAGCTTGTAAAGTATTTTTAAACATAAATAATAACATAAAATAAAAATATATTCACAAAATAAATATTTAAAATATAATTTTTAATGAAGAAAATAGCAGAAAATAGGAAAACAACCCTTAAAAATAGGAAATCAACACAGTAAATTCTAGAAAAATTCTATTATTATTTGAAAAATATTTAGAGATGAAATTTCACAAATAAAAAAAATTTAAAATAATTTAAAGAAATTTAAAATAATTTAAAGAAATTTAAAATGAAGAAAATAGCAGAAAATTAGAAAACAGCCTTTAAAAATAGGAAATAAATTCAGTAAATTTTGGAAAAATTTCATTATCATTTTAAAAATGTTTAGAAATGATATCACATAAATAAAACAAATTTAAAATAATTTCAAAATGAAATAAAGTCAAATTTAAATATATAGTCAAAATCTAGGGTTGTTACACTCTCCCCCACTCAAATCTTTTCGTCCTCGAAAAGAATGGAAAGGAAAAATAAAGAGAAACAAGATAGAGAACAAAATAGTACCTGAAACGAATAGTTCCAGATTCGAAGCACGAATGCTCTCCTCCGTTTCCCAAGTACAATCTCGATCATCAGTACTCCACTGTACTTTGACCAGATTAACAGATTTCCTTCTGAGCTGCTTCGTATCTCTACCAACAATACGAAGTGGCTTCCTCTGAACAGTCAGGTTAGGCTCAATATCCAAACTATCAAGAGCAGAAGGCTGGACAATAACAGATGGGTCATGAAGATGATGGCGAAGATGCGAGACATGGAATACATCATGCACTCCAGAAAGCTTCTCGGGCAAATCCAGACGATAAGCCAAAGAACCAACTCTTTCCACAATGCGGAAAGGACCAATAAACCTAGGAGAAAGCTTCCCTCTACGACCAAAGCGAATGACATTCCTCAAGGGAGAAACCTTAAGGAACAGCTGATCACCAACAGCAAATTCCAAATTCCGCCTACGCCTATCGGCATACTTCTTCTGTCTATCCTGAGCGACTCTCAACCTTTTCTTAATCTCCTCAATTCTCTCAGAAGCTTCCAAAATCACTTGAGGACCAAGAATAAAACGATTACCGGATTCAATCCAGCAAGATCGAGATCTACTAGGTCGTCCGTATAAAGCAGCAAACGGAGACATTTTGAGACTGGCCTGAATATAAAGATGGAATGAGATAGATAAAAAGATCAAGAATAGACTGAAAACAGAAGATAAGATTATACCTGATAGCTATTATTGTAGGTAAATTCGGAAAGATGGAGATAATCTTCCAAAGATCCTCCATAGTCAAGCACACAAGCACGAAGAAGATCCTCGAGAATCTGATTTACTCTTTTTGTTTGACCGTCGGTCTGAGGATGGTAAGCAGTGCTCAGATTCAAATGAGTACCCAAAGATTCCTGAAAAGCCTTCCAGAACTGACTAGTAAAAATAGGGTCACGATCACAAACAATACTGAGAGGAACACCATGGAGACGAACGATCTCTCTCATGTAAATCTCAGATAAACTAGAAGCAGAACGAGTAGACTTGACCGGAATAAAATGAGCGGACTTGGTCAGTCTATCAACAATAACCCAGATACTCTCATTACCCTTCCGAGTCCTCGGTAAACCATCGATGAAATCCATGGAAACCTGTTCCCACTTCCAATTAGGAATCTCAAGGGGCTGCAACAAACCAGGGGTCTTTTGGTGATCGGCTTTGACTTGCTGACAAGTCGCACACCGACTAACAAAGATAGAAATATCCCTCTTCATCCCTTTCCACCAATAAAGCCTCTTCATATCCTGATACATCTTCGACACACCAGGATGAATAGAAAGTCTGGATCGATGATTCTCCTGAAGCAACTCCTGCCTCAAACTATCAACCTTCGGAACACAAATCCTGCCATTAATCCTCAATATCCCTCTATCATCAATCTGAGCTCCACTACTACCACTACTACCACCAACTCTGCTACGAACACTCTCCTTCATCAATCTAAGCATCTCATCCTCATTCTGCTTAGCCATAATCCGATCCAGAAGAGGAGAAGAAGAAACAACAAGCTGACACAACAAAGCCTTCTTCCGACTCAGAGCATCGGCCACAACATTAGCTTTACCGGGAGTATAGTTAATGTCGAGGTCGTAAGAAGCCAGAAACTCTAGCCAACAAACTTGCCTCTGATTCAGATCCTTCTGGGAGAAGATATATCTCAGAGACTGATGATCTATGAAAAGCTCAAACTTGGTTCCAAAAAGATGATGCCTCCAAAGTTTCAAAGCAAAGACAACAGCAAGTAACTCTAAATCATGAGCAGCATAATTTGCTTCGTGGGTTTTCAACTGACGGCTGGAATAGGCAATGACCCTACCATCCTGCATGAGAACAGCACCCAAACCCTCACGACTAGCATCAGTATAAACTGTAAATCCCTCACTTCCATTCGGAACAGTAAGAACTGGTGCGGAAGTTAGCTTGCTCTTCAACTCACTGAATGCAGCCTTACACTGATCACTCCAGACAAATCTGGCATTCTTCCAAGTCAAAGCCGTGAGAGGTGCAGCAATCCGAGAAAAATTCTCAATGAATCTCCGGTAATAACCGGCAAGGCCCAGAAAACTACGAATATCAGATGGAGTCTTTGGAGTTTCCCAATCCTGGAATAGAATCAGGAGAAAATAAGGACAACAGGAAAAATAGAATTATTAAAATGATAGAGAAAGAGAAGAAAGAAAGACTTACATTGATCGCAGCGACTTTGAATGGATCAACAGAAACTCCATTACTAGAAACAATATGCCCGAGATAACGGACTTCATCCTTTCAGAAATGGCATTTAGAAAATTTTGCCTTTAACTGATGATTTTTGAGAGTCTTAAGAACATATTTCAAATGCGACTTATGCTCATCCTTAGTCTTAGAGAAGACAAGGATATCATCAACAAAGACTAACACAAATTTATTAAGCACATCACGAAAAACAAGATTCATCAAATCAACAAAGAAAGCAGGAGCATTAGTCAAACCAAAAGGCATGACTAACCATTCATAAAATCCATTCTCAGTGCGGAAAGCAATCTTGGGAATGCTATCCTCGGCAACCCTGAGCTGATGAAAACCTATGGCAAGGTCAAGTTGAGAGAAAATAGTGGCACCATGAAGCTGATCAAACATATCGTTGATATGAGGCATAGGATATCTGTTTTTCATAGTGAGCTTGTTCAGCTCCTTATAATCAACACACATCCGAAGTGAACCATCAGATTTGGTGACAAAAACCACCGCAGCTCCCCATTCAGAAAAACTAGGCCTAATCAGACCTTTGGAAGATAAGTCTTCAATTTGCTTTCCCATCTCAACCTTCTCGCGGGGTGCCATTCGTCTAGGAGGAAGAACAACAGGTCGAGCACCAGGAATAAGATCAATTCGAAAATCAATTTCCCGCTTAGGAGGTAAATAAGTGACTTCACCATATACATCGGGATATAGTCTAACCACATGAGTAGAATCAAGATCACTGGGAGAAGAATCCAAAGAATAAATAAAGTTGCCAACAAAATCCTGAGGCATGCGGCACTGAATAATCAAGGCATTCCCATGATCATCAAAGAGACGAACAGACCGAGCTTTACAAGAGATATGAGCATCATGATTCACTAACCAATCCTGACCAAGCAATAAATCAAAGGCATCGAAGCCCAGAATATAAAAATCACCACTAAAGCGATGATCAGAATGGATAAGTTTCACCTCTCGACAAATCCGGTTAAGGTTAGCAGGACCCCCAATAGGATTTGAAACACATAACGGAACAGAAGTATATTCAGGAGAAAGGAGATGCTCAAATTTATCACACAAATCAACAGAAATAAAACTATGTGAAGCACCAGCATCAAACAACACACGAACAGGATGATGAAATAAAGTAAATGAACCCTGGAGTGTACCTTGGTCATCACTAGGAGCAGAAGCAGGTGGAGGAACTGGAGATGAGGCAGAAGTGACAGCAAATATACCAAAAGGAGTACCCCTCTGCTGGGTAAGGCAATCCTTCTTAAAATGACCGGGCTGGAGACAGATGTGGCAGAGATCACGTCTAGCCGACAGAGCAGATGGAGGAACAGCAGCACCAGATAAAGTAGGACAGCTATTGGCATAGTGCCCTCTCTGGTCACATCTAAAGCAAGTGATGGAGGAGAGATCAACTGGTTGCCTCTGAGCAGGAGCAGATGATGAAGATCCCAAAACAGGTACGCTTCTGCCAATTCTTCTTCTGCTGCTGGAAGTTAGGCTTATGCTTCTTGGAAACTGCAGAGGAAGAATGAGCACCAGAAACAGTAGGACCTTTGGATGTGGGATTCTCAAAGCGAATAGACATATCCATGAGCTGGGTGAAAGAACCATGAACATGAGTAATAAGGTGACTATAATACTCTGGATGAGCACCAGCAGTAAATTTCTCATTCTTCTTAAGAGGAGTATCAATAAGGCCAGGACCGAACTTTGAAAGTTCATTGAACTTCCTCTCATACTCATCAAAAGACATGGTACCCTGCTTCAAATTCATAAACTCACGATAAAGCTGAGATTTCCCGGCTTCTGGCATCCATTTTGCCACAAAAGCCTCCCTGGAAAAGAGATATAGAAAACAAGCTTAAGATAGATTCAAAAGAAAAGGAACACAAAAGGACAAAATTAAGATAAAACAAAGGATACCTAAACTGCTCCCAAGTGAGATCAGCCTCAACGGTGTTAGCCGTAACAGACTCCCACCAATCTAAAGCAGATTCATGCAACTGCCAGGCTGCTAGCTGACGCTTCTGAGCATTAGTAATGTCAAGACCAGTAAATATCCTTTCAAGACTCCGCAACCACTGCCGAGCCTCAATAATAGTCTCTGAACTGGTGAATGGGGTTCCACCTAGTTGAGAGAATTCCTTACAAAGAACAGTGAACCTGACTGGAGAAACAGGTTGAGGAGTTGGGGCAATACCACGACCCCTACCTCTGGCATTTCCTCGATTCATCCTGAAAATATCAAGAATGAATTTAGGACAAGAATAAAGATAAGCCAAAGATAAATCAAGATAAGGCAAGATAATACACTAGGATGAATATCTTAAAGGAAGAAAAATCCTATCAAGGTAGATACGAAAGAATGGAAAGTTAGAAAACATTTGAAAATCATTTTATACTTTGAAAATACGTCTCTCACAAAGATATGATTCTGAGAATGATTTCACTCATTCTAGGGTAGAAATACCCTATCTTTAATGAGTTTCTGCTCCGCAGAGGCAATGGTTGCCAAAACCAAAGCTATGATACCAACTGTAACAACCCCAATTTCATACCATTCAAATCGACAATAATCCACACATGTTGGACTTGAATGATGTGAAATAACAGATTGTAAATAAATTTGGATCAAACGAAATCAAATATACAGAATCACAGACATAGAACAAGAAGAATAACTTGCAGCGGAATATAAAATAACATAGTAGTTCATGAAGCTACTATAACAGAGTCTCAAACCAAATACATAATATAGTCTGAAAACAACAGAATAGAAATCCCAAATACATAGAAGTTCACTAATACATGAGATAAACTAATACAGCTGAAACAGTAATAGAGATATATGTAGATAAGCAGAAACTCCAGTGAAAGACCAGCTCCAGGAAGAGAATCCAAAGCTGTGAATACTCAGGCTGACCCGAGCGTAAAGCAAAACACAAAATACTCGAGTCAGGACAATATATACTTATATAATGTAAACCAACTCAAGTGAACTGTAATAAAGATACAAGTAACTTAAAGGATGCCTGGGACCGCCCATCCTCTAAGGATCCGTTAAACTATTTACTACATAGTAATATTTTGCTATTATAATAATGTCTACAGTAAAATAAACATACTTTTAAATAGTGTTTCGGGCTACCGATATCACCCTTCACACATAATAGTCCTAGTAGTTCATCCAATATCATGGCATCTCCACTCCGGGTGACTGTCATAGGATACCACACGGGCTACTCGAGAAAAACAAACTCGTAGTAAAGGCTCGGTATGGTAGGTGACACGGCACACAAGGCAATGCCAGGGTAGATATACCAATTACGCACACGGGCTGGTGGTAACGCAGCAGCCACATACGCCCACCCTGAACAACACTCCAAAATCAAGGGGTGCACCCAAACAATCACAACATTAATAGAATGGTATCGAAGAAGTGTGTTCAGCCAGAGGTGCTACCTCCTTTGGCCCGAGATCGCTCCTGTTTTAGCCGCCTTAAGCTAACTCACGGGAGTTAGGTCCACGAAATGTACCTTAGGAACGTCGTCACCATCCTACTTCATTCTGGAATCTCCACCGCGTACACAGTTGTTAAAGTGGTTTTCGGTATCAACAGAGAGTATGTCCATATCCGATCCCGGACTCTTTAACAACCAATTGTTAATATAACCCATAGTTATAATTTAAAAAAAATGGTATTTATTTTTCGAAAATCAAATATCATTTCAAATCCATTTCAAAATATCAAACTTATAATTTCATTTGAAAACATATTCATTTTATTCAATTTAAAAATACCATTTTAATTCACATTTCAAAATAGTTCAATTCCAAACAAATTACTTCATTTAAATCATTTAAAAATGAAGTTATTACATAAAAAATTAGATTATTAAATTTCCAAAATTTTCAACTTTCATAGTTCTTTCATTCACTTAATTTTATCAAAACAGTGAAAATTCAACTTTTGCAGCATTTGGAAAATGCTACAGAAAGTTATATTCAGAACAGTTCAATTTAACAAAAGACAGCCTTTAAAATGCTGTAATAGAGTTACATTAGTTTCAAAGAAAATTTAGTTTAATCCAACGATTATAGAATTTATAAGATGCTATAATAGCCATTAATTCAATTTAGCTATTTAGTTCACTTATCAACTACATCATTTACAAATGCTGTATTATCATTTACATTATAAATAATAGCATTTCAAAAATGCAGTTAATTAACTTCAAATTTTCAATATAACTTCACAACAATTATATTTTTCTTTAAATCACTTTTAACTTATAAAATCACTCACTTTTACTTTTACAAACACCATTTAATTTTCCTTAATTTCATGATATCATAAAGTTAAACTTCCATTTATAAATTCATATTTAACACTAATTCACTTATTAAATTGCAATGTTCAATTTTAAATTCCTTACATTAAATTTGAATCTAACACTTAAGTTCAAATTCTCAAATATAACTTAGTTTTATTTTTATTTACTTAACTAAAAATTCACATTTAAGTCAATTCCATGAATTTCCAATTTTAGTTATATTTCAAAATTTCAACTTAAATATTCATTCATTTCACATTTCAACTTTATTAAAAATCATTAATATGATATAAAATCACTTTAAATTCATTTAAATTCAAATTATCATAAATTTATCATGATTTCATATTCAAATTAATTTCCAATTATAATTAAATCAAATTTTCCAAAATAACTTACATTCAGAATTTTCTAACTTTTTCATTAATTTATTTCACTTATAATTGTTCAGAAAATCCATAATATTTTACAAAAATCATTTTTAATTAGATTTAAATCAAAATATTTTAATATTTACATTTCTAAAATAAATTTAAATTTTTTAGAAAACATATATTAACTACGGGTCTGTATATAATTTTCTACACTAGGAAAAGTGATACGGGTAATATATCATTTCAACCCGTAATTTACAAAGAAAAATCCGGGTTTTATCATTTCAAACCCGCAGTCCAAAGTAAATGAAATAAATTTGAAAATCATTCAGGCCTATCATTTCATCCCATAACGATTTTCCCTTATTCTAAAGTCCGTTCGGGTATGTATCATTTCAACCCATAGTGATTCTAATCTAAAGGGAACTTGCAGTGATTAACAGATAAAATAACAAAACAGCAATAATATAACAGTAACATATGATATAACTGGTGTTTAATCATGTGTGAACATCATATAATAGTGACATAGCAAATAAAATATGGTGATGCAGTTTACATATTCACAAGCGATCAATTTACCATTCATATAAGTATAAGACTGTCTGGTGAGAATAACTCACTGTTTTGAGCTGATGACACAACGAAGAATTGCACGACGGGATCTACACAAGCACAAAAGCACGACACAAATACGAAATGGAGGAGCCAAGGATTAATTCCCTTGAAAACAAATCAAACAAACAATATAATAATTATAAGGTTTCAGACCAAAATACGATAAACGATGCTAGGAATAACTTTCATAAAACAAAGCTGAAATGCTTTGCACTTGCTTCCGACATCCCATAGGCTCGGCCAGAGGTAGAGTACAGGTCTAAGGCAATGCTTTTGGGTCAGGTCCAGGTTGCTAAGGTCGGCCTAACATGAGTTTGTTGATGGGCAAAAGTTATGGAGATGGAACAACAACACAACAAGGCATCACTACCAACAACATCACAAGTTTTCAAGCGACAAGGCTCGGCCAAGGCTGCTGTGGTCACGGTCAGAGGTGTGGGGTCTCAGGTGAAGATGTGGCAGAGGGTCCAGGTGGTGCTAGAGGTGGTGGAGGTGGAGTAGGGGGCGGCCATGGTTGGTGGAAGTGGTGGATGTGGAAGCTAGTGCTTGGCTAGGTCAATATGTTGGGTGATTTGAAACTTTTGCGGATATGCATCACCAAGGGGGTTCATGGCTTGGGTGGCTGGTGAGGAGGAGGTGCTGGTGGTGTGTCATCAGGTGGTGGAGGCGGTTAGGCAGCAAGGTGGCATGGTTGAACCTACATGAGGTGAAGCAAGTGCAAAATCAAACTAGAAAAATCAACATAAGTGAACAAAAGAAGATAAAAGGAAATAGAATTTTACCAAACTTCTCAATCAAGAGGAGGCCGAAATTTTTTTCAGGAAGGAGGAAAAAGATGTACGTGAATGAAGAATGGAGGTAGGCAGCTGAATTATGTGAGTAGTTATGGCTAATTGATGGCAAAAGTAAGTTAAAATGTGAAAAGGTGGGAAAATCAAAAGGCATAGGAAACAAAAGGTCACAAACCCTTTCAATTTACCTTTTATTATTTATATAAATTTATGTAGCTGAAATAATAATAATATCAGATAAGATTTCGAAATTTTTAACAAATATACAAATATATATAATATTTATCAATTATGTAAAGTAAAATTAAGGAAAATAGTTAAAACAGTGAACTAGACTGGCAAAATTTGAAATTAAATGAAATAATTTTTATAAAATTCATATAAGCTTGTAAAGTATTTTTAAACATAAATAATAACATAAAATAAAAATATATTCACAAAATAAATATTTAAAATTTAATTTAAATATAATTTTTAATGAAGAAAATAGGAAAACAGCCCTTAAAAATAGGAAATCAACACAGTAAATTCTGGAAAAATTCTATTATTATTTGAAAAATATTTAGAGATGAAATTTCACAAACAAAACAAATTTAAAATAATTTAAAGAAATTTAAAATGAAGAAAATAGCAGAAAATTAGAAAACAGCCTTTAAAAATAGGAAATAAATTCAGTAAATTTTGGAAAAATTACATTATCATTTTAAAAATGTTTAGAAATGATATCACACAAATAAAACAAATTTAAAATAATTTCAAAATGAAATGAAGTCAAATTTAAATATATAGTCAAAATCTAGGGTTGTTACATATATATATATATATATATATATATATATATATATATATATATATTTATATATTAAATCAAATCTATAATCATATATCACTAAATATATTATAAATCAAGTCGTACTTCAAAAATTTAAATCAATTTAATCTCCAATCCAAGTGTAGCAAAGCTATAGAATGGTCTCTCCATTTTGAAACACAAAAATGAATGCCTATGATGCGGCTACCATTATCGAAATTATTTTCCAGCGACAAAACAGGAGAGCACTGATTTAAGCATTTAAAATTATTTGGAAAAATTTCTATTCGAAAATACTTTTAAACAATATGCATTTTAAAACTTCAAAAACCAAAGTTTGGATTTACCGGAAATTAAATTCCCAAATTCTAAAATTTAAATTCAATTAAATTTCCAAACAGTTTCTAAACCATATTTTTATAATTACATTACTTTATCGTTTATAAAACATTGAAAATCAAATATTATCATTTCTAACAACCAATTAAGTTAACAAATTAATTTTAGAAAATTGTACTTATATATAATATAATCATATAGAATTTATTTTATTTACCAAATTTGAAAACAATATTGTGTTAGTTTGCTCTGTTCAAGTGTTTTGGAACTCCTAACGATAGCGTCAGACGAATCGATTGAAAACCCAAATCAACATCAACAACTCAAACAAAATATATATATATATATATATATATAACATTTTTATATTAATTTACAAATACACTTCCTCGCTCGACGACACAAGAATGGATTTCAAAGCAAGGATAGAGATTCAAATTTGGTTAACTCAAATCAAAGGGAATTTTGATTTAAAGATAGATTCGAAACAATGATAAGATGATTAAATAACGAAATAGGAAGATGGATAAGTTTATATAAATCACGGGCAACCTTAACTGGGTCGACCGTGACTTCAAGAATGAGATCGATGCAGAATTCCGAGGCAAATCGACATTCGATCACAAAAGATAGAATTCAGACATAGCAGGAGATAGATAGCACCGTAAACCGAGGATACAGAAATTTCTGGCAAATCAATGCCTATTGTAAAGGAGTTTCATCCCTTTACAAATTATCCAAAGATTGGCGAGACCGTCGAGTTATTATAGAGATCATTCGAAGTGGAGTTATAGGGTACTCCTGAATCAAAAACATGAATAAGGAGAGATAAGGATGGATTTTGGAACCGAGGGGAACGTTCCAAAATTCAAAGGAAACCGAATCAAGAGAAAGAATTCAAGCTCGAACGAAAGCAATTCCGTAACTAAATTTACCCTATATGTTGAGTTTTGCCTAAAATCAAAGCTCTGATGCCAAATGTAACGACCCGATATTTTCAACCATTCGCGTCCAAAAATGCAGGAATTCAATTGCTCAAAATACCATATTTTTAATTTATATTTGGAAAAACTCAGAAATACGATAAATAAATAAATCACATAAACACAGACACAAAGTAATATAACAATAATGCAGTGGAAATAAGAGAATAATATTTCATGAAGGTACTATATATATATCGGAGTTGAATAAGATAAAATAGAAGTCTCGAATACAATAGTTAAATACAAAATCAGAATACATCACAGGAATCAACTGAATATCCAAAAGCTGGATAGATGGCTGGATCTCCAAGCGAAGATCCAACTCCAAAGGTGAATCTCAAAAGCTGAACCACTCAGTCTAACCCAAGCGTAAAGCAAAACACAAAACACTCGAGTCAGGATTAACGTTCTTATATCAATAAATCAAACTCAAGTGAAATAACAACTGAAATGCAAGTAATTCTAAGGATGTTTGGGATAGCCATCCACTAAGGATCCATTAAACTATTTACTGTAGCAATATATGCTATTATAATAATGTCTAAAGTATAGTAAACTTACTTAACAATAGCGTTAATGCTTTACATTTTCCACCTTAACACATACATAGTCGCAGTAGTCTATCCAGTATCATAGTCCCTCCTGATCAGGAAGCCACCAGAGGATACTCCATAGGCTACGACACAAAACCAAAATCGTACAAGGCGCACTAGGGCAGGTGACACGACACAACTAAGCAATGCCAGTGCAGATATACCAGTTACGCTTTTGGACTGGTGGTAACGCGTAGCAGCCACTACCGTCCACCTTGAGCCACACTCCTAAAAATCAAAGGTGCACCCAATCAATCACAAAGTAATATAGTGATATCGAAGAAGTGTGTCCGATCAGGGGAGCTACCTCATTGGCCCGTCAATCGCTCCAGTTTTAGCAACCTTATGCCAATTCACGGGAGTTGGGTCCATGTATATACCTTAATA
Source organism: Allium cepa (assembly GCA_030765085.1). NCBI lineage: Eukaryota > Viridiplantae > Streptophyta > Magnoliopsida > Asparagales > Amaryllidaceae > Allium > Allium cepa. The sequence continues at coordinate 331,284,842 of CM060940.1, forward strand.
GGACATCGCCACCATCCTACTTCATTCTGGAATCTCCACCGCGTACAGGATTGTTAAAGTGGTTTTCGGAGTTGGCAAAGAGTAGGACAACTTCCGATCCTGGTCTCTTTAACAACCAAACGTTATTATAACACCGCGGTCCTTTCAAAAATAGTTTATATTTCAAAACCAAAATATCATTGCCATTTCAAAAAACCAGATCAATACGATATCATTTCCATTTCAAAACCAAATACAATATCATTTCCATTTAAAAATCAAATCAGTATCATATCATTTTCATTTCAAGTATATCCTTTTTCAAAGTCATAGCACTTTCAAAGTTATAACACTCCAAAACCAAAACACTTGAAGTTATAACACTTTCAAATCATAATACTTGAAACTCATAACTTTGAAACATAACTTCCATCACTTAAGTGGTTTACACATTAAAATACTTTATATAATAAAATAGCTTCTTCAATTTCACAAATCAATTCCAAAACAACTCAAATTCCAAAATTTAAATTTAATCAGATCTTAAATCATTAATTCCAATTTAGCTTGTAAATAAATCATTCAAAATTATATCGATTTCAAATACAGATTTGAACCACAAATAAACCATTTCAAAATATATATATTTCAAAGCTTTAAATATTCTATAATTTCAATACTAAATGTGATAATTTTATATATATATACATACATACATACATATATATATATATATTAATTCAATTTACTATTATTTAGTTTTTGAAATATTTACTTAATAAATTCAATATCATTTAAATAAACTCAGGCTTGAAATATTTATTTATCACTTTAAACCAACATCGAGTTATAAAATCATATCCTTTAAAATCTCAAATTCAATAAGTTCCAAATCGATTTTAATTAAATATAATTCTTAATAAAATACAATTTCAAATCAATTTCAAATCCATCTTCTCTACCTTAAGTTGTTAAAATCATATTAAACTCTATATTAAAATATAATTTAAATAAATACTTAATCAAATTATATTTTAATAAAATCAAACTTCATTATTAAACTTATTTTATATTAAACAAATTTATACATAGCTTAAATTTAAGAATTTAATTATATAGATAATAATATTTATATAATATCAAAGAACAATATTTATTAACCATATATTTTTTCAAAACCATAGAAACCATTTTCAAAATATTTATATACAGATCAACGGTGTCTGTATATAATTTTCTATTCTACGGTCAAGTGATACAGATATTTATCATTTCAATCCGTAATTTAAATATATACTGGTATATATCATTTCAACCTACAATCCCAAATTCAATTCAGTGAAAATCGCTTGGGTCTATCATTTCAACCCATTACGATTTTCTTCCATTCTAAAGTCCGCTCGGGTATGTATCATTTCAACCCATAGTGAATTCTATACTAACAGGGAACTTGCAAAGTGATAACAGATATGATAAAAATATAACAGGCATATATCATCAATATAAATCACAAATATAGGTGTCAGATGTCACAAGTGAACAAATAGCATATAATAGCATACAAATAGCAATGTAAATAACTAACAGCAGCATATTTTAATTGTTGTTTCAATTGAAATCAAATTTAATAAATAAAAGGACGTCAATCTGAGTGATAGCTCACCTTTCGAGGATAAAGAAGACAGGACAACACACATGATAAATCACGAATTCGACCATCAATCGATCCAAACAATGAATCTCAAACGAAGTAAGCTGACACAGATTCGACAAGTGAAGCTCTATTGACGAAATCAAATCACAACAGGATTGATGAGGATAAATAGTATGAGAAATTTATTTTTATATATATAACTATAAGTAACTATAGAGAGATATATAAATCATATTCTAAATTCAGACACGTTTAAATTTAAATATATACTACATTATAATTTAAAATACTCTATATATATTTTTAACAATCGAAATATTAACATATATATGGTTTATACATAAATAGACATGTCAGGATTTAAATATTTAGTTAAAATCAAAGGAGACCCTTATAAAATAAATTTGAAATCGATAAATAAATAAATATATTCATAACTTTACAGACATATATACATCATTTATTTATTTTAAAGTCAATACTTATATGTACCTATCCAAATGTAGTATACTTATATATATCATATATTCATTTTAAAACATCAACCCAACATATCACATATATAAATTTAAGCACAATATTTATACTGCACTTTCAAATTGAACTTTAAACCAAAACTTTCATATAAAAATACAAACATAGATTTTAAATGATAGTTTAAACATACCATATTTAAGCTAATATAAACTTACACTATATAGACAAACATAATAATAGTTTACTGCAAACTATTGGAATGAAACCATATATACAGTAAACATATATTAAATATATACCTATGTATATATTCAACTAATACATATAAACTAATCATGCAATGATATTTTAAACCTCACCATACACAAAAGATTGTATACAATAATTTATATAACTAATAAACTGATATGTATATATAAACAACCTTACACATATATATCTAGATTAACATATTTAGTAACAACAGGTTTAATAAATATTAACTTAACAACTAACTCATATATATATATATATATATATATATATATAGACTCCTACAAAATAACATATACAAACAAATTATATATATATATATATAACTCGTATTTACACAAGGAAAAACTGTCACGTAGACTCATCACAAAACACAAACATATATATTATTGTTTCGAAATTCCCTATACATATATATGATGCGTATATAACTAAATATATATATATATACACTGTATGTATACATACACATACTTACGTATAAAAATGAAAGAGAGGAGGTGGCGGGCCGAGTAGATGCAAGGTGAGGGGGTTGCTACTGTTGAAGACGTGGGTTTCGGTGAAGGAAGGTCGATGCGTGGGTGTTCGGTGCTGTTGCGTCGTGTTCGGCCATGGTGAAAGGTGGAGTACAGAAGGAGGTTGTTGGCCGCTGCTGCCATGGTGTATGGTTGGACTTGGAGGAGAAACTTGCGGAGGTTGTCAGGCTCGTTCAAGGCGGAAAAAGACCTTGGTGGTGGCTGGCATGAGGATCAGTGGTCGGGACATTTTCTGGAGAGGGGCCGGTGATGGACGCAAAGAAGGAGGTAGAGACGGAAAGGAATTGCAAAGAGACATGTGGGTTTCATGGAAAAGCAACTTCTCTGACATACATTATTATACAGTGAACGGTGGAAGAAAATGAACAGCAAAAAAAAAGTGAAAGGACAATCAAAGTATATAGTGAACAGTTACTCAAGTAAATTCGAACGGTTATGTTAATTTTCAAAATGAACAGTCAAACGAAATGAGGGGTCAGAGGGATAAATACTGAAACCAGAAAATAATAATAAACGGCTATTGGGCTTTTACTATGGAAAACAAAAAGGCAACAGAAACCCAAAAGTCTTTAGAAACGTACCGATACGGTTATCCGTTTCATGGATTCCGCTCTAAACCGGACTTCAAAACATAGAAATGAATATACTGCGGAGATTTATACGACGAAACGATCAAAACGGTATGCAGATATCAGTGGTACGATCATCCAATCAAAAGTCGATATCGGTACCCAAAATGCTGCTATTTCGTACGGAAAAATCCAAACGGAGCTCGAAACGTCCGAATTTCGCAAAACGAATTTCGCAGTCTGATTCAGAGTGTTCTAAATAAAAAATTTCATGTTGACGTATTTAGGTTTCGGAACACTTTTAAATTCCGCTGTTATTAACTGATTTAAATTGAAATAAAATTATACAAAAAAATAAACTTCCATATTATCTGATGAAAATTTACCAGTTGCTATGTTTAAATGGACGTTTTCAATATCAAATTTTTATTCAAAAGTCAATTATTTAAGATTTCATAAAATTCAATTAATTAAATAAATAAAACCACTAAAATATATGGATCGATACATAGTTTGAGAGAAGTAAGATAGCAAAGAGATTGTATACAGCCTGGTTTCTCAAATCATTTCTTTATATTTCAAAAAAGAAAAAGGATATGCCACTTGTATTTTGCATGGCATACACAAGCTACAAATGTCATAAATACAATATTTTATATCTTCTTATGTTTTTATTAATTATGTTTTATGTTTATATATTTTCATATTTACAAATCATAATTATTTTTTGTATAATTTTTTAAAAGAAAGTATTTAAACCTTTTATTTATCTTATTTTAAGCTATCATACTTTTTAAATAAATAAATATTTATCTTTTAGAGTTTTTAAAATATAAAATTTAACTTTAAGTAGCCTTTGAAAATTATCATATTGAATTCCAATCAACGCTTCCAAATCACAATATATACATATACATATATATATATATATACACACTATAATTAGAAATATCTTATGTGAATTTTTTGACATATATATGTGTGTATATATATGCATGTATGCATGTATCCACTGTTTTACAAACTTCTATACATTCTAATTTTTATGGCATACACACACACACTTATATACTTGTATATGTATACATTTATAATTTCCAACATTATAATGTTTACATATATCTACTTATATTATTTTTTAATTCACTATAAGATTCATCATCTCCAAAGATTTATAATTCAACGTTTATTATAGTTCTAAATCCATTTATATACATCCAGATATTTTTAGTTGTCATAATTTTATTTGTTCAACTTATAAATCAGTATTTAATAAATTTAATCCTGTTAATTACCAATTAAAAGATGTCAAAAAATCCAGGTTATCACATTCCTCCCCATTTAGAACTTTTCGTCCTCGAAAAGAACAGAAGCTAAAATTTTAATAAAATGTTTATTATTAGTTAAATTACCTTTAAACATTATGAACTCTCAACTCCCTTTATTTAAAAAAAAATTATAACATTTTAAAATACATTTCAAATCTACATAATATTGCCAAAATAGCTTTATAAAAATATTTGTAACTCGATGTCTCAACAAGTCCATCCTTGTTCTTATAGAAATTCGGTCACAAATTGATCAGACATAGGACTGAAAATCTACAAGTACTTGGTAAACCCGTTTTCAACATCCAGTGAAAATACTTGGAAAATATTTTTTTGAAAATATATAAAACATTTTTGGTGAGAAAGCTCTGGAAATCATCACCCCCTCCATGGTCGCAGTTAACTCGATGATTACGTCGCTATCCCGACAAAACCATAGAAAACTGTAGGCCTCCATGCCCCTTGATTACACCATGGAACTCGCCACAGATCGCAGCTACACCCAGGTTTACGTCGCCATCATGGAAAAAACTAATGTAACTGTAGGCATCAGCGCCCTTGAATTTCGTTGCCAAGTGAAATTCCTCCACACAGACCACATAGATCGCAGACTACATCAATCGAGTCCCAATGTAGCATGTAGGCACTCACTGCCACACGACTTTCGCTATGTCTTCATAGATCGCAGTCTATCGATGTTGCGTCGCTCTCCCAGTGAAATCAAACGTAGACCTTAGGCAATCGCTTCCCCTCGACTTCCACTATGGTGCTAGTAGATCGCAGTTACACCGAGTTACACTGTCATCACAGAATAACCCCAGTGTCTCTATAGGCATCAGCGTCCTCGACTTTCGCTACCCCAATCCTTAGGAACTTCCGTTTGTTCGGACTTCCTCCCTGGATCAAATTTAGAACCCTCCTTAGGAATCAAGGCAGAACCACCCCGTGATCTCCTACTAGAAGTTTCACTCTAATGGGAGCACTTTTTTCCCCATAGCATTCTCAAAACTTTTTATACTATACACATATAGTATATTTCAAATCATACTCCTTATATGCATCACATATAAATCCCATTTACAAAAAATCGATATCTCAAAATCGACAGTTCTCAAACTTGGCTTTCCAAATTTACAAAATTGATTTTTCCCAAAATTCAAAAGCCTTTCAAAATCAGTGGGTTCCAAAAAAATTCCCAAAAATCATTCTCATAAAATCATTTTTATATATAGATATATATAAGTTTATTCTTTTAACTAGAATAAAAATATTTTTGGATCACTTTATACTTATATTAATTACCTTTTATACTTCAAATATTTCAAAAGATTTTTTTCTGGTTATAGATTCAATAAGTGGAGTTTATCATATATAACAAATATGTATATATAACTTAATATATACCAAATCAACATTCAAATTCGATTTCCTTTAAAATGTTATTTGCCACATTACTTACTTTTTATAAAATGATTTTCAGGTATAGTGATATCCAACTTCCACTTTTATTCATCATATATTATTCAAAATATACTTTTCCATTACAAAAATTATTTTTTCACTTCTTTATAAAATTTTCAATATCCATTTCCTTCAAGCAAGTACGATGTACATATATCATATGTACGTAATATCAAATTCGATCGCCCATTCGATCATACAATTTCACTTCCGAACTAGTATCATACACCCGCCTTCCTAGTGCGGACTCAGATCTGGTTTCCTGATCAGAAACCTTCATTCTCCTTGCATAGCCAGAACTATGATAGAGAATTTCCAAAACCAATCAAAATCCATATCCAGGTTTCGTTGTCGAAAATCGAGTGAAAAATCCCAACTCTGATTGATATACTATCTTGAAATTCTATGCTCGAATCTGGATCAATCATTATGTGAATAGAATAATATATGTACATCCCACATATTTATCTTCATTGATTATTGGCCAAATCAACTTCCTTTTTTGTAACAACCCTCTATTTTTTGAATATTTTAATTATATATTTTAATTATTTTAAATTGAACTTTTATTTAAAAACTTTATTTTATTTATTAAAATGGATAAATTTTGTTATTTTAAATATAAATTTTGATTTTTGTGTGAATTATAATTCCGAACCTGAATATATAGAATATTTTCCATCAATGTGAATTTTGGTCAATATGGTCAAACTTTGACTTTTAAATTTAAAATTTAAATATTTTAATATTTTAATTTTATCTTTTATTATGAAAGTAAATTAAATTTCAAGTATACTACTTTTCGTTTCGTTGAAATCCGATTAATATTGTGAAAGTTATGCTTTTTATACTATTGTGTGTAAATTGTTTTATTTAACATAAAAAATTATTTATTTTAATTGATATAAATAATATTTTTGTTTGATATATCATGTTATAATTGTGTATATATGTGTAGCATGACATGTTATGTATATATTTACAATATTTGTTCTGCTTTTGTTTCATTTAATTTGGATATATACTTTGTAAATTAAGTAACATACAAAGTTATAGATAGCAATTAATTTATACGTTTCTATAACCGTTTTCTTATTTATTTCTATAATGTTTACATAAACGGTATATATTTATTGAATTATTTCTTTGGAATACCACGTTACTTGTTTTTGTTTAAAGGCATACGTTTCGTTTTGATTTATAACCTCTTTATCTTTCCATCCATTGATTTCATACCATAACTTCTCCTTGATAGTCGTGATTTTTATTTTGAAATTCACATGATAAAACATCTCATTCTTTCATTTCTCATGCCTATTTTCAGATCTAAGAAAAAAGGTAATGGCTTCCTCTTATTTTTTTTCTACTTTTTCTTTCACTTTTCAATTGATTTTTCAATTATTTTTGCATGTTTCTTCATGTATTTTGCTCGGCTATCATCTCACCACCTCCTCCAACCACCACACCACCTTCTTCCTACCACCATACAAGGCCTGACATCCCTCTCCTCTGACCTATATTGGCCGTGGCCATCCAATGGTGCAATCATCTCAAAAAGTTGCAAAGTCCTTGAAAGTATGCCATAGCCAAACCTAGTTTGCACATATCCTTCATTTTCCACTTCGGCCTCCTCCTTAGCAATCACCACTTACTTGTTCACCACCACTAGCCATCTCTCTAGCCACAACCTGACCTGTACATGCCAAACCAGACCCATTCCCACCAATTAGACCATCATGGTCGAGCCTAAAGCATGTGTGGCCGAGCAAAAGTGTGAGCAAGTCAAGCAAAAATTGATTTAAAAAGCTTGGTGATGTCCATTTGTTAATTCTATTTCCATTTGTTTCAATATAAACTTTGGTATTGTACTTTTATTTATTTATGGCTCTGTTTTGTTATTGAATACAAGATTTACATCTTGACTCTCTCTCCCCACTCAAATCAAAAGTTGTATCGTGCTTTCTGGAATTCGTTTGTGTGTTTTGATTTGCTAACTCCAGCATAAAAGGTGAGTTTTCACTCATGACATTTATACTTATATAATTAGTGAAGTGGCAACAAGTGAATATGTAGAATTGTTATATCATGTTATACCTGCATATGATGTTAATTATATGATGTTAAACCCTGTTATAAACTTGTCTCATCATCTGTTATGTTTTAGTCTGTTATACTGTGTATTTATTTCTATTTCTCACACTGCAAGTTCCCTGTAGAATAGAATCACTATGGGTTGAAATGATATATACCCGAACGGACTTTAGAATAGGAAAAATCATTACGGGCTGAAATGATAGGCTTGGGTGATTTTTATTTATTTGTATTTGTCTTGGGATTGCGGGTATGAATTAATCAAAACCCAAAAATTTACTGATTACGAAGTTAGATGATAACTTCCTATCACTTGATTTAGGTGTGAAATATTATCCGGACCCGTGGTTGATTTCAAAATATGATTTCTTATAAAAATTCATGTATTGTAAATGAAAGACGAAAAACATATGAAATTTGACTAATACTGGATTTAAAATGGTTAAGCAATGATTTTCTAAAAGGTTAAATGGTATAAGTTAATAGATGGTTTGAGTTGTAGTGTGAAAGTTTGATTTAACTTAATAATGGGAATTTAAGTAAAAATGGAATTGTAAGCTTAACTTGGTAATTAATATAATTTACACATGAATTGGATAAATATAAAGTAAAAGAAAATATCAAGTTATTTGTAAAATAGAGTTAAGCAACTTACAGCGTATTTTGAATTTATTTAATTAGTTAAATGCAAAATAAATGAATAGTTAAATGTAAATTTGGAATTTAAATTGACTTGGAATTGTGAGATTTGGTTTTAAAATGAAAGTTTACGTAAATTAAATAAAATGGAAATTTAGTTCAATGTATGAAATGGTAATTTGAAATTTAGGTGATAAATAATTGTTAAAAGGTAAAGAATGGGAAATTAGTACACTTGAATTTAATAAGTGAAATTATTGATATTTATTTGTGAAATTTACTATATAAAAATCATAATTTCAAGGGTATTTATATGACCATTTTTAAAGGGGAAAATATGAAATTTTATAAGTTAAAATGGTTTAAATTGTAGTTTATTTGTGGCTGAAATTCTACTGTAAATCTGGAAGCTAAATTTTTGGTAATTGAATATTTGATTTGAAGGAATAATGGCTTCACTTTTTAATGATTTAAATGAATGATTTTAGTTTGGAATTATAAATCATTTTGAAATTTCTAACCACGAGTACACTGCTTTGTGTGTCATGTGATTTCCTTGTGATTGTTTGATGCACACCTTTGATTTTGAGAGTGTGGCTAGAGGTGAGCGGTTACTGTAATTCTACGCTACCCTAGTTACAATAACACTGTTATTTGCATTTTTTACTTTAATATGGATATTTCTAGGATAGTATTTATTACTACTTAATTGGTGGTTTGACCGATCCTTAAAGGATGGACGATCCCATGCATCCTTTAAGTTATTATGCATTGCTAATACAGTTCACTTGAGTTGGTTTACATTGTATAAGTATGTATGTCCTGACTCGAGTGTTTGTGTTTTACTTTACGCTCGGGTTAGCCTGAGAGTCACAGCTTTAGATTCACCTTCTGGAGCTAGAGACTTGTTGGAGCTTATCTGACTATCTATTCGTCTATTTCTGATCCATTTATTTCCTATTCGGTGTTGCTTCTGTATTAGTGATTTATGTATCTAGACTTCTATTGTATCCATTTTTAAACTATAATATTTTGTACATGTTTTGAGATTATGTATATAGTAGCTTCATGAACTACTATGGTATTTTATTTCCGCCGTGAGTTATTTTGATATTCTGTGTCTGTGATTTTGTGTTTGATTTTATTTGCTCCAAATTTTATTACAATCGGTTATTTTGAATTATTCAAGTCCAACATGTGTGGATTATTGTCGATTTGAATGGTCCAAAATAGTGGGTCGTTACATTTGGTATCAGAGCTTTGGTTTTAGGCAAACCTTAGGCTGAGGAGCAAAAACTCATTAGAGATAGGGTGGAAATACCCTAGAATGAGTGAAATCAATATCAAAATCATTTCCTTGTGAGAGAACATACTTTTGAAGTATAAAATGATTTTCAAATGATTTTAAAGGATTTTTAAAGATTATTTTAGTATAAATTTTATTTCGAAAGCAAAATTTTCTAAACTTCATCCTTTTTGCATCCACCTTGTTAGTAAATCTCTTCGTTTAGGATTTGCTAGAATTTTGAACTTCTATCTTGTTCGATCCTGATGCTTTGTTTATGTAGGAGTGGTATTCTGTGGATTTGTTTGTTATCTGTAGTATGTTAGGTTGCATTAAGTGAACTCTATTGTATCTTTTGATTAGCTGAAGTTGCCAAACCAAAGATATTTATGCTCCTGTCCTTCGTATGATATGAATTTCAGTCTTTCCAAATAATGAATATAAACACTTTTGTATTGACATAAGTTATATATCTCTAATCTTATTTAGGATTCTTTTGATTAGGGTTCTTCTAAATTTGAGTCTCTGTTTTATTTTGAAATCCACCCTTGAATCATCCCTTGAAAATTTTTGTTGATTGAATTTTGAAATTGTGTATACATCAAAATTATTATTTTTATAAGGATGACCATATTTTGTATATAAAAGTGAACTGTTTTCGATAAGAATTATATACCTTTCAAAATGAAAATTTGAAGCTTAGAAAGGATTTGAAATTTTTGAAAATTATTTTTTTTATAAAATGATTTCAATGGAATGGTTTTGAAATTGAAATTTGAGTGATTGAACTCCGACATTTCAAATTGGTTTAAGGTTTTGAAAATATATAATAATATGATTTGAAAGTATTTTTCCAAATAAGAAACGTTTCAAATGATTTCAATGAGTTTCAAATGACTTCGAAGAAATTTCAAAAGAAGTTTTCGAGAAAATAAAAGTCCAGAACTCACTTATGTCACTGGAAAATAATTTCGGTGATGAATGCATGCATCATCGACACTGATTTTCGAGTTTTCGAGTGGGGGAGAGGCCACTCTAATAGCTTTGCTATGCGAGTGATTTTATGAAACCAATTTGATTTCAAATACCGAAGTATAATTTGATTTTTCGAAAAGATATATGCATATATATGTGACATAGTTTGTTGATACAAGAAAATTTTGATCAATGACAATGTGCTTCAACAAACAAGGAAGAAATATATGCAAATGCTAAAGGAAGATAGATGAAGACCAAACAAACTTAAAGTATGTATTGTCATGTATCTAAGTCTAGACGTATTGTTAAAATCTATCCTCCAGAAGCTTGCACGATTTTATAAACTTCATTTTTCAATTAAGTTTTAAACTATGCAGGTTTTATGAGTTCAGTCGACTGAACAGGAACAGTCAGTCGACTGAAACTGTAATAAATTTATACACATGCACAGTTTCAATCGACTGAATTTACTGCACAGTCGATTGAATTTGGTCCCGAAAATTTCACTTCATATTTTCAGTTGACTGAATTCCCTGCTCAGTCGACTGAATTTAAACCTGCGAATTTTCTCTGAAAATACACTTTCTTCCTCCCAAGATTTGCAACCTTTCATCAATGGAAATGGAAGCATCTCTTGTTTGCAACCTTTGACAACATATGCATCACTTCTACAAGTATATATACATGATTCTAACATCATTTAATTGACCGAATTCTCTTGGTTTAATCTAACTATTCTCTTGTTCATATTTTCTAGATACTCTCAAAGCATTCACTAATCTATTGCTTGAATCATTGTTTTCGTTTATAACATTCTTTTGATTCATAGCAATTCACATTTCCTAAAATCTTCACAAACACATTGCATACTCTCGAGGATAAGATTATAGGAATATTGTACTACATTAGACTCATTAGCGTTGACAAGAACACAACAAGTCGAATATTGTATTTTAGTAATTGAGTTGAAGTCCTCTTCGGTAGTTGAGGCAAGAAATCCCGTTCGGTTGTTCGGGTAAGTTGTAAACCTATTCCTTCGGGTGAAGTGAGGGTATTAGTTAGTGAAATTCCTAGGTGAAGCTTTGGGACTGGACGTAGGACGATAGGTCCGAACCAGTATAAAATCCTGGTGTCTCCTTGCATTTAACTACTTTGTCTATCTAGACTATTTCATTATTCCATATTACACGATCCTACCGCATAGCCTCCTTTTTCAATTGGTATCAGAGCAAGGCCGTCCTATAACCATAACACCGTTATTAGACATATTGATAATATGGAAAATAACGCAAGTACAAGCACAACATCTGCCTATAGTTCTACATTTGCGGAAGGACAATCTACCCAAAGACCCCCCCTATTCAATGGACTAAACTACAACTATTGGGCTACTAGGATGAGGATTTATATGCAAGCAACAAGTTTCGAAGCCTGGAATTCTACTCAAGCAGAGTTCGTTGTGCCCACAACCGATTATCCTACATGGACACAAATTCAAAAGAATGAAGCTAGTGCAAATGCCAAAGCTATGATATGCTATTTTGCGCCCTGGATAGAAATGAATTCAACCGTGTTAGCATATGTACTACTGCATATCAGATATGGGAAACACTCAAAGTCATACATGAAGGCACAAACAAAGTTAAACAAACAAAGATATCCATGCTGAAGAATCAATTCCAAAACTTTAGAATGCGACAAAATGAATCCATCAATGACATGTACTCAAGATTTCAAGACATTCATCATGCTCTAATCGGACTAGGAGAAAGATACACGGACTTTGACATTGTGTCTAAAGTTCTAAATTCACTCACTGATAAATGGGAGAGAAAAGTACTAGCAATCGAGGAAGCAAATGATCTATCTACAATGAAACCAGAAGAATTGATTGGAAATCTTATGTCGTATGAAGTAAATATGCAAGCTAAGAAAGATCAAGCTCAAGAAAGAAAGAACGTTGCTGTTCATGCGGAAAAGGAAGAATCAGAGTCTGAAGATGAAGATCTAGCATTTATAGCCAAAAACTTCAAGAAATTCTGAAAGTATAGAAAAGGAAACAAAAATGGATTCAAAAAGAATTTCTTGAACAAACCTTCATCCTCAAATATAGAATGCTTCAATTGTCACAAGAAAGGAAACATGCAAAAAAATTGTCAAGAACAAATGAAGGAAAATCAGAAAAACTTCAACAACAAAAACAAGAAGGATAAATTCAAAAAGAAGGCATTTTCTGTAACATGGGACGATTCAGATTCATCTTCATCCGAAAATGATAGTGATAGCGACAATGAGTAGGCAAATGTATGCTTCATGGCTCAAGAATCTGAGGTCCCGCACGAAAAGAAGAAATGGATATTAGACAGTGGTCGTTCAAAACACATGACCGGACACAAGGATATGCTTACAAACATCACTTACTTTGATGGTGGCTCGGTTACCTTCGGAGACAATTCAAAAGGGTATATCACTGGCAAAGGAAATGTGAACAATTACGGTACATCAAATTTACCTTTTATAACAAATGTTTCATTAGTTGAAAATTTAAAACATAATCTACTTAGCATAAGTCAACTGTGTGACAAAGGTTTTAAAATAACTTTCTCGAATAATAAATGTTGTATTTTTGATCAAAACCAAAATCTTAATTTTGAAGGAAATAGAGATAGAAATATTTATGTTTTAAATATGAATATTAATCATAATTCAAGTATGTGTTTACTTGCCAAAGATAATGATCCTTGGTTATGGCACAAAAGATTTTGTCATATAAATTTTAAAACTATTAGAAAACTTTCTAAAAATGAATTAGTAAGAGGATTACCCAAAATATATTTTAAAATAAATAATTTTTGTGATGATTGTCAAAAAGGAAAATTAACGAAATCATCTTTCAAATCTAAGAAAAATATTTCAACTTTACAACCATTAGAATTACTATATATGGATTTATTCGGACCAACACAAGTTCAATCCATTAATTATAATCGATACGTATTTGTAATAGTTGATGATTTTTCAAGATATACATGGACTATTTTTATGAAAAATAAAAGTGACACTTTTGAGCATTTTAAAACATTTGTCAAAAGAATTCAAAACACTAAAGATTTGAAAATTAAAAATATTCGAAGCGATCATGGAGGCGAATTCGAAAATGAAGTTTTTGAAACTTTTTGTAAAAAGAAAGGAATAAATCATAATTTTTCTTTTCCTAGAACTCCTCAACAAAATGGAGTTGTAGAAAGAAAGAATAGAACATTACAAGAATGCGCAAGAACATTATTAAATGGATGTTCTCTACCAAAACACTTTTGGGCAGAAGTCGTTGCTATTGCATGTTATGTATTAAATAGAATATCAATTAGACCATTAACTAAAAATACTTCTTATGAACTATTTAATAATAAAAAGCCAAATATATCTTATTTTAAAATATTTGGATCAAAATGTTTTATTTTAAATACAAAAGATCAATTAGGAAAATTCGATTCAAAAGCTGATGAAGGAATTTTCGTAGGATACTCAGAACGAAGTAAAGCATATCGAGTTTTTAATAAACGAACAAACTTAATTGAAGAAACTTTGCATATATCTTTTGATGAAAATTTTAATAAAAATTTTAATATAAAAGATGATGAAGAATTAATAAATATAGAAGAAACAAACCTTGAAAATAATAATAATGAACTAAGATCTCCTCCTAGAATATTACGAGATCATCCAACTCAAAATATAATAGGAGAAATAAATTCTCAAGTTAGAACAAGAAATCAACTAAATCAAATGGGTCATGTAGCTTTCACTTCATCAATAGAACCTAAAAATCCAAAAGAAGCATCAAAAGATGATTATTGGATTATCGCAATGCAAGAAGAATTTAATCAATTTGAACGCAACGATGTTTGGGAATTAGTTCCCCGTCCTAATAATCAATCAGTAATTGGAACAAAATGGATTTACAAAAATAAAGTAGACGAACAAGGTAATATAACAAGGAATAAAGCAAGACTAGTAGCACAAGGGTATAATCAAGAAGAAGGTATTGATTTTGAAGAAACATTTGCTCCCGTTGCAAGACTGGAAGCAATACGTATACTATTAGCCTTTGCTTGTTTTCACAATTTTAAACTTTGTCAAATGGATGTTAAAAGTGCATTTTTAAATGGTTTTATTAAAGAAAATGTATATGTAGAACAACCTCCTTTATTTATACATGAAAAATATCTGGATCATGTATTTAAATTAAAGAAAGCACTATATGGTCTTAAACAAGCACCCCGTGCTTGGAATGAAAGAGTTAAAAGTTATTTATTAAACTCGGGATTTAAAATTGGAAAAGTAGATCAAACACTTTTTATTAAAAATACTGCCAAAGATATTTTAATAATTCAAATATATGTAGACGATATTATTTTTAGTTCAACAAATGAAAATTTATGTAAAGAATTTTCAAATATAATGACTAATGAGTTCGAAATGTCTCATATGGGAGAACTATCATATTTTCTCGGACTTCAAATCAAACAATTAACAAATGGAATTTTTATAAACCAAGAAAAATATTGTGCTAATTTAATTAAACGATTCGGCATGGAAAACACTTCTGCTAAACCTACTCCTATGAGTACCACTACACATCTCGATCAAGATGAAAATGGCAAAAGTGTAGATCAAAAAATGTTTAGAAGTGTGATAGGTTCTTTACTTTATTTAACCGCTAGTAGACCTGACATAATGATGACTGTTTGTTTATGTAAACGTTTTCAATCTGATCCTAAAGATTCACACTTAAGAGCAGTAAAACGAATAATGCGATATCTTAACAAAACTAAAGATTTCGGTCTTTTCTATCCAAGGAGTGTCCATTTGAGTTAGTATCATATAGTTATGCTGATTTTGGTGGATCTCGAACAGATAGAAAAAGTACAAGTGGTACTTGCCATTTCATTGGAAAATCACTTGTATCTTGGTTTAGTAAGAAACAAAATTGTGTCTCGCTTTCCACATGCGAAGCAGAGTATATATCAGTTGCTTTAGCTTGCACTCAAGTTATATATATGCAACAAACACTTAAAGATTTTAATATAAATTTAAATTTTTTTTACAATATACTGTGATAATACAAGTACAATAAATTTATCTAAAAATCCGGTCAATCACTCTCGTACAAAACATATAGATATTCGTCACCATTTTCTACGTGACAATATCGAAAAAGGAATAATTAATTTAGAACATATTTCTACCGAAAATCAAATTGCCAATATATTTACTAAACCTCTATTAGAAAACTCCTTTATAAAACTTCGACGAGAATTAGGTATAATATCCTTTAAAGATATTAATTAGAAATACATTAGAAATAGTCACTCATTTCAGTCGACTAAAACAAAATGCTCAGTCGACTGAATAAGAATTTCAAATATTTTCAGCTGTGTTATATGCGACATTATATACCTTATTAACCACCCATTTTTAAAACTGAATTATTAAATAAGAACCATACATTTTAACAAAATTCTCTTTACCATTAAATCTCTATGCGGTTAAAAAATCTTAATAAATTATAACCATTATTTGTTTGGTAAAATGTTACTATAAATAAATTCTTAAAAAAAATATTTTCACATCTCGATTTTACGAATAAAATCTTAACAAAATTCAACATAAAATGTCGTCCAACAACTCTTTCTCTCCAATCAATATCACCTCGTCAGTTGATAACACTCCAACATCGCCAAAACTTCCCACACCAACACCAGCACATGAGCCGGTTTACAAATGGGAAAATTATCATACTGGTTTCACACCAGAATCTAAAAAGGCGAAACGCGGACTCTTTATTTCACCTGACACAAAAAGAAAGATTGAAGAAATTCATCACTTTCAACAACAACAGATAGATCTTCAAAGAGAACTATACTTCGAGCAAAAAGTTACGGCAAGACGTTTGAGCTTCCTAGAGCAAATTGGTTTACGTTTCTGTGGATCAAAGAAAAATGAAGTGGCTGAACCCCTACCTTGCCCCGTTAGCTCACTTGATCTGTCTTTATCTTATCGTACACCAGTCGATCCTGTGAATCCTTGGATGTCTCCTAAGACTCCTCAATATAGACCGAATTCATGGGATATAAATTACATGAAGAATGAAGGAAAGAAAACTCCAAGTCCATCCCTAAAGAATAGTTAAATTTTGAAATATTTTTATCAATATTTTTGTAACTATTTCTTTAAATAAATTGTTTAATTTCAAAAATTAACTGAAACAATAAAAATGCATGTTTCAGTTGACTGAATTCCCCATCTTAGTCGACTGAAAATGTGACAGAAAACAATATTTACATAGTTCAGTCGACTGGAATGATCTGCACAGTCGACTAAAAATTCAACAGAAAATTTCAGCATAAAATTCAGTCGACTAAATGTATTGTTCAGTCGACAGAATCTATCACAGAAAATTTCGGCCTTTGATTCAGTCGACTGAAAAGAACATTCAGTCGACTGAACGCCACTTCCCAGGCAACATTTCCCCTTTTAACCACCAGATTTTACCCTACCAATTCACTTTTTACCTCCTACAAACTTTCTTCCCCAAATCAATTTCGAAACCCTAGCCCCCAAATTCCTCAAAATCAACTAAATTCTCACCCAAATGGAACCAAAAAGATCACGAGCTTCATCTTCTTCATCCTCCGAGCCAATTGATGCTCAAATAGCACAATGGCTTTACGATGGAACCGCTGTCGCTCGATGGAACAAGATGAAGAATTTCTGAATTTTCGAGCATTCTTTCGTTGATTTTCAAAGTTTTCAAACCTACAACATCCAAGCTTTAACAGATTCGGCAGGTTTAACTTCTCTTTTAGATTTGAAACGAAACGACCATGCCATTAATCATGTAATGGTAAAATTATTTTATGCTAATCTTAATCTTGGACACCAAACTCCAAGAAATCCAAACAATAGTGTTTGGAGTATGGTGTGTGGAAAGAAAGTTTGGTTTTCCTTGGATAGAATAGCACATATTTTAGAGTCGCCAAATGTTGGGAGAAAGCTAGAGGAGATAGAATTCAATCCACACATTCGCGACAACATAAACCAACGATTTATGGATGATATATCAACTTTAGGGATTTTAAGTCCACCTCCCTTCGACCTATGGCGAGAATCCTCTATAAAGCCCTAATGATAACGATTACTCCTCGCACGGGCTCATACGAAGTTGTCAACCCAAATAACTATCGAGCTCTATATGCTATTTTTGGCAATATACAAGTTAATTGGGTACAGCTATTCTTGATGAGTTTCTCACTTTCAACAATGGCAAAATGCGCTCTATTTACTTTGGAGAGTACATCATGTGACTTCTCCTAAATGTCGATACGCCGTTACCTGAATCAGAGAATACAATGGTCCATCAAATTAACCATCGGACCATAAGCCTAATGCAACTCCCATCTCGACATCCTCGCATAATATCACTTGCCGAATGGGAAGCAAGGAATCAACAACAACAACAACAACAACAACAACAACAACAACAACCTCCTCAACCTCGCCACGAAGAACATCTCGAGCAAGATGGTGAAATTTGTCTTGTTGACCCAAGCTTCACTACCAACCAATCCTTGGGGATATTGTCAAGAAATCAACAAATTCTTGACACTCGTCTTAAAAAGGTAGATCATAAGCTTGACAAAATCAAAGGATTCTTTAACAAGCTTTGGGATGCAATCTCGTGCTCAAGCACCACTACTGCTTCAACATCTCGCGGCAAACGTCCGACACCTACTTTTACATGGACAACATCCGAAGAGCATACAAGTAGTAGTGCTAGTGGAGCTAGTTGTGGCCAAGGAGGTAGAGCACATAGACCACCAACAGGAGGACCCGTCATACGTGAACCAACAGGAAGAGAAGGTTCATATGACTGGGATAAGGATGAGTAATTTAGTTGTTTTGATGTGTATTTTTAGACTTTCTAAGTGGCTTGTATAAATAGCCATTTTATGCTTGTCTATCACAACATTTTCATTTTTATTAAGTCATGATTATGTGAATATTCTCTATGCTTCAGTGATTACTTTCATAAAATTATTACTGCTGTTAGTTCTTCCCTTTTGTCGATGACAAAGGGGGAGAAAATCTATGCTACTAACTTTGTTTTGTAGGAAAGATAGGGCATACATTCAGGGGGAGAAAATAAGTAAAACGTCTCTAGAATAAATCAGTATTGTCATCAATCAAAAAGAGGGAGAATGTTGATACAAGAAGATTTTGATCAATGACAATGTGCTTCAACAAACAAGGAAGAAATATATGCAAATGCTAAAGGAAGATAGATGAAGACCAAACAAACTTAAAGTATGTATTGTCGTGTATCTTAGTCTAGATGTATTGTTAAAATCTATCCTCAAGAAGCTTGCACGATTTTATAAACTTCATTTTTCAATTAAGTTTTAAACTATGCAGGTTTTATGAGTTCATTCGACTGAACAGGAACAGTCAGTCGACTGAAACTGTAACAAATTTATACACATGCACAGTTTCATTCGACTGAATTTACTGCACAGTCGACTGAATTTGGTCCTGAAAATTTTACTTCATATTTTCAGTTTACTGAATTCCCTGCTCAGTCGACTGAATTTAAACCTGCGAATTTTCTCTGAAAAGACACCTTCTTCCTCCCAAGAGTTGCAACCTTTCATCAATGGAAATGGAAGCATCTCTTGTTTGCAACCTTTGACAACATATGCATCACTTCTACAAGTATATATACATGATTCTAACATCATTTAATTGACTGAATTCTCTTGCTTTAATCTAACTATTCTCTTGTTCATATTTTCTAGATACTCTCAAAGCATTCACTAATCTATTGCTTGAATCATTGTTTTCGTTTATAACATTCTTTTGATTCATAGCAATTCACATTTCCTAAAATCTTCACAAACACATTGCATACTCTTGAGGATAAGATTATAGGAATATTGTACTACATTAGACTCATTAGTGTTGACAAGAACACAACAAGTCGAATATTGTATTTTAGTAATTGAGTTGAAGTCCTCTTCGGTATTTGAGGCAAGAAATCCCGTTCGGTTGTTTGGGTAAGTTGTAAACCTATTCCTCCGGGTGAAGTGAGGGTATTAGTTAGTGAAATTCCTAAGTGAAGCTTAGGGACTGGACGTAGGACGAGAGGTCCGAACCAGTATAAAATCCTGGTGTCTCCTTGCATTTAACTATTTTATCTATCTAGACTATTTCATTATTCCATATTACACGATCCTACCGCATAGCCCCCTTTTTCATAGTTTTGAATTGAGCCGGCGTTCAGTTCTTGAGTTTCAAATTTGATTGATATAACCCTATCTTTTGGAATTGATTTACTGATTTGTTGGTGATTTCCAACTCATGGATTGAAAATATGATTTCTTCGACTATTTTGAAGGTTCGAGCACTTCCAAATCAAGATTAACTTTTCCAAGCTAAGTAATTTTGAAAGTATAAAGTATTTGATAAAGTAGATGAGTTTAGTTTTGTATGTTTTAATATGATTTAAATTAGTCTGAAACTGCTTTGTTGAGTAAATGAATAAGACTATTTTGAATTATACTAGTATGAAATATAGATTGGAAATGTTTTGAATAAAGTATCTATATATAGAATAATAATCTTTCCAATGGATAGAATAATAATCTTTCCAATGGTAAATTGGATTTTTCATGTAGAAATAAGTAGTTTAAAGGTTTTGAAAGGGATGGTTTTAAACTTAGTAACCAGTTTGGGTATAATTGATTTTGAGAAAATATTTGGTTTTGGAAATAGATTGGAATTTGAGACCTAGTATTTATATGATGACTTTAGAAACAGATTTATTTGGCATAAATTATGTTGATTTGGAAATTTGGATTATTTTTATGAACTTATTACTTTGGAAACTTTGAAACTGAAGATATTTAATTTGGAAGAAATGATTTGGTGAATCATATATGATTTTGAAACAGAATTGATATTGAAGTGATTTGAAATTGAGAACCTTGCATTATTAAGTACTTGATTGGGGAGTTGTCAAACTTATATAAAATGGATGTGTATAAGTATGAAGTTGATTTGAAAGGTACTCAATTTGGAAAGAGAAATCTTATATAATCGAAGTCTATATACGTGTGATTTGATGTACTATTGATTTGGAAAGTATTCGATTTGAAAATAAAATCTTATATACAATGGACTTTATATAAGTATGATATTTGAAAGTGATTTGAAAAAGGTACTATATGATACACATTTTTGAAGTAAAGATATGGAAAGTGCCTTCTGCTTGATACCCGCTCTCTACCCACATTGTGGATTCATTCTATTATTATTCTCTCTGATTTTGGTTTTTCCGATGTGACACTCGAGTGTCCTACCGTGTCGTAACCCATGGTTTTTTCTTTTTTTCGAGCGCGACTACATAGCGTAATTCACCTGGCTGAGATGGCCTAGGGGTACGGATTATTTTCTGAGGGATCCAGGCGTAATCATTGTGTATCATGTGATCTATGTAGGTCGCATTAGTAGCGAAATCCGCCTGGCTGAGATGGCCTAGGGGTACGGATTGTTTCCTGGAGGATCCAGGCGTAACCATTGTGTATCCTACGGTCTACTAGTCATCACGGCGTAATTCACCGGGCTGAGAAAGCTTACGGATATGGATTTTTTCCTAGGGGATCCAGGCATAACCATTGTGTATCACGATCCATGGTTAGACAAAGGTTTTGGCTGTTTTTTTGGATTGTACTTTCCATATCTGTTTTAAAAGGTTTTTCCAGTATTTTCACTAGGTGTTGAAACAAGTCTACTAAGTACCTAGAGAATTCTAGCTTTGCGCCTGATCAAGGCACTGCCAGAGTCTACGGGAAGGAGGATAAACTTGTTAAGACATCGCGTTATAAAAGTATTTTGATAAAGTATTATATAAATGATATTTTGATCATTTATTTTACCTTTCTAAATAATTTAAAATGTTTTAAATATTATTACTTCAAACTAACAAATTTGAAAATGACTATTCATCATATCATAAATTGTTTAAATTTTTATAAATTTTAAAAATTGAAATTGAAATTATATAGTTTTAAATTAATGATTCATCCTTGTCTTTCAACCTATTTTCCTTCCTAGATATTCCCATTCTCCTATTTTTCTTTCTAGCTATTCCTATTCTCCACCTTGTTAAACTTACATATAATAATAGTTATCAGGTATCATTTTAATCTTTTTGTCATCTTGTCTTAATCCTATTTCATTCTATCTTTTTTTGTGTTTTCCGTACCTCATTCCTTTTCGGGGACGAAAAGTTTTGAGTGGGGGAGAGTGTAACAACCCCGTATTTTGTGATTATTTTAATTATTTTAAATTGAATTTTTGGTTTAAAAACTTTATTTTATTTATTAAAATGGATAAATTTTATTATTTTAAATATAAATTTTGATTTTTGTGTGAATTATAATTCCGAACCTGAATAAATAGAATATTTTCCATAAATGTGAATTTTGGTCAATATGGTCAAGCTTTGACTTTTAAATTTAAAATTTAAATATTTGAATTTTTTTAATTTTATCCTTTATTATGAAAGTAAATTAAATTTCAAGTATACTACTTTTCGTTTCGTTGAAATCCGATTAATATGTGAAAGTTATGCTTTTTATACTATTGTGTGTAAATTGTTTTATTTAACATAAAAAATTGTTTATTTTAATTGATATAAATAATATTTTTATTTGATATATCATGTTATAATTGTGTATATATGTGCAACATGACATGTTATGTATATATTTACAACATTTGCTCCGCTTTTGTTTCATTTAATTTGGATATATACTTTGTAAATTAAGTAACATACAAAGTTGTAGATAGCAACTAATTTATACGTTTCTATAACCGTTTTCTTATTTATTTCTATAGTTTTTATATAAACAGTATGTATTTATTCAATTATTTATTTGGAATATATTCTATTAAATATATAGGTAATGCATAAATGAATATACGCTACCTATTTTTAATTAAAGGCATACGTTACGTTTTGATTTATTACCTCTTTATCTTTCCATCCATTGATTTCGTACCATAACTTCTCCTTGATAGCCGTGAGTTTTATTTTGAAATTCATGTGAGAAAACATCTCATTCTTTCATTTCTCATGCCTACTTTCAGATCTAAGAAAAAGGGTAATGGCTTCCTCTTATTTTTTTCTACGTTTTCTTTCGCTTTTCTATTGATTTTTCAATTATTTTTGCTTGTTTCTTCATGTATTTTGCTCGGCTATCACCTCACCACCTCCTCCAACCAACACACCACCTTCTTCCCACCACCATACAAGGCCTGATATCCCTCTCCTCTGACCTATATTGGCCGTGGCCATCCAATGGTGCAATCATCTCAAAAAGTTGCAAAGTCCTTGAAAGTATGCCATAGCCAAACCTAGTTTGCACATACCCTTCATTTTCCACTTCGGCCTCCTCCTTAGCCATCGCCACTTGCTTGTTCCCCACCACTAGCCATCTCTCCAGCCACTACTTGACCTGTACATGCCATGGCCGAACCTAGATGTGACCCTAGGCCTGGCATATGTTGAACAAAATTCCACTTTTGCCTTGTCTCCTTGCAATCCTCACATGTAACTCCCAAATCCCTTGTATTCTCTTGCTTTTCGTGCCTATATGTGCCAAACCAGACCAATTCCCATCAATTAGACCATCATGGTCGAGCCTAAAGCATGTGTGGCCGAGCAAAAGTGTGAGCAAGTCAAGCAAAAATTGATTTAAAAAGCTTGGTGATGTCCATTTGTTAATTCTATTTCCATTTGTTTCAATATAAACTTTGTTATTGTATTTTTATTTATTTATGGCTTTGTTTTGTTATTGAATACAAGATTTACATCTTGACTCTCTCTCCCCACTTAAATCAAAAGTTGTATCGTGCTTTCTGGAATTCGTTTGTGTGTTTTGATTTGCTAACTCCAGCATAAAAGGTGAGTTTTCACTCATGATTTATACTTATATAATTAGTGAATTGACAACAAGTGAATATGTAGAATTGTCATATCATGTTATACCTGCCTATGATGTTAATTATATGATGTTAAACCCTTTTATAAACTTTTCTCATCATTTGTTATGTTTTAGTCTGTTATAATGTGTATTTATTTTTGTTTCTCACACTGCAAGTTCCCTATAGAATAGAATCACTATGGGTTGAAATGATACATACCCGAATGGACTTTAGAATAGAAAAAATCATTACGGGCTAAAATGATAGGCCTGGGTGATTTTTATTTATTTGTATTTGTCTTGGGATTGCGGGTTTGAATTAATCAAAACCCGAAAATTTTACTGATTACGGATTTAAATGATAACTTCTGTATCACTTGATTTAGGTGTGAAATATTATCCGGACCCATGGTTGATTTCAAAATATGATTTCTCATAAAAATTCATGTATTTTAAATGAAAGAAGAAGAAAAAATACGAAATTTGACTTATATTGGATTTAAAATGGTTAAGCAGTGATTTTCTAAAAGGTTAAATGGTATAAGTTAATTGATGGTTTGAGTTGTAGTGTGAAAGTTTGATTTAACTTAATAATGGGAATTTAAGTAAAAATGGAATTATAAGCTTAACTTGGTAATTAATATAATTTACGTATGAATTGGATAAATATAAAGTAAAAGAAAATATCAAGTTATTTGTAAAATAAAGTAAAGCAACTTATAGTATTTTGAATTTATATAATTAGTTAAATGCAAAATAAATGAATGGTTAAATGGAAATTTGGAGTTTAACTTGACTTTGAATTGTGAGATTTGTTTCGAAAACGGAAGTTTAAGTAAATTAAATAAAATGGAAATTTAGTTCAATGTATGAAATGGTAATTTGAAATTTAAGTGATAAATAATTGTTAAAAGGTAAAGAATGGGAAATTTGTACACATGAATTTAATAAGTGAAATTATTGATATTTATTTATGAAATTTACTTTATAAAAATCATAAGTTAAAGGATATTTATATGACCACTTTTAAAGTGGAAAATATGAAATTTTATAAGTTAAAATGGTTTAAATTATAGTTTATTTGTGCCTGAAATTCTACTATAAATCTGGAAGCTAAATTTTTGGGAATTGAATATTTGATTTAAAGGAATAATGACTTCACTTTCTAATGGTTTAAATGAATGATTTTAATTTGGAATTATAAATCATTTTGAAATTTATAACCATAGGTACACTGCTTTGTGCGTCATCTGATTTTCTTGTGATTGTTTGATGCACACCTTTGATTTTGAGAATGTGGCTAGAGGTGAGCGGTTACTGCATCTTTACGCTACCCTAGTTACAATAACAGTGTTATTTGTATTATTTACTTTAATATGGTTATTTCTAGGATAGTGTTTATTACTACTTAATTGGAGGTTTGGCTGATCCTTAAAGGATGGACGATCCCAAGCATCTTTTAAGTTATTATGCATTGCTATACAGTTCACTTGAGTTGGTTTACATTGTAGAAGTATGTATGTCCTGACTCGAGTGTTTGTGTTTTACTTTACGCTCGGGTCAGCCTGAGAATCACAGCTTTGGATTCACCTTCTGGAGCTAGAGATTTGTTGGAGCTTATCCGACTATCTATTCGTCTATTTCTGATCCAGTTATTTCCTATTCGGTATTGCTTTTGTATTAGTGGTTTATGTATCCAGACTTCTATTGCATCCATTTTTAAACTATGATATTCTTTATATGTTTTGAGAGTAGGTATATAGTAGCTTCATGAACTACTATGGTATTTTATTTCCGCTGCGAGTTTTTTGGTATTCCGTGTCTGTGATTCTGTGTTTGATTTTATTTGCTCTAAATTTTATCAATCTGTTATTTTGAATTATTCAAGTCCGACATGTGTGGATTGTTGTCGATTTGAATGGTCCAAAATAGTGGGTCGTTACATTTGGTATCAGAGCTTTGGTTTTAGGCAAACCTTAGCCTGAGGAGCAAAAAATCATTAGAGATAGGGTAGAAATACCCTAGAATGAGTGAAATCAATATCAGAATCATTTCCTTGTGAGAGAACGTACTTTCGAAGTATAAAATAATTTTCAAATGATTTTAAAGGATTTTTAAAGATTATTTTGGTATAAATTTTATTTCAAAAGCAAAATTTTCTAAACTTCATCCTTTTTACATTCACCTTGTTTGTAAATCTCTTCGGTTAGGATTCGCTAGAATTTTGAATTTCTATCTTGTTCGATCATGATGCTTTGTTTATGTAGGAGTGGTGTTCTGTGGATCTGTTTGTTATATGTAGTATGTTAGGTTGCACTAAGTGAACTCTATTGTATCTTTTGCTTAGCTGAAGTTGTCAAACTAAAGGTATTTATGCTCCTGTCCTTCGTATGATATGTATTTGAGTCTTTCCAAATAATGAATATAAACTCTTTTGTATTGACATAAGTTATATATCTCTAATCTTGGTTCGAATTCTTTTGATTAGGGTTCCTCTAAATTTGAGTCTCTGTTCTATTTTGAAATCCATCCTTTAATCATCCCTTGAAAAATTTTGTTGATTGTATTTTAAAATTGTGTATACATCGAAATTATTATTTTGATAAGGATGACCATATTTTGTATATAAAAGTGAAATGTTTTCGATAAGAATTATATACGAGTTGGTTTAGTATTGCCATATCATGGTGCATCCCTATCCCTTGACGTTCTACTGGGGTGTTATATGTAAACTGTATGCCAAAGATTAGAAATGTGTTAAGAGAGATCAACGTGATGCTTTAATGATATTTTGACACTTTACTTTACTGATAGACACTACATATATAGCGTATCTTACTATATACAGATTGTTTGATGGATCCTTAAGAGATGGGAAATCCCATAACATCTTTTAAGTTATTGCCCTCGCATTTTATACTTGATAGGAGGTGGAAAATCCCGTAAACATATCTAAACCTATTACACTCATATTTTACTTGTTATTTATTTAACCAACATAAGAACTTTTAGTTCTGACTCGAGTGTTTTGTCTTTTCATTATGCTTGAGTCAGCCTGAGTATTTCAGTGTTGAAGTCATTATTCCTTGAAGATGAAAAAAGAGTTTGATAGACCGTATTTACAATTATTATTCCGCTGCATGATTTTGGTATATTTGTTGATTGTACTCTGATTTTGTTGAAAAAAACTGAAATCAAGTGTATATTGTAAAACAGCTTCATGAACTATTTATTTGTTATCATACTTTGTCATTCCGTTGCGAGATTTTATGCTATGCTTTTCTTCTTTTCTCCTATTTTCTTATTTATCCATTATTAATCTACCCTTCTGAATGGTTTGAGTTATGTATGCTTTATTGTCGATTTAAACCATCCAAAATGGTGATTCGTTACAGTTGGCATCAGAGCTTTGGTTTAGAGATACCTTAGCCTATTGGGGGTAAACTCATAAAGAGATAGGTTAATGGAATACCCTGTTATGAGTTGAGATTATATACGAGAGAGCGTAATTTTTAATGCTATAAAAACATTTTGTATTATGTTAATTTATTCTATAAAGTATTTATAAATTGCGGTCGGTACAAAGGATGCTATGGCATCGATAGGGGTTTCTAATCACTTGAACTGGGTAAACAAATACAATATTATTTTTGAAATAGGTAAATGAAATAATTTACCTAGTAATATATTTCATATTTATAAGAGTAATTTTTCATAAACTAATATTTTTATTTGTGTTGTGTTGGTTGTTAAGAAATGATAAAATTCGATAATTTTCATTTTTTATTGGTTAGTCAAAGTCCTTAAAACTATTAACCATTGTAGGTTATAAGGAGATGTAATTATATAAATTTGATTTATAAAATATGATTTATAAATAAAATGAACCTAAATTGAAATTTTGAGAAACTAAGTTCCGATGTTTCAAAATTGGTTTTCAAAGATTTTGGAAAAATAATACCAGTATTATTTGGAAGTTTTATCGGACAGAAATAATTTCAGAAGGTATTTGAAAGAAATGTTTCTAAAAGGATTTTAAAGAATATAAGTTCTATACTCCCCTCTTCTATCGTTGATAAACAATTTTGGTGATGGCTGCTGAATCATCGACGTTTATTTTCGAGTTTCAAAGTGGAAAACCCACTATAGTAGCTTTGCTACACCATTTTTTTATAAAAAAATTAATTTAGAATTTTCAAATATGGTTGATATAAAAAGATATCAGTATATATTATTTCAATATGATTTGAAACGAAATCCAATATGTAGTTCTTAAGTTTATGTTAATTAGTGATTTTCAAGTATTGAAATGAAATGGAATTTTCACGATTTAAATGGTCAAAAAATTCCAAATTAAAATTTGTAATTAAAGCTTAGTATTTAATGAAAAATAAAAAAGGAAGCTTTGTAACTCTTAAATGAAAAGACAATGAAATTTTAAAAGATTTAAACTATTGAACATTTTTGTTAAGTAAAATCAGTAAGATTACCTATACATGCTTCTAGGATTTAATGGAATATTATACAAGTAAAAGCTTAAGTAATAAAAATGTTTCAAAATAAAATTGTGTCCATATATAAATAAAAAAATTAAGATGTTACAAGAAATGTAATAGATTTAAACTAATGCTTTGAAATGCTTAATAATTAAATTGAATGGTAAAATATGAATACTATTTAAGGAAATGAATGGGAACTTAAGAAAGTAAACGAGTATAAAGTCATGTCTTGTAAATTGGTTGTAAAATAAAAAGTAAGCTACAAAGAAGGTTTATAGCTTAATTTGTAGCTTTCTAAGATAATTATGAACTCGAATAATGTTGTGGAGGGAGATGAATCTTTATAAAATGTTTATAAATGTAAGAAAATAATTTGGAATAATTCACAAATAAATTTAGTATGAAAGAGAAATACTATTGTGAAAATAAATATGAATAAAAAGGTAGAAAAACTTAATTGTAACGTGTTCATTAGTAAAAAGGTAGAAAAACTTAATTGTAAAGTGTTCATTAGTGAATATTAATGTTAAATGGAAATCAAGTTACATATGTAAATAAATGTGAATTAAACTGCAAAAAAGGAAACATGGGTAATACATTAAGAATTTCTTCATTGATGAATTTAAATACCTAATGGGAAGTAATTTATTTAAGTAAATGAATGTAAATTAATAAAAGGTGATCTTGTATGAATGAATGAGAGTTGAAAATAAATGAAAAGCAAATGATGTAAAAAACAATAGAATAAAATATATAAGTTGCGCATAGATCATTTTATCCGCATAACTGTTCTGATCCATATTCGAATGCATGATTTATAGTAATTCAAACGAGTCCGAGTTAGGATTATTCGCTCAACTCTTGACGGCAAACATTTGATATGAATTTTTGAGATGAATTTGAAGTTTTCTATCATAGTTTATAGCTATGTAAGGAAAAAGAAAATTTCTAATCAAGAAATCAGATCAGAGTCCCAATTAGAGTAGTCGAGTTAACAATACTAGTTCGAAAGTGAAATTTGTGTATACAACCAAGCGACCAGAATTGATATTGTATACAAATGATATATGTACATCTTACAAACTTAAATAATATTTAGATTCTTTGTTGTTTTGCCTATGGGAAGTTTGGGAAATGACACTTCAAACTGTTTGAGGTTGTGTGAATAATCTATTGAGTAATTACCTAAGGCTGTTGAGCGTAAGATACACTTGGTAGTTTATTTATCACCCTTGTACGATGAAAAGTTTCTAAACCTGGACAATCGATTAGTTTTTTGTTGCTACGGATGTGTGATGGATTCTTTTGTTGCATATAATGGTTGTATTACTTTATTTGCATATGATTATTATATACGTTGTGTTGTTTGTGCTATAGATTGGAATAACTGATATATTGCGCATTTTACATAGTTTTAACTCTTTTGGATTATGTACGTCAGGTATAGGTTTATGAAAGTAATAGCCGTTGTGTAACGATCCCGATTTAAGACGAATTTAAATTTGTAATTTAAATTAAATTCTTGGGTTAAATTGTGTGTTTATTTGAATTTTTCGAATTTAATAAGAAACATATACTTATTTGAATTTGATTTGAAACTCAAAATAAATTGAAATTGGATTTATAAATTGTACTTTAGGAAAGAATAATATGTATGATTGTTAATTAAATGTATAAATTGTATTTCATTCATTTTCTTTAAAAAGTTACTGATTTTTAAATGTTTAAAATAAAAACTACTTATCAATATTGAATATAAGTGTATAGAATAAAATGTATGTTATAAATTTAATACTTGATAGTTAAACCATAAAATAGAACTTCACTTAGATTACAAAGCAAGAAGACAATAATATACTTAATTATGAACACTTACAAAAGAAGACAAAGAAAATTTATACAAAGATTCTTAGCACACAACTATATTAGCTATCAGCCCACTAAAGCAAAGCTAGAGAAAACTTTGACCAAAGTATTAACAAACAAATATCTACAAACTAAGTACACATAAGAAAGAGGCTGTAAACAGAAAATTTTCAAAAAAACAAAAAAATGTATGCAGGCAAGAAGATAAAATGTATACAAGAAGATAATAGAATGCATCAACCTGGAAAAGCAAGATGTAAACAGGTAAGGACGGAAAAAAATACCTTCAAGTATGGTATAAGTGTAGATTGTACAAAGCATTAAATGCAAGATCATCTCAGCCATGACCTGTTGTAAAAACCAAACATAAATTATTATCACCTGCAAGCTTTTATATGGCAACCTGTAAACTAAATTTCTATACATCAACTTCTCTTATCATTTCGTTCATTCTAAGTTGTGCAAATTTAAAGTGAATATCATCTTCAAACTTAAATAAAAATTCAACTTAAAAACATCAAACAATCAACTACAATCAGGGATCAAATGAGAAGTTTCAGCTAACAGTTTAAAGGCCTGGTTCAAAAAAAAAGCTTTGTTCTTCTTCTGGAAACAACGGTGAGTAAACAACTTAAAAAGAAATTTAAGTATATTTAACTGTTGCTTGATAAGTCTGAGATTGATATTGTTTATTTATGCATATACAAGTACATATCTCCTTTATGTATAAATATTGGAAGTGAATATGCCTGACTATGTGAAACTTCCCTGTTTCTTTAGTTCAGAGTATAAGTTTTGATCAAAAATCAAACTAGCTAATCACCTGGTCTTTGTTAGGCCTTGGGTTCAAAAGTATATGTGCTTGTTTAAGTGTCAATTATTATTTAAAAATAATCTCAAGAGAAATAAAATTTTATAATTTGAAAAAAAGTTGTTTTTATAGAGAAAATCCAAATTTTGAACAAATTCGAGTACAACGATTTTCGAATTCAATTACATAACGTGAATCCTTACTTAAAGATAGAATTTTTAAACTAATATGATGATTTTTCATTTTGTATTTCGAGAGCAATTTGAGGACGATCGGAATTGGCATTTTGGCCAATTTTCGGTGACACGTTGGACTGGGGAAGTTGGGGTTGCTCATGATAATGGGTGAGCCTACAGTGGTGGCAGGAAAAATGGTCGGAGGTGGCCACGATCTCGGTGGCCACAGGGGTGTACGATTTTAGTTGGTAAACCTAATTTTTACGGTGGTCGAAATTTTGATCGCCGCGGCCTAAATTCAGCGTCGAGTGGCGCGTGGCTTTGGGGGACGACGGCTCGAAGGTTGACGAAGCCATAGCTGGATGTTCGAGTCGACTGGTGGTCGGAGGCGTGGCGACGAGACATTTCTTTGGTCGCTGTTTTAGTCGTGATGGCTCAAGCTATGCTCGAATTCGATTGAGGGTAGGTTTGGGTTTTCGGTCGATCTGGGGTCGAGGGTGTGATCGATCGTGACTTTCCGGAGCTAGTGGGGATCGCCAGAAGTTGGTGGAGGTCCGGTGCACGTGCACGTTTAGGCTACTGTGTCTGGTGATGGGTCGTGTAAAGGAGCTCGGGGAAGCACTCGAGCAAAAGAAGTTTTCGCGTAGGTTTTACTCGGGTTCGTGAGGGTGAATTAACAGTTTATGCTTAATAGAGAAATATATATATAAAAGAAAAGAAGAAATGAAGTACAGGGATGGAGCTCGGGGAAATAGGCATACCACTCGGGATTGAACTCGAGTTCAGCAGGAATTTTTCTTGAGTATGTGTTATTAAAGCTTAGCCTAATAAGTTAAGTTTATAGTTAATCATTTTGGAACCAGTTAGTATTAGTCTTAAGTAAAAGGGTAAATTTATAAATAAAGGTTTAACTTAAATTAACATTAAAACTTTTAAGTTAGTAAATATTTGGGTTTAAATTTATTAAGGAAGATTTTAAAACGTAAGATAAATAATTTTCATATTGTAAGTTAATTTAGAATCTTAATTAGCTTATGATTGTAACCAACTAAGTAATCTAAGATTTATCAATTTGCAATTAAAGATTGGCATTATTAATCAAGTGTTTAATAAATTTGTAATCAATAAATTTTAAATAACTAATTAAAGTTAATTAATTTATGATTAATAGTTAACTAATTAGGAAATGTAGTTAAGAATTAATAATGGATAAATTTAAAGAAGTTCAATTTATTAATTAAGGAATAATTAATTTGTAAATTAAAGTTTATTAATTAGATATTAATTAATAATTAAAGTTGATTTATCAAGTGATTAAACAACAAATAATTTAAGGATAAAGTAATAAATTAATTAAGGTAATTAATTTGTAATTAATGAAGGTGATTAAGAAATAAGTATTAATTTAGAAATAATTAATTAGTTATTGTAATTAATTAAGAATAATTTGTAATTAATTTATTTTTAATTTACCATGACCAGCAAATTTATTCATAGAACTTAATCTGATTAAACCCATCAGATAATTAAATTGACCCTATTTACGGATGTTTGGATTATATTGGATGATGAATTATTGATATCCCTGATATGTGATGCTTTGTGTTATATCCTGATTTGTGTTTGATCTGTAATGTAATTAATTATCTGTGATGTAATTCATTACTTGTGATATATATATATATATATATATATATATATATATATGATCCGTGAATGAAGATAACTGTTATAGTTTATATCGCTTATCAAATATATTGTTGTATTTGATCTGTCATGATTGAACGATGTTGCACTATTGTGTCAAACCCTTGGACCACACCATACACACGTGAACATGGATTTCACGAGGAAATCATTTAAGTCACAGATTTTTGAAAATAGTTTTAAAATTTGAATTTAAATTCAAATGGGTTGGAAATGGATTGGGTTTAAAGTGAAAAGCTTTTGAAAAGCTGTTTTAAAAATGTAAGTTATTTTGAATAACTTAATAAAGATTTGAAATTTGAATAATTTGATTTAAAATGGAATTCAATATTTGGAATTGAATCCAATATTGGTAGTTATGATTTAAAAAGAATTATACAAGTTTATACGGGTTTTAGACCATTTTTAAAGTGTTGTTTTTGGGAATTTGAACTAACCCAAAGATTTTAACTTGTATAAAAGAGATCGGATATTTCCGAAACGAAAACTATTTGTTTTCAAATAATAATAGCTTTCATTCAAAGAAAGGATTTCCAAGTTGTGTTAAAAGATTTCAAGGTTGAAATAGAATTAAAATGTTTTGAAAGCTATGAAATGAGTCTTTGATTCAAAGACCGAATGAGTTAATCAAATTTGAAATAGAATTGTTTTGAAAGACTATGAATGAATCTTTGGAAACGTGTGTTGAAAGATATAAGTTAAATCTTTGATTTAAAGATTTAACGAGTTAATTAAAATGGAAATTGTTTTGAAATCTGTAAATAGATCTTTGTGAACGGGGTGAACTTTGTGAATTAAATCTTTCGTTTAAAAGATTAAAAGTGAGAAAATTGTTTAAACCATTGAAGGTTGTTGAAATAAATCATTTTGTTCAAAAGATTGGAAATGGTAAAAATTTTTAACCATTTGAATGAAAAGTTTTGAGCTTTAAGCTGTGATTTAACTGAGACCCCAGTATCCATATGATTTTTAATATTGCGCTCGTTATTCGGTTTAGCCGGGGGAGGACCTTTGTGTCATACAACCCTTTCCAAATAATGATACGTCGTTATGGATAGCATTTGAAGACCGGGGGTGAAGACCGAGTATTTTCGAGAACGAAAGGATAACCCACCTATTGTCTCTGCACTGAGTCGCGCCGGTACAGAGATTCCCTAAGTGATGGAAAGTCCGATCGGGATTGTGAATACCCGGATTGCAAGGGCTTCTTCGGAAGTGCCTTCGGTTCTGTTCGAACCCAGAACAGACTTGTATGGATTGTATGTCTGACATTACATTTTAAGATATAAAGCAGATTTCTTTCAAATACATTTCTGTTGGTGGCGGAGAATTTATTCTCTTAGCTTAACACCCTTCTCTGAGGCGTACGAGCTTAGAGGTTATGTAGTTGAAGGTTATCAATAATATATTCCCAACTTGGTAATGTGGCATGCTGAGTGCTGCTGGTCATTTTTTGATCAAAGCGTGGCTTTTGTGAAAAGCGTAGCTTTATGGACGAGACTTCGTCGAACCTCACAACCCGGTAATGGCCAAAACAGGAAGAATGCAGCAAGGTTATTTGGGGATAGCGCCCCCTGAGGGTATGTTCATTTCCTTCTGGATAGAGGTGGTATCATGGTATGGAGCCCAGATATTTAACCTATGTGGCTACTGCGAATTTATTACTTTGTGGTTGTTGGTTGTCGGGATCCCGGAGTAAAGGTCGGTTACGACCGGGGGATGGCATACTCGTGCCAGTAGTTACCTAGTTAGAGGTAACCCAGCCTTGTGTTGGCAGAGATCCGGTTAGGTTCTCGGGGCGTCCTTCCAGAGGCATACCCATGTGGCAATGGGAAGTTCCTTGGCCTGATCATTTGTTGGAAATCCAAAGAAACAATACGAGCCCTGTACGGTTTTAGTTGTATAACCGCCATGGAATGTGGCGGTAACCTGCTATTAAACATGGTAGCTACAGTAGGCATACGGTAATGGTCGTACGTTGACTAAGATTTATATTATACTTTTGAAATGTTTTCCTACACTTTGCACTTATAGTAATAATATCAAAAAAAAAATTTCTGCGTATCAAGCATGTTTGACTATCATAAGGAGAAATCTCCTCTGATTCTGCGTTTGCATTGTGTGTGTGTGCGGGAGGCCTTATGGTAGTTACATTTTCTAAAAGCATTACGAATCTAATTTAAAATATTTCTTTGTTTGTTTTTAAAGATAAACTGTTTTTGTTACTCATACCAGTCTTATGACTGATCTGGAGTTTATTGTTCCTTTCCTAAACTCTGGGTGCCCACAATTTTTCCACACGGGCAGTCTAGAGTTGGGATTTTCAGATAGTCGGGTTTAGTAGATTATCTGCAGCTAGTTCAATCTTTGGACATGGACGGCACTTGCTTATCTTTATGTATCATGATGTTGGTTCGAGCTGCTACTGCAGTTCTCTCTTGAAGACTGTCTTGGAGATTTTGTTCCACTGTTGGTGTTATCATATTGTTATTCCGTTGTAGTATTGTATCATATCTCTGATAGTGTTGATATTCCTTGTATCACTCTATTGTATCTGGATATTGTATCAGATGTTGTATATGATATTCTTTTTTTCTTTCGCTATGTTGTTATACTTAATTGTGTTATAAGCTCCGGTGAACCTGATTCGACGTTTGGATCTGCGGCATCTGAATATGAGTGTCGTATTCGGTGCGGATTTTCGAAGGTCGAGTCAGGATCGTTTCATTTGGTATCAGGGATAAGGTTTAAAACTTTAGCTCAGGAGTATAACACATTAAGTAGCTCATTAGAGATAGGGTGAAGTATCCCTAGAATGAGTATATCCCTAAGATATCCGTCTGTATACCTCAGTAAATTCTCTTACTATTCACCGATAGTGAGTATGAGTGCGAAAAGAGGATGAGATAAGGGACAAGGGAATACGACTACAAATGGTCAATACCCTGCAATAGTAGAAATAATTTTCTCTATCAATCTTCTTTGATTCGATTTCAATTCTTTTGATTGCTTCGTGACAGCTCCAGAAAGAAATTTCGGTGTGATGGCGGCCCTACGAATCGTTGTAGAAAATCCTTACTTCGTATTTCACCGGTTTCTTATCAGTTTTGATTTAACTTTAATAAATTTGAAATTTGAAATTGAAAATTATAAATTGGAAATTTCGAATTGAGTTAAATTGGTTAATAGAATATAAAGCAAAAATTGAATTGTATCAATAAAACGATTTTGTTTAAAACCAAATTTGAAATTCTATTATAATTTCTCGGGTTGATCAAAGTCCGAAGAGGGACGAATTGGTATTTATTTTGAGGTATTCCGATTTGAGTTTGGAATCCATATCTAATGTTTGGGAGTTGTGGAAAATTAAATCCATTTATCTATTGTTTGGGTCCGATATGTTCTACTAATGGTCAGTTATCCCTTCGAACTAACCAGTGCCCTGCATATTTCGTAGACCTGGTAACCCAAGTATTCTGTGTAGTATAGTATGAGTTTGTTCTCAAATTGTTCATATTCTGATTTGGTAAGCCAAATACAGAATAGATGTTCAGTTGATTTGATGAAACATTCTTCATCTATTTTTATTATCTCCTTGGCAAATTTCGAGGACAAAATTTCTTAAGGGGTGAATCTGTAACGATCCCGATTTAAAGACGAATTTAAATTTGTAATTTAAATTAAATTCTTGGGTTAAATTGTGTGTTTATTTGAATTTTTCGAATTTAATAAGAAACGTATACTTATTAGTTTTTGAATTTGATTTGAAACTCAAAATAAATTGAAATTGGATTTATAAATTGTACTTTAGAAAGAATAATATGTATGATTTTTAATTAAATGTACAAATTGTATTTCATTCATTTTCTTTAAAAAGTTACCGATTTTTAAATGTTTAAAATAAAAACTACTTATCAATATTGAATATAAGTGTATAGAATAAAATGTATGTTATAAATTTAATACTTGATAGTTAAACCATAAAATAGAACTTCACTTAGATTACAAAGAAAGAAGACAATAATACACTTAAGTACGAACACTTACAAAAGAAGACAAAGAAAATTTATACAAAGATTCTTAGAACACAACTATATTAGCTATCAGCCCACTAAAGCAAAGCTAGAGAAAACTTTGACCAAAGTATTACAAAACAAATATCTACAAACTAAGTACACATAAGAAAGAGGCTGTAAACAAAAAAATTTCAACAAAACAAAAAAATGTATGCAGGCAAGAAGAATAAAATGTATACAAGAAGATAATAGAATGCATCAACCTGGAAAAGCAAGATGTAAACAGGTAAGGACAGAAAAAATACCTTCAAGTATGGTATAAGTGTAGATTGTACAAAGCATTAAATGCAAGATCATCTCAGCCATGACTTGTTGTACAAACCAAACATAAATTATTATCACCTGTAAGCTTTTATATAGCAACCTGTAAACTAAATTTCTATACATCAACTTCTCTTATCATTTCGTTCATTCTAAGCTGTGCAAATTTAAAGCGAATATGATCGTCAAACTTAAATAAAAATTCAACTTAAAAACATCAAACAATCAACTACAATTAGGGATCAAAAGAGAAGTTTCAGCTAACAGTTTCAAGGCCTGGTTCAAAAAAAAAGTTCTGTTCTTCTTCTGGAAACAATGATGAGTAAACAACTTAAAAAGAAATTTAAGTATATTTAACTGTTGCTTGATAAGTCTGAGATTGATATTGTTTATTTATGCAAATACTAGTACATATCTCCTCTATGTATAAATATTGGAAGTGAATTTGCCTGACTATGTGAAACTTCCCTGTTTCTTTAGTTCAGAGTATAAGTTTTGATCAAAAATCAAACTAGCTAATCACCTGGTCTTTGTTAGGCCTTGGGTTAAAAGTATAGGTGCTTGTTTAAGTGTCAGTTATTATTTAAAAATAATCTCAAGAGAAATAAAATTTTATAATTTGAAAAAAAGTTGTTTTTACGGAGAAAATCCAAAATTTTGAACAAATTCGAGTACAACGATTTTGGAATTCAATTACATAACGTGAATCCTTACTTAAAGATAGAATTTTTAAAACTAATATGATGATTTTTCATTTTGTATTTCGAGAGCAATTTGAGGACGATCGGAATTGGCATTTTGGCCTATTTTCGGTGACACGTTGGACTAGGGAAGTCGGGTTGCTCATGATGATGGGCGAGCCTACAGTGGTGGTAGGAAAAATGATCGGAGGTGGCCACGATCTCGGTGGCCACGGTGGCGTACGATTTTAGTTGGTAAACCTAATTTTTATGGTGGTCGAAATTTTGATCGCCGCGGCCTAAATTCAGCGTCGAGTGGCGCGTGGCTTTGGGGGACGTTGGCTCGGAGGTTGACGAAGCCATAGTTGGATGTTCGAGTCGACTGGTGGTCGGAGGCACGGCGACGAGACATTTCTTTGGTCGCTGTTTTGGTCGTGATGGCTCGAGCCATGCTCGAATTCGATTGAGGGTAGGTTTGGGTTTTCGGTCGATCTGGGGTCGAGGGTGTGATCGATCGTGACTTGCCGGAGCTAGTGGGGATCGCCAGAAGTTGGTGGAGGTCCGGTGCACGTGCACGTTTAGGCTACTGTGTCTGGTGATGGGTCGTGTAAAGGAGCTCGGGGAAGCACTCGAGCAAAAGAAGTTTTTACGCAGGTTTTACTTGAGTTCGTGAGGGTGAATTAACAGTTTATACTTAATAGAGAAATATATATATATAAAAGTAAAGAAGAAATGAAGTACAGGGATGGAGCTCGAGGAAATAGGCATACCACTCGGGATTGAACTCGAGTTCACCTGGGATTTTTCTCGAGTATGTGTTATTAAAGCTTAGCCTAATAAATTAAGTTTATAGTTAATCATTTTGGAACCAGTTAGTATTAGTCTTAAATAAAAGGGTAAATTTATAAATAAAGGTTTAACTTAAATTAACATTAAAACTTTTAAGTTAGTAAATATTTGGGTTTAAAGTTATTAAGGAAGATTTTAAAACGTAAGATAAATAATTTTCATATCGTAAGTTAATTTAGAATCTTAATTAGCTTATGATTGTAACCAACTAAGTAATTTAAGATTTATCAATTTACAATTAAAGATTGGTATTATTAATTAAGTGTTTAATAAATTTGTAATCAAGAAATTTTAAAGTAACTAACTAAAGTTAATAAATTTATGATTAATAGTTAACTAATTAGGAAATTTAATTAAGAATTAATAATGGATAAATTTAAAGAAGTTCAATTTATTAATTAAGGAATAATTAATTTATAAATTAAAGTTTATTAATTAGATATTAATTAATAATTAAAGTTGATTTATCAAGTGATTAAACAACAACTAATTTAAGGATAAAGTAATAAATTAATTAAGGTAATTAATTTGTAATTAATGAAAGTGATTAAGAAATAATTATTAATTTAGAAATAATTAATTAGTTATTGTAATTAATTAAGAATAATATGTATTTAATTGATTTTTAATTTACCATGACCAGCAAATTTATTCATAGAACTTAATCTGATTTAAACCCATCAGATAATTAAATTGACCCTATTTATGGATGTTTGGATTATATTGGATGATGAATTATTGATATCCCTGATATGTGATGCTTTGTGTTATATCCTGATTTGTGTTTGATCTATAATGTAATTAATTATCTGTGACGTAATTCATTACTTGTGATATATATATCTATGATCTGTGAATGAAGATAAGCGTTATAGTTTATATCGCTTATCAGATATATTGTTGTATTTGATCTGTCATGATTGAACGATGTTGCACTATTGTGTTAAACCCCTGGACCACACCATACACACACGAATATGGATTTCATGAGGAAATCGGTTAAGTCACAGATTTTTGAAAATAGTTTCAAAAATTGAATTTTAAATTCAAATGGGTTGGAAATGGATTGGGTTTAAAGTGAAAAGCTTATGAAAAGCTGTTTTAAAAATGTAAGTTATTTTGAATAACTTAATAAAGATTTGAAATTTGAATAATTTGATTTAAACTGGAATTCAATATCTGAAATTGAATCCTATATTGGTATTTATGATTTAAAAAGAATTATACAAGTTTATACGGGTTTTAAACCATTTTTAAAGTGTTGTTTTTGGGAATTTGAACTAACCCAAAGATTTTAACTTGTATAAAAGAGATTGGATATTCCCGAAACGAAAACTATTTGTTTTCAAATAATAATAGCTTTTATTTAAAGAATGGATTTCCAAATTGTGTTAAACGATTTTAAGGCTGAAATAGAATTAAAATGTTTTGAAAGTTATGAAATGAGTCTTTGATTCAAAGACCAAATGAGTTAATCAAATTTGAAATAGAATTGTTTTGAAAGACTATGAATGAATCTTTGGAAACGTGTTTTGAAAGCTATAAGTTAAATCTTTGATTTAAAGATTTAACGAGTTAATTAAAATGGAAATTGTTTTGAAATCCGTAAATAGATCTTTGTGAACGGGGTGAACTTTGTGAATTAAATCTTTCGTTTAAAAGATTAAAAGTGAGGAAATTGTTTAAACCATTGAAGGTTGTTGAAATAAATCATTTTGTTCAAAAGATTGGAAATGGTAATTTGTTTTAACCATTTGAATGAAAAGTTTTGAGCTTTAAGCTGTGATTTAACTGAGACCCTAGTATCCATATGATTTTTAATACTGCGCTCGTTATTCGGTTTAGCCGGAGGAGGACCTTTGTGTCATATAACCCATTCTGAATAATGATATGTCGTTATGGATAGCATTTGAAGACTGGTGGTGAAGACCGAGTATTTTCAAGAACGAAAGGATAACCCATTGATTGTCTCTGCACTGAGTCGCACCGGTATAGAGATTCCCTAAGTGATGGGAAGTCCGATCGAGATTGTGAATACCCGGATTGCAAGGGCTTCTTCGGAAGTGCCTTCGGTTCTGTTCGAACCCAGAACAGACTTGTATGGATTGCATGTCTGACATTACATTTTGAGATATAAAGCAGATTTCTTTCAAATACATTTCTGTTGGTGGCGGAGAATTTATTCTCTTAGCTTAACCCGGTAATGGCCAAAACAGGAAGAATGCAGCAAGGTTATTTGGGGATAGCGCCCCCTGAGGGTATGTTGATTTCCTTCTGGATAGAGGTGGTATCATGGTATGGAGCCCAGATATTTAACCTATGTGGCTACTGCGAATTTATTACTTTGTGGTTGTTGGTTGTCGGGATCCCGGAATAAAGGTCGGTTACGACTGGGGGATGGCATACTCGTGTCAGTAGTTACCTAGTTAGAGGTAACCCGGCCTTGTGTTGGCCGAGATCCGGTAAGGTTCTCGGGGCGTCCTTCCAAAGGCATACCCATGTGGCAATGGGAAGTTCCTTGGCCTGATCATTTGTTGGAAATCCAAAGAAACAATACGAGCCCTGTACGGTTTTAGTTGTATAACTGCCATGGAATGTGGCGGTAACCTGCTATTAAACATGGTAGCTACAGTAGGCATACGATAATGGTCGTATGTTGGCTAAGATTTATATTATACTTTTGAAATGTTTTCCTACACTTTGCACTTATAGTAATAATATCAAAGAAATTTTTTCTGCGTATCAAGCATGTTTGACTATCATAAGGAGAAATCTCCTCTGATTCTACGTTTGCATTGTGTGTGTGTGCGGGAGGCCTTATGGTAGTTACATTTTCTAAAAGCATTACGAATTTAATTTAAAATATTTCTTTGTTTGTTTTTAAAGATAAACTGTTTTTGTTACTCATACCAGTCTCATGACTGATTTGGAGTTTATTGTTCCTTTCCTAAACTCTGGGTGCCCACAATTTTTCCACACGGGCAGTGTAGAGTTGGGATTTTCAGATAGTCGGGTTTAGTAGATTATCTGCAGCTAGTTCAATCTTTGGACATGGACGGCACTTGCTTATCTTTATGTATCGTGATGTTGGTTCGAGCTGCTACTGGAGTTCTCTCTTGAAGACTGTCTTGGAGATTTTGTTCCACTGTTGGTGTTATCATATTGTTATTCCGCTGTAGTATTGTATCATATCTCTGATAGTGTTGATATTCATTGTATCACTCTATTGTATCTGGATATTGTATCAAATGTTTTATATGATATTCTTTTTCTCTTCCGCTGTGTTGTTATACTTAATTGTGTTATAAGCTCCGGCGAACCAGATTTGACGTTTGGATCTGCGGCATCTGAATATGAGTGTCGTATTAAGTGCCGATTTTCGAAGGTCGAGTCAGGATCGTTTCACGTTGCTTTTGGTTTCATAAATGGAGTTTTGATTGCCCGACAAATAGGTACGTTTTCGGATTACGGTTTTGTAGCGGTATTTTATTATTTTCCCATGGTTTTGGGACGCTTTAGTTTTGAAATAAAATGAATACAAAGTAATTATTGATACTGTTATTTTTCCAGACCAAGCCATGCAAAAGAGATGCTGTCGAAATTTTTTGTAATTTTAGGACTTAAAAAAATTTCATGGAATTTGAATTATTTTCAAATTTATATTAAACATAAATGTGTAAGTTTAATTTTTTATAAATTGCAACGACTTGAAATTTTGATTATTTGAAATTGGAATTTTTAATTGATTTTAAATATTTAAAAGTTAATTTTATAGATTTATAATTTGAATTTCAAATATAATGATTCATTGGATAATTTAATTGTTAAAACAAATAATTGAAATTGCTTAAATAGTGGAATCTTGAATTTTAAGCTAGACAAAATTAGTTTAAAGGCTTGTTAAATTTATATTAATAAGAATGAAGGTAAATAATTTTTTAAATTGGATTTATAAGTGGTTTAATTAATTTTAAAAATAACTCGTTTAACTAAAAATTTGAAAATAGCCTTTCGGGGTACAATCTCGGATTTCGACGAAACCTATTCCATTGTACTTGTGTATTATTACTGGATTTCATATTTCATAGCGTTTAGAGTCACCTTTTGGTCATACGGGATAGAAACGTGTTGAAATTAATATCAAAAATTTAATATAATAAGTGGGTTCAAAAAGCTATCTTCCACATACGAACGAATTGACTCATGATTTGTTCCATTGCATTCGGGATAGGGGTATAACATTATGAACGTCAAGCGGCACGCCACTATTGGGATCTGAATTTAGGGCTATATATTTTGGAATTTTAAATATTTTATTTCAATTCGATTTAACTTCAGCCATTATAACGTCTATATCAGCCGACCTACTTTTACCATCCACTCCACCCAACGATTATCCACCTCATCCTCCCTTTATTTATCCATGCATCTGTATAGAAGCTAAGAAATAGAAAGTTATAAACCTTTCAAAACTTCAAAAAATTAAAATTCAATCTTTACTCGACTAAAAAAAATGTGAAACCACCATTAAAAATCCAATTTCATCTAGTTTCGATCTGGGAGGTTTTCGTGAAGTGCGGTAATGGAATTTGGGTTCAATGGTAAAGTCTAGTAGCAATGATGATCTAGAGCTGGAAAATTCTCGTC
This sequence comes from Allium cepa, assembly GCA_030765085.1. Classification (NCBI taxonomy): domain Eukaryota; kingdom Viridiplantae; phylum Streptophyta; class Magnoliopsida; order Asparagales; family Amaryllidaceae; genus Allium; species Allium cepa. Next base: position 331,328,709 of record CM060940.1, read on the forward strand.
ATTGATGGAGTTTTTGTTCGAATCGAAGATGGATTCAAGCTAAGGGAAGAAGCCGCAGCGGTAGCCGAATCTGGGGAGATCTCTATTGAAGGAAGGGGATCGTGACATTCTGGAATGCGAATCCAGGTGGTGGAAGTCATGATTCATAGGAGTGGACCAGAACTTGGGGGATGGGGTGCAGACGTGCGAGGAGGAGAAGGGTGACTCGATGGTGGCTTCAGTGGGTCGAGAGGCAGAGTGGAATGCCATGCACATGTATGCATGCACGGATATATGTTGAGGGTGCAGAGTGGAAGAAGAAGAAAGGGGAGAGATGTAGGCGAAGCGGCCAAGTTTTTCTTATGGGCATGGTTCGTTGAAAAAAAAGAAAAAAAGGGAACAAAAGATGGAAAACATGAGAGGGATGAGGAGTAGGAGGGAAAGAAAGGGACGGATTGAATTTTTTTTGATGGGCCAGGCCATATATTTATATATGTATGCATGCATGCATGCATGTATGTATGTATGCTGGGTACTTATTTTCATTAAGATAGAAAATAGTTCAACAATTAAACTATAAATATCGTCAACTTATGAAATTTCATAACTTTTCATATGAGGTCTGTTTCGAGGGAAGCGAGCCGCGTTGCGATCGTATGAACGAAGGCTACATCTTGGAGTTCAATTGGTATTTATTTGAAGCTGAAATATTTTCAGTTTTAAATAAAGGTAAGTGTTTTTAATGCTCACATTTTACTATAATATTTTTATGTTGGTTAAAATTGAATCGTGAAGTTATCTAATTTTATTGACTGTTATTTGAAAATTAAATTGACTGTAGGTATCAAAGCTGACAGTTAAATTTGTAATTGGAATTTAATTGGCACTAAATTACCTAATATTGATAGCTATGAAATTGTTGTGAATTATTGGTTGATTTGGATGTTGATTGTGATGGATCTATTGATTGATGTTTTGCATGATTGGATGTTTATTTATTTTGATATATCCTGTTATCATCCTATATATTATTTACAGTATATAAAATTATAAATCGAATTATTTTGAATGAATTAAGAAATAGGTTGAAATGATATATACCTACGACATTTATTTTGGATTGAAATGATATATATACATCCCTGAAATTAAATTGAAAGATTCACTTAGTCATAGAGTAGAAAATTATATACAGACATCAGATTGATTAAATTAAATGATTTTAAAAATTTTGATTTGAAGTTTATTTAAATGATTTTGATTTAAAGAAATAAAAATCAAATTTATAGAAATCAAATTATTTTCGAACTTGAGCTCGGATTTTTGAGATTTAAATTTGGTAATGGGAATTGTTTAAATAATCGAAGTTGAGATTTTGAAGTTAAAATTGAAATATGATTTGAATTTCGAAAATAGATTTGTTTCAAAAAGATTTGAAATTTCATTTGAACTTTGAATTATTACTAAGTAAAAGTAATATAATTAGATAAATAAATTTGGGCTCAAGAATGGAATTTATTTTAAGTTTTGAATCTAAATTCAAAGATTGAAGCTTAGTTTGAATTTAGTGATCTAAATCGATATTCTAAAATCAAACTTGAATTTTTATAAATCGAAATGGTTGGAATTGAGAATTGAATGAAATTAATTCAAATTGGAAAAGAATTGGAATTAATTAGAATTGAAATAGAAATTAAATAAATTTGGAATCTGAATTGAAATTGGTTTGAATATAATCTGGAATCGAAGTTAATTCGAATTGAAATTGGAATTGAATCAATTTAAACGGAAATGGAAATTAAATTGATTTAAATTGAGAAGATTTGGAAATTGAATCAGTTTGACTTCGAAACTATTTTCAAATAAATTATTTTAATATAAACTATTTAAAATCTACCTTTTTACATATTTAATTTATTCTGATTTTCCAAATTATTTTACCTTATTAAACATTTTAAATACTTAAATTATTTTATATCAAACTATATTAACTGTTTAAACTATTTTTAAACAATTTAAATTTTCAAACTATTTTTCTGAAATTCAAACTGGTCAAAGGCTGGAAGGTTTATATTTAAATCATGGATTTAAATATGAATTGGGTTAAATTGAAGTTATAACCCAAATGAAAATTCGAAGCAATTTTGAATTGGAACTGAAATCGAGATATTGAGACGAACATGAATTCGAATTGAAATAGTATATTTTGAGTAAATATGATGATTTTGAAATGAATTTTATTTTAAAGCGAATATGATATTTGATATCTAGATGAATTGTTTTTGAAATATAGAAGTACCAAGCGGTGTCTAAAATGACGTTTGGTTGTTAAAGAGACCGAGGCCTCTTATTGGCATACTCTCTATCAATATTGGAACCACTTTAACCACAGTGTACATGGAGCAAACTCCTGAACAAAATGGTTAGATTTGGTGACGTTTACTAGATTTGAAGAAAGAGAAAGATGGTGGATAGACCCCGGCATTTGTTTCAATTTGAAATGACTAAAACAGGACGGTTTGATAGGGCCAAGTGGGCTAGCTACCCTTAGCGGACATCCGTTTGTCGATTTTCTTGGACTTGGTCCATACTATTACTATTTTATTGGTTTCGACTGGTGCATCTCGATTTTAAGATAACCTCCATTTGACTCGATATGGGATGGATGGATGTGGTGGGCGATCATGGCTATGATGCGTAACTGCCAGCCCTGCGACCCGAACAAGTAGTATCCTACCTTGGGCATTGCCTTACGTGCCTTGTCATACTTTTGACCCTATACAAGGACCCTAAGATTTTGGTTTAGTGTTGTCGTATCACGACGAATCACTAACTACCGATGTGCTACTGGTTGTGTCAAATGAAAACTGTACGCCAGTGCTTAAAAACGCGTTAAGGGGGATCAATGTAAAGCCTTAACATTAAGAAAATTGTTTATTTTATTGATTTGACATTATATATGTAGCTTATTCTACTCATATAAATATTTTGATGGATCCTTAAGAGATGGAAAATCCCGCAACATCTCTTGAGTTATTGCACGCACGTTATACACTGGATAAGAGATGTGAAACTCCATAAACATCACTGATGCCACGACATCCATGTTATATGCTATATCAATTTGACTCACATAATAATATTTTTGTCCTGACTCGAGTGTTTTTTCTTCATTACACTTGGGTTAGCCCTGGGTTTTTCAGTGCATTGAAGATCATTTTCTGGAAGATGAAGATGAAGATTTGGTATATTATTACTATTATTATTTCTGCAGCATGCTATCTGTTACATTATTTATTTATCCCTGTTGTGTAGATAACTTTGATAATTGTTGTATAAATTATAATCAAATGTTTAATATAAACAGCTTCATGGACTGTTTATTTGATTATTATATTTTGTCATTCCGCGGTGAGAATCTGTGCTTGTTTCCTCCTTTTCTTATTTTTCTTAACTAACCCTATTGATTATCTACGTTTCGGATTGTTTGAGTTGGACATGTGTGGATTATTGTCAATTTAAATATTCCAAAATATGAGTCGTCATATAAATTGATTATTTTGAATAAAATATATATAATTTCTTGATTCTTTCTTGATCCGTTTCGAGGAAGAAAAGTTTGAGTAGGGAAGATTGTAACGACCCATATTGTCAACCATTTAGAAATATTGAATTTAATATAATTATTGAATAAAATTGGTTATAAATAAAGATCTTATGATTTTTTAATAGAAATGTTGTTAGATGTATGTTATAATCTAAGATGAAATTCTTAAATAACAAATTTCAATAAGTTAAAAGATGATAACCCAAATCAATTGAATGTGAAACAATGTTGGGTTGCATATTAACAATAATATATTAAATAACAGATGTTAATATTGTAAAATAAAATTGATATTTATCTCTAATTGGAATATAATTGTAAAGTTTAATTTGGATATAATAGTAAAGTTTAATAAGGAAGAATATAAATGATTGTATGAATGTAAACTCCAATTGATTGGAATAATAAATGTTAAAAAAAAGAATAATACATGTTTCTTTATTAAAGAAGAGATCATACATTTATTCATTTGAAATGTTGGTAGCTGAAAAATTGATTATAGGACTAAGAAATCAATAACTTTTGGTTTGTATATATCCATAAATACATTAAATTGCTATAAAAAGATGTTGAATTATTTCATTTCTCTTTTAAAATTTAACTTAGAAATCAATGGAAATTAATGTGATTGGAGCCTTTTAGTTAAAAAGAGGGAAGATTTAATTATAAACATATATTGAAATAAATTTAAATTGGGTGATTATTTCAAATTAATTCAGTTCATGTTTCAAAATTTAATGTTAATTTACTCAATATATGTTTGTACTTAAATATAACTTATGTTTCAGATCCAATTATATCATAAAAAAGTATTATTTAGGTTGGAATCCCATACGGTAATAAATTAAATGTTAATAGGAGAGTATAAAGGGGGTAAATAGATTTACACTTGACTATTTCCTTTTCACTTAGACTTTATTAGATTTTAATTGCAACATAATTTACCTTTCCATCCTCACTATTCTAATTTACTCTTACATTCATTGCCTCCTTATGTGGATTATTTTCATAACTTTTATGTATGAATGTAAACTATATGTGGCGATAAAGATGTACATATATAATATATACACCTGTTTATATTACCTCATTTATGTTGTCATATTATTAAATGTATGTTAATGCATTCCTAGTAAAACGTTCAATCAAAATGTTAACATGTTTATTCAAATTTCTAATCTAATCGCAGAGAGAAAGAAATGAAAAGTTCTTAATGATGTATATTCTCTTAATTAATTACATAAACTTGTGTAGAGAATGTATTTTACTTATTGTGTGTTAATTAAATCTTTAATGGATGTCAATTTTGGTGAGTTTAGGGTTAACAAAATTAATTGAGTGAACAAATGTTTTTGAAATTTGAATTCCAAAAGTTTGTTTACAGTGTAAAGTTGGTCCGTTCATTTCTGTAACAACCCGGGATTTGCATTACCAATTAATAAATAAAAGTTAGGATTTTTATTTATTTAATGAAGCATAAAAGGATTTGGAATAACAAAATTTATTTGAAAAAGGCTATTTTAATTAAATGGGAAATATGGGATTTTAAAATGAGGATAAAATGTTATTTTGGAAAGTTAAATATTTTAGGCGAGATTTTAAAACGGGTTTGGATAAGAAAACCGAGTTTTATAAACATACATGAACACTTAGACTAATTTTTGGAAACATGTAAATAACGCACTTCTTATTGGGTTACTAAATTTAACCCAATAACCCACCTTAAAACCTCCTCTATAAATTATCTCAAACTCTCCTAACCTCATTCATGCATCCCTAATCAAAACCCTAATCATTTCCTAAAGCTTTCTTAACAAAAATGGCCTCTATCTTCATCTCCTTCTAGTTTTAGCTTATGCAAGTCATTCTATGCAAAGGTAATGCAAATACCCACCTCAAATCCATTTTTATATCTTTCTAATTTCTGAAATTTATTTGGTAACACATGTTTTATGTGTTTTTTTGATCTTATAGCCTCCTAATCATCTTTTTCTAATTTGGGTTGATGCTATAGTGGTCTTTGTTGCTTTCTAGAGAGGTATATTGCTAAAAACCTCTTCTAATATGTGTTTAATCCTCTTTTGATTTCAGTAATCATTTAGTAACACATGTTTTATTATGTAACATGTGAATCATAGCTCTTTGATCATCTTTGCTTTCATTTTGGGTGTGCACATAAGGTGTTTGTGATATTGCTTCATAAGGTAATGCTAAGCTTTGACCCTTTGTCTCCTTTAATATAGTGTAGTAAGCATTATATAGTAGTTAGTGATTGATATTAGTGAAATTTGATGCCAAAAACTTGAAAAAAAAAACACCCCAAAATCACTAAAATCGGTGTTTTCAGCTGGCTGGAAGGTTCAGCCTGAAAACAGGCTGAAAACAGGGCTCTGAGTGCACCAGGGCAGGCCTGGGCTGCACCCAGGCTGCTGCTCGGGCGCAGTAGGCTAGCCCGGTTAGGCTAGCCGGTACCAAGCCAGCCCACACGGGCTGGCTATTTCCTCCAGCACGTGCGGGCTGGGGGGCCTGTTACCCCCCCAGCCCGCGCGGGCTGGGGGGCCTGCTATTCCCCCCAGCCCATGCGGGCTGGGGCTGGTCTGAACCAGCTGCACCGCGTGGTGCAGCCTGGTTCACAGAAACGGGCTGCACCATGCGGTGCAGCCGACTTCTAAAAAAAAAAATAGGCTGCACCCACTTGGTGCAGCCGGGTTCCGACTCACCGGTTGCACCATTTTGGTGCAACCGAGTACGAGTTGCGCCATTTTGGTGCAACTGCTTCAAATTGATTGTTTCTGCAATGAACCTTTGGGCTTCAATTGCTAATCAAAAATCGTCGAACTTTGGTTCACAACCATTCGGAATATTTTCCAACGCGAATATTGGTTTTCAGTGATTTTCTGATTTATCGATTTCTTTGAGATTTGTCTCTGGATTTCGTACACGGGTTTTTATGAACTATTTTAAAAGGATTTTTCACTACTAAATGGCTTTCGAAATTATTATATAATATTATTTTTAATTATTAAATTAATTACTCCATAATAGGAGAGTTTTAAAAAGCCGTTTTAAAGAGATTTCAAAACCAATTATAAATCCGTTCCGCACCATTATTTTCTATAATAAAAATCTCACACTCACTTTTAGCACATCGAGCGAAGTGGAAAGGTACTTAAACGGTTAGGAAATCTCCGGCCTATGGAACCGAGTGTATTTTCTTTCCGGTTAAACCCCAACCTATTCGATTGATCGTTTTGACCTTTGGGTCTAGTTTACGGATGATACGAGGTGGACTTTTTATTATTTGGAGTGTGAGCATGCTATTGGTTAGTAAACCGTTTAGTGCGAACGTGGGGTATGGGACTCGTTGTTAACACTTTACGGGTTCCTCTCCAAGAAGTTTGTGACACATTAGCCTATGGGCGACCAGTACTGGACCTCTGGGTCACCACGCCTCTGGGCAACCGTCTCTGGACACCTTCTCTATGGAGCAGTTTTTGCGGCATGTGCCTTTGGGCCTTTATCCTTCTGGGAAGGATCTCGCCGTCTCGCGCGTTCCGCATCTGTGCGAGTGATCGATCACAACTCTACAGTACTTGGCAATAACGACTCTGGTCGGTGCACGTGCTATACTTGTATTATCTGATTATTTTTATATCCATTCGAGTACCGCCATTCGGTGTTGGTTCTATGGAACCATACGATGTAAGTGAGATTACCTTGTGGATTCACAGTGTCTCTGGACACTGCTTTTCAGTATTCGATTTCATTGACTTTTCAGTATATCCCTATTGCTCCTTGGAGCATCGATCTTTGCTTGGGCATTGATTACAGACTCTGGTCACTCTTGGGATTATTGCCTATGGGCAACTTTATATAGCTTTGGCTACGCCGATGATATGAGGCGATTTTATTTATTTAACACTTTGGTGTTGATATTCTCTTTGGAGATTTTTACTGTTTATTGATGATTAGGGATCGTCATTATGTTCATGTAGCCCATATTACTCTTCTCTTTGGAGAAGTACTGTTTGATTTATGTACCGCATTATTATATATCTCAGTTATTACTGATTTTTTTAGCTAGCCTGACCTGAGTGTTTTCGCTCGGGTCAGACCGAGTTGTTTCAGGTTAGGTCTCTGGACTTAGCTTTCTGTGCTTTCGCTTGGACATTATCTGCTATATTGATAGATAGCTCTTTATATTTGTCCACTATTTTGATACTTCGATTATTCAGTCTCTTATGTACATATTTTTGACTCACATGGGTGAGCGGTGGCTTTGTACCCACCTTTTGATATTTGGATCTGTATTGACGATATATTGTACCTATGTTCTGTGACTGTTATGTGACTGTTCTGTGATGATGATGCTATCATTTAGTATTATGTTTGTTCTGAACCTATTTTCCTTAGCCATTGTAATTTTGTTATAAATATCTATTGGATATGTCGAACCACTTGAGAAAAGAAAACCACCTATGCGACGTATTCGGTGGTTAGTTATAGCTTGATTACACATGGTCGCTTCCATTATACTCTATTCTCCGTTCTAGTAGACGGTATTACTCCGTAATACTCTTTACTAGAGTGGGTCTCGGAGTGGGGCGTTACAACTTGGTATCAGAGCTAAGGTTCGGAATTAAGCATAACAAACACAGAACAGACACGTAGTACAATACATTATAATGCGATCCAAATTGAACATATCCACCGTTAGATAAATAAGTTAGGAATATGTGTAGGAATCTATTATATTCCGTAATATTCCTTAATGAATTATCTATTTTTGAATCGTGCTTAACTAAACCTTACCTTATCTTTCAGTATGGTTGGGAAAGGTAGGAACCTCTGTTCTGCTGATGCTGGACAGTCCAGTAACCCTCACCCTGAGGGCGTATACATGACCACGGACCAGATCTTGGAGCTGGTTCGTAACTCTCAGTCGCACTCTCAGTCTCCTGCACCAGTTTCTGATGCACCGCGCAAGTCTGCTTTTGCGCGCCTCTGCAGCGACTTTATTCATCTTGGAGGGAAGTCGTTCAATGGCTCCGAGACTGTTCTTGAGGTCCAGGCTTGGATCAGAGTTTGCGAGCGTAATTTTACTCGCATGACCCTTCCTAACCATGACAGAGTTCTTGTTGCTTCTAGCCATCTTGAGGGTCGTGCCTTGGATTGTTACGAGCTCCTTATTTCTGAGACCGATGAGGCCACTCTCACTTGGGATCAGTTCCGAGAGCGCTTCTTGCTCAAGTTTGTTCCCGAGTCCGAGAAGATAGCCCTTGCACGCCGCTTTATTGACCTTAAGCAAGGGAAGACCTCTGTTGCTGACTATTCATCATCTTTCGAGGCCCTGTCCAAGTATAGCCTCGAGTTCATCGGCACTCCTTATAAGAAGAATCTCAAATTTGTTGAAGGCCTGAAGAAAGATTTGAAGAAACAGCTTATGCTCCAGCTTAAGCTCCCCTTTGATGAGCTAGTTGACGCAGCGCTTCACCTTGAAGCGGTTGAGCGTGAGAGAGACAGCGATGGGGATGGTGAGGGTTCCAAAAACCCCAATCAGAAGCGAGGTCCATTTCAGAAGACCAAGCCTTGGAATAAGAAGAAGAAGACTGGCAGTTCTACTTTTCAGACTCAGCTTCAGACTCGTCCTCAGTCCCAGACTCCTGCTCAGCCTAGTGGGACACGTCCTCCGAAAAAATGCTTCAACTGTGGTTCTCCAGATCACTTTATTCGAGAGTGTCCCAAACCTCTCTATTGCACCTTCTGCAAGAAGGAGGGACACAGGATCTCCACTTGTCCTATTGCTCCAGCTAGTGCCAAGCCTGGCAAGCTTAATGCTGCCAATGCTCCTACATCTTCAGCTCAGCCTCGAGGTACGCATCCTTCCGTTCTCGAAGGTTCTATTTTATTTCATGGTAGATCTTGTAGAGTTCTCTTTGATACGGGTGCCTCTCACTCATTCGTATCAAAGGAGCTAGTAGATGCTTTATCCTTGGATGTTACTTGTCTGGTTTCTTCATTAAGGATTGTGAATCCCATTGGTGGATCCACGGCCCTTAGCTTGCTTTGTGAGGATATGGATATTGATCTTTGTGGATTTTCTTTCCGTGCGAATCTGCACGTTATGGAGTATTTGGGCTTTGACATGATTCTTGGCATGGATTGGCTCGCTCAGTATGACGCCAAAATCATTTGTTTGGAACGGATATTATTTCTTCGTCATCCTGACTCGTCCGCTCCATTTGCTATTGCTCTTCAGGATGTTGGGATTTCTGATATTACTTTATTTTCTCTTGATTCACGAGATGAGGATTTGGACATATCTCGTATTCCTGTTGTTCAGGATTTCCCCGATATATTCGAGCCAGTATCAGGCCTACAGCCAAAGCGGGCCATTGAGTTCCGCATCGATCTCATTCCAGGCTCCCACCCAATTGGGCGTCCTCCTACAAGAATGTCTATTAAGGAGAATGAGGAACTCAGGAAGCAGTTGGTTGAGCTTGAGGCGAAGCAGTTCATTCGGTCCAGTTCTTCGCCATGGGATGCTGCTGTGGTCTTCGTTAAGAAGCCCGATGGCTCTCTTAGGCTTTGCATTGACTATCGCAAGCTTAATGAGTTGACTATCAGAAATCGTTATCCATTTCCACGGATAGACGATATGTTTGATCAGTTGAGCGGTGCGAAGGTCTTTTCCTAGCTCGACCTTGCCACCGGATTTCATCAGCTCCGAGTTGCGGAAGATAGCATTCCTCTTACCGCTTTCCGCACTCGTTATGGTTCTTTTGAGTGGTTGGTCATGCCATTCGGCTTGACGAACGCACCGGCTTTCTTCGTCGATCTTATGAATCGAGTATTCAGGGAATACATCGATAGATTTGTTCTGGTTTTCATCGACGATATTCTTATTTATTCTAGATCCGAGGCAGAGCATGCTCATTATTTGCGGATCGTCTTGGATACTCTTCGTCGGCATCAGCTTAAGGCCAAGCTCTCCAAGTGCCATTTTTGGAAGAGCAAGGTCAAGTTCTTGGGCCATATTGTACATCTGAGGGTATTTCTGTCGATCCTGCCAAGATTGAAGCTATTCAGAATTGGAAGCAGCCCGAAAACGTTCACGATATTCGCAGCTTCCTTGGTCTGGCGGGTTATTACAGTCGGTTTTTCAAGGATTTCTCTCGAGTTGCACTTCCCCTTACGACGCTGACTCGTAAGGGTGTTCGCTTTATTTGGCCTGATAAGTGTGAAGCTTCCCTTCAGCGACTGAAGGAACTTCTCACTCATGCTCCTATTCTTGTGGTTCCTAAGAGTAACCAAGATCTGGTTGTTTACACCGTTGCTTGTGGTAGCGGGCTTGGTGTTGTGCTTATGTAGAAGGATCGGGTAGTTGCTTATGCTTCCAGGCAACTGCGTCCGAATGAGGTTCGCTATCCTACTCATGATCTTGAGTTAGCAGCTATCGTCTTTGCCTTGAAGACGTGGCGTCACTTTCTATTAGGCAAACGCTTCACTCTTTACACCGATCACAAGTCTCTGAAGTATCTTTTCAGCCAGAGAGATCTCAACATGAGGCAGCAGCGATGGCTTGAGTTTCTCGCCTCATATGATTTAGATATTCAGTATACCCCTGGCAAGGGTAATCGTGTTGCAGATGCGCTTAGTCGCAAGCACTCGGCGGTAGTTTCTATGATGATTGCCGAGTGGGATATTCTTGAGACCCTATCTTTGTGTGATATTAGAGATCGAGCTCCATCTTCTGATTCTCCGGTCTTACTACTCAGCTTAGAAGCTCGTCCTATCTTATTGGATCGCATTGTCCATGCTCAGCGGCAGGATCCAGACTTATTGCATCTCATCCATCTTCTCGAGTCAGGACCCAGTGATGAGACATTGATGGACTATTCTATTGATTTTCATCGGTGTCTTCGGAGGAAGAACCGTATTGTTGTGCCATCTGATTCATCTCTTAGGCGTGACATTCTAGACGAGTGTCATCGCACTAAGTACACTATTCATCCCGGGTCGAGTATGATGTATGTCGATATGTGCCGGCTATATTATTGGGAGGGTTTTAAGAGAGATGTGGCAAGTTATGTGAGCGGTTGCATGACTTGTCAACAGATCAAGGCAGAGCACCAGCGTCCATCTGGTCTTCTTCAGCCTCTAGAGATTCCATTATGGAAATGGGATCAGATATCTATGGATTTCATTGACGGTCTGCCTCGATCGAGGTCAGGACATACTTCTATCTGGGTTATTGTTGATCGCTTGACCAAATCGGCTCATTTCATTCCGATTAAGTCCACTCGGACTGCACCTCAGTTGGCCAAGCTCTATGTGAAGGAAGTCGTTCGACTTCATGGCATTCTTAGCTCTATCGTCTGTGATCGAGACACTATCTTTACTAGTCACTTCTGGAAGTTCCTACAGTCATCTTTGGGCACAAAGCTGAGTCTCTCGACTGCTTATCATCCTCAGACCGACGGTCATACGGAGAGGGTGAATCGTGTTTTAGAGGATCTTTTACGCTGTTGTATTCTGGATTTCGGGGGTAGTTGGGAGGATCACTTACCTCTCGTAGAGTTCTCCTACAACAACAGCTATCAGTCTAGTATTGGCATGGCACCTTTCGAGGCTCTATACGGAAGGCCATGTCGCTCTCCTGCTTGTTGGTTAGAATCTGGCGAGAAGCTTATTCTTGGTCCAGATTCAGTTTGGGAATCTTCTGAAAAGATTGTTCTTATCTGTCGGAGAATGAAAGAGGCACAGGACCGCCAGAAATCCTACGCGGACAACCGTAGAAAGCCTCTTGAGTTCTCCATTGGTGATTTTGTCTTCATTCGGATTTCTCCCATGAAGGGGGTTGTGCGTTTCAGCTCTACAGGAAGTTGGCTCCTTGCTATGTTGGACCATTTCCTATTACGGAACGCATCGGCCCCGTTGCTTATCGTGTGGCTCTACCTACTCATTTTTCCAGAATGCATGACGTGTTCCATGTTTCTCAGCTTCGCAAGTGTGTACGCGATCCTAATTCTATCATTGAGCCACATGTCGTGCCTGATTTAGAGATCTTACCTGATTTATCTTTGGACCAGCAACCTCTTCGTGTGCTTGATTCGGAGGTTAGACTCCTTCGCAACAAAGAGGTTCCACTCGTGAAGATTCAATGGTCACCGAATCCTAAGGACTGCACTTGGGAGACCAGAGAATCTATCGAGCGCTCTTATCCTGGCTTTCTCCCATCTTCTTCTACGGGTAAGAATTCTCTATTTTATCTCTATCACTTCTTTTTTGGATTTGACATTATAGACGACATCCATCTTAAGGAATTGCGGGGACGCAATTTTCTCAAGGTGGGGTCTGTAACAACCCGGGATTTGCATTACCAATTAATAAATAAAAGTTAGGATTTTTATTTATTTAATGAAGCATAAAAGGATTTGGAATAACAAAATTTATTTGAAAAAGGCTATTTTAATTAAATGGAAAATATGGGATTTTAAAATGAGGATAAAATGTTGGAAAGTTAAATATTTTAGGAGAGATTTTAAAATGGGTTTGGGTAAGAAAAATGAGTTTTATAAACATACATGAACACTTAGACTAATTTTTGGAAACATGTAAATAACCCTCTTCTTATTGGGTTACTAAACTTAACCCAATAACCCACCCTAAAACCTCCTCTATAAATTATCTCAAACTCTCCTAACCTCATTCATGCATCCCTAATCAAAACCCTAATCATTTCCTAAAGCTTTCTTAACAAAAATGGCCTCTATCTTCATCTCCTTCTAGTTTTAGCTTATGCAAGTCATTCTATGCAAAGGTAATGCAAATACCCACCTCAAATCCATTTTTATATCTTTCTAATTTCTGAAATTTATTTGGTAACACATTTTTTATGTGTTTTTTTGATCTTATAGCCTCCTAGTCATCTTTTGCTAATTTGGGTTGATGCTATAGTGGTCTTTGTTGCTTTCTATAGAGGTATATTGCTAAAAACCTCTTCTAATATGTGTTTAATCCTCTTTTGATTTCAGTAATCATTTAGTAACACATGTTTTATTATGTAACATTTGAATCATAGCTCTTTGATCATCTTTGCTTTCATTTTGGATGTGCACATAAGGTGTTTGTGATATTGCTTCATAAGGTGCTAAGCTTTGGCCCTTTGTCTCCTTTAATATAGTGTAGTAAGCATTAAATGGTAGTTAGTGATTGATATTAGTGAAATTTGATGCCAAAAACTTGAAAAAAAACACCCCAAAATCACTAAAATCAGTGTTTTCAGCTGGCTGGAAGGTTCAGCCTGAAAACAGGGCTCTGAGTGCACCAGGGCAGGCCTCGGCTGCACCCAGGCTGCTGCCCGGGCACAGTAGGCTAGCTCAATTGGGCTAGCTGGTACCAGGCCAGCCCACACGGGCCGGTTACCCCCCCAGCCCGCGCGGGCGGTGGGGCCCGTTACCACCCCAGCCCGCGCGGGCTGGGGGGCCTGCTATTCCCCCTAGCCCATGCGGGCTAGGGGCTTGATGTTCTTCCCAGCCCATGCGGGCTGGGGCTGGTCTGAACTAGCTGCACCGCATGGTGCAGCCTGGTTCACAGAAACGGTCTGCACCATGCGGTGCAGCTGGCTTCTAAAAAAAAAAAAAAAAAAAAAATGGGCTGCACCCACTTGGTGCAGCCGGGTTCCGACTCACCGGTTGCACCATTTTGGTGCAACCGAGTCCGGGTTGCGCCATTTTGGTGCAACCGCTTCAAATTGATTATTTCTGCAATGAACCTTTGGGCTTCAATTGCTAATCAAAAATTGTCGAACTTTGGTTCACAACCATTCGGAATATTTTCCAACGCGAATATTGGTTTTCAGTGATTTTCTGATTTATCGATTTCTTTGAGATTTGTCTCTGGATTTCGTACATGGGTTTTTATGAACTATTTTAAAAGGATTTTTCACTACTAAATGGCTTTCGAAATTATTATATAATATTATTTTTAATTATTAAACTAATTACTCCATAATAGGAGAGTTTTAAAAAGCCGTTTTAAAGTGATTTCAAAATCAATTGTAAATCCGTTCCGCACCAATATTTTCTATAATAAAAATCACACACTCACTTTTAGCACGTCGAGCGAAGTGGAAAGGTGCTTAAACGGTTAGGAAATCTCCGGCCTATGGAACCGTGTGTATTTTCTTTCCGGTTAATCCCCGACCTATTCGATTGATCGTTTTGACCTTTGGGTCTAGTTTACCGATGATACGAGGTGGACTTTTTATTGTTTGGAGTGTGAGCATGCTATTGGTTAGTAAACCATTTAGTGCGAACGTGGGGTATGTGACTCATTGTTAACACTTTACGGGTTCCTCTCCAAGAAGTTTGTGACACATTAGCCTCTGGGTGGCCAGTACTGGACCTCTGGGTCACCACGCCTCTGGGCAACCGTCTCTGGACACCTGCTCTATGGAGCAGTTTTTGCGGCATGTGCCTCTGGGCCTTTATCCTTCTGGGAAGGATCTCGCCGTCTCGCGGGTTCCGCATCTATGCGAGTGATTTATCACAACTCTACAGTACTTGGCAATAACGACTCTGGTCGGTGCACGTGCTATACTTGTATTATCTGATGATTTTTATATCCATTCGAGTACCGCCATTCGGTGTTGGTTCTATGGAACCATACGATGTAAGTGCGATTACCTTGTGGATTCACAGTGTCTCTGGACACTGCTTTTCAGTATTCGATTTCATTGACTTTTCAGTATATCCCTATTGCTGCTTGGAGCATCGATCTTTGCTTGGGCATTGATTGCAGACTCTGGTCACTCTTGGGAGTATTGCCTATGGGCAACTTTATATAGCTTTGGCTGCGCCGATGATATGAGGCGATTTTATTTATTTAACACTTTGGTGTTGATATTCTCTTTGGAGATTTTTACTGTTTATTGATGATTAGGGATCGTCATTATGTTCATGTAGTCCATATTACTCTTCTCTTTGGAGAAGTACTGTTTGATTTATGTACCGCATTATTATATATCTCAGTTATTACTTATTTTTTTAGCTAGCCTGACCCGTGTGTTTTCGCTCGGGTCAGACCGAGTTGTTTCAGGTTAGGTCTCTGGACTTAGCTTTCTGTGATTCCGCTTGGACATTATCTGCTATGCTGATAAATAGCTCTTTATATTTGTCCACTATTTTGATACTCTGATTATTCAGTCTCTTATGTACATATTTTTGACTCACATGGGTGAGCGGTGGCTTTGTACCCACCTTTTGATATTTGGATTTGTATTGACGATATATTGTACCTATGTTCTTTGACTGTTATGTGACTGTTCTGTGATGATGATGTTATCATTTAGTATTATGTTTGTTATGAACCTATTTTCCTTAGCCATTGTAATTTCGTTATAAATATCTATTGGATATGTCAAACCACTTGAGAAAAGAAAACCACCTATTCGACGTATTCGGTAGTTAGTTATAGCTTGATTACACATGGTCGCTTCCATTATACTCTATTCTCCGTTCTAGTAGACGGTATTACTCCGTAATACTCTTTACTAGAGTGGGTCTTGGAGTGGGGCGTTACAATTTCCTTTCTAATTAATAATTGTCACAATCTTTTCATTGTTTCCTCATTTGTTCCATTAATCCTTTCCATTTATGTTGTCTGAAGCTTTTCCATTTTGCATACATGAACTACTTTTCATGTTTACAATTCTTTCCTTCACCTCTTTTTAATATTTACCACTTATAAAATGGCTGTTCATATTTAATTTATTTTAGTGCTTAGTTTGTTCATATTTACTTTATTACATTTTCATTCATTTTCAAACTTCATTTCCTGAAGCCTTATTTCATGTATTTCAAATTAACAGCAGCCTCTCTTTTCAAATTTCAAAGGCCCTAAACCTAACTCTAACCTTATAAATAATAAATAACGCAAATGAAACCCTAGCCTCCAATCTAATCATTTTTTCCTTTTTCCTCTTCAAATCTTGTTCTTCTCTCTCATTTTTCTCTTCTTTAAATCTTCTTCCACTTTAAATCTTTTCCTTTTTCAAACTTTATTCTTCCTTTTCAAGTCCTGATCTTCGTTTTCATTTCAGTTCTTCATGTTTAATCCCTTTCTTTTTCAATTCTTCTTTTTTAGATCTTCTTCCTTTTTTCAAACCTTCGAAATATATATTCAATATTCACTTTTAATCCACAATCCAATTTATTCAACTGAGTTAAGTTCCATTCCCATATTCAATTCACTAATTAATTCATCTAATTATTTCACTTCTAATTTATAACTCAATATCTGATATATATTTTTAATCTCAAAAGTCACTTCTTTTAGATTGCTTGAGTCCAAATTGAATTTATAATTCAAGTTTGGATTTTTATTTCTTCATCTAAGCCGCTTTCCCTTAATTCATTCCAGATTGTCTTCGATTTGTTTTTCCATATTCAAGTCTTATATTCGTTTATTTAAGCTATTACAAATTCAAATCCGAATCTATTTAACACATCCTGAATTCATTTCAAATTCCTTTACCTGAGTTAAGTCCATTTTGGAAACCATTCCCACAAAATTATTTCTTAAGTCATTATTATATATACCAATTCTTAAGTTTAAATATTCGACTTTAAAAATCAAGTTCATATTTACTGATTCATTCAATATTTCCATTAACTCCAATTTTTTATTTACAAGCTATACAAACTTATATACTTACAATTCCATAATTTCCCCTTAAATTTTTATTCCATTTAAATTTTATAGTTTATAGATATATAGTCTTTTTACTATTTTAGTTCTATATATAATTCCATTCGATGTCATTTCTAATTCCAATTCAATTTTTTTAACCTGACTTAAGTTAAACTCCAATTTCAAATTTCTCCACACTTCCTTACTTATATATATTTGTTCAATTCACTTATTCATTTTGTAACAGCCCGCAAATCCGTACCCCTTGGGTCAACACTATTCTACAACAATCAACTCAAGTTGTACAGAAATACGAACCATTAGGGTTAAAGAAGAATAGGTAGAAGAAGAAAATAGAAAACAACATCAGAATCTAACCATCGCAGCGGGATAAAATATAACAGATAATAAATGGTCTTTACTCAAAAGCAAATACATTTGTTTACATATTACACCATCAGAGTACATCAATCACAGCTCAACAATAATATCATACAATGGATACACAATAACTCAACACAGCGGAATATACATATATATACAAGTACGGGAGTACGTATCGTCATCATGCTCGTCTCCTGAGCTCCACAGCATTTCCTGTATCCTATAATACTCGGTCTGACCCGAGCATTACAGTTAAATAACACCCGAGTCAGTCTGGAATACCAGCGTGAGAAAATCACACCCAATTGATTATTAAAGTTTCAAAATCCTTTGAAAACAAAAGCATCTCGTAAGACCACGCCACAAATAAACATGTCGGGCTTTTACCTTACGATAGCTAAAACAATTTTTATAGAAATCCTCTGATATTATAATAGGGTCTATTTACAAATACTTATAAAATAGCCGAAATTATTACATCTATTAAATTCCAGCTACTAGCCATAGAGTGGGTAATACAAACAAAACTCGTACAAGGCTCGTAGGGAGAATGGATTTCCAACAATGACTAGGCACTGGGGTACCACCTGTCACAGTACGGGGCCTAGATCACCGAACCGAGGAGTACGCCCGCTCCCCTACAACACAAGGCCGGGACTACCCCTTACTGCATAATCCCGAGTGAGATCACCCCACGGTTGGGATCAGTAACCGCACCACTAAGCCGAAATAAAAAGGGACATCTAGACAGGGATGACCTCACCCTGCTTGGGTGCTACCCACCTAGCCTTGCTACATAACCCCTGATTTTCAGTCATTCCCATTTGATGAGGCTTGAGGCTAAGCGCTACCTTTTTAGAACTTATCTCTTAGAATGCCCATCGTCCACCTGACGATGTTTCGCAAGCATTCATCCATACAAGTCCGTCCTGGGTTCGAACAGAACCGAAGGCACTATTCCTACTACATCCATTTTGGAAATATCCTCAGGATTAGTAGCGACTAGACCTTGCACCTCACTGCTCCATCTTCGAATCCAAAATCGTTTTTCACGAAACGTACAAACCGGATCGAAGTGGTTTTCGAGAAATAAATCTCGATCCAGGTCTCTTCGAAACGATCAGCGCATTTGTCCAATATTGATAGTCGGTTATTTAACTATCAATTAATATTCACAAACATCCATCAAACAATAAATAATTTTCCAAATTATTTATTTATCTCAAAAATATCTTTACAAGATATATCCTCATTTCCAAATTCCTTGAAAAACAGTTTTCAAGCTATCTTCCTTTCCTTAGAATAAATTTCGAATATTTCCATTCCCACTGAAACGCCAAGTATAAAATACTTTTAGCTTTAAAATAATTTAAAAGCACTTAGTTATAAAATATACGTCATAGCCTTAAAATTTAAAAACTACTTTAATACTTAATTAAAATACATACTTTAGGAATATTTAATAAATAAGGCTACTTTTATAAAATATAAAACTAGATTTTTCTTTAAAACAATACTAAGTCATTTAATAATTACTACGATAATGGGTTTTGAAAAATATTTACTTTAGAATTTAAACATTTAAAAATAATGAATTTTCTAAGATATGCTTTTCAAAACAACATTAAAACCTTTAACTTATATTTAAAATTGCTTGAAAATCGTACTTGGCTATCCAGGGAAACACTCTTCTATTCACATCTTTAAAAATGAATCAAGATTTATTTTTAACGAATTTCCATTCCTTTATAAATTTCCACTTTGAATTCATATTTAAAATATCCACCGTTATTTTATTTTACCTGATATCCCAGTTTAAAAGTTCCAAATCTCATTTAAAATAAATTCTTTATTCATTCAAATAATATCACTTAAGCTTTACAATTTATTATTACCCCTAATAATTCAAATTCCTCTTATTCCAAATTTGTTAGAGTTTTGCAATTACTTTTTATTTTATTTTATTTTCAATTCATTATTAATTTATTCCAATTCATTAGAATTATTTTACTTTAAAATTTACTCTTTTATTTCTTTCGAAAATACAATTCTAGAGATTTGATAATTTATTTTACTGAGATATTCAATCCAAACATATCATTCAATACTTCAATCATTTATAAAATCATCACGGGAGATCAAATATTCAGAACACAGAATAGTCAATAATCTAAATAATTTTGAGGGGTCCAGTTGGATCCCTCCAACCTGTTTTCCCTGCATCCAAAGATGTTAGCACAATAATATGCCAGTCCCAGAATATAACAAACTATAACACATCAATCAATTTCAACCATTCAAACAATTATTTAAATTTAATCATTAAAATTTAAATTTGAATTCAAACTTAACTGAGTGAGATTAACTCACCTTTGATTTAAATTTGCGGTCTATTCCACTCCAGTTCTATTCCGACTTGTTCCTTTGAGATTTTAGACCTTGAACAACATTATATGATTTATTAATATTTTGAACGAATTTTCCTTTTCATAAATTCATTTAACTAAAAATTCCCCTTAGTAAAATAAATTGATTATCTAGTTAAACCAACTATTCCTTTTATATTGATAATTAAATAAATAAATTTAACAAGCTATCCACCAAATCTATTATTTTATATATCTTTCCAATACAAAACATTTAAAATAATAAGTTTCCTGCTTTAACTTTATAAATACATGTTTCAATCTGTATTTGTATATTTATTTAATAACAAATTTAAAATAAACACCCTTAATAAATTATTTTCAAACGACCTGGTAAATTAAAATATCTGTCTATGCGCCTATATCCATGTTTCTCAAATATGTGTATATATATAAAATTTCCTAAAATAAACTAGACAAGTAAATTAAACAAAGTTAGCTTCCCCTTTTTGAAAATATATTTATTTTCTTTTTTACTGAAATTCACATATGTACATATACTTATTTATACACATTTTACTTTACTGTATAGATAAAAAAAAAAATTCTGATCACAGTTTTAAATTTCACTGATTATACAGTTAAATAGATAAATAAATTAATTAAATTAAAATAGACAGATACCTCGCCCTACAGCATCGCGCGACCTAATCCAAACCACAACCGCCACCAGATCATAGCTATCCACTCCCCCACCAAATTGCCAGTTCGAACAGATCGAAGCTCCATCACCTTGAAGCTCCTTCCACTTCGCGCTACCCTAGTTGTGACCGAGGCCTATGCGACGACTCACCTTATCGATGACAACCCCCCAGCCTCTCGCGAATCCCCCAAACCGCGACTTCCATTGCAGCAACTCTAAACCCTAGCCTTCCTCATGCCGAAGCTCGAACTCGATGTCGTTGAGTAGGCGATTGAGTTGATCAACAGATTTCCGAACGAATTTGTTTGAATTTGAGTTCCTCCATTTATTTAATTTTTTTATTTTTTTATTTTTTTTCGAACGATCTGACTTTGTTTGAGACTTGGATTCGAGCGTAAGAAGGTGGATAGAGAAGCGAGGCCTTGCGTGCAAAATTAAAGGAGGTGTCGTACACACGTTGGCTTTTCGAAGAAGGAAGTCACGAATAAACACTTTTTTTTATTATTATTGATTTGATTTGAATTGAAAGGCAAGCGTCCGTTATCTTATCCTTTTTCTTCTTATTATTTTTTTCTAAAGGAAGATAGAGATGAACGAATTTAGGTTGAGAGGAGTGGCGTAGAAGAAAAGGTTTGACTATTAATTTAGATTCAATTTAAACGATATTAAATTTCAAAACTGAAAAATTCAGTGTTAGATTCAATTTTAACACTTCTATTATATTCAATGTTACCGATATAAATTTTATAAGCCTTCAAATTATATTTTAAATAGGCTTAAAATCTCAGATTTCATATTTTATTCCATTTCAAATTATTTAATTCAATAATTTAATTATCAAATAAATTGTAATATTTGAATTCAAGTTAAAATCAGACTTTTAAATATTTATAATCAATTACATATTCCGATTTTAAAGGCTTAAAAAAATTCCGGGTCGTCACACATTTTCAATTCAATTCATTTAATTAGTTCACTACACCAATTTACTCAATTAAACTTTGCTTGAGTTAACTCATCGTTTCATTAATTTATTCCATTTAATTCCATCCAAATCAAAATCAATTTAATTTCTAAAATTTAATTTCTTCAACTTAAGTTAAATTCCATTTTAACTTTCTCACTTTAAATTTTAATTCCAAGATTCAATTTTCACACTTCTTTCCTTTTAAATATCATCTTTCGCTTATAAGTTTTTAAAATAAACTTATTTCTGAAATTCTCTAGAACATTTAATAAGGAATCCAGAATTTTCTTAAACACCCGGTATATATTTCAAATCACTTTGAAGTCAAATATATATACACTCTCTTTGGTTTAACAAAACACTTCCTTGGATTTTTAAAATCAACCTGATTTTATTCAAAAAAGTCCTTTTGGGATTTTTTAACAAAACTTGTTTGCTCATCAAATCTGAATCACATCAATTTCGGTGGTTATCCATCACTTAGAAACTTGAAAATGAATACTGATGATGCTGGAGTCATCACTAGGATTATTTTCCAGCGACTAAAGTGAGTTCAGTGCTATATTACTTCGAAAATCCATTGAAAACCATTTTTATTAAAAAATGATTTCAAAATAATACCATTTTTATTTTCATACCACTTTATAAAATATTTCCCAAAAATCTCTAGGATGTAATTTTCCAATTTCTAGTTTGAACCCAATTTTTAGTTATTACTCGTTTGTATAATTCATACTTATACAACCTCCATTTGGTTCTATATATAACCATTTTAATTTCATAACCTTGTCTGAATTATAATAACAACATCCAAACACATCAATATACTATAATAATTCCAAAAAAAATTATTTCTATTAGATCAAAATATAATTTAGGTAAAATTATTTTATTTACGTACCCACTTTTAAGACAATACAGTGTCAATTTATTATGTTCAGGTGTTTAGAAACTCCTATCGAGTTAGTGGCGTCCCACTGTTCGACCAAAATTCATATGCCATTCAATAGAGAAGTCAACACAATGAAAAAACTTATATTCACTAACAAATACGTGCTCATATCTATTAATACACTCAAACTCATTCTGGGATACTACTGACCCACTCTCTAATGAGTAATCCCCGCCAAATCCAAGGTTCTCACTTAACCTTCAGCTCTAATACCAAATGTAAAGGCCGGTATGCCCTTTAATTCGACCGTAATTCACATCAATTCAACTCAAATTGAACGGAAATACGAACCTTTAGGGGTAAAGAAGGAGAAAGAGATAGAAGAAAATAGAACAACAATACAGAATCTCACAAATGCAATGGAATAAAATATAATATATAATAACATATTTTTGTACGAAGAACCTGTAACTGTTTTATACTTACATTCATCAGAGTACAATAGTCAATACATCAACCTGGATAGTTATAATAACCTGTCCTGATATACATAACTCACACGGTGGAAAAAACCAAGTACGTGATATATTTATGAACTCCTCCAGCTCGTCTCCTGAGCTCGAGAGCATTCTAACTTGAATCTGTAATACTCGGTCTGATCCGAGCACTATAATAAAATAACAATTGAGTCAGTCTGGAAAACCAATGTGAGAAACACACTCAATTTGAATTATTAAATGTAAAGACCCGTTTTCCCGTGCCTTTTGAATCTACAATAAACCACACATGTCTAACTCAAATTGCACGAAAAGACGGATCTTTAAGGGTGATAAAGAAAAGTAGACAGAACAGAATCTCACATGAATGGAATAACATATAATATTTAAAAAATATTGTTACAGCAGAAAAATTTTAAAATACAATATCAGAGTCTAACCTAACTTCAGCTTGGACAGTTATAAAACTTGCCCTTACAAATGCTGACAAACATCAAACAAAATACACTAAGTATACCGGATAATAGAATATCTCCATACGTCGATGAATATCTCTAGCTCTCCCTTGGAAACTCCAACTATCTTCGACTATCCTAAAACTACTCGGATCTGACTTGAGTATTGAAAATACCCGAATCAGGCTTGATAAACCAGCGTGAGAAAAACTCAATAATAAATGACAGTGTCATATATCAGCCTTTGGATAAAATTCTTGGAAAACAAAGAGTATCTCATAAGACCACACCCACACATAAACACGGACGGATTTTTACCTTATGATAACTAAACACTTTTATATCAAAACGTTTAATATTATTTCTAATGACATTCTTTGAAAACATTTGCAAATAAACTTATTAATCTTAGCCGAAATTGTTACATTGATTTAATTCTAGCATAATAGGTTTACAATCAAGTCTGTAGGTTCTTATTGGAGAATGGATTTCCATACAAATGACCAGGTGCAAGATCTACCTTCCAAAATGGGTATACCTCTAGATGGATGTCCCGGCAAACCATCACAAAGCTCCTCTACTAACCAAGACCGACCCACCTCTTAACTAGATGGTACCGAATATGTCATCCCCCGGTCGTTACTGACCTTTAACCGAGTGCTCGTTTTCCATACACCACATTAATTAACATCTCGAACATCATAGCAGCAAGAAATATATCTAAAAGGGGATAATCATACCCTACTTGGGAATGACCCACTTAGCCTTGCTGCATCTAATCCTGTTTCGGTCATTTCCGGGTTGATGAGGATTGAGGCAACGATTACCTTTTCACAAAGCACATATCATATCTTTGAATGCCACATTGCCATTTCCGTTCAACTACTAATTGCCTTCCATAAAAATACAACCCTTGAGCTCATATGTCTCAAGGAGGGTGTTAAGCCAAGAGAAGTCGCCTTCTCCGCCACCACTGATGTACGTTTGTAAAAACCAATGTACGTAATCGTTAGAATTGCAATATCAGACAAATGTCCATACAAGTTTTCCAGGAACATGACAAACCGAAGGCACTTTCCTCGGCCATTACTAGGGGAGAAGCCCTTGCAATCCGTAAAATCTCCATCACGAGGAGACCACTGCAATAAATAACTCTATAATGGGGGCCAACTAAAGCATGTTCAACAAGCAGTCTTCACGCTAGGAAGATCCATGGTCTTCAATCACCATTTTCAACATATCTTCACGATCGAACGTATACATCGGTTCGAAGTGGTTTTCGGATAGGAATTAACCAAACCCGACTCCGGTTCCTTCGAAATCCAATCATCGATAAAAGTGAATACGAGTATATAGGATTTATTAAGTCTCTTTTCACTTTAATTCATTTCGAATGATTTCAAAATCTCTTTCTTTAGACTTAGAGTAATTCTAAGTAATTCATTCTTTTGCTTTGGAAAATATCTCGGATTCCCTCACTTAATTCTTGATCTAAACTTCTTAACTTTAGGGCGGACAAAAACAATGTTATTTAAGACATCGTTTACGATAAACCCTAAATCAATCTTAGCAAATATTTTTGAGTAAGTAGGATCATAGAAATCATTCATATTGAGATTGCTTAAATTTTGGATAATACCAATCCTCTTTTATTTTGAAAAACTTAACAGAATCTTTTTTATTTAAGAGCATCGGGGCTTTCCTTTCGATCTGTTCCACCCCTCGCCTAAGAAATGAAAACATAGGCCAGGTAAGTTCAAGGCACTGGTTGCTCCATCCCTAACCTTAGATAAACACCTTGTTTTATCTTCCCAGATCTCACAGGCAGGACAAATGTACTAGTCGTTTCCGCATACTCAGATTTTAAACTTTATTTTGGAATTGCATATAAATATCCCAAATTAACTTTCAAAACGGTTAATTATCCTTTTTAAAACATTCACAATTGATTGTGGGAAAAGTCGTCAAATTTAAACTCATATTCCAAAAGTTATACAATTCGCAGCTGAAAAGTGTTACGGAAAGTGCTAAATAAGCTTATTTGAATTTAACCACTTTTAAATATTTGAAAACTCATATTTTCAAATCCAAATCTCTTTTATATCATTTAAATAGATTTATCACATTTATTTCATATTTTTCCATAATTAAAAACATTCATTTAAACAGATTTCCTGTTATGGTCATTAAACTCCACTAGCGTGATTTTTCTAGAAAATTGATTTGGACTTAATTCAAAATCTACTGATCGAAACTTTGATTTTCTTTCTTCGTTTAGAATATATGGATATAATAGTCTGGAATTTTCTTATTTCAAAGAACTCCGAGCTATATTCCACTCTATACACTCATTTGAACTTTTCGGCGCGAAATCGCGAGCTACCGTTGCGCGACGCACCTAGTTTTTACTTATTTTTCAATATTTTAAATAATCTATTCAAATTGGATTTCAACACTTATAAAATCAATACAAATCATTTTAAATCAATATTTTCACTTTTTAAAGTATTTAAAATATATTTTCACTATTACCATATTATAATATTATAATATTCCAATTATTTAAATATTAAATTTTAAATTTCAATTTCAACTCAATTACAATTTTAATCTCAAATTAAACACATTTAAAACTTAGATTTCAAATCTAATTTCAATTTAAACTTCCATTCAACCTCAAACTAAACTTCACTTTTTCAAAATCGATTTTAATTTCAATTTCACTATTCATCTTAATTTCAATTTCTAATTAGCTATCCTTTTCAAATCCGTTTCACTTCAAATTACAAATTTTGTTTCATTTTAACTTTAGTTTCACTTTTAAATTAAAAGAGACTTATTTATGTTACTAAAATATGGTCTTACTAAACAAAGGGATTACTTAATCAATAGGAATTTGATGTCCAAATTATCATCACAACCATACAACAATCATATAACATCAATATTTTCCATAAGGTAAATGTCATAACATTACTATGGATTATCCAACATATTCAAACAATCAATCAAACATCCATATCATCAAATAGTAATTATCTAACATAACAATTAAGCATGATAATCAATACAATTTAAAAGCGGTGAGAATTTCTCACCTCCATGTCCACTCCGTCAATCTTTAATGTGAGATACGCGTTTCTCGCTAACGTGCTATTTCCAATGTCTCACCTTTATCGTTTCCTTTCTGAATGCTTTTGTTTCTCTTTCTTTTTCTTTCTCTTTTCTTTTCTTTTTTTTCTTTTCTTCTCTCTCTCTCTCTCTTTTTCTTTTTTTTATATAGAGAACGTGAGTTTTGGGAGGCGGAGAGGGTGTGGCCTTAGGGTTTAGGCATGTAGGAGGGGGTAGGAGTGTGTGGTAGGGTGTTTGGGCTCGGCTTGGCTTTGGGTGGGCTCGGCTTGGCTTTGGGTGTGATCGGCCTTAGGCTTAGGGCTCGGGTTTGGATGGTGTGGCTCGGCCGTGGGGGGTGTAGGGGTGTAGACGTGGGTTTTGGGTGAGGATGAGGTGTCTAGGTGGTAGTTTGGCTTGTGTAAGGTGATGGTTTGGAGTATGAAGGTGATAGCTTGAAGGTAGAAGGGAAATGGTGGAAGTAGAGAAGGTTTTTGGAAATTTTTATGAAATGAAAGAATAGTGGAAATGAAGAGAGGTGTGGTTGTATTTATAAGTGAACATCTTTAGTGGTAAATGACATTAATACCCTCTTCATTTTTGGATTTAAATATACTTTTTTTATGTGAAAAGAGCGATTTGATATGTATTAATGGTGATGGTAAGAAATAGAGATGATTACTTTGTTAGATTTTGTGTTTTAAAGAGGAGATTTTGCATTGATTTGATTTGCATTAAATGCATGGATGTATGTGTCATTAATACCTTAAATTAGCTTTCTTTTCACTTTTCCATTTGCTCCTTTTCTATATATAAGCATAACATCTTATTAATGAGATGTGAAGTAAAGTAATGATGTTGTTTTATAAAAGCTTTAATAATTTTTAAATTTGTCAATTCATACTTTTTACTTTTTATACATTTATGTAAATATTTTCAAAAGTAAGCTCTTTTTGCTTTTAGTGCTAAATGTAGAATATTTATATAGTTTGTAAACTTGTATTTACAAGTTAGAAAATGTATCAAATTGCAACAACTTGTCGATAACTTGTTTTGGTTGAAAACGGTGTTTTTGATGATAAAGTTTATAGTCAAAATTTGACGTTTTTATTAAGCTATATATTGAAGTAAATCAAACTTTAAAATGAACTTTTTACTTCTTTAAATAAATTAAAACATGTCTCTTTATATTTTAAAACCATATTAAATTAATATCAAAATCTTTAATTTTACAGTGTATGTAAAACTGATAAAATGCGATAAATTTTGGTTATTTTTGTAAAACGATTATTAACCAACTTCTAAATCTTTTAACATACTTTTATTATCTTTATTAGATGTTTTAAATAAGATTTATATTTTTAAATAGATATTTAAATTCATTTATTTAAGCCTTTATTTATTTTAACTTTTGTCGATTTGTTCTAAAATCCAAATTTATACTTTTTAATTTTATTAACTATAAAAATAGATAATTGTTATTATATATAACATATTTATTTAAGATTTAAACTCCTTTTAAATTTAAATCGAATGAAATCTCTCATTTTCGAAGTACTGAAATTACGGGTCGTTGCATTCTCCCCTACTTAAAAGCATTTCGTCCTCGAAATGAAATCAAAAATACAGAACTATAAAGGTCAACAATATATGTCAAAGGAAATACTATCACTAAATACCGATCATAAAGTACATTCCTTCATCCTAGTCCTAACCTGAGTGCGTACTACACACTTGAGGTAAATACAAAGTCACAAGTCAACTATCTATATTAGTCAACCCAAAATATCATACCAAAAAAAGACTACATCCCATATCTTAGCGCGTACTACGTGCTTAAGATAATCATAACTGCTATAATAGAACAACCCTAAAATATCCCAAAGTGAAACACTAATCATCGGATGAACCCTCTGATGGTGCTTCTAAGTCTATCTCTTCTGGTTCCTCATCTTCCTCAACCGGCTCCTCCTCATCTTTCTCTGGAACTATGTCTCATCCTAACGGGGACACTGCTGGTCTCCCGGGAACCATGGCCTATGCTGCTCTACCTCAATATCTTCTGAACCAATATCCTCGGCTACCATCGGAATGGGAGATCCTATCTCCTGAATGGACGTACCCATATCCCAAATAATCTACTCATCATCCTCCGAATCGTCTTCCTCGTAAAACCTCGCATCGTAAATCCCTGAGACTTCCGACTCTATCTCCATGGGCTCTCCGATCAGTGGCTCGATCTCCATGGGCTCCTCCATAGGTTCCTCTTCCTTCGGTTCCTCATCATCACTTGAAGGATCTAACATCCAGTCATCCGCCTCATCCTCTGCCTCGTCATCTGCCTCTGCTCCTGCATCGATCTCTATGTCTACGGGCAACACATCCTCAACATCTGGAACAACCATCAACTCCTCATCGTTAGAGATATCTATCGGGTGGTCAAATGATCCCGGTACTATACCCGAGGGTCCTTCTACTGGTATATCTTCATCATCACTCGTGATCGGCGTATCAACAACTTCCAAGTCTCCGTATTTGGCTAAGGCTTCCCTAAATCTTTGCCTAAGTGCTAGTCTTTCGGCCTTGGTTGGTTTCTACAATTTTATATGTGAGAACTCAAAATTAGTTATCATTTTCTATCAAACATTAGCTTTATTTTTTTCTCATTTTATTAAGTGCTTCTTACTTAATTATTATTATCATATTATTTTTTTCTAATGGGTTCTAGCAGAATTTGGACATCAAAGTGGCAAAATGATAGTTTATATATTGATTCCAAAATACATTCATACTAAGTGACTTCTAAGAAATACACTCAAAAAAGTTACAAAAAGTCATACAATACTTAGATAAGGCTTGCTTATATATGCTTTAACTAACTTAAACTTCCACTGTCCCTTTCCCTTTTTCTGTGGCAGTGAGCGGACGAGTAAGGGTAACAAAAGGCCTTGGTTGTTCTGCCTCCTTGAGCATTGGACAGTCTTTGGCGATATGTCCTATAATGTGGCAGTAATAACAACTCCTAGGGATAGTTTTCTTAAAGGTCTTGGCGTTTGCTCCTAATTTACATTCTTTAGCAAGGTGACCCTTTTGTCTACTATTAAAACAATGATCTTTGTTTTCTTATGCCCTTTTTTCTTGGCTGGTGCTTCAGTAGTCAGCCGTAGAACAGCATCTTCGAACTTTAGGGTATTGCCTATCATTTCCCTAAACGAACAATGGATGAAGCTTATCATGCTACATCGGAGCTCATCACTTTTGCTTAACCAATTCTTAACTTCTATGATCTTTTTTGATCCTGAGAACTTCCTTTGTCTTAAGAACTCGAACTCCCAACAAAGTGAAGCGAAGTTCAATGGGTTTGGTCTTTCCTGAAAAGAATATTCTCTATACAATATCAACAAATACCTTATAGTCAAATTGTAAAACTTAATTCACGAGGTATTTGTTCTTATTTACTCATTTTATACTTATCAAATCATTTATCATTTGCTTAAGGCTGAATATCTAGGGTTATGAAAGTTCTAAATTATAGTTTTCAACAATTGATTTTTATAGGAATATCATATGGTAAAATTATGCAATTCTGATCATAAGATATTCATTTTTTTAGTTTTACTAAGCAAAAATCACAATCAATCCGTAAGTTCTAACCCAAAAGGTAATAATGTCCCCTTTAATATTTATAATATCAACCCAAGGTAAAATTATTTCATTTACCAATTTCTTTAAAATGAAATCGTTTTTATAAAATTAACAAATACGCGCTCATATATATAATACTCTCATAACTCATTCTAGGGTGTTACTAACCCTATCTCTAATGAGTTACTCATCCTAGGATATTACTAATCCTATCTCTGATAAGACTTTACCCATAATAGAGCCAAGGTTCTCGCCTAACCTTCAGCTCTGATACCAAATGTAAAGACCCGTTTTCCTGTACCTTTTGAATCGACAATAAACCACACATGTCTAATTCAAATTGCACGAAAAGAAGGATCTTTAAGGGTGATAAAGAAAAGTAGACAGAACAGAATCTCACACGAATGGAATAACATATAATATCTAACAAATATTGTTACAGCGGAAAACTTTTAAAATACAATATCAGAGTCTAACCTAACTTCAGCTTGGACAGTTATAAAACTTGCCCTTACAAATGCTGACAAACATCAAACAAAATACACTAAGTATACCGGATAATAGAATATCTTTATACGTCGATGAATATCTCCGGCTCTCCTCTGGAAACTCCAACTGTCTTCGACTATCCTGAAATTACTAGGATCTGACCCGATTGTTGAAAATACCTGGATCAGGCTTGATAAACCAGCGTGAGAAAAACTCAATAATAAATGGCAGTGTCATATATCAGCCTTTGGATAAAATTCTTGGAAAACAAAGAGTATCTCATAAGACCACGCCCACACATAAACACGGACGGGTTTTTACCTTATGATAACTAAAACACTTTTATATCAAAACGTTTGATATTATTTTTAATGATATTCTTTGAAAACATTTGCAAATAAACTTATTAATCTTAGTCGAAATTGTTACATTGATTAAATTCCAGCATAATAGGTTTACACTCAAGTCCGTAGGTTCTTATTGGAGAATGGATTTCCATACAAATGACCAGGCGTAGGATCTACCTTCCGAAATGGGTACACCTCTAGATGGATGTCCCGAGAAACCATCACAAAGCTCCTCTACCAACACAAGACCGGCCCACCTCTTAACTAGATGGTACCGAATATGTCATCCCCTGGTCGTTACCGACCTTTAAACAAGCGCTTGTTTTCCATACACCACATTAATTAACATCCCGAACATTATAGCAGGAAGAAATATATTTAGAAGGGGATGATCATACCCTACTTGGGAATGACCCACTTAGCCTTCCTGCATCTAATCTTGTTTCGGTCATTTCCGGTTTGATGAGGCTTGAGGCAACGATTACCTTTTCACAAAGCATATATCATATCTTTGAATGCCATATTGCCATTTCCGTTCAACTACTAATTTCTTTCCACAAAAATATAACCCTTGAGCTCGTATGTCTCAAGGAGGGAGTTAAGCCAAGAGAAGCTGCTTTCTCCACCACCATTGATGTACGTTTGTAAAAAACAATGTACATAATCGTTAGAATTGCAATGTCAGACAAACGTCCTTACAAGTTGTCCAGGAACAGGACAAACCGAAGGAACTTTCCTCGGCCATTACTAGGCGAGAAGCCCTTGCAATCCGTAAAATCTCCATCACGAGGAGACCACTACTGTAAATAACTCTATAATGGGGGCCAACCACAGCATGTTCAACAACAGTCTTCACGCTAGGAAGATCCACGGTCTTCAATCACCCTCTTCAACATGTCTTCGCGTTCGAATGTATACATTGGTTCGAAGTGGTTTTTGGATAGGAATTAACCAAACCCGACTCTGGTTACTTCGAAATCCAATCATCGATAAAAGTGAATACGAGTATATAGGATTTATTAAGTCTCTTTTCACTTTATTTCTTTTCGGATGATTTCAAAATCTCTTTCTTTTGACTTAGAGTAATTATAAATAATTCATTCTTTTGCTTTGGAAAATATCTCAGATTTCCTTACTAAATTCTTGATCCAAACTTCTTAACTTTAGGGCGGGTCAAAAACAATGTTATTTAAGACATCGTTTACAATAAACCCTGTAACGACCCAGAATTTCTGTCATTTGAAATTCGTATTTAATTGATTTTGAAATATTAACAAGTAAAATTTGTAAGTCGAATAAAATTTATTTCGAATATCTAGATTTAATTGGATAATTAAATCGATAATTTAATATTTGAAATTACAGAAATAATTGGAAATTGGGTTTAATGTGATTAAAATTGATTTGTAAAGTTGTATTTAATCATATTGGAGTTAGGATGACGTTATAGAACATTTAAAATTTAATTAAAAGTTAAATTGTGAAAATTGAATATCTTAATATTTAATTGACAAGTAAAAATAGCCATTTTCAAATAGTCTCGGATTTCGACGAAACCAGTTTCATCGGATCCGTAATGTTAAATTATTATAAGGTTTCAAATTTCGTGTCAATCGGATTTACGGTTTGTCCGGGGCAAGCTAAAACACACTGAAATCGTTTTAAGTGAATTTTAAATTTAAATAATCGATTTGAAAACTAATCTTTCAAATACTTTCGAATTGGCTTCCGATATATATATTCCATTGCGTTCAAAGTGGGGGTAAAACATTATAAACGCCGAGCGGCACGCTTCGATTGGAGTTCGGAAAATTTCGGGGTGAATAGTGTTTCGATATTTTCTATAAAAGGCCTCCATCTTTAACAATTTACACAAACCCTAATTTTCAAGCTACAGCCGCCACTTAAAATTTTAATGGTCGAAATCGTGTCTTCTTCTTTGTAATGACCCAGAATTTCTGTCAATTGAAATTTGTATATTTAATTGATTTTAAAAATTAATAAGTGAAATTAAACAGTCGAATAAATTTTATTTCGAATAATTGGATTTAATTGAATAACTAAATCGATAATTTAATATGTGAAAATGCATAAATAGTTGAAAATTGGGTTAAATATGATTAAAATTGATTTGTAAAATTTTATTATATCATATTGGAGTTAGAATGATGTTATAGAACTTTTAAAATCGAACTAAAAGTTGATTTGTGGAAATTGAATATTTTAATATTTAATTGACAAGTTAAAATAGCCATTTTTAAAACAGTCTCGGATTTTGACGAAACCAGTTTCATCGGATCCGTAATGTGATATTATTGTAAGGTTTCAAATTTCGTGTCAATCGAATTTACCGTTTGTCCGGGGCAAGCCAAAACGCATAGAAATTGGTTTAATCGATTTAATTTAAATTTGATCGTTTATTTACGTAACTCGCACATATGATGGACTTAGCCTTCGAAACACAATTCATTGTGTCCGAAACGTGGGGTAAACCCTAGAAACGCCAGCCGGCACGCTTCGTTTGGAGTTCGGAAAAATTCGGATGAATAGTAAATTGCGAATTTTCTATAAAAGGACCCCCTATCTCAACATTTTCACTAAAACCCTAATTTGGTTGTAGCCGCCACCTGTATAAATTTCAACGGCCGAAAACGTCGTTCCTTCTTCCCTTAATTTTTCACAATCTGTCAACAATTATCAAAATCATCCAACTACAAAATTATAAAGCTAAATGAGAGCTACAAATCCATATGGTGATGATGCATTTTCGAGTATGGTACGATGGGGAAGTTGCTCGCGTTCGTTTGGGTTTGCACATGGTTTTCAAGGCTAAAATCATAGCCGAGCTTCGTGCCGTGGTAGCCAGTGGTCGAGCACGCGTATGCGAGTTGAACGAAGGTTTTTGATCGACCTAAAGATGCGTGCAAGTGGTGCGGTTTGGAGCCCTAGGTCGGCTTCTATGGGTTCACGCGAACGATAGAACCTGGAAGAAGAAAGGAAGTCACGAACGGCCATGATCTAGCATAGGGAACGTGCGGCAGAGATGTATGGAGGTTTTAAATTAAAAACAAAAAAAGTTGTAAATTATATTTTATGAATTGTGTAAACTTTAAAAATCGATATCTTTTTGATACGGGGTCGGAATCCGACGAAATGAATTGCGTTGGCTTCGTTTTGACGAGCACTATGCAATGGAACTGGATTGGAATTTATTTAAGCAGGTGTGAATTTCGGGTAAAATTAAACGCTTGTTTAATTTTATTCGAAATAAAACGCTACAATTGTTATCGAAAAATCAAGGTGAGAACTTCCCACTCAATCGAATTATTTCGATTTAAATTTTAAATAGTTAGATTTAAAATTTATGAGTGTATGCCTGAATGATAAAATATTATCTGTTGTTGATTGAAATAGACATTATGCGTCGTTGGTAAGCGGATGTTATTTATTAAAAACATATACCGCGATAATTTCACTGAAAAGTGAAATTGGTATTATTTATGTACTTGGAGTTGATTTCCCGCATTATATAGCGAATGAGACCTTATTGCGTCGTCTATTAAGCGGAAAATATTTTATAAATCCCATATACCGCGATATTCCGCTTTGAACAGAATTATTATTGTGCTAATGTTTGTGGATGCAGGGAAATAGGTTGGAGGGATCCAACTGGATTCCTCACCAGTATTTATTTGATTACATATATTTTGATGTTTGTTGATTATCATATGATGATATATGATGTTTGTTGTCGTGGTTGACTATTGGGTGTTGTTGCATCATCGGATCCATTTTTAAAGTTTAAAAATAACGATTTGGATTTTAAAATGATTTTTCAAAGTATACGTTTTATTAAATTTTGGAATTAATTCACTTTAAATAATTAAAACGTTATAAATTTCTATGTTATAAAAATTAAGATTTTTGTGAAATATAACCAAAAGGTGATTTTTAAAATAAATAGATTTATAAAATAGTTTAAATTTGGATTTTTGAATTATTATAAAGGATGTATATAAAAGATTTTTAACATTGATATTTATAAATATATATATATATATATATGATATTGGAATTATAAAACGAGTTTATTAAGTGTTAAAATGAAGTATAAAATGGATTTCATTAAAAAAAATTAGATTTATAAATTGTGAAGATTTTAAAATGAATAGATGTTGTAAAATAAAAGATTTATAAGTAATCAACTTATAAACTGGATTTTGGGCATTTAAATGGGATATTAATAGAAATTGTTAATAAAGGAGATTTTATAAGTTGAAGTTGTTATAAAATATAAATGAATCTTATAAGTAATAGAAGTTTTAAAAAGAACGATTTTGTAAATAAATGAATTATAAGTATTTAACTTATAATATGGACATTTGGTATATATTTGAGATATATAAATTGAATTGGATTAATAAAGGAGATTTATAAATCGAAGTTTATAAATGAAATGGAATTTATAGACATTGTTTATAAATTCGAAATCAAATGAATTTGATAAATTGAATATAGAAATTTATTAAAAGGAGTATACTCGCGATTTTGGATAGCGAACTATTCTTTATATAAAATGTGTAGAAATATTGAAATTTGGTTAGTGAAGTATATTCACGATTTTGGACAGTGAATATGTTATTAAATAAAATGGTTATGTTTTGGGAAAGCGATATTATAAAATGAAGTTAATTATTTTAAAAAGATGTTTTAAAATGTATTATGAATCGAATACATAGATTTCAACATTCATTGTTGAAATAGACGTTTTCGAGAAATAAGGAAATGGTGGACTATAACACTGCTGTTATAGTAAATAATTTCCGAAAGGAGATATTTTGTATAGTATTAGGATTTATATATCTGTTTTAATTTTGAATCCCTATACTAGTTATTTTGGGTCGTCGTAACGATGTTTTACGCAACATTCGTTTTGGCCCAAACAAATGTGTTTAAGAGAATGATTTCTTAAAGAATGAAATATATACTTAATTTCGATTTAAGTATATTGAATATTTTCCAAGTGTTGAAAATAAATAGATTTGTGAATTGCTTATTATTAAATAAGTATGGAAATGTTTTCCAATATGAAGTGAATATTCTAAGATTTTATCTTTTAAAGATAAATTGAAAATGAATATTAGAAATCGGTTTGGGAAATCGTATATTCATAGATATTTAGGAATTGTAAATTCACTATGGAATTTATAAAAGAAAGGGAACGTCGTTATGAATTGCATTTGATGACCGGTGTTGAAGACCGGATATTTATGAAAACGGAAGGATTACCGTCGAATATTTCTTTATCGGCTGATCTCCGCTATAGAAATTTATTACCCTTTGTGATGGGAAGTCCGGTCGTGATTAGTGAATATCCGGATTTCAGGGACTTCTTTGGAAGTGCCTTCGGTTCCGTTCGATCTCGGAACAAACTTGTATGGATGTGTGTCTGACATTACAATCTGAGATGTAAAGCCGGTTTCTATCAAATATATTTCCGTTGGTGGCGGAGAATTTATTCTCTTAGCTTAATACCCTTAGAGGTTATGTAGTTGATGGTTACTAGTGATATATTCCCAAATTGGTAATGTGGCATACGAAGTGCTGTTGAGCATTTGTTGAACAAAGCGCAGCTTTTGTATAAAGCATGGCTTTGTGGACGAGACTTCGTCGGACCTCACACCCCGGAAATTGTCAAAACAGGAAGGATGCGGCAAGGTTATTAGGGGGTAGTGCCCTTTTAGTGTATATCATTCCTTCTGGATAGAGATGGTATCATGGTATGGAGCCCAGATACTTCACCTATGTTGTTGCTGCAAATTTATTGCTTTGTGGTTGTTGGAAATCGAGGATCCTCGGATATAGATCGGTTACGATCGGGGAATGACATATTCGTGTCAGTAGTTACCCAGTTAGGGGTAACCCGGCCTTGTGTTGGCAGAGATCCGGTTAAGTCCTCGGGTCGTCTTTCCAGAGGCGTACCCATGTGGCAATGGGAAGTTCCTTGGCCTGACATTTGTTGGAAATCCAAATAAACAATACGATCTTGTACGGTTTTAGTTGTAGAACCTATCATTCACTTATGGTGGCGCCCCACTGTTTGGATGGTAGCTATAGTAGGCATAAGTGCGGAATGCCTATGCTGGCTAAGATTTATATCTTTACTTTCGAAATGTTTTCTACACTATGCACTAGTAATAATATCAAATGTTTCTTTTTAATGCGTATCAAGCATCTTTGACTATCATAAGGAAAAATCCCCTCTGATTCTGCGTTTGCATTGTGTGTGTGTGTGGGAGGCCTTATGATAGTCTCATTTTCTAAAAAGCATTACGAATCTATTTTAAAAATTATCCTGTACTTTGTTTTAAAAATAAACTGTTTTAGTTCTCACACCAGTCACATGACTGACTCGGAGTTTATTGTTTTCCTTCCTAAACTCTGGGTGCCCACCAATTTCCACACGGGCAGTCTAGAGTCAGGTTATCAGGATATTATGGAATTTAGGAGTTTTTGGAGGCAAGCTGGATGGCATGGCGTATTCACTAGTGTATAGTATTTATTTTCCGTTGTTTGTTGTTGTCGTTGTACACTCTGATGATGTAATGTAATGTAATAAGATGTAATGTAATAACTGATATAGTTCTTTGTTTAAAGATTATTCATTTATCTATTATATGTTGTTCCACTGCGATTGTGAGATTCTGATATTGTTCTGTTGTTCTTTCTGTTCTGTTCTATCTTTTTCTCTCTTCTTCTACCTTTTCTTCTTCTTTAACCCTAACGGTACGGTTTTCCGGCCTTCGATTGCTCGGCAGTTGATACAGTGGACGTATTGATGTCGGTTTTCAAGCGTCGAAAAGTCGCGTCGTCACATTTGGTATCAGAGCATATGGTTAAGCGACAACCATGGCTCTGTTGGGAATTACTCATTAGAGATAGAGTCAGTAGTACTCTAGAATGAGTGTGAGTGTAATAATAGATACGAGTACGTATTTGTTAGTGAATATGAAATTGTTTTATATTGTGTTTGCTTATCCGTTGAGCTATTTATGAATTCTGGTCGGTGTGGGGTGTACAACCGTAATCGATAGGGGTTTCTAAACTCTTAAACGAGGCAAGTCGACATAGTATCATTTTAAATTGGGTAAATGAAATAATTTTACCTTGATTATATTTTGTATATAAAGGAATAATTTTTCAGAATTATTAAAGTGTATATGAATTGATTGCTTGGTTGTTGAAAATATAAATATATATAAGTCAATAAATGTTGTTTGAATAAGTTAAATTAAAACAACAATTGTAAAAGAATGAATTGTATAAGCAATTGAATTATTAAGTATGGAACTATAATTAATATGATTTACAATTGTGGAATAATCTTATATATAAGAAGTGAAATTATATAAGTAAAAGATTTATAATCTAAAAAACAAAATTTCGGAGAAGTATTTTGAAAGGATTTGATATTTTGGAAAATTGTTTTGGAGAAATTAAAGCTCTAAACTCTTTTTGGTCGCTAGAAAATAATTCCGATGATCGCGACATCATTGGTGTTCATCTTTGGGTTTCCAAAAGAGGGATTGCTGCCAAGTAGTTTTAAATGAAAGTTGTTTGGAAAATTTGGATTTGGTTTTGGAAATCCAAAAGGTAATTTGAATTGATTTCAAAAATGGTTTTGAAAGGTTGAAAATACTATGGGATCCTATTTAAAATATTTATGGGAATGATAAATGAGTTGATAACTTATACAGTTTGAATTTTGATAGAATAAATTTAACTTAAGGGATGGAGTTAAATTAAATGAAAGTATAAGTAAATCAATATAATCCAAGTTGAAATAAATTTGAGTTTTCATCAAAGACATGTGATTTGAAATTTAACAAAAGGAAAGTTAAATAAATTGATTTGGATTAGATGAGATGTT
Organism: Allium cepa; assembly: GCA_030765085.1. Lineage (NCBI taxonomy): Eukaryota > Viridiplantae > Streptophyta > Magnoliopsida > Asparagales > Amaryllidaceae > Allium > Allium cepa. The sequence goes on from CM060940.1 coordinate 331,367,773, forward strand.
TGAAATGAAATATAACTTAAGTGAAGTTGAATAAAGTTGATTTTGGTATCGTAGTAAAATAATCAAGTGAAGTAATGAAATGAAGTCATTAAGAATTTGAACTTGAGTTATATAAATGAAATTCAACATTATATTATTAAAGGAATTAGCAATTGAATAAATTAATGGATTGAATGTTAATAAATTGAATGTAAAAAAGTTGATATGAAATAAGGAATGAAGTGTTAATTCATTGAAAGCCAATGTAATTGGAAGTTGAATAATTGAATGAAAAAGTGTTGAACCAAATTGAATGTAAAATAAATAAGCTTGGTTGTGTTGAATATACATTGGTTGTTATATGATTTTAAATTGATTATATGTATAATTCATAAGTGATTAATGAAATTGAATTAGCAGAATTGAAAGCTAAAGTAATTGAAATCAAATTGGAAGATAAGTGAATCTTAAATAGAGTTGAATTTGATTTGGAAGTGAACCAACTTGAATATAAACTAGTGAATATAGACTAATTGAATATGAATGAATGAATGTTAGTAAATCCAATGTTAATGAATCAAAAGTGATTTACATTGGAAAACCAATTCATTGAATATTAATGAGAATATGAATGTATATTGATTTGATATGGATCTGTTGGATGATAGTTGTTTGGTAGTTGCATTTATTGCTTTTGTTGCATTTTCTATGTTAGCATATGTAGATATATGTTGTATATTGATATTACTTTCATATATGCATGTTCTCATTGTTTGTTGAGTATTTAGTAGGTGCGGATTGCGCTTGCTTCGTGTTTGGAGCTCGCTTTCGCGCTATATTAGCCGTATATGCTCGCTAATAAAAGTATAAGGTACATATCTCGGATTAAATATCGTACTTTTACACTTTTTTCCCTGTGGGATGCCTCATCACTCGATGAGATGTATATTTGTGATATATATACTGTCATTTTTTTCGGATCGAGCCGCGCAAAGGAAACACTGGCGAATTTTTTCGAAAATTTAAGGCGTTAGAAAATTTTTGAGAAAATTGGAAATTTTTGAAAACTAAGTTTGGATTTGGAAACTTAGTAAAGATTTTGTAAGAAGTTTAACTATGAATTTTGGGAAAGTTAATGGATTTTGTAACTTTTTCTTACTTGGTAATTTCGAGGACGAAATTCTTTTAAGGGGGAAAGTTTGTAACGACCTAGAATTTCTGTCAATTGAAATTTGTATATTTAATTAATTTTAAAAATTAATAAGTGAAATTAAACAGTCGAATAAATTTTATTTCGAATAATTGGATTTAATTGGATAATTAAATCGATAATTTAATATGTGAAAATACAGAAATAATTGAAAATTGGGTTAAATATGATTAAAATTGATTTGTAAAATTTTATGATATCATATTGGAGTTAGAATGATGTTATAGAACTTTTAAAATCGAATTAAAAGTTGATTTGTGGAAATTGAATATTTTAATATTTAATTGACATGTTAAAATAGCCATTTTTCAAACAGTCTCGGATTTTGACAAAACAAGTTTCATCGAATCCGTAATGTGATATTATTGCAAGGTTTTAAATTTCGTGTCAATCGGATTTACCGTTTGTCCGGGGCAAGCCAAAACGCATAGAAATTGGTTTAATCGATTTAATTTAAATTTGATCGTTTATTTACATAACTCGCACATATGATGGAATTAGACTCCAAAACACGATCCATTGTGTCCGTAACGCGTGGTAAACCCTAGAAACGCTAGCCGGCACGCTTCGTTTGGAGTTCGAAAAAATTCGGATGAATAGTAAATTGCGAATTTTCTATAAAAGGACCCCCTATCTCAACATTTTCACTAAAACCCTAATTTGGTTGTAGCCGCCGCCTGTGTAAATTTCAATGGCCGAAAACGTCGTTCCTTCTTCCCTTAATTTTTCATAATCCGTCAACAATTATCAAAATCATCCAACTACAAAATTATAAAGCTAAATGAGAGCTACAAATCCATATGGTGATGATGCATTTTCGAGTATGGTACGATGGGGAAATTGCTCGCGTTCGTTTGGGTTTGCACACGGTTTTCAAGGCTAAAATCATAGCCGAGCTTCGTACCGTGGTAGCCAGTGGTGGAGCACGCGTATGCGAATTGAACGAAGGTTTTTGATCGACCTAAAGATGCGTGTAGGTGGTGCGGTTTGGAGCCCTAGGTCGGCTTCTATGGGTTCACGCGAACGATAGAACCTGGAAGAAGAAAGGAAGTCACGAACGGTCGTGATCTAGCAAAGGGAACGTGCGGCAGAGATGTATGGAGGTTTAAAATTAAAAAAAGAAAAAGTTGTAAATTATATTTTATGAATTGTGTAAACTTTAAAAATCGATATCTTTTTGATACGAGGTCGGAATTCGACGAAACGAATTGCGTTGGCTTCGTTTTGACGAGCACTATGCAATGGAGCTAGATTGGAATTTATTTAAGCTAGTGTGAATTTCGTGTAAAATTAAATGCTAGTTTAATTTTATTCGAAATAAAATGCTACAATTGTTATCGGAAAATCAAGGTGAGAACTTCTCACTCAATCGAATTGTTTCGATTTAAATTTTAAATAGTTAGATTTAAAATTTATGAGCGTATGCCTGAATGATAAATTATTATCTGTTGTTGATTGAAATAGACATTATGCGCCGTTAGTAAGCGGATGTTATTTATTAAAAACATATACTGCGATAATTTCACTGAAAAGTGAAATTGGTATTATTTATGTACTTGGAGTTGATTTCCCGCATTATATAGCAGATGAGACCCTATTGCACCGTCTATTAAGCGGATAATATTTTATAAATCCCATATACCGCGATATTCCGCTTTGAATAGAATTGGTATTGTGCTAATGTTTGTGGATGCAGGGAAACAGGTTGGAGGGATCCAACTGGATTCCTCACCAGTATTTATTTGATTACAGATATTTTGATGTTTGTTGATTATCATATGATGATATATGATGTTTGTTGTCGTGATTGACTATTGGGTGCTGTTGCATCATCGGATACATTTTTAAAGTTTAAAAATAACGATTTTGATTTTAAAATGATTTTTAAAATGATTTTCAAAGTATACGTTTTATTAAATTTTGGAATTGATTCATTTTAAATAATTAAAACGTTATAAATTTTTATGTTATGAAAATTAAGATTTTTGTGAAATATAACCAAAAGGTGATTTTTAAAATAAATAGATTTATAAAATAGTTTAAATTTGGATTTTTGAATTATTATAAAGGATGTATATAAAAGATTTTTAACATTGATATTTATAAAATATTTATATATATATATAATATTGGAATTATAAAACGAGTTTATTAAGTGTTAAAATGAAGTATAAAATGGATTTTATTAAAAAAATTAGATTTATAAATTGGGAAGATTTTAAAATGAATAGAAGTTGTAAAATAAAAGATTTATAAGTAATTAACTTATAAACTGGATTTTGGGCATTTAAATGGGATATTAATAGAAATTGTTAACAAAGGTGATTTTATAAGTTGAAGTTGTTATAAAATATAAATGAATCTTATAAGTAATAGAAGTTTTAAAAAGAACGATTTTGTAAATAAATGAATTATAAGTATTTAACTTATAATATGGACTTTTGGTATATATTTGAGATATATAAATTGAATTGGATTAATAAAGAAGATTTATAAATTCGAAGTTTATAAATAGAAATAGAATTTATAGACATTGTTTATAAATTTGAAATCAATGGAATTTGATAAATTGAATATAGAAATTTATTAAAAGGAGTATATTTGCGATTTTGGATAGCGAACTATTCTTTATATAAAATGTGTAGAAATATTGAAATTTGGTTAGTGAAGTATATTCACGATTTTGGACAGTGAATATATTATTAAATAAAATGGTTATGTTTTGGGAAAACGATATTATAAAATGAAGTTAATTATTTTAAAAAGATGTTTTAAAATGTATTATGAATCGAATACATAGATTTCAACATTCATTGTTGAAATAGACGTTTTCGAGAAATAAGGAAATGGTGGACTATAACACTGTTGTTATAGTAAATGATTTCCGAAAGGAAATATTTTGTATAGTATTGGGATTTATATATCTATTTTAATTTCGAATCCCTATACTAGTGATTTTGGGTCGTCGTAACGATATTTTACGCAACATTCGTTTTAGCCCAAACAAATGTGTTTAAGAGAATGATTTCTTAAAGAATGAAATATATACTTAATTTCGATTTAAGTATATTGAATATTTTCCAAGTGTTGAAAATAAATAGATTTGTGAATTGCTTATTATTAAATAAGTATGGAATGTTTTCCAATATGAAGTGAATATTTTAAGATTTTATCTTTTAAAGATAAATTGAAAATGAATATTAGAAATCGGTTTGGGAAATCGTATATTCATAGATATTTAGGAATTCTAAATTCACTATGGAATTTATAAAAGAAAGGGAAATTTGTTTAAAAATAAACATTGATTTATTTTTGAAGTGGGGATAAATTTACGGTTTTGGAACGCAAATATAAAGTAAATCGGTAAGGATTTATTTAATTGGTTTAAATGAACCATTTTGAAATGAAAGTATTTCCGCGTAAGAAAAATATTGAAATTCGTTTTCAAAAGTGGTAAAGGTGAAAAGTGATTTGGAAATTTGTTTTCATATGGTTGAAGTGTGGAAATTATATATCTAGTAAAGATATTTTGGAAAGTAAATAATTTGGGAAATTATTTGAAATCTGGTGATGTTGAGCATACCTATTGATAGTTAAATAATCCGACTATCAATATTTACCTTTAAATAGGTATTTGCTGTGATTTGCTTGAATTTGAATGCCACACTTATTTTTAAAATAAGCGCTCACTATTCGGGTTAGCCGGGAAAGGATCTTGGGGTTGTATAACCCATTCCGAATATGTGATACGTCGTTATGAATTGCATTTGATGACCGGTGTTGAAGACCGGATATTTATGAAAACGGAAGGATTACCGTCGAATATTTCTGCATCGGCTGATCTCCGCTATAGAAATTTATTACCCTTTGTGATGGGAAGTCCGGTCGTGATTAGTGAATATCCGGATTGCAGGGACTTCTTTGGAAGTGCCTTCGGTTCCGTTCGATCTCGGAACAAACTTGTATGGATGTGTGTCTGACATTACAATCTGAGATGTAAAGCCGGTTTCTATCAAATATATTTCCGTTGGTGGCGGAGAATTTATTCTCTTAGCTTAATACCCTTAGAGGTTATATAGTTGATGGTTACTAGTGATACATTCCCAAATTGGTAATGTGGCATACGAAGTGCTGTTGAGCATTTGTTGAACAAAGCACAGCTTTTGTATAAAGCATGGCTTTGTGGACGAGACTTCGTCGGACCTCACACCCCGGAAATGGTCAAAACAGGAAGGATGCGGCAAGGTTATTAGGGGGTAGCGCCCCTTTAGTGTATGTCATTCCTTCTGGATAGAGGTGGTATCATGGTATGGAGCCCAGATACTTAACCTATGTTGTTGCTGCAAATTTATTGCTTTGTGGTTGTTGGAAATCGAGGATCCTCGGATATAGATCGGTTACGATCAGGGAATGACATATTCGTGTCAGTAGTTACCCAGTTAGGGGTAACCCGGCCTTGTGTTGGCAGAGATCCAGTTAGGTTCTCGGGTCGTCTTTCCAGAGGCGTACCCATGTGGCAATGGGAAGTTCCTTGGCCTGACCATTTGTTGGAAATCCAAAGAAACAATACGATCTTGTACGGTTTTAGTTGTAGAACCTATCATTCACTTATGGTGGCGCCCCACTGTTTGGATGGTAGCTATAGTAGGCATAAGTGGGGAATGCCTATGCTGGCTAAGATTTATATCTTTACTTTCAAAATGTTTTCTACACTATGCACTAGTAATAATATCAAATGTTTCTTTTTAATGCGTATCAAGCATCTTTGACCATCATAAGGAAAAATCCTCTCCGATTCTGCGTTTGCATTGTGTGTGTGTGCGGGAGGCCTTATGGTAGTCTCATTTTCTAAAAACATTGCGAATCTATTTTAAAAATTATCCTGTACTTTGTTTTAAAAATAAACTGTTTTAGTTCTCACACCAGTCACATGACTGACTCGGAGTTTATTGTTTTCCTTCCTAAACTCTGGGTGCCCACCAATTTCCACACGGGCAGTCTAGAGTCAGGTTATCAGGATATTATGGAATTCAGGAGTTGTTGGAGGCAAGCTGGATGACATGGCGTATTCACTAGTATATAGTATTTATTTTCCTCTATTTGTTGTTGTTGTTGTACACTCTGATGATGTAATGTAATGTAATAAGATGTAATGTAATAACTGATATAGTTCTTTGTTTAAAGATTATTCATTTATCTATTATATGTTGTTCCGCTGCGATTGTGAGATTCTGATATTGTTCTGTTGTTCTTTCTGTTCTGTTCTATCTTTTTCTCTCTTCTTCTACCTTTTCTTCCTCTTTAACCCTAACGGTACGGTTTTCCGGCCTTCGATTGCTCGGCAGTTGATACAGTGGACGTATTGATGTCGTTTTTCAAGCGTCGAAAAGTCGCGTCGTCACATTCTTCCTCTAATATCTTCAAATCCATCAACAATTATAGAAAGTCATCAACTACAAAAATGTCGAGCGTGATGAGATCTTTAATATCAACGGTTATGATCGAAAATTTCGCAAAGAATCAACGGCAATCTGCGTTCAAAAGCCACACGTTTCGACACGAAAACCAAGGCCATCACGCGACCGAGCTCTGTCGCGTTCGAGGTGGAGGTGAGGCACGACACGAGCTTCGAAACCCTGGTAGTTGATCGTCGTGAAGATGTAAGATGAAGGCTCGAAAATTTCAAAACCAATGGCGGCTATGGGTTTCTTCACACGGTTTTGAACGAGAGGCAGGGACGATCGAGCTTCAAGCTATTCCAGTCGAAGGTGGCTCTCATGATGGCGCTTCAAACAGCATGGGCCGATCGTCTTCAAAGTCGACGTGGAGGTTGCGTTAGCTAGGGTTTTGGGTGGCTCTAATGGGTTCATGCGCGTTGTTTACTGGAGAGGGAAGTTAGGGCGTGCGGCCAAGATTTAAGGGAAAGAAATCTACAGCCCAGATTGCAAAAGGTTATAAAAACATAAAAGAAATAGTAAATTAATTATATATAAAATCGTTCAAACTTTAAAATGATGTAACTCTTTCACATGAGGTCCGTTTTGGACGAAACAAATTGCGTCGGGTTCGTATTGACGAATACTACGCGATGGAGTTAGATTGGAGTTGATTGGAGTTAGTGAGAATTTTGGATAAAATTAAATGCGTGTTTAATTTTATTCGAAATAAAACACTACAACTGTACTTGAAGCAAGGTGAGAACTTCTCACTCATTTGAATTTGTTTCGATTTAAATTTTAAATAGTTAAATTTAAAATTGCTTGATTGTATGCTTGGATGATAAATTATTATCTATTGTTTTGAAAATAGACCCTATACGCCGTATATTAAGCGGATGTTATTTATTAAACACATATACCGCGATATTCCATCTTGAAGTGGAATTGGTATTATATATGTACTTGGAGTTGATTTTCCCGCATTATATAGCGGATGAGACCCTATTGTGCCGCATAATAGTGGATAATATTTTATAAATCCCATATACCGCGATATTCCGTCTTGAAATGAGATTGGTATTGTGCTAACATCTGTGGATGCAGGGAAACAGGTTGGAGGGATCCAACTGGATTCCTCAAATAATTGAATTTGTTTCAATGTTGCGTGTTGATTTATTTATAATCTCTGTATGATTATCTCTGTGATTGAAATCATTGAAGGCTAAAATTTAGCCGAATAAAATTTTGGTATCATTAGATACAGGAAATAAATAAATATTTGAAAGTATACATTTTATTGAATTTTTGAAATTGATTCGTTTTAAATAAATAAACGTTATAATTTTTATGTTATAAAAATTATGGTTTTTGTGAAATAAAACCAGAATATGCTTTTTGGAATGTGAAGTTAGCTATTTTGTAAAATGGTTTAAATTGAGATTTTTGACTAATATAAATAGTTTATAAAGAAGATTTATAAAAATGAATTTTTATAAATCGGAATAATTGAGTTATAAAGGAGTTTTTATAACTGTTAAAATGATGTTATAAATGGATTTTATAAGTAAATAAGATTTACAGATTTATAATTGATGAAGTTATAAAAGAATTTATTTTCTAAATAAGAGATTTATAAGTTAATTTACTTATAATTTGGATTTGGCAACTAAATAAGATATAATAGAATTTGTAAATAAAGTGATTTTATAACTTGAAGTTTTTATAATATATAAATATGAATTTATAAACATTTATTTATAAATTCAAAATTGATTGAATTTGATAAGTAAATATGAAAGCTTATTAAAGGATTTATATTCACGATTTTGAACAGTGAATAATATATTTAAGAAATGTTCTAGGAAGTGATCTTTTAAATAGAATTAAAACGCTTTGAAGTTGTTTTAAAATGTGTTAAGGATCGAAACCATAGATTTCAACATTCATTGTTGAAATAGACGTTTTCGCGAAATAAGGAAATGATAGACTATAACACTGTTGTTATAGTAAATGTTTTTTTATATAGTATTGGGATTTATGTATCTATCTAAATTTCGAATCCCTATACTAGTGATTTTGGGTTGTCGTAATGATGTTTTACGCAACATTCGTTTTGACTCAAATAAATATGTTAAAGAGAACATTTTCCTTAAAGAATAAAATATATACTTAATTGTTATTTAAGTATATTGAATATTTTCCAAATGTTGAAAATAAATAGGTTTGTGAATTATTTATTATTAAATAAGTATGGAAATGTTTTCCAATATGAAGTGAAATGTTTTGAGATTATATCTTTTAAAGATAAATTGAAAGTGAATATTTGAAGTCGATTTGAAAATCATATAGCAATGGATATTTGGAAATTTAAATTAACACGGAATTTATAAAGGAAAGGGAAATTTGTAAAAAATAAACATTGATTTATTTTTGAGGTGTGGAAAAAAAATTATATCTTGTACAGATATTTTTGGAAAATAAATAATTTGGGAAATTATTTGGAATCTGGTGATGTTGTGCATATCTATTGATAGTTAAATAACCGACTATCAATATTTATCTTTAAATGTGTATTTGTTGTGATTTGCTTGAATTTGAATGCTACACTTATTTGAAAATAAGTGCTCGTTATTCGGTTTAGCCGGGAGAGGACCTTTGGGTCATGAATCCCATTCCGAATAATGATACGTCGTAATGGATAGCATTTGAAGACCGGTGTTGAAGACCGGATATTTTCGAAAACGGAAGGATTACCATCGAATGTCTCTGCATCGGCTGATCTCCGATATAGTGATTTTATCACCCTTTGCGCTGGGAAGTCCGGTCGTGATTAGTCAATATCCGGATTGCAAGGGCTTCTTTGGAAGTGCCTTTGGTTCTGTTCGATCCTGGAACGGACTTGTATGGATGTGTGTCACCTTACAATTCTAGATGTAAAGCTGGTTTCTATCAAATATATTTCTGTTGGTGGCGGAGAATTCATTCTCTTAGCTTAACACCCTTCTCTGAGATGTACGAGCTCAGAGGTTATGTAGTTGATGGTTACTAGTGATACATTCCCAATTTGGTAATGTGGCATACGAAGTGATGCTGATCATTTGTTGATCAAAGCATAGCTTTTGTATAAAGTGTAGATTTGTGGACGAGACTTCATCGGACCTCACACCCCAAAATGGTCAAAACAGGAAAGATGCAGCAAGGTTTTAGGGAGTAGCGCCACTTAGGGTATGTGCATTTCCTTCTGGATATAAGTGGTATCGTGGTATAGAGCCCAGATACTTAACTTTGGTGGATGTCGCAAATATATATGACTTTGTGATTGATGTTGGTTGAGGATCCTCGGATAAAGGTTGTTTACAACCGGGGGATGGCATACTCGTGTCAGTTGTTACCTACTTTTGCAGAGGTAACCCGGCCTTGTGTTCGCAGAGATCCGGTTAGGTTCTCGGGGCGTCTCTCCAGATGCGTACCGATGTGGCAATGGAAAGTTCCTTGGCCTGGCCATTTGTTGGAAATCCAAAGAAACAATACGAGCCTTGTACGGTTTTAGTTGTAGAACCTGCCATTTAATATGGTAGTTATAGTAGGCATACTATAATGGTACCTATGCTGGCTAAGATTAATATTGTACTTTCGAAATGTTTTTCTACACTTTGCACTTATAATAATAATATAAAAGAAATTTGTGTATCAAGCATGTTTGACTATCATAAGGAGAAATCTCCTCCAATTCTGCGTTTGCATTATGTGTGTGGCGGGAGGCCTTATGGTAGTTACATTTTCAAAAAGCATTGCGAATCTATTTTAAAATATTGCTTTGTTTGTTTTTTTAAGATAAACTGTTTTAAGTTCTCACACCAGTCTCATGACTGCCTGGAGTTTATTGTTTCCTTCCTAAACTCTGGGTGCTCACCAATTTCCACACGGGCAGTCTAGAGTCAGGTTATCAGGTCATTCTGGAATTCAGGAGATGTTGTGGAGTTCAGAAGCAAGCTGGATGGTGAAGCGTATCACTAGTATATAGTATTTCTTTTCTGTTGTTTGTTGTTGTACACTCTGATAATGTAATGAAATGTGATGTAATGTAATAACTGATATAGTGATTCTATTTAAAGATTATTCATTTATCTATTATATGTTGTTCCCCTGCGATTGTGAGATTCTGATATTGTTCAGTTGCTTTTCTTTCTTTCTAATTCTATCTTATTCTTCTTCTTAAACCCTAAGGGTTCGGTTTTCCGGCCTTCGACTATGCGGTATTCGATATAGTGGACGTATTGATGTCGACTTTCGTGAGTCGAAAATCTTAATCTTTACATTTGGTATCAGAGCATTTGGTTAAGTGACAATCTTGGCTCTGTTGGGTGTTACTCATTAGAGATAGAATCAGCGGTACTCTAGAATGAGTGTGAGTGTAATCATAGGCATGAGTGCGTATTTGTTAGTGAATATAAAAAAAATTGTTTTATATTTTGTTGATTGGTTTGTTGAGTGGTATATGGATTTTGGTCAATACGAGTAATTAACGTTATTGATAGGAATCTCTAAACACTTATACAGAACAAATTCGACACGATATCGTTTTAAAATAGGGTAAATGAAATAATTTTACCTAAATTATTTTCGTATATAAAAGAAGAAGAAAAATCTGTGAATTATTATAATATATGATTGCTTGGTTGCTAGAAAGTGATGATATTAAATTATTATCATTAATGTCGAAAAAGAAATGGAAATCGTAACTCCAAAGTTAAGAAATAAATTCACATACAAATAGAATTGGAGAATATAAATTGTAAATGTGATTTGTAATTTGAAGTAAAATTCCAGAGGAATATTTGGAAATGTTTTGAAAGGGTTTGCAATTTGGAAAATGTTAAATTCCTTTTTTGGGTTTGAAAATGGTTTTCAAGGGTTTGGAAAAATGTTTTTGGAGGGATAAAAGCTCTAAACTCATTTCGGTCGCTGGAAAATAACTTCGGTGATAACTGCAGCATCATCGGTGCTTATTTTCGGGTTTCCAAAAGAGGGATTGCTGCCAAGTTATTTTAAATAGAAGTTGTTTGGAAAATTTGGGTTTGGGTTTTGAAATTCAAAGGATAATTTGAATTGGTTCCAAAAAAATGGTTTTGAAATGTTGGAAAGACTCTGGAATCTGATAAAAATAGTTATGGAATAAAATTTATCGAGTTGAAAATAAATTTGGAGTAGAAAAAAATGAATTGAAATTAAGTTTGAATTATGGAAATGAATTTATGAATGAATGAATTTACAATTGCGAATAAATGAAATTGGAAACTAAATGTTGAAATTCATCTTGAAATTGCAAGTAAATTGAAAATTTGTTAGGTTGGATCAAATGAAGCTAAGTCTTAAAATAAAATTAGTAAGTAAAACTAATTGAAGAAATGACAAATTTAATATAGAACTTGAAATGAATTGAATTCAACATTTATAAATAAAGGGTAAATTAAATTCATATGGAATTTGAAATCCAGTTTAAATATAAGTGGTTATAAACCGAAATAGTAAATTGAATTGTGCGAGATGAAATGAGTTAGAACTTGTAATGAATTAGTAAAAGAAAATAATTTAAAATAGCAAGATGAATTAGTTGTGAATTATAAATAATTGATAAAATTCAATATTCAGAAGGTAAATTGAATTCAAATGAAATTGCTAATGTGAGATTGAATGGAAATGGATATTATAGTTAGCAGGATATACAGTGGATTAAAGGAAATTTGGATTTTGATTTCGAAGATATAAAAATTGAATTGCTCGACAAAAGGTATGTATTTGAATTTCAGTATAAAATTTGATGATTTTCTTGTCCAGCCACTTGGCTTTTTCTTTTCTTTTTGAAATCTGGGGGCCGTGGTGCCATTTTTGTAGTCGTACCGAGCTAGCCGCGCAAAGGAGAAGCTGGCGAAATTTTTCGAAAATTTAAGGCGTTAGAATATTTTTGAGGAAATTCGAAAATTTTGAAAACTATAACTTTGATTTTGGAGTGAAAAGTTAAACGATATAGTTGGTTTTGAAAAGATAACTAAGTATGATTTGAAAACTTAGTAAAGTTATTGTAAGAAGTTTAACTATGGGTTTTGGAAAAGTTAAAATGTTTAAATGAATTTGGAAATTTAATTTGAACAAATGGTTTTGAAAAGTAATGGATTTCAAGACTTTTCCTTACTTGGTAATTTCAAGGACGAAATTCTTTTAAGGGGCAAGTTTGTAACGACCCAGAATTTCTGTCATTTGAAATTCGTATATTTAATTGATTTTAAAATATTAACAAGTAAAATTTGTAAGTCGAATAAAATTTATTTCGAATACCTAGATTTAATTGGATAATTAAATTGATAATTTAATATTTGAAATTACTGAAATAATTGGAAATTGGGTTTAATGTGATTAAAATTTATTTGTAAAGTTGTATTTAATCATATTGGAGTTAGGATGACGTTATAGAACTTTTAAAATTTAATTAAAAGTTAAATTGTGAAAATTGAATATTTTAATATTTAATTGACGAGTAAAAATAGACATTTTTCAAACAGTCTCGGATTTCGAAGAAACAAGTTTCATCGGATCTATAATGTTAAATTATTGTAAGGTTTCAAATTTCGTGCCAATCGGATTTACGGTTTTTCTAGGGCAAGCTAAAATGCACTGAAATCGGTTTAAGTGAATTTTAATTTAAATAATTGATTTGAAAACTTAACTTTCAAATACTTTCGAATTGGCTTCCGATATATATTCCATTGAGTTCGGAATGTGGATAAAACATTATAAACGATGGGGGGCACGCTTCGATTGGAGTTTGGAAAATTTCAGGGTGAATAGTGTTTCGATATTTTCTATAAAAAGCCTCCATCTTTAACAATTTACACAAACCCTAATTTTCAAACTACAGCCGCCACATAAAATTTTAATGGGCGAAATCGTGTCTTCTTCTTCCTCTAATATCTTCAAATCCATCAACAATTAGAGAAAGTCATCAACTACAAAAAAATCGAGCGCGATGAGATCTTTAATATCAACGGTTATGATCGAAAATTTCGCAAAGAATCAACGGCAATCTGCGTTCAAAGGCCGCACGTTTCGACACGAAAACCAAGGCCATCACGTGACCGAGTTCTGCCGCGTTCGAGGTGGACGTGAGGCACGACACGAGCTTCGAAACTCTAGTAGTTGATCGTTGTGAAGATGTAAGATGAAGGCTCGAAAGTTTCAAAACCAATGGCGGCTATGGGTTTCTTCATGCGGTTTTAAACGAGAGGCAGGGACGACCGAGCTTCAAGCTATTCTTGCCGAAGGTGGCTCTCATGATGGCGCTTCAAACAGCATGGGCCGATCGTCTTCGAAGTCGATGTGGAGGTTGTGTTAGCTAGGGTTTTGGGCGGCTCTGATGGGTTCATGCGCGTTGTTTACTGGAGAGGGAAGTTAGGGCGTGCGGCCAAGATTTAGGGGAAAGAAATCTACGGCCCAGATTGCAAAATGTTATAAAAATATAAAAGAAATAGTAAATTAATTATATATAAAATTGTTCAAACTTTAAAATTCTGTAACTCTTTCATACGAGGTCCGTTTTGGATGAAACAAATTGCGTCGGGTTCGTATTGACGAATACTACGCGATGGAGCTGGATTGGAATTGATTGGAGCTAGCGATAATTTTGGTTAAAATTAAAAGCGTGTTTAATTTTATTCGAAATAAAACACTGCAACTGTATTTGAAGCAAGGTGAGAACTTCTCACACAATCGAATTTGTTTCGATTTAAATATTAAATACTTAAATTTAAAATTGCTTGATTGTATGCTTGGATGATAAATTATTATCTATTGTTTTGAAATAGACCCTATACGCCGTATATTAAGCGGATGTTATTTATTAAACACATATACCGCGATATTCCATCTTGAAGTGGAATTGGTATTATATATGTACTTGGAGTTGATTTTCCCGCATTATATAGCGGATGAGACCCTACTTCACCGTATAATAGCGGATAATATTTTATAAATCTCATATATCGCGATATTCCGTCTTGAAATGGGATTGGTATTGTGCTAACATCTGTGGATGCAGGGAAACAGGTTGGAGGGATCCAACTGGATTCCTCAAATAATTGAATTTGTTTCAATGTTGCGTGTTGATTTATTTATAATCTCTATATGATTATCTTTGTGATTGAAATCGTTGAAGGATAAAATTTAGCCGAATAAAATTTTGGTATCATTAGATACAGGAAATAAATAAATATTTGAAAGTATGCCTTTTATTGAATTTTTGAAATTGATTCATTTTAAATAAATAAACGTTATAATTTTTATGTTATAAAAATTATGCTTTTTGTGAAATAAAACCAGAATATGATTTTTGGAATGTGAAGTTAGCTATTTTGTAAAATGGTTTAAATTGAGATTTTTGACTAATATAAATGGTTTATAAATCAGATTTATAAAATTGAATTTTTATAAATCAGAATAATTGAGTTATAAAGGAGTTTTTATAATTGTTAAAATGATGTTATAAATGGGTTTTATAAGTAAATAAGATTTACAGATTTATAATTGATGAAGTTATAAAGGAATATATTTTCTAAATAAAAGATTTATAAGAAAATTTACTTATAATTTGGATTTGGCAACTAAATAAGATATAATAGAATTTGTAAATAAAGTGATTTTATAACTTGAAGTTTTTATAATATATAAATGTGAATTTATAAACATTTATTTATAAATTCAAAATTGATTGAATTTGATAAGTAAATATGAAAGCTTATTAAAGGATTTATATTCACGATTTTGAACAGTGAATAATATATTTAAGAAATGTTTTAGGAAGTGGTCTTTTAAATAGAATTAAAACGATTTGAAGTTGTTTTAAAATGTGTTAAAGATCGAAACCATAGATTTCAACATTCATTGTTGAAATAGACGTTTTCGAGAAATAAGGAAATGATAGACTATAACACTGTTGTTATAGTAAATGATTTTCGAAAGGAAATGTTTTTTGTATAGTATTGGGATTTATATATCTATCTAAATTTCGAATCCCTATACTAGTGATTTTGGGTTGTCGTAACGATGTTTTACGCAATATTCGTTTTAACTCAAATAAATGTGTTAAAGAGAACGTTTTCCTTAAAGAATAAATTATATACTTAATTGTTATTTAAGTATATTGAATATTTTCCAAATGTTTAAAATAAATAGATTTGTGAATTATTTATTAAATAAGTATGGAAATGTTTTGCAATATGAAGTGAAATGTTTTGAGATTATATCTTTTAAAGATAAATTGAAAGTGAATATTTGAAGTCGATTTGAAAATCATATAGCAATGGATATTTGGAAATTAAAATTCACATGGAATTTATAAAGAAAGGGAAATTTGTAAAAAATAAACATTGATTTATTTTTGAAGTGTGGAAAAAAAATTATATCTTGTACAGAGATTTTTGGAAAATAAATAATTTGGGAAATTATTTGGAATCTGGTGATGTTGTGCATATCTATTGATAGTTAAATAACCGACTATCAATATTTACCTTTAAATGGGTATTTGTTGTGATTTGCTTGAATTTGAATGCTACACTTATTTGAAAATAAGCGCTCGTTATTCGGTTTAGCTGGGAGAGGACCTTTGGGTCATGAATCCCATTCCGTATAGTGATACGTCGTAATGGATAGCATTCGAAGACCGGTGTTGAAGACCGGATATTTTTGAAAATGGAAGGATTACCGTCGAATGTCTCTGCATTGGCAAATCTCCAATATAGAGATTTTATCACCCTTTGTGATGGGAAGTCCGGTCATGATTAGTGAATATTCGGATTGCAAGGTCTTCATTGGAAGTGCCTTCGGTTCCGTTCGATCCCGGAACGGAATTGTATGGATGTGTGTCTGACCTTACAATTTGAGATGTAAAGCTGGTTTCTATCAAATATATTTCTGTTGGTGGCGGAGAATTCATTCTCTTAGCTTAACACCCTTCTCTGAGACGTACGAGCTCAGAGGTTATGTAGTTGATGGTTACTAGTGATACATTCCCAATTTGGTAATGTGGCATACGAAGTGATGCTGATCATTTGTTGATCAAAGCATAGCTTTTGTATAAAGCGTAGCTTTATGGACGAGACTTCGTCGGACCTCACACCCCAAAATGGTCAAAACGGGAAAGATGCAGCAAGGTTTTAGGGAGTCTCGCCCCTTAGGGTATGTGCATTTCCTTCGGATATAAGTGGTATCATGGTATGGAGCCCAGATACTTAACTTTGGTGGATGTCGCAAATATATATGACTTTGTGATTGATGTTGATTGAGGATCCCGGGATAAAGGTTGTTTACAACCGAGGGATGGCATACTCGTGTCAGTTGTTACCTACTTTTGCAGAGGTAACCCGACCTTGTGTTGGCAGAGATCCGGCTAGGTTCTCGGGGCGTCTCTCCAGAGGCGTACCCATATGGCAATGGGAAGTCCATTGGCCTGACCATTTGTTGGAAATCCAAAGAAACAATACGAGCCTTGTACGGTTTTAGTTGTAGAACCTGCCATTTAATATGGTAGCTACAGTAGGCATACTATAATGGTACCTATGCTGGCTAAGATTAATATTGTACTTTCGAAATGTTTTTCTACACTTTGCACTTATAGTAATAATATCAAAGAAATTGCGTATCAAGCATGTTTGACTATCATAAGGAGTAATCTCCTACAATTCTATGTTTGCATTGTGTGTGTGGCGGGAGGCCTTATGGTAGTTACGTTTTCAAAAAGCATTGCGAATCTATTTTAAAATATTTCTTTGTTTGTTTTTTTAAGATAAACTGTTTTAAGTTCTCACACCAGTCCCATGACTGACCTGGAGTTTATTGTTTCCTTCCTAAACTCTGGGTGCCCACCAATTTCCACACGGGCAGTCTAGAGTCCGGTTATCAGGTCATTCTGGAATTCAGGAGATGTTGTGGAGTTCAGGAGCAAGCTGGATGGTGAAGCGTATCACTAGTATATAGTATTTCTTTTCCGCTGTTTGTTGTTGTACACTCTGATAATGTAATGAAATGTGATGTGATGTAATAACTGATATAGTGATTCTGTTTAAAGATTATTCATTTATCTATTATATGATGTTCCGCTGCGATTGTGAGATTCTGATATTGTTCTGTTTCTTTTCTTTCTTTCTTCTTCTATCTTTTTCTTCTTCTTAAACCATAAGGGTTCGGTTTTCCGGCCTTCGACTGTGTGGCATTCGATACAGTGGAGGTATTGATGTCGACTTTTGTGAGTCGAAAATCTTAATCCTGACAAACCCTAAATCAATCTTAGCAAATATTTTTGAGTAAATAGGATCATAGAAATCATTCATATTGAGATTGCTTAAATTTTAGATAATACCAATCCTCTTTTATTTTGGAAAACTTAACAGAATCTTTTTTATTTAAGAGCATCCGGGCTTTCCTTTCGATCTGTTCCACCCCTCATCTTAGAAAAGAAAACATAGGCTAGGTAAGTTCAGGGCACTGGTTGCTCCATCCCTTACCTTAGTTAAACACCTTATTTTATCTTCTCAGATCTCACAGGCGGGACAAATGTACTAGTCGTTTCCGCATACTCAGATTTTCAACTTTATTTTGGAATTGCTTATAAATATCCCAAATTATCTTTCAAAACGCTTAATTATCCTTTTTAAAACATTCACAATTGATTCTGAGAAACGTCGTTACATTTAAACTCATAATCCAAAAGTTATACAATTCGCAGCAGAAAA
Organism: Allium cepa; assembly: GCA_030765085.1. Lineage (NCBI taxonomy): Eukaryota > Viridiplantae > Streptophyta > Magnoliopsida > Asparagales > Amaryllidaceae > Allium > Allium cepa. Next base: position 331,386,180 of record CM060940.1, read on the forward strand.
GTATTGCGGAAAGTGCTAAATAAGCTTATTTGAATTAAACCACTTTTAAATATTTGAAAACTCATATTTTCAAATCCAAATCTCTTTTAGATCATCTAAATAGATTTATCAAATTTATTTCATATTTTTCCATAATTAAAAACATTCATTTAAACAGATTTCCTGTTATGGTCATTAAACTGCACTAGCGCGATTTTTCTAGAAAATTGATTTGGACTTAATTCAAAATCTACTTATCGAAACTTTGATTTTCTTTCTTCGTTTAGAAGATATGGATATAATAGTCCGGAATTTTCTTATCTCGAAGAATTCCTAGCTATATTCCACTCTATACACTCATTTGAACTTTTCGGCGCGAAATCGAGAACTGCCGTTGCGCGACGCACCTAGTTTTAACTTATTTTTCAAAATTTGAAATAATCTATTCAAATTGGATTTCAACACTTATAAATCATTACAAATCATTTTAAATCAATATTTCACTTTTTGAAGTATTTAAAATATATTTTCACTATTACCATATTATAATATTATAATATTATTATACTCCCATTATTTTAATATTAAATTTTAAATTTCAATTTCAACTTAATTTCAATTCTAATCTCAAATTAAACACATTTAAAACTTAGATTTCAAATCTAATTTCAATTTAAACTTCCATTCAACCTTAAACTAAACTTCACTTTTTCAAAATCGATTTCAATTTCAATTTCACTATTCATCTTAATTTCAATTTCTAATTAACTATCCTTTTCAAATCCGTTTCACTTCAAATTTCAAATTCAATTTCATTTTTACTTTAATTTCACTTTTAAATGAAAAGAGACTTATCTTTCCATAATTTCTCATATTACTAAAATATGGTCTTACTAAACAAAGGGAATACTTAATTAATAGGAATTTGATGTCCAAGTTATCATCACAACCATACAACAATCATATAACATCAATATTTTCCATACGGTAAATGTCATAACATTATTACGGATTATCCAACATATTCAAACAATCAATCAAACATCCATATCATCAAATAGTGATTATCTAACATAACAATTAAGCATGATAATCAATATAATTTAAAAGCGGTGAGAATTTCCCACCTTCGTATCCACTCCGTCAATCTTTAATGTGAGATTCGTGTTTCTTGCTAACGTGCTATTTCCAACGTCTCGCCTTTATCGCTTCCTTTCCGAATGCTTTTATTTCTCTTTCTTTTTCTTTCTCTTTTCTTTTTTTTCTTTTCTTCTCTCTCTTTTTTTTCTTTTTTTATATAGAGGATGTGAGTTTTTAGGAGGAGGGGAGGGTGTGGCCTTGGGGTTTAGGCATGTAGGAGGGGGTAGGTGTGTGTGGTAGGGTGTTTGGGCTCGGCTTGGCTTTGGGTGTGCTCGACCTTGGGCTCAGGGCTCGGGTTTAGATGGTGTGGCTCAGCCGTGGGGGGGGTGTAGGGGTGGGTTTTGGGTGAGGAGGAGGTGTGTAGGTGGTAGTTTGGCTTGTGTGAGGTGATGGTTTGGAGTATGGAGGTGATAGCTTGAAGGTAGAAGGGAAATGGTGGAAGTAGGGAAGGTTTTTGGAAATTTTTATGAAATGAAAGTGTAGTGGAAATGAAGAGAGGTGTGGTTGTATTTATAAGTGAACATTTTTAGTGTTAAATGACATTAATACCCTCTTCATTTTTGGATTTAAATATACTTTTCTTTTATGTGAAAAAGAGTGATTTGATATGTATTAATGGTGATGGTAAGAAATAGAAATGATTACTTTCTTAGATTTTGTGTTTTAAAGAGGAGACTTTGCATTGATTTGATTTGCATTAAATGCATGGATGTATGTGTCATTAATACTTTAAATTAGCTTTCTTTTTACTTTTCCATTTGCTCCTTTTCTATGTATAAGCATAACATCTTATTAATGAGATGTGAAGTAGAGTAATGATTGTTTGCACCAAAATTGGGCACAACACTCTTCGGAAGTTTTTGAAGAGATAAAAGTGAAGAATATAAATTAAAAATATGGGTTATCTAACCAAAACTCCAAATAACAGGAAAGTAAATGCGCAGACAAGCGATTTTGAGTGGTTCGGCGTGTTGCCTACGTCCACTATGAAGTTTTTTTGCAGCTTTATTGATTCTCTTTCAATAATTACAAGCGAGTACAGCAAACAACAACAAGTAACAACAGGAAATTCGAATTCAACAGTAGAAATATGGTGTAAGTCTTGATCCGGCAGAGTCTGGGCGCTTGAGAGTCAAAAGATCCTTCTTATATAGGCTGTAGGGCTCTATTTATAGGCGTAGGAGGCTAAGACTTTGCTCAAACTTCGGGAGATTCGCTCTGGAATGTGAGGAGGCCCATACGACCAATTTCAGAAAGTTTGGACTGTTGAATATGCGCTTTGCGCTATATGATTTTTGTTTGATGATAATAAACATATATACATTCATATAAATGTATTTGGTAATGTACTATTTTATTTTTCATAATTTAAATAAATATTTGTTGAATAAAATTAAATTTCACAGAATTTGAATTTGAATTCAAACAAAACAAGTTAAACAGATTTTGAATTCAAACAGAAATTTTATTCAAACAAATATTTTGTATAGTATGTATTTGGTTAGATAAATATCTGTTGAATAAAATAAATTACACAGAATTTGAATTTGAATTCAAACAGAACAAGTTACACAGTTTTTGAATTCAAACGAATATTTTATTCAAACGAATATTTATTACAAACTTGAATAGTACAAATTCATGCTCTCACTATACATATACATTTCTGATTACATCACGATTACATCACAAATATTTTTACATTGATAACCTCACTACATATCACTCACACTCGTATTTTGTCTTCAACTGCATTCCGGTTTGAATCCAGCATCTGAGCAATCTGCAAAAATATAAACTAACGCAGTAAAATTGAAAAAGAAATATTTTTGCAATTCAAAAATAAAATATGGTTTTTTGAAAATAATATTTGCCTCAGTTATTTGGGTTGTTCGTCATCATTTAAATTTGAATTCATCATACACGAACAACTTGTGACATACACAGTGTATTACTGTATATGCCACAAGGCCGTGCACACCGATATATACACTTGATAGATATTACAGGGACAGGTAACCATAAGTGGCTGCAATACACACATGTACATTCATACACGTGTGCACTGCCTCGCCAACTCGTATGCGCAGCCAACAAGAGCAAGTGTACAACAGTGTCAAGTTGCAAACAGTCAAAGGCAAGACACATGGAACAATGTAACACAGACCAAATGCTCAAGCCACCAAGATGACCAAGCAATGATCAGAGACCAGACAGGTCAAGCAAATGTGCAAATCAGTGAAAATATACAATGCACCAGAAACATGCAAGTGTCAAAGTACAGGTGCAAGTGTACATAAGAGAAGTACAAAATGACCAAACAGCAACAGTGAATGGGGCAAAGCACAAATGTCCACACAACAACATGAAGAGAATCAATTTCAAGGCAGTAATGTACACAAAGACAACAGCCAGTTCAAATGCAACATTGAAAACAAGCTGCATGAATACAACATGAAGTACAACCACAAAGTTCACAAGTGCAACATCACCAAAGACTCAACAGGAAAAATGGAACCAGACACAACAGTGAAAGTGCAGACCAAGACTCATGGAACAGACCCAAAAACTAGTGCCAACATGAACATAACATGTGAATGCATCAAAGCAAGAAAACAACACTGTCGAGCTCGAGATAATACTGCTACAACATGGACTGCAACAAATACATGATGCACAACTCAAATGAATATCAGTGCAAGTGTCAACCAGGTAGCAAGGAAGATCAACACAGCAAGCTACAGCATCAAGTTGATCAAGATGCTACAGATTTCAACCAATGAACCATCAAAGAATGCAAGAAGAAAATTATATGTCAAATTATGATATGAACACAGTGAAATGACCAATGCACAACAAACTCAGTGACATGCTACAATTTCAAACAGGCAGTGCACATGTGAATCAAGTGACCAACCTGAAGTACAAAGCATGCACATAAACAACATGACATGAACAATACAACTAATCAAAGCTCGGCCAACATCAATGCAACAAAGACCAAGCTGCAGCATCAAGATAAGAAGATCAAAGTGAACCAGATCAATAGCAGCTCAGTTATACAAGCAGTACCAAGTGATAGTGAAGATGGCCAGAGATGAAGACAGGGGCAAACACAAGATGGGCCGAAGCAATGGTGATGATCGAAGCTAATACAGAGTAGTATATTCACATACCCAAAATCAACAGTCAAAAATATACGAAATTGACAAAGTCAAATATCACAAATCACGAAATCAATTCAAAGCCGTGACCAACCAAGCAAGAAATATGAACAAGTCAACATCAAAGCCGTGGGACGCAAGAAACAAAAATACGCATATGAAAAAGTCAGAATCGATTTCAATCATTCAAGCATCATCAAGTGGCCGAGATAAAGAATTTGACAAATTCAATCAAATTTATACGAACGCAAATATAGGAATTCATCCTATTAAAACCCTAATCATCATCGGCATTTAGATCTATCGAGTTCAAGTATCAATTTAGAAAAGCAAAAGGACACAGTACATACCGAATTCACAAGCAACGAACTCGATCGAGCAACTGCAAAACATCCAATAGCCAACCATCAGAGAAGCAGCGAGCTATGGAAACATATCACAGATCAATTGAAGAAACCGAAGCCAACAAAGAGCCGAAGCCCTAACTGGAACAAAAGGGAACGAAGCCCTAATCAGAAAGAGGCCGCCATTTTTCTTCTCAAAAGAAAGTGGATCGGGTTAATAAAAACAAGGGGCCGGTTTTGTTTTATAAAAGGGCTAAAGTTTTATTTAGGGTCCAAGTAAAAAAGGGGTTTTGTTTCTATAGGCTTTTATTAATATTGTTAATTAGTTTAGGGTTATTTTTCTATTGTTCTTAATTATTGTTTTTATTTTACGAATCAAAGAATTTAGGTAAATCACCACCTAGGTTTAGGTAGTGTCAGATTGTCTATTTTGAGTTAGTTCAGTGAGCAGGGTGTGCGAGTTTGCAAAGCTCTATAGGCGGGAGCAGTGTTTGCGAGTGAGCGAAACTCTATAGGCGGGAGCAGGGTGTGCGAGTCTAGTAGAGTGTTTGTGAGCGGGAGCAAAAGGGTCTGCGAGTCTAGTAGAGTTGTTGTAAGCGTGATACTGTTTAATTCTAATAGAAATCTGCGAATGCGGCAGTAGGCAGGGGTTGCCGAAGCTGGGTAAATTTTGTGTGTGATTTACTTTTTAGCATATTTATTTCTGCAGTTTATTTCTGTGTTTAAATCGAGAAAATTTGCTATAACCCTATTCACCCCCCCCCCCCCTCTAGGGTTAATCTAGATCCTACAAGTGGTATCAGAGCCCGGTAAAAATTTTTTTATTTAACTCTAGAGTCATGAGTCTACAAAATAATGCTTTTTCTGAGGGGCAATCTATTGCTAGGCCACCCATGTTTAACGGGAACGATTATGCTTATTGGAAAGTTAGGATGAGTATTTATCTTAGTTCCGTTGATTATGATGTTTGGGATATTATTGAAACTGGCTATAAACCTCCCACTATAATCGTTGGTGGTACTGAGATTCCTAAACCTAAGGATAGGTGGGATGCAAACGATAAGAAATTGAAAACGACAAATGCTAAAGCCATGAATGCTTTGATATGTGCTCTTGATAAAAATGAATTTAATAGAATTTCTCATTGTACAACAGCACAGGAAATATGGCATACTTTGGAGGTGACACACGAAGGAACTTCTCAAGTCAAGGAGTCTCGGCTAGCCCTATTCAGCAATGAATACGAAAACTTTGTAATGGACAAAGACGAGAGCATAAAGGATATGTTTGGACGTTTTTCAACCTTGGTATACAATGCTAGAGCGCTTGGGAAGGTATTCACTGAGGTAGAGCTTGTGCGGAAGATACTACGAGTTTTACCAATGAACTTTGAGGCAAAAGTCACAGCAATCCAAGAATCGAAAGATCTGAGCAAACTAAGCATGGAGTAGTTGATTGGCAACTTGATGACATATGAGCTTGAGTTAAAAGCAAAGGAAGAACGCAACAACTCCGAACCAAAGAAGAAGACGATTGCCTTAAAAAGTAAAGAAGAAAGCGATGAAGAAGATCCAATTGAAGAGCTTGCAATGGCTGTCAATAATCTTAGAAGATGGTCTAGATTCAAGCCACGCAAGAAGAAAACAAAGGGCAATAGGTCAAAAGATTCCGAAAATTCCGATAATGAACTGACATGTTATAACTGCAACAAGCCTGGCCACATCAAACCAAAATGCCCACTTCTCAAAAACAACAAAGAAAAGAAAAAGGCGAAGAAGGTATTTGCAGCGACTTGGGATGATGAAGAAGGAGAGGAAGCTTCGGATAGCAGCCCAGAGGAGGCTAACTTATGTTGCATGGCAAAATCAGATTCAGAAGCAACCTCCGATGAATCTAGTGAGGCAGGTGAGTTTTCTTATAAAGAACTTGTTTTTATGTGTTCTGATCTTACTAAGGTAGTGGATACTCTTGAATCTAAAATTGAAAAACTGAAATCTGATAGGAGAGAATTTGCTCGTGAAAATTTTAGGTTAAAAACTGAACTTGAAAATATTCAAAACCTAGAATGTAACCAATGTAAAATTTTAGATTCGGAACTATCAAAAATTAGGAATAACTCTGAGAATCTTGAAAAAGAAAACTTGAGTCTTAAAGAAAACATTGACACTAGAAAAAAGGACTTTATAAATCGATGCACCTCACTTGTCGCTGAAAATACAACATTAAAAACCAAAGTCCAAAATCTTGAGAAATCTTTGAATAACTTTTCAAGAGGCGAAAAATCTTTCAACATGCTATTGGGAAATCAAATTTTTGCTAACAATAGAAAAGGACTAGGTTTTGGAAAATCACAAGATGATGAAAAGGTAAAAGTGCTGCTCGATCTGAAATAATTGGAAATCAGGTTGAAAATCATAGTCATAGGAACACAAAATTTAATCAAGTCAATTTAATGAGCATGTTTTGTAGAGAATTTGGACATAATCGAAATAATTGTTGGTATAGACCCAAACACGTGAAAACTATACCAATTTGGGTTCCAAAAGGCACAAATATAAAATCTTTGAAAGTCAAACAAATTTGGGTGCCAAAAGGAACATGTACAAATAGTTTTGAGTCTCCAAAAACATATTTTTCATATTCTGCCACTAACAACAATGGACCTATAAAAACAAATAGGTCACATAAATCTTTTATCGTGTAGGTGTGGTGGCAGGCTAAGGAACAACAATAGTGTTCTCTGGATTTCGGCTGTTCCAGAAGCACAACGGGCGACAAAGCAAAGTTCCTTAGCCTAGTATAAAGGTGACAGAATCACAATGGGCAATCACGAAAAATTATCGTAAAGGTAAAACAGGTAATTGTTTTTAAATGTGATTATCTGCACCATACTCTAAATTAAAATCAGCCAATATTGAGATGAACAAAAGATGATGATTTTGATGCTATTTTTTTAAAAAAAAAAATATATTGACTAACCATCTTTAAAGAGAATTACTTGGAGTAATTATGATGGTTGACTGATTCAGACTTAATTGATATGATTTTTTGACTTGTTCTTATTTATGACATTAATTTGTGCTTAATTGATGACCAACCAGATTTTAAATTTTTGAACTAATTTATATAAATTTGTTCAGTCAAATGCTAGTTACTCATGCTACACGTAGATATATTGGTTCTGACATTTTGATCACTGCTTGTAAATTTGCACGATTTCAAATTCATGAGAAAAAGGATTTTAAGAAATTGTTTTTGAAATAATTATGATGTTGATTGACTGTTGATTACTCATGAAAATAATTGTTTATCCTCTGGTTTCTGAATTTAACATCATGATATTTATTTTGAGTGTTAACACGGCTTAAATTCAAAATTCAAAAGAATGATGTTTTGAAATTTTTGGTGCACATCTCAAGGTTTGATTCAACAAGTGAATATTGAGTGAAATTTAAATTCAGATGCGGATTACACTGGTAATATAGTTGATAGAAAAATTATTAGTGTAACGTGATTAATTTGTGAAACATTCATTTGCTGCATCGTTTTTTTTGAAGAAAATATCTGCATATTTTTCACTTGAAATAATTTTCAAATAGCAGAAAATTTTCTTATAAAACTCCCCTCAAGAAAATCATGTTTGACCATATTTACAGCTTAATCATTTTTTTTTAAATTGATTTTATAATTTTTAATTTGATTTTAAATGACAAATTTGACTAATCTGACTCCCTTTGATTATCGAAAAGATGAATAGTGATTGAAAAAGAGATGAGTGTTGATATTTATCATATATTATAACTCGAGAAAGTATAATTAAAAAAATTCTTTACAATTTTATAACAAGAGTTATAAAAACTTTTTGTTGGATAATAATTCCATGACCATTTCTATTTCTATCATCTTTCTATCGAACATCACTCATCAAGATCATATTTAATATGTAAATTTGTGGTAGTTTACAAAGGAAATCATTTGTTCTTCAATATCTTTAAATCGGTGAAGGAAATTATTTGTGCTTCAATTTTCAGCAATTAAAAATAAATATCCAAAGTATTCACTCTCATTTAAAAGTCCTCACGGTTATGCATGGGTGAATTACTTGGATTTTTGATTATGTGCTTCCATGCTCATTTAAAAGTCCTCACGGTTATGCATGTATGGAACGCATATTAAAAATAATTGATTTAATAGACAAGTTGATTCTAATCCCATTTAAAAGTCCTCACGGTCATGCGTGGTTAGAAGATACTTGATTTCATTTTTTAAATTAAATTGGAATACTACTAATCTCATTTAAAAGTCCTTACGGTTATGCATGGTTAGTAGATATTCAAATTTCCAGAAATAAATATACCACAAATAGACATATCTATATGAATTTTTTGATGATTCTATCTCCATCACTTCTGAAAGTGGAATATGCGCTTGACAAGGGTAATTATGATTTTTGTTTGAGTTTTATTGAAATTTGATATTTATATTTAATTGAGTTAAATGTTTGATTCATGTCTATCACTTTATCCCTATTTTTATAACACTGTTATTCTTTTGCTGATAACAAAAGGGGGAGAGAAAAGTTAAGATTTTGTCAAATAGAATCAAGCAAAGGTCAAATAACTTTCAATTTGCATATAGGCTCATTTACATATTTTTTGTATGCATATATGTAGGGGGAGTATCACATAAAAAGGAAGCATTCAAATAGGGGGAGCAAATGAAATTATCAAATACATTTAATATATTCAAAATCTTAAATATATGTTTGTTATCATCAAAAGGGGGAGATTGTTGAATATGCGCTTTGCGCTATATGATTTTTGTTTGATGATAATAAACATATATACATTCATATAAATGTATTTGGTAATGTACTATTTTATTTTTCATAATTTAAATAAATATTTGTTGAATAAAATTAAATTTCACAGAATTTGAATTTGAATTCAAACAAAACAAGTTAAACAGATTTTGAATTCAAACAGAAATTTTATTCAAACAAATATTTTGTATAGTATGTATTTGGTTAGATAAATATCTGTTGAATAAAATAAATTACACAGAATTTGAATTTGAATTCAAACAGAACAAGTTACACAGTTTTTGAATTCAAACGAATATTTTATTCAAACGAATATTTATTACAAACTTGAATAGTACAAATTCATGCTCTCACTATACATATACATTTCTGATTACATCACGATTACATCACAAATATTTTTACATTGATAACCTCACTACATATCACTCACACTCGTATTTTGTCTTCAACTGCATTCCGGTTTGAATCCAGCATCTGAGCAATCTGCAAAAATATAAACTAACGCAGTAAAATTGAAAAAGAAATATTTTTGCAATTCAAAAATAAAATATGGTTTTTTGAAAATAATATTTGCCTCAGTTATTTGGGTTGTTCGTCATCATTTAAATTTGAATTCATCATACACGAACAACTTGTGACATACACAGTGTATTACTGTATATGCCACAAGGCCGTGCACACCGATATATACACTTGATAGATATTACAGGGACAGGTAACCATAAGTGGCTGCAATACACACGTGTACATTCATACACGTGTGCACTGCCTCGCCAACTCGTATGCGCAGCCAACAAGAGCAAGTGTACAACAGTGTCAAGTTGCAAACAGTCAAAGGCAAGACACATGGAACAATGTAACACAGACCAAATGCTCAAGCCACCAAGATGACCAAGCAATGATCAGAGACCAGACAGGTCAAGCAAATGTGCAAATCAGTGAAAATATACAATGCACCAGAAACATGCAAGTGTCAAAGTACAGGTGCAAGTGTACATAAGAGAAGTACAAAATGACCAAACAGCAACAGTGAATGGGGCAAAGCACAAATGTCCACACAACAACATGAAGAGAATCAATTTCAAGGCAGTAATGTACACAAAGACAACAGCCAGTTCAAATGCAACATTGAAAACAAGCTGCATGAATACAACATGAAGTACAACCACAAAGTTCACAAGTGCAACATCACCAAAGACTCAACAGGGAAAATGGAACCAGACACAACAGTGAAAGTGCAGACCAAGACTCATGGAACAGACCCAAAAACTAGTGCCAACATGAACATAACATGTGAATGCATCAAAGCAAGAAAACAACACTGTCGAGCTCGAGATAATACTGCTACAACATGGACTGCAACAAATACATGATGCACAACTCAAATGAATATCAGTGCAAGTGTCAACCAGGTAGCAAGGAAGATCAACACAGCAAGCTACAGCATCAAGTTGATCAAGATGCTACAGATTTCAACCAATGAACCATCAAAGAATGCAAGAAGAAAATTATATGTCAAATTATGATATGAACACAGTGCAATGACCAATGCACAACAAACTCAGTGACATGCTACAATTTCAAACAGGCAGTGCACATGTGAATCAAGTGACCAACCTGAAGTACAAAGCATGCACATAAACAACATGACATGAACAATACAACTGATCAAAGCTCGGCCAACATGAATGCAACAAAGACCAAGCTGCAGCATCAAGATAAGAAGATCAAAGTGAACCAGATCAATAGCAGCTCAGTTATACAAGCAGTACCAAGTGATAGTGAAGATGGCCAGAGATGAAGACAGGGGCAAACACAAGATGGGCCGAAGCAATGGTGATGATCGAAGCTAATACAGAGTAGTATATTCACATACCCAAAATCAACAGTCAAAAATATACGAAATTGACAAAGTCAAATATCACAAATCACGAAATCAATTCAAAGCCGTGACCAACCAAGCAAGAAATATGAACAAGTCAACATCAAAGCCGTGGGACGCAAGAAACAAAAATACGCATATGAAAAAGTCAGAATCGATCTCAATCATTCAAGCATCATCAACTGGCCGAGATAAAGAATTTGACAAATTCAATCAAATTTATACGAATGCAAATATAGGAATTCATCTTATTAAAACCCTAATCATCATCGGCATTTAGATCTATCGAGTTCAAGTATCAATTTAGAAAAGCAAAAGGACACAGTACATACCGAATTCACAAGCAACGAACTCGATCGAGCAACTGCAAAACATCCAATAGCCAACCATCAGAGAAGCAGCGAGCTATGGAAACATATCACAGATCAATTGAAGAAACCGAAGCCAACAAAGAGCCGAAGCCCTAACTGGAACAAAAGGGAACGAAGCCCTAATCAGAAAGAGGCCGCCATTTTTCTTCTCAAAAGAAAGTGGATCGGGTTAATAAAAACAAGGGGCCGGTTTTGTTTTATAAAAGGGCTAAAGTTTTATTTAGGGTCCAAGTAAAAAAGGGGTTTTGTTTCTATAGGCTTTTATTAATATTGTTAATTAGTTTAGGGTTATTTTTCTATTGTTCTTAATTATTGTTTTTATTTTACGAATCAAAGAATTTAGGTAAATCACCACCTAGGTTTAGGTAGTGTCAGATTGTCTATTTTGAGTTAGTTCAGTGAGCAGGGTGTGCGAGTTTGCAAAGCTCTATAGGCGGGAGCAGTGTTTGCGAGTGAGCGAAACTCTATAGGCGGGAGCAGGGTGTGCGAGTCTAGTAGAGTGTTTGTGAGCGGGAGCAAAAGGGTCTGCGAGTCTAGTAGAGTTGTTGTAAGCGTGATACTGTTTAATTCTAATAGAAATCTGTGAATGCAGCAGTAGGCAGGGGTTGCCGAAGCTGGGTAAATTTTGTGTGTGATTTACTTTTCAGCATATTTATTTCTGCAGTTTATTTCTGTGTTTAAATCGAGAAAATTTGCTATAACCCTATTCACCCCCCCCCCTCTAGGGTTAATCTAGATCCTACATGGACTCGATCTGTGATCGATACGAAATCATTTCGTATCGATCAAGATTACGTCCATTGGGGCTGAAATTTGGCGTGAACGTTCTTTGGCTCGTGTGCAATCTCCTATGAAAATTTCATTGCATTTGGATTGGTAGATTTTGAGATATGATCGATACGAGATGGGGTTTTCCGGTGGCTGTTTGGTTCGAATCGATCGATTCGTAACGATCCCTTCGATTCGATCACCCCACGTGGTTTCGTGATGATGTGGCACGCACACTTTGCCTCGATCCGAGTTTCACTCCTAGTTGACCGTGCCGACTCCATAATTCTTGCCTTATTCGTATCGAATTTGACACGTCACCCAGGTTTGTTGACTCGATGGATACGAAGTAGTCATCAGCCATGGATTCGAACAACAGTTACATCGATGGATACGAGCTAACGAAGGTCGATGGTTACGAACATGCCTTTACTCGATGGATACGAGCCACATAGCTCCTTAATGGACACGAAGTCAATCGATGCGAACCAGAGTCTTTTGATGGATAGGGAGTAAGGTAACCTGATGGATGTGAATTGCTCTACCAAATTGATTAGAAGAGATGTTTCCATGATGGATACGAAGCGGACATTTGGCCAATCGATACGAATCGTACTAGCTGTTGATGGGTACGAAGTCCATCGATACGATCTCGATGGACTCGAACATTGCTGACCTGATCGATACGAACCCATGGGAATCAATTGATGCGAAGTGGGTGATGGATACGAACTGGATCGAGTCGAACGGTGGTTCACTGATGGATACGAAAACGAGGTCGTTTCCTCCATATTGAATCGATCATAACTCGAGCATACGAATTCGGATTGACTCAAAATTTGGAATGCTGGCCTTCAAGACTTTGCTTGTCATGTCCTATCAATTGTAGCCTTATCCGAGCTCGGACAAAATTCATCGACGTCCATGGCGAAACAATATATAACCAATCTCTGAGACGAACTGTCTTTAGTTTCCAGTCAGTTTTTGGGTGTCACGGCCTTGCCAAAAGGTGGGATAACATTTGCCCCTAAAAGTACGTCTTGTGGAAACATGACGTGCATTGAAAAGCTGTAGTTTCTTTCTGAACAATCATCGTATTTTTCGTTGAAAGTTGTACTCTGTATTGCTGTAACTGACTGCTGTGTGATAGTGATTAGCTGTTTGTTGTCGTAATCATAATGAGATGAGTATTCGATCCCTGTGAATGTTGAAAATCGAAAATTAGTCCGACATATATGCATATATGTTAACTTGACTCTCGTTAACGTTGCGCGTTCACGAGCCGTTGTTAGTTTAGTTCGTTTTTTTTATCGAATTTGGTGTCGATTCTCTCCTAAACCAATTTGAAATTTGAGTTGAAACAAGGCTTGATGGTTGTTTTAAATGTGAAGTTAACAAAATTGGGCACAATACTCTTCGGTAAAGTGTTTGCACCAAAATTGGGCACAACACTCTTCGGAAGTTTTTGAAGAGATAACAGTGAAGAATATAAATTAAAAATGTGGGTTATCTAACAAAAACTCCAAACAACAGAAAAGTAAATGCGCAGACAAGCGATTTAGAGTGGTTCGGCATGTTGCCTACGTCCACTATGAAGTTTTTTGCAGCTTTATTGATTCTCTTTCAATGATTACAAGCGAGTACAGCAAACAACAACAAGTTACAACTGGAAATTCAAATTCAATAGCAGAAATATGGTGTAAGTCTTGATCTGGCAGAGTCTGGGTGCTTGAGAGTCAAAAGTTCCTTCTTCCGTAGGCTTTAGGGCTCTATTTATAGGCGTAGGAGGCTGAGACTTCGCTCAAACTTCGGGAGACTCGCTCTGGCACGTGAGGGGGCCCATACGACCAATTCCAGAAAGTTTGGACTCGATCTGTGATCGATACGAAATCATTTCGTATCGAGCAAGATTATGTCCAATGGAGCTGAATTTGGTGTGAACGTTCTTTGGCTCGTGTGCAATCTCCTATGAAAATTTCATTGCATTTGGATCGGTAGATTTTGAGATATGATCGATACGAGATGGGGTTTTCCGGTGGATGTTTGGTTCGAATCGATCGGTTCGAAACGATCCCTTCGATTCGATCACCCCATGTGGTTTCGTGATGATGTGGCACGCACACTTCGCCTCGATCCGAGTTTCACTCCTAGTTGACCATGCCGACTCCATAATTCTCGCCTTGTTCGTATCGAATTTGACACGTCACCCAGGTTTGTTGACTCGATGGATACGAAGTAGTCATCAGCCATGGATTCGAACAACAGTTACATCGATGGATACGAGCTAACGAAGGTCGATGGTTACGAACAGGCCTTTACTCGGTGGATACGAGCCACATAGCTCCTTAATGGACACAAAGTCAATCGATGCGAACCGGAGTCTTTTGATGGATACAAAGTAAGGTAACCTGATGGATATGAATTGCTCTGCCCAGATGGATTCGAAGAGAGGTTTCCATGATGGATACGAAGCGGACATTTGGCCAATCGATACGAATCGTACTAGCTGTTGATGGGTATGAAGTCCGTCGATACGATCTCGATGGATTCGAACATTGCTGACCTGATCGATACGAACCCATGGGAATCAACCGATGCGAAGTGGGTGATGGATATGAACTGGATCGAGTCGAACGGTGGTTCACTAATGGATACGAAAACGAGGTCATTTCCTCCAGATTGAATCGATCATAACTCGAGCATACGAGTTCGGATTGACTCGAAATTTGGAATGCTGGCCTTCATGGCTTTGTTTGCCATGTCCTATCAATTGTAGCCTTATCCAGGCTCGGAAAAAATTCATCGATGTCCATGGCGACACAATATATAACCAATCTCTGAGACGAACTGTGTTTAGTTTCCAGTCAGTTTTTGGGTGTCACGGCCTTGCCAAAAGGCGGGATAACATTTGCCTCCCAAAGTACGACTTATGGAAACATGACGTGCTTTGAAAAGCTACAGTTTCTTTCTGAACAATCATCGTATTTTTCGTTGAAAGTTGTACTCTGTATTGCTGTAACTGACTGCTGTGTGATAGTGATTAGCTGTTTGTTGTTGTAATCATAATGAGATGAGTATTCGATCCCTGTGAATGTTGAAAATCGAATATTAGTCTGACATATATGCATATATATTAACTTGACTCTCGTTAACGTTGCGCGTTCACGAGTCGTTGTCAGTTTAGTTTGTTTTTTTATCGAATTTCATGTCGATTCTCTCCTGAACCGATTTGAAATTTGAGTTGAAACAACGCTTGATGGTTGTTTTTGGACTACCCTCTTGTATCAATCCTCTGCAGAATCGATGTAAATGGTTGAAAGGCAGTTTTCTATATTGACGCGGTTTTCATTAATGGATATGAAATGATCATTCGTATCGATGAGTTTTGATGGATACGAAAACAACGTTCGTATCGATAGACCTGCACTGTTGTGAGTTGACGGTTGTAAAACAGGCATTTCAAATCGATGGAGTTCAATGCCTTTGGTGCATCCTTCGTTGTGTACTTCGAATCGATGAAGTCCGGTGGTAACTTCGCCTCGATAAAGGCAAGGTCCGATGGATTCGAAAAAAGCATTCGCACTAATCCGCTATTTGACCGGTTGCGACCGGTCATGTCGACTGGGAGGAGAATCGGCCCAGTCTCTCCTTAGGCTCCATATAAATATCTGGGACTTTGGCATTTTTTCACTTTTTGCTGTTGCCTTCTGTCATTACCTTCGTATCGATCTACGAACTCGAGAGGAAAAATTGTTCCTGCCTTCGAATCGATTCAATCCTTCGATCCTTCGAACTTAATCAGGTAATTAATATATTAAACCATGCTAAGAATGATGAAACTCGACATCTTCGCCACCCTTTTTTGTTCCTACGATCAGTTTTGAGGAATTTAAGATCTGGACGAGCCAGAGAAAGATTGGGGATGGAGCGTGGCCATGGAGGTGAGGCCCCTTTGGAGAAGGAGGTGTGGAGGAATATCACTTTATTTCGATTTCGTGTCGATCTGAAATGGGAATATGCGAATCGTTCTAGATAGCATGATTTCATATCGGTACGAAGGCTAGAGCGGCGATCGATGCGAAGTCAGTGTTTTCAGACTGATGCTAGATCAGTGGACCTGGTCGATGCGAATATGTCAGCCCTCGATCGATACGAAACGTATCGGCTCGAACCTGATCGATACAAAGCGTATCTAGTCGAAACTGATCGATACAAAACATATCGAGACGAACCTGACCGATACGAATGTATCGATTCGAATGCGGTCGATTCGAAATGCGAGGTTCATCTGACTCAATACGAACGTGAACTGCGACGACCGATTCCAAGCTGAAATTTGACGAACTTAGCGAACTTTTGCATATCCTGACACTAGACTCCGACGAGTTTCTGCTTTGCATAATCGGACTTGACCGTAGAAATGCACATTTGGCTGCCTTCTGAAGCTCGTTGATGGAACTGTGACTTAACAAAATTATAACGAACTTAAATTTGAATCGGTCGTTAGCATCCGAATGGTGTGGTTGTGATGGTCAGCGATGATGGTCATTCCAATCTGATTTTCAGAGTTCTGTCGTTTACACACTTCCTCTAATTCCGTAGAATTTTCTCAAGTAATGCACAGCACCGCACTGCATGACACATTCATACACTTCATGGCACTACACGATTTCTGAATGTAGTATGCTCACTGTGAGAGATTGCTAACTTTTGTCTCCGTTTTGACTTGCAGATACCATGTCTGGTCGAAGCTCGATGCTTGGCAATCTTCGCAGCAAACGCAAATCTTCATCATATTATGAATCATATAGAAGAGAAGGAGACAGAGACTATGACCAGGGGTACTCGAGTCATGAGCGCTCTGACAGAGATAAAGAGTATAGGCGTCGGTCTTGATCTCGTATGCCACCTCCCAGAGTCTCTGCACAACCTACTGCCTACGCCTCGCGACCTTCAGAGGCACCGCGACACAAGCCGTCCTCGCAACCGTCAAGGTCCGAAACCCACCGTAGGACTGAGATTGCGGCTCCTACGGCTACAGAGCAGACATTGGCCGAGCCTTCGGGGGAAGGAGCAGCGAGGCTTGCTCAACTGAAGAAAGATTTCCCTGACATTTGCTTTGATGGGTTCGTCTTCCCTCCGCGTTTGAAAAGTATACCAACGTCGGTCGAACCCATGATGCATGATTATCTCGCCGATATATTTTTCCAGTACCAGGATTGGTCAAAAACCGCGAAGAAAGCATGAAAGGTGGCCTTCGACCGAGCGGCCATGATTGAGAAACTAGAGAAAGAACTTGGCCAAAAAGACCGGATTATTCAAGTGCTCAGTAGTGAGGCCGAGTCTTCTCGGAAATCAGAAATCGAGGCTCTTAAGAAAGCTGATGAAGCCCAGGCGCCAATGGACAGGATGAAGCGCGAGCATTATGCCACGGTGGAGGACATGGGCCATCGGAATACTGTCGTAGCCGCCGAGTGGGATGCGGCCTTGAAGGAGCTAAATGAGCTTAAGGCCAAAGTTTCGGAAATCATGAAGGAGAGGGACGCCGCTAACGTTTCCGCACAGGAAGCGTGAGATCAGGCGGTGGAGTTTTAGAGGGAAAGAGATGCGGCCGTGGAAAAGGTCCGCGAGGTGGAGGCCGAAGTTGATGAGAAAGTTCGGCAGGTAGAGATCAAGCTCGAGACGGAGATTAAAGAGCTTCTCATCACTTATAATGCCAATGTGCTAAGGCACAGAAATTTGGCGTGGCTCGACGATTACCCCACACACCTATTCAATGCCTGGAATTTGTTATCGAAGAAGAGAAAGCGATGCTATCGGGTGGTGCTCTCGATGAATTTGAATTGGAGAACCGCATTTTAAGAGAAGATGAAAAGAAAATTCTCCATGATTCTATGATCTCTCATGCAAGAGAGAGGTTGGGCACCCAGCATCTAGAAGTTGGTGAAGGCTCTGGCGTCGTACATCAGGTTACAAGTTCTGAGATGATTACTTCATTTGGATCCGAGCCGACGCCAACGATTGAGCCACAGCCGGTTCCAGGCTATGACCCTGAGCAGCCACGCTTATCCCCCATAAGGGAACATCCTTCAGAAGCTGCTCAGTCAGCCACGAGTCAAGTAGAGGAAGGTACTCTGCACAAATCTACTATGTGTCTGAACTGAAGTATTTGTATTGAAGCATGTATTGACAACTTGTTCTTTTTCTTTTCTCAGTGACTGAAGCTACATCAGCTGCGCCTCCTGCGATCCAAGAGTTGCATCAAGGGAAGAAGGCCATCATTACCGAGGCGGTTACCACAACTACGGTCGCGTCGATTGAGATGACACAAGGGAGCTCAGTTTCTTTTGACGAGCAGATGGTGAATGAGCTCCTGGGCCAACACAGCGACCCTTTTGTGGACATGCCGTTCGTTCTTGGCGCGTTCCCACCTACTTCCATTGCTTCGTCACAGTCCACCACTACCTATCGTGAAGCTCGTGCCGCTCGTGAAGCTGAGATACTTGCTCAAATCAACGCAGAGGTGGAGGCGGCAGCTCACGATGGTGATTCTAAGAGTGTTACGACGGCGATTGGCCCCACTCCTCTTATGGTGGTATCTTTCGGGGAATCGCTCGTCGGTACCAGCATGCCCATTCCGCCCCAGGTTGTGGATCCGACTACTCCGACTCCTCCCGAAGAGAATATTCCTTAAGTCCAAGTTCGGAGGAAGATGTCGATATCATGCCTTCATCAGAGGATGATCCGCCAAAGGGTAAGGGCTCGAAGCAGAAGACTGTTAGCGGTTCCAGTGGTTCTGCGTTGAAGAAAAAGCCAAAGAAGAAAAAGTAGATAATCCCCTTCTGGCGCATTTTTGGCAGTTAGGAAGTTGCTTTTATTTTTTTATATAGGCCATGTATAGATGCAAGCTCGGCCCCCTGCTAGTAGGAATTTTTTGGAATAACTTGTACATGAAACTTCACATACAGTTAGTTGAAATGACATTTGGTTTCTTTGCTTCAACTCTCATTTCTTTTGTGCTTAAGTATTTGCAGTATTTGACTTTCAGTCCAAGGTACTTGTGGTGTTTTTACCTTCAAGTTGAGTTCGTTTTATTTGCCAAGTCTGGAAATCTTGATTACACGTCGTAATCGATGAATGAGTTGAATTTTGGACATTGTATCACTTCGCTTAGTGATTAACACTTAAGCTTTTTGCCCCCCAGTTCCGGGGAACAGCATTTGTATTTCGGTGGTCGATCGCACCTATTGCAAATCTTGAGCACATGTCCACACTCCGGGGACTTAGGATAATCTGTGATCGATAATCTGGTTCGCACTTTGGGAATTTGAGAATTATCGATGTTTGTAACACAATTCGCACTCCAGGAACTTTGACTTGGTTTTTGTACTCTAATTCACATTCTGGGCATTTGGAGTCGACATTCATATTTCGGTTCGCACTCCGGGAACCTGGAATTGATGTTTATACTCCAATTCACGCTCTAGGAATTTGGAGTTAGCATTTATGTTTCGGTTCGCACTCCGGGAACCTGGAAGTGATGTTTATACTCCAATTCACGCTCTGGGAACTTGGAGTTAGCATTTATGTTTTGATTCGCACTCCGGGAACCTGGAATTGATGTCTATACTCCAATTCACGCTCTGGGAACTTGGAGTTAGCCGACAGATGGTCAGTCACATCTGTTTGGGCTTTTTAGGAATTCGTTCACACTCTGGGAACGATGGATTTATCAGGATCGTGGATCATCGGATCACATCCACCTCAAGTTAACAAGCGAGGTCGTTAGACGGACGGGTTCATCCTCCTTAAACTTGGTTAGGATATAGCTAAAGTCGTTACGCAAACGGGTCCACCCTCTCCGAAACTGCATTTATATGTTTATACTCCAACTCGCACTCTGGGAGTTTGGAGTTGGTGTTTATGCTCTGGTTTGCACTATAGGAACCTAGAGTTGATGTTTATACTCCAATTCGCACTCTGGGAATTTGGAGTTAGTGTTTATACTCCGGGTCGCACTCTGGGAACCTAGAGTTGATGTTTATACTCCAATTCACACTCTGGGAATTTGGAGTTAGTTATAGGACTGTCTTGTGTCGGTCCAGATCAGCCTTTGATGTGATGGCTTGTCCCTGAGCTGAGGTTTCACTTAGTGAGTGGTCGGTCGTATCATAGTCACTCGCTATTTGAATAAATTCCAACGTGTGATAGAACTTAGCTCTTCGTGCGTCGTGATTGTTGAATGTTGCATTCGGTGAATCACAGCTCTAGCTTGAAGAGATGGCAATTTATTGCTAGAACAGAAAAACATGGCAAAGTCAGTGCCTTATTACAAATTCAAATTTCAGAATGCAAAGAAAATTTTAAAGTATTCATAGACTAAATAAAGCCTGTCATATGTAACAGTGACGAAGATCCTTATCGTTCCAGGCTTCTGAAAAAGTGGGTCTGCCACTAACGGCGTTTATCACTAATCTCCCGTTGGGACAGGTAGAGTCCTCCCATCTCGGTCGATCGGGTTCATTATTTTGATTTGATGGGCTCGCTCCTCCAGGTTGCGGCGCCCGCACAAACTATTCCAGCTTTCTTTCTCTAATCAATTTTTCAACGAAATCTCGCAAATGACGACATTCATTCGTATTGTACCCGTAGCTTTCATGAAAGCTGCAAAATTTTCCCGTCTGGATTTGTCTTTCTGACGACGGTTTTGGTGCAGGTTTTTTATATGGAATTGTATTACAGGTTTGTAAATACAAGTTCTCCAGTAATGTATCCAAAGGAGTGTAACTGTCAAACATTGGATTCTTGCGTTGTGGGCCACAATTTTGATCTCGCTTTCTATTTTGATTCACATCATCCCTTCGCCGAGTTTGTTTGTTTCGAACGTTCAACTGAACTTTTCCGAAACTCTCACTGAACTGTCTGATCGCGACATTGCTTTGGATCCCTTCCGTGCTTGGCCCTGCATCAGTCTGCTTCCTAGACTGTTTCGCATTTTCCCTTCTCAGGAATTGAGCCGCCTTGGCGTAGAAACGGTCCAATGATGCAGGTGGTTTTCCAGCCAACCAGTTGCCAAACTCAGAATAGGGGTCCATCCCATTAGTCAACGCCATAAGAATGGAGTTATCATTCGGATTTCTGATTTCCGCACATGCAGCATGGAATCTCTTTAAGTAGTGTCTGAGCGTCACTCTAGGAGCTTGGGTGACGCTGGATAGAGTGTTGACGTCTTTTGGCCTTGCGACGTGCATGCGGAATTGCTCAACAAATTTTGTGGCCAACTGGTCAAAGGAGGAAATGGATCGAGGTGGCAGTCGAGTGAACCACATGGTAGCGATGCCCTCCAAGGAGATGGGGAAACTACGACACTTCACTGCATTGTCAGCTCTAGCAGCACTCATGGACCATTCATATTTCAGAATATGTTGATTGGGGTCGGAGTTCCCTCGTACATGGGTAGAGTCGGCATCCTGAATCGCCGCGGGAGTTCAGCGGTAAGAATATCGTCCACAAAAGGAGTGTGACTTCGGGAGATTCCCCAGTCATCTTTCGTGATACCCTGGCTCTCACGGATCATCTGACGTATCATGGTCGGAAGATCCAGCATTTGTATGTTCTGTGCGGCTCGTGCCGGAGTATGATGGTGTTCCATATTATGGGGTTGGACCGGATGCTGTCGACGGTCCACATCTTGCCTTCTTGGCTCATAATCCTCTGGGATGTACAGTTCAGGAGTACGCCCGTACTGACGGCAGTCCAGGTTCGACTGATTTTGGCCATCGACCCCTGGTTCAACCGCGACGTTTGTGGCGCGTTATTCTGTGGTGTAGTGAGGAGCGGCACCCCCTCGGGAGGAGGGCCCGGTTTGGAAACTGGCCAATGGACAAACTCTCAGCTGTCCAGCTGTCCAGCGGTCATCGCCGGTTGATATCTAGCAGTTTATATGTGACTCCCATCTAGCCAGGGTCGCGAAGATCGATGATGATAATCAAAAGAGGAAGAACTTTCACTAGAGGAGTGAGAAGCATGATCTCTCTTGGATCTCCTTCGCTTCTGATGATTCATCCGGTTAGTCAGCTCGGCATTGGCGCATAGCTGTTCTGTTAGTTGTTGCCGACTCTGAGTCAGCTCTTGAAGCAGCAGCTGAAACTCTTTTCGGGTAACTGGACCTGATGGTTCCAAGTGTCCGGTAGCGTCTTGGTGAGAGGGAGGTAGTGATGCAGGATTATGTCTATCATATTCTTCTTGATTGACAGCATTAGAGGTGGTCCTTGTGCTAACCATCTTGAAGGTTGAATTCCTTTCTTAGACTTTATGCAAATCTGAATAGAATGGAAGGAACTCGAATTAGTGATCTGGATCTCTCTCTAGATTTATTCAATCCGGTATCAACGACTGATCCAACGAGCAGGAGAAAACCTGCGTTCTCTCAATGAAAGCACCAAAGTGTTTGCACCAAAATTGTTCACAACACACTTCGGAAGTTTTTGAAGAGATAACAGTGAAGAATATAAATTAAAAATGTGGGTTATCTAACAAAAACTCCAAACAACCGGAAATTAAATGCGTAGACAAGCGATTTAGAGTGGTTCGGCGTGTTGCCTACGTCCACTATGATGTTTTTTGCAGCTTTATTGATTCTCTTTCAATGATTACAAGCGAGTACAGCAAACAACAGCAAGTTACAACTGGAAATCCGAATTCAACAGCAGAAATAGGGTGTAAGTCTTGATCCGGCAGAGTCTGGGCGCTTGAGAGTCATAAGATCCTTCTTCTGTAGGCTCTGGGGTGCTATTTATATGCGTAGGAGGCTGAGACTTCGCTCAAACTTCGGGAGATTCGCTCTGGCACGTGAGGGGTCCCATAGGACCAATTCTAGAAAGTTTGGACTCGATCTGTGATCGATATGAAATCATTTCGTATCGATCAAGATTACGTCCAATGGAGCTGAAATTTGGTGTGCACGTTCTTTGGCTCGTGTGCAATCTCCTATGAAAATTTCATTGCATTTGGATCGGTAGATTTTTGAGATATGATAGATACAAGATGGGGTTTTCCGGTGGCTATTTGGTTCGGATCGATCGGTTCGAAACGATCCCTTCGATTCGATCACCCCACGTGGTTTCGTGATGATGTGGCACGCACACTTCGCCTCGATCCGAGTTTCACTCCTAGTTGACCGTGCTGACTCCATAATTCTGGCCTTGTTCGTATCGAATTTGACACGTCACCCAGGTTTGTTGACTCGATGGATACGAAGTAGTCATCAGCCATAGATTCGAACAACAGTTACATCGATGGATACGAGCTAACAAAGGTCGATGGTTACGAACAGGCCTTTACTCGATGGATACGAGCCACATAGCTCCTTAATGGACACGAAGTCAATCGATGCGAACCGGAGTCTTTTGATGGATACAAAGTAAGGTAACCCGATGGATATGAATTACTCTGCCTAGATGGATTCGAAGAGAGGTTTCCATGATGGATACGAAGCGGACTTTTGGCCAATCGATACGAATCGTACTAGCTGTTGATGGGTACGAAGTCCATCGATACGATCCCGATGGATTCGAACATTGCTGACCTGATCGATACGAACCCATGGGAATCAACAGATGCGAAGTGGGTGATGGATACGAACTTGATCAAGTCCAACAGTGGTTCACTGATGGATACGAAAACGAGGTCGTTTCCTCCAGATTGAATCGATCATAACTCGAGCATACGAATTCGGATTGACTCGAAATTTGGAATGCTGGCCTTCATGGCTTTGCTTGTCATGTCCTATCAATTGTAGCCTTATTCGGGCTCGGACAAAATTCATCGACGTCCATGGCGAAACAATATATAACCAATCTCTGAGACGAACTGTCTTTAGTTTCCAGTCAGTTTTTGTGTGTCACTGCCTTGCCAAAAGGCGGGATAACAATGATGTTGTTTTATAAAAGCTTTAATAATTTTAAATTTGTCAAATCATACTTTTTACTTTTTATACATTTATGTAAATATTTTCAAAAGTATGCTCTTTTTGTTTTTAGTGCTAAATGTAGAATATTTATATAGTTTGTAAACTTATATTTATAAGTTAGAAAATGTATCAAGTTGCAACAACTTGTCGACAACTTGTTTTGGTTGAAAATGGTGTTTTTGACGACAAAGTTTACAGTCAAAATTTGACGTTTTTATTAAGCTATATATTGAAATAATTAAAACTTTAAAATTAACTTTTTACTTTTTTAAATAAATTAAAACATGTCTCTTTATATTTTAAAACCATTTTAAATTAATATCAAAATCTTTAATTTTACAGTGTATGTAAAACTGACAAAATGCGATAAATTTTGGTTATTTTTGTAAAACGATTATTAACCAACTTCTAAATCTTTTAACATACTTTTATTATCTTTATTAGATGTTTTAAATAAGATGTATCTTCTTAAATAGATATTTAAATTCATTTATTTAAGCCTTTATTTATTTTTAACTTTTGTTGATTTATTCAAAATCCAAATTTATACTTTTAAATTTTATTAACTATAAAAATAGATAATTGTTATTATATATAACATATTTATTTAATATTTAAACTCCTTTTAAATTTAAATCGAACGAAATCTCTCATTTTCGAAGTACCGAAATTAAGCGTCGTTACAATTAAAGTTATCAAAATCCTTTGAAAAACAAAGGTATCTCGTAAGACGCGTCACACATAAACACGACGCGTTTTCCCCTTATGATAACCCAAACATTTTACAGAAAATCCAATGGTATTATAATAGTGTCTAAATACAAATACTTATTCAAATGGCCAAAATTGTTACAGTAGATAAATTCCAGCAAACTAGGCACTACAAACAAAACCGTAAAGGCTCGTATTGGAGAATGGAACCCATACAATGACTGGGCTACTGGAGTACCACCCATCATAGTACACCTTTATAAAAATGTACTGAGGACCTCGCCGGGATACCCTACTACACAAGACCGGCCTACTCCTAACCTAGATAGACCAAATATGTTATCACCCCAGCTGTACCTACCCTTAAAAAAATCGGGTGCTCCCTTTTTCATGCACAACCATAGCCATAATTTATATATGTTTCCGAGGATATCTAGAAAAGTGATAGCATACTCTAATCAGGTGCGATCCACTTAGCCTTGCTGCATCTCCCCTATTTTAGTCATTCCCGATTGATGAGGCTTGAGGCAAACGTTACCTTTTAAGAACAATTCTACTTAGAATGTTCATCGTCCTCCAATGACGATGTTCTGATAGCATTCCTCCGTACAATTTATCCGGGGTCTGGACAAACCAAATCACCTCTTCATCATCTTCATGGTATTTATTCGTAACGTCCAAATCGGATCGAAGTGGTTTTTCGATAATTAAATCTGATCCCGGTCTCTACGAAACGATTAACAAAATTGGCCAATATTGATAGTCGACTATCAAACTATCAAATAACATCCATAAGCAGTCACTAGGCCTAACTTTTTAATTTTCCAAACATTCATTTCAAAATATCTTTACAAGGATATATATTCAAATATCTTCCTATATATTCAATAATTGAAAATGAATTCAAATTCTTATTTCCATAATAGGATATTGCAAACCTTATCAACACTTAGAATATTTCTTTCAATTCCATTTATAATTCAAATTTTGACAAATGTTTCTAAAATAACAATCTCATAGTTAAATATTTGAAATTCTTCTAGTTTAATATTTTGAAAATATTTATAAGTATATTTTCCTAAAATCACTTTATTTCCAAAACATAAGAAATATTCCCTTTATTTCATACTTTCAAAAATTCTGATAACCTACTTGAAATTTTCCTTAACCCATTTATAATGGATTCGATAAGTTTTTGAAATTTATTAATTAATCCCCTTTAAATTTTCCAAAATCGATTATACTCATCTATAATCTCAACTACCCATTTCTAACTTCCTTTTTAAGAATTTTAATTCATTTTCGAAGTTTCTATATTTAAATATTTGGAAATTTCCTCAAATTACCAGAATTTCACTATAAGATTTCTCTTATAAAAATCATCCCTATTAATAAACTTCATTTACGAATCTCGAGAGGATATATAAATAAATTTCAATCAATTCAAAACTAAATATATATAATAAGTATTTAAAAGAATAATAATTTATTTTAAGATATGTTTAAGTAATTATTCTAAAAATATCGAAACTCTTTTTATAAACATCAATAACTCATTTTTAAATAAACAAATTAATTTACAATGGTGATTCTAAAAGAAATATGATTTATAAAATAAATATTAAGTATTTGAAAATTTCACTTTTTGATGTATTTCAATTCTTCTAGTACAAAATTTGCATAGTTTGATAAATATCTTTTCTTTCAAAAAAACAACTTAATTTCTTAAAATTAAAGATATATATATTATTATTATTATTATTATTATTATTATTATTATTTTAAAATTCATATAATCAATTCAATTTATAAATCCCTCTCGATTTACCACCCATCGATCTCATTCCGATTTTTCTAACCATCCTCACTTTCAAAAATAAAATGCACTATTTTCCTTCATGCTATTTCCATATTTTCTAATATAAATTCACCCTATAAATTTTATATCCCCAATTTAGCAACTGATATCCTTTTCCCTTATTTATAAACATCATTTATAAATCTACAATTCCCCTAGTTTTACTTTTATAAAAATTAATCTCATTTATAAAATTCCATTTTTATAAACCATTTCCTTATAAATTCCATTTATTTTACAAATTTATTTTTAATATCGATTTCCACATCTTTCCATAAATCCAGAATACCACTTAAAATTCCACTGTTAAAAATCCTTTATATAGCTTATTTTTTTTAAATCTCTAATCAAAATATTTTACGAATAGTTACGTACAACTCGAAAATAAATTATTATTTCATCCAAATCATTCCCTTTTAAAATAATCCAAATTTCTATATAATATTTATATATTCAAAATTTTCTTTTAAATCCCTTTAAATTCCAAAAACAATATTTATGGTACTTAAAATACCAAAAGTCAGGCCAGTGCTACTATAACATCCAATTATTCACATCACTACAATAATCTATAATAGATTATTCTAACACATCATATAACATTATATATGAAATTCAATATCAACATTTTTGAGGAATCAAGTTAGATCCCTCTAACATGTTTTCCCTGCATCCATGGATGTTAATACAACATAAAATTACCAATCCCACTTCGAGGGGGATAATGTGGTATGTAGGATCATCCGCTATTATGCGGGCGCATAGGGTCTCATCCGCTAAAATATGCGGGAATATCAATCAACTACTAATATATATACAACTATATATATAATATAGCATCCAACAAATAATAAATTATAAATTCAAACAGTATCCAATAATTAATTTTAACTATTATAAATTTATTCTAGTAATCCAAAAGGAGTGAGATTTACTCACCTTGATTTTTAATTTGCCGAACATCCTGATTTAATTTTTTCTAAAATCCTAGTTGGCTACTGAAAAATCTCAAACCAATTTTGTTTCATAACCTACGCCATTACGAATCCAATGCCGCTTATCTTATAATTTTTCGACCTCGCATGAACCATATACGAATAATTAAATATTTGAATTTATAATTTAATAAGACCACTAATAAAATACACTAATTTCCGATTCACAGAAAATATTACCTCCCTATCGAACGTCTAGCCACTGCTCGCGACATGTTGCTGTCTTCCCCTTTTCTCACGCCCACATCGCAATTCTGAAAACCTTGAACTGCCCGACTATGATACGCAGCAATGGCCGCCTCAGCCTTCACCTGCCACAACTCATCCACGGTACCACAGTCCATCGTGACCACACCTTGCCAATGAACCCCACATGTGCTCGACATCGACCTCAGACTGCACACGACCCTGGAAGAAATCGCAACTGCCCTTAATCATCGTTGTTTCTCCATTACCCCTAAATCTCGTTTGCGAACACAACCTAGGCACTCGCACCCTCTTCAAAAAACAAACCCTTGCCTTGCAATCGTGCCCAACCCACATTCGCAGTTGCCATCCACTTCAACCTCTGCTTCGCAAAATCAAACCCCCTACCATCTCGCCTCACTCGCGCTCGTCCAGGCGTTTTAGTCGATTCGCGATTTGCTTGAGCGATTTTTTTAATGTACAGGTGATTTCGATTTTAATGAAGATAAGGGATCGCGATTTTATAACGAGAACATGGCTTTCGTTACAAGGTAGACACGTATATGGCTCGAGATAAGGGTTGACATATTTTTTCTTTTTTTGTTAGATTTTATAATATTATTAACTTGCAAAATATCTTGCATTATATACAATGAAATTCCATACTCCTACTAAGGCATACTGCCTGCTATTACTAATGTCATATCGCTATTCCGAATGCAATGTAATAAGTTCTAGGACCTAATTCGATCGTATGTATAAGATAGCTTTTTAAATCGACTATTTAAATTATATTCAATCAAATTATTCTAGGCGTTTTCAGATAGTACGACCAAACGATAAATCCAAACGCTACGAAATTCAAAATTCGATAATAACACAACATTATGGATACAATGGAACTAGTTTCATTGAATTTCAAGACTAAGCCCTGGATCGCTATTTTAACTCGTCGATTAAATCGACGATTACAAAATTTTACGAAATCACTTGAAATTTTCAGTTTGAAAAGTTTGCTAACTCAATTATAATTTAAATAGAATTTATATCAATGTTAGAAATCATTTTGATTCATATTCAACTCCAATTTCAATTATTTACCAATCACATATTATGATAAATTGCTATGATTCAAATTTAAATCAAATTTACCTATTCAACCAAAATTTTCATATTAAAAATCAATTTATATCCCAACTTCAATATTTAAAATCATTTAAATATTCAAAATCAAATGGCAAAAAAACCTGAGTCATTACATTAAATTTCGGGTCGTTACAAAGCTCGTTTATTACTTAATGTTAGGAATTTATTGTGTGCTCATTTGTCATTTTCTCAAAAGAGCTTATGCCTGAGGTATGCTTTAGTGTGATTTATTGTTTCTATCTCATAAGACCATTCAGTCGGAGTTTCGCCTCTCTGAGGATGTGGGTCGAGATAAATGATCTTGTACATTGAATATTTTATTGAATTTGATTATTTATTTGAGTTTACATTTCCTGATATCTCCCAGGGCTTAAGAGCTGGAAGTCTTTGCTTCTATCAGGATTGTAAGTCGATATAGTGGACCTAGATTTTCATTTCTATATTTTGTATGAATTGTATTTTATTTGAGTTTAGCATTTCTTGATATCTCTAAAGGCTTAATAGCTGAAAGTCTTTACTTCAATTAGAGCTGTAAGACAAGATATTAAACTTTGTTATTGATTGCCCTGGTTATTTATTGAGTTCCATAGTGCTTAGCATATCTCTTAAGGCTTAATAGCTGGCAGCTTCTACTTCCAATTGGATTATAAGCCCAGATTTATTTGGTATGAATTGTGGTTCATACTATTCTTTGTGACTTTTTGGGACTTGCTATGAGCTTGGTCATAGTATTTTGAGATTTTGAAGAGTTTAATTGTTATCACCTAATTTATATATGTCATGATTCTTATTTGCTTATACGTATTCCATGGGTTATTAATATTATGATATTGCATGGTAAAGTATTGATGATGCTATTTTGGATATTATGATATAATGCAACTTTATTAATACATAAAAAGAAGGTCATGAAAGTAAGACTTTACCACATGGCTTAATAGTCAAAAGTCTTTACTTCCATTCGAGTTATAAGTAGAGATAGTAAGCTTTTCTATTGATTCTCTTGATTATTAGTTTGAGTTCTATGTTGCTTAATATATCTCCTAGGGATTTACAATCGAAAGCTTTTACTTCCAATTGGACTGTAAGTCAAGGTATATTCGGTATCGATTTTTGTATTTGGTATGAACTATGGTTGATACTCTTATTTGTGACTTTTTGAGAAGATACTACAACCTCATCCATGGTATTTTGCGATTTTACTGAATTCGATTGTTAGCACCCAATTTATATATGTTGTGATTCTTATTTTATTATATATACACACATACATATATATGTGTGTGTGTATGTATATATGTATGCATATAAGTATGTGTGTGTGTGTATATATTTTATTGGTGATTAATATTATGAGATTCATGGTAAACTATTGATGATGCTATTTGGATATTAAGATATATCTTATTACCATTTTATTACCATGTTGCAGTTTAGTACTATGACGACCCGCATTTTACAAGGTTTAAGTCGACAATCAACCACACTTGTCCAACTCGAAACAATCCGGAACACAGATAATCAATGGGGTTACTTAAGTAAAATAAGAAAAGAAGAAAACAACATAAAATTTCGCAGCGGAATGACAAAATATAATAATCAAATAAACGGTTCATGAAGCAGTTTATACTATACATTTGATTATAATTTATACAACATTTATCAGAGTTATATATACAACAGAATAATAGAGTAATGCAGCAGAACAATATGATGCGGGAATAAGACTAGTAATAAAATACATCAAATCTTCGTCTTCGTCCTCCATAACAAATAATCTTCAATGCATTGAAAATTCAGGACTGACCCGAGCATAAAGTAAAACAATACACTCGAGTTAGGACTAAAATATGCTTATGTGAATCGAATCAATATCACATATAACATGAGTGTAATAGCGTCAAAGATGTTCACGGGTTTTACATCTCCTATCCAATGTATAACGTACATGCAATAACTTAAGAGATGTTATGGGATTTTCCTTCTCTTAAGGATCCGTCAAAATATTTATATATAGAAGAATATGCTATATGTATAATGTCTAATCAGTAAAATAAATATTTTTCTTAGCGTTAAGGCTTTACATTAATCCCCCTTAATGCGTTTTTAAGCATTGTAGTACAATTTGCATATAACTCCCCAGCAGCACATCAGGGGATAGGGATGCACCGCGATACGACACACTAAACCAAACTCATAGTGGTCTCATATAAAAAGTACGACAACGCACGTGAGGTAATGCTCAAGGTAGGATACTACCAGTTCGGGTCGTAAGGCTGGTGGTAACGCATCGTAGCCATGACCGTCCGCCGCGTCCATCCATCCCACAACGAGTCAAAGGGAGATCATCCCAAATCAAGGTGCACCAAACGAAACCAACATCAAAAGTGATAGCATGTACCAAGTCCAAGAAGAAAATCGAAGATCAGATGTCCGTTAGGGGTAGCTAGCCCATTTGGCCCTGTCAAGCCGTCCTGTTTTTGTCATTTCAAATTGGCATAAGCGCAAGGGTCTATCCATCATCGTTCTCTTTCTTCAAAAACAGCAACATACACCAAATCCAACCACTTCGTTCTGGAGTCCCCTCCATGTACACAGTTGTTAAAGTGGTTCCAACATTGACAGAGAGTATGTCAATAAGAGGCCGTTCTCTTCAATAACCAAACGTCATTTTACACACCTGTTGGTTCTTTTACATTTCGAAAACGATTTATACTTGATATCAAAATATCATATTTGCTTCAAAAATATCCTCCATTTCAAAATCTGCATGTTTACTTCAAATGTCATTTTCAATTGAGAATGTCGTTTCATTCACGATTCCATTTTGAATTTCAACTTAGGTTATAACTTCATTTTAACCATATTTGTATTTAAATCAATGATTTAAGTACGAACAATTCCCACTTTAACCAGTTTTAATTTTTAAAATAGTTTGAATAGTTTTAAATAGTTTAGATATTGAAATAGATTATTTATTAAACGATTTGGAAATTCAAATAATTTTAAAAGATGAATTTTAAAACTGTTTATAAGAAAATAGTTTATAGTGAAAATAATTTCAAATTCAAAACTATTTCTACCCATTTCTAATAAATCTGGATTAAGGTCCAAATTTATATCAAACTGACTCAATTTCAAATCTTCGAATTCATATCATCTCAAATCTCAAATCAATTCAAATTGATTCAATTTCTATTTCAATTTGAATTAACTTCAATTTCAAAATGTTCATTACCTTCAAATTCACAATTCAACAATTTGATTTGATTGTTTAAATTTCAATTCAAATTAATTCCAATTTGAATTAATTTTAATTTCCACTTCACCGATTCGATTCAAATAGTTTAAGTTTTAATTCAATTCTCACTCTTAAACTATTTCAGTTTATATACAGTTCGAGTTTAATTTCAAAATATCGATTTAAATAATCTAAGTCAAATTTAACTTCATGTTCAGTTTAACGTTCAAATCCTTAAAATAATTCAATTTCTAGATCAACTTTGAAATATTCGTTTATATCACTTTAACCAAGACAAATTTACAAAGTTTGAATAACTTTAAAACAATTCAATTTCCATAGTTCAGGTCATATGTCAATTTAAATTCACATTTCAAATTTAATTCTTTAAAGCAATTTCTTTTAAACAATTTCGATTTCAACATTACAAAGCTCGAATTAGAAATAATTCAATTCATATAAATTCGATTACTTTATTTCTTGACATCAATATCATTTAAATAATTTCAAAACCAAAATTTTAAAACATTTAATTTAACCAATCAGGTGCCCGTATATAATTTTCTATCATATAGTCAAGTGAACAGTTATTTCGATTTTAATTTTAGGGATGGATATATATCATTTCAATCCAAAATAAATGTCACGCGTATATATCATTTCAACCTATTTCTTAACCTATTCGAAATAATTCAAATAAAAGTTTTATATACTGTCAAATAATATACAGGGTGATAACAGGATATATATAAAATAAATAAACATCCAATCATCCAAAATATCAACCAATAGGCATCCATCACAATCAACATCCAAATCAGCCAATAAATCATAACAGTTAACTAATTATCAATATTAGGAGTTTAATTAGTAATTTACTTCCAATTTCACTTTAACTGTTAAATCAAAATTTCTAACATATAAATTTCTTTATCGATTTCCATGTCAGTTAAATTACCAAACAACAATCGATAAAATTAAATCACTTTATGATATCAATTTAACGAACATCAAAAATATTTTAGTATTTCATAAGCATTTTAAAACTCATCTTATTTGAAAATGAAAATTCTAGCTTCAAATAAATATGAATCCAACTCCATGCCATAGACGGCTTCGATATGAATCAAATGCAACTCATTTCGCTCGAATCCGACCTCGTATGAAAAAATTATGAATTTTTAAATATTGACATAATTAAAATTATCATTAACATAATTAATTAACAAACTATAACTAAATTAAACCAAACCCTGTACCTGCTCACTGTTCACGCGTTCCTCCTTCCATAGGTCGAAGTCGCGGTCTTCCTTTTTTTATTAATACGTGAAAGACAATCATTAGCACTTCATCGCCAACCTACCGCCCGAGCCGTGCCCTCCCTCTCCGGTCGCCTAACCATCAATCGTGCGTGCGCGTCCAAAAAATCAGAAACCCAAAATGCGAAAAACTGTCGCCTTTGTGCTCAGATCATGGCGAATTCGAGGCGATTCGCCTCAATCGAACCGCACAACACGTAGATCTCGATAAGATCTACACCTTTCCTTTTGGTGGCATTTGATTTTGTTGAGTGGATTGAGAGAAATCGTGGGAAAAAGGAAGGAAATTTCGGCCATTAAATGATATAAGAAAGTGGCTGAACGATAATGGTTAGGGTTTGACAAAAATGAGATAATAACGGCCTATTATATAATTTCCGACCCGATTCATCCGCAAAAATTTTGAACTCCAAATGAAGCATGTCGCTTGGTGTTCTATATGTTATACCCTATTCCAAACATAGTGGAACTAGTCTCGGGAGCCAATTCCATCATATTCAGAAGATAGCTTTTCAAAATTAAATTATTTTAATTAAATTCCTTTAATTAATTCTATGCATTTCAAGCTTGCATGGCCAAACGATAAGTCTGATCGCCACGAAACTTGAAATCCTATAATAACTCACTATTACGGATCTGATAAAATAGGTATCGTCGAAATCTGACAAAGTGCCCAAAAAGACTATTTTTACCCGTTAATTAAAATAAATAATTTATAAAATAAATTTATTCACTTTTAAATTCAATTTTAGAACTTAACAATTTCCATTCTTGTTTAAATAAAACTTAAATCAACTTCTGACATCATTTTTATTCATATTAAATTTGAGATTTAATTGTTTAAATAATGTACAATATTAAATTTAAACAATTTAATTACCCAATAAATTACATTCATAAATCATTAAATTTCAAATGAATTTTAGCTATCAACAATTTTTTTATTTTCATCTAAATAATTCAACACTTATTATTCAATTCTTGCTGTTGATTATAAACACATTCAATATGTAAAATTTCGTTTCAATACTTGTTATTGCCTAAAGCTTCAAAATTTGTTATTTCAAATTTTTGTTCAAGTTTATATTAAATAAATTTTTGTTCAAGTAAGGATTTTATAAAATAAAAGGAAAATGAATATTTTGAGATGGATATTATTCTTTTTAAAAGTAAAAGAATGGAATTTTATAAAATGAGGTAGAAATAAAAAATAAAAATGGTAGCCATGAATCTCGAATTTTATTGATTAATTCTTAAAGGTTGAAAAAAGTATTTATTTTAAATAGGTAATTGATAAGATTAGAATTTTGTAAAAGATAAAAAATT
Organism: Allium cepa; assembly: GCA_030765085.1. Taxonomy (NCBI): domain Eukaryota; kingdom Viridiplantae; phylum Streptophyta; class Magnoliopsida; order Asparagales; family Amaryllidaceae; genus Allium; species Allium cepa. The sequence continues at coordinate 331,421,406 of CM060940.1, forward strand.
TGTAAATAAAATTTTATAAATGGCAAGTGATGTTAAAATTTATAAAGTGGAAATTTATATGTTAAACTATCCAATAATATGATTTATGTAGAATTAAAGTAGAGTTTAACTAAGGCTTTGATAGTTAAAATATGAATTGTACCATTTTTCAATTTTATAGAAATTCCATTTTAAAATATAGAATTAAAGTAGAGTTTAACTAAGGATGTTACACATTTATTTTTATTTCTTTGCTTAATATTTTTTAGTTGTTTTGATTGATTCTGAAATTTAGTTTTACTAATTCTTATACCCTGTAAATCTATAATAATATATATATATATATATATAATTATTTAACGATTAATTTTATAAAGTCCTATTTTATTATAAGATAAGAGTTTGCTAATTTACATAACCAGTTAAAGCTATTTCTTGATTATAAATTTCTGTAAATTTATTATATGAAATTATTTATAAAATTGAAAGTATTTTTATTAAAAATAGTATATAATTTTATTTTTAATAAAAGCATTTAGAAAAGGTATTTCATTTGAAAATAAATTTTCTTCAACTACTATTCATAAGAATTATTATTTTATAAAGGTATTTGGATAACAGAAATATTTATTGGAAATTGTCTTTGACGTAAAAGTTTCTTTTAAAGTGAAAATAGCAAAATTTTTAGGTTATTGGGATGTATAAAACTTTTAACATGTATCAATGAAGAATTTCGAAAAGGGATTTCTTTTCTAAAATACACATATATTTTATAGAAAGGACACGGGTGTATCTTTAAAGTGGACTTTAATTGTAACAATCTAAGATAATCAAATTGTGAAATATTTGGAAGGGTTTCAAAAGTATTAAAAGATAAATTCCTTTTTATATGTTTATAGTTTGATTTCAAATTGATTTCTATAGATATTTGTATTAAATTCTATAAGATGGGAATTTTGAATAGATTGTTAAACAAGGCCAAGTGGTATTGAACATATGGTAATACTTTTAAAATTACACTTTTGATTCTTTGTTTAGAATGTTTGATTTGTATTGTGTTTTAGTTCTATACAATAAGGATGCTAAATAAACAGATTAGTAGTACCGAGTGGAATGGAATGTTCAGTATTATTTTCCCAGTTATTCCATCAACTCATACTATAGAATATTTGTTGTTTTGGTGAGTGTAGTTTACTAGCTTTTAATAAACATTCGAGTAACACTAAGTGGTATAGGACGCTCAAGTAATACTTGTTTGATTACTACTTATGAGTATAGTTCACTTATATTTTAGGATGGGTTAGGCATTTTTGGGAAATCATCTAGAGGTGCGATTTGCTTTATGCTCGCCAAGCTTGTTGTATGCTCATTGTAACTTCTTTTGTACTTTTCGGTTATGTACCTATCATTCTTAATGTGTGTTTATATCCATAGGCAGTGTGCCATCATGCTGTGTGCTAATGTTGTGTGCTAGCGTTGTGTGCTATATGTAGATTAGGCTGTGTGCTTGTATTATTGTGTGCTCATCTTGCTGTGTGCTATATGCCCAGATGTGACATAGCCAAGCAGTATGTTACCATTGGGCAGTAGGGATCGTAACCAGGTATAACGTTGTCTTACCACCGATGGACATGGATTTACGATTACTAGGAGTAACTAAAGACTGTAGGAGTAATCCGTGTGAATTAGACTCTTAAAGTGGTGTTGTGTATTCATCAGTCTCCCATCTGGAATCTCCTTCAATAGGACATGTTATATTTACCTCATGTAAATGATTATTATATGAGTTATTCCATTCTATGTAATGGACATGCTATGTTCTCTCCACTCATTTGATTATCTTATTGATTTGTAACCTCATTAGAGGGACGATTGTGATTATTATTGATATTATCTTTAAATATATTTTACACTAGAGACTTGCGATGTGCTTGTCTGTCATTTTGATTAGCCTAGCCTAAATACTAGCTAAAAAGCTCATCTATTATTTGATGTCAGGAACTTACTATGTGCCCTTTCGACATTTTCTTATAAGAGACTATGGTTGAGATATAAATTAGTATGACTAGTTTTTGTCTCTTAGGACCATTCAGTCAAGAGTTTTTCCTCTCTAAGGACTGGGACCAAGATAAATAGTTTTTTACATTGAATATTTTATTAACTTTGATTTTATTTTATTTTTTTGAGCTTACATTTCATGATATCTCCAAAGGCTTAAAATTCGTAAGTCTTTACATCCATTACTATAATTCGAGATAGTGGACCTGAATTTTTATTTCTATATTTTGTATGAATTATGTTTTATTTTAGTTTAGCGTTTCTTGATATCTCTAAGGGGTTAACGGTCAAAAGTCTATACTTCCATTAGGGCTGTAAGCTAAGATAGCAAGCTTTATTATTGATTCTCCTGATTATTTATTTGAGTTCAGTATTGCTTGATATATCTCTTAGGGCTTTACAATTGGAAGCTTCTACTTCCAATTGGACTGTAAGTCGAGATAGATTTGGTATTACTTCTTGTATTTCGTATGAATTGTGGCTCATACTCTTATTTGTAAATTTTTGGGGAGATGTTTGAGCTCGTCCATGGTATTTTGAGATTTTGATGAGTTTGGTTGTTAGCACCCAATTTATGTATGTCGTGATTCTTATTTGCTTATATGTATTTCAATGGGTGATTAATATTATGAGATTGAATGGTAAACTATTGATGATGCTATTTTGGATATTATGACATAATGTGATTTTCTTAATACGTAAAAAGAAGATTGAATGTCAACTAGGTCAGTTGCCCGCAAATTATGAAAGTATAGAATTTTCTACATGGCAGATGTCGATAAGGCTTGGAATGGAATCCGTTATACCAATGAAATATGATTATTGAGGTATGTATGCTGAGATATGATCCATCGGATGCAAATAGTTGTAATTTGAAAGTTATACACTTATTAAGAAAAAGCGGTTGGGAAATGATTTGGTCAATTCACCCGTAATATTTAAATCGATTTCGATGATCATCTTGCTTAATTAAACTAAGAATTCGCTCATAAGTTGTTGAACCCTACTGATATGAACATTAGACGTCTCGGGATTACTGAAAGCAATGAAGATCTTATGAATTTGAGATTAAGTTGTAATCTTAAACCAAACATATGAAAAGTGGAACATGTATGTTGGTTAAAAAATAAAAAAATGTCAGATATGAGTCAAAGTGCAAAGGAAATGTGTACCTATAATAAAAAAAATTTGGAAAAGGTATTAAATAGTTTCCAAGATTGTAAATGGACAACATGATTTTTGATAATAAAGACTTGAACTAGTGTCCCATACTGATATAGTAGGACGATAGGATTATCCAAAATATACTATAATAGTAGTATTAAAATTGTTTAATACGAATTCCAAATAAGAAATGTTCATGTGGAATGAGGTATATGGGATACCTTATGCATTGAAAGTAAGCTTCATCACTTAAATTGTGTATTGAATTAGACTGGCAAATGTATACGATATGATAGGCAAACGAAATCGAGTGAAATGTTTTTGAATATTTATTAAATACTGAGAATCGTTTATGAAATTCTTATGAAGGATGTTCATGCTAAAACTTCATTAAAAATATCAAGTGTACTAAGACAGTCTTAATTTTAAAAGGTTCAACCTTAATTAAGGTCTTGTGATTGGAAGAATTACAAACGAAAAAGTTGCAGCAAATTCCAGTAGGATGAGTGCATCACCTAGAGTAGTGTTGTAGTAAGATATATGTAAACAAATTCATAAATGAAATAAATATGGTTTCCATAGTTCGCACATTGTATCTATATGTTTATTCCTCTTTGGTTAGATTTTCTTTTGGTAGGCAAAAGGTTGTCTCTTTATTTTGTATAAACAAATGGCCATTTTAGGGATATGCATTTTGTACTAAATGAATTTCACCAATGGTTCCTGATTATATGTTGACCGTATGTTATCCCAGATAGAGTTAAAGCTGTATTTTTTGTTTTTGCTACAAGGCCACGCCCAATAGTCTTCTTCGTTGTCATTAAAAAAAATTATGCTCACGACTTCACCTCTTTTATGGCCAAGGAAAGTATACCTTTTGACTCTCCATGTTTCATTGATTATTATAACTTTAACTAGATCTCCTCTACCTCTCTATGCATCTTCAATTCCCAATCTATTGGCAAACCTACCACCTCTTATCCATGGGTCAAACCAAACAGAAGTGATTTGACCATCGACTATTCTTCTTTCCATGCATTTTAAAGATTCACTCATGTTGCATAAGAGGTTCTTCCAAACACCAGAATCATCTTTCCATATATTGACTTTCCAAAATGATTGGTTTTTCAAATATTTATCTCTCATCCATCTAGCCCATATACCTTCCCCATTTATTATATTCAAAATTCGTTTAATGGGCAAAGCTGTACTGATGTCTTCCAATTGTATTAAGCCTAGGTCGCCTTCCCATTTACTTTTACAAACAACCTCTCATGGTAATTTGCTCAATTTTCCTTTCCACAAAAAAATGAGACATAAGTGCTCGACTCTATTCAAAAATGCTACTGGCAAGTTGAAACATTTTAACTAATACTGGACCATCGGGAAGATCATTGATTTAATAGGTTCTAACCTTTCAGCTAGGCTAAGTAGCTTAGGTTCTCATTCCTGGATTTTACTTTTAATGTTATCTTTGATATTTTGACAGTCGATGCTCTTGAGGTTAACGCTTAACAGAGGAATGCCAAGGTAACTAATCGGAAGATCGCCTATTCCAATATTCAAAACTTTTGTTATCTCTTCTTTATTTTCAACTCCTCCGCCTAAAAGGATCTTATTTTTTTCATTACTCTGTTCCAATCCATAAATTTCATTCATTTTCTTGAAGACATCTCTAATAGCTTCAACTCCCATAATATTTTCTCTTGCAAATATAACTACATTGTCAGCATATATTATGTTCATTACTTACTTCCACGTCTGAAACTAGGATGATCTTCCCTTTGCTTTTTTTTCCATAAGTAGTGTGAATAACTCCATTGCAATAGTAAACAAGAATGGTGAGTGTGGATCTCCTTACCTCAGACCTACTGAACTATCGAAGAATCCAAACGGACTTCCTTGCGACATAATCGAGAAACTTGGAGAGCTGATCATTTCTTTGATGATTCTTGTCCACTTGGCACTAAACTTCATCTCTTTCATTATATGAATGATTTCTTCCTCTTGATCGAGTAGTAATCTTTCCGGAGACCAATCTTTATGCACATGTTCTTACTATTACTTCTCCCTAGCCCCTTGGACAATTCATGAGCCAATAGAATACCATCTCTAATTGACCTAGTTGGAACAAATGCACATTGATTTTCTGGGATGAGGTCATCCAAAAACAATTCCATCCTATTACTTAAGATTTTTCCATTATTTTGTATAGCATGTTGATATGCCAAATCGTTTTGAAGTGGTGTATCTCTATAACATCCTTACTCATAGATATCAAATGGATAAATGTGTGATTACACTCTAATTATTCTCCCCTTCCTAAAAGAGTGATTTGGTGCACTTATTAAAAGATCCTTCATTTGACTCCAGTACTCCTTATAAAATTTGGCATTATAACCATATGGACCAAGGGAGATACCATCAATTACGGTAAATATGGCCTTTTTAATTTCATATGTATCTATTTGATCATTCAGAAGTTTTGTCCGTATTTTGATAATATCTTCTTATAAACTATTCTATTAAAGGCCTTCTCTGGTTCTGATTGAAAAACTTTTTATAAAATTCAGTGCCTCCCTCTACAAAGACGTCCTTAGCAAAGGCTTGCCTCCCATCTCTTGTAAGACTATCCATCTAGTTTACCATATTCCCCCTTTCTGAAATTTTAGCATAGGAAATGGTGTCGCCTCATCCTTCAAGAGCAGTCGATCGCACTTCGATTTTTATTTAGTACCCACATATTCCATTTGTAGTGCCTTTTCAAGTTTCATTTTCATCTCTTGCAATTCTTTTCTAACTCCCTCGTCATGACTAAGCTTCAGTCTTTTTTGAAGTTACGCGCATTTAGTTCTACATCGATCTACTTACTTTTTGATATTATTCTTATATGTACTCCATCTCTTCAAAACTGCCTTCACATTTTTTTGCTTCTGTAAAAGTCTATACAGCGGTCGTCCTTTACACTCAAGATTCCATCCTTCTTCAAATTTACTGGCATATTGCTCATGTAAATTCTGGTGGTTCATGTATCTTGTTGCCTCTGCTTGTGTAGTTAGTTCATTGATGATTTTGGAATTTGCACCTAAGTTGAATACAGCTTATAGATCGGGTTTGACCATGTGCTCACATATCCCTGCAGTCTTGTCAAGTGTATATTGGTGTGCACGGCCTTGTGGCATGTACAGTGATACACTATGCATGTCACAAGTTGTTCGTGTATGATGAATTCAAATTTAAATGGTAACGAACAACCCAAATAACCGAGGCAAATAATATTCTCAAAAATCATTTTATTTTACACTGCAAAAATATTTCTTTTTCAATTTTATTGCGTTAATGTTTATTTATGCAAGCAATCAAGCTACAACATGGCACAAAGGAACAGACCACACTTGAGTACACATGAAAACAACTCAAGGCAAGTGCAACAATCAGAGGCATGCACAAGACAGCGGACATAAAAAGAAAATGGAACAAGTTCAGCTACACATATTAGGCATACGGACACGTACTTGATACAATCCAGAAACTCAAAGACAACCAAACATGAGTACAGAGTCAAAGGCATCAAAGCATGCACGTGTTCATATGAAGACATGATGAAGCCAGTGATACCAGATCACAATCTACACAGGAACTCAATAATGACCATACTTATATGCATGCATACAACTTAGCAGTTCAATATCCAATCAAGTCTAACCAGGCAGTGACAATAAGGGATGAATCAATGACTACAAGAATAGAAAATATCAAATGTACAAAGAATCCAAGCCTGCAAGCATTTCTACCTCGAAGCAAGTGACTATGATTAATATACATGCATGAATAATACATCTGACTCAATACAACAAATTACAATGAACTCCATCAAAGTTGAGTCACACATACATATCTACATGTATACAACAGCTCAAAGTTTCAACTGCAATGACATAATGACCAATTCAAACTCGAGTGTGCACAAGCTCCAAAACCAATACAGTTCAACATTGAAGCATATAGATGAACCAGATCAAAATCAATGGCTCGACATGTACAAGTAACTCGCCACACAATGCAACAAAACAGTGAACAATGAAATACAACCAAAGATGTGTATATACATAGACACTTTGAAGTGAATAGAGTATAAGCAAGTGACATAGTAGTTTTGAACAAAGTCAAGTTAAATGCCGAAGTCATGGAACAGCGGGGTACAAGTTCAAACAAAGCAAAAATTAAGAAATTGATGTCAACAGCAGATTTCAAACCCAAGTCAACAGAATCAAATTTCAAATGCTAGAAATTCAAAGCCGTGATGACCAAGGAATCGAGCAAGTTCAAAATTGAAGCCATGAGAATCAAGAAACAAAATATACGAAACTGAACTAGTCTAAAGAAATCACAGTCCTTCAAGCATGATCAAGTGGCCGAAGAAAATTATCAGACGAATGAGATTATAGGGGATCGAACCCTATTTAATCATTCATCATCGGCATAGAAAAAGCATCGAGTTCAAGCAAGCTAACCATTAAAATAAAAGAATAGATCACATACCATTTTAGTCGAACTCGATCAAATTGAAGGAGTCAAGTGCAAACTGAAGAAACGGTCGATTGCCGAAGCAAATCGTGAGAATGGTCATAGTAATCGACAAACAAACAATCGGTTAATTCAATTATCAAAAGTCCTAATTTTGTTGAAGAGGAACGAGCGAACGAGGCAGACATTTTTTCTCACAAACACAAAGGATACGGGCCATAAAAGGGGAAGACTAGAGAATAATAAATTATCTTTATTTTAATTTGGGCCGGTCACTTATAGTTTAGGCTTTTATTTCTAAAATTAGGGTTTTGATTTTAATTTGTCTTTTAAATTTGTATTTGCTCTTTTAAATGTGCTAAATTCTAGTAGTGTGACTAGGGGACAAACTGTGAAGGTTTACTTCGAGAATTCGCAACTCAATGGCTGAGTTGTAGCAAGGTTTTAAGCACAGAGTTAGGTTAGTCGATAGCGGAGGCCGTGAGTTTACGTGTATAAGCGTCTGACTACTTAATTTATAGTAGAAACTTGAGGGCAGCACGTAGGCAGGGTTTTGCCGAAGCTGGGTAAATCTGTGTTGTTCTATTTCAGCATTTTTATATTCTGTTATTATTTTTGCTGCTATTATTCTGCTGTGATCAGTGCTGCAATTATTTATATACTTCTGCACTAAATTTTTATAATTAATAGTATCATCCTATTCACCCCACCTTCTAGGGTGAAATCGATCCTACAAGTGGTATCAGAGCTAGGAATAAAATCCATTTTTTGTTTTAAAATTTTTGATTTTTTCAAAAACCAATTTTTAAAAAAAATTGAATTTTTAAAATGGCTTCTTTTAATAATGCTTTTGCTGAGGGTCGGTGCATAGTTAGATCACTAATGTTCAATGGTGAATATGTTTACTGGAAAAATAGAATGAAATTTTTTTGAAAACCATTGATGCTTGGAATATAGTTGAGACAGGTTATAGAGCACCAACTATAATTGTAGATAATCAGAAAATAGATAAACCGATGGATCAATGGACAGATCTAGAAAATATATTACAAAATGCTAATGCTAAAGTTACGAGTTCTATTATCTGTTCATTAGATCAAATTGAATTTAATCATGTCTCACATTGTCTAACTGCGTAGAAAATCTGGCACGCACTTGAAGTGACTCATGAAGGAATATCTCTAAGTTAAAGAATCTCGCCTTGCAATGCTGAGTAGCGAATACGAGAATTTCACAATGGCCAATGAAGAAAATGTCAAAGAGATGTACGGACGACTTTCCAATATCGTATACAAATCAAAAGCTTTTGGAAAATCATACACAGAATTGAAATAGTCTGAAAAATCCTCAGAGTCCTTCCACGAAGTTTTAAAGTGAAAGTTACAGCCATTCAAGAGTCAAAAGATTTTAAAAAAATCAAATTCAAAGAACTCATCGAAAATCTCACCACTTATGAGCCAGAAATGAAATCCAGGGAAGAGCGTGAAGGAGGAGATACTCGAAAAAAATTAATAGCTCTCAAAGGAACAACAGAAAGTGATAATGATGACGTCGATGATGGAGCAGCTGAGCTGGCACTACTAATAAAAGAATTCAAAATGTGGAACCGCAAATATGAAAATCCAGCTCTAAATCATAAATTGAAAAGCAGAATAGCCAAAGCACTAGACAACTCAGATGAATAAGAGATCATTTGTCACATGTGCAATAAACCCGGTCATATCAAGCCCAATTGTCCCTTGAAATCGACTCGGCCAAAAGAAGTCAAAAGGAAGAAGTTTTGCAGCCATGTGGAATAAAAGTAATTATGATAATAAAAGCACTAGCAGTAAGAGTGAGAAAGCAGATATGTGCCTTCGAGGTGACATAACTGATAGTGATGATGACGGGCCAAGCGAGGTATCAAAACTCACTCACTCAGAATTACTCATATATTTCCTCGAAGTAAATGGTTGTTTCGAACGACCTAGGGAGAAATACCTAAAATAGAATCACAAAGAGATACTTTGATAAATTTAAATAAACAGCTTGATCAATTGGTGAAAAACTATCAAAGCAAGAGCCCTAAGTGTGATAAGTGTCCAACGTTCGAAGAAGGAATTAATAAACCAAAAATTAAAATTAAATCACTTGAAAATGAAATTTTGATTTTTGAAAGAAAGTGAAAATACAAGGAGAGAAAATTCTCTTAAAAAGTTCACACGGTTATTGAATGAAAATGTATCCCTCAAAACACAAGTCCAACAATTGTCTACGACTTTAGAAAAATTTTCAAAAGGAGAAAAATCACTAAATATGCTAGTAGGAAAACAAACTGCTAATACAGAGAGAAGAGGACTTGGATATAGTCGAATTGAACTTGTTAGAAGCAAAAGTAATCAAGCCAAATCTGAGCGCACAATTTGTAGAAAAATTGGACACAATCAAAAACAATTGTTGGTATAGACCCAAAAACGTGAAAATCATTTCAATTTGGGTTACAAAAGGCACAAATATAATTTCCCTCAAAGTCAAACAAATCTGGGTGTCGAAAAGAACATGTATAAATAGTTTTGGGTCTCCACAAACTTATTTTTAAAATCTTTTGCCACTAATAACCATGGACTTATAAAAAAAAATAGGTCACAAAAATCTTTTCTCGTGTAGGTGTGGTGGCGGGCTAACGAACAACAACAATGTCATCTAGATTCTGGCTATTCCTGACACACAATGGACGACAAATCAAAGTTCCTTAGCCTAGTACAAAAGGTGGCAGAATCACAATGGGCAACAATGAAAAATTATCGGTAAAGGTAAAATAGGTAACGGTATATTCATCTTAAATGATTTATTAAATGTGATAATCTGCACCATAATCTAAATTAAGTCAGCCATTTACGCGATGAAATAATGAATGTTGATATTGATTCTGACTTTTTCAAAATTGTTGGCCAATTATATTTTTATGCTGAGAACACTATAAGTGCATATATAATCTCTGGACTAGTTCATATAAATTTATTTGAACTAATGGTGTTATTTTATTGATTGCTGATTGCTCATGATACAAGTGGATATATTTATTTTCTAGATCTAATACTATGTTCACCATTTGTTTATTTGCACGGCTTCAATTTAGTTCTCATTCAAAAGTCCTCACGGTCATGCAAGGGTGAATTACTTGCAATTTTTGATTATGTGCTTCCATGCTCATTTAAAAGTCCTCATGGTTATGCATGTATGGAACGCATATCAAAATTGACTAATTAAATAGACAAGTTGATTCCAGTCCCATTTAAAAGTCATCACGGTTATGCGTGGTTAGAAGATACTTGAATTCATTTTTTTTAATAAAAATTTGGAGTACTACTAATCTCATTTAAAGGTCCTAACGGTTATGCATGTTTAGTAGATATTCAAATTCCTGAAATAAATATACCACAAATAGACACAACTATATGATTTTATATGATGATATCATCTCTGTCACTCTAAAGTGGAATATGCATCAAACAAAGTATTTATGATTTTTGCTTGTTTCTTTATTGAAATTTAATATTTATACCCGATTGAGTATTAATATTGTATTAATGTCAATCGCTTTATCTCTATTTTTCTAACACTGTTACTCTTTTGCTGATAACAAAATGGGGAGAGAAAAGTTAAGATTTTGATAAATAAAGGTCAAATATTTTATTTTGTGTTTTCTATTTGCATCTAGGCTTATTTGCATATTTTTATTTATTTTCATGCACATATGAAGGGGGCTTTGTGTAGAGAGGGAGTATTCAAATAGGGAGAGCAAATAGAATATATCAATGGTCAAATACATTTAATAAATTCAAAATCTTATATATACGTTTGTTATCATCAAAAGGGGGAGATTCTTGAATATGCTAGTATATGATTTTTGTTTGATAATAATAAACACACACACACACACACACACACACACACATATATATTCGTTTAAATGTATTTTTTAATGTACTATTTTATTTTTCACATGATTAAATAAATGTCTGATGAATAAAATAAATAACACAGAATTTAAATTCAAACAATTTTATTCAAACAAATATTTATTACAATTTTGAATAGTACAAATTTGAGCTCTTACAATATATACACAATTTCAATTATAATACAATTTCAGTTGCATTACAATTATCATTTACATATACACCTCACTACATTTCACTCATTCACTCGTATTTATCTTCAACTCTATTCCAGATTCAATCCAGCATCTGAATTATCTGCAAAGAAAACACTGACGCAATAAAATTGAAAAAGAAATATTTTTGCAGTGTAAAATAAAATGATTTTTGAAAATATTAGTTGCCTCGGTTATTTGGGTTGTTCGTCATCTTTTAAATTTGAATTCATCACACACGAACAGCTTGTGACATACACAGTATATCAGTGTATATGCCACAAGGTCGTGTATACCAATATACACTTGACAAGACTGCAGGAACGGGGAAGCACAAGGTCAAACCCGATCTATAAGCTGGATTCAACTCAGGTGCAAATTCCAAAATCATTAATGAACTAACTACACAAGTAGAGGCAACATCAGTATGCAAGCAATCAAGCTACATGGCACAAAGGCACAGACCACACTCGAGCACACATGAAAACAACTCAAGCTCAAGGCAAGTACAACAATCAGAGGCATGCACAAGACAACAGACATAAAAAGAAACCAGAACAAGTTCAGCTACACATATCGGGCATATGGACATGTACTTGATACAATCCAGAAACTCAAAGACAACCAAACATGAGTACAGACTCAGAGGCACCAAAGCATGCACAAGTTCGTATGCAGACATGATGAAGCCAGTGATATCAAATCACAATGTAAACAGGAACTCAATAATGACCATACTTATATGCATGCATACAACTCAGCAGTTTAACATCCAACCAAGTCTAACCAGGTAGTGATAATAAGGCATGCATCAGTGACTATAAGAACAGCAAACATCAAATGTACAAAGACTCCAAGCCTGCAAGCATTTCTACCTCGAAGCAAGTGACCATGATCAATATACATGCATGAATAATACATCTGACTCGATACAATACGACAAATTACGATGAACTCGATCAAAGCCGAGTCATACATACATATATACATGTATACAACAGCTCAAAGTTTCAATTACAACGACATGATGACCAATACAAAGTCAAGTGTGCACAAGCTTTAAAACCAGTACAGTTCAACATTGGAGCATATAAATGAACCAGATCAAAATAAGTGGTTCGGCATGTACAAGCAACTCACCACATAATGCAATAAAACAGTGAACAATGAAAAACAACTGGAGATGTGTATATACATAGACAACTCGAAGTGAACAGAGCATAAGCAAGTGACACGGTAGTTTTGAATAAAGTCAAGTTAAATGCCGAAGTCATGGAATAGCAGGGTATAAGTTCGAACAAAGCAAAAATTAAGAAACTAATGTCAACAGCAGATTTCAAACCCAAGTCAACAGAATCAAAGTTCAAATGCTAGAAATTCAAAGCCGTGGTGACCAAGGAATCGAGCAAGTTCAAAATCGAAGCCGCGAGAACCAAGAAACAAAATGTACGAAATTGAACTAGCCTAAAGAAATCACAGTCATTCAAACGTAATCAAGTGGCCGAAGAAAATTTATCAGACGAACGAGATTATAGGGGATCGAACCCTATTTAACCCATTCATCATCGGCGTAGAAAAAGCATCGAGTTCAAGCAAGCTAACCAGTAAAGCAAAAAGAATAAATCACATACCATTTTAGTCGTACTCGATCAAATTGAAGGAGCCCTGTGCGAACTGAAGAAACGGTCGATTGCCGAAGCAAATCAGAGGAATAGTCATTGTAGTCGACAAACAAACAATCGGCTAATTCAATTATCAAAAGCCCTAATTTTGTTGAAGAGGAACGAGCGAACGAGGCAGACATTTTTTCTCACAAACACAAAGCATACGGGCCATAAAAGGGGAAGACTGGAGAATAATCAATTCTCTTTATTTTAATTCGGGACGGTAACTTATAGTTTGGGCTTTTATTTTTAAAATTAGGGTTTTGATTTTAATTTGCCTTTTAAATTTGTATTTTCTCTTTTAAACGTTGTAAATTCTAGCCGTGTGACTAAGGGACGAACCACGGAGGTGTAGTTGGAGAATTCGCAACTCAGTGGCTGAGTTGTAGCAGGGTTTTGAGCATAGAGTTAGGTAAGTCGATAACGGGTGTCGCGAGTTTACGTGTGTAAGCGTCCGACTATTTAATTTCGAGTAGAAAACTTGGAGGCAGCACGTAAACAGAGTTTTGCCGAAGCTGGGTAAATATGTGTTGTTCTATTTCTGTATTTTTATATTCTGCTATTATCTATGCTGCTGTGATCAACGCTACGATTATTTATATAGTTTCGCAATAAATTTTTATAATTAATAGTATCACCATATTCAAACCCCCCCTCCCCCCCTCAAATCGATCCTACATATCTGAATGGTCTTCTATCGCTATGTCTATGTTCAACCAAAGAAACTAATATCGGAGTATGATCACTTACCCTCACTGGAAGTGCAATGGCTATAGATGCATTAAATGTTCTTTCCTATTCTATATTGTCTAAAATTCGGTCTATTTTCATTAAGATTTTCTTATTAGGCCCCGACCACTAAGTAAATTGTAATCCTTTCACCTCCAACTCACTCAGTTCAGTCTTATACATCATAACGTCCAGTTTATTCACCTTAGTAAACGGCCCCCAAGCGCCTCCAAGCATCTCTTCGTCTTTCGTATACAGTTAAAATCGCATAACATCACCCAGAGTCGAAATATTTGGAAAAAATCATCTTCCAAGTTTATCCACAAGTTGTTCCTCAAATACTCAAAGCTTTGAGCATATGTAAAAGAGCAATTAATTCTAAGGCCACTATAATTTGTACAATCGAAAGTGAAATGTTGATCTCTCATGCTAATGATATTAGAGTCTCATACCTCTCTATTTATCCAATATTCTGCATTTAAAGTAACATGACACGTTACTCACTACTTCCCATCTCCCTTCGAAATTATGCCTTAAATGATTAATTTCCGGAGCTCTCAGCTTATTCTACAAAATGATATACAGACTACTTCATATTTACTAATAAGTTTCTTCATCTCCATAATAATTCTATTGGGCTTGCGAAACCCCCTTAAGTTCCAACTTAATATTGTCATTCAAAGAGTTTGTTTCTGCTTCTAAGTTCACTACCTTGTGGCAACGCACTTTTATTCTCCTCATGTCCATCTTTGTTTTCCTTTATCTATTCAAGGTTTTTCTTCATCAATAAGCCTTTTCTCGTAGCCTCTTTTTATTTACATTACTAGCGGGGCTCCTGGATACTTTGTTTATGACTGGTTTGTTGCCTGATTTTTCATGCAAGTCCTTGTCACTTTACTCCTTATTTTCCCTCTCACTCCTCTCTTTTGTTTTTACTTAAGAAAAAGTAACATTTGGTTTACTACATATATTAACAAGAGAACTATAAAATGCATTATCAGAGAAAGAGATAGGTGGGCAAGATCCTTTGATGGCTATAGTGAAATCCGATGATGCTTCATCCACCGGGTGACCTGGTGCCGCTAACAGCACTAAGTTAGCCTAGATGAGTTCAGTGAACTCTTCTACCTTTTGCTGCAAATGTGCAGACGTTAGGTTGACTTGGATTTGTTTAACTTTTTTAGGTGTTGTCCCCTCCTCTATGACCGTGGACTCACTCCCCGATTCCCCCCTTCTCTTTACTGATAAATGCATCCTTCCTTTCGATATCTGCATCTACACCTTCATTGTTTTTCGGAACCCTGTTTTTTGCCCTTAATCCCATTTAGAATCACTTCACTTGACACGATTGTTTAATAGCTTCTCCACTTCATTCAAGGCTTTAGAAGGATTATCAACAAAATATTTATTTTCTATCATTACCAAAGTTATACAATAAAATTTTAGTATTTTTATATACTATTAAATTTATCTTTACCATTAAACAATTTACCAATTAATCGGTGTACCAATGATCCTTTTAACAGCAGCAACAGCAAAGTATCGATGATCATTTTGAATCTGCTAGTAGTATTGGTACGGCAATGATTTTCTCATATTGGTAACTGGTACCCTAAACAAAATAAATCCGATTATGGAAAGATAACGGGTGAGAACCAAACCATTCACCCAACAACATCAAGTGCATTAACTAGCAAAAGCAACGTTGATATTCACTATACAACAACAATAGGACACGATAGTCGTGCAGTTAGGCATATACTTAAACAAACACACACATTAGCACAGAATGGACATATATGATGGAATAAAATATAACTTAATCCAATTTATACCATGAATGGCGTAAACACTAATCAATACACTGCTACAGACCATCATCTACTTTGAATTATTCAATGTTCTAACCACATGCACACAACTTCTTAAACATTACAAAACGGTATTAAAAAATAGCAATACCAAGAACATTAGCGATAAACAAAGTGAATAAAACTGCAAGCTCAGACTCATTCATCATTTTCATGTGCATTGTACAGATCCACCGAAACAGATGGCACGACTATTTTAGCCATCCGTGACTCTGTCTTCTACTTCCCAATATCATAATCACTCTCAAGTTAATCTACCAGTTATTTCTTCAAAATTCTACGGAAAAATATATAAATATATTCACTGTCACCATTTTTCATCGGCTTAGGCTTTAGCTGATATGATCAAAATTATGTTTTATATTTAAAATCATAATTTTTGAAATACATGTTTGAGGCATAGATAAGAGAATGTACCTAGACCGAGCTCTGCATGTATCTTCTCTATTATATAACAAGGGGACCCCTCACCACCCAACAGAGTCATGGGGAACATGCTCATTTCAGTTTTACAAGTAATGAACCAATAACAACATGGCCATCCTCATGTCCACGTCTTACTTCTTATTCTGTATGTCTTCATTGAAGTTGACAAATAATACACACTCTTTTTACCATCATTGTAAATATCCCTTTCCATGTAATATTAAAGAAAATGTTTATATCAAAAAATAAATCTGTTTTCAAAAATAATAATAATAAACAACTCAAACAGCCAAGCCCCTTGTAAACTCTTGAGAAAATATGCAGTTAATTCTCAACACATATTCCAAGTGAATCTCAAAATGATAGGATGCCATAAGTATCATAGTTTTGATATTATTTTTAATCTTATCAAAGAACCAAGAGCATTTTAGAGTATTTTGCGAGTACCAATACTACCAAAAAACCTCAATGAAAATAGCAAAGTGGATATCATCTTTTATTGCTACTGAGTAGCCCTTTTAACATTGAAGAAGTCAATTAAGCCAGCAAGCAATTAAATTAGCACTGGAGCATTAATGAGTATGTTAGATGCCACTATGTTGTTACATAGCATTTGAGTTGCTCCAAATAATATGATAATATTGCTGGTAGTATGGTACTTTACATATCAATTATTTTTATATTAGAATAAACGATGCAAGGGTGGATGACATGACACCATGTGCTGCTAAAATCCACCAAATCATACATAGGATACTCCTAGTGATTATTCGCTGAATTTCAAGATTTTCAATACATATCTGTATATAAAATTTACAACTAGAATAATGGCATTATTCATTTCGATCCATTTACAAACATCGTACAAATAGAGTTAATTTGTTCCTTGCAAAATTTTCATCCAAAGTCATTAATATTTTGTCTTAATGACTACCAGGACCTAGATACTTTACAAAAGTACAAATAGAACTTCTTTGAATGAAAATCCAGCACAATAAAAGAAAACCGACATTCTAACCTGTTAGATTCAATGCATTGTTAGATCTTTTGCTTAAGCACATGTCTGATTTGGATCTTATGGTTCTCCAAACTTGCCTCAAAGAGCTTCGCCTTCAAGCTTTGCTTGTTAGATCCTAATGGCCACTCAATACACCCTTTCATCCCCCTGTTTGTATTGGCATTGATCGACTCGGGTGAACTAAAATGCTCCAAATTTGGCGATTTCTTGATGAAGTTTCTATCACGCGAAGGCCAAAACTTTGATAAGGAGGACACGCTCTTCCTCCTGTCCTCATTAGTCACGCTTTCACCGCTGCCTTCATTGAAATTGCTTAAACTCTCCCATTCACTATCGTCCTCCACGCTGCCATTTATAGGTTTCTCCAAGAAAATATCTGTGCCTGGGCTGTTACTATAGCATGGCTCGCTCTCCTTCTCATTAGGCTCTTCTCTTTGTTGCAACTCTTCAAAGATAGAATATATGTCCTCGTTTTTGGGTGGAGGTGCATATGTAAATTCCTCCAATTCTTTCATTTCGACAGATTCTGATATCGCCTTTATTAGCAGCTCTGCCTCTTCGATTTCTTCAAATTGACAATTTCCACTGTTTCTTGAATTCAAGTACGATTCTAGCCCAAGCTGTAGTTCTTTGAGTTGTGCACATTTGCTTTCTAAAGCTAATTTCGCATCGACTAGTTTCATTTGAACTCTCTCCTCGCGCCATACTTCGGCCATTTGTAACATTTTTCTTTCTTCCTCTAACTCTTCTCGAGCTCTTATAGACTCTCTTTTCGATTCTTCAACCTCTGATCTATCTTCTCCAACTTCACTCGCTAACTTATCACACACATCCTCAAGTAACTCACGTGCCTTTCTTTCCTTTTCATATTCATGCATGAGTCTTTTTGTTGATTTTTTAGCTTTGCTAATTTCGTCCATTAATTTAGAATTCAATATTTCAGCTCTTCTTCTATTCTTCCTCTCAAAGCTTAGATCATGTTTCATTCCATCCACGATGGACTGAATTTTCTCATGCTCTCTTAATTTCCAGGAAGCTTTTTCTTCAGTGTGTTCTTGTAGTATACATTCGAGTTTTTTCTTTGAAGAGTGTCGCTTAGATTCCAGTTTTGAGATACGAGCTCTTGCCCAATCTAGATCGGATTTGAGTTTGGATCCGATACAAGATGCTTGGGTCATTTGTAGGCTTATGATAGGTTTTAAGTGATCGAACGGTTCACATTCTTCACTTGTTGGCTTTGAGATTTTGTTGTCCCATTTTGTTGCTCTTTCCAACGACATATCAAAAGGCTTGATAGACGATTGATGCTGTAAATCAAGTATAAAAAATCTCAAGTTAACTGATAGCAAATACCTAGATAAGGAAATTTGGATCATGTGTATTGTGTAGTGCAAAAACAACCTTGTAAGCCAAATTCTTTTTGAGGTTAAACTCATGTTGATGGACAAACCTAGGCTGCAACAATTAGGAGAATCAAAAGAAAATGAGATACATATAGAATTTTGTGGTAATTTAAAATGTATTATATAGTAACAACCAGAAGTGTCCATAATATATTTTTTATATGCAGTTTTGAATTAGCTCTCGATGCATCCTCTATTTGTTCTTTCTTCTCGTCTGAAAAACACAAAATCTATGGGCTAACAAGAGGATGGCATGCCAATGACAAAATAATGAGAAAAAGGTTTGCATAAATCGGCATATGTAACAATAGATTTACTGCTAGATTGACTCAAATGGTAAGATTTTTAGCTTGACGGATTCGAACCTCTGAGCATACGTGAGAAACAAAAACTTCAAAAATTAAGTATCGTCTAATTGTCATAGATTTTAAATTCGTATGCAGCTAAATAATAATGCATAACGAAATGCAACTCCATAAAAGCAATTCACAATATAAATTATAGAAAATGAGTCTGGACCAATCGAACAAAATAACAAACATTAACTCGTTTAAAATCTAAACAGAACTACTTCAATGTGGATATGCATGAAAAGTACCAAAATATCTGGAAACTAATAATGAGTAGCAAGCAAAATAAGAACATTAACAAACCGCTCAACTGCCAACGCAAATTTCAATCCAGAAAAAAGACTTAGCTCACCTCAACATCCAACGTCTCCGAATGCCAAACAGCAGCTGCGAGCTTTCTAGTAGAAACAAACTCTGTTCTCACTGAGCTAGAATGTTGAACGCTGAGATCCGGAGCCCGATAACAACCCGAATCCGTATCAGAGATATTCCATTCCAGCTGAGGAGTGACGGAGGTGAAGGCAGGGATTTTAAGGCGAGGTCTGGAAGAGTTCGCTAAGCGGATCCGGCGGCGGCGGTTTGGGCAACGGGTCCGTTTGGGACCCGATTGCGTGATTTGGGGCGCGTGTAATTTGGACATTTTATGTTTGGAGAGAGATTTTTATGGGATGAGAGAGAAAGAGGAAGAGTGAGATGGTTTTATACAGAGACTAGCAGAGTATTTTTAAAGATTATATGAATGCATTTTGAATTGTCTGTGGATTCGAAATCTTTTGCAATTCATTTGGTGGTACATTTTTATTGATTTCACATATCCGGACTTTCTGCAAATTTCTTAATTCATTTAATTACCCAAAAATAATTGGAATATAACTGCAATTCCATTGCAGAAGAACAACATGATCATAGAAATTCAACTGATAACTAGTGATATCTCAACGAAACAAGAGTTCCAAGCACGCAAGATTAATTTGTGAATCCAACAAAAAGATATATTGATTTATATTTATTAGTCAAATCTCATTTTTTTAACTCAAAACAACACATTCTATGTTGTTACGTACTGTGATAAAATTTCAATCTTTCCGTTTTACAATTTCTAAAAAAGAAAAAAAATTCAAAATTATTCGTTAATGTGGATAATTATTATGTTGAATAAAAAGTAAAATACACCGTTAGAAAGAAAACTAAAAACTATTAAAAGGATTTATAGTAAACAAAAAGAAAAACCATATTATGTTGAGTTCACTGAGGAGGAATTAGTAGAATATACTTGCAAAATAGGTATTAGAAAATATGTTAATGTGCAAAATGGCATTTGGCTTCATAAATTTTAACTTTTCAAGCTTATTGTAAGGAAAAACTCCAAAACGGTTAACTTGACTAATAGTACCACCTAACGATGAATTAGACTGATGTTCTTTTTAGTAGTAATTTAAACGTGTTATAGATATATATAAATTATGGATATCTACTGGTGAATATTATCGTAGTGACAAGGCTTTACATTGTTGATTTAGAAGTGGGTTCCTATTAAATCATGTATAAAAGGAAAAAAAGTCAACAATTAAGTGAAGTTTACTAAATTTTAGAGATGTATAATAAAATAAACAATTATCACTATTAGCCTTACTATTATTATTGTTGTTGTTGTTGTTGTTATAGTTGTTATATATATATATATATATATATATATATATATATATATATATAACTTAAAGCATGATAGGGAGAAAAAACCACTTTCCTTTAGTTTAAAAACGTCATTTTAAATTAGATTATTTATTTGGCCATTAAAGTAGGGTAATCATTTACTGCTGACACAAAAGAATAACAACTTAGATAAGTCAGCATTTTCATATTTTCCAAAATAATGTCCCAATCTTCTACTTTATCAATTATGAAGTCGCATATTCTTCCCTTCTCAATTTGGATAAATAACTTGACATTTACCCCTTCAATTATTTTCTTGCCAACTTATTTGTGTTATTCAGTGTTTGTCTCTTAGTATTCTTCTCCTTGGTGTGTCTTATTAATAAACAATTGAGTGCTCTTTCATTGTCCTTCTCACATCTTGACCGATCCTCTCTACGTTTCAAGTTTATCTCGATCCCTAAGTTTAATATATCACCTTTTATGCTCTTTTACCATAATCAATCTCAAACGAAGTGCATATCTCTCCTTATTTCCAAAAAATACCTAATATTCCTCACTTTAATTCATTTCTTTCCACAATCCATTATTTTTATCCAAATTACTTAAAATCCCAAAAGACTACAATGTCAACGAACTTTTTTTTTTTCTTTTTGTTAATGATTATTTATACTGCTACACCATCTTCTTTTCATTGTTCAATTAGACATTCCAGGACAATATTTTTAATTTTTATTTTATTAAAATGGGAAAATATATATTAAACTCTCCATGTTCCTCATCTACTCATAAATTTCAACACCAGTTTATGGCTTCAATCTCCCACGTCACTATTGTTGTCAAATACAGCGTTGAGAAATTTACCCTTTTAACATTTAAAGTGTGGTACTATTGGCATCCAGTTTTTTCTTTCGGCCATAATTATAATTTTATTAGAAATCTACAGCACAAAATCATAGTTTTTAGTAGCGAAAGCAGGATATCCAATAATCTAGTTTGAACCCAATAACCTAGTTTGAGGACAATCTCAACAATTCTAATCCAACAAATAGAATAAAAAGAAAATAAAAGAACATAAATTACAAAAAAAAGACAGAAAGGAAAGAACACACCAATATGATGAGATTCGGTTATGCGTACGTCCTTAGACCTAATAACCATTATTATATCTTCACTTCAAGGGGAGTATCATACGAGGAAAAATAAATCACCCAATAAACTTCACTCACCCTAAAATAGATATATACATAGGGATCTTATCGAAGATATTTTATGGATAACTCTCGTGTGCTCTTTTAAGTAGGCTGAGTAAAGCAGGTTTTATCTTGGACGCTTCACAGTTCTAGAGACGAGCCGGAGGCTTCCATTTGTCTATCTATTTTTTGGCTCTGTTACATTGTTATTATTATGTATGTATCAGTTTTATGAGGACATGCAGTTTAACTTTCCAGGCCGATGATGGTACTTAGATTTTATAAATCTGAAATCACTCTGTATTTTGGAGTAATCCTTTGTGCTGTCTTTTTGAAGATTGTATATTATCCTTCCGCTATAAGATTCTGATTTTGTGTTCTTCTTTCTTATTTAGTTTCTTTTCCTTTTTTCTTTACCCTAACTATCTATCTTTTCGGCACTTAGGTGCTCAAATACCGTGGATGTATTAGTGTCCTCATTACAGGGTCAAAAAGCCGAGTCATTGCGAATAATAACAATTATTATTAACCGAACTCGTCTGGCCAGAGACTTTCACTTTGAGTTGACTTTAGTTGACTGTGAAACTAAGCTCATATAAATAAGGATACGAATCCTCTCTCGAATAGTGTTTCACTTCTAATTCTTCCACTCAACCCAACTATTGTCATTCAATGGACGTCGTGCCACGATTTAACTATAATGAAAGCAGAGCTTCTATATTGAAGATCAACAATATTCTTAATTCAAGAGAATTGTGTAATATTGTCACATCAATATTTTCTGTTTGACCTTAATTATATTAACCAACAAAAAAATGAGTGAATCATTCTATAGTTATCAAACAACTATCAATACATAATCCCTTGGTTCCCTGAGTAGAAATGAGTAATACATTGTCCAATATTTGAAGAGCGTTATGTATGATAATCTCAACGGATGTATCGATATCTAGTCTCAATACTTCTTAACTAGAAATATTTAAAACGGTATGTTTATTTTATTGTGATAAATCACTCATGATTATAACACATTGTAACTTCCATCACAAAACATACCTTTATGGATTTTCTACTAAATATACTTTCAGTTAAATTAATTAATATAGCATATTATATCAAGTATATAATAGAAAGAAAACATATTTTATTTCAAACAGGATTGGTTATCAAGTTAGATATATATAACAAATTGCATAGTTACCCCTAGGGCATATTCATAACTCTATCAATCTACCACTTGCACTTGGAGCCAATTATGCAATCTCAATCTCATCACTTCGATCAGTTTAATGAGAATTAATCGAGTTAGACCCTTCGTGCATGGATCTGCCATGTTGTTTTAATTATCTACTCTGTCAATAAACTCCCACTGATGCCGATAAACTACCTTTATCATGTGGAATTATTTGGAGTATGTCTCCCGACTTCTAGTGAGCTCTTATTATTACATTATTATTATATAATAATGATATAGTATTCTTAATACTTAGAATCACCCCTACCCCTAGCTCAGTTATAAATTTGTGCATTTATATTTATACATTGTTTTTATCATGGCCCTATTCAAGTTGATGTTATTAGCCTTTTCGTTGAATCGGCCACAACCATTTGTTTGGAATATTTCCTAATTAAGGCTTCTTAATTAAATTTCAAACATGAATTTAATATTGACATGTTATACTCAATATCATATATGAAGTCTGGGTCTGAATACTCCTTCACAAGGAGTTTGTTGTTTCTGTAGCAATTCTTCAATATTTCAAAAATACTCGAGGACACTATAAACTATTTGTTGGCGTCAAAATTGGCCACCAACACCCAATTACATGGAAGCACCAATATCCAATTCAAACATAGAGATATGAAGAGAAATAAATGAAGAACAAAATTAAAATAATTAGATAGCAAGTAAATAGAGACATATATTTATGGTGGTTCGGGTAACTCCTGCCTACGTCCACTCCAAAGATTTTCCTTTTATTAGTTTATACTGCTGATTACAGTTACAAATCCATGAAATTTAAGAATAAAAATGGTAGGGTATAGCCTAAATAGAAGATGAAGAGGAGCAGAATGAAGATCCCCTTTTCTGAAGCCATGCATGTTGTATTTATAGGGGAAGGTGTGCACCAATCTCTCTGAAACTTCGACTAAAGGACCTTATTATCCATATCGGTCCACCATAGGGGTCGCTAGGCCCAAATCCCAATGACGAGGGATCATTACTGATCCCTCTATTGGTTGATTCTGGCTCTATGGTGTCTTCTTCATGCTTATATATGTTGGCTCTCCAAATATCATATTGATTGGACCAGTGGAGCTCATGCTTTTGATTGATCTTTGATTCGAACCCACTTGGAGGATATCTTTGCCGAACCCTTCCAATGGATCATACCGATCCCTCATGATCAACTCCAGTATGTTGATCCACGCCCTTCTACTTATGTTGATCCATGCTTGCTTAATCATGCTCGTCCTATGGATTCCATCATGTAATGCTGATCCCTCTTATTCCACTAAGTTATGTCGATTCCTCTTATTCTACTAAGTTATGTTGATCCCTCTTATTCCATTGAACTATGTTGATCCCTCCTACTTCATGAGATTATGTCGATCCCTCCTACTCCATGAAGGTATGTCGATCCCTTGGGTTCCAAACTAATATCCATATTTCAAGCATCCTACATTGTTTACCTACCAACTTCATCCAACTCCTGCTTCGTATGACCATTTTTACTTTACCTTCAGGTCCTATAACCGTTGCTATACACCTATCGGCCTTGATAATTATGAGGCATCTTGGTTTAAATCCGCATGTATACTATATTGCTAAAAGGTGGGTTAACACTTTGCCTCCCAAAACATGCCTTGTGGTAGGAAGACTTGTTTTGAATTTCCTTAAGTCCAATGTTTAAAACCAGTTGATGACTTATGAACAAATCAGTGATCTTTCATGATTGTTAGTAATGATCGTTCGGGTCCGTTAATTAAATTCATAGCCGTCCTAAGCTGATGATGATTGCACGAAATTGAGTGTCTATTCGAGGTGAAATGCAATCGTTCGAGATCGAATGCCTATTTAAGGAAAAATGCGATCGTTCGAAATCGAGTGCCTATTCGAGTCTTAATGTGATCATTCAAGATCGAATGACTGTTTGAGGGAAAATGCGATCGTTTGAGAACGAGTGCTTGTTCGAAGCATAATGTGATTGTTCGAGATAGAGCGTCGTTCAAGAAGAAATGTGATTGTTCGAAATCGAGTGCCTATTCGAGGCAAAACATGATCGTTCGAGATTGAGTGCCATCGAGGCGAAACGTGATCGTTCAAGATCGAGTGTCGTTCAAGGCGAAATATGATCGTTCGAGACCGAGTGCCGTTCGAGGCGAAATGTGATCGTCCAAATGGGACTCAAAATTATTAATCTTAGATTTCACATTCGAGTGAAAAATATTCAGTTAATAAAATTAATTCCAAGTACTAAAAGAGAAATAAAAAAAATAAACACTATAATGCATGCATATCCAGGTGTGATGGTTCATTGTCATCTTAGAGCATGCATAGGGACCGTTCTCGATCTTGTACATGTGTAAGTGACTTAGTCGTTTTATTGTGGAGTTTATTACTTATTCTTTTCCATTATGGTCAGTTGATGACAAGTTGACGCTTCGATCCAAGGAAGTTCCTCTTCGATGCAGATGGTGGTTGCTCCTGTTCCACTGCCACTGCCCGAGTTCTTACGTATTGTAATGGCCTATCATTCCAGACATGTCCCTCAATCTCATCCTTTAAGTGCCTGCATTCGTTTGTACTATGCACATCCACCTCATGGAACAAACGGTAATTTTTTGATTTCTTTTCATTGTTTGTAGGCTCTCTCCTCATTGGCCTTCGATAAAGAATCTTCCCCCTAGTGTCCAGATATATTCATTCCAATGTTTCAGTCAATTCCATGTAAAAGGTGAACCTTAGTTCCCTCTTGTAAATTTTTGGAAATATTGTTTCGTAAAAATCATGAATTTTTTGAAGCGTTAAAGATTTATCGAAAACTTACAACGTGGTCGCTTTGATCCATCAGAGCCATCCTCTGCTTTCCGTTTTCCTTTATCCTTATTTGAACCTTCCCCGAGCATACTGCCACATTTAACCGCATAAATTTCCACCTCCTCTCTTCCCTCTTTATTAGCTTTCGCATCTTACTGTCGTAGAAACCTTTCTACTTCATGGTAAAATTCTCTAAGATCCACCAGTGGATCTCGTTCCAACAATATCTTAAAATCCGAGTTATCCGCAATCCCTGAAACTGCTGTCATCAAAACCATCGACGGATCTGGTCGATCCACCGAAGCCACTACCGCAATGAACCTGGTTAAGAAATCCCTGAGTGATTCTCCTTTCCACTGCTTCATTGATGTTAAAATCATCACACTCTTGGGTCTCGTGATGTGGACCCGAAATTTCCTCATAAACCTTTCTATCAATTCCATCCATGTGCTAACAGAGCCGCTTTCCAACTGTCTGAACCATAGTGCAGCTATATCCGTTAAGTATAGGGGAAAGCACCGTGCCATGACTTCCTCTGTGCCCTCAATACATCCATGTGTCTCATGTATCTCGTCAGATGAATAGCCGGATCCGATTTTCCGTCATATGTCTCAAGCGTTGGTAGTTTGAACTCCGGTGAATTCCTAACTTGCCTGATATTTGGAGTGAATGGACTTCTATTTACATCCTCCAAATCCATGTTCACTAATCCTTCGCGCATAGCTCGCCTGATCATCTCTGTAAACATGTTATTGTCTTCCAATGGCAGTCTCCTATCATCACGTCTAAGTGCCCCAGAGTCTATGAGGGAATACTAGAACATATTCCTTCGGATGAGAATCCAAATTTCAATTCACACCAAGTTCCATAGGATTGACCGCAGATCCCCTAGCATCACGTTCAACCAGACCCAGGGGTATGCACCCTAGCCTTTGGGGATCGATATTGATCCCTCTGGAGGGATTGGTGCCGATCCCTCTAGGTTGGCAGAGGACTGCCCCCGGCTTCTCTGTTCTATTCCTTTGTCTACTGACCTTATTTCCATGCTCCCGTTTTTGATTTCCAACGGTTCATGTTGCTTCAACTCCATGATTCTGTGCTCCAGCTTGTCTGACCCGTTAAAGTAAAATTTGCATCATCTCCTCCTATCTTTTTAGCATCCTCTCCTACATATCATCCATCATCATTTCCATTTCATCCCCGGTGATGTAAACAAATTCTTGATTAGCTCCAGCTTCTGAGAAAGCCTCCTGACTCCCTCCATGGTGGCTTCTTTTCGATAGCACTCTCCTTGTTAATTGCCTAGTCATTGCTTTCTAGATCCAAATATCCAAGCTTCAAAATCCAAGCTCTTGGCTTCCAAATCCACGGGTACAAGTCCTCTCAGTGAAAACACCAAAATGATGGCGTCAAAATTGGCCATCAACACCCAATTATGTGGAATCATCAATATCCAATCCAAACAAAAAGGTATGAAGAGAAATAAATGAATGACAAAATTAAAATAATTAGAAAGCAATTAAATAGCAACACAGATTTATACTGGTTCGGCTAACTCCGACCTACGCCCACTCCAAAGATTTTCCTTTTATTAGTTTATACTACTGGTTATAGTTATAAATCCGTGAAATTCAAGAATAAAAATGGCAGGGTATTGCCTATATTGATGATGAAGAGGAATAGAATGAAGATCCCCTTTTTTCTGAAGTCATGCCTGTTGTATTTATAGGGGAAGGCGTGCACCAATCTCTCTGAAACTTCGGCTACAGGACCTTCTTATCCATATTGGCCCATCATAGGGGTCGCTAAGCCCAAATCCCAATGAAGAGGGATCGGTACCGATCCTTCTATTGGTGGATTCTGTGGCAGCGATCCCTATGTTGGCTTCTTTATGCTTATATATATGATGGCTCTCCAAATATCATATTGATTGGACCAGTGGAGCTCATGCTTCTGATTGATCTTTAATTCAAACCCATTTAGAGGATATCTTTACCAAACCCTTCTAATGGATCATACCAATCCCTCATGCCCAACTCTAGTATGCCGATCCATGCCCTTCTACGTATATCGATCCATGCTTGCTTAATCATGCTCATCCCTTAAATTCCATCATGTAATGTCGATCCCTCTGATTCCATTAAGTTATGATGATCCCTCTTATTCCACTGAGCTATGTAGTTACTCCTATTTAACTGAGCTATGCCAATCCCTCTTATTCCACAGAGTTATGCCAATCCATCCCACTTCATGGAACTATGTCGATCCCTCCTACTCCATGTAGATATGTCGATCCCTTGGGTTCTAAGCTAACATCCATATTTCAAGCATCCTGCACCGTTTATCTACTAACTCCATCCAACTCTAGCTTCATATAACCATGTGTACTTTACCTTTGGGTCCTATAATCGTCGATCTACACCCATCGGCCTTAATAATTGTGAGGTCCGTTGGGTTAAATCCGCTTGTATGCTATATTGACAAAAGGCGGGTTAACACTATCATGTAGTAATCTTAATTTGGATTTTTTATTTTCTTCATGCATCAACTACATAAGCAAATAACGATACTGTAGATAATACGACATGTATGATAATTCATATTGCCAACGCACAAGGAATCCATCTTACATGTTCCATATTATAACATTTTAATAAGGTGTCTTTAGGTATTTTTTGGGACATTCCCAATATCATTTATACTTATTATAAAAGGTACTATTCACAAGTCTAATGTCGAGTATTAAACAACTAAACTATTATGGTTTTAACATAATTGCATCGTTAATAACTAGCAGTATGTTGTTTACTTATAATCTATAAATATCTATATACCTTTTAGTGGTTTTTTCTTATGAACATACGTTTACTCTGCATTTTGACTGAAAAACAAATTATTGATATTTCTATTGAAATACATTTCAATTATGATGCTTATGGAATGATATTTTTGCATCATTTCTTGGATCATATCTGAAAACCTACAAACTCAATATTGCTCTCACAGACTTAGAGATACTTTGTTTGTTATGTGCAAATAGTCTATTCTAAACATTATTTAGAATTCTCCATTTCAAC
Organism: Allium cepa; assembly: GCA_030765085.1. Lineage (NCBI taxonomy): Eukaryota > Viridiplantae > Streptophyta > Magnoliopsida > Asparagales > Amaryllidaceae > Allium > Allium cepa. The sequence continues at coordinate 331,450,695 of CM060940.1, forward strand.
ACATATGTACCAAAACACAAAGTCATACTGAGTGGTAAAGTTTATGAGTAAATCCAAATTTTCTTAAATACATTGAATGATGAATCTATTATGCTAACTTTAATAATTGAAATTTACAATTTTTTCCTTATCAATATTGCTTGTTTTGTTCCAACTGCATTAGTCTTGCTCTTGAAGACACACTCGCGGTTGATGGAGCATATCTCTTTAGGTATAACTACCAAAATCATACTTTGATGATGTACTTACACATCATACCATATCATGAAGACAATACTCTTAATGGTTTGATTTACAGCTGAGGATTGTCTTTTTCGAATTGATAAGAAACTCGCAGTTTCTCTTTAATATGTGAGAATATTTATCAGACATCTTAATACGTTGTATTCAATTTAGGTCTGTTTAATTTCATTTCATCCCTCGTAGTTGGTTTTATCTATGGATCATATCCAAATCCAAATTACTACTAATAATTTCTAAAAGAAATTCATTCGCTACGATGTTGGTAATTCTCGAAACAATAATTGCTTTTCAGTACAATAGAATGGGTATTCGTAAACACTTATGAATTGCCTTATACACAAAACTAATTTGGTTTTAGTATACAATGCTTATGTTCAAAACAGAAATCGGTCATCCAATGATAGTCATTCCTAAACTCATTTTAGGGTGATTCATACAGCATCCCTCACGAATAATTATTACGTGCAATTTTTTGACTTGCACAACTTTCCAACTCCTTGACCTTTGATATGTTAGCATTTCTTACAAACCCTTATCTTGTAGGATTTTTATAAACTATTATTTAGATGAAAATAATTTTAACCTTGTATGCTACTCTTAAGTACACGACCTTATAAAAAGAAGTTAACTCAACTTCACTCATAATTAATCACACTTTGTCTAACAAAGTTTGATTACTCCTTATCGATGCATCATTATATATCATAGGGCAGAGTGACTTTTAAGATTGAATCTTGTTCGTTTTTAGGTACGTTCGGAACACTTTCTAATATACTCACCAATTCGATCAAATCGATTTTTTTATTGCATGTTATGTTATTTACTTCTATTTTATATTATGTGAGCTTATCGTAGACATAGTACATGTATGTTAAATACGCATGTTCATGTTTTTATTACCTTATCAGCGAATACTATAAAATATGTAGAACCATTTTGGTATTAATAGAATTGTGATTGCTTACATCTATATGCATCAATCCGAAGAGTTCATAAACTCTTATGTCGTTCCCACTTAATGGGTGTTTTTCCCTTTATTGCTTGAGATATAATTCACTGGTATCATATGATTCATAATCATATAACCAAAGAATTATTTCTCCAAACTGTGGCTTTATCTACAATTCCAAAATAATTGCAAACAAATTTAGATATTTTTGTATTTTCCAGTGCATCACAAATACCACTACTATGTTTTATTTTATAGTGAATATTCATAAAATTTACATTAAAATAAAACGATGTTTACTTTTTTGTGAATGCTGAAAAATAATAATTATTTCATAAATAATGTTTGTTACATTTTATGAAAACAATCTTCGTAACTTGATGCGACCAATAAGTATTATGTCGCATGCTTCTATTATTTCCATCATTACTACAGTAGCGTTGAAATATGAGCCTCATTCAACCACTTAATCTAGGCTCTATAACTTGTTTGCAGTTGAGAATTTTCGGATCAAATATGCTAAATTCAAAGAAATAAATCTCATAGAAAACAATTTTCTATGTGAAATCATATTTCTTATTCCTTGTTAAATATTTATCTATTATTTTACCATCCTCTTTTCCGATGTTTCTTTATGAAGGAAGTGATCATTCACTTTCTTCATCCCAACCGTGCCTTAAATTACGTCCACTCTTATCCATTCAAAGAAAGTCCTTATTACCATATCACAATAAACTCATGTATTTGGTTATCCTTTAACTTTTAAGGACATCAAACAAATTGCACTTTACATAAACTAATCAAACTGATATTTCAATGGTTGAACTTTTAGATATATCTTGTAGCCTTTGGTCCAGTGTTATATTTAACACAACAAGATCATTATTGCAATCAATCATATTGAATATAAGATCTCACACTACTATTTACTTGCTTGATTCAATGAACTAATTTCATTGAGGTTTCGTACATTATGAATCGTGATCGTTCATCGTATAACAATTATATGTGATTGGAAATGAATCAAAGTATTCATACCTTGTATTTCTTTTAGATTTCGAAACTCATTGAATATAATACACAATATAAGGTAAGTAAACGTGTAAGTGACCAAGTTATGAATGTATTCAGTAGTTGCATGATTAGGCGTTTGCATGGGTATATGCAAAAAAAATTATTAGGAAGTGTATTTTGTATTTTTTGTTAATATAATTCAGTTCATTTGTATATTTTATGATAAACATTTTATCAAGTATGTTAACTGCCCAAATTTATCAATGTAGATTATTATTACTTTATATAGCAAATATTCTTACAATATTAGAAAGGTTAAATGTTACCACTTCGTTTTTCTAATAAGGATCCCACTAGATTTTTATGTTTGAAAAACATATATATTATTTGATTTCTCTAGTGGGTGTTAGGACTCGCTTGCCTTGGGATTATGACCTTGAGGAATATCAACAAATCATAGGCCCACAAGAGATGGATAACACTTTACCAGTTGTATCAAATACAACTCCTAACTCGTGGTCTTTATCTTATTCCCATCTCAACATTGAGGAAGATCAACATATTAAAAGAGATTATTCACTAATGTCCACCATTTCACAAAGGCCTAAGCATAATGCACGTACCTTGGGTAATATCAATGAATAAGTGCATATATCTTACCTTGTTAAGTCAATATACTAATAGTGCTACACATAACATCTCTATCTTAAGAAATATCAATTATCAGAGAGTATGCGAGAAATTTGTTAATATGTAAAATGGTAGAGGACAACTTTATACCAAAGATTCATAATTTTTGATATATTATATTGAGTTATATCGACTTATAGAATAATGTATTTCTTATGAAATACCATCAGATTCTATTGTTGGATACATCGGAATTCATGATATGCGTACTATATGTATGTATTTGCTCCTTAAGTTTATTTGGGTTTTTTTCCGTTCCACTTTTAGTTTGTGCAATTATATTATGTTAATATTATATAACCTTTATACCTTGCTTAACTTATGTTAACGTAAAAATCTGACGCTAACACCCCGATGCAAGTAAAGCAAGTGTGAAAGCAACACCCGATGATACGGGAATCAGAAATAAGCAGGAAAATATCAGAAAGACAGTAAAAGACACAGTTTTTATAGTGGTTCGGCTAATAGTCAAGCCTACGTCCACTTTATATCTCTTTATTGCTGACTCAAATACAACTTATACAACTTTCTTCAATTACAACACACTTTAGACTAGTAGATCAAACTTTGATGAAGAATAATCTTTCGAATCCATGTTGAATGATGTAGATTTTCTCTTGAAGTATGTCGTAGTGTCCTTGGTGTTTGGAGTGCTTGAAGTGCTGTTTTAGTTGAGAAAACGATAGAGTATCGGCGCTTCGAGAATGAGCCCCAAAAAGATCCCTCGAATGTTGGAGCTCACGCTGTATTTATAGGAGTTTTTTGGTCATAATTCGTAGGTCGGAAGCTGCGACATAAAGTAAGTCGTGGGTCGAAGGTTGCGACCTAAAGTAGGTCGTAGGTCGAAGATAACGACTTAAGGTAGGTCGTAGACCATATGTGAGCGACCTAGCAGAGGGAAGCTTCGGCCCTTCCTGGTAACGCTGGTCTCTTTTGTATGAAGTACTAGGTCATGGACGACTTAGGGGAATGGTTGGCAACCTTATAGCGCTAAGATATCCGATGTAGCGACCTAAGCTAACTCGTTAACCCACTATGTCGCATAGCCCATTAGGTCATTAGGTCGCCTGTGGTTTTAGGTCGCTAGGTCGCGGACCTCTTAGGTTGGTAGGTCGCTGCCTGTTAGATCGCTAACTCGCTTCTTACTTTAGGTCGCTAAGCCGCCAGGTCTTTTAGGTTGCTGAGTCGTGGCTTCCTGTAAGCCGTTAGGTCGTCCAATTCTCGAAGTTGTTAGGTCGTTCTACCGTTTCACCTCTTGAGTCGTTACACCTTTTAGGTCGTGCCACCTTTAGGTTGTTAAGTCGCTTACTCCTCTAAGTCGTTAGGTCGTCCATCTTTTAAGTCGTTAAGTCGTCCATCTCTTAAGTCGTTAAGTCGTCCATCTCTTAAGTCGTTTCAATTGTTGAGTCGCTAGGTCGCATAATGAAGGAATTAACACTTGCCCCTCGGAGTACACGCCTAGGTCGTAGGTCGTGTGCTTCGACTTAGTTCCTTGGGTTGTGAGCGACTCAAACGGTTTGCTAGGTCGCGTGACGGTATGCCTTCCTTTCATATAAATTGTGTAACTCGTTCTTTCTTCACTTTACCTGCTTCATCGCTCTAAGCCGCCATTAACAAATATTCAAGCTTCCACAGGCGAATTTGGGCTAGCCAGTTGTCGATTCATTTTCACCATCACATTGTGTAAGTAATCTCGACCTTTATCCTATCCACTATCACCATCAAATCATGAATTCCAATCTTTTGATTCCTTACCAATTTCGTACACTGCTTTTCATTCTCGAGTTATGCTGATCGCCATTAGCCATGTTGCCATTGCAATCCGTGAGAGCATAGCATGATACTGTGTTTATGATAGATCTGAGATGATTCAAATCAGTATTTGGGTGATTTGGTGGTATGGATAGATGACGGGTTTCATTGAGAAGATGGTGGATCTTCGTGGCTAATGAGTTATCGGGTTAGGATGTAGGAGTTGCTGGATAGAGAGGAAGGAAGTGAGTTAGGAAAAAATCATAGTGGTGCCAATAGGAGATGGTCCAAGGCCGCCAAGTTTCATCAGAGGCGACCTAACAAATCCGAACGACTTAAGAGACTTTGCGACTTAATGTGCTGAAACGACCTTAGTGCCCGCGACTTAAATTGCGCACGACTTAACTCACTTGCGACTTATCATATCTAGGGCTTAGGCTTTAGGTCGCGACCGAGCTAGGACTTCGATGATTTTGGACTGCCAAGAAGCTTCTTGCGGCTTATACCTATCTCGCTTACTTGTTAGGTCGCGTACGACCTAGGACTTGAGAAAATCCCCACTGCCTTGACTTGAAGCCTTTTAATTTGAACTTTGAATTGTCAAGATAACTCGCATGACTTTGCTATGCTTGCTTAACAGATTATACCAAATTTGACGCTAATAACCTGTTAAATACAACATTTGCAAAAAAATTGGGCGAATATACTGCCACTGATTGCCCCATCAAATGACAGATTAGTTGGTAAAAGATAATCAACATAAAGAGATTATATGAAATGCTGTGAATCAACAAACTCAAGTGAAGTATTAAAGCAAAGCATCGTTTAACTAACACTGATTCGTTTGCATTAACACTGCACTTACATTTGAATTCAAAACAGCAAACTTTGAAACTTTATAATTGACTAATGCTGGTTAGCTTAATTTCAGTCATATTTGCTTGCTGCTTTGTTAGTTTTACACAACACTTCACATATTTAGGAAACGTGCACCTTCATATTTGAATATCTAGTTCCTTGTGTAGAATGTCTTCTCATCAAGAGGAAGAAGTAGAACAAACTGGAGAGGCCTTCCCGATAGCTGGTCCACTGGTCAACCCACCAGAAAGAACTCCAACTACTCTGAGTTACCGGGTGTTCAACCAGTTACGCGCCCAGTTTGGGATTGTAGAAGAAGATGCTATTCTCCCTGGGCCAAATGATTTTGCTGATAGCCCTCCTTTCGGCTTTGTTGCCGTTAACCGCCAAATGTACCTTTGTGGTGCCATTCCTCCTTTCAACAATTTTCTCCAACAACTCTTTCGCCGATTGGCTATTTCTCCTTTTCAATTGCACCCCAACGGCTATGCCATTTTGATGGGATTATGCGTTCTCTTTAGAAGGACGCTTGACCGCCTCCCAAGCTTTAAAGAAATCTTCTATTTATGCACATTTGCGAGAAGTAAAGACCATCCTTCCATTATATATGTGAGAAGCGCCAGAAATCGCAAGCTTATCACTGATCTCTCTGATAGCGCTCATGGTTTCCTGAACCAGTTCTTCTTTGTCCGTTGCCTTCAGGGATTTTACGCTGTCTGGAGAGTAGGGGGTAGGCTTACTTATCCCCATTCTTTCCTTTTCTGAGCTTTGCGAGATCCGAATTGCTAAATGTTAACTTCGCTCTCTACTTTTGCAGTCCTCCCTCCTCCTTGTAGAGACTTTAGCCACAAGTCAACTTTTGGGAGGCTCATCGCTGTGGCGGCTGAGGAGAGAAGCATCAAGTTTTTGCTAAGAGATGAGTTCCTTCATCAGTTTGGACTCTTACACCCTTCCCGCTCTACTCAGCCTTATGAAGTTCCTGATTCTCCGGCCGAGGCACCGGATGCCCCAGTTTCTGTTGAGGAGCCTACACTGAAAGAACCTGTTTCTGAGGCTTCTCTAGTGAAGTGCTCTACTTCTACTGATGTCGCGGGGTCATCTAGAAAATTTGCACTTGCCCCGGTCATTGAAGAAGAAGAACCTCGAGAATCTCCCCAACATTCAGGGAAGTCCGGTGATGGAGGAGCCGGGAAAACAAGTCCTGCCAAGCAGAGCGGGGATGACACTTTTGAAGGGTTAAGCGACCTGTTTATCACCTCACAGGAGCTCTTTAAAGATGATCCTGTTACCACTAGGATTTCCTCTTCAATGGTAGAAGCAACTTCTATTTTGCAACAGATTCCGTCGACTTAAGAGTTGACGTTAGCTACTACACCCATCATCTCCCCGCAACTGAGGAGTGGTTCGTAGTTTAACGCGTGTAGTCTGCACGTTACACACACTTAGGATTTTTCAGCACTTATATGTACTCTCACGCACTTTACTTCCAAGATTTTCAAGTTTTGCCTCTTTCTCATTTTCAGGTTCTCCGATGGGGCGTGGCGGTTCATATTATGACAACTTTCAACAGTACGGGAGGCGTGGTCAGTATGATTATAGGCGCTAAATTCCCACCCACAGGGAAACTGATGAAGAGAGAGCTGCTCGAAAGGCTCAAGAAAGAAGAGCATATGAAGAAAGTTATGGAAGAAGGGATGCGCAACACGACTCTTCTCGCAGAGGCGATGACTCTCATAAAAGAAAAACTTATGACGATAGAGGAAAGAGTCATGACATCGGAGACCCAAGCAAGCGGGTCAGGCTTGATGAAAAGACCGCATCTGCAACTTTAGAAAAGGCCGCTGCTCTCACATCTCTTAAAATTCCTTCAAAGTCCCCTGCCCTTGAAGGAGCCGACATTCCGACACTTCTCGGCAGACCCTCGTACCAAGTTGAGAGAGGTCCGCCAACCCTTCAAAGTCGGTTCCCTCATTGGTGCTTAAAGGGAGTCTGCTTTGACCTTGACTTGGTTCCCATCGACAAAGAGGCCATGCTACGAAATCTTGACACTGTTAAACTTGATATTGAGAGAATGTCAACGTGGCAAAAGCTCGTCGATGAGCTTCAGAGGGTGAACCAAGCCAACCTTGAAGCTATGCTGACGATGGAGAACGACAAGTCTGAATGGCAGAAAATTCTTGATCAGCACAACACCGAAATGAAAAACATCACTGAGTACAACGAAAAGCTTGAGGTGGAGGTCGATAAACTTAAGCACGAGCTTGCTACTTCTTCCACCTCTTATACTCAAAAGGAAGAAGTGCTTCAGAAGCAAGTTTGAGATGCTCTTGTCGCTCAACGGTATGTGGAAACCCGACTTGAAGCTACACAGAAGACGGTGGAAAAATATCGTGCTGACTTTGCAGAGTTACGGGAGAAAGCCAAATCCCAGGACTTAGAAATCATGAGGCTGAAAGCTCAACTATTAAAAACTGAGAAAGAACGTGATGAGGCCATGGCTGGAAAGAGAGCCGCTGAACAATCTCATGAAGAGACAAAAGCCAACATCAGCTCTACTTTGTTTGATTTTTACGTCCAAAGCGTCTTGGGGCGTGGCAGCCTTGCATTTTTGGGGCCTAAATATGAAATCACTTTGGCTGAAGTGTGGGAGGCTGTACTAGATATGCTCAGAGGTGCCGGTTATTCCGAAGATGAACTTGAGGCACATTACTTTGATGACGAAACTCGTGCTGCTCTCGCCAGAGGAAAGGGGCAGCTTGTTAAAGTACGAGCCGAAACGATGGGAGGGGAGCATTCAGAGAAAGAAGCACCTTTAATTGCCCCTCCTTCGACTTCGGCCGACGTTGATATCATGGGCTCCGGTTCCCATTCTCCGCCCACGGCTAAAGTCGTAACTGAGATTACAAGCGCACAGGGTGGAGACGAAGGCGAAGAAAGCACTGAAGTACAAGCTTATGAAATCGACGTTAGAAAGCCAAATTCTCCAGGTAACTTTAATGCTGATCTTTCTCAAGTAGACTACTCATTTGCTTCACCTGAGTTTGATGAGCTTCTTGATTATTTCCTAAATCTCAACGAGCCTTTATCTCCTCTCTTTACTGATTTTAACTTCTTTTCTTCTGTAGAGAAAGTGCCGAGTATTGTTCAGACTTTCCCTCCTCCAATTATTCCTCCCCCGTCTCTTCAGGTGACTCCTCCTTCTGCCTCTCAACCGGGGTCACAAGAGGAGCAAATAGAAGCTCTCCAAGACTTGAACGATCCCATTGCTTCTCAAGAACATAGTGGAGAAGAACCCGAAGAGGGCGAAAAGACTCCGGAACCAACTGGTTCCGACGATATTCCGTTAACCACACTTTTCACTCCAGGAAGTGGGTCTTCTTCCAAGAAGAGGGGGAAAAGTGGAGTTTCAAAGAAGAAGAAGGAAGCCTCAGCCGGTGAGGAAAAAGCAGAAGAAGGTTCAATTGTCCCCCTTTTTCCTTCTTCCCCTACTCTTATAAGCCGGCCCAACAAGTTGATCATCCGGCCAGGCGCAAGCACAAAAGGTGGAAAGAAGAAGAAATGATGGCTTTGGTTCTGTGCTTCTTATCTCGCTCTTTGCTTTTTGCTTGTATATAAGCTTGTGTTGACTGGAGATTGTGCGGGTACCAGTCCCCGCTTTCTTTTACTTTGAAACCTGCATATGTATAAAATTCTCATAGTATGGAATAAAATGGTTCTTTTACTTATACAAATTTCTGTCTGTATTTGAGAACGCTTTTACTTTCTGTTTTCATGCAAGTTTCTTTATCCTCTTTATGTGAGGTTGCAGTAAACATATGGTATGTTTATTGAGCATTGTTTTCATTTTTGCGATGACTATACTGTATTGCCCCCATACCATGGTTTATTGCAATCTCTTTCACATTGGCAAAGTTTCGGAGAACAACTCTTCTGTTTCGAGAAGACTTGTACTCTTCCTTTAGAGAACAACTCTTCCATTTGAAGGAAGTTTGCATTTGTACTTTATAGGATAATATTTCCGTTCCAAGAAAATATTTTCCTAATTTAGTAGAATGCACTTCATATTGGAGGAGTCTTCTCTTCCCTTTTTTTTTCTTTTTTTTTGTTGCGAAGTTTTTACACTTCACTTTTGGAAAAAGTCACTTTGGCTTTGGCAAGTGAATTTCACTTCATAGTACAGTGGGCCTTCCGAAAAAGGGCTTCAACCTGCTTGAGCCTCCAAAGAGAGTTTTTTGTTTGATCGTGCCTCTGGGAAGAGGTCTTTTTGTTTGGTTGCGCCTCTGGAAAGAGGTCTTTTTTATTTGATTGTGCCTCTGGGACGAGGTCTTTTTTGTTTCTGCCTCTTGGGAGAGGCTTTCATCTTTTCCCTGTTCACTGGGAAGCGGGCCTCCGAAGAGGGCTTTTCACATTTCAACTCGTGTGAAGTTTTATTTCAAATCACGGTGAAATGTGTGCCTCCGAAGAGGTCTTTTTTATCATTTCAGCTCCTGGTGAAGTGGACCTCCGAAGAGCGACTCTTACACTTCAACTCCTGGTGAAATGTGCCTCCAAAGAGGTCTTTTTATCATTTCATCTCCTGGTGAAGTGGACCTCCGAAGAGCGACTCTTACACTTCAACTCCTGGTGAAATGTGCCTCCGAGTATGCCTGGAAGTTACTTTCTCATGGTTGGCTGGATTCATGGGGCGGACGCAAGTTACTTGGACGTTTATTTGCACAGATTGTCTCAGCTAGTGAACGAGCGCCTTGCCTTTCACTTGGGAAGGTGCCTCCGATCATCGTATGGATTCACGGGGCGGACGCAAGTTACTTGGACGTTTGTCTGCACAAACTGTCTTAGCTAGTGCACAAGCGCCTTGCCTTCCAGTTGGGAAGGTGCTCCCGGTCATTATGTACCAATCTTTTTTGTTGAGAAAGTTTTCTGGCATGCCCCGTTCGAGGTCTTTATCCTCCGAAGAGTTGTGCCTCCGAAGAGGGCTTGTGCCTCCGAAGAGGTCTTTTGCTGTTTGATGCTTGCTCGCCCATGTCTCTTTGCCATCTATTCATATCGGCGATCCCCATCATCTTTCCAAATACACTTCTCTTTTAATTGCCAACAATTTCCTTTATCCAAAGAAGTATACTTCATAGTTAAGCGAGTTGGTGGGGGCAGACACAGACTATTTAACTGGATGCTCGCTTGTATAAACATCCATAATTAGTTAGCAAGGGCCCACTTCCAGCTGAATCACTCACTTTTTGCTTGAAGTACTTCTTTCGTAGGATTTGAGTATGGAAATTTTGAACGGCTTAGCGTCTGCTTGTTGGGTGATGTCAAGGATTGCTTGGTCTTGTGATGGGTAAGCGTTGTTTTTATGACCTGCATTATTAAATCGACATTTTAGTAATACAATTGACGTATTTTATACATCGAAATAAAACAAAGCAGTTTATAATAGTAAAGAACACAAGATTTATAGTGGTTCGACCAAGAACTGGGCCTACATCCACTTTATAGTTCTTATTATTCACTTGCACTGGCTTTACAACGGCTTTCAATACAAGAATTATACATTCATCATTCCTTTACAATATTTCATAAAGCCTTTAAGTAAAATATGGGCGCAAATGATTGCTGTTCCAAGCTCTTGGAATTGGGTCTCCTTCGACAGTTATGAGTTTGAATGTGCCATCAAGAAGTTTTTGGCCTATGACATACGACCCTTCCCAGTTTGGCCCAAACACGCCCGTAGGTGTCATAATTCTTTTTAAGATTAGATCCCAACTTCAAAGCTGCGTTGGCGAACTTTGTAATTGAAGTGCCTGGCTATTCTTTGCTGATGAGCCGCAATTCTGAGCTCAGCTTCTTCTCTTTTTTCATCAAGGAAGTCAAGGGCTTCAAGTTGTAGCTTTTCATTTTCGGCTTGATTGAAATGGATTCTTCTATGTGAAGAGACCTCTATTTCCACCAGAATCATTGCCTCTGATCCATATGCCAATGAAAATGGAGTGTGCTCCGTCGCAGTTTTATGTGTAGTTCTATATGCCCATAGTGCTAGTGGAAGCTTATCGACCCAACCACCTTTCGCCTTTTCCAGCTGTTTTTTGATGGTCGATTTGATAATTTTGTTTACTGCTTCCACTTGCCCGTTTTCCTGCGGATGAGCCACTGCTGAGAAACTTTTCTGGATCTTGAATTTCTTGCAAAAATCTTGGAACTCTTTACTTTCAAATTGGGTTCCATTCTCTGTGATTATCTTTTGAGGTACACCATACCTGCAAATGATATTCTTGGTTACAAAATTTATCATTTTCTTAGAGGTAATAGTAGCTAAGGGTTCAGATTCAGCCCATTTAGTAAAATAATCAACAGCAACAATAGCATATCTGATTCAGAATTTTGCAGTTGGCAAAGGCCCGATGAGATCTATTCCCCAAATAGCAAATGGCCACGGACTGACCATCTGTGTTATCTCAGTGGAAGGTGCTCTTGGGATTTTTGCAAATCTCTGGCATCGGTCACATTTTCGGGCGTAACTTGCGCCGTCACGATTAATAACTGGCCAAAAATATCCATAACGGAGAATTTTCTTTGCTAAAGTTTGACCACCCGAATGATCTCCACACTCTCCTCCGTGTACCTCAGTTAGAATTGTCTCAGTTTCTTCCTTGGTCACACATCGGAGTAATGGCATTGAGAATCCCCGCCTATACAATCGGCCATCTTGAATTATGTATCTGGATAGTTTTCTTAACAACTTCTGCCGTTCTTTTGAGTTTTCTGGTAGAGATCCGTCGCGCAGATATTCCAATATCGAATTCATCCATGATTCTCGCTCCTGTGATATAGTCATGATCCAGTCAATATCCATTTCATCAATGCTTGGAGTTGACAGGACTTCCACAGGAATTAATCCCAATAATTGAGCTTCACCAGTGCTTGCATACTTTGCGAGGGAATCTGCCTTCATGTTTTCTTCCCGAGGTATATGGTGTATCGTATAATGGTTCAGGTCATCAAGAAGCTCCCAGGCTCTTGACAAGTAAGCGGGCAGATTTCCTCCTTTGGTTTGAAACTCTTTCCTGACTTGACACACAATAAGCTGTGAACCACTGAAGATCTGCAACATTTTGACATTCAACTCCTTAGCAATTCTCAAACCGGCAATAAGAGCTTCATACTCTGCTTCATTGTTTGTCGAAGGGAATTCCAATCTTAAAGCATAACACAATGACTGCCCTTTTGGGGTTTCAAGCACAACCCCAGCCCTGGAACAGTAATCGTTTCTTGCGCCATCAACATACATTTTCCATTGAATTGGGGGATTATCAGTCACTATTTCCTCACTATCACCTTTGTCTATACATTCTGCGATGAAATCTGCCAAGGCTTGTCCATTGATTGCTCTTCGGGGATGATAAGTGATGTCATATTGACTGAGTTCAATATCCACTTCAAAAGGCGACCCGAAGTCTCAGGGCGAAAGAGGACTTGCTTCAGTGGCTGATCAGTGAGGACTTTGATTGGATGAGCTTGAAAATATGGCCTCAATTTTCTTGATGCGATCAGTAGACAATAGGCAAGCTTCTCCAACTTTGAATAATTCATTTCTGCACCAGTAAACCTTTTGCTAATATAGTAGACTGGGTGCTGAATTTTGGCATCTTCTCGCACCAGTGCCGCACTAAGAGCGTGAGCTGAGATCGCCAAGTATACAAAGAGATCTTCACCATTGTCGGGCTTAGAAAGTATCGGAGGAGTTTCCATATGACGAATTAACTCATCGAAAGCTTTCTGGCATTCTGGAGTCCAGTCAAAGTTTTTCCTTCCTTTTTTCAGAGCATCAAAGAATGGAATGCATTTATCAGTAGCTTTGGAAATGAATCGACTTAGGGCAGCGACTTTTCCATTGAGACTTTGCAGTTCCTTCTTCGTTCTAGGAGCTTTGACTTCTCTTAAGGCGGTGATCTGAGCAGGATTAGCTTCAATGCCGCTAGTGCTCATAATGAAACCCAAGAACTTTCCGGACTCCACTCCAAATGAACACTTCAAAGGGTTAAGCTTCATTCCATACTTTCATAGGACAGTGAACATTTCCGCTAAGTGGTCCATATGGTCTACTGCTCTCCTTGATTTAACCAACATATCGTCAACATAAATTCCATGGTCTTTCCAATCTGTGGCTTGAACATCGCATTAACAAGCCTTTGGTAAGTTGCCCCTGCATTCTTCAGCCCGAAAGGCATGACTTTGTAGCAGTATAGACCAACATCGGTTATGAAACTTGTGTCCTCCTGATCTGGCTCATGCATCATGATCTGGTTATATCCGGAGTAAGCATCCATAAAAGATAACAATTCATGTCCTGCTGTTCCGTCAACCAACTGGTCAATCCGGGGAAGCGGAAAACAGTCTTAGGGGCATGCTTTGTTTAAATCTGAAAATTCGATGCATACTCTCCACTTTCCATTAGCTTTCTTAACCAGTACTGGATTTGAAAGCCAATTCGGATAAGTTGATTCTCTGATAAAGTCATTCTCCATGAGCCGATCCACCTCTTCTTTCAATGCTGCTGACCTTTCGGGACCCTGGGTTCTTCTTTTCTACTTCACAGGTGTAAACTTCGGATCAATATTCAAAGTATGTACTGCAACTTCAGGTGATATTCCACACATATCAGCATGGGTCCAAGCGAAGACATTCAGATTTGCTTTCAGGAATGATATCAAAATATTCTGAACTGCCGTACTAAGTTGTGAACGCACATTCAGCACCTTGTTTGGGTCTTTTGGGTCAATAGGTACTGGCACCGTTACTTCCACTGGCACCACTCGATTCTCCCCTGCACTGGCTTTTCTGGGATCCATTTTTCTTCGTGCTTTGCTACATTCGCCAGTACAAGGTCCGCCTTGTAATTGCTACAAGGTTGATTCTTTGATGCGGACTAGGGCTGCCGCATCCTTTCCCATCTCTCTCTTTCTTGCTTCATGTAGTTCTATCAGATAACATTCCCGCCCCGCATTCTGATCCCCTTTAACAACACCAACTCCATTATTTGTGGGGAATTTCATGGTAAGGCACCACGGGGCGAGGATTGCTTTAAAGGCTGCAAGAGTTGGACGGCCTAGGAAGGTGTTGTAAGCAGAAAATTCATCAACAATTACAAAAGTCTGCCTTCGAACGACCTTCTTCTGCCCCTCGCCAAGTTCCACAAACAGGTCAATAGTCCCAACCGGCTGCCTGGGTTCCCCAGTAAACCCAACGATCTTTTGCGATGAAGCTTGAACATCAGCCATTGGGATCTTCATCTGATCAAAAGTCTTCTTGAAAAGAATATTGCAAGAAGCACCACAATCAACAAGTACTCTTCTTACAATAGCTGGCCCAATGCCAGCAGAAATAACCAAGGGATCTATGGTAGGGGCTTCAACACCCATAGAATCCCTGACTCTGAAGATAATGTCATCATTAAAAGTTTTCTGCTGCTTCAGAGGTGCAGCATCTTCCAACACAAAAACACTCTCCTCTGCTGGAGCATACTTCAATGCACGAGCGTACCGTTCCATCTCACCCCAGCTTCTGCCAGCTGGGTGGGGTCCTCCTGTAATCACATTAATAACGGGCCTCTCTGATTCATGAGCTGCTGCCTTTTCACTTGAGCTAGGACGATGAACAGGAACCTGTTGTCCTTGAGTTGGCGAAGTAGGGCCATTCCTGTTCCTTTTTACATATTGCTGGAGCTTGTTTTCTTTCAATAGTTCTTCAATCAACTCCTTCAAGTGACGGCACTCATTGGTATCATGCCCGGGTTGGTTATGGAACCGGCAAAACCTTCCATTCTTCTCAGCTTTCTTATTAACTCTTTGCTTAGATGGCGCGGGGAACTCGACCGTGTCTTTGTTTGCAAAGTAGATGTTCTCCGGGGTATCAGTCAGAGGGGTGAAGTTGAAGGATTGACTTTTCTTTGCATCTCCTTGCTTCTTCTGACCATCGTTCCCCCTCTACTGATTGCCAAATTCCTTCTTATTCGAAACAGCATTACTATTTCCAGCTCTTGTCGATACCACCTTAGCCGGTGCTTGGAGGCTTTCCAAGCGCATGAATTCATCGGCTTTCTTATAAAACTTGTCAAGCGAATTCGGTTCTTTCATTTTCAACCATTTCCCGAACTCACTTGTCTTGTCAATAGCCTTCATCAGGTACGTCAAAATCATTCTCGGCTCTGCGTTGTCCGCTTCAGCCAGAGCTATATTAAAGCAATTCAAGAAAGCTCTAATGGATTCTCCAGGATTCTGCTCCAAGCTGGATAACAACATTATATCTTTCGCCTTCGAAGCGTACAATCTGAACTGTTCCTTAAACTTTCGAGTCAAATCAGAAAATTGGTCTATTGACCGGACCGGCAGTTTTGTGAACCGGAGTAAAGCAGCTCCTTCTAGGTACACCAGGAAATATCGGCATTTGATCTCATCTGAAGCTCTGGCACCGGTCATGTGCCAATCATACTTGTACAAAAATTCATTAGGGTCACTTGTCCCCTTATAAGCTGGTATGGTAGGAGGAACAAACTTCCTAGGAAATTCTGCTTTCAAAATCCTTTCAGTGAATGGAGTCTTGCTCGGAGCAAAGCCCCATTCTTTTTCGTCTTCCTCTCTTTGCATACTTTGCTTCATGATCTGTCGGACCATCCCTGAGAAATATTCCTCATCATTAAGGGGCTCAGCAGGGCAAGCATCAGCCATTTTTTCAGAAGCCTGCCTTGATAGGCGCTCACGGAAAGTTGGCTGTTGTCCCGATCTTCCAACTTGAGGAGGTGTGTCTTTGGCTGGGCCAGCTGCCCTTTGAGGAACATCTCTTTCTTCCACATCATGAACATTATCAGCAAAGTTTGGTTCGTTATTCACTGGTTGAAGGTTAGCCCCAAGCAAAGTGTTCAACCTTTCCAACATCAAATTGTTTTGGGCTTCCATCTGCTGATATAGCCCAGAAACCACGGCATCCAATTCTACTAGCGTTACCCCAACAGTTGGAGTTGTTTGGCTTAAAGGAGGAGAAGTGGCAGTAGTCTCGCGAACATCGTCGGATCTAACAGACTTGCGCTTTCTTCCAGGAGCCATTATTTCTGACAAACTTCTGGTTTTTAGAGAGATCCTTTGCACAAATTTCTGCGAAGCTATGACGACAGTAGCCTGAGTTGGGTTCTCAGTGAAAGCACCAAAAATGTTAACGTAAAAATCTTACGCCAACACCCCGATGCAAGTAAAGCAAGTGTGAAAGCACCACCCGATGATACGGGAATCAGAAATAAGCAGGAAAATATCAGAAAGACAGTAAAAGACACAGTTTTTATAGTGGTTCGGCTAATAGTCAAGCCTACGTCCACTTTATATCTCTTTATTGCTAACTCAAATACAACTTATACAACTTTCTTCAATTACAACACACTTTAGACTAGTAGATCAAACTTTGATGAAGAATAATCTTTCGAATCCATGTTGAATGATGTAGATTTTCTCTTGAAGTATGTCGTAGTGTCCTTGGTGTTTGGAGTGCTTGAAGTGCTGTTTTAGTTGAGAAAACGACAGAGTATCGGCGCTTCGAGAATGAGCCCCAAAAGGATCCCTCGAATGTTGGAGCTCACGCTGTATTTATAGGATTTTTTTGGTCATAAGTCGTAGGTTGGAAGCTGTGACTTAAAGTAAGTCACGGGTCGAAGGTTGCGACCTAAAGTAGGTCGTAGGTCGAAGATAACGACTTAAGGTAGGTCGTAGACCACATGTGAGCGACCTAGCAGAGGGAAGCTTCGGCCCTTCCTGGTAACACTGGTCTCTTTTGGATGAAGTACTAGGTCGTGGACGACTTAGGGGAATGGTTGGCAACCTTATAGCGCTAAGATATCCGATGTAGCGACCTAAGCTAACTCGTTAATCCACTATGTCGCATAGCCCATTAGGTCATTAGGTCGCCTGTGGTTTTTGGTCGCTAGGTCGCGGACCTCTTAGGTTGGTAGGTCGCTGCCTGTTAGATCGCTAACTCGCTTCTTACTTTAGGTCGCTAAGCCGCCAGGTCTTTTAGGTCGCTGAGTCGTGGCTTCCTGTAAGCCGTTAGGTCGTCCAATTCTCGAAGTTGTTAGGTCGTTCTACCGTTTCACCTCTTGAGTCGTTACACCTTTTAGGTCGTGCCACCTTTAGGTTGTTAAGTCGCTTACTCCTCTAAGTCGTTAGGTCGTCCATCTTTTAAGTCGTTAAGTCGTCCATCTCTTAAGTCGTTAAGTCGTCCATCTCTTAAGTCGTTTCAATTGTTGAGTCGCTAGGTCGCATAATGAAGGAATTAACACTTGCCCCTCGGAGTACACGCCTAGGTCGTAGGTCGTGTGCTTCGACTTAGTTCCTTGGGTTGTGAGCGACTCAAACGGTTTGCTAGGTCGCGTGACGGTATGCCTTCCTTTCATATAAATTGTGTAACTCGTTCCTTCTTCACTTTACCTGCTTCATCAACTTATATAATGTTATATGTATAAAATTATATTTTATTTAAATAATTAACACTTTAATCAATTATTTTATTATTCAAATATAACATATTATATCGAATATATATACTATAACCTTTATAATAATACACATTATTATATATGTATGTTCTTTAGTTTATTAATTAAACTTTGATTAATTTATTTAATTATATAATTTTAATTAAAGTTTACTAGTTTCAAAATTCTTTTGTACATACATGCATACACATACTGTCTTAAATAGTTCAAGATAACAACATAACATATATCATTATATATATTATACATGTGTATATATTTAATTAGTTAACTTATTTATTTGGTTCGTTCATTTTATTAATCTTATTAATAAATAATATTTTCGAAATCAATTTTATTACACTTTCAAGCATCTTGAAAAATTATATTATAACTTTTGTAATATGTGTTTTATTTTAAATTTGACCTTTAAATTTAAAACTTCTATTTTAATTTCAAAACAATTTTAAAATCACATTATAACATTTAAAATGTATTTATTATTTTAAATTCAAATTTTAATTTTTCTTTTTGAAACAATTTTAGAAATTAGTCCAACGTCCATTTCAAATTAGGCATTTTATATCGAGGGCAACATATAGGCTCGCTTCACTTTTCGGGCTAGGTCGGTAGCTAGGGAGGGCAGTATACCTGCTTACCTAAACCCAAGCCTAAACATTAATTTTCTTGACATTAAAGACTGGTAAGCTCAATTGGTTAGCCCAAACATGACTAATTTAGACCGCATAGGCTATTTAGCTATGATACCATTAAAGGAACCATGACGGTTGGAAGCGGATAAAGTGGGTAATTTTTTTAAAAAAAATCCCTATTTGGATCATATTCGACTTGAGAAATCTAAATGTATATTAGATAAAATCTAATAAGTTTTAAATAAAATCTTGTTTTGTTTAAATTGTTAAAATGGAGATTTAAATTTTTATGTATTATGATGAATGTGTCAAATACATTCATTTGTGTGAAGTGTAAGTGTAGTATATAAGTAGTGCATATATGTGTAAATGAAAAATGTGTAGATGAATTTAAAAATGAAACTTTTTGTTTCTCACTTAACCTATACAATTAATTAAGAAATATACGTCAATATATGAAGAGAGAGAAACCTTTTGTTTCTCTCTTTTTAATTGTAATAATTGATATATTAAATGACATTTATAACTTAATTAATTTTACACATGCCTTTGTTATTCAAGTTTTGATGAATAAAATATGTATGTGCATATATAATAATTATAGATATATACATATAAATATAAACATAGAAACTTATTAGTTGTTTTAAATAATTTGAAATCCGAAATTAACATTAATGAAAATGCTTTCAATTAAAGAAAGTTTATCAACAAAAGGTTACATTACTGCGAAAATTCTCTTACAAATTTTAATTAAACTACACATGCATAATTCCAAATATATGTTTATTACAATTTAACGATTTAGATCTAAACAACATATATTTGCAAATATTGTAGCACATGTTATGTGTGTGTGCGCATGTGTACACACACAAATAAGTTTGATTTTACGGTTAAAAGTTTTGATCAAACTTTTAATTTAGGAATGCAACTATAGTTTAGTATTTTACATAAAAGTTTAAATATAATAAACCACAAAGAATTAGAATTTACACTAATGTCCATTTATTAATTTTAAATCAAGTTTTTTTTAATAGCAATGATTGAAATATTTATATTCAAGTATTTACCGTTTAAAATTAAAGACTAATTTAAAAGAACAGTGGATAACTTAACATATAAATTCATTTGCATTTGAGTATGTAAATGATACTTAATTATATGGAGAAAAAATCTTATTCAAAATTAACTTTCAATTTCACAAATCCCCAAATAGAATAAGAGAAATTTGGACAAAGTACGCATGTGTAAATTTTGTGATAAGAACTTACAAACCTAAACTATAAAGAGAAAAACAACAAGTTGTCAAAAGTAATATCAGATTCAAAACTTATCAATTTATCACGTATGTATATATATCAAAGGGAGATGATGAACAAAAATGGATATGAATCAAAACAATATAATAATCATGTTTTAATCAAAATAGAAATAAGAGAGGTTTAATTTACATGTAGCAAGATGATTAATTAAAACATGAGATGAATTAAACAAAGTCTAACTATATCAATGATATAAATACATATGTGAATTTAATTAGAGAATTACCCTTGGATGTAGCCAATAAATCACACCTTGAACAGTGAGCCAAAGCTCCTAGATTCCAAAATCGATCTCTAGATTTTGCAAGGATCAATAGGGATAAGCCACTTTTACTGAAATAATTTGATTTGTATTGATTTTAGGATATTTTTAGCCATGGAAGCTCTCAAAATTTTGGTAATTATAGAGGAAGGAGAGAACCAAAGAGTTATCAAAAGAATGAATGGCCAAAAGGTTATGAAAAGAATGAAATAAAGGAGGTAACCAATGCCCAATTAAAGAGAGATTCATTTTGCTTCTTTCTATCGTTCATTTCCCTTTATTTACTAATTCAAAACTTATCATCTCCTATTCTTTTGTGGCTGACCAAACACGGAGGCAACATGGGTCTCAAATGATCCCGAACCCATTCAAAATTTATTCCATTTAAATCTAATTTAAACAATCTATCGATATCGAGTATCGATGCTTGCATTTACAACTTTTCTTTACATTTTATTAAATGCTAATGATACAAAAACAAACCAAGTAATATTTCATAAATATTAATTAATTTACAACGATTATGAATTAATTGAATCGAGTGGTTAATTTAGAGTATTCTTCAACAGTTGTGTGACTCAAAGGTGTAGATTTAGTCAATGATAAATATCGAACAATTCAAATATTAACATTCACATATCACTTTAGCTAGTGTTGAGATATTTTGGCTGAATTTATCGCTTATACATTTTTTGGTAAAATCCAACTTTACTTACTTAAGCATTCCTAATAGTAGCAATCATTTACATCAACTCTCTTCGTCAAAACTATATCACTTTGGACTTGTGGAATTTGGTAATGGCAAAAATTCCAATAGTGTCCATATTCAACCCTATATTCCAAAACACAAAGTCCTTGGTTCAATAATAAAAATTATTGTTAACCAAAATGCTCTGGCCAAAGATATTAACTTTGAGTTGACTTCAGTTGACCATGATACTAACCTCACATAACTGAGGAGATGAATCCTCTCTTGGGTAGTGTTTCGCTTCCAATGCTTTCACTTGACCCAACTATAGTCATTCGATGGATGACATGCACGATTTAACTATAATCAAAGTGGAGCTTCCACATTGAAGATCAATGGTATTCTTGAATCAAGAACTGTGTAATTTTATCACATTGATATCTTCTATTTGACCTTAGTTATATTAACCAATATAAAACTATCGATTGAGTCATTCCATTATTATATAATGATTATAAGTACGTAACCCCTTCGTTCTCTCGACAGCTATGAGTAATACACTGCCCAACATTTGAAAAGCACTACATACTCAAGTCTTATGGGAGTATCGATATTCAAACTTGATACATCTTGATTAGGAATATTTAAAATAGTATGTTTATTTTATTATGATAAATCACTCATGATTATAGCACATTATTGCTTCTATCATAAAATGTAACTATAACGAAACGAGGATTTTCGACCCTCGAAATCAGCATCAATACGTTCACTATATAACATGCCGAGCAATCGAGTGTCGGAAATACAAGATCATTAGGGGTGAAGAAGAAAAGATAGAAGAAAACATAAAACAATTACATAGAATCTCACAATCACAGTGAAAAAATATATAATATATAATAACAGAGCTTTACACAAAGAAAATGTAACTGTTAATATACATACAATCATCAGAGTATAAAAATCAACAATCAATCTGGACAGTTATAATAATTTATCCTCACATGGACTGAATATACAACACAACGCACACAACGAAAATAATCAAGTATGTGTAATATGCCTGAAATCTTCCAGCTCATCTCTTGAGCTCCATAACATCCTAATCTGAATCTGTAATACTTGGTCTGACCCGAGCATTATAATAAAATAACACTCGAGTCGGTCTGGAAAACTAGCGTGAGAAAAACACACTCAATTCGAATTTAATTACTTTCAAAAATCCTTTTGAAAACAAAGGTATCTCGTAAGACCACACCACATATAAATACAATAGGCTTTTACCTTACAATAAGAAAAACATTTTGAATCAAAATCATCTGATATTATAATAGTATCCATAGAAAATAAACTATAAAATAGCTGAAATGCTTGCATCTCATGTTTCAGTATATTTGATATACAACTAAAACCGTACAGGATCGTGGTGGATATTGATTCCATACAATGACAGGGCTACTAGGGAACCGCCCGCCACAGTACACCTGTAGAAAAATATACCAAGGTCGAACCTATCGGTCCCTGCCAACACAAGATCGGCCTACCCCTTACTGGATAGTACCAAATATGATCACCATTACTAGGCCCTGAAATGCATACAAGTGAAAGTGATGATAGATGTCCACTCTAGATAAGTGATGATTATACCATAATGGGAGCGACCTACATAGCCTTGCAGCATCTCCCCGGTTTTAGTTATTCCCGGTCGATGAGGTTAAGGCTACGTATTACCTTAAGAATAACATTCATACTTGGAATGCTAACATTTCCTTCCAGACCATGATGTAAATGATAGCATTCATCCATACAAGTTGTTCTGGGTCTGAACAAACTGAATCTTCAAAATCACCGTCTTCATTATCTTTATGATATCACAATTCGTAATGCACAAATCAGATCGAAGTGGTTTTTGGATAATTAAATCTGATCCCGATCTCTTCGGAATGATCAATGAATTTTGGCCAGATTTGATAGTCGGTTATTTAACTATCAATTACATACAAGCAGTCACTAGGCCCGTATTTAAATCTTTCAAAAACATTTACTTCAAAATATCTTTACAGAGATATCTATTCAAATCTCTTCTAGTAATTCAAGATTTGAAAACAATTCCTAATACTTATATCCATAACATGATATTTTCAAATCATATCTTACTTCAACACTTAGTGAAATATTTCCAAATTCGGTTTTTAATCCATAACTTAGAAAAATATAATTATATAAATCCTTCGTCGCTAAAATATTTCCAAAACCTTTCATTCCAACACTTAGGAAAATATTATAAGCAAAATTTCCAAAACCCATTTATAACATCAATACATAGGAAATTTTCATAACTAATATCGGTTGTACGACTATAATTTCAAAACAAAGGAAGATTTCCCTTTTACCTACTTAATAAGACATTTCCAAATTCATTCACAATTTCTTAACCCCTTACAGCACATTTTATAAATTTCCAAAATCAATTTCCAATTCTCTTTCCTAAAAAACTCGATTATACTTATTTATAATCTCATCTGACAATTTATAACCTCCTTTATGAATTTAAATTCAATTTTGAAGTTCCTGTATTAACCATTTTGGAAATTTCTTAAGTTTCCAGAATTCCATTATAAGATCACATCCGTTAAAAGAAACCTAGTTGACAAATCTCGAGAGTATTTATAAATAAATTTCAATCATTTTCCAAAACTCTATATATATAATAAGTTTTTTTTAAAGAATGGTAATTTATTTTCAAAACTAATTTAAATAATTATTTAAAATATCAAAACACTTTTTATTAACAACAATATCTAATTTCCATTTCATCTACAAATAAAATTGATTCAACTTATTATAAAAAAGAATTTATCAACTAGTATAAAATATTTGTATAACCAACTTCCCAAAATATTCCAATACTAAAACAGTTTTAAACTACATAGTTTAATAAATAAAAATCTCTTTTTCAAAACAAAATTTAACATAACTATTTTACATTTATAAATCTAACTTGATTTATCACAAATTGATTTTCATTATAAATTTCACAACTATTCCCAGATTCCAAAACAAGATTCGCTATTACTTTTTTAATCTGATTTCCCATACCTCATTTTAAATTCACACGGTTAATTTACATTCCCAATTTATCAAATGATAATCATTGCACTTTATTTATAAACAACGTTTATAAATTTTATAAATTCATTTCCAGTCTATAACTTATTTATATTAACAACTCCATTTATAAATCAATTTCTATTTTAAATCCCATTTACAAATCTATTTCCCAATAAATTCTCATTGTTTCTTAGATTCGTTTAAAATTAAAATTTCAACTTCTTTACCATATTTTTGAGAAATACTACTTAAAGTTAATCATACAAATTCTTTATCAATTATCTCAAAATCTCTATTTCTAATTCTTTCGAAAATAGTTAAGTAGAAATCCAAAATCCAATCATTAATTCTATTCAAATCCACTTCCTCTTAAAAATTCCAAAATTCAATATAAAAATCCCGTTTTCAAAATATCTTTTGAATTTCCTTTTTAAAATTAAAAAAATATTATTTATTGTATTTATAATACCAAAATTAAGGCCTGCTACTATAGCATCTAATCAATCAAATCACACAACAATCCAAAATAGATTATTCAATTACATCATATATCACTATATATGAAAACAATCAATATACTTTTGACGAATCCAGTTGGATCCCTCCAACCTATTTCCTGCATCCACGGATGTTATATAAAATAAAATACCAATCCCTCTTCGTGGTGGGATATCAGGGTAATATAGGGTCATCCGCTATTATGTGGGGCGCATAATATCTCATCCACTCTAATCGGGGCGAAATTTACCCAAATACTAATTTATATATATATAATATAAAATTCAACTAATAATAATCTATAAATTCATCCAATCAACCAATAAATAATTTTTAATATTTTAAATTAAAATCAACAATACAAATGAGTGAGGTTTACTCACCTACATTCTAGTAGTCACTGAAGCGTTTCGTTTTAGTTAAAATTAAACAACTATTTAATTTACTTAAAATTCCTACTAGCTCCAATTCGTTCCAATCAAATTCCTATTCATAGTATTTGATGCCACGAGTGCAACACAACTTGTATCTTTCATTTTGGACCTCATACGAATTAGTTATCATATTTATAAGCATTCGATTTTTAATAATATAATTAACTAAATTTAATTACATCATTAACTAAAGAAATTACCTTAATAAGTTTCAAAATTTCCCCTTCTTCCCAATCGAGCCCACTTATTACCTGAAACCAACCCACCCCGACATCATCTGAACAAACCTGAACCACCACCACATGACCGCCCGGCGCCCCTTGCTCGCGCACGCACTAGAACACTCGCGTCACTCCAGGTCGCTGCGAGTATGCCCCAGTCACACGCGGCAACTCCCTTCTTCCCTTACATTACTGTCGACGTCGTCGACAATAACCTCCACCAGGTCGCGACTAAGTTCGGCCGCCACCTTCGTACTCTTCCTTCCCCCCTTCGATGATTCACTGACGTCGCTCAGGTTCGCGATTCCAAAGACGCGATGATTTGATTTTTTTCTTTTTTTCTTCTTTGAATTGGTTTCGTGATTTTGGTAGGAGAAAGAGCCGCGATTCAAACAAGAAGGGAGAAGGTCGGCGCGAGTAGAGAACTCGGGTGGCTGAAACAGATCGTAGGAGTTGACTTTAATTTTTTTATTATTATTTAATTCCAAAATATCACGTTTAGCAACTTAAAATCCCGATCTCCCATCGAGGCATGCCGCTTGACATTCCTAATGTTATACCACTGTTCCAAATCCAATGGAACAAGTTTCGAGTCTTAATTCGTTCGTATGCATAAGTTAACTTTTTAAATCGACTATGTAACAACCCACATATTTATCGATTTTTATATTTAAATATTTTATTTAAATATTTTATCATTCGTCGGATTTTAGTCCAAAAAGTCACTTTTTGGAAATAGTCGAATTGGGACTCGAGACCCCTCCCATTGAGTTTAAAATGTCGTTTGCAACCTTTTTGAGTATAAACATTGATATGTTTGGAGCTAGTCAAAAATTTGATCATTTTCACTTTGGGTTTGGGTTTGGGTTCAACCCTATGTTTAACTTATACTCAAATCTGAACCACTCCTCCCCATTCACTCTCACTTCCTCCTCTTTTCAGTTCTAAAGCATCAATGGTGGGAGATGAGAAATTAAAACTCCAAAACCCTAGTCTTAATTAGCAAATCCAACTTCTAGCTCCAAATTCAAGAGAACCCATTAGTAAGCTTCTCTTCTTCTTCCCCAACTCATTCTCTTATCAATTTCAGAAATTCCTAAACCTAACTTTGGAAATGTTCTTCTTTTAAAGCTTAGAATCAAGCTTCTTGAGTTGGGTTTGAAGAGTGGTTGAGTCTCCTTTGCTTTCAAGTTTCTTCTTCAATATTTTGGCTTCAAAGGTGAGATTTTTATCTCACATCTATGACTATAATTATCTTTGGTTGTTAGGTATGAATTCCTAACACCTCTTCATGTGAATTTGCTCTTGATTTGGATTGGTTTTGTGAATATTCCAAATTATGGGTTTTTAAGTCAAATTTGTGTGAAAATCATTTTATGGATGTTTGATCATGCTTTAGATGATGCATCTAGGAGCATATAGGGCCGGTTGCCGATTGGCATAAACTCTTAGAGCCAATATTCGTCCGGTTGCATTTTGGAAGAGTTTGCTCTTCATTTGGATAGGCTGAAAAACAGCCCAGGCATGATTCAATCGACTGAAATCTCTGTTCAGTCGACTGAACCTGGAACCCGAAAGTTTCCAGGCATGATTCAGTCGACTGAATCCTCTTTTCAGTCGACTGAACCTGGACACAGAAAGTTTCCTGAACCTGAAAAATTTCCAGGTACAGGGTCAGTCGACTGAAAACTCTGTTCAGTCGACTGAACCTGCTGTTTAGTCCAGTTTGCCTTTTTGGATTGAATTTCCAATTTAAATCGATTCGTGATGATCCTATTTGTTGTTATCGTTTATTATGACTTTGATGACTCCTTTTTAGGGATTTTTGAATATCTATTTCGATGGATTCTTTATCGCTTTCTTTGGATTTTATTCACGTCTTCGAATGTGAATTTTGGGGATTGGTTGTTTCTACAATCATTTCTGTGATTTGTCACTTTAAAAATATAAAGGTTTTCTATACTAGTAGTAAATATCAAAACTCTTTCTTCAAATGATTTCAACACTATTTTATAACAACGCTCGTTTTCTCAAACCGATTTCCAATCTACTAGTATATACAAACCCTTACCTCACTCGTATGAGAAATCTAATTAAACGACTTTGTAAAACAAGTGGTATGAAACGCTTGCGTTTACTTCGTTGGTTAATTCTTGGACTTGTTCGATTGAACCTTTTGTGACAATTTTCTAGTGAAGATCTACAATTTGTTCGTAAATATTTAAGTTAAGCTAGTGGTTATGGGACATGAAGCTAAATTTATATATTTACTAGTTTAGTGTAATTGACACTTCTTGATGATCATGACTAGCGATGTGCGATGTCTCTTTGTCTGCGAGGGAGACTAAAGCCCGTTTTGTGGAGTTTCGACTCAAATTGGTGGGGTAGCAACCCATGGTCTTCGGGCCATTTGTGGAGCTTCGGCTCAATTTGTGATGGTTAGCAACCATGGAATTAGCGTTCCGTTTGTGATACATGTATTGGTGAGCTTTTTGCTCCCGTTTGTGATAGGCCTTTCCCTCTTTTGTGATTTCTGGATTTCTTGAGATGATTTCTAGAATTTGTGCTTCACCAATTTTCGTGATTTTCATTGATAAGTTTTATCAATATTTGTGCATTGGTGAATTTGTGCGTCATTGACTTTTGTGATTGATATTGATATAATCGTCAATATTTATGGTTTGGTGAACGAAATAAAGAGTATGACATTTCTTTTGATCCTTGAGTAGATTTTTGTGATATTGATTAATCTCTTGTTGATTTTCAATTACTTATATATCACAACTTGGCATTGTGATTATTATGTGTTTTGTCATACCTCTTACTCTATTTCGTCTCATCTGATATTTATAGCTAGACTGATCCGTTTATTATTTTCTTATTAAATAATACTCGGGTCAGACCGAGATGTTATAGGTGCTTCGGCTTGACTTCTCACTTGGGATTGATTCCTCTGACTTTTGGCTAACTACTTAGATTAGCAGTTTATTTTGGTGTACACATTTGAGATATGGAATCACAGTTGTATTCTTTTGTATAGCACGTGTGGCTATTCTTTTGTATTATTGTGGATCTTTTTGACCACTACTCTGATATACACTTTCATGTGTTAGTTATATATTCATATCTTCTTCTGCCTTTGTGATATGAATCATCTGTGACTGATTTATGTTATGTTTATTTCTATATTTGTTTTCGAATATTATTATAGCCACTGTGTAGTAGCTTCGTGTTTGTATCGGTATGTCAGATTTCTTCTTGAAATAAAATGCATGTTATACTATCTGACATATCGGTGCTCGCGCAAAGCAATTACACGGATGGTCGCTCCTTAACAGCCTTATTCTCCGTGCTAGTTGACAGCATTACACCGTAGTGTTCTTGGCTAGCGTGGGTATAGAGGTGGGGCATCACAGCTTGGTATCAGAGCCAAACTTCGAAACAATGTAGAATAATTTAACAAGGATCATCGTCCTAAGTCCTTTTTAGGAGTCGCGCCTTAGGATTTAATTCGAGTCTTCGTACCGATTCATCCTATTTTCTTTATGATTCCTTGCTTTATCTATCAAGATTGCTTGATATTCATTTGGTGAATAACCTTTTTCTTCTTCTTTCTTTCTTTCTAAAGGAAAGGAAATGGTTAGACCAGGCCGTCCCAACGCCGGTCAATCTAGTGCTACTCCCCAGGATGGAGTTTTTATGACTACCCAGCAACTTCTTGACCTTGTCACGAATGCTCAAGCAGCTGGAGCTAATCCGAAACCTACTCACCCAAAGTCGGGATTTGCACGTTTGTGCAGCGATTATACCAATTTGGGTGGGAAGCCATTCAAAGGTTCTGAAGCTATTATTGAAGTCCAGGCTTGGTTAAGGACATGCGATCGAATCTTTTCTCGCATGAACCTCATCGATCTTCACCGTGTTCAGGTGGCTTCTAGTATGCTCCAAGAAAGAGCATTAGACTGGTTCGAGCTTCTGATTTCTGAAATAAATGAAGCGGATCTCACTTGGGAGAAATTCCGAGAGCGCTTCGAGTTAAAATTCGTACCAAAAGCTGAGAAGGTGACTTTGGCTCGCTGTTTTATTGACCTTGTTCAAGGTGAATCTTCTGTGGCAGATTATGTCGCGTATTTTGAATCTCTCTCTAAATACGGGGTTGAATATATTAACACCCCATTGAAGAAAAATCAGAGATTTGTCTATGGCTTGAACAAGAGTCTCAAGAAGCCATTACTTCTAAAATTAGAAGTTTCTTTCGACCAAATCGTTGATATCGCTCTTCGTCTTGAAGAGGCAGATAGGGAAAATGATGTTGAAGTGGTAGGTTCCAAACCAAACTTCAACAACAACAAGAAAAGGCCTAATAAATTCAAAGGTCCTTATCCCAATAAGAAAGGGAAGCAAGCAACCCCTGTGGCAAAGACTTCTTCCTTTGGTCGTGGGGAATGCTATAATTGTGGTTCGAAGGACCATTACGCGAACAAGTGTCCTAGGTCTCTCTCTTGCCGCTACTGCAAAGGTCCCGGTCATGTTATATCTTCATACCCCAAGCTTCAGGGCAAGAAGGAGGGAAAGTTAAATGTTTCTCAAGCCCCTGGCAACACATCTTGTGATCAAGGTATGTCTCATTCTATCCTTGATGGCACCATTATATTTCGTGATCAACCCGTTCGAGTTCTTTTTGATGCGGGTGCGTCCCATTCTTTTATATCAAAAGAACTTGTTGATACTTTTTCTTTAAGTGTTGTTGCTTTAATGACTTCTTTGAGAATTGCGAATCCGGTTGGTGGATCCGCAACAATCAGTTTATTGTGTAATGATGTCGAGATTATTTTGGGTGATTTTTTTTTCCGAGCCGATTTGCATGTCATGCGTTACTTAGGCTTTGGAATGATTTTGGGAATGGATTGGCTTAACCGTTATGAAGCCCGTATCCTATGTCCAGAGCGGACTATTCATCTTCGACATCCTCAATCTGTTCAGTAGATTTCTATTAATCTTAAAGATTCGGATTCCAGCTTGGTTGCATCTTTATATTCTTTAAATCCTCGTGATGACAATAATGATGATAAGGAAGATATAATTTCTCTTATTCGCATTGTTCGTGAATTTTCCGACATATTTGAGCCCGTTTTAGGATTACCACCTAAGCGAGCAATTGAATTCAGAATTAATCTTATCCCTGGAGCTCAACCTATTACTCGTCCTCCTTATCGCATGTCCAATAAAGAAAATGAGGAGATGCGCATACAATTATCTGATTTGGAAACGAAACAATTTATTCGCTCAAGTTCCTCGCCTTGGGGAGCTTCGGCTATTTTTGTGAAGAAATCCGATGGTACACTTAGGCTTTGCATTGACTACCGCAAGCTTAATGATCTTACTATCAAAAATAAATATCCTTTACCTCGGATTGATGATCTATTCGATCAACTTAGTGGTGCTAGAGTCTTTTCACAATTAGACTTAGCTAGTATTGCAGAGGATAACATTCCTTTGACATTGTTCCGTACTCGTTATGGATCTTATGAATGGCTTGTTATGCCATTTGGTCTAACGAATGCTCCGGCTTATTTCGTTGACCTTATGAATAGAGTTTTCAAAGACTTCCTCGACCGGTTTGTCCTCATCTTTATTGATGATATTCTTGTGTATTCAATAACCGAGGAGGAGCATGAAAAGCATCTTCGGATTGTGTTGGAAACTCTTAGGAGTAATCAATTAAAAGCAAAGTTTTCTAAATGCTATTTTTGGCAATCTAGTGTGAAGTTTCTCGGTCATATAATTTTCGAATCCGGAATTTCCGTAGATCCTTCAAAGATTGAAGCGATTCAAAGTTGGAAGAGACCGGAGAGTGTGACGGAGATCCGTAGCTTTCTCGGATTGGCGGGCTATTGCCGTCGTTTTATTAAAGACTTTTCTAAAATTGTCGTGCCTCTTACTAGCTTAACAAAGAAAGGTGTTAAATACATTTGGTCGGACAAATGTGAAGCTTCTTTTTAGAAAATAAAAGAACTCCTTTCCGATGCTCCTATTCTTGTGATTCCCGAGGGGAACCAAGATTTTATTTTTTATACCGATGCTAGTCGCATTGGTTTGGGTGCCGTTCTTATGCAAAGAGAACGTGTTATTGCTTATGCTTCTAGGCAATTGAAGCCAGCCGAGACTAGATATGCCACTCATGATTTAGAGCTCGCGGCTATTGTTTTCGCCCTTCGTATTTGGCGTCATTATCTTTTAGGAGAGAAATTTGTTCTTTATACCGATCATAAGTCTTTGAGGCATTTATTTTCTCAAAAGGAACTTAATTTGCGTCAACAACGTTGGCTCGAATTCCATGCTCCCTATGATCTTGATATTCTTTATACACCCGGTAAGGGTAATCGTGTCGCCGATGCTCTTAGCCGTAAACAACAAGCTGTTGTTTCTATGATGATATCCGAATGGAACGATCTCGAGATTTTATCCACTTGCGAAATTCGAGACCGTGTTTCCGATTTATGTTCATCTCTAGTTTTATGTAGCCTTGAGGCTCATCCTTCTCTTTTAGACCGCATTCTCGAAGCTCAAGGGCTAGATCCTGAATTGGCTCTTCTTGGCCAAAATATTAAGGATAAAATTGATATTGAAGGTTTGAAAGACTTTGATATCGATTATCGTGGCGGCATTCGGAAATTTGATAGACTTATCGTGCCAAATATTAGTGATCTTCGTAAAGATATTTTAGAAGATTCGCATCGTTCTAAATTTACCATTCATCCTGGTAGTAGTAAAATGTACGCAGATATGAAGCGACTTTATTATTGGAAGGGAATGAAAATTGACATCGCTAACTTCGTTAAGTGTTGCATGACTTGCCAACTCGTTAAGGCCGAACATCAAAGGCCCGGTGGGTTACTGCAACCTTTAGAAATTCCAATTTGGAAGTGGGACCAAATTTCCATGGATTTTATCGATGGCCTTCCCCGTTCTCGTTCGGGTCATGATAGCTTATGGGTTATAGTTGACAGACTTACTAAATCCGCCCATTTTATTCCCGTTCGGTCTAACCGAACCGTTCCTCTTTTGGCCAAACTCTTTGTTAAAGAGATTGTTAAATTACATGGAGTTCCTACTTCTATTGTTAGTGATCGCGGTCCATTGTTTACTAGTGGATTTTGGAAGAGTCTTCAAAAAGCTTTGGGAACGAAGCTTAATTTTAGCACCGCTTATCATCCTCAGTCCGATGGACAAACCGAGCGTGTGAATCAAACTCTTGAAGATCTTCTTCGTGCTTGTGTGCTTGATTTCGATGGAGGCTGGGAAGATCATATTCCTCTTGTTGAATTTTCCTATAATAATAGCTTCCAATCTAGTATTGGTATGGCACCTTTCGAGGCACTCTATGGAAGGCCATGCCGATCTCCTTCTTGTTGGCTTGAGGCCGGTAAAAAGCTGGTTTTAGGTCCAGATTTTATTCATGATTCCACAGAAAAGATTGAACTTATTCGACATAGGATGAAAGAAGCCCAGAGTAGACAAAAATCCTATGTCGATAACCGGAGAAGGATTTTAGAATTTTCTGTGGGAGATCTT
The DNA here is from genome assembly GCA_030765085.1 of Allium cepa. Classification (NCBI taxonomy): domain Eukaryota; kingdom Viridiplantae; phylum Streptophyta; class Magnoliopsida; order Asparagales; family Amaryllidaceae; genus Allium; species Allium cepa. The sequence continues at coordinate 331,483,482 of CM060940.1, forward strand.
ATGTTCATTCGTGTTTCACCTATGAAAGGTGTTGTACGTTTCAGTCGATCGGGAAAGTTAGCGCCTCAATATGTTGGGCCATTTCCTATCGCTGAACGTATTGGTTCCATGGCTTATCGCCTATCATTACCGGCTCAGTTTTCTGCCATGCATGACGTGTTTCACGTTTCTCAATTACGGAAATGTCTTCGAGATTCCGATTCTATTCTTGAGCCCGGTGTTGTGGAAGAGATTGAAGTTTCGCCTAATTTAACTTATGAGCAGCATCCTGTTTGTATTATTGCTTCGGAGGTCAAACGACTTCGAAATAAAAATGTTCCTCTTGTTAAAGTTCAATGGTCCTCAAATCCTAAGGATTGTTCTTGGGAATCTAGAGAATTCATCGAGCGAACACATCCGGACTTACTCTCTCGTGCTCTTTAAGGTGAACTTCTTATTTCGAATTTCTTCTTTTGTGTTGATATGCTTCTATGGTTGTTACTATTAGTTCATTTATTCCTTATGATTGCGTGGAAGCAATTTCTTTAAGGAGGGGAGTTTGTAACAACCCACGTATTTATCGATTTTTATATTTAAATATTTTATCATTCGTCGGATTTTAGTCCAAAAGTCGCTTTTTGGAAACAGTCGAATTGGGACTCGAGACCCCTCCCATTGAGTTCAAAATGTCATTTGCAACCTTTTTGAGTATAAACATTGATATGTTTGGAGCTAGTCAAAAATTTGATCATTTTCACTTTGGGTTTGGGTTTAGCCCTGTGTTTAACTTATACTCAAATCTGAACCACTCCTCCCCATTCACTCTCACTTCCTCCTCTTTTCAGTTCTAAAGCATCAATGGTGGGAGAGATGGGAAATTAAAACTCCAAAACCCTAGTCTTAATTAGCAAATCCAACTTCTAGCTCCAAATTCAAGAGAACCTATTGGTAAGCTTCTCTTCTTCTTCTCCAACTCATTCTCTTATCAATTTCAGAAATTCCTAAACCTAACTTTGGGAATGTTCTTCTTTTAAAGCTTAGAATCAAGCTTCTTGAGTTGGGTTTGAAGAATGGTTGATTCTCCTTTGCTTTCAAGCTTCTTCTTCAATCGTTTGGGTTCAAATGTGAGATTTTTATCTCACATCTATGGTTATAATTATCTTTGGTTGTTAGGTAAGAATTCCTAACATCTCTTCATGTGAATTTGCTCTTGATTTGGATTGGTTTTGTGAATATTCCAATTTTTGGGTTTTTAAGTCAAATTTGTGTGAAAATCCTTTTATGGATGTTTGATCATGCTTTGGATGATGCATCTAGGAGCATATAGGGCCGGGTTGCCGATTGGCATAAACCCTTAGAGCCAATGTTCGTCCGGTTGCATTTTGGAAGAGTTTGCTCTTCATTTGGATAGGTTGAAAAACATCCCAGGCATGATTCAGTCGACTGAAATCTCTGTTCAGTCGAATGGACCTGGAACCCGAAAGTTTCCAGGCATGATTCAGTCGACTGAATCCTCTGTTCAGTCGACTGAACCTGGAAACCGAAAGTTTCCTGAACCTGGAAAATTTCCAGGTACAGGGTCAGTCGATCGAAAACTCTGTTCAGTCGACTGAACTTGCTGTGTCAGTCCAGTTTGCCTTTTTGGATTGAATTTCCAATTTAAATCGATTCGTGATGATCCTATTTGTTGTTATCGTTTATTATGACTTTGATGACCCTTTTTAGGGATTTTTGAATATCTATTTCGATGGATTCTTTATCGGTTTGTTTGGATTTTATTCACGTCTTCGAATGTGAATTTTGGTGATTGGTTGCTTCTACAATCATTTCTGTGATTTGTCACTTTAAAAATATAAAGGTTTTCTATACTAGTAGTAAATATCAAAACTCTTTCTTCAAATGATTTCAACACTATTTTATAACAAAGCTCGTTTTCTCAAACCGATTTCCAATCTATTAGTATATACAAACCCTTACCTCACTCGTATGAGAAATCTAATTAAACGACTTAGTAAAACAAGTGGTATGAAACGCTTGCGTTTACTTCGTCGGTTAATTCTTGGACTTGTTCGATTGAACCTTTTGTGACAATTTTCTAGTGAAGATCTACAATTTATTCGTAAATATTTAAGTTAAGCTAGTGGTTATGTGACATGAAGCTAAATTTATATATTTACTAGCTTAGTGTAATTGACACTTCTTGATGATCATGACGATCATTTTTGTGATTTAGACTAGCGATGTGCGATGTCTCTTTGTCTGCGAGGGAGACTAAACCCCGTTTTGTGTTGTTTCGACTTAAATTGGTGGGGTAGCAACCCATGGTCTTCGGGCCGTTTGTGGAGCTTCGGCTTAATTTGTGATGGTTAGCAACCATGGAATTAGCGTTCCGTTTGTGATACACGTGTTGGTGAGCTTTTTGCTCCCGTTTGTGATCGGCCTTTCCCCCTTTTGTGATTTCTGGATTTCTTGAGATGATTTCTAGAATTTGTGCTTCACCAATTTTCGTGATTTTCATTGATAAGTTTTATCAATATTTGTGCATTGGTGAATTTGTGCGTCATTGACTTTTGTGATTGATATTGATATAATCGTCAATATTTATGGTTTGGTGAACGAAATAAAGAGTATGACATTTCTTTTGATCCTTGAGTAGATTTTTGTGATATTGATTAATCTTTTGTTGATTTTCAATTACTTATATATATCACAGCTTGGCATTGTGATTATTATGTGTTTTGTCATACCTCTTACTCTATATCGTCTCATCTGATATTTATAGCTAGACTGATCCGTTTATTATTTTCTTATTAAATAATACTCGGGTCAGACCGAGATGTTACAGGTGCTTCGGCTTGACTTCTCACTTGGGATTGATTCCTCTGACTTTTGGCTAACTACTTAGATTAGTAGTTTATTTTGGTGTACACATTTGAGATATAGACTCACAGTTGTATTCTTTACAGATGATTCATATCACAAAGGCGGAAGAAGATATGAATATATAACTAACACATGGAAGTGTCAGAGTAGTGGTCAAAAAGATCCACAATAATACAAAAGAATAGCCACTGTGTAGTAGCTTCGTGTTTGTATCGGTATGTCGGATTTCTTCTTGAAATAAAATGCATGTTATACTATCTGACATATCGGTGCTCGCGCAAAGCAAGTATACGGGTGGTCGCTCCTCAACAGCCTTATTCTCCGAGCTAGTTGACAGCATTACACCGTAGTGTTCTTGGCTAGCGTGGGTATAGAGGTGGGGCATCACAGACTATTTAAATTAAATTAATCCTATGCATTTTCAACTCGCACGACCCAATGGTAAATCCAATTGCTACAAAATTTGATATTCAATAATAATTCACTATTATGGATCTAATGAAACTAGTTTCGTCGAATTTCGAGATTATGCTTCGGATCGCTATTTTAACCCGTCGATCGAATCGACGATTTCAAAAATTTAAATCACTTGAAATTCCAGTTTTAAAAGCTTACTAACTCAATTCTAATTCAAACTGAATTTATATCAATATTAGAAATCATTTTGATTCATATTCAACTCAAATGTCAATTATTAACCATTTCCGTATTACGATAAATTGTTCTATTTGAAATTTAAATCTTATTCCACTTATTCGATCGATAACCTTCGTATTAGAAATCCATTTACATTCCAAATTCAACATTTAAAATAAATTAAAGTTCAAATCAAACGATTGGAAATCCGGGTCATTGTAGTAACGTCCCGTAATTTTATTACTTTGAAAAAAATATTTAATTAATTTTAAATATTAAAATATAGCATTTTCAAACTTAAATAATTATGTTTTATGTAATAAATAAAAATAATAAACTTATTTCTAGAATTTGATTTCAAAATCTAGAAGTTTGGCCTTTAATCGTAAATGTGACAAAAGCCGGTTTTCGATAAAAATTGATATACGTTTGAATAATTGTTGTAAATAGTAAATAACTATTTTTAATGGTTATATAATGCTATGATAATAATATAAATTTTATTTATAATGGATTTATAAATATATTTACTTATTTTATAGAAGTGTACAAACATCGTCGCACTTCGAACAATTGACGTCGTATTTTTATAATTGGATTTTAATATTGTTTAATATGATTTTATAGCTAAAATAAATTTGTTTTAATTATTTGTAGATGAAAAGAAATTTATTTTCAAGTTTTTCTATATAAATAAATAGCTGAACAAAAACGTCAAAATATGACTGTAAAATATTTTGTCAAAAATCAACGTTTTGACCAATATAAGTTATCGCAACATTGTTGCACCTTTGTTAACATGTTTTAATACACACACACACATTTTAAATAACTAAACAAGTTTACTTTTAATAATCATAATTAGAAAATTCTAGAAAATGATTAGTAAAAAGGTAAGAAAAGTGAAAGAGTCAATTCAAATGATCAAATCAAAATCTAACAAAATATTCACTTTACATTTCTTAAGTCTTAAGTGACTATGACATAAAGCAAGGATGTGATGTATGATGGTAAGTATGCTTTTTAGGATGTAAAGTTTAAGGATGTTTTGGTAATTTGGTAAATGGTTAAATTTGTAATTTACCACCTTTTACTTTTCCTGTAAATACCACCTTCCATTCACTCATTTTCTTACACTTCTCATTCTTCTTCTTCTTCATTTTTGAGCTTTCTTATGCTCATTAGTGGCTTCCTTCTTTAAAAGGGGTAGAATGGTTAAAAATAGTGGAGTGCTTAAGCACCATTCAACTTGTTACTCTTTGACTTCTTCTCAATCAACTTCTTCTACTTCTCTTCTTTAGTCATGGCGTTAGGCCATGAGAGTGTGGAGGTGGATGGGGGAGGGGGGTTGGCCGTGAGCTAGGAGAGGGAGAAGGAGCATGGCCGAGGGCAAGGTGGAATGGGGTGTTGGTCGAGCACTTGGAAAAGGTGGAAGAGTGTTTAGGTGATGATTTAGTGAAGTGTTAATTGGATAAGAATGTTGGTAGGAAGTTAATCGATTGATTAAAGGCGAGTACTCACATTTAAGTTTACTAATTAATCTCTAAGTAATTCCATGTTTACTGATATGAGGATATAATATATTGGATGATTAAATGTGCGATTACTTGGTTGATTACTTGTTTGAATATATGGATGTTAATGTGGATGATTACTTGGTTTCATTAATGATAAGAGAAATGGTTAGTAATTAACCATAGTTAGTTAAATGATAATTAAATCCATATAATGCGTATGGAGTTGTTCCGCCTCTTATTGGTATTAAACAACTAAAAATGTTGGAATTCATATTATAATACTATAATATTTTAGTATAAAATGAAATGAACTATGAGTTTAAAATATGAAAATATTATTTAAAATGAGTTTAAAATGATTTAGAAATGTTTTGTAAATATTTAAAAGTGTTTCCATGAAGTTTGAAAAGAAATTGAAAAACAAGTCGAAACTATACGCGTTGCGTAACAGTAGTTCGCGATTTCGCACCAAAGAATTCGAATGAGTATATAAAATGGAATATTGATCGGAATTATTCGAGATAAGAATTTTCCAGACTCTTGTATCCATAGTTTTTAAATAAAGAAGAAAATCAAGATTTCATCTTGTAAATTTTTAAATAAGTCCAAAACAATTTTTCAGAAAAATCGCGGTTCTACAGTTTAAAACCCGAATTTGAAATTGATTTAAAATGAATATTTTTAAATGTTTAAAAATATGAAGTAAATTTTATAAATCTTTTAAAAAATTTAAATAAAAATTGATTTGTATAAATGAATTTTCAAAAGATAGAAAAGTAGTTTTGCTCAATATAGCTTTTAAAACACTTTTTGCAGCATTTTTCACAGCAGTTTTAAATAATTTGTGTAATATGATTTTAAACTTAACCATTCTTTTCATATCTATTATAAATGGTTTTTAGAAGAATAGTTAAGTGTTTTAAATAATGATTTGTAAGTTTTATAAATCATTTATAAAAATGAAAGGAATATGTAGAAACGACTAGTACATTTATCCCACATGTGAGATTTAAAAAGGTAAAACGAGATGTGTAACTAATGTTAGTGATGAAGCAACCAGTGCTCTAAACTTACCTAGATTTTATTTTCTCTTTTATACAAGGGGTTTTCTCTTTTATACAAGGGGTGAAACAGGTCGAAGGAAAAGCCCGGATGCTCTAAAATAGTGTTATCCAATATGAGATTTAAACAAATAATTTGGAAATGTTTTTATTAAGTAAAAACTGAAATGATTCGGAATTATTTCAAGATCTAGAAAGGGTTTTATTTAACTAAAGTATTTGATAAACGAGCCTTAATGATTCCATATGTTGTTAAGAAGATAAATGGAATAATTTAAAATAGTATGTCTCTTTGAGATATTTGCGAATGAAAGATGAATTTAATTGATCGATGATGATAATCACATATGAACTTAACATTTGCAAACATTTCAGCTACCCCTTGTTGGAATTTATTTTTGGCTATGTTAATATATATTTACTTGGAAACGATTTTCAAAGAAATGTCATCAATAATAATATCAAAGTGATTTTCCGTATAAAGTATTTTGGTTACCATAAGGTAATTTTTTTTCTATATTTATGTATGGGCGTGGTCTTATGAGATACCCTTCTTTCCAAAAGTGTTTGATTTATATCGATCGGATCTATACATTTAAAAATTTCGAGCATCCCATGATAGTTTATTAAGCCTGATCCGGGTATATTTAATACTCGGGTCAGATACGAGTAGTTTCAGGTTTAGTTGAATACGTTTAGAGTTTCCATAGGAGAGCTGGTGATCATCACCTACGTATGGACATATTCCATTATCCGCTGCATCTATTGCATTTGTTTTTACATTTATAAGGACGGAGGGTTTATAACTGTCTATGATGAATTCAGGTTAGACTCTGATATTCTATTCAAAATTTTCCATTGTAATTGAAATTATATACGTCATTCCATTCGTGTGAGATTCTGTTTTATCTATTTTCCTTTTCCCCTAACAATCAAGCTTTTCGGCACTTGGATTTGCAGCACGAATATATATTAGGGTCGATTTTCGAGGGTCGAAAATCCTGATCATTATACAAAACATATCATTTATGGATTTTCTATTAATTATACTTTTAATTAAATTAATTTATTAATATAACACGGTATATCAAGTATACAATAGAAAGAAAACACCTTTTGTTTCAAACAAGATTGGCTACAAATTAGATATATGTAAAAAATCACATAATTACCCCTAGGGCATACTCCTTACTCTCAGTGTGTAGGCCGTCTTTTCTTATGTGATAGCCATCAGATCCCTTAGCTTGGGCTAGGATGTGTAAGGATTAAGCGCAGGCCAAACATAGTTGAAACAATTTTTTTCTTTTCCCATTCAACCATATAATCGAAGGTAGGATCAGAAGATGGAGCAAAGGTCAAGAAATATGTTGGATTTTTAAAATGTTTGGATTGGTATATGTAACAACCCTGGTTTTAGCGATTACCTGAGAATATTAAATTATAATGATAGTTATAATAAATGAGGAATTTAAATTGTTTATTGGGAATAAACAATATATTTGAGAATAAAAATGGGAAAATAAAGTTTTGGAAACTTTATTAAGATGGTTTGAGATGATAAAATAAGAAATGTGTTTTATTTGGAGTTAATGCAATAATTTTGGTAAATTATTGCTATTTACTTCTTTTAATGATTTTTTTGAAAGAAGCAATTAATTTTAAGATGAGATATATTTAAAATAATGATGGAATTAAGTTTAAAAATATAATTTAAGTGAAAATTTATATTTGTAATGGGTTATAAAATTTTATTACACAAAAATATGATTTTTGTGTAATTTATAATGTTAATTAAAATGAGATTTGTAATTAAATGTAAAATTGTTATTTATTTTTAATATAGAGAAATATGTTAATAAAATGTTTTAAAAATATAAATAATATTTTATTTATGTGTAAAAACATTTTATTAACATGATATTAAAGTTTCATAATTTTTAGATATGAAATGAAGCTTAATTTCATGATTTGAAATTGTAAGTATATAAATTGTAACATGAGATAGGAGATTAAAGGGCTATGTAATTAACATAAGCAAACCTTCTTTTATTATAGGACTTTAGCCCATTAAGAAAATTAATTTGTTATGGCCTTTGGAAATTAAGAGATGAGAAAGAAGAGTAATACATGTACGTACATTTTCTACTTTCTTCCTCAAAGCTCCAGAAACCTGTAAATGGCAGCCTCCTTCATCCCTCTCCACTTCTATGCAAAATCCATCAAATTAAAAGAAAAATTGATAATTTAAAATGATTCTAAACTCCAAACTCAGGTAATCTATTTCTAAAACCCTTCTTCATATCAAAATCTGATTTACAGTGATATTTGTTAATTTTTCTTCTCTATTTGGTTTGCATGTTTCTTTCTTGAGTTCTGTCAGGTTGTAGAAGCTATGTACGTGGCTAAAGCTTGCATCTTTGGTCACTAAATCGTAGTTTAATCTTCATGAAGGCAAAGAGAGCGTAAAACTCACATCTTCTAGTTATTTGTTGCTTAAAAATGTTGCAATCTGTGAATTACTGAAACCGAAACAAATTTGATCATAACCTTTTCGTTTCTTAACCGATTTTGATAATTTTGGATGTTCCAGAAAGCACGAATCATGTACTACATTTCGTATTTTTGAATTTCTATAATTTTGAGGCTGCCTATGCCAAAATCTAATTTTTCTACTGCTAACCCGAGAGCAAGACCAATATTTGCTCTGTGTTTGAAACTAAAATGAATGTGACCATAACTTCTACGTTTCTTAACCGATTTTGATAATTTTGGATATTCCTGAAAAAATAAATCATGTACTACAACTTTCATGTTTTGAGTTTTCTATAGTTTTGAGTTAGCTATGTCAAAATATTATTTTATCTACTGCTAACCAGAGAGCAAAACCAACATTTGCTATGCGTTTGAAACTGAAACGAATTTGAGCATAACTTCTTCGTTTCTTAACCGATTTTGATAATTTTGAATGTTTCTGAAAGCATAAATCATGTACTACAACTTCCATGTTTTGATTTTTCTGTAATTTTAAAGTTAGCTATGTCAAAATCTAATTTTTCTACTGCTAACCCGAAAGCAAGACCAATATTTGCTTTGTGTTTGAAACCAAAACGAATTTGACCATAACTTATTCGTTTCTTAACGGATTTTGATAATTTTAGATGTTTCGAAAAGAAAAAAATCATGTAATACAACTTTCTTGTTTTGAGTTTTCTGTAATTTTTAGGTTATATATGTCAAAATTGAATTTTTCTACTGGTAACCTGAGAGGAAAATCTATATTTGCTCTATGTTTGAAGCTGAAACAAAATTAGCCATAACTTTCTCGTTTTTGATCGGAATTTGACAATTTTGGATGTTTCAAAAAGCATGAATGATGTACTACAAGTTTAATGTTTTGAGTTTTCCTAAATTTTGAATTTAGTTTGGTCAAAAATGTGTTTGATTGTTGCTATCCCGAGACTAAAATGACCGAGGTATTGCAATTAAGACCCCTGAACTATTTTTATAATAACTTTTTTATTTCTTATCCAAATTCAATAATCTTAGATGTTCCGAAAAGCTTAAACTTCGTAATAAAAGTTTCATGTTTGATGTTTCTTGAAATTTTGAAGTTTTCTTGGTCAAAACTGTGTTTGTTTATCGCTGTTTCGAGAGCAAAATGACGGCAATAACAATTATTGACCTAAGGAGTGTATTAACTTATTTTTGCTCTCATTCTTTTTCGATTTTGATGATTTTTTTTGATATTTTTGAGAGCTATGATGTTTTTCAATAGGCTAGCTGTATTTGGAGAATTTGAAATTCAAATAGAATTTGAATAGGTTTTGGGTTAAATTTGAATTGAATTCTTATTGAACTCAAGTTATCGGTCTTGAGTTATCTTTCTTGTTTTTCATTGTTTTCGAGCATGGTTTTCACTAAACCATTTTTGAAGTGATTTTTAAAATAAAAAAAATTCAAATTATTATTATATAATATTTTGAAATTATTTTTATAATATAAAATCTATTTATTTTCTATAAGAAAGGAATTTAAAATATTGGTTTTATTAATCTTTTCGGGAAAAAGTTTTAAAAGCTTGTTTTCTCTGGTAAACTATTTTAGATATAAAACATACACTTTTACACTATTCGAACATATGAGAAAGAGAATTAAACGATTTAGTAAAACACATGGTATGAGACATGTGCATTTACTATTTCGGTTAATTCCGGACTTGTACGATCGAAGCTATTTGAGATTATTGATTCGGAGATAGTTTGCCATTTTATGGCGTATTTTGAGTTTTATAATTCCTATTTGTTGGAATTATTTAAGATGGCCAATATTTGGCAAGTATTATGGTTTAATATCTCCTACGTAGGAGTATGGTCGATGAAAACCATCACAATGTATTATTTACTTGCCAATGATATAATGCAATTCTTGAGTATATGATTTCATATTTTGAGATTTATGCTTTATGAGGAACCATCACGATGTTTTCACTTATCGATGTGATGAGACAAGTAATGATGTCATTTAATACTTATAGATGAGATGAGATTAGTATGGTGTCTCTTTATCACTTGCCAATGAGACGAGGCGAGATATGATTTTTTTTAGTCTTATGATGTTCCTAGTGTGGCATCGACTAGCAGCTAGTAAACCGCTTAGTGTGAATGTGTGGTATGGGACACAAGTTAACATTTTTCAGGTTCCTATCCGTGATTTTGTCACACATTCACGATGTTTACCTAGCAGAACTGCTTTGAGAGGTGCTAACGACCTTGTCATGAGGACGAACTGCTTTGGGAGGTGTTAGCGACCTTGCTAGGGCTGACAAAACTGGTTGGAAATGTGTCAGCGACCTTGCCATAATGACGAACTACTTTGGAAGGTGTTAGCCACCTTGTCTAAGGCTTCGGCCGTCTGAGTTTAGCATGTGCAAAATTGCTTCAACATTGCAATTGGGGATTTGGCCAATCTGGGGTTTTCTAAGTTTTGAGTTCGTCGTTTTTGGTGCATTAGAGTTAAGATTTTTTGAGTTTTGAACTCACATCGAATTCTTTATTGAGTTTGAATTCGTATCGAGTTCCATGAGCTTTTAAGATTGAGATGCATGTGTTAGATTTGGCCGTCTTGGCTTACTTATGAGTTTGAGATCTCACATTCTTTTGGAGTTATCTTGTGTTGCTTTCATGGCTTCTATCTGTGATTGAGATGAGTTTTCTCCTTTTTGTAGTAATGGTTCATCGAACCATTTGAATTTGAGTTTTATATGAGTTGATTTGAGTTCATTATGGGTTATCGCTGATGATATGGGGCACTTGTGTTTTGTAGGAGTATTGAGTTTGAGTTACCTCTTTCGAGGTATTTAGTCACTTAGGTAGCGTTAGTTACTTAAGTATTGACCTATGAGTTGTCTAATCCTTCTCCTTATTCGAGAAGAAGTATCACTATATCTATTCTCCTTCATATTGTCGATATTGGCTGATTTGTGTAGCTAGACTGACCCGTGTATTTATACTCGGGTTAGACTGAGTTGTTTCAGGTATCATCTATTGGCTTAGCTTGACGTTGATGTTGGACATTAGCTTATCTATCGCTTGAACAGTTTATTTCTTCGCATACTCTAATGTTTACACATTTGATTCGATGTATATGGTGTGGTCATGTACCACCTTTATTGTATTCATATTGTATTGTACTAAACATGTATCTGTGTATATGTATATATAGATGTTGGTTACAGTTCTATGATGTGATTTACATTCAGTTATTGTATTTTGTTCTTAATAGATCTGTTAGCCACCTATAGTTTTGGATTAAGAATTTACCGGGTTTGTCAATCCACTTTAGTTGAAAGAAAATTTATATTGTATTTATCGACGTATTCAGTAGATGTTTAAGACAAGATTACAGATGGTCGCCCTTAACAAACCCTATTCTATGCTTTAGTAGGCGGAATTACTTGTTAGTTCTCTTTACTAAGGTAGGTCTCGGGGTGGGGCATTACAACATGATATCAGAGCTGTGGTCAGAATAAAATAGGATAAACATAGAACAATATGTATATCATGATGCATCGAAGTAAAATATGAGTGAATCATTATCCTTTATTCCAACTTGTTTTCGAATCGAGCCTTGATTATTTTTTGAGTTTTGGGATTTTTGAGATGGAATATGTCTAGGAACATATATATATATATATATATATATATATATATATATATATATATATATTGTTCTGTAGTATTCCATAATAGAGTTTGATGCCATCTTACCTTATAAATAATCTTATTTGGGATTATTCTATTTTTATTTTTTTTGATGCGAGTGAGTTCGTATCAATGGAGCTAATTGATTTCTTTGAGCATTTTTGTTGCATTCCTTTGAGAGTTGTAAATCCTATTGAGGGGATCCACAAAGATTGGCTTGTTGTGAGCATTCCGAGTTTTCTATTTGTTGCTGCTTTAGTGAGTATTTGTTTATTACTCATTATCTTGAGATGTATTTGATTTGAGATGGATTGACTTATTTGATATTAAGTACAATTCTTTGTTGTTATAGGATCCTATATATATAGGTTTCCTATTTTGATTGGTTTAGTATTTCTGTCGCTATGGATTGATAATGATGGTTCCGAAGTTTCTGAATTCACTCTTGAGTATCGAGATGTTGATGACATATCTCGAATTCCAGTCAAGGTGACGTTGTTGAGTTTTGATGAGTCCATTTGGGTTTGAAATCCAATCGGGCAATTGAGTGTTAAATTAACTTTATTCTTGGCTATTAGCCTTCGGCATCCTTCCACGAGGACATCCACTAAGGAATGGGTGAGTTTCTGGATTGTTCGAATTTGATTGGGTTTATCATTCAGTTTCTTTGAGTTATCCTTTTCGGATACCCAATCGGTGTTATTCTTTGTAGCGTTACTTTGTTTGAAGTAATGGTTTGTTGTTTGTGTGTTTCGTCTCCTTCAAAAAGAATATCTTGCTTATCCTGTATCTTGATGATTTTTGAGAGTGCTCCTGACATCGTAAGATTGACGAACACTCTATCTCCTTCTGTTGATTTTGAGAATCGAGTATTCTGGGAATATATCGATGCATTCTCTTAATGTTCTTTGCTTGAGTTTTGAAGCTATATAAATAAGAGTTTTAAAGAGAAATTTGAGCTTTGAGATATTTTAAAAAAATCAAACAATATTTTGAGAATATATTTACACGAGTAGTATTTCTTTTATGGAAATAATTTGAGAGTGTTGGGTTGTCCATGAGTAGTTAAGAGTTCTGGTCGATAGGCCCGATCAACGTTATCGATAGGAATCGCCTAAATGCTACGATGAGACAATCAGACACGATGGTTTGTGTTTAAAAAATTGAGATTTTGAATATAATATTTTGAGACTATATATATTAAATTTATTTTGGACGGTAATTGCAACTATTGATTTTAGAGACGAGTAACAGGGTGTCATGGCAGTTTTGATCGTTCGATCGACTCTGCAACCAACGGATATATCTATTTATTAGAGATTCAAGGACCAGGCAATGCCATTTATTTATTTATTTACTTTGAAATTATAAAGATGAGAATAAGTGAGAATATTCTTGATCTATACTTTATTGAAAGTATATTTTAAGATTTTAGAATCTATATTATATATATTGGATTTTTTAAGAGAAGATTATAAGAGAATTTGAAAATCGTTTTTAAACTATTTAAGTGGTTTAATAAAAAGAATAAAGAGAATTTAAACCCTTAATTTATTTTGAGGAATATTATGACTTACAAATTTCTTTGGAAATTAATTTTGAAGTAAGAGAAGAAATCTGGGCTTTTAATTTGATTATTAAATTACTTACTAAGTAATATAGTAAATAGTTTGAAAATTTTCAAATGTTGAAAATTGAGATTTAAAATTTAAAAGATGTTAAGATTTATAAATTCTAAATATTTTGGACAGAAAATTAATTTGAGTTTATATCCTTGTTTCTTGAGTATATTCTATCCCTGAGCTAATATCAACGACGTGCATTTTTCGCAGTCGTTCGAGTTTGGTGGCCTTGTGAGAAGCCATCTTGTGATTTATCTATCTTGTCCATTATGTCTATGTTTGTTGTGAGGATGTTCTTTCCATATTATTGTGTGGAAAATCTTGTTGTTGATCATCTTTGTTGTTTAGAGTAGGGGTTTGGGTGAGTTTGATGCCGACTCCATTCGTAGAATTTTGAGAAAATCTATCTTATTTGATAGATTATTTGTTGATCTTCTTATTGAGTTTCGATTCAAAGATGGGAGATCTTCGAAATTCTTTTGAGTAGCTTGGAAAATTTGATGGTTTGATAATCACTATATTAGCATATGATGGGTCATTCAATTAACCAAGTTAGTTTTTCCTTGTTTCTTTCTACCAATCTATGTTGAAAGTATGAATGGTTTGAGTTTCGAGCTTGTCTTTTATCCTTGATCGATTGAATTTTATGTTGTTTACAACTCTTTTCTAGAAAATTACAGGGACGCAATTTTTATAGGGTGGAGTCGGTAACATCCCTGGTTTTAGCGATTACTTGAGAATATTAAATAACGACAATTATAATTTAATAGTGTGAATTAATCATAAGTGAGGAATTTAAAATGTTTATTGGGAATAAATAATATATTTGAGAATAAAAATGGGAAAATAAATTTTTGGAAACTTTATTAAGATGATTTGAGATGATAAAATGAGAAAATGTGTTTTATTTGGAGCAAATAGCAATTATTTTGGTAAATTATTTCTATTTACTTCTTTTAATGACTTTTTTAAAAGAAGTGATTAATTTAAAGATGGGATATATTTAAAATAATGATGGAATTGAGTTTAAAAATATAATTTAAGTGAAAAATTATATTTGTAATGGGTTATAAAATTTTATTACACAAAAATGTGATTTTTGTGTAATTTATAATGTTCATTACAGTGAGATTTGTAATTAAAATGTAAAATTGTTATTTATTTTAATTGTAGAGAAATATGTTAACAAAATGTTTTAAAATATAAATAATCTTTTATTTGTGTGTAAAAACATTTTATTAACATGATATTTAAGTTTCATAATTTTTAAATATGAAATGAAGCTTAATTTCATGATTTGAAATCTATACTATATTATTATTGGTGAGTTCAATTTCAAGCTCACACAGACCTCCTTGAAATTTGGCAATTGAACAGTCTCCAAACCTATACTATTATCTATACTATATACTATCATTAGCAATACATTTCAAGAGACTCAACCGTCACGGCTCCTCTTTCTCTTTCATTCCTTCCATTTTTTCTTCCATTCTTACGAAAGACCACCATTTAATCCTTCTCCCATTCTTCTTTTCTCATCTTAACCCTAAATCTTCATTTCCTAATATATACTCGCTGAATCATGTCGGCTTAGATTTACGTCCTTTCTTTCCCTTCGTCACAGATCGCTAAAACCTAACCCTAAAAGCATTGCTGCTCCGCTAAGTTTTGGTACTATCGAACAAAGAATCACAATATTATGAGGTATTATGATGTTAAGCTTTCGACATATTGCTTGAAAGAGTAATGGCGGCGATGTACCCAGGGTAAGTGAGCGCGGTTCAGGTTGTCTGGATTTCATTTTTGATGCGTGATTTGAAGGTTTTTCATGGGTTTTATTGATTTAGTTATTTTTTATATTTTTAGGTGGGGAGCTTTTTTGTGAAGCAGTATTATGAAATAATCCAATAGACTCCGCAATATGGTTATCAGTTTTACAGTGATGCGAGAACTGCGATTCAGATTGATGGGGATATCGAGCAGACGGCGAAATCAGCTGTGGTAATTTCCGTCCTTTTTTACGGTTATTTTACACGGTAGAAAAATTGTATTGTGTGATATTTGGTTTGAGTAACTACAGTGTTAACGGCTAATTAAATAAATATTCTGAAGAGTTACTATTACTTTGGCTATCTATGATGATAACAGCTGTGTAAAACCTAAGACATTTAAAGAATTTAATTTTGAAGGAGAGACCCTGTCTTTAGCTGCCCATAATGAGAACAATGCTGTAATGACAGTGCTATCCTCACAACCTTCAGTGAGATTTTAAGTTCAGTTGAATGATAATTCTATTGCAGATAGAAACATAACAGTGGCACCTAATGCATGAGAGTCCTGCTTTTATGTGATTTTATTGCAATTGTAATACAATTGATTTAATTTCACTAATTTTATGTTATTTTTTTGAAAATTTATATGGCTGGTTTGATTTTCCCTTTCATGTTAGTCTGTAATAATGATTATAATTCTTCACAGATCGCTAAAAAAATGGGTGGACTTGATAATAAAATCTATAATTAGGACAGCACAAAAGCAGGAGCAGAGGCAAATGAATATAAGCCAACACCTGCTTGCATATTAATAAAGGATTTACTATCTCACTGACCCTCTCCCTCTTTCTTTGTTGCTTCCTTAATCTCATTTGCCTCATCCTAAAAATCAAAATATTTAAACAAATTATAGACCATACTTTTTAAAGTCTGTAATATACTAATAAGTAATAACATGCAAATACAATTACCACAGTGAGAAAGTTCGATGAAGGAATCCTAATGCTCATAACGATCTGTGCTTACTGCTTAAAAGCATATAATATTTAACAGTGTACTATGTAAGCTAATAGTCCATGAGTTCTACAACACAACAGTGACAAATTTATTTCTTTCCTGCTTCACACAGACTTTGGTGTAGGTGTGAACAGTGATAAACCATACAAAGTAAGTTTGCTTAGATGGAGAACTTCAATTTTATTTTTGATATTGACTATAGGACAATATAGAAAAACATTAGTGGATGATCTACCATAGCCTTTGTTTGTTAAAGAATCCACTTGCTCTTTGAAAGTTCCGTTTTACAACGTACGTAAAAATTATGGATTATATCTCTTTCTTATACTTTTAAAATGTAATTATTTATTTGTTCAAATATTATTCATGTAGCAATGATTGGTTTTACTTGATGACTATTAAGAAGAAGATTTTGACATTAAAAACATCAAATTAAAAATGTTTGAATTTTGAAAATTTAAAGTTCACTGAAATTTGAACTTGAAACAAAATGATATCTGAACTCTGTAGTAAAAAATATAGAGTTCATAATTATCTAATTAATCCCGAACACTGTAGAGCATAATATTATATTGTTTTGTTTGTTTTCCTACCCTTCAGTTAAAGCAGTTACACCCAATGCATAATAATTTACTAATAAGTACACAATAGTTTGGGATACATTGTTAGATGATAAACCTACTTGCACACTTAGGCTTTTGGGATATAGTGGTTACTCCCATTTTGTTTTAGTTGGATTACTCATTTTTCTTGATGGACCATTTTGTTTTTTCACTTCTTATTTGGTTTTATTCCTCATGAGAATATAAGGATTTTGGGGTATATTGTTAGATAACATACATACTTGCAGCTCTAACTAATTAACAGGAACACACGCTTTAATGTTTTGTTTGATTAACTACCTTCTTATTCCATGTTTCCTCTGCATATTCTATATGCGCCACCGTGAACAGAAAATTTTAGAAACTACGTTCTTTGTCTAAGTGGTAATACATTCTGTTAATGGAAACAATTATTCTTTGCAAACTGATTACATCCGGACCGAATAAAGCTTATATACATAGCATACACACACACAGATTGCTGCTTCTGAAATAATGTTGTTTCTATGATTATGCACAAAGTGACGAACACATCAACGTGCCACTCTTCCTACAGGTACAACTGAAATAGGACTTGCAAATAATCCTTTCATTAAATAAAAAATGTAACAAACCTTTCGACTAGGAAAGTCATGATGCACCTCCAAGGTTATACTCAGTTTGTGTTTAGCTGAAGTACCGCTGCTCATGGGCTTAATTAATATGGAAAACTTTTATGTAAACTACCATTGTATGATATGATTATGATTTATATAGCTTTGTTGAAAGACTTCTTATCTCACCGAAGAAACATGCATTATTGGAATTAGAAAAGGCAATATATGGCGTGTTCTATAATATGAATATGTAGCGTGGTTGATGACTTTGTTTAGTTATGTGTTATTTCTGTATGACAAAGCATCTTTTTCATCGATAAACTACCATATGTTACAACAATAACCATAGCAATACATCATGTCCAATGAAAATGAGGTTTCTATCATTAACTTAAATTATTATTTTCCCTTGCAATGCTGTTGATGCATGGGTTCATTCAAATATCTTAAAGAAAGGCCTTGCTTTTCCCTTACGACTATTTAATTTTTTATTTTCCTTTTGTCGAACTTTTCTCTGATTAGGTGACATCTTTCCAACTGCCTTATTGTTCATTAAATTATGTTCTGAACTACTATCTGCAGGTGAAAATTATCATTGATGCATTATGTGTAGTGGGATAGTGGGATATAGTACCAGTAGGAAGGATATGCTATGTGAAAGATATGCTAACATGGTACTTCTGCATGCTTAAATAATTCAAGCGCTACTGTCGCTCCTGCTTCCAAATAGTATCTTATTGTATTTAATCCGTTATCTGTTTCTATGCGTCATAGGTTATATATTATTTGTGACAATATATAAGCATCAATGAAAACAAATATCATAATAATGATATTTCATTTATTTTTTGTTATTGTTCGCATATACATTTCAGCTCTGTTGACAGCTTTTGGTCTACTATTTTATTGCTTAATGCCGCGAAGAACTTTGCATCCTATTATTTAATGAGACAAATTGCAGTGTGTATACTATAATATTAAAATTCTATATATTTATGCCACATCCAAATACAAACTTATGAGCACTTACTTTTAATTTAGTTGTAGGCCAACTTTATTTACATCGGTTTTGAAATTTTAATCGGTAGTATAATTAATCCAGTTTTAAATTTACAAACGAAAGAAGACTTACTTATGTACCTTTAATTACCCTTTCCATGAGTATTTCACTATACTTCTTTTTAATATCGTAAAATTATGGTTTAACGTTACCTTACTTACTATACCTGTTGTTCTCGTACCTTATTTACCTTTTATTACTTATGTCAATGATTTTCCTGTTTTTCAATTTGCTATGTACCTACAATATTTTCACCACATCCGTGTGCGAAGCACGGGTTTGCACTAGTTATAAGTATATAAATGGTGACATGAGATAGGAGATTAAAGGGCTATGTAATTAACATAAGCAAACCTTCTTTTACTATAGGACTTTAGCCCATTAAGCTAATTAATTTGTTATGGCCTTTGGAAATTAAGAGATGAGAAAGAAGAGCAATACATGTACGTACATTTTCTACTTTCTTCCTCAAAGCTCCACAAAACCTGTAAATGGCAGCCTCCTTCATCCCTCTCCACTTCTATGCAAAATCCATCAAATTAAAAGAAAAATTGATGATTTAAAATGAGATTCTAAACTCCAAACTCAGGTAATCAATTTATAAAACCCCTCTTCATATCAAAATCTTATTTACAATGATATATGTTAATTTTTCTTCTCTATTTGGTTTGCGTGTTTCTTTCTAGAGTTCTTTCAGGTTGTAGAAGCTCTATACGTGGCTAAAGCTTGCATCTTTGGCCACTAAATCATATTTTAATCTTCATGAAGGCAAGATGAGTGTAAAACTCACATCTTTTAGCTATTTGTTACTTAAAAATGTTGCAATCTGCGAATTACTGAAACTGAGACGAATTTGACCATAACTTCTTCGTTTCCTAACCAATTTTGATAATTTTGGATGTTTCGGAAATAAAAAATAATGTACTACAACTTTTATGGTTTGAGTATTTTGTAATTTTGAGGTTAGTTATGTCGAAATCTAATTTTTCTACTGCTAACCCGAGAGCAAGACCAATATTTGCTTTGTGTTTGAAACTAAAACGAATTTGACCATAACTTCTTCGTTTCTTAACCGATTTTGTTAATTTTGGATGTTCCTGAAAGCACAAATCATGTACTACAACTTTCATGTTTTTAGTTTTCTTTAATTTTGAGGTTAGCTATGTCAAAATATAATTTTTCTCCTGCTAACCCAAGAGCAAAACTAATATTTTCTCTGTGTTTGAAACTGAAACGAATTCGACCATAACTTCTTCGTTTCCTAACCGATTTTGATAATTTTGGACGTTTATGAAAGAATAAATCATATATTATAACTTTCATGTTTTGAGTTTTTTTGTAATTTTGAGGTTATCTTTGTCAAAATCTAATTTTTGTACCGCTAACCCGAGAGCAAGACTAATATTTGCTCTTTGTTTGAAACTGAAACAAATTTGACCATAATTTCTTCGTTTCTCAACCGATTTTGATAATTTTAGATGTTTCTAAAAGAAAAAATCATGTACTACAATTTTTATGCTTTGATTTTTCTATAGTTTTGAGGTTAGCTATGTCAAAGTTGAATTTTTTTACTGCTAACCCGAGAGCAAATCTATATTTGCTCTGTGTTTGAAGCTGAAAAAAAATTAGCCATAACTTTATCGTTTTTCATCAGAATTTGATAATTTTGGATGTTTCAAAAAGAACAAATGATGTAATACAAGTTGTATGTTTTGAGTTTTCTTAAATTTTGATGATAGTTTGGTCAAAAATGTGTTTGATTGTTGCTATGCCGAGACCAAAACGACAGTGGTATTGAAATTAAGACCCCTGAACTATTTTTATCATAACTTTTTCATTTCTTTTCCAAATTCAATAATATTAGATGTTCCAAAAGCAAAAACTTTGTGAAAAAAGTTTCATGTTTTATGTTTCTTGAAATTTTGATGTTTGCTTAGTCAAAACTGTATTTGTTTGTCGCTGTTCCGAGAGCAAAATGACAGCAATAACAATTATTGACCTAAGGAGTGCATTAGCTTATTTTTGCTCTCATTCTTATTCGATTTTGATGATTGTTTTTGAGATTTTTGAGAGATATGATGCCTATCAATAGGCTAGATATATTTTGAGAATTTGAAATTCAAATTTAAATAGAATTTGAATTGATTTGGGTTAAACTTGAATTGAATTTGTATTGAAATCAAGTTATCGGTCTTGAGTTATCTTTCTTGTTTTTCATTGTTTTCGAGCATGGTTTGCACTAAACCATTTTTGAAGTGATTTTTTAAATAAATGAAAATTTTAAATTATTATTATATAGTATTTTAAAATTATTTTTGTAATATAAAATCTATTTATTTCATATAATAAAGGAATTTCAAATATTGGTTTTATTAATCTTTTTGGGGAAAAAGTTTTAGAAGCTTGTTTTCTCTAGTAAACTATTTTAGATATAAAACATACACTTTTATACTATTCGAACATATAGAAAGAGAATTAAACAATTGAGTAGAACACGTGGTATAGGACATGTGTGTTTGCTATTTCGGTAATTCCGGACTTGTATGATCGAAGATATTTGAGATTATTGATTCTGAGATAGTTTTCCATTTTATGGTGTATTTTGAGTTTTATAATTCCTATTTATTGGAATTATTTAAGATGGCCAATATTTGGCAAGTATTATGGTTGGAGATCTCCTATGTTGGAGTATGGTCGATGAGAACCATCAAAATGTTTTATTTACTTGCCAATGATATAATGCAATCTTGAGTATATGATTTCATATTTTCAGATTTATGGTTTATAAGGAACCCATCACGATGTTTTCACTTGACGATGAGATGAGACAAGTTACGATGCCATTTAATACTTGTATAAGAGATGATACGAGTATGGTGTCTCTTTATCACTTGCCAATGAGACGAGGCGAGATATGCTTTTTTTTGAATTTTGTGATGTTCCTAGTGTGGCATCGACTAGCAACTAGTAAACCGCTAAGTTTGAACGTGTGGTATGGGACAAACTTAACATTTTTCGGGTTCCTATCCATGAGTTTGTGACACATTCACGATGTTTACCTAGCAGAACTACTTTGGGAGGTGTTAGCGACCTTGTTAGGGCTGACAAAACTGCTTGGAAAGGTGTTAGCGACCTTGTCATAAGGATGAATTGCTTTGGGAAGTGTTAACGGCCTTGTCTAAGACTACGGCCATATGAGTTTAGTACATGCAGCATTGCTTCGACATTGCAATCGGTGATTTGGCCAATCCGGGGTTTTTTAAGTTTTGAGTTCGCCGTTTTTGGTGCATTAGAGTTAAGATTTTCTGAGTTTTGAACTCGCATCGAATTCTTTATTGAGTTTGAGATTTTATGAGTTTGAATTCGTATCGAGTTCCATGAGCTTTTAAGATTAAGATGCATGTGTTAGATTTAGCCGTCTTGGCTTACTTATGAGTTTGGGATCTCACATTCTTTTGGAGTTATCTCGTGTTGCTTTCATGGCTTCTATTTGTGATGGAGATGATTTTTCTCCTTTTTAGAGTAATGGTTCATCGAACCGTTTGAGTTTTGCTTGAGTTTTATATGAGTTAATTTGAGTTCATTATGGTTTATCGCCGATGATATGAGGCACTTGTGTTTTATTTAAGTATTGAGTTTGAGTTACCTCTTTCGAGGTATTTAGACACTTAGGTAGCATTTGTTACTTAAGTATTGACATATGAGTTATCTAATCCTTCTCCTCATTCGAGAAGAAGTATCACTATATCCATTTTCCTTCATATTATCGATATTGATTGATTTGTGTAGCTAGACTGACCCGTGTATTTATACTCGGGTCAGGCGGAGCTGTTTCAGGTATCATCTATTGGGCATGCTTGACGTTGATGTTGGACATTAGCTTATATATCGCTTGAGTAGTTTATTTATTCCGCATACTCTGATGTTTTTACATTTGATTCGATGTATATGGTGTGGTCTTGTACTACCTTTATTGTATTCATATTGTATTATACTAAAGATGTATCCGTGTATATGTATATATATGATGTTGGTTACTGTTCTGTGATTTACATTCAGTTATTGTATTTTGTTTTTGATAGATCCGTTAGCCACCTATAGTTTTGAATTAAGCATTTATTGGGTTTGTCGGTCCACTTTAGTTGAAAAGAAAATTTATATTGCATTTATCGACGTATTCAGTTTAAGATAAAATTATAGATGGTTGCCCTTAACCTGCCCTATTCTCCGCTTTAGTAGACGGAATTACTTGTTAATTCTCTTTGCTATGGTGGGTCTCGTGGTGGGGCGTTACAGTATATCTATTTTGCACATAGTTATATTATCATTGATTATTGATGGTAAATGCATTGGAAAATTTGAATGTGATGTAATTGGTAAAAAATTATGATATTTATATGTTATCCCGCCTTTTGGCAAAGCAATGACACCAAGAAATTGGCTAGAAACCAAAGACAGTTTGTCCCGAAGACTAGTTATACGCAGGTTTACTATGGATGTCGTTAAATTTTATCTGAGTCTGGATCAAGCTACAATTGATATGAGGAGTTGAACAAAGCTATGAAAGCCAAGTTCTAATTTTCAAATCAATCTGAGTTCGTATGCTCTAGATATGATGGATGCAAACCAGGGAAGTCAATTCGTTCGTATCCTGCTGTTCGCATCCATCTGATCATATCCATCTGTTCGCATCCATCAATCGACATTCACCAATTCGTATCCATCTATTCGTACCCATCACGCATGCTCAGTTTCATATCCATTTGGTCTGGTTCAATTTCAAATCCATCAATTAGGGTCAACTCGTATCGATCGAACAACGATCGATACAAATGAAACAACGAACGATACGAAAATGACATAGACCTATCGATACGAAACAGCCCCCAACCATCGGTAAGAAGTGAGAGCAAAGGAAATCGATCGATACAAACAGAATAGTTGCGATCAATGCGAACATAACTCAAGCGGATCGATACGAACAGAGCAAGACATGATCGATACAAACAAGACACTACCGATCGATACGAACAAGGTGCATGCATCGGGAAGACTCGATCATTTGGCACAAAAAGTAGATCGATTTGAGTTTGCGCCACGTCATCTTGTTGGCGCGTGCTCAAGAACGATTCGAGCAGATCGATACGAAGTGTATCGATACGAAGTGTATCGATACGAACAAGATAGCCTAGAGAAAATGCGAGCTTGCATCGATCATAACTCACTATCTACAAGTCCAAATGCTATGAAAGTTTCACAGGAGCTTACGTGCAGCCTAATCATGCTCAATTTCGACTCGATTGGATCAAATCTTGATCGATATGAAATTCGTTCATATCGATCATGGATCAAGTGCAAATCATATAGGATCGATCGCGTGGTCCCGCCCATGTGCCAGAAGAGGTCTTCCGATATCTGAGCAAGATATTTGCATCCTACACCTATAAATAACATCCTAAAGCCTATAAAAAAGGACTTTTAACCCTTCTACATGCAGACTCTGTCGAATCCATTTTTGCACTTCAAGATCACTATTGTACTCGAAATTTACTGCTGTAGTTCTCTGTTGTAATCAGCAAGAAAACATCAGTAAAGTCATCAATTTCATAGTGGACGTAGGCCATATGTCGAAGCACTCTAAATCACCGTGTTTCTGCGTATTTATCTTATCTGTTTTTGAAGTGTTTGTTAGATAATCCTTTTTTCTATTTACTTTCTTTATTTTATCTCTTCAAATACTTCTGATGAGTGTTGTGTCCAATTTTGATATAAACCCTTTAGTGCTTTCGCTGAGAAAACAAAGTTTTTCTCCTGCTCATTGGATCTACTATCAATACCAGATTGCAAAAATATAAGAAGATGATCCAAATCTCAAGTTCAGAGTTCTTCCATCCTAATGCTACAAGGACCACTTCTATAGCTACAGATCTAGAAGGACGGGATCGAATCCCGTCAACTCCCTCCAACTAATCAGAACACTGTCGGATCGTTAGATCCGTCAAGCCCTGTCACTAGTGAAGATTTTCAGATACTATTGCAAGAGTTGACACAGAGTCGACAACAACTTACTGAACAACTGCGCGCCAACGCAGAATTGACCAACCAGATGAATCGCCAAAGGCATACGAGATTTAGGAGAGATCATGCTTCTTATTCTTCCACCGAGAGTTCATCCTCTTTAGACTACCATCATAAATCTACGCGCCCACGGCTAGATGGGAGTTACACTCAAGCTATTGGACATCAACATATACCGAACATTGAGGAACCAAGAGTTGACCCATCAACTAGCTACCAGACTGGACCCGCCTCTCAGGGAGGCACTATTCCTCATTCCGTCACAGATAACCGCGCTGCTACCGCTGCCATTGAACCAGGAGTTGATGCCCGGAGCCGGACAGACCCGATCCAATGCCAACGTACTCCCGAGCCTTACATCCCGAAGACTTAGAACCAAGGAGGCTAGACCTAGACCGTCGACCACGTCCGGCCCAGCCTCGCATTGTGGAACCCGACCACACCTTGGCCCAACGTGCTCAAAATGTCCAAGTGCCGGATATACTGACGATGATCCATCAGATGACCCGAGAGAGTCAAGGCCTCAGTAATGACGACTGGGGAATCTCCCCGAGTCATAATCCTTTTACTGATGAGATACTCTATGCTTAACCACCTCGGCGATTCAGGATGCCGACTTTGTCAGTTTATGAAAGGAGTTCTGATCCCAACCAGAACATCCTGAAATATGAGTGGTCGATGAATGCTGCACGAGCTGACGATCTAGTTAAGTGCCAAAGCTTCTTGATCTTGCTGAGGGGCGTAGCAACTATGTGGTTCACCCGTCTGACACCTCGATCAATCTCAAGCTTTGATCAATTGGCAACAAAGTTTTTCAAACAATTCCACGTGCACGTCGCAAGGTCGAAGGATGTTAACACTTTATCTAGTGTCACTCAAGATCCTGGAGAGAAACTCCGACGTTATTTAGAAAGATTTCATGCTGCATGCACTGAGATCAGCAACCTTAATGATAACTCCATTCTTATGGCACTGACTAAGGGGATTGATCCCGATTTTGAATTTGGTAACTGGTTGGCTGGAAAACCCCCTACATCATTGGACTGTTTCTATTCCAAGGCAGCCCGTTTCTTGAGAAGGAAGGATGTAAAACAGTCTAGGTAATAGGACGATGCATGACCCAGCGTGGAAGGAATTCAAAGTAATGTAGCTGTTAAACAATCCGGGGAGAGTTCCAGAAAAGTTCAATTGAATATGCAAAATAAACTGACTCAGTAATAAGGCAATGGGGATCAGAAAAGGAAACGGGATCAGAACCGTGGCCCACGATGTAAGGCTCCTATGTTTGACAATTATACCCCTCTGAATATGTCGTTGGAAAATGTATATCTAGAAACCTGCAATACTATCCAGTACAAGAATCCTGCTCCGAAGAAATCATTGGAGAGACAGATCCAAATAAGGAAATTTTGTAGACTCCACGAAAGTTATGGTCATAATACAAATGAGTGTCATCATTTGCAAGATCTCATCGAAAAGTTGATACGCGAAAGGAAGTCGGAGCAGTTTATGTGGGCGCCTCAATTAGGAGGTGCGGCCCATCAAATCAAAATCATGTACCACGTCAGGCAAGACAGGAGGAACCGTTCGTACCGATAGGAGGTTAGTGATAAATACTGTAAGTGGTGGTCCTCATCCAACATAGAAAAGCTAGAAAGAAATGGAGTCGTATGCCAGTTCTACGAGGCATGCGAGTTCGTCTGTTGTAGCAATTTGGAAGATTGGGCTCTGGCCAAGCAACAAAGGACGATGACTGACGACATCGTCTTTCGAGACAGAGACGTCGATAGGGTCGAAGCCCCAACCATCAATCCACTTGTCATATCGGCTCAAGTAGATCTTGCTTGGATGAAGAGGATCTTGGTTGACAGTGGAAGTTCTGTGAATATCTTGTTTAAGCGAGCCTATGACCAAATGAAGATGGAGACTAAAGATCTGAAGCCTTGCTAGTCTCAAATTCATGGCTTCGATGGAAGCGCTACTATACCCACTAGAGTAGTGGAACTACCAGTGGAGTTGGGAGTTGGTGAACGCCGAAGAGTCCAGATATTGCATTTTGTTATTTTAGGCATAGATTTTCCATATAATGCTTTCTTGGGCTGACCGGCCCTAGTTGAATTCGGAGCAGCCATTACCCCATGGTTTTTAACTCTAAAATTCCCCACCGATCGTGGAGTTGGAGTCGTTTAAGGAGATCAGGCTGCTGGACGAGCATGTTATGTTGCTGAGCTGCGTGAGGTACAGCGAAAGGAGAAAGGAAAGAGCGTAGAGGAATCTCTCTGCATCCGTTTTGTTGATAATTGACAATAGGTGTCTAGGCCAAGGCCTAGGCATCCCAATTAATTCCAAAGAGATCTTGACCCAAGAGATAACGAAAGCGAAGATGAAAGCAAAGGCAGTCAAGCTTCTCCCACCAAACTGACGATCGATGTCCCGATTGATGATAGCGACGATTCTAGAATGATAAAGATTGGTCTCAGTTAAGCCAACAAATGCAGGAGGAATTGGTTGAATTTCTCCAGGCAAACCTCGACGTATTTTCCTGGACACATTCTAACATGTGTGGGATCTCTTTGGACATTACGAGCCACATGTTGAATATTGACCCGCGGTACATCTCGGTTAAACAAAAAGGCATGGTATGGGTCCAGAGAGATCCGTCGCCCTTAAAGAAGAGGTCGAAAGTTAAAATCGAATAGGTTAATTCGAGATGCCTTATACCCAGAGTGGGTATCCAGTATTGTACTTGTCCGAAAGCCAAATGGGAAATGGAGAATGTGTGTTGACTACTCAGATTTGAACAAAGCTTTCCCAAAAGATAGTTTTCCACTTCCTCGAATTGATCATCTCGTAGATTCAACGGCTGGACACGGATTATTATCCTTCATGAATGCATATTTCAGTTACAACCAGATACCCATGCACTTATCCAACCAGGAACATACCAGCTTCATAACCAATCTAGGACTCTGTTGCTACAAAGTTATGCCTTTTAGACTCAAGAACGCCTGTGTAGCTTACCAACGATTGGTTAACCGGATGTTCGCCAAGCAGATTGGGAAAACTATGATGGTATACATGGACGACATGCTAGTGAAGTCAAGATTCTCCACTAATCACATTAATGACCTGGAATCAACGTTTAATATCCTTCAAGAATACAGAATAAAGATCAACCCATTGAATTGTGACTTTGGGGTTGCATCCGGAAAATTCCTTGGGTTTATCGTCAACGCTCGTGGAATTGAAGCCAATCCTGAAAAGATCTAGGTTATCAAAAATCTTGAGACTCTAAGAACCATAAAGAAAATCCAGAGCCTTAATAGGAAAGTAGCAGCACTGAGCAAGTCCATTTCAAAGTCCATCGACAAATGCATTTCCTTCTTCGATTTGATTCGAAAACGGAAGCAGAATTTTGAATGGACCATGGAATGTGGGGGCACATTCCGAGCACTAATTCAGCATCTCTCCACCCCGCCTACTTTGCCAAAGCCTATTGATCACGAGAAATTGTACATCTACTTGGTGGTATCAGAAAACGCGGTCAGTGCTGCCCTAGTTCGGGAGGAAGACCGAGTACAAAAATCGGTCTACTATATTAGTAAACAACTAACTGGAGCTGAGAGAAATTATCCAAATCTGGAGAAATTGGCCTATTGTCTCATTATTGCCTTAAGGAAGCTCCATCCATATTTCCAGGCTCATCTTATCACTGTTCACACCGATCAGCCGTTACGACAGGTCCTTACACGGCCTGAGATGACTGGTAGATTACTCAAGTGGAATATCGAGCTAAGTTAGTTTGATATTGCCTACATTCTAAGGCAAGCCATTCAAGGACCAGTCCTAGCAGATTTCATAGCTGAATTTACTATCCCAGAGGACTTGCCCAAAACTAGTAAATCTCCCGAGTATATCTGGAAGCTACACATTAATGGTACATTAAACGACCGGTGCTCGAGTGCTAGAGTTGTACTTGAAACCCTCGAAAGTCGATCTATATGTTATGCTCTAAAGTTTGATTTTTATGCGACCAACAATGAAGCTGAGTATGAAGCCCTGCTTGCCGGATCGAGACTCGCCCGAGTTTTGAGAACCATTGCTGTGGAAATTTATTGCGATTCGCAATTAGTTGTGTGTCAAGTTCAGGGAGAGTACCAAGCCAAAGATAGAAGATTGGCTGCTTACCTATCTCGGGTCCAGGAGATACTGAATCAGTTCGATTATTATGCTATCTACTGCATCCCCTGAGAACGCAATCAAAAAGCTGATTCATTGGCAAAATTAGCCAGTTCAAGTGAGGCACAACAAATGGGACTTGTTCCCGTGGAGACATTATCCTTCCCAAGCATCAACTGAATGGAGACAGATTGGGTGTTGGAAGTTGTTCCCGATAAGGAGTCATGGATGACTCCATTCCAAAATTATCTCGAGCATGGAACATTACCAGAACGCCGGAGTGAAAAGAGACGAATTCTTCGAAAAGCTTCGTGGTTCAACATTCAGAATGGATTCATGTATAGAAGAGGATACTCCGTTCCTTTACTCTAATGTATCGCTCACGATGAAATTAAACGAGTGTTACATGATGTGCGTGAAGGAGAATGTGGCGATCACACTGGGGGGGCAAGCTCTTGCTAATAAAATACTCCAGTATGGATATTATTGGCTGACTATAAACCATGATGCAGCAGATTAGGCCAGGAACTGTCACAAGCAAGCTCGAATTCCTAGTGCCCTGCCTACTGAGATAACCCAAATGGTCAGTCCATAACCGTTTGCAGTATGAGGCATCGATATCATTGGCTCTCTACCTCTGGCCAAAGGTGGTGCAAAGTACGCCATCTCCGCAGTTGATTACTTTATCAAGCGGGCCAAAGCTGAACCCCTTGCTATAATCATGACGAAGAAGGTGATCAACTTTGTAGTCCGCAACATTATCTACCGATTTGATCTGCCACATACCATCATCACTGATAACGGGACCCAATTCGACGGTGTTGAGTTCAAGGATTTCTGCCAACGATTCCACATGCAGAAGAAATTCTCTACAGTTGCACACCCTCACGCGAATGGACAGTTTGAAGCAGTTAATAAAGTTATAAAGTCTATTCTGAAGAAATGATTGGAAAAGGCCGAGGGAAAATGGGTTGTTGAACTTCCTATGGCTCTATGGGCTTACCGAACAACCCACAAGTCCACGACCAGACATACTCCATTCTCTCTTTCCTACATTTCAGAAGCCGCCAGTCAAATTAGAAGTACCTTCTCATCGTGTGACTTATTAGGATCCAAATACAAATGCCATACTACTTGCTGAATCCTTGGATTTGTTGGATGAGAAGTGCGAAGAGGCTGATTTGAGGGCAGTCGCATACCGAAGTCGAGTCGCTCGATCATACAATCCTAAGGTCCAAACTCGAAACTTTGAACTTGACGATATCGTCCTTAAAAGAATCTGCCCAATTCCTTCGCACAAGAAACCAACGTGGGAAGGGTCGTATGTGATTGAACGAAGGCTCAGAGATGGTACATTTAAGCAATCGACCGTTGACGGTCTTACTTTGCCAAGAGCCTGGAATAGCGAGAGTCTCCGTCGCTACTACACATGACAGACTTTATTTATTTAGTCTCTTTTTCATCTGCAATTTGTTTCTGCATTTCGAAATTGGAATTTATAATAAGGCAACTGACTTTGCCGTATTTTCTTATTTTAGCAGTAAAATGCCATCTCTTCGAGTCGGAGCTGCGATTTACTAAATGTTTCATACAACCATCACGATGCACGAAGTGCTAATTTCCTTCATACCGTGGGATTTATTCAAATAGTGAGTGACTGTGACATGACCGGTCACTTACTAAGTGAAACCCAAGCTCGAGGGCAAGTCACCATGCCGAAGCCAAAAAAGGATTGATACATGACAATCCTTAAGCTGACTCCAGCCTCCCAGAGTGTGAGCTAGATTATAAACCTATAAATGTGGTTTCGAAGTGGGTGGATCCGTCCACCTAACGACTTCGCTCGTATCTTGACCAAGTTTGAGGAGGATGGACCCATCCATCTAACGACCTCGCTTGTTAACTCAAAGTGGATGTGAATCGATCGTCCATGATCCTGATAAATCCATCGTTTCCGCAGTGCGAACAAAATTAAAACGCCTAAACTGACATGGCTAACCGTCTGTCAGCGAACTCCAAATTTCCAGAGCGCAAAATGAAGTATAAACACTAACTCTAAATTTCCAGAGTGCGAAATGGAGTATAAACATCAACTCCTAATTCTCAGAGTGCGAATTGGAGTATAAACATCGACTCTAAGTTCTCAAAGTGTGAATTGGTGTATAAACATCAACTCCAAATTCTTAGAGTGCAAATTGGAATATAAACGTCGATGCCAAGTTCCCAGAGTGCAAACTAGAGTATAAAAAATCAATTCCAAATTCCCAAAGTGCGAATTGGAATATAAACACTTACTTAAGTCCCCGTAGCGTGGACATATACTTAAAACTTAAAATACATGACCGACGCACAAATGCAAATCCTCGGAGCGAAAATGTGATTAGTAATAAGTGAGCGAGTGTGATTCGACAACCCTCACTTGTTTTAGCATCAATTCAACGACGATAAGCTCGACAAATTGGAGATGAAATGCAATCGCTAGCCGATCTTTGCAACTCATCCTTGAAACTGGGAGCAGAACTTAAGTGTATATCACTGACTGAAGTAGTGCAGCATCGAAGTTCAGCTTAGTGTCCAGTCATGACTCATGGCCATGATTCCGGGACTTGATAAATAAACTCAAAACCCGATCCAAAGGCCGTAACTTCACAAATTTGCTGAACAAGAATTCAAATGTTGGGACACTTAAGCAAATACACAATAATTGATTTGAAGACAAAATAGAATTTCATTTCAACAACTTGTGGAAGGAATTTATGTACAAGTTATTCCTAAAAATCTTACTAGCAGGGGCCAAACTCGCATCTATACACGGCCAACAAAAGCTAAAAAATTCCTATCTACTCAAAAATGAGCCCTTGCCTTCGGTTTCCTCTTTGGTGTGGACCCGTTGGAGCTTTCACTTGGTTTTCTCTTAGAACCCTTGCCTTTTGGTTGTCGAACTCCTGTCGAGGGAATTATGTCCACTTACTCCTCTGAACTCACATGTATGGGTATGCTACCAAAAGGCGGAGTCAGAGGGACCAGATTGACGTAGGAGCTGGGTAGGCACGCTGGTGTCAAAAAGCATACCGCCAGGAGATATCATCCTTAATGGAGCTAGGCCGGGTCTCGCCATTCCACCTCCAAAGCTGCTGGTATGGGCTGCTGCTTCCATTTCAGCATTAATGTCAGCTATAATCTCCTCCTCATGAAGTGTTTGCGCATCACCAGGAATGCCTGCAGCTGGACCCGAGGAACTAGTCGTCGGTGCGCTTCTGCTCATGACGAATTGCAGATCCACAAAGGGGTCACTGTAATGACCGAGAGATTCCTCCATCATCTGTTCATCAAAGGAAAGTGCACACCCTTGTGTTTTGTCGATAAACGTGGTAGTTGTTGTAGAGTCCGCTTCTGTTACGATGGCCTCCTACACATGATGCGATTCTTGAGTTGTAAAAGGCTTGACTGATGATGCTCTAATCACTCGAAAGAGACAAAGAAAAGCTGTTATTAAGTATTTCAAGTGAAGCTTCCGATCGTGAACAAGTATACAAAGCGTTTAGAGTACCTTCCTCAGTTTAACTTGTTGGCAGCTGAATGGCCTTAGAAATTTGCTTGCTAACATGAGATATCTGCGGCTGATACGGGTTGTAAGTAGGAACAGATTGAGAATCGACTGCAGAAGCCGGTTCAGGTTGAGTCGGCACAAGAGTTTCGGGACTTATATCACGATGCTCGACACTAGAACCTTCTCCAACCTCCAAGTGCTGAGTGCCAAGCTTCTCCTTCCCATATGAAATCATAGCATCATGGAGAATTTTCCTTTCCTCTTCGTTCAGAACTCGGCTTTCAAGCTCGAATTCGTCGACCAAATCGCCCTGATGGGCAACTTTCTCATCCTCTACTATTCAGTCCCAGGCATAATATAAGTGTGTCAGATAGATATCGAGCTAGGCTAGGTTCCTATGCCTCAAGATGTTAGCATTATAGGTGATGAGGAGATCTTCAATGTCAGCCTCTAGCCTGGACTCTGCCATTCGAACTTTCTCCTCGACCTCGGTCCCCACCTTCCGGACCTTAGCCGTTGCCGCATCCCTTTCGCCCCGGAGCACTATGGCCTGATTACATGCCTCCTGGGCTACGCTATTTGCATCATCCCTTTCCTTGATAATTTCGAAGAATTTGGTTTTGAGCTCGTTAAGTTCTTTGAGAGCCGCATCCCATTCGGCTTTGACAGCGGTGTTTCGGTGGCACATCTCCTCCACTAGGGCAAAATGTGTCTACTGTATCCTCTCCATTTCTTGGTTCGCCTCATCGGCCATTTGAGTGGCCTCTATTTCTGATTTTCGAGAGGATTCGGCTTCAAAGTTATGCACTTGAATGATTCGGTCCGTTTGAGAGAGTTCGGCTTCTAATTTCTCTATGGTAGTCTTCCGCACAAAGGCCAGCTTCAATGCTTTCTCTACGGCTTTCCCTCACTCCTTGTACTATGTGTAGATATCATGAATATAATCATGCATTGTGTTCCCTACTTCCGCTAGAATTCTCTTTAAGTGCGGGGGGAAGATGTAGCCGTCAAAACAAATATTCAGAAAATCCTTCTATAATTGGGAGATCTTAATCGTTCCTTCCCCTGTAGGCTCGGTGATGGCCTGCTCGGTAACAACAGGGGTTGTAGTTTCAGTTCTATGGTGATAAGGATCAGGCCTCGAGGAGTGAGAAGACGGTTTGTGACGTAGAGGCTCCAGGGGATGTGTGACACAAACATGAGGCTGTGTAGGGATTCTAGGAGGTGGAGAATGGGACCAGGATCGATGTCTATAGGCCCTGTCCCTATCTCTGTCATATCGTTCCTGGCTAGAGTACCCACGATCATAATCCCTCTCTGCCTCTCTCCTACATGATTCATAATACGAAGAGGATTGGCGAGATAAGCGAAGGCTCCCCAACATCGACCCACTTTCGGACATTGTATCTGCAAAGTAAGAGAAACAAAGTTAATAATCTCCTGAAGTAAACAGCTTGAGATCGGAAATCGTGTAGTGCCGTGAAGTGTATATGTATGTGAAATCCCCCGACCAACCGAAAATGTCGGCCAGACTTTTGGGACGAGACTCGCTTAAGTCTAAGGCACTTTGAAGCTCCTCCAATCTGGCATCGTATTGAAGTGACACATAATCCAGGATTGGGATATCGGCAAGCCCTTCGAAAAGGTTCTCCACTGGCGGGGGAGGAGCCTCTGAAATTCTAATACCAGGAGTAGGAAAAGACGCGATTACAGATTTCCATCTCAAAGGTTTGTGGCGCTTTGCACTGCAGCCTTGCCTTTTCTCCTTCCCTTAGAATCTTGAAAGGCATCGGAAGGCCCGGCAATGAGTTCATCATCGGTGAGTGTATTTTCCTCACCACCCCTTCAGCTATTACGACCCCGGGCGTTTTATGCTTCACTCGCCTCATCGGGGCTGCCCTCAGTGTTCCTTCAAGTCTTATACTTTGGCTCCGCTCAGTTAACCCGGCGATTCTCAAATTTCAACCTGTTAGAATCGAATCGATGTCCCTCATTTCACTTGGAACTTCTTGAAGGACCCGTACTATTTCTTTAAAATGCGCACCTTTGGGTCGTCGAATTGCGGCTGTAAAGAAAAAAACATATTATTTTTAACATCAACTACGATTATCTTGGTAACTACCGGAAAAGATTGCATCATTTAAGTCTGACTAACCAAGGGCTAGCAAATCTTGGAGGGCATCGGACATAGAACCATTCCGTTTTAAAGTAACTTAGCCTGATCCAAGATCCTGTTACCACTTAACAATTCCTGACTGCCTCCAGGAATGTAAAAGAAGGGCTATCTCCCCAACTCTTGACATTAAATACGTATCTAATCTCGATCATAATCGGTGGTCGGAAAAGATTCTCCATAAATAAAATAAATAGGCTGTTCAGCAAAGCGTATCCATTCGGATGTAGCTGTGATGGGGAAATTTCGAAGAGAGATAGCACTTCTCTAATGTATTGGTTAAATGGAGGAAGTGTTCCTGCTGTACATGCATAGCGATTGAAGGCAGTAAACCCCTCTGGTGGAGCATGCGGCCTATCATTTGGTCCCGGCAATAATACATCGTCCAATGAAAAACCATGCCTTAGGCATATCCATCTCAGCATGTCTTCGGAGATGTTGGACGTTACAAAATCTTGTGGATTACAGATAAACCTAGCATCTGGTTGCTCGTCCGAAGCGGGATCTATGACTTTGGCCACGATGGCCGGTATCTCTATTACTAAGGGAGATGCACCCTGAAGCTCCTGCTGCTGCGAACTTGTAGACTCCTTAACTAATCAACTTATTGAAAACCATCATTAGATGATAATAAGCATGTGTGTTCCTCAGTGTAAAGTACATGAATGTGTTATGTAGTGCAGTACTACATATTACTTGAGAAATTTTACAGAGTTTAAAAGAATATTAAAATGACAAGACTTCAAAATTCAACTGGAGTGATTGTCATCGCCGATCATCACAATCGTGCAATCCAGACTTTAGAGACCGATCCAAGTTAAAGTTTGTTTAAATTTTGTTAAGTTACAGTTCCATCGACGAGCTTCGATGGGCAGTCCGATATGCAGTGAAATGGCTAAGTCCAATTATGCAAGGCTGAAGCTCGTCGGAGTCAAGCGTTCGATTAGGCAAGGTTTCATATCCGTTAAGGTTCAGGCTTGGATCAATCGCCAGAAGTCTGCCTCGTATCGATCAAGAGGGAGCTAATTTCGCATCGATCGAGAGGGAGCTAGTTTCGCATCGATCAGGAAGGAGCAAGTTTTGTATCGATTAAGAGATCACGTTTGTGTTGGACATGGGTTTGCATCGGATATCTGATTCCTTTTCTATTCGATCGTTTTGCCAGTACTTCGTATCAATGGCTTTGGATCGATACAAAGTCCTATAACTCCGGACTGATACGAACTCATCCCTTCCGACCATCGGTTGCTAGTCGACATGAATTTTTCCTCCCAGATCGATGCAAGCGTGTCCCTTCCTTCCTTCTCCCATCGATGCAAAATCGAGGCCTAGCATTTTCTTCTAAGAGTCATACACATCCATCTACACTTCATCTTCTCCAGTCAACTCAAGCAACACCGAAACCAACTCCTACTACCTCGACCATCTCCACCCCCTCTTCACCAATCTCGGTCGTGTGTATGAATAGAATGGTGTTGAATCTTGATTCTCCTCATTTTCAACATGAATTCATTGACTAATTACCTAATTTAAAAATGTGGTTCAAAAGATTGGTGGTTTGATCGTGTTTAAAGCAAGGACAGTTTTCTTTCTCTTCGTTCTAATTGATACAAAAGCAATATGTGGGAATGAAAGCAGATGAAAATTTTCTAAGTCTAAACTATATTCATATGGACATGAGATTAAGGCGAAGGGAGATTCGTCTTAGGGTTAAAGTGACCGGCAGAAGCAGTCCCAAGGATCATCGATGCGCAGAGTCAACTTTGTATCCATCTAACTATATGGACCAAGGACCCAGCTGTTCGTGTCCATCGGTGATCGATTACATATGTCATCGATACGAAGAGCGTTGTTCGTATCCATGAACCACTTAGTTGAGGCGATGCTTGCTCGCAACCATCCAGCTATCGATACGAAATGTTGTTCGTATCCATCTACTTACATCAGCTAAGAATATAACTGTTCGTATCCATCATATCATCGATATGAACAAGACAATGGAGACTGGTTTGGACCATTCCGATCCGTCGATGGTCCGTCGATGAAAAATTAGTAACTTTGTATCCATCAACGAGTTACCCCCAGCTTCGTATCCCTGAATTCAAGTCTCATCGATATGAACAATTTTTCGACCTTTAACATCGATCCAGAAGAGGATCGATACGAAGAGAAATTCCAAAACAACTACCAAGCATTGTTACAGATCGAATTTCACATTGATTCAGGAGATTCTCAATACAAGGTTCGATACAATTTTTTTTTACAAATTGACAACGACTCGTGAACGTACGAATGTTAACGGGAGTCAGGCTAACGTACATTCATGCATAATGGACTAACATTCGATTTTCAAAATTCGTAGGAATTGAATACTCACTTGATGACGGTTACAACAATAAACAACAAATCACAATCATACAACAATCAGTTGATACAGTACACGGTACAGCAGTTGGCAGCCAACAATTAATATTATTGAAAAATCAGTTAAAAGGTTACAGATTTTAAGGAAAAGACAACAACTGTTCAACAAATCAGATGAAGCTATTCAAAATAAAGATTGCAGCTTTTCAAAGCATGTCATATTCACACAACACGTACTTTGAGAGGCAAACGTTAACCCGCCTTTTAGCAAGGCAGTGACACTAAGAATTGGCTAGAAGCCAAAGACAGTTTGTCCCGAAGACCGGTTATACGCAGATTCACTATCGATGTCGTTAAATTTTAACTGAGTCCGGATCAAGCTACAATTGATATGATGAGACAAGCAAAGCTATGAAAGCCAACGTTCCAATTTTCAAGTCAATCCGAGTTCATATGCTCTAGATATGATCGATGCAAAGCAGGGAAGTCAATTCATTTGTACCCAGCTACTCGTATCCATCTGATCGTATCCATCTGTCCACGTCCACCAATTCGCATCCATCTGTTTGTACCCATCACGTATGCTCAATTTCGTATCCATTTGGTCTGGTTCGATTTCGAATCCATCAATTAGGGTCAATTCGTATCGATTGATCAACAATCGATACGAATGAAACAACGAACGAACGAACCGAAAATGACCTAGACCTATCGATACGAAATAGCCCCGCAGCCATTGGTACGTAGTGAGAGCGAAGGTAATCGATCGATACGAACAGAATAGTTGCGTGATGTGAGCATGACTCAAGCCGATCGACATAAACAGATCAAGATCGGATCGATACGAACAAGATACTGTCGATCGATACGAACAAGGCGCATGCATCGAGAAGACTCGATCGTTCGACATAAAAAGTGGATCATTCTGAGGAGTTAATGCCACATTA
This sequence comes from Allium cepa, assembly GCA_030765085.1. Classification (NCBI taxonomy): domain Eukaryota; kingdom Viridiplantae; phylum Streptophyta; class Magnoliopsida; order Asparagales; family Amaryllidaceae; genus Allium; species Allium cepa. The sequence goes on from CM060940.1 coordinate 331,521,718, forward strand.
ACTTGTAGGCGCGTGCCCGAGAACGATTCGAACAAATCGATACGAAGTATATCGATACGAACAAGATAGCCTGGAGAAAACGTGATCTTGCATCGACCATAACTCACAATCTACAAATCCAAATGCTATGAAATTTTCACAGGAGCTTACGTGTAACCTAAAGAATGTTCATACTCAATTTCGATTCAATTGGATCAAATCTTGATCGATATGAAATTCGTTCGCATCGATCACGGACCGAGTGCAAATCACATTGGATCGATCGCGTGGGCCTGCCTACGTGCCAGAAGGGGTCTCCCTAGATCTGAGCGAGATATTTGCATCCTACACCTATAAATAACATCCTAAATCCTACAAAAAAGGACTTTTAGCCCTCCCACGTCCTGACTCTACCGAATCCATTTTTTCACTCCGAGATCACTGTTGTACTCGAAATTTACTGTTGTAGTTCGTTGTAATCAGCAAGGAAACATCAATAAAGTTATCAATTTCGTAGTGGACGTAGGCCATATGTCGAACCACTTCTAATCACCGTGTTTCTACGTGTTTTTTTTTTGATCTGTTTTTGAAGTGTTTGTTAGATGATCCTCTTTTTCTATTTACTTTCTTCATTTTATCTCTTCAAATACTTCTGAAGAGTGTTGTGTCCAATTTTGGTACAAACAATATATTATTTAGATTCATGTGCATTTTTTATTTTTATTCTTATTTAAGGTTTTTTCCATTTTGTCCATGTTGATCTTAGATTTTAAAAATTAAAACCCACGATCCATTGTTTTTAATGTTTGAAGTTATTGTTCAAGCATGGATTAATGGTGTTTATCACTAATTTTAAATTTAGAAAATGATGGGTTATCATATACGCCAAATTAATCTCTCTTCTTTGTCTATATCTTAATAAACCAATTTATATTAATTAAGTACGATATGTGAGTGAGAATGAACATATCTAACATGTTCATATATAAATGATATGATGTGCATGTGAAATGTGTAGCATAGATGATGTGAACATGAACAAATATATACATGCAAAGGTATTGGGATTTTTATATATCATGTATATGCTTACAATTTATATGTTAACTGACATGTTAAAATTATTTGATATAAAATGTAGTGTAAATATTATATATCTAAATTTATGTTTCATGAAATAGTAACTGAAATCTTATAAAATTACTATACACAATTTGACTACATTACAATTTTCAAATTTAAATCCAAAATTAAAATATCTATTTTTGACTTGGCAAACATATATTCAAATGCTAGATCTAAAACTAAGGTATTTGTTCATAATTGTAAAATATCTTATATTTGAAAAATAATTTTGTCATAAAATATATACAATAATATTTGATGTAATACATAGCCCAAATGATTTTTCTAGTTCCAACCATACATATTTTATATTTTAAACTAAAAAATTCAGAATTTAATTATATTATTATAAATATGAATAGGTATTATAAATAATAACTTAAGCAAATGTGTTAAAAATTGTTATTTAAATTGCAAAAAAGGATTTAGAACTAATAAACATGTATGCTAATTTAAAATGTGGTATTGATATGAAACAAGACATCAAATTATCTCATTATTTAAGATGACTAAAAGTTAATAAATGATTAATTAAAATCATTAAAAATAAGTTATATTTTTATATAATTCTTATACTTAATTTTGAACATATGTGGCCAAATTCCAAAAAAAGTTGAACATCTGTTTTAATGTAAAATAATCTCATTGAATGAAAACGGAACACTTAACTTAACAAATTAAATTGTTATAGTTGATTATAATTACAGTAATGATAATATCATTTATAAAAATGGCGATAATCACGAATCAAAACATATAACTATAAAAGAAGATTGTACCAAATAAATCTACCGACTAATCAGTAAAACCTTGATTTGAAAATTCTCCTTAGATTTCTAGAATTGACATTCTAACTTTACTACAATCAGACGAGCCACTTTATTTTATTTTATTCTATTTTTGGTGTTAATAAAATAAAATTTGGCCATTAAAGACAAGAGGGATGTTGTCCATGAGAATGAAGAAGAGGATAGAGAAAATAAAATTTTAAAAATGCGAGAACATCAAGAGATTTTGTTTATGGGAAGAATGAAACCTTTTCAATTATCTTTATTAAAACTTTCCCTTTAATTCTCAAGTAAATCTCATCCATATCTCTTCCTCTCCTTCTAATATGGAAGGCCACATCATTCCATCACATGGATAATTATTTCTAAAAATGTTAAGAAATTAACTATATTTAAAACTGGTTAATACATATACCAACATCTATCGATATGTGTATATGTAACTTTACTATATACATCCAAATAATTACTAAGAACATCCAAACATCAAATAAATTGCTAATTAGTATTTCTTAAACATTAGTTCAATTTAATTAGTTTATAATAATTTATAAACTAACTAAATTATGGGTTTTTTAAGAGATTTTACAAATGTAATTATGAGACTTATAGGTATGAATACATTAAGCTTTCAATATTGAACAATTCAAATATTAACGTTCACACACCACCTTGGCTATTGGTGTGATAGTTTGACAAATTCGTCACTTAGTAAAATCTAATTTCACATTTTCGAAAGCGATACCTTTTAGAAACGATAATTTATGCATGTTCTCTTTGATAAAACTATATCACTTAAGGATATATGGAATTTGGTATTGGTCAAAATTCCAACATTATCCAACTTCAACCCATTTTGTCCAAAAAATAAGTCCTTTATTTAATAATGACATTTATTATTAATCATTTTACTCTGATCAGAGAATTTTAGTTTTAGTTTACTGACGTTGACCATGATACTTATCTCGTACAACTAAGGAGACGAATTGTAGATTGAAAAGTGCTTCACTTTGAGTGCTTCAACTCAGACCCAACTGCAGGCACTCGATGGATCCTTATGCCATGATTTAACAATAATCAAAATTGAGTGTTTACATAGACGATCCATAGTATTCTTAAGTTCAGAGAACTGTGTAACATCGTCACCTTCGTATTTCCTATTAGACCCAATTGTTATTAATAAACAGGAAACTCTTGAATAAGTCATTCCATAGTTATCCAATAACTATGAGTACACAATCAGTTGGTGCTCGAGAAGCCATGTATAATACACTACCCAATATTTGGAGAGCACTACGTGCTTTGGTCTTGATGGATTTATCGATATCCTTCCTTAAAACATCTTAACCAGGAATACTTAAAATAAACTATTATTTTATATTTTGATTATTGCTTACGATTGCAATTATTTGGAACTACAATCACATGAAATTTCATTTAAGGATTCAATTATAATATGTTCATTAATTAATTACTTAATTAATTATATCACAATATAACCAATTATATAAAAGAAAACCTAGTAAAAGAAAACAAATTAAACAATTACATCCAACGCACACCATTAACTCCTTAAATCTCCCATTTGCACTTGGGGTCAATTATGTAGTCTTAATCCCATTCATGCAATCAGTTCAGAGCTGATCAAGCTAGTCTCTTAGTGAATGAATTTTCTATATTGTATCACTATTTACTATGTCAACCAACATTTCTCCATCGTTGATAAAGTGCATTTATCATATGGAACATTCAAAGCATGTGTAAAGACATCTTGTAAGCCCTAGGTTCATTCATGATCAATATCATGGTAATGTTTTCACAAAAGTATGTCATATGGTTCTCAATATTTGGAATCACCCCTAACTCAGTTATAAATTTATGTATTTATATTTATACGGCTTTTATTGCGACGTTATTCAATGCGATGTACCTAGCCCTTTGGTTGAATCAGAAACCACTTATTTGGAATTTCCAACTCAACGCTCCTTGGTTAAGGTAGAATGTGAATTTAGGATTAACATAATATATTCTATATTACCTATGAAGTTTGTGTCGGAATACTCTTTCATAAGGACTTCATTGTTTCCTTAAACTATTCTCTAGTATTCTGTAAAAAATAATAATAAAAAGTACTCTTATTTACCATTGAGCAATCTTAATTCAGATTTGATATTCACTCTATATACCAAGTACATAAGCGAAATATGACATAGTAAACAACATAAAATATATGATAATTCATATTATCGATTCATAAGGAATCTATCTCAGAAGCTTCACATTAATTTTCTTTTACACGGTGTCTTTGTATATCATTTCGAACAATCCCAACATCATTTGTATTGATTTTAAAGATCTAATTTTTAGATCCTTATATCAAGAATTAAACAACTAAAACCGAAACTAATTTTAACATGGTACATTGTTAATAATTAGTGATATGTTGTTTACTTATAGTTTTAGAAATATTTTTACCTCTTAACATTCTTTCTTATAAACCGCGTCTCTTTTGCATTTTGACTAAAAATCAAACAATTTTACTTCTCTATCAAAATATTTGCTAGATTCCGATGCTAGTCGAATGCGACTATCGTATTAGTTCTAGGATCTTATCCAACATTTACAAGTCAGTCATTACTCCCACTGATGTTGTGATATTTTGGTTATCACGTGCCAACGGTCTATTCTAAGTCATCACTTAAAATTTATAATTCAATCAAGAAGTGATAAAATTAATTTACATATTGGCAACAATTTGCAAGTAAAATCCAAAATAACTTAAACATGTTAACTAACAAATATATAACACTAATTTTAGCAATTGAAATTTATAGGGTTAATCTTATCAGTGTAGCTTATTATATTCCTACTATATCGGTATTCCTTTTAGGATACATCTACAGTCGATGGATCATATCCCTTCGAGTGCAACTATCAAAACATATTTCAACAATGTATTTGGAATCTATTTTGGATTTAAGCATCCTGCCATATGGTAGAGTCTATACTCTTTATGACTTATTGACAATTGAGGAAATTGCTATTGCTAACAAAATGATTTCTCGATATTAATAAGAAACTCATGCTTCCACTTTAATGTGTGTGAGTTCTTATTAGTCATTCTAAAGAATTATGGTTGTTTTAGGCCTAGTTAGTTTCATTTCATCTTATTTAATCAGTTTCTATGTTTGAGTCTCTGGGTCATATCTAATACTTACATAAACCGGTTCAATTTTGAATTCATAAAACTTATGTTCATATCATGAATCAATCAATTGTTGTTGGTCGTCCACAAAAGCATTTGGTGCGATTCACACAAGATTCCTCACAAGCAAATTTTACGAGCTGCCTTTCGACTCATATAACTTGTTAGCTCCTTAACCTATGACATGTAGGGGTTCTTATTAACTCATACTTATACGAGCTCGTAAATTATATTTTTGACAAAATTAAATTTAACATATTTATTTACTCTTATATCCATATCCATATAGAAAAAAGTTAACTCCACTTCACTCATTATCAGTCATACTTACTAACAAAATCATATTACTCCTTATCAAAATCATTATGTATATCACCGCATAATTTTAAGAAGCTAAATAATTAAATAAGAAAGAGTAAAGTGATAATTTCATATAAGGGCAAAATAGTAAATTTTTACAAGAAGTGGTTTAGCTCTGGGACCTATTTCATTATGTCCAGAATGCCATATACAGTCAGAAAACATATATAACTTGCGGAATTTGGTTGAACGAGCTAGAAATTAGAAGAAGTTCAACCCATTAGCATTTTCATAATATATCAATTTCTAGATTTTAGGCTAAACACGTGTTATTTCAGCCTATAAAATAGAAAGTTAAACAATATTCTCTATTCCTATATGAGCCTAAAACATCTTACCACTAGTCACCATCTTATTCTTCTTATCACCAAACAAAATCAAACCAACTTCATATTGAATCAAATCCAAATAAAATAAAATAAATATAAAACTAATCACTACAAAGAGAGATACGTTAATTTATTGAAACTATCATGAAATTTGGCATTTTCAAGACAAGGAATTTCTATAAGAATGAAGAAGGAAAAGGATTCACCTCGGATCAGAGAAGATGCAAGGATAATCGGTGATTGGTATTCATCTTACTCATGTATATAGTCATAAGATATAGTAATTCATCCATTATGGTCATAAATCATTTTATAAGTGATAAAATTAAATTTTAGAAAGTGAACTTTTATATAAACATTACTAGAGGTTAGTATGTTATGGCTAGATGGTTAAAAAATTAATTTTTATTGATTTAATTAGAAAAAAGGTAATCTTTTTCTAATTAAAAAAGAGTGAAATACGAAAGTGTTCCAAATCATACATATTGTATGTCAAATATTGCATTCCTCAATAACACAAATCCATCAACGATATTCATTCATTACTCTATTGGATGTATGGATTGATCAAAAAACATGGATCGTCCATTTAGATCCAATGATGAGAAGGCGATGATACGATGATTGAGGCCATGGATATGAAGAAGATGTCGAGTAAATGACTACAGCAGTGTCTAATTGGTTAATGGTTATCATAGTTTACCATAATTGGAGAAAATCTGGCAAGCGAAGGCGTTCTGGTGGATGCAGATAAAGTGGAGATCGAAGGTGGCATCAGGTCAGCGATGGCTTAAGGAGCACGTCGATGGTGGCCGATCATCTTCTAAGTGACTGTAGCGGCGGGGGCAAGCAAAAGTATGTGGTGATTGAAACGATATCGTGAATCATCTGGTACTATAGAAGCTTGCAAACAAGGAAAAAAATATAAAATAATAATATAATAATTAAATAGCTATGATGATAACTTAATTTTAAATGCTTATATCTCTCGCATACGACCTCTGTTTCATGTGCGGTTCATGGAATCAGGATCATAGCGAGACGAGGAATATTTTGGCATGTTATTTGCTATGTTCTGAGATGTTTTAGAAAATTATGTTAGGCTCATTATATTTTTTTGCATTCATGGGTTGGGGCTTGACCCAATAGCTTTGTGAACAATGGGGTAATGACGAGTTTTGAGCATGATCCCAAAAGTGTCGCAGAACGTTAGGCGAATGTCTAGCACGGATTTGACCTCAATAGTCACATGTGATTTCTATGACAGTGTCACGTATTGGACATATGAGTTGAGATTTTGAGCTTAATAATGCGATATTTGGTAGGTATCAGGTGCATTTTGGTGGGGCCAGTGACATCGAGCGATAGTAAATTGGGATTTTGAGTGCGATAGTGTTACAGTTGCTAGGACACGAGTTGGGACTTTGAGCTTAATAATGTACATACGATTTTTGCAAAGGCGGGCAAAGAAAAGTTGATCTTCAGTAGCAAGTCGCATATTTGGCGATGGCGGGCTAAGACACGTAGACCGTCAATAGCCAGTCGCATATGATTTGGACATAACAGGCTAAGACACGTAAGTTTTCAACAGCGAGTCACATATTTTTTTAGCATATAAGTTGGAGTTTTAGGCTCAATCGAGAGCATAAGATTAGGTATGGGTTAGAGTTTAGTAAGACCTTAGCATATGATGTTATTATAGTGTTATATCCTATTGGGATGACTTATTGGTCGCACGTGACATATGTTAAGGTATGATTTTCAAGAATAAGTTTTTTACTAGCTTATTAGTATTATACGCTTATATGATGCATCTCACTCATCAGACATATGTCTTACCCCCTCTATCATTTTCGTCTTTTTAATTATACTCTAATAGGTTGATATAGATGACTGTTGGTGACTTAGAGGCATATTGGTATGAAGTAGACGTGCATTTATTTATCAATTAGTTATCTACTTTTTCATCTCAGTTATTCCCATACATTAGGCAGATTTTATTACTAGTGTCGAGAAATGTTGTAAGTGAAGTTTATTTGATATTGTATTTTTTTTGTTCGTTTGGGATTATTATATTATTGACTGTTATATTTTATTCCTTCAACTGCGAGTCTTAGAAAGTGTAGAATATTGCAGATAGCTTTATGATATGCTTTATGCTTTTTAACTTAAACCGGTTTGCCATCTACAAGATCTGCGACGTTTGTATCATTTTATGTGAATCGGGTCATTATAAATAGTGGATTATTTCATTTGGTATTAGAGCATAAGTTACGTTATTCCTACTTAATTGGGGCAAATGAGAGAATATATTTGTAATTTTTATTATTTTTACGTTATATACACACATATTATTTTGATGCCATACCCTGTATATTTTGACCTATGTAGGTAGTTATTGGCTTATCACTTATAGAAGTAATCAATTATGAAATGTTGAGATTTAGATAGTTTGGGGTGGTAGATAAATCCATCATATTTGTTGCAATTTACTCCATGAAGAATTTCTAAAAGAGGTTTGTATGATAAGTAGTAGTAGTAGTTCGAACCAAAATTGGTACAAACATCTAGAAAAGTAAATAGTAAAGATTAAATGAAGAAGGTAAATGAAAAATAGAGAAAATCAAATAGAAAACAAGCACACACAAATTTATAGTGGTTCGGCAATCTTGGCCTACGTCCACTTGAAAGATTTCATTGCTTTTGCACTTGTTTTTGTGATTACAAGAAAGTGGGATCGGAATAGATCCTTGAATACAAGAGAGTAAGAGTGTAATGGCAGTGTAATGATCTTTAGAATGAACCATGCCTTTTGTATTTATAGGGGTAAACGACTAAATATCTCATTGAAACTTCTCCTGCAGAACCTCGCCGCCAAGAGTAAGTCTCCCAGAAAATATCAACTCCATATCGCCTATGGTTGGGAACCGGTAGCGATCCAGGGATCAGTACCGACCCTTGTAGGTGAATCGATACTGATCCCTATATATGTAGTCTTGCGATTTCTTTCGTGGCTTCGGGATTCTTTGTTTTGCATAGTCACCTAAATGTCTTTTGGTCTAAGAGATGGATCTATAGAAGGTTGCACTACCACTCTGGACTGCATATGGAGGTCGACATTATAACCCACAAAAATTCTGGAACAAAACTTGAATCGTGCTGTGTAGATAGAGAAGAGTGCCATAGGAATGAGTTCCATTTTAGGCGTAACCCGAGGGATCAGTACCAATTGCCTATATAGGATGGAACACTGATCCATACTTAGCGTATTCTAGAGTATTGCACTTCTAAGCTTGTTCGACCGTCATCTCATGACCTGGTCTGTACTTGGTTCCTGGACCCTAGGATCAGCTATCTGTGCTACTTTCCTTGATAATTATTGGGTCTAACTTATCTAGTCAATCCGACTATAGCCGAGCCAAAAGGCTGGATAACACCTGTCCCCCAAAGTGCATCTTGTTTCGAATGTGATTTGGTTTGAATCGAGAAAAATAAGAATCGCTATGGAGGATTCCACTCAGTGTTTTGAATGGTTGTTATCCTTCCATCGAGTTACTTTAACTAAGAGTCATGTCTCTAACTTTTCGTCGCGATGCTTTGGTAGGTATCTAACATTACAAATACTAAAAAGCATTCTATCGTTAATTGTCTGTTCTCGGTTCCATTAAGCTAATTGATTTAGTTAGTGGGCCTCGGTTATCAGAACTGGTTACGATTTTGAAAGTTCCATGTAAGAATTCAATTTCCATTGATTTAGGAAATCAAATACCGAGTATGCACACATGCTCGTAGGTTCATGTACATACTATTGGCTCCCAAGCATGTTCATGTGCCTATAGGTCATCGCCAATTATTATGGAAAAATAATCACAAGATTATTGTTTTTTTACATGGTAGGATTCAATACCGGTCCCTATAGGGGGGATCGATACCGATCTTGTACTTAACCATTTTGGACTCGAATATATTATGTTATGCATAGGTATATAACCTATTGTCTCCGCTCTTTCTCCCCGCTTGTTTTCGTTTTCTTATCACTAAACCCGATTACTCATGTTGCCATTAAAAGCTTGAAATTGAAAAAAAATCAAATAATCATTTAAACCCATCATCAACCTGATTGAACCCCGCCTCCTACATCACCATCGCTTATCCACGATCCAAATCCATCAATCTCCACTACAATCACCTAGATTTAGGGTTCAATCCCTCCAAGCTTTGAAACCCTACCGACTTTAGGTCGATTCTTGAATAGGTTTGACTACGATTTCATATATAGGTGGGTATTGATCTTTGGTGGAAGGCAAGTTAGAATATGGTATAGACGAGGCAAGTTTGCGATCAACTTACATATGAAAATTCAGATTTGTGATCAGCTGTTGGAGGGGATGAAATAGAATTCTCAAAGGGGAAGAGTCCCTAGGTATGGGATCAGTGGCAATCCCACACTTAGGCGAATTTCATGATTTCTGCCTCATACTATGAGAAAAGCGGATTACGGATCTTAAGGCTAGGATAAACACTAGAGGAAGGGTGAATAGTGTTTTAAGGAATTATTAAATCTTTTTGAGTTTTTGTTAATTTGAACACAAATGTATGCAATATTCAGACACAGATATGATCACAGAATCAAACATAGATGTAGATATAAAGTAAAAGCATTAAAGGAAAGAACATACCGGATTTTATACTGGTTCGTAGTTACCCTACATCCAGTCCCGCACACAAGTATGGATTTCCTTTCAAAAGCAATTGTACAATTACACCCTCGATTTCATGGCAACGAGGTACACCCTCCAGATTCACAATCCTCTAGGTAGAGATACTTGATTTCACGGGCAACAATTTTACCCAATTGATTTCCAAGGCTATAATCACAACTTTTCTCGCTTGATTGATTTCCAAGGCCACAATCACACCTTTTCTTGTTTAATTGATTACAAAGAAGCCTATAACTCTAAATAGCACCGAGGACCTTGTTGAGATAGTGATAGAGAATCAAACCAGAGATAATCTAGTTAGATTCAATGTTGATTTCGGTAGAGTAATGGTATGAATATGTATAAAGAAATGTGGAAGAAGAAGAGAAATGAAAACCAGAAATTATGATTAAAAATTCTTTGAAAAAAGCCCATATTAATAGAAGAACAACAACCATGTCCATTCGTGAAGAGATATGACGAATAGACACTTCTTTTGAAATTTAAAATTTGAAATTAACCGACACTATGTCGACATAGGTATATTGAGCAAGTCGACATCCCAAAGGAATTTTTGGTGGTTTGTTTTTCTTTTGGAAATAACTTTTATCTTATATTAAACATTATTTTAAACTTTATACATATACTTGACTATAGTTAAAATACATAAGTAAATATATAAAATTTTATATTTAAATATAAGTATAAATATCAAAAGTTAAATATATTATTATTAAACATAGTTTTAAAACTAAGAATAATTTGATTTTGAAATTAAAGATTATTTTGAGGTTAAAAGTATTTGAAATCTGGATAGATATTTTTGATTCTTTTAAAAGGAAGGTTTTGAATTTTTTTTGAAAATAAGATATAATTTTGTAAAATCATTTTGAATAAAAATTAGCGGATACAAAACAATTTCCACTAGATTTTTCATAGGTTCCATCCTACTTAGGGTTCCATCCCTTTAACTGGTTCGAAGTGGATTCCATTCGATGAATAAATTAGATTTTAAGATGTCAGTGCTTTGCTAGGAGTTTTAACAAAAATTCCTAATTAAAATTACTTATTCTTGAACTTTTGATAATCTTGATATTCTTGATACTCTTGATACTCATGAGTCTTCATTCTTGATATCTTGAATCTCTATACTGTACAGTCTTCATTCTTGGTACCTGCATGGTTAAATCGTGCATATACGTATATTTCTAAACTATAATGTTAGTATTTATATTTTATAATTCTATTCTAAGGTTTTTGTCATCAAAACCGTCATCTCACGGACTAACAATCTCCCCCTTTTTGATGATGACAACCTTTGTCTATAAAATATTACTTCTAACCTAATAACTCCCCCTTAATCTATGCCTAACTATCCTATGTTATATTTCTCCCCCTTTGTCATCAACAAAAACTAACTCCAAACTATATAACTCCCTCTCATTCTTGGACTAAAGTATTTGCATTAATAAACTATACAAATGGAGTATATAATAGATAGATTAAGAGATAATTATACTGATAGACGTGATAATTAATTAAAGATCATATAAATATTAATGCATATTTATACATGTTTTTCACACCAAATATCAATCCAAATCAATCCAAATCAATTCAAATCAAATCAAATCAAATCAAACAATTCAAATCAAACAAACCAAATCAAATCAAACATTATGAGGAACTTCCATCCATCCTTCTTCTCCAAATATAGGGTCTGCTTTAATGGCAACCCAATTTTCATTATCATTAGCGAGAGAGACTGGAGGATGTGCTTCGTTATCATCCTTGCGCAGGGAGGAAATCATCCATCATATTGCATCGAAATGCCTTTCTTGCTCTTTAATCATCTGCATTTGACTCAATTATAAGTATTGCTGGTTACGGAGAATGAATGAAAGAATATTCTTGAAAGAATTAAGAGTCTCTTTAAGATTTTCTGATAGATTATGAATTGGCTTGGCCATATTCGAGTTTGTGAGAAGAATGAGAGACAAAGTGGATAAGAAATAATATTCAGTGATGAATTCTGGAAGAAATAGGTATTTATTGGTGTAGAAATTCATTTGAAATGATAGACATAAGGTAGTTATTCAAATTTCAAATTCAAAATGAAATATCATTTCTGACCAGTACATGTCAACATGGTCATAGGGGGGATGTCGACATGGTGTAGTGAATTTTGATGGCTTATTTCGATTTTGTGAATAATTGTGTGTGTATATATTTATATAATATACTAACAATTATTCTGGAGATAAGATAAGCAAGATAATGGAAAAGGAATTCAATTTCATTTCATGATAACATGATGCAACGATTAAACACAAAGCACTACACGAACATTCAAATCAAAATAAACTAAAACAAATACAATGAGATACGAAAAGGTAGAACTAGTTAGAGGATGATGACGATGAAGATAATCCAAGCTTCTTGCTGACTTTGGAAATAAACTTGTTCATCTTGGATGAAATTTTATCCAACTTCTTATTAACGGATCGTTTAAGAATTCGTTGATTCTCAACAATGGTCTTTTGGTTTTTGAGAAGGGTTTTGTTGGATGGATTAGGAGGATAGTCGATGCTTTCCAAAGAAGTTTCACCTTCTTATTCTTCTTCTTCAATTTCCATTTCATCCCCTTCTTCTTCTTCTTCTTCCTCTTCCTCTTCTTTCATCTCCTCATGAGCCAAACGCTCTTCCTTTTCGGCAAGAGTCTCATAGGGTTGAAAAACAAATGGAATTTTCATAAGCAAAATGTTGGAATGATTGAAAACTTTTCTATAAACAAATTCTTCTCCTTTGAAATCCACTCCAAAACAGTTAAAAATCCAAGTGAGATAAATTCCACGATATAAAGTATTCTCACCCATTTCAAGATTTTTGGGACGAAGTTCATCTAAAATAACTTGCGCCCAATTAATATCATAATTTCCAAAAATAGCAAAAAGTTCTTTGCAAACTTTTGAAGTAGGATTGTTAAAATTTTCCGATCTTGGGGTCAAAGTATGTTGTAAAAGAAGATTGACAATTCTAGCTTTTGGTCGAAAGTTTCGATTTTTGAATTCAAAATTATCATTTCCTTTGAAAATATTATGAAATGTCTCACAATCATTTTCATCGATTTTAAAATTAGATAGATCCATTCCCGTACTCTTGCAATTGAGAATGGTTTCCAAAAGATCACAATTCAAAACAATTCTAGTGCCTTTGACACTACTCCAAATTTCATCATCGTTTCCATTATAAAATCCATGATTAAGATTTGCATAGAAATTTTTAACAAAATTTGGATAGCAGACAAAATCATTTTGAGAAGCATCAACAAGACTAAGAATTTGATTGTTTGCAAAAAGAGAATCAATTTCATAAGAAGAGAAATCTTGAAATATAGCAAACTTTCGGGGATGGACTTTTGCATAATTAGCATAATTGATGTATGCGTTTATAGCCTCCGAATCATTGAAGAGTTGCTCTTTTATCTTCTTGGAAATTCCCATGGTGGAGGGGTTGCTTGAAGAAACCATTAGAGTAGAGAGTAAAGAGCTTGAAGTTTTGAAGAGAGAGTTTGAATTTGAAAATGATAGTAAAAAGATGTGATAAAAGATAGTGAATAAATAGATTCTCAAAGGACATGTTCTCTGGTCAAAAGATGCCTTTTTAGAGAATTGAATGAAGTGAAAAGGGGGAGGGAAATTCAGCCATTTCAATTCAACTTTTGAATTTCAAATTATGTACCCATGTCGACATGTCGACATGTGCTTGTGAATTTCTATGATTTATTGTTCCTAAGTACCCGAATATATATATACACTTATTATTTTTAATGTTTATATATATCTGAAATATTATTAGAATTATAGCATATTCCATAATATATTATTATACTAATAAAAATAATAATAAAATAATAGTTAAAAAAATTTAAAATTCAAATAACACCCCAATTCAAAATCAATCAATCAAGCAATCAAGCATGCAATTTCAACCAATTGTATTGTAAATGTGTACCTTTTTCTGAGTCCGTTTCTCTGAATTCATCGGAGTCGTGAACTGCCATAAAACACAAATTTGAATTATCTGTCTTTTGATCATCATCGCTTGAGGACGAGTCTGAGTCATCTAGAGTAGCAGTAAATGAACGCTTTCGTTTCTTTACTAAATCAATGTTTATAGGAGGATTTTGCCTTTCTGGATATGAACAGTCTCTTTTGATATGGCCTGGTTCATCACAGTTTAAATATTTGACATTGTTTGGCACTACAATCTGATTTCCAGAGTTCTTATAGTTGTTTCTCTTGAGGTTATTCATCTTTCTGTATTTCAGAAATTTCCAAAAATTCCTCGTCATCAAGGCTATCTCTTCATCGGTATTGCTGTTTGAGTCTGATCCATCAGTCAATGCATTAAATACCATTGAATTCTTTTCAGATGCTTTGCTTTCTCTTCTCCCGATCATTTGGACTTCAAACGACATTAGATTTCCAATTAATTCTTCTATCTTTAAGGTACTGATGTCATTTGCCTCTTCGATCGCAAGTGTCTTTTGATCCCATTCTGGAGTAAGAGAATTTAAAAAAATTCTGACTTGATCTTCTTTCGAAAATCCTTTCCCAAGGATATTAGAGAATGCATAATATCCTAAAATCTACTATACATATCTGAAATAGACTCATTAGAATTCATTTTAAATAATTGAAACTGATTTGTGACAATGGAAATTTTGGTCTGTTTAACTTTGCTTGTTCCTTCATGAGTAACTTTCAAAGTTTTTCAGATTTCATATGCAGACTTACAAACTGACACTCTATTAAATTTATTTCTATCAAGTGAACAAAATAGAATATTCATTGCTTTAGAATTATTTTATGCAACAATCTTTTTCTCAGCGTTCCACTGTGAAAAATCAGTTGTGAGTTCAGAATATTCAGTTTGTATGATATTCCAAGTGTCTAATCCTACAGATTGTAAATATATTTTCATCCTACATGCCTAATATGCATAGTTACTGCCATTAAAAAGTGGTGGTCTGACAATAGACTGACCTTCTACAAATGAACAAGTGATAGGGATATAATGTTAGTAACAGTACCAGTGTTGGTAGCCATTTGAAAACTTTTCAAAAATCAGATTATGAAAATTTGTAAACCTTGCTCTGATACCAAATGTGAGAAATGCGAATTACGGATCTTAAGGCTAGGATAAACACTAAAGGGGGGTGAATAGTGTTTTAAGGAATTATTAAATCTTTTTGAGTTTTTGTTAATTTGAACATAAATATATGCAATATTCAGACACAGATATGATCACAAAATCAAACATAGATGCAAAAATAAAGTAAAAGCAGTAAAGGAAATAACACATCGGATTTTATATTGGTTCGGAGTTACCCTACATCCAGTCCCACACACAAGTACGGATTTCATTTCAAAAGCAATTGTACAATTACACTCTCGATTTCAAGGCAACGAGGTACACCCTCCAGATTCATAATCCTTTGGTAGAGATACTTGATTTCACGGGCAACAAGCTCACCCAATTGATTTCCAAGGCTACAATCACACCTTTTCTCGCTTGATTGATTTCCAAGGCCACAATCACACATTTTCTCGTTTAATTGATTACAAAAAAGTCTATAACTCAGAATAGCACTGAGGATCTTATTGAGATAGTGATAGAGAATCAAAGCAGAGATAATCTTGTTAGAGTCAATGTTGATTTCGGCAGAGTAATGGTAGGAATATGTATAAAGAAATATGGAAGAAGAAGAGAATTGGAAACCAGAAATTATGATTAAAAATTCATTGAAAACAGCCCCTATTTATAGAAGAACAACAACCATGTCCATTCGTGAAGAGATATGACGAATAAACATTTCTTTTGAAATTTAAATTTTAAAATTAACTGACACTATGTTGACATGGGTATATTGAGCATGTCGACATCCCAAAGTAATTTTTGGTGGTTTGTTTTTCTTTTTGAAAATAACTTTTATCTTATATTAAAAACTATTTTAAACTTTATAAATATGCTTAACTATAGTTAAAATACATAAGTAAATATATAAAATTTTATATTTAAATCTAAGTATAAATATTAAAAGTTAAATATATTATTATTAAAGATAGTATTAAAACTAAGAATAATTTGATTTTGAAATTAAAGATTATTTTGAGGCTAAAATTATTTGGAATCAGAATAGATATTTTTTATTCTTTTAAAAGGAAGGTTTTGAAAACATTTTGAAAACAAGATATGATTTTGTAAAATCATTTTGAATAAAAATTAGCAGATACAAAATAATGTTGCACTAGATTTTTCGTAGGTTCTATCCTACTTAGGGTTTCATCCCTTTAACTGGCTCGAAGTGGATTCCATTCCACGAATAAATTGGATTTTAAGATGTCAGTGCTTTTTTAGGAGTTTTAACAAAAGTTCCTAATTAAAATTACTTATTCTTGAACTCTTGATAATCTTGATATTCTTGATACTCATGAGTCTTCATTCTTGATATCTTGAATCTCTATACTGTACAGTCTTCATTCTTCATACATGCATAGTTAAATCCTGCATATACATATATTTCTAAACTATAATGTTAATATTTATATTTATATTCATATTCTAAGGTTGTTGTCATCAAAACCATCATCTCACGGGCTAACATATACACTTTAGACTATACAAACATTTCGCCTGGCATACTTGCATGTCTTTGTAAACCCATGCATATGACTTTGAACTCGGATACTTTTGCCTATACCATACTTTCATACGAACTTGAATTCTTGGGCATGCACGCTTTGTATGCACTCGAACTTAGATGAATGTGCACACCTTGAATACAAACATCATACTATGACGTTCCAATAGTAGATCCTAAACATGGATAGAATTCTTATGTTCAACCATCAACGCAAAAGATAGTTGGGACAGCCAGTGATGATGGTCTCTCTGGTCGAACTCCCGAGTCTTATCATTACTGTAATATGGTTATGAATTGTATAACACTACACCGTACAAACCTCACTAGATAACACTTAGCATGGAGGCATAGGTTAATCCATCTAACTATGACTATCTGCTGAGTTTAATATCTATGGGTTCTAGACGCTCCGAGTGTTCAGTTGCAATGACCGGTGATCAAGCCTCTGCATATGCTGAATCAGATGCTGGGACGAGCTCAGCAACACTTTCTGCTCGAATCGCTCTAGGTTAACAATCGAAAGGACCTGAAAGATCATATTGTACACCGGGGAATTTTCCAGATGCAAGAGCAGATGATATTATAGCACCAACTCCTGATACACTTGAGGATGTTGTATTCTTAGAACATCCAATGGATTTGACTGCTTCGAAATATAACGAGGCATCTCTTCGCCGAATTTACATTAAGCATGGAATCCCATATGACAACGAATTGGCCCCGTCTCATGACCAAGGGGATTATCTTCCTCTATAAGGGTATACTGTCTGTAACAGTATATGTGCCTAGTTGGGGGTGTGCCACCATTTAATCAATTCATACCTCAAACGCTCCATTTTATAAGACTTGCTCCAGCTCAACTACATCCGAACAGCTATGCATTTCTCCAAGGTGCATACATGGTTTTTCTTGAATTCTTAAATCATGAGCCTTTCGAAGAAAATATTCAATTTATTTACACCTTCAAGAAAACGAAAAAGAAGTCTATCGTTCTTTTATCTTAATCCATTCAACGATTGTCAAGTTGTGACCGATGCTTGGAATAAGCTTATCTATTTTGAAAGTGAATGGTTTTATGTGGGTTGTCCAACCGGGTTTCACAATGGCGGTTAGTAGGACGTAAGCGCTTTTCCAAACTACAACATGAAAGCTTCAATTAAGTTGAATTCTGATTAACACAAATTTTCGAATTATGAAGATGTTCCTTCGAGACCCAGTGGGGATGTTTATCAAAACGTCGTTACAACACTCCAGAATGTTCTAGGGAAAAATAAGGAGACTCTCGATCTTCAACTTGCTAGAATAGGGTGGTAGCACCAACCAGACCAAGGATGAAGATGAAGTAGTAGTAGGTGGTCGTACTCAGCTAGAAGCAGGTCATGTCCGCCCTGACGTGCCCCAAGTCGCTAGCTAGGAAGTCAAGGCGGCTCAAGGTAGCGTCAAGGAAGGTGAAATAGTACGCTGTGGTAATGAGGCAGGCGATAATGGCATACATTCAAGTCATGAACTAGTGGCTAAGAAGTCTTCCGATGAGTAACCACTTGCTTCCAGAAGGAAGCTCGCTGTTAAGCTTCGCAAAGGGCAAATTTCTAAATAACCTCCATCAGTTACAACAGTAAAACAGACTCCGTCTCTTCCTTCCATGGATACATTTTCAAAGATGGGACCAATTCTTACTAAATTTGGTTCCTTCGATATTAAAAACATGAGCGTATGGGGTTCTTCCTTTCGTTTCGATGATGACAACATTTCTACTAGCATGGGGGAGATTATTCCTATGAGAAAGGCTCTAGTACATGGTCCGTTGGGGGTCACTAGGACATTCACGTGCATGTGCACTTCATAACACTGTATTGAACATGTCGTATGTCCATATTCTTTGAGTTTGACTCGCTTTCGTTTCACTTGTAGGTTCCATGGAGAGGGAAAAAAATACATATACTGATCTCTAGAGGAAAAGACATATCAAGCACAAAGTCCCCGGTAGGGTTCGTACCACGAAGGAGTGGTTGAGTTTACGATTCAAGCCATCTCTCTAGCCACGACATGGAATACATGACAAGATTAGTTATGATAGGGATCATTCTTTTTGCATGATTTTGCTTTTAAGCGTTGACCTGGATCCAGATTACGTCCTCGTAGAGGTCCAGATAAGAAACCCGATCACCGTGATTAAATTTCATTAGCTGACACTTCTCGAGCATCACCTCCTACTTATATTCCTATGTAGCCCAAAACGATATCTCATTCCAGCCAGTTTTCTAGGCACAGACATCATAATGGTGGCTCTGAGACTCCTTATCAAAGGCCTGATAAAGAAACCACTATCGCTCCGATTGAACCAGCAAAACAGCCTACGCCCGACACTCGTATAGCCGAACTGAAGGATCAATTTCCAAGCATCTTTTTTAATGGCCTTATTTTTGTGCCCAACCTAAAGAGAGTTCCAAGGGAAGTCCAAGAATGGACTATGGCCAGTGTGACCGACATTCACTACAAGTACAACGAGTGACAAAAGTGGCCGAAAAGATTTCTAAGGTCTTGAGAGATAGGCTGTAGGAGATCGAGAATCAAAATCTTATCAAGGCCGATAATAAAAGGATCATAGCCGCCCTTGATTCTGAGGTCGAGAATTTGAGAAAATACTAGGCCGAAGTAGAGAAGAGGGTAGAGGAGGCTATCAAAGTGCTCAAAGCTGAAAAATCTAAGCATCTAAACAAATCGAGCGGGCGAATCATTGAAATCGTGAGTTGGTACTTGAAAAAGATGCCTCCATAAGGAATGCAGCTGAGTTAAAGACCAAGTTCGATTACGAGGCAAAGAAAAAAGAAGAACCACAGCAAATAGCTCAGGATTCATGCGATGAGCTAATCACCGTGATAGAAGAGAGGGATAAAGCACACGAAAGACAAGGGATGTTGAAGCTATTGTGAAGATTGAAATTAAAGCTGTGGAATAGAAGGTAGAGGAGCGGGTTATGGTGAGGTTAGAGCCATTGCTTACTCAATACAATGAAAATGTGCTTAAGTTTAGAAATGTAGAGTGGCTTAAAGATGATTATCCTAGACTCCTTGTATGCTCCTAGGAGCGGATCATTGAAGAAGAGAAGGAATCTCGGCATTGAGGTGGATCTGGAACAGTTGGAGAAGGAGATCCTGGTGAAAGACGAGTCTCAAGTTTTACATAACATCCTACTTCTTATCCATCAGTAACTTTCCACAACCAACAAAAGGAAATAGGTGATGGTTCTGGACCAACGTAGCACGATGCCTCAGCTAGTCAAACTCTTAGGACTCAAGTTGCTCCTGACTCCACCGCAGATTCTGGTTATGATCCAAAAAGGCCCTAGATTTGGGAATCTATGGCTCTCACTCATATTTCGGAGGGGGCCTTCGGTGGTACTCTGGCTCATGTAGAGCTTCAGACCGAACAAGGTATCTCCTTGACTTATCCTATATTTCAAAGAGCCGATGTATCGTCGATCAACGTCTCTAGTCTCTCCTTTTGTGTTTCTCTAGCTTCAAGTCAGCCTGCAATCGCTCCGCATCCTGCTAAAGATTCTCGGTCGAGGCAACAGGCGCTTATGGCGGAGTCATTAATGTTTACAACTTCGACAACAATACCCAACGCTCTGTCTGAAGAGACTCCCGGTCTTGATGAGCAGGTGATTGATGCTTTGCTAGGTGAGGGTGCTGATGACCTATAGGAGCCCGGTCTGATGACAATGTGATTATCACCGAGGTTTCTAAGTTTTCATTGGGCTGCACCAAGGCAGGACTTGAGCATAAACTCGGGACAGATATCCTTCTAGCCATGCAGATCAAGCAAGAGAGGTTGGAAGTCATTCCTTCTCCTTTATCCATTGCTTTGCCTGGATAGGCCATTTACACTCCAGTCTATATTACCCGGGAGTGCTCAGTGCCTACCTATCAGATCCTCACAAAGTACCCTAGCCTCCATTTCTCCACTTGAAAGTGCTTAAAGTGTGTCTGCCGGTTCATCGCAGAGTACTCCCATCAAAGACCAAGGAGTCTGAGGAAGAGGAGGAAAAAGGCCGGAGAGAGCTCGAGTGATGTTCCTCTAGCTTTGGAAAGAAGAGGCAAAGGAGAAAAACACCGAAGTAGTGGTCGGCTTGTCTTATGTCTCTAGATTCTCTTTTGGCTTGAAATGATAGTAGTTTATTTTAGTTTTCTAGCTGGATTTGTGCGGGTTTGGCTCCCCCCTTTTGTTTTTTATTCTAGTGTTGATAACACTTGTATTTAGCTTTTTAATTTCATGTGAATAATGAAAGTTCCTTGTTTTATTAAATCATTATGTGAAAATTATCTAACTGTTTTCGAAGAACGCTTTCCATTCAATGTATTCGCAGTTTACTTCTCTTTGTTATCTTTATTAGATTAAGTCCTTAGCCTATGTTATAATTAACCGACCAATCATCGCTCTACCGAGCACAAGGTAATGTTGAAATGCTAATTCTGGGCATCAGTTGAGATTAGCCACTTAGGACCACTGACTTAAACATCCTCTTCCAAGA
Source organism: Allium cepa (assembly GCA_030765085.1). Lineage (NCBI taxonomy): Eukaryota > Viridiplantae > Streptophyta > Magnoliopsida > Asparagales > Amaryllidaceae > Allium > Allium cepa. Next base: position 331,543,447 of record CM060940.1, read on the forward strand.
TTAAGATTGCTGATAGCGCCAAACTCTGGATGCTCATTTAGGTTTAACAACTCAAGATCGTAATTCGTACATACTCGTTCAGGATGTTTATGTTCAATCACACCTGACTCTGGGCATCTATGTACTCTTGCTCCTAGTCGAGGGACATGAGTTAAATGAACGATCATATCATGTTTTCTTTGATTTATACTCCCACCTTCATCCAAGGGTTAAAGTTAGCGTACGAATGGTCATGCTATGCCCAGTTTAAGCTTATATTTTTGCTCCCTATCTGAGGATGAGAGTTAGCGTACAGACGGTCGTATCGCATCCGTTTTCGTTTATACTCCTGCCCCCAGTCTAGGGATATGAGTTAGCATACAGATAGTCATATCATGTCTTGGTTGAGCTTATATTCCTATCTCCGATCCGAAGACAAGAGTTGGTTCACATCAATCTCTGAACACCAAAAGGGGCTTCACGTGCCCAATCATGAGCCAAAAAAGTTTGATCAACACCTATCTCCGGTACCTTCACACCTGCATTAATCATATGTGGATTCATTCAAGTCGGTCAAGTCACAAATCTTAAGTAATGGAGGATAATCTATTTTATATCATAAAAGATGGAAAATGATAGAATCTGTCTTATTACACAGCCTCAACCAATTATTTACAAGCTTGTTTCTAAGTAAATAGCATCGTAGGTGCTCGCTATTCCCTGTCCTCGGGAGTGAGATCCCATCCACATTTGTCATCTTGAAAGAGTCATCTCCAAGCTTTTCCTCTATTGCGTACGGACCTTCCCAACTCGGGTCCAAGTTCTTAGGGCCAAGGACGATTCGTTTGAGAACAAAATCACCGATTTCAAAGGTTCGACTCTCGGTTTTGGTATTGTAATATCGAGTGACTTGGTATTTGTGCACGACTACTCTCAACTCATCTTCGGTCTATTTCTCATTGATCATATCGAGGGACTCCAAAAGGAGCTTCTCATTTATCCATAGATTGTAATGCATCACTCGATGAGAAGGTACTTCATGTTCGACCGAAATCATAGCCTCCGATCCATATGCCAAGGCGAATGGAGAGTGACCAGTCATTGCCTTATGGGTGGTTCAATAAGCCCAAAGTGTTAATGGATGTTTGTCGACCCACTTGGCCTTGGCCTTCTCCAATTGCTTCTTAGAAATGGACTTGATAATTTTGTTTTCAGCTTCAATCTGTCCATTCGTGTAAGGGTGTGCTACCGCTGCAAATCTCTTCTATATGCGATGTCGGCGGCAGAAATATTTGAATTCTGTGTTGATGAATTAGGTCCCATTATCTATAACGATTGCCTGCAGAACTCCAAAGTGACGGATAATATTCCAAACTACAAAGTTGATTACTTTCTTCATGGTAATCATGGCCAATGGTTCTGCCTCAGCCCATTTGGAAAAATAATCAACCACCATGATGGCGTACTTTACGTCACCTTTAAATATCAGTAGAACATTAATGATATCAATGCCCCAAACTGCAAATGGCCATGGACCGACCATTTGAGTAATTTTTGTCAATGAGACTCTCAAAGTTTTAGCAAATCTGGCACTTGTCACACCTTCGGGTATAATCAATTGCGTCTCGATTGATAGTTTCCATAAATACCTGCATCAAAGAATCTTCTTCTTCAAGGTCTGCCCTCTAGTATGGTTGCTATAATCCCCTTCGTGAACTTATCTTAGGACTTGTTTGGCCTCATCGTGAGCGACACACCGAAGCATAGAGACATAGAAACCCTTCCTGTATAGTAACCCTTCTTGCATGATGTATCCCAAGACTTGGCGAAGGATTTTTCATCATTCATTCCTTCTCTCCAAAAGGATTCCTCTTTGCAAATAATTTCGAATCAGAGTCATCCAAGACACCCTTTCAGGTTTTGTCTCTAAGATCCAATCAACATCCTTCTATTAATGCTCGAAGCTAAAATTACTTCCACTAGAACCAAGCTCATCAGCTGTGCATCTCCAAAGTTAGCCAGCTTAGCCAATGAATCAGCCTTTTCATTTCAGTCTTTGGGAATATGTGCTATCTTCTAGTATTCAAAGCCGTTGAGCAGCTCAAGAACCCGATTTAGGCAAGGAGCTAACCTTGCTCTCTTTGCATGATACTCTTTCCTAACTTGGCATACCACTAGCTGGGAGTCATAGATAATATACAAAGTCTTGATTCCCGCCTTGGAGATTTTGAGTCCTGTGCTAGGCCTCGTGTTCCGTTTCATTGTTCGTTACCGAAAAGTCGAATTTCAGGGCATAACTAGCCAATTGTTCTTCGAGAGTGACATGTATGACTCCATCACTAGAACACCAATCGTTAGATGCACCATTCATGTACATCTTCTATCAAACTTATTTTTCTCCACTACTCTCCGGAGGATCATCTCGATAGTGGATTTAGCTATGAAATCTGCTAGGGCTAACCCTTGATTTCTCTCCAAGGGTGACATGTGATATCGTATGACTTAGTTCAATGTTCCATTTCAACATCCTTTTAGAATTCTTGGGTCATTGCAAGACTTATCGTAAGGACTGGTTAGTGAGGACATTGATTGGACAAGCCTAGAAATAGGGGTGGAGTTTTCTAGAAGCAATCAATAGGTAGTAAGCGAGCTTTTCCAGTCTCGGATGGTTTCTTTCTGCTCCTGTCAACTTCTTGCTGACCGGTCATTGGATGCAAGATTCCTCACGTACAAGTGCAGGGCTCAGGGCATGCACCGACACTGCTAGGTATAAGAATAAATCCTTATCATCCATCGGTTTCTAGAGAATGAGAGGTCTTTCCAAGTGATTCTCCAGAGCTTGGAATGCACCTTTGAAGTCTTGATTCCACTCAAATTTTCTCTTTCCTTTCTTGATCACTTCGAAGAAGGGGATGCACTTATCGGTGGCTCTGGAGATGAACCGGCTTAGGGCGGCAACCTTCCATTTAAGCTTTGGACCTCCTTAAATGTCTTTGGGAATTTGATCTTTCACGAAGCCATGATATTTTCTGGATTGACTTAATCCCATGGGAGTTGACAATAAAGCCCAAGAAATTCCCTGACACAATGCCGAAAGAGCATTTCGATGGATTGAGATTCATGTCATATTACCGAAGGACACCAAACATCTCTGTCGGATCATCAACGTGGTCTCTTGAACGCTGTGATTTCACAAGCATGTCATCCACGTAAACTTCCATCAATCGCCCAATTTGGTATTTAAACGTCTGGTTCACGAGTCTCTGTTAAGTCATTCCTGTATTCTTTAATCCAAATAGCATGACTTGGTAACAATAGAGTCCAAGGTTGGTAATAAAGCTGGTGTGTTCCTGATCCGGTATGTGCACCCGGATTTGATTGTATCTGGAGTATTCCATAAATGAAAGTAGCTTGTGTCTAACGGTTGAGTCCACCACATGATATATCCTCGAAAGCGGGAAGTTTTCCTTTGGGAATGCCCTATTCAAGTCCGAATATTCGATACATGTCCTTCACTTACCATTTGTTTTTTCCACCATGACAGGATTTGATACTCGATCCAGGTATAAGGAACCACGGATGAAGCCATTGTCCTTTAGCTTATCCACTTCTTCTTTGAGTGCAGCGGATCACTCCGGACCCAAGATGTGGCATTTCTGTTTTACAGGAACACATCTAGAATTGATGTTTAATGCATAGCTCGCAATTCCGGGGGAGATCCCATACATAGCCGAGTGTGTTCAGGCAAACACATCCAAGTTTGCCCATAGAAATCCAACTAACTCCTTCGTCACACTAGCGCTGAGCTGATATCCAACCTTAAGGACCTTTCTTGAATCATCCTTGTTGACTGGAATAGTGATCATCAACTCGACAGGAGCCACTCGTCCACCTTCTAGCACTTCTTATTGGTCCAAATCATCGTAGAGCCGACTAGTCTGCCCAAGTCGAAGCTCAGGCTGTAGTTGTCATGCGTCGAAAGCCTTTATGCAGAGGGCTCCATTACATTCTTTCCTTTCTCCTATCTACTCATTCGTGGCCAGCCACTTAATCTCCATGCATAATTTCTACTCCATTATCTGTAGGGAACTTCATAAGCAGCGATGGCCGCTTGAAATTCAGCTGGGGCCGGTCGGCCCAAAAACGCGTTATAAGCAGAATATATATCCAACACCAAAAGGGACAACCCACACTCGCTGGCGGTCGCCCTCACAAAGTACCGACGGTAGTTCAACAAATCCAGTGGCTTTAGTAGCCATCCCATGGAACCCTTGTATTTGATACCTACTAAGCGTCAAATCTTTCTCCTCCAATATCATTTGACCATAAGCTTTCTTGAACAAGATATTGACTGAACTCCCGCAAACAACAAGCACCTACAGTACAACAACAAGACCAATCATGGCCGAAATCATGAGTGGGTCGATCGTCGAAGCTTCCACTTCTTTAGAAAATCTCTTCTGGAAAACAGTATCACCTGTCATGGTTTAAGATTGTTTCACTGGAGCTCAATCCTTAATAACATAGCTGTTGAATATGCGCTTAAATTTTTTTGTTTGATGATAATAAACATATATATTCATTTAAATGTATTTGGTTATGTACTATTTTGTTTTTCATAGATTAAATAAATATTTATTGAATAAAATAAATTACACAGAATTTGAATTTGAATTTGAATTCAAACAGAACAAGTTACACAGTTTTTGAATTCAAACGAATATTTTATTCAAACAAATATTTATTACAATCTTGAATAGTACAAATTCATGCTCTCACTATACATATACATTTTTGATTACATCACGATTACATCACAAATATTTTTACATTGATAACCTCACTACATATCACTCACACTCGTATTTTGTCTTCAACTGCATTCCGGTTTGAATCCAGCATCTGAGCAATCTGTAAAAATATTCACTAACGCAGTAAAATTGAAAAAGAAATATTTTTGCAATATAAAATGAAATACGATTTTTGAAAATATCGTTTGCCTCAGTTATTTGGGTTGTTCGTCATCATTCACACTTGAATTCATCACAAAGTCGTGCACATAGATATTACAGGGACAGGTAATCATAAGTGGCTGCAATACACACGTGTACATTCATACACGTGTGCACTGCCTCGCCAACTCGTGTGCGCAGCCAAAAATAGCAAGCGTGCAAGCACAACATGAAAGGAATCGAGTCAGTAAGGCAATGCGCAAAATCAAGACAGTATCAAACAGCAACAGTGAAGACTGCATAAGTGCTACAAGCCAAATCATCACAATGAACACCACTGACCAGTGAATACAATATCAAGTTGCAGACTCCAAGTTACAAACTCAAGATTACAGGGCAGTGGACAGTACAAGACTGACTCAAATAAACTAATGAATGAATGCAAAGGCAACAGCTCAGGTCAGAGACAACCAACAGCCCAAATGAGCAATAGAGATCAGAGACCAAGCAAAGCATAGTAACTGCAATGAATAATGCAACATGACCAAATATGGAAACTGCATACTGCAACAACAAGTATGGTGAAGCACTGACTCAAATACACAACTACAAGGCATTTTCATTGTAACTGCATAGCAACTCAACAAAGAACAGTACAGTCATGAAGTATGCAAAGAACTCGATCATGAGATATGGCAACTACAGTAATGCATCAGTGACCAAACACAGCTACACAACAAAGCAATTAAGCACATGTATGCAGACCAGTCAAGTAAATGTAGAGAACAAGCTACATGAAGGCAACATGAAGCAATGTACATGCACCAGTGATGAAAGCTACAAGAATACAAGGCAACAAGTACTACAAGGCCAACACAGTGATCATTGTCACTGACTCCATTAATAAAGACAACGGTCAGAGAAATGTACAGAGACCAGGTACAAATAACAACAAGTCAAGGCCGCAACTAACATATCCAACTAGAAGAACAACTACAAAACCATCAAGCTACAACTCAAATTATACAAGCTCCAGAAGTACAAACTGAAGACTGCACAAAATGTATGCAAACAGAATGCAAGTTTATATGTGCAGAAAGTTACAAGTATCAACGAATTGGATGAACAAAACTCGAGAGCAACAGTGAAAGTGCAAATCATGTCAACAAGACAAATGTATGGATCAGTGCCAAAGTCGAAAAATAACAATGCAGACGTATAAATGTAACGCAGTGATAAAAATTCACGTACGAATACAGTATTGACAAAGTTCAACATTGCAGAGATGATCGAAGTAAAATACTAATCAAGTCAGAACTCAGTGAAGTCAGTGAAGTCGAAAGCAACAGGGATGAACACTGTAAACATTGAAGCCGTGGATATGATTCAAGAAATCAAAACAGTGCAGTGATGATCAGGGCACAAAACCAAGTAAGAAATTCAAGTGTGTAAATTTGAAAAAGTCAAATGAATTCAACACCGTGGTAACCACGTAACAAAATCACTGCCGTATCGATCACGTTGAGAAAGTAAATCAGGAAAGACGTGCGCAACAGGAAATTGAAAATTAGGAAAGTGATGAAGTCGTGAATTCATATAAATTCAACCCGAAGGTATCATCATCGGTTATGAGCTTCAATTCACAATCAAACTATCAATCACAAACCCAAGTTCATCATCGGCAAGCAGAGCAACCTTCGAATTCAAGCATTCAAGCAAAAAGGAAAGTTACATACCAAATTGAAGCCGAATTCCAGAAGCCCTAATTTCACAATCGATCAACAGAGGAGCATCTCAAACCAGAGGCAAAGCCCTAATTCGAGAAAGAAGCCGAAGCCCTAATTCGACAAGAGATCGGCCATCATTGTTTACAGTAGAAAGAGGAAAAGAGGAACGGCTAGCAAGTGGATCGGGTTAAAAATAAGAGGCCGACATTTTTCACAAGCAAAAGAAAAGGGGATGGTGAAATTCAAGTGGGCCGGCCTTATTATTAAAAAGGGGAATTTAGTTTTTAATTTTATAAAAGGGGTTTTTAGTTTTTTATTTTGAGCAAAAATTACAGATTCAAGTTCGTATTTTAATTTTTGCTCCTGCGGGTATTTTTGAAGTTGTTTTTTCTTTTCAAGTCGAAGAATCTGTAAATCACCACCTAGGGATTAGGTAGTGTCAGATTGTCTATTTAGAATTAGTTCAGTGAGCAGGGAGTGCGAGTTTGCAAAGCTCGATAGGCGGGAGCAGTGTTTGCGAGTGAGCGAAACTCTATAGGCGGGAGCAGGGTGTGCGAGTCTAGTAGAGTGTTTGTGAGCGGGAGCAAAAGGGTCTGTGAGTCTAGTAGAGTGTTTGTAAGCGTGATACTGTTTAATTCTAATAGAAATCTGTGAATGCAGCAGTAGGCAGGGGTTGCCGAAGCTGGGTAAATTTTGTGTGTGATTTACTTTTCAGCTTATTTATTTCCGCTATTATATTTCTGTGTTTAATTCGAGAAAATTGCTATAACCCTATTCACCCCCCCCCCTCTAGGGTTAATCTAGATCCTACAAGTGGTATCAGAGCCTGGTATTTTTATTTAACTCTAGAGTCATGAATCCGTCAAATAATGCTTTTTCTGAGGGGCAATCTATTGTTAGGCCACCCCATGTTTAACGGGAACGATTATGCTTATTGGAAAGTTAGGATGAGTATTTACCTTAGTTCCGTTGATTATGATGTTTGGGATATTATTGAAACTGGCTATAAACCTCCCACTATAATCGTTGGTGGTACTGAGATTCCTAAACCTAAGGATAGATGGGATGCTAACGATAAGAGATTGAAAACAACAAATGCTAAAGCCATGAATGCTTTGATATGTGCTCTTGATAAAAATGAATTTAATAGAATTTCTCATTGTACAACAGCACAGGAAATTTGGCACACTTTGGAGGTGACACACGAAGGAACTTCTCAAGTCAAGGAGTCTCGTCTAGCCCTATTCAGCAATGAATACGAGAACTTTGTGATGGACAAAGGCGAGAACATAAAAGACATGTTTGGACGCTTTTCAACTTTGGTGTACAACGCTAGAGCACTTGGGAAGGTATTCACTGAGGTAGAGCTTGTGCGAAAGATACTACGAGTCTTACCAATGAACTTTGAGGCAAAAGTCACGGCAATCCAAGAATCGAAAGATCTGAGTAAGCTAAGCATGGAGGAGTTGATTGGAAACTTGATGACATATGAGCTTGAGCTAAAAGCAAAGGAAGAACGCAACAACTCCGAACCAAAGAAGAAGACGATTGCCTTAAAGAGCAAAGAAGAAAGCGATGAAGAAGGAGAAGATCCAATTGAAGAGCTTGCAATGGCTGTCAATAATCTTAGAAAATGGTCGAAATTCAAGCCACGCAAGAAGAAAACAAATCGTAATAGGCCAAAAGATTCTGACAATTCCGATAATGAACCGACATGTTATAACTGCAACAAGCCTGGCCACATCAAACCAAAATGTCCACTTCTCAAAAACAACAAAGGAAAGAAAAAGGCGAAGAAGGTATTTGCAGCGACTTGGGATGATGAAGAAGGAGAAGAAGCTTCGGATAGCAGCGCAGAGGAGGCTAACTTGTGTCTTATGGCGAAATCAAATTCAGATTCAAGCTCAGAGGAATCTAGTGAGGAAGGTGAGTATTCCTATAGAGATCTTGTTTTTATGTGTTCTGATCTTACTAAAGTAGTTGATGCTCTTGAATCTAAAATTGAAAAACTGAAAACTGATAGGAGAGAACTTGCTCGTAAAAATTTTAGGTTAGAAACTGAACTTGAAAATATTCAAAACCTAGAATGTAAAAGATGTAAAGTTTTAGATTCAGAATTGACAAAACTTAAGAATAACTCTGAGAATCTTGAAAAAGAAAACTTGAATCTTAAGGAAACCATCGACACTACGAAAAAGGATTTTATAAATCGATGCACCTCACTTGTCACTGAAAATACAACACTAAAAACCAAAGTCCAAGATCTTGAGAAATCTTTGAATAACTTTTCAAGAGGCGAAAAATCTTTCAACATGCTATTGGGAAATCAAATTTTTGCTAACAACAGAAAAGGACTTGGTTTTGGGAAAACACAAGCTGAGGATAATGCAAAAGGGAAAAGTGTCTTTGATATATGTGAAATAATTGGACATCATTCTGAAAATTGTAGTCATAGGAACAAGAACACAAAATTTATACAAGTTTGGGTTCCTAAGAATTCTACAAACAAATTTCATGTCTATTGGAACAAGAATGAAAAGTCTAAACAAGTTTGGGTTCCAAAGGGTTTGTTTATTCATAATGTTACTGCCACTAACAATCATGGACCTAGAAATAGGTCACAAAAATCTTTCATCGTGTAGGTGTGGTGGCAGGCTAAGGAACGACAACGGTGCTCTCTGGATTTTGGCTGTTCCAGAAACACAACAGGCAACATAGCAAAGTTCCTTAGCCTGGTATAAAGGTGACAGAATCACAATGGGCAATCACGAGAAATTATCGTAAAGGTAAAACAGGTGAAGGTATATTAAATGTGATAATCTGCACCATATTCTGAATTAAATCAGCCAAAATTGTGATAATGATGTGTGATGTCTTTAATTCTGACTTATTGACATGATTTTTTCCTTTGACTTGTTCTTACTTTGATTTGTGCTTAAAAGTAGACCAACCATCCTTTCATCATTGAACTTAATATGTATGGTCAAATGATGGTATTTTAGTGATCCTTAATTACTCATGCTACACGTAGATATAATTTGACATTTTGATCACTGCTTGTAAATTTGCACGATTTCAAACTCATGTGAAAAAGGATTTTAAGAAATTGTTGAAACTTCAAGAAATTGTTTTTGAAATAATTAAGATGTTGATTGACTGTTGATTACTCATGAATATAATTGTTTATCCTATGGTTTCTGAAATTAACACCATGATATTTGTTTGAGTGTGAACATGGCTTCAATTCAAAATCCAAAGAATGTCATTTAAATTGTTGCTAAAATTGGGTTTAAAATTTTTGATACACACTTCATGTCTGGTTTACCAAATCCAGTTAGTGATATTTTGGATTGAAAAAGAAATTCAGATGCAATTCATACTAGTAATCTAGTTGATAGAAAACTTACGAGTTGAACGTGATTTATTCATTTGCTGCATCGTTTTTTCAAAGAAAATATCTGCATATTTTTCACTTGAAATAATTTTTCATTTAGCAGAATTTTTTTCTCATATAACCCCTTCGAGAAAATAATTGTTTGACCATTTTTTTCAGATTAGTTAATTTCATTTGATTTTAAATGACAAATTTTGACTGATTTGACTCCCTACTAATTATCAAAGAGATAAATAGTGATTGAAAAAGTGATGAGTGTTGATATTTAACATACATTACTCAAGAGAGTATATTTGGAAAATTTCTTTAGGAATTAAAACAAGAATTATAAAAATTTTTGTTGGGTAAAGATTCCATGACCATTTCTATATCTATCATTATTTCTATCGACCATGGTTTATCAAATATTCAATATGGTTTGTCGATATGTGGTACTATAATCAGGAATCATTTGTTTTTCATGTCATATTTTTAAATAAATAAATAAATATCCAAAGTATTCACTCTCATTTAAAAGTCCTCACGGTTATGCATGGGTGAATTACTTGAATTTTTTTTATTATGTGCTTCCATGCTCATTTAAAAGTCCTCACGGTTATGCATGTATGGAACGCATATCAAAATTAATTGCTTAAATAGACAAGTTGATTCTAATCCCATTTAAAAGTCCTCAAGGTCATGCATGGTTAGAAGATACTTGATTTCATTTTTAAAAATTAAATTGGAATACTACTAATCTCATTTAAAAGTCCTAACGGTTATGCATGATTAGTAGATATTCAAATTCCTGATATAAATACCACAAGTTGATTCAACTGTATGAATTTATATGAACACCATATCCATCATTTCTAAAATTGGAATATGCGCCTAACAAGGGTAGTTATGGTTTTTGTTTGATTCTTATTGAAGTTTAATATTTATATTCAATTTGAGATTAATGTTGGATTAATATCGATCACTTTATCTCTATTTTTCTCTCACACTATTATTCTTTTGCTGATAACAAAAGGGGGAGAGAAAAGTTAAGATTTTGTCAAATAGAATCAAACAAAGGTCAAATAATTTTTTCCATATGCATCTAGGCTTATTTGAATATATTTCTATTTGTATGCATATATGTAGGGGGAGCGTCATGTAGAGAGGAAGCATTTAAATAGGGGGAGCAATTAAAGTATATAATTGGTCAAATACATTTAACACGGTCAAAATCTTAAATATATGTTTGTTATCATCAAAAAGGGGAGATTGTTGAATATGCGCTTAAATGTTTTTGTTTGATGATAATAAACATATATATATTCATTTAAATGTATTTGGCTATGTACTATTTTGTTTTTCATAGATTAAATAAATATTTGTTGAATAAAATAAATTACACAGAATTTGAATTTGAATTCAAACAGAACAAGTTACACAGTTTTTGAATTCAAACGAATATTTTATTCAAACAAATATTTATTACAATCTTGAATAGTACAAATTCATGCTCTCACTATACATATACATTTTTGATTACATCACGATTACATCACAAATATTTTTACATTGATAACCTCACTACATATCACTCACACTCGTATTTTGTCTTCAACTGCATTCCGGTTTGAATCCAGCATCTGAGCAATCTGTAAAAATATTCACTAACGCAGTAAAATTGAAAAAGAAATATTTTTGCAATATAAAATGAAATACGATTTTTGAAAATATCGTTTGCCTCAGTTATTTGGGTTGTTCGTCATCATTCACACTTGAATTCATCACAAAGTCGTGCACATAGATATTACAGGGACAGGTAATCATAAGTGGCTGCAATACACACGTGTACATTCATACACGTGTGCACTGTCTCGCCAACTCGTGTGCGCAGCCAAAAATAGCAAGCGTGCAAGCACAACATGAAACGAATCGAGTCAGTAAGGCAATGCGCAAAATCAAGACAGCATCAAACAGCAACAGTGAAGACTGCATAAGTGCTACAAGCCAAATCATCACAATGAACACCACTGAACAGTGAATACAATATCAAGTTGCAGACTCCAAGTTACAAACTCAAGATTACAGGGCAGTGGACAGTACAAGACTGACTCAAATAAACTAATGAATGAATGCAAAGGCAACAGCTCAGGTCAGAGACAACCAACAGCCCAAATGAGCAACAGAGATCAGAGACCAAGCAAAGCATAGTAACTGCAATGAATAATGCAACATGACCAAATATGGAAACTGCATACTGCAACAACAAGTATGGTGAAGCACTGACTCAAATACACAACTACAAGGCATTTTCATTGTAACTGCATAGCAACTCAACAAAGAACAGTACAGTCATGAAGTATGCAAAGAACTCGAGCATGAGATATGGCAACTACAGTAATGCATCAGTGACCAAACACAGCTACACAACAAAGCAATTAAGCACATGTATGCAGACCAGTCAAGTAAATGTAGAGAACAAGCTACATGAAGGCAACATGAAGCAATGTACATGCACCAGTGATGAAAGCTACAAGAATACAAGGCAACAAGTACTACAAGGCCAACACAGTGATCATTGTCACTGACTCCATTAATAAAGACAACGGTCAGAGAAATGTACAGAGACCAGGTACAAATAACAACAAGTCAAGGCCGCAACTAACATATCCAACTAGAAGAACAACTACAAAACCATCAAGCTACAACTCAAATTATACAAGCTCCAGAAGTACAAACTGAAGACTGCACGAAATGTATGCAAACAGAATGCAAGTTTATATGTGCAGAAAGTTACAAGTATCAACGAATTGGATGAACAAAACTCGAGAGCAACAGTGAAAGTGCAAATCATGTCAACAAGACAAATGTATGGATCAGTGCCAAAGTCGAAAAATAACAATGCAGACGTATAAATGTAACGCAGTGATAAAAATTCACGTACGAATACAGTATTGACAAAGTTCAACATTGCAGAGATGATCGAAGTAAAATACTAATCAAGTCAGAACTCAGTGAAGTCAGTGAAGTCGAAAGCAACAGGGATGAACACTGTAAACATTGAAGCCGTGGATATGATTCAAGAAATCAAAACAGTGCAGTGATGATCAGGGCACAAAACCAAGTAAGAAATTCAAGTGTGTAAATTTGAAAAAGTCAAATGAATTCAACACCGTGGTGACCACGTAACAAAATCACTGCCGTATCGATCACGTTGAGAAAGTAAATCAGGAAAGACGTGCGCAACAGGAAATTGAAAATTAGGAAAGTGATGAAGTCGTGAATTCATATAAATTCAACCCGAAGGTATCATCATCGGTTATGAGCTTCAATTCACAATCAAACTATCAATCACAAACCCAAGTTCATCATCGGCAAGCAGAGCAACCATCGAATTCAAGCATTCAAGCAAAAAGGAAAGTTACATACCAAATTGAAGCCGAATTCCAGAAGCCCTAATTTCACAATCGATCAACAGAGGAGCATCTCAAACCAGAGGCAAAGCCCTAATTCGAGAAAGAAGCCGAAGCCCTAATTCGACAAGAGATCGGCCATCATTGTTTACAGTAGAAAGAGGAAAAGAGGAACGGCTAGCAAGTGGATCGGGTTAAAAATAAGAGGCCGACATTTTTCACAAGCAAAAGAAAAGGGGATGGTGAAATTCAAGTGGGCCGGCCTTATTATTAAAAAGGGGAATTTAGTTTTTAATTTTATAAAAGGGGTTTTTAGTTTTTTATTTTGAGCAAAAATTACAGATTCAAGTTCGTATTTTAATTTTTGCTCCTGCGGGTATTTTTGAAGTTGTTTTTTCTTTTCAAGTCGAAGAATCTGTAAATCACCACCTAGGGATTAGGTAGTGTCAGATTGTCTATTTAGAATTAGTTCAGTGAGCAGGGAGTGCGAGTTTGCAAAGCTCGATAGGCGGGAGCAGTGTTTGCGAGTGAGCGAAACTCTATAGGCGGGAGCAGGGTGTGCGAGTCTAGTAGAGTGTTTGTGAGCGGGAGCAAAAGGGTCTGCGAGTCTAGTAGAGTGTTTGTAAGCGTGATACTGTTTAATTCTAATAGAAATCTGTGAATGCAGCAGTAGGCAGGGGTTGCCGAAGCTGGGTAAATTTTGTGTGTGATTTACTTTTCAGCTTATTTATTTCCGCTATTATATTTCTGTGTTTAATTCGAGAAAATTGCTATAACCGTATTCACCCCCCCCTCTAGGGTTAATCTAGATCCTACAAGTGGTATCAGAGCCTGGTATTTTTATTTAACTCTAGAGTCATGAATCCGTCAAATAATGCTTTTTCTGAGGGGCAATCTATTGTTAGGCCACCCCATGTTTAACGGGAACGATTATGCTTATTGGAAAGTTAGGATGAGTATTTACCTTAGTTCCGTTGATTATGATGTTTGGGATATTATTGAAACTGGCTATAAACCTCCCACTATAATCGTTGGTGGTACTGAGATTCCTAAACCTAAGGATAGATGGGATGCTAACGATAAGAGATTGAAAACAACAAATGCTAAAGCCATGAATGCTTTGATATGTGCTCTTGATAAAAATGAATTTAATAGAATTTCTCATTGTACAACAGCACAGGAAATTTGGCACACTTTGGAGGTGACACACGAAGGAACTTCTCAAGTCAAGGAGTCTCGTCTAGCCCTATTCAGCAATGAATACGAGAACTTTGTGATGGACAAAGGCGAGAACATAAAAGACATGTTTGGACGCTTTTCAACTTTGGTGTACAACGCTAGAGCACTTGGGAAGGTATTCACTGAGGTAGAGCTTGTGCGAAAGATACTACGAGTCTTACCAATGAACTTTGAGGCAAAAGTCACGGCAATCCAAGAATCGAAAGATCTGAGTAAGCTAAGCATGGAGGAGTTGATTGGAAACTTGATGACATATGAGCTTGAGCTAAAAGCAAAGGAAGAACGCAACAACTCCGAACCAAAGAAGAAGACGATTGCCTTAAAGAGCAAAGAAGAAAGCGATGAAGAAGGAGAAGATCCAATTGAAGAGCTTGCAATGGCTGTCAATAATCTTAGAAAATGGTCGAAATTCAAGCCACGCAAGAAGAAAACAAATCGTAATAGGCCAAAAGATTCTGACAATTCCGATAATGAACCGACATGTTATAACTGCAACAAGCCTGGCCACATCAAACCAAAATGTCCACTTCTCAAAAACAACAAAGGAAAGAAAAAGGCGAAGAAGGTATTTGCAGCGACTTGGGATGATGAAGAAGGAGAAGAAGCTTCGGATAGCAGCGCAGAGGAGGCTAACTTGTGTCTTATGGCGAAATCAAATTCAGATTCAAGCTCAGAGGAATCTAGTGAGGAAGGTGAGTATTCCTATAGAGATCTTGTTTTTATGTGTTCTGATCTTACTAAAGTAGTTGATGCTCTTGAATCTAAAATTGAAAAACTGAAAACTGATAGGAGAGAACTTGCTCGTAAAAATTTTAGGTTAGAAACTGAACTTGAAAATATTCAAAACCTAGAATGTAAAAGATGTAAAGTTTTAGATTCAGAATTGACAAAACTTAAGAATAACTCTGAGAATCTTGAAAAAGAAAACTTGAATCTTAAGGAAACCATCGACACTACGAAAAAGGATTTTATAAATCGATGCACCTCACTTGTCACTGAAAATACAACACTAAAAACCAAAGTCCAAGATCTTGAGAAATCTTTGAATAACTTTTCAAGAGGCGAAAAATCTTTCAACATGCTATTGGGAAATCAAATTTTTGCTAACAACAGAAAAGGACTTGGTTTTGGGAAAACACAAGCTGAGGATAATGCAAAAGGGAAAAGTGTCTTTGATATATGTGAAATAATTGGACATCATTCTGAAAATTGTAGTCATAGGAACAAGAACACAAAATTTATACAAGTTTGGGTTCCTAAGAATTCTACAAACAAATTTCATGTCTATTGGAACAAGAATGAAAAGTCTAAACAAGTTTGGGTTCCAAAGGGTTTGTTTATTCATAATGTTACTGCCACTAACAATCATGGACCTAGAAATAGGTCACAAAAATCTTTCATCGTGTAGGTGTGGTGGCAGGCTAAGGAACGACAACGGTGCTCTCTGGATTTTGGCTGTTCCAGAAACACAACAGGCAACATAGCAAAGTTCCTTAGCCTGGTATAAAGGTGACAGAATCACAATGGGCAATCACGAGAAATTATCGTAAAGGTAAAACAGGTGAAGGTATATTAAATGTGATAATCTGCACCATATTCTGAATTAAATCAGCCAAAATTGTGATAATGATGTGTGATGTCTTTAATTCTGACTTATTGACATGATTTTTTCCTTTGACTTGTTCTTACTTTGATTTGTGCTTAAAAGTAGACCAACCATCCTTTCATCATTGAACTTAATATGTATGGTCAAATGATGGTATTTTAGTGATCCTTAATTACTCATGCTACACGTAGATATAATTTGACATTTTGATCACTGCTTGTAAATTTGCACGATTTCAAACTCATGTGAAAAAGGATTTTAAGAAATTGTTGAAACTTCAAGAAATTGTTTTTGAAATAATTAAGATGTTGATTGACTGTTGATTACTCATGAATATAATTGTTTATCCTATGGTTTCTGAAATTAACACCATGATATTTGTTTGAGTGTGAACATGGCTTCAATTCAAAATCCAAAGAATGTCATTTAAATTGTTGCTAAAATTGGGTTTAAAATTTTTGATACACACTTCATGTCTGGTTTACCAAATCCAGTTAGTGATATTTTGGATTGAAAAAGAAATTCAGATGCAATTCATACTAGTAATCTAGTTGATAGAAAACTTACGAGTTGAACGTGATTTATTCATTTGCTGCATCGTTTTTTCAAAGAAAATATCTGCATATTTTTCACTTGAAATAATTTTTCATTTAGCAGAATTTTTTTCTCATATAACCCCTTCGAGAAAATAATTGTTTGACCATTTTTTTCAGATTAGTTAATTTCATTTGATTTTAAATGACAAATTTTGACTGATTTGACTCCCTACTAATTATCAAAGAGATAAATAGTGATTGAAAAAGTGATGAGTGTTGATATTTAACATACATTACTCAAGAGAGTATATTTGGAAAATTTCTTTAGGAATTAAAACAAGAATTATAAAAATTTTTGTTGGGTAAAGATTCCATGACCATTTCTATATCTATCATTATTTCTATCGACCATGGTTTATCAAATATTCAATATAGTTTGTCGATATGTGGTACTATAATCAGGAATCATTTGTTTTTCATGTCATATTTTTAAATAAATAAATAAATATCCAAAGTATTCACTCTCATTTAAAAGTCCTCACGGTTATGCATGGGTGAATTACTTGAATTTTTTTTATTATGTGCTTCCATGCTCATTTAAAAGTCCTCACGGTTATGCATGTATGGAACGCATATCAAAATTAATTGCTTAAATAGACAAGTTGATTCTAATCCCATTTAAAAGTCCTCAAGGTCATGCATGGTTAGAAGATACTTGATTTCATTTTTAAAAATTAAATTGGAATACTACTAATCTCATTTAAAAGTCCTAACGGTTATGCATGATTAGTAGATATTCAAATTCCTGATATAAATACCACAAGTTGATTCAACTGTATGAATTTATATGAACACCATATCCATCATTTCTAAAATTGGAATATGCGCCTAACAAGGGTAGTTATGGTTTTTGTTTGATTCTTATTGAAGTTTAATATTTATATTCAATTTGAGATTAATGTTGGATTAATATCGATCACTTTATCTCTATTTTTCTCTCACACTATTATTCTTTTGCTGATAACAAAAGGGGGAGAGAAAAGTTAAGATTTTGTCAAATAGAATCAAACAAAGGTCAAATAATTTTTTCCATATGCATCTAGGCTTATTTGAATATATTTCTATTTGTATGCATATATGTAGGGGGAGCGTCATGTAGAGAGGAAGCATTTAAATAGGGGGAGCAATTAAAGTATATAATTGGTCAAATACATTTAACACGGTCAAAATCTTAAATATATGTTTGTTATCATCAAAAAGGGGAGATTGTTGAATATGCGCTTAAATGTTTTTGTTTGATGATAATAAACATATATATATTCATTTAAATGTATTTGGTTATGTACTATTTTGTTTTTCATAGATTAAATAAATATTTGTTGAATAAAATAAATTACACAGAATTTGAATTTGAATTCAAACAGAACAAGTTACACAGTTTTTGAATTCAAACGAATATTTTATTCAAACAAATATTTATTACAATCTTGAATAGTACAAATTCATGCTCTCACTATACATATACATTTTTGATTACATCACGATTACATCACAAATATTTTTACATTGATAACCTCACTACATATCACTCACACTCGTATTTTGTCTTCAACTGCATTCCGGTTTGAATCCAGCATCTGAGCAATCTGTAAAAATATTCACTAACGCAGTAAAATTGAAAAAGAAATATTTTTGCAATATAAAATGAAATACGATTTTTGAAAATATCGTTTGCCTCAGTTATTTGGGTTGTTCGTCATCATTCACACTTGAATTCATCACAAAGTCGTGCACATAGATATTACAGGGACAGGTAATCATAAGTGGCTGCAATACACACGTGTACATTCATACACGTGTGCACTGTCTCGCCAACTCGTGTGCGCAGCCAAAAATAGCAAGCGTGCAAGCACAACATGAAACGAATCGAGTCAGTAAGGCAATGCGCAAAATCAAGACAGCATCAAACAGCAACAGTGAAGACTGCATAAGTGCTACAAGCCAAATCATCACAATGAACACCACTGAACAGTGAATACAATATCAAGTTGCAGACTCCAAGTTACAAACTCAAGATTACAGGGCAGTGGACAGTACAAGACTGACTCAAATAAACTAATGAATGAATGCAAAGGCAACAGCTCAGGTCAGAGACAACCAACAGCCCAAATGAGCAACAGAGATCAGAGACCAAGCAAAGCATAGTAACTGCAATGAATAATGCAACATGACCAAATATGGAAACTGCATACTGCAACAACAAGTATGGTGAAGCACTGACTCAAATACACAACTACAAGGCATTTTCATTGTAACTGCATAGCAACTCAACAAAGAACAGTACAGTCATGAAGTATGCAAAGAACTCGAGCATGAGATATGGCAACTACAGTAATGCATCAGTGACCAAACACAGCTACACAACAAAGCAATTAAGCACATGTATGCAGACCAGTCAAGTAAATGTAGAGAACAAGCTACATGAAGGCAACATGAAGCAATGTACATGCACCAGTGATGAAAGCTACAAGAATACAAGGCAACAAGTACTACAAGGCCAACACAGTGATCATTGTCACTGACTCCATTAATAAAGACAACGGTCAGAGAAATGTACAGAGACCAGGTACAAATAACAACAAGTCAAGGCCGCAACTAACATATCCAACTAGAAGAACAACTACAAAACCATCAAGCTACAACTCAAATTATACAAGCTCCAGAAGTACAAACTGAAGACTGCACGAAATGTATGCAAACAGAATGCAAGTTTATATGTGCAGAAAGTTACAAGTATCAACGAATTGGATGAACAAAACTCGAGAGCAACAGTGAAAGTGCAAATCATGTCAACAAGACAAATGTATGGATCAGTGCCAAAGTCGAAAAATAACAATGCAGACGTATAAATGTAACGCAGTGATAAAAATTCACGTACGAATACAGTATTGACAAAGTTCAACATTGCAGAGATGATCGAAGTAAAATACTAATCAAGTCAGAACTCAGTGAAGTCAGTGAAGTCGAAAGCAACAGGGATGAACACTGTAAACATTGAAGCCGTGGATATGATTCAAGAAATCAAAACAGTGCAGTGATGATCAGGGCACAAAACCAAGTAAGAAATTCAAGTGTGTAAATTTGAAAAAGTCAAATGAATTCAACACCGTGGTGACCACGTAACAAAATCACTGCCGTATCGATCACGTTGAGAAAGTAAATCAGGAAAGATGTGCGCAACAGGAAATTGAAAATTAGGAAAGTGATGAAGTCGTGAATTCATATAAATTCAACCCGAAGGTATCATCATCGGTTATGAGCTTCAATTCACAATCAAACTATCAATCACAAACCCAAGTTCATCATCGGCAAGCAGAGCAACCATCGAATTCAAGCATTCAAGCAAAAAGGAAAGTTACATACCAAATTGAAGCCGAATTCCAGAAGCCCTAATTTCACAATCGATCAACAGAGGAGCATCTCAAACCAGAGGCAAAGCCCTAATTCGAGAAAGAAGCCGAAGCCCTAATTCGACAAGAGATCGGCCATCATTGTTTACAGTAGAAAGAGGAAAAGAGGAACGGCTAGCAAGTGGATCGGGTTAAAAATAAGAGGCCGACATTTTTCACAAGCAAAAGAAAAGGGGATGGTGAAATTCAAGTGGGCCGGCCTTATTATTAAAAAGGGGAATTTAGTTTTTAATTTTATAAAAGGGGTTTTTAGTTTTTTATTTTGAGCAAAAATTACAGATTCAAGTTCGTATTTTAATTTTTGCTCCTGCGGGTATTTTTGAAGTTGTTTTTTCTTTTCAAGTCGAAGAATCTATAAATCACCACCTAGGGATTAGGTAGTGTCAGATTGTCTATTTAGAATTAGTTCAGTGAGCAGGGAGTGCGAGTTTGCAAAGCTCGATAGGCGGGAGCAGTGTTTGCGAGTGAGCGAAACTCTATAGGCGGGAGCAGGGTGTGCGAGTCTAGTAGAGTGTTTGTGAGCGGGAGCAAAAGGGTCTGCGAGTCTAGTAGAGTGTTTGTAAGCGTGATACTGTTTAATTCTAATAGAAATCTGTGAATGCAGCAGTAGGCAGGGGTTGCCGAAGCTGGGTAAATTTTGTGTGTGATTTACTTTTCAGCTTATTTATTTCCGCTATTATATTTCTGTGTTTAATTCGAGAAAATTGCTATAACCCTATTCACCCCCCCCCCCTCTAGGGTTAATCTAGATCCTACAATAGCAACTTCCATTATTACCATGTTTTATAGCTCCAATATATCTATCCATTTTCGTAAAGCTTTTATCAGCAGGATTCAGCCCACCGATGATTGTGTTAATCACCAAACTTATTTCTAGCTGCTTGGATGGATTAGCACCGGGCAGAGTTTGCTCCTGCTGGGAAGCTGACCTATGAGATCAGAAGATCATCACCCATCACCTTGCCGAGCTTTCATATATTGCTGCAATTTCTTTTTTCTAATCAAACCTTCAATCATGTCACACAAGTGCCTGCACTCATTGGTATTATGATCGTAAGTATCATGGAATCTACAGAACTTACCTAACTTCCTTTCCTGCTCGGTTGACCCCCTAAAATCCAGTTTCCTATATGGTTCAATGTTCTGAATAGCCAGATAGAAGTTCTCTATTGAGTTGTTTAATTCAATGTAATTGTCATTCATAGGAGTCCAGAAATGATTCTGGTTATTCGGCTTACGCTTCTTAGCCCCATTATTATTCTATTTCCAACCTTCATTATGATTTCCAACTTTCACGTTTACATCTCTAGAATTTTATCTAATTTGCTTTACAGCAACATTACTTTGTTTTACCTCATTTGGATTTCTAGCAACGGTTCTTCATAGACGCTTGCGCGCATCCCCCCGATATAAATATTCTTTAGCTTCCATTGTCGATGGTTGCCTCCTTTCCAACCAGTGTTTGATATTCGAGTCAGGGTGAACCACCCTACATAGCGCCATAAGCACCGTGTCTTCCTTAGATCCGTTAATTTTATTACAGCCATCTGAAACCGATTCAAAAAGTCACTTAATAACTCTCCTACATCTTGATAAATATTAGATAATGACATCAATTGCTTCAGACGTGAAGCGTGTAAGAGGAATTACTCCATGTACTTTCATGATAGCTCGGCGAAAGACGATATGGACTTCGGCGGCGTCAAGTGAACCACATCGTAGCCATCCCTTCTAGGAAAATTGGGAAACAGCGGCACTTTATAACATCTAAAGCTCTGGCTGAATCCATATGCCATTCATATCTCAATAAATGTTACCTAGGATCCACCATTCCTCCATACAATGACTTCATTGGCATATTAAATCCTTGAGGATATCTCGTGCAAAGAATATCCTCTATGAACGAGTTTCGACTCGCATTAGTGCCCTATTCATCCTTAGTTCTGAATTTTATTGCACTCACCAACCTCCTAACCATATCTTCCAGATAGTCTGAGTCAATAGGTTTGAATAAATGGTGGTAATCGGGTCCTGTCCTGAGTGTTTGGTCCGACGAACACTCCAGAAGGGTGCTTGGTACCTAGGCTCCCCAAACTCTAAAGGATCCATTCATCCAGCAATCCCCCTATTTGATTCTCATGAGTTGTATTATCAACAGCTGTTTGAACTCCATATTCTGAACATCAACGACATGTCAAGAGGCCATACCCATGCCGCCTTTCAACTATTGAGCACCAGGCACCATAATAGGGTTCGGTGTCGATTTCTCCTCGAGAGTCGGTACCGATCCCTAAACTTGCTCCCAGGGTCAGCGCTCTCCCTTGGTATGATGTCCTAATAGTATTTTGGGTCCCCTTCTGCCTTCTATCCTGCACCTTTACTCGGCTGAAGAAGAACTCTCCGACTCTGAGTTGGAAACCCTTGTACTCCATCTATGGCTGTTTTGAGTCAGTTCATTCGGCAGCCTCAAGCATCATTTGATTCATCTCTTGTTGACTAGCCTTTCGACTATTGGTGTCTGGATCTCTGTTTGTCCTGGCCGGTTAGCTTCATTCCCATGTCGGGGATTTTGATTCCCGGCATCACTAGAGGTATGTTTGGTTGTGATAGTGCATGCTTGATTCCTTGGTTGGGCCATGGCAAAAAGCTTCTAGTAGATCTTCGAAAATCTGAATTGTAGAATCAAAAGGTTGGATCTATCTCTTGGATATAGGAAATCCAATAGTAGATGATGATCCAAATGGTCTGAGATTCTTATTCTTCATTAAAGCACCAAAATGTTTGAATCAAAATTGGTACAAATACCCAGAAAAGTAAGCAGCAGAGATTAAATGAATAAAGTAAATGAAAGTAGAGAAAATCAGATAAAAACAAGCATACACAAATTTATAGTGATTCGGCAATCTTGGGTTACGTCCATTTGAATGATTATTGCTTTTGCAAGTGTTTTTGTGATTACAAGAAAGTGGGATCAGAATAGATCCTTAAATACAAGAGAGTAAGAGTATAATGGCAGCGCAAAGATCCTTAGAATGAACCATGTCTTTTGTATTTATAGGGGCAAACGACTAAATATCTCGCTGAAACTTCTCTTATACAACCTCGTTAGCAAGACCAAGTCTTCTAGAAAATCAAAACTCCATATCACCTATGGTTGGGGATCAATACCAATCCCTATAAGGGGATCGGTACCGATCCCTATATATGTAGTATAGGGTCTTATGATTTCTTGTGTTGGCTCGCCTTGTTGTTGGCTTAAGGATTCCAAGATTGTTTTGCCCAATTGCCTATACACCCGTCAACGGGTCGGATCGGGTCATAAATGGATGAGATAGAAATTGATCCGATCCATTTAACATATAAACAAGCCCAACCTATTTGACCCGTTTAATTAACAAATTGATCTGACCCAAACCATTTAATAAAAGGGTCAACCCGACCTAACCCATTTAACAAAAACTATAGTATAAACAGCAAAAACTGCACCAATAAATAAAAACTATTCCATTATATTATCAAAACTACAAACCAAAACAAAAATTGCATCAAAAAATGAGAAACTACATCATTATATGATCAATTCTACGTAAAAAAACCTACAACACCAAAAAACAAAAAAACTGAACTAGATATTGCAAAGAATTAAGATGACAAATACACAATAATTACTTAATGTATGTAAGAGAAAAGAATAAAATGCTTCATTACAGCATGAAAAACATATCAATGTAAAGCAATCAGGCAGTTCACTGTGTCGAACTTCTCAAACATTTTTTTTTTTTAAATTACCTAGAGAACCAAGCTTCGCTTGTAAACTCTAGTGAAGTATGTGTCTGTCAAACACATACTTCGGGTACTTGTTACAAGGTTGTCATGCATTAATAATGATATTACAAATAGAAACATTGTATCATAAAACCAACAGCAAAACTAAGATTACATAATACCATCAGTAAAAGCATGCTATAATATGATACTTGTTGTGTTGAATACAAAATACCAGCTAAAAGTACAGTATGGCAATACATAACTCGAAAAAACAGCTTAAACTTATTTGTTAGCATGTAGAATCAAGTATTAATGTTTATTCAATTATTCAAGCTTAGTTCTCTCATAGTTTTAAAATCATATTATTTTTTGGACCTTCTACTTGGTATATATGCCAACTTTCTAAATATACAAACGATAAAAAGAAATTATAACACTAGCAACATATGAGCAGGATCTTCAACACTTACTTTTCCTATGCTTCCCCACATAAACATGCAACTTTACTACTATTAATGGAAACCAATTCATTTTTTATCCATCATTTGGTGATTAGAAGGAAACTAACATCAGTGTTTAAGGTACAAAGAAACCCACTAATCTAGGAAAGAAGTGCCATATTTTGCATAAGATATGCATTTAATTAGAACCAAAAGTTTGTATGTCTTACGGTATGTGCATTGAAGTTCTAATATTTGTCTTATATTGTAACCCTTTCTATACTAAAGAACGTATGTTGTGTCATAAAGATACAGGGACACTTAGAAAGGTAATCAAGAGAAGAGAGAAAATTTGGACAACACATATGTAGAAATACCAACTACCAAGTAAATAGATATTTTCAAGTTAAAACAATGTTAACAAGAGCCAAAAAAAAATTGATTCCATTGTAAAAAAACACTGTTCATTCATTTGCAACTTAGGTAAAGCAAAATGGTACAACTATTAGTCTTCAAATAAAAGCACAATGGATCATGTGTTTTCTATACAAGTTATGTCTCAAAAGTACACCATACTCATTTTCTGAGCAGCACAACACCATAACTGGCGGACTGATAAAATCAGATAAGATTTATGCTTTGAGAAAGTAGACTATACTCATTTGCTAATCGATATGCAAAATGGTATGCACCATCCAATAGATATTTGCGATAAAGATTTAAATATATTACTTTGCTTGCATTACATCATTACATGCATATATAAATCTATGCAAGTACAAACCCAACTATTTAAATGACTTTCGTATTTTTTTAAAGTAGAGAAAAATTAAAGCCTATATCTACGGAGTTAATCAATATATACATAGCATTAGGTTCTATTTGCTTTCCATATATCTAATAAAGCCCAACAAATGCAGCAAAAGGATTGAAGAATATCAGGAATCAATGCAGGTCTTCTTCCAATAAAACTTAGTTATATATTTCTATGAAAAGGTGTTAGACTGTTAGCTCCATAATCTGCTTTTGTAAGAAAATACGAGACAAAGCATGAAATTTTATAGCATAAAACATGAAACATAGAATAGTGGATAATACGTGAAACTTTCAAATAATTTTAAATTAATTAAATTTAAGTGGATATAAAGCGAAGTTATGTACTTAAGTTAAAAAAATGTTAGTTTCCAAATTAGCGAGCAACAAGAAATTACCATTATTTTAACTTACAAGCAATTAGTTGAAAAGTTTAAGTTTTTTAGACCAAGCAAATAACACATAAAAAAACCTTAAATTTGCACAAATACCGTAAATCTAATCAATCAACCCAATACTTGTACTCTTTAATCATTTTTAGTGGACAGATAACACTAATCATGAACAAAAAATAAATTAAACACGTTAAACAAGCTAGCTAATCACCAAACTAATGCATATGTCAAAAAATGTGGCATTAATCAACAAGAAGTCGATATTTTGAAGAAAAAGAATAGTAATCGTAAGAATTTACATAAGTATTAAGCCGCGAATGAAGGTAGATCGACTATTGTGCTTGAAATGATTAAGAATCAAATCTTTGCTGAACTCGGGTTTCCACACAACGAAAGAAGAGATGTCGTCATCGTCTCAAACAAGATCTCCCTTTTTATTAAGGCGTCGTTGCCATCTTAAAGTCAGACGGTTTTCAAACATTGTAAATCGAAGATCAGGAGGAATCGCCTCCTTTTCCTTTATAGATTTGAGCCCCAAAAAAAAATTGAAAATAAGAATTAGGGTTAGATGGGTAAACGGGTTGGGTTTGGTTGGGGATATTTTATCCTTTCTAGTAAACGGGCTGGGTAAAAAGTTAAAGAAAAATAAACGGTTTAGATCTGACCCTTATAATATTAGGGTTATTCGATTGGGTAAAATGGTTAGGATCAACTTTGACAGGCCTAGTTGCCAAGATATTTATTGGTCCGAATCTATAGAAGGTTGAACTGTTGCTCTAGAATGTATATGAAAATTGCCAAATGACGCACAGGAATTCTGGAACAACACTTGAATCATGCTCTATGTAGAGAGAGAAGAGTGTGATACGATTGGAGGCCATTTTGGGTATACTCGTAGGGATTGGTACCGACCCGATATGTAGGGTGGAACATCGATCCATGCTTAGCGTATCCTAGGGTATTGCGCTTCTAAACTTTTTCAACCGCCGTCTCTTGGACTTGTTTGTACTTGGTTTCTAGACCCTAGGATAATATCTCTATGCTGCTTAGCTTGATAATCGTTGGGTCCAACTTATCCAATCAATCTAAATGTAGTCGGACGTGAATTACTCAAAATATCAGATTGTTAATTTAAATTTGGAAAAACTCAACATATACAGCAAATAAATCAATCACAGAATTACAGACAAAGAGTAATATAATAATAATGCAGCGGAATAGATAAATAGTAGTTCATGAAGCTACTATATAAATAACGGAGTTTGAAATAAATTGCAACAGAATATCTCAAATACAGATTGATGACATTTTTGAACAGATCAACTGGAAAGGCTGAAAGCTGAATCGATGGTTGGATCTCCAAGCGAAGCTCCAAACACCAAATATAAGTCTCAAATGCTGAATTACTCAATTTGACCCAAGCGTAAAGCAAAACACAAACACTCGAGTCAGGATTAATATTCTTATATCAATAAATCCAACTCAAGTGAAATGTCAATTGAAATACAAGTAACTCAAAGGATGTTTGGGATAACCATCCTCTAAGAATCTGTGGAACTATCTACTATGTAGAAATATACGCTATTAATAACCAAATGTCATTTTAACACCGTGATCATTTCAAAATAATTTATACTTCAAATTTGTGACGACCCAGAATTTTAGACATTTGAAATTGGAATTTTAACTGATTTAAAATATTTAAATTTTAAATTTTAACTTGAATTTAAAATATCACTGTTTATTGGATAATTTAAATTATTGAATTTAAATATGGGAAATTGGGTAAAATATGAAACCTGCAAATTTAAGCTCGTTAAAAATAATTTAAAGACCTATAAAATTTATATTGATAGTACTAAAGATATAAGTTTTAAATTTGAATTTAAAAATTTTTGTTCAGTTTTAAAAATATATCGTTTAAATTGATGGTTAAAGATAGCCTTTCGAGGCACAGTCTCGGAATTCGACGAAACCATTTCCATTGGATCCGTAATAATATATCATTATCAAATTTCAATTTTCGTAGAGTTTGGAGTGGTCGAGTGATCGTACAGTAGGTAAATGCGCTGAAATCTATATCGAAAATTTAATATAATAACTGGTTCCAAGAAGCTATCTTTTCCATACGATCGATTTAGGACTCGAAACCTTTTCCATTGCGTTCGGAATAAGGGTATAACATTATAAACGCCTAGTGGCACGCCCCGATAGGAGTTTGAAAATTTACGTTGCATATTGAGATGATGTGAGTTTGAATTTAAATTTAAATTGAATATATATATATATATATATATATATATATATATATATATATATATATTCACATACTATAGACAGATTTAACACGTGTCCCCTTAACAACACGTGTTCCCCTTCCTTTCCAAATTGCGTATAGATGTCTTCTTCTTTTTTATTAGCAACCGAGTATTTTAAACCCAAATGGAAAAATTAATGACCACGGAGACCTTTCTCATTCCAAATTTAACCATGCCGAAAAAAATAATAATGCGTCCTCGATTCTTGTTGTTCCAGATTCGAAATCGAATCCCTTCTTAAAAAAAAGGATGAAAGCGCAGGCGAATCGATAGAAGTGACAGCGGAGCGAGGAGGGGTTGGGCAAGCATTGATTGCGGCAAGGGTTTGGATTCGATCTTGGAGCGTAGGCGACTGAGGTATGTAGGGACAAACTGAAGGTGGCGTCGGCGCCTGGAGGAAGCTCGCATGTCTTCTGAGATTGGTGAATCATGGATCCGCTTGTTCTATGCTTGTAATAGAGCCGCGAGGGATCGCGATAGGCAGAGCGAGGGTGGACTTGGTCTCGGCGGTAGGTTTCGATCGAAGATAGGGTTCGTCGATGGCTATAGTGGGTGTTTCACTACATGCAGCAGTGGGTCACGATCTAGAGGGTGGGCCGGTTCGTTATGGTTATTAAGGTATTGTTTTTCATTTATCTCTATTTCTGTTCATTTCAGTAATCAATTTAGACAGTTAATTTAAAACTATTCAGTTGAAACAAACATATAACAGTATTTGATTTATAATTTAAATAAATATATCTCTATAAATTAGAAGCACATGTTACAGTAAGAATAAGTTTACAGTAATTATCTTTTAGCAGTTTTAAAATTTTTGAGTAATTTTAATTTAAATTAAAATATATATTATATGCAAAAGAGTAAGTACATATATATATATATATATATATATATATATAGAATTTTGAAAAAAAAAATAAAGTTTATATAAAGATAAGATTTTAAAAAAAACATTTAGCTTATTTTTATATGCAGTTTGAAAAAGGGAATACAATTTACTCATTTATTTTAGTGATTAATTTGTTTAGTTAACTTATATAATTATTTTGGTAACTAGAAGATATTTTATTAAAAGGAATTAACTTAAAACTAATTATTAGTTAAATTAAATAAATAAATGGTAATTAATTAGTTGATTAATTCAAATATTAATAAACTATAAATATTTATACAAGTTTTAAAATCATGGAGAAACAAGTCGAGATGGAGTGGAGTGCAAATTAAAAAGCAAAGGTGAGTTAATCTTACTCATTTGGAATTCCATTTAAATTTAAATAGTTAAATTTAAATTATTGGTTGAATGATTGAATTGACTGGGTGTGGATGGGATATTATATTATATATATATATATATATATATATATATATATATATTGCAGTGATTGATTTCCCGCATTATATAGCGGATGAGACCTTATGCGCCCCACATAATGGCGGATGACCCTTTATGCCGTGGTATCCCACCTTGAAGCCGGATTGGTATTTTAAATTGTTGAGCTAACATCTGTGGATATAGGAGAACAGGTTGGAGGGATCCATCTGGATTCCTCAAAAATTTGTTTAAATATTTTGTGTTATGATTTATTGGATAATCTGTGATAGATTACATTGGTAATTGGAAATAATGGATGCTATGGTTTGATTGAACGGATTTGGGTATACTGAGTTATCAAAAATGTATAGATTGGGTTTTGAAGGGAAAATAGAAGAGGGAATTTTTAAGTAAAATAATTATAGAGAATTTGGATAACTTAAATAATGATTTAGAAAAGGATAAAAGTTGATTTTTATGTTCTAACAAATAAATTCCAAAGTATGGGAAAGGAGATTTTTGAATAAATGGGAATAAATGAATTTTTTAAACTTAAGTGATATTATTTAAAGGAATAAAAGATTTATTTTTTAATTCAATATTTAAATGATTTAGGAAAAATAAAAGAAGAAATTTTGAAATAAATATGAAATTGGTAGTTTCAATTTAAATAATATTTTAAATTTTAATAAAGAAGTTAAATCTGAAATTAATGGGTTTTGAAATAAAATTGAATAAGTAAAGGAATTTATTTTAAAATGGAGTAAATTTTGGAAATCTATTTGGCAATTTATTTAACGTTGAAACCATGTTTTAAAAGGGGGATGAGACTATGGAATTTATAAACTGGGTTTACAAAGTGAAATAAGATATCAGTGGATATTTGAAAGTATAAATTCATGGTGGAAATTTATAAAGGAATGGGTAATTCGTTTTAAAAATAAATAGTGGTTTATTTTTTTTAAGGTGTGAAAGGATAGTGTATTTTCCTGAAAGGCCAAGTATGTTTTCGAAGCAGATTTTTAAGTATACGTTAAAAAATTTAAAGTTGTTTTAAAGAATGTTTTTGAGAAACTATTATTTAAGTTGTTTAAAATTTTGAGGTAAATGTTTATTAAATTATTTATAGTAGTAATTATTTTAAAAAGGTTAACTGGTATTATGATTTAGAAAGATAACCATTAATATTTATATTTTATAAAGTAGTTTTATTTTAAAGATAGTTTGGCTAAAGTTTTAGTTTGAATAACTTGTATAGAATTTCATAACCTTTATTTTAAAACCTGTTGGTTAAGTTTACATGAGAAATAAGTATATATTTTTAATAAAGTTTTTTAAATAATTTTATTTCAAATGTTTTAAAGTATATATTTTTAAATAAGTGTTTTAAATAGTTTTTATTTCAAGTATTTTAAAATAATTTTTATTTTAAAATGTTTTAAAGTATATATATTTTTGGATAAAGTGATTTAAATTATTTTAAATCTAAAGTATTTAGACTTGGTAATTTTCAGTGGAAATAAACAATATTTGGGAATTTATTCTGTGAGACGAAAGTTATTTGAAAACTGTTTTCTAAGGGCTGAAGTATAGAAAACATCTTGCGAAGATATTTAGAATAATAAATAATTTGGGAAATTATTAAATCTGATGATTGTTTGTGAATATTATTTGATAGTTAAATATCCGACTATCAATATAGGTCAATGCATTGATCGTTTCGAAGAGACCGGGATCAAGATTAATTTCTCGACAACCACTTCGATCCGGATTGAACGTTTTTGTAAGGAAGACAAGAGCTGGGAGTCGAAGATGGAGCAGTGAAGTGCAAGGGCTAATCGCTACTAATCCTGAGGATGATTCCAAAATGGATGTAGTAGGAGTACAACCTTTGGTTCCGTTCGAACCCGGAACGGACTTGTATGGATGAATGATTTTAGAACATCGTCAGGAGGATGATGAGCATTCTAAGTGAATGTGTGCTAAAAAGGTAACGCATAGCCTCGAGCCTCATCAACCGGGAATGGCTAAAATAGGGGAGTTGCACACAAGGCTAAGTGGCTAGCAACCAATTAGAGTAAGGTCACCCCTGTCTAGATGTCCCTATATTTCTTCTGTGTGGGAGGTTGCTGATCACAACCGAGGGTGAACTTATTCGGACTATACAGTAAGGGGTTTCTCTGGTCTTGTGATGCAGGGGATCAGGGTGGATCCTGGGTACGGTGATCTGGACTACGTACTGTGACGGGCGGTACCCCAGTAGCCCTGCCATTGATGGAAATCCATTTTCCCTACGTGCCTTTACGGTTTTGTTTGTAGAGCCTATTATGCTGGAATTTAATGAATGTAACAATTTCGGCTATTTGAATAAGTATTTGTATTTAGACACTACTATAATATCAGAAGATTTTATAAGAAATGTTTTGGTTATCGTAAGGTAAAACCCGGACATGTTTATTTGTGGCGTGGTCTTACGAGATACCTTTGATTTCAAATGATTTTGAAAACATTAATAATCCAATTAAGTGTGTTTTTCTCACGCTGGTTTTCCAGACTGACTCGGGTGTTATTTAGCTATAATGCTCGGGTCAGACTTAGTATTATGGAGTACAGATTTGGGATGGACTGCTGTGGAGCTCAGGAGACGAGCTGGATGACGAGACGTATTTCTATAGATTTATATTTTTGTTGTGCAATGTAAGCTGTACATTCAGCAATGGGAGGACAAGATAATATAACTATCCTGAATTAAGTTGTGGATTTGTATTCTACTCTGATGATGTAATGTATAAACAGATATGGTTCTTTTTTTAAAGATCAGTTCTTATCTATTCTATTTTATTGCGCTGCGATGGTAAGATTCTGTTGTTGTTTTTGTTTTCTCTTCTTCTACCTCCTTCTTCTTTTAAATGATTGGGTTTTCCAACATTCGATTGTTCGGCATTTGATATAGTGGACGTATTAATGCCGATTTTCGGGCGTCGAGAAATCTGGTCATTACAAAATCAAAATATCATTTCCATTTCAAATATATCTATTTCCAAATTATAACAATTTCAAACTTACAACACCATCGAAACCCAAAACACTTTAAAATCATAATTCCTTGGAAAACCATAACTTTGAAATCATAACCCTCACCACTTAAACCGTTTAATAATGGTGTATAAAAATAAAATTAATTGTTTATATTTCTAAATACTAAAATGTAAATAGGTATAATAATATAATAAATTTATATGATGTTCTAGTTTGTAAAATAGTTTATATTAAAATAGTGTGTGTGTGTGTATATATTAAATAATTTATAAAGTACAATATTTACAATTTCCCCAAATTTCACAAATCAATTCGAATCAACTCGAATTCCAAAATTCAAATTTAATTTAATCTCAATTCATCAAATTCAATCCAATTCAATTTCTAAATAAACAATTTCAAATTATATCGATTTCAAATACAGATTTGAACCATAAAATAAACCATTTAAATTTCAATATATTTCAAATCTTTAAATATTTAACAAATTTCAAAACTAAATTTACAGTTTCGTATAGATCTTGATTTAACTTCATTATTATTTAGTCTTGAAATATTCACTTAATAAATTCAATATTATTTGAAATGACATAAAATTACTCTTTACCAATTATTTCCTTCAATTTATCTAAACGTGAAATATTCTTTAAATTACTTAAGTCAAAATCAAGTTATAAAATCATATCTTTAAATTTCAAATTTAATAGTTCCAAATGGATTTAATTAAATAAGATTCTTAATTAAATACAATTTCAAATAAATTTAAAATTTATCTTCCCAACCTTATCTTATAAAATCATTATTATAAAAATCTATTTTTGAAATATAAATTTAAATAAATACTTAAACATTTATATATTAATTAAATCAATCTTAAATACATTAAATATTATTATCAAATCTATATATAAAATAACATTTATATATAATATTTTAAGAATTAATATTTATTAAAACCATATATTTCTTTCCAAACCATATAAATTATTTCAAAATACTTATATATAGACCAACGGTGTCAGTATATAAAATTTTCTATCCTATGATAAGTGATACAGATATTTATCTTTTTAATCCTAAATTTAAATATATACGGGTATATATCATTTCAACCCGCAATCCCAAATTCAGTTCAAATGAAAATCGTTTGAGTTTATCATTTCAACCTATAAAGTTTTTCTCCTATTCTACAAATCGTTCAGGTATGTATCATTTGAACCCATAAGGAATTCTAAACGAATAGGGAACTTGCAGAGTGATAACAGATATGATAATAATAATAACAGGCATATGTCATCAATAACAATATAATATAATCAACAGGATATGGTGTCATATCCCACATGTGAACGGTCACAGATAATAGCATATATAACAACTTAAATAACTACAGCAGCATATTTCAATTATTATTTCAATTGAAGTCAAATTTAATAAATATAAGAACGTTAAATCGTGAGTGATTGCTTACCTTTCGAGGCTAGAGACGAACGAAAATGTGATGAGTTACGAATCCAAGCACGAATTCCAATCAAAGCAGGTTTGGCATGAATTTCAAAGCGAAGCACGATTGAATACAAATTTAATGAGCAGAACTGTCGGATTTAACAAAATTGAATCAACTGGATTGATGAAGATCAAGGTATAAATGGACTTATATATATCTCTACTACTAATAATGTAAATTCGTTGCACTTATTTCAACCGTGTCTTTTTGAATTACCCAAAATACCCTCAACATTTCACTGATCATGCGTAACTCCTGTTTCCCCTTCCGATTTGGTTTCTTCCTTAGTTCGTGTGGATTCCCAAATTCAGCTCTTAAAATCTTCGATTTGATTCATCACCACCATCATTCAATTCATCCTCTATTTGGTTTTTCTTCCCTCATCGATTGCAAAAATCCCTAAACCAATTTCCCCCTTCTAGATCTATTTTCTTCTCCAATTTTGAATGTCGATTACCAATAGTCAACTATGATTAGTGCGTTAAACTATAATATCTATCTTTGGGCATCGGCCCGGTGCTCGAGCTCAAATGGATTGAACACGAAAGGGTTTTGAAATCGCACGAGGGAAGGCCTGATGTAGGGGACATGATGTCGAGCGGGAATTACGAGTTCGGGTGATGAATCTGATTCTAAGGATGGAAGATATCAAGAAGGTTGGTGGTTGCTTATAAAATTTTGACTATTGTTGTTGTTTCATTTATTTTATTTTCAATTATTAGAGCAAACTATTGAATAAACATTAACCTAAACCTCGACGATGTCATTGACTGGATAAAGTGTTAAGGAAACAACGTTAGTTTTGTGGCCTTTCTATGTAATTAATCCTATTGTTGTTTGATTACATTTTGAAGAGGTTAGATGAGATTAACATGTAAACTATTCTCCTTTAACTGCAACTATTCATTAACTTGATCAAAGATGAAAGAGTCATTTGCCAATTAAAGTGACATATAAAAGTGATTGTTTTTACAGTGTATTATATCAAAAATGGAGGTTCTGTGCAATAAAGAAAAGAAATTAAATCTGAGACAACATATACATATATGGGGTTGTGTGTGTATCTCAGATCATCCATAGTTCCAGCTCTAATGAGAAGCCTAAGTGAACACTAAAATGCACTAATATGTATTAAAATTACTTTTTAGAGCGACCCAATTCTGTCTGTAACACTATAAAACAATGCATATGTAGATAGAAAAGTACTTTCCAGACATACAAAACATAATAAAGCTTATAATATCTTCAACTTTTATGGCTCTTATTACTATTGGTTAGAATGTTCAGCAAAACATAATTTTTTCCTTTTATAATATACTTCCTCGAAATGTTTCTTTGATAAGATAATGTTGCCATGAGGTTGTCTTACTTTTGCAGTTAGTAGAGAAATTAAGTTGGGTTGTATATATTTAAACTAAAAGGCAAAAAAAGTTAATGGCAGAAACAAAATTTGAGTTAGATTCAATGGTGGTGGTGTGGTAGAAGAGTTTAAATTAAAATGTTGTATTTATTAATATGATGTAATCACCTTTGGTTATCCTTAACTCTCTCGATGACTCTTTGTGGTCATGTTTCATTTTTAATCATCTGATGCATTCATCTCCAAAAATTGACTGCTCGTTAAATGCTTCTTATCCTTTTTTTATGATTTATTCCGTGCACAATTTTTATATATTATTCATTACATTCTCTTACATGCTAAAGAGTTTTATTTTCATGCAAAGGTAGCATTTTCATACATGGATATTCTCCATTTTGGACCATTGTCATTTTGTATGAATTGGTTATGACCTTAAATATGGAAGAAAACAAAAGACGCGATAGATTCAAAATCAATGTTTTCTGAATAAATAAAAGTTGACAGAGTAGCAAAATATGTTTCCACCTAAGTTTTCATGGATTAGACACGTGGAATCTAATTTATATGTGACCGCAAAACATGATTGAAAATGAACAAATATGGTATTGTTTATTTTGTTTCTTAAAATTCTGAGATATGTTTACTGAATTCAAATTTTCCTTCAAGTTTATCTAAGGTATAAATTCATAGTTATACTTGATTAAGATGGAAGGATATTATAATATTAATATTTTACTAGAATTCATGAAGTGAAAATTTGAAGAAGTTAATATTACGGTGAAATATAAGATATTTTTTCTAAAGTTGGAAATAAATTTAGGGAATAACGTAACCAATGCTCATTATTTATAGCTGAATTTCATAATTTATTAAAATCATGTTTAAACATATTTTAAACGTCGAAGAAGGTTAAGAATGTTAAAATAAGTACAGAAAAGTGAAGTTGTCCAATGCTGTTATTTGTTTATGCTGATGAGGTTGTTGTTTTGATATTGTTTATATGACTGTTTTTTATATTAGATTTATAGAAAACCTATTTATATGTTGGATTTATAGAAAATGATATAAGTTGTTCCATTAGTATGCCTGTAGAATGACTTCTCCTTAGATATTTGTATGATTATGTGACATTCAACTTATGAATAGAACACTTAGCAAATATTAGAATTATCATGATATACTATACAGAAAAAGAAGAGAAAATACAGTTTCCCTGAGAATACATAATAGTTTGCTCATATGTATTTATTGGTGTGATATTTGTAAGGGCTTGCATGAGAATCTTGAAAATGGGGAGAAGAAGCTTCATGATTAGAAGAGGGCTTATGCTTTGAACAGTTTTCCTAAGTGCTAACTGGAGGGTATGAGATGATGTCATGTGTATTAGTTAATATCAGGTGTCCGGTGTTTCATGTCGATTGGATGAGGAGGAGTGTGTGAAAAGGCTAGCTGAAGATGAGGTGTATTTTCATGTGTGGGAGTGATTATATTAAGAGAATTTGATGAACTCATGGTATTTGAGACTGCTTGCTGGTTGGATGGGGAAAGTGTATGATAGGAAGAAAGCTAAAGTTGATTAGGCTGCATTATCATGGCAGTTTCATCAGATTGTAAATCTATGTTAAAGATAATGAGTTGAGTATCTTCTTTATTACTTTCTCCACCTAAATTATTTTTGAATTCTTTTTTCCATATACCAAATTGATTTAGAGTGAAAGGAATGTCTTACATGCTAATTTTGATGTGAAAATTCATTGGCTATTGTAGGGTCTATTTGCATGTGAAGGCAAAGATTCTAGGTTTGGTTGGTTAGGCAGCTTTAGAAGGATGTTGGGGATGGAAACAATAAATCTAAGTTTTTAAATGGTACCAGAATGGTAAGATATTCAAGCCGTGTGAGCACACATATGAGCAAATACACGGTAAGTAACACGAAAGCTATAGCAGCTTAATATGAGTTAAGCGGCCGAGCACACCAATAAATTTTTGGTCTCTTTGTCATTTGTAAGTTTGGTTGTTTAAGGCATTATAAGCATCAGTGATCAGCACAACAGGTGGATAAAAGATTCGAGTACAATTCCATTCAAGTGCTTGATGCAAAAGTTCTAGCAAGCATGCACCCGCAATCAATAGTCCGAGATATTTAAACAATGTGGGTCCTTATGTACATGATGTTTGATGTACAAAAATATATGTCATGTTTAGATGTAACAATTTTATTCTCTCTTTACAATTGTTTTTTTTTTTTGCATTTTAACTATACAGGCTGGGAAGGAAGTGAATCTGTTCATTTTTGAGGCTAAGAACATAAATTTTATTTAAATAAATTTAGAATTCAAAGAGCTGCAATATAATACTCACCTTTGTAAATCCTTTACGTATCATCCGTGTATCTTTATATGATGTTTGTGCTTTGATTGAAACACTATTTAGGGTTAAAGCACACTGTCAATGTGTCATGTTTTCAGGTTTTCGATCATCTACCGGTCAGTACTACAGAAGTGGAATATTAAACCTATCAACTTTAATTTGACACTTAGTTTTTTAGGTATGCTCATCGCTTATCACTGGCTTTGCTTTTCTTTACTGTATATCCTTTTGAATTAAGCTTTAATATAGCCACAGAGACTTAGGTGGCTTATATAGTTGATGGTTACATTTGATATGTATAGCTGTTCATGCAAATTTTAGGTAGTTTCATGAACAGCATGGTAGCATAAGAGTTTTTGGACGAATCGACGCATCCTTCCTAAGCGTAAATGAAAGACTGCTCAGCATGCTAGAAAAAAGAAGCCATTTTCTAATTATGTTTATTACACTTTGTATCATACATTTATCGTGTTTCTTAGCATTTATGTAAATGCTTACTACATAACTTGATGGTCTTTGTTACATCATATATGATATTCATTGTATAATATAGTTGGGGGTAAATATCGAATAGCATGTTTTTAGTTTCTGGTTTCTCAAAAGTATGTAGGTCCACTAATGGATATTTTCAAATGCGGATAGTGTCATATCCTCAACTGTATGTGCATCCAAAATCATTTTCAGATAACAGATATCCGCAACCGCGGATACAGACAGATATCAGATAATTATCCTATTCGCTATTGACCGATAAATCAAGAAATTTAAATATAAATTTTTAGTTTAATATAAATTTGTTTCAATCTCATTGATTATAAAGTGGTAAAAATGAACAAATATGATGATAATAAATAGTTTTGAGTAGTTAATATGCATTAAGTGCATATAATATAAATGCTACTTAATAAAGCAATAAATAAGTATCTTTCATTGTACTAAAGCATACATAATTCAAACAATAATCTTGATAAAAATCGAACGGGTAATTTTCGAATGCGGGTGTCTTCGTATCCGCATCTGTTTTTTCTAGATATCGGATATTTATCCACTTTTCGGATATATGAATGCGTGCGAATTTCGGATTTCTCGAGTATCCATTGATAGTCCTAAAAGTATGCTCTTTGCAATGAGAAATTTACTAGATATTTCCATCCTAGATCTTAGTCTAATTCCTTTAAACCTCTATCCAATTGTTACATTGTTCTTCTATACTTTGTTCTCGGTTGCATTCTTCACTGACCACGATTTCATTACTATTATATATGTATATGGATTGCACTAGATAGTAATATAGTTTAAATATTATGGTATATCAAGTCTAAATAACCCGTTAACCAGATGCATGCCCAGATGTAATTTTTGGGCTTAGAGAGTTGACCGTATAGGATGTAATGGGTTGAGTTTTATAATTGGTCAAGGTAATGGACCAAAATTTAAATTATTACAACTAAACAGAAAGCAAGCAATATTATATGTGTGTACACACATATAGCTGTAAATGACTCAGGTGCAAGATATATGCATATATCGAACACACGTGCAAAGCAAGATGTGCATGTACATGTAAGTACATGTGTGTGCAAGTACTAAAACGTATTAACCCATTTTTGAAAGAAGTTATTACTTTGAAAAAGTAATTTGTGTATAAATTGGCTATCATATTGAACATATATTTAATTGATTATTGATATGTTGTACATTGATTTTATACAATGATCAGTTATTATTACATATATTGAATTGTCGACATGCTCTCTTTATATTATATGATATCACATAATATTGTGATATTGGGGATTGGAGAACAGATGACCAGTTAGGGATGTTTCAATAGTGGGTATGGTTAGATTTAAATTCTTGAGTGGGTAAAGTTGCAACCAGGAGATCGTGAAAATCAAAATTGCGTCAGAATGTACGAACTGATCAAAAGATAGGACCCGTTGACAATTTAAAAACTAGATTAAGATTTAAGAATTAATGATGAAGACTGCGGTAGGGTCGCACCCTATCCTCTAATTACTTGGTCCACGCTTAGTCAGGTTTGCGATTCATTGTGTATGGCCCAACCGAAGGACATACGAAATTGAGATTAAGCAAATAAAGAAATTGTCTTATGTAATATGAAATACATATGAAAAGAAAAAACAATGAAAGCGCTTTTAGAGTCAACGTTACTCTTTGCTCACTACACGACAATAATTACATAGACCTTTTATATCCATAATTCTTTCTGTTTCCAACTGTCAATAACATTTCATTTATTGAATATAATATATCTAATTAATTATGAATTTGGGTACATATTCATTAAGGAAGTGTTATTATATATGTAAACAAAACTTTGTGCATGCTTCGGAAAATGCTACAAAGTGTATTGATGAGTTAATACATGCACATTGTGATTAGATGCAGGTCCTCCTAGACGTGCTTATATACTCGTATATATAACTATATATATCTCTATACATATAAAGTCAAATTCTAAATCCAAACATATATATATGGTTTTCAAAGTCATTGTTTTAAATAGAATCCATATAATAAAGCAAACATATCCACATATTATAATTCGTAAACTTATAAACACCTCTATATAGATACTTTAACTTTTATAACTCATTTATACTTATATAAATAAAATAATATAAAATCTTGTATAAATTTGCATACCGACTATAGGAACAAATAAAGTAACTATATATATATATATATGTATGTATATGTATGTATAAACCATGTGAAGTTTATGATCGAAATAATAATATATGAGGCTTATATACATTTACAAAAGAAATCAAGTAGATTTACATAATAACATTTGAAACACATCATAAATCTATAAATATAGATATACTTTAAGATCATTATGATGGTAAATATAGATATAAAAGCAAGACAGTTCTAGAGAAAATTTCGAAACATATAAACATACCTTGACATAACTATAATGTATATATGTGTGTGTGTGTGTGTGTGTGTATACTTAGATGTACTAACATGTCATATTTTGAAATATTACAAACTGCAAATAACAAAACCATATAAACAACTGTTATATAATATACTTATATATATATAAACAAATATGTAACATATATTCAAAACTATATGTGTATATAATTAGTACATAAAACTACAACTACATATATATATATATATATTCAAACTAATTATATTTATATATAAACCAAAACTAAGTTATATGTCTGGACAAGGGATAGTAAATATATACATATATAAACAGTAACACTATATATACATGATATATACGAATTCACAAAAATCTGCATACTTAAAATATATACATATAAGTTGACATAATAATACATATAAAGTACCTATATATTGCCATATATATACACACACACCCAGATCCACACACACATATATATAAAACAGAGTATATGCCAGTACACTTTAATATCTTTAACCGAATATAACTTACATACTACATACGTATTATATGCACGCAAAAAGAAAATATAAGTCATACATATAATACTTTTATATATATAATATATGCATGCAAACCAAATTTATATACTGACATATATATAAACATATATAAAACTATACTGAAAACAAATAAGGATATATATATATATATACTAACAGAAAATATACCCATATATAAACTTATACTTATGTAATCAATATTTTTATAAAGTTTTTTTTAATACAACTTAATCGGCCTATACACACACATAGTATACTTATACAAAATAATTAAAAAATATACGTATACTTATAGTCAAAAATGTTATATCATAAAACATAAACAAGCTAATCTAACATATATATATATAACTAGTATAAACTAACACATACACACACACACACAATATATATGTGTGTGTGTGTGTGTCAATAAATCATACATATAACTCAACAATACCTTTATACAAAATAGAAGAGAGGGCGGTAGAATAGATGAACAACGGCACGCTGGAGTTCGGTAGGTCGAGGGGGAGACGCTTCAGCTTGGAAGCTGGATGGGTGGAGGAAGGCCGTGGGCGAACTGAGCTGCTGTGTTTGTGTGCCAGGGCAGAGTTTTGTTGAGGCGGCCGTTGGCTTAGGCGCGGGGTGGTGAGATGCCAGGGTGGAAGGACAGTGGGAAGGTGGATATGATTGTGGTGGGGTTGCACGGGTAGCGGGTTTTTGTGGAGGGAGAGTAGCAAATGTCGAACGGCAACGAAGCAAAACAAAAGTGAGCAGGCCAGAAAATAAATAGAAGAAGAAGTATAACTGCTACATGAAAAATAAAGAAGGTGAGGAGATGGCAAAAGAAACAACTCACAGGCAATAGGAAATGACAGGCAACAGTTTTTATAACTTTGTTATATTAAATTTTCTTTCAAAAGCAACGGTTACTCACCCTAAAATCAGGTTATAATTTAAAGCAATTAATTATTACTTGGATGACAGGGCTAAAGTTTGAAATTCAGAAGAAAACAAAAGGTCATGGATCTGGTACCGATACAGTTACTAGTTTCGCGAATTCCATTGTGTACCGGACTTCAAAACACAGAATTGAATATATCGTAGAGATCAACATGACGAGACGATCAATATACTGATATCAGTGTAGGATCATCCGATCAAAAGCTGATGGCTGGTACTGAAAATGCTGCAAATCTGATCGAAATAAGTTAAACGGAGCAACAGCAGTCCAAATTTGAAAAAACGAAAAATGATGTCTCACTCAGAAGATGATTTACAAATTTTCTATTTTCAGATTTTATTGTTTAAAATTTTACAAAATTTCAATTAATTTAATTAAAAAAATCACTAAAATTTATGGGTCGTTACAAGTGACGTCTAGATGAAAAATAAGAAGTGCAATGCTTTCAAGTGCACAAAATATAAGCGATGTTGATGAGGTATAATGACGGTACTTAAGCATTTTTTAGATTGTATGACCTAGTTGGGCTTGTGTAAGTTATGACCTACTCCAACTAATGTATTTGAATTAATTGAAATGTCAGAAATATTAGTATTTGAGATTTTTGGAAAAAATAAATAAATAAAGAAGCTAAAGTTTGTTTAATGGTTCAAAAAATAACAACTTCTTAGTGCGAGTTTCAAAAAGGGGAAATTTTAATAAGAAGTAATTTTGCATAACTTTTTTCAAAGATTTTTTTTTTCTAGATGTAATATACGTTGTTGCACTTATATTTTGATGTATTTTGCTTTTGCAAAGAAATTTTGAAAGTAAATTAAAAAAAGTTAGAAGAATGCAAATTTTGAATGTATTCTATAAATATTTTTGTCACGCATTAAAATAATAATAATTAAGATATCAAACTTTTTTTACACTTCTGCGAAAATT
Source organism: Allium cepa (assembly GCA_030765085.1). NCBI lineage: Eukaryota > Viridiplantae > Streptophyta > Magnoliopsida > Asparagales > Amaryllidaceae > Allium > Allium cepa. The sequence continues at coordinate 331,586,390 of CM060940.1, forward strand.
TCTAATTTATAAAATTTAAAATTGTGCATTTTACTTTTTTTTTTCTATGTCAAATTTGAACAATTTTGAATAGAATCTGAATTGAAAAACGATTTTAAATTTTTATTTAAAACAGGTGGAAAATTTCAATTGCAATATGTATGTATTTTTGATGGAAATTATAGGATTTATGATATAAGCTCTTGAAAAGATGCGTTAGTAAATAATTTAAAATTTTGAAAATTATTTTCGAATTTGGTATGTAAATAGATAGAAACAAAAATTGTATTTTTAAAATTATGTTTTTAATATATATACACATTTTACATGGCATAATGTTTAAAGGTATTGTTAATTGGGTATTTATAAAATAAAATGATTTATACCTATATTTTTATATATACGATAAAATGGTTATAAATTATATGAAATAATGTAGTGTGTGTATTTTAGAAAATAGAAAATAACCGAAGCTATTTTGGATCTAAACGAATTTTGAGTAATTGGTATTTATTTGGTAATGCTACAGAGAATTGAGCTTGGAAGTTTAATACCTTTATGAATGGATAATTTTAGAATTATTGAAAATAAATTAGCTTAGGAAATTGATATAATATTAATTTTGTAGTGGGATCAATGAATAGGTATATAATGATTAAATTGAGATAAAATTAGTTTATGATTTAATGTGAAACATCTAAAGTAAAACTTTTTGAAAAATTATTTGAGTGGAATCTAAAGAATTTATTTTGTAAAAAAATGTATAGTGATCAAAATTAAACGTTGGTTGAAGGTAATAGAGAATTTTATGGTTTTCAAACCTTACTAATTTTATAAAGAATAAAATTTAAAATTAATGACTTTTATTTAAAAAATTAAGTTGAAAATTATTGATATTTTCAATTAAAATTTGATTGAAGCTAGAAAAGAATTACACAACCTATAAAGTTTGAATTGATTATGATGAACTAACTAGGATAGTCAAGATGCCAATATGCTTAGGACTTGCTAGAATGAGCGTTAGGGGTCTGTACTAAAAATTTTCTTAGGGTATTATTTATGAATTTTGGAAAAATTCTACAACAATAAGAAAAAATCTATTTTGAATCGAGAATGTAGTGCTATTTATAAAGTAATGTGGACACTAAATAAATAATTATACAAATGTTTGGTAGACTATCTAAATTTTGGGAAAATAATAATATTATCGTCTTACGAAGTTTATGGGAAAAAATTATTATTATTAAAATTAATAGGTATTATGAAAATAATAATAAATAAAGCGATATTTTCCATGAATATTTTTTAGAACAGAATATTATAGTTTTGAAGGAAATTTGAAAAAAACAAATACTTTCGTATTAAATAATGATGGTTGGGACATTTAAAATAATATGTTGAAAACAAATGATTATTGAAGCATATTAATTTGAGAATAATAATACTATTTTGAGATAATAGGGAAAAGGTATTTTATAATAAACAATACCAAGATGATTTATACTTGAGAGGAAATAGCAAGTTATTTTTTTTTGAATAGTTGAGACATATGTGATTAAATATTATTTAAAAATAACATATGTGTTAATGCTAAGGGATGTGATATGCTTATATAAGACTTGAGAAGGATGAGAGCATGGTTACGTTGAAAGTTTCCTAAAAGTTAAATGATAAAAATTGGTTGTATAAGACAGTCGTCGATAGAGGATGACTATATTTGTCTAGGTAAAGTGCTTTTGGAGTATGACGATGTAAATAAGGTACTTTAGCCACATGTTAGTTTGTAGGACTTCATTAGCACATGGAGTTAATTTTATTTTGAAAGTATCTTGTTTCGTATGATTTCAAGATATGGAGTAAATGTCTTGACTTGCGGAAGGCGATTTTAAGGAAGGCAAGATTTGGTGATTTGGAAGAAAATTGACTAAGATGTAAGATTAGTTCTTTTCAGTCATTGCTTGGATTGAAAGGACTATCTTATGAAGTCAATTTTACGAAATAGTGACCTTTTGCGTATAATTATTTTCAGTGCCCGATGTACGTGAAAATAAGTGAAAAATGCACAACCTAGTACATGAGTTCGCTACGGTAATATTATGTTTGTCAAAATTAAGGAATCATCCATTTGTGATACATATAAATTAAACAGTGATGGAGTATGGGGTTTATCCAAGAATCCAAAATGTTAGTCCACTTAGGGGTAAGACACCGCCTGTTATCGTGATGTCATCTCTATGGACTTAAAGAAGGAATTTAATGTAGTATGTCAAATGTACTAAAAGGACTTTCTATTGGTTTGGAACGAAGAAGCAAGGCATTTAATGATGGAAATATGCCAATAGCAAAGTTTGTTTAAATTAAGGCAATAATTAGACATTATATGATTAGAGATGCCTCGATTTTAAGCAAAGAAACCGTGTTGGATAGACATATATAGAAAGTTTGCAGTGGGTAGCTTGGTATGTGAAGGACTGCCTATTGAGATGGGTAAGGACTCGCTATTGGGATAGGTGAGAAAGCTAGCGCCATAAGTTGTTGGGCCTTTCCTTGTTGGGCCTTTCCTGATTGTATAGAGAGTAGGGAAGTCATCATGTTGAACGGGCTTCTTGAAAAGTTGGCAAGTGTTCACACGCATTCTATTTATCCAATTTGCAAACGTATGTTGATGATTTAGTTGTTATGGTAAAGTATAGTCGGCTTGATGAGGTGAATGTAGAGACAAAGTCTAGAATACTCTGTAGGCGTATCCACATCTTAGAGCATATGAAACAACATAAATCGAGAAATGGAATTGGTCAAAGTATGGCAAACAAAAGGTTTGGATATGAGTATGATGGATCTCGGGGAGAGAATCCGATTTTCCCATTACATGCTCCCTTCCAATAAGTTCCACTTTTAGTTAGTTTGCAGGTTAGTTTGCTCATTAGGCCGTTGTTCGATTGCATGGTTTCTTTAGCTAGCTAGTTGACATAGGCATGGATGTATTGTTGTTGGGATTGGTTGTATGCACATCCTTACGACGTGTTTTGGTTACTATGATTGCTTTTTTTGATTTATACCAGCATAGTATGTACCGTATTGGCTTGTATGTAGTCACATTCCAACCTAGGATAGATACCTATACTTAGGTGATCTAATTTATGCTAAATAATTTTTATATGCTATTTATTGTTTATTCATGCATTTGTTTTATGATTCTGTATATGGATGTGGCTATTTGTTGGCATTTTGATATGGATGTTGCATATGGATGTATGGATGCGCACACATACACACATATATACATACATAGATATATAAATACACACATACATACAAACATACACATACATACTGTTTGCACTTCATGCACATTCATATTGTATTATCTAGCTTTATTACCAAGTCACATTTGGGCAAGCCATAGAAATCGAATGGTTAGATAGCAGAACAAAAATCTAGAATGATAAAGTCAGAATTCAAGTTTCAGTTGAAGTCCAAAAATTCAACCATGAATTTACTAGATCACCTTTAAAATAGCTTACATGCCACAACACTCAAACGGCCAAGACTAAAATCCAAGAATGAAGCAAAAGTCTTGGATTAGTACTGAACCATTGCCATGGTTTAGTACTGATCCATGGAACTTACCCAAATTGTATTTAACTTCATGCCAAGTGGAGCTAGAAGCTAGTTGAATAAAGCATGCTACATAGGATATTTTTCTAGCAATCTATGACTCAAGCAATCAATGGATAGATCCAAGTTTTACAACAATTAAACCATATGCTTTCACTTAGCCATTGAACTAATGGCTTCATCCATGTTCAAACTCACATCAAAATAGTCAACTTCCAAATGAACACTAAGGCCATCCATCAAATCTTAAAGGGAAAAGTTAAGGTTAACGAATGATCTCCATGGATCGGTATCAATCTATAGTCTTTAGATCGGAATCAACCCATGAGAGTTGATGATTTGGCCACGATCTTCTTAGAGTAACTCCTTCTGGATATAGGGAATGTGGGGAGAATATGGTAGAGATAAATATATTGTAACGACATGTTATTTCGAACCATTCAAATCGACAATAATCCACACGTGTCAGACTTGAATTGCTCAAAACAACATATTGTTATTACATTTGGAAAAACTTAACATATACAGTAAATAAATCAATCATAGAATCACAGACACAGAGTTTTACAACAATAAGTAGCGGAATAGATAAATAGTAGTTCATGAAGCTACTACAGAACATCAGGGTCTAAAATAAAATACAACAGAAATCTCAAATACAAGAAGTCTCTAATACATAAATAAATGACAGTCTGAACATAAACAACTGAAAATAGCTGAAATATCTGTAAAGTTGAACAGATAAAGATAGATCTCCAAGCAAAGATCCAAGCTCCAAAGGTGTGTCTCAAATGCAGTGACACTCAGGCTGACCCAAGCATAAAGTAAAACACAAAAACTTCAGTCGGGACTAACATTCTTATGCAAGTAAATCAAGTCAAGTGAAATGTCCAAGTGAAATGCAATATAACTTAAGGGATGTTGGGATTCCATCTTTTAAGGATCCGTTAAACTATCTACATACATAATTCAATACGCTACAAAGATAATGTCTACAGTAAAGTAAAATACTAAAATAGCGCTAAGGCGTTACCCATATCCCCCTTAACACAATTTTATATAAATATCGTAGTCTATACAGATATTGTAAGCTCCACCAAACAGGTGGGATACTCAGTGAGAACTCCATAGGTACGATACAAACCAAACTCATAGTGGGCTCGATAAGGCATGTGACAAGGCAGCTACTACCGCCCACCTCGAGATACACTCGCATAATCAAAGGTGCACCCAATCAAATCACAAAGTAATAGATATTGTATCGAAGAAGCATGCTCCATCAGAGGTGCGACCTTACTTGGCCCAGGTATAGCTCCTTTTTTAGTCACATCAAGTTGACCCGAGAGGGTCAGGGCTGCATATATACCTTATACAGAATCATTCGCCAAACCATCCTACTTCTTTCTAGATTCTCCACCACGTGCATAGTTGTTAAAGTGGTTTTCGGTATTGGCAGAGAGTATGGCAATATCCGATCCCAGTCTCTTTAAAAACCAAATGCTTATTTCACACCTTGATCATTTTCATTTCAAATAGTTCATAGTTCATATCAGAATATCATATTCATTTCAAAATCATATCACTTTCGAAAGCATTATTCACTTTCGAAATCATATGCACCTCCAAAATCATAACCACAAAATAGGTTAAACCATCATATCAAAGTATTCGCATTTAAATCTGTTAAATCTAAATCATAACAGTTCCTACTTAAACATTTGAATATTGAAAGTAGTTTACATATTGGAACAGTTATACATTAAAAATAGATTATATTTAAAAATATGTTATAGATTAAAATAGTTTATATACTAAAATATATATATTTAAAATTACGTATAAATTTAAAATAATATGAATTAAAATAGTTTATATATATTTAAAAGAGTTTATATCGAAAATAATTTCAAATTAGAAGTATTTATTCCAATTTCACAAATCAATTCAAATCAACTTTAGTTCCAAAATTCAACTTAAATCAATCTCAGTTCAACAATTTCAACTAAAATGGCTAAAGGTTCAATTCAAATTCTCATTAAAACTATTTTAATTTATATCGATTTCAAATCCAGGTTTGAAGTACAAATTTAAACCACTTCCAATTCAATAGTTTTCAAAGTTTAAGTATTCATACAATTTACAATAACTTAATTTGATAAATTTCACTTATATTTCAAAATTCAACTTTAATTTTATCTAAATTTGAAAATATTCACTTAATCATTTTTAATAACCTTTAAATAAAATCTCAGATTACAAATTAAAATTAAAATTAAATATTCAATTTCAATTTTATTTAAATTTAAAATATTCATTTAACCACGTTTATTCAAAATCAAGTGTCGGGTTTATAAAAATCATATCTTTAAAATCTTAAAATAAATAAGTCCAATCAATTCTTATTTAAACTAAATTTTTAAACAAATTAAATTTACAAGTCAATTTTAATTTATCCTTCCAACCTTAATTTATTAAAGTTATTACAAAATCTATTTTCAAAATATTAATATAAATTTTTAAAAAAATATTTTAAATTTATTTTATATATATTAGTTAAATTAAATTTTATTAAATTACATTTATTATATTAAAATTTTCATTAAATTAAATCTTATTATCAAATTTATTTTATATTAATCTTATTTTAAATAATTAAAAAATATAAAATTACAAGTAAAATCTTAAATTTTACATTTTTTTCAAAACTTAAGTTATAAATTTAAAATTCCCAAACATATAATTTAAAATCAAAGTTTTACACACATATTATAAAAATTATTTGTAATATATTTTAAAAATCAAAACACATATATTTATTTCCTTTTCCAAATTTGGGAAATCATTTAAAAATGGATCAACGGTGTTCGTATATAATTTTCTAACCTATGATCAAGTGATATAGATATTTATCATTTCAATCTAAGATAATTTAAATTTACGGGTATATATCATTTCAACCCGCAAATCCAAAGTTTCAAAATCACTAAAATCGCTTGGATTTATCATTTTAACCCATAAATATTTTTCCTAATTTATAAGATTGTTCGGATATGTATCATTTCAACCCATAGGAATTTCCTAAACAATCAGAGAACTTGCAGTGTGGAAACAATAAAATAATAGCATATAATGACATGGCATATCAATGGCAATTATGATATAATTAAAATTTTGAATATAATATATATAACAGGTCATGATGTCATAAGTCAATTAACATATGTGAACAATTTAAATAATAACATATCATTTAACGATTTAATTACTAAACAATTCATATTTAACAACATATTTCAATATTCATTCCATGTAAAATAAATTTACTAAATCGTGAGTGATCGCTCACCTATTAAGGCTAGAGAAATAACGAGAATAAGATGCGATGCCCACATGGATACGAACACGGACAAGCTAGAGTTGAGGAAATAATCTCCAAACAGCAACAAACACAAGCAAAGCAACTGACTTGAATTCGAAATCGATGAATCAAAACAATATGTATATATATATGGATATATATTGAAGGGCAGCTTGAGTTATAGGAGGTGAAGGCGGTAAGGTAGTGGGCTGGAAGGGTGTGTTAGCTAGGCTGGCTATTGGCTAAGACTGTGGAAGGAGGTGCTGTGTGGAGTTCTGGAGCATGGAAGTGGAGAGGTAAGGGTTGAAGGTTGTTCGGCGAATTATGGGGTGGTGGGTGTCACGGCAAAGCAGAGGGCTGTGCTTAGAGGGATGGAGCTTGACTTCAAGCGGAGGGAAGCAAGGTCGTTCGAGGTTGGATGGAGTTGCTCGGCTATGAGGAGGGAGTGGTTTGGTGATGCAGTTGTTTGGCGGGCGAGCTGTGAAGAGGGGTGGTGATGAAGTTTTGGGTTGGGTGCGTAGCGAGGCATGATAAGGATTACAAAGGTGTTGGTGTGGCGTTCGGATGCAAGGAGATGGTCGAAGGCTGTAGGGTGGTGGAAATGGAGTGGAGAGACTCGGGTATGGTTAGGTGCTGGTTGCTTGCATTGTGTTGGCGGGTGATGCAGTGGTGGGAGGTCAGAGTTGCCATGCTCGGCGCAGGCGGTGGAGATGGGTCTGGGAAGAGAGGGTGAGCGGAAAGGCTATGGATAAGGTGGTTGTGGGTGATGATTCGGTAAGTGGAAGCTGCTGTGGAAAAAGGAAAATGAGCAGAGTTGAGGAGATGAGCAATTCGGTGGTGTAATATAAGTTTTGTATTATTTTCCTTTTTTTATTTTAAAAAGCAAGAACGGATCTGAAATGAAGAAAAGAGGGGAGAGACGAACCAGAAATTATACTGAATAGTGGGATAGCAAAGATCAAATTATTAAACTCAGAGAATATTAAAAGCTGATGTTATTAGTTCTCTCAGGGAACAAATGAAGGGACACAGAACCCTAAAGGCCCAAATGCGGGACTAATACGACTGATTATTTCGCAGATTTCACCGTGTACCAGACACCGAAATGCACAAATGAATATATTACGAGGATTGGCATGGCGAGACAAACAGAATGGTACATAGATACTAAAGATACGATCATCCTATCAAAACTCGATTTTCGTTGTCAAAGTGCTGTTAAGTCGCCGAAAATAAGATAAATGGAGCTAGAGCAATCCAAATTTGGGGAAAGGAAATATGACAACTCACTCAGAAAATGTTCAACATTTTGGTTATATATCAAAAAATATATTATTTTCATCAATTTATTTGATTTTAAATTTTAAAATTTAAAATTTCACAACTAAAAAAACTTTCATATTTTCCAATGAAAATCTCTCACTTGCTATGCTTAAAAAGATGCATCCAAATATCAAATTTTCATTGAAATTTTTTTAATTGTTTATTTTCATGAAAGATTTAGTTAATTTACATTATTTAAAATCGTTAAAATTTTCAGATCGTTACATATGTCGACCTTCATCTATTAATAGGAGGTGATGGGCATTATTTCTAGATCCCTTTTTCAGCATTCTATATTTTTGGAATGTTATTGTGATTTCTTGGATCATCATCAACCCATAGGCCACGGATCTATAAGATCACATTTGTAAAGACTTTGTAGAATCAATAACAAATTTCAAGTGGATATAGGCCTATGATTTGCTGAACACTATAATTGTTATGTGTCATTTCCTCTTTCTTTTCATTTAATTTCTGTATTTATTTCTCCTTTATAGATCTGTAGGGTGTTTGTGCCAAATTTTGGCGTAAACATTTTGGTGCTTTCACCGAAAGACAATTCAATCTCGCGTTGTTCGGACAAATTTTCAATTTTTGGATTGCTTTAATCGGCAAAGAAGATATATTAGTTCTATTCCTAAGATCCATGATTACTTAAGATCCGTTAAATCTATCATAGGATTAACCGAAATAATGGCCCTAAGAAATACCAAAGAAAAATCAACCACTTCTAGACATACTAACGATGTCAAGAAGGCTTGCTTTCAACATGTTAAAGAAACCGCTTAGCCCGATAATGCTATGATTCAGAGCGCTTCAGATATTATTACATGAGTTGAGATGGATAAGATGATGAAAGAGCTAAACTAGAAGTTTCATACTAGCAGAACAAGACGATGAAACAGATGAACGAAAACTTGGATTTGATGAGGTCGTAGAAGGAACATATGGGATTTATCACCTTTAGTTTCAAAAGAGGATAGTTCCTCCTTATTTGGGGAGAATCACAGAAAAGGAAAGCAAAAATGAAAAGAAGAAAAGAGGATCTTTGAAAACTAGAGTGGATAAAGCCCAAAAAACAAGAGCATGGATCTGAATCGATCCATCTGCTCAGATCGGTACCATTCCTTATCATCGTGATTTAGGCATTTAAGGTACCACTGATTTGGATGATGTTAGTGTTGGAAATAATCTAATTATCAGTGGTCAAAATGTTGGTATTCCAGGAACAACTGTCGATAATTTGCATAGAGATCGTAAAAATAGATCATCTCGACGAACGATTCTCCCAGTAACAGGAGAAACTCGATATGAGGAAATAACCGAGACCATTTACGGAATAAATGCTTAGAGCAGGCCATGATCATCGTCATTCAATAGATCCAATAGAAATAGAATTTATGGCGGATATAGCGAGGAAATTGGTGTGTGGAAACCAGCATAAATATAACGATGAGTGGGGTTTGTCTCCCAATAGAAACCTATTTACGAAGGAGCTATTACAAGAAGAATACCCTAGAAGGTTCAATATGCCTATAATGATGTAACAATTCTAGTTTTAGATATAGTTGAAATAAAATACAAAATAATTTTATCTGTATTTTTAAATGGGAATTTGGAATTTTATAATATTTATTTACAGATGTGGTCAAATTTAGAAATTTGAGTTTTAATATAAAAGATCATAGAAGCTTTTATATGATTATGAATTTATTGATTCCTTGTATGTATAAGAATTTTTTTATGAAAGTAATATTCATTTGGAAAGTATTAAATTGGACAAGACTCTTTTGGAAAATAATAGAGATTTAAATTTATTTTGATCTTTTAATTAACTTTAAAAAGATAATATTAAGAATTTAAAGATATATATATCTCTGTGTGTATATACACACATTTATACATTCATTTATTTTAAAAAAGAAAGTTAGAGATTTTAAAGTATTGTAAAAATGGATTCGTGAATTAATAAATTAGGTAATTGAGAGTTGAACATAATAAAATAAGTATAAATAATGTAAATTATTGTTATTGAAATGTGTAAATTAATGTAATAATGAATTAGGAATTTGTGTAATAAGATTTATAAATATTTAATAATGAAACCACGATTTAAATGAGAAGGAATGAGAAATTAAGGAAATAAATAATTTTATTTTTCCTTAATGGGTTTTATTGTAACTAAATAGCCCATATAAGCTTGTTGAGAAGAGGATTCTCCTTCTTAATTATTTTAGCTACGTACATTACAAAACTATGAAAGAAAAAAAAACATCAAAATCTCCTTTCTCTCTTGAAACCCCAGGCCTTCAAAAATCTAAATCAATTCAAATAAATTGTCAAAAATCCCCAAATTCAAATCTTAGCTTCCCAACACTACTCTTTACCTTTTAGACCTTAAGATTTAATGCTTAGCCATGGTTGTAGGTTGGAATTAATTGAACGGCAAGGTGGGAGGGTGAAAATTAGAAATAGAAAATGTCCGTCAATGGAAAAATCATAACTAATTCTAGTAAGTCAAAAAATATTAAATTTTCATAGGTTATGCGTAACTCATCTTTACACAGTCAGTTAAAATTTCATGGAAAAATGTTTAGATTTTCTATGTTAAATCATCGTAGCACCGAGCACGAAATCCAAGAATTTTCACTACTTTAGTCTTGAGTTTGATGCATGAAATTGTAAAGCTTTTTGAAATGTAAAGGTGAGTAATCCCCATCACTCTTTCTAAATTGATCTCATGTTTGTATAGCTATGATTTTACTAGTAAATTGAATAGAATTGTTGTGGTTATGTTGTAATTGAAAATAATGCATTTTGAAATATAAAGTGGTAGCTGAAAATCTATTTGAAATGTTACTGCAGTAAAAAAACAATAATGTTAACCCAAAAAATGGATCAACACCCTGGATTGAGTGTGAAAGCACCAGCCATGTTCTTACAAAGCAATAATATAGAGAATAAACATAAAAAGAGCATAAATATAAAGAAGACTAGAAGATTTTTATAGTGCTTCGGATGTTAATGCAGCCCATGTCCACTTTTTTTTTTTATTATTGACTGATTGTTGTTACAAAGTTAATTGGATTACAAAGTTCTTGAATATCCTTAGTTGGATTAAGTCCCCAGTGTTAGAGTTCACTAGAGAATCACAGTGTACTCTTTGGATGCCGTTGTGAGGAAGGAAAAGAGTGAAGAAAGCTTTCTGTAGAATTTCAACAACCAGTCCAGAGGATCCTCTTTATGTTGTAGATAGAAGAGTATTTATAGAGGTTTGGGTGCTATTGGGCTAAGCCCGTTTATTAAATGCTTGCTGATACTCACAGGAAGACACATTGAAGATGGCATCGCGGTCTGAGCCAAAATGATGGATCGCTAGCGACCATAGATCAAGCTTGAAGGCGACCCAATGCCTTAGTACTTCCCTTTTCTCTGTTCCACAAGAGTCGCAGCAATCGAATGACGACGTATGGATTGCTGGTGATCCATAGTATATGGATCGCTTACGATCCACATACTTAGCCTATTTTTGGGCATTGCCTTTTGGATTGCCATTATCACCTTGTGTCGATGTTGTTCATGTAGTCTCATAGCACTTTGCCTTGTTTTGATGATAGTTTGCTTACTAGTTATATTTCGTACTGATTGGACCAGACGAATGCTCGTCCCTTGATTTTACTAGCTCGGAATCTCATCAAACTTAGCCATTGCTCCTAGAATATAGATTGAATCATGATTCAAGAAGGTCGATGCACTCACGAGTTAACACTATGTATCGCTAGTAATCCATGCCATAAGAGTATTTTTCTTTCTTCCCTGACTCCCTTTGACTCCTTGTTATAGTCCCTTCGGTTGGTTTTTGAGCTATTTTGACTCGATGAAATTGTTCCGACTTCTTCTGGATTCTGCGGTGTTAAAATCCCGGATAACATTTGCCCCCCAGAGTATGTCTTTGTTGAAACAAGGTGTGCTCTGGAAGTAATCGTTTTTCAGTTTCTGCTTGTTGGATTTCAAGTAGTCGTGTTAGGGCCACACGAAATTGAACTAGACTAGACTGTCGCTTGCTAAGTTCTTTCCTAGACTGCCATTGGTTGTCATAAAAGACCAAATTTTACTCTATAGCTTTCTGGAATGCCTTCAAGTAGTGTGTAGATTTTTCTAGGCAAATTTGAGAACAAATGCAGGCAACTCTATGGATCTCTAGCAATCCAATGACTTAGGATTTTCTAGCATCTCGTTCGCTCTTATTTAAATCCTTCAAGCCAACCAATCTCAATTCATACTTGCTTCTCGCGACCTGATCCTCTAACTTCCTGTGATTCTAGCTAGCTTCAACGATTTGATCCACCATCTCCAGTGACTCGATCCAACCTTAACCAAGCTTCCATTATGATTCTATCAACACCGCCGATTGAACTTTGCCGCCGACTCCAGAACTTTGCCGCCGACTCCAGAACTTTGTCACCACCTCGATTACTGCTGCGCCAAACTCTAGTTCCTTTGTTTTCTTCCTTGGTTCGCCATCGATCCATCGTACTTAGTTCGCTGATTTGAAGCTTTGACCATCTTTGTGTTTGGATCGCCGATCGAGAACTCCGACCATCTCCGTGTTTTGATCATTGATTCAAGGTGGGTTTGCTGATTGTGACATTCATTTATCGCTCTGGCGATGGATTTGTATTCATGATGATAGTCATGGAAAGTCCAAGTTGATTGCGAATTTATGGAGGAAGATAGTAAATCGAGTCTTCGGTTTTTCATGGAACGACATTCGGGCCTTGCCTTGGTGCTTGACACGTTTTGATGTCTTTGTCCATAGAATCAAAATTGACTTGTATAGAGTTAAATCACTGATATAGTACGACACACCATGAATTGGCCCTAGTCCTTTCGGAGGACTTGGATTAATTTTATTTTCCTTCACACACTCAGTGTTCCTGTACCGAGAAGAACTTTCCACGTTGCTTCAGACAACAGATCCATTATCGATCGTTAATCCGTAGCGGGTAAGTGTTGAAGAAGTAATTCCAAAAAGAGAACGATATGGAAGTCCTTTTCCTTTTCCACTACGAGCATGCTATCTACACAAGATAGAGCATTTGTAATGTTCAAGGCACCAATCTCACCAACCGTAAATGATATATCGCACCTACGCCGGTACATACTTAAAATCCGACATGTCAGCATGAATCAATATTTCTACGGAATTCAAGTGCAGTAGGGAATTTTTAGTTTAGAATACCATTACCTGACCATTTCATACGCAGGTCTTGTTGTTTAGAATGAAGTACCCATCTTCTCACTGTAAGTCTAGCAGGGGAAGTCCTACACTTTCAGAGGTCGAGTCATCGTCTGTCTCCCTTTCTTTTTCTGCTTAACAGGCCGAATATGGCCAGCTTGTTCCAATCGGTTCGATCTTAGATCAAAATCCTCCTAACTTTATAGTTCTTTTCAATCCGTCGGAAAGAGCCTCCTCCATGATCTCTACTAAAGTCTAGCACAAATTTGCTTGCAGCATGGCATTCCGATGGAAGATGTGTACCTCCCAAAGAAGGATGAATTTGCTTATACGCCGGCTCCGGGATATACTATTTGTCATCGGTATATGTGCTTGAATGGATCAGTGCCCCTCTTCAACGACTTTTTAAAAGAAACCCTTTAGAACTTGGGAATCCCTCCATTCCAGATTCACCCCAACGAATACGCTATTCTAACCTGTCTGCACGTTCTTTTCATGTGGACCCTCAACTGTGCCCCGAGCTTAGACGAGTTGAGATATTTTCTCTCGTTCAAAAGAAGAAACGAGTGTCCATCCTTGGTTGTGATTGAGGATCATTGAAATCGTAAAATTGTGTTGCAACTATAGAGCAATTTATCTCAATTCAAGACTCGATACTTCTTTTTTAGATGTTCTAAGGGATTCAATCGTCTTTGGCAATAGGAGGTAAGTTCCCTTCCTTACTTATTGAGTTTCGATATATTGCCATAGGATTGCTAACGAGTCGAATACTTCGTATAGTTATTCTGAGGTCGAACACGGACCTGTCTCTTAACGAAACTTTCCAAACCATAAAGGCTATTGATGTTAAGGAAAGATCAGTTAAGTCCTTATTAACATATGAAAACTTGCTTCGGTACAGACAGTTGCACCCAGGGAGATATGCAGTCCCAATTGATCTCCTATCCCCTTCTCGCTCCAGGATACGTACGCGATCCACATCCTCGTCTCACGGTTTCGAAGAAGGTACTTTTCAAGAAAGGGAAGGCTTGTCCGACGAGTCGGCTGAAGAGACTCACGAAGGAAAAGATGCAACAACCGAAGCCAGTTTCCTAGTGAGAATGCCCTTGATTCCAGAAGAAGGGGAAGAGGAGTTAAAACAGGGAGAAGGCAAGGTTGCGATAGCAATAGAAAAGGAAGATGGTGAATTTGAGAGTAGTAGCGATGAGTCCTCCTCTAATGATGATTATGATTTCCACACAAATTCAAATGATGGGGATTCTGAAGCGTGTGACGAGACTCCTGGGATGAGTCTCGTTGTCCTGAGCTCTCCTCTACCAGAGATGAGTGATAATGATGATGCTTTAGAAGTCGAACGACGTCGGGATCCCCCGATCAAAGATGCTGGCGTAGACTTCGAAGATTTGAGCAGAGTCTACGTCGATTTTGATTTACTCATGGGGGAAGACTTCAAATTTGAAGAGATGTCTCATCATCTGGGCCATGTTGCATCTAAAATCAACCTGATTCCTTCCACGACGACTGCTCGATCTGGTTTGTGACATTGTTTTAGGCCCTTCCCTAAACACATTACACATTTCACTAGGATTACACTAACTTATACACATATCTTTCATGCTTATTCTCCGTTACTAAGGCTCTTTATCTATTCTTCATGTCAAGTACCATGAGAGGACGAGGTCTCTAGGGTGATCTTGAGGAATTATCGACCCTCAACGCTGGTCGAAACGATCCTCCAACTGTTACCAGCCTTGCAAACAGAGAAGGAATGGAAAAGAAGAAACGATTTAGAGGCTGAAGCTCGTCATCGAGACGAGAGGGAGCAGGGTTGAGTGTAAAAAGGCAGATACGAGAAAAGAAACACTTTCGATGAACGAGAGGAGTCGTCTAAAAAATCAAAAGTCGATCACGGTTCTTATTCTTTGGAACAACAAGCCTTCGCTCCGGCGCCTGCTTCAATCGGTCCTGAAATTCTGGTTTCCTCCGTCTTTGTTCCATCTTAATCTCAAGTTTCCTCATCTCATGTGGTGCTTGCCCCCAGTTCTTCATGCCCAAACCAGAGATCTACTTATATTCTTTTGTCCGCTCCTCCCAAGCTTGAAGTAGCGCTCCTCGGATGGTTTTTAAGGGTATTTAAATTTGACCATGACCTTCATCTAGTTCGCAAAGATACATACGTGCCCCACCTTTAAGCAATCCAGAATGATTTAGAGCAATCCAAGGGGTGGGAAAAATTATGCAAACAACTACGGACACGAACCGCAACAATTATCAAGAAATCCTTTCCTTTGAATTGGAGAAGGATGACTTCGAAAAAGTGTTGGTGGAACGCAATGCCAAAGTCAAACGGTTGGAAGAAGAAAGGGATGCGGCGCTTTGAGAAAGAAAGAACAATGTCGCCTTGCTGAAAGAGCTAAAAGAGGTGCATGCGAAGATCGAGATCATCCTGAGAGACAAAATTAAGAAAACGCATGCCGAAGAAGTTAAATTGCAAGTGGAACTTGAGGTTCGCAATGCGATCATCAAAGGCAGAGGAAGACCATTTCTGACCACGACAAGATCGTAGAGTGGCATAATAAAACGATCGTGGAATATGAAGAAGTCATGAAGTCGCACGATAAAACCATCTCCGACCAGGCAAAGATGATCGTCATGCTCTAGGATCAAGTTGTGTAGCTTAGCGCTGATAAAATTCGTGTCGAAGTTGAAAAGGCCGTCGTTACGGTGGATTATTTGGAGCTTCAGAAGACCTTCAAGAGAAAGATGGAGAAGATGAATGAGACCATCTTAAACTTTTATGTCAACTCCCTGCTGCACTAGAGGAGTCTCATTTACTTGGGCCCTAAATTCCCCTGCACTCTCACCCTGGTTTGGAAGGAAATCCTGACCCATTTTCGAGACAGTGGGAATGTTTATACCGAGCGAGAGCTAGAGAATGCTTATCTCAATGAAGAATCAAAGAAAGCATTGCTAGAAGGCCAGGAGATTTTGTGAATTGGAAGAGAGAAGGAAGCTGATGATGCTGCCATGCAGCGACTGTTGAAGCATTGCCGGAGCCTTTTATTTTCGGTCCCGGCAAATCGTCAAGGCAGCCCTGCGATCCATCGACAAGTTCTGGGCTCGAAGCTTCTCCGCGAGTTGTGGAACCATACAAGGAGGGAGAGGACGGCGAATGTGAGGTTGACATTCTCGGTCACTCCTCTAGTGCACGTAATCTTCTTGTTTCCCCCGAGTTCGAGAACTTCTAACTCACGTAGTAAGAGTAGGATGAACTTAACGCTTTCATTCTCGATCTTATAGGTCCGTCTTCCTTGTCCTCCAATCCACCAGTTTCCTCTGTACCTGGACCTAGCGCTATTTCAATCACATTTGTGCTCATCTCTATAGTGCTCTAGTTGCCGTGTTCGGCTCGCAGCCGGGGTCAGAGTTCAAGAAAATCACCGCATTAAATGGCTTGGATGATCCTTCTGTATCTGAAGGGTGACTTCACGACGGTCGAAGTTCAGGAGCAGGAGATTCAAATAGAGAAACCGTGCATATTTCAACAATAACTAGTTGCTATCAAGTAGGAGAAAGTTGAAGCCATTAAGTCCTCGAAGAGCTCACACAGATCTTTGAAGTGCAAGACGAAAGGAGTGACTTCCAAGAAAGTTAAAGAGCTGGAAGAAGACATCGACACCGAGGAAATAGTTGACATCATTAGTAGCGAAACTACTCCTGAGGAGAAGCAAAAACTTTAGAAGAAAGGCAAGAAGGGGAGTGGCAGAAAAGAAGTTGAGAAGTTTGGATGGTAGTTAATCTGATTCTAAGTCATTTTGTGTAGTTTTGTTCAATTGCAGAGTCTGCACTTACTGCTTTTATTGTGTTGTCTGTACCTTTTCCTATTGTTTGCCGGTATTGTGTGTGTACGGTCCCCACATTTTGACATTGTACAAAAAGAGTTATAAGCAATACATTGCCGACATTTTGACTATAGCTTCACTTATCTGCTTATCTATGTTCTATGCAGTTATGCCTACTTTGCTTACTTTTATTTTATTTTATCTAGTCCTATGATTACTGCCAAAATTTCTATCGAGCATTTCTATTTGAATAATGGTGTATGCCCCCCAGTTCACAGGGCTGTTTATTTCGAACACTTGACAAACGACCAGTAACTTATGGTTTGAATAGTCGGCATACCAAAACTTAGAATAAAACAAAGTTACGATCTGATTTTTTATAAGTTTAATAACTTTAGTATATACTTTACTTTTTTTATGCAATTCGGGAAAGTATGTAACATATGTATGTTAGAAATGTGCATAAAAATTTAAACTAAGTGCAGAATATATAGTTATAAGATTAACTATTAAAGAACTCAGAAACACTCTTCGTGTAAAATGAATAATCTTTGCAAATTTTTGAAAGTTAAACCACTTATCACATCTCAAGAACGTGAGTAAATACTTATGAACATAATTTATTAGGAATTTTGCAATCTTCAAACACGTGCTTCATTGCTTAGAGTTGCACATTGTATGAGTTAACTGTAGGTAGTTAAACGTATCTACGTTAAATGTTATAGTTAATCATTGGGTGTCAGCAATTGGAGTTTCCTATCGATTAATAGCACTTCGATTTTGTTGGATTTGTGCCGGTTACTTTTGATAATGGGAGTTGGTTAACTCTTGTTATTCCTGTGATGGATAAGTTTCCCGATATTGCTGGGGAAATTCCAGTACTTAAAAGCATGCATGACTTTATGGGATGCACGGCTTTTTATACTTCTCAATGTTGCCTATCTTCGGGCAACGTGAGGAGTTTATGTTTTAAGAGCATGATCTAATGACTCAAAAAGCTAGTGCATGGCTTATGGGATGCGCGGCTTTTTAGAAGTATGAGTGGCTTATGGGATGCGCGGCTTTTTAGAAGTATGCACGGCTTATGGGATCGATACGACTCGTTGACCCAGAACGGTTTGGAACTTCTTGACGTTGCCACTCTTTGGATAACATGAGGAGCTTGTGCTTCGAGAATGTGGTTCCACGGCGCAAGGAGTGATGTGCGGCAGAGTGCGTGGCTTACATAATGTGCACAATGGTTTGGGCCTTCCCGGTGATGAAGGAGTGATATCAGTTCTTAGATGGTAAGGATCGATTTTTCCCATTAATCCGGCGATTTGACTTCGCTGGAATGCGACTTCATCATTTCTAAGAGATAATTTTTTTTTTGATCTGGTAAACATGGCTCGGACGATCCTTCAGCATTTCGAGAAGATGTGCCTGGCCAAACAGACAAGGTTGCCATAGTGGAGAGATCTACAGCCGACCACATGGAGATGGTTATGAAAGAAGAGCTTATGGGAGTTTGGGGGCAAGAATCTCAATTTTTGGTCCGTACCACCTTTATAGAATTGGTCTTCAACTAGCATATAGTCTAAAGGAAAAGGAACCGGTCATCAAGGGTGGTAAAAGAGGAGTTAGGAAGAAGTAAGCAAGTATTATGCTTCTATTTTGTTTGTTGCGCTAGCTAGGTCTTTAAGTCCGTAGTTGTCAGAATGCTAGAATTTTTGATCGGGGATAACAGAACTGTGGTATGATTAGTCTCGGCCTTAATTCTGGCTATTCAAGTGTGCACAGTGCCCCCATGCCACAGGGCCGTTGGCGCACTTAAACTGTACCCAGAGTCTCTTCACAACTCGTCTGGTTGCCCATTAGTCTAGTGGTTGCGATTATCCCAAGTTCTAAGTCTTGGTTTGATTCGGGTCAGCCTCTGGTTAACCACAAGGTCGATTCAGTTTTGGCTTAGTTCCTTTAAGTGATTTTGAAGCTCTGGAGTTCAACACTATTTGTTTCATCGGTTGTTCGAAGTGATTCCGTTATTTATGCGGAGGGACTAATATGATTGCCGATTTAGGGTCCTAAAGCGTGACTTCGTTGACTTTAAGGGGATTTGGATTAGATGACTGCTGATCTTTCAGTTCACCTTCGTGGATATCAATCGTACATAAATTCACATTGATCTACTGGTTTGCCTCCACGACGCTTAGTTCGTGAAAGTCCTTCCCGTTCGTGAAGGGTTGTTTGGATCAGATGACCACTGATCTACCGGTTTAACTTCACGACGCTTTAGTTCTTGGAAGACCTTTACGTTTGCGAAGGGTTTTTCGTATCAGATAAACGCCGATCTAACGGTTCGCCTCCATGATGCTTTAGTTCATGAAAGAACTTCACATTCGTGAAGGATTTTTGGATCAGATGACCGCTGATCTACCGGTTCGCTTTCATGATACTTTAGTTCGTGAAAGAAATTCCCGTTTGTGAAGGATTTTTGTGATCAGATGACCGCTGATCTACCGGTTTACCTTCAAGATGCTTTAATTTGTAAAATACCTTCACATTCACAAAGGGTTTTTCGAATCAGATGACGGATGATCTACCGGTTCACCTTCATGACGCTTTAGTTCGTGAAAGACCTTTACATTCGTGAAGGATTTTTTTGGATCAGACGACTACTGATCTATCGGTTCGTTAAGGTGCTTTAGTTCGTGATAGACCTTCACGACATTTTAGTTCGTGAAGGAGTTTTTGAAGCCGGATGTTCGATGATCAAACGGTCATGGAATGATAATTTACCGATTCCGAGAGGAATTAGGTCGGATGTTCGACTACCTGACGGCCTTGGACCGATAATTCATCGATTCCAAGAAGAATTTTGATCGTGTGTCCAATGTCCCGACTACCTTAAAGCGATGATTCATTGACTTCAAGAGAAATTTTGATTGGATATCCGGTGACCAGATGGCCTTGGAATGATAATTCATCGACTCCAAGAAGAGTTATGGTTCATGTGTCCGATGGCCCAATGGTATTAAAGCAATGATTCAACGATTTCAAAAGGAATTTTTAGGATTTTGCTCGTGGGAACACAGTTTTACCGGTTCTTGGTGACTAAGAGGTTGGATCTGTTTGTTCGGCCATCTTTTGTACAAGAATTCTTGAAGCTACCAAAGCAATGTCGGTTCTTAGAAGGGGGATCAACATGACTCGTCGAGGGATAGAAGCATTTCTTTTACCGTGTTGTCTACAATGCCCCCAGCGTCCCAATACGGCTCATTTGGAAAAGAAAAGTAGACAAGGATGGATGAGAAGGCATCGTATTAGGTTGCTGCCCCCTTCCTTAGTTGCAATCTAGCCAAAGTGTTATTTAATAATCATCTTTCGTTTGATTTCATCAGTTAGCTGGGGAGCTTTTATTCTAGGCCTTATAAGCGTTGCTTGGGCAGAAAGTCCATGAGGTCCTGTAGCTCCTTCACCATTTGGTAGGTTCTTTGGCAAATTGTCGGGTTTTCCTTCTTCCAATTACACTACTTCTACTCTTTAGAACCTGTTTACCTTCCCATAGAATTTTTCTAGGGTAGCAGGTTGTTTCATCATTTAATCATTATCAGACCAGTCCATTTTCAAGTTACGGTTGTTTATAATGCTTGAGAATGATATACACATGATTGTCCTATGCTTGAATGATTGGAAATTCCGATTGAATGACAAATCACTTATGATGGGGTCATGGATCAGTGATGATCCACAAAAATTTTGAAACTAGGTGAGATTGGTTTGGGGTGACAAAGAAGGCCTCATAAGGTTGTATTTCAAATTTCAAGGCATTTGGAGTTCGCATGTTCGAGTTATGGGCAAAAGAAGATGGACCGGCATTGATGGATTGGTAGTATTTTACTTGCAGTCTAACCCGAGAACATTTTCCATTTCCTTGGAATCAGCACTTGGTTTGCTTAGAATCATAGAATTTAAAGTGTCGGGTTGATGGCGAATGGTGCTTGCAGCCATTTGCCTGTTTTCTTGGAGAAAATCTTGGTTTTACTCGATTCTGATTTGGGGCCAGAATTTCCTAGGTTTATTTCGAGTCAAATGGGTGATTACCCGAGTTCGACTTTGAGTCAACCCTAAAGTGATTTTTTTCAACGACCATTTTGACGATTTTTGATGATTTTCGATGACGACCATTCATGATACGATGATGGAAGCTCCATGATGGGATTGGAAGGTAGTCAGTTGGGAGTGGTTACAATATACCATGGAACCTTGGCCTTGTAATTGATCTCGGTTTATAGCATATCTTCTTGGTTCTCCTACCTCTAGGAGCACCGTTTGAGTAGCAGTTCCTCAATCTGCTTGAAACTGTGTTGCAGCACGGGTTTTAGAGCTTCTTCTAGCATTTTGCACGTTGGCATTTTCATCCAGTTTGTCTTCCTCAAATTATTTGTCATCTTCAGTGCCAGAGAGAGTCATCGTTATATCCCTCGTAGGGTTATCACCCCTAAGTTCAGGTTTGTAGCAGGTGCTTTTGTAGTGGGCATAGTGCTAACGTTTTCTTCCATCATATTTTTGGAACTCCGCACATAGCTTCCTTTTGCTTTTGCCTTCTATTTCTTCTGTTCAAGCTAGAAACAGAAGAATGCACTTGCTCCGTAGCAGCCACATCTTCAAGCACCATTTTGGGAGTAGTTAGTCATTGGATCACTAAGAGAGCATGTATCTTTTCCATAAGAGCCTTTTGACTGTTTGCCATTTATGGTTAATTTCATCAACCATCTTGTTCAATTCCCCTTTAGTCACAATTTCATATTATATGGAGGATCTTGGAACTTTATCTTCAGAGTTGGCTCCTAACAGCGGGTTGTTGGGGATGTTGACTTTAATTTGTTGAGGGTTTATTTCTTCTCCAGCAATGGTGGCTCTTATGGATCTTCGGAGGTAGTTCTCTTTCTTCCTGGTGCCATTGATTCTCAACAGCAAATCTTCTAAGCAGAGATTGAGGATCTAACTTCTGAACCTATTTGATGCAAAGTAGATAGCTAGATTTAAGCCTGAGTTTGGTTCTCGGTGAAAGCACCAAAATGTTAACCCAAAAACGCCCTGGATTGAGTGTGAAAACACCAGTCCTGTTCTAACAGAGCAATAATATAGAGAATAAACGTAAAAAGAGCAGAAATAGAAAGAAGACAAGAAGATTTTTATAGTGGTTTGGATGTTAATGAAGCCTACATCCACTTTATAG
Organism: Allium cepa; assembly: GCA_030765085.1. Taxonomy (NCBI): domain Eukaryota; kingdom Viridiplantae; phylum Streptophyta; class Magnoliopsida; order Asparagales; family Amaryllidaceae; genus Allium; species Allium cepa. The sequence goes on from CM060940.1 coordinate 331,608,967, forward strand.
TTTTTATTATTGACCGATTACTGTTATAAAGTTAACTGGATTACAAAGTTCTTAAATATCCTTAGTTAGATTAAGTTCGTAATGTTAGAGTTCAGTTGAGAATCGCAGTGAACCCTTTGAATGACCGTTGTGAGGAAGAAAAGAGTGAAGAAAGCTTTCTGTAGAGTTTCAGCAACCAATCTGAAGGATCCTCTCTATGTTGAAGACGTGAGAGTATTTATAGAGGTTGGAGTGCTACTGGGCTAAGCCTGTTTTCCAAATGCTTGTTGATACTCATAGGAAGATGCACTGAAGATGGCATCAAATCCGAGCCAAAATGATGGATCGCTAGTGATCCATAGATCCAGCTCGAAGCGACCCAATTCCATAGTTTCCCTTTGCTCTGTTCCATGAGAGCCGCACCGATCCGATAATGACGTATGGATTGCTAGCAATCCATAGTATATGGACCGCTAGCAATCCACATACTTAGCCTATTTTTGGGCCTTACCTTCTGGATAGCCTTTTTCATCTTGTGTCGATGTTTTTCATGTGCTCTTGTAGCACGTTACCTTATTTTCATGATGGTTTGCTTAATATTTATATTTGGCTACTGATTGGACCATACGAATGCTTGTCTCTTGATTTTACTAGCTCGAAATCTCATCAAACTTAGCCATTGCTCCTTGAATATAGATTGAATCATGATTCAAGAGGGTCGATGAACTCACAATTTAATACCATGGATCGCTAGCGATCCATTCCCTTAGAGTATTTTTCTTTCTTTCTTCCCTGACTTCCTTTGGCTCCTTGTTCTAGTCCCTTCGGTTGGATTTTGAGCTATTCTAACTCGATGAAGTTGTTCTGAGTTCTTTTGGATTTAGCTAGGTTAAAAACTCAGATAACAAATAACTTGCACTTACTAAGCTCAATTGGAGTCATTCTTTTTTGGTTGGAAAATAGATTCAATGAGAAATAATTTCTATTTTGATCACTTTTTGATATTTAGCCATTTACTTGACCAGAAATGGATTTGAAATATAGCTATAGTTCTGTCTTTAGGGTAATTTTCTAAGATTTAAATCTGAAATTGATTTGGCCATAACTTTTGAACTATAAGTCCAAATTTGATGTTCTTTTTCTTGTTGGAAAGCCTAGTATATTATCTATAACTTATAAGTTTTGAGTTTTGCAAAGTTTTGAGATTTAAAGGATCAAAAGGCCATTTTTTATTGCAACCCTGAGATTCAAATGTTTTGGGAAATTTTGCCTGATTGCTTTTTTCGTGTTTTCTTCAACCATTCTTGTGTTTTTTCATGATTGTTTGTATTTCGATGTGTTTTTGATCTTCCAAGATCTTTTTATAATACTAAAAGTAACAAATAAGAATTATCTAGAGGTATATGAAAGTATCCCAAGTAGTTATGGGACAGTAGGGGAAACTCGAGTATTTAACATTAGACAGTATATAACACTTTAGATTTGAAATGATATTTGGGACAATACACGTCTAGATATGTACGGCAAGTATCGGCTTGTCTTATCGTGACATGCATCCAAACGTGATTGGTGGGTATCGGGCTGTCTTTTAGATAACACGATTTAAGACGCATTTGGCAGATATCGACTTGTCTTATTATTGCATGCACCTTGGTATGTATGGCAAGTATTGACATCTCTTATTATAGCATGCATCTAGGCATGATCGACAAGTATCAGATCATCTTGTGTTAACTCGCTTTCATGGGTGTTCTTTGATTTATGAATTTATTTTTGAGATTATGACTCGACTTGCTTTCATGTACATTTTTAGTTTCAACTCGCTTTCATGCCTGTCTCTGGTTCCGACTTGTTTTTATGCTCGTCTTTTGAGTTCAACATGCTTTTATGCTTGTCTAATGGTTTTCACTTACTTTCATGCAAGTTTATAATTTAGAATATAAGATATTTCGATTCACTATATTTTGAAATGATAACTTATTATAAGCATGATACGATTTTATGACTTGGTGATTTTGGTGTTGATGCCTTTTTGTTGTGATTTGGGTATATTATATAGTTATTACTTTATTATTAAGATTCTTGCATGCTTATTATTGTGGTCTCGCTCATTATGGTATTTAGAGATACTCTGACCCAATTATTAGTTTTATAATACTCGGGTCAGATCGAGACTTGTCGGGTCAGGGATTTGGTGACCTTGAATGTTGAGCTAGCGTTGGAGATGGATATATATTTATATGTATCATGTTGTTCTAGTCCTTTTATACATGTATTGTATGACTAGGGTATGAGAGACAGTGACTTGTATATAAATATGTGAATGTAGTATTCTCTTTTGTAGACTCACTCTATGTAATATATTTGGCCTAGATTATAATTTCTGTTATGATCTGTGATTCTATGTTCCATTTTATGTAATATATTTTTCTAATTTATAATAGCCAACATATTTGTTGCTTTTTGCGACGACTGGTCATGACACTATATTACCTTTGATGTAAAAGTAAAAATGATAGTGTTAGTCCAATGGAATAAACATGGATGGTCGCTCCTATCTAGCCTTATTCTCCATATTAGCAGACGGTATTACTATATAATATCCTTTGTTTCCTTTGTTAGTATGTGTATAAAGGTAGGGCTTTATATCTTGGTATCAAAGATTTGGTCAAAACAACATAGGATATGTGAGACATGAATCTTGGGCCTAAACAGACTTATAGTCCCGTCCCTTTAGGGTATAATTTAGAATTTATTTCATATCCAGGATAGAAATACAAATGATTATTAGGGAATAATCATCAGGACGTATTTGTAAGATTTTATATTACTATATAAATTATCATTATGGATAGTGTAGATTAGACCGTAGATGGTTTAGAATTGAATTATTGTGTCATGATCCATTAGTGATCAAGAGTTGCGCAGCGGAAGCTGATGGACTGCCTTCCGCTGACCACGGTAATTAGTTTTCTCCTGTATATGTTTGATTGGTTAATTGATGCATGGTTGTTTGGAATTATAAGTAATCTTTTAAAATTCGTATTGAGTAGGAATCATCACTTGAAAGTTAAAAACCTACTTTGACCTTGTGATATCCTCAGTGGTGTAGTTACCGTAACGAATATTGAAATTTTGATTTTTGTATAAATGGGATATTAATCCATATATGTGTTTAATCGAATGCTATGTTGAATGCATGGTAGCATAGTTGTTTCAGATGGATTGTTTATATAAGAATTTTAAAAGTTTACACACACACACATATATATATATATAAGTAAATATGTTGCAGATAATTTTGGATAAATTTTGTATATAAGTATTTTAAAAAGATTTTGAAGGAATGTGTATATTTAAAAATATTTTTGAAAGAAAAGATTTAGATGAAATTTGTGTTAGATTCTCTGTTGAGTGTTTTATAGATTCTAATCGATGCGCTTGATTAACGTTATCGATAGGGATTCCTAAACATTAGGACGAGACAATTGGACATAAAGTTTTGAAAATAAAGTTTAGAAAACAAAGTTTAGAAAACAAAGTTTGGAAATAAAGTTTAGAAAATAAAATTTTGGAAATAAAGTTTAGAAAATAAAATTTTGGAAATAAAGTTTTGAAAATAAAATTTTGGAATTTTTTTTAGAAAGCATTATGAACTATATTTTAAAAACGAGTATGATATTTTCTAAGAATCTATGAATAATAATAATTTGAGAACCTTTTGATATAAGGAAGTATAATATATTTATAAAAGTAAAAGGTTGTTGCATATTGGATGATGTGTGTATGATTTTGTGCGTAGTATAGTATTATGGTTATTGAATCAAGATATATGTGAATAATTTCTTAAAGTAATTTTGAGATGAACATGATTTTCTTTTATATGTTGTAGAAATTTTTATTTGTTGAGTAATAATAATATGGATAATGGATATTTTCTATAAAGGATTTTCATGTAGAAAAATTATGATTTCCTAATATCTTATGTAAACAATGTTTGAAAAGTGGAAGCAAATATTTTGCGAAGAAATGTTTGTGTGAAAATGATTTTAAAAGGTTCTTAAGGAAACAATGGATGCTATTTATATATAAGAATTTGTAAAATATTTGATAGAGTCAATGTTGATTTATGAAATATTTTGAAAACGAAGTTGAAGTATGAATTACCATTGTAAATAAGTGTACGAATAAATCAAAGAAGACTTATCTTCTATAAGTTAAGAATTTTAAATATGTTCTATTTAAAAAGGGAATACAATTTTGATTTCTAAATTGAATTATAAATTTTTATATACATTTAAAATAAATTTGGATGTGAAATTTTATACTTTATAGCATGCTTTTCAAAAATAAATTATTTTGGAAAGAAGTTATAAAATAGTAAATTGTTTTAAAATTCTCTTTCGAAAGGAGGCTTTTTGGTAAATCAAAATGAGATGAAAGTTTTTTTTTATTACATGTAAGTTATTTTATATAACTTTATATGTTAGTAAATCATTTGGGTTTGCTCATGCGAACAAGTATAAATTCACTATCTATGAATTGAAGAAATTAGTATAGCATGATATAATAAATTTTGAAACAATTGGAATTATTTTAGGGGTTTTTCGTATAAAGGACAAAAATTTGTTTATTTTTAGCTTCAAGGATCAACCTCAATATTTTAAGCACAAGGACAAACATTCTTCCAAAATTAGTGATAAAGACAAGCAATCTTTCAAAATTAGTCATAAGGACAAACCGTCAGAATTATCAACCACCGCTTGTGGCACCATCACCCACTTTCATCACCTACACCACCAGCCTCATCGCCGCCCCCAACACCACCCGCCGCCATCACATGCTACTGATAAATCTTAACTTAAAAATTGATACCTAAAAACTACTACCGGTAACTAAAAAACGATACCTAAAAATTGCTACCTAAAAACTGCCACCGACAACTAAAATTGATACCCAACAGCTAATACTCAAATAAACCACCCATAATCTTCTAGGTTCTCAAATTTATCAAATTCGATCAACATAATCTAAATTTACAGTTCATTCTTGAACAAGCATTTCAACCATAACATCATCTTTGTAGAAAAATGGTTCATCATCATATTTAAAGCACAAATAGACCACCCATAATCGACATCATCAAGCTCATGAAATTGCATCGTTATCTCATGTACACGATGCTTTGGTTCAAGCATCTCCATTCTCCGATGCAAGCCAGATCGAGTGGTTCCACTCCAGCATTAGCATGGGATCCATTCAACTAAGGTAGTGTGCACAATCGCGAGCACGACAGCGGTTCATCTCTACGTAAAAAACAGAATAGTTTTTACAAAAACGACACACTATCACTAAAACCGATACCTAAATACCGATCATCAAATTAATAACAAAACTGATACTCAAACAAAATTCATTAAATATTTGATACTAACTAAACACTAATTTAACTTAATGATCATCATATTTACTATGTAACAACTTCATTTTTTATATAATCGAACAAATAAAACAGTAAAAAACTTCCACACTGCTTATTTTGAAAAATGATATTCAGAAAAAACAAAAATGATACTAACAACTGATCCTCACTAAACTCAACACAGCAATATATTATCAATCAAACCAATATAAATACAAAAAAAAAAAAAACAAAAAAAGATGTTTGCTTCAAAATATGAATTTATTACAATATAATAATTTTGTTATACAACAAACATCACAAACTCGAGAATAACAAATATTTTTGAAAATCATACCTGTAAACTAGACGGACGGTTGATGCCACTCGGTTCTTCCGTGGCTTGCTCTTCTTTCTGGAGTTGCTTGAAAATCAAACCTGCAAACTAGGGTATGCTTTCTCATTTCGATAATCGACAAACATAAAATTCAACCGCATCAGCTCTACCTCAACTTCATCAGCTCTAGCATCAAAGCTATGGTTCATTTCAATTTCTTCTCAGTCGAATTGCTAGCTCAACGCATCAGCTTCGGAATCATTACGAATCGTAAATCGAGGTACATTTAGGATCGCTTTTCGTTTTTCAACTTCAATGCTTCTAAAAGTTTTACAGTAATTTCTACTTCAAACCATTGTTCTAATCATGGATTATACGCTAAAATACCTTTATTCTGTGAGATGTGATGAATAAATGGAACATTTTGATACTGTAAACTAAAAAAGTGCTGCTTTAAGCAGCACCCAACTAAAATCCCTTATCTGGTGGAACTGTCCAATTTGATTATATGTACATGAGATTTCTTGAATCGCTTCGGCATGCCTTTGCCCACGTCTTCCTCGGACCTCTCTTCAAGAACTTGTTTTGTGTTGGTGCTCTCTTGTCTGCAAATTTGGTATGAACTCAGTAATCAAGCAGTACTTTGACACAATGTCAACAGTGCGTCATTCCCAATATTTACATTTTACATGTGAATGTAGATTAACAATATTCAAGATGTACTTCTTGAATTGGAGAAGTATGTGCATGCAAAAAGTCAAGAAAACCATGCCCCTAAGTTCAAATGGTGACCCCTTCAGATAAGTATAGAAAGTTGGTTTATGTCATTAAACACTGATTGGAATAACTGGTTTTCAGTTTATTATAACTTTCAACGAAACTTTAAATACACTTGTTGCAATAACCCTTATTCTGTCTAACCTTTTATTGTTGTAAATGTTGAATGTATGTCTGTAATTTTCCAAGCAGAGGTCACAATATCTGATGGAAAATATCTCCTTGCTTTACTTGGAGCAGCAAACTCCCTTCTCTAAGTTTGAGTTGTAATTAACGATGTTCGTATTCAATATTTAATCATATATTAAAGGGTTTAATTATCAAGATATATGCCATGTTGATTGGATCAAAGAAGGACATGTCCCTGCTTTTACTGAAGGAGCAGATTATTCTGTTTAAATTTGAACATAATTGTATTACAAATGTACAACTGTTTAAATTGAAATTATCTATATTTTGTTTAAATTTGTCTTTTGAACACAAACTGTATTATCAATGTACAACTTGGATAGAATCAGTTACTATAAGATATCCTGACGAGAAGTAGATAACTTATTGTATATATTACTTACAGATTTTTCTAAATTGACGACAGTTACTGCATAACTTTTCGTCCTGAAAGAATCACATTGACTGAAATAGTTGTGGTTGATTTTAAAAGACAAATGAACATATGCTATATAACATAAAACAACAACAGAGTCGGTGTAGTTGTACTCTATTTTCCGTTCGAATATTTCAAATGTCTTGCCTCAGGTTTTGTTGGTGACTTAGTGCTATCTAGATTATAGTTGTACAAGTGTTTCATACATTGTGTATTGTAGTGTGTATGCAAATATATTCAAATCCAATATTCTATTTTCAGTAGCCTATAAAAGTACGCTTAGTCAAATGATTTAGTCGCTTGAATTCTCGATTCATGTTTGTTTATTCCTCTACATGTAATGGTGGTGTACTGCACCATGTTGAATGAAGCCCAGACTGAAGCTATTTTAGCCTCTTCTATAATGACATAAAAATCATAATTTGTGACTCTATAGGTTTGTCATGGCTTATGATGTAGCTTTATATACTGGATTACTTATATTTGTATTACTTCCATAATGAGCAATAATCAAATTGTTTAATGTTTTATCTTTGAGCGTTATTATTGTAGCATCTAGATTAACCCTGGGGGGGGGGGGGGTTGAATAGGGTTATAGCATATTTTCTCGAATTAAACACAGAAACAAACTGCAGAAATAAATATGCTGTAAAGTAAATCACACACAAAATTTATCCAGCTTCGGCAACCCCTGCCTACTGCTGCATTCCTAGATTTCTATTAGAATTAAACAGTATCCCGCTTACAAACACTCTACTAGACTCGCAAACCCTTTTGCTCCCGCTCACAAACACTCTCATAGACTCGCACACCCTGCTCCGTCTATAGAGTTTCGCTTACTCGCAAACTCTGCTCCGCCTATAAAGTTTTGCAAGCTCGCACACCCTGCTCACTGAACTAATTCTAACTAGACAATCTGACACTACCTACAACCTAGGTGGTGATTTACAAAACTTTGACTTGAAAAGAAAATATAAAAGACAATAATTTAAAGACAACAAAATAAATAACCCTAAACCCTAATTTAGTTAATTAAACCAAAAACCCTTTTAAAGAAATATGACCGGCCCAATTTAATTCTATAACCCGTTCCTTTTTCTTTTGCTTGGCCCGTTCCTTTGCTTGTGAGAATAATGGCGACTTCGTCGTCTTTCTGAAATTAGGGCTTCGGCTCTTTTGCTCCTTGCTTTCAAAATTAGGGTTGTACAAATTGAAGCGTCGGTTGAATTCCTCGATCGAATAATGATTGACGTGCTTCCTTTGTCGATCGATGCTCTCCTTTTTACCACACGGCTTGTCCAATTTGGATCGAGTTCCTCTGTGATTTCGGTATGTACTTTACTTCCCTTTCGTTGCTGGTTTAATGCTTGCTTGAACTCGATAGATAAATTGCCGATGATGATTGGGCTTTTATATAGGTCGAATTCCTATATTTGCGTTCGTATATATTTGATTGAATTTGTCAATACTGTGCTTTGGCCGCTTGATTATGTTTTGATGCTTGGGATTGATTTCTGACTTGTTCAAATTGCTTGGCCACCACGGTTTCAAATCCATTTGACTTCGGCCATGAATTGTTCGATTTTCCTTGATTCACACGGCAAAGAACTTTCCCTTTTTAATTTTGCTTTGACTTTTTCAAAGATACGAATTTGATTTTTGATACTTGGTCATCTCTGCACTGTTGAATCACGTTCATCCACTGTTGCTTTCGACTTTACACGGCATTGATTCTCTGACCCCTGTGATCTTCGTCTCTGGCCATTTTTCTAGTTAGTTTAACCTGAGCTTCAATTTAGCATTGCATTCGTGAATATGATGTTGTCTGGACATTTGGACATGTTGCAGTATTCATTGTTGTTGTTCCCTGTACTTGTAGTTGTATCATTTCGAATTGCATACTTCTTCCATTTGTCAATTCTGCATTTGTTTCACTTGAACTTGTTGTTGTTGCCAGTTTGCTGTGACATTGTGACACTATTGCATTATTCATGTATCTGCTGTTCATTGCTTGATCTCTGTTGTTTCTTTGATAGTTGCACTCTGTCTACTGCATAGTGGTCTGCTGTCATGTTTGATGTCATATCTTTGGTGCACTCACTTGTGTATATGAGCAGTTTAAAGTTACTGACTTGTAGTCGAGTTGCTTCATTATACTTTGGTTTGAACCTTGTTGTATTGTATACTTGGGAATTGTTCCACGCTGTTACCTGTACTGTCTGATCTTTGTTTGCTTGGTGGCATTTTGTGGTCTGCACTGTGCATATGAACTTGGTCATGTTGTACTTCTGGTCTTTGCTTCCATCCATTTGGTTGTTGCAGTCCTATGCAGTTGCTATGCCTTGTGTTCTTGTAGTTGCATTCACGTCATGTTTGTTGTGATGTCACTTGGACTTGATATTGTGGTATCGTGTAGCTGTTGGTTTGATTGTTGCTGCTTTGACCGTGTTCTGGTCATTAGTGCTCTAGTGCATACATGAACTGGTTTCACTACTGCACTCGAGTTTTGTTACTTGAGCTGCATTTCTTTGTGGTCTGCCTTGTTGCTTGGCCTGTCTGGTTCATCTTGGTTGATGTACATGAGTTACTTGCATTGATCCATGTATTTGTGCTTTGATGCATTTTTGATTTGTCAAAGCTTTGCATTCTTCATGTAGCCTTGTGTTGAACCCAGTTTTAAAAAGTCGGGTTTGACCTTGTGCTCGTGTCGTGATTTTAAATATATTGCACGTGAGTTGAACCCGGCTTTTCATTTGGGTTTGACATGTGCTCACCTGTCCCTGTAGCATTATCAAGTGTATATCGATGTGCACGGCCTTGTAGCATGTACAGTGATACACTGTGCATGTCACACTGTTCGTGTGTGATGAATTCAAATGTAAATTACGACGAACAACCCAAATAACTGAGGCAAATCATATTTTCAAAAATCATATTTCATTTTATATTGCAAAAATATTTCTTTTTCAATTTTACTGCGTTAGTGAATATTTTTGCAGATTGCTCAGATGCTGGATTCAAACTGGAATGCAGTTGAAGACAAAATACGAGTGCGAGTGATATGTAGTGAGGAAATTAATGTAAATTGAATTGTGATGTATTCAAAGATGTATATGTATAGTGAGAGCTTGAAATTGTACTATTCAAGATTGTAATAAATATTTGTTTGAATAAAATTTCTGTTTGAATTCAAATTCTGTGTAACTTGTTCTGTTTGAATTCAAATTCTGTGTAGTTTATTTTATTCAACAAATATTTATTTAATCTATGAAAAACAAAATAGTACATTACCAAATACATTTAAATGAATATATATATGTTTATTATCATCAAACAAAAATCATATACTTGCATGTTCCACAATCTCCCTCTTTTGATGATAACAAACATATATTTAAGATTTTGACCGTGTTAAATGTATTTGATCAATGATATACTCTAATTGCTCCCCCTATTTAAATGCTTCCTCTCTACATGTTGCTCCCCCTGCATATATGCATATAAATAGAAATATTCAAATAAGCCTAGATACAAATGAAAATTATTTGACCTTTGCTTGATTCTATTTGACAAAATCTTAACTTTTCTCTCCCCCTTTTGTTATCAGCAAAAGAATAATAGTGTTAGAGAAAAATAGAGATTAAGTGATCAATATTAATCCAACATTAAACTCAAATTGAATATAAATATTAAACTTCAATAAGAATCAAACAAAAATCATAACTACCCTTGTTAGGCGTATATTCCACTTTTAGAAAGAATGGAAATGATGTTCTAATATAAAATCATACAATTGTATCAACTTGTGGTACATTTATATCAGGAATTTGAATATCTACTAATCATGCATAACCGTTAGGACTTTTAAATGAGATTAGTAGTATTCCAATTTAATTTTAAAAATGAATTCAAGTATCTTCTAACCACGCATAACCGTGAGGACTTTTAAATGGGATTAGAATCAACTTGTCTATTAAATCAATTAATTTTAATATGCGTTCCATACATGCATAATCTTGAGGACTTTTAAATGAGCATGGAAGCACATAATCAAAAATCCAAATAATTCACCCTTGCATAACCGTGAGGACTTTTAAATGAGAGTGAATACTTTGGATATTTATTTATTTTTACAAAAAAATGTGAAATGAAAAACAAATGATCCCTGATTATAGTACCACATATCGAAAAACTATATTTAAGTTTTGATAAACAATGGTCGATAGAAATATGATAGATATATGAAGGATCATGGAATCTGTACCCAACAAAAAGTTTTATAACCCTTGTTTAAATTCCTAAAGAAATTTTCCAAATATATTCTCTTGAGTAATGTATGTTAAATATCAACACTTATCATCTTTTCAATCACTATTTATCTTTTTGATAATTAGGAGGGAGTCGGATTAGTCAAATTTGTCATTTAAAATCAAATAAAATGACTAATCTGATAATATGGTCAAACAATTATTTTCTCGAGGGGGTTATATGAGAGAATTTTCTGCTATTTGAAATTTTTTTGAAATGAAAAATATGCATATATTTTCTTTGAAAAACGATGCAGCTACTAAATGTCTCAAAAATCATGTTCAACTAGTAATTTTTCTATCAACTAGATTACTAGTGTAATCTGCATCTGAGTTTCTCTTTCAATCCAAAATATCGCTAACTGAAATTGATAAACCAGACCATGAAGTGCATCAAAAATTTCAAACTCAGTTTTAACAACAATTTAAATGACATTCTTTGAATTTGAATTGAAGCCGTGTAAATAATCAGAAAACCGTGAATATAGAGTTAGCCAAAAATAACCAGAAATATTATCATCCAGCAAAACACTATGTTTTTAATCCAAACGTATATGTATGAAGTAATTCAAAGAATAGTATTTTTGACATAAATGTAATTGGCAAATTATGTAGACCAAGTCAGAATCAAAAAACATCATCTTTACAACATCTCAATATTGGCTGATTTCATTCAGAATATGGTGCAGATTATCACATTTAATTTATCGATCAAATAAATATACCTTCACCTGTTTTACCTTTACGATAATTTCTCGTGATTGCCCATTGTGATTCTGTCACCTTTGTACTAGGCTAAGGAACTTTGCTTTGTTTCCGTTGTGTTTCTGAAACAGCCAAAATCCAGAGAACACCGTTGTTGTTCCTTAGCCTGCCACCATACCTACACGATGAAAGATTTTTGTGACCTATTTATAGGTCCATGATTGTTAGTGGCAGAAGCATTATGAATAAACAAACCCTTTGGAACCCAAACTTGTTTAGTCCTTTTATTCTTGTTCCAATAGATATGAAATTTGTTTGTGGAATTCTTAGGAACCCAAACTTGTATAAATTTTGTGTTCTTGTTCGTATGACTACAATTTTCAACACGATGTCCAATTATTTCACATCTATCAAAGACACTCTTACTTATTGCATTATCCTCAACTTGTGTTTTCCCAAAGCCTAGTCCTTTTCTGTTGTTAGCAAAGTTTGATTTCCCAATAGCATGTTGAAATATTTTTCGCCTCTTGAAAAGTTATTCAAAGATTTCTCAAGATTTTGGACTTTGCTTTTTAGTGTTGCGTTTTCAGTGACAAGTGAGGTGCATCGATTTATAAAATCATTTTTCCTAGTGTCGATGATTTCCTTAAGACTCAAATTTTCTTTTTCAAGATTCTCAAAGCTATTCTTAAGTCTTGTCAATTCTGAATCTAAAATTTTACATTTTTTACATTTTAGGTTTTGAATATTTTCAAGTTCATTTTCTAACCTAAAATTTTCATGAGCAAGTTCTCTCCTATCAGATTTCAGTTTTTCAATTTTAGATTCAAGAGCATCAACTTCTTTAGTAAGATCAAGACACATAAAAACAAGTTCTTTATAAGAATAGTCACCTGCCTCACTAGATTCCTCTGAGCTTGCTTCTGAATCCGATTTTGCCATAAAACACAAGTTAGCTTCCTCTGAGCTACTATTCGAAACTTCCTCTCCTTCTTCATCATCCCAAGTCGCTGCAAAAGCCTTCTTCTTTTTCTTTCCTTTGTTGTATTTGAGAAGTGGGCATTCTTGTTTGAAGTGGCCAGGCTTGTTGTAGTTAAAGCACGTCAGTTCATTATCGGAATTGTCAGAATCTTTTGACTTATTACCCTTTGTTTTCTTCTTGCGTGGCTTGAATCTTGACCATTTTCTAATATTATTGACAGCCATTGCAAGCTCTTCAATTGGATCTTCTTCTATATCGCTTTCTTCTTTGCTCTTTAAGGCAATCGTCTTCTTCTTTGATTCGGAGTTGTTGCGTTCCTCCTTTGCTTTTAGCTCAAGTTCATATGTCATCAAGTTTCCAATCAACTCTTCCATGCTTAGTTTACTCAGATCTTTCGATTCTTGTATTGCTGTGACTTTTGCCTCAAAGTTCATCGGTAAAACTCGTAGCACCTTCCTCACAAGCTCTACCTCAGTGAATACCTTCCCAAGCGTTCTAGCGTTGTATACCAAAGTTGAAAAGCGTCCAAACATGTCCTTTATGCTCTCGCCTTTGTCCATCACAAAGTTCTCGTATTCATTGCTGAATAGGGCTAGATGAGACTCATTGACTTGAGAAGTTCCTTCGTGTGTCACCTCCAAAGTGTGCCAAATTTCCTGTGCTGTTGTACAATGAGAAATTCTATTAAATTCATTTTTATCAAGAGCACAGATCAAAGCGTTCATTGCTTTGGCATTTGTAGTTTTTAATCTCTTATCGTTAGCATCCCACCTATCCTTAGGTCTAGGAATCTCAGTATCACCAACGGTTATAGTGGGAGATTTATAGCCAGTTTCAATGATGTCCCAAACATCATAATCAACGGAACTAAGATAAATACTCATCCTAACTTTCCAATAAGCATAACCATTCCCGTTAAACATGGGTGGCCTAACAATAGATTGCCACTCAGAAAAAGCATTATTTGATGAATTCATGACTCTAGAGTTAAAGAAAAATACCATGCTCTGATACCACTTGTAGGATCTAGATTAACCCTAAAGGGAGGGTGAATAGGGTTATATCAAATTTTCTCGAATTAAACACAGAAACAAACTGCAGAAATAAATATGCTGTAAAGTAAATCACACACAAAATTTACCCACCTTCGGCAACCCCTGCCTACTACTGCATTCCCAGATTTCTATTAGAATTAAACAGTATCCCGCTTACAAACACTCTACTAGACTCACAAACCCTTTTGCTCCCGCTCACAAACACTCTCATAGACTCGCACACCCTGCTCCGCCTATAGAGTTTCGCTTACTCGCAAACTCTGCTCCGCCTATAGAGTTTTGCAAACGCGCACACCCTGCTCACTGAACTAATTCTAACTAGACAATCTGACACTACCTACAACCTAGGTGGTGATTTACAAAACTTTGACTTGAAAAGAAAATATAAAAGACAATAATTTAAAGACAACAAAATAAATAACCCTAAACCCTAATTTAGTTAATTAAACCAAAAACCCTTTTAAAGAAATATGACTGGCCCAATTTAATTCTATAACCCGTTCCTTTTTCTTTTGCTTGGCCCGTTCCTTTGCTTGTGAGAATAATGGCGACTTCGTCGTCTTTCTGAAATTAGGGCTTCGGCTCTTTTGCTCCTTGCTTTCAAAATTAGGGTTGTACAGATTGAAGCGCCGGTTGAATTCCTCGATCGAATAATGATTGACGTGCTTCCTTTGTCGATCGATGCTCTCCTTTTTACCACACGGCTTGTCCAATTTGGATCGAGTTCCTCTGTGATTTCGGTATGTACTTTACTTCCCTTTCATTGCTGGTTTAAATGCTTGCTTGAACTCGATAGATAAATTGCCGATGATGATTGGGCTTTTATATAGGCCGAATTCCTATATTTGCGTTCGTATATATTTGATTGAATTTGTCAATACTATGCTTTGGCCGCTTGATTATGTTTTGATGCTTGGGATTGATTTCTGACTTGTTCAAATTGCTTGGCCACCACGGTTTCGAATCCATTTGACTTCGGCCATGAATTGTTCGATTTTCCTTGATTCACACGGCAAAGAACTTTCCCTTTTTAATTTTTCTTTGACTTTTTCAAAGATACGAATTTGATTTTTGATACTTGGTCATCTCTGCACTGTTGAATCTCGTTCATCCACTGTTGCTTTCGACTTTACACGGCATTGATTCTCTGACCCCTGTGATCTTCGTCTCTGGCCATTTTTCTGGTTAGTTTAACCTGAGCTTCAATTTAGCATTGCATTCGTGAATATGATGTTGTCTGGACATTTGGACATGTTGCAGTATTCATTGTTGTTGTTCCCTGTACTTGTAGTTGTATCATTTCGAATTGCATACTTCTTCCATTTGTCAATTCTGCGTTTGTTTCACTTGAACTTGTTGTTGTTGCCAGTTTGCTGTGACATTGTGACACTATTGCATTATTCATGTATCTGCTGTTCATTGCTTCGTCTCTGTTGTTTCTTTGATAGTTGCACTCTGTCTACTGCATAGTGGTCTGCTGTCATGTTTGATGTCATATCTTTGGTGCACTCACTTGTGTATATGAGCAGTTTAAAGTTACTGACTTGTAGTCGAGTTGCTTCATTATACTTTGGTTTGAACCTTGTTGTATTGTATACTTGGGCATTGTTCCACGCTGTTACCTGTACTGTCTGATCTTTGTTTGCTTGGTGGCATTTTGTGGTCTGCACTGTGCATATGAACTTGGTCATGTTGTACTTCTGGTCTTTGCTTCCATCCATTTGGTTGTTGCAGTCCTATGCAGTTGCTATGCCTTGTGTTCTTGTAGTTGCATTCACGTCATGTTTGCTGTGATGTCACTTGGACTTGATATTGTGGTATCGTGTAGCTGTTGGTTTGATTGCTGCTGCTTTGACTCTGTGTTCTGGTCATTAGTGCTCTAGTGCATACATGAACTGGTTTCACTGCTGCACTCGAGTTTTGTTACTTGAGCTACATTTCTTTGTGGTCTGCCTTGTTGCTTGACCTGTCTGGTTCATCTTGGTTGATGTACATGAGTTACTTGCATCGATTCATGTATTTGTCGTTTGATGCATTTTTGATTTGTCAAAGCTTTGCATTCTTCATGTAGCCTAGTGTTGAACCCAGTTTTAAAAAGTCGGGTTTGACCTTGTGCTCATGTCGTGATTTTAAATATATTGCACGTGAGTTGAACCCGGCTTTTCATTTGGGTTTGACCTGTGCTCACCCGTCCCTGTAGCATTATCAAGTGTATATCGATGTGCACGGCCTTGTGGCATGTACAGTGATACACTGTGCATGTCACGCTGTTAGTGTGTGATGAATTCAAATGTAAATTATGACGAACAACCCAAATAACTGAGGCAAATCATATTTTCAAAAATCATATTTCATTTTATATTGAAAAAATATTTTTTTTTCAATTTTACCGCGTTAGTGAATATTTTTGCAGATTGCTCAGATGCTGGATTCAAACTGGAATGCAGTTGAAGACAAAATACGAGTGTGAGTGATATGTAATGAGGAAATTAATGTAAATTGAATTGTGATGTATTCAAAGATGTATATGTATAGTGAGAGCTTGAAATTATACTATTCAAGATTGTAATAAATATTTGTTTGAATAAAATTTTTGTTTGAATTCAAATTCTGTGTAACTTGTTCTGTTTGAATTCAAATTCTGTGTAGTTTATTTTATTCAACAAATATTTATTTAATCTATGAAAAACAAAATAGTACATTACCAAATACATTTAAATGAATATATATATATATATGTTTATTATCATCAAACAAAAATCATATACTTGCATATTCCACAATTATATCTTCTATTTTATCTTTCATGTACTTGTATTATCTTTTATCTTTTATATCTCTAGTTATATTTAATTTATTTAGTTTATCTTTTATCTTTCACTGTTTTTTCTTTTTCGTTTATGTTTTATCTTCAGTTTGTCTATGTATTATCTTTTATCTTTTATATTTCTAATTATATTTACTTTTTATAATTTATCTTTTCCTTTTTATTTTATGTTTTATCTTTGAGCGCTATTATATGTCTTCTATTTTATCTTTCATGTCGTCATGAAATCTGTTAGGCTTGCACTCCCATCGATGAGTTTAAACTTAACATAAATTTCAATATTTATAAGTTACTTTAATTGGCTCAGTGCTTAAAATAGCTCTAAAACTCTTATTTTATTTTATTTATTAATCTTACAACATGTATATCATTATGCGGCATGTGGAGTATTTTATTTGTGGTCATTTTGCAGCATGCATGCATGCGTGTGTGTGTATGTATGCATGCATGCATGCATGCATATATCATTTTACAATATGTAGAATATAATAGTCTATGATACTTTTTTAGTTCAAAATTATCCGTTGCAACCTTTTGTTGTTTGTACTGATTTGAATTGCATTCTCATAGTTGTTGATTTCTTATATTCAAATTTTATGATAATTATATGGGTTTATCATGTGAAATCTTTTTATAATTATATATGGATTTATCATAATTATTTTGTTCTGTCAACATGTAAAACCTTACAATTTCATTACCTTTCACAGTGACATTTACTTTTTATCTTTTATATTTCTAATATTATCTTTTTATTTTTTATCATAATTATTTTGTCTATAATCTTTTATTTTTGTTTTACTTTTATTTGTTATCATAATTTGTTTGTCTTTTATCTTTTATTATACTTTTATCTCTTATCTTATCTTTTATCCAATATTATACTTTTAACTATTACATTTTATCATAATTTGTTTGTCTTTTATCTTGTATTATACTTTTCTCTTATCTTTTATCCAATATTATACTTTTATGTTTATGTTTTATCCAAATTTATACTTTTATTTTTTATATTTTACCTTTTATCACAATTAGTTTGTCTATATATTATCTTTTATCTTTTATATTTCTAATTATATTTACTTTTTATAATTTATCTTTCATCCTTTTTTCTTTTTCAGGTATGTTTTATCTTTGAGCCTTATTACGTCTTCTGCTTGAAGTCCAATCTTAAAAACAAATGAACAATTTTATTTGAATAGATATTAAATACCATTGAAGTCCAATCTTAAAGTCACGTAACACTTGGTGTTTTATGTTATAATTTTATTGCAAAGATAAATTACAACTAGTGCCTTTTTCGTTCTTTTTATGGTAACCGAAAGCGTTAAACTAAATAAATCAATTAACATAAAAAATTGTTAAAATTATGAAGGTTTCCGAACATATATAAATGAATTAATTGTTTTTTAAATGCTTTTCGGGGGTGCAGTACTAATAGCGTCTTCCCACACAGTAGAAAGAAGTACCATTGAAGTCACATTGCTAAAAGTAACAACTTCTTAACTACACACTATAATTTCACATGAAATCAAATATCAAAAAAGAAGAAATCAAAGGATGAAATTGAGAAAAATTTACACGATGATTCAAGATAGTACGAGGTAAATTTGCGCAGAATGAAAAGCATGTCGAGCTGAGAAAATGAAAATAGTTTCCCAAAGAAGAAAGTAGAAAAAAAAGCAGGATGAACTTAAGAGAGAGGAAGCAAATGCTTAAAAAAGGATTCCTCGCATCTTTTATCTTTTATCGTAATTTGTTTGTCTTTTATCTTTTATCTTTTATTATACTTTTATCTCTTATCTTTTATCTTTTATCAAATATTATCTTTTATCTTTTATCATAATTAGTTTGTCTATATATTATCTTTTATCTTTTATATTTTTAATTATATTCACTTTTTCTAATTTATCTTTCATCTTTTTCGTTTATGTTTTATCTTTGAGCGTTATTATATCTTCTATTTTACCTTTCATGTTTCTTTTTATCTTTCAATCAAATTTTATTTAGTTCAAATGCAGTAGCAAAAAAATTTCTTGCATTTTATTCAGACCAAATTTAGCAATTTTTGCAAGTTTTTTTTTTACCTACTGCGTTTTTCTTGCATTTGTATCTTCTATTTACGAGATAAGGTTTCAGCGAAATAAGTATACAATAGTAAAAGTTCAATCTAAGCAATGATAAAAGCCACTCTACAAGTTTCAAAATATTCAGTGAGTAACTACTTGTTTGTGAGTTATGCGGTGGTTGCATAATGAATTAGAGGAGGATTAGAGATTGTATTTTATGTAATATTGTGAGAGTCCTATTTTATTTGTAGCCCAATTACCCATTTTTTATGCAATGGTAAACTCTAATTTCTATTTGATTGGAGAAAATGTTGACATACACTTTGTAATTCGTGTAATATAAATGTCATTACTAGGATACATATTTATATCCAATTATGATGATATTTTCAGGTTTACAAAATCACACTAGCTAAGTTCATTTCTTAGGGTGATCAATTTATGAATTTCATTTATGACCGAGCCGGGTATGCACTGCTAAAATGAATCCTAGTGTGTTACAATTTTTTTATCCAAAGGTTAAACGCAAGTGGATATAACTTTTTCCTGCATTTGGAACAAGACTACTAGAGAATAATTTAATCCTTTCCTTTTCCGTAATATTATTTGCTAAATAGGACTAAACTAAAGTTAGTGCATAGGTTCCACAATCGCAACTTACTATGATCTGAGAAGCAAATTGATTTAGATAAAAATTCTTTAAAGTTTAAAGTACAGATGAATCCCCAACATGTCTTTATCGCATACATATTAAATACTAGTTTCTTTTGTAGAAATCATTGTTGCTTAAATCAAAATTTACATGTGTAGGTTTTGAAGCCTTTACACAATATGCACGGCCACCCAATAGATAAAAAGCTAAAGTAGTGTTTGGTCTAAAAACGAAGTTTGTGTTTTCTATTTTCAATATGTATCTCAAATATGAGAAGAATGAAGGGACGATGGAGGGATGAAAGAAAAACGAATGGGAGGACGAAGGAGATAGATGATCTTGTGCTTGTGATATTTTCCAAAACGCGGAAAATAAAAAAAAAGTTGTTTTCTGTTTTGTATGTTAACTTCGTTTTTTAAATTAGTCGTTTTCGTTAATATAAATGTGCGGTGTGCATTTTTGTATGGACGAAAACTCAAAACTAAAAATAACAAATCAAACACTACCTAAAATGACCGAAACTTATCTTTGCTCTGTTTATAAACATTTGCAGATTATATGTTTCATGCACAAAAACATAGAAGAAAATTTATTTGAAAACATGCAAAGTGCAAAAATGTCAAAGTTCAACATTTTTTTGGGTTAGGTTACAGCAAGGCCTGGCACTGCACTCTTTTTGCTTTCGCTAAAGCTGTATATCAAATTTTAAGTGATATTCTAGGTAACTATGGCGTATGTTATTTGAAAATAGCAATGTACTAACTGCAACTAATGAGGCCAAGAGATGAGTAACTAAAAAGTTGCAGCACTAGACCCATTACCAAATTTGGACAAATGATGCTAATGATGATTTCATGTCACATACTATATTTGAGTATTAGATAACACCCTCATTAGATGGATAAAAATCAATAATTCATTATAATCTACAATTTGTTCAATTTTTTGCTGGGATCCCTCCTTAATTGGAGAGTTTCTAGAAATTCTAGACGTTTCTAGAGAAATCTAGAATTTTCTAGAATGTTCCGGAGAACTCTAGAGAAGTGTAGAACTCTCTAGAAGTTTGTGAAAGAGTGTGAAACCCTCTGAAATATTCTAGATATGTGTGGAATCTTTTGGACCCTTACGGAAGAGTATGGAAGAATAAAGAAGGGAATGGAAGAGTGTAGAGATTCTTAAAGAATGTGGAGCATTCTAGAGAATCAATCTCTACCGTCGGATGCAAGTAATCTCCACCATTCATTATGCAGGTTGAGTAGAATAAATAGGAGAAGGAGCACTATTACTAGCCATCCAAGAATCCAAGGAAGAAGCCACTTCTTAGAGTGAGAAAAAACTTAAGAGTTAGGGAGATCATCTTTGAGAGAAAAGAGTGATAGCTTGAGAAGTCTTTATCCTCAAGCTTGAGTGAGCCACCAAGCGTGAGTTACTTTTGTAATCATATTATTGTAATCCTATTATTCTTTTGTATAGTGGAAGAATCTCCATATTGGAGAATTATAAACTCTTGTGCTTCCATTGCTACTTTTAATCTTAAAGTGTATATCTTAACTTCACGAAGCGGGGAAGACCGAGATTTCCCCAACAGTGGTATCAGAGCCAGGTTCATCCGTAGCCGTAATCAAGCTCGTGTAAGTTCAAGATGGAGGATATTGTCGCTCATGATGGAGACATGTTCAAGCTCACATCTAACAACTATTCCTATTGGAAGCCAATGATGAAGGACCACTTGTATTGTAAGGATTTGCATGAGCCCATCATCTACAAAAATAAGGTGGAAGGAAAGAGTGATGCTCAGTGGGAACTGTTGAACCGTAAGGCTGTTGCTATGATCCGTAAGTACATCGACAAAACTCTCTTCGAGCATGTTTCTACCAAGGTTCGAGAACTCGGTTTCGGTCTCGGTTTTGGTCGTTTGAAATTTTGTTAGTTTCGGATGATTTCGGAAATTTCGGTTTTGTTTCGGTTTCGGTCCAAATTTCGGTTTTCAGTAGTTTGTTAATAAACTTGTGAACAATAAATAAAATATAATTATATGTACAAAGAAATAAAATACAACATACAACATCATAAATTTACTACATCCAAAAACTATTTCTCGGTGCTGTATATGGATTGTTCTCACAATTTTCTTCATCCACTTGTGTCGTATGGTATGGTGGATAACCATATTGTATTTTTCCTGTACCTAGAAACGTTGCAAACATGTTATCAAATGAGGAGGGTTCGTCATTCTGTGTTGTACATGTAGTCTGACTATTTTGATCGCTTGATATATCACTGTTATATATCTCGTTTGCTCCGTGATAATAATAGCCACCGGCGTAGTCAGAAGTAGAATGTCTGTAGTTTGGTGGATCATTTGACATATACGGATTATTAGCATAATCATAATTTTGTTGTTGTCCATATTCAACATTCAAATTACTGTCTCTTCTGTCACGATTGCCCATCACACCTCTTCTTCTCACGTAAGGTATAGTTGGTCTACGCGAAGCACCACCATCAGTAGAATCAATGTCATAATTACTTGCTAAATTGATACCGTTACCACCAGTATTGCCATTATCACCATTTGAGGAGCTACTACTATTTTCAGTGCTTTGACTTGCCATTGTTTGTGCAGGTATGCCATCCACTGCAGCAATGGCATCATTCATCATATTAACCATCAAAGGATCGTCATCAAGCAACCTTGGTTCAACTTCAGTAGTCCACTCTGCTAATGGATCCTCCTCATGAAATATATAATTCAGATTAATCAATTGATCATTTGTATCGTGACGTTTAATATTTTTTGCTCGTAATCTCATATTGTAATGTACATATACTAGTTTTTCTAAATTTTCTATGTTGATTCTATTTCTCAATTTTGTATGAATCATGGAAAATGTAGTCCAATTTCTTTCACAGTTTGAAGAAGAAACCGTCTGACTTAGAATATGCATTGCTAAGCGTGTTTGATTTGGAGCATCCTCTCTATCAATTATTGACCACCACCGAGCAGGAGAACAACTATTTATAGTTGATTTTGCTTTTGAAGAGCCAAATGCGCCAACTTTCATTCTGTAATTGTCCACCTGTGGATATAAAAATTAAATATTGGATCTATATTTTGAATAAAACATTTGATGCAATTTACCTCTTTTCCAATCTCGATTTGTGTTAATATGTCTGGGATCATTCTTTCAATAACGTTGTTGAATCCATTTAACACTTCACTATCGTTTACCGCATCACCATATTGAATGATAAGATTAAGAAAATAACCTATATTTTAAATAGTATAAACATAAATATTATGAATTTTAACTATTTGTAAGGTAATAATTTAAAATACCTGCCGCTTGAATTGGCCGGTGTAGTTGTTTTTCCCATCTTTTATCTATAATGTCCCACCATTTTTTTGATTTTCTTGAGCCAACGCTTTTCCTAATTGACTCTTTCGCGAGATCCATCGCTTCATAAAGGTAGCTCATGTCTGCTTTATCATCGCTATCCACCATTCTTAATACTTTGACTAGTGGTTCAAATACAAGAATGATGGAAGCAGCGGCAGTCCAAAAAGTATCATTGTAAATCAAGTCGGAGATATTGGTTGCAGTTCTTTTGTCCTTAACAGCGAGTCTAGGCATTTTAGATGCCCATTCCCTTATAGCAATCATTCTTCTCAAGTCATTTTTGTGTTTATAAATAGAGTCTAATGCAATGAAATGAGTGGCAAACCTAGTCACTGCCGGTCTGATCAATTCTTTGCCATTTGTCTCTTTTCTCATTATGGAAAGTAACCAACCATGATTGTATATGAATGTCGTTATTAATTGACAATTTGAGATGATAGATGTTACCTCCGGTTCTTTCGAGATATCTTCTAAGATCAGATCAATGCAATGTGCTGCACATGGCGTCCAGTATAAATGTTTTCTTTTCTGCATCAACAATTGACCGACAGCTTTATAGTTGGCCCCATTATCTGTCACTACTTGCACTACTCTATTTTCTACAATGGTCTCTACAACTTCATTCATTAATCCACATATATATTCACTGTTTTGAAATTCATTAGTTGCATCTACAGATTTGAGAAATATCGTCCCATGGGTGGAGTACACAAGAAAATTTATAATTTTTCGTCGATTCTGAGTACTCCAACCGTCGCACATCAACGTACAACCATATTCATCCCAAAAATTATGAAAAGTGGTAATATATGATCGAACTTCTTCTAATTCCATTTCCAAGTATGAATGTGATAATTCATATGCGGTAGGTGGATCTATTCCACGACCGCATTCCGCAATCGCATCAACCATCGTTGCATAA
The DNA here is from genome assembly GCA_030765085.1 of Allium cepa. Taxonomy (NCBI): domain Eukaryota; kingdom Viridiplantae; phylum Streptophyta; class Magnoliopsida; order Asparagales; family Amaryllidaceae; genus Allium; species Allium cepa. The sequence continues at coordinate 331,632,985 of CM060940.1, forward strand.
TAAGGACTATTTGCAACGTTATGTGGAATGTGATTAAAGTAAAAAAATTTAGCAATTGCACGACCTATGTGCTTTTTAGCATTTTTAATACCTTTCATTGCAAACTTAATAGAAGGTTGAGAAATACCTCCTTTTTTCTGCATGTATGAATCAATCCTTGCAACAGAGTGAGTTTCAAAATCACTCTCTAGTCTCGTAGATCTACTACGTACATTACGGTCTGGTTGACTAGAACCGACACCTGATTGTTTGTAAGATCTTTGCATCTCCTATTCTCTAAATATATCGCTGCTTTCTCGCATAGCACGACGAACATCTCTATCATCTTCATTTTCATCATCTTCACTGTTCGAGTCATGTTGTTGAGGTCTACTCATCAATTCTTGTTGTACACGTTGTTTCTCTAGTTTTCCTTTATTACGGTCATTTTTCTTTCCAACAATATGATCTCGTACTAATTTTTTGACATCTTGAGGAACGTTTGGACATGCCATTACATTGCCGCCTACACCTGCCAAATGTTCTTTCAAACGGGTTATACCGCCACCGTTGATTTGTTTACTACAAAAACTGCATTTTGTTTTTCGAACATTTTCATCGACTGGGGTACCATAATTCCAACCGATCTCTGTAGTGTTTGCTTGATTTTCCATAGCGTACCTATAAATTGTGAACAATATAACTTAAATTAAGCTCTAAATAAAATTAAAATAAAAAACATGCTTCTCTGCAAGTAAAAAAAACTGCAGTAAAAAAAAAACATGCTTCTCTGCAAGTAAATAAAAAACATGCTTCTCTGCAAGTAAATAAAAAAACTGCAGTAAATCAGAGCGTTTAATTAAATGACAAGCCCAATATGCTTATCTGAGAAGATGGATTTTATGCAGATGCTGCCGGTACATAAACATTTCCTTTTGTAGTCTTTTTAAGTTCAGGCTATTATCATGAGTTTGTTTGGAGCACATTTACCACATGCTGCCGGTATATTTAACTTTTCTGTGCAAAGTTAAACACCAAAATGTCAATAGAATATAGTATGATAATAAAACTTATATCTTATATTCCTAATCATGTGTTGGTACTTGGTATAATGTAATTGCATTTGTAATGTGATGGTACTAACATCCAAGCTGCAATATTTAACTTTAAACCTAACAGCCCATTTAAACCTAACAGCCAATAATAGTTTATAAACTAACAGCCCATTTAACTAAATGACAAGCCGAGCCCATTCCCCAGCCCTTCCTCTTTCATAATCACGTTTCCGTTCCCTAGCCCTAAATCGCGACTTCCGGTTCTCGATTAAAAAATCATACGAAACGTGATTTTCAGTTCTCGATTAAAAAAACAGGAAATTGAAGCGCGAGCAGAAATTACCGTGACCGTGAGCAGAAACTGAAGCGAGCAGAAATTGAACGCGAGCAGAAATTGAAGCGCGAGCAGAAATTGAGCGCGAGCAGAAATTAAAGCGCGAGCAGAAATTGAAATCCCGGTTGATGCTGTGAGTATGTAATTGAAGCACTGTATTTTATAGGCTTTCAACTTGAATTAATCATTCGCTTTTCACTGTTGATTCACGCTTCGGTGAATAAAGTTTCTGATTTGATATGTTATTCGATTTCTTTTGCTTTTTGGTTGCTTTCGGTCTTCATCTCACTGTTTCTTCACATGCGCACTGATTATTTTAGCAAAAATGGTTCGATTCTTTTTTTTTGCCCTAGATCCGAAACCGATTTTGACTGTCGGTTTCGGATCGGGCACGAGCGGTAACGGTCCAGTACCCCCGAAATTTCGGGGTACCGGCCGAAACCTCAATCCTTGGTTTCTACTTATACCAATGCCTATGAATTATGGACAAAGCTTGAGTCCATGATTCAGAAGAAAACGCCTCGCAACAAGGCCAATTTAGTTCGACGGTTGGTGAAATTGGAGTATAAGGATGGTCATAGTATGATTGAGCACTTGAATAACTTCAAGGGGCTCGTAAATCAACTAACAAAAAATGATATGAAGATTGATGATGAGCTACAAGCCCTTCTACTCCTTAGTTCCTTACCGGAAAGTTGGGACACATTTGTTGTCACGCTAAGCAACTCAGCTTCGGAAGGAAAGTTAACCATGGATACCGTCAGTGACAGCCTTCTTGGTGAAGAAGTAAGGAGAATGAAACGAGATGAGTCTATCCATCCCGAAGCTAATGTTGTTGAGAATCAGGGTAGGAATGAAACCCGTGGACGTAGTAAGAGCCGAAATCCCCACCAATCTCGAGGTAGATCCAAGTCACGCTCGAAGATTGCATGTTATTACTGTGGAATGATGGATCACAAGAAAATGGAATGTCGAAGCTTCAAAAGAGACCAAAAGGCCAGTAATGTTAAGCCTGACCAAATAAGTCTGACAAAGAAGTAAGAAGAAAAGAGTACTACTGACATAGTATTAAAGGAAGATCTGCTATATCTCCTTGGTGAAAGTAACATTCTAAACATTGCTTGTGATGAGAGTTCTTGGATTGTTGATTCTGGTGCTTCCTTCCATGTTACTCCACATGAAAACTTCTTCTCATCCTACCAAAGAGGTGACTTTGGCACGGTGCAAATGGGAAATCAAGATAGAAGCAAGATTGTTGGAATATGAGACATCACTCTGACGACAAGCACCGGGTGCAAGCTTGTTTTGAAAGATGTGAGGCATGTCCCGACCATGCACCTCAGTCTTATCTCCGCTGGAAAGCTAGATGATGGCGGTCTAATGAATTACTTTGGTGAAGGGAAGTGGAAGCTCACCAAAGGAAGTTTGACAATAGCTCGAGGAAAGAAGGTAGGATCAAATATCAATATATGTAATGCAAGCTAAGCTATGCAAATGAGAAGTAAACATCTCTACTTTGGGCACATTAGTGAGAAAGGTCTTCACATACTCGCTCAGAAACAACTCCTCCCTGACGTGAAAGGTAAACCACTTCATCCTTGTGCTCATTGTTTAGCTGGAAAACAACATAGGGTTGCTTTCCAAAGATCTTCTCCGCCCACAAGAAAAAAGAACATTCTAGAGCTCGTGCACACTGACGTATGTTCGATGTCTGAGAGATACATTGGTGGTGCTCTATATTTTGTCACCTTCATTGATGATCATTCAGGGAAAGTATGGTTGCAACTGTTAAAATCAAAGGATCAAGTGCTTGGTGCCTTTAAAGAATTCCATGCTCTGGTGGAGCGTGAGACTGGACGGAAGATCAAGTGTGTATGATCAGATAACGGAGGTGAGTATAGGGGTCCTTTTGAAGACAATTGCAAGAAATATGGCATTAGGCTAGAGAAGACTCCACGCAAGACACCACAATTGAATGGGCTAGCTGAGAGAATGAACCGAACCATTGAAGAAAAAGTTCGTTGTGTGCTCTCTCATGCTAAGTTACCCAAATCATTCTGGGGAGAAGCTATAATGGCCGTGGCCGACATTGTCAACCTCACACCATCAGTTCCTTTGGATGAGGCCATTCCTGAGGAAGTTTGGACGGGCAAGAGGGCTTCATATAATCATCTCAAGGTGTTCGGGTGCAGGGCATTTGTTCACATCCCCAAAGATGAGAGAGCTAAGCTTGATGCAAAGATAATGGAGTGTATTTATCTTCGTTCACCTAAGGATGAATTTGGGTACCTATTGTGGGACCCAATTAACAAGAGGGTTATTCGCAGTAGAGACGTTGTATTCTTCGAAGACCAAACAATTGAAGATATCAAGAATTCAGAGAGGCCAAGATTGAGAAGCAGTAAGAACATTGAACCTACTCTGATTCGACATGAAGATAACAACACACAAGAAAGCAGTGAAGCTGAAGATCATGACATTCATGATGAACCAGTTCATGAAGAACCTCAATCTAGCACTCCAATCGCACCAGAGCCAAGACGATCCTCAAGGAATAGAAGACCATCCACCCGATACAACACAGAGGAGTACGTTACGCTCACTGATGAGGGGGAGCCTCAAAGCTATAAAGAAGCAATGAGTGATTGCCATAAAGAAGAGTGGAGAATAGCCATGCAAGAAGAAATGCAATCCTTGCATGAGAATAACACATATGAAATAGTGGAGCTACCAAAAGGGAGAAGAACTTTGAAAAATAAGTGGGTGTATAGAATCAAGATCGAAGAGAACTGTTCAAAGCCTCGCTACAAAGCTCGATTAGTCGTCAAAGGATTTGGACAAGACCGCATAAAGATAGCTGCTTTAAAGAAAGATCTAAACAAGAGCTTTGCCATGAAAGATTTGGGGCCGGCTAAACAGATTCTTGGGATGAGAATAACTCGTGATAGATCAAAAAGACTATTATGACTATCCCAAGAGAGATATATCGAGAAAGTTTTGGAAAGGTTCAACATGCACAAATCAAAGCCGGTTAACACTCCACTAGCTGGACACTTCAAGCTAAGTTCGAAGCAGAGTCCGACAAGTGAAAAAGACAAGGAGGAAATGAAGAAGAAACCATACTCATCTGTAGTAGGCAGTCTCATGTACACAATGATATGCACAAGACCAGATATCGCTTATGCAGTTGGTGTCGTCAGTCGCTTCTTGGCTAACCCAGGGAATGAGCACTGGGTTGCAGTCAAATGGATCCTCCGATATCTACGTGGAACTTTCAAAAGATGTTTATGCTTTGGAAAAGGAAAACATTTGTTAGAAGGATATACAGATGCAGACTTGGCTGGTGACATTGATTCAAGGAAATCAACATCAGGATAACTAACCACTTTTGCAGGGGGAGCTGTTTCATGGCAATCAAAGCTGGAAAAGTGTATTGCATTATCCACTACAGAGGCAGAGTATATCACAGCTACTGAAGCTTGCAAGGAGATGTTGTGGGTGAAGAACTTGTTGCATGAATTGGGAGTGGATCAAGAAGAGTATGTCTTGAAGTGTGATAATCAAAGTGCAATTTACTTGGCAAAGAATTCAACATTTTATTCCCGCACAAAGCATATTGATACAAGATATCACTGGATTCGAGGAGTTCTCGAGGAAAAGCAAATACATCTTGACAAGGTTCACACAGATGAGAACTGGTCTGACATGATGACCAAGGTAGTACCAACAAAGAGTTTAAAGACCGCTGTCAAGGTGCCGACGTACTACTACCCGCCAATTAAGTCGGGAGGGGGAGATTTGCTGGGATCCCTCTTTAATTGGAGAGTTTCTAGAAAATTCTAGACGTTTCTAGAGAAATCTAGAATTTTCTAAAATGTTCCGCAGAACTCTAGAGAAGTGTAGAACTCTTTAGAAGCTTGTGAAAGCGTGTGAAACCCTCTGCAATATTCTAGAGATGTGTGGAACCTTCTGAAACCTTACGGAAGAGTATGAAAGAATAAAGAAGGGAATGGAAGAGTGTAGAGATTCTTAAAGAGTGTGGAGCATTCTAGAGAATCAATCTCTACCGTCGGATGCAAGTAATCTCCACCATTCATTATGGAGGTTGAGTAGTATAAATAGGAGAATGAGCCCTATTACTAGCCATCCAAGAATCCAAGGAAGAAGCCACTTCTTAAAGTGAGAAAAAACTTGAGAGTTAGGGAGATCCTCTTTGAGAGAAAAGAGTGATAGCTTGAGAAGTCTTTATCCTCAAGCTTGAGTGAGCCACCAAGTGTGAGTTACTTTTGTAATCATATTATTGTAATCCTACTATTCTTTTGTATAGTGGAAGAATCACCATATTGGAGAATTATAAACTCTTGTGCTTCCATTGCTACTTTTAATCTTAAAGTGCCTTATCTTAACTTCACGAAGCGTGGAAGACCGAAATTTCCCCAACATTTTTTATTCATCTTTAAGGTTTATTCGCCAGCGAAGAATATTGTTTCGTTCACACTTACAAAGAAGGTAAACATAAACGCAAGAAAATCAGGCAACGTAAAAGACCAAATTTAGCGTTATTGTTTTATCAGATATGTCGACAATGCAGAGAATGAACATTGATTCATTTGGTATTTTTCAATCAAATTCTGTCAAAATCTTTCGAAATATAATAATATTCAAGCATATTGATAATCATGCATGTGTTAACATGCTGAGAGGTCGAGATAAATGGATGGTGACAAATGCATTTCTGATTATGGAGAGAAAAGGTGAAATTACAAAATATAAGTAATTTGTTAACGCGTCAAACAATATTGATCAATTGACAATATCAGAACCTCCTTTAAAAGTAGTGACTAAAAGTCATTTCTTCAGCCATGCCAATGCATGAAATGTCCAGGCATGTGTACTTGTTAAAGAGCAGAACTGTTTTAAGTTTACATATACCTTAACTTTTTGCTCGAGATGCATCTGACTTGCCACCACATTACCGCTGTTTGAGCCAGAAAATGCTCCTCTAACATCACCGCATACCACAGACAGCATCAACGAAAACCCTTAGACAAAGTGTAGTCAAGATTATCTTCCATTTTATAATTAAATGCTACTGCATTCCAAACTACTACTTTTATATTACCTGATCATTAAAGTCTCCTATATCTCTTGCGTTTGTACTTTCAGTTACCAAGTATACACTGTAACAAGAACATATTAATTAGTACAGTAACATATTAACACTGATTATGGGAATGGACTAAAATGCTATAATTTCTTGGAAATTTTAGGTTGTTATACATATTCCTAATATGAGAAACTTTTGAGTAATAAAAAATGTCAAATGATATAAACTAGTTTGTGCAAGTGTTAAAAGATGCAGAACCAAGGAGTTTTATACTTCGGCTTTATTGTGTACATGTATTACTTATTATTTAAATATCATTAACAATTTATTTTTGCAGGTAAACAATGCCACTTAAAAGATCGAAAAAAAAAAAATCAACTTCATTTTCTTAATGATGTTGAAACAATGGTTAGTATATAAATAGATGTCTGCGAATTGGAGATATGAGAATCATCGTAACTTCTCTTTTGCAATTTAATCAGTTATAGTAAAGGGCTTCTGCATCTCAACCATCAATGCCACATCTAACGGCTGTCTGAAGATCTCTGCATTTCTGAGTTATTTAGCACATTGGGCTGTTTTTCTTCAAGGCCCAATTACACTTATATATATTACAACTGTATCATGTACAATAGATAATTCTGAATAAAAGAAACAATTGTATAAAACATTACAATATCTTTTGTAATACGATTAGCAGTAAAGCAATTCTTCTTCATTCAGATATTCTCTGCAATCTCAAATTTCAACTTGGTATCAGAGCTTATCAAGGCCTAACAGCCAATCATAGTTTGAAATCAACTCATCAGAGAAAATTCATCATCTGAGTTTAATCGTTCATCAGTAGACAGAGTCTCATCATCTGAACGAAGGTAATCATCTGAGTAAATCAAGTGCCACGCCAAGTTCAAGAACTGGACTGCATCAGGATTATCTCATCATACCCATACAGAAATCAAATCAAGAAAAGCTTCAGAAAGCAGCAAAGAAATCAAGAATCATCACAAGAGAAAAAGTGCCATACAACAAGACTTATCAGAACTGAAAAGCAAAACAAAGGAAAGGCTTACTCATCATTTAAGTCTTGCCGATGCATTTAATCTGGTTGTGAGCAATTCTTGGTTCTTAATTCTTGATTTCTGTCTCTGTTTAATTTGTTGATCTCTAGTTTTACCATCATTCTGTCTGTATATAATTTGAAATCATCATGACTGATGATACTGCCTCTGCCACATCTGTAAGTGTGAGCAATAATCATCAACCCAACACTACAGTTGAAAAACTTGTGAATACTGTAGTGAGTCCTCAAACTAATCTTGTGACAGCACACTTGAACGAAGATAATTATCTTCTTTGAAAACTGCAGATTGAAACTGCAGTTCAAGGGTATGGACTGGAAGGTCATCTTCTTGGAACAATTCCAATTCCACCCAAATATGTAACTGTTGAAGAAAACAAAACAATTAATAATGAAGAGTATACTAAATATCACAGACAAGATAGGCTCATCTGTTCTTGGCTACTATCTTCGATAAATACAAATTTATTGTCACATGTTATTGGATGCAAGACAGCAAATGACATATGGTCAACAATTGAAAAAGTGTTTAACACACAATCAGCTGCCAAAGTTATGTACTACAAGAAGCAATTGCACAACATGAGAAAAGATAACAGTACAATGAGGGAATATCTTTTCAAAATCAAAACAACTTGTGATCATTTAAGTGCTGCAAATCATAAAGTATCAGAATCTGAGCAGATCTTGACCATTCTAAATGGATTGAGTGATGAGTATGAATCAGTGGTGGCTGTTATTGCATCACAGAAAGAGTTACCATCTATAGATGATGTCCACTCCATACTGCTTGCTCATGAAGCCAGAATTGACAACAAGAAACCACAAGACACTGACTTCAACATCAACTATACCACTCATTACAAGAACAAAGGTCAAAACAATAATAAGTCAAAAAAGAACATACAAAGAGGAGGAAGTTCCAACAGATCAAGAGGCAGGGGGAGATGGAACAACACTAATAGACCCAGATGTCAGATATGTGAAAAAGTGGGTCATACTGCAGTAAAGTGCTACTTCAGATACTCAAATCAAGCCAATGGTCAAATAAATAATAATCCCAGTGCCAATGTTACTCAGGTCAACACAGAAGCACAGACAAACTGTGATAAAAATCATAATTCTAATGACACTACAAGGCCAGAAAGTGTACAGGATGACTGTTGGTACCCAGATTCTGGTGCAACAAATCATATCACAAATAATCTTGATAATTTGAATCTTGGCAACAGGGAGTACAGAGGTAAACAGTCAATTTGTATGGGAAATTGTAAGTGTATCAACATTACTCATATTGGCAATGCTTTTATTAAGGGCAAAAAGCAACTGTTCCTATATAATTTATTAAGAGTTCCCAAAATTAAGAAAAACCTCATAAGTGTGTCTCAATTTGCAAGTGACAATAAAGTTTATTTTGAATTTTATCCAAAATACTGTTTGGTTAGAGACATACTAACTAAAGATATTTTATTGCAGGGTAATGCAGAAAAAGGATTATATAAATTCAAATCTGCCAATAGCAATGTGTACTCTGACAACCAGAAGTACTGTAATATGTGTGTTGAAAAAGATTCCAAAAGTGTATTTGATGTATGGCACTACAAGCTTGGCCATCCTAGTGTAAAAGTTGTGCAACAGGTTCTTAATGAAAATAGAATACCTTTTAATAATGCTTCATTACCCTATGTCTGTACATATTGTCAATTAGGCAAGAGTCACAAGTTGCCATTCAATGACTCTTCATCTATTTACTCAAAACCATTAAACTTGATTGCAGCAGACTTATGGGGACCTGCACCCATAAGCTCAGATTTTGTGTATAAGTACTATATTTCTTTTGTTGATGCACACACTAGATACACTTGGATCTATTTTTTAAAAGCCAAAACTGAAACTTATAATGCTGTTATCAATTTTATTGTCATGGCTGAAAAGCAAACTGGAAATCAAGTTAAGATATTTCAATCAGATGGGGGAACTGAGTTCAAAACTATGAGTAATTACTTTAAGGAAAAAGGCATAGTACATAGAATAACATGCCCATATACTTCTGAACAAAATGGGTTAGTAGAAAGGAAACATAGGCATATAGTTGAGACTGGACTTACTTTACTAGCTCATGCATCATTACCACTAAAATTTTGGCCTGAGGCCTTTAATACTGCTGTATATCTCATCAACAGGTTACCAACAAAAACAATTAATGGAATAAGTCCATTAGAGAAACTATATGGGGTAAAACCTGATTATTATGGTTTGAGAATCTTTGGTTGCTTATGTTTTCCTTATCTACGACCTTACAATGCAAATAAACTGAATTTTAGATCTAGACCCTGTACATTTATAGGATATGGTATTAATCAGAAGGGTTACAAATGTTTGGATGAAAATGGAAGAATTTTCATCAGTAGGCATGTGGTATTTAATGAAAATATATTTCCCTATAGTGATTCAGAATTAAAAACAACAAATAAAGTGTATAACCCAAAATTTTCAATACCTGACTTACCAATTTATTCTGGAAATGAGAGTCAGAATGAAGGAGTGAGGTCTACTGAGTATCACTACACTCAACCCACTGTGTCCAGTCAAGATAACTCTGAATGGACAAGTGATCCCAGTCATGCCAGTCACTTCCCTACACAAACAGAACATGAGAAAAATCAAACAGAGGAAGATAACCAATCAAGCAACACAGGAGATATGGGAAATCAAGTAAATGAGGAAGGCTCACCTCACACTGAAACTCATACAAGACCCAGTCATCCAATGACTACCAGGGCTAAAAGTGGTATCTTCAAACCAAAGATATATAATGCCAGCATTATTCCACAAGTGCCAGAAACATATGAGCAAGCTGCAAAAGACAAAAACTGGACAGCAGCTATGGATGAAGAATACAAGGCACTTATAAACAATAATACATGGACTCTTGTAGAACCTCCAGACAACAAAAACATAATTGGGTGCAAATGGACATACAGGATTAAGAAGAACCCTGATGGCACAATTAACAGATACAAAGCAAGACTAGTTGCCAAAGGATATACTCAGGAATATGGGATTGATTTCAAGGAGACATTCTCCCCAGTAATCAAACCATCCACTATAAGGCTTATTCTTACAATTGCTTTGCACAAAGGATGGTGTATAAAGCAATTAGATGTCAATAATGCATTTCTTAATGGCATCTTACAGGAAAATGTATATATGCATCAACCACCAGGATATATCAAGAAGCCAGATTATGTATGCAAGCTAAATAAAGCAATATATGGACTCAAACAAGCACCAAGAGTCTGGTTTGACAGACTAAAAGCAGCATTAACAATTATGAAATATCAGTCTATCAAATCAGACAATTCACTATTTGTTAAAATTAATGATTCTTTAACAGTTTACATACTTATATATGTTGATGACTTGATTGTTACAGGGAGTAGCAAGGATGAAATCAACAATGTCATCAATTATCTAAACAAAGAATTCTCAATTAAAGATCTGGGTGACATCAACTACTTTCTGGGAATAGAAGTTCTGAGAAAAGAAAATTCAGAACTAATGTTATGTCAGAAAAAATATATTCAGGATCTACTTGTTAGAACAAAAATGGACAATGCAAATCCACAACCAACTCCTATGATCAGCAATCATCAATTATCCAAAAACAGGGGGGAAGCTATACATAATGTCAAACAATATAGAAGTGTTATATGAGCATTACAGTATGCAACTATAACACGACCAGACATAGCTTACAGTGTTAACAAAGTGTCTCAATTTATGCAGGATCCTAAAGATGAGCACTGGAAGGTAGTAAAAAGGATACTCAGATATCTCAAAGGGACAATTAACTATGGACCATCATTTAAAGCATGCAGCAATCTAAACATAACTGGATTTTCAGATGCAGACTGGGCTGCTGATCCAGATGACAGAAAGTCAGTTAGTGGATATTGTATATACATTGGAGACAATCTAGTATCATGGTGTTCCAAAAAGCAAACTACAATATCTAGGTCAAGCACTGAAGCAGAGTACAGAAGTATAGCTAATGCTACAGCGGAAGTGATGTGGTTACAGTCAATACTCAAGGAATTAAGAATAGAGAATAAAGCAAAACCAGTGCTATGGTGTGATAATCAGAGTACGGTGTATATGACTGCAAATCCAATACTGCATTCAAGAACCAAGCACATAGAAATCGACATATTCTTTGTTCGTGATCAAGTTCAAAAAGAAAATTTGCAAATTAATCATATACCTGCTGCTTTCCAGAGGGCAGACACATTCACTAAAGCTCTAAGCATGAAGAACTTCGTGAAGTTCAGATCTGACCTTCAAGTGAAGTCCATCGAAGACAAAGCACTCAACAAGCAGCTGAACTCAAATAATTCATCAAAGATCTTTAAGATCTGAGTTAAGTTCAGCCTTATTCAAGCTGATGCTCAATTCTTACTGCACAATTCATCTTTAAGGCTCAAACTCGCAGTGAATCATGGAATCTATACATCGAATAGAGCTGCGCAAAGCTAATCTTGCAAATTTCTTTCCTTTCGAATCGAAACTGGTACAGATCTCTCTGATCGCCTTCAAACCCTAACCCTAGACGCTTTGGGTTTGAGGGGGGCAATTGGAGATATGAGAATCATCGTAACTTTTCTTTTGCAATTTAATCAGTTATAGTAAAGAGATTCTGCATCTCAACCATCAATGCCACATCTAACGGCTGTCTGAAGATCTCTGCATTTCTGAGTTATTTAGCACATTGGGCTGTTTTTCTTCAAGGCCCAATTACACTTATATATATTACAACTGTATCATGTACAATAGATAATTCTGAATAAAAGAAACAATTGTATAAAACATTACAATATCTTTTGTAATACGATTAGCAGTAAAGCAATTCTTCTTCATTCAGATATTCTCTGCAATCTCAAATTTCAACTCTGCGTTAGTTGGAAGTTTCTATATTTTTTTTATTGCGGATACATTTATGTATTATGTCTGTTTAAAACTGTAATGGTACTAAAATTTCAGTTTGTGCGATTGTTCAAAGAAGAAATGGCCGTGATTTTTCGTGTTGTTGTTTAACTAGTTATCTTGTAATTTGTTGAGGCAGAATTTCATTGGGCGGTATCGTTGTATCTATGAGCTACATATACATATTTATACTGCTTTAATCGGTTGTGATGAGAACCTAATTTGTATGTGAGTGCCAAATATTGAGATTTTTATACCAGTTTGATTAGGATGTATGTAAGAATGCCGTAAATTGAGGTTTTGAACCAATTTGTATCCGATGATTGTCTGTTATTTAGCAGTCACATATATACCTGAGCTCAAGGCTAAATTGGTACGGCTTTTGCTTTGTTTTGTCACTGGAAATATTGTTTGATCATTGGTAATAGCTTTGCTTTGTTATGTAAATAAAATGAAACGGGTTTGGTATGAACTTGTTTATATTGTCAAGACAGCTAAACTGAAAGAAAGATAATCCTCTTTTACTAACTTAATTGGATGGCAGTCAGATTATATGTTTTGAGATTTAAGTAAGGTAGGTATTCAAACAAACTGAAATTGAACGTATATGATATACAACAAACAAACTACAGTTTAGGTATTCAAACGGTGACACAAACTCCTATAAACATACTCGAGACCATGGCTAGACAAGACGTTTCACAACAAAACTCAATTGAAGAATCAACGCACAAGTAGATGTTAGAACTCACGCACGCATAAACACTCAACAGTGCAATGTACAAAAATAACAGACTGCTTCCCAAAACAAAACTAGAGCAGAACCAAGCCATAAAATGTTGACACTAACTTAGCGTGCATATAAGGACTATCAACAGATGATGACTAAGTAGCAGTTAATGCCCTGTTATTACTCCGCTATAAGCCTGCTATATCTCGTAGCGAATTTCTACTGCAACAATTTTTCCTAGTCTCAAATATAGTTTTTCCGCTTAAGCCCCGCTATTTCCACTATTCGCTCTATATTCCGCTATTTCCGCTACATCTTCTTTAAAAGAAACGTTGAAAAATGACATTTACACATTATAAAAATAATGAAATTAATTTATTTAATTGAATTTTTTATATATTTTCAAAAATAAAAATACTTTAATATTTTACTAATTCAGTTATGTTATATAACAGTTTTACAAATATTTTTATTTAAATTTATTTATGTATTAATTATAATTCAATTGAATGTTAATTTTTCATCTAATTATCATTTATATATTTAAAAAACATTAAGTACGAGTTTTATATGCTATTTTAGAGTCATACGCTATATCCCATTATATCCTCGCTTCATCCCCGTTATGACTTTTTGCACCTCCACCGTATTGAATCCGTCGAGCACTTTAACTGCACACGAATCAAGTAATATGTTGACGAGCAACCATAAGAAAAATAGCAACCAAACTTTATACAGTCGTAAAAATGTCCCAGTTCAAGTCACATGAATCGGTCCAAATAAGTTACAGAAGTTTATACAGCAATTATGGAATATGAGCGTTACGGCACGCGCTTCGCGCGTGAGTTGTTTTCCTACGAATTGCATATGTTTTAACACATTTTAAAAAAGCACAAATATTTAATCATATTTTGCATTGAAATCATGTGTTATTTTTAAAACTTAACGGTCGAACCAAAAAATTACGCTTTTATTTCAATTATTAAAAAGATTATATCTAACAATTATATTTGTGTATGTGTGTGTATGCCTATTAGTATATATATTTTGGCACGTGCAATGCATATAAGCTTTTTATTAAATTTGAAAGTTCTATATAGTTTGATAAAAATAAACTGAAAAACATATAGAAAAATATTTTTTTTTTGTTGAAATAGGGTTTGAACTTGTAATATTGTTTATGTTTAAAATTCCCATTTGAAAATAGATGTCATTACTTGTTCACAGTGAGATTCGAATTCATAACATCTTGTTTGCATGAAAGGACATTTTTGAAGTTTCACGGTCGGACAAAAAATTGTGGTTTTATTTCAACTATCAATAAAGATTTATAGATTGGTTGATTTATTTAAGAAGATCTTGCATTACCTATAATTAAAATTACATTTGAATATGTCTAAAGTAATTGTAAGAAAATTTTATCTTTTAATTTATTGAGAAGATTATATGCAATAACAATTTAATATTTAAAAAGGTATATATAGGGGTATTTTGGAAAGTTCATGGTCGGACCAAAAAGATTGCGCTTCCAAGGTAACTATTAATAAAGATTTATTGAGAAGATCATGTGCAATAACAATTTAATATTTAAAAATGTATATATAGAGTATTTTGGGAAGTTTATGGTCGGACCAAAAAGATTGCGCTTCCAAGGAAACTATTAATAAAGATATTTCAGCTATAGATGGCTCTATGGTTGACACTATAAACAAGTTAGTAAAATTTGAAAACGTTACATATGCATCATATCGTTCATGCATTAATAACATGATAAAAAAAGCAGTAAGATATCATATACACAATAATACCCGGTAACATATCATATGCACAATAGTACCCGACACAATATTAAAAGCACAAACGCAAATACCTTTTAACAATTAATCACACTATATAACATCTGAACAATACGTTATATGTCTAGTGTACTAAAACAGATAGCACGCTACAATAAACTCGTCGCACAAGTTTATTAATTAGAATTCCACTACGCTGGAATTCTGTATTCGATAAATGTAACAATAAGTTATGTTGTAAATAAATTACAACAACAACGTTATACTATTGTAAGAAATAGTACAACTTATAAACGGAAAAGATTACAGTGAATCTAACCAGTATATAAAGGAAATTCCATCTGAGGCTTGTCGTAACAATTTCCTTAAAAAATTTATTTCAAAACTCTCCCAAGATACAACAGACGTAATCTGCACGAGATTGTATTGAGTATGTCAACTCTGTGATATGTATGGAATATAGAGCAGTAGAGCAAAGAAGCAGAAGAAATTAGATTGGAATTGGATGAGAATGTGATCAATATTCTCTCCTATTTATAATTTCGTCCGCATCCCTTCAAACAGTCGCGTCCGCTTGACGGGTCGCACCCGTTTGCCTTTTGGTCGCTGCTGTTTGTTAACGAGTCGCACCCGCCTGCTACTGGTCGCATCTGCTTGCGTCCAACGGTACTGTTTCGCACCCGCTTGTACCGCCTGCACCTCTACAGTCGGGTCGCATCTGTTCGCCCGCATCCGCTTCAATCGGCTCGCGCCTGTTTGCTTCTAACGGGTCGCACCCGCTAATGTTCGCGTCTATTCAACCCGCTCGCTTCAGAAGTCGCACCTCCTCAGCAATCCGTGTCCGTTCGTATAGCCTGCAACTGTTAAAAAGCCCGGTCCAGTTGCAGTAAAAATACGAGTATCATATTAGACGCAAACCCAGCCCCGGCCCAGTTCGGTTCGGTCGGACGGCGGCGGCGGCGTACGCGCGCGTGTGTGATGGAGATGCATGATCTCCCTCCTCACAACGAAGCATACATTTGGGTGCCCTTAGGCCCCAACACCTTCATTGCAAAGCCATATATATCTTGGAATGACTTTGCAAATTTGGCGATGTGGGACAAGTGTATTTCATTTACACTAGGAATTCCAACAATCCCCCACATAAATAATAATATACTTTTCCCCCACACAAAGCGAAATATCACAGAGTACATATGGAATAATGCTTTATCGTGGATAAGTAGATATTTCACTTTGAACTTTCCCTAGTTAAAACTTATCGGATCTACTTGGCTAATCGGTGAATTATTTCATCTTGAACCGTCGGCCTTTATTGTATATCCAGACAATAAGCTTTACGAAGCATTGATTCCCTTCTCATCCAATCTCTTGGTTGTGTTCATTTTGGTCCTGAACAATATTTTTGGTTCTGCGAGTGTTTTTAGAGAATAAAAGCCTTTTAATATTCTCATAGAGCCGACCCAGCTCACACTAACATAGGTGATCGCAACTATTAAGAGTATCCTACATATACCCCACTTGTTATTTCCAAGATATGGTCATCATTAAAAAACATAGTTTTAACCTTTAAAACTTCTGTAGGCATGCATTATATTTTGCACCATAGGAATGGAGTAGGACCAAGTCCAGACAAATACATTACTTCTTGAGTTACTCATAACTGGTTTGCCTACTGACCCTAGTCCGTGGGATCTCCAGTCGCTAGGATAGGTTTCCGTATAAGGTAACTCTTGTTGGTTTAGGCTTTTAAACCCATTCCCCTCGATGCGCAGTCAATTTTCTCTCTTTATAAACCTTTAGTAAATGGATCCGCTAGGTTATCATTTGTTCTCACATAATCTTTGGAAATAGTTCCATTAGAGAGTAACTGCCTAACTGTGTTATGGCGACGACGTATGTGTCGTGATTTGCCATTATACACAAGGTTTTTCGCTCTACTTAGCGCTGCTTGATTATCGCAGTGAATACATATGGCCGTCACAGGTTTTGGCCAAAATGGAATATCTTCTAAGAATTGATGAAGTCATTCTGCCTCTTCGCCTGCTTTATCTAATGCGATAAACTCAGATTCCATGGTGGATCGAGCTATGCATGTTTGTTTAGTAGATTTCCATGACACTGCTGCTCCTGCAAGGGTAAAGACATAACCACTTATGGATTTTGATTCCTCTGAATCTGCAATCCAGTTTGCATCACTATATCATTCTAAGACGGCATGATATTTTCCATGATGTAAGGAAAAATTAGTGGTATTCTTTAAATATCCCAACACTCTCATTAGTGCTTTTCAGTGTTCCTTCCCTGGATTACTTGTATACCTGCTTAGTCGACTTACCGCGTAAGCAATATCTGGTCTGGTGCAATTCATCAGATACATTAAGCATCCTATTACACGAGAGTATTCAAGTTGCATTACACTCTCATAAGTGTTTTTATGCAGTACTTCCGATGGATTAAAAGGTGTCATCACTCCTTTAATTCCATACTCTTGGAATTTTTCAATCGCTTTGTCTACATAGTGTGACTGAGATAGTTCAATTCCATTAGGTGTTCTTATTATTTTGATTCTCAAAATAACGTCCGCAACTCCTAAGTCTTTCATATCGAAATTGTTGATTAACATCTTCTTTATAATCTCTATTACTTTAGTATTAGGACCAAAGATTAGCATATCGTCTACATATAGACAAATCATTACATATGATTGTCCAACTTGTTTGTAATAAACACATTTATCACATTCATTTATACGAAAACCATTTTTCATCATGGCACTATCAAATTTTTCATGCCATTGTTTTGGAGCTTGTTTTAGTCCGTATAGTGATTTCACTAACCGACATACTTTGTTTTCATTTCCTTTGGAAATAAAACCCTCAGGTTGCTCCATGTAAATCTCCTCATCGAGATCTCCATTTAAGAATGTTGTTTTGACATCCATCTGATGAATTTCCAGATTATATATGGAAGAAATTGCTATTAACATTCTTATAGAGGTTATTCGTGTAACCGGTGAATAGGTATCAAAGAAGTCTACTCCTTCTTTTTGACGATATCCTTTGGCTACCAATCTGGCTTTATATTTATCTATAGAGCTGTCTGATTTCAATTTCTTCTTGAAAATCCATTTGCAGCCAATTGGTTTTATTCCAGGTGGAATATCAACTATTTCCCAAGTTTTATTACTAGAATTGAATCAATCTCACTTTGGATTGCTTCTTTCCAACATGAAGATTCAGAAGATGACATTGCTTCCTTGTACGTTTGAGGTTCGTGTTCTAACATATAAGTTAAAAAATCCAAACCAAATGTTTTGGAAGTTCTTGCCCTTACGCTTCTTCTTGGTTCAACCTCCTCGTTGTCCTGATGAGTTTCATCTTCACATGTCTCATCTCTGTTATCACTTGTCCTTTTTGGGACAGGATTTCCATTGTTTCTTTTATGTGGGAACACATCTTCAAAGAACGAGGCATCTCTTGATTCAATGATTGTATTTACATGAATATCATTTATATCAGACTTGAATACCAAAAATCTGTAGGCACTACTATTTTGGGCTGGCCCAAGATAATAACAATCTACTGTTTTTGGTCCAAGTTTGACTCTCTTGGGAGGCGGAACTGGAACTTTTGCCAAGCACCCCCACACTTTGAGGTATTTAAAGCTTGGTTTATGTCCTTTCCATATCTCATATGGAATTGTTCCCGTTTTATTGTGAGGAACTTTTTTTAATATGTGATTAGACATATTTAAGGCTTCCCCCCACAAGTTCGTCGGTAGAACAGAAGTTAAAAGCATGGCAGTAATCATGTCTTTTAACGTTCTGTTCTTCCTCTCGACTACACCATTTTGTTGTGGTGAATATGGAGCTGTTGTTTGATGAATTATACCATTTTCGGCACAGAACTGTTCAAATGGTGATTCATATTCTCCACCTCGATCAGATCTCAATATCTTGATCTTTTTATTTAACTGATTTTCTACCTCAGCCTTGTATTTTATAAACGCGGTTATTGCTTCATCCTTACTATTTAAAAGATATACATAGCAATATCGCGTATAATCGTCAATAAAAGTAATAAAATACTTTTTCCCACCTCTTGTAGGTAGTGATTTAAAATCACATAAATCTGTATGTACCAAACCTAATGGTTCGGTGCTTCTGTAAACAGATTTAAATGGTTGTTTGACCATTTTTTCTTCTACACATGTCTCACATTTGTAGTTCTTATCTACTTGGAAATTTGGAATCAATCCCAAGTTTGATAATTTCTTCATTTTTCGAAAGTTTACGTGTCCTAATCTATTGTGTCATAGTAAAATTTCGTGCTCAAGCAAGTAAGAGACTTCAATTTTATTAATAGCACAATCAGAATACATAGATTTATTGCCGGTAACGGCTACATTTGCCTTAAATAGGCCATCACATAAATATCCCCTTCCGATATACATTCCAGCTTTGGACAGAACCATCTTGTCTGACTCAAACACCATCTTGAATCCCTTCTTCGATAGGACTGCACCAGAGATGAGATTCTTGCGTATGTCTGGAACGTGAAGCACGTCATTCAATTTGACAGTTTTTCCAGAAGTGAGCTTGAGGATAACTGTTCCACTGCCTTCGATCATGGAAACTGCAGAATTACCCATGTAGAGTCTTTCTTTCTAATCGAATTTCTGGTATGTTGAAAACATGGATTTTTCAGAGCAAACATGACGAGTAGCTCCTGTGTCAACCCGCCATTGGTTAGGGTTCTGAATCAAATTGCATTCAGAAATAACCGCTGAAAAGTTGGACTTATCCATTTTCATGTTGTCAACTGTTAACATCTCTGTTTTAGTGTAAAACAGTAAAATTCTTAAGATGTTATATGTCTAGTGTACTAAAACAGATAGCACGCTACAATAAAATCGACGCACAAGTTCATTAATTAGAATTCCATTACACTGGAATTCTGTATTAGATAAATGTAACAATAAGTTATGTTGTAAATAAATTACAACAACAACGTTATACTATTGTAAGAAATAGTACAACTTATAAACGGGAAAGATTACAGTGAATCTAACCAGTATATAAAGGAAATTCCGTCTGAGGCTTGTCGTAACAATTTCCTTAAGAATTTTATTTCAAAACTCTCCCAAGATACAACAGACGTAATCTGCACGAGATTGTAATGAGTATGTCAACTCTGTGATATGTATGGAATATAGAGCAGTAGAGCAAAGAAGCAGAAGAAATTAGATTGGAATTGGATGAGAATGTGATCAGTATTCTCTCCTATTTATAATTTCGTCCGCATCCCTTCAAACAGTCGCGTCCGCTTGACGGGTCGCACCCGTTTGCATTTTGGTCGCTGTTGTTTGTTAACGGGTCGCACCCGCCTGCTACTGGTCGTATCTGCTTGCGTCCAACGGTACTGTTTCGCACCCGCTTGTACCGCCTGCACCTCTACAGTCGGGTCGCATCTGTTCGCCCGCGTCCGCTTCAATTGGCTCGCGCCTGTTTGCTTCTAACGGGTCGCACCCGCTAATGTTCGCGTCTATTCAACCCGCTCGCTTCAGAAGTCGCATCTCCTCAGCAATCCGCGTCCGTTCGTATAGCCTGCAACTGTTAAAAAGCCCGGTTCAGTTGCAGTAAAAATACGAGTATCATATTAGACCCAAACCCAAACCCAAACCCAAACCCGGCCCGGTTTGGTCGGACGGACGGCGGCGGCGGCGCGCGCGCGCGTGTGTGATGGAGATGCATGATCTCCCTCCTCACAATGAAGCATACATTTGGGTGCCCCTAGGCCCCAACACCTTCATTGTTTTTACAAATATATATCTTGGAATGGCTTTGCAAATTTGGCGATGTGGGACAAGTGTATTTCATTTACACTAGGAATTCCAACAATCCCCCACATAAATGATAATATACTTTTCCCCCACACAAAGCGAAATATCACAGAGTACATATGGAATAATGTTTTATCGTGGATAAGTAGATATTTCACTTTGAACTTTCCCTAGTTAAAACTTATCGGATCTACTTGGCTAATCGGTGAATTATTTCATCTTGAACCGTCGGCCTTTATAGTATATCCAGACAATAAGCTTTACGAAGCATTGATTCCCTTCTCATCCAATCTCTTGGTTGTGTTCATTTTGGTCCTGAACAATATTTTTGGCTCTGCGAGTGTTTTTAGAGAATAAAAGCCTTTTAATATTCTCATAGAGCCGACCCAGCTCACACTAACATAGGTGATCGCAACCATTAAGAGTATCCTACATATACCCCACTTGTTATTTCCAACATATGGTCATCATTAAAAAACATAGTTTTAACCTTTAAAACTTTTGTAGGCATGCATTATATTTTGCACCATAGGAATGGAGTAGGACCAAGTCCAGACAAATGCATTACTTCTTGAGTTACTCATAACTGGTTTGCCTATTGATCCTAGTCCGTGGGATCTCCAGTCGCTAGGATAGGTTTCCGTATAAGGTAACTCTTGTTGGTTTAGATTTTTAAACCCATTCCCCTCGATGCGCAGTCAATTTTCTCTCTTGATAAATCTTTAGTAAATGGATCCGCTAGGTTATCATTTGTTATCACATAATCTATGGAAATAGTTCCATTAGAGAGTAACTTCCTAACTGTGTTATGGCGACGACGTATGTGTTGTGATTTGCCATTATACACAAGGTTTTTCGCTCTACTTAGCGCTGCTTGATTATCGCAGTGAATACATATGGCCGTCACATGTTTTGGCAAAAATGGAATATCTTCTAAGAATTGACGAAGCCATTCTGCCTCTTCGCCTGCTTTATCTAATGCGATAAACTCAGATTCCATGGTGGATCGAGCTATGCATGTTTGTTTAGTAGATTTCCATGACACTGCTGCTCCTGCAAGGGTAAAGACATAACCACTTGTGGATTTTGATTCCTCTGAATCTGCAATCCAGTTTGCATCACTATATCCTTCTAAGACGGCAGGATATTTTCCATAATGTAAGGAAAAATTAGTGGTATTCTTTAAATATCCCAACACTCTCATTAGTGCTTTACAGTGTTCCTTCCCTGGATTACTTGTATACCTGCTTAGTCGACTTACCGCGTAAGCAATATCTGGTCTGGTGCAATTCATTAGATACATTAAGCATCCTATTACACGAGAGTATTCAAGTTGCATTACACTCTCATCAGTGTTTTTATGCAGTACTTCCGATGGATTAAAAGGTGTCCTCACTCCTTTAATTCCATACTCTTGGAATTTTTCAATCGCTTTGTCTACATAGTGTGACTGAGATAGTTCAATTCCATTAGGTGTTCTTATTATTTTGATTCCCAAAATAACGTCTGCAACTCCTAAGTCTTTCATATCGAAATTGTTGATTAACATCTTCTTTATAGTCTATATTACTTTAGTATTAGGACCAAAGATTAGCATATCGTCTACATATAGACAAATCATCACATATGATTGTCCAACCTGTTTGTAATAAACACATTTATCACATTCATTTATACGAAAACCATTTTTCATCATGACACTATAAAAATTTTCATGCCATTGTTTTGGAGCTTGTTTTAGTCCGTATAGTGATTTCACTAACCGACATACTTTGTTTTCATTTCCTTTGGAAATAAAACCCTCAGGTTGCTCCATGTAAATCTCCTCATCGAGATCTCCATTTAAGAATGCTGTTTTGACATCCATCTGATGAATTTCCAGATTATATATGGAAGCAATTGCTATTAACATTCTTATAGAGGTTATTCGTGTAACCGGTGAATAGGTATTAAAGAAGTCTACTCCTTCTTTTTGACGATATCATTTGGCTACCAATCTGGCTTTATATTTATCTATAGAGCCGTCTGATTTCAATTTCTTCTTGAAAATCCATTTGCAGCCAACTGGTTTTATTCCAGGTGGAATATCAACTATTTCCCATGTTTTATTACTTAGAATTGAATCAATCTCACTTTGGATTGCTTCTTTCCAACATGAAGATTCAGAAGATGACACTGCTTCCTTGTACGTTTGAGGTTCGTGTTCTAACATATAATTTAAAAAGTCTGAACCAAATGTTTTGGAAGTTCTTGCCCTTACGCTTCTTCTTGGTTCAACCTCCTCGTTGTCCTGATGAGTTTCATCTTCACATGTCTCATCTCTGTTATCTCTTGTCCTTTTCGGGACAGGATTTCCATCGTTTCTTTTATGTGGGAACACATCTTCAAAGAACGAGGCATCTCTTGATTCAATGATTGTATTTACATGAATATCATTTATATCAGACTTGAATACCAAAAATCTGTAGGCACTACTATTTTGGGATGGCCCAAGATAATAACAATCTACTGTTTTTGGTCCAAGTTTGACTCTCTTGGGAGGCGGAACTGGAACTTTTGCCAAGCACCCCCACACTTTGAGGTATTTAAAGCTTGGTTTGTGTCCTTTCCATATCTCATATGGAATTGTTCCCGTTTTATTGTGAGGAACTTTGTTTAATATGTCATTAGACATATTTAAGGCTTCCCCCCACAAGTTCGTCGGTAGGCCAGAAGTTAAAAGCATGGCAGTAATCATGTCTTTTAACGTTCTGTTCTTCCTCTCGGCTACACCATTTTGTTGTGGTGAATATGGAGATGTTGTTTGATGAATTATACCATTTTCGGCACAGAACTGTTCAAATGGTGATTCATATTCTCCACCTCGATCAGATCTCAATATCTTGATCTTTTATTTAACTGATTTTCTACCTCAGCCTTGTATTTTATAAACGCGGTTATTGCTTCATCCTTACTATTTAAAAGATATACATAGCAATATCGCGTATAATCGTCAATAAAAGTAATAAAATACTTTTTCCCACCTCTTGTATGTAGTGATTTAAAATCACATAAATCTGTATGTACCAAACCTAATGGTTCGGTGCTTCTGTCAACAGATTTAAATGGTTGTTTGACCATTTTTGCTTCTACACATGTCTCACATTTGTAGTTCTTATCTACTTGAAAATTTGGAATCAATCCCAAGTTTGATAATTTCTTCATTTTTTGAAAGTTTACGTGTCCTAATCTATCGTGCCATAGTAAAATTTCG
This sequence comes from Allium cepa, assembly GCA_030765085.1. Lineage (NCBI taxonomy): Eukaryota > Viridiplantae > Streptophyta > Magnoliopsida > Asparagales > Amaryllidaceae > Allium > Allium cepa. Next base: position 331,657,144 of record CM060940.1, read on the forward strand.
TGCTCAAGCAAGTAAGAGACTTCAATTTTATTAATAGCACAATCAGAATACATAGATTTATTGCCGGTAACGGCTACATTTGCCTTAAATAGGCCATCACATAAATATCCCCTTCCGATATACATTCCAGCTTTGGACAGAACCATCTTGTCTGACTCAAACACCATCTTGAATCCCTTCTTTGATAGGACTGCACCAGAGATGAGATTCTTGCGTATGTCTGGAACGTGAAGCACGTCATTCAATTTGACAGTTTTTCCAGAAGTGAGCTTGAGGATAACTGTTCCACTGCCTTCGATCATGGAAACTGCAGAATTACGCATGTAGAGTCTTTCTTTCTAATCGAATTTCTGGTATGTTGAAAACATGGATTTTTCAGAGCAAACATGACGAGTAGCTCCTGTGTCAACCCGCCATTGGTTAGGGTTCTGAATCAAATTGCATTCAGAAATAACCGCTGAAAAGTTGGACTTATCCATTTTCATGTTGTCAACTGTTAACATCTCTGTTTTAGTGTAAAACAGTAAAATTCTTAAGATGTTATATGTCTAGTGTACTAAAACAGATAGCACGCTACAATAAACTCGTCGCACAAGTTTATTAATTAGAATTCCACTACGCTGGAATTCGGTATTAGATAAATGTAACAATAAGTTATTTTGTAAATAAATTACAACAACAACGTTATACTATTGTAAGAAATAATACAACTTATAAACGGGAAAGATTACAGTGAATCTAACCAGTATATAAAGGAAATTCCGTCTGAGGCTTGTCGTAACAATTTCCTTAAGAATTTTATTTCAAAACTCTCCCAAGATACAACAGACGTAATCTGTACGAGATTGTAATGAGTATGTCAACTCTGTGATATGTATGGAATATAGAGCTGTAGAGCAAAGAAGGAGAAGAAATTAGATTGGAATTGGATGAGAATGTGATCAGTATTCCCTCCTATTTATAATTTCGTCCGCATTCCTTCAAACAGTCGCGTCCGCTTGACGGGTCGCACCCGTTTGCCTTTTGGTCGCTGCTGTTTGTTAACGGGTCGCACCCGCCTGCTACTGGTCGCATCTGCTTGCGTCCAACGGTACTGTTTCGCACCCGCTTGTACCGCCTGCACCTCTACAGTCGGGTCGCATCTGTTCGCCCGCGTCCGCTTCAATCGGCTCGCGCCTGTTTGCTTCTAACGGGTCGCACCCGCTAATGTTCGCGTCTATTCAACCCGCTCGCTTCAGAAGTCACACCTCCTCAGCAATCCGCGTCCGTTCGTATAGCCTGCAACTGTTAAAAAGCTCGGTCCAGTTGCAGTAAAAATACTAGTATCATATTAGACCCAAACCCAAACCCGGCCCGGTTCGGTTCGGTCGGACGGCGGCGGCGGCGGCGCGCGCGTGTGATGGAGTTGCATGATCTCCCTCCTCACAACGAAGCATACATTTGGGTGCCCCTAGGCCCCAACACCTTCATTGCAAAGCCATATATATCTTGGAATGGCTTTGCAAATTTGGCGACGTGGGACAAGTGTATTTCATTTATACTAGGAATTCCAACACAATACGTCAAACTTAATGAGCATTTTCACAAGAATACTGCCGGCGTATTGATCAAAGTGAAATCCCATTGGCAACCATGAAATCCACTCATAAATTTCATAAATCTCTATCTTTTACAATATAATATTATCAAAATGAATACTATCAAAAAGTATTGATCAAACTGATAAATCATAATCTCCATCAGACTTATAAGTAATCAGAACTTCTGTAGAACACCTTAACATTTGATATTTTACCTTCAACAACTTTCGTTCATTCGTCACATTCCAACATTTTACCATCATAAGCAACTCTAGTTACTTGCATTTTGACAAAATTTCATGACAGCTTAAGGTTTTCAACCAGCAGTTTATATCTTACTTAGCAATGTCAGGCAGCTTCAACTTATTCCAGCAGTAGTAAATCTCGAGCACTCCTGACTCTGGCAGCAACAATGATCAGAAAGTGTAGTTTCAATTTCATAAAGCTAGCAGCAATAATGATGGATTGTAATTTTGGCTTTTACCTTTCAACTCATACCAAGCAGTACAGTCTCACACTACACAAATTGTAATCCTCAGAAGTCGACACTACTACATCCACGGTATTCACGAGCTTTCAAGTACCGGAAAACGGATTGTTGGGGGAAAAAATCAAAACAGAATCTCACAACATGACGAGTATTCTATAATGTAACAACGATCTTTACAAAAGAAATTTTGAACTTTGTTATACATGTATATCAATTAGAGTCAACAAATAAATCAACAATCTGGACAGTTATAACAACCCGTCCTCACAGGTGCAGTGGAAAATAACATATACGAGAATACGTCTTGGATGCATACAACTCGTCTCCTGAGGCTCCAAGCATCCAAACTGAATCATTGAATATGCTCGGTCTGACCCGAGCATTATAATAAAATAACACCCGCATCAGTCTGGTAAACCAACATGAAAAAACACACCAAATTGATTTTAAAGTTATAAACCCTTTCAAAATAAAGGTATCTCGTAAGAACATGTTGCACATAAACACGGACTGTTTTTACCTTACAATAAGCAAGCCATTTCTGGAGAAAATCTAGTAACATTATAATAATGTCTAAGGGTGAAAATAACAATAATCAAGTAGCTACGATGCTTATGAGTGTACATCACAACAATAATAGTTATATAATCAAAAATCGTTAAGACGCGTTCGTTAATTGTGTAGGATTCTATGGAGATGCCCTCAATACTTCAAGAACGGTCCTTCTACACAAGGATCAGATATATCCTTTCGAAGCAACGATACATCCATAGCGATGTACTATAGAAAAAACACAACTGGTCCGCTAAGACCGAGTGCATCTCTCCATGCACGCATAACTGGATGTAATATCTAGGTGAAGACGATTACACCCTATAGATTTGTCAATCCTACTAGTCATGCCTCATATCTCTGGTTTTACTCATTACCGCTGGTGAGGCTACGTATGGCATATCAGTTTACGCACCGCCAACTTAACAGATTACAGAATTACACATAGGTTCTCGTATCCCAATGGATCTTGAAACCACATATGGATTAACGCATCTCAAAATAGATTTCGAAATCACACACGGACCCCCGCATCTCAAAAGAGATCTTGGAATCACACAAGAACTCCCACATCCCCAATGGGTCACGGAACCACACATGGATTTCAAAATCTCGATAGATCACGAAACTCCTCCATAAAACCATATATGATTTTGGAGTGGTTACGGTACATGTCATCTCTTACGACTGCACTTCCCCGCTTACCGGGCGCTCCAAAAACCAATCGCCGATTTTTCGAAATACTCAATACTGATTCTTAAGGAAATAATCAGATAATACATAAGAGCAAGAATCATTCTCTAACCTTTATCATTTGTCCTAAAAGAACAAAACGAGTTTATACGTACAATGTAACACCACTGACGGTAACTGTATCATATAATTACCGTGTTTCTTTTAGATATTTCCAAAGTTAAAATTCTTCGGTGTTACGTAGGTGTTGGAATTCCTTAAGAAATCAAGTGAATGAAAAATACATAAAGTCCCACATCGCCAATTTGTTGAGAGGTATATTAGTTTATATATGTCTTTCTCAAGTGGAGGTTGGGGGCTTGGGGCTCCCAAATGTATGCTTCGTTGTGAGGAGGGAGATCATGCATCACCACCACACGCACGCGCCGCCGCCGCTTTCCGAACCGAACCGGGTCTGGTTCTAAAATGACCATTCTTTTGCTAGGCCATTGTCTAACAGTTTTTGGGCTTCGGCTGAAACTGGGCTGGGCCTGGAATATGAAGGGAAGCAGCGGGCGGGTAAAAACGGACGCGGGGACTGAAGAGACACGACCTCTGAAGCACGCGCAAACGAATAGGTGCGGCCCGACTGAGGAGACGTGGCCGAACAGCAGGCAGGTGCGATGAAAAGAAACAGGCGCGACCGTTTGGACAAACGGGTGCAGACGCGACCGTTCGAAGGGATACGGACCATCTATAAATAAGGAGGAAAACCGATCACTTTCCTCACTGAATTTTCAAATCTGAATATCTCTTCTCTTCTAAACAACTGCTGTTCTTATATTCAAATCACAGAGTGATATACTCATTACAGTTTTGAGCAGAATTCGTCTGTTGTATCTTGGGAGGATTTTGAAATAAAATTCTTAAGGAAATCGTTACGACGAGCCTCAGACATAATCCGGTTAGAATTCTAGTCTGTTTGAATATTTATATACATTATTCTATATTCTATCCGTTATTCAGGTTATACTATTTATTCAAAATAGTGTAACGCTGTTGTTGTAATTTATTTACAACGTTCATATTGTTATAATATTTACTACAGAATTCCAGTGTAGTGGAAATCTGAGTTATAAACTTGTGCGATGAGTTTATAATTGATTATTCTCTGTTTTGGTATACTAGACGTATAACAGTAGGGAATTGCTTTCCTACCACCAAAATTAAGAAGGATTACATAAATAGGTCATGATTCGATAGTTGGTTATTTAACTATCAAATAAACTAACATTCAAAACATAGATTCTATTTTCCATGGAAACCACCAAGCCTCTCAAAATTAATCTTCCATTAATAAAAATCGCTTTGTAAATACTAGAAAATCATTTCCATATACTTATCTCAACATAATAAGTAAATTCACAAAACACTATATTTTCGATACTTAGAAAAATATACTTATCTCAACGGTACGTATATTCAAAAACAATTTCATTTTCAAAACTGGAAAACTTTTCCATATACTTAAACAATAGTATAAGTATATTCACAAAACATTTGAAAGGATTTCTACTTCAAATCATATTAAAATGATCAAGACCTCATATGTCATTAAATGGAGATATTAATAATGCAGAACGCTAATTCTTTCCCTAAATCTCTTTTATTTCATAAATGCCTCCATTATAAATTTTCAAAACTATTTATAAAACTTCTTTATAAATCTCCAAATTTTATTTATAAAAGTCTTTTATAAATATCCAAAACCATTTAACTCTTTTACAAATATCCAAAATCATTTATAACACACTTTTACAAATCTCTAAACAATTTATAAACCTCTTTTATAAAATCATTCAAAAACCAACTTCTTTCAAATCCCCCAATCTCTTTCAAATTATAAACTCCTTGAATAAATCCTTTCATAAAAAGGAATTCTCTTATAAACAATTTATTTTATAATTATAATGAATACAAACTTTAACGTCATATAAATAAAACTTTAAAACATAACTAACAATATAATAATAGACTTGAATTCTTCACTGCACAGAGGATATATGGTCATTGCTCAACACATCTTATGCCTAGGTAGGATCCATCTTTAATGAATAAGACATCACCCAAAAAACCAAAACTTTCCAGATCTACTGGGGATAAAATTGAGTTGATTGCATGGAAAAAATTATAAGAAAATCACATTATCAATTCTTTTATCTCACAGAACCACAAGGTATCCCACTATTTGATGAACATGTCATTTACATCTCACATAACAAAGGACTTTTTTTTTCTGCTTGCATGGTACAGACACTACAAAAACGGCATCTGATAGCGACGGCTTTTAGCCGTCGCCGGCCGTCGCTATTTATCTCGTCACCCAATAGAATCGCGATGGCTCCGTCACAGAAATAGCGACCGCTAGTCGTCGCTAATCTGAACAAAATGGCCGATGACAAAATGGCCGTCGCTAGCCGTCGCTAATCTGAACAAAATGGCCGTGGCCAGCCGTCGCTAGCCTTAGATATACAAATTTGAATTTGAAATTGACATGAACATTGCACATGTTAATTTACCTCTCAAACGGATACATCCATCCATATTGCACAGGACCTCGAAAAAGTGCTTCGGATGGAAGATGAATAGGTAAATGCTCCATTACGTTAAAGAAACCAGGCGGAAGTATTTTCTCCAGTTTGCATAGCAATATGGGTATTTCTACTTCAAGTTTACGTATACGATCCACCTTTAATGTTGTCGAACAAAGCTGTTTATAAAACAAACATAACTCGATTATAACGTTCCATACTTTTACGGGCAACAGTTCTTTGAAAGCCACAGGTAGTAAATATCCCATCATGATATGACAATCGTGACTTTTCATCCCACTCATTTTACTATTTTTGAAGTGAACACATCTACGAAGATTGGAAGAAATCCCATCGAGAAATCTTAATTCTTCCACCCACTTTAGCACGAGTTTTACTTGCTTATTGTCTAGCTCATAGCACGCTTTCGGTTTTTATTGTCATTAGGCTTCATATGAAGTTCCGGACGCTTACAATAGTTTGTTATATCAAGCCTTGAATTCAAATCATCCTTGGTTTTGCCCTTTACATTCAAAATTGTATTAAACAGATTATCAAACACGTTCTTTTCGTTGTGCATCACGTCAATATTATGTCAAAGTAAGAGATCTTTCCAATATGGTAACTCCCAAAATATACTTTGTTTGCACCAATTATGAATGTCCGACTTTCCTGAGACTTCAGTCTGGACTCCAGTTTCATGTATCTTTGGATAGTCCTTTACAATTTCGTATATTTCCTCGCCTGACCAAATCTTTGGTGGTTTCAAATTCTCTTCTCTCTTAGCTATGAAAATTTTCTTATCTCTTCTAAAAGTATGATTGGGTGAAGAAAACTCCGATGATAATAAAACCACGAAATTTTCTTCCCATATCGTAACGAAAATGCTCGTGTTTCTTCCATACAATAAGGCATGCTAGACGACCGGTCGTCCTCCAACCAGAAAGCATCCTGTATGCAAGAAAATCATTAATAGTCCATAACAAAGAAGCGAATAACCGAAATTTTTTTTCGTTGATACATCGTAAGTTTTGACTCCTTCATTCCACAGTTTCTTCAACTCTTCGATCAATGGTTGTAAATAAACATCAATTCCTTGGGTTGGATCATGAGGGCCGGGAACGACAGTGGTGAGAACATATATAGTGTCTTCATACACATCCATGGAGGTAAATTATACGGAGTAACGATAATTGGCCAGAATGAATATTTACTACCGAACTGTGAAAATGGTGAAAATCCATCCGTACATAAACCAAGTCTGACATTACGGATTTCCATAGCAAATGCGGGATAAGTCTTATCGAAATGTTTCCATACTTCTCCGTCGGATGGATGTATCAAAGTTCATTCTTCCGCTGTTCTCACACTATGCCATCGCATATGATAGGCTATAGCAGAAGATGCATATAATCTTTGAAGTCTGGGAGTGATGGGTAAATAATGCATTCTCTTGTATGAGACTTCTTTCCCTTTCTTCTTTCTTGGTTTGTACCTTTCTTCGTTGCATATTTTGCATTTTCTAAGATCAACGTCGTCTTTCCAATACAACATGCAACCTTTCACATATGCATCTATCTTCTCGTATGGTAGACCGAAAGCGGACATCAATTTTTTTACTTTATAATGACTATCGCACGTAAGATTATTGGGTGACATGTGTCGTTTTGCAGCTTGTACAACTGCTGTAAATGTAGCTTCCGTAAGGTTGAATTTTGATTTCATAGTTATGTATTCGGCGGTTACTGAAAGTTCGGTTCCGCTTTTACATCCGTCCCACAACGGCCTCTTAGCAGAATCCAACAAATCGTATATTTTTTTAGCTCCCGCAATCGGTTCTTCTTCGACATTTTCGTCTTCATCGACAGCTTCAGTTGTAGGGAACATTGATCGTGCTGCATCATCCACCATATTTTCTATCGGATTCGTCATCATATTAGCGTCCTCTAACACTTCAGTATTAGGTGTAGGTTCAACAAGTTCTCCATGACGATCCCAGAAATAATAATCAGACACGAAACCATATTGATACAAATGTACTTCAACTATATCTGGTTTCCAATGCTTCAAATGTTGGCACTTACTACACGGGCAACGAATTTCTGTGTTGTTTCGGTCATTAGATTTAGCAAATCTAATAAATTCGTGTACACCGTTGTAGAAATGTTGCTTTATTGATCCCTTCTTTTCAGTTATACTTCATACATCCAAGTACGGTCGAGAAAATAATTGAACATTTTTCCTGATTTGAAAATGTATGTTAGACAATTTAAATCATTAATTTTCAACCATTCTCCATTGTAAACAGTTCATCGTTGCAGAAAATTCAAAATAAAAACTTCACTTTATTTTTTTATTTTTTGGTATTTTGGTTTTCACTTCGGTGGTCAGTCATCCTACTTCCCATTACAAACACAATAATGTAATTACATTTTATAAATCATTTCAGATTAAACGGTTCAAAAAAATTTCGACAGCACTTCCCTTATGTTCCCTGCATCGTACACAAATGCGTGTACACAGGGAACGTAAAGAAAGTGCTGTCAAAATTTTGTAACCTTTTAAAATGAAATGATTTATAATATGTAATTACTTTATTGTGTTTTTAACTTGTCCAATACAGGGACAAATCCGACAAATATTGTATCAGATGAATATAAATGTCTGTTCCGTTACAAAACGAACATCCATATAATGACCATATACAACACTTGCCAGACGAGGCCAATGCCAATCTAAGGGATAAAAAAATTTCTTTAAATTTTATCAAATATTGTTGTTCTTTTCAAATTTTGACAATGTTTCAACTATTTAAATTTTATTTCATAAATTTATGTATTTAAATTTTAGTTCAACATTCAATTAACAATTTTAGTTCAATATTCATTTCTTTATTTTTTTACGACATAGATTTTCGCGGAATATTTGTTGTTGTTATATTCATTTCTTAATTTCTTTACAAAATCGATTTTAGTACAATATCAGTTGTTTTTAAAGTCATTTTCTAATTTTTTTTTAAAAATTAGATGTTTGCAGAATTTTTAATGTTCTCATATTCATTTTTTAATTTTTTGTATAAACTTTATTTTTGTACAATATATACAACCTTTTGCGTTTTGGCCGTCGCTAGCCGTCGCTAGCCATCGCTAAAATTATTAAAATGGCCGTCGCTAAATCGACAAGATAAATAGAAGAATTATCAGTGAAGATAATTATAAAACAACAAAATCTAATTATCAAATAGATAATTAGAAAACAATAAAAATCTAATTATTAAATAAAAATTTGTCAATTTAAATTCACATAACAACTTAAATTTGTAATTTATCAATTTCATAAACTATGAAATACTTTCATGTAAATTTATCAATAACCAAGTTAATCATTAATATACACTAATTTTTCACCCAACACAACTAACCATGTTAATCGTCAACACTAATTATCTACATCAACCATTAATTCAACTTCATGATAAACTAATTAATCTAATACCTAATTTAACTTCATGATAATAAACTAATTAATCTACCAAATCAACATACAACACTACTAATATCTAATTTAACAACAAATCCTAATTTAACAACAAATCCTAATTTAATTAAGGTTTAAACTAAACCTAAAAAACATCAAATTTACATTCAAAATAGAGATTAGAAGCATACCTAGGTGAATTTGGGTGATTTGGAGGCGGTGGAAGGCGGGGCGGCGGCTGCGGTGACGGGGGGCGGTAGATTGAGGGAAGGAGGGTTTATTTTTGTGGGAAGAATGAAAGTTCTGCTCGCGGGAAGGGGATCTGTATATTTCGTATAGCGAAGGCCGCATTTTTTAGCCTTCGCTAGGTTCCGTCGCTATCTTAGCCGTTTCTAGCAGTAAGACCAGTTGTTTATGGTCTTTCTTATCCATGTATTCTTTTGACAAACACTACGTTCTTACATTTATTCTTTATTTAATCAATATATGTTCATTTGATCATTTTGTTTATAATATTGACTATCTCTTATATGAAAACCAGATTAGAAAGTGATCCAAACACTATTATAGTAAACATAAAATAGACCACTTTAAATATAGAATAAGGACAATAAACAACAATTATCATCTTAGAAATCAACTGAATTTATAATGTTAAGTAATATAGTGAAAAATTGATTACCTAAGGTTTTTAAATCAGAACGACGATGGATCACGCTTTCAGGTCTAATCACGGTTGAGTTTCTGATACTGAAATCGAACAAAAATCGATGTTGAATCTTTGATTTGGGATCCACAATTTAAATTGAAACACGAATCAATGTAGCAAATATGAAATTGATGTTGAAATCTCAATTAAATATTTAATTGAGAGACCACATTTGAGATTGGGATTAAGGCATCGTTTGTTTAAAACGTTGAATGCTGAATTCTATTTACTGAATGCTGAAGGCTGAATGCTTAAATTATTGTTTGTTTATATTCTGATTAGAAATTTATTCTATGAACATAAATTACTACTTTGACAATATTACCCTTCAAAATTAAATTAACTATTATTCTAATGTGACTTGTGAGGTACAACAATTATTAGGAAATAATCGAGTTAGAGCTGTAGCTATGAGTGCTACAGATGGTCTGACGAGAGGAATGGAAGTGATTGATACAGGAGCTGCTCTAAGTGTTCCAGTCGGCGGAGCTACTCTCGGACGAATTTTCAATGTTCTTGGGGAGCCTGTTGATAATTTAGGTCCTGTAGATACTCGTACAACATCGCCTATTCATAGATCTGCGCCTGCTTTTATACAGTTAGATACGAAATTATCAGTGCAACTATCATACAAATGTACTTAATCATTTTATTTTATGTCTTATATATTTATATACAAACAAAAAACAACAAACGTCCACGTGTGTAGGTATTACAAAATCTATAAAATACATTGAAAGTTGAAAATTTGATGACGTAAATATATTTTATAAGAGTTTGTTCGAGAAGAAAATATTTCACTATAATAAACTAAGTTTGCTTATGTTTGGATTATCAATTAATATTTTTCAGCATTATTAATATGTTTATGTGTATTCATACTGTTGAAATCAGTTATTATAAAAATATTTTTCGATTTTGTCCAGCTTTTCATAATTTTGTAATATATTGATTTTTTGCATTTGCATTGCAGATCTTGTTTAAGTTTTCATTTACCTTAAATAAATCTGTATTGTTTAACTTGTCGAAATTATTTATTTATAATTTTTCACATCCTGCATTACATAATTTAATTCATTTATTTTTTTCATTTCTATTCTTATTAACCAATTTATAAATTATCATATTCTAACTTTAAATTGTATGCATTGCTTTAGGTTGACATTAAATTTTATTCGTCATTACTTTTTAGTGTATTTGTTGCTAGTGTTTGAAAGCTACACTATAAAATTAAAATCAAAACAAAACGAAAAAATCACCAACTGAAAACAAAATCGAGTTATGTTTGAACTATTCTAACTGTGTGATATAATTTAAAAAAATTATAAAACAATTACATATTATGTTTTTTTTTGAACTGGTACTTTATATACAACAAATCAATGGGACAACATATCCCATGTCAAATAAACATTCGAAAGTAAGTTTCGAACTTGTGACATCCTGCACCAAGCCGAATCAATTAACCACTTGGACAATGGTGCTTGTCATTACATATTATGTTGTATATGGGTATAAATGAAAAATGTTGTGTAACAAGTGATCAGCATTTAAAATAAGCATTAAAATTTTGCTTATTTAATTAAGTGAATATGAGAGCTTAATGAAAGAACTTATTGGAAAACAAACATGACACCATCCACTTATCACTTATTTAATTAAGCATTCAGCTCTTTTTTCTTTAAAACAAACACAGCCTAAATCTTTTATTGAAATAAAGTTAGTATTAGATTGAAATAGAGACAGGAAAGAAAGAAATGTGCTGCTAAAAGTGCACCAGAGTTTGTACTTTATAACACCATGATGTGGTACTAGAAAGTGTAAACCCGGATGCTTTTAATTCCATGTGGTGCTGTGGTGCTAAAAGCATCCAGTTCTGTGCTAACGACTACCACATCATGGCATTAGGAAGTAAAAGTACGAATGCTTTTAGCGGTACACTAAAAGACACAGAAACGAAAGAGAGAAGTGTGTGTTATTTTGAAAATTTGAAATTTCATCTCACTCCTTGAAACAAAACTAAATTTTTTAATTGAGTACTTCATTAATAATAATTCTGAAATTATCTCCTGAAAACTTAAGATTTCGTACTGTTGTCTGCAAATAAATTTCGGCTCATGGAGAGGTACTAAAACATATTTTCCATATAATTTTTGAAACAATTGGAATTATTTTGTACGTATAATTATAGGATTGAAATGTATACTGTTTAATATATTGATTGGTGGACCTTTGAAATAAAAGGTTAACTTATGGTGTAAATATTCGTTTTAAGTGATTTTTGGATTTTCGACAAAAGAATTTGATCATTTACATCTTGTATGTATTTCTTTCCAAATTGTGGGTTTTAATTCTTGGAAATTATTTTGCAATGCTGAGGAATTATTTTGTCAAAGTTTTATTTAAAAACTCAATTCAAAACCCTTTATAGTTTTTGGGTCACCACTCTCACGTCATTGATTGGATCTTCACATTTCTTGTCCCTTTTGAAAGGTAAGGTAACAAGAAAAAAATTGTTAAAACTCTTTGGAGAATTTTTGTGATTGCTATTTCTAAAGTTAAATTGAAAATGATGAAAAATTCGGACCTGTTGTTGCATTGTCCAACGGCAGTCAACCAGATTTTGGATCGCAACCTTTTCATTTCAAGTTCAATTTCATCGTTTTAACATTTCTTCGAAAGATAATTTGTTGGTGAACTTGAACACTTGTGAAAATTTTGAAATTTGCTATCTTTAAAACCTATTTGAAAACAGAGTTAAATTGTGGCCTGCATATGAAAAATCGAAGCCAGAATACCATAGTATTTGGATCATAACTCATTTATTCCTGCTCTAATTTTGAAGTTTTTGCACTTTCTGGAAAGTGAATTTGATAGGTAACAAATTTTATTCATAGCACTTTTTAAAATTTTAAGCTTTCCTATTTTAGAAACATATTTCATTCAAGATCAAATTTTGGTTTACGTTTTACCAAACCTGGATGTGTACTTTCTGTTGTTTCAGTCACAACTCCTGATCCTGTTATTTGAATTCAACGAAATTATATTCATTGGAAAGCTAAGATGATGCGGTGTAACTTTCATGTGGACCACTTTAAAATTTTTTTAGCTTAGCTATTGCAAAAGCCTATTGCAACTTAGGTCTGTCTCAGATTTTGCAAAATCAGATTTTGTGTTATGTAAAGAAATAATGATAACTTTTGATGTACAAACTAGTTTTAATATCTGAAAATGTTTTGGAAGGCTAATTACATGCTTGGCTATTTATTTTTAGTCTATTTCAAAAAATTTGTCAATTTGACATGTTTATGTTCGCCGGTGCAAGAGTTATTATGTGAGTTTATAATTTTGCAATTTTTTAAAGGTATTTATATGTAGTTTTTATTTTCCATGCTCAATCTTATGTACTAATATATATATATATATATATATATATATATATTAAATATGAGTGCATGTAAGGCATTTCATTGCTTTTCGTATGCTCACTCGCTTATTTGCGTAGTTTGCATAAGCAAACTAGCTTAAATTTTGTTATGGATATGTTTTTCGTGTAGTAGTTAGAAAATATGATATTAAACCCGTGCGGAAATTTTTAGATTGAAATTTTGTGTTTTCGATCATGTTTGATCGTGCTTATTGTTTTTATTTTTTTGGGAATTTTCCCGGTATGAGCCATGTAAAAAAGACTGCAGAATTTTTTCCAAAAATTTGGGAGTTAGAAATTTTTTGTGAAAATTTCTATTAGCTAATTAAACAAAAGGTTTTAAGGTTGGAATGAGATAATTTAAAAGAGTAAATTGTTTCTAACTTTAATAACGCGTTTTCATTTGAATAGTGAAAAAATGATAAGAATAGTAAGGAAATCAATATAGTGTTGTTTGAAGCGTTACTTTATGGATTGCTTGCTATTGTTTTATTGGATGATTAGTTGGTTCTTATATTAGTTGATATATGTTGTTTGTATCTATGCATATATATAGTACGTATTATGTATTTTCACTTAAGGAGAATTGTGAGGACGTAAATTTTTTAAGAGGGAAAGTCTGTAACCACCATGGTTTGAGATATACCTAAAATAAAATAAATTTTGTATTTTTAAACGGGAATTTGGAATTTTTATAATATTTATTTACAGATGTGGGAAAATTTAGAAATTTGAGTTTTAATATAGAAGATCATAGAAGCTTTTCTATAATTATGAATTTACCGATTCCTTGTGATTCCTTGTATTATTAGAAAATTTATATGAAAGTAATATATATTTGGAAAGTATTTAATTGGACAAGTCTCTTTTGGAAAATAATAGAGATTTAAATTTATTTTGATCTTTTAATTAACTTTTAAAAAATAAGATTAAGAATTTAAATATATCTATATATATTCCTTTACTTTGAAAAAGAAAATTAGAGATTTTGCAGAGTTGTAAAAATGGATTTATGAACTAATAAATTGTGTAATTGAGAGTTAAAAATATTAAAAGAAGTTTAAACAATGTAAATTATTGTTATTGAAATGTGTGAATTAATGTAATAATGAATTATGGATTTGTGTAATAAGATCTGTAAATTTTTAATAACGAAACCATGATTTAAAAGAGAAAGAATGAGACATAAAGGAAATAAAATGATTTTATTTTTCCTTAATGAGTTTTATTGTAACAAAATAGCCCATATAAGCTTGATAAGGAGAGAATTCTCCTTTTTATTCACTTCAGCTACATACATTTCAAAACTTAGAAAGAAAAGGAAAAAACATCAAAATTTCATTTCTATTTTGAAACTCTAGACCTTCAAAAATCGAAATCAATTTAAATAAAATGTCAAAAATCCCGAAATTCAAATCTTAGCTTCCCAACATTGCTCTCCACCTTTTAGACCTAAAGATTTAGAGCTTGGCCATGGTTGGAGGTCAAAATTAGTTGAATAGCAAGGTGGAAGGGTGAAAATCTGAAATTGAAAACGCTTGTCAGTAGAAAAATCATAATTAATTCTAGAAAAGTCAGAAAAATCTGAAATTTTGGTATTTGTTTGTAACTCATCTTCACACCTTCTGTTAAAATTTTGTGAACTATTTTAGATATCCATGCTAAATCACCACAGCACTGAATATGAAATTCATAAATTTTTGCTACTTTAGTCTAGAGTTCAAGTGTGCAATTGTGAAGCTTTTTAGAATGTAAAGGTGAGTAATCCTCATCACTTTGGATTATTTGCATGTTTTCATAGTTATGCTTTTCGTAGTAAATTGAATCGAACTACTGTGGTTATGTAGTAATAGAAAATCATGCATTTTTGAAACATAAGGTGGTAGTTAAAAATTTATTTAAAAAGTGTGCAGTAGTAAAAAGTGATAACTTAAACTTTCTAAATCCAGTTGGGGTCAATCTTTTTGGGTTAGAAAATAGATTCAATGGGAAATAATATCTATTTTGGTCACATTTCGATATTTAGCCTTTTACTTGACCTGAAATGGATTTGAAAGTATAATTACAGTTCCGCTTTTGAAGTAATATTCCGAGTTTAACCGGAAATTGATTTGCCATAACTTTTGAACTGCAAGTCCAAATTTGATGATCTTTTTCTTACTGGAAAGCCTTGTATATTGTCTACAACTTTAATTTTTGAGTTTGAGATTTAAAGGTTTGAAACCACATTTTTTATTGCAGCCCTGAGATTAAAATGTTTCGGGAAGTTCTGCCCGATTGCCCTTTTTCTTATTTTTTTTTGACCATTCTTGCGTTTCTTCATGGTTGCTTGTATTTCGACATGTTTTTGATTTTTTGAGCTCTTTTTATATATTAAAAGTGTTTTTTTGATGATTTTACTTGTAGAGGGAAATTGTTTAAATAAAATGCTTATATATATATGTAAGTAAATATATACACACTTCAAAATTTCCAAGGAATGCATTACAAAACATCATTTCAAACTATTTTGAAAGTGAGATCATTATTCTTATTTCTAAGGTAAAAAGGCTAGATTTTAATTTTTCTATATTTTATTTTTGAAATTGAATTTGTGATTTGTTAGAATTTCCTTTCTTTGAGATAGGGAATATCAATAAACGGATTAGAATTATCGAGCGGTATAAGACGTTGTTTAATCTATTCCGCTTATTTTTATAACCTGTTAAATAGAGAAATGAGTGGATTCTTCATTCTTTTAGCAAATATTCAAGTACCACCAAGTGGTTATGGGACGTTAGAGAAAACACGAATATTTAGCATTAAAAAGTGTATAGCACTTTAAATTAGAAATTATCTTTAAGATAACATGCATCTAGGCATGTACAACAAGTATCAGCTTATGTTATTACGGCATGCATCCAGGGCACGATCGACGAGTATTGAACTCTCTTTTAGATAACACATTTTCAGACGTGTTTGGCAAGTATCGACTTGTCATATTATGGCGCGCATCTAGGCATGTATGGAAAGTATTGGCTTGTCTTATTATGGCATGCATCCAGGCGTGACCGGCGGGTATCAGATCATCTCGTGTTGACTCACTTTCATGCATGTTCTTTGATTTATGAATTTATTTATGAGATTTTGATTCGAATTGCTTTCATGCATATTTCTAGTTTTGACTCGATTTCATGTTTGTCTTTGGTTTTGACTTGCTTTCATGCTCATCGTTTTAGTTCGACATGCTTCTATGTTTGTCTAATGGTTTTCACTTGCTTTGATGCAAGTTTATGATTTAGAATATGAGATATTTCGATTCATCATATTTTGAGATTATTGCTTATGATAAACATGATATGATTTTATAACATGGCGATTTTGGTGTTGATACCTTTTTGTTGTGATTTGGTCATAGTATATAGTTATTAGTATATTATTAAGATTCTTGCATGCTTATTATTGTGATATCACCCTTTATGGTATTTAGAGATAGCCCTGACCCGTTTATTATTTTTATAACAATAGAGGGAAATCGAGACTTGTCAAGTATAGGGATTCATTAACCTTGGATGTTAAGATAGCATTGGAGATAGACATATATATTATGTGTATCATTTTGTTCTAGTCCATGCATACATTTTTTGTATGACTAGGGTATGAGAGATAGTGACCTGTATGTATATATGTGAGTCTAGTATTTTCTTTTGTAGACTCACTCTGTGTAATATATTTGGCATGTATTATAATTTTCGCTATGATACGTGAATTTATATTCTGTGTTATGTAATATACTATTCTAATTTGTATTAGCCAACGTGTTTATTGTTTGGTGCCAGACTGGTCGTGCCACTATATTTCTTCTGATATAAAGGTAAAAGCGTGATGGTGTTAGCTTAAAGGAATAAATACGGATGGTCATACCAATCCAGCATCATTCTTCGTACTAGCATACGGTACTACTAATTCTTTGTTAGTATGGGTATAAAGGTATGGCGTGACAAATGTTGCCCATAGTGGAACTACAGACCTATGACAACATTTTGCTGAAGTATGAATGACATATAGACACAACAAGGGCAATAGATGCTATTAGATATCAGTGTTTCCCGATATTTTTAGAGGGTGTTACTACGATGTGGTTCACCCGGCTTCTGCCAAGGTCCAAATATTTGTTTGATTAGTTGGCTAGGAATTTTTTTGAACTGTTCCGATACACATGACCCGACTAAAAGACATGATGTCATTATCAAACCCTTTTTAAAATTATGGAGAATCATTGAAAGACTTTTTAAGTGGATTCAGCACGGTTGTGACGGAAGTTAGCAATGCTAAGAAGGACATTGTTTTGATTGATTGATTAGGGGAATGCATCCAAATACTGATTCTGGTCGATGGTTGAAAATAAAACCTCCACCAACTTTGGAGGAATTTTATAGAAAGGCAACCCAATATTTGCACTTAGAGGAGGCAAATATGTCAGTTGGAAAAATTGGTGGTAGACAATCAAGTGATGTGGTGTAAAGCAATGTCACTGTGAAACAAATTGGAGAGAATTCTAGGAATGTAGTTATGAAATGGAGAATGAAGGCAATAATCCAAAAAGAAATAACCACGGTAATGGAGATAGAAAGTCAAACTCTACAAAACACCCAAGGTTCCCGAAGTAGGAGGATTATATGTCATTGAATAATACGATTGCGAATATCCACCTTGCAACACAGGGCACCGAACACTATAAGAAACCAGCTCCGAGGTAATCAGTTGAAAGAGAGAAGAGGTCAGGGAAGTACTGCCGTTTGTAGTACTGCTGTTTGACTATAATACAAATGAGTCTAGACATTTGCACGATGTGATTAAAGTTTGATCAAAAAGAAAAAACTCCAACAATATATAAAAGCTCAACGGGAAGGCGGGTAAGGAAATATTCAACCCCAGGGACAATTACTCTAGCAGGATTAACCTAGGCCTAGTGATAACGAGCCTATGCAGCTTGGAAAAAAGACTTGTTATCAACATGATCACTGGTGGGCATCATCCAACTGACAAAAGTTAGAATGAGATAGAGGTATGCAAGTTCTTTGAGTTATATCGTGCATGAAAGTTGCTTCTCCATCAAAGATGAAGCTCCAATGAAGCAAATGAAGACCGTGACTGATGACATTATATTTTGAAACCATGACGTTGATTAGGTCGAAGCACCTATGCTTGATCCTTTGGTGATATCGGCCATGATTGGGCCAACAACTGTAAATAAAGTTCTTGTTGATTACGGAAGTTCTGTTAATATTTAGATTTGGAAGCTTTGGATCTGAAGCCTCATAAGTCCTAGATTCAAGGATTTACCGAAGAGGCTATAGTGCCTGCCGGGTGTGTGGATCTACTGATGGTTTTAGGAAAAGGTAACCATAAGAGGATGCGGGTTATGACCTTCGTTGTGATGGATGTGTTTTCTACATATAACGCCTTTTTGGGTCAATTGGCCCTCATTAGCTTCCGGACCTGACCTCGTGGTGCTTAACAATAAAATTTCCCATGAAGAAGACTCTCCACATCAAGTCAATGGATGCATAGCAACCACCGCCTAAGCCTACCTCGGTCAGCATAGCAGATTCCAAAAAGCTATGGATCGAAGGAAAGAGCTAAAGGATGCAATCCTCGGCTCGCTAGCAATCCTCGCTTCCATCGTCCTCGTACAAATTTTGCTTGAACCCCGTTGTTGTGCCCATGCAACATACTATTGATTAGTGACAATAGGACCAAATTGTCTCAACTTGGGAACTACTGGGACGTCTGTAACTATGATAGATAACTAACTCAGAATTCCATAGAAAAACATCTTGGTACCGTGCACTTCACTCTGTATCGAATTCTTTTGCTTCCCGCATCTAGACTCCAAACTTCTATCGGTTTGTCCTATGATCATTTCATGTTAGTCCTTAAGTTTGTGAATAATATTCTTTTTATATCGATGTGTAGATTCACCTAAAAGCTGCTCGATTCAAATATTGGATAACGGTTTCTTCTCAAAGTATATTTCTGTGGAAACAAAACATGCTTTGGATCAAGACAGATGATATATATATATATATCATCTTAGTTGCCTTAGGATCTCTAGACAGCCAACAATCATCTTTGAAGCACTGTATCTGTTCTGAAGATAACCATTCATGTAACACCCCATAATTTTATAAAATTAAATAACTAAATTAAAAAGGGTAAAATCATAATTTTACATAAAGGGCCAAACAGTAAATTTTTACAGGATTTGGAATTAGGCTCTGTGAAATATCCCATTGTGTCCAGAATGTTGTTTACAGTTAGAAAACACATATAACTTGATGAATTTGGTTTAACATACTGGAAATTAGAAGTCGAATACAGTGGCATTTTCTTAATATATTAATTTCAACATTTTATGCTAAACATGCGTTGTTTCGGCCTATAAATAGAAAGTTAAACCATATTCTCTATTCCTACATGAGCCTAAACATTCTTACTACTATTCCCTATCTTCTTCTTATCTTCAAATAAAATCAAACGAACTTCGTATCAAATTAAATCCAAATAAAATAAAATAAATATAAAACTGATCACTGCAAAGAAAGCTACGTCAATATACCAAGCTTAATGAGAAATTTTACATTTGTAAGGAAAGGAATTTCTGGATAGCAAAGGAGAAGGAGGATTCACCTTGGATAGGGAAGATGCAAGACTAATTGATGAGTGTGTTATCCTATTTTGGTATATATTAGTAAGAACTAGAAATTCATCTCTTATGGTCTTAAATCACATTATAAATAATGTAATTGATAACCAAAAGGTGATATTTATTTATGTACACACACATATGATTAGTGATAGAGTTAGGAGTATGCCATAGGGGTAATTATGTAATTTGTTACATATATCTAACTCGATAACCAAAACACCCCACACCCCTTAGTGCAGGATCGATTTCACCCTAGAGTGGGGGTGAATAAGGTGATACTATTATTTATAAAAATTTATTGTAAAAGTATATAAAATTATTTCAGCACGGATAATAGTCAGCAGCACAGACAATACCAAAATAATAAAAATGCAGAAATAGAACAACACAGAATTTACCCAGCTTCAGCAAAACCCTACCTACGTGGTGCCCATAAGGTTTCTAGTAAAATTAAGTATTCAAATGCTTACACATGTTGCGAATTCTCGAACTACACCAACGTAGTTCGTCCCCTAGTCACACGACTAGAAATTACAAGAGTTAAAAAGAATTACAAAATTAAAGCAATTAAAAAACAATATACAAATCAAAGCCCTAATTTTTAATAATAAAAGCCTAAAAGATTAAGCTGGCCCAAAATAATCTTATCAGGGAGAAAAATTGCCGACCCTTTTTCTTTTATCTCTAACCGGCCTGACTTCTTTGTTCTTCGATGCTTGTTCCTATTTGCTCTGAAATTAGGTCTTTTGGAAAATCTTTGAAGCCGCCGACTTTTGTTGATTGATCGAGTATGTGATTATGCATTGCTAGCTCTGTCGATCGACTGTCTCTACGTAGCTTATTTTCGACTGCTTCGATCGAGTTCAACTTTACTTCGGTATGTAATTTACGCGTTTTGCTTTTTCTGATTTGTTTGCTTGAACTCGATCTTGACTCGAGTTGAATGATTGCTCCTTTTTGCTTGGACTTGAACGAACAACTGCTGATGATGTTAATTGTTTATATAGGGTTCGATGTCCTATAAATTCGTTCGTATATAGTCATTTGAATTCATCAATTTATACATCTCGGCCATTGATTTTCGTATAGATAGCTGTGATGATTTCTGACTTGTTCTAAAACTGTATATTTTGTTTCCTTAATTGACACGGTTTTGAATCGATTGTGACTGATTCCTTGGCCACCACGGTTTCAAATTTATGGTTTAAAACTGTTTGATATTATCTGAGCATTGCTCTGATTTTTGCCTTGACATTGATTCCTTCTTGTCTTCGGCCTTGACTTTGTTTATGAGTAATGGTTTACTTCAGCCATTTTGATTCTTGCCTGTAGCATTCTTTGTACCTGCTATTTCATGGTGATTTTATTCTTACTGTCCCACCATTTTGATCTTGTCCTCTGTGACTTTTGATGATTTCTCCGACTTTGGTTTGAAACTGTTACATTTGACTTTGATCCTGATTTGTTCGAACTTGCTCTGTCACTTGCTTATGCCGCTACTTTTTCATCGATATAGATATGCATGTGTATGCATGTATACATGTACTTGTATTGCTCTGAAAAATGTCTTAGACTTGTGCATTCTTGTTATCATCTGGCTGTTCACTGGTTCGTTTATCTAGTGGCATTTGACCTTACACTACTTGCATATCCATATAAACTTGCTGTATCACCATATATATACACACATGCATATACATGTGTATGTATATGTTGTTGATGTACTTGTCTATGTGAGTTTGTTGGGTCCTTATGTATGTGATGCAAGTTTGAGATTGCTCATTTGATGCTGTGGCCATTTCCACCTGTTCAATGTATGATTTGGTTCACTGGTTCAATGTCTGGTCTTATTTCATTTGATGGTCTGGTTCACTTTGACCTGATCTGATGCATTTAGTCATGTACATTGAACATGATTGCTTGCTTCATTTTTGTTTTACTGGTGCATGCTTTGTACTTGTAGTCTTCACTGTAACCACATTGTCATCTGGTTCATGTATATGCTCCATTTGTATATCCACTTGAGTCTGTACCGTGTCTAGTTCTGCAGTGTCATTTCATGTTCATATATATATATATATATATATGTATATGTATATGTATATGTATATGTATGTATAACAGTGCTCTGGTCTATATGCATTAGTGCTCATGTATATGATGCATGTTGTGTTTGCACTGACTTCATGTAGCATTTGAGGTTGCTGTTTTGTTCTTGTTTACTGCCTGGTCGACACTTCCAGTTCACTGGTCGTGGCCTTGATTTCTTTATAGTCTTGGTTGCTCTGACCAGTTCATTGAATATTTTACACTGATGCTGAACTGGTCTCTTTCACTGGTGTGTTCTCACTTGGTTGATCTGCTTCCATTTTTGCCAAACCCTTGTGTACCTCTCTCTGCTGCCTTTTTTGTGTTCTCTTGAGTTCATGTGTACTCAAGTGTGTACTTGGTTTCCATTTGGTGCCTGGTATCTCTGGTCTTTGATTGGTGAACTGCCTACTTTGATTTAGAGGTGCACTTGCTTGATGGTCTGAATGGACCGTCTAGCCTCTGTTTTCATGTGTACGCGTTGAACTTTGGTCGAGGCTTGATTTATGTGTCTTGACCATTTCATTCAAATTTGCACCTATGTTGAATCCAGCTTATAGCTTGGGTTTGACCTTGTGCTGATATTGTGACTTTATTTTTCATTGCACTTGAGTTGAACCTAGCTTTTAATTTGGGTTGACCTTGTGCTCACCTGTCCCTGTAATTTTATCAAGTGTATATCGATGTGCACGGCCTTGTGGCATGTGCAGTGATACACTGTGCATGTCACAAATGTTCGTATATGATGAATTCAAATTTAAATAACGACGAACAACCCAAATAACCGAGGCAAATATTATTTTCAAAATTACATTTTATTTTACACTGCAAAACTATTTTATTTTCAATTTTACCGTGTCAATTTTGTATTTTTGCAGATAACTCGGATGCTGGATTCAATCTGGAATGAAGTTGAAGATAAATACGAGTGAATGAGTGGTATGTAGTGAGGTGTTAATGTACATGAAAATTGTGATGTAGTCAAATTTGTATTGTAATCAATATTGTATAACATATATATATATATATGTGTGTATATATATATATATGTATATATGTATATATATAGTGAGAGCTCAAATTTGTACTATTCAAAATTATAATAAATATTTGTTTGAATAAAATATCTATTTGAATTTCAATTCTGTTATTTATTTTATTCAGCAAATATTTATTTAATCTGTGAAAATAAAATAGTACATTAACAAATTTAAATGAATATATATATATATATATATATATATATGTATGTATGTATGTATGTTTATTATCATCAAACAAAAATCATATACTCGCATATTCAATAATCTCCCCCTTTTGATGATAACAAACATATATTTAAGATTTTGAATATATAAAATGTATTTGATCATTCAATTTGCTCCCCCCATTTGAATGCTCCCTCTCTACAAAAAACTCCCCCTTCATATATGCATACAAATACGTAAATGTATAAATGAACCTAGATGCATATAAATTAATATTTTTGACTTTTATTTGCCAAAATCTTAACCTTTCTCTTCCCCTTTTGTTATCAGTAAAAGAACAAGAGTGTTAGAAAAATAGAGATAATGCGATAGACATTAATACAACATTAATACTCAATCGAGTACAAATATTAAATTTGAATAAAATATCAAACAAAAGTCGCAAACACTCTGTTTGACGCATATTCCACTTTAGAGTGATAGGGATGATGTCATCATATAAAATCATATAGTTGTGTCAATTTGTGGTATATTTATATCAGGAATTTGAATATCTATTAATCATGCATAACCGTTGGGACTTTTAAATGAGATTAGTAGTATTCCAAATTTAAAAAAATGAATTCAGGTATCTTCTAACCACGCATAACCATGAGGAGTTTTAAATGGGATTAGAATCAACTTGCCTATTTAATCAATCAATTTTGATATGCCTTCGATACATGCATAACCGTGAGGACTTATAAATGAGCATGGAAGCACATAATCATTCCAAGTAATGCACCCATGCATAACCGTGAGGACTTTTAAATGAGAGTGAATACTTTGGATTTTTTTTAAAAAATATAAAATGAAAAACAAATGATTTTTTGTTTAAAATACCACATACATACTGGATTACGACGAGTGATGGTCGATAGAAATATGATAGAAATAGAAACGATCATGGAATTTTTACTAATAAAAAGTGTTAATAACTCTTGTTTAAATTTCTAATTTTTTTTACTAATTACACCATATCAAGTTATAATATATGATTAATATCGACACTCATCACTTTTTCAATCACTATTTATCTTTAGATAATCAGTAGGGAGTCAGATTAGTCAATGTATTATATAAAATCAAATCCAAAAATAATTATAAAATCAAATTTTCCAAAATGACTAATTTGAAACAAGGTCAATAAAAATGATTTTCTAGAAGGGGTTTTATAAAGGAAAAAATGTCTGCAATTCGAAAATTATTTGAAACGAAAAATATGCAGATTTTTCTTTGAGAAATGTGATGCAGCTAATGAATATCTCAACAGAACTTACGTTCCACTAGTAATTTTTCTATCAACTAGACTACCAGTGTAATCGGCATTTGAATTTTTCTTTCACTCGAGATTATCATTAATTGAATGTCATAGACCCGACTGTGAAGTTTCAACAAATTTCTTAAAATCATTTTTAACAGCTTGTAAATGAAATTCTCTTGAATTTGAATTGAAGCCGTGTAAATAAACAAAAACCATGAACATAAAGTCAACCGTAAAATAACCAAATGTACTATCATCAACCAATAGAACACAATCATTAATCCAAACTAATATATATGAAGTAGTTCAAAAACACTGAGATTTTTATAGCGTTCTTGGCATAAGAATATAATTGGCCAACAATTTTAAATAAGTCGGAATAAAAATCAACATTCATTTCTATATCAATAACTGGCTGAATTAAATCAAATTATGGTGCAGATTTTCACATCTATCGTTCAAGATATATTTTCCTATTTTAACTTTGATAATTTTTCATTGTAGCCCATTGCGATTCTGCCACCTTTATACTAGGCTAAGGAACTTTGATTTGTCGCCTATTGTGTGTCTAGAACAGCCATAATCCAGATAACACTGTAGTTGTTCCTTAGCCTACCACCACACCTACACAATAAAATATTTTTGTGACCTATTTGTTTATATAGGTCCATGGTTGTTAGTGGCAACAGATTTTAAATAATTTTATGGAGACCCAAAGCTGTTTATATATGTTCCATTCGGCATCCGGATTTGTTTAACTCTAAGGGATTTATATTTGTGCCTTTTCGAACCCAAATTGGATTAGTTTTCACGTGTTTGGGTCTATACCAGCAATTATTTTGATTGTACCCAATTTTTCTACAAATAGTTCACTTGAATTCGACTTGATTAATTCAGATTCAATCAAGTTCAGATCGATTATATCCAAGTCCTTGTCTATCTGCATTAACATTTTGTTTCCTTAATAGCATTTTTAATGATCTTTCACTTTTGGAAACAATTTCTAAAGTCGTCGACAGTTATTGGATTTGCGTTTTGGGAGATTCATTTGCGTTCAATAATTGTGTCCACTTTTTAATGGAATTTTCTCTCTCGTATTTTTGCTTTCTTTCAAAATTAGAATTTCATTTTCAAGTGATTTTATTTTAATCTCTGATTTTTTAATCTCGTCTTCGAATGATGGACACTTATCACACTTAGGGATCCTACTTTGATAGTTTTTAACTAATTGATCAAGTTGTTTATTTAAGTCTATCAAAGTATCTTTTTATGATTCGTTTGGCATACTTCTTCCTAAGTCATTCAAAACAGGTATTTACTTCGTGGAAATATGTAAGTAATTCTGAGTGGGTGTGATATCTCGCTTGGCTTGTCATCATCGCTATTAGTTATATCAACTCGAAGACACATATCTGCTTTCTTACTCTCATTGCTAGTACTTTTATTATCTTCATAACTTGTATACCATGCGGCTGTAGAATTTCTCCTTTTAGATTTCTTTTCTAGGCTGTGTTGATTCTGAGGACAATTGGGCTCGATGTGTCCGGGTTTGTTGCACTTGTGACAGATGATCTCCCGTCTTCGGGGTTGTCTAGTGCTTTGGATATTTTGATTTTCAATTTCTGATTTAGAGCTAGATTTCTGTATTTGTGATTCCACGTTTTGAATTTCTTCACTAATAGTGCCAGCTCAGCTGCTCCATCATCATCATCATCATCATCACTTTCCGTTGCTCCTTTAAGCGCTAATTGATTTCTTTCGAGTATCACCTCCTTCTCGTTCTTCCTTGAATTTCATTTCTAGCTCGTAAATGGTGAGATTCCGATGAGCTCTTCAACTTTGATTTGTTTCAAATCCTTTGATTCTTGAACGGCTGTAACTTTTGTTTCAAAATTCCATGGAAGAACTCTACGGATTTTTCGGACTATTTCCAACTCTGTGTATGATTTTCCAAGAGCTGTTGATTTGTATATGAGATTGGAAAGTCGTGCATACATTTCTTTAACATTCTCATCCTTGGCCATTGTGAAGTTCTCGTATTCGCTACTAAGCATTGCAAGGTGAGATTCCTTGACTTGAGATGTTCTTTCGTGAGTCACTTCAAGTGTGTACCAGATTTCCTACGCAGTTAGACAATGTGAGACACGATTATATTCAATATGATCCAATGAACAAATAATAGAATTCACAGCTTTAGCATTAGCATTCTTTAACTTATTTTCTAGAACGGTCTGTTGATCAAATGGTTTTTCAATTTCCTGATTATTTACTACTATGGTTGGCACCCTATAACCTGTCTCAACAATATTCCAAGCATCAATGGTTTTCAGAAAAATTTTCATTCTATTTTTCCAGTAAGCATATTCACCATTGAACATTGGTGGTCTAACTATGGACCGACCCTAAGCAAAAGCGTTATTGAAAGAAGTCCTTTAAAAATTTAAATTTTAAAACAAAAATTGGTTTTTGAAAACAAATCAATTTTTTTAAAAAAATTTGCTTTTATTCCTAGCTTTGACACCACTTGTGGGATCAATTTCATGCTAGAGGGGGGTGAATAGGGTGATACTATTATTTGTAAAAATTTATTGCAGAAGTATGTAAAATAATTTCAGCACAGATAATAGTCAGCAGCACAAATAATAGCAAAATAATGAAAATGCAGAACTAGAACAACATAAAATTTGCCCAACTTCGGCAAAACCCTGCCTACATGCTGCCCCCAAGGTTTCGACTAGAAATTAAGTAGTCAGATGCTTACACACGTAAACTCGCGACACCCGCTATCGACTAACCTTAACTCTACGCTCAAAACCTGTCATAACACAACCACTGAGTTGCGATTCTCGAACTACACCGTAGTTCGTCCCCTAGTCACACGACTAGAAATTACAAGAGTTTAAAAGGAACTACAAAATTAAAAGCAATTAAAAAACAATATACAAATAAGAACCCTAATTTTTAATAATAAAAGCCTAAAAGATTAAGCCGACCCAAAATAATATTATCAGAGAGAAAAATTGCCGGCCCTTTTTCTTTTATCTCTAGGCCTGACTTCTTTGTTCTTCGATGCTCGTTCCTCTTTGCTATGAAATTAGGGCTTTTGGAAAATCTTTGAAGCCACCGATTTTTGTTAATTGATCGAGTAGGTGATTATGCGTTTCTAGCTCTGTCGATCGACCATCTCTACGTAGCTTATTTTCGGCTGCTTTGATCGAGTTCAATTTTACTTCGGTATGTAATTTACGCCTTTTGCTTTTTTTGATTTGCTTGCTTGAACTCAATCTTGATTTCAGTTGAATGATTATTCCTTTTTGCTTAGACTCGAATGATCAATTGCCGATGATGTTAATTGTTTATATAGGGTTCGATGTACTATAAGTTCGTTCGCATATAGTCATTTGAATTCATCAATTTATTTATCTCGGCCATTGATTTTCGTATAGATGACTATGATGATTTCTGACTTGTTCTAAAACCGTATTTTTTTTTCCTTGATTGTCGCGGCTTTGAATTAATTGTGATTGATTCCTTGGCCACCACGGTTTCGAATTATGGTTTAGAACTGTTTGATATTATCTGACCACTGCTCTGATTTTTGCCTTGACATTGATTCCTTCTTGACCTTGGCCTTGACTTTATTTGTGAGTAATGGTTGACTTCGGCCATTTTGATTCTTGCCTGTAGCATACTTTGTACCCACTGTTTCATGGTGATTTTATTCTTACTGTCCCACTGTTTTGATCTTGTCCTCTATGACTTTTGATGACTTCTCTGACTTTGGTTTGAAACTGTTACATTTGACTTTGATCCTGATTTGTTCGAACTTTCTCTGTCACTTTCTTATGCCGCTACTGTTTCATTGATATAGATATGCATGTATACATGTACTTGTATTGCTCTGACAAATGTCTTAGACTTGTGCATTCTTGTTATCATATGGCTGTTCACTGGTACATATGTACACATGCATATACATGTGTGTGTATGTTGTTGATGTACTTGTCTATGTGAGTCTGTTGGGTTCTTATGTATGTGATGCAAGTTTGAGATTGCTCATTTGATTCTGTGGCCATTTCCACCTGTTCAATGTATGATCTGGTTCACTGGTTCAATATCCAATCTTATTTCATTTGATGGTCTGGTTCACTTTGACCCGATCCGGTGCATTTAAGTCTTGTGCATTGAGCTTGATTTCTTGCTTCATTTTCGTTTTACTGGTGCATGCTTTGTACTTGTAGTCTTCAACCACACTATCATCTGGTTCATGTATATGCTCCATTTATATATCCACTTGAGTGTACACTGTGTCTAGTTCTGTAGTGTCATTTCATGTTCATATACATATATATATATATATATATATATATATATATATATATATATATATATATAACAGTGATGCGATCTATATGCATTAGTGCTCATGTATATGATTCATGTTGTGTTTGCATTGATTTCATATAGCATTTGAGTTTGCAGTTTTGTTCTTGTTTGCTGCCTGGTCGACACTTCCAGTTCACTGGTCTTGGCCTTGGTTTCTTTATAGTCTTGGTTGCTCTGACTAGTTCATTGAATATTTTACATTGATGTTGAACTGGTCTCTTTCACTGGTGTGTTCTCACTTGGTTGATCTGCTACCATTTTTTCCAAAACCTTGGTACCTCTCTCTGCTGCCTTTTTTGTGTTCTCTTGAGTTTGAGTTGTTTTCATGTGTACTCAAGTGTGTACTTGGTTTCTGTTTTGTGCTTGGTCTCTCTGGTCCTTGACTTGTGAACTGCCTTTGTTGGTTTAGTGGTGCACTTGCTTGATGGTCTGAATGGACTGTCTAGCCTCTGTTTTCATGTACGCCATGAGCTTTAGTCGAGGCTTGATTTATGTGTCTTAACCATTTCATTCAAATTTGCACCTATGTTGAATCCAGCTTATAGCTTGGGTTTTACCTTGTGCTGATATTATGACTTTATTTTCATTGCACTTGAGTTGAACCTGACTTTTAATTTGGGTTTGACCTTGTGCTTACCTATCCCTGTAGTTTTATCAAGTGTATATGGTGTGCACGGCCTTGTGGCATGTACAATGATACACTGTGCATGTCACAAATGATCGTATATGATGAATCAAATTTAAATGATGACGAATAACCCAAATAACTGAGGAAAATTTTATTTTCAAAATTACATTTTATTTTACACTGCAAAAATGTTTTATTTTCAATTTTACCATGTTTGTGTATATTTTTGCAGATAACTCATATGCCGGATTCAATCTGGAATGAAGTTGAAGATAAATACGAGCGAATGAGTGGTATGTAGTGAGGTGCTAATGTAAATGAAAATTGGGATGTAGTCAAAATTGTATTGTAATCAAAATTGTGTGTATGTGTGTGTATATATATAGTGAGAGCTCAAATTTGTACTATTCAAAATTGTAATAAATATTTGTTTGAATCAAATATCTGTTTGAATTTAAATTCTGCGCTATTTATTTTATTCAACAAATATTTATTTAATCTATGAAAACAAAATAGTACATTAACAAATACATTTAAACGAATATATATATGTTTATTATTATCAAACAAAAATCATATAGTCGCATATTCTGTTGAATATGCGATTATATGATTTTTGTTTGATGATAATAAACATATATATATTCGTTTAAATGTATTTGTTAATGTACTATTTTATTTTTCATAGATTAAATAAATATTTGCCGAATAAAATAAATAACACAGAATTTGAATTCAAATAGGAATTTTATTCAAACAAATATTTATTGCAATTTTTGAATAGTACAAATTTCAAACTCTCACTATAAATAATTTCAATTACAATACAAATTTGATTACAATTCACATTTACATTGCACCTCACCACATATCACTCATTCACTCAACTCATACTGATCTTCCACTTCATTCCAATGTGAATCCAGCATCTGAGTAATCTGCAAAAATATACATTGATGCAGTAAAATTGAAAATAAAATATTTTTGTAGTATAAAATAATATGTGGATTTTGAAAATAATATTTTCCTCAGTTATTTGGGTTGTTCGTCATCATTTAATTTTTGAATTCATCATACACGAACAGCTTGTGACATACACAGTGTATCACTGTATATGCCACAAGGCCGTGCACACCGATATATACACTTGATAGAATTACAGGGACAGGTGAGCACGGGTCAAACCCAAAACGTCGGGTTCAACTCAAGTGCAATAAAAATAATGTCACAACATCAACACAAGGTCAAACCCGAGCTCCAAGATGGATTCAACACAGGTGCAGTTCAAATATAAAAGTTTAATAAAATGGTCAGGAGCAAGCCGGTCAAAGTGTACACATGAACCATAATAGTTCGAATCAAGACAGCGACTCAATCAGACATGACTCAAATGCAATCGTACTAAATGAAAACAGAGCAAGCTGACCATAATGCATCATTGACATATAAATGCTGCTCTTTTATTTTGTCTGGCAACAATGAAAGATTTTCAAAGCATCAAGTGCACATATGTACAACATGAATCAAAGGCGAACCAGACCCACAGCTAACAAGAACAAAACAGAATACAAAGGCTTAAAGACACAAATGACATGCATATGTCAACAAGTCAAAGGATGCACCAGTGAAACAAGGATGCACCGTGAAACAAGTACATATATGAAGATGAATGAAACTGCAACTGAATACATATGCATCAGGTCACAAATGCCACATTGGTTTCAACATCAAACCAAATAAGTATAGATTCAAGCATACAATATTCAAATGTATTGAAACCACACAGCAAGTACAACCTGGTATGCAAAACATACAACTGTCAACAATCAATGATGAAGCAATGCAATATGAACGAGATAGTACACAAGTGAAGAATGAATGCAACAAAACAACTCGAACAGTTTAATATGCTACGCACAGGAACCAAGGCCAAGACTAGTGAACTGCAAGCATGGACCAGGTAGCAAACAAGATCAACACAGCAGCCAACATATACAACATACATATATACATGTATAATCACACATGTATATACACAGTGCATATATACAACAAACACATAGCATCATTAATGGAACCTGACTTAAGACTCTAATACCAACACAGTGCACATAATCAATGCCGAAATCAAAATAGCTTCAACTGGCACGGCAAGTAAAAACCTAAACAATTCGAAATGCTCAGCTCAAACAGAGTATAGATTAATGCAAACTTCTCGAACAATAAGTGAACATCAAGCACATGTATGCCCAAGAACAGTGACAAGATTAACACACAAGAAATACTTATGTACAGTAGTTATAAAAATAATGTAACAAATTAGAATGTTGACAGAAGAAGCCATAGGACAAAAATCCAAGTAGCAATTTATCAAAACAAAGTCAAAATTTTAAAAATTCAAATCACTGGCCGAATTCAACTTACAGAGAAAAATTCAAACCGAAGTCAAAAGTCCAAACAATTCGAAACCGTGGTGACCAAGTAAATTGACCAAGTCACGAATCAAGACTGTGAGTATCAAGCAATGAAATTATATGAACTGAAGAAGTTAGATAAATCACCATCATTCAAGAATAATCAAATGGCCGAAGACAATTTCAACAAATATATACGAACGAAAATCAAGGGGTTCGAACCCTATATAAAAACCCAATCATCATCGGCTTTCAATGCAATCGAGTTCAAGCAAGTTAAAACAGTAAAACAAAAGTAACAAATCACGTACCAGATTGTTGAATCGAACTCGATCATCGAAGCAGCTAAAATTGAGCAACGAAGAAATTATCGATCAACAAATCTACACGCAAATATCTACTTGATTGATCTACAAAGTCGGAAGCTTCGAAAAATCACGAAGCCCTAAATTGGAATGAACGAGATTGAGCAACAACAAGCCGCCATTATATAGAGCAAAGGAAAAAGAATGGGCCAAAATAATAATAAAAAGAAAAAAGGGCTGGGCTTGTTTTAATTGGGGTTTAATAGTTTAAAATTAGGGTTTTGTTGTTTTTTAAGAGTTTTTAAATTATCGTCTTTTGTACTGCAAATTGTGTAATTACTAGTCGTGTGACTAGGGGACAAACTACATGGCGTAGTTTGAGAATTCGCAACTCAGTGGCTGAGTTGTGGCAGAGTTTTGAGCGTAGAATTAGGTTAGTCAGTAGCGGGTGTCGTGAGTTTACATGTGTAAGCGTGTGACTGCTTAATTTCTAGTAGAAACCTTGGGGGCAGCATGTAGGTAGGGTTTTGCCGAAGCTGGGTAAATTATGTGTCGTTCTATTTCTGCATTTATTATTCTGCTATTATTTGTGCTGCTATAATTTTGATTTATCTGTATTGAAATAATTTTATAAGCTTGTGCAATTAATTTGTATAATTAATAGTATCACCTTATTCACCCCCCTCTAGGGTGAAATCGATCCTACAAGTGGTATCAGAGCTAGGAATAGAAGTCAACTTTTGTTTTTTTTTAAATTTGAATTTTTAAAATGGCTTCTTTTAATAATGCTTTTGCTGAGGGCCAGTCCATAGTTAGACCACCAATGTTCAATGGTGAATACGCCTACTTGAAAAATAGAACGAAAATTTTTCTGAAAACCATTAACGCTTGGAATATTGTTGAGACAGGTTATAGAGCACCAACTATAACTGTAGATAATCAGGAAATAGAGAAACCAAAGGATCAATGGACAGAACTAGAAAATAAATTACAAAATGCTAATGCTAAAGCTATGAATTCTATTATCTGTTCATTGGATCAATTTGAATTTAATCGTGTCTCACATTGTCTAACTGCACAGGAAATATGGCATACACTAGAAGTGACTCACGAAGGAACATCTCAAGTCAAAGAATCTCGCCTTGCCATGCTGAGCAGCGAATACGATAACTTCACAATGGCGAAGGAAGAAAATGTCAAAGAGATGTATGGATGACTTTCCAATATCGTATACAAATCAAAAGCTCTCGAAAAATCATACACAGAGTTGGAGATAGTCTGAAAAATCCTCAGAGTCCTTCCACGAAGTTTTGAAGCAAAAGGGACTGCCATTCAAGAATCAAAAGATTTAAAAGAAATCAAAGTTGAAGAAATCATCGGAAATCTCACCACTTATGAGCTAGAAATGAAACTCAAGGAAGAGCGTGAAGGAGGTGACACTCGAAAGAAATCAATATATGATAACCCAAATTTTTAGGCATCTACTAATTTGAAATTAACAGGATTAGATTTGTTTTGTAGTTTGAACAAATGAAATTCTATATTTGGAAATTATATATAGATGGATTGAACTATAATAAATACTAAATTTTAAAACATTTGGATAGATATGTATTTGATAACCTCCTGATAATTATTAAGTTTGACTATATTAGTTTAATTTTTTTCTTTTATAAATACTTAATTTGGCTAAATTTATCTTTTCAAAAATAATAATATTTAATTGGTAAACTTTATCTTAAGGAAAATAATAATGTGATGAATTCTTTTATACATTATTTAAAATAAGCTAAATTATTATTTTCAAACAAATTTAAATATAAACACATAAGACATTAATTAAAGTAAATTGAAAATTTATAATATAAACATATAAGGTCAAAATATACATGTATAAAGGTATTATATAGGTTTAAGGGATTAATGAATACATAAAACATATTAAGTACATTTTAATTACAAATACAAACAATATATAAAACCACAATGAAAAGTGTATAACATGTAATAAAATTTGTAACAAGTGTCATTAGTTCTGTTATTTTGGAAAAAAAAATCACTATTCCCTCGATTCTCATTTTCTCCTTTTCAAACCAAAATCTAGCAAAGTTAAGAAACTTAAAAACCTGTAATGGAAATCAAAACCAACTTGATCAAGCAACTAATAAAATTCTTCAACCTGAAGCTAACAATGGTATAAGTGCAATGTACAATTGTATCTCTAATATTAGTAAGCAGTAATTCAGACATCATTCCAAATCAGAAGCTTCAGTCTTTACTCATCAATATGGTTGCAGTACTAAGCAGAAAGAAAAAAAATCAAGCAGGTGTTTCTGAAGTTCTTTCAAGTTTCTCTGTTCTTCTAACATTGTGAGTATACTTAAATCTCAAAGCTCGATCTGTTTATATATGAGTGTGCATGAGTTAATCTTTGAATTTTGATGAGAAGTACATCTTGCATGTTGTTTAGAGATGGTTGCTTGAATATTGGAGTGTGGGTATGAATCATCTCTCTGTATAAATATTATCCCTGTTTACAAAGACAAAATTTTGAAACAAAATCAGTAGCTCCCTGTATAGAAACTTTTATGTCAAGATCTTTGAAAGGAAATTGCTTGTAATTTAGATTTAATTTTTAAGAATGATTCCAAGTTTACACTTGAAGTAAGTATAACAAAAAATTAAAATTTATAGTATAAGTCAACTCAAATAAAAAAAGTAATTAAATCTCGAATTTTGAATTTATAATCTGAATCAGTTTTGGAAATAATGATTTTTAAGGATAAAATCAAAATTTTTAAATTTGTTGATAGTGAGGATTGGAGGAATGATTAGAATGGGACCTTTATTCGAATTCAGGAAATTAGTGGAATTTGGTTGGTCAAGGTTCAGGTCAGAGATGGCTAGGGGTTGAATGGTGGCAGGAAAAATTGTAGGGGTGTCCAATGTTCACCGTGGTGACGGCGTGACGTCGTTGTAGGGTTTTTGTTCTGCATTGAGTGGAGAATCTTTGCGAGGCATGACTGAACTCGTCGAGGCATCGGAACATCATTGGGGAGGGGGGGTAAAAAGGAGTGTTTGACGTTGTCGAAGCTTTAGGTGAAGTCTCGTGTTTTCTGGTGGTCAGAGTTGTCTTGGCGCAGCGGATTTAGGTCGCGGTGGTATGCTTCAATGAGCTCGTTCATGTCGTTTTTCGATTTCGTGATTGGTATGGGAATTTGGTGGCCGGGGTTGATAAAGGAGGGCAAGGGTGACTTGCCGGAGGTGAGATGAAGGGTCGGAGCTCCGCCGTGGATGGGGGCATGTGCACCATATTGTCTGTGTATTTGAGTTAGGTTGTGATGTTGGTATTACTCGGGTTGAAGAAGGATTAGGCACGAGTAGTTTTGTGGCTGGCTCGCGTTGCCTATCGGGTAGGATTTGGGAACTGATGTGGTTGTTTTCTTTGTTATTCAATCAGGTTTCAGGTTTATCAAAATGTGAAGTTTTAAAGGAATTTTTTTAAAAACCAAGATCTGATATTAGCTGTAGCAGTTTAAAACAAGATTTTTTAAAATAAAAAGGAAATTGGATTTAAGTAAAACTAAACCCAAAATAAATTTACTTCCAAAACGTTTTAACAATAAGGATTAGTTATTGAAATTTAAATGTTTTGAATTCTCAAGAGTTTTAAAGTTTAATAAGCTAAGTTTAAAATTAATTATTTTTGAACCATTTGGAGTGAAGTTGATTTATTAATGTTTGATAATTTAAGTTAAGAAGTTTATTTTAGATTAAATCCTTATTTGTTTTAACTTAATTAAGAGATGTATTAAGGTTAATTTACTGATTATGATAAGATAATTAGTAAGTATAACTAATTAATTATTAAGTAATTAACGATTAATTAAGGATTTCAAATAAGGATTAATTGGCTAATCAAGAATGGATAGTTAATTTAATGGCAATCTAACTTGTAATTACCCAATGTCAATTAAGTTAAGTTGAATAATTAATTCAAAATAAAGTAATTAATAAAGGATTACTCTGTGTAATTAATTGTGTTAAGGTGATTAATTTAGTGAATTAATTAAGTTTAATAAATTAAAGAAATTACTGGATGATGGGTTAAGTATAATTACTTAAATGTAATTAATGGAGTGTAATTACTTAGTGATGTAATTAATGGATAATTACAGAATGTAATTAATTAATGAGTAATTATTTGATGGAAGTAGTAAAGAATAACTTCTTAGTGGGGGTAATTAAGTGTTAATTATTCAGTGTAATTAATTAAAGGATTAATTAATTAATTAAGTGGTTAATTAATTAATGTAAGTAATTAAGAATAAGTAATTACTGAATATGATTAATCAAGGTTGATTAATAAATGTGGTAAATTAATGTGATTAGAAAGTATAATTAAGGGATGATTAATTAGTGGTTTGTAATTAATTATTGTTAAGTGAGAAAGATTTAAAAAGATTAAGAAAATTAATTTGATTAATTTAGGAATAAGTAACTAATCAATCTTGCTTATGAATGATTGGTTGATATTTCTGATATGAAATGTTTGTGATATGATATGTTTGTCCTGAACAGCGATCGTGAAACTATCTGTCAATGATAAATTGCTGTGTAAAAGGTGACATCTTGTGATTAAAGGTTAAATTGGATTTCACCTGAATAGTGAGGGTTAAGATGGTATTAAATTCGAAGCGACCGAAGTCGGGTATTAGTAAATACCCGAAACCACTTCGATTTGTAATCTATAGTAATTCTGTTCAGTTTTGGTATGTGAAATCTATATACTGGAATGGAATGATTTAAGTGATCTGGGCCATTAATCTAAGTTTGGTACTTAGGAATTGAGGGGTGTAATAAAATTTTGTCTATACCAAACCTGTGTATTTGTAAGATTGTTATGAGTTACCCCGGGTTAAAATTGGTTATTGTTTTGATGTATTTCTTATTAGATGGGTTTACTCACGCTGGTTTCCAGCCTGACCCGGGTGTTACTTTGATGTAATGCTCGGGTCAGACCGAGTATTACATATTTTCAGGTAAGGACATTCTGGAGCTCAGGAGGCGAGCTGGAGAGCAGGAACGTATGGATAGTTTCTGTTATGATATATTATGGTATCTGACACAGATTGATTTATCTGTCCTGTGTTTGTAAATATGTTGTAACTATGATATATATTAAAGTGTAATTTGACAAGTACAGTTTCCTTTTATAATTATTATTTATTTGATATTATATTTTGATCCGCTGCGAGGGTGAGATTCTGTGTTGTGTTCTGTTTCTTTCTTCTATCTCTTTCTTCTTTTCACTAACTATTTGAAATTTTCGGAATTGGAATTTCCGGGTCGTTACATTTTGGTATCAGAGCAGAAGGTTAAGCGAGAACCTTGGCTCTGGTGGGATTACTCATTAAGGATAGGGTAAGTGGTACCCTAGGATAAGTTGAGTATATATATGTATGAGAGCGTACTTGTTATTTTCTTATATTAAGATTTAAATGATTTTTTATAAGAATATATTTTGATATATAAAGCAATATTTCTTTCTAATAAATATTAAGGAAATTGGTTATTAAATTTTTGGAATTAAATTAAGAAGTAATATAATACAACCAAATTGAAATTGGGATTAAATTAAGTGGTATTAGAAATACAACCAAACTGAAATTAAATAAAGATAAGTTTGCAATGGATTCAAACTGAAATTGAAAATTTGAATTTGAAAAAGTGTTTTAGAATAAGAAGTTGTTTCTGAACTTTAAAGGAATTTTGTTTTGAATTAAAACCAAAGATGGTTTAAATTTTAAAATTTGGCTTGGTGAGCCAAGAAGTAAATATGTATACGTGTGTATATACATAATATCAAAGATGGTTTGAAATAAACTCTAAATATTGAGTTTTAAATTTGGAATGAGATATGATACCCAAAGTGATAAGTTTTTGAACTTAATAAGTGGGAAGATTATTTATGAGAAGTTTAAAATTTGAAATGGAAGTTCAAATTAGGTAAGGTTGACTGGATTAAGTGAATTGAGTTTAACTTTGGAAAGGTTAAATAAGTTGGAATGATCAACCTGATTTGAAAATTTCAAGATGAAATTAAGATTTAACTTGGAGAGTTAAATGGTTGATTTGGATTAGGAAGTTTGAGTGCTCTCAAAATAGGTTTGAGATCCGAAAATTGGAAATGGATGGATGTTTTAAAAATAATTTGAATGATGCCATCCCGTTGTTATTAATAATCTTTAAGCTGAAATTGAATTTGTTTAAATAAATGAGAAATGAAGTGTGGTAATATATCCATTATTAGGATAAAAGGAAAATCACACTTTGATTTGAAATTAAGGATAAGGAATTACTTTGAACATAAAATTTGAGTAATTACACTTGTAAATTAAAAATTTTAAGGAACTAGTTTTAAACTTGTAGATAAAATTGAGTAATAAATTAAAATTTTAAAATAAAATTATTTTGAACTCTTATTTGAACTTTGAAAAGGGTTAAGTAGAGATAATTTAAAATGGAATTTTGAGAATTTGACTCAAAATTAAATTGTTTAAAGGTTAATTTTCCTTGTGGTATAATATATTAGGTCTGAATTGTAAATTGAATTGTTTAAAAACTTTAAAGGTAAATTGATTTAAAGGAATTAAATCAACATTTGAAGTATTACTCGAATTTATATAATTCGAGATGGTTTAAATTTGGAATTTGAATTGAAATTAGTTCAAATTGAATTTGATTTGAATTAATTGAAATTGTGATTGAAGATGTAAAAGTATAAAATTCAAATGGAAAATTTGAATGGGATTGATTTGAAACAGAAATTGAAGTGATTTGAAACTGAAGTGGGTTCAATTTGAAATTAGTCTGAATTGATTTGAATAGTTTGGAAATTGTAATTAAAGTTGAATAATTTTAAATTCAAATGGAAAATGAATTGAAATTGGAACTTGTTAAAATGAAGTTATTTAATTGGAATTGGGTCAATTTAAATGGAAGAGGAAATTTAAATTGAATTGATGAGAATGGAGATTGGGAAGTGAGCAGTTTTGACTCTGGACTATTTTTAATATAAACCGATTTTTCCTAGCTATTCATTATATATACAACCTTTCTTTTGAAATAAAGCCAAAACTATCTTATACGTGTTTTATAATTATTTTTGAAGCTGTTTAACAATTTTCCAACAGTTTTATAAACTAATTACTATATTTCAACTATTTTACAAAACTAATTACTATCTTACTATTATTTTGCAATTATTTAAAATTTATATAATTATTTTAACTATTTTAAACCTATTTTACAAACTAATAATTATTTTCCAACTATTTATCTATTTTTAAATTTTTCGAGCTATTTTTTTAAATAATCTGTTCGGAGTTCAAACTGTTATTGGTTAAATACCCAATCGAGATAAGAATAGAGGTGATAATCCAAATGGATTGAAACAATTGTGAGTAAGTGAATGAAAATCAAAGTGAATGTGGATAAAAATGGAACTAATTTGGTTAATAACCAACAAAGATAAATACGTAGGGTGTACGTATGTTATTCTATTTGCATAATGATTTGATCCAGATTCAAGCACAAGATTTCAAGATAGTATGTCGATCCGAGTTGGGACTGTTAACTCGATTTTCGATGGCAAACCTGGATATGCATTATTGATTGGTTCTGGATATTCTCTATCATAGTTATGACTATGCAAGGAAAATGACGGTTTCTGATCAAGAAACCAGATCTGAGTCCGCACTAGGAAGTCGGGTGGACGATACTAGTACGGAAATGGAATTGTGTGATCGAGTGAGCGATTAGATTGGTATAGCGTACGAATGATATGTGAACATCGTACGGATTTGAATAAAATTGATACCGGAATTTTTTGGATTAGAAATGTGAAATGGTTTTTGAAATGAAAATTTTATTTTGTGAAGTATATGATGAAGTAAAGTGGAAAATTGGATATTTCTATGGTTGAAATTTTGTTTATGGGAGTAAGTGATATGGTAAGTTGTGACGCCCCACCTCTATACCCACGCTAGCCAAGGACACTACAGTGTAATGCCGTCAACTAGCACGGAGAATAAGGCTGCTGAGGAGCGACCATCTGTATAATTGCTTTGTGCGAGTACCGATATGCCAGATAAGATGTAGCTTGCATTTCTTTTCAAGAGGACATCCGACATACCGACACAAACTCAAAGCTACTACACAGTGGCTATTATGTCTTCGGAAGCAAATATAGAAATAAACATAACACAAATCAGTCACAGATAATTCATATCACAAAGGCGGAAATAGATATGAATATATATATAACACATAAAAGTGTTCATCAGAGTAGTAGTCAAGAAGATCCACAATAATACAAAAGAATAGCAACACATGCTATACAAAAGAATATAACTATGAGTCCATATCTCAAGTGTATATAACAAAATAAACTACTAATCTAAGTAGTTAGCCATAAGTCAGAGAAATCAATCCCAAGTGAGAAGTCAAGCTGAAGCACCTGTAACATCTCGGTCTGACCCGAGTATTATTTAATAAGAAAATAATAAACGGATCAGTCTAGCTATAAATATCAGATGAAACGATATAGAATAAGAGGTATGACTAAACGCATAATAATCACAATGCCAAGATGTGATAAATAAGTAATTGAAAATCAACAAGAGATTAATCAATATCACAAAAACCTTCTCAAGGATAAAAAGGAATGTCATACTCTTTATTTCGTTCACCATACCATAAATATTGACGATTATATCAATATCAATCACAAAAGTCAATGACGCACAAATTTACCAATGCACAAATATTGATAAAACTTATCAATGAAAATCATGAAAATTGGTGAAGCACAAATTCTAGGAATCATCTCAAGAAATCCAGAAATCACAAAAAGGGGGAAAGGCCTATCACAAACGGGAGCATAAAGCTCACCAACACGTGTATCACAAATGGAACGCTAATTCCACGGTTGCTAACCATCACAAATTGAGCCAAAGCTCCACAAATGGCCCGAAGACCATGGGTTGCTACCCCACCAATTTGAGTCGAAACTCCACAAAACGGGGTTTAGTCTCCCTCGCAGACAAAGAGACATCGCATATTGCTAGTCTAAATCACAAAAATGATCATCATGATCATCAAGAAGTGTCAATTACAGTAAGCTGGTAAATATATGAGCTTAGCTTCATGTCCCATAACCACTAGCTTAACTTAAATATTTACGAACAAATTGTAGATCTCCACTAGAAAATTGTCACAAGAGATTCAATCGAACAAGTCCAAAAATTAACCGACGAAGTAAAGGAAAGCGTTTCATACCACTTGTTTTACTAAGTCGTTTAATTAGATTTCTCATACGAGTGAGGTAAAGGTTTGTATATACTAATAGATTGGAAATCGGTTTGAGAAAACGAGCGTTATTATAAAATAGTGTTGAAATCATTTGAAGAAAGAGTTTTGATATTTACTACTAGTATAGAAAACCTTTATATTTTAAAGTGACAAATCATAGAAGTGATTGTAGAAACAATCAATCATAAAAATTTACATTCGAAGACGTGAATAAAATCCAAAGAAATCGATTCGGAATCTATCAAAATGGATATTCCCAAAAATCACGAAGAAAATGTCATCAAAGTCGATAACAAGTGATAATAACAAAAGGGAAACAACACGAGTCGAATAAAGTTGGAAATTCAACAAAATAGACAAAGTAGGCAAAATAGCATCAGGTCGGTCTGCCGGCTACAGAGCTCGGTCGGCTGGCCAGAAGCAGAAAACTTGCTCGGAGTAGCAGGTCGGTCGACCGGCTACAGGGCTCGGTCGGCCGAACTGCAAATTTGTGCAGTTCCTGCCCTTTTTCAATGAAGTGCAAATTCCTCCAAAACGCGACCGTTCGAGCAATGGACCAAAGGAGCCTTAGC
Organism: Allium cepa; assembly: GCA_030765085.1. Classification (NCBI taxonomy): domain Eukaryota; kingdom Viridiplantae; phylum Streptophyta; class Magnoliopsida; order Asparagales; family Amaryllidaceae; genus Allium; species Allium cepa. The sequence continues at coordinate 331,699,612 of CM060940.1, forward strand.
CAATTGATACCCCAGCTCCATTAGCTCTCCGATCCGCCTGCAAAAACATATTCAAACATCAAAGTTAGGATCTTTAAAGAATTGAACCCAAACACTAAAAATTTGGATATTCACCAATTCAATCCAAACCAAAAGAAATTGCACTAAAATAAGTGTTAGGAATTCATACCTAACAATCAAAGATAATTATAGACTGAGATGTGAGATAAAAATCTCACCTTTGAACCCAAACAAATGAAGAAGAAGCTCGAAAGCAAAGGAGAATCAACCACTCTTCAAATCCAACACAAGAAGCTTGATTCTAAGCTTTAAAAGAAGAACATCCCCAAAGTTAGGTTTAGGAATTTCTGAAATTGATAAGAGAATGAGTTGGAGAAGAAGAAGAGAAGGCTTACCAATGGGTTCTCTTGAATTTAGAGCTAGAAGTTGGATTTGCTAATGAAGACTAGGGCTTGGAGTTTTAATTTCTTCTTTCACTCTCCATTGTTATAAAAGCTTGAGTATTAGGAAATGAGGAATGAAGTAATGAAGAGGAGAAGGGGTTGGGACTGAATACATAAGTGGGGTTAATGGGCTCAGCCCCAACCAAAGCCCTAAGTGAAAAAGTAGCAAAATCCCACTAACTCCAAACATATAAAAGTTTACACTTAAAAAGATCGCAAACGGCATTTTGAACTCAATGGAAGTGGTCTCTAGTCCTAATTCGACTGTTTGCAAAAAGTAGTTTTTGGACAAAATCCGACTAACGATGAAATATTTAAATACTCAATCGTAAAATATGCGGGTTGTTACAGACTCCCTTCCTTAAAGAAATTGCGTCCTCGCAATAGTTAAGAAGAAAATATATAGTGACAACCATGAAAGCATTTTCAACACAAAAGAAATTTGAAATTAGAAATTCACCTCAAAGAGCACGGGAAAGTAAGTCTGGATGTGTTCGCTCGATGAACTCTCTAGATTCCCAAGAGCAATCCTTAGGATTTGAGGACCATTGGACTTTAACAAGGGGAACATCTTTGTTTCGAAGGTGCTTGACCTCCGAAGCAATAATACGAATCGGATGTTGCTCATAAGTTAAATTAGGTGAAACTTCAATTTCTTCCACAACACCGGGCGCAAGAATAGAATCGGAATCTCGAAGGCACCTCCTTAGTTGAGAGACGTGAAACACGTCATGAATAGCAGAAAACTGAGCTGGTAATAAAAGGCGATAAGCCACGGAACCAATACGTTCGGTGATAGGAAATGGCCCAACATATCGAGGCGCTAATTTTCCCGATCGACCGAAACGTACAACACCTTTCATAGGTGAAACACGAATGAACACAAGATCTCCCACAGAAAATTCTAATTTCCTTCTCCGGTTATCGGCATAGGATTTTTGTCTACTCTGGGCTTCTTTCATCCTACGACGAATAAGATCAATCTTTTCTGTGAAATCACGAATAAAATCTGGACCTAAAACCAGCTTCTCACCGGCCTCAAGCCAACAAGAAGGAGATCGACATGGCCTTCCATAGAGTGCCTCGAAAGGCGCCATACCAATACTAGATTGGAAGCTATTATTATAGAAAAATTCAACAAGAGGAATATGATCTTTCCAGCTTCCACCGAAATCATGCACACAAGCACGAAGAAGATCTTCAAGAGTTTGATTCACACGCTCGGTTTGTCCATCGGACTGGGGGTGATAAGCGGTGCTAAAATTAAGCTTTGTTCCCAAAGCTTTTTGAAGACTCTTCCAAAATCCACTAGTAAACAATGGATCACGATCACTAACAATAGAAGTAGGAACACCATGCAATTTAACGATTTCCTTGATAAAGAGTTTGGCCAAAAGAGGAACGGTTCGGTTAGACCGAACGGGAATAAAATGGGCGGATTGAGTAAGTCTATCAACTATCACCCATAAGCTATCATGACCAGAACGAGAACGGGGAAGACCGTCGATAAAATCCATGGAAATCTGGTCCCACTTCCAAATTGGAATTTCTAAAGGTTGCAATAACCCACTGGGCCTTTGATGTTCGGCCTTAACGAGTTGGCAAGTTATGCAACGCTTAACGGAGTTAGCGATGTCAAGTTTCATTCCCTCCCAATAATAAAGTCGCTTCATATCCGCATACATTTTACTACTACCGGGATGAATGGTAAATTTAGAACGATGTGAATCTTCTAAAATATCTTTACGAAGATCACTAATATTTGGCACGATAAGTCTACCAAATTTCCGAATGCCGCCACGAGAATCGATATCAAAGTCTTTCAAACCTTCAATATAAGTTTTATCCTTAATATTTTGGCCAAGAAGATCCAATTCAGGATCTAGCCCTTGAGCTTCAAGAATGCGGTCTAAAAGAGATATATGAGCCTCAAGGCTACATAAAACAAGAGATGAACATAAATCGGAAACACGGTCTCGAATTTCGCAAGTGGATAAAATCTCAAGATCGTTCCATTCGGATTTCATCATAGAAACATCCGCTTGTTGCTTTCGACTAAGTGCATCCGCAACGCGGTTTCCCTTTCTGGGAGTATAAAGGATATCAAGATCATATGGTGCAAGAAATTCGAGCCAACGCTGTTGACGCAAATTAAGTTCCTTTTGAGAGAATAAATACTTCAAGGACTTATGATCGGTATAAAGAACAAATTTCTCTCCTAAAAGATAATGACGACAAATACGAAGGGCAAAAAAAATAGCCGCAAGCTCTAAATCATGAGTGCCATACCTAGTCTCAGCAGGCTTCAATTGCCTAGAAGCATAAGGAATAACACGTTCTCTTTGCATAAGAACGACATCCAAACCAACGCGACTAGCATTGGTATAAACAACGAAATCTTGATTCCCCTCGGGAATAACAAGAATAGGAGCATCTGAAAGAAGTTCCTTTAGTTTCTGAAAAGAAGTTTCACATTTGTCCAACCAAATGTATTTAACACCTTTCTTCGTTAAGCTAGTGAGAGGCACGGCAACCTTAGAAAAGTCTTTGATAAAACGGCGGTAATAACCCGCCAATCCAAGAAAACTACGAATCTTTGTCACACTCTCCGGTCTCTTCCAATCATGAATCGCTTCAATCTTTGAAGGATCCACGGAAATTCCGGATTCGGAAATAATATGACCGAGGAACTTCACACGAGATTGCCAAAAGTGGCATTTAGAAAACTTTGCTTTTAATTGATTACTCCTAAGAGTTTCCAATGCAATCCGAAGATGCTTTTCATGCTCCTCCTCGGTTTTTGAATACACAAGAATATCATCAATAAAGATGAGAACAAATCGATCGAGAAAATCTTTGAAAACTCGATTCATAAGGTCAACGAAATAAGCCGGAGCATTCGTTAAACCAAATGGCATAACAAGCCATTCATAACATCCATAACGAGTACGGAACGATGTCAAAAGAATGCTATCCTCTGCAATACGAAGCTGATGAAATCCAGTAGCTAAGTCTAATTGCGAAAAGACTCTAGCACCACTAAGTTGATTGAATAGATCATCAATCCGAGGTAAAGGATATTTATTTTTGATAGCAAGATCATTAAGCTTGCGGTAGTCAACGCAAAGCCTAAGTGTACCATCGGATTTCTTCACAAAAATAGCCGAAGCTCCCCAAGGCGAGGAACTTGAGCGAATAAATTGCTTCGTTTCCAAATTGGATAATTGTATGCACATCTCCTCATTTTCTTTATTGGACATGAGATAAGGAGGACGAGTAATAGGTTGAGCTCCAGGGATAAGATTAATTCTGAACTCAATTGCTCGCTTAGGCGGTAATCCTAAAACGGGCTCAAATATGTCGGAAAATTCACGAACAATGCGAATAAGTGAAATTATATCTTCCTCATCATCATTATCGTCATCACGAGGATTTAAAGAATATAAAGATGCAACCATGCTGGAATCCGAATCTTTAAGATTAATAGAAATCTGCTTAACAGATTGAGGATGTCGAAGATGAATAGTCCGCTCAGGACATAGGACATGAGCTTCATAACGGTTAAGCCAATCCATTCCCAAAATCATTCTGAAGCCTAAATAACGCAGACATGCAAATCGGCTAGGAAAGAAAAAACACACAAAATAATCTCGACATCTTTACAAAGCAAACGAAGAGTTGCAGATCCGCCATCTGGATTTGAAATTCTCAAAGAAGTCATTAAAGCAACAACACTTAAAGAAAAAGTATCAACAAGTTCTTTTGATATAAAAGAATGGGAAGCACCCGTATCAAAAAGAACTCGAACGGGTTGATCACGAAATATAATGGTGCCATCATGGATAGAATGAGACATACCTTGACCACGAGATGTGTTGCCAGGGGCTTGAGCAACATTTAACTTTCCCTCCTTCTTGCCCTGAAGCTTGGGGCATGAAGATATAACATCACCGGGAACTTTGCAGTAGCGACAAGAGAGAGCCTTGGACACTTGTTCGCGTAATGGTCCTTCGAACCATAATTATAGCATTCCCCACGACTAAAGGAAGAAGTCTTTGCCACAGGGGTTGCTTGCTTCCCTTTCTTATTGGGATAAGGGCCTTTGAATTTACTAGGCCTTTTCTTATTGTTGTTGAAGCTTGGTTTGGAACCCACCACTTCAACATCATTCTCCCTATCCGCCTCTTCATGACGAAGAGCGATATCAATGAGTTGGTCGAAAGAAACTTCTAATTTTAGAAGTAATGGCTTCTTGAGATTTTTGTTTAAGCCATAGACAAATATTTGGTTCTTCTTCAATGGGGTGTTGATGTATTCAACCCCATATTTGGAAAGTGACTCGAAGGATGCAACATAATCAGTCACGGAGGCTTCACCTTGAACAAGGTCAATAAAACGACGAGCCAAAGTCACCTTCTTAGCTTCTGGTATGAATTTTAACTCGAAGCGCTCTCGGAATTTCTCCCAAGTGAGATCCGCTTCATTTATTTCAGAAATCAGAAGCTCGTACCAGTCTAATGCTCTTTCTTGGAGCATACTAGAAGCCACCTGAACTCGATGAAGATCAATGAGGTTCATGCGAGAAAAGATTCGATCGCATGTCCTTAACCAAGCCTGGACTTCAATAATAATTTCAGAACCTTCAAATGGCTTCCCACCCAGGTGGGTATAATCATTTCACAAACGTGCAAACCCAGATTTAGGGTGAGTAGGTTCCGGATTAGAACCAGCTGCTTGAGCATTCGTGACAAGGTCAAGAAGTTGCTGGGTAGCCATAAAAACTCCATCTTGGGGAGTAGCACTAGGTTGACCGACGCTGGGACGGTCAGGTCTAACCATTTCTCTTCCTTTAGAAAGAAATAAAGAAGAAGAAAAAGGTTATTCACAAAATGAATATCAAGCAATCTTGATAGATAAAACAAGGAATCATAAAGAAAATAGGATGAATCGGTACGAAGACTCGAATTAAATCCCAAGGCACGACTGCTAAGAAGGACTTAGGACTATGATCCTTGTTAAATTATTCTACATTGTTCCGAAGTTTGGCTCTGATACCTAGCTGTGACGCCCCACCTCTATACCCACGCTAGCCAAGGACACTAGGGTGTAATGCCGTCAATTAGCACAGAGAATAAGGCTGTTGAGGAGTGACCATCTGTATAATTGCTTTGTGCGAGTACCGATATGCCAGATAAGATGTAACTTGCATTTCTTTTCAAGAGGACATCCGACATACCGACACAAACTCAAAGCTACTACACGGTGGCTATTATGTCTTCGGAAACAAATATAGAAATAAACATAACACAAATCAGTCACAGATAATTCATATCACAAAGGCGGAAATAGATATGAATATATATATATATATATATATATATAACACATAAAAGTGTTCATCAGAGTAGTAGTCAAGAAGATCCACAATAATACAAAAGAATAACAACACGTGCTATACAAAAGAATACAACAATGAGTCCATATCTCAAGTGTATACAACAAAATAAACTACTAATCTAAGTAGTTAGCCATAAGTCAGAAAATCAATCCCAAGTGAGAAGTCAAGCTAAAGCACCTGTAACATCTCAGTCTGACCCGAGTATTATTTAATAATAAAATAATAAACGGATCAGTCTAGCTATAAATATCAGATGAACGATATAGAATAAGAGGTATGACTAAACGCATAATAATCACAATGCCAAGATGTGATAAATAAGTAATTGAAAATCAACAAGAGATTAATCAATATCACAAAAACCTTCTCAAGGATAAAAAGGAATGTCATACTCTTTATTTCGTTCACCAAACCATAAATATTGACGATTATATCAATATCAATCACAAAAGTCAATGACGCACAAATTCACCAATGCACAAATATTGATAAAACTTATCAATGAAAATCACAAAAATTGGTGAAGCACAAATTCTAGGAATCATCTCAAGAAATCCAAAAATCACAAAAAAGGGGAAAGGCCTATCACAAATAGGAGCATAAAGCTCACCAACACGTGTATCACAAACGAAACGCTAATTCCATGGTTGCTAACCATCACAAATTGAGCCGAAGCTCCACAAATGGTCCGAAGACCATGGGTTGCTACCCCACCAATTTGAGTCGAAACTCCACAAAACGGGGTTTAGTCTCCCTCACAGACAAAGAGACATCGCACATTGCTAGTCTAAATCACCAAAATGATCGTCATGATCATCAAGAAGTGTCAATTACAGTAAGCTAGTAAATATATGAGCTTAGCTTCGTGTCCCATAACCACTAGCTTAACTTAAATATTTACGAACAAATTGTAGATCTCCACTAGAAAATTATCACAAGAGATTCAATCGAACAAGTCCACGAATAAACCGACGAAGTAAACGCAAGCGTTTCATACTACTTATTTTACTAAGTCGTTTAATTAGATTTCTCATACGAGTGAGGTAAAGGTTTGTATATACTAATAGATTGGAAATCGGTTTGAGAAAACGAGCGTTATTATAAAATAGTGTTGAAATCATTTGAAGAAAGAGTTTTGATATTTACTACTAGTATAGAAAACCTTTATATTTTAAAGTGACAAATCATAGAAGTGATTGTAGAAACAATCAATCATAAAAATTCACAATCGAAGATGTGAATAAAATCTAAAGAAATCGATTCGAAATCTATCGAAATGGATATTCCCAAAAATCACGAAGAAAATGTCATCAAAGTCGATAACAAGTGATAATAACAAAAGGGAAACAACACGAGTCGATTAAAGTTGGAAATTCAACAAAATAGACAAAGTAGGCAAAATAGCATCAGGTCGGTCGGCCGGCTACAGAGCTCGGTCGGCTGGCTAGAAGCAGAAAACTTGCTCGGAGTAGCAGGTCGGTCGACCGGCTACAGGGCTCGGTCGGCCCAACTGCAAATTTCTGCAGTTTCTTCCCTTTTTCAATGAAGTGCAAATTCCTCCAAAACGCGACCGTTCGAGCAATGGACCAAAGAAGCCTTAGCCAATTGATACCCCAGCTCCATTAGCTCTTCGATCCGCCACCAAAAACATGTTTAAACATCAAAGTTAGGATCTTTAAAGAATTGAACCCAAACACTAAAAATTTGGATATTCACCAATTCAATCCAAATCAAAAGCAATTGCATAAAAATAAGTGTTAGGAATTCATACCTAACAATCAAAGATAATTATAGACTAAGATGTGAGATAAAAATCTCACCTTTGAACCCAAACAAATGAAGAAGAAGCTCGAAAGCAAAGGAGAATCAACCACTCTGCAAATCCAACACAAGAAGCTTGATTCTAAGCTTTAAAAGAAGAACATCCCCAAAGTTAGGTTTAGGAATTTCTGAAATTGATAAGAGAATGAGTTGGAGAAGAAGAAGAGAAGGCTTACCAATGGGTTCTCTTGAATTTAGAGCTAGAAGTTGGATTTGCTAATGAAGACTAGGGCTTGGAGTTTTAATTTCCTCTTCCACTCTCCATTGTTATAAAAGCTTGAGTATTAGGTAATGAGGAATGAAGTAATGAAGAGGAGAAGGGGTTGGGACTGATACATAAGTGGGGTTAATGGGCTCAGCCCTAACCAAAGCCCTAAGTGAAAAAGTAGCAAAATCCCACTAACTCCAAACATATCAAAGTTTACACTTAAAAAGATCGCAAACGGCGTTTTGAACTCAATGGAAGTGGTCTCGAGTCCTAATTCGACTGTTTGCAAAAAGTAGTTTTTCGGACAAAATCCGACTAACGATGAAATATTTAAATAAAATATTTAAATACTCAATCGTAAAGTATGCGGGTTGTTACATAAGTGGTTTTGTAAAGAGTAATCAAATTTGATTATTTGATTTGAATAAACAAAGCTATATATCTTTGTTATATAAGATAAATATCCCCTTGTTGAATCTATTGCCAGAAGGAAAGGATTTTGAAGGTGTTTTGAAGTATAAAAGGAATTTTATACAAGTTTGAAATGATCCAAAGTTTTTTTAATTATATATATATTTGTGTATATATATATATATATATATAAAGGATCTTATGAGGATTTTGGAAAAAGGTTTTGGGAACCCTTGGATTTGGAAAGGCTTTTGATTTTTGGATAAAATCAATATGAGAATTTGGAAAGCCTAGTTTGAGAATTATCGATTTTGGAATAATCGATTTTGTGTAAAGGAGCTTTGTATGAGATCATACTAGGTGCATGATTTGAAAGATACTATGTGTGTATAGTATAAAATGTTTTGATGATAGCTCTGGGGAAAAAGGCGCTCCCTTGAAATGAACTTCTCAGGAGTGCCACCGGGTGGTGCTGCCTTGAGCCCCAAGGGGCGTTCTAAAGTTGATCCTGTGAGGAGTCTGGACAAAACTAGTTCCTGGGGATTATGAGTAGAGTATACCATAGCGGAAGTCGTGTGTGCCGCTGAGAGCCAACAGTCTGCGTTTGATTTTATATCGGTAGACTGCGACCTATGGTATAACATAGCAAAAGTCGTGTGTGCCGCTGAGAGCCAACAGTCTGCGTTTGATTTTATATCAGTAGACTGTGACCTATGTAGGAGTGGAGAAGTTTCATTTCGACAGCGAAAATCAAAGGCCGCTGAGAGCCTGCAGTTACATGGACTTTTGCTGTGATGGCAACGTAACCCTGGGATGTAACTGTGATCTGTTGTGGGATCCATGACGTAATCAAGAGGCCGCGGAGAGCTTGCAGTTACATGAACTTTTGCTGTGACGACAACGTAACCCTGGAATGTAACTGCGACCATGGATGGAGGTGATGATTTCCAGAGCATTCTCACCAAAGATATATCCTCTATTTTCAAAAACTGTTTTCTATCATTTCAATAAAATTATTTTTCAAGTATTTTCACCAGGTGTTGAAAATGGGTCTGCTAAGTACTTATAGATTTTTAGTCCTACGCCTGATCAACGTATGACCGAATTTCTGTGAGAACAAGGATGGACAAGTTGAAACATCGAGTTATAAAAAGTTTTTTTTATTTATAAAACCATTTTATAATATTATGTAGATTTTTAAAAGTGTTTGAAAAGTGTTTCAAAGAATAATTTTTCCTAATAATAAGCATTTTAATAAATTCTGACTTTGTTCCTTGTCGAGGACGAAAAGATTCAAATGGAGGAAGAATGTGATAACCCAAATTTTTGGGCATCTACTAGTTTGAAATTAACAGGATTAGATTTGTTTTGTAGTTTGAACAAATGAAATTCTATATCTGGAAATTATATATAGATGGATTGAACTATAATAAATACTAAATTTTAAAACATTTGGGTAGATATGTATTTAATAACCTCCTGATAATTATTAAATTTGACTATATTAGTTTAATGTTTTTCTTTTATAAATACTTAATTTGGCTAAAATTATCTTTTCAAAAGATAATAATATTTAATTGGTAAACTTTATCTTAAGGCAAATAATAATGTGATGAATTCTTTTATACATTATTTAAAATATGCTAAATTATTATTTTCAAACAAATTTAAATATAAACACATAAGACATTAATTAAAATAAATTGAAAATTTATAATATAAATATATAAGGTCAAAATATACATGTATAAAGGTATTATATAGGTTTAAGGGATTAAATAATACATAAAACATATTAAGTACATTTTAATTACAAATATAAAAAATATATAAAACCACAATGACAAGTGTATAACATGTAATAAAATTTGTAACAAGTGTCATTATTTCTGTTATTTTGAAAAAAAAATCACTATTCCCTCAATCTTCATTTTCTCCTTTTCAAACCAAAATCTAGCAAAATTAAGAAACTTAAAAACCTGTAATGGAAATCAAAACCAACTTGATCAAGCAACTAATAAAATTCTTCAACCTGAAACTAACAATGGCATAAGTGCAATGTACAATTGTATCTCTAATATTAGTAAGCAGTAATTCAGACATCATTCCAAATCAGAAGCTTCAGTCTTTACTCATCAATATGGTTGCAGTACTAAGCAGAAAGAAAAAAAATCAAGCAGGTGTTTCTGAAGTTCTTTCAGGTTTCTCTGTTCTTCTAACATTGTGAGTATACTTGAATCTCAAAGCTTGATCTGTTTATGTATGAGTGTGCATGAGTTAATCTTTGAAATTTTGATGAGAAGTACATCTTGCATGTTGTTTGGAGATGGTTGCTTGAATATTGGAGTGTGAGTATGAATCACGTCTCTGTATAAATATTATCCCTGTTTACAAAGACAAAATTTTAAAACAAAAATCAGTAGCTCCCTTTATAGAAACTTTTATGTCAAGATCTTTGAAAGGAAATTGCTTGTAATCATTAGATTTAATTTTTAAGAATGATTCCAAGTTTACACTTGAAGTAAGTATAACAAAAAATTAAAATTTACAGTATAAGTCAACTCAAATAAAAAAAAGTAATTAAATCTCGAATTTTGATTTTATAATCTGAATCAGCTTTGGAAATAATGATTTTTAAGGATAAAATCAAAATTTTTAAATTTGTTGATAGTGAGGATCGGAGGAATGATCAGAATGGGAACTTTATTCGAATTCAGGCGATTAGTGGAATTTGGTTGGTCGAGGTTCAGGTCAGAGATGGCTATGGGTTCAATGGTGGCAGGAAAAATTATAGGGGTGTCCAATGTTCGCCGTAGGGTCGTTGTAGGGTTTTTGTTCTGCATTGAGTCGAGAATCTTTGTGAGGCATGACCGAACTCGTCAAGGCATCGGAACATCATCGGGGGGGAGGGGGTAAAATAGGAGTGTTTGACGTTGTCGAAGCTTTGGGTGAAGTCTCGTGTTTTCTAGTGGTCAGAGTTGTCTTGGCGCGGTGGATTTAGGTCGTGGTGGTATGCTTCAATGAGCTCGTTCATGTCGTTTTTCAATTTCGTGATTGGTATGGGAATTTGGTGGTCGGGGTTGATAAAGGAGGGCAAGGGTGACTTGCCGGAGATGAGATAAAGGGCCGGAGCTCCGCTGTGGATGGGTGCATGTGCACCATATTTTCTGTGCATATGAGTTAGGTTGTGATGTTGGTATTACTCGGGTTGAAGAAGGATTAGGCACGAGTAGTTTTATGGCTGGCTCGCGTTACCTATCGGGTAGGATTTGGGAACTGATGTGGTTTTTTTTTTGTTATTCAATCAGGTTTCAGGTTTATCAAAATGTGAAGTTTTAAAGGAATTTTTTTTTAAAAAACCAAGATCTGATATTAGCTGTAGCAATTTAAAACAAGATTTTTAAAAATAAAAAGGAAATTGGATTTAAGATAAAACTAAACCCAAAATAAATTTACTTCCAAAAGTTTTTAACAATAAGGATTAGTTATTGAAATTTAAATGTTTTAAATTCTCAAGAGTTTTAAAGTTTAATAAGCTAAGTTTAAAATTAATTATTTTTGAACCATTTGGAGTGATAATTGATTTATTAATGTTTGATAATTTAAGTTAAGAAGTTTATTTTAAATTAAATCCATATTCTTTTAACTTAATTAAGAGATGTAATTAAGGTTAATTTACCGATTATGATAAGATAATTAGTAAGTACAACTAATTAATTATTAAGTAATTAAGGATTAATTAAGGATTTCAATTAAGGATTAATTGGCTAATCAAGAATGGTTAGTTAATTTAATGGCAACCTAACTTGTAATTACCCAATGTTAATTAAGTTAAGTTGAATAATTAATTCAAAATAAAGAAATTAAGAAAGGATTACTCTGTGTAATTAATTGTGTTAAGGTGATTAATTTAGTGAATTAATTAAGTTTAATAAATTAAAGAAATTACTGGATGATGGGTTAAGTATAATTACTTAAATGTAATTAATGGAGTGTAATCACTTAGTGAAGTAATTAATGGATAGTTACAGAATGTAATTAATTAATGAGTAATTATTTGATGGAAAGTAGTAAAGAATAACTTCTTAGTGGGGGTAATTAAGTGTTAATTATTCAGTGTAATTAAAGGATATATTAATTAATTAAGTGGTTAATTAATTAATGTAAGTAATTAAGAATAAGTAATTACTGAATATGATTAATCAAGGTTGATTAATAAATGTGGTAAATTAATGTGATTAGAAAGAATAATTAAGGGATGATTAATTAGTGGTTTGTAAATTATTGTTAAGTAAGCAAGATTTAAAAAGATTAAGGAAATTAATTTGATTAATTTAGGAATGAGTAACTAATCAATCTTGCCTATGAATGATTGGTTGATATTTCTGATATGAAATGTTTGTGATATGATATGTTTATCCTGAACAGTGATCATGAAACTATCTGTCAATGATAAATTGCTGTGTAAAAAGTGACATCTTGTGATTAAAGGTTAAATTGGATTTCACCTGAATAGTGAGGGTTAAGATGGTATTAAATTCGAAGCGACCGGAGTCGGGTATTAGTAAATACCCGAAACCACTTCGATTTGTAATCTATAATAATTCTGTTCAGTTTTGGTATGTGAAATCTATATACTGGAATGGAATGATTTAAGTGAACTGGGCCATTAAATCTAAGTTTGGTACTTAGGAATTGAGTGGTGTAATAAAATTTTGTCTATACCAAACCTGTGTATTTGTAAGATTGTTATGAGTTACCCCGGGTTGAAAATTGGTTATTGCTTTGGTGTATTTCTTATTAGATGGGTTTACTCACGCTGGTTTCCAGCCTGACCCGGGTGTTACTTTGATTTAATGCTCGGGTCAGACCGAGTATTACAAATTTTAGGTAAGGTCGTTCTGGAGCTCAGAAGGCGATCTGGAGAGTAGGAACGTATGGAGAGTTTCTGCTGTGATATATTATGGTATCTGACATAGATTGATTTATCTGTCTTGTGTTTGTAAATATGTTGTAACTCTGAAATATATTAAAGTGTAATTTGACAAGTACAGTTTCCTTGTATAATTATTATTTATTTGATATTATATTTTGATCCGCTACGAGTGTGAGGTTCTGTGTTGTGTTCTGTTTCTTTCTTCTATCTCTTTCTTCTTTTCACTTACTATTTGGAATTTTCGGGATTGAAATTTTTGGCTCGTTACATAATAGCTCTTAAAGGAACAACAGAAAGTGATGGTGATGATGACGATGATGGAGCAGCAGAATTGGAGATGATAATAAAGAAATTCAAAAGGTGGAATTACAAATACGAAAATCCAGCTCGAAATCAAAAATTAAAAAGCAGAATAGCCAAAGTACTAGACTATTCAGAAGAACAGAAGATCATCTGTCATAAGTGCAACCAAGCCGGATACATCAAGCCCAATTGTCCTTAAAATCGACTTGTTTTCGAAAAGAAATAAAAAAGGAGAAGTCTTGCAGCCATGTGGAATACAAGTGATGAAGATAATCAAAGTACTAGAAGTGAGAGTGAGAAAACAGATATGTGCCTTCAAGGTAATATAACTGATAGCGACCATGACGAACCAAACGAGGTATCAAAACTCACTCATTCAGAATTACTTACATATTTCCACGAAGTAAATGGCTGTTTTGAATGACTTAGGGAGAAGTATGCCAAACTTGAATCACAAAAGGATACTTTGATAGAGTTAAATAAACAACTTGATCAACTAGTTAAAACCTATCAAGGTAGGATAAGTGTGATAAGTGTCCATTATTTGAAGAAGAAATTAAAAAATTAGAAATTAATATAAAATCACTTGAAAATGAAATTTTGGTTTTGAAAGAAAGTGAAAATACTAGGAGAGAAAATTCTATTAAAAAGTGCACACAATTGTTAAACGAAAATGAATCTCTTAAAACATAAGTCCAACAATTGTCAACGACTTTAGATAAATTTTCAAAAAGTGAAAAATCGTTGAATATGTTATTAGGGAAGCAAACTGTTAATACAGTTAGACGAGGACTTGGATATAATCAATCTAAAAATGTTAGAAATGAGATTAATCAAGTAAATTCAATGTGCACAATTTATAGAAAATTTGAACACAATTAATTTTTTTTTTGTACAGACCCAAACACGTGAAAACTATACCAATTTGGGTTCCAAAAGGCACAAATATAGAATCCCTCAAAGTTAAACAAATCTGGGTGCCAAAAGGAACATATATGAATAGTTTTGGGTCTCCACAAAATTATTTTTCAAAATATTCTGCCACTAACAATCATGGACCTATAAAAATAAATAGGTCACAAAAATCTTTTATTGTGTAGGAGTGGTGGCAGGCTAAGGAACAACAGTAGTGCTACTTAGATTTTGGCTGTTCCAAGAACACAACGAGCGACAAAGCAAAGTTCCTTAGCCTAGTATAAAGGTGATAGAATCACAATGGACAACAACGAAAAATATCGTAAAGGTAAAACATGTAATGGTATATTTATTTGAACGATATATTAAATGTGATAATCTGCATCGTAATCTGAGTTAAATCAGCCAATAATGTGATGATGAAATAATGATGATTTTGATTCTGACTTATTCAAAATTGTTGGCCAATTATATTCTTATGCCAAGAACACTATTAAAATATGTAGAGTCTTTGAATTACTTCATATATATTAGTTTGGATTAATAATAGTGTTTTATTGGATGATAATACATTTGGTTATTTTACGGCTAACTCTACATTCACGGTTTTTGATTATTTACACGGTTTCAATTCAAATTCAAGAGAATGTCATTTAAAAAGCTGTTAAAATTGATTTTGAGATATTTTTGTTGCACACTTCATGATCTGATCTATCAAATTCAATTAATGATAATTTTGAGTGAAAGAAAAATTCAGATGTAGATTACACTGGTAATCTAGTTGATAGAAAAATTGCTAGTGGAACGTGATTTGTTGAGACATTTAGTAACCGCATCCTTTTTCAAAGAAAATATCTCCATATTTTTCATTTCATAATTTTTCAAATAGCATAAATTTTTCTCATATAACCCCTTCGAGAAAATCATTTTTGACCATGTTTTCAGATCAGTCATTTTTGAAAAATTGATTTTATAATTATTTTTGAATTTGATTTTAAATGACTATTTTGACTAATCTGACTCCCAAATAATTATCGAAAAGATAAGTAGTGATTGAAAAAGTGATGAGTGTTGATATTTATCATATATTATGACTCGAGACGGTATAATTAGTAAATTTCTTTAGAAATTTAAACAAGAGTTATAAAATCTTTTGTTGGTAAAAATTCCATGACCATCTCTATTTCTATCATATTTCTAACGACCATCACTCATCAAAATTCTATATAGTTTGTGAAAATGTGGTACTTTAAACAGGAATCATTCGTTTTTCATTTTATATTTTTTTTAATAAAATAATAATAATAAAATAACAATAAAATAAAATCCAAAGTATTCACTCTCATTTAAAAGTCTTCACGGTTAGACATGGGTGAATTACTTGGAATTTGTTATGTGCTTCCATGCTCATTTAAAAGTCCTCACGGTTATGCATGTATGAAACGCAAAATTGATTTTTAAAATAAACAAGTTGATTCTAATCTCATTTAAAAGTCCTCACGGTTATGCATGGTTAGAAGATACTTGAATCCATTTTTTAAATAAAATTGGAATACTACTGATCTCATTTAAAAGTCTTAACGGTTACGCATGGTTAGTAGATATTCAAATTCCTGATATAAATATACCACAAATAGACACAACTGTATGATTTTATATGATGACATCATTCCCATCATTCTAAAAGTGGAATATGCGCCTACAAAGTATTTATGATTTTTGTTTGATTTTTTATTGAAATTTAATATTTATATTCAATTGAGTTTTAATTTTGGATTAATATCGATCACTTTATCTCTATTTTCTCTAACACTATTACTCTTTTGCTGATAACAAAAGGGGGAGAGAAAAGTTAAGATTTTGTCAAATAAAATCAAGTAAAGGTCAAATATTTTCTATTTGCATCTAGGCTCATTTGCATATTTTTAATTGTATGCATATATGAAGGGGGAGCTTTGTGTAGAGAGGAAGCATTTAAATAGGGGGAGTAATTAGAGTATATCAATGATTAAATACATTTAACATATTCAAAATCTTAAATATATGTTTGTTATCATCAAAAGGGGGAGATAGTTGAATATGCGATTATATGATTTTTGTTTGATGATAATAAACATATATATATTCGTTTAAATGTATTTGTTAATGTACTATTTTATTTTTCATAAATTAAATAAATATTTGCTGAATAAAATAAATAACGCAGAATTTGAATTCAAACAGAAATTTTATTCAAACAAATATTTATTACAATTTTTGAATAGTACAAATTTCAAACTCTCACTATATACTATTTCAATTACAATACAAATTTTATTACAATCCACATTTATATTGCACCTCACTACATATCACTCATTCACTCAACTCGTACTGATCTTCAACTTCATTCCAATGTGAATCTAGCATTTGAGTAATCTGTAAAAATATACATTGACGCAGTAAAATTGAAAATAAAATATTTTTGCAGTATAAAATAATATGTGGATTTTGAAAATAATATTTGCCTCAGTTATTTGGGTTGTTAGTCATCATTTAATTTTTGAATTCATCATACACGAATAGCTTGTGACATACATAGTCTGTATATGCCATGAGGCCGTGCACACTGGTATATGCACTTAATAGAATTACAGGGACAGGTGAGTACATGTCAAATCCAAAACGCCGGGTTCAACTCAAGTGCAATAAAATTAATGTCACAATATCAGCACAATGTCAAACTCGAGCTCCAAGCTGGATTCAACACAGGTGCAGTTCAAATATACAAGTTTAATAAAATGGTCAGAAGCAAGCTAGTCAAAGTGTACACATGAACCATAATAGTTCGAATCAAGACAGCGACTCAATCAGACATGAGTCAAGTGCAATCGTACTAAATGAAAACAAAGCAACCTGACCATAATGCATCATTGACATATAAATGCTACTCTTTTATTTTTTCTGGCAACAATGAAAGATTTTCAGAGCATCAAATGCACATATGTACATCATGAATCAAAGGCGAACCAGACCCACAGCTAACAAGAACAAAACTGAATACAAAGGCTTAAAGACACAAATGACATGCACATGTCAACAAGTCAAGGGATGCACCAGTGAAACAAGGATGCACCAGTGAAACAAGGATGCACCAGTGAAACAGGTACATATATGAAGATGAATGAAACTGCAACTGAATACATATGCATCTGATCACGAATGCCACATTGGTTTCAACATCAAACCAAATAAGTACAGATTCAAGCATACAATATTCAAATGTATTGAAACCACACAGAAAGTACAACCTGATAAGCAAAACACACAACTGTCAACAATCAATGATGAAGCAATGCAATATGAACCAGATAGTACACAATTGAAGAATGAATGCAACAAAACAACTTGAACAGTTCAATATGCTATGCACAGGAACCAAGGCCAAGACTAGTGAACTGCAAGCGTCGACCAGGTAGCAAGCAAGATCAACACAGCAGCCAACATATACAACATACATATGTACATGTATAATCACACATGTAAATACACAGTGCATATATACAACAAACACATAGCATCATCAATGGAACCTGACTCAATACTGTAATACCAACACGGTGCACATAATCAATGCCGAAATCAAAATAGCTTTAACTGGCACGGCAAGTAAAAACCTGAACAAATCGAAATGCTCAGCTCAAACAGAGTACAGATTAATGCAAACTGTCTCGAACAATAAGTGAACATCAAGCACATGAATGCACAAGAATAGCGACAAGATTAACACACAAGAAATACTTATATACAGTAGTTATAAAAATAATGTAACAAATTAGAATGTTGATAGAAGAAGCCATGGGTCAAAAATCCAAGCAGCAATTTATCAAAACAAAGTCAAATTTTACAAATTCAAATCACTGGCCGAATTCAACTTATAGAGAAAAATTCAAACTGAAGTCAAAAGTCCAAACAATTCGAAACCGTGGTGACCAAGTAAATTGACCAAGTTACAAATCAAGACCGTGAGTATCAAGCAACGAAATTATATGAATTGAAGAAGTCAGATAAATCACCATCGTTCAAGAATAATCAAATGGCCAAAGACAATTTAAATAAATATATACGAACGAAAATCAAGGGGTTCAAACCCTATATAAAAACCCAATCATCATCGGCTTTCAATGCAATCGAGTTCAAGCAAGTTAAAACAGTAAAACAAAAGTAACAAATCACGTACCAGATTGTTGAATCAAACTCGATCATCGAAGCAGCTAAAATTGAGCAACGAAGAAACAATCGATCAACAAATCTACGTGCAAATATCCACTTGATTGATCTACAAAGTCGGTAGCTTCGAAAAATCACGAAGCCCTAAATTGGAACGAAAGACATTGAGCAACAGCAAGCCGCCATTATACAGAGCAAAGGAAAAAGAACGGGCCAAAATAATAATAAAAAGAAAAAAGGGCCGGCCTTGTTTTAATTGGGGTTTAATAGTTTAAAATTAGGGTTTTGTTGTTTTTTTAAGTGTTTTTAAATTATCGTCTTTTGTATTGAAAATTGTGTAATTGCTAGTCGTGTGACTAGGGGACAAAGTACGTGGCGTAGTTTGAGAATTCGCAACTCAGTGGCTGAGTTGTGGCAGGGTTTTGAGCGTAGAGTTAGGTTAATCAGTAGCGGGTGTCGCGAGTTTACGTGTGTAAGCGTGTGACTACTTAATTTCTAGTAGAAACCTTGGGGGCAGCACGTAGGCAGGGTTTTGCCGAAGCTGGGTAAATTCTATGTCGTTCTATTTCTACATTTATTATTCTGCTATTATTTTTGCTGCTATAATTTTGATTTATCTGTGTTGAAATAATTTTATAAGATTCCGCAATTAATTTTTATAATTAACAGTATCACCCTATTCACCCCCCTTCTAGGGTGAAATCGATCCTACATATTCAACACTTAGTATACCCAAAATGGGCACATTAAAAGATGTGGTGCGTCATAGGTGTTGCTAAAGCATCACCGAGACTAAGATTCACAAGATACATAAATAAAAGCAGCGGAAACATTTAAAATTCTTATCATTAAACATCATTTCAAAATGAGTCAATAAAACATAACATGTCTCAAAGTAACTAAAATTCATGTCTCATGAAAATTACATCTTAGTCTTACATAATCAGAGTGCAAAAGTAACAATAATAATTATCATAACCCCTCTCACAAGTGCCAAGTCCATAAATGAAAAGGATGAAAACTAGAAGGATATATTTGAAATGAGAGAACTCTAGGAATAGATCTCCAAGCAACCTGAATCTACTAATCTCTGTTGGCCTATGGGGAAAAGGGAAATAGAGGAGCGGGTAAAACTAAAATTTTGGTTAGTGAAAGTAATTACTAGCATTTCTAAACAAGACAAAGATGACAGACTTCGCAACAGTTCTAGTATGAAAGGAAAATACAACAAAGCTAAAATTGGATAAATATTATTTCTGATTCTGTTTGACTGTTTGCTTTGATTGTGATTGTTTGCAGTTGTCTTAGATTGCTGTGATTTGGTTGAAATCCTAATCCTATTTTAGTTAGGCTGAAATCCTAATTCTACCCATTGATCGGTCTTCTATCTCTGTTGTGCCATTATGAGCTGGTCCAATCCTATTGGTTCCACGGCAAAAGACACATGTTTAGCGCTTGGAACACAGTTGCGAATTATTTACCCTAATCAATGCCGCACGCTCGGTCATCGCCGGCACACGCTAACTGTCGCCCCCTCTTTTGACCTCTTATTTACCCTAATCAGTATAAGGATGCCCATCCTCACCTAATCTATTGTGAGACCATTAGTCCTAGTATGAAAGGGATGCTGCCCAGCCCCACCTAAGTGTTGTGGGACCATTAGTCATAGACCTGAAAGGGAATGCTGCCAGTATTGGTCCTAACAAACAAATTCTAGTTTGCACCCCTTGCCCAAATCCACAGATTTGAGCTTCTATCTATTGGCCACTTATGTGCCCTAATTTGCATAAGCGTGTCCCAGCCTCACCTAACTATTGTGGGACTATCAGTTCCTAACCGAAAGGGAATGTTGTTGGTACGGGCCCTTCTTCTATGTTTTCTTATTAACTTTGTGTAAGTTTTAAAATAAGTCTCTTCTGTTGTTTCTTCTATATTTGCTTATTAACTTAATCTAAGTTTTAAAATAAGCCTTTTTTGTTCTTTCTGGTTAATTATAACCCATGTTATAATTGTTACTCTTCTATTCTGTCTTTTTAGTTATAACCACTAGTTATAAACATGCTTGCAAATGTCTCAAATTTTCCTATTTCGGTCTATCTTCATTTTATTACAATTCTTTCTTATTTTACATCTAATTTCTGTAGATTCAGTGTTTATTTCTATTTAATCCATACCATCGAATTCTTTTCTTTGTAATATGCTATATTTTATTCGCATAAAAAGAAATATGAAGAAACTAACATTTACAGACAAAATTTTAACGTAAAATAGATGTTAAAACTGTAAGTAACTAAATAAAATAGTTGAGTAAAATAGACTGAAAAGAACTTTAAAAACTAACTTTAAATAACTTATATAAAAACTGTCTCAAAATTGCAAAAAAACAACTATTGAGAACCCTAATATTTTAAACAACTTAAAAATCTAAAATAATTGCAAAACATTCACCTGTGATCCTTAGCTCTATTCCTTGGCCTTCCCGAATCCACTTAAAGGGCATAGAATATTTTTATCAAAAATATTTTCTCCTTAGAAATTTTTTCTATTTAGAGTCCAGTGTCAGGCAATGAACCCAAATAGGAGATAATCTGAATAAGAAAATTAGCTAGGCCTAGGGTTCAATTTAGAGTGTAGTTTAGGGCTCTCAAACCGTTAGATTTGGAGATTAAATCTAGTGCAATCACGACATAGGCTTGCTGGGAACCGTCGGGTGGAAGCACAAACACACAAGATTTGAAGAAAATTTCAAAACAGTTCGTTCGGCACGCACCTGGACACTTTTGCATCCAAATAATAAGGCGGGTCCACCAAACTACTATGGGGTTCGACCTACGCATGGTTTGGGTCGACCCTAAGGTCGACTTTACCATTGGCATGGGTCGACCCATGCTTGTTATATATATATGTGTGTGTGTGTGTGTGTGTGTGTATTTCGTTTTGTCGATTTCTTCTTTCTTGCGTATCTTCTTCATACTAACTCGGATTTTGACAAATTATATATAAAAATTGACCAAAAAATTACCACAAACACAATGGTGCAACTTCCATAGCTCAATTTCACAAACTTATTTTATTATTTAATTAATTAATTAATTAATTATTATAGCTTAAATTATGGGTTGTTACATTTCCCCTCCTTAAAGGATTTCGTCCCTGAAATCTCCAAGGACAAAAGAATGAAATAAATGTTTTCATCAAAATTCTACTACCACATATTCATCCATCATCCATAACATCCATTGTTTAAGCTTTCTAACGTAATTTATGTTATATGCAATAATGTAGCGTCAATGTCCCTAACTAATGCAAAAGATTGGGCGGTCTACTGATTCAGTCGACCTCCTTTTATGCAATCATATCCATGCCATGTATCCAAATGAAAGCAAATTCCTTAACGACAACTGCTAGTTCTATATGCATGCTACAATCATCATCCAAATACAACAATCATATGATAATCATCCATTTATAGCAACCATGAACATAAAATAAAAATGCAAATGCACACACATCCATATGCATATGTTTTAGTAACCTAGTTAGGCCGATCCCTAAGAGATAATAGTGCCTAGTGTATATATATGCGTCCATTAGCATCCACTGGAAAACACTTACAACCACTAGCGTTCATTATACATAACATGTTCTAGTAACATGTTTACATTTAGTCCTTCCATCCATAGGTCAACTCCTAAGATCTGCCCTCCCAAAGGATACTAAAGAAAAGAACCTATTCAAAACTAAAGATGGAAATAGAAAATTCAAGACATACTATCAAAAAGATGCGGATAATAGGTACGTATTTTCTCCTTAGCCTCCCATGTAGCATCCTCAATACTATCTCCCTACTGCACCTTTACCTAAGGTACTTCCTTATTCCTAAGCTTCTTGATATTACGTCCAACGATCTTGGTAGGAATGCGACGAACCGAGGCTTCCCTCTGTAGTTTAACTCCATCAAGTTGGTTACATTCTACTACTTATATTGACTCACGTAAACATTTTCTCAAGTGCGAACCATGAAATACATCATGAACTCCCACGAGCCTCTCTGATAGCTTTATCGGATACGCTATCTTCCCTACCTTCCCACAATGGGGAACGACCCTACGAATCTGGGAGCAAGTTTCCCACTTGATCCAAACCTCACTACCTTTCTTAGCGAATATACCTTAATGAAAAAAAGTCTCCTGTCTCGAACTCAATACCCCTTCTCCACTTATTTGCGTAGGATTTCTATCTAAATTGGCCATCTCCCTTCTCCTTCTAATCAAATCTGTCTTTTTCGAAGTCTCTCTAACCATTTTGGTACCTAGTAGCAATCTCTCTGTAGACTCCAACCTATACGAAGGCGACGTGCAAGGTCTTCCATAAAGAGCTTCGAAAGGTGCCATTTCAATGGTAGCTTGAAAATTATTATTATATGCGAGCTCCACTAAAGAATGATGTCCCTTCCAAGTTCCTCCAAAATCAAGAATGCACATCCTCAACAAATCCTCAGGAACATTATTAACTCTCTCCGTTTGCCCATCCGTCTAAGGATGATAGGCCGTACTCAATCAAGTTGTATTCCTAAAACCTCTTGCATGCTTCTCCAAAACTCACTAGTAAAGATAGGGTCTCTATCGCTCACTATGCTAGAGGGAACTCCATGAAGTCGGACTATCTCACGAAGATATAACGATACCAAATAAGGTGTTGTCCTCTTACGCTTGACCGGAATGAAGTGGGCGCTCTTAGTCAAATGATCTACAATCACCTAAATACTGGTATTCCCCTTTCTAGACCGGGGTAAACTATCTATGAAGCCCATCAAAACAATATCCCACTTCCATTCGGCTACATCCAAAGGTTGAAGCAATCTGCCGGGCTTCTATTGCTCCGCCTTAACTCTTTGGCACACAAGACACTTAGCTGCAAACTCTATCACATCCTTCTTCATGCTGCTCCAATAAAACACTCTCTTCATGTTCCTATACATCTTATCACCACCCGGATGAATAGTTATTCGAGAAAGGTGTGCTTCTTCTAGAACTTCTCTTGTCAAATCACTAGTATGGGGGACACAAAGTCTTCCATCTCTCCTTAGCCATCCTTTACTATCAATGGAATAGTGTTGGAGACGTTTAGAGGCCTCTTCTCTGCTAATCCTATCCAAAATATCCATAAGCTCTGAATCCTCTAGTTGCCTTGAGCCAATCTGATGTATGATAGTAGGCATAACCTCAAGTGCTGCCAATAATCCAGAAGTAATGTCCATAGAGGCTTAAAATTAAAGGTGGAAATAAACTCTAGGCTTTTCCACTCCACGAACATTGGACTAAGGGTTTCTCTCTTCCTACTTAACACATCCACAACAACATTTCCTTTACCCAGGGTATAAGCTAACTCAATGTCATATGATGCCAAAAACTCCATCCAACGCTACTGCCTCAAGTTTAAATCCTTTTGTGAGAACATGTACTTCAATGATTTATGGTCAGTGAAGAGCTCAAACCTCTCTCCTAGCAAGTAATGTCTCCAAGACTTGAGCGCGAAAACAATAGCAGCTAACACCAAATCATGGGTGGGGTAGTTCTTCTCATCAGTTCCCAACTGTCTACTTCCGTAACATACCACCCTCCCTTCTTGCATCAATACTAATCCAAGACCCGTCCCATATGCATCAGTGTATACTGTAAAAGGCTTAACTCAGTCGGGTAAAACTAACACAGGTGCACTAGTAAAGGCCCTCTTCGACATTGTGAAGGAATCCTCACAATCTACACCCTACATGAATGTCGTATCCTTCTTAATGAGGTGAGTAAGCATTGCTGAAATCTTAGAAAAATCTCTGATAAACTTCCTATAACGACCAACCAAACCTAGGAAGCTTCTAACTTCGGTAGCATTCTTGGAGGCCTTCCAATCCTGTACTACTACGATCTTAGCGGAATCCACAGCTAAACCCTCTCTAGAGACTACATGCCTCAAGAAATGCACCTCCTTACGCCAAAAGTGATACTTCGAGAATTTTGCTTTCAATTGATGAACACGAAGTGTGTGAAGAACCTTCTCAAGATGAATAACATGCTCTTCCATACTCTTGGAAAACACCAGAATGTCGTCCACAAACACTACCATGAACTTATTCAGGATATTTCACAAAACACGGCTCGTTAAATCTACAAAATAAGCTGGGGCATTGGTCAGCACAAACGGCATAACCAACCACTCAAAGAGTCCATTGGGTGCCCTAAATGTTGTCGTATTGATGCTATCATTACGACCCTAAGCTGATGAAATCCAACGGCTAAGTCAAGTTGAGAAAATATTGAAGTGCCAACCGACTAATCGAA
This sequence comes from Allium cepa, assembly GCA_030765085.1. Classification (NCBI taxonomy): domain Eukaryota; kingdom Viridiplantae; phylum Streptophyta; class Magnoliopsida; order Asparagales; family Amaryllidaceae; genus Allium; species Allium cepa. The sequence continues at coordinate 331,724,594 of CM060940.1, forward strand.
AAGATCGTCTATCCTAGAAAGTGGGTAACAGTTCTTCTTTGTGCCTTATTCAACTCTCTATAGTCTACGCAAAGTCGAAGGGAACCATCCGCCTTTGTACAAAGACGATTGGCGCTCCCCGTTCAGATATGCTCCATCTGATGAAGCCTTTCTCCAATAGCTCACCAATCTGCTTACTTAACTGCTTCCTCTCTCTAGGATCCATATGTCTCACAGACAATGCCACTGAACTAACATTGTCATTCAGATAGATCCTAAAGTCGATCTCTCTCTTAGGGGGTCCCCTAACCTCTTCAAAAAACATTTGGGAAATCTCTAACGAATGGAATGAAATCTAACTTTTCTAGCGATGAATCAAGGGAATAAAGGCAACTCAACATGACTGACCCTTGTGGGTCGTAAGAAACCTCGAGAGTCCTTCTGCTACATGTCTCTAGTCCAACAACTCTCCTCTTGCAATCTAATATCGCTCCATAAGTGGATAACCAATCTATCCCCAAAATCTTCCCATATACAGAAAATCCCAGTACATAGGCGCCACAGTCATGCACTACGCGTAGTATAAAAATTTTCAAACCCCTACAAATCATGGACAAATGTGTTGATCCTCCCATAGGGTTTGAAATAACTATAGGGTGTACTACTAGAGAGATATCTAAGTGCAAACAATCAACCAAGAAATTAGGAATGAAAGAATGCGATGATGCAGAGTCAAAAAGAGTCCGAATAGTGATCTCCAAGGACTTGGCATCTTCAACCTATAGTCAAAAAGATAAATGCTAAGTCTTCAGCATCTTCAACCAACCTTGATCAGCAAACTGGATAGCTTCAGACTGACCTGAGCATATACAAAAAGAAACACTCGAGTCAGGACTCAAAATCTTATACAGGATAATCAAGTGCAGGGAATAAAGTTCATAACTCAAAGATGAATAAAACATCTCTAAGGATCCGATAAACTATCCATATATACAATAGAACACGATATGTAGATAATGCCTAATCAGTAAAGTACGATATTAAAATAGCGTTAAGGCGTTACCATAATTCCCCTTAACACATTTTATAATGCCATAGTCTATACAGCACCGTAAACCCCACCGTAAACTAGTGGTTATCAGAGGGTACCCCATAGGTATAACACAAAACAAAACGTAGTGGTCGCGAATAGGATAATCAGTATGACAAGGTACATGAGGCGATACCAACTAGGATACTAGTAGTTGCATGATCCGGACTGATGTTGAGCATAGTAGCTACTATCTCAACACCGCGAAACAACACTACCAAATCAAGGGGTGCACCCAAATCGAATCACAAAAGTAATAGATATGGTATCGAAAAAGCGTGTCCGCTAGAGGTGGCGATCCTCAATGGCCCGGCGCGGCTCCTGTTTTAGTCATGTCAGGGGTCATCCAATATCGTTCACTTTCTTCAGTCAACGCGTTCATCAAACCATCCACTTCATTCTGGATCAACACTTCGCGTATAATAGTTATTAAAGTGGTTTTCGGTATCGACAGAGAGTATGTCCATTTTCGATCCCGGTCTCTTTAATAATTACGTATTTATTACCCGATGGTCGGTTAAATTAACGTTTAAACAAATCAAAGTCCAAAAGTCAAGGTGCAAATTTGACTCTCAAAATTTGACATTTTACGATTCAATCTATTTTAGATATTTTAAAACATATTTCCAAATGCAATTTTACGTTCAAACATTTGAGTTGACAATTTAAAATTAAGTATTCAAGTTCGATTTAATAAGGTCTACATGTCTCTTATTAAATTTAGTTCATAATCAATGAATTCAATTTAATGGTAAACTTAGTTTAAAATCACTAAATCAAGTTCAATTCATGTCACTTTATGTTTACTTTTACTGTTATCATAAATTCGATTAAATCAACTTTATTTACTAAATTCCCCTTTCCAAAACTTCATTTGATTTATTTACCGATTCAATTAAATTTCTAATCAAAGAAGTCCATTTCCATTTACAATGTCCTGATTTGATTAATTCGTTAAATTTAAAATCATTTTAAATTTAAATATCACTAAGTGATATCCATAAAACTTTGGTTAGTTTTTTTTTTGTATTCCTCTTAAGTCAAGTTTTCTAAATTTTCAAATGAAATTTATAACATGTCTCAAGTCTATTTAATTAAAACTGAGTTTTAATCTAAACCTAACAAATCTAATAAATTCTTAAGTTATCAAATTCTAAAACTTACTTGTTTCTAAATCTCATTTAAATAAATTTTCCAATTCATTTTATTTAATTACATAGGTTTATTAATCCGTTTCAATTTAATCCATTAATTTTACATCAATCTAATCCATAAAATTTATCTCAATTAAATCTGTGAAATTTATTTCAATTACATCCATTAAAACCGTTACCAAATTTCCAAACAAATTGTTAAGTTCATTCCTTAATTTAAAATATATTTCAATTTCGAAAATGGGTTTGTTGACCAATCGAGTTTCTTATTTTTATTTTCTATCCTAGGCTAAGTTGTTTAATTAGGTATTTATCATTTCAACCCAATATTGAATAGCAAAGGGAACTTACAGTGTGATAACTGGGATGGTGTCAAAGTAAATAAACAAGCAATAGCAACCATACATAATAATTTAACCATTTATTAAATAATCCCGAAATAATCGTATTAACTTACATTTTTTATTTATGCAAATTTATATAATTATTCCTAGAATCCACACTATCGTTTCATGCAGATTAAAGATTATTACATTATGGTTTTCACTTGGGGTCTATTATCAAATTACTACATCAATCACACATTCAATGGTTCAAAGTGTAGTTAACGCTATTTCTACGCGACGATTTATTTAACATTTAAAGGGGTCAAGTTCAACATATATAATCCATTTTAAATTGTTGACTATCCTATATCGATTTCAATTTCATATTAAATTTCACTTATATTAACAACCAAATTCAACTTCACATAACAATTTAGTGTCACAACTATTTGTCGTAAACTAACAATATTCAAATTTAACTTGCATAGCGATTTACAATTTTTATTTCAACAATTCTAACAATCAACAATTTAACATCCAAATTAATATAAACAACAATTATCACTTGATTATCATAGCATAATCGATTGAGTCGTGAATGAAATATTCACCTTGCGTGGTTGAAGAAGATGGCGGCGAAGCACGATGGCGAATAGATAAAGTGGACCCTAACGAGCACGACGCAAAATGAACACAACTGCAATCAACAAATAATTAATCAATAATTTTTTTATTGCAATATATATATCAATTGAGTATATATATGTAAACCGTACCAAAACAAAGAAACTAGATAGATTTTGATAAGTTGAATGGAAGCCTACGTCTCCGGAGCAATGGCTGATACAAACACAGCAAAACACTATATGTAAGCAACTAGAATTTCAAAGTTATACGGCTATATACTAGGACTTCTATCATATATATATATAAAACTATTCAGAATCATAGCTGAACATAATATATCACTGACTTTGTAAAACCACAAGTACAACGTAAGAGTATGGACCTATAACTATAGCTATATATAAAGTTTTATGCTATACTTCACAAAATAACAAAACTGAGATATATAGTTTTTATGTTTAAACTTTATATGCAACATGGAAACTAAACTAATCAACAGCCGAAGCTTGTATATACCAAAACTAAAACGTGCACACTTATAAATTTTTCAAAATCTGTAGCTTATCAACTACATAGGAACTAATATATATACACATACGACTGTACTTGTTTCCATAAAAATAAAACTCTTTGTACTTTGCAGATTAATACCCTGCATAAAAAAAATCAAGCTTCCCTTTTTGTTCTTTTTTTTGGTATATGGGAAAGGTGGCGGTTGACTGGGAAGAGTGTGTGGGGAGTCGGATCGACGTCCGCGAGCTCGGCGGAGTGGGTTGTGGTACAGTGCGGTGGGGAAGTGGACGGCGGCGGAGTGGGTGGAGGGCAGTGCATAGGTGGCAGGCCGTGTGATGCGCGGGTAGTGGGTTGGAGGGAGATGCGGGCTGTGGGCTGCGGGACGCGGGGAGGCGGAGCCGGTGGCAGGCTGTGGTCATGGCGTGGGTGGCAGTGGGACTCGCATGGGGTTGTGGCGCGAGCAGGGGTCGTGGCGTGAGCAGGGGCAGTGGGTAGGGACGGAGCTGGTAGGGGCGGAGGTCGCGTGAGTCGACGTGGAGCAGTGGGGTGGTTGCATGGGGTGGACGAGTGGAACTGGGGTGAGCAGGGGGTAGGGACGGAGTGGTTTTGAGGCCGCATGTGGGGGTAAGGTGGAGCATCAGAGGGGAAGGGGCGTAGGGGAAGTGGAGCAGGTATTTCATTTTGAAGTAAAAAAAAATATATATATATATGAAGAGAGAGGAGGAAGGGAGTGCAGGAAGAAGAGAAGAGAAAGGGAGGAGCTGCACTGGGGGTTTGAAGTTTTAAATCAGAAAAGAAAATGCGCCAGAGAAGAAGAAAAAGGAGAGTTTGATTTCATTTTTCACTGGAGAGAGGATAACAGAAAAATAGAAGAATGATGAGAGGAGGAAGAGAGGTTACGTACCAGAGAGAAAGGTGAAAATACTGATGCAGAGCAATTAATGAGGTGAGCTGGTGTGCAGTGGAGTAAATGAAGGAAGATATATACACAAGGTTTATAGTGTGCAGAGGTCGGTGCAATGATGATTTTGCAAAGTGGAGGCTATTGGGTTCCCATGACAGCTGCATAGGCTCTAAACTTTTGAATATTGGAAAGTTGGGTACCGGTTCGTGCTGCGTAACGGACCAGTTTGCGCTCTGTTAGAAATTATAATTTGCAACGCCGAACTCCGATTGACACAAATAAATATACCGTTTTGATCAGCGCGTCGAGACGAACACAATGACATGAAGATATTGATGGTTTGACATTGTTTGAGAAGTGGTTACTCTTATTTAACAATTTGCACGAGCGAACATTTTAACTAGCAATTAAAAGCGAAATTTGACGAAACGAAATGCGCCGTCAAGTTCAGAATATTTTTCTTATGCAACATCGAGAAAAATATTTGAGTTCGGACGATAGGAAATTTACACATAAGATTTGAACTAAAATGTAAATGCGACGAGCGTAATTTACTTCAATATTTTTCGACGAAATTTGGCGCACGCCTATGTCTACCTAGACGCATTCCAAATGTGAAGTTTGGATAGCAACGGAAGTTGTTTGTGAAAATTCGAATTTCCACATAAATAAGCGATTTTAAAATTTTAAACTAGGTCTGAATTTTAGGGTCGTTACATTCTCCCCCACTCAAAACTTTTCGTCCTCGAAAAGGAACAAAGTAAAGAGTGGAAGAACAATAAAAGAGATACGATGGGTATAGAATAGATTATCGAATAAAGTATGGTTTACCTTCAACAATAATTCTGGATTAGAATCTCGGATACTCTCCTCGGTTTCCCAAGTACAATCACGATCATCGGGACTCCATTGGACTTTGACCAGGCTAACTGATTTCCTTCTAAGCTGCTTCGTATCCCTGTCAATAATACGAAGTGGTCTCCTCTCTATAGTCAAATCCGGCTCAATATCAACCTCATCTAACTGAGCAATAGGAATGGTCATGGATGGATCATGTTCAACCTTCCGAAGATGTGAAACATGGAATACGTTGTGCACGCCCTCAAATTTCTCCGGCAGTGCAACTCTGTAGGCTAATGTACCAATCCTCTTAGTGATAGTGAATGGTCCAACAAATCTAGGAGCGAGTTTCCCTCTACGGCCAAATCGAATAACATTCTTCAAAGGTGATACTTTAAGAAAGACCTCATCTCCAACCTGGAATTTTAACTCTCTTCTACGCTTATCTGCATAGCTCTTCTGCCTATCCTGTGCGGTCTTCATCTTCCTTCTGATCTCATTAACCTTCTCGGATGCTTCCATAATCATATCCGGGCCAAGAACTAATCGGTCACCAGGCTCAATCCAACAAGCTGGCGATTTGCATGGCCGTCCATATAAAGCTTCGAACGGTGCCATATCGATACTCGCCTGATTATAAAGATAGTTAAATTTCAATTCAATTTTACTTATTCAAATTGAAAATTTCTGATTACCTGACAACTGTTGTTATAAGTGAATTCAACCAAATGGAGATGGTCTTCCCAAGATCCACCGAAATCAATAATGCAAGCTCGGAGCAGATCTTCCAAAATCTGATTTACCCTCTCAGTTTGGCCATCGGTTAGAGGATGATAAGCCGTGCCCAGATTCAATTTAGTGCCCAAGATGTCCTGAAATGCCCTCCAGAATTTACTAGTGAACAAGGGATCTCTATCGCATACAATACTAGATGGAACCCCATGAAGTCTAACAATCTCTCTCATATAAATCTCGGCCAAACTCGAAGCAGTACGAGTGGTCTTAACAGGAATAAAGTGAGCAGATTTTGTCAACCTATCAACAATCACCCATATACTCTCATTACCTTTTCTGGTCCTCGGTAATCCGTCAACGAAGTCCATAGAAATCTGGTCCCATTTCCAACACGGAATCTCTAGGGGTTGAAGTAATCCTGCCGTCTTCCGGTGATCGGCCTTGACTTGCTGGCAAGTGGTGCATCTGCTGACATATATAGAAATATCTCTCTTCATCCCACTCCACAAATATAAACGTTTCATATTTCGATACATCATGGTGACACCAGGATGAAATGAAAGTGATGACTGATGGTTCTCTCTAAGCACTTCTTGTCTCAATCCATCAACATTTGGAACACAAATACGGTTGTCAAGTTTCAGAACTCCATTACTATCTATCTGTGCTCCCACTTTACTGTCAGCATTTCCAACTCTACCAAGGACTAACTCCTTCATGCGATAGAGCAAGGTGTCCTCAAATTGTTTAGCTTTGATGCGATCCATAAGAGATGGGGAGATAACAAGCCGAAATAGCATGCATTCTACAAGATTACAACAAGATAATGCTTTGCTACGGCTCAAAGCATCAGCTACAACATTTGCTTTTCCAGGAGTATAATTGATGTCGAGATCATATGCAGCTAAGAATTCGAGCCATCGGACTTGTCGCTGGTTCAAATCCTTCTGAGAGAAGATATACCTCAAGGACTTATGATCTGTGAATAATTCAAATTTTGTCCCCAAAAGATGGTGCCTCCATAGTTTCAAAGCAAATACAACTGCAAGAAGCTCTAGATCATGAGTTGCATAGTTTACTTCATGGATCTTCAACCGACGACCATCATAAGCAACAACCTTACCGTTTTGCATCAAGACAGCGCCTAAACCTTCTCGACAAGCATCGGTATAGACAGTTAATCCTTCACTCCCGTCAATTACCGCAAGAACTGGGGCTGAAGTTAACTTACGCTTCAATCATTAAAAGCTGATTCGCACTTCTCACTCCAAATAAACTTGACATCCTTTCGAGTTAAAGCAGTAAGTGGGGCAGAAATCCAGGCAAAGCGCTCAATAAATCTGCGATAATAACCGGCTAGGCCCAAGAAACTACGGATATCAGTAGGAGTTTGGGAGTCACCCCATCCTGTAGATAAATTTTTCGAATTAGAAAGGAATAAGATGGATCGAATAGAAATAACGAATAGGATAGAACTTACATTGATTACGGCGATCTTAGCTGGATCGACCGAAATCCCGTTTTCAGAAACAATATGGCCAAGGAATCATACTTCGTCTCGCCAGAAGTGGCATTTCGAGAACTTGGCTTTAAGCTGATGATTTCGGAGAGTTTCCAGAACATATGCAAGATGTGTTTCATGCTCTTTCTCATCTTTGGAGAAGACGAGAATATCATCAATGAAGACAAGAACAAACTTATTAAGGACATCACGGAAGACTTGATTCATTAAGTCGACGAAATAAGCAGGTGCGTTGGTCAAACCGAATGGCATAACCAACCATTCATAGAATCCATTCTCGGTATGGAAAGCTGTCTTATGAATACTATCTTCTGCTACTCTGAGTTGGTGGAACCCAGTGGCTAGATCAAGTTATGAGAAAACTTTGGCTCCATGGAGCTGATCGAATAAATCATTGATGCGAGGCATCGGATAGCGGTTCTTGAGAGTGCGCTTGTTTAATTCCCGGTAATCAACACACATGCGAAGAGATCCATCAGATTTGGTGACAAATACGACTGCGGCGCCCCATTCGGAACAACTTCTCCTGATCAAACCCTTAGCAAATAGATCATCAATTTGGGTTTTAAGTTCAGCTTTTTCTTTAGGAGCCATCCTTCTGTGAGGGAGAACTACGGGAGTAGCTCCAGGAATAAGGTCAATGCGGAAATCGATCTCCCGTTTAGGCGGTAGAGAGTTGACCTCACCAAATACATCGGGAAATTTCTGAACAATAGGAGTAGTACTAAGGTCATTCGGGTGAGCATCAAGATAGAATATGAAGCTTCCGGCATATTTGTGAGGTGATTTGCATTCAATGACAAGCGGTAGACCCTTGTCGTTGACTAGAGAAACAGATCGAGCTTTGTAGGAAATAACAGCATTGAATTTTCTTAACCAATCAGTGCCTAACAAAATGTCAAATGCTACGAAGCCAAGCACATAAAAATCCCAAGTGAATCGATATCTTCCATACAGAGGCACAACCTCTTTACAAATTTGACTGAGGTTGGCAAGTCCTCCAATAGGGTTGGAGACACATAAGGAAATAGTAGCAAGAGTAGGTTCTAATTTGAGCTTATTACAAAGATCAATAGATATGAAGCTATGAGATGCACCAGTATCGAATAATACCCTAACAGGTAAATCACGTAATGAAAAGGTACTTCGTAAGGTACCTCGGTCATCCTGAGCTGGTGGTGGAAGTGGTGCAGGAGTGGTGATAGCATATACTCCAGATGGTGTGCCTTTCTTTCGGAATGGGCAGTCTCTCTTGAAGTGACCTGGCTGGAGGCAGACATGGCATAAATCATTTCTCATCTGAGAAGGTGGTGGAATAGCAGCTCCGGTGGATGGACAACTATTAGCATAATGGCCCTTCTTATCGCATTTGAAGCAAGTGATCTTAGCAAGGTCGATTGGGCTTTTCTGGGCATATCCTAATCCTGTAGTCTTTTGCCAAGCTTTCTTTTGTTGATCAAAGTTCATCTTCCTCTTTCCGAGCTGGCTGGAAGAGGGCTGAGTAGGAGGGGCCTTGGCAGTGGGTCCCCTTGGCTTTGCCTCATATCGAAGAGCATAGTCGACAAGCTCTGTGAAGGTGCAGTGAGTGTGGCCAGTAAGCAAGTCATAATACTCTGGTCTAGCTCCCATAATGAACTTCTCGTTCTTTAGAAGTGGTGTATCGATCAATCCCGGGCCGAACTTGGAGAGTTCGTTGAATTTCCTCACGTACTCAGAAAAAGTCATACTGCCTTGCTTAAGATCCATAAAAGCTCTATAAAGTTGGGTTTTCCCAGCAGTGGGCATCCATTGTGCCGAGAAAGTATCCCTAATCAAAAGATAGATTAGATAAATAACATTTTAAAGATTGAGAGAAGAATTTAGACTACGGAATCCAAATAAATTTATACCTAAACTGGGCCCAAGTGATGGTGTTCTCCTCGATACGGGAAGTAACCGATTCCCACCAATCTTGCGCGGCATCCTGAAGTTGCCACGCAGCAAGCTGACGTTTCTGAGCATCAGTGATCTCCAATCTAGAAAATATCTTCTCTAAGCCTTTGACCCATTGCTGGGCTTCGATAATGCCCTCGGATCCAGAAAACTTAGTACAACCTAGCTGTGTATACTCCTTGCTAAGAGTGGTGAATTTGACTGGAGCTGGGACGGCAGGTGCAGCCTGGGCAGGACCATGACCTCTTCCTCCCCTATTGTTTCTTCCGGTGCTCATCCTGAAATATCGAAAGAGATTTAGAACCAAGGAAGAAAATCATACAGCTTGAAGATAATCTAATGAACGAATCAAAGAAGTTCGAATTTTAAAGGATCGGGATATTGGATTGATTCTCCTCATTCTAGGGTATTGCTACCCTATCTCTAATGAGTTTATATAACCCCAAACTACAGTTTTTGGGGAAACCAAAGCTCTGATACCAACTGTAACAACCCGCATATTTGGACCATTTAAATTGACAATAATCCTCACATGTCAACTTAAATAATACAAAACATGAATCATTATGGGATTATAAATACATAATGTAAATGAGAATCAATACAATAACACAGTCACTGAATAGTCACAGAATAATGCAGCGGAAAATACATCGTCATAATAGCAGTTCATGAAGCTACTACATAAAGTACAACAATGTCTAAACAAAAGGTGACTGAAAGGAAATACATAAATGTCCAACAGACACGGACGTCAAAATAGACTGATAAAGGTAAATGCTAAGTCTTCAGCATCTTCAACCAACCTTGATCAGCAAACTGGATAGCTTCAGACTAACCCGAGCATATACAAAAAGAAACACTCGAGTCAGGACTCAAAATCTTATACAGGATAATCAAGTGTAGTGAATAAAGTTCATAACTCAAAGATGAATAAAACATCTCTAAGGATCCGATAAACTATCCATATATACAATAGAACACGATATGTAGATAATGCCTAATCAGTAAAGTACGATATTAAAATAGCGTTAAGGCGTTACCATAAATCCTCTTAACACATTTTATAATGTCATAGTCTATACAGCACCGTAAACCCCACCGTAAACTAGTGGTTATCAAAGGGTGCCCCATAGGTATAACACAAAACAAAACGTAGTGGTCACGAATAGGATAATCAGTATGACAAGGTACATGAGGCGATACCAACTAGGATAGTAGTAGTTGCGTGATCCGGACTGATGTTGAGCATAGTAGCTACTATCTCAACACCACGAAACAACACTCCCAAATCAAGGGGTGCACCCAAATCGAATCACAAAAGTAATAGATATTGTATCGAAGAAGTGTGTTCGCTAGAGGTGGCGATCCTCAATGGCCCGGCGCGGCTCCTGTTTTAGTCATGTCAGGGGTCATCCAATATCGTTCTCTTTCTTCAGTCAACACGTTCATCAAACCATACACTTCATTCTGGATCAACACTTCGCGTATAATAGTTATTAAAGTGGCTTTCGGTATCGACAGAGAGTATGTCCATTTCTGATCCTTGTCTCTTTAATAACTATTTATTTATTACCCGATGGTCGGTTAAATTAACGTTTAAACAAATCAAAGTCCAAAAGTCAAGGTGCAAATTTGACTCCCAAAATTTGACATTTTACGATTCAATTTATTTTAGATATTTTAAAACATATTTCCAAATGCAATTTTTCGTTCAAACATTTGAGTTGACAATTTAAAATTAAGTATTCAAGTTCGATTTAATAAGGTCTACATGTCGCTTATTAAATTTAGTTCATAATCAATGAATTCAATTTAATGGTAAACTTAGTCTAAAATCACTAAATCAAGTTCAATTCATGTCACTTTATGTTTACATCCACTGTTATCATAAATTCGATTAAATCAACTTTATTAACTAAATTCCCCTTTCCAAAACTTCATTTGATTTATTTACCGATTCAATTAAATTTCTAATCAAAGAAGTCCATTTCCATTTACAATGTCCTGATTTGATTAATTCGTTAAATTTAAAATCATTTTAAATTTAAATATCACTAAATTATATCCATAAAACTTTGGTTAGTTTTTTTTCTATTCCTCTTAAGTCAAATTTTCTAAATTTTCAAATGAAATTTATAACATGTCTCAAGTCTATTTAATTAAAACTGAGTTTTAATCTAAACTTAACAAATCTAATAAATTTTTAATTTATCAAATTCTAAAACTTACTTGTTTCTAAATCTCATTCAATAAATTTGCCAATTCATTTTATTTAATTACATAGGTTTATTAATCCGTTTCAATTTAATCCATTAATTTTACTTCAATCTATTCCATAAAATTTATCTCAATTAAATCCGTGAAATTTATTTCAATTACATCCATTAAAACCGTTACCAAATTTCCAAACAAATTGTTAAGTTCATTCCTTAATTTAAAAATATATTTAAATTTCTAAAATGGTTTTGTTGACCAATCGGGTTTCTTATTTTTATTTTCTATCCTAGGCCAGGTTGTTTAATTAGGTATTTATCATTTCAACCCAATATCATTCAATATGAAACAAAGCATAGCAAAGGGAACTTGCAGTGTGATAAATGAGATGGTGTCAAAGTAAATAAACAAGCAATAACAACCATACATAACAATTTAACCATTTATTAAATAATCCCGAAATAATCATATTAACTTACATTTGTTATTTATGCAAATTAATATAATTATTCCTAGAATCCACACTATCGTTTCATGCAGATTAAAGATTATTACATTATGGTTTTCACTTGGGGTCTATTATCAAATTACTACATCAATCACACATTCAATGGTTCAAAGTGTAGTTAACGCTATTTCTACGCGATGATTTATTTAACATTTAAAGGGGTCAGGTTCAACATATATAATCCATTTTAAATTGTTGACTATCCTATATCAATTTCAATTTCATATTAAATTTCACTTATATTAACAACCAAATTCAACTTCACATAACAATTTAGTGTCACAACTATTTTTCGTAAACTAACAATATTCAAATTTAACTTGCATAGCGATTTACAATTTTTATTTCAACAATTCTAACAATCAACAATTTAACATCCAAATTAATATAAACAACAATTATCACTTGATTATCATAGCATAATAGACTGAGTCGTGAATGAAATATTCACCTTGCGTGGTTGAAGAAGATGACGGCGAAGCACGATGGCGAATAGATAAAGTGGACCCTAACGAGCACGACGCAAAATGAACACAACTGCAATCTACAAATAATTAATTAATAATTTTTTTATTGCAATATATATATATATATATATATATATATATCAATTGAGTATATATATGTAAACCGTACCAAAACAAAGAAACTAGATAGATTTTGATAAGTTGAATGGAAGCCTACGTCTCCGGAGCAATGGCTGATACAAACACAGCAAAAAACTGTATGTAAGCAACTAGAATTTCAAAGTTATACGGCTATATACTAGGACTTCTATCATATATATATAACTATTCAGAATCATAGCTGAACATAATATATCACTGACTTTGTAAAACCACAAGTACAACGTAAGAGTATGGACCTATAACTATAGCTATATATAAAGTTTTACACTATACTTCACAAAATAACAAAACTGAGATATATAGTTTTTATGTTTAAACTTTATATGCAACATGGAAACTAAACTAATCAACAGCCGAAGCTTGTATATACCAAAACTAAAACATGTACACTTATAAATTTTTCAAAATCTGTAGCTTATCAACTACATAGGAACTAATATATATACACATACGACTATACTTGTTTCCATAAAAATAAAACTCTTTGTACTTTGCAGATTAATACCCTGCATAAAAAAAAATCAAGCTTCCCTTTTTGTTATTTTTTTTTGGTATATGGGAAAGGTGGCGGTTGACTGGGAAGAGTGTGTGGGGAGTCGTCTCGACGTCCGGGAGCTCGGCGGAGTGGGTTGTGGTGCAGTGCGGTGGGGAAGTGGACGGCGGCGGAGTGGGTGGAGGGCAGTGCGTGGGTGGCAGGCCGTGGGATGCATGGGTAGCGGGTTGGAGGGAGATGCGGGCTGTGGGCTGCGGGACGCGGGGAGGCGGAGCCGGTGGCAGGCTGTGGTCATGGCGTGGGTGGCAGTGGGACTCGCATGGGGTTGTGGCGCGAGCAGGGGTCGTGGCGCGAGCAGGGGCAGTGGGTAGGGACGGAGCTGGTAGGGGCGGAGGCCGCGTGAGTCGACGTGGAGCAGTGGGGTGGTTGCATGGGGTGGACGAGTGGAACTGGGGTGAGCAGGGGGTAGGGACGGAGTGGTTTTGAGGCCGCATGTGGGGGTAAGGTGGAGCATCAGAGGGGAAGGGGCGTAGGGGAAGTGGAGCAGGTATTTCATTTTGAAGTAAAAAAAATGAAGAGAGAGGAGGAAGGGAGTGCAGGAAGAAGAGAAGAGAAAGGGAGGAGCTGCACTGGGGGTTTGAAGTTTTAAATCAGAAAAGAAAATGCGCCAGAGAAGAAGAAAAAGGAGAGGTTGATTTCATTTTTCACTGGAGAGAGGAGAACAGAAAAATAGAAGAATGATGAGAGGAGGAAGAGAGGTTACGTACCAGAGAGAAAAGTGAAAATACCGATGTAGAGCAATTAATGAGGTGAGCTGGTGTGGAGTGGAGTAAATGAAGGGAGATATATACACAGAGTTTAGAGTGTGCAGAGGTCAGTGCAATGATGATTTTGCAAAGTGGAGGCTATTGGTTCCCAAGACAGCTGCATAGGCTCTAAATTTTTGAATATTGGAAAGTTGGGTACCTGTTTGTGCTGCGTAACGGACCGGTTTGCGCTCCGTTAAAAATTATAATTTGCAACGGCGAACTCCGATTGACACAAATAAATATACCGTTTTGATCAGCGCGTCGAGACGGACACAACGGCATGAAGATATTGATGGTTTGACATTGTTTGAGAAGTGGTTATTCTTATTTAACCATTTGCACGAGCGAACATTTTAACTAGCAATTAAAAGCGAAATTTGACGAAACGAAATACGCCATCAAGTTCAGAATATTTTTCGTATGCAACATCGAGAAAAATATTTGAGTTCGGACGATAGGAAATTTACACATAAGATTTGAACTAAAATGTAAATGCGACGAGCGTAATTTACATCAATATTTTCCGACGAAATTTGGCGCACGCCAATGTCTTCCTAGACGCATTCCAAATGTGAAGTTTGGATAGCAACGGAAGTTGTTTGTGAAAATTCGAATTTCCACATAAATAAGCGATTTTAATATTTTAAACTGGGTCTGAATTTCAGGGTCGTTACAGGTGTACTACTAGAGAGATATCTAAGTGCAAACAATCAACCAAGAAATTAGGAATGAAAGAATGCGATGATGCAGAGTCAAAAAGAGTCCGAATAGGAAAATTCGAAATAGAGATCAAACCTTCTACTGAGACTTTTCTACCTCAATCCGGTCCAATATTAGATGGTGCTACATCCAAAGCCTGTACTTACGCTGTAGGTGCACCTGCTCTCTACCATGCCCTCTAAGGACAAGCTCTACTGAGGTGCCCAGGCTGCTCGCAATTGTGACATTTCTCGCCCTTTTTGATATGTCCCTTCTGAGGTCCTCCTCCTTTCTTCTTGTCCATATCCTTCTTATTCTTCCACCACTACTTCTCAGAGTTTTCTGATTTAGGAACCTCCCTATCTCTTCTTTCTTAGCTACATCTGACATGAGAGCCATCTCCATAAGTGACACATACGTCGCTCCTATAGGCACATGTGTCAACGCCAACCCTTGGAAGGGATGGTTCAAACCCTTAGCAAATTTAATGGCCTTCTTATGTGGTGCATTAACAAGCTTCACGCCAAACTGCAATACCTCATTAAACTAATTTATATACTCCTTCGCCGAAAGACTCCCTTACTTCAGAATAATGAACTTCTCTAACTGCATGCTTTCCTCAACTTGCAACAAGAACTTTCTCTCAAACCTTTCCCGAAATCCAAACCAACTAATGTCTCTACCTTCCATCTCCATAATCTCTCACCAGTAAGAAGCTTCTCCCTTCAGCTGCCAAGGTGCAAGCTTAACTCTCTGTCGGTCCTCCAATCGTAACATCCCAAACATCTGCTCTGTATTCCTCAACCAAGCTCGTGCCTCTATGAAATCCTCCATGCCAGAAACATCCTGCCTCCTAGATAAGCGAAGTCATTGCAAAGCTTAGAAAAATTGGCTACTATAGATGGATTAATGGGATCTCCATCCATCGGTGCTGCATTAGGCGCTTGCCCTTGCACCTTTGGTGCCATAGCTTGGAGGTATCTACAGAACCAGCCAGGGACTTGGACACCCTTTGGAAGATTTGGGGCATCTAAATTATGTAAAGAAAAGAGAATTTAGGCTCGAAAGAAGGTTGGACTGGACTTTGAGGGGACTTTTATAAAAACACTCTTATACTTAAAAACCATTTCTATAATAAGAGTTTCTTCCTGAAAAACACTTTTAGTTTGAAGATATGTTACTTTTGAAAAATACTTTACTTTTAAAACAAGTTTTTTAGGAATCCTGTAATCCCAGGCTCTGATACAAGTGAAACACCCCACATACCTTAGTATACCCAAAAAGGGCAGACTAAAAGATGTGGTGTATTATAGGTATAGCTAAAGCATTACAGAGACTAAGATTCACAAGATAAATAAATAAAAATAGCGGAAACATTTAAAATACTTATCAATAAACTTCATTTCAAAATGAGTCAATAAAACATAACATGTATCAAAATAACTAAAATTCATGTCTCATGAAAATTACATCCCAGTCTTACATAATCAGAGTGCAAAAGTAAAAAAAAAAAATTTATCATAACCCTTCTCACAAGTGCCACGTCCATAAATGAAAGGATGAAAACTAGAAGAATACATCTGAAAAGAGAGAACTTCGGTAATAGATCTCCAAGCAATCTGAATCTACTCAACTCTGCTGGCCTATGTAGAAAAGGGGAAATAGAGGAGTGGCTCAGACTAAAAGTCTGGTGAGTGAAAGTAATTACTAGAATTTCTAAGCAAGATAAAGATAATAGACTTAGTAACAGTTCTAGTATGAAAGGAAAATACAGCGAAGCTAAAATTGGGATAAAATACTATTTCTAATTCTTCTTGACTGTTTTCTTTGATTGTGATTGTTTGCACTTATCTTAGATTGTTGTGATTAGGCTGAATTCCTGATCCTATTTTAATTAGGTTCCCAATTCTACCCATTGATCAGCCTTCTATCTCTGTTGTGCCACTGTGAGCTGGGCCAATCATGTTGGTCCCACAGCAAAAGACACATGTTTAGCACTTCGAACGCAGTAGCTAATTGTTTAACCTAATCAATGCCGCACGCTCGATCATCGCCGGTACACGCTAACCGTCGCCCCCTCTTTTTACCTCTTATTTACCCTAATCAGCATAAGCGTGCCCAGCCTCACCTAATATATTGTGAGACCATTAGTCCAAGTCTAAAAGTGAAGCTGCCCAGCCTCACCTAAATGTTGTGAGACCATCAGTCCTAACCCTGAAAGAGTGCCGGTACTGGTCCTAATAAACAAATTTAGTTTGTGCCTCTTTTCAAATCCTTAGATTTGAGCTTCTATCTATTTGCCACTTATGTACCCTAATTAGCATAAGCGTGTCCCAGTGTCACGTAACTATTGTGAGACTATCAGTTCCTGACTGAAAGGGAATGCTGTTGGTACATGCCTTTCTTCTATGTTTGCTTATTAACTTAGTGTAAGTTTTAAAATAAGCCTCTTCTGTTATTTCTGCTATATTTGCTTATTAACTTAATCTAAGTCTTAAAATAATCCTTTTGTGTTCTTTCTACTTAATTATAACCTATATTATAATTGTTACTCTTCCATTCTATCATTGTAGTTATAACCATTGGTTATAAACATGCTTGCAAATGTCTCAAATTTTCCAATTTCAGTCTATCTCCTTTTTATTACAGTTCTTTCTTATTTTATATCTAATTTCTGTAAATTCAGTGTTTATTTCCATTTAATTCATATTAGCGAATTCTTTTCGTTTTAATATTCCATATTTTATTCGCGTAAAAATGAAAAAAGGAAACTAACATTTACAGGCTAAATTTTAACGTAAAACATATGTAAATAGATGAATAAAATAGCTGAATAAAATAGCTGAATAAAATAGACTAAAAAGAAATTTAAAAACTAACTGTAAGTAACTTATATAAAACTATCTCAAAATTGAAGAAAACAACAACTATTGAGAACCCCAATATTTTAAATTATTTAAAAATCTAAAATATTTACAACGCACTCACCTGTGGTCCTTAGCTCTTTTCTTTGGCCTTCCCAGATCCACTTCTTGGACATAGAATATTTTTATAAAAAGTATTTCCTCCTTAGAAAATTTTTCTATTTAGGGTCCAGCTTTAGGCAATAAACCCAAATTGGAGAAAATCTGAATAGAAAAAAGCTAGGCCTTGGGTTCTATTTATAGTGTAGCTTAGGCATCTCAGATCGTTGGATTTGGAGAATAAATATGATGCAAACATGTCATAGCCTCGCTGTGAACCGTTGGATGGAAGCACGAACGCATGGGATTCGAAGAAAATTGCAAAATAGATCGTTCGGCACGCACCTGGACACTTCCGCGTCGAAATAATAAGGCGGGTTAACCTAGCTATTACTGGGGTCGACCCCTAGGTCGACCTATGTATGTCTTGGGTCTACCCTAAGGTCGACCTGATTGGCATGGGCGACCTATGCCTTGTTATATTTTTTTTCTTCTTTTTGTTGATTTCTTCTTTCTTGTGTACCTTCTTCATACTAACTCGGATTTTGACAAATTATATATGAAAATTGACCAAAAAATTACCAGGAACACAATGGTGCAACTCCCGTGGCTCAATTCACATAATTTCACAAACTTATTTTATTATTTAATTAATTCTTTAATTAATTATTATAGGTTAAATTTCAGGTTGTTACAATAACCAATCTTTTTCGAAATAAATGATGTTTTCTTTCTATTATATACTTAGTATAATGTGTGATATTAATTTAATTAAAAGTATATTTAATAGAAAATCCATAAATGGTATATTTTGTGATAGTTGTTACAAAGTGTTGTAACCATAAGTAATTTATCACAATAAAAATAAATATACCATTTTAAATATTCCTAGTCAAGATGTATCGAGATTGAAATTCGATACATCAGTTGAGACTACAACACGTAACGCTCTAAATTTTAGGCAATCTAGTACTCATGACTATTGGAGAGTTATGTATTGATAATTATTGGATAAATATGGAATGACTCAATCGATAGCTTTCTATTTGTTAATATAACCAAAGTTAAACGGAAAATATCAATGCGACTAATTTTATACAGTTATCTCAACTTGAGAACACTTTCGATCTTCAATGTGGAAACTCCACTTTGATTATATTTAAATCATAGCACGATGTCCATCGAACAACTATAGTTGAATTGAGTGGAAGCATTAAAGTGAAACACTATTCAAGAGAAGATTCATTTTCTCAGTTATACGAGGTTAGTATCACAGTCTACTAAAGTCAACTCAAAGTCAAAGTCCCTGGCCGAGCATTTCGATTAATAATAATTATTATTATTGAACCAAGGACTTTGTATTTGGACTATAGAGTTGAATAGGATGATATTGGAATTTTGACCATTACCAAATTGCATGAGTCCAAAAGTGATATAGTTTTGACGAAGAGAATTGGTGTAAATAATTGTTACTACCAAATAGAGCTTAAACTAGTATAACTGCACAATGGTGGAGAAACCGACCGTTCAATTGTATAACTTTGATACGAAATATACATTCAAATTTTTTGTTAATATTACTTAAACATTAAGTGATAATATGTTGGAGAAGAATAAATTAAGATTTGAATCTAAAAATATGAATTTCAAATTTAAATATTACTCAAAGCATTCAAAATTGTCGATTGGATATTGAAATTTTAGAATTTGAAAATCATAATAGATTTGAATTTGGAATCTTTGATGCGCGAAATAAGAGGAGGATGTTTAGGAAACTGCGATGAGATAAGATCCACATTTTTATAGAAACCGCGATGAGACAAGATCCATGTTTTTAGGGAAACCGCGATGAGACAAGATCCATGATTTTTTGGCTTCAGAAAAATTGATTTTTTCCAGTGACAGTAAGCAAACCTCCCTAACGGTCGGTTTGATAAGTAAAATTGGATTTTACCATTAAAGATGTGTAAGCGATGAATTCAGCCAAAATTTCACACCACTACCCCAAGGTGATGTGTGAACGTTAACATTTGGATTGTTCAACGTCAATTGCTGATTGAATTTACACCTTTGAGTCACACAACCATATTTGTGAATTCTTCAAAAAACCACATGATTTAATTAATTTACAAATCGTTGTAAGTTAATTAAATTAATTAATATATGAGAAATATTAATTATTATTTATTTTATCTGATGTTTGTGAGTTATTTGGAATTATCCGATTGCATATATAAAAGTTATATTTGCAAACAATGATATATGATATCTGTGTATTTTTAAACAAGTTTAAAGTTATTTGCATGAAAAGATTTGTGCAAATTGTGCACCATTTGATGGCAAATGACTTCAACCATGCCATATGAAAAGGGAGAATGGAGAGAGGATTTAAGGAAATTGATTAGGAAAGTTTTAATTAAGAGAATGAGAAAAGTTTCATTCTTTCAATTATGACATATGCACTGCTTTTTTATGCGGACAATTTTCATTTTTTCTTATTCATATTTCTCTTCTCTCCTTCTAACCTTCCATGGCTGAAAATCAAATCAATCTTGATTCATCAAATCCAATACAGAGTGAAAACATCAAATAAAATAATAAAAATAAGTGGTTCATCATTCTCTTGCAAAGCTAGGTGATGATCTGCTTGGGATTTGAGGACAAATATCAAATCAAGATGTTTCTCTTAGCTTTATCTGAAAGGTGAACTCCTGCTTTATTTATATATTATTTCAGGATGATTACATATTTATATTCTTCACCAATTCCATTCATTCATTTGTATGTGTTTGGACAATGTTTATAATATTTTGTTTATTCCCATGAATTAGCTTATCCTTATCATGTAAATATGAATAATATCATCTTGTTTACGTTCTTTATTATTCACATGTCACCAATCATAATTATTATGAATCTATCCTTATTTTTTTGGTTGTTTATGTTATGTATTTGATTAAATATGTTTTCATTATCCTAATTTATACATGCATGTATTGTTCAATTCTTTCATATAAAACTCTTTTTTGAATAACATTTTGAAATAATTTATTCACATAAAATTTAGTCATTTTGAAATTATTTTGTTTGTTGTTCCCATAAATTTTTAGGCAAACTTGATATTCATAAGTTGATTAAGAAAAAAAAAGGAAAGGCTAGTAATTTAGTTGAAATCTAATGTTAAATTACCTAATACTTTTTTACCGGTTGTTGCACAAATTACAAACTTGAACAAAATAAACATATTATTTATTTCAAACAATTTTAAAACACGATTATAAGATTTATATGGTTTTTGACTTGTACATAATTCATTTCATCATTATACACTTTAGAAAAAGAATTTTATTTATTATTATATAAGTGATCTTTTATGCAAAATGTTACAAGCCCCTTTTAACCATTTTGTTAAGGTAGGATTTTATTTCACTATACATAATTTTCAAATATACACAAATATGACTGCATGTCCCTTTGACTCAAAGTTAATAAAATTTATTCTTATTGTAACCATTAATTTACTTCCAAAATCTTATCAAATGGCATATTTTTTTAAGCTTTGTTTTCATAGTGTATAAAGTGCTTGATCATAATTTTAATATACATGTATATGTATGTATATACATACACGCGCGTGTGTGTATATAAGATATATATATACATATATGCGCATGCACACACACATATTCATATATTGGACATCTAAGGCTTGTGTGAATTAAGTAGGAAATGTCATTAATTTGTCAATTAACTTAACTAAAGTGAGAGAGAGAAATGAAAGGTTTCTCTCCCTACATTTATGATTCCAGTTTCTCCAATTAATTATTTGTGTTAAGAGAAAGAAATAAAGTTTCTTCTTCTTAACTTTTACATGTTTATTTACGTACCTTTATGTATTGCTCATATGTTGTCCTCAACATTTAAACACATGAACGTATTTGATACATTCATCGTATTACATATTTATTTGAGTTAAGTTTAAAACCTCTTTAATTTTAAAATAAAATAAAATATTGATTTTATTTAAAATAAATTTAGAAAAATTCTAAATATATTTAGACTTCGTCGGCCCACTATAAATTCATTAACGGATTTTTTGTGGAATTCATCTATTTCTTCCCTTGTGAGCTGGCACTGTTCCAACAATGGTATCGAGCCCAATAGCCTATGCGGTCTAAATTAATCATGTTAGGGTTTACAAATTAAGCCTGCCCACTTAGTCCAATGTCTAAAAAGGTAACGTCTAGAATTGGAATTAGGTAATAAAGTACCTTGTCCTACCTGCTTAACAGCGTAGCTTGAAAAATGAAGTACCCAAAAGGTTATCCTTAATAGAAAAGGCCTAATTTGAATCGGGGCTTGGGCTAATATTCAAAATAGTTTTGAAAGTTAAGATAAGTTTTTAAATTCAAAGGTTAAATTTAAAATAAAATATGTTTATTATAAAAGGTTATAATAGAACACAAATTTCAAAATGTTTGAAAATGTAATGACATTTTCAGAATGTTTAAAAATATTTAAATATTATTCAAAAATTAAATTAATAAAATTAATAAAATAAATTAATAAAATAAATTAATTAAATAATTTAATTAAATAATTTAATTAATTAATACTTATATGCATGTATTATATATATTGATATGTTATGTTATTATAAATTGCTTAAGATAACATAAGTTTACATGTATGTGTATAAGATAAAATTTTGAAACAAATATAATTTAATTAAAATGTTAAATTAAATTAATCATTATAGGTTAAGTAATTAAATAAAAATACACATATACAAGATATATGTGATATAATGTAAAGGTTATAGCATGAATATATATATATATATATATATATATATATATATATATAGGTATTGCTGTGAAGATAAGAGTATATATATTATATCTTTACTACTAATAATAAGAATTCGCTGAACAATTTTCAACGGTGTCTTTTGGGAATTCCTAAAATACCCTTGCATCCTTTCGCATTTCGCTTTCCTCATTTCACACCAATAAACAGCCGTAATCACCCCCAAGTTAAACATCACCGTCATCATCGTCGTCCATCCATTATCTCCGTTAATCAATCGCCAACACTTCGCTAAGTACTAGTCGATTAGGCAGCCGTTGCTTCAAGATCGAAGTTCGACGGTGATACTGCGTAACCACATCCTGTCAGAAGCGTTATAAACTCCAGCTCTTAAACAAGCAAGCGTTGAGCAAACCAGATCCAGCTTCAGAGCATAGCGGCTCTGATTTTAAGGAAGGCGACATTTTTTTGTGACAATTATTCCTTTCCTCAGTAGAGAAATTTCGACTCGACGGGATTTCACGCTAACTACGACAAACTCACACAACCAGGCTTCACATTTGGTGAATTCTTATTTCTTTGTGATGGCGATTAATTAATTGTTTTTTTTCGTGATATCATTATCATCACCTGGTGCTCACATTTCCAGTATCGATGTTGAATTATGATCTATGGTTTTAAACATAAGATGTTTGTTCGACATTTGATATAGTTTTTTGATCGGTTGAATATTAAATTTAGCTACTGCAAGATGATTCGATGACTGCTTAAACTTGAATTGAGATTTTGAAACTGTGTTATCTTTATTTTGACAAAAAAAAGTTTTCAACCTAATTCTGTGTAATGGGGTTCTGATGTTGATTTCTTGATATTGCATGGTAATATGACGTTGTCGAGAAAGAAATTGAAGTAATTATGTTTATATATAATCTTTGGATTTAATGATTAGCCTTCAGTTAGCACTTACATTTCATACACCGGTTCTGCAATTTCTTTTATAGAACACACCTTTTAGCATTAAAATATAAGTGGTAGAGTAAGGAGGTTGCATTACAAAGATTATTATGAAGTCTGCATTTAACAATAGTGACGAACAAACTCAATAGAAATGAATTGTAATATTCTCATCCTTAATACTGTGATATTATATTTTAATTTTGAATATTCATTATGACTTAATGTTCTAATTCCCAACACACAAAGATTGTTTTGATGCCTTGCATTTGAATACCATTACAAATTTGGTTATTTTCAACTCAAATAATCTCGTATTTCAACCAGAGCACGTCTTACATTCATTACTATGTTTTGACGCCACATACATGGTTTTCTTATATAGAAACTCCTAAATTATAATAACATTAATTTATATTTCCATGTTACTCTACAAATTTCATATATAATTATTTTGTTTTGATTTTAATTTTTGAATTTTGTTTCCTAAACTCTAAAAAGCACATTGCTATTTCGGTTTTGATTTTTGAGGTTTGCTATCTAAAGCATGAGGCAAACTCAAAATTTTTGTAATCACTATTCTAATTTAGTTAAAAAAAATTACTATATGCTAACATTTATTTAAAATCCTTATGACATCAGCTTAGATGTATTATCAGTTAAATTGCATTTTTGGAACTGCACATTCCATTTCGTTGTTGTTAAATAGATGTAATGCAAGTTGCATAACCATTTTCAAGTCATTTAGATTTCTTCCCAAAAAGATAGTAAGCGTGAATTTTCTTATGAAAACAAAAATGAATTTAGACAAAATTTGTATAAATTTGACTTTGATTTGTGAATATTGATGATGCTGATACAAATGTTAACGCCAAGAATATTGATAAAGAGGAACAAACCTAAAGCAAATATATTTTGATGATTATCACTAATTTCGAAATTACTAACAATCTCAATGGTTTATACTTTATTTTTGCACCTACTTGCTCATTAAGTACCATGATTTAATCAATTAATAACTCCAAGTTAGATGGATCGATATTCAAATTCAACTGTTGTCTACAGAGCAATTATTGTCTCTCACTCTCACACACACGAACTAATTTAATATTTCTTTTTGGTATAAGTAAAAGGTGATCCTCATAGAATTCTTTCTAAAACTGTATATGTATTTGTTCAACAAATGAGTTTAATATTTACCTCATTGACAAATTCAAAATTTTATTGGTGGTTTACTATAAATTGCAAGTTACACAACATACCTGATCATGCAAGAAAGAAAATTTATATCACTGATTGTTTCCTTCCAACTTTTACAAGGTAATCCTATCTTCTACATAATCATTTAATATGATAGCAGGTATGCATGTTCTGATGCATTTTTATTAACATATAATATACCATCCAAAATTATCCATTTCAGGAAGAAAATGAAAGTCAAATTAGACGGCATAGATCCTTTAAATTATGAAATGGTCGTTCATTATTGATTCATCTTACCATTCGTCCAAATTTATCTTCAACTTAATCATTATGTGTTACTATGCTTGACGCTTTGTTTTTATTGAATATATTATCATACTATAGATCATCTTTTTAGTCCAAAATGTACTATCGATGAATCAATTTTTTTATTTCATTAGCTTTATGAAACCTTAATACTATTAAATTTTAAGTGTTATCACTTGACTGACCTCTATTTTGGATATTAATAGTATTTATTTTCATTGGTTATAATGTCACAGGAGTAGTTTATTTTAATAATAATAGCAACAATGTTCCTTAAAGCATTGAAAAACAGAGGTTTCCATTATTCATATTGATTGTGTATTGTTCAATAGAGCTATTGTTTTTTGTAATTTTTCATCTTCTGTGTAGAGGCATGTATATATTTCTCGTGCTTAATTAATTTTACTAGCTTTTGGGATTTTGTTCCTCTTTTTTTATTACTTGAACTATATATTCTATCTATGGTTATATTGACTAGTTGGTTGTAGTAGATGTTTCAATGAGTGTCCATTATACCATAGAATTGATGTAGATCAAGGTAAGTTAGATACCTATTGTTTTTGCAGATGTACCAACATATACTATAATATAGATCAATGACACGATATTTTTTCAGGAAATTATTGTCAAGGACAAAATTTCACAGCTTTTTAGTCTCAATGACAGACCTTCGATATTTTATCCTGAAGGACAACTTTCTGTAGGTATCAGTTTTTACTTATTGATAGCAGTTTGTAGTTATCGATAGCAGTTTTTAGGTATCTGTTTTACCTCGGTAGCAGTTTTGTTGTCCTTATGAATAATTTTGAAAAATGTTTTTCCTTATGAATAATTTTTAAAAGAATATTTGTCCTTGTAGTAAAAATATTAAGGTCGTGTCCTTGAGGTAAAAAATATACAAATCTTTGTCCTTTAAATTAATTCCCCCTTTTTTTTGCATAAGGTAATACTTTGATATCTTTGACGTTATTATTTCACTTCAATGATTCATATGGCTGCTTCTGTGGAAATAAACTGTTAATGATAAATTTTCCAATATTTAGATAGTTGTCATATTATGACCAACTAAATTATCCTATTAGCAAAAAAAAATATTTATATCCATAAATGTTGTGAGCTAATAAACAATTTTTCCATTTCGGTTAAAGAAATTTTACCAGTGCTATTATTATAAATACGCCTTTATCATTTCTGTTTTCAAGAAATAAAAAAAATGATCAACAATAAATCATGCGATTGAGGTCCATAAATGAAGAGTTGTAAGTGGTAGTGGGAAATATGGTTAGTACTTGATTTCAAAAATCAATTCTAATTGTTAGAACATAAAAAGTAAAGATTTGATATTTCTCAATTAACAAAAGATATGTATATGAACATAATGAAAAACTACTATAAGGCAAGTTTTTGAGAGCTTTATATAATTTTAGCCCATTACTAATCTATGTGCATATTTAACATTTTGTATTTATTCTCTGGATATAAATGGTTATTTCAAATCATGTGCTTCCTTCATTAACTTCAAACTGTCTAACATCTATGAAATATTTTCATTTGCATATCAGGCAATGATTTCAGTTGCAATTTGGTTCTACCATTATTGATTAGGTTGTGGTCTAACAGTAATAATCACTTTTAAGTATAAGGTTGAAAATACTTTGGTATGTTTGAATTTTACATGAAAGTGGTATAAAATGGTGATAATTAACTCATTTAGCATGCTCCGACTTTTTCAATGTCCAATTTTTATCTTGGTCATTAATTTAAATTTACTCTTTTTTTATGTTCAAAAAAATTTGCACTCGATAAACTTTGTAACCATGCAACGCATGGGCTACCTACATCTATATGATAAAATTACTTGAATTTAACGGAGGAGACAAAGGATGGTCCAGACTAAATGTGGAGAAGGATATCAAACGAATGATATTGATCCATGTCGGAAATAAAACTAATGCCATTTATTTACTAACACATTAACTGTGTGATGTGTTAACACCATAAATGTTGTTCCCCCACGTCTTAGCTTATCCATGATCTATTAAAACTTTCTTCTGTATTTTCCTTCCTAAATTAGATAAGTCTAATTTCTTCAATTCCCAACTTATCCAAAAATCCTCATTCCTTCCATATTTTCTTTTTCATTTTGTATTTTGTCGAAACCTAATTTGGATCTATCGAAATCAAATTTCAATGCAAAAGGCGGTTCTCTTTTCTATTCGTTCCTCTTCTCCGACTTTGATGGGTATTTCATTTTACTTCAATTTTTTTTTGTAATTTCATTCAAAAGTTTCATCAATTTTTTAAAGGTATTTTGATTTTTTCAAATTCAATTTTTGGAATTTCAACCAATTACTTTGTGTTGTTATTTTTTATATATATTCTCAGTTGATGCTTTGTATTCACGACTTAATCATGGGACATAAAGTGTGTGCCAATGATCTAACTGATAATATATTTTTGCAATTACAGGATTTGACCAGGCATGTAGACAAAGAAGCAGTAAACAATGAAACATGTATTTATTAACATGGCTTTAGTGTTAAAATACTATATTGTTTATGTATATGTTTCCTCTGATGCTAATGTTAAATTATAAAATAGATCTAATGTCCAATTATTTGGATAAAAATTAAGCTAAAATTTAGTTTAATTAAGGCTTATTTTGGCATTGTTTACATATAAACAAGCCTGTATTTACAATTGAACTTTTTATGTGATTTTTAGCTTAGGTGCAGTTTAAGGAAATGCTTTGTCAAAGCACTCTTCAAGTATAGAAAGATAATATTCATGCAGGCATGATTTATGTTAGATGATGCTTAAAGGAAGTCTTTGGAATTTGGTCCAGCTGAGTTTTTTTAGGGTAATCCTTTTTGTTGTTCTTTTTGAACGAAATGACAAGAAATAGCACAAAATGCAGTGAAAAAGATATTGCATTAGCCGAGAATATGAAATGAATTTTTTTTGCAAAAAATGCATTAAAAATATATTTTACCACCTGAGCATATAAAATGCAAGTAAATTGCATACATATTACTTTTCATTGCCTAAATACCAATATTAATATACCATTTTCATATTATTTTTTATGCTTTAGTTATTACTTATGCACATTTGATTGATCGTTTTTCTTGCTTTGTGGGCTGACATTATCACTATGAAAAATTTCTTATTCTGACTCTAGGGTTTCTTAAAATTATTTGTTCCTTCTTCAAATTAGAATCGTTGTCACTAGAAATTTCAGAATTTCTTCGGCCATTGCTTTTTTGATAGGTACTTTCAACTTTGTTATTTATGTTTACTGTTTAAATGTTGAAATTGTTTAGCGAGTGGATATTGTGTTATCATCTTTTATTTTAAATGTCAAGCTAATGCCCCAAAGATCACATTTTTCAACAGGTCACGGTTAGTTGCAGAATTAAATTTACATATGCATGAAATAATTTGGCATATTGAATCATGTTTTGGTCATATGATCCATAATTGTATGTTTATTATTAAACCATTTCGATTTATTTATGCTTAAAGGTTGGCATTTATAGTTTTAAACTCTAATCATTGCATTTATTCAGTGTAAAGCTTGATTTAAACAAGGAATAGATACATAGGCCAAGATAATCCGTTGGCATATTATCCACGTTTTTATATAATCATTATTTTATATACTAGAGAAAAATCACTGATTTTCTCTATGGTTATCTATTATTTTCTGAGTAAAAAATATATAATTACATTACATGTGCTAGAGCAACAAATAGTATTATCATTGTATATGATAAAGCAACTCACCAATTTTCGTCGTATTGTTTTGCTTTTGTTGAAATTTAATATCTAAATTACGGGGGCAATGGATTGTTTGAGGACTCTAAATTAGGGTGTTGTCTTCAACTTTCAATTAAAGGAAGCCTACACATAATATACTATTACATCAGACAGACATCAGGCAAAGGAAGCCTACACATAATATGCTACTACATCAGACAAACATTAACGAAAGGAAGCCTACGTAGTTTCTTCTCTTGAAACTGGATTAGTTAAGTAAATTACCAGATATCTTTAAAGCAACATTTAGTTTTTCTAACAAACACACACATTTGTGTGTGTATGTGTTTATGTACATGTTTTCACTACATTGACCACTATGGCCACTTTTTGCTTATATAGCTGCTTTAGATGCCATTGGAGTGGACCAATCAAGCAAAGGAATTCGAACTCAAGCATCATTTCTTAAAGGGGATAACTTACTTCACGAGACAAGTCATGTGCCCAAACAAAACTAGAAGCTTCAAGCTTCGCATCAACAATGTGTTTCATGCCCTTGGAAGTCAACAGATACAGTAAGGGTTCAGCTACTTTCGGTGGTATAGAAGCAGATGTTAACTCATTATTCAAATCTTGAAATCAAAAACAACAATTGGGTCATGAATGATGCATAATAAATGCTTTTGATGTCAGCATAGCAACATAGGGGAAAAAGGTTGCAAATATGGAAGAATACATCAACTAAGCACATGTAAATGAAAGCAATTTGCAACCATCCAAACTGAAGACATTGCAACTGTCCAAGCAAAAGACATGCAAATGAAAGCATAATGCGATGCTCCAAGTAGGTGTTAGCAAGATAATTATCAAGGGACTTAGAGTAGTAGTTTTTCTACTTTTTATCAATATCATGTAAACTACAGTGTACAAAGTGAAAATATGAACTATTTTGTCTCAAATTATTCCAACATTGATTCTGCAATATAAATTTGTTAAATTTTTGGTACTATATATGTAACAACCCGCATATTTAACGATTTTATATTTAAATGTTTTATTTCAAAATAGCGTCATTAGTCGGATTTAGGTCCAAAAAAGTTACTTTTGCAAATGGCTGAATTGGAACTCGAAACCATTTCCATTGATTCCAAAATGGCGTTTGCGATCTTTTTGAGTATAAACTTTGATATGTTTGGAGTAAGTTGAATTTTGCTACCTTTTCTAGTTGGGTTTTGGGTTTGGGCTCAGCCCACTAGCTAACTAAATAACCTAACTCAGTCCATCTCCTTCCATTCTCTCATTCCCACTTCTAAACTTAAGTTAAAACTGAAAATGGGGGAAAGGAAGAGGAATTAGAAATTCCAAGCCCTAGTTCCTCTTGCAAATCCAATTTCTTGCTCCAAGTTCAAAGAGAAGTTATTGGTAAGCCTCCTCTTCATCTTCTCCAACTCCTTCTCCTTCAATTTCAGAAAATTTCCTAAACCTAACTTAGGAAGATACTTGTTTTGATCTTAGATTGAAGCTAGTAGAGTTGAAGTGGAGAGTGGTTGGTTGTTTCTTTGCTATTGAGCCTCTCTATTCTTGTTTTTGAGTTAAAAGGTGAGTTTTGAACTCACATCTACTTCTCTTGCTATTAGGTGAGATTTTTATCACACACCTATGTCTACAGCTATCTTGGATTATTAGGAATGAATTTCTAACATATTTACATGTTCATTTGCTTTCGATTTGGATTGATTAGGTGAAATTGCCAAATTACGATTTTTGAAGCCAAATCTATGAAAATCTTTCTATGGTTGATGTTTATGTTGTTCGGAGTGTTTGGGTGAGACGTTAAGGTTGGGTAGTCGTTTGACGTAAGCCCCATAATCAACACTCGTCCGATTGCTTTCGATTGGTTTTGGCCTTCAATGGCCTAGGTTCAGGAAATGCCTGACCATCAGGTTTCAGACGTCTGAATCCCTATTTCAGACGTATGAATATTATTATGGGGAAGATTTTTATTCCCAAATTCAGACGTCTGAATTTATATTCCAGACATCTGAATTGGCTAAATTTCAACCAGAAAGGAAATAGGAAAAATATTGCCTATTTCAGATGTCTGAAAATTGGGCTCAGACGTTTGAATTCTCTTTTGGAAAAGAAATTAATTTCCAGATTCAGACGTCTGAACCACTTCTTTCAGACGTCTGAACCTGCTTTTTTTGCCAATTTGCCTTGTTCGTTTAGTTTTCCAAATTTAATCGACGCTTGTTGATCCCAATTAGCTATTTATGCATATTTGACTTTGATGATTCCTTTTTGATTTCATACACGGGTTTTCATAAAATGATCTTTTCAAATGTTATTAAAGCTCATTCTCTAATTTATAATTTCTATTTAAAACGCACACACAATTCGGCACTTCGAGCGAAGTGGAAGGGAGATTAAATGGTTAGGTAAAACACAGACCATGAATCCGGGCGTTTATCTTTCCGATTAATCCCCGACCTATTCGATTGATTGTTTTGACCTTTTGGTCTGGTTTACCAATGAGATGAGGTAAACTTTATACTACTTTGAATGTGAAATTAACTAACGGATAGTAAACCGTTTAGTGTGAACGAGTGGTTATGGGACTCACGTTACCACTTTTCGGATTCCTTTTTGAGAGTTATGACACATTCTGCCAGTTAGTGGTGTCCAGTACTGGGCCTCCGGACCTTCACCACTACGGTTTGTTGCCTTTGGGATAGTGTCTTCGGACTGTCTCCTTCAGGCTTGTTGCCTTCGGGTTTGTTGCCTTCGGGTATGTTGCCTTCGGGTTTGTACCTTCGGATTAGTGCCTTCGCGTTTGTTGCCCTATAGTATCGCTTTCGGAGTTGGTCTTTATGAGCCGCTCAAGTGATATTTGGGTTTGGAGCCTTCGGGCTTATGGATCCTTCTTTATACAGTACTGAGCTCGAGCAATCTTTTGTTTTCATTGATATATGTATATTCCCTTGGTATCGCCCTTCGGTGTTGGTCTTTTTGAGCCGCACGATATATAGCGATTACCTTGCGGAACTTGTGTTACCTTCATTGGTATTTGTTATTTTCCTTTATGGCTTGATTTAGGATATTCATATCATTTGTTTCTCCGAGATGCCGATGATATGATGCTTGTTTTTTTATGTTCATCTTTTGTTAGATGATTATGTTATCTCCCTTAGCGATATTTGTAATACTTTATGACCTTGCAGGTTATTGTTGTTCAGTTTATCTAACTGATTTGTTTAGCTAGACTGACCCGTGTATTTTATACTCGGGTCAGACCGAGATGTTTCAGGTTAGGTGCTTTTGGACTTAGCCTATTTTGCTTCTGCATGGACTACTCCGCTAGCTTCTGTTGAATCACTAGTTTTGATTCATGACAAATCAGTTCAGAGGCCAAGAAAAGAATTTACATTCATACATAACAAAAAGAAAGACAATAGAGGATCAAGGCTACAACTCTATGCTTAAAGTAACTATTATTTCTGTTGAGTCTTAGTTATATGTTAAAATCAATCCTCAAGTTTTCAACGTTTTCAATTTTTCTTTAAAAAGAAAATTCACTGTGCAAATATGCACACCCAGTCGACTGACTGGTTATGCCAGTTGACTGAACCGACTTCAACTGCAAAATTTCTGAATAGACATCTTCTTCCATGAAGAGTTGCAAACCATCAAAAGTTGTCTCTCTTGGCTGAAACTCTTCGCCAAGGGTTGCAGTTTTCTGATAATTATATATAGGAGTTCCCTCTTCTTCAAAAATCACCAATTTTCTAATTCTAACTCTCTATTTCTCTCTTGTGATTATTCTAAGTGCTCTCATACTTTCAATTGCTTTGAATCTTTGAGTCATACTCTACATACTTTGATTCTTAGTAATATTATTCCTTCTCAAATCTTCACATACTACTTATATACTTGAGGAATTGATTGTAGGAAGTTTGTAATCTTAATTGACAAATCAGTGTTATCAAGAACACACTTAGTCAACTACTTTCATAGTTTGTTAAAGACCCGTTCTGCTGCTCAGGCAAGGGAAAGTCCTCTTCTGCTGCTGAGGTAAAAATCCTGTTCTGCTGCTCAGGTGTCTGTTCCGCTGATCAGACCTATTCCTTCGGGTTAGGTGAGGCTATTGTTAGTTAAAGCTAGAAGTTAGTCTGGGACTGGACGTAGGACGGTGCTCCAAACCAGTACAAAATATCTGGTGTCATTTTACTATACTGCTTTTATATTTCGCACTATTTACTATCTATACTCTGCATTACTGTTTATCCATATTATACTGTCCAATATACTTTCATTTGGTATCAAAGCAACGCATCTTATAACCGTTACATAGTTATCTAATATTTTATTAATATGGAAAATAACACCAGCACTACCACTAACACTAGTTTTATTGAAGGTCAATCCACTGCACGACCTCCTTTCTTTAATGGTTTAAACTATAATTACTGGTCTACTCGTATGAGAATTTACATGCAATCTAATAGTTTTGAATCATGGAATATCACTCAAAATGAATATACTCTTCCTACTGGAGAATATTCCACTTGGTCAAACACACAAAAATTAGATGCTACTGCCAATGCTAAAGCTATGAACATGTTATTTTGTGCATTAGATAGAAATGAATTTAATCGTGTTAGAATGTGTCATACTTCTTATGAAATATGGAGAACACTTAAAATTACTCATGAAGGAACTAACAAGGTCAAACAAAGCAAAATCTCCATGCTCAAAAATCAGTTTCAAAACTTTAGAATGAAACAAGTTGAATCCATCAATGATATGTATTTTAGATTTCAAGATATTTATCACTCACTATTAGGATTAGGAGAGAAGTACACAGATTTTGATATTGTATCAAAAATCCTAAACTCTTTAACGGATGAATGGGAAAGAAAAGTCATAGCTATTGAAGAAGCAAATGATCTCTCTACCATAAAACCAGAAGAGTTGATAGGAAATCTAATGTCCTATGAAGTAAATTTGCAGGCAAAACGAGTACAAGCACAAGACAAAAAGAACATAGCTTTCCATGCTGAAGAAGAAAAAGATGAAGATTCGGATGAAGAAGATTTAGCGTTTATTGCTAAAAATTTCAAAAAATTCTTGAAATTCTGAAAAACTAACAAAAATAATGGAAAAAGGAATTTTCCAATCAAACCATCATCTTCAGTTCTAGAATGTTATAATTGTCATAAGAAAGGTCACATTCAGAAAGAATGCCCAGAATTAAAGAAAAAATATGTCAAGGGCAGAAAAGACAAGAAAAAGAAAGCATTCTCGGTAACTTGGGATGACTCAGATACTTCTTCATCAGAAAACAGTAGTGATAGTGAAAACGAGCACGCTAATGTCTGCTTCATGGCTACTGAAAATGAGGTTAGTAATTTTACTTTTGATGACATGATTGAGATAAATTCAGAACTAGTTGATACTTTGAAAAATCTCAAAAGAAAATATAAAGAGTCTCGTGAACTTCAGAACAAAACAGAATTCGAAAGAGATATGCTTAAAGATGAGAAAAAAATACTAGAGGAAGAACTTGAGAAATTACAAGAACCATTCTCTAATATTAATTCTCAACTCACTCTTTTGAGTCAAGAAATTGAAACTCAAAAAGAAAAGAATGACGCTCTTGTTTCTGAAAATCATGAACTAAAAAAAAAGGTAAAATTGATAGAATTGGGTAATACTAGTCTTAAAACTAAGTTAGAAAGCATTACTAAAAATGTTTCAAACTTTAACAAAGGAAGAGAAACTTTATCAAAATTTATTGATAGCTCTCAATCTATCTCAAGTAAGAAAGGATTAGGATATGTTAAGAAAACAACTGCTCCACCTAGAAAGAAAATTAGGAGAAATGTTGATCCTACAAAAATACACATAAGAAATCTTTTCTCAAAAAGTATAAAAATATGGGTTCCTAAAACAAACAACAATTTAATTAGGAAGAAATATATAAACACTTTTTTTGAAACTGTTCATAAAATAAGGATTACATTTTTAAATGGGATACTGAACCCTCTTGGGTTTGGTTTCCTAAGATTTAACTCTTAGAACCCTATCAAAAAGTGGGTACCAATATTATCGTTTATTTTTTGCAGGTCCCACTCAAGAAAAGAGGAAAATGGATACTCGATAGTGGTTGCTCAAAACACATGACAGGAGACAAAAATATGTTATCAAACATTATTTACTCAGATGGAGGCTCTGTCACATTTGGAGACAACTCCAAAGGGTACATCATCGGCAAAGGCAATGTGGGCAACAATGGTATTTCAAAATTACCTCTTATTTCAAATGTTTTACTCGTCAAAAATTTAAAACATAACTTACATAGCATCATCCAATTGTGTGACAAAGGATTCAAAATCACTTTTTCTGAAAACAAACGTAGTATTTTTGATCAAAAATCAAAATCTTATTTTTGAAGGGTATAGGGACAGAAATATCTATGTTTTAAATATGAAAATAAATCATAATTCAGAAATGTGTTTAATAGCCAAAGAAAATGATCCTTGGTTATGGCACAAACGTTTCTATCATATTAATTTTCAAACTATAAATAAGCTTTCTAAAAATGATTTAGTAAAAGGTCTACCAAAAATGAATTTTAAAATAGAAAATATTTGTGATGCTTGTCAATTAGGAAAATTAACAAAATCATCTTTTAAATCTAAAAAGATTATTTCAACTTTACAACCACTTGAATTACTACATATGGATTTATCTGGACCAACATAAGTACAATCCATCAATCACAGTAGATATGTGTTTGTGATTGTTGATGATTTTTCTAGATATACTTGGACTATTTTTATGAAAAATAAAAGTGATACCTTTGATAATTTTAAAACTTTTGTCGAAAGAATTCAGAACTTTAAAAATTTAAAAATGAAAAATATAAGAAGTGATCATGGAGGTGAATTCGAAAATGAAGCCTTTGAACATTTCTGTAACAAAAAAGGAATATTCCATAATTTTTCGTTTCCTAGAACTCGACAACAAAATGGAGTTGTAGAACGTAAAAATAGAACCTTACAAGAATGTGCAAGGACTTTGTTAAATGGAAGTACGTTACCAAAACATTTTTGGACCGAAGCAGTTGCAATAGCTTGTTATGTTTTGAATCGTGTTTCTATTCGACCGCTAACTAAGAATACTCCTTATGAACTTCTTAATGGACGAAAACCAAATATTTCCTATTTTAAAGTTTTCGGTTCAAAATGTTTTATGTTAAACACAAAAGATCAGCTTGGTAAATTTGATCCAAAATCCGATGAAGGAATCTTTTTAGGATATTCGGATCGTAGCAAAGCTTATCGAATTTATAATAAAAGAACAAATATCATTGAAGAAACTCTTCATGTATCTTTTGATGAAAATTTTAAACCAACTCCAAGTATAATAGATGATGAAGATTTCCCTGATAATACCACAAATACAGAAACTACAACTTTTGAAATTAATGAAAACATTGCTCACAATAACAATGAATTAAGATCTCCACCTAGAGAATTAAGAGATCATCCTTCTATTAATGTTATTGGAGAACTAAATTCATCTGTTAAGACAAGAAGTCAATTAAATCAAATGGGTCATATAGCTTTTCTTTCTCATATTGAACCTAAAAACATTAAAGAAGCATCTTCTGATGAAAACTGTTAATCGCTATGCAAGAAGAACTAAACCAATTCGAAAGAAATGACGTTTGGGATTTAGTTCCACGACCTAGTGATCAATCAGTTATTGGTACAAAATGGGTTTTCAAAAATAAAGCAGATGAACAAGGAAATGTTACTAGAAATAAAGCTAGATTAGTTGCTAAAGGTTATAATCAAGAGGAAGGAATTGACTATGAAGAAACGTTTGCTCCAGTCGTTAGACTAGAAGCAATACGAATCTTACTAGCTTTTGCATGTTTTCATAATTTTAAATTATATCAAATGGATGTCAAAAGTGCTTTTTTAAATGGTTTTATAAAAGAAAATGTTTATTTTGAACAACCTCCTTTATTCATACACGAAAAATTTCCTGACCATGTCTATAAACTCAAAAAGGCTTTATACGGTTTAAAACAAGCACCCCGTGCTTGGTACGATCATCTTAAAAATTATTTAATGAATTCTGGTTTTGAGATTGGAAAGGTTGATCAAACTCTTTTTATTAAAAGAAATAAGCATGATATTTTGATTATCCAAATATATGTTGATGATATAATTTTTGGCTCTACAAATGAGAAACTGCGTCAAGAGTTTTCTAACATAATGACCAATGAATTTGAGATGTCTCATATGGGTGAGTTAAATTATTTTCTTGGTTTACAAATAAAACATCTAGAAAATGGTATTTTTATTAATCAAGAAAAATATTGTAACAATCTAATTAATCGTTTTGGTATGGAAAATACTTCTACCAAACCAACTCCTATGAGCACAACCATACATCTTGATAAAGATGAAAATGGCAAAAGTATTGACCAAAAATTATATCGAAGTATGATTGGATCGTTACTATATTTAACAGCCAGTAGACCTGACATAATGATGAGTGTCTGTTTATGTGCAAGATTTCAAGCAGATCCCAAAGAATCACATTTACGAGCAGTAAAACGCATACTACGATATCTTAATAAAACCAAGGACTTTGGACTATTCAATCCAAAGGAATGTCCTTTTGATTTAGTATCCTATAGTGATGTTGATTTTGGAGGAAGCCGGACAGATAGAAAAAGTACAAGTGGGACTTGTCACTTCGTTGGACGGTCTCTTGTATCTTGGTTTAGTAAGAAACAAAGTCGTGTTTCATTATCGACTTGTGAAGCAGAATATATTTCTGCAGCTCTGGCATGTGCTCAAGTCATTTACATGCAACAAACACTACAAGATTTTGGTTTTAATTTAAACAAATCAACAATTTATTGTGATAACACTAGTGCTATTAATTTATCTAAAAATCCCGTTAATCACTCACGAACAAAACACATTGACATTCGTCGTCATTTTCTTCGTGATAATATTGAAAAGGATTTAATAAATCTAGAATCTGTTTCCTCTGATAAACAATTGGCAGATATATTTACAAAACCTTTAAATGAAAATACTTTCATTCATTTAAGAAGAGAACTTAGTATTCTTTCATTTAAAAATTTATAAAATTACATATATATATATATATATATATATATACTTATATATTTGTGACCTCTAATAACTCAATCTTAAAATAAAATATATAAATCAAATTTTTATCAAAATAAAAATAAAATTTTTATGACTACTAGCAAGATTTGAACTCATAACCTCTCCTATATGTTCACATACTTCTACCATTTGAGCTATGAGTGTTTCTTATCTCACCTAGAAGTTTGGTTTTATTTGTTCTATTTTTTTTCAAAAATAATATAACATAGCCACCGGGATTTGAACTCAGGACTTCCAGCTGATAGTTCAATAGATTAACAGCTGAGCTATACATGTTTTTCTGCTGAACCACATGCTTTCAATCACTTTAAGCCGTTTATTTTTAAATTAATTTTCATCCACTATTCTAATCTCTGGTTATTAATCAATAGTTGCTTATAACCATTCAATATAAGCTCAATTGCAACTATATAAATCACACTCTTCACCTTTCATATTCACAGTACAAATTATTTCAAACAAGCTTTTCAAATTCAAGCTTCTCAACAATGGCATCTCAATTATGATTCATCAAACTCAAAACTATCCTTTGCTACTCCAACTTCCTCTAGTAGCTATAACTCATCCAGCCATTCTACACCATCATTACCAACTCCGACCACTGTACATGAACCGGGAAGAAATCACACCGGATTTTCACCTAAACCAAAGAAGTCTAGAAGATCTTTGTTCCTTTCACCAAAAACTAAAGAGAAAATTGATGAAATACATCATTATCAACAGGGGCAAGTTAATCTACAAAGAGAAATGTTCTATGAACAGCGAATGAATTCAAATCGCCTTTGTCTTATTGAGTCAATCGCTCTTAAATTTTGTGGAAAATCGGCCAAGCATGATGTTGTTCAACCTTCATCATCCCATCAGCCAAGCTCTTCTGGATGGAACAAATGGGAACAAACTTCACCTCAACATCAGGCATCTCCAAATTCATGGGAACGCCAAAATTATTGGTCGCGTTTACAACCTTATGTTGAGAATACAAAAGTTGAACCACAAGAATCATCTCCTAAGACCCCTAAATAATAATCGATTCTTGTGTATCATTGTTCCTAAATATTTGTATTTCGAATTTGTATTTGTTTCTTTAATAATTTTTCATTTTTTTTAAAAAAGCCTTACAGCATTATTTGCTCCCAGTCAGTCGACTGAAAATTTAAGTCAGTCGACTGATGTCAGGGTCTCCAAACTCTCGGGAAACCTTTCAGTCGACTGACCTAAGTAATCAGTGGACTGACTAAGAAAATCTTTTAAATTTTTATGCGTACCAGTCGACTGGTTTATTTTTTCAGTCGACTGGCTGTATGAGTTACCCTTTATCTTCCCCATTTTCTTACCTTTTCCCCTTTTTACTTTATTCTTCTCAGTTTTTTTAACCCAAATTTTTCCGCCCTCAAACCCTAGAAACCCAATTCCACTCAATTTTCGAATCAAAAATCGTTCAAATGGCTCCTCCAAAACATCAAAGACAAGGCTCTTCATCCATCGATCCTACCGACGCTCAAATTGCTCAATGGTTGTACAATGATGTGGTAGTTACAAGATGGAACAAGATGAAAAATTCAAGGATATTTGAGGGTTCATTCATGGTTTACAGCGACTTCGCGGCTTAAGGATTACAAGAACTCATGTGTAGATCCGGATTGGAGTCTCTACTTGATTTGAATTCAAATTCTCACAAGATCAATCAACTAATGGTAAAATTATTCTATGCCAATTTAAATCTACCTCATCAACGTCCATCAAACACAAATGATTGTGTTTGGAGTTTAGTACGTGGAAAACAAGTATTTTTTTCTTTAGATCGAATGGCACACATTCTTCAAACTCCTAATCATGGAATTCCACTTGATGATATCGAATGTAATATTCGACAAAGGGATCGAATTAGCCATATGTTCATGGGAGATAACATGACAGAACTGAAATCTAGTCTCCTTCGTCCAAAAGCGAGAGTTGTTCACAAAGCTCTCATGAGGAGTATATTACCAAGAACTGGGTCATATGAATTAATCTACTCAGAAAAATTCAAAGCTCTATATGCGGTTTGGGGAGGAATTCAGGTAAATTGGCTACGAAGAATATTGGACGAGTTTCTCACTTTCAACAATGGTAATATGAAAACAATTTATTTCGGAGAGTATATCATGCGATTGCTTTTAAATGTGGGTACTCCTCAACCGGAATCCGAAACTTCTTCCGTTGGAGTTATCAATATTCGCACATTAAGTCTCATGAAACTACCATCAACTCCACCAACTTTTACCTCCTTTGAAGAATGGCATCCACAGCAACATCAACATTCATCAGGCGTGCCAGTTATTCGAGAATGTACTTCTCATCCCGAAGAAGACGAAGAAATTCGTCTTGCAACTTCAGCTAGTTTACGAGAATCCGTTGAAATTCTTTCTAAGAATCAACAAATATTAGGATCTCGCTTGAAGAAAGTGGATAAAAAATTGGACAAAGCAAAAGGATTCTTCTCTATTCTTTGGGATGCAATTTCATGTTCCACTTCCACAACTGCCTCTTCCATAGCTCATGGTAAACGACCAGAACCAAGGTTTACATGGTCAGCATCTGAAGAGCATACTAGTAGTGATACTAGTGGCACAGGCAGTGGTGCTCATGGAACTTCTAGGCCTGAAAAAGAACCTGCACCAGAGGAAGATTTTGATTGACATCTTGATGAGTAGGTTTTGTGATGAGTAAGTAGGGTATGCATTATCTATCTGTAGTTTTTAATTCGAACATATTTGAATCTTGTCTTAAAACTTGTAATTTATTTAAATATTGAGACTTGTACTAAATAGTCTCGCTTTTTAAAATTTTCTCCTTACATTTATATATTATGTTGTGTCTCCTTTTTTGTCGATGACAAGGGGGAGAAAAGTACGTGCACTAACATATTTGATACAGGAAAAAGATATCATACATTCAGGGGGAGAAAAAATAAATTTTCTCTGAAAATTTATACAGGTTGTCATCAATCAAAAAGGGGGAGAATGTTGAATCACTAGTTTTGATTCATGACAAATCAGTTCAAAGGCCAAGAAAAGAATTTACATTCATACATAACAAAAAGAAAGACAATAGAGGATCAAGGCTACAACTCTATGCTTAAAGTAACTATTATTTCTGTTGAGTCTTAGTTATATGTTAAAATCAATCCTCAAGTTTTCAACGTTTTCAATTTTTCTTTAAAAAGAAAATTCACTGTGCAAAATATGCACAGCCAGTCGACTGACTGGTTATGCCAGTCGACTGAACCGACTTCAACTGCAAAATTTCTGAATAGACATCTTCTTCCATGAAGAGTTGCAAACCATCAAAAGTTGTCTCTCTTGGCTGAAACTCTTCACCAAGGGTTGCAGTTTTGTGATAATTATATATAGGAGTTCTCTCTTCTTCAAAAATCACCAATTTTCTAATTCTAACTCTCTATTTCTCTCTTGCGATTATTCTAAGTGCTCTCATACTTTCAATTACTTTGAATCTTTGAGTCATACTCTATATACTTTGATTCTTAGCAATATTCTTCCTTCTCAAATCTTCACATACTACTTATATACTTGCGGAATTGATTATAGGAAGTTTGTAATCTTAATTGACAAATCAGTGTTATCAAGAACACACTTAGTCAACTACTTTCATAGTTTGTTAAAGACCTGTTCTGCTGCCCAGGCAAGGGAAAGTCCTCTTCTGCTGCTGAGGCAAAAATCCTGTTCTGCTGCTCAGGTGTCTGTTCCTCTGCTCAGACCTATTCCTCCAGGTTAAGTGAGGGTATTGTTAGTTAAAGCCAGAAGTTAGTCTGGGACTAGACGTAGGACGGTGCTCCGAACCAGTATAAAATATCCGGTATCATTTTACTATACTGCTTTTATATTTCGCACTATTTACTATCTATACTCTACATTACTGTTTATCCATATTATATGGTCCAATATACTTTCAGCTTCTTTTTGTCATAGTTTTTTTGTGTAGTCCTATTTTGTTGTAGCTCTAATATTTATTCTTCTGGATTTGCCTGTATATTGTGATTTGCTATACCACTTGACATGTATTATTCTGTATACTCTATTATGTGTCAGTATATGTGTATATGATGATCTTCTGTTCTTTGATGTATATTACGTTTGAGTTGTTATATTCTGTTCTGATAGATTCTCTATCCACTTATGGTTTTGTTTTAAGTATTCATTGGATATGTCAATCTGCTTGGTATGACATTAGTCGATGTATTCAATTGATAGTTAAAGCAAGGCTATAGATGGTCGCTCCTATCCAGCCTTATTCTCTGTATTAGCAGACGGTATTATCTAATAATACTCTTTGTTAATGTGGGTATAGAGGTGGGGCGTCACGGCTTGGTATCATAGCTGCATTCAGAACAAAGTAT
Source organism: Allium cepa (assembly GCA_030765085.1). Taxonomy (NCBI): domain Eukaryota; kingdom Viridiplantae; phylum Streptophyta; class Magnoliopsida; order Asparagales; family Amaryllidaceae; genus Allium; species Allium cepa. The sequence continues at coordinate 331,767,185 of CM060940.1, forward strand.
GATAAACACATAATAGAAGCACATATTACGATACATCAGAGTGTAATAAGTGATACAAATCTTTGAATTATCACGTCTCTCTATTCCTTCTACCATCAAAGGTTAGATAGAATGTGGGAATACGTCTAGGAATGCAATTTTTTTCTATTATTCCACATTTGAATTAATGACGTCTACCTTGTGAATAATCTTGTTCTTATCTTACTTTCAGCGTATGGTTGGAAAAGGCAGGGGATGACGTTCAGACGCTGGGAAATCCAGTGGCTCACATCCGGATGGCGTTTATATGTCTGTCGATCAATTTTTGGAGTTGTTTAGGAGCACTCATCCTCCAGTTCCTCCTTGAGTATCTCCACCTCGCAAGTCTTCCTTTGCACGTCTGTGCAGTGATTTTGCTCATCTTGGGGGAAACCGTTTAAAGGCTCCGAGTCTGTTCTTGAAGTCCAGGCTTGGCTTTGCACGTGCGAGCGTATCTTCTCTCGCATGGATCTTTCTGATCATGATAGAGTTCTTGTAACTTCTAGTTTATTGCAAGAGCATGCCCTTGATTAGTACGAGCTTCTTGTAGCCGAAATTGATGAGTCTACTCTTTCTTGGACTTAGTTTCGGGGACGATTCGAACTCAAGTTCCTTCCTGAATCTGAAAAAGTTTTATTGACCCGTCGCTTCCTTGAGTTGAAGCAAGGGAAATCTTCTGTTTCTGAGTATGTTGCATCATTCGAGGCTTTATCTAAGTATGGTCTTGAATTCATTAGAACTTCTTATAAGAAGAATCTGAAGTTTGTCTCTGGCCTTAAGAAATATCTTAAGAAGTCTTTGTTGCTCCAGCTTAAGCTTTCTTTTAAGGAGTTGGTAGATTCTGCACTTCATCTTGAAACCGTTGAGAAGGAGTGTGATAGTGGTGATGATGTTGAGGTTTCCACGAACCCCAACAAGAGGCAGTTTCCATTTCAGAAGTCCAAGTCTTTTCCTTCTAAGAAGAAGAAGACTGGTAGTTCTAGCTCTCAGCCTCAGTCTTTAGGAACACCTTTCATTCGGAAGTGTTTCAATTGTGGTTCTCCTGATCATATGATTCGAGCTTGTTCTAAGCCTCTCTTCTGTCGCTACTGCAAGAAGGAAGGTCATCATGTTTCCACCTGCCCTATTGTTCCTGCTAGTGCTAAGTCTAGCAAGCTTTATGCTGCTAAGGCTTCTGAAGGTCCTTCTCAGCCCAAAGGTATATCTCCACCTATTTTGGAAGGTTCTATTTTATTTCGTGACCGTAGTATTCGAGTTCTTTTCGATACGGGTGCTTCACATTCCTTCGTATCGAAAAAGCTCGTCGATGATTTATCTTTGGATGTTTCTTGTATGGTTACTTCATTGAGGATTGCGAATCCTATTGGGGGATCCGCGACCCTTTGCTTACTTTGTGATAATGTTGATATTTTTTTATGTGGCTTTTCCTTTCGTGTGAATTTGCATGTTATTTCTTGTCTGGGATTTGATATGATTTTGGGTATGGACTGGCTAGTAAGATATGATGCCAGGATTATTTGTTCGGAGAGAATTATATATCTTCGACATCGGATTCGCCTACTCAGCTATCTCTTGTTCTTCGGGATGTGGATAATTTCGAAATGACTTTATATTCTCTTGACTTGCGGGATGATAATGATATATCTCGTATTCCTATTGCTTGTGACTTTCCTGATGTTTTTGAGCCTGTCTCGGGTTTGCCACCTAAGCGGGCAATTGAGTTCCGCATTGATCTCATTCCCGACGCGCAGCCAGTTAGTCGTCCTCCCACGAGGATGTCTACAAAGGAAAATGAGGAACTCAAAAAGCAGCTTTTAGAGCTTGAGTCCAAGCAGTTGATTCAGTCCATTTTTTCTCCGAGGGGATCCGCGGTCGTCTTCATGAAAAAGTCTGATGGAACTCTTAGGCTTTGCATTGACTATCGCAAGCTTAACGAGTTAACGATCAAAAATAGATATCCATTGCCTAGGATCGATGATATGTTCGATCTATTGAGTGGTGCTAAGGTCTTTTCTCAGCTAGACCTTGCCACAGGTTTTCATCAGTTACGAGTCGTGGAGGATAGCATTCCTCTTACAGCTTTCCGCACTCGATATGGTTCTTTTGAGTGGCTCGTTATGTCGTTCGGTTTGACGAACGCTCCTGCTTTCTTTGTAGATCTAATGAATCGAGTATTCCGGGAATATCTCGACAGGTTCGTCCTTGTATTCATTGATGATATCCTTATTTACTCTAAGTCTGAAGCCGAGCATGCTAATCACTTGAGTATTGTCTTGAGTACTCTCCGTCACCATCAGCTTAGAGCTAAATTCTCCAAGTGCCACTTTGGGAGAATAAGGTTAAGTTCTTAGGCCATGTTGTATCTTCCGATGGCATTTCTGTCGATCCCTCAAAGATCGAAGCCATCCAGAGTTGGAAGAAGCCTGAGAATGTGCATGATATTCGTAGTTTCCTTGGATTGGCGGGTTATTACCGTCGGTTCATTAAGGATTTTTCTCGTGTTGTGCTTCCTCTCACCAGCCTTACTCAGAAAGGCATTTGTTTTATTTGGTCCGACAAGTGTGAAGCTTCCTTTCTGACATTAAAGGAACTTCTCACTAATGCTCCTATTTTGGTGGTTCCCGAGGGGAATCATGATCTTGTTGTCTACACTGATGCTTGTGGTAGTGGTCTCGGTGCTGCTCTTATGCAGAAAGATCGGGTAGTTGCTTATGCTTCTAGGCAACTGCGTCCGAATGAAGTTCGCTATGCCACTCATGATTTTGAGTTAGCTGCCATTGTCTTTGCCTTGAAGATTTGGCGACACTATTTATTGGGCGAGCGCTTTATTCTCTATACCGATCATAAATCTTTGAAGTATTTGTTCACTCAGAAGGAGCTCAATATGAGACAACAGCGTTGGCTCGAGTTTCTTGCTTCCTATGACTTTGATATCCAGTATACCCCTGGTAAGGGTAATCGTGTTGCTGAGCGCTTAGTCGCAAACATTCGGCTGTTATTTCTATGATGCTTGCCGAATGGGATATTCTTGAGACTCTATCTTTTTGTGAAATTTGTGATCGAGGTTCATCTTCTGATTCTCCTATTCTATTATTTAGTTTGGGAGCTCGACCCATTTTATTGGATCGTATTGCCGATGCCAAGCGGCGTGATCCTGATTTGTTGCATCTTATTCAGCTTTGTGAGTCTGGATCCTGTGATGAAGCGTTGCAGGATTTCAGCATTGATTCTCATGGGTGTCTTCGCAAGAAGAACCGTCTTTTTGTGCCTTCTGATTTTGCACTTAGGCATGACATTCTTGATGACTGTCATCGTTCTAAGTATACCATCCATCCTGGTAGTAGTCAGATGTATGTCGATATGCGTCGAATCTTTATTATTGGGAAGGCATGAAGCGCGATGTGGCAGGTTATTTGAGTAATTGCATAACTTGTCAGCGTGTTAAGGCCGAACATCAGCGTCCTTCTGGTCTTCTTCAGCCTCTAGAGATTCCATTGTGGAAATGGGATCAGATTTCTATGGATTTCATTGACGGCCTACCTCGTTCGAGATTGGGCCATTCTAGCATCTGGGTTGTTGTTGATCGCCTCACCAAGTTTGCTCATGTTATTCCTATTAAGTCTAATAGGACTGCTTCGCATTTGACTAAGTTGCATGTCAAGGAAATCGTGAGACTTCACGGTGTTCCTAGTTCTATTGTGAGTGATCGTGATCCTTTATTTACGAGTCATTTTTGGCAGAGTCTTCAGCAAGCTTTGGGAACAAAGCTTTATTTTAGTACAGCTTATCATCCGCACTCTGACGGACAGACTGAACGGGTGAATCGTATCTTGGAAGATCTTCTCCGTATTTGTATTCTTGATTTTGGTGGTAGTTAGGAGGATCACCAACCTCTTGTAGAGTTCTCCTATAATAATAGTTTTCAGTCCAGTATTGGTATGGCTCCTTTCGAAGCCTTATACGGAAGGCCGTGTCGATCACCTTCTTGTTGGTTGGAATCTGGGGAGATTCTTGGCCCAGATTTTGTTCGTGAATCTTCCGAGAAGATTGATCTTATCCGGTTTAGAATGAAAGAGGCACAGAGTCACCAGAAATCCTACGTGGACAACCGTAGGAAGCCTCTCGAGTTCTCGATTGGTGATCTTGTTTTTATTCGTGTTTCTCCTTTGAAGGGGGTGATGCGCTTCAGTACGACTGAGAAATTGGCTCCTCGTTATGTAGGACCATTTTCTATTACTGAAGATATTGGCCCTGTGGCTTATAGAGTTTCACTTCCTGCTCATGTATCTGACATTCATAACGTGTTCCACGTCTCGCAACTTCGAAGTATCTTCGGGAGTCGGATTCTGTTATCGATTCTCCTGATTTGCAAGAGCTTGAGATCTCATCGGACTTATCTATTGTACAGCAGCCTACTCGCGTACTTGACACGGAGGTGCGACACCTTCGAAACAAGGACGTGCCGCTCGTTAAAGTTCAATGGTCCACTAGTCCCAATGATTGTACTTGGGAAACCAGAGAGTTTATTGAGCGATCCTATCCGAGTTTTCTATCTTTGCTTGGCAACGGTGAGAATATCCTTTTATCTCAAGCTTATTTCCTTTTCTTTTGAATGTTGTATGTATGTAGTTGTTACAAATATCGTCTCTAGGAACTGCGAGGACGCAATTTTGTTAGGAGGGGAGATCTGTAACAACCCGCATATTTAACGATTATATATTTAAATGTTTTATTTAAATATAGCGCCGTTAGTCGGATTTAGGTCCGAAAAGTTATTTTTTGCAAATGGCCGAATTGGAACTCGAAACCATTTCCATTGATTCCAAAATGGAGTTTATGGTCTTTTTGAGTATAAGCTTTGATATGTTTGGAGTAAGTTGAATTTTGCTACCTTTTCTAGTTGGGTTTTGGGTTTGGGTTCAGCCCACTAGCTAACTAAATAACCTAACTCAGTCCATCTCCTTCCATTCTCTCATTCCCACTTCTAAACGTAAGTTAAAATTGAAAATGGGGGAAAGGAAGAGGAATTAGAAATTCCAAGCCCTAGTTCCTCTTGCAAATCCAATTTTTTGCTCCAAGTTCAAAGAGAAGTTATTGGTAAGCCTTCTCTTCATCTTCTCCAACTCCTTCTCCTTCAATTTTTGAAAATTTCCTAAACCTAACTTAGGAAGATACTTGTTTTGAACTTAGATTGAAGCTAGTAGAGTTGAAGTGGAGAGTGGTTGGTTGTTTCTTTGCTATTGAGCCTCTCTATTCTTGTTTTTGAGTTAAAAGGTGATTATTGAACCCACATCTACTTCTCTTGATATTATTGATGTTAGGTGAGATTTTTATCTCACGCCTATGTCTACAGCTATCTTGGATTATTAGGAATGAATTCCTAACATATTTACATGTTCATTTGCTTTCGATTTGGATGATTTGGTGAAATTGCCAAATTATGATTTTTGAAGCCAAATCTATGAAAATCTTTCTATGGTTGATGTTTATGTTGTTCGGGGTGTTTGGGTGAGTCGTTAAGGTTGGGTAGTCGTTTGACGTAAGCCCCATAATCAACACTCATTTGATTGCTTTCGATTGGTTTTGGCCTTCAATGGCTTAGGTTCAGGAAATGCCTGACCATTAGGTTTCAGACGTCTGAATCCCTATTTCAGACTTCTGAATATTATTCTGGGGAAGATATTTATTCCTAGATTCAAACGTCTAGATTTATATTCCAGACGTATGAATTGGCTAAATTTCAACCAGAAAGGAAATAGGCAAAATATTGCCTATTTCAGACGTCTGAAAATTGGGTTCAGACGTCTGAATTCTCTTTTGGAAAAGAAATTAATTTCCAGATTCAGACGTGTGAACCACTTCTTTCAGACGCCTGAACCTGCTGTTTTTGCCAATTTGCCTTGTTCGTTTAGTTTTCCAAATTTAATCGATGCTTGTTGATTCCAATTAGCTATTTATGCATATTTGACTTTGATGATTCCTTTTTGATTTCATACACGGGTTTTCATAAAATGATCTTTTCAAATGTTATTAAAGCTCGTTCTCTAATTTATAATTTCTATTTAAAATGCACACACAATTTGGCACTTCGAGCGAAGTGGAAGGGAGATTAAATGGTTAGGTAAAATACGGACCATGAATCCGGGCGTTTATATTTTCGATTAATCCCCGACCTATTCGATTGATTGTTTTGACCTTTTGGTCTGGTTTACCAATGAGATGAGGTAAACTTTGTATGAATGTGAAATTAACTAACGGATAGTAAACCATTTAGTGCGAACGAGTGGTTATGGGACTCACGTAACCACTTGTCGGATTCCTTTTTGAGAGTTATGACACATTCTGCCAGTTAGTGGTGTCCAGTACTGGGCCTCCGGACCTTCACCACTACGGTTTGTTGCCTTTGGGATAGTGTCTTCGGACTGTCTCCTTCGGGTTTGTTGCCTTCGGGTATGTTGCCTTCGGGTTAGTGCCTTCGGGTTTGTTGCCCTATAGTATCGCTTTCGGAGTTGGTCTTTTTGAGCCGCTCGAGTGATATTTGGGTTTGGAGCCTTCGGGCTTATGGATCCTTGTTTATACAGTACCGAGCTCGAGAAATCTTTTGTTTTCATTGATATATGTATATTCCCTTGGTATCTCCCTTTGGTGTTGGTCTTTTTGAGCCGCACGATATATAGCGATTACCTTGCGGAACTTGTGTTACCTTCATTGGTATTTGTTATTTGCCTTTATGGCTTGATTTGGGATATTCATATCCTTTGTTTCTTTGAGATGCCGATGATATGAGGCTTGCTTTGTTATGTTCATCTTTTGTTAGATGATTATGTTATCTCCCTTAGCGATATTTGTTATACTTTATGACCTTGCAGGTTATTGTTGTTCAGTTTATCTAGCGAATTTGTTTAGCTAGACTGACCCGTGTATTTTATACTCGGGTCAGACCAAGATGTTTCAGGTTAGGTGCTTTTGGACTTAGCCTATTTTGCTTCCGCATGGACTACTCCGCTAGCTTCTTTTTGTCATAGTTTTTTTGTGTAGTCCTATTTTGTTATAGCTCTGATATTTATTCTTCTGGATTTGCCTATATATTGTGGTTTGCTATACCACTTGACATGTATTATTTTGTATACTCTGTTATGTGTCAGTATATGTGTATATGATGATCTGTTGTTCCGTGATGTATATTACGTTTGAGTTGTTATATTCTGTTCCGATAGATCCTCTAGCCACCTATGGTTTTGTTTTAAGTATTCATTGGATATGTCGATCTGCTTGGTATGACATTAGTCGATGTATTCAATTGATAGTTAAAGCAAGGCTATAGATGGTCGCTCCTATCCAGCCTTATTCTCCATATTAGCAGACGGTATTATCTAATAATACTCTTTGTTAATGTGGGTATAGAGGTGGGGCGTCACAGTATATTTTCTCAGTTGTACATATTATTGTTTACTTGCAAAATTATGTACCATATACAATCAAAAGTATGGACTGATACATATAAATTGATACATTATATGTCGTAGAATGTAGAATCGTAATTTCCATTTTAACCGAAACATAATATGATTTTGTCAGCGATTTATAAGTTTTTGTTTCAACAAAAGTGGGTTATTAAACAATACTACACCGTTTATGGATTGTAACTATAGAGACATCATAGGAAATTTATATTTTACAAAGAAAAAGAATAAAGGAAATTGATTCAGAAAATAGTGTACCTATTATACATAAATAGTATAATATAATTTCATATATTGCTTTCTAATTTTCAAGGAAAGCTATAAATATAGTATTTCAAATTTAAGCTTCAAGGGAAGCTATAAGTACAGCGAGAGCAAGAGCAATTCAAATATAGGAATCCCTAATTTTAACATTAGTTACAATTCTATGGATATCGATAATAATTGACTACTTTCTTTACTTTATTTTATTATTTCTTAAAATAACAAAGTCTAATTTACGTTTAAACAAATGATTGATTTGTGCATGTACATTGTACACACACAAAATATGCAACATTACATATACTTAGAAGTCATTTGTAAGATTAAAAAAACTTTGCATACAGCGCTTTTTAATACCCAATTTCCCCTACGCACGTGCATCGCACGTGCCAAAATACTCGTAGGTTATAAAAGGCACGTCCAATATAAAAGTTAAATTGGCATACTAATATAAAATTAATCAAAGATTTAATTAATTAAAATTAATTAAATAAGACTGAGTTAATTTAATGTTATACATAAGACTATTTCTTAAGTTGAATAAAGTATAAAAGTCATATAATAATGAATTATATATAATATGAGTGTATAAACTAAAGGTGGAACATTAAGGAACCCTAAATAGACTTAAAGTATAAATACATGCGTGTATTACATAGAATCACCATGGTATTTCATAAGAAATACATTATTCGACAAGTCGATATTACTCGATTTAGTATATTGAAGATTATAAATCTGTAATATAAAATTATCCTCTATCTTTATATATTAATAGATTACTTACATACTCTTTAGTTTTTGAGTTTTCCTCATGCTAGGGATGTTATGTGTAGTACTATCAACATATTGAATAGATGAGGTAAGATAACTGCATGTATTTGTTGAGATTTCCTCAAGGTACGTGCATTATACTTAGGCTGTCGCGAAATGATTAGTCTGAGTGAATAATCCCACTTTACTTACTGAGCTTTCCTCAAGGTAAAGGCATGATTTGGACAAGGTACCACGGGTTAGGAGTTTATTGTGATTAACGATAAGGATGCATGTCTATGATTTGTTGAGCTTTCCTCAAGGTAAGAATCCCAAGGCATACGAGTCCTAACACCCACAAGTGAAGTCGAAAGACTTCTATGTTTTGCTTAAGGTTTGGAGAAACATAAAAGAATAGTGTGAGCCTTATTACAAAAATGAAATGATAATGTTTAACCTTTCTAATATTTTAAGAACATATGTTATATAATGTTATAATAATCTACATCGATAAATTTTTGCTTTTAAAACGATTGATAAAATGTTTATCAATTAGGATATACATGATAAAGTTAGGGGTATGCCCAAGGGGAAATTTTATAATTTATTATATATATCTAACTCGTTGACCAATCTTGTTCATAATAAAGGTGTTTCTTTCTATTATATACTTGATATAATGTTGTTATATTATATACTTAATTTGATTAAAATTATATTTAAAAGAAAATCCATAAATGGTATTTTTGATAGTAGTTACAAAGTGTTGTGACAGTGAGTAATTTATCATAATAAAACAAATATACCCATTTAAATGTTCCTAGTCAAGATGTATCGAGGCTGGATATCGATGTATCCGTTGAGACTTGAGTATGTAACGCTCTCTAAATATTGAACAGTGTATTATTCATGACTGCTGGGGGCACCAAGGGGTTATATACTAATAGTTACCTGATAACTATGGAATGACTCACTCGATAGTTTTCAGTTGGTTAATATAACTAAGGTCAAGAAGAGAATATCGATGTGACTAATTTACACAGTTCTCTCGACTTGAGAATATTATTGATCTTCAATGTGGAAGCTCCATTTTGATTATGGTTAAATCGTGGCACGATGTCCATCCGACGACTATAGTCGGGTTGAGTGGAAGCATTGGAAGTGAAACACTATTCAAGAGAGGATTCGTCTCCTCGATTATATAAGTGTGAGGACCCGCAAATCCGTACTCCTTGAATAGACACTAACCTCCATTGATTAACTCAAGATGAACGGAAATACGAATTCTCAGGGTTTTAAAAACAAGAAAAAGATAGAAGATAAAAGAAAACGATAGAAGAAGAGAGAAAAGATAAAAGAAGAGAGAAAAGATAGAAGAAGAGAGAAAAGAAAGAAAACAACAGAACAATATCAGAATCTCACAATCGCAGCGGAACAACATATAATAGATAAATGAATAATCTTTAAACAAATAACTATATCAGTTATTACATTACATCACATTACATTACATTATATCATCAGAGTGTACAACAACAACAACAACAAACAGCGGAAAAGAAATACTATATACTAAATGATACGCCATGCCATCTAACTTGCCTCCAGCAACTCCTGAATTCTAGAATTTCCTGATAAACCTTAACTCTTGACTGCCTGTGTGGAAATTGGTGGGCACCCAGAGTTTAGGAAGGAAAACAATAAACTCCGAGTCAGTCATGTGACTGATGTGAGAACTAAAACAGTTTATTTTTTTTTTAAAACAAACAACATGATAATTTTAAAAATCAATTCGCAATGCTTTTAAAAATGAGACTACCATAATACCTCCCATCACACACACAATGCAATTGCAGACTTGGAGGAGATTTCTCCTTATGATAGTCAAAGATGCTTGATACGCATTAAAAAGAAACATTGATATTATTATTAGTGCATAGTGTAGGAAAAATCATTTCGAAAGTATAATATAAATCTTAGCCAGCATAGGTACCATTATATTATGCCTACTATAGCTGCCATATTAGATGGCAGGTTCTACAACTAAAACCGTACAAGGCACGTATTGTTTCTTTGGATTTCCAACAAATGGTCAGGCCAAGAAACTTCCCATTGCCACATGGAAACACCTCTGGAATGACGTCCCGAGAACCAAACCAGATCTCTGCCAACACAAGGCCGGGTTACCCCTAACTGGGTAACTACTGACACGAATATTCCATCCCCCGATCGTAACCGATCTACAGCCGAGGATCCTCGATTTCCAACAACCACAAAGTAATAAGTTTGCAGCAACAACATAGGTTAAGTATCTGGGCTCCATACCATGAAACCACCTCTATCCAGAAGGAATGACATACACTAAAGGGCGCTACCCCTAATAACCTTGCTGCATCCTTCCTGTTTTGACCATTTCCGGGGTGTGAGGTCCGACGAAGTCTCGTCCACAAAGCCACGCTTTGGTACAAAGCCATGCTTTGGGTCAACAAATGATCAAAGTAATGATCACAAAGATAAATGATCAAACAAATGATCACATCACAAATGATCAACAATGATCATTTCACAGCAACACTCAGCATGTGACATTACCAAATTGGGAATATATCGATGATAACCATCAACTACATATCCTCTAAGCGCGTACGTCTCAGAGAAGGGCGTTAAGCTAAGAGAATAAATTCTCCGCAACCAATAGAAATATATTTGAAATAAATCAGCTTTATATCTCAATTTGTAATGTCAGACATACAATCAATAAAAGTCTGTTCCGAGATCGAACAGAACCGAAGGCACTTACAAAGAAGTCCTTGCAATCTGGATATTCACTAATCATGTCCGGACTTCCCATCACATATGGAGTCTCTATACCGGGGACCAGTCGATGCAAAGACATTCGACGAGTTGTCCTTTCACTTTTGAAAATATCCGGTCTTCAACACCGGTCTTCAAATGCAATTCATAACGACGTATCACATATTCGGATTGGGTTATACGACCCCAAGGTCCTTTCCCGGCTAACCCGAATAGTGAGCGCTTATTTAAAAATAAGTGTGGTATTCAAATTCAAGCAAATCACAACAAATACCCATTCAAAGGTAAATATTGATAGTCGGTTATTGAACTATCAATGGATATGCACAACATCACCAGATTCCAAATAATTTTCCTAAATTATTTATTTTCCAAAAATATATTTACAAGATATATAATTTTCACACTCCAACCATTTAAAAATAATTTTTCAAATCACTTTTCATCTGTACCACTTTTGAAAACAAATTTCAATCATTTCCCTATACGGGATATATTCACAAATCTTTATTCATTTTTATTTCAAAATGGTTCGTTTAAACCAATTAAATAAATCCTTAACGATTTACCTTCAAAAATAAATCAATATTTATTTTTAAACAATTTCCCCTTTCATTTATAAATTCCATGGTGAATTTATATTCCAAAATATTTATGAATACACGATTTCAATTATTCATTTTCAATTTATCTTCAAAAAGATAAATTCTCAAAAACGTTTCATTTCACACTGGAAAAACATTTCCATAATTACTTATAAACAAGTAATTCACAAATCTATTTATTTTCAACATTTGGAAAATATTCAATATACTTAAATCGAAATTAAGTATATATTTCATTCTTTAAGGAAATCATTCTCTTAAACATATTTGTTTGGGCCAAAACGAATGTTGCGTAAAACATCGTTACGACAACCCAAAATCACTAGTATAGGGATTCGAAATTAAAATAGATATATAAATCCCAATACTATACAAAACATTTCCTTTCGGAAATCATTTACTATAACAACAGTGTTATAGTCCACCATTTCCTTCTATTTCTCGAAAACGTCTATTTCAACAATGAATGTTGAAATCTATGGTTTCGAATCTTAACACATTTTAAAAACATCGTTAGATCGTTTTAATTCTATTTAAGACATCACATCCAAAACAATTTCTTTAACATATTATTCACTATTCAAAAACGTGAATATACTTCTTTAACCAATTTCATCATTTCTATACATTTTATTTTAAAAGATTATTCACTGTCTAAAACGTGAATATAACTCCATTAATAAGTTATAACAATTTACTTATCAAAATAAGCTGTTTGCGGATTTATAAAACAATGTTTATAAATTCCATTTCTATTTATTTTATAATAACTTCCTTTTATAAATCTCCTTTATTAAGCTATTTCAATTTATAACTCAATTATATACTAAAGGTTCATATTATAAGTTAAATGCTTATAATTTATTTGTTCACAAAATCGTTCTTTTAAACTTCCCAAATCATAAATCTTATAACTTATAAGATTCATTTATTTACCCAAAACTGTTCTTTTAATAACTTTATAAATTTTATAAACCTACTGCTTATAAAATTTCATTTATAACTTCACCGTTTATAATTCTATAAATTTCATTCATTTATGAAATTCATTTACAATTCACTCTAACGCTTATAAAAACTCGTTTTATAATTCAAATATTTTTAATTTAATAAATATCAATTTATAAATCCTTTATATAAATCAATTTATATTATTATTTTAAAACGTCTTTAAACTCCTTTAAAATTTCACATTCTCTTTGATTTATAAAATAATCAAATTTTATAAATCCTATATTTTAACTTTTTATAATAAATTCAAAAATCCCAATTAAACTATTTCATAAAATCATTAGCCTCATATTTTCAAAAATCAACTTTTAACTATATTTCTCAAAAATCATAATTTTTATAACTTTAAAATTATAACGTTTATTTATTTAAAATGAATCAGTTCCAAAAATATTTTATAACGTATACTTCCAAAAAAATCACTTTAAAAATCCTTTTAAAATTCCAAAATTGGCCCAATGATGCTACACACCAAATAGTCAATCACGACAACAACGACATCATATATCTGTATATGATAATCAACGAATATCAAAATATTCATAATCAAATAAATACTGTTGAGGAATCCAGTTGGATCCCTCCAACCTGTTTTCCTGCATCCAAAAATGTTAGCACAATACCAATTCCATTCCAGTACGGAATTATCGCGGTATATAGGATTTAAAATATTATCCGCTACTATACGGCGCAATAGGGTCTCATCCGCTATATAATGTGGGAAATCAATTTCAAGTATATAAATAATACCAATTTCACTATACTGTGAAATATTCGCGGTATATGTTTTTAATAAATAACCTCCGCTTACTAACGGCGTATAATGTCTATTTTAACAATCAATAGATAACAATCATCATTCAAACATACATTCAAGAATTTTAAATCTAACTATTTAAAATTAAAATCGAAACCGATTCGATTGAGTGAGAAGTTCTCACCTTGATTTCAATTTCGTTTTCAGCTTTTATTTCGAATAAAATTAAACGGACGTTTAATTTTACCCGAAATTTTCGCTAACTCTAAATGACACCAATCCAGCTCCATAGCGTAGTATTCGTCAATACGAACCCGACGCAACTGGTTTCGTAATTTTTCGATCTCGTATGAACAAGATACATAATTTTAAAATTTGAACGAATTATAAAATAATAATTTTACAAATTCTTTTTATTATTTTACCCTAAACAATCAGGGCCGTTCATTCTCCTTGAAGCAATATGGACCGTGTGTAGTCCTTCTTCCTCATACATGAAACATTACAGGTTCGAACGAACCCAAGCCGTCATCTAAACCCTAAATTTCGCACCCCTCTCCAATGCCCTAAACGTTGATCAAGCTCCTTCATTTCATGCGCCTAGCTCCACTCTACACTCGACCAAGATAGCATGAAGCTCGGCCCTGTATTCCTCTCGAAAAACGTGAAAAACGGCCGTGCCTTTACGTCGAAATTCATGCTACAATACAACTCCGTTTCAGATCGTGACCGTTGGATTCGTAGTACTCTTCATGCTCTTCAACTTTGTAGTTGAAGCTTTCTGGAAATATTGCACGGATTGGAAGATTTTGAGGGGAGAAGAATGGAAGATTTCGGCCTTTGGTTCCATTAGTGGCGGCTCTGAAGTAGAAATTAGGGTTTGCCTTTATTTTGTAAAAAAAGAAAATAATGAGGTGCTTATATAGAAAAATGGCGAAACACTATTCACCCGAAATTTTCCGAACTCCAAACGAAGCATGTCGGTTGACGTTTCTAAGGTTTACCCCGCATTTCGAACACAATGGAACGTGTTTCGGGAGCTAATTCGATCATCTGTACGAGTTATGGCAATAAACGTTCGATTTAAAATTAAATCGGTAAATCAAATTTCTAGGCGTTTTAGCTTACACCGGACAAACGGTAAATCCGATTGACATGAAATTTGAAACCATACAATAATATCACATTACGGATCCGATGTAACTGGTTTCGTCAAAATCCGAGACTGTTTGAAAATTGACTATTTTAACTCGCCAAATTAATATTAAAACAATTTCGATGCGTTTCAAGCTGCCATGGTCAAACGAAAACTCCAATTGCTACGAAAATTGAAATTCGATAATAACAAACTATCACGGATCCAATGGAACTAGTTTCGTCCAATTCTGAGATTGTTCGAAAATTAACTAATTTCACTAGTCGATTTAAATATTAAAATATTCAATTTTCACAAATTAACTTCTAATTCGATTTTAAAAGTTCTATAACATCGTCCTAACTTCAATATAATAAAACAAAATTTTAAAAATCATTTTCAATCATATTTCACCCAATTTTCAATTATTTCTGTATTTTCACATATTAAATTATCGATTTAATTATTCAATTAAATCCAATTATTTGAAATAAAATTTATTTGACTTATAAATTTCACTAATTAATGTTTAAAATTAATTAAATATTCATATTTTAATTAATAAAAATTCTGGGTCGTTACAATAAGGTTGGTATCACAGTCAACTGAAGTCAACTGAAAGTTAAAGTCTCTAGCCAGAGACTTTCGGTTAATAATAATAGTTATTATTGAACTAAGGACGTTGTGTTTGGACAGTAAAGTTAAATGTGGATGATATTGGAAATTTGACCATTACCAAATTCCATAAATCCAAAGTGATATAGTTTTGACGAAGAGAATTGGTGTAAATAATTGTCACTTAGGTACCGCTTATAATAAGTAAAATTTGATTTTACCAAAAGATGTGTAAGCGATAAATTCGGCCAAAATGTCACACCACCTACTAAGTGACGTGTGAATGTTAGTATTCGAATAGTTCAATGTTAATCGCTAACTGAATTTACACCTTTGAGTCGCACAACCGTAATGATTAAATCTTTGAAAAACCACATGATTTAATTAATTTATAAAATGTTGTAAATTGAATAAATTAATTGATATAAGAGAAATATTAATTATTGGTTATTTGATGTTTTGAAGTATTTTATAATTATTTTAATGCATTTATAAAAGTTATATTTGCTCGCATTGATATGTGATATTGATATAATTTAAAGATAATTGTATGAAATGATATATGGAAATTTTATGTTATTTGATGACATGATTTATGAAAATTTTATGTCATTTGATGACTTGATTTGTGGAAATATTATGTTATTTGATGACATACGTGTAAAGAAAGCCAGGAGAGGGAGAAACAATCAAGGAAATTAATTAAGGAATTTTTAATTAAAGAATGAGAAAAGTTTCATTCTTTCAAATAAAAGACATTCTCTAATTCATTCCGTACGTATAATTCATTCTTTTTCATTCAGTCTGTTTCTTTCTTTCCTAACTTTTCATGGCAGAAAATAAGTACGAAATTATAAAATTCTCTCAACTCCAAATGAAAACATCAAAAATAAATAAAACAAAAGTGGTTTATCCATCTCTTGCAGGATAAAACGGAAATCTTGAAGATCTGAGGAGATATCATCATTCAAGGTGTGACTTCTAGGCAACATCCTATGGGGGGTTCATTTTCAAGATGTGCTTCAAGACTTTGGGTAATAAGTATGTTTTTCATTAATAGATAAAGTTGATGTAATGTTTGTTCAAGGAGAAATTTAATCATCATAATTTGATGTACATATCACTGTCGCGTTTAAGTTGAGAATTGCTTGTGTTACTTGAATTGATTGATGAATGAATCAATTGGTGTTTTATTTAATAAATCAAAACTAATATCTGTATATGTTTAAATATAATGTTGTGTTTTGGAACTATGCTGCAAACATTCAATTTAAAGTTTAATTTTTAGATCAGAAATGTTGTATATTCCATTTATCAATTGGGTTCTTATTTTGTTAAATTAGAATTAAAATTTATGTATATTTGAATAAAATGTTTTGTTATAAATGTATATTGTAAACATTTAATTCAAAGTATAATTCTTTAGATCTAAAATTTTGTAAGTTTATATTGTGTTGATTGTATTTTACTTTAACAAACTAAGCTAAAATTGTTTATGAATATCACAACGGTTTATTGAAAATTCATGTTTTAAATCATATAAAAAAATGCAATTTTAGATTTGAAAATTTACATGTATGTATTTTTGTTTGTATTATTTTGGAAATTAAAAAAAGAGGAAGATGTTTTGGCAATAAATCTAAATTTTAATTTGATTACTATAGTCTTTAATTTGTATTAATAAGAGATATTTTATTGAATATTACATACATACAATTAATGTTTTGATAATAAACCTACTTTTGAATTAATTGCTATAAATCTCTAATCTTTGTTAAGTAGAAAGATTTAATTTAACCTTATATACGGATGATTAATTTTATATGTATGTTTGCATATATAAAATGTATTACATGTATTTCATATCGTCAAAGTATGATCAGATTTCTTCCAAAAGGAGGAAACAATATAAATGAGGCAATAATAAATACATATATTTATTTTCGTCTGTTTATATCTTTTTATTATGATACCTATAATTTGTCATTTATATGCTCCATTAATTAAGTTTACGAATGGCAAATTGATTCAATCATCGTTGTTAGCCTTTATTTATTTCCTTTTTTATGCGATTAGCTATCCATTTAATTTTGTTTATATTCTACACTTTGCCATCAATTGATAACACCTATCATGTCGCACCTACAGAATTTACACTATAACATATTTTTTCATACTTATATTCATGCTATATATATACTTCTAATTAATGACTTTCATATGATCAATCAATTTAATTAAAGAGAGAGAAATGAAAGGTTTCTCTCTCCATAAAAATCATGCCCATCATTAATTGAATAAGTTAAGGGGAAGGAAATAAAAAGTTTCCTTCTCTAAATACTTTTTTGCCTCATCATTAATTGAATAATTTAAAAGATAGGAAATGAAAATTTTCCTTGTCTAAATAAATTTAATAAGTGACTGTTTCACACAAATATGTATATAAGAGTATATTTGATATACTCTAATTTACATACATGTTAAATTAAAGTAAAACTTTATTTATAAAATTAAATTAAAATTTTATTTTATTTAAAATAAACTTAGAAAAGTTCCAAGTATATTTAGATTTTATAGGCCCATTAAAGATTGAAAATGGCTAAAATTTTGAAATTCATCGATTTCTTCCACTACAGGTTGGCTTAGTTCCTTCAACGATATCGGATCCCAATAGCCTATGCGGTCTAAATTATGCACTTAGTACGGTGTCTAGAAAGGTGACGTCTAGGATTGGAATTGGGTAATCAAGTACCCTGTCCTACCTGGTTACCTTCTTGGCCTGAAAGGTGATGTGAGCCCAAAGGTTGCCTCTAATAGAAAAGACCCAATTTGAATTTGGCCTTGGGATAATTTCCAAAATAGTTTTGAAAATCAAGACACGATTTTAAATTTAAAAGCTAGATTTAAATAAAAACGTGTTTATTATAAAAGGTTATAATAGAACATTAATTTTCAAAATGTTTGAAAAGATAATAAAAACTTCAAAATGTTTGAAAGTCAAACTAATTAAATATTAATTTCAAAATTTCAAAATTTCAAAATTTATTAATGAGGTTTATGAAATAAATTAATTAAATGAGTTAATTAATTAATAATTTTATGCATGTATTATACATGTTGATATATGTTATGTTATTTTAAAGTGTTTGAGATAACATAAGTATACATTTATGTATATAAGATAGATTTTGAAATTAATATAATTAAATTAAAGTTATTCAATTAAATAAATTAATTAAATGTTAATTAATTAAAAAAATACGCATATATAAGATATATGTGTTATATTATAAAGGTTATAGTATACGCTATAAAGGTTACAGTAGATATGTCCAATATAAATGTTGTATTGGAATACTGATATAAAATTAATTAAAGAGTTAATTAATTTAAATTAATTAAATAAGATTTAATTAAATAAAATATTATATATAATTTTATCATATAAGTAATATGAAATATAAAAGTTATATACCAATAAAACTTATATGATATGAATGTATAAACTAAAGGTGGAACATTAAAGAAACTCAAATAGACTTAAGGAATAAATACATACGTAAATGTATGGATACTATGATTTCTGATGTGTATGACACTTGAATCACTAGGATATTTCATAAGAAATACATTATTCCATAAGTCGATATCACTCAATATAATATATTGAAGATTATGAACCTTCAATATAATATTGTCCTCTACCATATATATTAATAAATTATTTGCATACTCCTTAGTTGAGCAAACTCAAGCTGGTGATGTTATGTGTAGGATTATTAATATATTTAATATATGAGGTAAGATAACTATACGTATTTGTTGACCAAACTCAAGGTACATATACTATGCGTAGGCCGTCACGATATGGTAGGTATGAGTGAATAATCTCTTTCGATTTGTTGAGAAAACTCAAGGTTGAAATGAGATTAGGACAAGAAAACATGGGTTAGGAGTTGTATGTGATACAACCGATAAGGAGTTATCCATCGTTTGTGGGACGATGATTTGTTGAGCAAACTCAAGGTTAGAATAACAAGACAGACGAGTCCAAACACCTACTAGTGAAGTCGAGAGACTTCTGTGTTTCATCTTAGGGTTTGGAGAAACATAAAAGACTAGTGGGAGCCTTATTAGAAGAATGAAATGGTAACTTTTAACTTTTCTAATATTGTAAGAACATATGCTAAATAATGTTATAATTATCTACAATCATAAATTTGTGCATTTAATATAATTAGTGAAACGTTTATCAATTAATATATACAAATGAACTGAATTGAAAATTGATAAATAGAAATATAATATAAAACTCGCTAATGAATTCCTATTGCATGTTAACGTTTCTACACCCATGCAAGTGCCTGATTTTACAACTACTGAATACATTCGTGGTTTGGTCACTTATGCGTTTATTTGGTCAAGACCATGTATTTCATTCTATGAGTTTCGAACTCTAAAAGCAATACAAGATTATGGATATTTGATCCATACAATTACATATAAATGTTATGTGGTGAATAGTCAAAGTTTGTAATGTACAATATTTCGAAGAAATTAGTTCACCTGGAAAACCAAATAAACCTTAGTCCGAGATCAAGTATTCAATCCGATTGATTACAAAAGGGATCATGTTGTGTTAATGTAACACAAGACCAAAAACTACAAGATAGATCTAAGAACACGATCGTTGAAATGTCATTTTGATCGGTTTACGTAAAGTACAACATTTTTTATGTCCTTAAATGTTAAAGATAATCGAATGCGCTTTTGTAAAGAGTTTGTTCTGATATTGTAGTAAGGTTTTATTTTGAATAGTTTGATTATTTGAAAATAAAACGAATGTATAAGGATAGACGTAATTTAAGGTACAGTTGGAATGAAGAGAATGAATAGTCACTTCTGCATCATAGTGAAACATTGGAAAAAATAAATTGTAATAATAATTGATAATTAATATCGGAATAAAAATATGATTTCTATTCTGAAATGTATTTTCATATAGAAAATTGTTTTCTACGAGATTTATTTCTTTGAGCTCAAGATATATGACCAACGAACTTTCCATGGTAAATAGTTGCAGTGTATGAAATAAACAAATTGTATTAACTGAATGATGGACCTCCAAATTTAATACGTTATTATATTAATGGCAGAAATAGTGGGAGCATGCCATATATCACTTATTGACTACATTATATTATGAAAATAGTTTTCGTAAAATGTATCGAACATTATTTATGAAATAATGACTTTTTTCACTATCGACTGAGAAATAAATATAGCTATATTTCAACATGAATAGTTTTCATGAAATAAAACTATAATGTCGTATTTTTTTCATAAGAAATGTGATGCATTGGAAAATACAGAAGAATCTAATATTTTCTACATTTTGGAATTATAGACTAAGCCATAGTTTTGAGAAAATAATTTTGTTACATGATTTTGAATCATATGATATTGTTTAATTATATTTAAAACAATTATGGGCTATGCACTCATTCAGTGGGAGCATCATAAGAGTTGATGTACTCTTCGAATTGATCCATATAGATGTATACAATCGTAAGTCTATTAATACTAAAATGTTTCCATGTACTTCGTCATCTTCACCAATGAGTGATCACAGACATGGACATGTATATTTGATACACATGTAGTATGTCTATGGTAAACTTATAGAGTATAAAACAGAAGTAGATAAAATAACATGTAATAGAAATGATTCGATTTGATCGAATAAGTGAGTATATTGGAAAAGGTTTTGAACGTACCTAAAAAAGAATTAAGATTCAATCTCAAAAGTCACTTCTCCGCGTGATACATAATGATGCATCGATAAGGAGTAATCGAATTTTTTTGGACAATGTACGATTAATTGTAAGTGAAGTTGAGTTATTTTCTTTCTATAAGGTCATGTACTTAAGAGTAGTACACAAGGTTAATATTATTTCATCTAAATAACAGTTTACAAAATCACACAAGATGAGGGTTATAAGAAACCCCTACATATCCTAGGCTAAGGAGTAGGTGGGTCGTGTGAGTCGAAAGATTGCATGTAATAATTGTTCGTAAGGGATCTTGTATGAATCTTCCCAAAAGAATTTTTGGAAGATTGTCATTGGATGACATATCTATGTTTTGAATGTAAGTTTTGTAAACTATAACCAAATCAGTTTTATAAATAAAAAAATTCATAAAACGTTTATGAATACCTATTCTATTGCACTGAGAAATAATTGTTGTTTCAATAAATGCCAATTTCATTGTAAAGAAATTTCTTTGAGGAATTACTAGTAGTAAAATGGAATTATGTATCGCCGGTGTATCTTATACCATATGGTGTTGCTTGAATATTTACTTTAAATTAGTAAATTCTACTCACTCAAAATATTCCACACAAGTCATCTAAGTAATATATAAAGTTTTACCAAAAATCTCATACCAATCGGTACTACTAAATCATTTACTTCAACTTCTCATTACATAGAAATTAAAAGAGTTTTATTCATTAGAAGTATTCTAAATAATCTTAATTTTATCTTATAAAACAAATTTATACTTTATTAAAAATATCTAAACATATTTAAAACATTTGTAATGCTTCTCTGGTTAAAATTTACTTCGTTGAAGTAGTCCTTGAATTCAAATATTTGTATAACTTAAGTACTTCATATATATTACATAATAATAATTTTAATAAGACCATTTTAAGTATAATTCATTTTTAGAGAAATGATTATTTCTTTTCAAAAGCATGAAAACCACTTTTAAAATTACTTGTGTAGACTTTTATTCTTAAAATAATTTGAAACAAGATATTTTCTTTTATACTATACTTTATTTGTACTTCTCATAATATAGAAAAAGATTTTATGCAAAGCACCTTCGAAACCCCATAATTATTTTTAGGAAGGAGCTTTATATATTTAAAGGCTATAGTCTTTTCCAAAAGTATTTAAATAGATTTTATAATAAAAATCACTTAAAATGGAATAATTACTTTTTTGATGTATTTTTAAAATAGCAACATATTTTATTTTTCCTTTCGAAACATACTTAGATTTAAAATAGAATTGAAATAGCGAGTTCAAGGATTAGTAAATAAATAAAACTCATTTAAAAGCTTGGAATAGAATCAGAATAGGGAAATGAGTTAAAAATTGAATACTATTTTCTAAAATAATTTTGATAACAATAAAAAATAAATAAGACTCATTTCGAGAATTTTAAAAAATATTAAAACAATTCAAACAATCAACGATGCGAAGTCTAGAGCAATACTACTCCATAAAATATCATCCAATAATAGGCAATTATTTAGCAAACCAAGTTGTTTTTCGATAAACTCCAATCACACAAGCATCACAAAATAAAGCTACAAGGACCAAAGTTCATTTGGATAGTGTCTCCATTGCAATTTGGTAATTTTCAACATACATGAAATTCCAAATCAAACATAGAATTAGTTCCAATATGCCAAACATCCAACTTAATCATTTCAAGCACTAAAGCAAGATGAAAACGAAGGATGCAATTGAAACTAAATATAGATGTGAGTTTAACAGCTCACCAAAACGGTAAATTGAAGAACAACCAATTAAATCAATTTTTCAATCAAATTCTAAATACAACAATCAACAATCCCATGCGAATGGGAAATATAAGCTGAATGTGGATTTGTGAGTAATGGAATAACTCAACAAAATGATTAGTGTTTTTACCAAAAACACAACCCTGACATGAATTTCGAGCGCCACCCAAGAACTACTAATGTCGGACCTAAAATGTTATTGCCATCATGTTTCTCCTCTCCCATGATGCCGACGTCAACATTGCTCACGTCTTGTAACGACCCGTATATTTAGCTGATTTAAATTATTGTATTTGAGTGTAATTAATGAATAAAAATGGTTAAAATTTAAAATAGTAATGATTTATTAGTATATTTATTGAATATGAACTTGAACAAGATTTTAAAATAAACTATTTTCGAAGAATTGGCCATAACGAGTTTTGGAATGAAGTAATATATATTAACTGAGTTTATAATCAATAACTGAAGTTGACAATAATTGTGAATTATGTAGATAGAAATAAAACGATGTTGATAAAAAAATCATTTAAAATCAAATATTGAAATTTGTTTGAATATTGGACAATTAAATTGTTTCAATTTGACATTGAAAATTATTTGAATAATTAAATAACAGAAATTAAATAACTATACAATGAAAATAGTTGTTCCTTAATTTGAATTTATTTTAAAAGTTAAATCTTATAAATTCATTAACTAATATTTCAAAAGATAGTGATTTATTGAATTATCCAAATTGATTACACTTAATATTGTGATTATTTGAATAATTAAATTCTGAGTTTAATATGACTAAAAAAGATACCAAAAGTTGATGTCAATTTTATTTATACAACCATGAAGATTTTTAAAATTTAAAATTGGATTTAAAAGTGAATGATTAGAAATTGGAAATTTTGTAATATAATCGAGACGTTAAAATAGCGATCCGAGGCACAGTCTCGGATTTCGACGAAACCAGTTTCATTGGATCCGTAATAGTGTATTGTTATCAGATTTCAAAACGTGCATGGTTTTGTTTGAGATTGCTATGTGTCTTTCGTGTAGAGGCTTGGCTACATGAAGATTTAGGGAAGAAGATTATAGTGGGCCGGGCATTGAATGTTTTGGTATGGGTTGTTTTAAATAGTTAAATTGTTTTATAAATTTAAATATCAACAAACTTATAAAATGTATAACTTCTTCATATGAGGTCTGATTGGAACAAGATTTTTTGCGTTGCGATTGTGATGACGAAAGCTTCTTAATGAAACTAGTTTTGATGGATTTGGAGATGATCAGAATTTGGGTTAAAATCGGACGTTGTTCGGTTTTAGTTCCAAAACGAAACGTCTCGTAATAACGGAAACTCAAGGTGAGTGTTTTATAATGCTCACAATATACTAGAATATCTTTATGCTAGTTAAATTTGAGTTTATGAAGTGACATCGATTTATTGGTCGTTGTTTGATAAATTTGATTGTCATTTGAATTAACCGTTATAAATTAAAATTGACAACTAAATTCGAAATTGAAATTGAATTGCCAGTTAATTACCCAATATAAATAACTATGAAACTGTTGTGAATTATATTGTCTATTTGTATGATTTATTGTGATGGATGTAAATAGGTTGATATTTAGATGTGTGGATGTTTATTTGTTTGTATGTACTTTATTATCACCTTGTATATTATTTACAATGAGTAAAACTATAAATTGAATTATTTCGAATAGATAAAAAATAGGTTGAAATGATATACACCTTGAATTGTGATTTGGATTGAAAAGATATATATCCATCCCTAAAATTAAATTGAAATAACTGATCATTTAGCCATAGGGTAGAAAATTATATACGGATACTAGATTCGTTAAATTGAATAATTTTAAAGTTTTGGTTTGAAATTATTTAACAGTTTTGAATTTAAAGGAATGAAAATCGAATTTATGAAATTTGAATAAATGAATTCGAGTTGGAAGTGTTGAAATAAAATTTGGTTAAAAGAAATTGTCAAATAATTGAAGTTGAGATTTTGAAGTTAAAATCATAATATGATTGAATTTCATAAATTGATTTGTTTTAAAAAATTGGATTTTTATTCGGACTTTGGATTATTGCCAAATAATAGTGTTATAAAAAGATAATTCAAAATTGAGCTCAGAATTGAATTTTATGTGAAAATTGGATTTTAAGTTGAATATTGAAGGTAAATTTGATTAAGTATTTAATCGATATTTTCGAAAAGCATACTTGAACTTATATAAATCGAAATAATTTAAATTGAGAATTGAATTGAAATTAATTCAAATTAGAATTTAATTGAGACAAAATTGTATTAATTGGAAACGGAATTGGAATTGATTTGAATATAAGATGGAATCGAAGTTAATTCAAATTGAAATCAGAATTGAATCGATAAATCAAAATGGAAAATTGAATGGATTTGAATTGAGAAGATTTGGAAATTGAATCAGTTTGACTTTGAAACTATTTTCAAACAAATTATTTTAGTGTAAACTGTTTTAAATCTATATTCTTTACAATATTCAAATTATTTTGATTTACCAAATTATTTACTATGTAAAACATTACTCAAACTATTTTATATTAAACTAATTTAACCATTTGAACTTCTTTTAACTATTTTAACAATTTAAACTATTTTTAACTATTTAAATTATTCGAACTATTTTAAACTATTCAAACTATTTTTCAAAAATTCAAACTGGTTAGGAGTGGAATGTTTATTTTTAAATCATGGATTTAAATACGAATTGGGTTAAATGAAGTTATAACCCAAATTGGAATTCGAAACGATTTTGGAAGCGAAATCGTGATATTAAGGTGAAAACGATTTTGAACCGAAATAGTATATTTTGAGTAAATATAATGATTTCGAAATGGATTTGATTGTGCAGCGAATATGATATTTTGATATCAAGTATGAACTGTTTTCGAAATGTAAAGGAACCAACTGGTGTGTAAAACAACGTTCTGTTCAAAGAGACCAGGGCCGGATATAGGCATACTCTCTGTCGATACCTGAACCACTTTAACTACTGTGTACACGAAGGAGACTCCGGAACAAAGGGTTGGATTTGGCGACATTTGCTGAATTTGGAGAAAGAGAACAGTGGAACCCCAGCACTTGTGCCAATTTAAAATGACTAAAACATGACGGCTTGACAGAGCTAAGTGGTTAATTACCCTGAGCGGACATCTGTTCTTCGATTTTCTTGGACTCGGTCCATATCATCACTCTTATTGTTGGTTTCGATTGGTGCACCTTGATTGGGATAGCCTCCTTTTGACTCGATATGGGATGGATGGACGCGGTGGGTGGTCATGGCTATGATGCGCTACCATCAGCCCTGTGATCCGAACTGGTAGTATCTTACCTTGGGTATTGCCTCACATGCCTTGTCATATTTTTATCCCTAAATGAGACCTATATGATTTTGGTTTAGTGTTGTTGTATCACGATGCATCCTTGACTGTCGACGTTCTGCTTGTGGTGCCGAATGCAAACTGTACGCCAATGCTTAAAAACGTGTTAAGTGGGATTAATGTTAAGCCTTAACGCTAAGAAAATATTTATTTTATCGAATAGACATTATATATATTGTATTCTACTACATATAAATACTTTGACGGATCCTTAAGAGGTGAAAATCTCATAACATCTCCTGAGTAATTACACGCACTTTATACACTGGATAAGAGATGTGAAATCTCATAAACATCTCTGACGTCGTTACACTCATGTTATATGTGAAATGATTTGACTTACATAAGTATATTTTGGTCCTGACTCGAGTGTTTTGTCTTTTCATTATGCTCGAGTCAGTCCTAAGTTTTTCAACTTATTGAAGACTTATTCTGGAGGACGAAGACGAGGACGAAGATTTGTTATATTATTACTATTATTATTCCTGCATCATGTTGTCCGCTGCATTACTTATGTTTCTCTGATGTATATATATAACTCTGATAAATGTTGTATTGAATATAATCAAATGTATTGTATAAACAGCCTCATGAACTATTGATTTGATTATTATATTTTATCGTTCGGCTGCGAGATTCGGTGTTTGTTTTCTTCTTCCTTTTCTATTATTTTCTTATTTACCCCATTAACAATCCACCCTTTTGAACGAGTTGAGTTAACATGTGTGGTTTATTGTCGATTTAAACTGTCCAAATGGTGGGTCGTTACACTTGGTATCAGAGCTTTGGTTTAGCGGTAACCTTAGCTTTGTAGAATAATTCATTAGAGGTAGGGTCAGTAGCCCCTTAGAATGAGTTTCAGTGTATTAACAGATATGAGCGCGTATTTGTTAGTGAATATGAAATGTTTTACATTGTATTGACTTATCTATTGGTTGGTTATGAATTTTGGTCGGTACGGGAAGTACAATCATATCGATAGGGGTTTCTAAACTTTTAAACAAGGTAAATTGACACAGTATTGTTTTAAAAGAGGGCAAATGAAATAATTTTACCCAAACTATATTTTGATATAAAATAAATATTTTCTAGAAATTATTATAGTATATTGGAATGTTTGATTGATAATATTATAATAAAAATAAGATTATAAAATTTAGAATGGGATATATAACCATACAGAGATTGTATAAGTATGATTATGCATACGAGTTGTAACTAAAATTGAATTCAAACCAGAATTCGAATCTAGAAAATTTTAGGAAATGTTTTAAACGGATTTGGACTAAGTATTTGGGAATTTTTGTAATTTCAAGAGATTTTGGAAAGGTTTTTCAAAATGTTTGGGAAATAATAATGATAGCATTATTTTGGAAGTATTTTTGAATGAAAATATTCAAAAGAGATAAAAGCACCAAATTCACTTCGGTCGCTAAAAAATAATTCCAACGATGATCGCGACATCGTCGGTGTTCATTTTCGAGTTTCTGAGTGATAGATTGTTGCCTCAATGATTGCTGGTGAAGTTTTGTTTTGATAAATGAGTTTTGATTTAAGAAATTTAAAATCTTGATTTGATATAAAAGCGATATATATATATATATTATTTCAAATTTATTTGAAATTAAACCAGAGGTTTAGACTATGAAATTTGCTATCTAACTATTTGTAAAATAAATAAGGGGAATAATAGATAAATTTGCAAGGAATGGTTGAAATTAGACGGTTACCTTTGGAGATAATTATGAACCTGAATAAGTCGTAATAAAAAGAAACGAGCCGTCGAAAAATGATTATAGATCTGAGTAAAATGAAATGAATAAATGAAATAAGTTAATGAATGGATTGGTAAAACAAGTTAAATGAAGTAACATTAACTTAAATATGGAAATGAGCTTAAGCTGTAGAATGAACGTAAATAAATTGAAACAAAGGAATTGAATATAAATGAAATAAATGTGAATGAAAAAAATTATACCTAAGAATCAATTGAAATAAATACATAAGTTGTATGTATATTATTTTCTTCTCAAAACGGTTTGATTCAGATTCGAGCACAGAATTTCGAGATAATTTATATCGATCCGAGTTAGAATTTTTCATTCGTTTCTTGACGCTGAAACAAGGATATGGATTTTTGATTTGATTCTGAAATTCTCTATCATAGTATATGACTATGCAAGGAGAATAACAGTTTCTAAACTGGGAACCAATCTGAGTCCGCACTAGAGAGTCGTGTGAACGATACTAGTTCGAAAGTGAAGTTGTATGATCGAATGCGCGATCATATTTGATATTGTGTACGGATGATATATGTACATCATACAAACTTAAGTAAAGCTAACGTCGAAAATTGAAAATGCAAATATAAAATGATTTTAGATTATATGATTAGCTATCATTGATAATTAGGATGCAGGTATTTAAAATCAAGAAAAATTTGGATTGCCGAAGAAAATGGTACGTGTTTATTTTGTCATTGGATTTGATGGTTTTATGGTTGAGACACTTGGCTTTTGTTTTCTTTTGTTGGTTAAGGCCCGTAGGCATTTTGTAGTGGTTTCAATCTAGCCACGCAAAGGAGACGCCGGTGAAATTTTTCGAAAATTTAAGGCGTTAGATAAATTTTGAAGCTTAAAATTTTTTATAACTTGTTTTATGACTAAATTGTGGTTTCCGTTAGCCGATCAGAGTGGCGTAACGCAAGCGTAGAAAAAAATTTCCAATAATATTTTATGTTTTATAAGTTGACTATTTTAAAATATGTATACACCAAATGTTAAATTCTTTACTCAACGTCTTTTCGAGGACGAAAAGTTTTGAGTGGGGGAGATTGTGACAGTTTGTATTTTTAGCTAATTTAAATTATTAAATTTGAGTGTAATTAATGAATAAAAACGTTACAATTTTAACGATTTATTAATATAGTTATTGAATATGAACTTGAACAAGATTTTAAAATAAACTAATTTCGAAGATTTGGCCATAACGAGTTTTGGAATGAAGTAATATATATTAACTGGGTTTATAATCGATAACCGAATTTGAATAATAATTGTGAATTACTTAGGTGGAAATAAAATGATGTTGATAAATAAAACTCATTTAAAATCTAATATTGAAATTTGTTTGAATATTGGACAATTAAATTGTTTCAATTTAATAATGGAAATTATTTGAATAATGGAAATTAAATAACTGTAAAACGAAAATAGTTGTTCTATAATTTGAATTTGTTTTAGAAGTTAAATCTTATAAGTTCATTAACTAATATTTCCAAAGATAGTGATTTATTGAATTATCCAAATTGATTACACTTAATATCGTGATTATTTGAATAATTGAATTCTGAGTTTAATATGACTGAAAATGATACCGAAAGTTGATATAAATTTTATTTATACAACAATGAAGATTGTCAACATTTAAAATTGAATTTAAGTGAATAATTAGAAATTGGAAATTTTATATTATAATCGGGATGTTAAAATAGCGATCCGAGGCACAGTCTCGGATTTTGATGAAACCAATTTCATTGGATTCATAATGGTGTATTATTATCGAATTTCAAATGTTGTAACGTTTGGAGTTATCGTTTGGTCGTATGGGATGTGTTGAAGTTTATAAGAAAATTCAATATAATAACTGGATCCAAAAGCTATCTTCTCCAAACGATCGAATTAGGACCCGAAACATGTTCCATTGCATTCGGAATATAGGTATAATATTATAAACGTTTAACGTCATGCCTCGATTGGGATTCAAGATTTTAAGTTACGTAATCGAGATATTTTGGAAATTTAAATTTAAATTTTGGCTAGCAACACATCATTTCCCTTTCTTTTTCGTCATGTCACTGTAGCCTTACCCCTACACGCTATCTCCTTTTAAAAATCACTTCTCGTCCCTCTTTTTATATGCATGCAAGGTTATAGTATGAAGAAAGAAAGAAAAAAATGGTGGCTTTGAACTTCAAAAATCCTTTTCTCCTCTTATACTCAACTAAAAATGATGAAACTTATTTTAAAAATCATTTTTCAACCTTCTCTTAAATCTGATATTGTTATTGCAAGGTGCGGTCGTGATTCATGATGATGGATGTGAGTAATAATGGACTAGGGTTGGGTAAATCAAGTGATTTAGTGATCAATTCGCAGAATGGAGCTCGTATTTTGATTCTCGTCGTCGAATAGCACCTAGGGTAGGATTTTTGCGATGTACGTTTGCCAGAGAGGCCGCGCGTCACCTGGGCGGTTGTGTGGAAGAGGCTTTGGCGCGTTTTGATAAGGGTGTGCGAGTTTCAAGGTGAGGGGTCCGGGAGGTGGAGATCGAGGAGGAGAGTTCACCGGCATCGTCGGATCTAGATTTCACGCATCGGAGCTCCGTTTCACTATCGAAACGTGCACGGTTTTGTTTGAGGTTGCTCTGTGTCTTTCGTGTATAGGCTTGGCTACAGGAAGATTTAGGGAAGAAGCTTATAGTGGGCTGGGCTTTGAATGTTTTGGTATGGGTTGTTTTAAATAGTTAAATTGTTCTATAAATTTAAATATCGTCGAACTTATAAAATGTATAACTTCTTCGTAGGTGGTTCGATTGGAACGAAACTTTTTACGTTGCGATTGTGATGACGAAAGCTTTGTAATGAAGCTGGTTTGAACAAATTGGAGATGATCAGAATTTGGGTTAAAATCGGACGTTGTCCGGTTTTAGTTCCAAAACAGAACGTCTCGACGACAATAGAAACTCAAGGTGGTTGTTTTATAACGCTCACAACGTAGAATATCTTTATGCTAGTTAAATTTAAATTATGAAGTGATATGGATTTATTGGTCGTTGTTTGATAAATTTGATTGTCATTTGAATTAACCGTTATAAATTAAAACTGACAATTGAATTCTAAATTGAAATTGAATTGCCAGTTATTATCCAATATTAATAACTATGAAACTGTTGTGAATTATATTATCTTTTTGTATGATTGATTGTGATATATGTAAATTGGTTGATGTTTGGATGTTTATTTTTTATATATATCATGTTATCACCCTATATATGATTTACAGTGAATAAAACTATAAATTGAATTATTTTGAATAAATATAAAAATAGGTTGAAATGATATACACCTATAACATTGTGATTTGGATGGAAAAGATGTATATCCATCCCTGAAATTAAATTGAAATAACTTATCATTTGGCCATAGGGTAGAAAATTATATACGGACACCGGACTGGTCAAATTAAATAACTTTAAAAGTTTTGGTTTGAAATTATTTAACGGTTTTGAATTTAAAGGAATAAAAATCGAATGAAATTTGAATAAATCATGAATTCGAGTTGGAAGTGTTGAAATAAAATTTTGGTTGTTAACCCCCCCCCCCCCTTTTACAAGGCCATAGACAGACGGGTTTAACTTAATCGACTGCACGTTCGTCGAGGCTGGTGTACGATGGATTCAGTCGACTGGATGGATGGATGATGCAACGTGCTTGGAAGATGGAAATATGATTAGATAAAGATGAATCAACTATAATTGGTGTCTAGGAAACATGGTTCGACATTGAATATTGTAACGATCCAGAATTTCTATCATTTGAAATTCGTATATTTAATTGATTTTAAATATTAACAAGTAAAATTTAAACAGCTGAATAAATTTTATTTCGAATATCTAGATTTAATTGGATAATTTAAATCGATAATTTAATATTTGAAATTACAGAAATAATTGGAAATTGGGTTTACTATGATTAAAATTGATTAGTAAAGTTGTATTAAATCATATTGGAGTTAGAATGATGTTATAGAACTTTTAAAATTGAATTAAAAGTTAATTTGTGGAAATTGAATATTTTAATATTTAATTGACGAGTAAAAATAGTCATTTTTAAAACAGTCTCGGATTTCGACGAAACTAATTTCATTGGATCCGTAATGTTTTATTATTGTATGGTTTCAAATTTCGTGTCAACCGGATTTACAGTTTGTCCGGGGCAAACTAAAACACGTAGAAATCGGTTTGAGTGAATTTTTAAATTTAAATAGTCGGTTTGAAAACCTATCTTCCAAATATGATCGAATTGGCTCCCGATATACATTTCACTGCGTTCGGAATAGGGGTAAAACATTATAAACGCCAGGCGGCACGCTTCGTTTGGAGTTCGGAAATTTTTTGGATGAATAGTGCGTTGTCATTTTTCTATAAAAGGACCTTAATATTCACTTTTGCAAAAATAATCAACCCTGGGGTTACAGCCGCCGTCTCCTTCGTTCAATGGCCGAAAATTTCCAAACTTCTTCCTCTAATATCTTCAAATCCACACACTAATTCGAGAAACTCTCAACTACAACATCGAAGAGCATCACGAGATCCTTGAATCCAACGGTTATGATTGGATTTCATATGGTAGATCGTCGTCAATTTGAGCTTAAACGTACACGGTTCGTGCATGTTTTTCGAGAGCATGGGGTAGCCGAGTGGGGTCGGCCTCTGGCCGTTGGGGTGTCGCGCGAAGCTCTACGAGATGGCGGCCTTTGATCGTCGTGGAGTTGCTCGTAGATGGCGCGGCAATTAGGGCATAAGGTGGCGGCATGGGTTCAATTCACGTTCGAACGAAGGGGAGAAGGAAAAGGGGACGGCCATGATTTGCTAAAGAGGAACGTGCGGCCCTGATTACAGTAGGTTTAAAATAATAAAAAGAAATTATAAATTATTATATTTAAATTCGTTCAAATTTTAAAATGCAATAACTTTTTCATATGAGGTCCATACAATAATAAAACACTGCGACTGTATTTCAAATATACCGCTTTCAAATAAACTAAAACGCGCATTGGACCGTGTGATTGAATGATAAACTGTAAATCCGGTTGATAAACTTTAACGCGTAGAAATCGGTTAAAGTTCATCAAAATTAAACGCGCATTTCGAATAAACTAAAACGCGCATTGGATCGTGTGATTGAATGATAAATTATTATCTATTATTTTGAAATAGACCCTATACGCCGTATATTAAGCGGATGTTATTTATTAAACACATATACCGCTATATTTCACCTTGATGTGGAATTGGTATTATATATGTACTTGGAGTTGATTTCCCGCATTATATAGCGGATAAGACCCTATTGCGCCGCATAATAGAGGATAATATTTTATATAAACCCATGTACCACGATATCCCGTATTGGAACGAGATTGGTATTGTGCTAACATCTGTGGATGCAGGGAAACAGGTTGGAGGGATCCAACTGGATTCCTCACCCGTATTGATTTATTTACAGATATTGTGATATATTCTGTTATCATATGATATATGATGTTTTGGATGTCGTGATTGTTATATTTAGTGTTGTTGCAGCATTGGGCCTATTTTAAAAAAATTAGAAGTGTTAAAGCGATGATTTACAAATTTAAAAGGGTTTTTAAAGTGATTTTTGAAAGTATACGTTTTATTGAATTTTTGAATTGATTCATTTTAAATAAATAAACGTTATAATTTTAATGTTATAAAAAAACATGATTTTTGAGAAATATAGTTGAAATGTGATTTTTGAAATATGGAGTTAATGATTTTATAAAATAGTTTAAATTGTGATTTTTGAATTTATTATAAAAGCTTTATATATAAGATTTATAAAATTTGATTTTTATAAATCAAAGTGAACTATAAAGGAGTATTGAAAATGTTTTAAAATAATGTTATAAATGGATTTTTTTTGAAAGAATAGAATCTACGATTTGTGAAGTTATAAAATGAATGAATTTGTAAATAGAGAGTTATAAGTAATTTGCTTATAATTTGGATTTTGGCGTGTAAATGGGATATGGATAGAATCTGTTAATAAAGCGCTTTTATAAGTTGAAGTTGTTATAAAATATAAATGGAATTTATAACCGTTGTTTTATAAATCCGAAATCGACTTATTTTGATAGGTTAATTATTATAGCTTGTTAAAGGAGATCCGGTTAGGGGTAGCCGGCCTTGTGTTGGCAGAGATCCGGTTAGGGGTCTCGGGGCGTCCTTCCAGAGGCGTACCCATGTGGCAATGGAAAGTTCCTTGGCCTCACCATCAGTTGGAAATCCAAAAAAACAATACGAGCCATGTATGGTTTTAGTTGTATAACCTGCCATGGAATGTGGCGGTATCCTGCTATTGAACATGGTAGCTATAGTAGGCATAAGTGTGAAATGCCTATGCTGGCTAAGATTTATATTATACTTTCGAAATGTTTTCCAGGACTTTGCACTTATAATAATAATATTGAAAAGAAATTTGCGTATCAAGCATATTTAACTATCAGAAGGAGAAATCTCCTCCAATTCTGCGTTTGCATTGTGTGTGTGGCGGAAGGCCTTATGGTAGTTTCTTTTTCTAAAAAAAAGCATTGTGGATCTATTTTAAAATATTTCTTTGTTTGTTTTTAAAGAATAACTGTTTTAAGTTCTCACACCAGTCCCATGACTGACTTGGAGTTTATTGTTCCCTTTCTAAACTCTGGGTGCCTACCAATTTCCACATGAGCAGTCAAGAGTCAGGTTATCAGGTCATTCTGGAAATTCAGGAGTTGCTGTAGAGATCTGGAGGCAAGCTGGATGGCTTGGCGTATCAACTAGTATATAGTATTTCTTTTCCGCTGTTTGTTGTTGTAAACTCTGATAATGAAATGTAATGTAATGTAATGACAGATCTAGTTCTTTGTTTTAAAGATATTCATTTATCTATTATATGTTGTTTCGCTGCGATTGTGAGACTCTGATATCGTTTTATGTTGCTTCTTCTTTCTTTCTTTCTTTCTTCTTCTATTTTCTACCTCTTCTTTAACCCAAACGGTTCAGTTTTCCGGCCTTCGATTGCTCGGCAGTTGATACAGTGGACGTATTAATGTCGACTTTCGTAAGTCGAAAATCCTTAACGTTACATATGGTTCGGCATGGTGGAGGTTCAGCACAAATGGTTCGCCTGGCATTCACGTTCGAATAGCATTCAAGAGTACCTGGCATATATAGAGCGTCTGGCATACATGAGTGGTTCGGCATTTCAGGAGCACTCGGCATCCAGGAGCGCTCGGCATCCAGGAACGCTCGGCATTTAGAAGCGCTCGGCATTAGAGATCGTTCGGCATGATGGGCGCTCAGCATTAGAAACTGTTCGGCATCAGACATGGTTCGGCATTAGTTGCCGCTCGACATAAAGGAGTCGCACCTCGATACCTCGACACCTCGCACCTCGATACCTCGATACTCGCACCTCGATACCTCGCACCTCGATACCTCGCTCGGCATTGCACCTCGCACCTCACTCGGCATCGCACCTCGCACCTCGCTCGACATCGTACCTCGTTCGGCATTGGCGGCTCGGCATGGGTCGCTCGGCGAAGATGGGTTGATGGAAAGTCATTCGACATAAGACGAATGTGGCTCGGTGGAAATTCTTAATGGGCCTTTACCGTTCAGAAAGCCCAGCAACTCAAAATTCGCCTATAAATACAGCTTGTAGGGGTTCAGAAAGGAGGGTCTTCTTCTTCTCTTCTGCTCTCTGACTTTTTATTTCCTAAGACTATGGCCATTCTACCACTTTGTAACTGTAATTGATTTGAACATCAATAAAAAGAAAACTTCTAGAGTGGACGTAGGCCGAAGTTAGTCGAACCACTATAAAACTTGTTGTTCTTTACCGCTTTCATTTTAATTTTAACTGTTCTTCATATTATTACTCTCTACACACACTTTATCTATTATCAGTGACTGTTAGTTGGTGCTTCCATTTACATTTGGGTGTTAGTGACCAATTTTGGCGCTAACATTTTGGTGCTTTCACTGAGAAGGCAAGCACTCAGGAATTTTGGAGCTAGGAACTTGGACTCTAGAAAGCAATGGCTAGGCCATCAACAAGGAAGCAAGTGATAGAAAGGAGCAATTAGGAGGTAAGTCAAGAGGCTTCCTCTGGAGATGGAGCAGGTGGAGCATCTATCTACATCACCAGAGAGGAGATGGAGGTGATGATGAAAAGACAAGAGGAGATGATGCAGGCTCTCCTCAAATAATTTGCACAAGCAGGACACGCTGGAGCTCAGATCCATAGAGCGGGATTAGAAGAACCAAACAGACAATCAAATGGAACGGCTCAACAGGGCGCAATCCCTAATCAACATACACCTGCTAATCCGAATGAACCTAGACTCGGGGGAACACCCCCCCCCAACAATGACAAACAAGTTCAAGGGGGATTTCAGTCAACACCGCACAACAGGATGCTAGCAGGGATGCACGAGCAAGAGATGAAAAGTATATACCAGAATTCCCTCGGGGACTCGGGGGGGCAACCCTTGACGAATAATGCTGGATTGGCCGAGATTATTAGACGAAATATGCGCGGATGTTTGACTAATAGAGATCTGGAAGGAGTAAACAAGAGTCCATTCACTCATGAGATCAGGATAGCTCGGAATCCGCCAGATTTCAAGCCACCTAACGTGGAGATGTACAATGGCAAGGCCGATCCAACAGATCACTTGATGAGGTACACAAGGCATATAGAGGTGCTGGGGGTATCGGAGGAAGTGATGGCCCGATATT
The DNA here is from genome assembly GCA_030765085.1 of Allium cepa. NCBI lineage: Eukaryota > Viridiplantae > Streptophyta > Magnoliopsida > Asparagales > Amaryllidaceae > Allium > Allium cepa. The sequence continues at coordinate 331,804,234 of CM060940.1, forward strand.
TCCCTCAATACTTGACAGATATAGCTGCGATGTGGTTCAGGCAGCTAGAAGAAGGATCTATTAGGACATGGAAAGGATTGGTGGAAAGGTTTCTGAGGCAGTTTCGAGTTCATATTAGAAGACCGAAGAATGTGATGACGCAAACATGGATAAAACCAAGGGCGGATGAATTGCTCAGAGCTTTCTTAACTCGGTTCAATGCAAAAGTTGCTTCGGTGGATCGGCCAGATCCATCGATGGTTTTAATGGTGGAAGTATCAGGAGTTAGAGAGAATTCAGATTTCAAAGTGTCACTGATACGGGACCCTCCAATGGATCTCGGGGAATTCTTTCACGAAGCTGAGAGGTTCCTTCGGCAGGAAGATGCGTGCCCAGATATGAAGTAAAGGAGGTGAACGCGGCTGAGGGTGGAGGGCCATCAAATGGAGGCTTGGAAAGAGATAGAGGCAAAGGAAAAGGGAAGCTGGATGACGAATTAGGAAAAGCTGGGAAACGGTGGAGAGAGCCAAAATTCTCCACCTACACGGGATTGAACGAAACGCTGGTACGGATTTATTTGGAGACTCGGAGTCACGTTCCATATCGAAGGTCGGCTAGGAGGGAACCCTCTGAACGTGAGAGGGCATCAGGAAAACACTGCCTCTTCCATGATTTGGACGGGCATGATACCAACAGCTGCAGGCACTTAAAGGACATAATTAAGGAGCATGTAAGGAATGGACAGTTGCGACAATACGTCAAGGCTTGGAATGCAGCGGTGGGGCAGGAGCAACCACCATCTACCTCACACGGTGATGGTGCGAGGCACTGAAATGATGGTCAATTAGTTATCAATTGACTAGGATATTATGAAATAAGTAGCAAACTACGGGCGGACGGCCAAGTCACTTACTCATGTATGGGGACATAGATAGCCCCCAAGCATAGTTTGAGATGACGATAAACCGCGACGCTCTAATTTGTGAAATCTGCTTTCTCTTTTGTGGCTTGGACATTTGCTTTTTCCTGGTTTGGTTTGAACTTCTGGTTTTATTGTTTTTTTCTTGGTTTGGACTTTTATTTGGATGATTGTTTTTTGGTTTGGATATCGGTTTGTATTTTTGATATGGATTTCTTGTTTTCTGGTTTGATCTGGATTTTGGATTTGCTTTTGATTCGATTTTTGTCTGGCTTTTGGTAAACGGTCGTCGGGTATGGATTGTGCCCGGCAAGGGGTAAGTCTCTTCGCCCAAACGTGGCGAATCGACTTATTCAGGTCATCGAGTATTGACTATGCTCGGCAAGGGTCCGGAGAGACCAGGATTCGACCTAGGACTTAGGCCCCAAACTATCGGTTACTATTTCAGGTCGTCGAGTATGGACTACGCTCGGCAAGGGTCCGGAGAGACCATGATTGGGCCTACGACTTGGGCCCTGTATTATTAGTCATTATTTCAGGTCGTCGGGTATAGACTATGCTCGAAAAGGGTCCGGAGTGACTGGGATTCGACATAGGACTTATGTCATGGCATTACTCAACGCCCAGAGACACTGGACCATGATCGTCATGTGGAAATTGCGCTTGGCAAGAACTCGGAGAGGTTACGGATTCGGATATTGACCCGGAGAGGTCATGGATTCGGTTGCTGGTTATTGGATAAGGTTGGATTAAGACTCGGTTATCGAGTTCGGATGGATATGGAATTGGCTATGGACTTTGGATATCAGATTCGGAATTATTCAAAACACACCTTCCGACAGCAAGGCACATTTTAGGGGGCAAGTGTTAACCCGCCCTTTTACAAGGCCATGGACAGACGGGTTTAACTTAATCGACTGCACGTTCGTCGAGGCTAGTGTATGATGGATTCGGTCGACTGGATGGATGGATGACGCAACGTGCTTGGGAGATGGAAATATGATTGGATAAAGATGAATCGACTATGATTGGGGTTTAGGAAACATGGTTCGGTTGAACATGGTTCGTCTGGCATTCACGTTCGAATAGCATTCAAGAGTACCCGACATACATAGAGCGTCCGGCATACATGTGTGGTTCGGCATTCCAGGAGCACTCGGCATTCAGTAGCGCTCGGCATCCAGGAGCGCTCTGCATTTAGAAGCGCTCGGCATTAGAGATCGTTCGGAATGATGGGTGCTCGACATTAGAAACTGTTCGGCATCAGACATGGTTCGGTATTGGTTGCCGCTCGGCATAAAGGAGTCGCACCTCGATACCTCGATACCTCGACACCTCGTACCTCGAAACCTCGCACCTCGCTACCTCGACACCTCGCACCTCGATACCTCGACACCCGCACCTCGATACCTCGATACCTCGCACCTCGATACCCCGATACCTCGATGCCTCGCACCTCGATACTTCGATACCTGGATACCTCGACACCTCACTCGGCATCGCACCTCGCTCGGCATTGGCGGCTCGGCATGGATCGCTCGACGAAGATGGCTCGGTGGAAAGTCGTTCGACATAAGACGAATGTGGCTCGGTGGAAATTCTTAATGGGCCTTTACCGTTCAGAATGCCCAGCAACTAAAAATTCGCATATAAATACAGCTTGTAGGGGTTCAGAAAGGAGGGTCTTCTTCTTCTCTTCTGGTCAGCGACTTTTTATTTACTAAGACTAAGGCCAGTCTACCACTTTGTAACTGTAATTGATTTGAACATCAATAAAAAAGAAACTTCTAAAGTGGACGTAGGCCGAAGTTAGCCGAACCACTATAAAACTTGTTGTTCTTTACTACTTTCATTTTAATTTTAACTGTTCTTCATATTATTACTTTCTACACACACTTTATCTATTATCAGTGACTGTTAGTTGGTGCTTTCATTTACATTTGGGTGTTAGTGACCAATTTTGGCGCTAACATTGGTTAAAAGAAATTGTTAAATAATTAAAGTTAGGATTTGAAGTTAAAATCAAAATATGATTGAAATTTCATAAATTGATTAGTTTTTAAAGATTAGGGTTTTTATTCGGACTTTGGATTATTGCCATGAAAGTATTATAAAATGATATTTCAAAATTGAGCTCGGAATTGAATTTTATGTGAAAATAGGATTTTAAATTGAATATTGAAGGTAAATTTGATTAAGTATTTTAATCGGTATTTTTGAAAATAAAACTCGAACTTATATAGATCGAAATAATTTAAATTGAGGATTGAATTAAAATTAATTCAAATTGGAATTGAATTGATTGGAATTGAGACCGAAATTGTATTAATTGAAAATGAAATTGGAATTGATTTGAATATAAACTAGAATCGAAGTTAATTCGAATTGAAATTGGAATTGAATCGATAAATCGAAATGGAAAATTGAATGGATTCGAATTGAGAAGATTTGGAAACTGAATCAGTTGGACTTTGAAATATTTTCAAATAAATTATTTTAGTATAAACTATTTTAAATCTATATTCTTTAAAATATTCAAATTATTTCGATTTTCCAAATTATTTACTATATAATCCATTTTAATACTCAGACTATTTTATATTAAAATAATTTAACCATTTAAAACAATTTTTAACTATTTTAACAATTTAAACTATTTTTAACTATTTTAATTATTCAAACTATTTTAAACTATTCAAACTATTTTTCAAAAATTCAAACTGGTCAGGAGTGGAATGTTTATTTTGAAATCATGGATTTAAATACGAACTAGGTTAAATGAAGTTATAACCCAAATTGGAATTCGAAACAATTTTGGAAGCGAAATCGTGATATTAAGGCGAAAACGATTTTGAACCGAAATAGTATATTTTGAGTAAGTATGATGATTTCGAAGTGGATTTGATTGTGAAGTGAATATGATATTTGATATCAAGTATCAACTGTTTTTGAAATGTAAATGTACCAACCGGTGTGTAAAACGACGTTTGGTTGTTAAAGAGATTGGGGCCGGATATGAGCATAATCTCTATCGATACCGAAACCACTTTAACAACTGTGTACGAGGAGACTTCAGAACGAAGTGGTTGGATTTGGCGACGATTGCTAGATTTGAAGAAAGAGAACGTTGATGGATAGAACCCGACACTTGCCAATTTGAAATGACTAAAACAGGACGTCTTGACAGGGACAAATGGGTTAATTACCCCGATCGGACATCCGTTCTTCGATTTTCTTGGACTCGGTCTATATCGTTACTCTTGTTGTTGGTTTTGATTGGTGCACCTTGAATGGGATAGCCTCCCTTTGACTCGATATGGGATAGATGGACGCGGTGGGTGGTCATGGCTTTAATGCGCTACCACCAGCCCTGCGACCCGAACTGATTTATTCTACCTTGAGCATTGCCTCACGTGCCTTGTCATACTTTTATCCCTAAACGAGACCCATACGATTTTGATTTAGTGTTTTTGTATCACGGCGCATCTTTGACTACCAACTTTGTATTAGTGGTGTCAAATGCAAACTGTACGCCAATGCTTAAAAACGGGTTAAAAGGGATTAACGTAAAGCCTTAACGCTAAGAAAATGTTCATTTTATTGATTATACATTATATATGTAGCGTATTCTACTACATATAAATTTTTTGAGGGTCCTTTAGAGATAAAAATCCGGTAACATCTCTTGAGTTATTGCATGCACGTTATACACTGTATAGGAGATGTGAAATCCCATAAGCATCTCTGACGCCGTTACACTCATATTATATGTAATATCCGTTTGACTTACATAAGGATATTTTAGTCCTGACTTGGGTATTTTGTCTTTTCATTATGCTCGGGTATGTCCTGAGTTTTTCACCTTATTGAAGACTTATCTTGGAGGACGAAGACGAACATTTGGTTATTATTACTATTACTATTCCTGCATCATGTTGTCTGCTGCATTACTTATGTACCTCTGATGTATATATATAACTCTGATAAATGTTGTATTGAATATAATCAAATGTATTGTATTATTTGATTATTATATTTTATTTGATAAATGTTTCTTTTTTCTTTTCTCTTATTTTCTTATTTACCCATTAACAATCCTTTCTTTTGAATGGTTTAAGTTGATTTATGCGGTTCATTGTCGATTTAAACTGTCCAAAATGGTAGGTCGTTACATGTCTTCTTGCTGCTCGTGTCACCATCCGACCACTACCTTATCTCGCAGCCTCCTCCCCTTCGCTGGTAAGCCACCATCTCGATTTTGAGCCCCCTCTCTCCCTCCTCGATGGCATCAACGTCAGCCACCATACTTTTTTTCCTTTTTATTGATTTCGTGAGTTTAACGATTAGAGAGAGGGAAAAGTGAAGGGGTATTGGGCTGAAAAGAGTAAGGGAAATATACGGGTAGTTTTTATTTGTTAAGGATTAAATTTCCATTTTACTCTTTAGTCCCTTAGTAAAGAACTTTTTTCAATTTGTCTTTCTTTATATTTCTATCTATTAATAATTTTCTTGTAAATATGTTTCATGTGAATTAAATTGATCTACACTTCATTTTACAAAGTATATTTCGATAATTGCGCAATTTCCAATTCAATACGTAATTATCTCTATTTAATTATTCATCGTATTAATGTAAAGTAATTTATTTTTCAACTATTTCAATACATAATAAAGATTTACACTTTAAAATATTTTATGTTCATTAAAACATTTTCTTCATGTTCAGTATATCCTTTGAAAATAATTTATTAATATTCAGTTTATTTAAATAAAACCTGTTATCAAATAAACTTTATAAGTAGAACTATGTTTTCAAAAATAAAAATTATCAAAAATTGAATTCGAACATTTTGTCTTAATTAAATTTATTTATTATTACGACGTAGAAATTAGGGTTGTTACAAAAAAGAAGTACCTGACACACTATCCTTTATAACTCTTAGTTGATGGTACACCGTTGTCAAATATTACTGAGAAAATACTTTTGCATTGTTGTTGAGCTGGCTGAGCAAGCCATCGATGTGTGGTAAAAAAAAATATTTGTTCTTCTTTGTCGCTTATTTAGCTCGGGATAATCTACATGTAGCCTTATAGAACCGTCTACCTTAGTGGTAATTACTACAATTGCTTCTCATTCGGATGTACTCCTCTATAAAATCTTTTATTCATAACTCAACGACTTACACCTCTAACTCTCAATGTTCTTTAGGCTCCATTCTCCTAATAGGTAAAACTATAAGCCTTGAACACTTTTTAAGATAAATGTGAAAATCAATCTCTCGATGTGGTGGAAAATGTGAAACCTCCTTAAAAACATCATGGTAATTACTGACAATAGGTAATGATGACAACTCTTATTGGAGGATATTGAGCGAATATAAGTAGCTAATCATTATTGGAGTCTCGTGTCATACTTGACATGAAAAAAAATTAGTAATTGAATTGCAGTGTTTCAACTCAAATTTCTACAATTACTTTTATTGAGAAAACTAAACTAGAATCAAAATTCTATAAATTGTCAAAACTTTTATGGTGTGGATTTTGTTTTTATCTTGACAACCCATGATGCGTCGCTATTTCTGCCTACTAGTTCATTTTTCATCCTCCATAAGAAACCAAATAAACCTTAAGAATTACCTTTTGCCTTAGATTAATTTAACTTTATATCTTCTCAAAGATATATTCCACCTCCATAGATTACCCTCTTTTATCAATGTAGTCTCTCTCTTCCTTATCTCATCCATTAACATCACTCAAGATCTCAACCAGAGTGTAAAACCTAAAATAAATCACTCGCAAATCAAGTAAAAAAAGTGTAACAACCCGGGATTTGCATTACCAATAAATAAATAAAAGTTAGGATTTTTATTTATTCTTAATGAAGTATAAAAGGATTTGGAATAACAAAATTTATTGAAAAAGGCTATTTTAATTAAATGGGAAATATGGGATTTTAAAATGAGGATAAAATGTTATTTTGGAGAGTTAAATATTTTAGGAGAGATTTTAAAATGGGTTTGGGTAAGAAAAATGAGTTCATAAGCATACATGAACACTTGGAAATTTTTTTGAAACATGGTAAATAACCCTCTTCTTATTGGGTTAGTAGACTTAACCCAATAACCCACCCTAAACCTCCCCTATATATTATCTCAAACTCTCATAACCTTCTTCATTCAACCCTAATCAAAACCCTAATCATTTCCTAAAGCTTCTAAACAAAAAATGGCCTCCATCTTCATCTCCTTCAAGTTGTAGCTTATGGAAATCATTTTATGAAAAGGTAATGCAAATACCCACCTCAAATTCATTCTTATATCCTTTCTAATTTCTGAAATTGGTTTGTTAACACATGTTTTATGTGTTTTTATGATCTTATAGCCTCCTAATCCTCTCTTACTATCTTGGGTTGATGCTATTATGATCATTGTTGCTTTCTAAGAGAGGTATATTGCTAAAAACTTCTTATAGTATGTGTTTAATCCTCTTTTAATGTCATAAATCAATTAGTAACACATGTTTATTTGTGTAACATGTGAATCATAGCTCCTTGATCAACTTTGCTTGCATTTTTGGTGTGCACATAAAGTGTTTGTGTTATTGCTTCATAAGGTAATGATAAGCTTTGGCCTATGTTTCTTTTTATATGGTGTATTAATCATTGTATTGTGATTAGTGATGGTTATTAGTGAAATTTGAGGCCAAAAACTTGAAAAAAACACCCCAAAACCTTCAAAAACTGCATAATATGCAGGCTGGAAATGCAAACGGCTAAAATATGCGTCTGGGCTGCACCCAGGTTGCAGCCCAGGCAAAACAGGCTAGCCCAGTTGGGCTAGCCAGGAGCAGGCCAGCCCTGGTGGGGCTGGCCACAAGTCCCCAGCCCATGCGGGCTGGGGCGGGCCGCAAGACCCCAGCCCAAGTGGGCTGGGGCGGGTCTCCAGGCCCCAGCCCGCGTGGGCTGGGGCAGGTCCGCAAGACCCCAGCCCGCATGGGCTGGGGGGCGGACCCTAAACCCTAGCCCGCTTGGGCTGGGGGGGGCCCAGGACCCCCAGCCCGCGTGGGCTGGGGGCGGGCCTAAACCCCCAGCCCGCGTGGGCTGGGGGCGGCCCAGGACACCCCAGCCCGCGTGGGCTGGGGCGGGCCTAAACCCCCAGCCCGCGTGGGCTCGGGGCGGCCCAGGACACCCCAGCCCGCGTGGGCTGGGGGCGGGCCTAAACCCCCAGCCCGCGTGGGCTGGGGGCGGCCCAGGACACCCCAGCCCGAGTGGGCTGGGGCGGGTCTCCAGGCCCCAGCCCGCGTGGGCTGGGGCAGGTCCGCAAGACCCCAGCCCGCATGGGCTGGGGGGCGGACCCTAAACCCCAGCCCGCGTGGGCTGGGGGCGGCCCAGGACACCCCAGCCCGCGTGGGCTGGGGGCGGGCCTAAACCCCCAGCCCGCGTGGGCTGGGGGCGGCCCAGGACACCCCAGCCCGCGTGGGCTGGGGCGGGCCCAAACCCCCAGCCCGCGTGGGCTGGGGGGGGACCCAAGTCCCCCAGCCCGCGCGGGCTGGGGGCGGGCCCCTAGTACCCCCAGCCCATTCGGGCTGGGGCCAAAAAAAAATAAAATAAAATAAAATAAAATAAAATAAAATAAAATAAATAAATATTTTTGAAAGCACGTTTCTGTGTTTTTTCATTTTTGGACTGCAACTTCGTGTCATCGCCATGGTCACATCCGTGGTCGAAATCCAACGTTTTTGGACTCGTTGGAAAGCTGGTATTCCGAACTCCAATTCTATAATGTTTGATTAGTTTCTGAGTTCTTTTGACTCTTCGAAATTGTTGTCGAAGAGGCACCCGGATCTCAGCCTGAAACAGTGTATTCACTGTTTCCGGGTCCGACTTTGGAGCGTCGCTGCGACTTCATTTCAAGTCGGAATCGAGAAATTCTTTTTGTGTTCTAAAGTAGAAATGTCAGACTACATTCCTACCAATTTTCATTCCATGCAGATTCAGTTTGCTGGTCCGAATAATTTTCCGAACTTGGATTCGCGTCAGTTTTGGACTATTTTCCAACACTTAGAATATTTTCAGTGATTTTCTGGTTTTATCGATTTCTTTGAGATTTGTCTCTGGATTTCGTGCACGGGTTTTATGAACTATTTTTAAAAGGATTTTTCACTCCTAAATGGCTTTCAAAATTATTATATAATATTATTTTTAATTATTAAATTAATTACTCCATAATAGGAGACTTTTCAAAAGACCATTTTAAAAGTGATTTCGAAATCAATTACAAATCCGTTTTACACCATTATTTTCTATAATAAAAATCTCACACTCACTTTTAGCACGTCGAGCGAAGTGGAAAGGTGCTTAAACGGTTAGGAAATATCCGGCCTATGGAAACCGTGTGTATTTTCTTTCCGGTTAATCCCCGACCTATTCGATTGATCGTTTTGACCTTTGGGTCTAGTCTACCGATGATATGAGGTGGACTTTTTATTGTTTGGAGTGTGAGCTTGCTATTGGTTAGGAAACCGTTTAGTGCGAACGTGGGGTATGGGACTCATTGTTAACACTTTACGGGTTCCTCTCCAAGAAGTTAGTGGCACATTAGCCTCTAGGCGGCCAGTACTGGACCTCTGGGTCACCACGCCTCTGGGCAAACGTCTCTGGACACCTGCTCTATGGAGCAGTTTTTTTATTCGGCATGTGCCTCTGGGCCTTTATCCTTCTGGGAAGGATCTTGCCGTTTCGCGCGTTCCGCATCTGTGCGAGTGATCGATCACAACTCTACAGTACTTGGCAACAACGACTCTGGTCGGTGCACGTGCAATATTTGTATTATCTGATGATTTTTATATCCATTCGAGTATCGCCATTCGGTGTTGGTTCTATGGAACCATACGATGTAAGTGCGGTTACCTTGTGGATTCACAGTGTCTCTGGACACTGTTTTTCAGTATTTGATGTCATTGACTTTTTAGTATATCCCTATTGCTCTTTGGAGCATCGATCTTTGCTTGGGCATTGATTTTAGACTCTGGTCACTTTTGGGATTATTACCTATGAGCAACTTTATATAGCTTTGGCTACGCCGATGATATGAGGCGATTTTATTTATTTAACACTTTGGTGTTTGTATTCTCTTTGGAGATTTTTACTGTTTATTGATGATTAGGGATCGTCATTATATTCATGTAGTCCATATTACTCTTCTCTTTGGAGAAGTATTGTTTTATTTATGTACTGCATTATTATATATATCTCAGTTATTACTGATTATTTAGCTAGCCTGACCCGAGTGTTTTCGCTCGGGTCAGACCGAGTTGTTTCAGGTTAGGTCTCTGGACTTAGCTTATGTGCTTCTGCTTGGACATCATCTGCTATGCTGATAGATAGCGCTTTTATTTGTCCACTATTCCGCTACTCTGTTTTATTCGGACTTTGATATGTACATATTTTTGACTCACATATGTGAGCAGTGGCTTTGTACCCACTTATAGTATTTGGATCTGTATTGATGATGTATTGTTCTGGGATGTTATATCTGTTATGTGATTCTGTGATGATGATGTTATCATTTAGTATTATGCTTGTTCTGAACCTATTTTCCTTAGCCATTGTAATTTCGTTATAAATATCTATTGGATATGTCGAACCACTTTAGAAAAGAAAACCACCTATTCGACGTATTCAGTGGTTAGTTATAGCTTGATTACACATGGTCGCTTCCATTATACTCTATTCTCCGTTCTAGTAGACGGTATTACTCCGTAATACTCTTTACTAGAGTGGGTCTCGGAGTGGGGCGTTACAGTTTGGTATCAGAGCCGAGGTTCAGAATTAAGCATAACAAACACAGAACGGATACACTTAGTACAATACATTTTAATTGGATCCGAATTAAATCAAATCCCTTCCTTATGCTTATTGATAGATAAGTTAGGAATATGTGTAGGAATTTATTATATTCCGTAGTATTCCTTAATTAAGTATCAATCATTGAATCATGTCTAACTCTAATTCCCGTTTGACTTTCAGTATGTCTGGAAGGGGAAGAGGGAGAACCACACGTCAGACTAGTGCTGCTGGGCAGTCCAGCAACACTCATCCAGAGGGCGTGTTCATGACTACCGACCAGATCATGGAGCTGGTTCGGAATTCTCAGTCTCATTCTCAGTCTCCAGCCCCAGTTGCTGATACTCCGCGCATGTCTGTTTTTGCGCGTCTCTGCAGTGATTTTACCCATCTCGGAGGGAAGCCGTTCAGTGGCTCCGAGAATGTCTTAGAGGTCCAGGCTTGGATTCGGATATGCGAGCGCATTTTTACTCGTATGGATATCTCGGATCATGACCGTGTTCTTATTGCTTCTAGTCAGCTTCTGAGTCGTGCCCTGGATTGGTACGAACTACTTATTGCCGAGGTCGATGAGACCACACTTACTTGGGCTCAGTTTCGTCAGAGATTTGAGCTCAAATTCATCCCAGAGTCAGAGAAGAACTCCCTTACTCGCCGCTTTCTTGATCTCAAGCAGGGGAAGTCCTCCGTATCCGACTATGTCTCTTCCTTCGAGGCCCTGTCCAAGTACGGCCTTGAGTTTATTGCTACTCCTTATAAGAGGAACCTCAAATTTGTTGAGGGCTTGAAGAAATATCTGAAGAGGCATCTTATGCTACAGCTTGAGCTCTCATTCGAGAAGCTAGTCGATGCAGCCCTACATCTTGAGTCAGTCGAGATGGAGCATAGTGATGATGGTGGTGGGGGTTCCAAAAACCCCAACCAGAAGCGGGGTCCATTTCAGAAGAACAAGCCTTGGAACAAGAAGAAGAAGACTGGCAATTCTGCTGTCCAGGCTCAGCCTCAGACTCAACCTCAGATTCAGTCACAGCCTAGTGGAACCCGTCCTCCGAAGAAATGCTTCAACTGCGGTTCTCCAGATCACTTTATTCGAGAGTGCCCCAAACCTCTCTATTGCACCTTCTGCAAGAAGGAGGGACACAGGATCTCCACTTGTCCTATTGCTCCAGCTAGTGCCAAGCCTGGCAAGCTTAATGCTGCCAAGGCTCCTGCATCTTCAGCTCGGCCTCGAGGTACACATCATTCCGTTCTCGAAGGTTCTATTTTATTTCGTGGTAGATCTTGTAGAGTTCTCTTTGATACGGGTGCCTCTCACTCATTCGTATCAAAGGAGCTAGTAGATGCTTTATCGTTGGATGTTACTTGTCTGGTTTCTTCCCTAAGGATTGTGAATCCCATCGGCGGATCCACGACCCTTAGCTTGCTTTGTGAGAATGTTGATATTGATCTTTGTGGATTTTCTTTCCGTGCGAATCTGCACGTTATGGAGTATTTGGGCTTTGATATGATTCTTGGCATGGATTGGCTCGCTCAGCACGACGCCAAAATTATTTGTTCGGAGCGGATATTATTTCTTCGTCATCCTGACTCGTCCGCTCCATTAGCTATTGCTCTTCAGGATGTTGGGATTTCTGATGTTACTTTATTTTCTTTTGATTCACGAGATGAGGATTTGGACATATCTCGTATTCCTGTCGTTCGGGATTTCCCCGATATATTCGAGCCAGTATCTGGCCTGCCGCCAAAGCGGGCCATTGAGTTCCGCATCGATCTCATTCCAGGCTCCCACCCAGTTGGGCGTCCTCCCACGAGGATGTCTACTAAAGAGAATGAGGAACTCAGGAAGCAGTTAGTAGAGCTTGAGGCGAAGCAGCTCATTCGGTCCAGTTCTTCGCCATGGGGTGCTGCTGTGGTCTTCGTTAAGAAGCCCGATGGCTCTCTTAGGCTTTGCATTGACTATCGCAAGCTTAATGAGTTGACCATCAGAAATCGTTATCCATTGCCACGGATAGACGATATGTTTGATCAGTTGAGCGGTGCAAAGGTCTTTTCACAGCTCGACCTTGCCACTGGATTTCATCAGCTCCGAGTTGCGGAAGATAGCATTCCTCTTACCGCTTTCCGCACTCGTTATGGTTCTTTTGAGTGGTTGGTCATGCCATTCGGCTTGACGAACGCACCGGCTTTCTTCGTCGATCTTATGAATCGAGTATTCCGGGAATACATCGATAGATTCGTTTTGGTATTCATCGACGATATTCTTATTTATTCTAGATCCGAGGCAGAGCATGCTCTTCATTTGCGGATCGTCTTGGATACTCTTCGTCAGCATCAGCTTAAGGCCAAGCTCTCCAAGTGCCATTTTTGGGAGAGCGAGGTCAAGTTCTTGGGCCATATTGTATCATCTGAGGGTGTTTCTGTCGATCCTGCCAAGATCGAAGCTATCCAGAATTGGAAGCGGCCCGAGAACGTTCATGATATTCGCAGCTTCCTTGGTCTGGCGGGTTATTACCGTCGGTTTGTCAAGGATTTCTCTCGAGTTGCACTTCCCCTTACGACGCTGACTCGTAAGGGTGTTCGCTTTATTTGGTCTGATAAGTGTGAAGCTTCTTTTCAGCGATTGAAGGAACTTCTCACTCATGCTCCTATTCTTGTAGTTCCTGAGAGTAATCAGGATCTTGTTGTTTACACCGACGCTTGTGGTAGCGGCCTCGGTGCTGTGCTTATGCAGAAGGATCGGGTAGTTGCTTATGCTTCCAGGCAACTGCGTCCGAATGAGATTCGCTATCCTACTCATGATCTTGAGTTGGCAGCTATCGTCTTTTGCCCTGAAGACGTGGCGTCACTTTCTATTAGGCGAACGCTTCACTCTTTACAACGATCACAAGTCTCTAAAGTATCTTTTCAGTCAGAGGGATCTCAATATGAGGCAGCAGCGATGGCTTGAGTTTCTCGCCTCATATGATTTAGATATTCAGTATACCCCTGGCAAGGGTAATCGTGTTGCAGATGCGCTCAGTCGCAAGCACTCGGCGGTAGTTTCTATGATGATTGCCGAGTGGGATATTCTTGAGACTCTATCTTTATGTGATATTAGAGATCGAGCTCCACCTTCTGATTCTCCGGTCTTATTATTCAGCTTGGAAGCTCGTCCTGTCTTATTGGATCGCATTGCCCATGCTCAGCGGCAGGATCCAGACTTATTGCATCTTATTCACCTTCTCGAGTCGGGATCTAGTGATGAGACATTGCTGGATTATTCTCTTGATTTTCATCGGTGTCTTCGTAGGAAGAACTGTATTGTTGTACCATCTGATTTATCACTTAGGCGTGACATTCTAGACGAGTGTCATCGCTCTAAGTACACTATTCATCCCGGTTCGAGTAAGATGTATGCCGATATGTGCCGGCTATATTATTGGGAGGGTTTAAAGAGAGATGTTGCAAGTTATGTAAGCCGTTGCATGACTTGTCAACAGATCAAAGCCGAGCATCAGCGTCCATCTGGTCTTCTTCAGCCGCTAGAGATTCCATTATGGAAATGGGATCAGATATCCATGGATTTTATTGACGGTCTGCCTCGATCGAGGTCAGGCCATACTTCTATCTGGGTTATTGTTGATCGCTTGACCAAAGCGGCTCATTTTATTCCTATTAAGTCCACTCGGACTGCTCCTCAGCTTGCCAAGCTATATGTGAAGGAAGTCGTTCGACTTCATGGCATTCCTAGCTCTATTGTCTGTGATCGAGACACTATCTTTACTAGTCACTTCTGGAAGTGCCTACAGTCAGCTTTGGGCACAAAGTTGAATCTCTCGACTGCTTATCATCCTCAGACCGACGGGCAGACGGAGAGGGTGAATCGTGTTTTGGAGGATCTTTTGCGCTGTTGTATTCTGGATTTCGGAGGTAGTTGGGAGGATCACTTACCGCTTGTAGAGTTCTCCTACAACAACAGCTATCAGTCTAGTATTGGCATGGCACCTTTCGAGGCTCTATACGGAAGGCCATGTCGCTCTCCTGCTTGTTGGTTAGAATCTGGCGAGAAGCTCATTCTTGGTCCAGATTCAGTTCGGGAATCTTCTGAAAAGATCGTGCTTATCCGTCAGAGAATGAAAGAGGCACAGGACCGCCAGAAATCCTACGCGGACAACCGTAGGAAGCATCTTGAGTTCTCCATTGGCGATTCTGTCTTTATTCGGATTTCTCCTTTGAAGGGGGTTGTGCGTTTCAGCTCTACAGGGAAGTTGGCTCCTCGCTATGTTGGACCCTTTCCTATTACGGAACGCATCGGCCCTGTTGCTTATAGAGTGGCTCTACCTGCTCATTTCTCTGGAATACATGATGTGTTCCATGTTTCTCAGCTTCGCAAGTGTGTTCGCGATCCTGATTCTATCATTGAGCCGCATGTCGTACCTGATTTAGAGATCTTACCCGACTTATCTTTGGAGCAGCAACCTCTCCGTGTGCTTGATTCGGAGGTTAGACGCCTTCGCAACAAAGAGGTTCCACTCGTGAAGATTCAATGGTCACCGAATCCTAAGGACTGCACTTGGGAGACCAGAGAATTTATCGAGCGCTCTTATCCTGGCTTTCTCCCATCTTCTTCTGCGGGTAAGAATTCTCTATTTTATCTCTATCACTTCTTTGGTGGATTTGACGTTATAGACGACATCTATCTTAAGGAATTGCGGGGACGCAATTTTCTTAAGGGGGGGAGTCTGTAACAACCCGGGATTTGCATTACCAATAAATAAATAAAAGTTAGGATTTTTATTTATTCTTAATGAAGTATAAAAGGATTTGGAATAACAAAATTTATTGAAAAAGGCTATTTTAATTAAATGGGAAATATGGGATTTTAAAATGAGGATAAAATGTTATTTTGGAGAGTTAAATATTTTAGGAGAGATTTTAAAATGGGTTTGGGTAAGAAAAATGAGTTCATAAGCATACATGAACACTTAGAAATTTTTTTGAAACATGGTAAATAACCCTCTTCTTATTGGGTTAGTAGACTTAACCCAATAACCCACCCTAAACCTCCCCTATATATTATCTCAAACTCTCATAACCTTCTTCATTCAACCCTAATCAAAACCCTAATCATTTCCTAAAGCTTCTAAACAAAAAATGGCCTCCATCTTCATCTCCTTCAAGTTGTAGCTTATGGAAATCATTTTATGAAAAGGTAATGCAAATACCCACCTCAAATTCATTCTTATATCCTTTCTAATTTCTGAAATTGGTTTGTTAACACATGTTTTATGTGTTTTTATGATCTTATAGCCTCCTAATCCTCTCTTACTATCTTGGGTTGATGCTATTATGATCATTGTTGCTTTCTAAGAGAGGTATATTGCTAAAAACTTCTTATAGTATGTGTTTAATCCTCTTTTAATGTCATAAATCAATTAGTAACACATGTTTATTTGTGTAACATGTGAATCATAGCTCCTTGATCAACTTTGCTTGCATTTTTGGTGTGCACATAAAGTGTTTGTGTTATTGCTTCATAAGGTAATGCTAAGCTTTGGCCTATGTTTCTTTTTATATGGTGTATTAATCATTGTATTGTGATTAGTGATGGTTATTAGTGAAATTTGAGGCCAAAAACTTGAAAAAAACACCCCAAAACCTTCAAAAACTGCATAATATGCAGGCTGGAAATGCAAAAGGCTAAAATATGGGTCTGGGCTGCACCCAGGTTGCAGCCCAGGCAAAACAGGCTAGCCCAGTTGGGCTAGCAAGGAGCAGGCCAGCCCTGGTGGGGCTGGCCACAAGTCCCCAGCCCATGCGGGCTGGGGCGGGCCGCAAGACCCCAGCCCGAGTGGGCTGGGGCGAGTCTCCAGGCCCCAGCCCGCGTGGGCTGGGGCAGGTCCGCAAGACCCCAGCCCGCATGGGCTGGGGGGGGCGGACCCTAAACCCCAGCCCGCTTGGGCTGGGGGCGGCCCAGGACTCCCAGCCCGCGTGGGCTGGGGGCGGGCCTAAACCCCCAGCCCGCGTGGGCTGGGGGCGGCCCAGGACACCCCAGCCCGCGTGGGCTGGGGCGGGCCTAAACCCCCAGCCCGCGTGGGCTGGGGGCGGCCCAGGACACCCCAGCCCGCGTGGGCTGGGGCGGGCCCAAACCCCCAGCCCGCGTGGGCTGGGGGGGGGGGGGGGACCCAAGTCCCCCAGCCCGCGCGGGCTGGGGGCGGGCCCCTAGTATTCCCAGCCCATTCGGGCTGGGGCCAAAAAAAAAATAAAAAATAAATAAATAAGTAAATAAATAAATAAATATTTTTGAAAGCACGTTTCTGTATTTTTTCATTTTTGGACTGCAACTTCGTGTCATCGCCATGGTCACATCCGTGGTCGAAATCCAACGTTTTTGGACTCGTTGGAAAGCTGGTATTCCGAACTCCAATTCTATAATGTTTGATTAGTTTCCGAGTTCTTTTGACTCTTCGAAATTGTTGTCGAAGAGGCACCCGGATCTCAGCCTGAAACAGTGTATTCACTGTTTCCGGGTCCGACTTTGGAGCGTCGCTGCGACTTCATTTCAAGTCGGAATCGAGAAATTCTTTTTGTGTTCTAAAGTAGAAATGTCAGACTACATTCCTACCAATTTTCATTCCATGCAGATTCAGTTTGCTGGTCCGAATAATTTTCCGAACTTGGATTCGCGTCAGTTTTGGACTATTTTCCAACACTTAGAATATTTTCAGTGATTTTCTGGTTTTATCGATTTCTTTGAGATTTGTCTCTGGATTTCGTGCACGGGTTTTATGAACTATTTTTAAAAGGATTTTTCACTCCTAAATGGCTTTCAAAATTATTATATAATATTATTTTTAATTATTAAATTAATTACTCCATAATAGGAGACTTTTCAAAAGACCATTTTAAAAGTGATTTCGAAATCAATTACAAATCCGTTTTACACCATTATTTTCTATAATAAAAATCTCACACTCACTTTTAGCACGTCGAGCGAAGTGGAAAGGTGCTTAAACGGTTAGGAAATATCCGGCCTATGGAAACCGTGTGTATTTTCTTTCCGGTTAATCCCCGACCTATTCGATTGATCGTTTTGACCTTTGGGTCTAGTCTACCGATGATATGAGGTGGACTTTTTATTGTTTGGAGTGTGAGCTTGCTATTGGTTAGGAAACCGTTTAGTGCGAACGTGGGGTATGGGACTCATTGTTAACACTTTACGGGTTCCTCTCCAAGAAGTTAGTGGCACATTAGCCTCTGGGCGGCCAGTACTGGACCTCTGGGTCACCACGCCTCTGGGCAAACGTCTCTGGACACCTGCTCTATGGAGCAGTTTTTTTATTCGGCATGTGCCTCTGGGCCTTTATCCTTCTGGGAAGGATCTTGCCGTTTCGCGCGTTCCGCATCTGTGCGAGTGATCGATCACAACTCTACAGTACTTGGCAACAACGACTCTGGTCGGTGCACGTGAAATATTTGTATTATCTGATGATTTTTATATCCATTCGAGTATCGCCATTCGGTGTTGGTTCTATGGAACCATACGATGTAAGTGCGATTACCTTGTGGATTCACAGTGTCTCTGGACACTGTTTTTCAGTATTTGATGTCATTGACTTTTTAGTATATCCCTATTGCTCTTTGGAGCATCGATCTTTGCTTGGGCATTGATTTTAGACTCTGGTCACTTTTGGGATTATTACCTATGAGCAACTTTATATAGCTTTGGCTACGCCGATGATATGAGGCGATTTTATTTATTTAACACTTTGGTGTTTGTATTCTCTTTGGAGATTTTTACTGTTTATTGATGATTAGGGATCGTCATTATATTCATGTAGTCCATATTACTCTTCTCTTTGGAGAAGTATTGTTTTATTTATGTACTGCATTATTATATATATCTCAGTTATTACTGATTATTTAGCTAGCCTGACCCGAGTGTTTTCGCTCGGGTCAGACCGAGTTGTTTCAGGTTAGGTCTCTGGACTTAGCTTATGTGCTTCTGCTTGGACATCATCTGCTATGCTGATAGATAGCGCTTTTATTTGTCCACTATTCCGCTACTCTGTTTTATTCGGACTTTGATATGTACATATTTTTGACTCACATATGTGAGCAGTGGCTTTGTACCCACTTATAGTATTTGGATCTGTATTGATGATGTATTGTTCTGGGATGTTATATCTGTTATGTGATTCTGTGATGATGATGTTATCATTTAGTATTATGCTTGTTCTGAACCTATTTTCCTTAGCCATTGTAATTTCGTTATAAATATCTATTGGATATGTCGAACCACTTTAGAAAAGAAAACCACCTATTCGACGTATTCAGTGGTTAGTTATAGCTTGATTACACATGGTCGCTTCCATTATACTCTATTCTCCGTTCTAGTAGACGGTATTACTCCGTAATACTCTTTACTAGAGTGGGTCTCGGAGTGGGGCGTTACAAAAAGCCTATATTGCTTTTTGAATATTGTCGTGGACGTTATTGCAGATTCACTCACTAAGGGCCTTTCACAGTGAAATCCAAAAAGACTGAATGAAAGCATGCTTCCTCAATATTGTCGAGGACGTTATTGCATATTCACTCGTGATGCCCTTTCACAGCGAAATCTAGAAAGACAGAATGAAAGCATGGGATGAAAGATCGTAATTGATCCCAAGTTGCGATTCATAATTTGTAAATATATATTAAACATGCTTAAAATAAAAGAATATTTTGGTTTTATTTTTGTTATATGTGTTTATACATTCATATCTAGCAATCTAATATTAGGAGTACATTTTAAGCATATAACTAAAAATGCATGGGATAAACGTTATGTAGATCATAACTATGAAAAGTCCATAACCATTAATATGAATCAAACTATTGGATTAGATGCTTTATGAAATGGGAATTCAGGAAAAAATTCAAAAACAAATATTTGTTTATTAAGCACACGGTCTTGACTTTTATTGTGAATAATGTTGTAGTTATATTAATTCAAATTTAATGGTTGTATTTAATTTATGTAATTCTTGTTATATAATACAATTAAACATTTTTTCTTAGTCGTAGGTGCCTCAAGAAAGGATTGAATGGGGATTCATAATGAATAAAGCCAAAAAATCAACCCGTCATATTTTGGTTTGGCATGCTCTGAATTAATATTGCAAAGGAGAATGGGTAAACCATTAAATATCCCCCTTTGTCATTTCCCATTTCAAACCATCCAAAATTCTTCTCTTCTTCATGTTTCGAGCTTTAAGAATCTGAAAGAATTGTTTTGTAATGAGAAGAAAAGGAAAAGGTATTTTCAAGTGTGACCATCTAGTCTGTAGTAGTTGCAATTCTACTGATGAGCTGAGATGTGATTTTCAAAGAAGTTGATTGTTGCAGATTCAAAGTGATCGCGACTCAGTGGATCACATAAGGTATAATCTTCCTTCTATCCATCTAAGTGATGACTCGGGAGAAAGGTGCACAACCCTCTAAATTTAGGCAATATATATATTGATATCCCCACCAAAGCCAATATGTTAATTATGATTAATATAAAGTGCAATTCGATTCATGTTATTCTTCTTAATTATTTGCAGTATGACATATATAACCCTAACTGAATTGTTTACCATGATTTAAGTGATTAATTTTTGTATGCAAGCATGTTTGATTAAATGTTAATCCATGCATCTTTGTTGACACCAACATCATTATTCATTAGTGTGTTGGTAATAAACCTAATTAATGCCAAGTAGTTATTGTTTGATATGCACATGCCACCTTATAATCCATACATTAGTCAACATCGTATCTTTTTATGATCAAAGTATTTTAATTATTAATTAAATGTAAATCAATACAAATTTTTTTCTTATAGAATCAATTAAAAGAGTCCATAATAAAGTTCATATGTAATGCATTAAAAGAGGTATTTGAATCCATCAATAGGCCTTGTAAATTGAAGGTTTGTAGCTCAATCCTGCATCAGGTCATTAAGATCTTTTTGACCCTAAGGAAATGATAACTTTAACCGATCCTGATCATTTTTTCTATTTTTCGCTTATTTTATCCATGTTTTTTTGTTAATTATTGGAAGAGTAAATTCACTTCATTGATTGTCTATCTCTAAGGATGATGTTGATTGAATCTGATTAATAGAAATAGTAAATGCATTATACTTAAGAATATTTTATTATATACACATCATTGAAGTTACAACACAACATGTTGGATCATAGGTTTTGATTGCTGACAAGACACAACAATTCACGAATCTACGGCTACGATGACATCTAGACTCATCGGCTCAATATATGATTTGTATGGTTATATATTTTAACAAGAGTCAGCAAATGTGCATATAAAGTCTAGTTTAGTGCTTTGTTAAAATCTATCCTCAAGAATCATCATTCACATTCAAATAAACTTGCATGCATATTTTAATCAAAATCAAGTTTTTAAAAAATGCATGGAATGGGACTCAAACCCAGGTCACTAGCTTGGAAGGCAACTACTCTAACCAAATGAGCTATTATAATTTTTTCTTAACAACAGAATTCGGTTTACTGAATACATTCAGTCAGTCAACTGAATCTGTGCATTTTAACATATTTGTGCACGATTTTTTTACATGTCTTCACTATTCAGTCGACTGACCATTTTCGACTAGTCGACTGACCTGAACCCAACTGTCATATTTTGAAAAGACATTTCTATTCTGCTAAAGTTTGCGATCCTTCTCTGAACGAAAATGGTTGCTTCTTTTGGTTAGAACTCTTCACCAATGGCAGCAACCCTCTGTCTACTATAAATACATGTTCCCAAACACTTCATATTCACTGAAAATCATTCTATCTATCTTATATTCTTCTTATGCTCTCATACTTGCATTCAAACAGCAAATAAGCATATTATTGCTTTGAATCTTAAATTAAACTTTCATATCTTCGATTCTTAGCATCACCTTCTTTTCATATCTTCACATATACTTCATACACTTGAGGATTTGAATATAGGAGGTTTGTACTATCAGAGACAAATCAGTGTTATCAAGAACACACAGTGTCAGATATTCTTTTGTATTTGTTGAAGTCATGTTCTGCTGCTCAGGCGTGCGAAGTCCTCTTCGGCTGCTGAGGCAAAATCCTGATCTGCTGCTCGGGACCTTATTCGATTGCTCAGGGGTTGTATAGACCTGTTCCTCCGGGTTAAGTGAGGGTTATTGTTTTAGTGAAATTCCAAAAGGAGTGTGAGACTGAATGTAGGACGGAGCTCCGAACCAGTATAAAAATCTCTGGTGTTATCTTTATTATACTGCTTTTATATTTCGCACTATTTACTATATTGCTATCATCACCATATTCTGTATTATCATATATCCATATTACACGATCCATAGCGCGCTTTCATTTGGTATCAAAGCCTGGAATTCTATCGATCGTCACAACATCATAGAATAATGACCAGAAAACGATCCAGTCAAAATACAACAGACAAAATCCCTGTCAAAGTCACTAGTGAGGACTACAAAAAGGTACTTTCTGATTTACAAATTTCAGTAAAAGATAATAATGAATTAGTTAGTATAAGCAATAAGATTTCAAAGCTCAATTTTATTATTTTAGAAAAGATGAAATCTATTGAACTTGAAAATGAGAAATTGAAAAATGAGAAGTTAGATTTAGAAAATCAACTTGGTGTTTTAAGGAACAATTTTGAGGCTCTTACAGATTTTCTAGATGAACAAAACACCATATTTGAAAAAGAGAGAAAAAAAAATTCAAAAGAAAATTTTGTTTTGAAAAGACAAAATGATTTATTACAATCCTCTTTAGATAATTCAGAATCTCAAAATTTCCTTCTCAAAAATAAGAACGGTACATTAAAAAACGAGAATTCTGAATTAAATGAGAAAATTGATATTTTAAAAAACAGTAATATTTCTTTTGAAAATAATAATTGTGACTTTAAAGCTAGATTTTATAAACTTAACACTGAAGTCACAAAATTTAATAAAGGTCAAAACAATTTAAATATGATTTTATCTAGCTATAGACCTTTACATGATAAAAGTGGTTTAGGATATGATAAAAAAGATCGTACAAATAGCATTAGACACACTTTCATGTACAGTAAATATGTTACTACTAGCACTAGATTACGAGTAAAGTCTAAATCCAAATTTTCTAGAAATTCAAATACTACTATGACCAATAATGTTTATAAATTCTTTAGAAGATCATTGACGGAAAATATGAATAAAAATTATCTAAGTATTTGTGTGACGACCCGACTTTCCACTCCCGGAAAATCGCATCATCTTGAAGAAAGAAAGGGATAGAAAAGAGAAAAGAAAGAAGAGAAAGAAGAAACAACACAAGAATCTCAACAGCGGAACGAATAAATTATATTAATAACATAAGTATTACATAGTATACAACAAATATCAGAGTACACAGACATATACAACACATACTAGACAGTTATAAACACTGTCTAGTTATTACAACTCAATACATAACAGACAAACACTCAGAGATACCAACACAGCGGAAACTATATAACTATACGCAGAAGCCTCCTGCTCCATATGCTCCTCCACAATTCGTCAAAGCAAATCTGAATTCTAACATGAATTCCCTTGGCTACTCGTAAAAATTTGAGTACCTAAGAGTTATAGAAAAACAAAAATAACTCCGGGTCAGACATGGGTCTGGTGTGAGTAACAGGTTAAAGTTGCTTAACTTTTGAAAAACCTTTGAAAAGAAAAGGTATCAAGCAAGACTTCCGACACATAAACATGGAAAAGTTTTTACCTTACGCTAACCAAAACATATGATAGGAAATCCGATGATATTATAATAGTGTCTAGGGTTTTCAAGTAAAATACAGAAATAGCTGAAATGCTTACATCTCACATTTCAACATAGTTGGGCACAACTAATACGTACGGCACTTATTGGATTTTGGATTCCATCAATGGCTGGGCTACTGGGGTACCGCCCGTCATAGTACGTGGCCTAGATCACCATACCGAGAATTACTCCCTTCATCCCCTGCAACACAAAGTCGGACCCGTTCCTTACTGAACAGTTCCAAACAAGACAACCCCGCAGTTGTGATCAGCAACCGCACCACTAAGCCGAAAATATAAAGGGACCTCTAGACAGGGATAAATCTTGCTCTCAAGTGGGTGCTACCCACGAAGCTTTGCTGCACCTCCCCTGTTTTAGCCATTCCCAGTTGATGAGGCTTGAGGCTACGATTACCTTTATAGGACATATTACTTAGAATGCTCATCGTCCACCTGACGATGTTCTGAAAGCATTCAATCCATACAAGTTCGTTCCGGGTTAGAACGAAACCGAAGGCATTATTGTAGCGACCCGACTTCCTACCACCAGGAAATCGCATCGCTAATTAAGAAAGAAAGGGATAGAAGAAGAAAAGAAAGAAGAGAAAGAAGAAACAATACAAGAATCTCAACAGCGGAACGAATAAATTATATTAATAACATATGCATTTACATAATATACAATACCAATCAGAGATACACATCATACACATCACATATACTAGACAGTTATAAACACCTGTCTAGTATTTACAACTCAATACAACTCAACACAAGAGATACTACACAGAGAATACACAGCGGAACTCTATATCTAACGTCGAAGCCTCCTGCTCCATTGCTCCTTCATAATTCGTCAAAGCTAACCTGAAACCTAACCTGAATTCCCTTGGCTACTCGTAAAAATTTGAGTACCCAAGAGTTTATGAAAAACAAAAGATAAACTCCGGGTCAGACATGGGTCTGGTGTGAGTAACAGGTTAAAGTTGCTTAACTTTAAAAACCTTTTGAAAAGAAAGGTATCACGTAAGACTTCCCACACATAAACATGGAAAAGTTTTTACCTTACGCTAACCAAAACATTTGATAGGAAATTCTGTGTTATTATAATAGGGTCTAGGGTTTTCAAGTAAATATGGAATAGCCGAAATTGTTACATGATTAAATTCCAGCTACTAGCCACAAAAGTGGGTAATACAATCAAAACCGTTGGCACTTATTGGATTTTGGATTCCATACAATGGCAGGGCTACTGGGGTACCGCCCGTCACAGTACGTGGCCTAGATCACCGTACCGAGGATTACTCCCTTCATCCCCTGCAACACAAGACCGGAACCCTTCCTTACTGAAAGGTTCCAAACAAGACAACCCCGCAGTTGTTTGCAACCAACTGCCCACACAGCCGAATATAAAGGGACTTCTAGACAGGGATCAATCTCGCTCTCCAGTGGGGGCT
The DNA here is from genome assembly GCA_030765085.1 of Allium cepa. Lineage (NCBI taxonomy): Eukaryota > Viridiplantae > Streptophyta > Magnoliopsida > Asparagales > Amaryllidaceae > Allium > Allium cepa. Next base: position 331,829,259 of record CM060940.1, read on the forward strand.
ACCCACGAAGTCTTGGTGCACCTCCCCTGTTTTAGCCATTCCCGGTTGATGAGGCTTGAGGCTACGATTACCCTTATAGGACACATCACTTAGAATGCTCATCGTCCACCTGACGATGTGCTGAAAGCATTCAATCCATACAAGTTCGTTCCGGGTTCGAACGAAACCGAAGGCATTATCTCGTTACACTCATTTTGGAATCACCCTCAGAGTTAACGACAATAACCCTTGCACTCTAAATCTCTATCTTCACTTGAGATTCACGACCTATCGTTAATTTGGATCGATGTGGTTTTCGGATATCCAAATATGGAAACCCGATCCCGGTCTCATCGAAATCCAAAGCGTGTCTTTTAGGTCCAAGTTGTTTTAAAGTTTAAAACAATTCAATTACATTATCTATATACACACAGATAGATAATTCTCAGCATAACAATAGATAATCCATATTATCATTCCAAACAGATAATTCACATCATCAATTCAATGCAACCATAGCATCCAAATCACACAACATCATATATCTCATATCTGAGATGTCAACCATTCAGGGTAATCACTATCAATCAACATTCATAAGCAATGACTTATTAATCCATTCTATAATTAATTTAAAGTGAATTAAATTAATTACATCTTCCTTAATTAATTTAAAATGAATTAAATTAATTACTTATCTATATAAATTTTGCTTACATATTCCTTAATTAATTATAAATTAATTAATTAATTACCCTCAAATAAATTACCCTAATTAATCACCTTGATTAATTATTCTTTAACTACATTCAAGTAATTAATCTTCAATTAATTTCACAAATTAATTATCTCAAACCAAATTCAGTAATTAACCCTTTTAATTACTTCATTAATTAATTAAATATAATTAATTACATTAATCCTTAATTAATTACATTAATTAATTCCTTCATTTAATTAATCAATCCTTAATTACATCATTAATTATTTGAATTAATGATCCTTAATTATTTTATTTATAATTACCCTATTTAAGATTAATTGCATTAAGTAATTTTTCATTAATTAAACCATATTGATTAATCACTCTTAATCAACTACAATCAGTAATTAACTACCTTAATTACATCATTTGATAAATTAATTACTCTTTAATTAATTATCCTTAATAATTAATCTTTAACTATTTACATTTATTAATCATTCTAGATCAATCTCATTAATTAATTACATTAATTAATTACATCTCTTAATCCTCTTCAATAACCTTATTAGTCAACTCTAAATTAATTACACTAAGTAATTTATTATTAATTACTTCCTTTAAGTAATTATCCTTTATATTAATTACATAAAGTAATTAATTTCCAAAACCTTTCTATTACCCAGTTATCCTTTCTTTTAATTACATCCAGTAATTATCTTCTTAATTACTTTACTAAGTAATTATTCATTATTAATTACATTTGCAATTACTTCTTAAATTATTCAAATTAATTAAACTTAATTAATTAACTTAAATAAATCAAAATAAACTTAATTAATTACAATTAGTAATTAATTTCTTAATTACTTTCATTAAGTAATTATACTTAAACAATTCTCAAATGATTATCTTAAATTAATTAATCAATTTAATCATTAAAATTAATTACATTAATTAATTATAAAATAATATTAAGTTAATGACCTTCATTAACCAATAATAAATCTTTAATTACCTTTCCAAAGTAATTAATTGAATAAATCAATATTAATTCTTAATTTATTTATAAAACTTATTAATTAATTCCTAATTATTAAATTAATCAAGTGATAATTAAAAATTTAATTAGTTATTAATTACTTGATTAAATAATTTCAAATCATTAATTAAATCAAATCTAACCTTATTAAGTTAATTGATTTCTTAATTACAATTTAATTAAACTTAATGAACTTACTAAACCCATAATTAATTAAATAAAACCTTAATTACTTAATTAATTAACCTAATTATTAATTAATTAAATTAATTAATTACAAAACTTAATTATCTTGATCAATTTATAAATTATAAATCATTAAGTTCAAATTAACTTAACATAACTATAAATCTCATTATTGATTAATCCATCATTAGCAAAGTATTTTAAAAACAACTTGCTTTTTAAATTTCATCTACATTCCATTTTTAAATTAAAATTTAAAATGAAATCAAATTTTAAACTTAAACAAGGTTTAAATATTCAAAACCTTTCAATTCCATTTTTAAAGAATATCTTACCTTTCTAATTAAGTTTTAAAATAATTTAAACCATAATCATTTTAAATAAAATTAAAATACACTTTAATATTTAAGTGGTTTTTGAAAACATTTAACTTCCAAAACTTATCTCATTCAAATCAGAATTCAAATATTCTTCAGTTTCAGATTTTAAAATTTAAATTTAAAATCCTGTTTTTAAATTCACTTCAGATTTATAAACACAGGTTATAAATACTATAATATTCAAACTTAATAACATTTGAACTTACAAACTTATTTTCTTTTTGAAAACTTTCAGATTTAAATTCAAATTTAAACTTACCTCAGGTTTAGATTTAAACTTGCTTTGTTTTCTTTATTTAAATCAAGTTTAAATTTTAAAAACCTGAAACAGTTCAGGTTTCAGGAAACAACCTGAAAACTAAAAATGCCCGAGTACAACACCAAGCTACTTCGAGTCTTCCCCCTTACATCTTCGAGTAAAACTTCTAAATACTCGAGTGAATCCCGAGAACATCACACCCATTCCAAAATCAAAATCCAACTCCCTTTTTCCCAAAATCTGGAAACACAGTACACCCCAAAACCTCAAACCCTGTCAACGGCGAGTTCTCCTTCCTCCGACCATCGTTCAAGATGAAACCTTGGCCACGATCTCTTCATGGCCCCAGCTACACTTCCCCAAAACGGCTCAACACTCGATCAAATACAGTGGTTATGCTGATCGAATTCCTTTCTTGTTAAAAACTTAGGGCTACAGAACAATCCCTCACTCCTCTGCTAAATCAAGAATCAATTCACCACTTTGTTAATTTTTGTAAAGAGCTTAATCACTCTTCTTCATTCATACAGAAGCACAGCCACCATTACTACATGAATCACCAGATATCACCCCAAAACCAAATTCTGAACAACTCTCATTTGCACTGTCAACCCCAACTTAAAATTTATGATTTAACTCTTAAAAATCATAACTTAGTCTAAGTATTTAGTTTGTATACCTGAATTGCTCAATTACCAAGTTTGAATTTTAATAAAGACTTGAGTTTTCCCTTTTAAACTTAATTTCCAGAGCAATTGCAGTTTCTATTTAAGTTAAGTAAATCTTTAAAACTAAGTTTATAACCAAGCAAACAATATTTATTTAGACCCTAAGTCTTAAAAATTAATGGATTAAAAAAAAAAAATGAATTTGAATTCAAAACTGTGTTGATATTTTAGAACAGAGATGTCCTTCAGGCATTTTTAATATCATCCATGCAATCACACAATACATATAAATTTTCCACAGAAACATACAAATACAACTAACTTAAGCATAACTCAAACAACCAGAATATTTTTAAGTTTTTTTTTTTTTAAAATAAAGTTACTCACCAGAATTTAAAGGAAGCAGAGTTCTGTTTCCCTTGCTTTTGTATTTTGCAAAAATGGAGATGCAGGCTTGACCCTTTGATTTGATATGCAGATTGCCTATTCACTTTTAAAAACTTGTTTGCATGACTCCCAAATAAAAATGCATTTGAATTTGCTTTTGTTTGCAGGTGTGCTTGATGCTTGCTTCCAGATCAAAGAATGCAGATGAAACAAAAGTGTACAGGCTTTCCTTTGATTTTGAGATGAGGTGTAGATTTACATTTTTGAACTGAGGGTTTGAAGATGTGCAGATTTTGCATTTGAACATGCACTACAATTCTTACATGCAGATGTATTTGACAATACATCAAACTGAGGTTGTGAAGAAACAAAATGCAGGCTTTGCAGATGAAGATGATGCTGTTGCTAACTCCTCAAGTACATGAAAAATGCAGATGCATTCATTGCCAGGTCTTAAAACAGAGTGCAGGTAAAACAAAAGTGTGCAGGGTTTTGAAGATGCAAGTTTGATTTGAAGAGGAGTGAAATTTTAAGATCTTGTTTTTGAGAAACTTTGAGTTTCAGATTTTAAGTGTAATGTTTTCTTTCTTTAATTCATCTAGCTTTCGGTTTTGAAAAGAGAATGAGGAGAAAAATGAAAATGGTTTAAGGCTGAAAATGCTTTAACAAAAATAAAGAAAAGATCAAATGCAAATGACACTTGTCATTGCTCCTTTGTTTTTAATAACACATAGCTAGATTACTTAATAACTTAACACTTGTCTTTTAATTTAATTTGGTTATGTTTTAAAATGTTTGTAAAGGGTTTTCTTTAATACATTTTATACTTATGTAAATATATATGATTTTCTTATACTTATGTAAATTTCTTATTTAAAGAAAATGTAAATGAAATAAATTATAAGCTAAAACTTGTACAAATATTTTAAAGAATCAATTAATTTGAATTTCAAATAAAATTCCACATTCATATTAAACTTTTAAAATTAAAATCAATTTATTCAATTTAAAATGAAATTTTCATTTTCTTATTTTAATTTTTTTTCTATGTTTATGAAAAATAGTACATTTATTAATATGGCTTAAAATAACTAATTAACAATTTTTTTTATATGATTTATAAAGAAATTATAAATCACTTTTATTATCAATGAACTTAAATCATATGTTATTTTATATTTAGACTCATATAAAATATACTCAAATCATTTTACTCAATATTTTACTAGAATTTAAAAACAAAACTTCATTTATTAAATTTCATGTAAGTTAATTCCAAAACAAAGATAAACTATAATATATACAAATATATGCATTATAATTAAACATTTATTTTAGCTTTTTAAAAGACAAATCACAAATTAAATATTTATTTTAATCAGATTATTAAACCAATTCATATTTTATTAATCAATATTGTCAAATCAATTTAATTTTATATAAAGATTATTAAATTGATATTGCCAAAAATTCCGGGATATCACATTCCTTCCCCCTTAAAAGAATTTCGTCCTCGAAATTTTAAACAAAGGTAATTTAATAATCTATTTAGGTTTTAAATTTTCAAAACATAAGCATATATTAAACATATGCTCACAATCATAGCAAACAATTCATCCAAACAAACAAATTAATTATCCAGACAAAAATTATGAATAGAGTTTCCTCGAGTTTCCCAAGTAAGCACCGGGTTACTCGCTCTATAAAACCCAAACAATCAACACCAATAAGCTACAGAACCCCTACTTATCTAAATCTATAACTGAACAAGACATCAGACTACAGACAAGTCTGACTCAACAACCAAATTTCCCAGAACAGCTGATTCCAAAACCAGAAATAGATATACACGTACTCCCTCAGAGATACATGAAACTTATCGAATTCCAGTTGTCCAAACTGGCAATTCAATCCAGAAAACCAAACACTTATCCAAAATCAGATCTCCGACTCTTATCCACAAAACTCTTCGGACGATCCTGGGCTGCCTACTTCCAACCTGATCAGCTCAATCCTTGCTGATGCCTCAAGAAACATCCAAACCCAATTCTCCAGAATGATCTTCCACGATCAACCAAAACCAAGAAAAACTCCACTCACAACCATCAGAAGAAAGCAAACTTCTCTTATCCAGAAAAGAAAAGCAGATGCACTCCCAAACTGCTTCCGCTGCACAACTCTGATCTGAGTTGCTTCAACAAACTCCATCTCAACCTTCAATTAGTTGACCCACCGGTACCACTGAATCTCTAGATGAAGACAAACTCTGGCTTCTTTGAAAATATTCAGAAAAATCTCCAACAATTCAAGAGAACACTCAATTATCGCAAGTCACTTTTGCGATCAACTCAATCTAATTCCAAAGAAAACTGTCATCTCTTACCCAACAGAACAGCTTACACTGGCCTAGCCAATCCATAGAAGAAACAGATTCTACCCTACTGCTTCTGAACTCCACCCCCAGAATACTGCTAAGCCAGAAAACTCCGCCGACACCCATGCCAAAGAATTCCCAATCCAAATCTCTTCGAGAAACTCAGATTTCAAATCTAACAGAAACACCTTGCTGAACTCAGCCACAACACCAAAGCAAACCTACTTCCTTAACTCGTTCCAAAGAAATCATTCTTTGGAAATATCCATAGTCACTGTATCTCATCACGCAGCTACTACTCTCTGGGATATCAAGATATCATCACTCGCTTCTGTCCAGTCAACAGATCCAAACTCTACTCATTCAACTTTAAAAATGAACTCCGAACCTTAACAGGTTATCTTCAGAGATCAATGAAGTCTTTACACCACTTCAAACACACTCGAGACAGTATTAGGTCTAAAGTCTCGACAAATACACTTCCAACCAAACATTCAAACTCCAACCAATGGTAGTTGTCGTGCTTCACACACTACTACCTTATCTACCTTTATAACCTATATTGGAAAACCCGAACAGGTAAACCAATAGATAGGTAGAAAAATATATTTATATATATCAAAAATACAAATACGCTCTTTCAAGATAGACACCACTCCAGAGCCTAGGTATTCACTCAACCTAACGCTCTGATACCAACTGTAGCGACCCGACTTCCTACCACCAGGAAATCGCATCGCTAATTAAGAAAGAAAGGGATAGAAGAAGAAAAGAAAGAAGAGAAAGAAGAAACAATACAAGAATCTCAACAGCGGAACGAATAAATTATATTAATAACATATGCATTTACATAATATACAATACCAATCAGAGATACACATCATACACATCACATATACTAGACAGTTATAAACACCTGTCTAGTATTTACAACTCAATACAACTCAACACAAGAGATACTACACAGAGAATACACAGCGGAACTCTATATCTAACGTCGAAGCCTCCTGCTCCATTGCTCCTTCATAATTCGTCAAAGCTAACCTGAAACCTAACCTGAATTCCCTTGGCTACTCGTAAAAATTTGAGTACCCAAGAGTTTATGAAAAACAAAAGATAAACTCCGGGTCAGACATGGGTCTGGTGTGAGTAACAGGTTAAAGTTGCTTAACTTTAAAAACCTTTTGAAAAGAAAGGTATCACGTAAGACTTCCCACACATAAACATGGAAAAGTTTTTACCTTACGCTAACCAAAACATTTGATAGGAAATTCTGTGTTATTATAATAGGGTCTAGGGTTTTCAAGTAAATATGGAATAGCCGAAATTGTTACATGATTAAATTCCAGCTACTAGCCACAAAAGTGGGTAATACAATCAAAACCGTTGGCACTTATTGGATTTTGGATTCCATACAATGGCAGGGCTACTGGGGTACCGCCCGTCACAGTACGTGGCCTAGATCACCGTACCGAGGATTACTCCCTTCATCCCCTGCAACACAAGACCGGAACCCTTCCTTACTGAAAGGTTCCAAACAAGACAACCCCGCAGTTGTTTGCAACCAACTGCCCACACAGCCGAATATAAAGGGACTTCTAGACAGGGATCAATCTCGCTCTCCAGTGGGGGCTACCCACGAAGTCTTGGTGCACCTCCCCTGTTTTAGCCATTCCCGGTTGATGAGGCTTGAGGCTACGATTACCCTTATAGGACACATCACTTAGAATGCTCATCGTCCACCTGACGATGTGCTGAAAGCATTCAATCCATACAAGTTCGTTCCGGGTTCGAACGAAACCGAAGGCATTATCTCGTTACACTCATTTTGGAATCACCCTCAGAGTTAACGACAATAACCCTTGCACTCTAAATCTCTATCTTCACTTGAGATTCACGACCTATCGTTAATTTGGATCGATGTGGTTTTCGGATATCCAAATATGGAAACCCGATCCCGGTCTCATCGAAATCCAAAGCGTGTCTTTTAGGTCCAAGTTGTTTTAAAGTTTAAAACAATTCAATTACATTATCTATATACACACAGATAGATAATTCTCAGCATAACAATAGATAATCCATATTATCATTCCAAACAGATAATTCACATCATCAATTCAATGCAACCATAGCATCCAAATCACACAACATCATATATCTCATATCTGAGATGTCAACCATTCAGGGTAATCACTATCAATCAACATTCATAAGCAATGACTTATTAATCCATTCTATAATTAATTTAAAGTGAATTAAATTAATTACATCTTCCTTAATTAATTTAAAATGAATTAAATTAATTACTTATCTATATAAATTTTGCTTACATATTCCTTAATTAATTATAAATTAATTAATTAATTACCCTCAAATAAATTACCCTAATTAATCACCTTGATTAATTATTCTTTAACTACATTCAAGTAATTAATCTTCAATTAATTTCACAAATTAATTATCTCAAACCAAATTCAGTAATTAACCCTTTTAATTACTTCATTAATTAATTAAATATAATTAATTACATTAATCCTTAATTAATTACATTAATTAATTCCTTCATTTAATTAATCAATCCTTAATTACATCATTAATTATTTGAATTAATGATCCTTAATTATTTTATTTATAATTACCCTATTTAAGATTAATTACATTAAGTAATTTTTCATTAATTAAACCATATTGATTAATCACTCTTAATCAACTACAATCAGTAATTAACTACCTTAATTACATCATTTGATAAATTAATTACTCTTTAATTAATTATCCTTAATAATTAATCTTTAACTATTTACATTTATTAATCATTCTAGATCAATCTCATTAATTAATTACATTAATTAATTACATCTCTTAATCCTCTTCAATAACCTTATTAGTCAACTCTAAATTAATTACACTAAGTAATTTATTATTAATTACTTCCTTTAAGTAATTATCCTTTATATTAATTACATAAAGTAATTAATTTCCAAAACCTTTCTATTACCCAGTTATCCTTTCTTTTAATTACATCCAGTAATTATCTTCTTAATTACTTTACTAAGTAATTATTCATTATTAATTACATTTGCAATTACTTCTTAAATTATTCAAATTAATTAAACTTAATTAATTAACTTAAATAAATCAAAATAAACTTAATTAATTACAATTAGTAATTAATTTCTTAATTACTTTCATTAAGTAATTATACTTAAACAATTCTCAAATGATTATCTTAAATTAATTAATCAATTTAATCATTAAAATTAATTACATTAATTAATTATAAAATAATATTAAGTTAATGACCTTCATTAACCAATAATAAATCTTTAATTACCTTTCCAAAGTAATTAATTGAATAAATCAATATTAATTCTTAATTTATTTATAAAACTTATTAATTAATTCCTAATTATTAAATTAATCAAGTGATAATTAAAAATTTAATTAGTTATTAATTACTTGATTAAATAATTTCAAATCATTAATTAAATCAAATCTAACCTTATTAAGTTAATTGATTTCTTAATTACAATTTAATTAAACTTAATGAACTTACTAAACCCATAATTAATTAAATAAAACCTTAATTACTTAATTAATTAACCTAATTATTAATTAATTAAATTAATTAATTACAAAACTTAATTATCTTGATCAATTTATAAATTATAAATCATTAAGTTCAAATTAACTTAACATAACTATAAATCTCATTATTGATTAATCCATCATTAGCAAAGTATTTTAAAAACAACTTGCTTTTTAAATTTCATCTACATTCCATTTTTAAATTAAAATTTAAAATGAAATCAAATTTTAAACTTAAACAAGGTTTAAATATTCAAAACCTTTCAATTCCATTTTTAAAGAATATCTTACCTTTCTAATTAAGTTTTAAAATAATTTAAACCATAATCATTTTAAATAAAATTAAAATACACTTTAATATTTAAGTGGTTTTTGAAAACATTTAACTTCCAAAACTTATCTCATTCAAATCAGAATTCAAATATTCTTCAGTTTCAGATTTTAAAATTTAAATTTAAAATCCTGTTTTTAAATTCACTTCAGATTTATAAACACAGGTTATAAATACTATAATATTCAAACTTAATAACATTTGAACTTACAAACTTATTTTCTTTTTGAAAACTTTCAGATTTAAATTCAAATTTAAACTTACCTCAGGTTTAGATTTAAACTTGCTTTGTTTTCTTTATTTAAATCAAGTTTAAATTTTAAAAACCTGAAACAGTTCAGGTTTCAGGAAACAACCTGAAAACTAAAAATGCCCGAGTACAACACCAAGCTACTTCGAGTCTTCCCCCTTACATCTTCGAGTAAAACTTCTAAATACTCGAGTGAATCCCGAGAACATCACACCCATTCCAAAATCAAAATCCAACTCCCTTTTTCCCAAAATCTGGAAACACAGTACACCCCAAAACCTCAAACCCTGTCAACGGCGAGTTCTCCTTCCTCCGACCATCGTTCAAGATGAAACCTTGGCCACGATCTCTTCATGGCCCCAGCTACACTTCCCCAAAACGGCTCAACACTCGATCAAATACAGTGGTTATGCTGATCGAATTCCTTTCTTGTTAAAAACTTAGGGCTACAGAACAATCCCTCACTCCTCTGCTAAATCAAGAATCAATTCACCACTTTGTTAATTTTTGTAAAGAGCTTAATCACTCTTCTTCATTCATACAGAAGCACAGCCACCATTACTACATGAATCACCAGATATCACCCCAAAACCAAATTCTGAACAACTCTCATTTGCACTGTCAACCCCAACTTAAAATTTATGATTTAACTCTTAAAAATCATAACTTAGTCTAAGTATTTAGTTTGTATACCTGAATTGCTCAATTACCAAGTTTGAATTTTAATAAAGACTTGAGTTTTCCCTTTTAAACTTAATTTCCAGAGCAATTGCAGTTTCTATTTAAGTTAAGTAAATCTTTAAAACTAAGTTTATAACCAAGCAAACAATATTTATTTAGACCCTAAGTCTTAAAAATTAATGGATTAAAAAAAAAAATGAATTTGAATTCAAAACTGTGTTGATATTTTAGAACAGAGATGTCCTTCAGGCATTTTTAATATCATCCATGCAATCACACAATACATATAAATTTTCCACAGAAACATACAAATACAACTAACTTAAGCATAACTCAAACAACCAGAATATTTTTAAGTTTTTTTTTTTTTAAAATAAAGTTACTCACCAGAATTTAAAGGAAGCAGAGTTCTGTTTCCCTTGCTTTTGTATTTTGCAAAAATGGAGATGCAGGCTTGACCCTTTGATTTGATATGCAGATTGCCTATTCACTTTTAAAAACTTGTTTGCATGACTCCCAAATAAAAATGCATTTGAATTTGCTTTTGTTTGCAGGTGTGCTTGATGCTTGCTTCCAGATCAAAGAATGCAGATGAAACAAAAGTGTACAGGCTTTCCTTTGATTTTGAGATGAGGTGTAGATTTACATTTTTGAACTGAGGGTTTGAAGATGTGCAGATTTTGCATTTGAACATGCACTACAATTCTTACATGCAGATGTATTTGACAATACATCAAACTGAGGTTGTGAAGAAACAAAATGCAGGCTTTGCAGATGAAGATGATGCTGTTGCTAACTCCTCAAGTACATGAAAAATGCAGATGCATTCATTGCCAGGTCTTAAAACAGAGTGCAGGTAAAACAAAAGTGTGCAGGGTTTTGAAGATGCAAGTTTGATTTGAAGAGGAGTGAAATTTTAAGATCTTGTTTTTGAGAAACTTTGAGTTTCAGATTTTAAGTGTAATGTTTTCTTTCTTTAATTCATCTAGCTTTCGGTTTTGAAAAGAGAATGAGGAGAAAAATGAAAATGGTTTAAGGCTGAAAATGCTTTAACAAAAATAAAGAAAAGATCAAATGCAAATGACACTTGTCATTGCTCCTTTGTTTTTAATAACACATGTAGCTAGATTACTTAATAACTTAACACTTGTCTTTTAATTTAATTTGGTTATGTTTTAAAATGTTTGTAAAGGGTTTTCTTTAATACATTTTATACTTATGTAAATATATATGATTTTCTTATACTTATGTAAATTTCTTATTTAAAGAAAATGTAAATGAAATAAATTATAAGCTAAAACTTGTACAAATATTTTAAAGAATCAATTAATTTGAATTTCAAATAAAATTCCACATTCATATTAAACTTTTAAAATTAAAATCAGTTTATTCAATTTAAAATGAAATTTTCATTTTCTTATTTTAATTTTTTTTCTATGTTTATGAAAAATAGTACATTTATTAATATGGCTTAAAATAACTAATTAACAATTTTTTTTATATGATTTATAAAGAAATTATAAATCACTTTTATTATCAATGAACTTAAATCATATGTTATTTTATATTTAGACTCATATAAAATATACTCAAATCATTTTACTCAATATTTTACTAGAATTTAAAAACAAAACTTCATTTATTAAATTTCATGTAAGTTAATTCCAAAACAAAGATAAACTATAATATATACAAATATATGCATTATAATTAAACATTTATTTTAGCTTTTTAAAAGACAAATCACAAATTAAATATTTATTTTAATCAGATTATTAAACCAATTCATATTTTATTAATCAATATTGTCAAATCAATTTAATTTTATATAAAGATTATTAAATTGATATTGCCAAAAATTCCGGGATATCACAATTATCTTGTTACACTCGTATTGGAATCACACTCAGAGTTAACGACAATAACCCTTGCACTCTGAATCACCATCTCAAATCTATAAGTACTATTCCGTCGAACTCATTACGGAATCACCCACAGAGTTATACTAACGTATAGCCCTTACACCTCGAGTCTTCACTCGCTCCACTTTGGGTTAACGACCTAACGATATTTGGAATCGATGTGGTTTTCGAATCCAAATATGGAAACCCGATCCCGGTCTCATCGAAATCCAAAGCGTGTCTTTTAAGGTCCAAGTTGTTTCAAGTTTAAAACAATTCAATTATATTATCTAAATATACACAGATATATAATTCACAACACAATAGATAATCATCCTTATCATTATCAACAGATAATTCATATCATAATCAGATAATCTATATTATCATCAAAAAGTAACCAATGCATCCATATCACATACATAACTCATCTCATAGTTGAGATTACAAACCATACCAGGCAATTACTACCAATCATCAAACATAAACAACTATCTAATGATCACACCATTTATAATTAATTTAAAATGAATTAAACTAATTACTTAAACTCTAATTAATTTAAAATAAATTAAATTAATTACTTCATCATCATAATCCTGCTTAACTTAATCTTTAATTGATTACAAATCAATTAAATAACCACCATCTCATAATTCATTTCACTTAATCATTACTGATTAACCATATCTAATTACAATAAGTAATTAGCATTTAATTTTAATTACACAAGTTAATTATATTAAACCCTTTGCAAATAATTAACTTGTAATTGCTTAATTAATTAATTAGCTACATTAATCACTTATCCATTATTAATTACACCTTAATTAATCAACTCCAAATTACATCATTAATTAATCAATTAATGATTTCTTATTATATTTAATCAATCTCTAAATATAAATTAATTACATAAGTAATTAATCTCCAATTTAAAACCATACATATATATTAATCACCCTTGACTAATAACCATTCAGTAATTAACTACTTTAATTACTCATCCCATAAATTAATTACTCATAATTAATTATTTAAATTAATCCCATGATTAATTTCAAAGTAATTTAAATCTAAATTACTTCTATAATAAATATCCTTAATTACATTCAGTAATTATTATTTAATTACTTCCTTAAGTAATTATAAATTTATTAATTACATAAAGTAATTATCAATAATCAACAATTGTTTCAATTAATTAAACTTAATTAATCTAAACTATTCACATTAATTAAATTAATTACACTAAGTAATTAATCCATTAATTACTTTCATTAAGTAATTAAACTTAAACAATTGATTATTATTAATTAATTAATCTAATTAATTATTAAAATTAATCACATTAATTAATTGTTAAAATAATCTTAAGTTAATGACCTTCATTAACCTTTCTTAATTACATAATTAAGAAATTAACTTCAATTAATCATTATTAATTATCAATTAATTAATCTTTAACTATCATTTAATTAATCTCTAATTATTAATTAATTAAGTGTTAATTAAAATCTTAATTAATCATTAATCACTTGATTAAATAAATCTTAATCATTAATTAAAATTTAATTAACCATCCTTGATTATAGATTAATTAACCTTAATTAATCTCAAATCTTAATTAAAATAATATTAATTACTTAATTAAACATCCACAATATTAATTAATTAAATAATTAATATTCCACTTAAATTAATTTAAATAATTTAAATGAAATCAATTTCTTGAATTCTAAATTAAGGAACATTCTTCTTAATACAAAAGTATTTTAAACACTTTATTTCAAAACAAAAAATTCAATTTAAAATTTCTTTAAATTTCAAACTGAATTACAAATTAAATTTTTATTTTAGATTCAAACTAAAAGATTTAAAACTTTACTTACATCTCCATTTTCATTTTCAAATTCAAATTTATTTAAACTTCCTAAAGTAGTCAAAACAAATTTAAATTTAAAAACTTATTTAATTTTAAAAACTGACATTAAAGTCAAATCTCAGTTTTAAATTAAATTCAACTCAGATTCATCTATTCAAAATTTCAGTCCCAGATTTGAACTTTTAAATTTCAGTTGCTAATTTAAAAATTTACTTTTAAAATTCAAACAGAAAACAGTTTCCTGTTTTGGTATAACATTTTAAATTTTGAATTCAAACATGTTTCAAAAACCAAAATTTAAATTACTGAATTCATTATTAAGTTCCAGGTTTAAAAATTCCAGTTTGAACTTCATTTTACAAATTTTAAATTTACTTTTAAATCTGAAAACAGAAAACAGTTCTGTTTTGTTTAAGACCCGAACTAAATTTTTAAAACCCAATAATTACAAAGACTAAGATTCAAATTATTTGAATTTATGTCCAAATTCAGGTTACAAACTACTTTTCAAATTTGGTTTCAAATTTTAGTTTGCAATTTACTTCCTTTTCAAATTTTAGAAACCTGGAAAACAGGTTTCCTGATTTGTTTTAAAACCTGCAACTCATCTTCACTCACTCGAGTCTTTTCTGCATTTACTTCGAGTCACCCGATTAATTGCTTCGAGTACAAATCCACTTCCCCGAGACAATCACAAGACCATCCTATCTCCTGTAACCCATCACCCACCAGTATCCACCTTGCTCTATGCACATGCACCCACGACGCAGCCCTCACTGACCACCTCTGATGATCTCCACACGTCACCGATCATCCATGGAGCCCTTCACAATCATCACATTGCTACCCAATACTCAAACTCAAAATCGAGCTTCTCACCCACACCTGGAACAGGTCGAACCCCTCTCCACTAAAAACCTGTCAACGCAATTCCCTCGCCCCTCCGGCCACCATCTCCACTCAAAATTCGGCGACGACCTCTTCAATACATCATCTACCAGCTCGCAAAACAAGGATGAACTCGATCAACAGTTGATGCCGAAGTACTCAATTCTCTTAAACCCAGTAAAACTAGGGTTCCTAACTGTAATCCTCAAATCACAATCTAAAATTTTGATTTCAACTCAAACTAAGATTTTTCCTATAACCTATGATAGATACACTATCTTCAAAAACAATTTCAACCAAGTCAGTTGCAAGCATCCACTGTACTTATCAATTTTGTATAACACAGAAAATTTGAAACTGTATTTTGATTCAATCCTTAAAAATTGAAATATTTTTTAAAAAAAAAATCATATTTTTAGAAGTTGTTTTGAATTGAATCTCTGAAACATTGATCTGCAAATGTTTTATATCCTCATTTATAAGGATTCAACTGCTCTGCTACTTTTTTTTCTTCAGTAATTCTTATTTAAATTTTACTTTAAAAAAAATCCTAAAGTCTAAACTCTGTAATCCAATATACAAATCTTCTTTAAATCCTATAGTTTAACAGAGACAATTCAAAGATATAAGAATTTAAATAAATACTTGTCAAGAACAAAAACAGAACCAGAAAGCCTATTAGCAAACACCAAATACATTTATATAGCAGACAAGTTAGATGCAATATATTTAACCTTAAATTTTAAAAAGAAAGTTACTCACCTGATATAAATGCAGAGCCCAGATTTTTAAAATTGTTGATGCAGATGCCAATTTCCAGTTTAAAGATTCATGAATGCAGATACAAATCCCCTCCCCAGGTTGCTTTTGAATGCATGCAGGCTTGTTTTATTCCCAGAGTTTTGAAAAGTGAGTGCATGCTTTAGTTTACCCACATGCAGGCTTTTGTAATTTGGGAAATGCAGGTTTATATGCTGAGGAGTTGAATGCAATGCAGGGTAATGATTTTTTTGATCTTACAGGTTTTAAAGAGGAGTTACAGGGTTAAGATTATGAAATGTATGGGTTCTGATTTTTTTCTTGAAGAAATGAAAATTTGTATTATGAAATGAAGATTGTTTTGAAGTGAATAATTTCAGCTGAGAATATTTTCTTTTAGTTAAGAAATGAAAATGAGAAAAAGGCAAGGAAGAAAGAATGCAAGTGTTTACTAAATTCATGATTTATTAAAAATCCAAAAGAAATGCAAATAATTATGACACTTGTAAAAAGAAATGGACACATGTTAACTACCTATCTTAATACTTAACACATGTTACTTAAATTTTAAATTATATACACATGTCTCTATTCAAGTAATTAGTTATTTAATTAAGTGTTAATGAATGTTTAAATTAAATTAATTAGTTCTTATACCCTTTAAACAATTAAAATAAATTTATGAAAGATGTTACAACTTATATTAATATACATACTTAAGAAAAATGAAATTTAAACCAATTAAAACATTTTTCTTATATTTAAAAATCATATAGTATTTTATTAAATATTCTTGAAAAGCTTAAATTCAAAAATAAATCTCAATTCCCTTTTCAAAACATTAAAATTAATTTAACAACTTATCTATTTATAATATATACAAATACATATACATTATTAAATAGAAAACAATTTATTAGTTTATTAAAAATAAATTCACAAACTAAATATTTAAATAAAGAAGATTATTAAATCAAATCAAATTTATTAACAAAAATCATCAATTCAATTTAAATTTAAACCCAGATTATTAAATTTAAATTGTCCAAAATTCCGGAATATTACAATTTGGGTTCCTGGTAATTGAAAAAATAGAGAAAAATACATTGGTGATTATTTTGATATGGTAGTTAATAATGAAAATTATATTTTTAAAGGTTCAACCACACCCAAATGGGTATGGTTTCCTAAAAATTAGGAAATTATAAAAAACTTGGGTATCACATGCTTTAAATATTAATTCTTTCTGATACCTTACATTATAAGTAGCAGTTATTTTTTTATATTGTTCTATGTTAACACTTATGTGAAATATAATTTATATCATCATATAAACTCTCTATTTTGTCGATGACAAATGGGGAGAAAGATATTGCTCTAACACTATTTGCAGGAATAAACCATGCAAGTACGGATTAAGGGGGAGCAAAGATTAATTATTTACAGGAATATATAGTATAGATTCGGAGGGAGAAATCTATAGCACAATTACAGGAATATATTCTGTGAGATAGATAAGATCAACAAAGCTTGTCAAACATTCGTTCATAGCAAATGAAGTTGTCATCATCAAAATAGGGGAGAATGTTGGATCATAAGTTTTGATTGCTGATAAGACACAACAATTCACGAATCTACGACTATGATAACATCTAGACTCATCGGCTCAATATATGGTTTTTATAATTATATATTTTAACAAGAGTCATCAAATGTGCATATAAAGTCTAGTTTAGTGCTTTGTTAAAACATTTTCTCAAGAATCAGCATTCACATTCAAATAAACTTGCATGCATATTTTAATCAAAATCAAGTTTTCAAAAAATGCATGAAGCAAGGCTCAAACCCAGGTCACTAGCTTGGAAGGCAACTACTCTAACCAAATGAGCTACTACAATTTTTGCTTAACAACAAAATTCAGTCGACTGAATACATTCAGTCAGTCGACTGAATCTGTGCATTTTAACGTATTTGTGCACGATTTTTTACATGTCTTCACTATTCAGTCGACTGACCATTTTCGACTAGTCGACTGACCTGAACCCAACTGTCATATTTTGAAAAGACATTTTCATTCTGCTAAAGGTTGCGATCCTTCTCTGAACGGAAATGGTTGCTTCTTTCGGTTAGAACTCTTCACCAATGGCAGCAACCCTCTGTCTACTAAAAATGCATGTTCTCAAACACTTCATATTCACTGAAAATCATTCTAACTATCTTATATTCTTCTTATGCTCTCATACTTGCATTCAAACAGCAAACATATTATTGCTTTGAATCTCAAATTAAACTTTCATATTTGTTATCAATAACACATAGCGTCAGATATTCTTTTGTATTTGTTAAAGTCATGCTCTGCTGCTCAGGCGTGTGAAGTCCTCTTGGGTTGTTGTTTTAGTAAAATTCTAAAAGAAGTCTGCAACTGGATGTAGGACGGAGCTCCGAACCAGTGTAAAAATCTTTAGTGTTATTTTTATTATACTGCTTTTATATTCCGCACTATTTACTATATTGCTATCATCACTATACTCTGCATTATCATATATCCATATTACACGATCCATAGCGCGCTTTCACCACATACATGATAAATTTGTACACAAAAAAAAAATCACCATCGGGAGAAAGAATGTAGCATAAACATTAAAAAAAACGGTCAGTTTCAACATATGTAAACTCAGTCTGTCACAGTCGCGTTCCAAAAGTTGTGGAAACTTAAAAAACAATGTAAAAAATTTCATTTATATGCACACTAAGCTAAGCTACAACACAGCTTTCAAATTCTTGTACAAAAGTAACAATGATTTGAAAGATGGCATCATTCTTGGTGCATATCCCGTGGAGGTGGAGGAGCAAATCCGGCATTTGCTGGTTCTGTAACGACTACTGCTTCATCGGCAAACAGCGATCGAATAAATGCTGGAGTTTTCAACGGGTGACGCCCTGTCATGCGTGGATACACGTCTTCCAGATAGTAATATGAATGCCCGGCAATCATACCCTGGTATTTGAAAGATTTCATTTACGAATCAGATTGCAGTACTCAAATTAAATGGCGTGGTGAATTAAACCGGTAAGGAATATGAATCTGCTATGATTCCTTTATCTCTGAACCAATTACAGATTTTGGACTACTTCGATAACTTGCTACAAAATATTATCAATTTTATGTTAATGCTCGACTTCTCTTGCAGCAGTGGAGTACAACGCTAGTACATTATGTCCATAATTTCAGAATACTACTAAACAGCATTTGTGAAATGTGCCACAGATTATGACTAGGTTCTCAAAAGCGTGCTCCAAAAGCACATTCTAACCCTCATAACGCACGCAGCACAGTAGCAGAACAAAATAATGTCCGTAATAATGAGGATTATTTATCAATTTAGGTCCTTCTCATTGTAACAAACTAAAACCTTTACCAAAACATAATACAGATACAAACTTTTTTTTACCATACCAGCGCCAGATTCAACATTTTCTCACTGTGCAATTTAAAATTGCACCAAGGTATATATTTTAAAGAACCTATCATGGTGCATTTTCAAAAGGGAACATGTTGCTTTATTTTTATTTTTTAGGAATTTTTCTGATGGCACTTTGCTAATACATCAATGTAAAAAAAAAAATTCAAAAAAAAAAATCTCTCAGCGCATTTTCTAATGAAGTCAAAAGGAAACTGCTAAATCACAGCTAGCATGACAAAAACAAACGTGTGTTTGTAATGTGTTGAAATATATCTAATTTACCGTGTTTTGAAAGTAGATTAAACTGATGAAATTATCTTAATGGTAAAATATCACAAGAATTCTGGCCAATAGAGAAAAAAAATATGACAAAATTCACTCTACCTTTGCAATGTGACAGAAATAACACACCACTTCGGTATAAATATTATGTACGAGATTTGAGGTGGGAGTATCTCCAAAAAAGGAACAAAAAGCAGAATCTGATGGGAAAAAATGGTTGTAAACTTGTAATACGTATTAAAACTGTTCTATTTTGTAATTAGATTTCTACAGTGTGCTTGTTGTACATGGTATAATGAGATATATAACGAATAACCACTGTTAAATGCTATGATTTTTCTTCAAATTCGTATATAAAAAATAAAAATATATAGCTGATATATCCAACAATAATTATGCTATCCCCATTCCAAAAAGAAATTTGAACTTAAAATTACTGAGGAGCTACAAATATCTACTTCAATATGAAGAGGTAGTAATATTTCTTTATTAAATAAGGAAAAAATTTCAAAGACTGTCATTTCCATGTGTTTGTCTAAAAATCTATTTGTGATTCCATCAAAAACACATTACCCTATCATTAACTTGAGATGTTGACAGTATATATCAGTTTAAATGTTTGTCATTTAAATTTTATTAGCGGGTCATTTGCATATCATAACCAAGTACTGCATATATGTTTAGTTCAAAGCTCTGAACAGAGAATGCCAACTTACAAGAACATCCACCCATGTACTAGTTCCAAGAGCAACCGAAAATCCCAGAAGAACCTGAGAGGAAAAAAAATAACGAAACAGATAAGCTAGTGCTTAATGCCATGGTGTAGGTTGAGTATAACAGGCAACATCAATCAAAAACTTGAACGAGTTATAATATCAGACAATCTGACTATATTTTCTAAGTCACAGTTACATAATGGATGATAACTTTGTTGTAGCCATCATATTGCATAATATACAACAGACAAAGTCAATGACTGCACTAGAAAAAGAAGACGTGTTATAACATTATCAAGGCAAAATTGCAGCATGAAACTTAATCTACGTAGAGCAATAGGGAAAAAAGAAAATTATGTTGCCAAAGGATGAAACAATGGACATTATAAAGCATAGGCAGCATGGAAGTTGCAGGATAAAGGGTAATCAAGAAACAACAAATTGTGAAAGTTAATATTAAGTAGACGAACAAAGATATAGGTGATACCTAACAAAAGAATGATACATTTTTTGTAGGTGAGTAAAGTTCAAGTTCAAATCGAAGAACTGCATTGTGAAAATTACTGCTACAACCAGTTCACATGACATCCCACTATCAATCAACTCAATATATCTTAAATGGACCATTAAGGCAAAGTTTACTGGTTTGTAACTCCAATCAATTCACGTGTATTATCATGATTAAGTATTATACACACATATATTCATCCATACATGCATCAATCTATTTGCATGCATGAGTGTGTTAAGCACCCAATTCTAAAAGTAATAGCTCATGTATGATTAAATGCATACTACGAGAAAATGACGTCGTTTACTATAAATACATTGTACATCTTTAGAAGAGGAGAAGATCGAATAGCAGATGAAGAAAATACCTAAAATACTAATGTACAGTCCTTATTGCAATTGTATGCATTTATGTAGAATGTGAATTACTTCTACAGTCCTGGTTCTGTTATCAACAATGAATTTACATGTAAGAGGTTAATAGTATATAACGAAAATTCAGTGGCAACTCGTTATGAACATTAAAGCACTTTAAATATGGTTCCTTTCAAACAAAGTTTAAGAAAGAATTAAAAAAAAAAAAATAATAGAATCCATGAATTTTATATTAACATATCAAGGATATGTATCTTATTCAGACCTTCTGCTAAACAACTCATTTTGAGATACAACTTAAACTCTTGCTAGCAAAGACATATTTGAAGCCTGTTGCTGCAGTCACAAATATGCAGATCTATTTATTTATTTATTTTTAATTTTTTGCCTATGAACTATTTGAACTCAACATTATCATGTAACATATCATAAAGCTTGTCAATAAACAAAATGTCAATTGGATATCTATGAACATAGATCGAATGTCCAGACTCCAAAATACTCACCCATGGTAGATACGCAGCGGTAAACGTGAAAAGACCCAAAAAGCTCATGCGGATAAGAGGATTATGCTTGCTCCAAACATAAACCTAAAATGCAACCCATGACTAAATACGTAAGTATGAATTAAAAAATTAAAAAAATTAACTAATGCTAAATGACTGACCATCATAAATGTCAATGAATTGCTGAGGAATATAACGCTTGCAAACTTGTCAGATACAAAAGGTATCATTCCACCGATAAGAACAATGCCAGTTAACACAGTGGCTCCGAATAAGAGCATGTAAAAGAAATCTGCAGTTCGTCCTCTAAACGAGTTCTCCTCGAGAAGCTTACAGTATCGAGCAAGGAAAAACATGTGGAACAAGAAATCAAGATCTGTCAGAAAAAATGTGGTAAATAAATATTTAGAACACTAAATGATAAATTTCAATGATGAAAACAACATTTCCAAGCTGAATAGCATTGAACGCTTCATGACACTTTAATGGAATGTCCTTCTAAAACACACATCTCTCGTATAACATGTTGATTGCTAAAATTCATTGTAGTCTGGGGCTGATATCAATCAATAAACAACTTAAGATGAAATAGCACTTAATAAAGATTTTTCTATTAACAAATTACCCTTTGTCTTCTAGAAAAAAACCGAATCAAATGGAAACAACAGATGATTATTCGCTTTAGCTATTGCCCTTAAATGGAAGAAGGAAAAAAAACTTCCCTTACAAACACAAATAAACCTTAATCACACTATGCCTAACTGCAAGGTTGTATAAATTGCTAGGTGGATATTAGATGATGGGTTTGAATCAAGGACTAAGGGCCCGTTTTGTTCAAAAATGAGTTTTGATTTTTGCGTTTTCAACAATGTAAAAATGCCCAAAAGATGGGAAGGGGTGGAAAAGGATCGATTAGGAAAATGATTTTAACACATAAAATGAAAAAAAAAATCTTCTTTTCCACTTTTTGGATAATACAGAAAGTATTTTCTTTGCTTCTCTCATCGTCTTTGCTGTAATGATTAGGATTTCCACCTCTTTCTTCCTCTCTCGCGCATTTGACTTTGAAGTACATGTCGAAAATGCAAACTCAAAACACATGATTTGAAGCCAAACAGACCCTAATTGTCCAAGTGGGAAATATTCGAAGATTAGTTGAAGCTAGAAATTTTAGATAAACCAATGTACTTGTAATTAAAATTTTGATATTTTACTCAAAATTTCTATACTATTGCACCCTGTCCCAGTGTTTAGGAGCTTCAATTTGGATGCGAGTGATCGCATGTTCGAAATTTGCATATCGTGATTCAACCTTATATTGACACGTAGTATGTTGTATACTACCTAAGACTTGTAGTACTAACATATATACTACCATTTAAGTACCAAATTAAAAAAAAAAAAGTATATATTCAAAATTTTAGTTTTCAATTCCTAAAGAGGAGACAAAGACAATATTCTGCTTTTAATAGAAAATTTCATTTATGTTGCATGTAATAATATATAACTATGAAGCACAGTTGTAAATTCATAGTTTATGTACTCTGAAGATAGCCGTCGAGATCCTTAGATGAGGCAGTAAGACTCGCCTTGTGCCTAGGTGGAGTAGGCGGACACCTTGGGAGTTACCTAGCACCTCAGCAGAGCCTAGGCAGACATCTAGGAGGATTTTTACAGCAGTGCCTAACATATATTTATTCATAATATGCAATTATCTTCTGCAGTTTTAGGTGAAGTTTTTTTAGTATCCTAGATTATGCAGCAAGATGAACAATGCCCAGAGCAACTTATCCAAGGAAAAAAAAAGTTGCAATGATTACACTAGTCTTATACCAAATAGTAAAATATAGCCATGTCATTTTTCCAAAGCAAACTACCTAAGAACTAAACGTCGCAAAGCTTACCCATTCTCCGGAAATACAGAAAGTTTGTGATGAGACGCCAGATCTCCCATTGCTGAACTACAAGCTTTGGATTAAGATACAAATGATAGGGAGATATAATCTGTAAAAAATGTGATATTTCTCAGTAGTAGCACCATATCCAAAAACAGTTAGTATCATACAAGGGAGCTTTGTTTCAATTGTCATTACATTCTACATACCCAAGAAGAAAGGAAACCTTCCCTTGCACATAAAATATCATTATCGAAAGGAAACCTTTTGCCATCTTATTAAGTTACTATCAAAATCCATTTTGGAATCAATTACAATAATTTCGACTCATAAATACTGAAAAGAAAGATGGTTCGTTTCCAGTTAAGCAAGAATCGCAAAATAAAATTATTAAAATTAACAACAGATTAAAGTTCATGTTGGAAATACTTGTTCAGATATTAAATTCTTTCCGCCGAAGCAATTATGGGAATAATCAGATCCACGACAAACAGTACCGACTAAAAATTTAATAGAAGAACCCAAATCCTAATTTGTCCATAAGATAACAATCTTAAACAGCTAAGACAATGGTTAAAAATTCCAGCGAAAAATTCAACCTCGAGAGAGCAACCAAGAGTAGTAATAACAGCAGCAGTGAGATACGATCTAGTTATTATAGGCATCTGCCTGTACCATTCCTCTACTGCTTGCGCCATTTAGGTAAGAGTTAAATTGCAAACTTGGAAGTTATTATTGATTGAATCGAGAATTTGAGGTTTTTCGAAGGAGATTGGGATTAGATATTAGCAAAAGAAGAGAGGAATATATCGAAGAGGAGGTTAAAACAGCGTATCAGTTAACACGGAAATCTACAGCCATTATGAGCGCAGTGACCTTTCATTTGTCAACACGTGTACTGTCGAAATATTCTAGTTGATCAAATACATTTGAAAGGATAGAAGGGCTGGTTCATGCCAATGCCGTCTTGGTCGATGAAACTGCGTACTAAGGGCATCTCCAATCGTTACGTTATTTGCTGAATTTGGCGAAATTTTTTTTCCAATCGTTCGATTCAAGCTTAATATTAAGCTTAACGTTCAGGATCGCATTCAGTATCCTGAACGGGGCTTGGGCGCCCATAAAATGGGCGCCAGGGCTTGGGCGCCCATAAAATGGGCGCCCAAGCCCCCCCAAAAAATCCCCCCCATATTTCTCCGCTAACGGCTATAAACGGTCATATTTCAAATTACAACGGCTATAAACGGTCATATTTCAAATTACAACGGCTATAAACGGACATATTTCAAATTACAACGGCTATAAACGGTCATATTTATGATTTCACTACATATATCACAATGTTATCCAGATTATAATACACACATCTCTTCTTCTATTACAATTTTATTCTCAATTCCTTAATATTGAAAGTATGTCTCATCCGTTTCAATCATATACCGAAGCGATGAATATGGATAGCTGGGATTTAGATTCTCAACCCTTTCAAAATGGAATTCCCCAAACCGCCCCCCCTCTATCGTTCCATTCTTCTGCTCCATGGTCTGGCGATGAAGATAAGGATTTGTGTTATATTTATTGTCATTTTTCTAACGACTCGGTAAAGGGGAACGACCAAAGTGGAGAGGCGTTTTGGGCAAAAGTCATGAGTGCGTACAATAAAAAACATGTTGAAAAGACGAGATCAATGTCTGCAATCACGGGTCGTTTTGGGAAGATTAATCGACAAACACAATTCTACGAGTCGCAGATCCACAAAATAAGAACAGCAAATCCAAGTGGAATGGGTGGCGAAGCTGAATTGGTAAAATCACATTTTTAATTTACACTCATTTCTAGTCACTTTGTTAATATTTGATTTTGTTTTTCTGTTTTTGTAGAAGAGAATGGCGAACGATCAGTTCTTGAAATTATTTCCAAGAGAAAATGGTACAAAGAAACCCCACTACTATCAGTTTGCAAACTGCTATGACTTGCTTGTTAGTCAACAAAAATGGAACTCAAACACCGCAAAAGGCTTAAGAGATGTGCAGACGAAGTCAAAGGGGAAGAAAAAAGCAAGTAGATCTACTTACAATTCTAGCCCAGGCAATTCTTCTCATATGGCCTCAAATGAATGCCAAGATATCGAAGAAGAAGAAGTAGTTCCCGCATTTTATGAGGACGCTAGACCGATGGGTCAACGAGCAGCTAAGAAGAAAATTGCTGTTCAATCTCAAATCGATTCTCGTTTAGCCCTAATGCATGAAAAACATGCGAGAGAAAATGCAGAACGTCAAAAAGGAAGCGCAGAAAAGCTTGCCGTGTTAAAAGAATTGACTGAGATTGAGAAGGGTCGTTTTGAGCTAGAGCGGCAACGCCAAGAGACCATAGTAATGGAAAAGGATGTCACCGGAATGGATCCAATTACATTGCAATATTGGATGGAGTACAAACAGCGCATTGTTGAGAGTAGATCTGGAACAAAACATATGTAGTTGACGTATTAATTTGATATTTCTAGTTATTGCAGTTTGCATTTCCATGTACCTTCAGTTCATTTAGGTAATCAAGTGTTATTTTCGGTTTAACAATATTTAATGGTTTATCATTTTTTCGAAGCATTGTGTATATGCTCGTAATAGATTTACTTCATCAAACATAAATGACAATACAAACATAATAATTGAAGCATTACACGCTTCGTTATAGAAATAAAAAAGGCAAACATATGTAATTAAACGAAGATCCACCATCTTCAACTACTGATTTCCATGAGAATTCCAAATATGCTCCATTAAATCCCTTTGGAGTCTATTATGAATAGCTGCATTACGATATACCTCATGATGATCGTTATGAATTGCGTACTGTTCTTCATTTCGTAACGTGGTTGTGCGAAACAATTCGGGTGGTTGTCTTGCCCCCTCATACACGAAATCAGGATAATCCATACCGCGTTCATCTTCAATGATCATGTTATGGAGAATTATACAACAAAACATAATTGTAGCCATTTTTGATCTCTTCCATAATCTACATGGATTGCTTACCATTGCAAATCTTGCTTGAAGGACCCCAAACGCCCTTTCTACGTCCTTCCTTTGTCCTTCCTGCATCGCAGCAAATTGTTTCTGTTTTGCCGTCATTGGGTTTGCAAATGTCTTCACAATCGTACTCCATTTGGGATAAATTCCATCTCCTAAATAGTATCCATGGTCATATGTGTTCTGACCAAGAGTAAATGATACGGGAGTTGACTTACCTTGCGCCAAATCGTTGAACAAATGAGATCGTTCGACAACGTTTAAGTCATTAAGAGAACCTGGCATTCCAAAGAAAGCATGCCAGATCCACAAATCATGAGAGGCAACTGCTTCTAAGATGATTGTTGGTTTTTTTTTCCTTTCCGTTATATGCTCCGTGAAAAGCTTTTGGACAGTTCTTCCACTCCCAATGCATACAATCTAGACTTCCAAGCATTCCAGGCCAGCCCTTGCTTTCATGCATTTCACGCAAGCGAGTTACATCTGCCTTGTTTGGAGATCGAAGATATTCCGTCCCATAAATGTCCACAACTGATTGGCAGAAGTGATCTAGGTTTTCCAATGCCGTACTCTCTGCAATACGATATGCATCGTCTAGGGCATCGGCGGGTGTACCGTATGCTAACATTCTCAAAGCTGCAGTCATCTTTTGATGCCCACTCAAGCCATGTTTTTTTGCAGCGTCCTGCTTAAAAACAAAATAATTATTATTCTGCTGAATACTTTCGAGAATTCTTATGAATAATGGTCGACTCATTCTGAATCGTCGTCTAAATGTCTCTGGACCGTAAGTTGGATCACGGGCAAAGTAATCTTGCAGCAGTGTTTTGTGATCTGGGCAAAGTAAACAACAAACGTACCTCATACGGAGGATATAAACCGACTGAAGGCACACCAGGATAGTCGGGGTGATCTGGAAAGACTAAAGGCTGCTCAATCAAAGTACCTGTCAAGTCATACGCTCTAAAAGTGGTATCAGGCTCCAACTGCATGGGAGCCTGGGAGAACTGTGACGGAATCGGGTCAAATGAAACCTGTGGTACCTGAACTCTACCGGCTGCCAGATGAGGTCCTATATGATTAGAGTTGACCCCACGAACATAATCTGGTACGATGAATCTACGGGGTGCTACTCTAGCCCAATAAGCATCGTAATCCCCATCGATGAAAAAAGTACTACTATCCACCCATCCAGCCTGTCGTAGAGCATGTAAGTACTGATCACCGATCACCCTATGTCTACCAAACATGTCCTCGCAGGATAAAGGATCGTATGGTATACGACGATCACCCGTAATCTGATAAGCACATCTCTCTCCCAAATACCACATAGGCATAAATGCAGGTGTATGCAAAGCAACCCTACGTCTAGATACTGAATACGCAACCATCAAGGGATGGTCGTCCACCAGAAGACCAGCATCTGCTAGATGAGTCCAATGTGAGGCCCAAGGAGTCCGAATGATGTTACCACGACTACGCATATCCAGCTGTGACCTAGCCTCCATCAAGTCATGTCGTACACCTAAGGGGACATGATGTACGTACTGCATGGTCTCCCATCGTCTCATCCTAGGGAAGTAATGCTCAGCAGCCTGACTAGCCGTGTCCTGGATGCGGGGATGCATGTTTGCCGTGTACTCGTAGTACCATAACGGCAAAATATACCAAAAAGCATACATCTGCCTGACATCGCCAAGCGCAAATGAATCTAGAGCAGTATATAGGGTACCTAATATCGCCGTGCCCCAGTCGATGGTATGTAGATGGTCTAATCGGACAAGGGAAGCTAAATAGCCAAGTCTAACCGTACCTTTTTGGTTCGAAAAAAAGGTCGAACCAAACAGGTACAACAAAAATGCTCTAGTAACTGCATCCATCATATCGGCTCTAGCTATATAACTGGTGATGTAATGCTGCAGGTACGTCAACTTAACAGAACCACTAGAGACGTGGGTAACATCTATCAGTG
This sequence comes from Allium cepa, assembly GCA_030765085.1. Classification (NCBI taxonomy): domain Eukaryota; kingdom Viridiplantae; phylum Streptophyta; class Magnoliopsida; order Asparagales; family Amaryllidaceae; genus Allium; species Allium cepa. The sequence goes on from CM060940.1 coordinate 331,858,269, forward strand.
GTAAAAAAACAGTATACAAATTCGGCGACTCGTATAAATCATCGAATGGAAAAGGTCGAAGACCCTGTCGTCCAATCTCAATCCCAGTGAACATGTAGAAATCAACTGGGGTGATACCAAGCTCAAAATCTGAAAAATGAAACGTATGCGTGGTGGGCCACCACCTCTCAGCTAATGCCTAGATGAGAGGTCGATCAAAGGACTGAACAGGCCTAATCGACAAAAATAGACCAAAAGGGCTAGCCTGTAGCCTCTCAATAATAGGAGCAGGAAGATAGTCATAAAACTGGGTAATGCACTTAGCCCAACTACCCCGACAGTGAATGTAATGGTCCTATACATAGTTAATGAAACAACAATTTTTTATAGCGTAAGGGTTGATCAATATGAGTATGTAATGTACAAATTAAAATAACAAATTATAGTAAGGGTTCATTAATACCTGTATGGTCGTCAATGCGGTTTCGGCTCTATGCCGATAACCATCTGGCAGCTCATGTAGAACACGTAGATCGTCTGGTGAAACTCCAGGCGGTGGCGGAACGTGTAATGGTCCTGCTTGCTCCTCTGGATGTCTATGAACCGTTCTTCGGGCGATTTTGGTTGGACGCGGCGGCATTTTGAATAAATTTTTTAATTTTCAAAAAAATTTCAAAACGAAAAGTGAGAAGGAATGAGGGGAGGAGAGGGGGCGGTGCCCTTTTATGGGCGCCTGGCCTCAGGCGCCCATAAAATGGGCGCCTAAGCGTCAGGCGCCCATAATGGGCGCCTGGCCATTGGGCATTCTAGCCCAATTACGGGCTGAATATTCAGCCCGCTGAATATTCAGCCCGTAATCGATTGGAGATGCCCTAACAAAACCTAGCGGGTCAGGCCCTGTCAATACATAGGTTCGGACCTAGATGGTGCCATAACTGCATTTCGCATTGAGTATTATTTTTAGATGCCGAACATAGACATTCGCTAATACTAAAACTGATAACGTGACGGTTTTTTTCACGCTCCAGACCTCGTCCCGAGTTTTATAAACCCCGTTCCGAACTTTCATTGTAGCTTCGGTGTGGATCTAGATATTTTTGCTTGGAACCCGATATCCGTATAGGTCAGTTCAGGACAGACTCATGTCGCCTCAAGGACATGCAAGACTATATATACTCAATCAAAATAGTGTACCAATGTACATTTATTTATTTTGTTTATTAGAAAGATTTTCACTAGGTGGTACGTTCATTATTAATAACAATGTGTTCACAATAATAAAGAAAGTTATAAAAATGAGGTTTCAATTACAATTCAAAAGGAATAAGCATATGTAATTGTATAATTATCAATGGCGTAATTTATACTACTGGCAAAAGACGTCAGAATATAATAAAATCTATCAAAGTTAATAATGTAGAATATAAAGAAGATAGTGAATTAGACAACATTTTACCAACCATTTTATGGAGATCAACCGTAACAGATGCAGAAATAATATTAGTCAGAATGGTCGGCACATTATCCGAACACGACAACCCTCTAAGTGAACTAGACTTCCCTTTCACGAAGGATGAAGTCTAGTCAGCAATTAAGGGTCTAGCAAGCGACAAAGTTCCAAGCCTCAATTGTTCCCGATGATATTCTATCAAAAAATTTGGACACTTTTAAAAGTAACATTATACAACTTTTTGATGAATTTCACAATAGTACTCCTCAGTTAGGTCATTTTAACCTAACGGACTTCATTTAATTCCTAAAAAGGAGAATCCAAAGGAACCATCTGACTTCAGGCCTATCTTTATGATTAACTGTTCGGTTAATTAACAAAAGTTTTAGCTAACAGACTAAAGCATAAAATGGGCAACTTAATTGACAAATCGCAACAGCTTTCATCCAAGGCATATACATTATGGATGGAGTTGGCACGATCCAAGAATTCATCAACTTCTGCCATAAAGAAAAAATTATGTGCACTCTCCTAAAATTAGACTTCGCTAAAGCCTTTGACTCGATCAACTAGAGGTTTTTGTTTGATACCCTTAAAGCTAGAGGATTCACTGACAAATGGATCTCCTGTATTAATCTCATATTGAAGACTAGTGTGCTCTATTCTTGTGAATGGCATCAAGGGAAACAAAATTTAGTCGAAGAGGGGCCTTCGACAAAGGGATCCTTTATTACCCCTTATTTTCAATCCAGCGGCTGATGTTTTCTCCAGGGTTATCTTCCTTACAATTAGAAATAACATTGTGACGTAGTATTGGAAGCGAAGTTACTTTAGATGGGGTATCTACTCTTTAATATGCAGATGACACCACATTATTCTGCACTCATCTCCTCGATTATATCGCTTCACTTAAACTCATCTTATATAATTTTGAACTTATATCGGGCCTTAAAACCAACTTCCATAAAAGCAGGCTCTAGTTCTTAATGATACATCGAATATCACGGTTGAAGTAGCTAATACCCTAAATTGTAAAACCATGAGCTTTCCATTTAACTACTTAGGTATAACAGTAACATATATGAAACTAAAAAAAGGAGGATTAGAACATTCTTATTGATAAAATCAACGACAAACTGCCTTCTTGGAAAGCTAACTGCCTGTCCATGGCATGCAGGGTGGTCCTAGTAAATCAGTACTGTCGGCTATACTGGTTTATTGGATGTCTTACTATAAATTCCCTGACTAAGTGATTAAAAAAATAGACAACATTAGAAGAAATTTCTTATGGAAAGGAGGAAGGATAGATCCACTTCAAGTTGTCTCATTAACTAGGATCGTGTTTGCAAAGCCAAAACCCAATAGGGCTTGGGTATCATTAACTTAAGGCCCTAAATATCTCCATGCTTTGCAAATGTATTTGGAAATTTCTTGACGATGAAACTTACGTTTGGAAAGAAATTATCAGTAATTTCTACTACAATGGATCAAAAAATCCGAACTTTCATAATAACTAAAAATTCACTTCCTTTTGGAAAAAAAATTCCAATCTATATTATATATTAAGAGTAGGAATTAAATACAATGTTAACTTTGGAGACAAGACTTCCTTCTAGAATGATCCTTGGATATCTTCTATCGCACTAAAACACGAACTACTAGAATTGTATATGACACTTAATAACAAAAATGGTCCCATCAAAGTAATGTTTATACCCCACTCTTCCTTTAACTAGGACATCTCATTCAATCAAAATTTAGTAGAGAATGTACTTAAGATTAATTAATATGACTGAATGCTATAATATCAGGAACTATCCTGATCACCTGATTTGTTATTGGGACAATAATGAAAGATATACCAACAAATCGATGTATAATTTTCTTATTTGCTCAGATGCAAGAGTTCTTAATTACTTCAAATCCATATGGAATACCAAGACTCCGCCTAAAGTTAAATTCCACATGTTGCTTGTTTTACATGATAAATTAAACACTAAAACTCTGCTTAACTTGAAAATCACCCTCCAATAATAACCCACACTCATGTTACCTTTGTAATTTGATGCTTGGGAGTACTTCCTATCTATTTTTTGATTGTTCCTTCTCTCAATATATTATCGGTAAGATTTTAGAGGTTTTTAATATGAATATTTCTTCCTATGTGCCTCCTCCTAAAGTTTGCTTGATTGTCTTTAGATTAAACTTTACTCAACCGACCAGGAAAACTCTAGACTTAATTTATTTAATCACATGTTAGAGCTTATAGGCTGAACGTAATCAACACATATTTGACAATATTTATAACAACTCCACTTCTATACCGTATTCTATTGCTTGGTTTATTTCTCTTTGGATTAATGCAAACTGAAGCCGAACAAACTGGCAATCCCACCTTGAAAAGATCAGTCGATTTGATTGTCCTACAACTATAGGGCTACGACGTCAATTACCCTTCCTCCAGTTTGATATTGTGCTTATGAAATTATTTTTTTGACCATATATATTAAGATATAACATTATATGCCTTTTCAGTTATTATAATTAACTCTTAGTCACTTACCATTTAGAAATCAATTTAATTATGTGTTATGTATTTAATATTAGTTGAAAAATAAATTATTAAGGTAAACATTTGGAAAATTCGATTAACTTTTCTTACCAAACCTAATATAGATCTAGTATAAATATATTGATATTTTAACCTTTATATACAATGCTTTAACTCATAGTTATTCATATGTATATGCTTTACCCACAAACACACACACATATAATTATAGGTGTATATATATACGCTCCACATTTTTTGGTTTGAAATAGAAAAGGAACCAATTCCTTTTAAGAGAATATTTTTTTATTTGAGATGCAACTATATATATATATGTATATATAGCTGTGTGTATGTAACATTTTTTGTCTTGAAATAGTAAATCTTAGTAAGATTATATATATTGATATGTTCATTATGCTAAATCTAACTGATTTTGGTACATAACCAAATAATATCCAAATTAAATTTAATGGAAGTAAGATGTGGTAGTCCCTTGGAAAAAAGTGCATGCTTTTTCGAAAAGTTGATACGATTATCGAATATGTATTTCATTTCACCATGCTTTCAGGTAGCCAGGCATTTCAGATCATCATTCCAGCTCGCGGAAAATCCCACCTGCACCGGCCACATCTCGCTTGGATTAATTCATCTTTGTATGCAGTACACACATCATATGCTTACCTATTGACTACAAATTGGAATAGATCATGTGCTATAACACATGCTTTCCGGTAGCATAGTTTGCACTGCCTTGTATTAGTCTCTGACCTACTTTCAGTCTTCTGACTTCAAGCCTTCAACAGCAATAACATAATACTTAATGAAATAGGCATGTTCAGTGCTAGCCCCTTTGCTTGGTTGCACTGTAACATCCCATAACTCAATGAGCCCAAATTTCGATAAAAATCAAAATCCAAGTTCACAAAAACACGAATCGTTGAATTTGGTACCTGCAATAAATATAAGAATATCAGAGACTGATCAAACTAAACTCACGGCGGAAGAATTAATATTATGATGTAAATATTGGCAGTGGCTACTACCTCGAAATTTAATGAATTCCTAGGACATCAATCGCCTTGTCAATACCAAGCATGAGAGAGTGAAGACTACACCATCAACCAATCATTTATAGCTCTATTAACCTATCCTTCCAATCTATCGTGTGGGTTGTAACGAGGAGTGGGGTCAGAACAATATTTTGGTGATTGGAAAATTTATACACTGCCTATAACACAAATTTATACCACTAGGTTACCATTTAATTGTTATGCATATTAAGGTAAACATAATTTTCTTACAATGCGTGTATGATAGGTTATCTGCCCAAAATCTACCTAATCTTTTCCGAAGTTATGACTTATGCTATTTAGTCACTTAGTGCTTCCTAAAATGAAGCGGAACCTCTAGCATAGTCAATGATGGTTTATTGGTCCTAGCTACCGAGACCTTTAACCTCGTTACATGGCTTTTTAATATATAATTGACATTCTACTGATGCATCTATTGCCCCTAAAAGTTTAGCTATGTGAGAGAAAGTACTTAAGCCACTTAATACCTTGATAACAAGGACTAGGCAAACTTATGATCATTTAAGGCAAACTTATGATCATTTAATACTTCAAGAGCGGCGGGTCCCTAGACAACCACTTAATACTCTCAAAATCCTCGAAAAAGGCCCCTGTCATTTAATATCTATCCTCGGGAAGATTTCAAAAGTTCAATCTAGCTGACATTGCTTGGAATTTCACTTAGTCAATTAATATTTTTGTTACAGGCAGAGGCAAACCATATAACAGTCACTTAAAACCTCAAACCCGAAGCGAACTATTGTAGAAATATCCTTTATCGCTCTTAAGCACATATACTGACCATTTAATAATTTTTAAATTGAGGAAAGAGGCGGGCCCTCAAACAACCACTTAATACCTCAAATCCTTTAAGCAGGTCCATCATTTATTTTCACCGGTCGACCATTTAATACTTCGAGAGAGGCAGGTCCTCAGATAACCACTTAATACCTTCAAAACTCCCGAAGCAAGTATTTTGCTTTATGATCTATACTCACAATGACATCTCATATTGGTCCGACTATTCATAGGAACTGGTAGCTAGATTAACCGGGGAGATTTTTCCTATAGAGTTTATGACCGACCTCACTTCATCACCAAATACTTATCATAGGAGATACCCTATGGCTTAACCATGTTTATCACACTCTTATATACATACACACATCTCACCATGTTAATTGATTAGGCTATATGAGAATTCCTTCCTATTTTGCCTTAACAGTCATTTATTCGGATTGTATAGTTGGAAATATATCACATCGGTAATGAGTGTGCACCACTGCTAGTAGCCTTTCAGCGAAGAGAAAACTTCTGTTATGAAACTCTACCGACCTTACATTTCCAACCCACTAAGTCCAACTAATTAACCTAAGCTTATTATTATTATTATTTTATTTTTAGGCCATACTATCCTAGGTTTATTATTCTTAAATTTATTTATTATTCCAAGTTGAACATAGGACTTGGTTTACTAATCCCCTTTTTTGTTATTTAAGGCTATATATCTACCTTAATATTTCATTACCAACCAATTCCCTTTTTAATTACATATATAATCCGAATATTAAATTTACACTTCTCTTTCTCTTTTTATTTGTATTTATTCCTTGTTAGATCAACGCTGTATTTTTCTAAAAGGGAAATAAATCAAACTAATTTACCAATATTAAATGCATCTAAATTCCAATAATCCAAACATAGAAAAGTTTATATTCCAACAAGATTATGGTAATAAGCCAAATTCATAACATTATTATACAACCTATTTTTAGATCTGGAATAAATTTCATCAGAATCAACATTTTATATTCATACTTTTGGAATTGATTTCTAGATCAAATTGTAAACAATTCTAAATCAATTCATTAACAAGAATATGTAGGCGATATTTATTGTATTTAAATTATATTCAATTTGTTTCCTATAACTTATATATAATTATCTAGCTAGGCGTAATAATCAAAACACCAACTAGATAATCTTATATTATAACAATCTATAAAATTTCCTACTCATCTCTATGCTCCAAATCTCCAGATCTGAAGCATAACCTTTGTAACGACCAAAATTTTTAGCCATTTGATTTTGAACATTTAATTTATTTTAAATATTGAATTTGAAATGTAAATGGAATTTTAATACGGAATCTATCGATCAAATAAGTGGAATAAAACTTAAGTTTCAAATATAGCGATTTATTGAAATATGGAAATGAGGAAATAATTGAAATTTGAGTTGAAAATAAATCGAAATGATTTCTAATGTTGATATAAATTCTATTTAAATTCGAATTTAGTTATTAAATTTTTAAAACTAGGATTTCAAGCGATTTGAAATTTTTGAAAATTGTTGATTTAATAGACGCGTTAAAATAGCGATCCAGGGCACAGTCTTGGATTTGACGAACTAGTTCCATTGGATCTGTAATAGCGTATTATTATCGGATTTCAAATTTCGTAGCATTTGGATTCATCATTTGGTCGTGCGATCTGAAAATGCCTGGAAATAATTTAATTGAATTTATATAGTCGATTTAAAAAGTTATCTTCTACATACGATCGAACTAGGACTCGAGACTAGTTCCATTGTGTTTGAAATAAGGTATAACATTTGTAACGCCAGGCGGTATGCCTCGATAGGGATTGTAGATTTTTAGTTACCTAATATGAGATTTTTTGAATATAAAATATATTTATGAAGGTCAAACTCTATATTGTGTCCTCAGCCACCTTATGATTTGCACACGCCAACCTAACCTTTTATTCAGCTGCCTCGTTCTGAATTAAATCACGTTTTTCTTTTTCAAACCAAGCAAAATCGAATCAACTCAGGGAGGAAAAAAATCGAGACTGCCTTCTTTTCTTCGAAATTGAAAACCCGATCGAGAAAAAAAGAAGAACAAATGACGATTGGGAAAGATTGAAGAATTATGGTGGCTCATGGCTGAGGCATCTCTATAATCGATGTTGAGTCGTCCAATTACGAGCGCATGTGAGAGTCCAAGGGAGGTCGGTGATGATGGCCTTCGCTCGAGAAGCTGGCAGAGCATTTAGATGCGAGGTCGAGTTTGCGTTAGGACCTGGAAGCAAGATCGTCTTCACCTTTCATGGAGAACACATCGTCGTGCCTCACTGTCAGAGTATCGATTACTATTGTTTTTAGATGAAACCTCACATCTAGTTCAGAAACATCTTATTCGTTGCTTTTGGGTACAAATACAATTGCTAGTGGAGGAGAAATGCCTAATATTCACTATTTATCGCTTCCAAAGAAATAGTTGTTGGCACTCCTGATTATATAGCACCCGATATAGTTCTTGGAATGGAGAACAGCGAAGCGTAGTCGATAATCTAGAAGCTTGGTCACGAACGTGAGGTAAATTTGGTTGCTAATTATTTTTATTATGTAATAGGTTAATTAAATTCATTAATTGGTAATTAGTTAATTAAATTTTTATTAAGTTATTAAATAAATTTATATAACCTCGAATCATTAATAAATTCGTAATTCATTTATACAAGGTTTAAATCAAACAAAATCAGTCTGTGGGGTTCAGAGCCGCAGAATTTGTGCAAAAGAATTTAATTTGAACAATTAGCAAATTTAAAATCAAGGTGAGTAAAACTCACTCTTTTTGGATGGCTGGAGTTAATTTAAAATAATTAAAATTAATTTTTGGATGCTTAGTTAAATTTATAAACTATTATCAGTTTGGATGCTATATATATATATATATATATATATATATATATATATATATATTAGTAGTTGGATATATTTTCCGCCGTTGGAGCAGATGAGGCCCTATGTGCCCCGCATAATAGGGATGACCTATGTACTGCAATATCCTCCTTGAAGTAGGATTGGTGTTTTATGTTATCTAACATCTGTGGTTGTAGGGAAATAGGTTGGAGGAATCCAACTGGATTCCTCAAAAAGCTTGATTTTTAATTTCTTATATATTGATATATGATTTGTGTGTATAATCTGTTATAGATTATTGTTGTGATTTGAATTATTGGATGCTATAATAGCATTGGCCTTAATTTTGGTATTTTAAATACCATAAATATTATTTTTAAATTTAAAGGAGTTGAAAGGAATTTTGGATATAAAAATATTTATGTTGGAATTTGGATTTATTGTAAAGGAAATCAAATTGGATAAAAAAATAAAAAAATAAAAATTTTATCTTGGGTGTACTTACTATTCGTAAATTGTTTTAAATAGGGATTTTTAAAATAAATATATAAAGATATTCAGAAATGATGTTCTAAGAAATATGAAGAGGTGTTGAAATCGATATTAAAAATAGATTTTAAATATAAATGGATTTTATTAAGAAAGGGATTTATAAAAATGAGAGTTTATAAATGGGATTAGTTTTATAAAAAAATGAAACTCAAATGGGTTTATAAATTTATAAATGATGTTTATAAATAAGGAAAAAGTGATATCTGTTGATAATTGTAAATATGAATTTACAATGTGAATTTCTATCGAGATATGGAAATCGGTTTTTGGATAAATAGAGGAATCTATTTTGGGAAAGTGAGAAGGATTTTGAAATTGAAATGTAGTCGATGTGGCATGAGTTGAGAGAGATTTATAAATTGAAATTGAAATATTAGATTTTTAAATATATTTTTGTCGAGAAATTTAAATTTTTTAAAATGAGATTTTTATTTATTATACTATGTGGTTAAACAACTGTTATTTAGATTATAATATTTCGAAAAAGTTAGTTATTCAAGTATTTAATATTTCTTAAAATAAATTCTAATTTTTATAATCAGCCTTGTAAATCAATTAGTATATTTAAATATGAATTGGAAATTAACTATTGATGTTATATAAAGTGTTTTAATATCTTAAATAATTACACAAATATGTTTTAAAATTGAATTACTATTTAAAAATACTTATTATATATATAGTTTTGAATTGATTAAAATTTATCAATAAATCCTCTCAAGATTTGTATATGGGGCTTATTTAACGGATATGATTTTTATAAGAGGAATGTTATAATGGAATTCTGGGGACTTTAAGAAATTTCGAAGTATTAAAATATAAGAACTTCCTGAATGAATTAGAATTCATAGAATGGAAGTTAAAAATGGGTAGTTGGAATTATAGACAAGTGAAATCAGCTTGGGAAAATATAAAAAGAATTTAATTAATGAATTTGAAAATTTATAGAATTCGTTAGAAGTGAGTTACGAAATTTACAAATAAAATTTGTAAAGGATTTAGAAAATACGAAAAAATAGAACATTTCCTAAGTATTGGAAATAAAATGATTTTAGGAAAATATACTTATAAATATTCCTAAGTATTGGAGGAGAAAGATTTAAAAATATTTAACTTCGACATTATTATTATAGAAATATTTTCAAAGTGTTGAATTATAAATAGAATTGAGGAAAATATTCTATGTATTGAGATGATTCGAAAATATCCTATTATGGATTTAAGAATTTGAATTTTTTTTCAATTATTGAAATACTAGAAGAGATTTGAATATATATCTTACTTACTTTGCTTTATATTTTCTGATTTACTCTTGGTTTCCAGGTTTGAAGCTTTTTCAGGTTTGATAATAAAACTTTTGAGAGAATGAAATCAACCTGGTTTTCATCTCAAATTCAAAATGTTTTATCTAATTCAAATTAAAAGATAAGTGCCACTTGTTCATTTATGAATTAAATTAAGTTAAACTTGTACTTTACTTGTTTAATCATGTTGCAAATGTCTTTTGTGACTAAATTGTGTTTAAACCCCTTTCATTTAATTTATTTATAATTTGTGTTTAAATCCTTGTTAAACTTTAATTTGTCTGCATTTTAAACCCTTATGTTAATTTATTTATAAATCATGGTTTCATAAACTTATTATTTACATATGTATTATATTTTAAACAATTTAAATCTTCATGTTTATAATATTTAAATATGACTTTATATTATATTTCCTATTTATATTTTCAATTTAAGTAAATCCATTTTCTTTCACACACACACACATATATATATAACAAATTTTAAAATGTAATGTTTTCAAACCCAAGAAAAATTTAAATATGTACAAACTAATTTATTTCAATTATAAAGAAAAAGTATTTTAAATTTTTTATTAACTTAAGCAAATTATACTTATATCAATTCAAAATAAAAATTTTCAAATCATTATAAATACAAAACAAGTTTTTCTATTATTAAATTATAGATTTTTTTCCAATATATATTCAAAACTTAAGTTAGAATTTAGGAAATTGTGAATAGATAAGTTGTATAAATTATTAAAATGAGAAAGTGGAAAAGTATGACAAGGTTAAAATGGTTTATTGTTGAATCGACATGGATTGGAATGTTGCTTAATATAACATGGGGCTAACAAGCTTGGGGAATAACTTGAATGGGAATCAATGAAAAATAGATAGATTGATTGATATATCAATTTAAAATGGATAAATTAAAGCTAAATAAAATGGGTTTGCATAAAATGAATATGGTTACTAAAAGAATGAAAATGAACTGCTTATTGTTATCTCGCCTTTTGGCAAGGCCGTGACACCGGGAACTTAACTGGAAACCAAGGACAGTCCATCCCAAAGATTGATTATACACATGTTCACTATGGATACTAGTGAATTTTTACCGAGTCCGGATCAAGCTACAATTGATATGATACGACAAGCAAAGCTATGAAAGCCAATGTTTCAAATTTCAAGTCAATCGGAGTTCATATGCTCCGATTGACTTCAATGAATTTGAATTCTATTTGAAACAAATTGGTAAATTAAATATAAAGTTGAATATGAAGATTTGTATTGATAAAACGATTTCGTTCAAAACCAAAATTTGAAATTCTATTGTGATTTCTTATGAAGATCAAAGTTCGAGGAGGGACAAGCTGGTGTAAATTTTGGGTATTCCGACTTGAGTTTGGAATCCATGCCTAGTGTTCGAGAATTGTGGGAAATTGAATCCATTTATCTATTGTTTGGGTCTCGATATATTCTACGAGTGGTTAGTTATTCCTTCGAACTAACCGATACCCCTATATATTCGTAGACCAGGTGACACAAGTACCTTGTGTAATATCGAATGAGTGTGTTCTCATATTCTTGATATTCTAAATTGGTAAGCCAAATGCAGAATAGATATTCAATTTGATTTGGAAAGATATTTTTCTATCTTTCATCTATCTTTGTGTATCCATCCTTTATTGTCTCCCTGGCAAATTTCAAAGACGAAATTTTCTTAAGGGGGGAATCTGTAACATTCCTGTTTTTAAATCAAATTGGAAATCAATTTAATTTTTGAATTAAATTGTGAATTAAGTTGAATTTCTTCCAAAATTAAATAAATTATTTGTTTGTTTATTCATTTATAAATACAAACTAATTGTATATTAATTTTGAAGTTTGAAATTTAAAAATAAAAGTTTTGAATATATATTGGATTTGAAAAAAAAATTATAATTTAATAATAGAAAAACTTGTTTTGTATTTATAATGATTTGAATTTTTTTAGTTTGAATTGGTATAAGTATATATTTGCTTAAGTTAATAAAAAGTTTAAAATACTTTTTCTTTATACTTGAAATAAATTAGTTTGCACATATTTAAATTTTTCTTGGGTTTGAAAACATTACATTTTATAATGTGTTATACATATATGTGAAAGAAAATGGATTTTATTTAAATTGAAAATATAAATAGGAGACATAATATTAAGTTATATTTAAATATTATAAAAATGAAGATTTAAAATGTTTAAAATATAATACATATGTAAATAACATGTTTATGAAAACATGATTTATAAATAAATTAACATAAGGGTTTTAAATGTAGACAAATTAAAGTTTAACAAGGATTTAAACACAAATTATATATAAATTAAATGAAAGGGGTTTAAACACAATTTAGTCACAAAAGACATTTGTAACACGATTAAACAAGTAAAGTACAAGTGTAACTTAATTTAATTCATAAATAAACAAGTGGCACTTATCTATTAATTTGAATTAGATAAAATATTTTGAATTTGAGATGAAAACCAAGTTACTTTCATTCTCTCAAAAGTTTTAATATCAAAACTGAAAAAGCTTCAAACCTGGCAACCAAGAGCAAACCAAAAAATATCAAACTCTGATTTTAAATTATTTAAAATTGAATTTTTGGAATTTTCCAATGTAAGTTTGGAATTTGTTTGTAATTTACTTTCCAAATACAATAAAATAAGCATTTTCTAAAAATCTTATATTTTGGTCAACTGAAAGTCAAAGTTTGACCACATTTGAAAATTTTAAATTTGAATTTTTATATTTTAATCTTTTTCTTTGAAGCAGAATATAATTTTGATATTCGTTTTGTTTCTCGTTTCGTTGAATCCTGTTTTATACTTTTTAAATTGGATAAAATACAGTGTTTTACCCACAGTTATTTTCTGTATCTTATTTTCTATTTTTCTATGTAAATTTCCCTATTTTATTTCCTATTTTACTTTGTTTGAACTTTTATTTTATTTAGTGGATTTTATTTTGATAAATGGCTTAGAAATTTGAAAAGACCTAAGTTATTTGTTGCCTTTTTCTTTTCCCTTGCCTTTCCATTTGCATAGCTAATTACTTCCCACATTCATAGCCGTGATTTTCCTATCAATTACATACATATTGTTCCTCAAACTCCTCTTTTCATTGCGTGCAATCAAAGGAAAAAAGATTAATTAAACCATCAAGTTATTTGTTTTAGAGTATTGCCTTTTTATTTTCCAAACCATTCAAACTCTTGCCTTTTATTGCCTAGCCTCTTTATTTCTTACCATAGCCGTTCATTTTTTTTTAAACCCTAGCCGCCTCCTCCTTCTCTTATTCACGTGAAAACTTCTCTTTCTCATCTTATTTGCGTGAAGAAAAAAAATACAGCAAGCACTAGTTATTTCATGGCTCCTCTTCCTCCTATTTTTCCATTTTTCTTTTGTTTCTCCATAGTTTTTCAATGCTTTTCTCGGCCTCCAAGCTCTAGCCAACCACAACCACCTCCACCAGACCACCATGATCAGCCTCACCACCTCTTCATGACCACCAAGCCATGCCTTGAACCCTAGATCCAAAATAGAGCACCATCTCCTTATTTCAACCCTACCTGAGCCTGTTTCCATCACCTCCTCCCCTATTAGCCTCGGCCACACCACACTAACTCCACCAAATTGACCACAGTCCCGCCTAGCCATGCCTTGATGTCCATTTGACCAATCCTAGCCATAGGGCCGAGCATATGAAGCATATGGCCGAGCCTATGTTGCTTGTGATCTTCCAATTCCCAAGCTTTTTGCCTTCCTAGATTTTGTAACTTGCACTCTTCTTATTCCATAACCATAGCCATGCTTTTGATGATCATAACTGAGCTTGTTGATGATGGTCAAGCCAAATTATAAACATGGCCGAGCCTATTCCTATGGTGGCCGAGCCACTTGCTTTGATTTATCAAAGGTTATGCCATTTTATTCCATATTTTGCATTCATTTGATTTATAATCTTTTGGTATACTTATGTTTGGTATTTGTTTGTGTATTGGTGTTGTGTGCTAGATTTAGATCCGACTCTTCATTCACTCAAAAATATGGTCGTGCCTTGTCATGCTTTTCGGGGTTTGTTGTGTATCTCTAGTTTGTCAAATTCCAGCTTCAAAAAGGTGAGTTATTCACTAGACATACGTACTTTTATAATTGTGAAATGACGACAAGTGGATATGTAAAACTGATATGATATGTTCATACATGCCTGTGATATATGCATATGATGTTTATTGCTATTTGTATAACTGTTGCATCATCTGATATGATATGTATATTGTACTGTTCATTTTATTTACTGTATCATACTGTAAGTTCCCTATCACTATGGGTTGAAACGATACATACCCAAACGGATATTAGAATAAAGAAAAATCATTATGAGCTGAAATGATAGGCTCGAGTGATTTTTATTGGTTTTATTTGTATTTCTTTTACTTGGCATTGCGGGTTTGAAATGATAGAATCTGGATTTTTATTCTTAAAATACGGAATGAAATGATACATATCTGTATCACTTGACCTAGATTAGAAAATATTATACAGGCCTATGGTTATATTTTTAAATAATATTTCCCTAAAAATGTTATTAAGTATTTTTAAATAATATTTCCCTAAAAGATTTCTTAAGTATTTTGAGTTTTATAAATATATGAAATTTTTAACTTAAAATTTTATTTATTGCTTTAATTATAAAGGTGTATTGGTTTTTCTATAAGTTAAATTTTTATAAAGTTAATAATTGGTTTTAAGTTGAATTAAAGATCTTTATTGACGATAAATAACTTAATAATTGAATTTGATTTAATTTGGAATCTTAAATCTAACTTAGAAACTTTAATAGAGGTTATTTCCTGAAATGGACATGTTTTGTATAAATAATTCTAAATTGATAAAATGAAATACAGTTTTAATCAAGCCTCTTCTAATAAAATTTATTTAACTTGAAATCATAGTTAATTGATAGCTAAATGAATAGATTTATAAAGAGAATTGGATTGTTATATTAACTATGATAAAATATTTTATTTATGGTTATGTTTTGAAAAAATAAATGATTATGATTTAAATGGAAAAATATAACTTAAAGATGACTTAACTTGATAAGGGAAAATTTAGTTTTCAAATGAAAGTTAAGTAGATTCAGTAATAGAAATATTTTATTTATGGGATGGATATTTTAAAATAAAGGGTAAAGTTATTTGTTAAAAATTAAAGCGAAGTAAAATAGGGTAAATTTTGACTTATAAATGAAGTATAGTTAAATTTGGATATTAATTGATAAGATATTATTTTATTAAATCATAAGTTAAATGATATCCGAATGAATATTTTCTGAAACGAGAAATGTGATTTTTATAAGTTAAATGGCTAAAAATTGAAATTTTAATGTGGCTGAAATGTTAGTATAAAATCTGAAATTTTACTGGTAGCATTTCAGAAATGCCGTGGTTTTAAGATAACATTTGCTAAGTGCCATCAATTCTGAAACTTAACTAGGTTCTGAAATAACTAAATACCTATACAGCACTTTAGAAGTGCTGTAGTTTCTGAATTTGAACTATTTCTGAAAATAGCTAAATAATTACTATAGCACTTTATAAATGCTGTTGTTTCAGAACTGAACTGTTTGAATAACTAAACACCTATTATAGCACTTTATAAGTGCTATTGGTTCTGCAATTGAGCCGTTTTGAAATAATAACTAAATACCTACCGTAGCACTTCATAAGTGCTGCTGTTTTTGAATTTGACACTGTTTTTGAATTTGACAATGTTTTTGAAATACTAACATATCTACTGTAACACTTTATAAATGCTGTTGTAGATGAAATTTACAATGTATTGGAATTTTATAATTAAATGAATGAACTTAGAAATGCCACGACTTTGAAACAAATATTATTTGATATTGAATTTAAATGGTCTGAATAAATATGTTTCAAAATGTTCGGTTTCAAAGTTGTTATAACTTGAAAGTAATATGGCTTTGGAAATGAAATATTTGAAAAGTGTATTTAATTAATAATTGTCCTTAAATATATTAATTTGAACTTATTGAAATTGAAGATTTAAGAATATGACTTATAAAGTGGTTGGTTTAAGATGATTTAAAGGAATATTTCTAGTTTAATAAATTGAAGGAAATATTTAGTGATTTGGAAATTTGGGTTTTATTTAAAGAATATATTGATTTGGTTTGGAATTTAAATGATATATTATTACCCTTTTTTTTAAATGTATATTATTTTGGAAAGAAAATGGATATTATTTTGGAAAGTATATGGATTTAGACATATTACCAATTTTGAAAATGGATATTATTTTGGAAATTAGTAGTAGGTGATTTTAAATGGTTTTGGAATAGAAAGGTTTTGAAATAAATATCCATGGGTAATAATAACGTTTGGTTGTTAAAGAGACTGTGATCGGAAGTTGTCATACTCTCTACTAACTCCAAAAACCACTTTAACAACCATGTACGCGGTGGAGACTCCAGAATGAAGTAAGACGACGACGACATTCTATTGAGGTATATACGTGGGCTCGACTCCTGAGAGTTGGCATAAGGTAGCTAAAATAGGAGCGATTCTAGACCAATGAGATAGCTCCTCTAATCGGACACACTTGTTCGATATTATATTCTGACTATGAGATTGATTTGGTGGCCACTTTTGATTTTTGATTTGGGGGTGTGGCTCGAGGTGGGCATAGTGGCTGCTACGCGTTACCACCGGTCAGGATAGTAATTGGTATATCTACCCTGGCATTTCCTAGTTGTACCGTGTTACCTACCCTAGCGAGCCTTGTACGAGTTTGATTTGTGCCGTACCTATGGAGTATCTTCTCGTAGCCTCCCGATCAGGAGGTACGCAGGTACTGTATAGACTGTTGGCACTATTACGTGTTAAGGTGAGAAATATAAAGCCTTAATGCTATTTAAAAGTAAGTTTCTTTTACTATAGACATTATTATAATAGCGAAATATTACTATATAGTAAATAGTTTAACGAATTCTTAGAGGATGGGCGGTCCCAAGCATCTTTTAAGTTACTTGTACCATAAATTACAGTTCACTTGAGTTGGTTTACATTGTATAAGTATATATGTCCTGACTCGAGTGTTTTGTTTTTTGCTTTACGCTTGGGTCAGACTGAGTGATACAACATTCGAGACTCATCTTCAGAGTTGGAGCTTTGCTTGAGAACCAGCTATCATTTCATTTCAGTTATTCAGTTGATTCTAGGGATGTATTCAGCTTTGTGCTTGTTTAGCATATTGAAACTTCTGTTGTATCTTTTATAACTTTGATGTATTTAAATAGTAGCTTCATGAACTACTATCTCTTTACTTCCGCTGCATTGTATTACTCTGTGTCTGTGATCTGTGATTTTATTTACTGTATATTCTGAGTTTTGCCAAATTTAAATTAACAATTCGGTATTTTTAACTATTCAAGTCCGACATATGCGGATGTGAATGGTTGAAAATATCAGGTCGTTACAGTTGGCATCAGAGCTTTGGCTCCAGGCAAAACTTAGCATATACGGTAAATTTATTTACAGTATACTTTCATTCGATCGAGCTTGAATCTCTTTCTTTTTTACTCTGTTTCCTTTGAATTTTGAAACATTCCATCGGTTTCGTAATCCATTCTTGTCCCTCATTATTCGTCTTCTTTTGATTCTGGAGTATCTCATAACTCCACTTCGAATGATCTTTTAGCGAGTCAGCAGTCTCGGCAATCTCAAATGGATTTGTAGAAGGGGGAAACTCCTCTACAAAAGGCATTTATTCACCGAAGATTTATTTATATCCCCGGTTATATGCTAGTATCTTTTGTTGTCCCAAATTCTATCTCTTGAGATTGAATGTAGATTTGCCTTGGAGTTCCACACCAATCTTATTCTTGAATTCACGGTTGATCCGGATAAGGTTGCTCGCGATTTATATAAACTTATCCACTTTCCTTGTTCTGTTATTCAACCATCTCATCTTCTATTTCGAACTCATTTTTAAATCAGAATTCTCTTTGATTTGAGTTAACCCAATTTGAATCTCTATACTTGCTTTGAAAATCTATTACTGTATAGTGTATTTGTAAATCTATATTTAAAATGTTTTTATGTTTTTTTGCTTGAGTTGTTGATGTTGCTTTGGGTTTCCGATCAATTCGTCTGATCAACGCTATCGATAGGATCTCCAAAACACATGAACAGAGCAAACAGACACAGTATTGTTTTCAAACTTAGTAAATGAACAAATTTTGTATAATTATATAATATAAAAGTATAATTTTATGAATTTTGATTGTTAATTGAATTGGATAATAAGAAATAATATTTGATTTTGTATATAGCTTGCAAACCATTGGCTTTTGTTTCATATATAAATAATTGAACTATAAAACATGGCTATAAATTAATATCGAAATTTAAATGAAGTTAAAACAAGAAACTAAGAATTTAATATCTGATGGTTCCAAACTTTGTGTTTAAAGTTTTAAAGGATATATTATTTAAAGTATTTCACGTAGAGATTGTTTTAAGGAATTTTAATTTGTAAATCGGTGCTCTTTTCTTTGTCGCTGGAAGATAATTTTGGTTATGACTGCAGCATGATCGACATTCATTTTCGAGTTTCGAAGGGAAGAGACCATGCTGTAGTTTTGCTACAATCTTTCTTTGGAGAATTAAATTGATTAGGTTTTTTAAAATATGACTTGATTTATAATATATGTAATATATGATTTAAAGTTTGATTTGATGTATATTGTATATGTTTATTTATCTCTAAAATAGTTTGAAGTTAATCGGAAATCTAATTCTTAAACTTTGTCTTAAAGGATAATGTCAATTATAAAATGAAATCAAAATTTTAAATAAATATTTAAGCTTGGATAATTGAATTAAGAAAATTTTATTTGTATAATACTCAATTGCATTCCAATATAACTTAATTATTAAAGGTTAACAATGTAATTGGATAATACACAATACAAAAAGTATTTTGCAAATAAAATTTGAGTAGTTATAATAAATGTTATACACTTAAATATTAGTTATAAAAAGATTAATAGAGGTAAATAGAATGAAAAGTGAATTGAATAAAATACAATATAAATGGTGTTAAAGGAATTTATAAATAAATTGGAATAATTATAATAAATGTAATTATACTTAATATATGTGATTAGATATATATTAAGTGGAATAAAGTTAATAATGATTTAGAATAAAGAAGAATTAAATTTATTGAATAAATTACAAGTATAATAAATGATTTTTCCAAATTCATGATTTTATAAATTGATAATTGGATGAGAAGATAATGAAGTTTGAAATAGATAAAATTTATTCAACTTAGGAGAAATCAAATAGATGAAATTAATAATTAATTTAAGTCGAAATTTTCATAGCTTTAAATTTATTACCTTAATTTGTTTTCTAATCTCTTTTTCTTTAGAGGTTATTCCTTTCCTCTTGTCTTAATCATATCTCATTCTATCTTGTTTTTCTTGTTCTCCCTGTCTCGTTCCTTTTCGAGGACGAAAAGTTTTTGAGTGGAGGAGAGTGTAACAACCCATAATTTTTTTAAATATTTTTAAATTAAATTTTATTTGAAAACTCTTATTTTTAAATTATTTAAAATTGAATTTTTGGAATTTTCCAATGTAAGTTTGGAACTTGTTTGTAATTTACTTTCCAAATACAATAAAATAATTTTCTGAAAATCTTATATTTTGGTCAATTGAAAGTCAAAGTTTAACCACAGTTGAAAATTTTAAATTTTAATCTTGTTCTTTGAAGCAGAATATACTTTTGATATTCGTTCTGTTTTTCGTTTTGTCGAATCCTCTTTTATACTTTTTATATGGTAAAATACAATGTTTTACACGTAGTTATTTTCTATTTTTCTACGTTAATTTCCCTATTTTATTTCTTCTTTTACTTTATTTAAACTTTTATTTTATTTAGTGGATTTATTTTGATAAATGGCTTGGAAATTTGAAAAGACTTAAGTTACTTATTTTTATTTGTTTCCCTTTTCTTTTCCCTTGCCTTTCCATTTGCATAGTCAATTACTTCCCACATTCATAGTCATGATTTTCTCCTATCAATCATGTACATATTGTTCCTCAAACACTTCTTTTCATTGCGTGCAACCAAAGGAAAAAAATTAATTAAATCCATCAAGTTATTTGTTTTATAGTATTGCTTTTTTATTTTCCAAACCATTCAAACTCTTGCCTTTTATTGCCTAGCCTCTTTATTTCTTACCATAACCGTTCATTTTTTCTTCTAAACCCAAGCCACCTCCTTTTTTCTTATTACGTGAAAACTTCTCTTTCTCATCTCATTTGCGTAAAGAAGGAAAATATACAGCATGCTCTAGTTATTCCATGGCTCCTCTTCCTCCTCTTTTTCTATTTTTTTTTGTTTCTCCTTAGTTTTTCAATGCTTTTCTCGGCCTACAAGCTCTAGCCTACCACAACCACCTCCACCACACCATCATGATCGGCCTCACCACCTCTTTATGACCACCAAGCCATGCCTTGAACCCTAGATCCAAAATAGAGCACCATCTCCTTGTTTCAACCCTACCAGAGCCTATTTCCATCACCTCCTCCCCTATTAGCCTCGGCCACACCACACTAACTCCACCAAATTTCTTTGCTTTGACCATAACCCTGCCTAGCCATGCCTTGATGTCCATTTGACCAATCCTAGCCACAGGGCCGAGCATATGAAGCATAGTGCCGAGCCTATGTTGCTTGTGATCTTCCATTCCCAAGCTTTTTGCCTTCCTAGAGTTTGTAACTTGCATCTCTTCTTATTCCATAACCATAACCGTGCTTTTGATGATCGTAAATGAGCTTGTTGATTATGGTCAGGACAAATTATAAACATGGCCGAGCCTATTCCTATGGTGGCTAGGCCACTTGCTTCGATTTATCAAAGGTTGTGTCATTTTATTCCATATTTTGCATTCATTTGATTTATAATCTTTTGGGTTGAAGTATATTCTTATGTTTGGTATTTGTTTGTGTATTGGTGTTGTGTACTAGATTTGGATCTGACTCTTCATTCACTCAAAAATATGGTCGTGCCTTGTCGTGCTTTTTGGGGTTTGTTGTGTATCTCTAGTTTGTCAAATTCTAGCTTTAAAAAGATGAGTTATTCACTCTAGACGTACGTACTTTTATAATTGTGAAATGACGACAAGTGGATATGTAAAACTGATATGCCATGTTCATACATGCCTGTGATATATTTATATGATGTTTGCTATTTGTATAACTGTTACATCATTTGATATGATATGTTATATTGTACTGTTCATTTTATTTACTATATTATACTGCAAGTTCTCTATCACTATGGGTTGAAATGATACATACCCGAACGGTCATTAGAATAAGAAAAAATCATTATGAGCTGAAATGATAGGCTCGAGTGATTTTTATTGATTTTATTTATATTTATTTTACTTGCAATTGCGGGTTTGAAATGATAGAACCTGAATTTTTCTTTTTAAATTACGGATTGAAACGATACATATCACTTGACCTAGGTTAGAAAATATTATACAGGCCCATGGTTATATTTTTAAATAATATTTTCCTAAAAAAGTTATTAAGTATTTTTAAATAATATTTCCCTAAAAGATTTCTTAAGTATTTTGAGTTTTATAAATATATGAAATTTTTAACTTAAAATTTGATTTAATGCTTTAATTATAAAGGCGTATTGATTTTTCTGTAAGTTAAAATTTTATAAAGTTAATAATTGGTTTTAAGTTGAATTAAAGATCTTTATTGACAATAAATAACTTAATAATTGAATTTGATTTACTTTGGAATCTTAAATCTAACCTAAAAACTTTAATAAAGGTTATTTTCTGAAATGGACATGTTTTGTATAATAAATAGTGTATTCTGAATTGATAAAATGAAATACAGTTTTAATTAGGCATTTTCTAATAAAATTTATTTAACTTGAAATCATAGTTAATTGATAGCTAGATGAATAGATTTATAAAGAGAATTGGATTGTTATATTAACTATGATAAAATATTTTATTTAAGGTTATATTTTGAAAAAAATAAATGATTATGATTTGGAAAAATGTAACTTAAAGATGACTTAACTTGATAAGGAAAATTTAGTTTTCAAATGAAAATTAAGTAAATTCAGTAGTAGAAATATTTTATTTATGGGATGGATACTTTAAAATAAAGGGCAAAGTTGTTTGTTAAAAATAAAAGTTAAGTAAAATAGGGTAAATTTTGACTTATAAATGAATTATAGTTAAATTTGGATATTTATTGATAAGATATTATTTTATTAAATCATAGGTTAAATGATATCCAAATGAATATTTTCTGAAACGAGAAATATGATTTTTATAAGTTAAATGGCTAAAAATTTAAAATTTTAATGTGGCTGAAATGTTAGTATAAAATCTGAAATTTTATTGGTAGCACTTCAGAATGCTGTGGTTTTAAGATAGCATTTGCTATGTGCCATCAATTCTAAAACTTAACTAGGTTCTGAAATAATTAAATACCTATTACAACACTTTAGAAGTGCTGCTGTTTCTGAATTTGAACTATTTCTGAAAATAATTAAATAATTACCACAACACTTTATAAATGCTGTTGTTTCCGAACTGAACTGTTTGAATAACTAAGCATCTATTACAGCA
The DNA here is from genome assembly GCA_030765085.1 of Allium cepa. Classification (NCBI taxonomy): domain Eukaryota; kingdom Viridiplantae; phylum Streptophyta; class Magnoliopsida; order Asparagales; family Amaryllidaceae; genus Allium; species Allium cepa. Next base: position 331,881,618 of record CM060940.1, read on the forward strand.
CTTTATAAGTACTGCTATTTTTGAAATTGAGTTTTTTTGAAATAATAACTAAATACCTACCATAGCACTTCGTAAGTGCTGCTGTTTTTTAATTTGATAATGTTTTTGAAATACTAGTATATTTACTGTAGCACTTTATAAATGCTGTTGTAGCTGAAATTTACAATGTATTGGAAATTTTATAATTAAATGAATGAACTTAGAAATGAATATTATTTGACATTCAATTTAAATGATTTGAATAAATATGTTTCAAAGTGTTCGGTTTCAGAGTTGTTATAACTTGAAAGTAATATGGCTTTGGAAATGAAATTTTTGGAAAGTGTATTTAATTAGGAATTGTCCTTAAATATATTAATTTGAACTTATTGAAATTGAAGATTTAAGAATATGACTTTATAAAGTGTTTGGTTTAAGATGACTTAAAGGAACATTTCTAGTTTAATAAATTGAAGGAAATATTCGGTGATTTGAAAATTTGGGTTTCATTTAAAGGATATATTGATTTGGTTTGGAATTTAAATGATATATTATTACCATTTTTTTTGAAATCTATATTATTTTGGAAAGAAAATGGATATTGTTTTGGAAAGTATATGGATTTGGAAATATTACCAATTTTGAAAATGGATATTATTTTGGAAAGTAATAGTAGGTGATTTTAAATGGTTTTGGAATAGAAAGGTTTTGAAATAAATATCCATGGGTAATAACAACATTTAATTGTTAAAGAGACCGGGATCGGAAGTAGTTATACTCTCTGCCAACTCCAAAAATCACTTTAACAACCGTGTACGCGGTAGAGACTCCAGAATGAAGTAGATGGTGGCGACGTTCTATTGAGATATATACGTGGACCCAACTCCCATGAGTTGACATAAGGTGGCTAAAACAGGAGCGATTCCAAAGCAATGAGGTAGCTCTTCTGATCGGACACACTCCTTCGATATTATATTCTGACTTTGAAATTGATTTGGTGGCCACTTTTGATTTTTGATTTGGGGGTGTGGCTCGAGGTGGGCGGTAGTGGCTGCTATGCGTTACCACCAGTCCATAGTAATTGGTATATCTACCCTGACATTGCCTAATTGTGCCGTGTCACCTACCCTAGCGAGCCTTGTACGAGTTTGATTTGTGTCGTACCTATGGAGTATCTTCTCATAGCCTTCGATTAGGAGGTATGCAGGTACTGTATAGACTATTGGCACTATTACGTGTTAAGGTAGAAAATGTAAAGCCTTAACGCTATTTAAAAGTAAGTTTATTTTACTATAGACATTATTATAATAGCGAAATATTACTACATAGTAAATAGTTTAACAGATCCTTAGAGGATGGGCGGTCCCAAACATCTTTTAAGTTACTTGTACCTTATATTACAGTTTACTTGAGTTGGTTTACATTGTATAAGTATGTATGTCCTGACTCGAGTGTTTTGTGTTTTGCTTTACGCTCAGGTCAGACTGAATGATACAGCATTCGAGACTCACTTTCAGAGTTGGAGCTTTGCTTGAAGATCCAGCTATCTATTTCATTTCAGTTATTCAGTTGATTTCAGAGATATATTCAGCTTTGTGCTTGTTTAGCATATTGAAACTTCTGTTGTATCTTGTATAGCTCTGATGTATTTATATAGTAGCTTCGTAAACAACTGTCTCTTTACTTCCGCTGCATTATATTACTCTGTGCCTGTGATCTGTGATTTATTTACTGTATATTCTAAGTTTTGTCAAATTTAAATTAACAATTCGGTATTTTTAACCATTAAAGTCCGACATGTGCGGATGCGAATGGTTGAAAATATCAGATCGTTACACTCTTCAATTTAAGACTGACAAAATCATCAAGCTATTTAGTCCTCTTTTCTCAAATAGGTGTTGATTGGGTAAGAATTTCGCATTGAAGCGTAACCTCTCTCATCAATCATGATTTGGTTGGAAACATCACCCTCTCTTCGTCCACAGAAAGCATCTGATGGAGTCTCTAGTACTTGGTTTTATTTTTAGTACTCTCTTTGTCATAGGTTGAAACATGATCCACTTCCCACGTAACATTTTCATCAAAATTCCGCATGGCTATTATTTTCGTTCTTCTTGGCAGTAGAATACCCAATCCTATGCATCTTCACTTCTTCTAGATAACTTGGAAAATTATACTTATTTGTTTCCGAATACAACATATCCTTCCTCTCATAGACATAAGCAGGATAACCATAAATCTTACATAATGAGCACTTCTCATGCTCTCCTTTTCATGCTTTGAATATCTTCATATGTATGGTAGTAGGTTTGCGGTAACCAACTGATAGGAATTACCACCATAGGTGAAATTTCGACTAAAACTTTTTCATTAGCTGTCTAATCAAATATTAAACGAGTCCTCTCTACTTCGAGTACTCCGTTCGATTGTGAATTACATGGAGTAGTGGGAAACCTAATAATGCCTTCAAAAGTGTTTAGTCAGCGATTTCGTGTGAAATGAATTGACGACCATTGTCAGATATGCGAACCTTTGACATCTTGTTCGGTTGCTATATGTGTGGAACTTCTTAGAGATTTCGTTTTCATCTTCATAAAATAGGGTCATACCTCCTACAAATCATATGCAACGTTGATAAAATATCTCACTCCATATGGTAAACAATCTGGTACAATCTTGCACGTGTCTGTATGAACATACTTATAATCTCTTGAGCTTTATGTGTACCCACCCTTCCCTTGAGATCTCCTTATCTAGAACACAGATTTCATAAAAGCGCAGCTTCAAGTTATAAACATGGTCAATCAAACTATACTTCTGTTACACCTCGTGATTTTTCTCATTTATTTACTCCTCCTGAATATGTCATAAACATGTATAATTTGATTAACTAAAGTTCGCAACTACCGTAGACTCTTGATTGACAATATCAGTACTTCAGCAAAATAAAAGTGATGAATCCTACCATCCTTCTTCACAACTAATTAAGCCATCACCATCTTCAGCTTCTTGTCATCCACTACAATCTTTAAACTATGTCAACTTACAGTTTCAACCAACACTAAACTTTCACGTAGGTTCTGAACTTGTTTGTACATTTGTTCAGACAATAACTACGTAGTTAATAGTATTGCAACCAAGTATGTAACTTAGTTATCATGTTAATTGATCAGTATAAGAGTTAATACTACACCTCTTAAGGGCGACACCTGTTGGAAACTATTAATGTAGCAAAGGAATTCTTTGAAACAAAGCGTCATTCTCACTACCTATTACTTCTTACAAGCTATTATTATTATGCACCAAACTGCAACCAAGGGTCATGTTCTCTAGAAAGAAAGTAATCAATCCAGACTTTACACAATATCAATCCGTGATTGCATGAACACCGCCATCAGACTTACAAATCTTCACATTTCCAACACCGACCGATCTACAAATTTTGACTTTATCAATAAAATTGTCTCCATCATATGTCCTATAAATAGTGAAACAAATCATGTATGATGTCATGTAGTATTAATCTCCCGATCTATAAACCATAATGTACCACTCATTGATGTATCGGTAGCTGAGAGCAGTACCGTGATGCAATGTCACCGTATGTCTCGGATCTTATCAACAATTGTCAAACTTGAAGCCTTATTCACATATTTCCTCTACTTAAGAATAGAACACTAATATTTATAATGCTCCTTTTACAATTCTAGCAAGAAAACTTCATAGAATCCTTGGATTTGGTTCTAGACCTATATCATGCTCTACCTTAGTATTGTTTACTCATCGCTCTCCCTTTCTATGAAAATAACCCTTTTGCATTACTACCCGTGTTGTTACATTCCACCTCATTATGAAAGTTTGTGTGTCTTCGCATTCAACAAATTAATATTGTTCCGCTTGTAAATCATAGAGTTGACAATTGATGTATCCTCATTAGGTAGAAGAATTATTGCATGTGCTTCACACGTTACATTTCTAATCCTTGACTTCGATCGGATTCATAATAAGAGTATTGAATGTGAACTTATCAAGGCATCCTCGGGCACACTACGGTGCAATTGCTGCACCTTTCAGCACATCAAGATGTTATGCTCAAGATGCATGAAATGCGTAAAAGCCCAAAAGTCGTACAAATCCAACAGCGGAGAAAGACATGCCTTAGTGTACTATACAGTTTTAGATTAAATTTAGGCCTTTTACACCAAAACCCACCCGAGTTGGATTATTTCTCTTCACAGTTGCCGAGCCCTAATTCATTTTGTTAGAAATTAGGGCTGGCTATCGAGAAGAATAAATTGCATGCATATGCGGTTTTTTATGCTAAAAATTCAGTTTTAGCATATTTTAGATGCTGAATTTTGTGCTGTTAACTGTTAAGTACCAAAAACCGATGCTAGATGCAAGGCACAGGCCTTGCGCCATTATGAGCCTTTTTGCCTTGGAATGTATAAATGCGTTCTAACGCTGTAGTGCCCTTCACCTTGAAAACTAGGTGGCAGCCGTGTCTTGCACACGACAATGTTTTAAATAATTTTTAAATCTTAATTATTGTTAAAAATTGAATATCTTTAAACAGTATGTGATAAATTTATTGGAAAAAGAAATTTATAATTTAAAATGACATGCAACCCTAATATGTAAGATAGATGATCGCCAACTGCATATTCTGTTGGAACCATTGTTCTAACTCAGTAATAGCAATATACGCGTACGCGCATCCACGCATGTTTCTATTACTATATTTGTAAATAGGTGAGGCTACGTGATACATGTATTTTTTATATAAATGGATGAAAAAATTGAATTTACCATGTCTATTAATATGAATATTGTATATATATTTTTGATGATTTATAATGAAATAATGAATATTACGTAATTGAATGTATTTAAATATTATAAATTAATGATCAACTTAACTAATTAGATATATGTAGCCGAACCTTAGAAAATAGAGTAAAAAATGAGAAGAGCTTTGTATGTGGTTGTAGTTGAGAAAAACATTTTACGATGAACTTATCTGCACATGAACTTTTATTCATTATTTGAGATTTCGATTAGTAAAACTTTTTTTAACTTAGCAGTTGATCATAAATTTCGCGTCAAAAATGAGAATGTCTACATAACTTAATTTGTATTAGAGAAACGCATGCTTTCACATCTCAGTATTGTAAAATATAAATTCATCTTTTAAAAGTTGCAATAATATCATGTTGAAAATGAGAATGTCTACATAACTTAATTTGTATTCGAGTAATTTATGTTTCACGTTCCAATGTTGTAAAATATAAATTTATCCTTTAAAAATTGTAAATTTTGTTTTTTGTACTACAATGTATATTTTTTTAAAGATAAATGAATTATGAATTAAAAATATATTATTGTTTATGTTTACATTTTATATTATGCGATTCATATATCTTTATATATGAATAAAAATAATAATTTTTTCATCTTCGCTTATATATATGAGTGTTGTATACATACTTAAATCGGTATATTTTAAGATTTATTAGATGAATTAATAAATATTAGTTGATTGAATTTATTTGAATGATTTAAAATAAAGATTGCATAATTGGTTAATACATGGATATGAGTAAAAAATATTAGGAGAGAATTAAGAAGGGTTTGTAAGTAACTATAGAAATTTAAAATATAGGTGTTCAAAGCTAAAAATATAGTTTTTCAGTGTAGTGCATGATAACTTCGTTGAGATAAACGAATTAGGAAATAAATTTGTTATTATTGTTGATGTATATAATTTGTGCTATGTGATTTACATATATTTGCAGGCAAATGAACATTTTGTTTTACCAGTTTGTTGATACTACTTTGGTATTTTTGGATTTACACGACGTATCTAATATTAGCTAACTGAATTTATTAAATGATTTAAATTTTGAATTACGTAATTAATTTAAAAGCATAGACTTAAATGTAGAATAGTAGAAGAGAACTAAGAAGACATTTGTGAATAATCATACGAAATCTTAGAAGTATGCATTTGATTATAAATTGACATTAGAAGTTTAGTAGAATAACTATAAATTGATAAATTATAAAAAATCAAAACTAAAATATCTAGAGAGAGAATTAAGGAGAGTAGAGAAAGCTCTAACAATTAATAAGAGAGCTTTAATTTCTTCCGCTTTACTATTATTTAATAGATAAAGCCGACGCCAAGAAATTATGCGATTCACCATCAATATATCTATTTAAGCTTTCTGAAGTGCATTTGGCAGTCCCTCACCAGTTTTTCACATAAAAAACTTTTTAACCATCTCATTTGGCAAACAACTAAATAGGCGGGTTCATCCTTTTGTAACTCTTCAAATTCATAAGGCTGCATCTATTCTCACTCCGCCTTACACCTCCCCCAACTTAAAAAAAACATACACCCCATTGATTGCTTTTAACCCCCCATTTATCTCAAAAATTCCCATACTTTCTGGTTTAAATTATAGTCGACAATGAATGAAAACCTACCTTGCTCTATCCAAGCATGATTATCTTGAAAACCACGCTTAGCCCAAATGTGGATACCAATAGATCCATGCTCGACCTACGCGTGGTTATCTAATGAATCATGCTCAACCTGAGCGTGGTCCTCTGTATAACTACGTTTTTCTAGAGCATGGTTAATATGAAATGCTATTTATTCCATATTTTTACTCAAAATAGCAAGGGCAATATAGCCAAACCAAATTAATTTTTTTCAACTGGGTGGGAAAGGCAAATATTGGGGTGAGAATAGATGCACCCAATTCATCAAATGTCTTCTTCTTCAACTTCTCAAGCACGTAAGCAATCTTGAAAGTTTTCTTCTTCCTTTTTTCTTGACCACTTTCATCTTCATATCCAAGCCTCAAGATCTCTAGTTTCATGTCCCAAGATCTATTTCATCAAATCTTGTGATTGAGTAGTTGGCATCCAATCTTTGAAGAACGTCCCTTCATATAACCAACCATCAATAATCAGTCTGATAAATCCGTAGTTCTATTCTTACCAATTGAGAATCAAAGAATAGCACATCGATCAATAGACAATCACATAGCTCAATCACCGGCTATAATGAATGCTAAATAAATAGAGACAACAATTTAACATGGTTTAATCGATTGGACCTATGTTTACGATTACAGTAATATTATTACTTAATCTTTGTGAGGTTATAAAAGATACAATTAGTAATTTCAAGATTAGAAAACAATTAGTGGAGCAATATACAAATAACCTTGATTGAAGAAGCCAATTTGAGAAGATGCCAATCAAAAATCCTGATTTCCAGTTAGTTGTAAGTTTAAACTCATAATTAATAAGAGTCATTAAATTGAAGATTTGATAATCTAGAACATCGATAATAATTTGGAACTTAATCCAAACTAATTTTCAACCGCAAGCGGTTTCCCAATAGAATAAAATGGTCCACCATTTGGCCCTCTCGTTTAACAGCTTTTGCAAGTTGTCAACCAACGATAATAGCAATCGACCAGTTGTTGCTCATGGAGATTTTCCTCCGTATGCAGCCCGTCACTACTATAGACTGATCAACTGGTTGCATCCTGCACCCTCCTAGCTTCCTTCCCACTTTCTTTTCTTTTCTATTTTTATCCATTCCTTTGTGCTACTTCTCCATCACCTTTCTTTGTATTTGTCTCACTTAACTTCAGCACAACAGACTTTGAACATGTTGTAACTCGATAAAAAATTGCAGCGTTTTTGTGGCTAAGTCATAGACTAGATCAATCACTTTAAGATGTTTTGCCACTATGCCGAAATCGTGCAAGGTAATCAATAGGGCGGCGTTGCCTTTAGGATAAAATAGCTCTCTATATGTCAATATCAACAGCCTCTTACACAAAGACCACCGAGTCAGTAGCACCTAAATTTAATATTTAGTATTGCTCGGATCTTAAGAAAGTAGGGGAAAAAGAAAAAGAAGAGCTCAATTTTTTGAAACTGATAGTTATTCTGTAAAATAGCTTGGTTTATACAAGGAAAAATTTGATGGTAAAAATGTGTTTTTTTGCTGGGTCATGAGAAAATATCAGATTTAAGTTTACTAGGTCTTATTACCAAGTCAAAGTCGATTTAAAAATATATTGCCAGAATTAAAGAGTCATACACCACATTAGCCAAGCCCGGCCCGATCTTGGGTCGGGTTGGGTCGAGTCGAGTCGGTCGGTATGGGTGCATGTATAGTGGTCAACATGGTCTCCCTCCTCAACACAAGAGAAAAAATTGGGTGCCCAAAGGGCCATCCTTTCTCTTGAGAATACTATATTTAAATAGGATTTCTCTATAATTTCTCCCAATGTGCGACTATTCACTAAGCGGGGCATCGAAATAGTCTTCTCAATATTTTTAATAATTCATTTTTTAAAATAAATTCCAGCAATCCCCCACTTGAATTTTTAAAATATTTTTCTCAAGAAATTTTTGATTTTATAAGATTGCGCATAAACAAAGGTATCTTTATATTTGAACATTTGCATAGTGAGTAAGATCCAGATTATACTAGAGTGACTCGTAGTCTTGAACTCTTTCTCTGACATCAAACCACATAACCTTTCTAGGGTACAGCATACAACATGTGCTTTAAAGGCCATGCATGTCAATCCCAGTTTAGCGAACATTCTACGAATTTTGCCTAAAATTCTATAGGAAACAACACATTTCCACATTCACATAGGTGAATCTATCAAGTATACGCCTATAGTTAGGTACTCCACTCCACATAGAGTATAGATTTTATTAAGAGTTAAACTCATCCTCTTATCGCTTTAGGTTTACATGCTTCTATCTAAAGAAACTGGCTTGTTCAATCAATGTCACTTCAAAACTTGTTATTTCCCATTGAACCTAGTTCATGGGATCTCCAGTCATTAGGTTGGGCTACTATTATGAGTGACTTATCATTCTCTAAGTTTTTATTCTAAAGGCAACAGTCCCATTCTTTTGGATGTAGAAAGGAATTTCTCTCTGACCAATCCTTTCGTCAAAGGATCTGTCAAATTCTCATCAGTGCGTACATGATCTACTCTAATAGACCTTGAAGAGATCCTCTCTTACATTATTGTGCTTACGGTGAATTTATCTTCGATTACTGTTGTAATAACGGTTCTCAACTATTGCAGTAGCCGTGGTACCATCGCAATGGATCAACGAAGATGGTATCTATTTTTCCCATAAAGGGATCTCAACTAGCAGATTTCTTAAATAATCTGCTTCTTTACTAGCAATAGCTAGTGCTATCATTTCTGACTCGTTAGTGGGTTGAGCTAAAATAGTCCGTTTCTTAGATTTCCAAGAAACGGCTCCTCTTGCAATACTAAAAATATGTCCACTAGTAGTTTTGGAATCGTCTGATAAAGTATTCCAGTCCGCATTGCTATATCCTTCAAGGATAATAGGAAACTTCTGAAAGTGTAATCCAAGGTTCATTATTCTTTTAAGACATCTCATAACCCTTTCAATTGATAGAGTTAGGGGTATGCACTAGGGGCAATAATGTAATTTGTTATATATGTCTAACTTGATAACCAATCTTGTTCAAAGATAAAAGGTGTTTTCTTTCTATTATATACTTGATATAATGTGTTATATTAATTAATTAACTTGATTAAAAGTATGTTTAATAGAAAATCCATAAATAGTATGTTTTGTAATAGTAGGTACAAATGTTGTAACCGTGAGTAATTTATCACAATGAAAATAAATATACCATTTTAAATATTTCTAGTCAAGACGTATCGAGACTGGATATTAATACATCAATTGAGACTAGAATATGCAGCACTCTCCAAATATTGGGCAATGTGTTACTTAAGACTGCTAGGAGCACCAAGGAGTTACGTAATGATAATGATTAGATAATTATGGAATGACTCACAGTTTTCTGTTGGTTAATATAACTAAGGTCAAGCATAGAATATCAATGTGACTAATTTACATAGTTCACTTGACTTGAGAATACTATTGATCTTTAATGTGAAAGCTCCGCTTTGATTATAGTTAAATCATGGCACAACATCCATTGAAGGACTATAGGTGGGTTGAGTGAAAGCATTGGAAGTGAAACACCAATCAAGAGAGGATTTGTCTCCTCGGTTATATGAGGTTAGTACCACGGACAACTGAAGTCAACTTAAAATCAAAGTTTCTAGCCAGAGCAGTTTGGTTAATTATAATTGTTATTACGAACCCAGGACTTTATGTTTGGACTTAAAGTTGAATGTGGATTTTATTGCAATTTTGACTATTACCAAATTCCATAATTCCTAATGTGATATAGTTTTGACGAAGAGAATTGTTGTAAATAATTATCACTATCGATATTGCTTATAGTAAGTAAAATTTGGTTTTACCAAAAGATGTGTAAGCGATAAATTCAGCCAAAATGTCACCATACCTGCTAAGTGACGTGTGAACGTTAATATTCGTATAGTTTGATATCAATCACAGACTGAGTTTACACTTTTGAGTTGCATAATAGTAATGATGAATTCTCTGAAAAACCACATGACATGATTAATTTATAAAATGTTGCAAAATAATTAAATTAATTGATATTTAAGAAGTATTAGTTAATATTTATTTGATGTTTTAAAGTTATTTGTAAATATTTCAATGCATTTACAGAAGTTATATTTGCACGCATTGATATACGATATCGGTGTAATTTAAAGATAATTGCATGAAATGATTTATAAAAATGTAGATCATTTGATGACATGATTTGTGAAAATTTTATGTCATTCGATGACATATCATATGGAAAGAAAGGATCGGAGAGAGAGAGAGAAAAAATCAAGGGAATTAATTAGGGAAGCTTTAATTAAAGAATGTGAAAGGTTTCATTCTTTCAAATAAAACATATTCTCTAGTTCATTCTGTACGTACAATTCATTCTATCTCACTCATTTTTTCTCTCTCTCTCCTCCTAGCTTGTCATGGTAGAAACTTAAAAAAACATAATTGGACTTTATGTAAATTTGTTAACTTCTAATTCTAGCACATACTAAATCAGAAACTTCACATATTCGTTTGTTATTTTAGATTTTAAACTAGTTTTAGTTAATTACGTATACGTGTGAATGTGTTGTTTTAATTCAAGGTTTAAAAATTTACTTTTATGTACGATCACTATTTTAATCTTAAAATTCTTTCTAAATTGAAGCTAGATTATATTTGTTAATTCTAGGTTTCAAATTATGATAATTGTCAAAATTTATTTTCTATGCATATACGTTTTGGAGTTTAATTACTAATTTGAATTGACATTGTTTGAATGAGTAAAGGAAGGAGGAAAATGCTCTATATTTCCTTTTTCATAAATGTTTACCTTAGTTCCTTAACTGTCCTTTTTGTTAATATAGTTAACTTTTTTCTGTTAGTAAAATATTTTTCAACATATTATGCATTAGTGTAAATTGGACTTATATACACACACATATACATGCATGCATGCATACATACATATACATATACAATTACATATACATATACATATACATACACATACACATATACATACATACATACATACATACATACATACATACATACATACATACATACATACATAAACATATATTTTACCGTAACGACCTGGAATTTCAAACACTTCGTATTTAAATATATGAATTATTTAAATATTTGTGTCCAAGATTTAATATGATTTTATAACCTTGTTAAACACTTTTTAATTAATAACTAATGTTAGAAAACTTATTTTTCAAACGTGTTTACAAAAATATACACTTTGGATAAATACTGAAAATGTGACCAGCAAACATATTGTTAAAAATCAATTTTTTATTCAGTACAAGTTGTGTAAATATATTGCAACTTGAGTAGTTATCATGGGTAAATATATGATAAGAATTTTAAACACATCTTTTCCGAAGCTAAAATTAACTAAAAGTAACCATGTTTAGTTAAGGGAAAAAGAGTATATAAAGGACCCTTGAATCACTCCTTGATTTAAGGAAAGCATGCTTGTGTAAGGGCATGGTCTTACACGCTTAACTTCATGGCTAAGGAGGGGTTTATTCACACTTATCCATCCATTTCTTAACACTATAAATATACATGCAAGCAACTTCATTTTCTCACAGCAAATCCACTTCTTGTCTTCACTTCTTCCTTTGTTCTTTTTAATGGTCATGTTCCTTATGATGAAAATATGGCCTTCGGTCATGACTAAGGTGGGTACGGTGAAGGAACCATGGGCTTGAGGTAATGGGGGAGTGAAGTGCATGAGCAATGGTGAAGGTATGATGTTAGGCTGTGAGTTCAAGAAGAGGGGAGGTGATGGGCATGAGTTGTAAGGGTGTTAAGGAAGGATTAGTTGATGTTTAGGTTGAAGATAAAAATGTTAGAAGAAATGTGGGTATATATGGATGTTGATAGGAAGAGAGATGGATTGATAAAAGTGAGTTAATCTCACTTCGATCGCGCCATAAATTGGTTGCAAGTTTACTTGAAATATTGCTTGATATTTGCTTCCCTAATCTCTTGATAATCATTGTTAAATTGCATGTTAGTATTCTTGCTCTATTTTAATAATAATAGACATTGACTATTTAAAGTTAAACCCTTGATTATATACTTTAAAAGGTATATAAATTGTTAAATTAGTTGCTTACTAAACCATTGAATTGTGACAAGTTCATTTGAATATTTAAAATGGATATATTGATATGTATATATGTTAATACATTCTTAATAGTAGTATGCTTGAAGCTTGGAATCATATATGTGTATAAAATAACATGACACCAAATATTGGAGTGAATACGGAATTGTCCGTATAGCGATAGCCGCTATAAACACATTTGAATCTATTAAACTATAACTTGTGAAAATGGTGATTTAATAACATATCTTAATAATAACTTGTTTGGTTATTATCTACACTTCTATAAGTGTTTTGAAAAAGCAAAGAATATGTTTTGAAAATTTAGAAGAAGTAAATCAAAGTAACACAAAATAGAAATAAAAAGGCCGCTATAGCAACAGTTTTAAAATAACATGTTTTCTAAAATAACGCACATTTTGGTAAACTTTCTTAGAGATTTATTTAGCAATTAATCAAGTAAATAATATATTATTATTGGAAAAGTTTTGAAGACCAATTCATTGTATAACTAGTTGAACGAAGTGCAAAAAGTTATAGCGAAATAGTCGTTGTAAGTGCAGTTCGATAAAATATCCTGTTTTCAGAAAATTCTTTAAAATTAAAAGATATTATTTGGGATTTTTCTTCATGCTTTTCATGTACCTAAAGTATAGTAACTACTATAAAAAGAATGGATAAAAAGTCATTTGTCAAAATCTAAGTACAAAGTTGTAGCAAATTAACGGAAACCTAGGATTTTGGTAGCACTTCTAAAGTGCTATCTTTACTTCCGAGACACTTTTGAGCTGTTGCGAAATATTTCGGTAGCATTTGCAGAAATTCTATCTTTGCTGTTAGAAACTATAATTTGTTTAAAGATGATATTTAAACTAAGCATTTCTCTCTCATCTTTTTAGGGTTGTTTTCTAACTTATAAAAGAGTGTTTTAAAATTAGCTTCAAGTTTAAGTATATCCCTAATAATTAGCTATGAATTTCTAAATTAAGTAGCTTTTAAAAATAAAAGCTTGTTTTTCTACTTTATTCCAAAAATCCCTATTTTTACATAATATTCTATATAAGTAATTATCATATATTTTAAGTAGTTTTAGAATTATTTTAAAATATTAATAAGTATTTTAATATATATATATATATATATATATATATATATAAGTTTTAAATATTAAATTTAATATTTTATAAATATAATAAAGGAAGTTTGGATTTTAAAATTTGAGATAAAATAAATGGTTTTAAGGAATTGCCTAAAAGTATATTGCCTTAATTAATAAGTATGTCTATGCTTTGATCTCCAAATAAATGTTTAAAGTTATTCATGGATAAGTAAATAGTATTGGATTGTTGTAAACAGTGTTTTTAGAAGCACATGTTTTTAACCCTTATTATTAATTGTACTTAGGAATTTAATAATTGATATTTTGTAGAAAAATACAAGTAAATGGTTTTGGGTTTATTGTGACAATTGTTTTTGGCAACATTTGTCTTTAACCCTTAAATATAAATAAATCTTTCAGAAGGGAGTTTTAAAGAGGAATGTTTTCAAAGTATAAAATGTTTGGGTTTGTTGTGACAATTGTTTTTAGAACATTTGTCTTTAACCCTTAAATGCAATTAAACCTTTAAAAGGAGAGTTTTAAAAATAATGATTAAATGGAATAGTTTTGGGTTTGTTATAAACAATGTTTTAGCAACATTTTGTTTTTATACCCTTGAATTATATTTTGGAAGAAATATTATAAACCTTTTACAATGGAATTTTAAAAATGATAACACATATTGAAATATTTTACAAAGAGATAGAAAATGTTATATGTTTGATTTATAAAAAAAAGGTGTTTATTATAATAATGTTTTGGTAGTATTGTTTTAACCTCTTTTATTATATTTCAAGTAAGTAAAACTTGTTAAACAATTTATGACTACACTTATATCATTGGAATAAGTATATAATACCTTTTAAGTATTAAAAGAATAAATGAATAGTTGAATTTATAAAATCAATCACATATATTTTATAAAGAGAAATCCAATATATTTATACAAATATATAAAGGAAATTTTAATTAATAAAGGAAATCTTGATTTATAAAAGAAGTTTTATTAGATAAAAAGATGTTTTGCTAATAAAAAGGGTTTTAATTAATAAAGGATGAATGAATTAAAAGTGAATTAAAAGTCGTACATGTGACTAAAGTCGTATATGTTATATGTTCTACTTATCGAAAACCACTTTAATGCTGAGATACAGGTTCTCCGTTTCAGAAGTGAATGATGAAAACCATGTATGGTTCTAGAATTTGTTGGGATGATGGAATCCATATGGGATTCATTATGTGAACGAGTCTTGTTGGAAACTAGTGTGAAGATGCTGAATGTTGCCTTGACATCGAAAAAATGACTAAAGACATAGTAGAATGCATGATCCTAGGATATAGCAGACCCATGACGGGTTAATCAACTCCATATCTAGAGTATGCTTATCGAAATGCTATGCATGGGGAGTTGATGATACCCAGTACACATTTTTCATGGGAGTGCTTCGATGATGGCACAGTTGTGTTTACCTTATGGTATTTTTTATGTAGAGACATACGACGCTTGAAAGGTATTTTTTGATCCTTATCATAGGAGATCGGTCTCATTGAGGAGGTTTTCATGGAAAATCCATTTATATGAACATACCTTAGCGGTTTTGTTTGTATACCTAAATATGCTGTCAGAAATAACCAATGTAACCATTTTAGCTAAGATTTATAATTATATTGAAAACCCTAGACATTATTATAATGTCACTAAATTTTCCTATAAAATGATTTGGTTGTCATAAGGTAAAAACACGGTTCGTGTTTATTTGTGATGTGGTCTTACGAGATACTTTATTCTTCAAAGGGTTTTACAAATACAGTAATCCAAATTACTTGAGTTTTCTCATGCTGGTTTACCAGACTGATCCGGGTGTTATTCTTCTTATAATGCTCGGGTCAGCCCCATGTATACTTTCAAATATCATTGGTGATACATTGGAGCTCTAGGAGAGTAGCTGGATGATTACCTACCGTAGATTTTATTTCTGCTGCATTGCTTCATTTATTTCAGAAATTATAAAGACAATTAGTTATAACTGTCCAAGCTGATGATTTGTTAGTTTTATTTGATTATTTTATACGTTTAGTTTTTCTTTGTAAAAGATCATTTTGATATTATATATTATCGTTCCATTGTGAGATTCTATTGTGTTTGTTCTCCTATTTCTTATTCGTTTTCTTTTCTTCTTTTTCTTTGCCCTAACATTTGGTTTTTTTGGCACTTGAATGCTCGGCACATAAATACCGTGGATGTACTAGTGTCGACATTTAAGGGTCGAAATGCATTCGTTACATTTACTATCGCTTACATGTTTCAAAATAAAATTTGGATAACAAAGACATGTATTAATTCTATAGTAAATGTCATTAATTTGTCACTTAACCTAATTAAAGAAGGAGAGATATGAATGGTTTTCCTCTCTACATTTATGGTCCGTCTTTCCTTAACTAAATATTTGTGTTAAGGGAAATAAATAAAAGGTTTCTTTCTCTAACCTTTACATGTTTGTTTACGTACTTTTATGTGCTGCTCATATGTTGTCCTTATCATTCAAACATATGAATGTATTTGATACAGTCATCGTATTACATATTTATTTGAATTAAATTTAAATCTCCTCTAATTACTAATTTAAATAAAATATTGATTTTATTTAAATGAAAATTTAGATAAGATCTAAATGTATTTGGACTTTATAGGCCCATTAATGATCAAAAATGGTAAAATTATTGAAATTCACCCATTTCTTCCACCACGGGCTGGCCTAGTTCCAACAATGATATCAAAGCCCAACAACCTATGTGGTCTAAATTAGTCATGTTAGGGCTAACTAATTAAGATTGCCCACTTAACATAGTATCTAGAAAGGTAATGTCCAGGATTGGAATTGGGTAATCAAGTACTTTATCCTACTCAGTTACCAGCCTATGGCCTAAAAGGTGAAGTGAGCCCAAAGGTTGCCTTTGATAGAAAAATTCCAATTTGAATTATGCAGGTTTTGATTAATCTTGCTTATGAAATAAGGTGAATTTAATTCTGATTTATGTCTTTATGTGTTACTATACAAGTGTCAAAGAGTTCGAACAACTTTATTGAGTAAAAAGTTATTTATCGTGAAATGATTTTTGATCATATTATTATATTTCTTCGAACTATTTATTTTTTAAACAATTTCAAAAACAAGTTTTCCAAGTTATCAACTAAAATGGGTTTAACAAAGTTATAAAATCACATTTCTTCGCATTAAATAAAGATTCAAAGATTCAAATATTTAAATAATTCAGATATTTAAATACGAAAGTTCGAAATTTCATGTCGTTACATTCTCCCCCACTAAGAATATTTCATCCTCGAAATTCCAACATAAGCAAAAAAAGGAACAATCATGCATTAATATTTAGTATCATTCAAAATTCACTAGCAAACAAAGCTCATGGTTTGCCCAGGTTCAGAAACATTTCCATTGCGCAAAGATGATAAAAACATACTAAGCCTAGCATACGTTCAACAGCCTCAAGTTATTACTTATTCCATTTTTTATGCTACCTTAGAACAAATCGAAGAGTCATTCCCAAAAACTCTCCTAAGCCAACAAACATAGCATTCAAATATACTAAAGCCCGTATGGTACATATGGACCATCCGTACTCAATATTAAATCCAACCACTTGCTCGATTACACAATTTCCACTTCCAAATTAGTACATATCACTTGACCTCTCTAGTGCGAACTCCAATCTGGCTCCTTGATTTAAAAAGTTCGTTCTCCTTACATAGCTATATACTATGATAGAAAACTTCAGGATTATATTAAGAATTCGTATCATGTGTTCGCCGTCAAGAATCTAGTGAAAAATCATTGTTCGGATCAATGTAAATCACCTCGAAACAAAGTACTCGAATCTTAGAAAAAGAACTATCATGCGAATAAAATGATCTATGTACAACTTACGTACTTTATTCCATTGGTTTCTTAACCGTACTAATCACTTTACTTTTTTAAATCACATTTATTTACACAAAAATCATTTCTCATTTAATACTAAAATCATTTATAAAACATTTCATAAAAAAATACTCAAGTTTATAAGCACTTTATAAAGACTTATCTTCATTTATAAAACATTTCATTAAAACATAATTTCATTTTAAAACATTTCAGGACTTAAGTCCATACTTTTATAATACTCCACTACATCCTAAGAGTATATAACAAACATTAGTATTTCATTTTACTTCCTAAATTTTGATAATGGCCCAAAATAAATATGGATCATGTAACCGAGTCAACCTTGTAGACTTCTTTATCCATCGGGTTAGGCAAATAGCTAGGAAGAATCAAACTATGATAGCCAAACTCACAACTAGAGTCTACTTTCCTTAGACAACCCTAAGGTACAGACATGTATTAGTTTCCCCAATAACATCTATGGTTTTACTTAACAAAGATGTTGAACAAATTTAAAACTTGTTTAAATCTTACTACCTTATAAATTTAAGAGTTGCAAAAACTCAACTTTTATATTTCAATCTTAGATTTATTTAAAGAGAAATTTAAAACTACACATCAAATTTTCTTTTCAAACCATTAGAAATAATAATATATACAAATATTCTTTTATATATCGAATCACACTTTTCGAGATTTAAACAAAATCATTTTCAATACCAATTTCCTAAATATATTTTTTCAATGGAAAATATACATATAAATTTAGTAACACTAAAGTGTTACAAGGAACTAGGTCCTACCAAGTAGTATCATACATCCTCTTTATTAAGAAAGGTAAAACTCAAAAGAAGTGCTTACCATCTAAACACATCTCTCGTCCATCTTTAGTCACTTTCGAGCCATTCGAACTAGATAACTTAAAGGTACTTTGTTTCCGAATCGATCCATCGAGAAAAAAAAAAATCAAAAAAACCCTTTTAAAAACAATAGTGTTTTAAAAATACATTTAATAATATTACTATTGTTTTCTCCAAAACCTTAAAAACCATTTTCAAAGACATTGGGATTTAAGTTCTAAAATTCTCAATTTAAGTCCTTTTTATATAAAAAAACCATATTTTAAAACCATACTTATATAAATTCACCTTCTTATATGAAATATTTTCACAAATATTTATTCTCAAAATATCTTATCTTTCTTTCAGATTATAATAAAAACTTTTATTAAAGTTAAATTTTAACCCAATATTATCACCAATTGCCTTATGGTCAATTTGTGAAACTTAATTCACAAGGTCTTCATTTCAATGTTCCCACAATTATCATCTACCAAACCTATGTAGTAAAAAGGTAAATTAACTATAAACTGGTTAAGCATAAAACAACAATTAATAAACAATAATCCATACTCATAAACTGGCCAAGCTTGACTAAGATAATAAATGAGGGATAAATGGACATCATTAATCCCTACATTAATCAACTGCACTATCAACCTATATTTATATATACAATTAATATGTAACAAATATATATACGCTCTCATATATATAATACACTAAACTCATGCTAGGCCAATCCATACCCTATCTCTTAATGATTTATTCCCAACCAAGCCAAGGTTCTCGCTTAAACTTCAGCTCTGAAACTGCACTGTAACACATGGCTTTTTTGACCCTCGAATCTCAACATTAATACATCCATGGTATTCATGTGCCAAGCACCCATATGCCAGAGAGACAAATTAGGGTAAAGAAAAAGAAGAAAAGAAACGAACAAGAATAAGAAAGAGGAGAACAAAAACATGCGACTCTCACTTGCGGAATGATAACATATAATATCGAAAGAAAATACATAGGGCTACTCTAATATACATAGCATTTCATAGTTACTAACTAAAGTACTATAACGATCTATCTTTTCGAACCCCAGAAGTCGACACTAATACATCGACGATATTAACATGCCGAACAACTAAGTGGCGAAAAAATAGATTGTTTGGGAAAAGAAAGGAGATAGAAAATAGAAGAACTAGGAATAGATACGGAATCTCACAACACAATGGAATAATATATAATATAATCAAGTCTTTACAAAATGTAAGACCCTTTTTTTATACATGTGCATATCAGAGTTAGACAGTTATAACTCATGTCCTTACAACAGCAGACAAATTACACGTAACACATACATAACGGAAGATATCCAAAATATGAATGTGCATTCTGGGCCACCAACTCGACTCTATAGCTCCAAAGCATCTAAAGCTAACCTGGAAAATATGCTCGGTCTGACTCGAGCATTAGATGGAATAACGTCCAGGTCAGTCTGGTAAACCAACGTGAGTAAAACTCGATAACAAGTAACAACCAAACTGATTTCTACGTTTGAAAACCTTTTGAACAAAGGGTATCTCGTAAGATCACACCACGCAAAAAAACCAGATGAGTTTTTACCTTATGATAACCAAAACATTTTATATCAAAATCCAATGATATTATCATAGTGTCTAGGTTTAAAGTAAATAGATAAAATAGCTGAAATGCTTGTTTCTCACATTCCAACATACTAGGCTCTACAATCACAAAAGTAAAGCATGTATTGGAGAAAGGATTCCAACCAATGATTGGGCTATTGAGGTACCACCTGCCATAGTACACCTCTAGAAAAATGTATCGAGGTCGTACCCAACGACCCCTGCCAAGACAGAACCGGCCTACACCTTGCAGGACAGTACCAAATATATCATCACCCCGGTCTCTATGCAACCTTTAATCGAGCGCTCCCATGTAGACGAATTCGTTTATGATTGTGCATATATCTAGAAGGGTGATGATATACCCTAATGGGTGCGACCCACGTAGCCCTGTTGCATATCCCTGTTTTTGTCATTCTCGGTTGATGAGGCTTGAGGCTACATTTTACCTTTCTAAATATTAGTCCCTCTTGGAATGCTAACACTGCCCTCCAAGCAATAATACAATGCCAACATTCATCCGTACACGTTGTCCAGGATAAGGACAAATTGAAGGCACTACTTCTACTACATCTATTTTAGAATCACCCTCAGGATTAGTAGCAAGCAGCACTCGTACTTCAATGGCTCCGTCTTCGATCCTATGCTTCAAGATGTCTTCATTTTGAAACGCTTGAGTTGGATAGAAGTGGTTTATGGTTGTGACGACCCGGAATTTTTAGATATTTGAAGTTGGTATATTTAATTGATTTTAAGTATTTCAAAGTTAGTTTAACTTGAATTTCAAATACCACTATTTATTTGGCAATTTAATTTTTGAATTAAACAATTGAAAGTTGGGTAAAATGGTGAATCTTGGTTTTTAAGCTTGTTAAAAATATTCAAAAGCTTATAAAATCTATATTAATAATACTGAAGATAATAGAAGTTTTGAATTTTAGTTTGAAAGTGATTTGTTTAGATTTAAAAATATATTGTTTAAATTGATATTTAAAAATAGCCTTCCGAGGCACAATCTCGTAATTTGATGAAACCAGTTCCATTGGATCTATAATATTGTTTTATTTTCGGATTTCAACTTTCGTAGCGTTTGGAGTCCTTGTGTGATCGTACGATAGATAAACGCGCTGAAATCTCTATCGAAAGTTCAATATATAACTGGGTCCATAAAGCTATCATACAATTGAATTGGGACTCGAAACCTTTTCCTTTGCGTTCAAAAGAGAGGTATAACATTATAAACGCATGGCGGCATGCCTCGATAGGAGGTCGAGATTGTGAGTTGCGAAATCAAGACGATTTAAATTAAAATTAAATTTAAATTTAAATATAAACATGTATATATTCTCTTTTCACATCAGAGCTTCTTACCACTCATTTCAGTGTTACTACAGCTTGTTTATTTTTGGCACGCAAGGAAAAATTTAAGCACTTGTCCTGTTTATTAACACGCGTCTCTTTAAAAAAATAAAGCCGAGCTTCTCTTGAGAACAAGATAAAAAATCGAGTTCAAAAAGAAAAATGGCAGCTCTTTTCTTTTCGAATCAAAACAAAGTATCGCGAAATCATTGTCAAATCAAAATAGAAATCGATTTCCTTGTTTAAAAATCGCATGCGATCCTTTTTTTCCCTTCTGCTTTTTGAATTGGAGGGCGCGACATCATTTCTAGTGGTCGTGTTTGAGGGGGTTTCGGCTAGGGTTGGACTTCGGGGCTCGTACTCAAGTTTGGAAAAATCGTGGCCATATTTCCTCTATCGATCGTATCAATCTCGAAAGGGGATTAATGGCGCACAAGCACCTAGCGTTAGCAGGCGATCGAGCTCATCACGGCAGGCTATCAAATCGCGTTCTTTGATTCGCGATTCGGTATAAAAATTGGGCAAGCGAGCAAAGTCAAGTCGAGAAGCTCGCGATAGGATGGAGTTGTTGACGAATTATTGGGATGGCTTCGATGGGTGAAGGCATGTAAGAAGAGATGCATGACAGTAGTTGGCGCATGCACGTGGGAGAGGGTGGTTGCGTGGTTCAAGGCGATGCGAATGGAGGTCGCGATGTCGGGGTCAGAATGAGGGTCGAGGAGTGGCTATCGCTGTGAGGTGTTCTTGTTTTAACTTTTCCAATTAATTTTGGTTTAATATATATATACACGGAAATAAAGTCTATAGGAAGTAGAAAAATAATAATTACAGTAAGGCATAAACCCATTATAGTTTCAATTCTATATATAAATGTATATATGTATATATATATATATATATATATGTTAGAAAAAGATATTTTTACAGTAAGATACACAAAACAATTCTGTTTGAATTTAATTTATATATATTTATATATAAGTTTTTTGAAAAATATAGGAATTTCTAAAATGTTGTAGAATGTACAAAGATTAGATTTTATTTTTTAAATGTATATAGGTTAATATTTTTAGTGCATGTAATTTCAAAAGAGAATAAATATACATATACCTATTTTTCATTTACTAGTTTATTTTTAAAATAACGTATTATGGAGATTAAATTGTTTAATTAACTTATCTAAATTATTTTAGTTACTAATAGATTTATTTGAAAGAAAATTAGTTTAAAATTAAATAATTAGTTAATTAAATCTATTTAATAGAAATTAGTTGTTCAATTAGTTTAAAATGTTAATAAACCTTATAATGTTATACAAGGTCTGAAATCTTAAAGATAAAAGCCGGTGTGGATCAGATTGCAAATTAAAAAAAAAATCAAAGGTGAGTTAATATCACTCATTTGGATTACCATTAATTTAAATAGTTAAGATTTAAATTATTGAATTGATTGCTTGAATTGATTATTATCAGTCTAGATGTGATAGTATATATGGTAGCGTGTGTGTGTGTATATATTGGAGTGATTGATATTCTTGCATTATATAGCGGACGAGACCCTATGCGCTCCACATAATAGCGGATGACCCCATATACCGCAATATCCCCCTCGAAGTGGGATTGGTATTTTTATATTATGCTAGCATCTGTGGATGCAGGGAAACAGGTTGGAGGGGTCCAACTAGATTCCTCAAAATATTGAAATTGGATTTCATAATCCGTGATACGATTTATTGATTTAACGGTAATAGATTATATTGATTATATTGGAGTTTGAAATATTGAATGCTGTGTGTTGACTGAATATTTTTGGTATATTGAGTTATCAAAAATATAAAGATTTGATTTTTGAAGGGATTAAGAAGAGAATTCTTAAGTAAAATAATTTTAGCTAATTTGGATAAATTTAAAGAATGAATTTGAAAAGAACAAAAGTTGATTTTTAAATTCTAATAAATTCCTTGCATGGGAAGGAGATTTTTGAATAAATGGGAATAAATTAATTATTAAACTTAAGTGGTATTATTTAAAGGAATAAAGGATTATTTTTAATTCAAGGGTTAAAATAGTAGAGAGAGAGATAAAGAAGAATTTTGGAAAAAAAATATGAAATTCGTATTTTCAGTTTATATAAGATTTTAAATCATAATAAAGTAGTGAAATCTGAAATTAATGGGTTTGAAATAAATTTGAGTAAGTAAAGGAATTTATTTTAAAATGGATAAATTTTGGAAATCGATTTGAAAATTAATTAAGTGTTGAAACTGTGATTAAAGGAGAATGAGATTGTGAATTGTATAAACTAGGTTTATAAATAAAGTGAAATATTTATCAATGTTTAAATTTGAAAGTATAAATGCACAGTGGGAATTTATAAGGAGGTGGGAAATGACTTTTAAGAATAAAAGGTGGTTTTATTTTTAAAAGTGTTATAGGAAATTTACGGGATTGGGACGTAAATTAGTTGGGATAAATCGAGCAGGGTTATAAAGGATTAGATGGACTATATTGGAATGAAAAATGTATTTTCTTGAAAAAGCCAAGTATGCTTTCAAAGCAGATTTTTAAGTATAAGTTAAAGGTTTTAAAGTTGTTTAAAAAGAATGTTTTGAGAAATTATTATTTAAGTTGTTTAAATTTTTAAAGGTAAATATTTATTAAGTTAGTTATAAAATAAATTATTTCAAAGTTTAAAATGGTATTATGATTTAAAAGATAAATATTAAATATTTATATTTTATAAAGTAACTTTATATTTTTAAAAGTAGTCGAGTTAAAGTTTTTATTTGAAAAACTAATATAAAATTTCATAACCTTTATTTTGAATAAATTCTTTAAAGTAGTTTTATTTTAAAATGTTTTAAGTATATATATTTTTAGGTAAAGTGATTTAATTTATTTAAAAATCTAATTCAATAAGATTTGGTGTTTTCTGTGAAAATGAACAAATGGTTGGAAATTGTTCCGTAAGAATAAAAAAAGTGATTTGAAAACTATTTTCAAAGGGTTGAAATGTAGAAAAATATATTGCGAAGATATTATGAAATAATTTATAAAATTATCAAGGCCTGATGGTTGTTTGTGGATGTTATTTGATAGTTAAATAACCAACTATCAATATTGGCAAATGCGTTGATCGTTTCGTAGAGACCGGGATCAGAATTATTTTCCCGAAAACCACTTCGATCCGATTTGAACGTTTTCATGAGGAAGACAAGAGCTTGGAATCGAAGATGGATCAGTGAAGTGCAACGGCTAATCGCTACTAATCCTGGGGGTGATTCCAAAATGGATGTAGTAGGAGTAGTGCCTTCGGTTTCATTCGGACCGGGAATGGACTTGTATTGATGAATGCTATCAGAACATCATCAGAGGGACGATGAGAATTCTAAGTATATGTGTGCTAAAAAGGTAACGCTTAACCTCAAGCCTCATCAACCGGGAATGGCTAAAACATGGAAGGTGCATCAAGGCTAAGTGGCTATCAACCAATTTTGGCAAGGTCATCCCTGTCTAGATGTCCCTTTTTATTCGGCTGTGTAGGCGGTTGCTGATCCCAACCGCGGAGTGATCTTATTCGAACTATCCAGTAAGGGGTAGCTCTGGTCTTGTGTTGTAGGGGATCAGGGTGGATCCTCGGTACGGTGATCTAGACTACGTACTATGATGGATGGTACCCCAGTAGCCCTGCCATTAATAGAAACTCAATCTCCAATAAGTGCCTTCGGACTTTTTTGTATACCTATTATGATGGTATTTAATGAATATAACAATTTTGGCTATTTGAATAAGTATTTGTATATAGACACTACTATAATATCAGAGGATTTAATAGGAAATGTTTTGGATAAAGATAAAAACCCGACATGTTTATTTGTGGCATGGTCTTGTAACGACCCAGGATTTTAAGTAATTAAAATTTGATTATTTAATTTATTTTAAATATTAATAAGTGAAATTTATAAGTCGAATAAATTTTATTTCGAATATTAGATTTAATTGAATAATTAAATCGATAATTTAATATGTGAAATTATGGAAATAATTGAAAATTGGGCTAAATATGATTGAAAATGATTTGTAAAATTTTATTTTATCATATTGAAGTTAGAATGATATTTTAGAACTTTTAAAATCGAATTAAAAGTTAATTTGTGAAAATTGAATATTTTAATATTAAATCAACTAGTGAAAATAGTCAATTTTTGAACAGTCTCAGAATTGGACGATACTAGTTCCATTGGATCCGTAATAGTTAGTTATTACCGGATTTCAATTTTCGTGTCAATCGGAGTTACCGTTTGATCATAGCAGCTCGAAACGCATCGGATTGTTTTTTTAATATTAATTTGGCGAGTTAAAATAGCCATTTTTCAAAAAGTCTCGGATTTCGGCGAAACCAGTTTCATCGGATCCATAATGTGATATTATTGTAAGGTTTCAAATTTCATGTCAATTGGATTTACCGTTTGTCCGGTACAAATTAAAACGCCTAGAAAATCGTTTAAATCGGTTTAATTTAAATTGAACGTTTATTGCCATATCTCGCATAGATGTCCGAATTAGCTTCTGAAACCTGTTCCATTGTGTCTGGAACGTGGGATAAACCCTAGGAACGTCGGTCACTGCGCGTAAATCGGAGTTTTGAAAACCCGGATGAATAGTGTTCATTTATTCTCTATAAATAGCCCATAAATTCACAAAAAAAAAAAATTAAACAAAACCCTAGGTCCATCTTCAGAGCCGCCACCCCCCTTCATCAATGGCCGAAATGTTCTTTCGTTTTCCCCCATTTTTCTCTTCATCCACTCAATAATTTCAACAACCCTCAACTAGAGAATCGTAGAGCACTCCAAGTACTCCACATCCAACGGTGATGATCATCATCGGAGGTCAGGATTCGCCAGAATCGAGTGGCAAAGGGATGCCGTTCGCACGCAAAAAGAGGGGGCTGGGGACCACCGAGTTAGCCACGGCTCTGGTCGGTGGTGGCCTTGGTGATGGCAAGGAGAATGGAGGTCCCTGATCGCGTTCAAGTTCGTCGAGGAGGTGGCGATGTCCAACCCTAGCTTCGTGCGTGTTTTGGGTTTTATCACATACTGGAAACGTGAAACGCGTGAAGAGGAAGGAGAAAAGGCACGACCCTGATGCACTCAAGCTTTATCCAACGGCCAGAATAGAATTTAGGCTATAAGATTATAATATATGTTGTAATTTATATAATAAAATTCATATAAAACTTGTAAAAATCATAACTTTTTCATACGAGGTCGAAAACGCGCAAAACAAGAAGCGTTGGAATCGTACGGACGAGCACTATGCTATGGAATTGGATTGGAGTCGTTTGGAGTTAGTGAGAATTTTGGGTAAAATTAAACGTCCGTTTAATTTTATTCGAAATAAATCGCTAAAACGAAATTGAAATCAAGGTGAGAACTTCTCACTCAATCGAATCAGTTTCGATTTTATTTTAAATAGTTAGATTTAAAATATTTGAATGCATGTTTGAATGATGATTGTTATCTATTGATTGTTAAAATAGTAATTATGCGCCGTTAGTAAGCGGATGTTATTTATTAAAAACATATACCGCGAATATTTCATAAACAGTGAAATTGGTATTATATATAATAGCAATATATATATATATATATATATATATATATATATATATATATATTGGCATATGTATATATTGGAGTTGTTGATTTTCCGCATTTGTATAGCGGATGAGACCCAATTGCGCGTTCTATTAAGCGGATAATATTTTAAATCCCATATACCGCGATAATTTCGTACTGGAGCGAAATTGGTATTGTGCTAATGTTTGTGGATGCAGGAAAACAGGTTGGAGGGATCCAACTGGATTCCTCAACAGTTTTTATTTGATTTCAGATATTTTGATATTTGATGGATTATCATATCGATATATGATGTCGTTGTTGTCGTGATTGACTATTTGGTATGTAGCATCATTGGACCAAATTTGGAACTTTAAAATGATTTTTAAAGTAATTTTTGAAAATATGCTATATGTTTGGAAATTGATTCATTTTAAATAAATAAACATTATAATTTTTAATGTTATAAAAAAAATTATATTTTTAAGAAATATAGTTAAAAGTTGATTTTTGAAAATATGGGTTAATAATTTTATAAAATAGTTTAAATTGGGATTTTTGAATTTATTATACAAAGTTGAAAAAATAGGATTTATAAAATTTGATTATTTTATAAATCAAAATGATGAAGTTTTTAAAGGAGTTCAAAGACGTTTTAAATATTAATATGAATTGAATTATATAAGAGATTTATAAATGGATATTTATAAATTGAAATATTGAAATTATAAAATGAGTTTTTATAAGTGTTAGAATGAATTATGAATGGATTTCATAAATGAATGAAACTTATAGAATTATAAGCGGTGAAGTTATAAATGGAATTTTTTAAGCAGTAGGTTTATAAAATTTATAAAGTTATTGAAAGAATAGATTTGGATAAATAATTGAATCTTATAAGTTATAAGATTTATAATTATGAAGTTCAAAGGAACGACTTTGCAAACAAATAAATTATAAGTATTTCACTTATAATGTGAACTTTTGGTTTATAATTGGGTTATGAATTGAATATAGGTTAATAAAGGAATTTATAAACGTTGTTTTATAAAATTCGCAAACGACTTATTTTGATAAGTAAATCGTTGAAACCTATTAATGGAGTTATATTCACATTTTTTACTGTGAATGATCCTTTGAAATAAAATGAATAGAAGTGATGAAATTTGTTAACGTAGTATATTCATGTTTTGAATTATGAATAATATGTTAAAGAAAATGTTTAGAATGTGATATTTTAAATAGAATTAAAACAATCTAATGATGTTTTAAAATGTGTTGAGATTCGAAACCATAGATTTCAACATTTATTGTTGAAATAGACGTTTTCGAGAAATAGAAGGAAATGGTGGACTATAACACTGTTGTTATAGTAAATGATTTCCGAAAGGAAATGTTTTGTTTAGTGTTGGGATTTATATATCTATTTAAACTTTAAATCCCTATACTAGTGATTTTGGGTTGTCGTAACGATGTTTTACGTAACATTCGTTTCGGCCCAAATAAATATGTTTAAGTGAATGATTTCCTTAAGAATGAAATATATACTTAATCTCGATTTAAGTATATTTGAATATTTTCCAAGTGTTGAAAATAAATGGATTGAGAATTAGTTAATAATTAAGTATGGAAATGTTTTCCAATATAAAGTGAATATTTTGAGAATTTATCCTTTTGAAGATAAATTGAAGTGAATAATTGAAGTCGTATATTCATAGATATTTTGGAATATAAATTCACTATGGAATTTATAAAAGAAAGGGAAATTTGTTTAAAAATAAATATTGATTTATTTTTGAAGTATTGAAATTATATATCTTGTAAAGATATTTTTGTGAAATAAATAATTTGGAAAATTATTTGGAATCTGGTGATGTTGTGCATATCCATTGATAGTTCAATAACCGACTATCAATATTTACCTTTGAAGGTATTTGTTGTGATTTGCTGAATTTGAATGCTACACTTATTTTAAATTATTGCGCTCGTTATTCGGATTACCCATTCCGAATAGTGATACGATGTAATGGATAGCATTGAAGATCGGTGATGAAGACCCGGTATTTGCGAGAGCGATAGGATGACCTGCCGATTGACTCTGCACCGAGTTGCTCCGGTATTGAGTTCTCCATATGTGATGGAAAATCCAATCAGGATTGTGGATATCCGGATTGCAAGGACTTCTTTGTAAGTGCCTTCGGTTCTGTTCGAGCCCGGAACAGACTTGTATGGATTGTATGTCTGACATTACAAATTGAGATATAAAGCAGATTTCTTTCAAATATATTTCTATTGGTGGTGGAGAATTTATTCTTTTAGCTTAACACCCTTCTCTGAGACGTACGAGCTCAGAGGTTATGTAGTTGAATGTTATCAGCGATATATTCCCAATTTGGTAATGCGACATGTTGAGTGTTGCTGTGAAATGATCATTGTGTTGATTATTTGTGATAGGATCATTTGTTTGATCGTCTATCCTGGTGATCATTTCTATGATCATTTGTTGACCCAAAGCATGGCTTTTGTATAAAGTATGTTTTTGTGGACGTGACTTCGTCGAGCCTCACACCTCGGGAATGATCAAAACAGGAAAGATGCGGCAAGGTTATGAGGGGTAGCGTCCTTTAGGATATGTGCATTTCCTTTTGGAAAAGGGTGGTATCATGGTATTGAGCCCAGATACTTACTCATGTTGAAAACACTTTATGATTGTGTGAATTGATTGCGAGCGCTCGGTGAAAGGTCCCAAAGGACCGGGGGATGGCATACTCGGTCAGTTGTTACTCAGTTAGGGGTAACCCGGCCTTGTGTTGGTAGAGATCCGGTTTGGTTCTCGGGGATGTCCATCCAGAGGCATTCTCATGTGGCGATGGGAAGTTCCTTGGCTTGACCATTCGTTGGAAATCCAAAGAAACAATACGTGACTTGTACGGTTTTAGTTGTAGAACCTGCCATTTAATATGGTAGCTATAGTAAGCATACTATAATGGTACCTATGCTGGCTAAGATTTATATTCTACTTTCGAAATATTTTCTACACTATGCACTAGTAATAATATCAAATGTTTTTTTTATGCGTATCAAGCATCTTTGACTATCATAAGGAGAAATCTCCTCCGATTCTGCGTTTGCATTGTGTGTGTGTGCGGGAGGCCTTATGGTAGTCTCATTTTTAAAAGCATTGCGAATTGACTTTAAAAATATTCCTCTATTTTGTTTTCAAAGATAAATAAACTGTTTTGAGTTCTCACACCAGTCTTGCTTATGCTAGGTGATATGTGATGAGGGTTCTCGCTTCGCGGTTTGGTGGCGAACGGGAGACTCTTACCCCCACACGTCCTCTTTATGGGGTTGGTTAGGCGAAGCCGTGACATTCGAAAGGGTGGCCGTAAAAGCAAGTTTGGGATACCAGTTGTTGCCACGGTGGGGCTGGGATGGTTGAAAAGCCTACCGGTTGTGACCACTGACGGCGGGTCCTGACAATGTGGTATCGGAGCATATGGTTAAGCGACAACCATGGTTCTGTTGGGTATTACTCATTAGAGATAGAGTCAGTAGTACTCTAGAATGAGTTTGAGTGTAATAATAGCTATGAGAGCGTATTTGTTAGTGAATATATAAAATTGTTTTATATTGTGATGATTGGTTTATTGAGTGGCATATGAACTTTCGTCAGCACGGTCTGTACAACTATAACGAAGGGGTTTTATAAACACTTGAATAGAACAATTTGACACAGTATTGTTTTAAATTGGGTAAATGAAATAATTTTACCTTGATTATATTTTATATATAAAGAAATAATATTCTAGAATTATTAAAGTATATATAAGTTGATTGTTAGGTTGTTTGAATAATCTAAATTGAAGAATAATTGTATAAGAAAATGAATTATAAGAATTGAATTATAATTAAAGTGATTTACAATTGTGAAATAAACTTATATATATATAAGAAGTGAAACTATATAAATATATTTATAAATATGAGTTATAAATAAAAATGAATTTAAAGTTAAATGGAAATTTACTTTAGAATTGAAATCTGAATTTCTTTATAAGTAGGAATTTAAGTTATGTAAAACAAAGTGATGTTTATAAAATGAAGTATAACTTAAGAGATGTTGAATGAAGTTGATATTGGTATCAAAGTAAATTAATAAAGTTAAGTGATAAATGTGAACTTGAGTTATATGTAAATGAAATTCAACTTTAGAAATTGAATTGAATGAATGGATTGAATGTTAACCAATTGAATGTAAATTAAGTTGATATGAAATAATGAATGTAAGTGTGAATTCATTAAATTCTAATGTTATTGGAAGTTGAATAATTGAATGAAATGAATATAAGCAAAGGAATTTGGTTGTAAATTAATATACCTTGGTTGTTATATGATTGTTAGTTGATTGTATATAATTCGTTAAGTGTTAATGAAATTGGAAGCTAAAGTAATTGGAATTCAATTGGAAGTTAAGTGAATCTTAAATAGAATTGAATTTGATTTGGAAGTGAACCAACTTGAATATGGATTAGTGAATATAAACTAATTGAAAATGAATGTTAGTAAAAACATCCACTGTTAATGAATCAAATGTGATTAAATTGAAAACCCAATTCATTGAATATTAATGAGAATATGAATGAATATTTATTGGTTATGAACGTTAGTTGGATGATAGTTGGTTGATGTTTGCATTTGTTGCTTTTACTGCATTTGCTATGTTGACATATATAGTTATTATGTTACTATATGTTGATGTTTGCATTTGTTACTATATGTTACTATGTGGTTCTCATGTTGTTTGTTGAGTGTTTAGTAGGTGCAGATCGCGTTTGCTTCGCATTTGGAGCTCGCTTTCGCGCTATATTAGCCGTATATGCTCGCTAATAAAATATAAGGTACATATCTCGGATTACATACCGTACTTTTATACTTTTTCCCTGCGGGATGCCTCATTACTTGATGAGATGTATATTTGTGATATATATACTGTCATTTTTTTCGGACCGAGCCGCGCAAAGGAGACTATGGCGAATTTTTCCGAAAATTTAAGGCGTTAGAAAAAAATTTGAGAAAATTGGAAAGTTTTGAAAACTATAACTTTGATTTGGAGTTGAAAGTTAAACAATAGTAGTTTGGTTTGAAAAGATAACTAAGTATGATTTGAAAACTTAGTAAAGTATTGTAAGAAGTTTAATTATGGATTTTGGGAAAGTTAATAGATTCTGTAACTTTTCTTACTTGTTAATTTCGAGGACGAAATTCTTTTAAGGGGGGAAGATTGTAACGACCCAGGATTTTAGGTAATTAAAATTTGAATATTTAATTTATTTTAAATATTAATAAGTGAAATTTATAAGTCGAATAAATTTTATTTCGAATATTAGATTTAATTGAATAATTAAATCGATAATTTAATATGTGAAATTATGGAAATAATTGAAAATTGGGTTAAATATGATTGAAAATGATTTGTAAAATTTTATTTATCATATTGAAGTTAGAATGATATTTTAGAACTTTTAAAATCGAATTAAAAGTTAATTTGTGAAAATTGAATATTTTAATATTAAATCGACTAGTGAAAATAGTCAATTTTTGAACAGTCTCAGAATTGGACGAAACCAGTTCCATTGGATATGTAATAGTTAGTTATTACCAGATTTCAATTTTCGTGTCAATCGGAGTTACCGTTTGATCGTAGCAGCTCGAAACGCATCGGATTGTTTTTTTAATATTAATTTGGCGAGTTAAAATAGCCATTTTTCAAAAGTCTCGGATTTCGACGAAACAAGTTTCATCAGATCCGTAATGTGATATTATTGTAAGGTTTCAAATTTCATGTCAATTGGATTTACCGTTTGTCCGGTACAAATTAAAACGCCTAGAAAATCGTTTAAATCGGTTTAATTTAATTTGAACGTTTATTGCCATATCTCGCACAGATGTCCGAATTAGCTTCTGAAACCTATTCCATTGTGTCCGGAACGCGGGATAAACCCTAGGAACATCGGTCACTGCGCGTAAATCGGAGTTTTGAAAACCCGGATGAATAGTGTTCATTTATTCTCTATAAATAGCCCATAAATTCACAAAAAAAAAAAATTAAACAAAACCCTAGGTCCATCTTCAGAGCCGCCACCCCCCTTCATCAATGGCCGAAATGTTCTTTCATTTTCCCCCATTTTTCTCTTCATCCACTCAATAATTTCAACAACCCTCAACTAGAGAATCGTAGAGCACTCCAAGTACTCCACATCCAACGGTGATGATCATCATCGGAGGTCAGGATTCCCCAGAATCGTGTGGCAAAGGGATGCCGTTCGCACGCAAAAAGAGGGGGCTGGGGACCACCGAGTTAGCCACGGCTCTGGCCGGTGGTGGCCTTGGTGATGGCAAGGGGAATGGAGGTCCCTGATCGCGTTCAAGTTCGTCGAGGAGGTGGCGATGTCCAACCCTAGCTTCGTGCGTGTTTTGGGTTTTATCACGTACTGGAAACGTGAAACGCGTGAAGAGGAAGGAGAAAAGGCACGGTCCTGATGCACTCAAGCTTGATCCAACGGCCAGAATAGAATTTAGGTTATAAGATTATAATATATGTTGTAATTTATATAATAAAATTCATATAAAACTTGTAAAAATCATAACTTTTTCATACGAGGTCGAAAACGCGCGAAACAAGAAGCGTTGGAATCGTATGGATGAGCACTATGCTATGGAATTGGATTGGAGTCGTTTGGAGTTAGTGAGAATTTTGGGTAAAATTAAACGTCCGTTTAATTTTATTCGAAATAAATCGCTAAAACGAAATTGAAATCAAGGTGAGAACTTCTCACTCAATCGAATCAGTTTCGATTTTATTTTAAATAGTTAGATTTAAAATATTTGAATGCATGTTTGAATGATGATTGTTATCTATTGATTTTTAAAATAGACATTATGCGCCGTTAGTAAGCGGATGTTATTTATTAAAAACATATACCGCGAATATTTCGTAAACAGTGAAATTGGTATTATATATAATAGCAATATATATATATATATATATATATATATATATATTGGAATATGTATATATTGGAGTTGTTGATTTCTCGCATTTGTATAGCGGATGAGACCCTATTGCGCCGTCTATTAAGCGGATAATATTTTAAATCCCATATACCGCGATAATTTCGTACTGGAGCGAAATTGGTATTGTGCTAATGTTTGTGGATGCAGGAAAACAGGTTGGAGGGATCCAACTGGATTCCTCAACAGTTTTTGTTTGATTTCAGATATTTTGATATTTGATGGATTATCATATCGATATATGATGTCGTTGTTGTCGTGATTGACTATTTGGTATGTAGCATCATTGGACCAAATTTGGAACTTTAAAATGATTTTTAAAGTAATTTTTGAAAATATGTTATATGTTTGGAAATTGATTCATTTTAAATAAATAAACGTTATAATTTTTAATGTTATAAAAAAAATTATATTTTTAAGAAATATAGTTAAAAGTTGATTTTTGAAAATATGGGTTAATAATTTTATAAAATAGTTTAAATTGGGATTTTTGAATTTATTATACAAAGTTGAAAAAATAGGATTTATAAAATTTGATTATTTTATAAATCAAAATGATGAAGTTTTTAAAGGAGTTCAAAGACGTTTTAAATATTATTATGAATTGAATTATATAAGAGATTTATAAATGGATATTTATAAATTGAAATATTGAAATTATAAAACGAGTTTTTATAAGTGTTAGAATGAATTATGAATGGATTTCATAAATGAATGAAACTTATAGAATTATAAACGGTGAATTTATAAATGGAATTTTTTAAGCAGTAGGTTTATAAAATTTATAAAGTTATTGAAAGAATAGATTTGGATAAATAATTGAATCTTATAAGTTATAAGATTTATAATTATGAAGTTCAAAGGAACGACTTTGCAAACAAATAAATTATAAATATTTCACTTATAATGTGAACTTTTGGTTTATAATTGGGTTATGAATTGAATATAGGTTAATAAAGGAATTTATAAACGTTGTTTTATAAAATTCGCAAACAACTTATTTTGATAAATAAATCGTTGAAACCTATTAATGGAGTTATATTCACATTTTTTAGTGTGAATGACCTTTGAAATAAAATGAATAGAACTGATGAAATTTGTTAACGTAGTATATTCACGTTTTGAATAATGAATAATATGTTAAAGAAAATGTTTAGAATGTGATATTTTAAATAGAATTAAAACAATCTAATGATATTTTAAAATGTGTTGAGATTCGAAACCATAGATTTCAACATTTATTGTTGAAATAGACGTTTTCGAGAAATAGAAGGAAATGGTGGACTATAACACTGTTGTTATAGTAAATGATTTTCGAAAGGAAATGTTTTGTTTAGTGTTGGGATTTATATATCTATTTAAACTTTAAATCCCTATACTAGTGATTTTGGGTTGTCGTAACGATGTTTTACGTAACATTCGTTTCGGCCCAAATAAATATGTTTAAGTGAATGATTTCCTTAAGAATGAAATATATACTTAATCTCGATTTAAGTATATTTGAATATTTTCCAAAGTGTTGAAAATAAATGGATTGAGAATTACTTAATAAGTAAGTATGGAAATGTTTTCCAATATAAAGTGAATATTTTGAGAATTCATCTTTTTGAAGATAAATTGAAGTGAATAATTGAAGCCGTATATTCATAGATATTTTGGAATATAAATTCACTATGGAATTTATAAAAGAAAGGGGAATTTGTTTAAAAATAAATATTGATTTATTTTTGAAGTATTGAAATTATATATCTTGTAAAGATATTTTTGTGAAATAAATAATTTGGAAAATTATTTGGAATCTGGTGATGTTGTGCATATCCATTGATAGTTCAATAACCGACTATCGATATTTACCTTTGAAGGTATTTGTTGTGATTTGCTGAATTTGAATGCTACACTTATTTTAAATTATTGCGCTCGTTATTCGGATTACCCATTCCGAATAGTGATACGATGTAATGGATAGCATTGAAGATCGATGTTGAAGACCCGCTATTTGCGAGAGCGATAGGATGACCTGTCGATTGACTCTGCACCGAGTTGCTCCGGTATTGAGTTCTCCATATGTGATGGGAAATCCGATCAGGATTGTGGATATTCGGATTGCAAGGACTTCTTTGTAAGTGCCTTCGGTTCTGTTCGAGCCCGGAACAGACTTGTATGGATTGTATGTCTGACATTACAAATTGAGATATAAAGCAGATTTCTTTCAAATATATTTCTGTTGGTGGCGGAGAATTTATTCTTTTAGCTTAACACCCTTCTCTGAGACGTACGAGCTCAGAGGTTATGTAGTTGAATGTTATCAGCGATATATTCCCAATTTGGTAATGTGACATGCTGAGTGTTGCTGTGAAATGATCATTGTGTTGATTATTTGTGATAGGATCATTTGTTTGATCGTCTATCCTGGTGATCATTTCTATGATCATTTATTGACCCAAAGCATGGCTTTTGTATAAAGTATGTTTTTGTGGACGTGACTTCGTCGAGCCTCACACCTTGGGAATGGTCAAAACAGGAAAGATGCGGCAAGGTTATGAGGGGTAGCGCCCTTTAGGATATGTGCATTTCCTTCTGGAAAAGGGTGGTATCATGGTATGGAGCCCAGATACTTACTCATGTTGAAAACACTTTATGATTGTGTGAATTGATTGCGAGCGCTCGGTGAAAGGTCCCAAAGGACCGAGGGATGGCATATTCGGTCAGTTGTTACTCAGTTAGGGGTAACCTGGCCTTGTGTTGGTAGAGATCCGGTTTGGTTCTCGGGGATGTCCATCCAGAGGCATTCTCATGTGGCGATGGGAGTTCCTTGGCTTGACCATTCGTTGGAAATCCAAAGAAACAATACGTGACTTGTACGGTTTTAGTTGTAGAACCTGCCATTTAATATGGTAGCTATAGTAAGCATACTATAATGGTACCTATGCTGGCTAAGATTTATATTCTACTTTCGAAATATTTTCTACACTATGCACTAGTAATAATATCAAATGTTTTTTTTATGCGTATCAAGCATCTTTGACTATCATAAGGAGAAATCTCCTCCGATTCTGCGTTTGCATTGTGTGTGTGTGCGGGAGGCCTTATGCTAGTCTCATTTTTAAAAGCATTGCGAATTGACTTTAAAAATATTCCTCTATTTTGTTTTCAAAGATAAATAAACTGTTTTGAGTTCTCACATCAATCACATGACTGACTCGGAGTTTATTGTTTTCCTTCCTGAACTCTGGTTGCCCACCAATTTCCACACGGGCAGTCAAGAGTTAGGTTTATCAGGATATTCTGGAATTGCTGGAGGCAAGCTAGATGGCATGGCGTATTACTAGTATATAGTATTTCTTTTTCCGCTGTTTGATGTTGTATGATGTTGTACACTCTGATGATGATGTAATGAAATGTGATGTAATGTAATAACTGATATAGTTCTTTGTTTAAAGATTATTCATTTATCTATTATATGTTGTTCCGCTGCGAATTATGAGATTCTGATATTGTTCTGTTGTTTTCTGTTCCGTCCTATTCTCTATTTTCTATCCTCTCCATTTTCTATCTTTTCTAATCTCTTTTTCTATCCTTTTTCTTTTTCTTAAAACCCTAAATGTTCGGTTTTCCGTCGTTCGATTGCTCGGCAGTCGATAAAGTGAGTATCGTTGTTGAATTTTCGAAAGTCGAAGAATTGGGTCCTTACAGGTCTTACGTGATACCTTTGATTTCAAAAGGATTTTGAAACTTTAATAAATCAATTGAGTGTGTTTTCTCACGCTGGTTTTCCAGACTGACTCGGGTGTTATTTCGCTATAATTCTCGGGTCAGACTGAGTATAGGATTCTATGGTACTCAGGAGACGAGCTGGATGGCGAGACGTATAACATGTACTTGATATATATTCCGCTGTGCAGTGCAAGCTGTATATTCAGCTTTGGGAGGACAAGTTAGTAAAACTGTCTTGAATAGTGTTGTTGGTTTGTGTTGTACTCTGATTGATGTAATGTATAAACAGTACAGATTCTTTTGTATTAAAATCTGTTGTTATCTATTATAGGTTGTTCCGCTGCGATTGTGAGATTCTGATGTTGTTTTCTATTTCTTGTTCTACCCCTTTCTTCTTTAGCCCTAATGGTTCGTATTTCCGTCCACTTTGAGTTGAACTGTTGGAGAATATTGTCGGCTCAAAGGGGTATGGATTTGCGGGCTGTTACAATGGATACCATATTTGATCCTGGTCTCTTCGAACCAACTTTCGATATTTTCCTGTAAACTCAACCATGGTTCTTTAAGAAACAAATAAACAAATAAAAAGAGCGGAGTTCACCTCCTAACTATTTGTGGACGAATTTCCTTATCATTCGTCCTAAAAGAACAAATGAGTTTATATATAGCACCTTCGGTGGTAACATTACCGTACAATTCTCATGTTTCTCCAAGATATTTTCAAAATTACGTTTTAGGTCTAGCTTTGATAGTCGGTTATTTAACTATCAAATAAATAACATCCAATCATGATTTAATTTCCATATGGGATCCACTAAGCCTTTATTAATTCTCTTTAATTAATAAAACCACTTTATAAAATCTGATCACAGGATCCTTTCAAAACACTATTCCCAAACCCCTTACATTTCCTTTTATACTTGGAAACCTTAATATACTTATTTCGACGGTATAAGTATATTACCAAAACATTTTAGTTTTCTTCCCTTGGATAAAATCATA
The DNA here is from genome assembly GCA_030765085.1 of Allium cepa. NCBI lineage: Eukaryota > Viridiplantae > Streptophyta > Magnoliopsida > Asparagales > Amaryllidaceae > Allium > Allium cepa. The sequence continues at coordinate 331,920,528 of CM060940.1, forward strand.
TACTTATCTTATCGGTATAAGTATATTTACAAACTTTTCAAAGTTTCCTTCTTTCCAAATCCCTTATTAAATGACCAAACATTTCTTCCAAATAAAACATTTCGTTAATCCTATATTAAAAATTTCCTTTTTCAAAGCTCATATCATATTTAATTAACTTATAACTTTCAAAATAAAGTTATAACCCACTTTTATAAACCCTTAAATTAATTATAAACCTCTTTCCAAATCTCTAAAATGATTTATAAACCTTTTTCCTATTTTTAAAACTCTTTATATAAACCTTTCTATACTCCTTTACAAAATATTCTTTATAAATATCATTTAGAAAACATCATTGTAAAACACCTTAATAACCCTTTTCTTTAGAAAAACCCCCTTCTATAAACAAGTTATCATTTATAAATCCCTGTATACGAATTATATTACTTGAAAAACCATTTATAAAACCTTAGCCTCAAATTGATTAAAGAATTAAAGTAAATTCAAACCATGCTTTATAAATTCTAAATGAATCTTAGTAGTCCCAATTATACTATTTTAATTTACCATTTAATTTCAATTAGATTCCCAAATCACATAACAATTATTTACATATGCTACTATATACCTAAATACAGTTCATATCCAATCGAATAACATGTCAATATAACTAATTGGCATATACAAGTCCAAATAACATAACGATAGGATGGTAATTTATCCTGCTAAATAGATGTCCAAACAATTTAATCAATTTATAGTAGAACGGAGATTTATTCTGCTTAACACATGTCCACACAATTAAATCACTTACACTATTGCAGAATGGTGTTTTTTTCTGATAACAAATGTCATTTAATTCTCCTAATCATGTGGGTTACTTTAGGGTTTGGACAAGAGATCCTTTGACATGGAATCGATTTACTTTGAACAAGAAAATCGATTAAAACACGTTCTGTTTAGTTTAAAACCACCTTTGAAAAGTTAAAAGTATATTTAATTAGCTTAAATCCTAACTAAACCTTAAGTAATTCAATTTAAATAAATATAAAATCATAATTAAACTCTAGTTAGGCTTAATGAACATGATTAAGTACTAATTAACTTCCTAATTCAATTTGGCTAAGGTTAAACCAAATTGTTTAAGAGTTACACCCCAATTAATTAAATAACCCACTAATTAAATAAATAATGAACCATTAATATTAATTAAATAATTTTTAATCTCTTAATTACTTCTTAACCCCTTTAATCACTAATTAAAACTTTATAAATCAATTAATAGTCATTAACTTAACTCAAGTTATGATTAACCTATAATCATCTTCTTGATTACCAATTAGGAGTTAATTACCTTTTAATTAACTAATTAATTATATTACAACTTAATTACTTTTTAGTATTACTATTTAAGTTTGAAAAACTTGGTAACCTAATTTTAAAATAAAAAAAATTTGAAATAGAAATTCAAAACTTTGCCGAATTGCATCCATTGCGACTGTCGTTATGCGTGCAATTTGCTCTAACCCACCTTTAAGCGAAGCCACTTTACTAAAACTATACTATTTCATTATTGAAACATGCCTTACTAAATTTTCATCATTTAAAACCAATTATGCAAACTTTAACCAAAATCTAAACTTTAAGCTCCTTAAACGAGTTTGATTTCAAATCCGACCTCAAATCCGTCACGACTGCATACAAAGTTTCAACTTTGTTTTCAGCCCATCACGACTATAGTCAAGTTCATCATCAACCCTTTATATCCACACATCACATTCATACAACAAATTGTATGCATATACCAATATATATACAATTACTAGCTTTGCAATAACACATCCATTCTAGTGCTAACACTAACCCATACATTAACACTTATCATCACATTTCAAACATGCTAAGATCCAACATATATATAACATATATATAGCTCAGGATAACCACAACATATAAAGGAAAGTTCTTTCCAAAAGATTAGGAATTTACTCAACGAAAGATATCCAAACTCTTGCTAAATTAGAGTATAACATAGCACTTCCATTCCTACGTAACAAGATGGAGTCTTGAACCCTAAATGCACTAGGTAGGCTCGACCCTGAAGGGAAGAGGAAGCGAGACTGGTTTTGGTAAGCTGGAGCGACTTCGGATAAGCATCGAATTCTCAATAATAAACTTGAAAATATGTTGTTTTACAACCGGTTTTTGGGCTACCTACTCACGGAATTTCAAAAAGCAATCAAAGAGAAAGTTATTTTCTCTACCATTTCGAAAAGATAATCTCTCATTTTCAATTAGTTTTGAAGAAGTTATGATCAAAAGAGGACGGGTAACTTTCGGACTTGAAGTGAAAAATTACTTTACAAAGATGGGTTATTTGACATAGCTATGGCAGAAATTTGTAAAAATGGTCAACTAGAATGTTTTAGCCATTAAAATTTCACAGGTTTCAAAGAAAGAAAAACTACATTTGATTTAGAAATGAGGAGAAAAGGTTGGTGGAAAGAGGACGAAAAATGAAGAGACATATAGCTATTTATAGACAAGATTTCACACCTAATCACTTTGTTAAGTCACATTACAAATCTTATTTTTTTTTGTAAATGGGTAAGGATTTTTTAAGGCATTTCAGCCCATAACGTTAGCCCAATCTGGCATAATACAAAGTATAGACAAAACCAAACTATTAAGTAAAACAAGTGAACATTTTCCTTATTAAAACAACTACTACTTCTTCCTCATACGACCTTCCCCAAGTCATGGTGGCCGATGTTGATCGCCCGTACTTGGGATTCCTGCCAATAGAGAGCTCAGATCCACTCCTACAGTTTGAATTGCACCTTGTTACAGTCTGGTAAGGGCGTAGTTCTTAAATATCTTTTGTATTTTCTGCATGCCTCCAATCACAAGCTTACTGGCCTCAAAATGGCTTCTTTGTTTACTTTGAAATATCCGGCGATTCCTCTCTTTCCAATTGTTCCAAACAACACTAATGATGGCAATTTTGTTCAATTTGGCTTCTATATCTTTTCTGTGACAGCGCTGAATCAGGTGAGTGATCTGTTCTTCTAGATTATTTGTGTGTGTTGGGGAATTTAAGATATTATTGCACGAATTCCACACCAGAATCGAGTAACTACATTCAAAAAATAGGTGCTCATGTGTTTCTGTGTTCTGATTACATAAGATGCAGACAGTTTCATTTATCATTCCCCCATTTCGATAGCCTGTCTCTGGTAGGTAATCTTCTCAATATAGCTTTGTAAGTAATGAAGGCCATTTTTGGATTATTAACATGATCCCATATAATTTTACTCCATGCCGCTTTACTGTCTTTTTGCCTGATTTCATTCCAAGCAGACTTAGTGGTAAATTCTTTTCCAGTAGGCTTCCAAACCCATATATCATTCTCTCTACCATTATAAATGGGCAAAAATTGGATTGCTTCTTTCTTATCTTGATTTACCGGCAAGGAGGAGAAATTCCACCTATTATTGTTGATCACATCTTGAACTCTTTTATCCGGACAGCTAAAGTCAGAAAAGGTATTGAGGCACAAAATATCAATAAGTGATTTTCCTTGAATCCAAGGGTCTCTCTATAAGTCAGTATCCCTTCCTGTGGCTGTTTCGCGAGTGCAGAATATTGCCAAGGTGTTTCTTACTTTCATAATTGCCTTCCAGTCGGCTGAGGCATTGTTGTCGATAGGCATTTTCCAAAAATTGCCTTTAATGTATCTTTGTCTCATCCATTTTCCCCATAAACCTTTACCATTGATTATTCACCATGCTTGTTTCAGCTTCTCGTATCTTTAAGTCTTCTAAGTCCCACACCTCCTTCTTCTTTGGGTCTGCATAGTTTATCATATTTGATCTTATGAATACCACCTTTCCATATGAAATCCACGCAAACCTTTTCAATTTTTTTGTATTGAAGCGTCAAGCAATTAAAAAGTTTGCAGCCAGAAATTAACTTTAGAGTGTATAACAGTATGCACCAATTCAATACCATCAATAAGGGATAGTAGTTTAGAGCTCCAACCCTACAATCTATCTCTAATGGAAGATGTAAGGATTGCACATTCTCTGTTAGTAATCTTATTTGAAGATAATGGAACTCATAAGTACTTTTCTGGTAGATTGTCTTCCTTCACATTTAAGAGATCCAACACCTCTAATTTCGTGATACATGTTTTGTTAAAATAGCGTTTGGTTTTCGGTTCATTCCCTTTTAGACCAGCATATTTTTTTAAGTTAATGAAAATGTCTTTAACTGCTTTCTCTTGTTCATGGCTGGATTTTAGATGAGCAAGTATTATGCATAAAGTAGATGACTCACAGTAGGCTGGATGTTAAAAATAGACTGAATAAGCTTATGATGAGTAGCCAACTCCATTTGTAGCGAAAAGTATTCCATGGCAATTGCGAACAAGTAAGGGGATAGTGGATTACCCTGCCGAATGCCTCTATTGGATCCTATGAAACCTTTTGGCATGCCATTGATCAGGATAAAGAAGGTAGGTGTAGCTATGAATTCTTTTATAAGACTCACAAATTTTGTTGGGAACCCCATAGCATTGAGCATATGAATAATAAAGTGTCTATTAATTTTATCATATGCTTTGTGGAGGTCGACCTTAAGACTTAATTTATCCATTCTCGGTTTATTAAAATTCCTTACCAGTTTATGTGGCATAAGAGAATTTTTGGAGATGCTTCTACCCTTAATGAAAGCGCTTTGACATTCAGATATAAGACTGGTAAGATAATCTTCATTCTGTTGCATAAGATCTTGCTTAGAATTTTGTATATCACATTGCAGCAAGTAATAGGATGATAATCCTCAATTTTTGTTGGATTATCTTTTTTAGGGATTAGACAGATGAAGGTTTGATTAATTTCTTTAACAAATTTATCACTTTGAAAAATATCTTGCATAGTTGATATGATATAATCTTTCAGGTCAGTCCAGTGGAGAATTTAAAATTTACATTGCAAATCTTTTATAATATATATATATATATATATATATATATATAAAATTATGTTTAATCACATCACTCTCTTATACATATAATTATGTTTAGTCATATCATTTTCTTTTATATATATAATTGTGTTTAGTCACATCACTTTCTCTTATATATATAATTATTACGTTTAGTCACTTCTCTTTCTTTTATATATATAAGTTTAATTATTAATTAACTAAGATGTGATAAGAGATAATTATGGTTAATGATTACAAATCTAAGATGTGACAATACTTAATATATATATATATATATATTTATATAAAATGTTTATTATTTTTAAAACTATTTCTTGCCACGTCACTTACTAATCCAAATTAATATAAGATAATTTATTTCTAAGTGTATCTAATTGATTAACTCTTACATATATGTTCATATAGTGCACAGAGAAGATTCCTGACAACTTTCCGGTGCCGAAAGGTCGAAATTTCGGAAAACGTTCTTCGGTTACATTTTCTATTTTTCTATGAACTATTTAATTTGATAAAAAATATGAAAATGATTTTACCATCATTATTAATTAATTAAAATGAGTTTATTTTCATTATAAAACCTATATATTGAGTATTTAAAATTAATTAAATATTCACTAATCAAAGCAGCGAAATTTCGGGTCCTTACATTCTTCCCCCCTTAAAAGAATTTCGTCCCTGAAATTATGCCTCGACCTATCCCAAAAAACACTTAACCCTATACATCAGCTCGTATGATGTACATAGATCAATCTTATGTAGAATTTGTTCGATCTCAACTCGAATACATATCTTTTATTCTGAACTAGTATCGCTCACTCAATTCTCTAGTGCAGACTTCGATCAGGCTCCTTGATTTGGAAACACTGTTCTCCTTACATATTTGTAACTATGATAGAAAACTTTGGTCCCACACCAAGAACCCTCATCAAGTGCTTGCCATCAAAAATTGAGCAATAAATCCTTATTCGGAATGGTGCAAACACCTCAAAGTCATGTACTCGAATCTTGGATCAAAATTATATGAAAAGGAGAAATGATCTACGTCCACCCTACAATCTTACTAATTAGTTCTCTCTAATGCCAATCAAATTTCCACTAATTATTTATGAAAACATTTCATAAACTGCACTAGTTTAACTTAGATGCTAATCCACTACATCCTAAAATCATATATCCCTATCTAATTCCATTATTCCATTTCGAATTTATCTCTCAAAGAAAACTCAAGCATCCGAATACCCGGCTTTTATTCAAAACTTTTTCAAATAAAACTCTATATTTCAATCATAAAAATATATATCTATAGCCCAACTAACTCCAGGATGATATTAAGAAACCGGGTAGTACCAAACAGTATCCTATATTACCTTACTAAGAAGGGTAATAATGTCCACCGTCTAAACCATTCATTCCCCAATTTTAAGTTATTTTTGATCCACTCGAACTAGTTAGCTTAAAAATATTCCTTTTATTTCAAAATCTCATTTTTGGAACAATACTTTACATTTCCCAACAAAACATCTATTTCGAACTTACTTTGGGTTCATTTGGGTTGAGCTTGTTTCGACTGTACAATGATAAAGAGAATAATTTACTAAGCGCACTACAACGTTCACCTAGGCAAATATCTAATCGTTACTTAGAAGATTATTCCGATCATCAAAAAACAATCAAGACTTATTCCCTGTACCAATCCAAAAATAACACTTCTTACATACCTTTTATCCCCAAAAGTTCATACTTAAACCAAATTGGTTTCAAATATTATTATTATTATTATTATTATTATTATTATTTTTCCAAAAGCACTGGGATTTAGGTTCTCAAGTTTTCAATCTAAGTTCTTCCAACTCAAATGATACATTTTTATAAGTCCATTTTATAAATCACTTCTTTTAAATTATTTTAAATATTTATCTTAAAATATTCTAACTTTTAAATCAAATTCTACCTCAACATTAACATCGAACGCCCTACAGTTAAACAGTGAAACTTAATTCACAAGGTGTTCGTTTCCAGTTTGTTTCCCAATCCTTATCTACCTAACCTATATCTTAAAAAGGAAACTTCCTATACACACTAACCATAGTCAATGCTCAACTGGACGAACATGACTGAACAAGCGTTATATGATAGTAATAACATATTCTTATCTCCTAATATCTCAACCAACTATACTATACAATTTTTGAAAATCACTCTTGTTATATACAAAATATATTCTAGCTAAATTTATTTCATTTACCCAATTTCGAAATAATACTGTGTCGATTAGACAAGTTTGAGTGTTTAGGAGATCCCTATCGATAATTTTGGCCAAATGCATCAACCAGAATTCTTAAGCCACTCAATAGATCAAACAACACAATACAAAACATTCTTATATCACAAACAAATATGCACTCTCAGACACACACACACTCCCTCTCTCAAACTCATCCAAGGGTCTCACTTAACCTATCTTTAATGAGTCAAACCTAACTGAAGCTAAGGTTCTCGCTTAACCTTCGGCTCCAATACCACGTTGTAATGACCTATCTTTGCGAACTCTAGAAGTCGACACTAATACATTCACATATTAACATGCTAAACAACTATGTGTCAGAAAGACAGATTGTTAAGGAAAAGAAAGGAGACGGAAGATAGGAGAACTAGGAACCAATATGGAATCTTACAACGCAGTGGAATAATATATAATATAATCAAGTCTTTACAAAATCTAAAACCCTCTTTTTTTATACATATACATATCAGAGTTGGATAGTTATAACAACTGTTCTTACAACAGTAGACAAACTATACATAACACATACACAATGGAAGATATCCAAAATACAAGAGTAAGTCCTGGGCCTCCAACTCGACTCCATAGCTCTATAGCGCTAACTTGGCAAACATGCTCGGTCTGACATGAGCATTACATGAATAACGCCCAGGTCAGTCTGGTAAACCAGCGTGAGTAAAACTCGATAATACGTAACGAACAAACTGATTTCTACATTTGAAAACTTTTCAAATAAAGGGAATCTCGTAAGACCACATTGCACAAAAAATCGGATGGGTTTTTACCTTAGAATAACCAAAACAATTTATAACAAAATCCAGTGATATTATTATAATGTCTAGATTTAAATTAAACAGACAAAATAGATGATATGCTTACATCTCACATTCCAACATACAACACTCTACAATCAAAAACATAAGGCACGTATTGGAGAATGGATTCGAACTAATGACTGGGCTACGGGGGTACCATCCGCCATAGTACACCTCTAGAAAAATGTACCGAGGTCGTACCTAACGACCCCTGCAAACACAGAATCGGCCTACCCCTTGCTGGATAGTACTGAATATATCATCACGCCAGTTGCTATGCAGCCTTTAATCGGGCGGTCGCACGTAAACTAATTCATTAATGATTGCGTATATATCTAGAAGGGTGATGATATACCCTAATAGGTGCGACCTACTGTTGCATATCCCATGTTTTAGTCATTCCCGGTTGATATGGCTTGAGTCTATGTTTTATCTTTCTAAATAGCTCTCCCTCTTGGAATGCTAACACTTCCCTCCAGGCAGTAATGGAGTGCCAACATTCAACCATACAAGTTATCCAGGATAAGGACAAACCGAAGGCACTACTTCTACTACATCCATTTTGGAATCACCCTCAATATTAGTAGCAACCAGTACTTTTACTTTAATGGCTCCGTCTTCGATCTCATGCTTCAAGATGTCTTCATTTCGAAATGCTTGAGTTGGATCGAAGTGGTTTCCAGATAACATATCTGATTTCGGTCTCTTCAAAACAATTTTGGATATTGTCCTGTAAACTCAACCCCAGTTCTTTAGGAAATAAACAGACAAATGACAAGAGTGGAGTTCACCTCCTAACCGTTTGTGGACGGATTTCCTTATCTTCATCCTAGAAGAACGAATGAGTTTATACGTACAGTATAGCACCTTTGGTGGTAACTGTACCACATAATTCTCATGTTTCTCCTAGAAATTTCTAGAGTTACGTTTTGGGTCTAGCTTTGATAGTCGGTTATTTAACTATCAAATAAACAAACATCCAATCATGGTTTAATTTTCATATGGGATCCACCAAGCCTTTATTAATTCTGTTTAATTAATAAAACCACTTTATAAAATCTGATCACAAGATCCTTTCAAAACACTATTCCCAAACCTCTTACATTTCTTTTTATGCTTGGAAACCTTTATATACTTATTTCGATGGTATAAGTATATTACCAAATTTTTTTACTTTTCATGCCTTGAACAAAATCATATACTTATCTTATCAGTATAAGTATATTTACAAACTTTTCGAAGTTTCCATCTTTCCAAATCCCATATTAAACGACCAAACATTTCTTCCAAATAAAACATTCCCCTTATCCTTTATCAAAAATTCCCTTTTTAAAAGCTCATCTCATATTTCAATTAACTTATAACTTTCAAAATAAAATTATAACCCACTTTTATAAACCCCTTAAATTAATTTATAAACCTCTTTTCGAATCTCTAAAATGATTTATTAACCTTTTTCCTATTTTTAAAACTCTTTATATAAACTTTTCTATACTCCTTTATAAAATATCCTTTATAGATATCATTTACAAAGCATCATTTGTAAGAATCCTAAATAACCTTTTTCGTTAGAAAAACCCCCCTCTACAAACAAGTTATCATTTGTAAATACTCTTATAAGAATAATATAACTTGAAAAACCATTTATAAAACCTTAGCCTCAAATTGTTAAACATTTAAAGTAAATTCAAACCATACTTTATAAATTCCAAATGAGGCTTAGTAGTCCCAATGATACTAATTTAAGTTACCATTTGATTTCAATTCGATTCCCAAATCACATAACAATTATTTACGTAAGCTACCATATATCTAAATACAATTCATATCCAATCAGGGAATACCACGTCAATATAGCTAATTGGCATATACAAGTCCAATTAACATAACAACATGATGGTGATTTATCCTGCTAAATATATGTCCAAACAATTCAATCAATTTATAGTAGAACGGAGAATTATTCTACATAACACATGTCCACACAATCAAATCACTTAAACTATTGCAGAATGGTGTTTTGTTCTGCTAATGAATGTCATTTAATCGCCTAATCATATGGGTTACTTAACGATCCAGAAAAGAGATCCTTTGATATGGAATCAATTTACTTTGAAAAAGAAAATTGACTAAAACACATTATGTTTGTTTAAAATCACCTTTGAAAAGTTAAAAGTATATTTAGTTAGCTTAAATCCTAACTAAACCTCAAGTAGTCCAATTTAAATAAAGATTAAATCATACTTAAACACTAATTAGGCTTAATGAACTTGAGTAAGTACTAATTAACTTCCTAATGCAACTTGGTTAAGGTTAAACCAAATTGTTTAATAGTTAAACACTAATTAAAATAACCCATTAATTAAATAAATAATAAATTAAACATTAATATTAATTGAATAGTTATTAATCCCTTAATTGTTTCTTAACCTCTTTAATCACTAATTAAAACATTATAAATCAATTAATAGCCATTAACTTAACTTAAGTGAAGATTTACCTCTAATCACCTTCTTAATTACCAATTAGGTGCTAATTACCTTTTAATTAACTAATTAATTAATTAATTAATTATATTACAAATTAGTTACTTTTTAATATTACTAATTAAATTTAAAAACTTAGTAAACTAATTTAAAAATAAAACAAATTTGAAATAGAAATTTAAAACTTTTTTGAACTGCATCCACAACGACTGTCGCTATGAGTGTAGTTTGCTCTAACCCACCTTTAAGCAAAGCCACTTTACTAAAACCATTCTATTTCATGAGTGAAACATACCTAAGTAAATTTCACACTTTAAAACCAATTACGCAAACTTTAACCAAAATCTAAATTTTAAACTCTTGAAACGAGTTTGATTTCAAATCCGACCTCAAATCTGTCGCGACTACATACAAAGTTTCAACTTTGTTTTCAACCCATCATGATTATAATGAAGTTCATCATCAACCCGTTTTATTCACACATCACATTCATACAACAAATTGTATACAGATACTAATATGTATACAATTACTAACTTTGCAATAACACATCCATTCTGGTGCTAACACTAACCCATACGTTAACACTTATCATCACATTTCAAACATGCTAAGATCCAAAATATATATAACATACATTTAGCTAAGGATCAACACAACATATAAAGAAAAGTTCTTTCCCAAAGATTAGGAATTTACTCACCAAAAGCTATCCAAAATCTCTCTAAATTAGATTATGACATTGCACTTCAATTCCTAAGAAACTAGATGGAGTCTTGAACCCTGAATGCACAAGATAGGCCCAACCTTGAAGGGAAGAGGAAGAGGAAGCGAGACTGGTTTTGGTAAGGTGGAGTGACTTCGGATAAACATCAAATTCTCAATAATAAACCCAAAAATAGGTCATTTTGCAACTGATTTTTGGGCTACCAACTCATGGAATTTCATAAAGCACTCAAAGAGAACGTTATTAGAATTTATTTTCTCTATCATTTCAAAAATAGAATAACTCATTTTTGATTAGTTTTTAAGAAGTTATGATCAAAAGAAGAAGGGTAATTTTTGGACTTGAAGTAAAAAATTGATTTGCAAAGATTGAGTATTTTGACATAGCTATGATAGAAATTTGAAAAAATGGTCGGCTGGAATGTTGTAGCCATTAAAATTTCAGATGGTTTCTATAAAATAAAAACTCAATTTGAGTTAGGAATGAGGAAGAAAAGGTTGGTGGAAAGAGGTGGGAAAATGAAGAAACATACGGGCTATTTATATACAAGATTTCACACCTAATCACTTTGTCAAGTCACATCGCAAATCTTTTACGATATATATATATATATATATAATTATGTTTAATCACATCACTCTTATATATGTATATAATTATGTTTTGTCATATCACTTTATTTTATATATATAATTAATAATTAATATGTTTATTCACATCACTTTCTTATATATAATTATTATATTTAGTCACATCACTTTTTATATATATATGTATAAGTTTAATTATTAATTAACTAAGATCTGACAAGAGATAATTATGGTTAATGATTACAAATCTAAGACGTAACAATACTTAATATACATATTTATATAAAATGTTTATTATTTTTAAAACTATGTCTTGTCACATCACTTACTAATCCAAATTAATATAAGGTAATTTATTTCCAAGTGTATTACTATCTAGTTAATTAACTCTTCTATATGTATGTACATATAGTACACAAAGACGAACAACATTTCTGACAACTTTCCGGTGTCGAAAGGTCGAAATTTTGGAAAACGTTCTTTGGTCACATTTTCTGTTTTTCTTTGAACTATTTAACATGGTAAACAAATTTTGAAAAAGATTTTACCATCTTAGTAGTTAATTAAAACGAGTTTATTTTCATTATAAAACCTATATATTGAATATCTAAAATTAATTAAATGTTCACTAATCAAAGCAGTGAAATTCTGGGTCGTTACAAGTACTATCTGGATAATTATAACAGCCTATCCAAATGTAGTGAAATAAATACCACAGTAGGTAAAACATGTCGCTGCTCTACAACAGCCTAACGAACATCGATAAAAACGGGCCTTTCTTAGACTACTCAAAATAATGGAAACCATGGGTCAAACATAAGTCTGGTGTGAGAAACTTAAGAAATATGTAATTAACACATAATAGTACTTTTAAGATTGTCGTAATGGTTATCTCCTCAAAACAACCAAACGCATCTAATAAGTACATACTGAATAGATAATATCTAGGGTGAAGAATACAAATCAGAAAGTAGTTGTGATTCTTACATTATTTACACCACAACAATATTTGAGTCATTCAAAACCGCTAAGGGTACTATTAAACTGAGACCATTCTCCATGATAAGGATGAAAAATTACCTTTCGAGCATCGTACATCTCTATATAGAATATTCCATAAGGTAAACACAATAGACCCAACTCCCGAACATATAGAACCATATGGAACCAAGTATCAACGGATCCCCAGGCGCCATAATCGAAGGTATGTCTAGATATGGAGTTGATATACCTCATGGGTTAGCTAAACCCGAGATTGTGCATCCTACTCTATCTTACTCTATCTTTAGCCACTTGCCGATGGTGAAGCCACATTTAGCTTCCCACCACACGAGCCTTCATCAATCAAATGGATCACAAATCCCCACATGGATTCGAGCATCTCAAACAGAAGTTGAAACTACATATAGATTCCATCATCTTGAATAGATCCACTTCCAAGAGATAGAACACGTATCTCAGCGTTAAAGTAGTTTTCAGTAAGTAGTGCCAAAGTATACTTATCCGATCCTGAACTCTTCAAGACTAAATGGATGAATTTTTTGGTTAGCTTAACTCTAGTCCTTTTAGAAATAAACAAACAATGATAAGGGTGGAGATCATCTCTTATCCAGATGGATTTCCTTATCATTTGTCCTAGAAGAGAAAGCGAGTTTATATGTAGGCTATCGCATCAACGAGTGAATAATCATACCATATAATTCTTGTGTTTCCTCTAGATCTTTCCTAAGTTAATTCGATCATGTTCAACAATAATGAGAATGATTGCATATAGAAACCAAGTCTCATAAACTTATCATGTTTCTGACCTTTGCACCTTATGCTATCCATCCACCAAGAGAGAAGCCCGGAAGGTTAGGGCATTACTGCTTCTACACCCTACTCGAATCATCAATGTTAACTCTCATAGATAGAACACGTCTACTTCATCGGCTTTCAGTGCTAAGTACACGAGTAAATACGTTCCATAGACGAGTAATGCACAAAGCACGATTAACTCACGCAGAGCACGGTCAAGTCATGTAAGCAACTTCCAATCCCTTTTTTAGTTGATTAACCTTTCATTAATTGAAACCCCTTCTATTAGTAAAACTCATTTTTATCTAATAAAACTTCTCCATTTAATAGAAACTTCACTTATTTAATTAAACTTCTTTATTAATTAAAGTCTAAAATTATTTAATTAAACTTCTTATTAAATAAAACTTAATTTATTAACTTAAACCTCTGATTAATTAAAACATCACTTATTTAATTAACCTTCCTATTATTAAAACCTCACTTATTTAATTAAACTTCTTATAAATTAAAACCTCACTTATTTAATTAAACTTCTTACTAATTAAAACTTCACTTATTTAGTTAAACTTGTTATTAATTAAAATTCAATTTATTTAAACTTGTATATATATTTAATTTCCCTTTATAAAAGATATATACTTGTATTCTTGTAACGACCCGGATTTTTTTGACATTTAATTTTGAATATTTAAATGGTTTTAAATATTGTATATGAAATATAAATTGATTTTTGAATATGAAGATTTAGATTGAAATTATAAAATGAATTTAAATTTCAAATATAGCGGTTAATCGTAATATGGAAATGGCAAATAATTGAAAATGGAGTTGAATATGAATTGAAAAAAATTCTAATGTTGATATAAACTCTATTTGAATTAGAATCGAGTTAATAAGTTTTTAAAAACTGAAAAATTTCAAGTGATTTTGCAAAATTTTGAAATCGTAGATTTAATCGACGTGTTAAAATAGCAATCCGGGGCACAGTCTCGGAATTCGACAAAACTGGATCCATTGGATCTATAATAGTGAATTATTATCGGATTTCAAATTTCGTAGCGTTTGGATTCACCATTTGGTCATAATTGGAAACGCCTAGAAATAATTTAATTGAATTTAATTTAAATAGTCGATTTAAAAAGCTTTCTTCCACATGCTATCGAAATAGGCTTCAAAACTTATTCCATTATGTTCGAAATTGGGTTATAATATTAGAAACGCTAGGTGGCATACCTCGATAGGGGTTCAAGGTTTCGAGTTACGAGAACGAGATATTTTGAATCAAATAATATTATAAATTCCAAAAGTCAACTCCTATTTGCCTAACTCTGTACCTAGCACCGCCCTCATTAGTTAATATCGCAAGCTTCTTCCTTCTTTAACAATGAAGATAGTCCGTTTATATAAAAATCAAAATCGATCTCAAATAAAAAAGAAAAGAAAACGCGATAGCATCGCGATACTCTGGTCGTCACACGTGAGGGAGAGGAGCATGCACATGAGGCTGGAGGGGACGGTCGAGGCTGGGTGCATCATTCGTGGGTCTCGAATGAGTTCTGGCAAGGTGGAAGAGAGTAGGCGGCATTCACGAGTGTGCGGTTTTGGGGGAGGGCGCGATTGCAGAGCGAGGTGGTGGGGGAGTCGCATTTTCAAAAGAAGATGTGATTTGTTATGGGGGTCAGTGAATCAAGACTGGTCAGTCCGGTGGAGGAAATGGCACTGGGGTTCGAGCATTTGGTTATGGTTGTGGGTTGCTGACTGTACGTGCGTGAACAGGAGGCAATGGTGTCAGTGGTGGTCGGCAGCGAGCTGATGTAGGGGTGCGAAGGTCGAGTCTGCGTTCAAAGCCTGGGAGTAAGTCGCATGCGTTTCAATGATTTGGAGAAGAAGTGTATTTCGTTAATAAAGGTAAATAATTAATTTTAGTTGTAATTGGAGAAATTAATATATATATATATATAGATATATATATTTTAAATTCGTGAAACTTATTAATGCGATATCCAATTCATATGAGGTACAAATCAGACAAAACAAGTTTCGTTGCGATCGTGATGATGAGGGCTTCATAATGAAATTGGTTTGGGATTTTTCGAAGTTAGCTGGGATTTTAGAAAATTTAAAATCTGGATGTTCGACAATAAAAAAAATCAAGGTGAGTAAATATTACTTATTTGGAATTTCTAATTTTAATATAAATGTTGAAATTTATTTATTGGTGAATTGGATGGATTGATAAATTATTATTAGTTGAATGTTATATATATATGCATATATATTAGTGGTTGGATATATTCCCACCTATTGGAGCGGATGAGACACTATGCGCTCCACATAATATCGAATGACCCTATATTACCGCGATATCCCGCCTCGAAGCGGGGTTGATATTTCATGTTATATAACATCTGTAGATGCAGGAAAACAGGTTGGAGGGATCCAATTGGATTCCTCAAAGTATGTTAATTATTATTCATATATAGTGATATATAATGCAATTGAATAATCTGTTATAGATTGTTGTGTGATTTGATTGTTTGGATGCTATAGTAGCACTGGCCTAGTTTTGGTATTATAAGTACCATAAACAATATTTTTAATTTTTAAAATGGAATTTAAAAGTAATTTGGAAAATGAAAATATTTGTATTGAATTTTAGAATTATTTAAAAATGAATTGGGTTGGATAAAATAGTTAAATAGTTTAATTTTGGATATTTATCTGGCTATTTCGTAAAATGGTTTCAAGTAGAGAATTTTAAATTGAGAATTTTTAAAAGAATGGATTTAAAATGAGGTCTCTTTAAATAGGAAAAGGAAGTCGTAATCAAGTTTTGAATAGATTGAAATTATAATTTGATTTGTTGAGAAATAGATTAGCAAATGGAATTTTAAATGGAAATCGATTTACAAATGGATTTAGTTATATAAATCTATTATAAACTGGAAATGTGTTTACAAAATTTACAAACAATGTTTATAACTTAAGTGATGTGATTATCATTTGATAAATTAGGAATATAAATTAATAGTGTGAATTTGTAATGAGATATAGAATCGGTTGAGGAAGCAATAGTGGAATCTATTTTGGATTATGGAAATAGTTGTATAATAGGAAATGTAAATCGATTTGTGATAAATCGAGAGAGATTTACAAATATAAAATGGGTTATATTGGGATTTTAAAAATATATTTTTTATCTAGAAGTTAAGTTATTTTAAAAAGGAATTATTATTTATCAAACTATGCAGTTTAAAACTGTTTAGTACTGAAATTTCGAAAGTCAAATTTTCAAATATTTAAATATCAATTGAAATAAATTCTTATTTTTTAATAAGCTTTGTAAAATCGATTACTATTATTTAAAGATGAATTAGAAATGAGTTATCCTTGATTATTTAAAGGTGTTTGATATTTTAAATAATTATCTAAACGTATTCTGAAATAGAAAATATTATACTTTAAAAATTATGTATCATACACACACGCACACACGTAGTGTTTTGAAATGACTAAAATGTGTTCATAATATTCTCAAGATTTGTAAGCCAAGTTATTTAATGGAAATAGTTTATAAGAGGAACCTTAACACGATTCCTTGGAACTTAAGAAAATTTTCCCAAGTGTTCAATACGTGGACTTCGAAAAATGAATCTAAATTCATAGAGAAGTTATAAATTGTTAGATGGGATTTTAAATAAGTAAAATAAATTTTGGAGTAAAAGGGGATCTATTAAAAGTTCCAAAGATTTATGGAATGAGTTATAATGAGTTGAGAATGTACAAAGGGGTTGTAATTGTTTTTTATAAGTTGGTGATAAGGGAAATTTCCTTGTTTGGGAATATAACCATAAAATCGATATAAGTTTATGAATATTTCCTAAGTGTTGAGAAGTGAGTGATTTTGAAAAATATATTTATAAATATTTTCCTAAGTACTGGGAAAAAGGAAAATGTTTTGGAAATGTTGACTTCGGAAGGGCTATGTGGAAATATTTCACTTAGGGTCAAAATAAGATATGGTTTGAAAAATATCTTGTTATGGATATAAGTTTTGAAATTGTTTCCAAATATTGGAATACGGGAAGAGAATTGAATATATATTTTTGTAAAGATATTTTGAAACAAATATTTTGCAATATTTATAATATGGGCCTAATGAGTACTTATGTGTGTAATTTGATAATTAAATAACTGACTATCAAATCTAGCCAAATTCGTTGACCGTTTAGAAGAGAACGGGATCAGATTTAATTATCCGAAAACACTTCGATCTGATTTGTGCGTTATGAATTTTGATATCTTGAAGCTATTGGAGATGGTGATCATGAAGGAGATTCGGTTTGTTCGGTCCCATAACAGCTTGTATGGATGAATGCTATCATTGCATTGTTGCCTAGAAGGCATTGTTAGCATTCCAAGTATGAATGCTATTCTTAAGATAAACGTAGCCTCAAGCCTCATCAGACGGGAAATGACAAAAATATGGCACGCAACAAGGAAAAATGGGTCGCTCCTATTAGGGTGTGGTCATCCCAAGATCAAGACCGATTACTATCTATTCGTGTTGCTTTCGGGGCCCAAAATTAGGGTGACCATATTCGGTACTAGTAGTCAAGTGCTAGGCCTTGTTTGGCAGGGGTGCAAGGTGTTCTTGTCAGACGCCGGTGCATTTTATCTAGAGGTGCATCATCGGAAGGTAGTTCCTTACCTTGTCATAGTATAGAATCCATTCTCCAATAAGTGCCATACGGTTTTGATTGTGGCCAACTATGCTGAAACGTAAGATGCAAGAATTTTAGCTATTTTCTAATTTATTTTCTATACACGCTATTATAATATCAGATAATTTTGATATAAAATGTTTTTAAATTAAAAACCCGTCGTATTTATGTATGGCGCGGTCTTACGAGATACCTTTGTTTTCCAGAGGATTTTGATGACAGTAATAATTCAAATTGAGTGTGTTTTCTCATGCTGGTTTTCTTGACTGACTCGGGTGTTAATTTATTATAATGATCAGATCAGACCGAGTATTATAGGTTTAGCTTAGGATACTATGGTGCTCAAGAGACAAGTTGGAGGAGACTTAGGCGTATTCCACGTACATGATTTATATTCCGTTGTGCGTGTTAAACTGAATGTTCAGTATTTGTAAGGACAAGTTATTATAACTGTTCAGATTGATTGTTGATTGTTGTACTATGATGATTGTATACATATTAACAGCTATAGATTCTTTTGTATAAAGATCTGTTATTATATATTATATTTTGTTCCACCGCGATTATGAGATTCTATATTATTGTTTCTATTTTCTTCCATCTCTTTCTTCGTCACCCCTGATGATTCGTATTTCCATTCAATTTGGGTTGGAAACATGTGATTTATTGTTGACTCAAAAGGTATGGAGATATGGGCCATTACATTTGGTATTAGAGCTGAAGGTTAAGCAAGAACCTTGGCTTTGGTGGGGATTACTCATTAGAGATAGGGTCAGTAGTACCCTAGAATGAGTTTGAGAGTATTAATAGATATGAGTGCATATTTGTTAGTGAATATAAAATGTCTTATATTGTGTTGGTATAGCAGTTGAGTGGCTTATAAATTCTGGTTAATTAGTAAAATTAGTGGGATGCCACTAAATCGATAGGAGTTTCTAAACACTTGAACACGGTAAACTAACACAGTATTGTTTTGAAGCGGATAATTGAAATAATTTTACCCAAACTATATTTTGATATAAAAGAAATAATTTTCTAGAAATTGTTATAATATAATTTTAGTGTCTGGTTGTTATTAGTATAATCGAAATAAGATTTTAAAATTTGAAGATGATTATATATAACCAAATAGAGATTGTGTAGGAATGATTTGTGCAAATGAATTATAAATAAAAATGGATTCAAACCGGAATTTGAAATTAAAAATCCCGAAAGCTTTGAGAAATGTTTTAAATGGGTTTGAACTAAAAATTTAGGAATTTTGAAATCTCGAAAGTTTTGAAAATATTTTTCAAAGTGGTTGAAAGAATAATGGAGTATTAAATTTGAGATATGTTTGAATATAAATTGTTTTAAATGAATTTTTGAGGTGACAAAGCACTAAAATAACTTCGATCGCTGAAAAATAATTCCGATGATGATTGCGGCACCATCACTGTTCATTTTTGAGTTTCAAAGTGACGGATTGCTACCATCGTAATTTGATGTAAAGATTTTTGTTGAAAAACAAATGTTGTTTTAGGAATTCCAAAGGAATTTATTTGGATAAAACCAAGTTTGAGTTTAAAATTCCAAGGAAATGGTTTGTTAAAACAAAGTAATATATATACATATTTTATTTCGAAATGATTTGAAATAAAAACGGGTGTTTGAATTCCGGAATTTCCATTTAATGATTAGCGAAACAAAAAAAAACAAGTTTTTGAACTTATAACATGGAAATGTGAATTTTGATATAAAATTGAAAATTTAACTTAAGCCATTTAAATGGATTGAGCTAGTAAATGGATGGAATGAATTAAAAATTTAACTTAAGCTAAGTTAAATTAAATTCGAATAGATTTGAAACGATATTGAATTGAATATAAAATTTGGGTTGTAAAATGATTATATAA
This sequence comes from Allium cepa, assembly GCA_030765085.1. Taxonomy (NCBI): domain Eukaryota; kingdom Viridiplantae; phylum Streptophyta; class Magnoliopsida; order Asparagales; family Amaryllidaceae; genus Allium; species Allium cepa. Next base: position 331,940,841 of record CM060940.1, read on the forward strand.
CTATAAGTTATAAATTTTGAATGGAATAAAATTTAAGAGAAAAATTATAAAATTATGAATAAATAGGTTTAAATAATTTATGAATCTAAGGAAATGAAAAAGAAACCCGATTAAATGGGTTAATTGATTTGTTAAAGGAATGGAAATTAGAATTTGAATTATAAATTGGAATTGAACCCAAGGCAAAACCAAGTGAAGTGATGTTTGAAATAAAAATCAGATTTTGAATTATAAATGGAAGTGAACTAATTAGATAAATTAATTGTTTAATTAAATATAGAAATGGTACTTAACTTGGTTAAGTGAAATGGATTTTGAATTGAAATTGAAACTTAGATGTGGAACTTGAGTTATTAATGGATTTCGACTTACGAATAGCCAGTTAAATACATTTTGAAATGTTGTCGAATAAAATAGAAATGGATTGAAATGGTAATAACTTAAGTTATAAATAAATTAAATTTAACTGTAAATAAATTGAATATGGCTTAGGGATATTATTGAAATGAATTCGAGTATGAAATTAAGTGTAACAATCCGATATTTTCAGCCATTCGCATCCACACATGTCGGACTTGAATTGCTCAAAATACCGTATTGTAATAAAATTTGAAGCAAATGAAAACAATCACAGAATCACAGACACCAAAATATCAAAATAATTCGCAGTGGAAATTAAAAATACCATAGTAGTTCATGAAGCTATTATTACAAAGCCGCAAAACAAAATACATAACATCAGTCTGAAAACAAACGCAATAGAAATCCCAAATACATGTAAGTTCACTAATACAAGAGCTGAAATAGATGAACTGAAACAGAAATAAATGAATAACTAGATAAGCAGAATCTCCAGCGATTCCTAGCTCCAGAAAGAGAAATCCAAAGCTATGAATACTCAGGCTGACCCGAGCGTAAAGCAAAACACAAAACACTCGAGTCAGGACATACATACTTATACAATGTGAACTAACTCAAGTGAATTGTAATAGTAATGCATAATAACTTAAAGGATGCTTGGGATCGCCCATCCTCTAAGAACCCGTTAAACCATCAATTAAACAGTAGTAAATGCTATCATAGAAATGCCTATATTAAAGTAAACTATGTAAATAACAGTGCTAATGTGGCTAGGGTAGCGCAGAGCTGCAGCAATCGCTCACCTCTAGTCACACTCTCAAGTTGAAGGTGTACATCCAAAAATCAAAAGGTATACAGAGAAGTGTAGCTGTGGTTAAATTTCTAGAAATATTTATAATTACGAATTAAAATCATTCATTAAACCCTTAAAAGTGGGGTCATATACCTTCAAATCAAATATTATATTCCCAAAATTTTTGTCTTTTTCAGAGTTCATTCATCCACTTAAATACATTAAAAAGTGAAATTTCAGCTTTCCACATTTCTTAGAAAATGCCGCGGTAAGTTACATTTGGAAACAATTCAATTCAACAAAGACAACACTTAAAACTGCTGTAAGAGTTCAGTTATATACAAAAATCTCATTTCAGCCAACTGCAGCACTTACAAAGTGCTACTGTAACTCTTTTATTAATTTCAGGTTTTAATTTTTGTTCTGCAACTGCAACACTTACCAAGTGCTATAGTAGCCCTTAGTTAATTTTAGCCTTTTAATTCACTTGCATCAACCACAACACTTACAAAGTGCTGTCGTATCCTTTACATTAGATTTTATGCTCACTTTAGAAACAATAGCATTTCTCAAGTGCTGTAAGTTAAATTTCTAGATTTTCAATACAATTTAAGCAACAATATAATTCCAGTTAAAACCATTTTAACTTATAACATTTCATATTTTCCCACTTTAAAATGGTCGTTTAAAATACCCTTTAATTTATGATTTTTATAAAGTTAAATTTATACATAAAATCAAATTTTAAATAATTCACTTATTAAATTCAAGCATACAAATTTTCCATTCTTTGCATTTTAAAAATTAACTTAATAATTAAGTTTTAACTACCATTTCAAAATATAAAGTTAATTTCAATTTTATTTTCTTAACTTGATTTTAAACCAAATTCACCTTTCCAAGTCAAGTTATATTTCAAATTACGTTTTAAGTATTCATTTATTTAACCATTTTAATTCATAGAAAAATCAGTAACATTTTATTAAGTCATTTTAAATCTAAATTTAAATCAAATTATCATATTTTATTCACTTAAATTAAACTCCGTTTTAAACAAAATTACATATTTCAAAATTTAGTTATATTCCAAATTTCCACTTAACCTTTCATTTGTTTCACATTTTAACTTCAAGAAAAATAATTAATACTTCATAAAATCATTTTTAATTCAATTTAAATTAAAATTCATAAATTTACATTTTTAAAATACTTTAAAAATTTCCCAAAAAATATTTAATAAAATAACCATGGGTCTGCATAATAGTTTCTAATCTAGGTCAAGTGATACGGATAACATATCATTTCAATCCGTAATTTACAAAGAGAAATCCGGGTTCTATCATTTCAAACCCGTAGTCCCAAGTAAAATAAAATAAATAAAAATCATTCAGGCCTATCGTTTCAGCCCATAACAATTTTTCCATATTCTAAAGTCCGTTCGGGTATGTGTCATTTCAACCCATTGTGATTCTATTCTATAAGGAACATGCAGTGTGATAAACTGATATAAATAACATTATGACAAAATATAACATAGCAGATGATGGGACAAGTTTATAACGGGGTTTAACATCATATAATTCACATCACAGGCAGGTATAATATGATATAACAATTTCTACACATTCACTAGCGATCAATTCACTAATTATATAAGTATAAATGTCAAGCGTGATTACTCACCTTTTTACGCTGAAGATAGCAATTCAAACTACACAAATGAATTCTAGAAAGCATAATACGGCACGACACAACACGACTACTGATTCAAGTGAGTGGAGAGCCAAGCTATTGATCTTGTGTGCAACAACCAAAACAAGACAATGTATACATGAATATTCACCAGAACAATATTGAAACTAGTTGAAATACAAAGCAATAAAGACAAAGTGACTTGACCCTACTACCACCATTCAAAAGCTTGGCCTAGGGACATTTATGCTCGGCCAAGATCATGCTATAGCTTGGGTTTGGATCATATGGCACGACTAGAAGTGGTGAAGATGGTAGGAGTTGCAATATGTAGAATACATAGAGTCAAGGCCAAAAGATGCAGGGTTTTGTCAACATTTTGCTCAGCTAGAGGGCTATTGGGCTTAGCCAAAGCATGGTACAGGTCTGGTCATGTCAGGAGCTATAGCTAGAGGTGGAATAGATGATGGTAGTGGTGGTTAAAGGGGTGGCCAAGATGATAGATGAAAGGTAGGTGAAGCATATATGGTCTAGACATTGTTTTCAAGTGGATCTTTGCAAAATTATGGAGCTAGCATCATAGGGAGGCCATGACCTAGACTTGGTCAGAGAAGAGGCAAAAGGTGCTGCCATAGATGATGAGGTGGTGGTCGGTGGTGATGGTGGAGAGTGAGGCCGAGTAAAGCAAGGAGAAGAACAAGGCAAAAATTCAAAGAAAAGAAGAAGGAAAGTGAAAAAAAGAAGAGGGAAGAAACCATTGCCATGTTTTTTTCTCTTGGCCGTGAGTTTTAGATGAGGAGAAATATTTTTTCATATGAAAGTGAAATGAGAAATCACGGCTGCAGAAGAAAATGTACGGCCAATCAATGAAAAGACAAAAGAAAGAAATGAAAAGGCAATGGTGAAATGAAAAGTCAATGGAAAATGAAAGGTCTAAGTCTCTTTGTATTTCCATTTCTTTTAAATTAAAATAAACAGAAAATAAAAGTAAAAAGCTGAACAAAATAAAGCGAAAAAGAATATAAATAATTATTTTAATGAAAAATAGAAAATAAATAGAAAAATAGCTTAATAATTGAAACTAGACTTTAAAAATTGAAAACAAAAATACACTCAACATTTGAAAATTATAACTACACCTATAAAATGTTTTAAAAATAAAATACAAACATGTCATATTACACATATATACACAAATTAGAACAAACAAAAATATTATTTGTATAAATTAAAATAGACAATTTGTTAAATAAACAATTTACACCCAATATTGTAAAAAGCATAACTTTCACAATATAAATTAGATTTCAACGAAACGAAAAGCAGTATTCTTGAAATTTAAATATATTTTCATAATAAAAGATAAAATTAAAAAATTAAAAAATTTAAGTTTTAAATTTAAAAGTCAAAGGTTGACCAAATTGACCAAAATCAACATTTTCTGGAAAATATTCTATTTATTCATGTTTGAAATTATGGTTCACATAAAATCAAAATTTATAATTAAAATAACAAAATTTATTCATTTTAATAAATTAAATAAAAATTTTAAATCAGCAATTCGATTTAAATAATTAAAGTATACAACTAAAATAATCACAAAATATAGGGTTGTTACACTCTCCCCCACTCAAATCTTTTCGTCTTCGAAAAGAATGAACAAGAGAAAAATAAGAAAAAGCAAGATCGAATTCGAAGTACGGATGCTCCGTCTCCTCAGGTACAATCCCGATCATCAGTACTCCACTTTACTTTGATCAGACTAAGAGATTTCCTTCTTAGCTGCTTCGTACCTCTATCGACAACACGAAGTAGCTTACTCTCGACACTCAGATTAGGCTCAATATCCAAGCTATCAATAGCATAAGGCTGAACGATAAGAGATGGGTCATGAAGGCACCAGCGAAGTTGTGAGACATGGAATACAACATGCACTCCAGAATACTTCTCGGGCAAATCCAAACGATAAGCCGAAGAACCAACTCTTTCCACAATGTGGAAAGGACCCTCGAAGAGGAAGAAGGTAGGGGAATAGGAATAGCTAGAAGGAAAAATAGGTTGAAAAACAAGTATGAATCGTTATTTTAAAACTATAAATTACAATTTGAATTTTTTTTAATATTTATAATATTTTAAGCATTTTATAATATGATGAATAGTCATTTGATTCAAATTTATTAGTTCGAAGTAAACAATATTTAAAATATTTTAAATTATTTAGAAAAGTAAAATAAATGATCAAAATATCCTTTATATAATACTTCATCAAAAATACTTTTATAACTCGATGTCTTAACAAGTTTAGCCTTGTTCCTGTAGACTTTGGCCATGCGTTGATCAGGCGCAAAGCTAGAATTCTCCAGGTGCTTGGTAGACTTGTTTTAACACCCAATGAAAATACTAGAAAACTTTTAAAAACAGATATGGAAAGTACAATCCATACAAAACAACCAAACCAAACATTGTCCAACCATGGATCGCAGATACACAATGGTTACGCCTGGATCCCTCAGGAAACATCCGTACGTGTAAGCTAACTCAGCCTATGAATTACGCCATGATGATTAGTAGACCGCAAATACACAATGGTTACGCCTGGATCCCTCAGGAAATATCCGTACCTGTAAGCTACCTCGGCATGCAGATTTCGCTACTAAATACGACCTGCTTAGATCACAGATACACAATGGTTACGCCTGGATCCCTCAAGAAACATCCGTACCTTCAAGCCATCTCAGCCAGGAGAATCACGCCATGCAGTCGCGCTCATAAGACCATGGAGATCGCCATGGAATTCGATGGACACTCGAGTATCATATTCGAAAAACCCAAATCAAAGAGAATAATACCGATAGAATGAATCCACAACGTGGCCAAAAAGCGGATATCAAGCAGAAGGCACTTTCCATATCTTTACTTCGAAAATATGTATCATATAGTACCTTTCAAATCACTTTCAAATATCATTCTTATATAAAGACCATTTTATATAAGGTTCATTTTTCAAATCAAATACTTTCCAAAATCAATAGTATATCAAATCATACTTATATAGACTTCGATTATATAAGATTTCTCTTTCCACATTGAGAAACCTTCCAAAACGATAGTTTTTAAATCAACTTCATACTTATACAAATCAATTTTATATAAGTTCGGTACCTCTCAAATCAAGTATTTAATCAAACAAGGTTCTCAATTTCAATTCCTTTCAATAACGTTTCAGTTTCAAAATTATATGTGATTTCGCCAAATCATTTCTTCCAAATTACATATATTCATTTTTCAAAGCTTCTCAAAACAATAGGTTTAGAAAATATTCCTGGTTTCCAAATCAACAAAATTTATGTCAAACAAATCCATTTCTAAAGTCATCATCTAAATACTGGGCTTAAATTTCAATCTATTTTTGAAACCAAATCTTTTCCTCAAGAATCACTTATCTTTAAAATGATTACCAATTCTATAACCCTTCCTTTAAATCTTTTTTATTTATTATTTGTTTTAATTTTAAAGATCTTCTTTACCTTTGAAAATTGTTATTATTATATATATAGTTTTATAAAAGATGTTACTAAGTTAAAACATTTAAACTAAATTTTATTCAAAATATTTTGAAAACTAAATTTTTGTTCAAAACGTTTCAAAACTAAATTTCATATTAATTTAATTTAAAATAGTTTTATTCATTAACTTAACAAAATGGTTTCAAACTTATTTAAATTATATTAAAACATACAAAACTAAACTTATATACTTTATCAAACTTACATACAAAATTAATTAAATTAACCTTGATTTGGAAGTGCTTGAACTTTAAAAATAGTCGAAGAAACCAAAATTTCCAAATCCAAAAGTTGGAAATCGGCAACAAATCAGTAAATCAATTTCAATAGATAAGGTTATACCAAAAAAAAAAATCTGAAACTCAAGGATTGAACAATGGCTTACTTCAAATCATTTTGAATATATATATATATATATATATATATATATATATATATACATATATATATACATATATCTTTCGCATATCAAACCATACTTCGAAATCTAAAATCAAAATTTATTTCCCAACATCACTCGTATAGCAAAGCTAGTAGAGTGGCCTCTTGTAACAACCCGCATATTTATCGATTTTATATTTAAATATTTTATCGTTAGTCGGATTTTAGTTCGAAAAGCTACTTTTTGCATACGGTCGAATTAGGACTCGGGACCACTCCCATTGAGTTTAAAATGCCGTTTGCGACCTTTTTGAGTATAAGCTTCGATATGTTTGGAGAAAGTTGATTTTTGCTACTTTTCACTTTGGGTTTGGTTTTTGGGCTCAGCCCTATGTTTTACTTATGCTCAAATCTGAGCCACTCTTCTCCATTCACCCTCATTCTCTTCTCTTTTCAGTTTTCTTAGCATTAATGGTGGGAGAGATTGGAAACTAAAACTCCAAAACCCTAGTTTCTCTTGCAAATCAAATTCCTAGCTCTAAACTCAAGAAGAACCCATTGGTAAGCTTCTCTTCTTCTTCTCCAACTTATCCTCTTACCAATTTCAGAAATTCCTAAACCTAATTTTGGGAATGTTCTTGTTTTGAGCATAGATTCAAGCTCATTTGGGTTGTGTTGAAGAGAGGTTGATTCTCCATTTGCTTTCAAGCTTCTTCTTGTTCGATTTTGTGAAAAAGGTGAGATTTTTAAATCTCACATCTAAGTCTATGAATTATCTTCGAATGTTAGGTATGAATTCCTAACACTTATTCGTGTGCATTTGCTTTTGGATTGGATTGAATGGTGTATATTCCAATTTTTAGAGTTTTGAGTTCAATTCGTTAAAAATCCTAACTTTGATGTTTGAACATGTTTTTGGTAATGCATCGAGGAGCATATAGGGCCGGGTAGTCGATTGGCATAATCCCTTAGCGCCGTTGCTCGAGAAAATGCAATTTGGTCAAGATTGAACCTCATTTGTTATAGGCAGGGAAGAGGCTGGAAACAGGTTCGGCCGACCGACCCCTCTGGTCCGGTCGACCGACCTGCTTCCAAGTGCATAAGCACTTTCTGTTTTAAGGTTCGGTCGACCGAGTACAGGGTTCGCTCGACCGACCTACTGTCCCGAGAGGTTTCCAACGTTTGGTTCGGTCGATCGACTCAGGGAGTCCGGCCGACCGACCTGATGATTTTTGCCTGCTTTGCCTTGTTGCTTAAATTTCCAACTTAAATCGATTCGTGTTGTTTCCTATTTATTGTTATCAATTATTATGACTTTGATGACTCCTTTTTAGGGATTTTCTTGAGTATCCATTTTGATGGATTCTTTATCGGTTTCGTTGGATTTTTATTCACATCTTCGTATGTGAATTTTAGTGATTGATTGTTTCTACAATCTTCTTTGTGCTTTGTCACTTTAAAAATATAAAGGTTTTCTATACTAGTAGTAAATATCAAAACTCTTTCCTTAAACGATTTCAATACTATTTTAATACCAAATTTGTTTATAAAACCGTTTTCCAATCTATTAGTATATACAAACCTTTACCTCACTCATATGAGAAATCTAATTAAACGACTTAGTAAAACAAGTGGTATGAAACGCTTGCGTTCACTTTGTTGGTTAATTCTTGGACTTGTTCGATTGAAACTCTTGTGACAATTTTCTAGTGGAGATCTACAATTTGTTCGTAAATATTTAAGTTAAGCTACTGGTTATGGGACATGATGCCAAGCTCATATATTTACTAGCTTACTGTAATCGACACTTCTCGATGATCATGACGATCATTTTTGTGATTTAGACTAGCAGTTGTGCGATGTCTCTTTGTCTTCTTTGTGGAGTTTCGACTCAAATTTGGTGGGGTAGCAACCCACGGTCTTCGGACCATTCGTGTGTCAGGTCTTCGGACCATTCGTGTGTCAAATTAATGGCTAGCTACCATGAGATAGCTTCTCGTTCATGTGTTACAGCTGTTGGTGAGTTTTCATGCTCCCGTTCATGTGATAGGCCTCCTCCCTTTATTTTGTGAAATTTCTGGATTTCGTGTGTCGGATTCTGGAGTTTATACTTCACCTATTTTTGTGATTTCTATTGATATGATTTATCAATTCTTGTGCATAGGTGAATTTGTGTGTCATTGACTGGATTCCTTGTGTTGATTTCTGGAATTTATGTTTCGCCAACTTTGTGATTTCTATTGATATGATTTATCAATTCTTGTGCATAGGTGAATTCGTGTGTCATTAACTTGTTGTGAATACAAGTTTTGGGTATGATACCCTTTTTGGATCTTTGAGAAGATTCTTTGATATTGATTAATCGTTTGTTGATTATCATTTACATACTTATAGTAGTATGCCGTTATGGATATTGAACGTCTATGCCATATCTTATATGTCATTTATTGTGGCTTGGTGAATGAAATTAGGAGTATGACATTCCTTTTTATCTTGAGTAGATTATCGTGATATTGATTAATCTCTTGTTGATTTTCAGTTACTTATATATATCACAGCTTGGCATTGTGATTATTATGTGTTTTGTCATATCTCCTATTCTATATCATGTTATCTGATATTTATAGTTAGACTGATCCGTTTATTATTTTCTTACAAATAATACTCGGGTCAGACCGAGATGTTGCAGGTGCTTCGACTTGACTTCTCTCCGGGGATCCATTTCTCTGACCTTTTGCTTACTACGTAGTAGTTTTGTTTTATACATTTGCGATACAGACTCCATAATGTATACTTATTCTATTGTGTAGTTCATGTAACTATTCTTTTGTGATATTGTGGATCTTTTTAGACCACTACTTTGATGAACACTTTCATGTGTTATATTCATATCTATTTCCGCCTTTGTGATATGAATTGTCTGTGACTGGTTTATGTTATGTTTACTTCTATATTTGTTTCCGAAGATATTATAGACACTGTGTAGTAGCATTGAGTTTGTGTCGGCATGTCGGATTTCCACTTGAAAAGAATTGCATGCTATACTATCTGACATATCGATGCTCGCACAAAGCAATTACATGGATGGTCGCTCCTCAACAGCCTTATTCTCCGTGCTAGTTGACAGCATTCACCGTAATGTTCTTGGCTAGCGTGGGTATAGAGGTGGGGCATCACAGCTTGGTATCGGAGCCAAACTTCGGAACAATATGGAATATTATAACAAGGATCATCGTCCTAAGTCCATCTTAGGAGTCGTGCTTTAGGATTTAATTCGAGTCTTCGTACCGATTCATCCTATTTTCCTTATGATTCCTTGTTTATCTATCAAGATTGCTTGATATTCAATTTGGTGAATAACCTTTTTCTTCTTCTTCCTTTTTTTCTAAAGGGAGAAAAATGTCTAGACCAGGCCGCCCTAGAGCTGTGCCATCTAGCACTCCGCCCCAGGATGGAGTCTTTATGACTACTCAACAGCTTCTTGATTTAGTGACGAATGCTCAAGCAGCTGGAGCTAACCCGGAACCTACTCACCCAAAGTCGGGTTTTGCACGCTTGTGTAGCGATTACACTAATTTGGGTGGGGAGCCATTCAGAGGTTTCGAAACTGTTATTGAAGTACAGGCCTGGCTAAGGTCATGCGATCGAATCTTTTCTCGCATGAATCTTATTGACCTTCACCGAGTTCAGGTGGCCTCTAGTATGCTCCGAGAAAGAGCATTGGACTGGTACGAGCTTCTTATTTTTGAGATTAATGAAGCGGATCTCACCTGGGAGAAATTCCGAGAACGCTTCGAGTTAAAATTCATACCAGAAGCAGAAAAAGTGACATTGGCTCGACGATTTATAGACCTTGTTCAAGGTGAGTCCTCCGTGACTGATTACGTCGCCTCCTTCGAGTCGCTTTCCAAATATGGGGTTGAATACATCAACACCACTCTGAAGAAGAATCAGAGATTCGTCTATGGCTTAAACAAAAATCTCAAGAAGCCATTACTTCTAAAATTAGAAGTTTCATTCGACCAGCTCGTTGATATCGCTCTTCGTCTTGAAGAGGCGGATAGGGAGAATGATGTTGAAGTGGTGGGTTCCAAACCAAACTTCAACAACAAGAAGAGGCCAAGCAAATTCAAAGGTCCTTATCCCAATAAGAAAGGGAGGCAAGCAACTCCTACTGAAAAGACCTTTTCCTCTACTCAAGGGAAATGCTATAATTGTGGTTCGAAAGACCATTTTGCGAACAAGTGTTCAAAGCCTCGTACTTGTCGCTATTGCAAGAGCCCGGACCATTTTATGCATGTGTGTCCCAAACTTCAAAATAGGAGGGAGGGAAAACTTAATGTTGCTCAAGCCCCTGGCAACACATCTCATGGCCAAGGTATTTCTCATTCTATCCTTGATGGAATTATTTTATTTCGTGATCATCCTATTCGAGTTCTTTTTGATACGGGTGCGTCCCATTCTTTTATATCAAAAGAACTTGTTGATACTTTTTCTTTGGATGTTTTGTGCTTAATGACTTCTTTGAGGATTGCGAATCCGGTTGGTGGATCCGCAACAATCAGTTTATTGTGTAAAGATGTCGAGATTATTTTATGTGATTTTCCTTTCCTAGCCGATTTGCATGTCATGCGTTATTTAGGCTTCGGAATGATTTTGGGAATGGATTGGCTTAACCGTTATGAAGCTCATATCCTATGTCCTGAGCGGACTATTCATCTTCGACATCCTCAATCTGTTAAGCAAATTTCTATTAATCTTCAAGATTCAGTTTCCAGCTTGGTTGCATCTTTATATTCTTTAAATCCTCGTGATGACGATGATGATGATGATGAGGGTGATATTATTTCTCTTATTCATGTCGTTCGTGAACTTTCCGACATATTCGAGCCCGTTTTAGGATTACCACCTAAGCGAGCAATTGAGTTCAAAATCAATCTTATTCCTGGAGCTCAACCTATTACCCGTCCTCCTTATCGTATGTCCAATAAAGAAAACGAGGAGATGCGTAAACAATTATCCGAATTGGAGACGAAGCAATTTATTCGCTCTAGTTCCTCGCCTTGGGGAGCTTCGGCTATTTTCGTGAAGAAATCCGATGGTACACTTAGGCTTTGCGTTGACTACCGCAAGCTTAATGATCTTACTATCAAAAATAAATATCCTTTACCTCGGATTGATGATTTATTTGACTAACTTAGCGGTGCTAGAGTCTTTTCACAATTGGACTTGGCTACCGGTTTTCATCAGCTTCGTATTGCAGAGGATAGCATTCCTTTGACATCGTTCCGTACTCGTTATGGATCTTATGAATGGCTTGTGATGCCATTTGGGTTAACGAATGCCCCGGCCTATTTCGTTGACCTTATGAATCGAGTTTTTAAAGACTTCCTCGATCGATTTGTTCTCATCTTTATTGATGATATTCTTGTGTATTCTAAAACCGAGGAGGAGCATGAAAAACATCTTCGGATTGTGTTGGAAACTCTTAGGAGTAATCAATTAAAGGCAAAATTTTCTAAGTGCCACTTTTGGCAATCTCGTGTGATGTTTCTCGGTCATATTATTTCCGAATCCGGAATTTCCGTGGATCCTTCAAAGATTGAAGCGATTCAAGATTGGAAGAGACCGGAGAGTGTGACAGAGATTCGTAGTTTTCTCGGATTGGCGGGCTATTACCGTCGTTTTATCAAAGACTTTTCTAAGATTGCCGTGCCTCTCACTAGCATGACGAAGAAAGGTGTTAAATACATTTGGTCGGACAAATGTGAAGCTTCTTTTCAGAAATTAAAAGAACTCCTATCTAATGCTCCTATTCTTGTTATTCCCGAGGGGAATCAAGATTTCATTGTTTATACCGATGCTAGTCGCTTTGGTTTGGGTGCCGTTCTTATGCAAAGAGAACGTGTTATTGCTTATGCTTCTAGGCAATTGAAGCCAGCTGAGACTAGATATGCCACTCATGATTTAGAGCTCGCGGCTATTGTTTTCGCCCTTCGTGTTTGGCGTCATTATCTCTTGGGAGAGAAATTTGTTCTTTACACAGATCATAAGTCTTTGAAATATTTATTTTCTCAAAAGGAACTTAATTTGCGTCAACAACGTTGGCTCGAGTTCCTTGCTCCTTATGATCTTGATATTCTTTATACTCCCGGTAAGGGTGATCGTGTCGTCGATGCTCTTAGCCGTAAACAACAAGCTGTTGTTTCTATGATGATATCCGAATGGAACGATCTCGAGATTTTATCCACTTGCAAAATTCGAGACCGTGTTTCCAATTTATGCTCATCATTTGTTTTATGTAGCCTTGAGGTTCATCCATCTCTTTTAGACCGCATTCTTGAAGCTCAATGGCTAGATCCTGAATTGGCTCTTCTTGGCCAAAATATTAAGGATAAAATTGATATCGAAGGTTTGAAAGACTTTGATATCGATTCTCGTGGAGGCATTCGGAAATTTGGTAGACTTATCGTGCCAAATATTAGTGATCTTCGTAAAGATATTTTAGAAGATTCTCATCACTCTAAATTTACCATTCATCCCGGTAGTAGTAAAATGTACGTGGATATGAAGCGACTTTATTATTGGGAGGGAATGAAACTTGACATCGCTAACTTCGTTAAGCGTTGCATGACTTGCCAACTCGTTAAGGCTGAACATCAAAGGCCCGGTGGGTTATTGCAACCTTTAGAAATTCCGGTTTGGAAGTGGGATCAGATTTCCATGGATTTTATAGATGGCCTTCCCCGTTCTCGATCGGGTTATGATAGCTTATGGGTAATTGTTGATAGACTTACTAAATCGGCCCATTTTATTCCCGTTCGGTTTAACCGAACCGTTTCTCTTTTGGCCGAACTCTTTATTAAAGAGATTGTTAAATTGCATGGGGTTCCTACTTCAATTGTTAGTGATCGTGATCCATTGTTTACTAGTGGATTTTGGAAGAGTCTTCAAAAAGCTTTGGGAACGAAGCTTAATTTTAGCACCGCTTATCATCCCCAGTCCGACGGACAAACCGAGCGTGTGAATCAAACTCTTGAAGATCTTCTTCGTGCATGTGTTCTTAATTTTTGTGGAAGTTGGGAAGATCATATTTCTCTTGTCGAATTTTCCTATAATAATAGCTTCCAATCTAGTATTGGTATGGCACCTTTTGAGGCACTCTATGGTAAGCCATGCCGATCTCCTTCTTGTTGGCTTGAGGCCGGTGAGAAGCTGGTTTTAGGTCCAGATTTTATTCGTGATTCCACAGAAAAGATTGATCTTATTCGTCATAGGATGAAAGAAGCCCAGAGTAGACAAAAATCCTATGCCGATAACCGGAGAAGGAAGTTAGAATTTTCTATGGGAGATCTTGTGTTCATTCGTGTTTCACCTATGAAGGGTGTTGTACGTTTCAGTCGATCGGGAAAGTTAGCGCCTTGATATATTGGGCCATTTCATATCACTGTATTGGTTCTGTGGCTTATCGCCTTTTATTACCGGCTCAATTTTCTGCTATCCATGACGTGTTTCACGTTTCTCAACTTTGGAAATGTCTTCGAGATTCCGATTCTGCTCTTGAGCCCGGTGTTGTGGAAGAGATTGAAGTTTCACCTAATTTAACTTATGAGCAACATCCTATTCGTATTATTGCTTCGGAGGTCAAGCGACTTCGAAATAAAGATGTTCCGCTTGTTAAAGTTCAATGGTCTTCAAATCCTAAGCATTGTTCTTGGGAATCTAGAGAGTACATCGAGCGAACACATCCGGACTTACTTTCTCGTGCTCTTTGAGGTGAACTTCTTATTTCAAATTTCTTTTGTGTTGAATATGCTTTTATGGTTGTTACTTTATGTTCTCTTCTTAAATATTGCGAGGACGCAATTTCTTTAAGGAGGGGAGTCTGTAACAACCCGCATATTTATCGATTTTATATTTAAATATTTTATTTAAATATTTTATCGTTAGTCGGATTTTAGTCCGAAAAGCTACTTTTTGCATACGGTCGAATTAGGACTCGGGACCACTCCCATTGAGTTTAAAATGCCGTTTTCAACCTTTTTGAGTATAAGCTTCGATATGTTTGGAAAAAGTTGATTTTTGCTACTTTTCACTTTGGGTTTGGTTTTTGGGCTCAGCCCTATGTTTTACTTACGCTCAAATCTGAGCCACTCTTCCCCATTCACCCTCATTCTCTTCTCTTTTCAGTTTTCTTAGCATTAATGGTGGGAGAGATTGGAAACTAAAACTCCAAAACCCTAGTTTCTCTTGCAAATCAAATTGCTAGCTCCAAACTCAAGAAGAACCCATTGGTAAGCTTCTCTTCTTCTTCTCCAACTTATCCTCTTACCAATTTCAAAAATTCCTAAACCTAATTTTGGGAATGTTCTTGTTTTGAGCATAGATTCAAGCTCATTTGGGTTGTGTTGAAGAGAGGTTGATTCTCCATTTGCTTTCAAGCTTCTTCTTGTTCGATTTTGTGAAAAAGGTGAGATTTTTAAATCTCACATCTAAGTCTATGAATTATCTTCGAATGTTAGGTATGAATTCCTAACACTTATTCATGTGCATTTGCTTTTGGATTGGATTGAATTGGTGTATATTCCAATTTTTAGTGTTTTGAGTTCAATTCGTTAAAAATCCTAAATTTGATGTTTGAACATGTTTTTGGTAATGCATCGAGGAGTATATAGGGCCGGGTAGTCGATTGGCATAATCCCTTAGCGCCGTTGCTCGAGAAAATGCAATTTGGTCAAGACTGAACCTCATTTGTTATAGGCAGGGAAGAGGCTGGAAACAGGTTCAGCCGACCGACCCCTCTGGTCCGGTCGACCGACCTGCTTCCAAGTGCATAAGCGCTTTCTGTTTTAAGGTTCGGTCGACCGAGTACAGGGTTCGGTCGACCGACCTGCTGTCCCGAGAGGTTTCCAACCTTTGGTTCGGTCGACCGACTCAGGGAGTCCGGCCGACCGACCTGATGATTTTTGCCTGCTTTGCCTTGTTGCTTAAATTTCCAACTTAAATCGATTCGTGTTGTTTCCTATTTATTGTTATCAATTATTATGACTTTTATGACTCCTTTTTAGGGATTTTCTTGAGTATCCATTTTGATGGATTCTTTATCGGTTTCGTTGGATTTTTATTCACATCTTCTTATGTGAATTTTAGTGATTGATTGTTTCTACAATCTTCTTTGTGCTTTGTCACTTTAAAAACATAAAGGTTTTCTATACTAGTAGTAAATATCAAAACTCTTTCCTTAAACGATTTCAATACTATTTTAATACCAAATTTGTTTATAAAACCATTTTCCAATCTATTAGTATATACAAACCTTTACCTCACTCGTATGAGAAATCTAATTAAACGACTTAGTAAAACAAGTGTTATGAAACGCTTGCGTTCACTTTGTTGGTTAATTCTTGGACTTGTTCGATTGAAACTCTTGTGACAATTTTCTAGTGGAGATCTACAATTTGTTCGTAAATATTTAAGTTAAGCTAGTGGTTATGGGACATGATGCCAAGCTCATATATTTACTAGCTTACTGTAATCGACACTTCTCGATGATCATGACGATCATTTTTGTGATTTAGACTAGCAGTTGTGCGATGTCTCTTTGTCTTCTTTGTGGAGTTTCGACTCAAATTTGGTGGGGTAGCAACCCACGGTCTTCGGACCATTCGTGTGTCAGGTCTTCGGACCATTCGTGTGTCAAATTAATGGCTAGCTACCATGAGATAGCTTCTCGTTCATGTGTTACAGCTGTTGGTGAGTTTTCATCATGTGATAGGCCTCCCCCCTTTATTTTGTGAAATTTCTGGATTTCGTGTGTCGAATTCTGGAGTTTATACTTCACCTATTTTTGTGATTTCTATTGATATGATTTATCAATTCTTGTGCATAGGTGAATTTGTGTGTCATTGACTGGATTTCTTGTGTTGATTTCTGGAATTTATGTTTCGCCAACTTTGTGATTTCTATTGATATGATTTATCAATTCTTGTGCATAGGTGAATTCGTGTGTCATTAACTTGTTGTGAATACAAGTTTTGGGTATGATACCCTTTTTGGATCTTTGAGAAGATTCTTTGATATTGATTAATCGTTTGTTGATTATCATTTACATACTTATAGTAGTATGCCGTTATGGATATTGAATGTCTATGCCATATCTTATATGTCATTTATTGTGGCTTGGTGAATGAAATTAGGAGTATGACATTCCTTTTTATCTTGAGTAGATTATCGTGATATTGATTAATCTCTTGTTGATTTTCAATTACTTATATATATCACAGCTTGGCATTGTGATTATTATGTGTTTTGTCATATCTCCTATTCTATATCATGTTATCTGATATTTATAGTTAGACTGATCCGTTTATTATTTTCTTATAAATAATACTCGGGTCAGACCGAGATGTTGCAGGTGCTTCGACTTGACTTCTCTCCGGGGATCCATTTCTCTGACCTTTTGCTTACTACGTAGATTAGTAGTTTTGTTGTATACATTTGCGATACAGACTCCATAATGTATACTTATTCTATTGTGTAGTTCATGTAACTATTCTTTTGTGATATTGTGGATCTTTTTAGACCACTACTCTGATGAACACTTTCATGTGTTATATTCATATCTATTTCCGCCTTTGTGATATGAATTGTCTGTGACTGGTTTATGTTATGTTTACTTCTATATTTGTTTCCGAAGATATTATAGCCACTGTGTAGTAGCATTGAGTTTGTGTCGGCATGTCGGATTTCCACTTGAAAAGAATTGCATGCTATACTATCTGACATATCGATGCTCGCACAACGCAATTACACGGATGGTCGGTCCTCAACAGCCTTATTCTCCGTACTAGTTGACAGCATTCACCGTAATGTTCTTGGCTAGCGTGGGTATAGAGGTGGGGCGTCACACCTCTCCCCCACTCTGTAACTCGAAAATCAATGTCGATGATGTGTGCACTCATCACCAAAATTATTTTCCGGCGACACAAGTGAGTTCTGGACTTCTATTTTCTTGAAACTTCTTTGAAATCTCTTCGAAATCATTGGAATTCATTCGAATACATTTGAAATATTTGTTCTTTGGAAAATATCTTTAAATCATATTATTATTATATATTATCCAAAATCTTAAAACCGATTTCAAAACACCAGAGTTCGATACCTCAAAATTCAAATTAAAACCCTTCAGTTATAAATCATTTTATATAAATCAAATTTCTTATAAATTTCAAAATTTCAAATCCCTTCGAAACCTCAAATTCTTTTTTTAAAAGGTATATAACCCTTATCGAAAACATTTCATTCTTATATATAAAATGTGGTCATCCTTATCAAACTAATAGTTTGATGTATGCATAATTTCAAAATACAAACAAACACAAATTTCCAAGGGATGATTCAAGGATGGATTTCAAAACAAATAGAGATTCAAAATTAGAGGAACCCTAATCAAATAAAATTATGGTATGAAGATAAGCTCGAATGAAGATGAGATAATTTAATTACCAAATAGGAGATGATAAGCCTATATAAATCGCGAACAGCCTTAACCGGGTCAATCGTGACTTCAGGCATATGATCAATGTGGAAATCTAAGGCAAATCGACATTCGATCGCCAGAGATATCCAGGTAGAGTAGGAGATAGATAGCATCAAAATCCGAGGATATAGAAATCTCCGGTGAATCAATACCAATTGTAAAGGAGTTTTACCCCTTTACATTCATTCAAAGATTTTACGGAATCACCGATCTTTATAGAGGTCATTCAAAGTGGAGTTATGGAATGCCCTAAAATCAAAAGGATAAAATAGGGAAGACAAGACTGGATTTCAGAACAAGTGGGGTGTCCGAAAGTTCAAGGAATCCTAATCGATAAGAATCCTAACCAAAGAGATTACTAACAAGGTGGATACAGAAGGGATGAAGTTTAGAAGATCTTGATTCAAAATAGGAAAATTTTATACTAATATAATCTTTGAAAATCCTTTAAAATCGTTTGGAAATCATTTTATACTTTGAAAATACGTTCTCTCACAAAGAAATGATTCTGAGATTGATTTCACTCATTCTAGGGTATTTCTACTCTATCTCTAATAAGTTTTTGCTTCGCAGGCTATGGTTTGCCTAAGAACCAAAGCTCTGACACCAACTGTAACAACTCGATATTTTCAGCCATTCATATCCACACATGTCGGACTTGAATTGCTTAAAATACCACATTGTAATAAAATTTGGAGCAAATGAAAAAAATCACAGAATTACAGACATAGAAATATCAGAATAACTCACAGCGCAAATTAAAAATACCACAGTAGTTCATGAAGCTACTATTACAAAGTCTCAAAACAAAATACATAATATCAGTCTGAAAACAAACACAATAGAAATCCCAAATACATATAAGTTCACTAATACAAGAGCTGAAATAGATGAACCGAAACAGAAATAAATGAATAACTAGATAAGCAGAATCTCCAGCGATTCCTAGCTCTAGAAAGAGAAATCCAAAGCTATGAATATTCAGGCTGACCCGAGCGTAAAGTAAAACACAACACTCGAGTCATGATATACATACTTTTACAATGTAAACCAACTCAAGTAAACTGTAGTAGTAATGCATAATAACTTAAAAGATGCTTAGGATCGCCCATCCTCTAAGGATCCGTTAAACCATCAATTAAACAGTAATAAATGCTAACGTGGAAATGCCTATATTAAAGTAAACTATGCAAATAACAGTGCTAATGTGGCTAGGATAGCGTAGAGCTGCAGCAATCGCTCACCTCTAGTCACACTCTCAAGTTGAAGGTGTACATCCAAAAATCACAAGGTATACAGAGAAGTGTACCCATGGTTAAATTTCCAAAAATATTTATAATTAGGAATTAAAATCATTCATTAAACCCTTAAAAGTGGAGTCATATACCTTCAAATCAAATATTATATTCCTAAAATTTTAGTCTTTTTCAGAGTTCATTTATTCACTTAAATACATTAAAACAATGAAATTTTAGCTTTGCACGGCACTTAGAAAATGCTGCGGTAAGTTACATTTGAAAACAATTCAATTCAATAAAGACAGCATTTAAACCTGCTGTAATAGTTCAGTTATATTCAAAAATCTCATTTCAGCCAACTGCAGCCTTACAAAGTGCTACTATAGCCCTCTAATTCATAGAAAAATCAATAACACTTTATTAAGTCATTTTAATTTCAATTTAAATCAAATTATCATATTTTATTCACTTAACTTAAATTCCATTTTAAACAAAATTACCAAAATTTAGTTATATTTCAAATTTTCACTTAACCATTCATTTGTTTCACAATTTAACTTGAAGAAAAATCACTAATACTTTATAAAATCATTTTTAATTCAATTTAAATAAAAATATTATAAATTTACATTTTTAAGATACTTTAAAAATTTCCAAAAAAATATATAAATAAAATAACCACGGATTTGCATAATAGTTTCTAATCTAGGTCAAGTGATGCGGATAATATATCATTTCAATTCGTAATTTACAAAGAGAAATCCGGGTTCTATCATTTTAAATCCACAATCCCAAGTAAAATAAAATAAATAAAAATCGTTCAGGCCTATCATTTCAGCCCATAATGATTTTTCCCTATTCTAAAGTCCGTTCGGGTATGTATCATTTCTGCCCATAGCGATTCTATTCTACAGGGAACTTGCAGTGTGATAAACATATATAAATAAAAGAATGACAAAATATAACATAGCAGATGATGATACAAGTTTATAATTGGGTTTAACATCATATAATTCATATCACAGGCACGTATAACATGATATAACAATTTCTACACATTCACTTGCGATCAATTCACTAATTATATAACTATAAATGTCAAGCGTTATTACTCACCTTTTTACGCTGGAGATAGCAATTCAAACTACACAAATGAATTCCAAAAAGCACGATGCGACACAACACAACACGACTATGGGTTCAAGTGAGTAGGAGTTGCAATATGTAGAATACATAGAGTCAAGGCCAAAAGATGTAGGGTTTTGTCAACATTTTTCTCAGCTAAAGGGCTAGTGGCCTTAGCCAAAGCATGGTACAGGTCTGGACATGTCAGCAGCTACGGCTAGAGGTGGAATAGATGATGGTGGTGGTTAATGGGGGTGGCCAAGGTGAAAGATGAAAGGTAGGTGAAGCATATATGGTCTAGGACATTGTTTTCAAGTGGATCTTTGCAAAATTATGGAGCTAGCATCATAGAGAGGCCACGACCTGGACTTCGTCAGAGGAGAGGGAGAAGGTGCTGCCGTGGATGATGAGGTGGTGGTTGGTGGTGATGGTGGAGAGTGGGGCCGAGCAGAGCAAGGAGAAGAACAAGGCAAAAATTCAAAGAAAAGAAGAAGGAAAGTGAAAAAAAAGAAGAGGGAAGAAGCCATTGCCATGTTTTTTCTCTTGGCCGTGAGTTTTACATGAGGAGAAGTATTTTTCCACATAAAAGTGAAGTGAGAAATCACAGCGACAGAAGAAAATGTACGGCCAATCAATGAAAAGACAAAAGAAAGAAATGAAAAGGCAATGGTGAAATGAAAAGTCAATGGAAAATGAAAGGTCTAAGTCTCTTTGTATTTCCGTATCTTTTAAATTAAAATAAACTAATAAAATTCAGAAAATAAAAGTAAAAGGATGAACAAAATAAAGTGAAAAAGAATATAAATAATTGTTTTAATGATAAATAGGAAATAAATAGAAAAATAGCTTAATAATTGAAACTAGACTTTAAAAATTGAAAACAAAAATACAATCAACATTTGAAAATTATAACTACATCTATGAAATGTTTTAAAAATGAAATAAATACATTAGATGTCATATTACACATATATACAAAAATTAGAACAAACAAAAATATTATTTATATAAATTAAAATAGACAATTTGTTAAATAAACAATTTACACCCAATATTGTAAAAAGCTTAACTTTTACAATATAAATCAGATTTCAACGAAACAAAAGTAGTATTCTAGAAATTTAAATCTATTTTCATAATAAAAGATAAAAATTCAAAAATTCAAAAATTTAAATTTTAAATTTAAAAGTCGAATTTGACCATATTGACCAAAATCCACATTTTCTGGAAAATATTCTATTTATTCATGTTTGAAATTTTGATTCACATAAAATCAAAATTTATAATTAAAATAACAAAATTTAGTCATTTTAATAAATAAAATAAAGTTTTTAAATCAGCAATTCAATTTAAATAATTAAAGTGTACAATTAAAATAATCACAAAATACAGGGTTGTTACATTAAGTTTTGAAGCTGAAATGAATATTTGTGTTGTATAAAAGTTTAAATAAGCCTTAATATTAATTTTATGAAATGATTCTTAAGTAATATAGTGTAAATTGAAATATACCATGTGAATGTAAATTTGAATCAAATCGAAGGTGAATAAATTGAATAACAATCAATTTAAAATGAAATGGAATTTGATTGCAATGGAAATGAACTTAAGTTATATTGTTGAATTGAAGTAAGATAAACGAATTAACTAAAGTTAAAATTTTCGGATGGAAGCTTGGCTCAAAAAAATTTATGAAATAGTTCATAAATAAATTGGCATGGGTGGAATTGTTGTTGAATATTAAATTGAGTGAACAAAATTTTTGTGGGTAAATTGATTTAGAATCAATTTGCAGTGGATATGAATATGTGGTGTGTAAATATGAATTGAATGTTAATAAATATTATGTGAATCATTTGGAATTGAATGAAATGACATATAAATTGAATTTGAAGTGAATAACTAAATGTTTGAACTCTGTGTTTGCATGTAACTTCTAAAATACATGATATACCATGTTGGCGTTATGAAATCATGTGTTTAAAGTAGTCGGGGATGTAAATTTATTAAATTTCATATATATGAAATTGATGAGATTTATTTAAGTAAGTACCGGTACAAGGAGGCTATTGGGCTAGATTTGGGTTGCGAAATTGCATATAAAGTAAGCTCGCTCGTTTAATAACGCAAATATAAGGTAAGCTTATGCAATAAAGCGAAAATGCGATAGATACTGATATATATATATATATATATATATATTGTGTTTTTGATTGTGTGGGTGGATAATATCATTTTTATTATATTTTTCATATTTCAAAAGGCTCTCCGTACAAGGAAGGCTGCTAAAAAAATTCGAAAATTTAGGGTGATAGAAAATTTTGGAAATTTTTTGAATATTTTTTATTACCTAAAAAGTTGATTTTTGAATTGAAATTGAAATAAATGGTTTTGAATTAGAAATGAAAGCTAATTGTTTTGGTTGGAACTAAAAAATTTAGAAAAGTGAAATATCGAATTTTCACTGAGCGGGTTTTTGAAAAGTAAAGGGTTTGGATCATTCGTCCTACCTTAGCAATTTCGGGGATGGAATTCTTTAAGGTGGAAGGAATGTAAAGACCCAAATTTTTCCAACATTTAATTTTGAATATTTAAATGATTTTAAATATTGGAATTGGAATATAAATTGATTTTTGAATATGAAGATTTTGGTTGAAATTATAAAATGAATTTAAATCTAAAATCTAGCGATTTGTCGTAATACGGAAATGGCGAATAATTGCAAATGGAGTTGAATATGAATCGAAACAAATTCTAATGTTGATATAAGCTCTATTTGAATTAGAATTGAATTAATAAATTTTTAAAAACTGAAATTTCAAGTGATTTCGCAAATTTTTGAAATCATTAATTTAATCGATGCGTTAAAATAGCAATTTAGGGAACAATCTCGGAATTCAATGAAACATGCTCCATAGGATCCGTAATAGTGAATTATTATTAGATTTTAAATTTCGTAACGTTTGGATTCACTGTTTGGTCGTACGATCTGAAAACGCCTAGAAATAATTTGATTAAATTTAATTTAAATAATCGATTTAAAAAGATATCATCCACATACGATCAAATTAGGCTTCGAAACTTGTTCCATTGTGTTCGGAATAAGGGTATAACATTAGAAAAGCTAGGCGGAACATTTCGACAGGTGTTCAAGATTTCGAGTTATGGGAACGAGATATTTTTCCAAAAGTCAACTCCTATGCCTAACTCTATACCTAGTGCCGCCCTTATTATTTTATATCGCAAGCTTCTCCTTCTTTAAAAATGAAGATAGTTCGTTTATTTAAAAATTGAATCGATCTCATATAAAAAAACAAAAACAAAAAACGCGATTGCATCGCGATACTCTAATCCACACACGCGATGGGAAGGAGCACGCGCACGAGGCTGGATGGGACGGTCGATGTTGGGCGTGTCGTTCATGGGTCTCGACTTTGTTCTGGCGAGGTGAAAGAGAGGAGGCAGCGTTCACGAATGTGCGGCTTTGGGGAGGGTGCGATTGTTGAACGAGGTGATAGGGGAGTCGCGTTATCAAAAGAGGATGTGATTTGTTATGGGTGTCGACGAATTAAGGCTGTTCGGCAGTGGAGTCTGGTGGAGGAGATGGCATTGGGATTCGAGCTTTTGGTTAGGGTATTGGGTTGCTGACTGTCCGCACGTGAATAAGAGGCAACGGTGTCGGCGGTGGTCCGCGGGGAACTGATGTAATGGTGCGAAGGTCGAGTCTGCATTCTAAGCCTGGGAGCAATTGTCATGCGTTTTAGCGATTTAGGAAAGAAGTGTATTTCATTAATAAAGGTAATTAATTAATTTAAGGTGTAATTAGAGAAATTAATATATATATATATATATATATTTAAAATTCGTGAATCTTATTAATGTAATATCTAATACATACGAGATTTAAAACATACAAAATAGGTTGCTTTGCGTTCGTGATGACGAGGGCTTCACAATGAAATTGGTTTGAGATTTTTCGGAGTCATTTAGGATTTTAGAAAATTAAAAATCTGGATGTTCAACAAATAAAAAAATCAAGGTGAGTAAATGTTACTCATTTGGAATTTTTGGTTTTAATATAAATTTGAAATTTATTTATTGGTGAATTAGATGGATTGATGAATTATTATTAGTTGGATGTTATATATATATATATATATATATATATATATATATATATATATATATATTAGTATATATATTAGTAGTTTGATATATTCCTTCCTATTGGAGCGGATGAGACATTATGTTCCCCACATAATAGCGGATGACCCTATATTACTGCGATAACCTGCCTCGAAGCTAGATTGGTATTTTATGTTATACAACATCCGTGGATGCAGGAAAACAAGTTTGAGGGATCCAACTGGATTCCTCAAAATATATCGATTATTGTTCATATATAGTGATATATAATGAAATTGAATAATCCATTATGCATTGTTGTGTGAATTGATTGTTTGGATGCTATAATAGCACTGGCCCTAGTTTTGGTATTATAAATACCATGAATAATATTTTTAATTTCTAAAAAGGATTTTAAAAGCGATTTGGAAAATGAAAATATCTTTGTTGAATTTTAGAATTATTTAAAAAGGAATTGGGCTGGATAAAATAAATAAATAATTTAATTTTGGATATTTTTTTAGCTATTTTGTAAAATGGTTTCAAATTAAGAATTTTAAATTGAGAATTTTTAATACAATGGATTTTAAATGAGATTTCTTTAAACAGGAAAAGGAAGTCATAATCTTGTTTTGAATAGATTGGAATTATAATTTGATTTGTTGAGAAATGGATTTCTAGATGGAATTTTAAATGGAAATCGATTTATAAATGGATTTGGTAATATAAATTTGTTATAAACTGGAAATGAGTTTATAAAATTTATAAACAATGTTTACAAATTAAGTTATTATCATTTGATAAATATGGAATATAAAGTCATAGTGCAAATTTATAATGAGATATATAATCGGTTTAAAAAGAAATTGTGGAATGTATTGTTAACTTTGGAAATAGTTTTGAAATAGGAAATGTAAATCGATTTGTGATAAACCGAGTGAGATTTATAAATATAAAATTGGTTATATTGGGATTTTAAAAGTATTTTTTTATCGAGAAGTTAAGTTGTTTGAAAAAGGGATTGTTATTTATTAAACTATGTACTTTAAAACTGTTTAGTATTAAAACATTTCAAAAGTCGATTTTTCAAATATTAAATATCAATTGAAATAAATTCTAATTTTTATAATAAGCTTTGTCAAATCGATTAGTATTATTTAAAAATAAATTGGAAATGAGCCATCGTTGATTGTTTAAAGGTGTCTGATATTTTAAATAATAATCTAAACGTGTTTTGAAACTAAATTATTATACTTTAAAAATTACTTATCACACACACACACATACACAGTGTTTTCAAATGAATGAAATGCGTTTATAATACTCTCAAGATTTGTAAACCAAGTTATTTAATCGAAAGAGGAATCTTAGAATGAATCCTGGGAACTTAAGAAAATTTTCCCAAGTGTTCGATACGTGAACTTCGAAAAATGAATCAAAATTCATAAAGAAGTTATAAATTGTTGGATTGGATTTTAAATAAGTAAAATCGATTTTGGAAATTGTAAAATGGGATTTACTGAAAATTCCAGAGATTTATGGAATGAGTTATAATGAGTTGAGAATGTACAAAGAGGTTGTAATTGTTTTTTTATAAGTTGGTGATTTCCTTGTTTGGGAATATAATCATTAAATCAATATGAGTTTTTGAATATTTCCTAAGTGTTGAGAAGTGAGTGATTTTGAAAAATATATTTATAAATATTTTCCTAAGTATTGGGAAAAAAGAAAATGTTTTGGAAATGTTGACTATGGAAAGGGTATGTGGAAATATTTCACTAATGGTCGAAATAAGACATGGTCTGCCTGTTATGGATATATGTTTCAAAATTGTTTCCAAATATTGGAATACAGGAAGAGATTTGGATATATATCTTTGTAAAGATATATTGATATATATGTTTTGGAAAATTTATAATATAGGCCTAATGACTGCTTATGTGTGTAATTTGATAGTTAAATAACCTACTATTAAATCTGGCCAAATTCGTTGATCTTTTCAAAGAACTGGGATCAGATTTAATTATTCGAAAACCACTTCGATCGAATTTGTGCGTTATGAATTGTGATAGCTCGAATATAATGGAGATGGGATCTTGAAGGAGGTTCTGTTAGTTCAGACCCATAACAACTTGCATGGATGAATTCATTCATTGCATTATTGAATAATAGGCAGTGTTAGCATTCCAAGTATGAATGCTATTCTAAAGGTAAACGTAGCCTTAAGCCTCGTCAACTGGGAAATGGCAAAAATAGGGCAGTAGCAAGGCCAAGTGGGTCGCTCCCTTTTGAGTATGGTCATCCCAAGATATAGGCCGGTTACTATCTATTCATGTTGCTTTCGCGGCCTAAAATTGGGGTGACCATATTCGGTACTAGTAGTCAAGTGCTAGGCCAGTCTTGTCCGGCAGGAGTACAAGATGTTCTTGTCAGACTCCGATGCATTTTATCAAGAGGTGCACCATCAGAAGGTAGTTCTTTATCTTGTCACAGTGTGGAATCCATTCTTCAATAAGCCTCGTACGGTTTTGATAGTGCCCAACTATGCTGAAACGTAAGTTGCAAGCATTTCATCTATTTTCTAATTTATTTTCTATGGACACTATTATAATATCAGATGATTTTGATGTAAAATGTTTTGGTTATCGTAAGGTAAAAACCCATCGTTTTATGTGTGGCGTGGTCTTACGAGATACCTTTGTTTTCCAAAGGATTTTGATAATAATAATAATTCAAATCGAGTTTGTTTTCTCATGCATGTTTTCTAGACTGGCTTGGGTGTTATTTTATTACAATGCTTGGGTCAGACTGAGTATTACAGATTTAGGTTAGGATAATATGGAGCTCATGAGATGAGCTAGAGGAGACTCAGGCGTATTCCACGTACAAGATTTATATTCTGCTGTGTGTGTTAAATTGAATGTTCAGTATTTGTAAGGACAAGTTATTATAACTGTCTGGATTGATTGTTGATTGTTGTACTCTGATGATTGTATACATATTAACAGCTATAGATTCTTTTGTATAAAAATCTATTATTTTATATTATATTTTGTTCCGCTGCGATTGTGAATTTCGGTGTTATTGTTTCTATTTTCTTCTATCTCTTTCTTCTTCATCCCTAATGATTCGTATTTCCGTTCAATTTGGGTTGGACATGTGTGATTTATTGTCGACTCAAAAGGTACGGAGATATGGGCCATTACAATTATATTATTTCACCATTCATTTTTTTTACTATTCATGTAGTTTACTATTCACATATTCTACTATTCATGTATAGGCTTCTATATGCTTCAAAAGTATCCACGTACTTATCTCAGATGGTATATGTATATTCCTACATCATTAACAAGATTTACTTACTTTAAATACAATCAAAGAGGTTAAAAACAATTATTATTTAAACATTAGTACTATGAACCCATTCTCTTTCATATGTTAAACTTATACTTTTTCGATCTTTTTATAAAATATACAATAGTAATTATTATCTTTAAAATATCCATTATTAAATATCTAAGTATATTCGTAAGGGTTAAAGACAAGTGTTACTTAAGCATTGTCACAACAAACTCAAAACCATTTACTTATAGTTATTTTTAAGATATTCATTATTAAATATCTAGCTATATTCCTAAGTATAATTAATAAGGGTTAAAAACAAATGTTACTTAAACATTGTTTACTACAACCCAATATCATTTTTATACTTATCGTTAATTTTAGGACATTCATTTTAGAGATTAAAGCATATCTACACTTATTAATT
Source organism: Allium cepa (assembly GCA_030765085.1). Lineage (NCBI taxonomy): Eukaryota > Viridiplantae > Streptophyta > Magnoliopsida > Asparagales > Amaryllidaceae > Allium > Allium cepa. The sequence continues at coordinate 331,969,432 of CM060940.1, forward strand.
AAGGTAATAAACTTTTTATCTAACTTATCAAAACCATTTATTTAACGTAAGAGTTAAAATCCAAAACTTCTTTCACTAGTTTTTAAAAATACTTAACTTACTTTTAAAAACTTATATTTATATATGTCCATATATATGCTTTTAAAATACTTATAATTATGTTAAAACACTTTTAAACTACTAGAAAGTATATTATAATTATCTATATAGAATATAATATAAAAATAAAAAATTTGGAAACAAATAGAAAAACAAAAAACTAAACATGTTTTATTTTAAAAGCCTTTTACTTAAAAAATTGATAATTAATTATTAAAATTAAATTTAAACATGAAACCAATTTTAGAACACTCTAATACAAATTATAAAATAACCCTAAAAGTGATTAAAGAAAAATACTTAATTCAAATATGATTTTACACAACTTAAAGTTCCAAATAGAAATGTCAGCATTTATGGAAATGCTATCTGAAATATATGCAATGGGTAAAAGTGTTCAGAAGAAAAGACAGCAATTTCCAAATGCTATCTATAGCTCTCGGCCAGTTTTAACATGATTTTGCAACTACTTTGAGGATAGTTTTCGATGCTTAAACAATTGATTTTTTGATCCAATTTTTTTGTTATAGCTAGCATACTTAGAGTACTTAAAAACCATGGATATGACTTCCTAATAATATCTTTCAATTATATAAAATATCCAAAAATAAGGTTTTTTCCGAAGTGCTTATATAGCGACCATTTTTACTTCAAACTTTCTTACCTTTGTTTGACTGGTTTTAAACCTTTTTAAAACTTGATATTTTTTAAAGTACTTATATTATACTTATTAAAATCCTAAAGAAACCCCTAAAAATGTCTTCCATAGTTGACTTAAAAACCACATAACACAAAGCGATTTCAAACTGCATCCATGGTAACCTTTACGTTTCTAACTTTTACAACTTTGTTCTATTATTTCCACAATTTTCCAAACCAATTCCATTATGTGAAGCACACCATATCATGTGTAAAGGACATTAAAATATACACTTTCACATTATATTCACAATTTAACTAATTAACATATGTTAAATGCAAGGGATTTCAAAGTGCGTTTGTTGGGACTATTTCACTTCAACAATTCACAACACACTTCAACTTTATACACAACATTATCAAACATGTAAAAAAACCAGTTATGACCATGTTACATGTTTTAGAGGGTTATACGAGTGATTATACTACATATAATGTTGTCACTTGCTTTCCAAAGCAAGGAGGGGTCCAAAAGTTATAACTTGCATTGCTCTTTATATATCTTTACGTCTTACACAATCAAACATATGTACACAACATTATAATTTTTTAATGATGAGATAACTCACTTTTAAACAAGCCTCTAGAATCATGGAACAACTTCCTACCATCACCCAAAGCCTAAAGATCCATGCTTCCTTCATCCTAAGCCAAGCCAAGCTCCTTCCTTCCTCAGGATTGCTCACGGCCATTGGAAGCTTCCCTCATTTTCTTCTCTTTTCAACTCTTAAGATGCTAATATGTGTTCTAATGATTTTTTAAGTCTTTGGGAAAGTTTGGAAGAGAAAGGAGTTGGTTTGATATAATTTTAAGTATGTTAGAGAGCAGAAAGACATGAAAAGAGTGATTTTATTAGCAAGTGAAAGACTACCCAAATAAGAGAAGTTAAGGGTCTTCTTTTAAATAGTTATAAAAGAGGAAAAAAGACCAAACATACCCTCCTATATTAGCCTAAAATTTACCTTTCTCCCACCTTCATCTCCATCGACATGCCATGTGACATGTCTTGATTCTCTCCACCTTCCATGCCTTAAATCATAGCTTTTTGTCCACTTAATTATATCTTAGATTTCAACTAATCCAGCTTATGGATTTAGGTGAATTTAATTCTTATTTATCTTATTTTGTTACTATACAAGTGTCAATGATTTCAAACAACTTTTATTGAGTAAAAAGTTGTCTATCAATAAAATGATTTTCGGTCACATTATCGATATTTCTTCGGACTATTTATTTTTGTAAAAATATTTCAAAAAAAGTTGTACTTCATTAGTTATTAATTAAAAGGTGGTTAAAAATGTTATAAAATCACATTTATTCACATTAAATTCAAGTTTTAAATATTTAAATAATTTGGATATTTAGATACGAAGTATTCAAAATTTTCGGTCATTGTAGTTCATTCCATAATGAGCAAAGCCGAGTTACCTCTTTTCTATTGAGGGCATGCGTTGGAAAGTACATGGCATATGTTGAATTTGATGTCTACTAAATACTTTCCTAGAATTCCATATGAGATGTGGTACGGGAAGAGACTCCACCTAAAGTATTTGAAGATGTGAGGTTGTTCGGACTACATAAAGAACGTTGGTCTCAATTAATTTGAGGCTAGATTGGCTCTATGCAAATTCATAAGATATCCCAAGAACTTCATGTGACATATTTTCTATAACATTGAGAAATAATAGGTTATTGTTATCGACATGCTATCTTTTTAGAAAAAAAATTTCTATTAAAAGAAATTGACAGTGAAGTTGTAGATTTGGATGAGATCTAAGAAATTAGTACATTGGTTGAATCGGTTGAAGAATCATATTCACCATTATATGAACACATGCAACGTATTAGAAGGTCTAATAAGGAATGTCTTGCATCGGAGATATGTTATGGTTTTCTTATGGATGTCGAGAAAGAGGGCCATGTCTTAGAAGATGACACTCTCATTTCATTTCAACAAGTATTGAAGAATAAAGTCTATGCACTTTGGCTTGAAGTTATGGAATCCGAGATGCATTTTATGTATGAGAACAATGTTTGGACTTTGGATGATAAACTCAAAGGGATAAAATTCATTAGCTGCAAATGGATTTTTAAGAAATGCTAAATTTAAATGGAAAGATAGAGATAAGGCAAGCCAAATTGTGAGGGCTTTTCATCATATTCAAGGCGTATGATGGAACACATCAGTAACCATGCTTAAGTCCATTTAGATAATGTTTACTATCGTCGCATTGTATAACTTTGAAATATGGCATATGGATGCAAAAAATGTTTCTAAATGGTTATTTAGAAAAGACCATTTACATGTCACGGCTCGTTTGTCATGAGGTAACTAGGAGCGAGGGAAATGCTTGCAAATTGTTAATATAAGTTTATGGTGGCAAGCTTCAAGAAGTTGGAATATATGTATTGATAAAGAAATTAAATGGTTTGGTTTTTATTAGAACACAGAGGGAGCGTGCATATACTGTAAGGGAGCACTATCATATTCTTAGTTTTGTATTTCGATGATTTGCCCCTGAATGGCAATGACATTGTCAATGAAAGCACAGTTGTCCAAGAATTTCTTCATGAAGGATTTGGAAGAAGCAACTTATATACTTGGTTCCTAGAGATAGATGAAAGAGGCTGTTGGGATTGTTGCAATCCCTATACATGGACAACATACTAAAAAGGTTCAGAGTGGAGAATTCCAAGCATGGAAATGTTCTAATGCAATCCAGAATCATCTTTTCTAATAAGAACGCTCTCATCTTGATGATGAGAAGGTACGTATGAAGAGGACACCATACGCGTCCGTAATTAATTCCATCATATAGGTCATGCTATGTTTTAGAACAGATGTACTTTATGCATTAGGATGCCTAAGCCGATATTAATATCGGAGAAAAGCATTGAACAATAGTGGAGTGTATTCTAAAGTATTTAAGAAATACTAAAGACTTGTAACGACGCGTCCTTCGTAGCATCCTAAATTAATGTCAAACGACAACTTTCGACTATCAAATAACACAAAAGACAGCTCATCGGGGTAAAATAAAAAACAAAACACCAAACCAAGGCGTAGCGATAACATCTCATAGTAAAATGATAATATATAATTATCTAAATATACATGAACATAACAAGATAAAATATTTAAGAGACTGTACCGATGGATGTAACTGACAAAAATATATCAATACAAAAAGTCAGAATACAATATCTGATATAACAAGTCGAATATATAAATAACATTTATGTCATGTACAACTACAATATCAAGTATATATTCAAAATATCGACTTCGCCTCCTAAGCATCTGGCTTCCAAACTACCATATCGAGTACCCGAGAGTTGTCATGGCATAAATAGACAAAGACAAAACGTGGGTTAGACATAAAGGCTAGTACGAGGGGAATTATCTCAAAATAATATCTAGCAAAACCATATACAAATAAACAAGAAACTACTGAAGTACAACTGATCCTTTCCACAACCATGGCTTAGAGATGTCTTAAAAGAATAATGTGGTAATAACCAACCAACCAATATAACATTCATAATTATAATGATAAAAGACACATAGAATAAGTTGATGAACATCATTGCTGATGGGTGGAGCCTGCTATAGCCACTAATTGATTCAACGATCCATATCAAAGCATCTGAAATGCAAAACAAATACGGCGATATAACGATGTTAATAATGTATCACCTCTATACCCAAGGCTGAAATACAGGTATTATAACTGATTCTCATCCTGTTGGGCGAATTCTCACCACCGATCCAAGGCCTCACCGAACCCGTTCATCACTGGACCAAACACCAACTCACCTACCACCGAACCAAACACCAACTCACCTACCACCGGACCAACGCTCCACCGAATCAACCACCACCGAACCAATTCTCACTCACCACTCTCCACTGGATCAACCACTACCGAATCATCCACTACCGGACCGAAAGCCACTCCAACCATCTCCGGACCAAGGCTTTGCCGAACCAACATTGCCAGGCCATATTACATCAGCCCAGGCCTACCAGCAGCTATGTACATCCAAGACCCCTACCCCCAGCCTCACTCTATAAATAGAGGGGTAGGGGTGCAACAATGGCAGACAGGTTTGAGAGCTCAAGCACGGACAGAACTTTCAAACAACTTTCATACACTTGTAATCAAAGCCTTGTACTTGTAATCTGAATAATAAAGGAGAATAACATATAAAGTGGACATAGGCACGTTCTGGACGAACCACTATAAATCTGTGTGTCTTTTACAGTTTAGTCCCTTCTTTTTACATATTTTCATAAATCACCCAAATCACTAAGAACAACATAAGATCGACTAAATCATACGACTTGGAAGTGTTTGTCATTTTTTGTGTAAACATTTTTGGTGCTTTCACCGAGAACTCGAGCTAGAAGCTTCAGCTTCTCCCACTTAACCTTCTTCCCGACAGCATCGCTCATTGCTTGGAAGACATGCCTCCCAGGCAGAAGAAAGATGTTACCAAAGGAAAGAACATCGCAACTAGCAGAATTCCAGATCCAATGATCACAGATCAAGAGAACCGTCCAGTTTCAACAGCAATACGAAATGGAAATCAGGCAAATCCGACAGCTCCTGCCACGGAACAACCAACAACAATTACTAGGGCAGATCTAGACAGGGTTGTGGCTGAAGTGACTAGCTGCTTCACATCCCAACAAGAAGCCTTGGTGGACCGACTCATGTCACGCTTAAGGGATGCTGAAGAATCCAACCACAACACTGAATCATGGGATGAGTCCCAGTCTGGAGGATCTAGGAGGCGACAAAGATCTTTCTTCTTCGAAGAAGCTAACAATAGAAACAGCAATGATAGGAGCCGAGCCTGAACTCAGCCCGAACTCCGACCCGAGTATACACTTGGAACCAAACCCAACGGGGGAGTTACCAGGCGAGGGTCGGCTGTGGCTAAGCCGGTCATGCTACCTAGCCATGGAAACACCAATGAACGAGGCCGAGCTAGAGTCCAGCCCGAAGTTGGACCCGAGGAAGTGCTCAGAACAGAACCCAGCAGGGGAAGATCAAGGCAAGGGTCAACTGTAGCTGACCCTAGCGTGCTCCTAGAAGACCAGAGGCAACCACTAGAAAATATTAGGAGTGATAAACAATACTACCCCTACAGATCATCTGGACGGAATCAATCCCGCAGAGAAGAACCAAACTCATTTCTATCTGCTTCAAATTCTGATGAAAGGATGGCGCGATTGTTCAGAGAGTGCGTCCAACGGGATCAAAGAGATCGAGGGATAGGCGCTAGGGCAACAAGCCCTTTCACCCGAAATATGAAATTGCCATCACCCTACGAGAATGGAAAATGCCAACAATGGAACCTTACAAGGGAATCACTGACCCCGTTGTACACTTGCAGAGATACACACAGCATATGCTCATGAGTGGAGCCATGGAAGGAGTATTGTGTAAATGCTTTCCACTATTCTTGGCAGATCTAGCTACATCCTGGTTCTGCCACCTACCCCAAGGATCCATAAGATTATAGGAAATGTTGAAAGAAAAGTTCATCAGTCAGTTCCGCATTCATGTGGAACAGCCCAAGGACGCTTATTCCTATCTAATATCAAACAGAAACCTGGACAGACAGTGCAGCAATATCTAACCCGATTCAATGCTGTAGCGGCCGCAGTCCAAGATGCCGATGAGAAACTTATCTTAATGGCCCTCTGTAGTGGTGTGCATCTGGATACTAAGTTTGCTAGAAGATTAACGAAAGAAAAACCAGCTACCTTACCCGATTTCTTTCATGAAGTCGGAAGATATATGAGACTTGAAGACACTGCCACTAAAAGACAGACATGACAACAAACCAAGGTAGCTCATGGCGACACACCCGCTGTAGCAAAGGACATTCGAAGAAATGACTCTAGAGACAATGCTGGGAGCAAGAAGGGAGAAAAACGTCTATATCGGCTAGGACCGAGGTTTGACGCTTACACTCCTTTGAATGAGACAATCGAAAACATCTTCTTGGCCACCCAAGACGAAGTTAAATACAGACGCCCCCATACAAGAAGGAATCAGATAACGCAATTAAGTCTAGAAAGTTCTGCCGCTTCCATGAATCTCATGGGCATGATACCAATGAATTCCATCATCTCTGGGACTTAATTGAAGAACAGATCAGAAGGAAGAGAGTGGAACGCTATGTAAAAGGTCAGAACAGGACCCCAGCTCCTGCCAATGAAAACCCAAGGCTACCCCTCCCAGAAACAGGAGGGGGAAATCGCAACACCGGTGGCCCCGGTCATGAGAAGATAGTGGTCCATACCATATCGGAAGGACCACACATCGCCGATAGAAGCTGGGCAGAGATGGAAAGATACGGAAAGTCACTTAGAAACAATGAAGGCTACATTAATTCGGTTATGGAAGAACGCAAACCGAAGCAAAACGAGAATGATGACATTACATTCAATAGGCGTGATCTAGAAGGAAGGCAGTACCCTCACATGGATCCTATGGTCATCTCTGCCCGGTTCGGCCCAGCCGAAGTTTTTCGAATTCTAGTAGACGCTGGAAGCTCAGTAAATATCCTATTCAAGCATGCTTTCGATAGAATGAAGCTATCAATGATGGATGTGTCGCCCTGCAACAAACCACTACACGGTTTCACTAGAGACGCGAAGATGCCCCTCGGGCAATTGGACCTTCTTGTTGAAATAGAAAGTCACCCCCGCTCCGTTGTGCGGAAACAAACATTTGTGCTGATAGATAACCACTCAGCATACAACGCCTTTTTAGGAAGACCGACCTTGTCTGACTTCCAAATTGTCTTGGCCCCGTGGTGCCTGAAGATGAAATTTCCAACAGACAATGGAATAGGGGAAGTAGAGGGAGATCAAGACGCCGCTCGAGATTGCTATGTAACTGAACTTCGCAATAATCGCAGGAAGGATAAAGGGAAGAATGCAGAGATTACTCTCTGCATGAAAAACTTGGAAGCATAGCAACTAAAGAAAGCCCCTCCTCTTCGATATACCAGTGATTCTTTCAATGAATTAGACCCCAGAGACAAAGAGGAGGAGGCCACCGCCGAGCCTGCAGAGGCTATGGAGTTTGTATCTGTAGACAAACGCGACTCAAGTAGACTGTTGAAAATCGGATCTTAGCTGAGAGCAGAATTGAGGGATCAACTCATTGATTTTCTCCGCCACAACTTGGATGTATTTGCGTGGATGCACGCTGACATGACTGGAATCTCCCCAGACGTGGCATGCGACGTACTAAACATCGATCCTGCCAAGGCGCCAGTAAAGCAGAAAAAGAGAAGTATGTGGGCAGAACGATCAGCAGCCCTCGATGAAGAAGTAAAGAACCTACTTGCCAATAACTTCATACGAGAAGCCATCTACCCAGAGTGGATCGCTAACCCGGTACTAGCAAAAAAAACTAATGGGAAGTGGCGAACATGCATTGACTTCTCCAACTTAAATGACGCTTGCCCGAAGGATTGCTTCCCACTCCCCCAAATCGATCAGCTTGTGGACAGCACCGCCGGGCACGAACTCTTATCTTTTATGGACGCATACTCATGATATAACCAAATTCCTATGCACGCCCCCGATCAAGACCATACTAGTTTCATCACTGACCGGGGATTGTACTGCTATAGAGTAATGCCTTTTGGACTCAAAAACGCCGGGGCTACCTATCAGCGCCTCGTCAACAAGATGTTTGCGGAACTGATAGGACGAACTATGGAGGTTTATGTGGATGACATGCTAGTAAAATCGAGGAAAGCCAACGATCACGTAAGCCACCTGGGTGAGATGTTTCAAGTACTTCGCCAATATGGAATGAAGTTGAATCCTCTAAAGTGCTCATTCGGAGTATCGTCGGGAAAGTTCTTGGGATTCATCGTCCATGCCAGAGGAATTGAAGCAAGCCCCGAACAAGTCCGAGTCCTGAAAGATATCAGGATACCTTCCACTCGAAAAGAAATGCAAAGACCGAATAGGAAGGTGGCCGCCCTAAGCAGATTCATCTCTAAAGCGACTTACAAGTTTGTCCCCTTCTTCGAGGCTCTAAAGAAAGACAAAGGAAAGTTCGAATGGACTGACGAATGCTTAATAGCCTTCCTTAACCTAATCGAACACCTCTAGAGACCACCAGTACTCTCAACTCCAAACGAAAGTGAAGAGCTATACCTATACCTTGTTGTGTCATCTCATGCTCTAAGCGCCGCTTTGGTGAGAGAAGACAACCGCGCGCAACGACCAGTATACTTTGTAAGCAAGAGGTTAACATCGGCAGAAGCCAGATATCCTAAACTTGAGATGCTAGCATACTATTTACTAATCACGTAACGGAAACTGCGACACTATTTCCAATCTCATTCCATCAGAGTTCTAACCGATCAACCGCTAAGGCAGGTACTCCATCGTCCCGACACTTCTGGACGACTACTAAAATGGTGCATTGAACCGAGTCAATATGATATCACCTACCATCCTCGCACCGCCATCAAGGGACAAGCCATGGTCGATTTCATTTCCGAATTCACTACCAACGAAGGTAAGGAACAATCTGAAATAGCAAAAAACATTAAGTGGAATCTCTTTGTGGATGGAGCTTCAAACGAACAAGGCTCGGGGGTAGGTGTTGTAATAATCACTCCCAGGGGAAGGAAGCTACACTATGCTCTAAGGTTGGAATTCACTGCCACCAACAACGATGCAGAATATGAAGCAGTAATAGCTGGATTAGAACTCGCATTAGAGATTGGAGTCAGTTCTTTATGTCTTCATAGTGATTCTCAACTTATTGTAAACCAAATACTAGGAGAATTTCAGACTCGAGGAGAACGACTCACAACATATCTAAAGAAGACCAAGCTGCTACTCGATCAATTGGATCACTATTTAATCAAACACATTCCCCGAGAAAAGAACCAAGAGGCTGACGAATTGGCAAAGCAAGCTAGCATGAAAGGCGACACCATTTCCGGAACAGTAGCCATCTTAAGGCAACTAATCCCAAATTCGGGCAAGTGAATCTGATAGCTGCAATCGAAGAGGAAACTTGGATGACTCCTATCCAAAAATACTTACAAGATGGCACACTGCCCGACGAGCGTAACGAAGTCAAGAAAGTCTTGAGGAAAGCTTCCCGCTACACAGTACAAGAAGGCATCCTCTATCGGCGCGGCTTCTCTAACCCCTTATTAAGTTGTGTTCCTGGAAAGGAAGCCAAGGAAATCTTATCCAACATCCATCAAGGAAGCTGCGGAGATCACACTGGAGGACAAACTCTGGCAAAGAAGATACTCCGATATGGATATTTCTGGCCCACCTTAAACAAAGACGCCTTAGACTTCGTCAAAAGATGTGACAGATGTCAAAAATTTGCCAAGATTCCTCGGCTACCAACCAATGAGATTACTCAAATGACCAGCCCTTGGCCCTTTGCAGTATGTGGAATTGACTTGATTGGCGAACTGCCAGTGGACCGTGGCGGAGCCAAATATGCTATAGTGGCAGTCCACTATTTCACTAAATGGGTGGAAGCAGAACCTCTAAATAAAATATCTTCGGCAAAAGTTATTAACTTCTTGATCAAAAATGTTCTATGCAGGTACGAGGTTCCACTCAAAATCATATCGGACAATGGACTTCTGTTTGACAGCGAAGAGTTTGCGGACTGGTGCCAAAAGCACGGAATTCACAAAAGCTTCTCATCTGCGGCTTACCCTTAGGCAAACGGACAAGTCGAAGCTGTTAACAAAATTCTTAAAACTCTAATAAAAAAGAAGCTTGAAAAATCGAAAGGCGCTTCTGTGGATGAACTTCCTACGGCACTTTGGGCCTACCGCACATCTTTAAGAACATCAACGGGGCATACTCCTTTCTCTTTGGCATACGGATCGGAGGCCATGCTCCCAGTCGAGACTGTAGTACCTTCCCACCGTAGGATCCACTATAATCCAGAAGAGAACGAAGAAATCCTTCACATGTCTTTGGATCTAATTGAAGAGAGAAGAAACGATGCAGCACTCAAAGCAGCAGCTCACAAGCAGAAAGTGGCAGCACTATACAACTCCAAAGTCAAGCATCGCAACTTACAAGAAGGAGATCTTGTCCTCAGGCGAATCTTCCCGCGCTCCGGAGCGCTAGATCCAATCTGGGACGGACCATACGTAATTCATAAAGACCTCCACAACGGAGCTTATATTTTGTCAACAGTGGATGGAGAGGTGTTTCAGAGGGCACGGAACATCCAACACCTTCGTTGATACTTTTCTTAACTTGTACTGCCCATATGAAGTGAATTAACAAAGAGAATCAGTGGACGTAGGCATTTTCGTGCCGAACCACTTTAAAAACCTTGTCTCTTTTTTAACTTGTTCCTTTATATCTTGGCTGCTTGTTGAGCTTTATCCTTTTCTGTTGAACAAAATCCTGTGTAAACGACATTTCCATTCAAGGCACATCACAGCGCAACTCCACCTAGACAAGACCTAACAGGTACTATACGAATCTATTCCCTCGCCAATGAGACACTTTTGCTCCAGCATCTCTCTGCTGCGGGTTAATTCATTGCTCACGACGGCCCTTAAAGCCAACTGTAATGAGCCGATTATAAGCCACCGAGTAGGCTAACCATAACCTAGGCAGCTCATTACGGCGTTCGGGTCGCCAGCAACTATGAACCTACTTTAAGCCCAAACATAAGGAGTGGCTAGCCAGGAGTAGTTCACGGTTGACGATCGACACCCACGCTAGCCTGCCACGGTAAATCGAATAATACCCACGATTACGGGCCATAATGGCCTGGGTAGTTACCGTACACGATCTCGGCTCCGAGTGTCTTAAGTATGGCTGTGGTAAAAAAGAAAACTCCCCGCGGAGGTGTAAGATGGGTGACAAATGTCTCCAAGACCCACAGCTAGGGAAAGTGACTACAAAACCCATTTGCCACGAACTTAAGCACATCGAAGGCCTTCCGTGATTAGAAGTTTTACTATTTCTTATATTTCTATTTTATTTAAAAACTTTCCTCCTATCCTCTATAACGATCCCTAAAGTACAGGAAACAAAATCGGAGACGCTCGCTAATGGGAATAGGAGCTCACAACTGGATGACAGGTCACTCAGCTGCATTCCATGCTCAGTCATACAAGACGCTCAAAGCAATCGTCTACGACTAAAACATGAACGGCGGTACATTCTTCTTTTGTATATAAATACGTAGCTATAATTTATTCGCACATCACAATAACATTGCAAGATATGAAATTATATTTTAAACAAGAACTTGACATCAAACACAATTGAATCACAGGCATATGCATAGGTGCATTTCTTATGCAACACACCAAAATAACGAAAGTATTTAAATATAACAGAACCAGCTTAAGTTAGAAAATTACAAGCCAAAAATGAAGTTGTTCGTTACGAATAACATAATTACTGCCTAAAAGTTACATTAATGTTTTGGGACTACCATAGATAGCAATGTCAAGTAAACCAAAAGATATTCAAATCAAGTCAAGGAGTCGACTGCATCAGAGCTTCACCTCTATCCTACTGGCCCCACGAGATCTACTTAACCGCTGGATCAGAACTCTCAACATGTTAACCAGAAGTCGTTGGTGCTCCAGGGGTCCCGCCTGTCCAATTCAGGAAAGAATCCATGAATAGTCACGAACAATAAGCAATCGAGTTACGAAAAGACTGAAAGGGAAGACTTACCATCATCTGTTCCTTGATCATCATCCTCTAACTGCACCCCTACCTCCTCAGTAGTAAGCAGCCGCAAATCCTCCTTCATCGCCACTTTCTCCTCCTTGGTGAACTAGGCCGTGACCACGTCCATTCTAAAGGCCACGCCACCCTCCTTATCTGCATCGGCCTTAGCCTCCTCCAGGGCCCTTAAGTAAATCCTGGCCATGACTCGGGGATAATCATCCATCCAGGATAAGTTTCCCTATTTCCAAGTGCGAAAGTACATATCCTGAAGCATCTCATCCATTATCCCCTCGTTCTCCTCGAACTCCCTTATTCGGTCCCCAGAAGCTAACAGCTTTGCAACGGTAGCATCCCTCTCCGATTGGTATCGCGAGCAGTCAGCCTGAAAGGATTTTCTCATCGCCTCCATCTCCTCCTTCAGCTTGGTTTGAGCAAGCTCTGCGGCTTCAAGCTTCCCAGATAACTCCTGTACCCGCTCAAGATCCGCTTTCCGAACCTCATTCACCGTTGCAATGACCATATCAATTCGTTCCTTACAAGCAGCCTCCATTTTCCGCAACTCTGCCCTGCTGGCCTCTTCATAGTTCTCTTTAATTGCCTAGAGGCGGCCTCATGTTGAGAGATCTGTATGGCCTGATCAGCGAGTTGTTTGGCCTGGTCAGAAACCATTAACCGCAGTCGAATGTTGGCGCTCCCGATTTCTTCCCCAGCCTTGACCAGCCGGGCATGATGACCCATCAGCTTCTTGGTCTCCTCAGCAACCCGGTCGATGTTTGCCTTAGCTTCGTCCCCAAAAGTTACAACCCGAGTGGTAAGGAAATCAAGGTCCAGGGACTAAGCTTCATAGAGTACCCTTACCATAGGATTACGAGGGAGAAGATGCTCACCGGTAGCCTCATCGAAGGTAATGTCACGAAAACCCGGATCCAGATCCGGATGACCCGCAAACGGATTACGAACTAAACCGGGATGATCTATCTGGGTAACGGTAGGATTTTCAGACGGATGCGGAGAAGGTATGAACCTAATACTCTCCTCCGTGGTATCCTGGGAAGGCTGAGTTGGAAGCTGAGGACCAGGTGAAGATTCAAGCAAGGAGTGACTCCTCTTCTTCCTTTGGATATCCTCTTCAATAACTCCAAAAAGAGGAAGGTAGCTGACTACGTCTCCGGGGCGGTTAGTCGGAGGCTTTGGTTTAGTAGAAGCCTTGAGAAGTTTGTATTGTTCGAGACGGTGCCGAACGTCTGATGTCTTGGCCACCTTACCTGCTTCTGTGATATGAAACCGAGTGTTACAAGCATACATTGGACTATAATTCAAGAAATATATCAAGTTAAGAAGAGTAAAGAGGTGCTTTGTTATACAAACCCTGGGGAGGAGTAGGATACTGCAATAAGTCCTGGATCACACTCCAGGACGGAAGCCGATCATAAAATATTCCTAAATCCCTATCATAAATGGAGTCTGCAGGAGTCAAGAATTCACCTTGAATCGCAGGAGTTTCCTTAGCTGAAATGCTCTTAGAAGATGAATCAGCACCAATCCCGACCGTGTCAGCTTTCGTTGGCTTCTCCACTAAGGCCGATCCTTCCTCCAACCTTTCGTAAGCTAGATGGAAAGCATCGTCCGTCCACTCCTGGATCACACCTACTTGCTCAGAAGACAAAGCCCTAGCACCACTACCACTCTGTCCATTGCCACCATCATCACCATGACCATGACCATCACCTTCTCCACCACTTCCACTCTCCGCCTCACCTCCTTCATCCTCGCCTCCTTCCTCCTCCATATCTTCCTCCTCCGGAACATCTGGACATGTGCTGGGGGAGGGTCCATCAGACTTCTTAAGTTTCTTCCCCCCGACGACTGGATGTTTCGAGAAGGGTTTCCTTTTGCTGCTCTTCGCCGTAGCCCTTCCTTTAGCTTTGGCAGCCTTCTCCTCAGCTGTGTCTCTTTGCTTAACCACAGACTGGCGTGGCAGAATCAAGTTTAACTCCAGAAGAGTAGCATTCCTGATCAAATAAGAGGCTGCCCTCTCCCTTTCCGGAATGGCTTCTATCTCCGCAACCATCTGAACCAGGCGATCGCTCTCTACAAACGCAAAGCCACCTGTCGTTAGCAAGAAATAAAGCAGATAAGGAGGAGCACTGTAGTCAGAATAGAAATTATAAACAAGATTCAACTTACAGCCAGAGGTGAAGCGGTGGAAAGAAACAGAGTCATCCTTGACAAAAAACCATTCCTTCTTGAACATGCTAAATTTCGCATACAAGTACAGAACTGGCTTGAAAGACACGGCCAACTCTAAGCTGATATATGGAGACCCCTTCTTATAGCCGCTCAAGTTGTACAAGTACCTGATCTCCCGGTTGGAAGGGGGACGCCCATATTTTCTCTGGAAGATAATAAACAGACTCACCAAGATGGCATAGGAGTTGGGCTGAAGCTGGAAAGGGACCACCTTCAAATATGTGATAAAGCTAACTATCCAAGCATTGATCGGAGGGATGGCTCCACACATACAATGATACCTACTGTAAGCAAAGTATCCTTCAGGGGGGTTATACGGCATCACTCCTTCCCCCGGCAACAACATATGCGCTCTGTCAATCCCAAAAGAGCGAGATATAACATCAAGATGCTCATCTCTGAGGGAGCTAGGAAAGCAGTCAGGCGGAGAGTTCAAGAGCTCCTGAGGGCCATACCCGTCTACTAATGATCTCGGGGTTGGTCCATGACGTTCCGGTCCTGCCCGAACTGGGGGCACAATGGGGGACTCGCCTTTTTCCTTGGATTTCTTCTTGTCAGAACGGGTTTCTACTTTATGAGACATTATCTGCAACAGGAGAAAACACATTATTAGAACAAGGAGTGCGGAGACATAAACAAGCAAGCACATACGACCTGGAATATCGTTCATAATTTAAAACATAAGAGCTCATTCGGTAAGTCAAGACTAAAGTCCATTCGGCACTCGTACTTCCCAAATTCATTCGGTAAGTCAAAGCTAAAGATTCATTCGGCACTCGGAATCCCCGAGCTCATTCGGTAAGTCAAAGATAAAGATTCATTCGGCACTCGGAATCCTCGAGCTCATTCGGTAAGTCAAGGTTAAAGATTCATTCGGCACTCAGAATCCCCGAGTTCATTCGGTAAGACAAAGCGAAAGCTCATTCGGTAGAAGAGGGCCTTACCTGGTCCGGCAGTTGAGGTCTGGTGATACGTTTGATTCGGCAAAGACAAGAGTTTGGTTCGGCTAGTACGGAATAACAGAGGCACGAAGCCCCTACTTATAGACCAACACAGACGATCAGACCAACTGGTTCGGTGCTTGGGACCGAATGAGAGTGTCCAAGTTGAATGGCCTAAAACAAAGCGCGACATATGCAGACATATGCCCCACTTTGGAAGGCAAATGTTGGGCGAATTCTCACCACCGATCCAAGGCCTCACCGAACCCGTTCATCATCGGACCAAACACCAACTCACCTACCACCGAACCAAACACCAACTCACCTACCACCGGACCAACGCTCCACCGAATGAACCACTACCGAACCAATTCTCACTCACCACTCTCCACCGGATCAACCACTACCGAATGAACCACTACCGGACCGAAAGCCACTCCAACCATCTCCGGACCAAGGCTTTGCCGAACCAACATTGCCAGGCCAGATTACATCAGCCCAGGCCCACCAGCAGCTATGTACATCCAAGACCCCTACCCCCAGCCTCACTCTATAAATAAAGGGGTAGAGGTGCAACAATGGCAGACAGGTTTGAGAGCTCAAGCACGGACAGAACTTTCAATCAACTTTCATACACTTGTAATCAAAGCCTTGTACTTGTAATCTGAATAGTAAAGGAGAATAACATATAAAGTGGACGTAGGCACGTTCTGGCCGAACCATTATAAATCTGTGTGTCTTTTACAGTTTAGTCCCTCCTTTATACATATTTGCATAAATCACCCAAATCACTAAGAACAACATAAGATCGACTAAGTCATACGACTCGGAGGTGTTTGCCAATTTTTTGTGCAAACACGTCCCAACCATTAGCTACCAAAGATACCTATCAAAAGCTACAACTATATTATGGACTCCTCAAAAACAAAAACCTTCAAAAAAAATTGCCCTGTAAGTCCAATTGCAGCACCCATCCATATAATGAAGAAGTATATAACCTACTCTAGATTAGCATCTCGATCTATTTCCGTCCCTATTCCGAAACCGCGTCTGCAGGTTGTGCATCTCATTGGTATAATAGGTTCCTTTTATCAAAACCCATATCATCCGATTGTCTTTGATAGACAATCCGGATTTAATCTACCACACGTACACCCTTCCTATAAGTATACACAGTGTTGAAGTATTATTGTCCCTATGTGGACCGTGATTCATTCTTGAAGTGCCTCGCACTACTCGATTGCCTCTATTCAGGCATACCAAACCAATATATATAAATTACACAAACCGTGCATCTATATATATATATCACTTAAACCATATATTTATATATCTGTATAATATATTTCGCCCAATATTCGTAATCCAGTTCGGACATACTGAAACTACACATACGCTTAAATTGTGTATTGATAAATCACGTCGAATTTCCATTTGCTATGAAAAAGACCAATCTAGAGCCGTAACTACATTGTAGACTTCCCAAAAAACTAACACCTCAAAAGAAGTTGGCATGTAGAACCTATCGCAAGACCCATCTATAGAACGCAATAGTATATTGTCTACTCTATATTGGCATCTCGATCTCTCTCTGCCCTTGCTCCAAAACTGTGTCTGTAGGTCGTGTGTCTCTGATACAATGGATTCCATGCACCAATCGGTTGCCCTAAGTTAGACATATCGAAACTATGCATAAATGCTTTAAACCGCACATCAATAAAAATATATAATGTTTCTTGAATCTCCTAGTTGCCCTAAGTCGGACACACAAAAACTATATTTATATATTTAGGTATATATGAATCACATAAATTGTATGCAAATATATATGCATGCAATGTATGTATGTATTCCTATTTATGAACAATCCAACTATATGGAACTAATAAACACGTCTCATGTGTAATTACATACATAAAGGAAATACACAACCAAAGTAACAAATTTATCATCTCAATATCAATAACGTACAACCATATAAACAATTCAAAAAAAATCATCTCACTTAAGTAACCAATCTAACAATCGTATCTTCTTCGTATTTTAATGGAAGTCTTAAACTTATATAAAATAATTCACTTTCCTATCAATCATTCTATAGCTTATTATCACTTAATCTTCTATTTAAATTAAGTTTAGCAACCAATAAGGCCTCAAAATATTATATAGCTCATGTATATAAAATTTCTATACATATGCATGTATGTATGTATACACTATACATCAAACCATCCATAGGGTCAAAAAATAATAAATCATGTTACTACAATATTCAAGATTTTATAACCTGAATCAAGCCTTACAAAATAATGCAATACTTCTTTGAAATTTCTAAATTCTCAAATCACCTTTATAGAAAATCACTAGTTGGTTAATTATGGATTTACACTATCATAAACCAGTATCAAGGCTAGATAAATTTCAAAGCCAGTTTTAATACAAGTTTGACCTGCCTATATCATTATTTTTGTGTTACAGCTTAATTTAAAGCCAATATTTCTAACTTCCAATTAGTAATAAAATATATAATAATATGTCTATCACTATTATAACTACAAATTTGAGTTCTAACTAATTTATAACCATGTTATAAATAAATATCAACTACATCTAATTTATTTAATACGAACAGAACATAATATTTATATATATGGGATCTTAATCAATTATCCTGTATATCGGCGATAAATTATAGAATAATATTTCTATTGTCGATCTAACTACAAATTAGAGTTTAATTAATTTATAATCATGTATATACTAATATCAAATCTATTTAATTCTATTCAATGTGAATAGAAAACAATATGCATATATATATATATATATATATATATATGATCTTAATCAATTATCTCGAATATTTACTCAAACCAATCCAATTAAACAGGAATAATTATATATATATATATATCTTATTCTACCTCCCTCAGGTAATATTTTTCAACATATATAACTATGGAAATTTATACTGAAATATAAATTCAGAGTTATAATTCCGCTCACCTGAACTGCAATTTCCCAAGTGTTCGAATCTAGTCCTAGCCTTTAGCATATCATAGAAAATCTGACTACGAATGCAACAACGAAGACCGCGCATCAATTGAACCTCGTAGGCAAGAGATACAGATTAAATACGAAATAAGGTTAATTGAAGTAATTAATTAAATAATTACATTATTCAAGATTAAACCCCTTCTTCTCTAAACACATATTATTACGAAGATATGCACACACTCAAAACCAAAAATGTTTGAACTTCCCACGTCAAATTCTCTCTCCACACTCGACTAAGGGATAAACCGGCAATTGCAACACATGACACTATGCAAGCTCATCGCATTAGGCTTCATCACAGCAAGAGCGGCCAGCTAGGTCAAAACACGACATCTAAGTTCCCCAACTACCTTAAAAAGTCGTGATGCTCCATACCGTATCGCACGTCACTGACAGCCCAACACTAAATCATCTTCGCACGAGAAGCACGATGCCATATTCGGTTTCACCCAACTCCACCTCTAGCTTCTCCTAGGACGTGCCCTAACCATGGCTATGAAAAATTTGATCACCCCAAACACAACCACACATGACCATGCTACCATAGATGCGAAGTTCTCCTCTCCTCGAGTCCAATGGATCCAACCTCGCTAATTTTTATGGACCGAAGCTCTTGATTTAAATGAGGGAAGGTGATATGTATGTATATATATATTATATAATTTCTTAAATAAACTTCCACAAGCTTTGAGCTCGTATCGTCGCACGGTACATTTGATCATCACGAAACTCGTTGGTGCACATCACTTCATTTTTCTAAAATTTCATGGTCATTTTGGCCATCAGATTGCCCGATTTCTAAAATTCTTCAACCATACGTCTCTTAATGAAGTCCTCATCTCAGAATCATAAGCCGTCAGTCGAGATCCCACTGGACTCGACTATGCATGTATTTTTACAAAATACATATAGCAATAAATAAATCATAAAAAAAATACCATGACTCCAAATGTAGTGATATTTGTATTTCATTTTGATTTACAACATCGGTCCGGACTCAGGAAAAGTAGTCATAAGTTCTAATTCGACCGTATGTGAAAAATCAGATTTTTGGATGTTCAATTAATTATCGGTTGAATATTTAAATTAATTATTTAAATATCTCATCGTTAAAAATGCAGATTGTTATATTCTCGCCTCCTTAAAAGAGTTTTGTCCTTGAAATTCATTTGCGCTGCTAGCTCTGAAAAAATCCCACAATAATATGTATATACATCTCATATCCGAGGCATCTGATTTCCAAGGACGTATAAACATATATATATATATATATATATATATATATATATCCATCCCATCTACACTAGATCTTACGACCCTTCTTCACAGTAAGGGCATGCCATGTAGATGCAAATATAAGCGAATAAGCATCCCAATAGCGCATAACAACTTCCATATACCTAACAATGTACTCAACAAAGAGGATTAAACACAATTGCAACATTAAACCATGGATTTAAGCATGCTAAATCCTACATAGCAATCGTGTCAAATAAGTATGCTATATCAAACCATGCAACAAGCATCTTAAATAAATATGTTATAACTAAACAAACAAAGCATCTTCAGTGCAACAAACCCCTCAAATAAACATGTTATAACAAACTATGCAACAAGCACATCTAATGCAACAAGCATCTCAAATAAATATGTTACCATCAAAAACCATAAGCACACTTGTAAAATACAAGCAACAACAAAGCAACCTCTATACTGTGCTTTCTTACAATTCAACAGAACAAAAAGGAAAACAAAAAATTCCTTTAGTAATTGGAGGCATGCAAATATAGACACTTATTTCGGAAGCCATATAGCGCAATCTCAAAAATGAATACCATTAAGGTCTAAAGCAACATCCGATTCATTTCCACTCTCTAATCGACTCGTTATGACAATGTCACTAGTTACATACATATACAAAGAAAATTCACATAATATTTTGGCAATAACAATCAATAATGGGCAACCAATAAGAAACAATAAGCAAAAAAACCAATGACAAGAAATTAACAAGCAACAGAAATCAGTAAACAATCAACCAATAAAATGACAAATTAATAATCAATCAACAAAAATGACAATCAATCAAAATCAAGCAACAACGACAATCAATAAGAAACAAAAAATCAATCAAAATCATGCAATAACAAGCAATAAACAACAATCACCATACAAACTTCCAATCATTTAAATGGAGCCTATAACAGCATGCACGGTAACCCATAATAGTCATAAATGCGTAAAGTTACAAACTCACATGCGTCCGTTGCGCATCGAAGATGAACCAATTGCCTAAGTGGTGCTACTCCTTTCATGAATACAATACATGAAAAACATTACACTTCTCGTTCTTAAAGGGAAAACTTATATGATATGTTAGATCCTTGACCTCCAAATCTCTCGAATAAACCTAGCAATCTAAGTCTCAACTTTCCTTTCCCTTCCAAATAGAACTCATTCCCTAAAGTAGAAACATTAATAATTAGATCATTATTAAATGACAATCTACAAATGCTTGAGCTTGTTTGGCTTCAGACTCATCTCAACTAAACAATGGTAACAAAGGATAATATACTAAGTGCACTACAATGCTTGCCCAGGTAAGTATCATATCATTACTTGGAAGATTATCAGAACTGTCATAAAACTAGTCAAGAAGTCCTTTATCGAACTATGTCAGACTATCATAATTATGTCATATTTATAATTATTCAATGAATAAAGATCATCCAAAATAATAAGCTTTGCCTGATCCAATCATTTATTTGCTTATGTGGTTTGTTTGTTAAACTATGGTCGGCCATCTGGCTCCTCTCATGCGAACTCTGGTCTAGTTCCTTGGTCCGACTATAGAAATTTCTTTGCAAGACTAGAGTCGCACTTTGGAAATCTCTCAGCCATCTCAAGAATCCGACTGGAGAGCTTACCATTAAGAATTGAGTGAAAACCCTTGCCCAACAAGCGAAAATTACTTAGAAACTCCATGCTCGAACTGAGGATTAAGGACAGGTATGTGGATGGATTAATCCCTAGAAAACCCTATTGTAACATATGGGATTAAACCCATCACCTAAGTTTTTCTCACCCATAGGTAAACACTTTTAACTCAAATGATTGAATGCAAAACGTATAAGTCATCCATTTGGTTCTTGCTCATTTTTGGGTAATCATCAAATCCTTCTTAGATAAAAATATAACTTACACTTCATCGAACAGCCCCACTCTACTCATAATTTAGCTAAAAGGTTTAATTGGCTAAGATACTCCATCATTGGATAGCGACCCTGCTGTAGATGGATGATATGACCGAGCATATGTCCCTTCTGATCCCAAAAATAAACCGAGACTTAAAGCGATGTCTAGAATCAATCCCGGCTATGACCTGCTCACCAACCTCTTCTACTACTATGCTCCAAGGGCTACACCACCTCTAACACCTACCACATCTACCGAAACGTTCGTGGACGTTGAAATATCCCTTGTGGCATTCCAATTGTCTTTGAACTAATTAGGCATCTCAATCTGCCACTCTGCAATCACTCGTCCACCCCGTTAGCTCATATAGATTGCCTTAACAAAGATACCTTAGCAAGTGGTAATTTGATAAATCTAAGTTTAGGGAACAAGTTGTGTATGTAGTGTTATATAGTAGGAAAAAATGCAACTACGCTCTCTCAATGAATCTCCATCAACCAGGTTGCTTAACTCAAACTGGTCTACTGGTCATGAGTGTTGAGCCTAAGATCTAATACCAACTATAATGACCCAACCTTCATAACACCCTAAATCAACGTCAAATGACTACGTCTAACTCTCGAATACTACAAAAGACAGCTTGTCGAGTTAAAATAAAAAAAACACCAAACCAAGGTGTAGCGATAAATTCTCATAGTGAAATTATAATATATAATTATCTAAATGTACATGAACATAATAGGATAAAATATATAAGGGGCTGTAACGATGGAAGTAATTGATAAACAAATATCAATCAGAAAGGCAAAATACAATATCTAATACAAGTCTTATATATACATAACATATATGTCATTTACTACTACAATATAAGTATATACCCAAAGTATTGACTTCGCCTCCCAAGTGCTCCAACGGTCCTGAAAGTGTATCACCAAAAGCATTTGGCTCCTACACTACTCAATCGAGTACCCAAGAATTGTCATGACATTAATAGAAATCAACAAAACCCAAGTCAGACATAAAGCCTGAGGTGAGGGAACTATCCCAAAATACTGTACATTAAAACCATATACAAATAAACATGAAACTATTGAAGTACAGCTGATCCTTTCCACAAACATGGATAAGGATAATCGGGACTGCCTATAAACAAGTAATTTAAACGCAACTCAAAGGTAGATAATCATACCATAACCTACTCTTCTCCTGTAATCAATGAGTTAGTAAAACTAATATGGTGTCATTGATATGTAACAGTACACCATGATAAAGGTAACCCAATATACAAATGTAGGGGTAGTACAGATATCACAATAAGTCTAACAAATTATTTTCAATAATAATAATAACAACCATGGTTTTGGAGATTACCTATTAATATTAAATTATAATGGTAGTTATAATTTAATATTGTAAATTAAAATAAATAAGAGACTTTTAAATTGTTTGTTGGGAATAAACAATAAAAAATTTAGAATTTAAAATGAGAAAAATAAAGTTCAGAACTTTATTTAATTCATTTAGGTTAATAATGATTGGAAAATGGGTTTTATTTGGAGAAAATGCAATAATTGTAGTAATTATTGCCAGTTACTTCTTTTAATAATTTTTGATAGAAGAATGTGACTTTTAAAGGTTGTTTATCTAATTAAAAAGATGGAAATTGGTTTTAAAATGTGTTTTAATTGTAAATTTGAGTTTAAAATGGGTTGTAATATTTTTCTAAGTAAGCAAGTGATTTTTGTTGAATATTGGAAGTTAAAAATGTAGACTTTTACATTTATTAGGTGAAAGTTGTGTATTGTTGTGAAATAAAGGATTTTAATAATGTAATGTTTTGAAATTAAAACTTAATCCTTTCTATAGTGTAAAATAATTTATTTCATGTGTATGTAAATTTATAGATTTTGTTTGGTTGAAAATTGAAAGAAAAATGACTCTGTTTTATAATATAGTGTAATATATGTGTGCATTTGATTTAAATGTTGATTAGTTAACTAAGGCCGCCATATTTTCTTTTAATTAATGGGTCCATAAGCCCGTTTAGTCCTAATTAGAATTGAGAAAAAGAAGTAAAGAGATGTCTGTATGTACAAAAATAATTATCTCTTCTCCTCCAATTGTCTGTAAGAAGAAAGCACTATTTATCAACTCCAAAGCTTTCAAATTCAAATCTTTTTCAAACAAGTTGCTCTTTTTATCAATTTATAGTAAAATTAAAAGGTAATCCTATTCCCAAACCTTATTATCCCATCAAAATCTTGTTTTTAGAAGAGTTGGCTGTTAATTTCTTCCTTTCCTATTGCATGTGTTTGTCTTGAGTTCTAGCAGTTATCAGAAGCTCCTTCTTTTCAAAAGCAAGCAACTTTCCTCCGATTCTCCAATTTTTCTCTCTAATAGCAAAGGTGAGTTTGTCATCTCATATTTCTGGCTGAAGCTAGCCTGCTAATGCAAAGATCTGAAAGAAAATAGCCTCTGTATACTTATATTTCCCTATTACTTGTTTTATTGAGTTTCTCGTTTCTAATTTCCATTTTGAGTGGCCATAACTTCTTGGTTTTAGCTCGAATTGCTGCCGGATCCTTTTTGAAGTGTATTCTAGTTGTTAATATAGTTGCATTCAGATTTCATCTCAAAATATTGCTGCTTGATAAGTCATTTTTGGAGAATCAGTACGTGCAATTAAAAGCGACAGAAACAATATCCATAACCTAGGTCGATAAGGAGGTTGACCAAGTACCTCACTGGTCAACCGGGCTGTCGACTTGATCCCTTTAGGGGTCAAACTGGTGGTCAAGCTGATGATGTATAGGTGTCGACCTCCCGGTCGACCCATTCTTGTATGTGTGGCCTTATTATCTTGAGATTTTCGTAGCATTTAGCCTACTTACGCTATGGCTTTGGACATCATTTCTATAGTAATCTTGTGATGTTTTTGAATACGTTGAGAGCTATGATATCCATCAATGGACTAGACAAGTTTTGGAGAGTTTTTAATTCAAATTTGAGTTGAGTTTGAATTGAGTTTTGATTGAATTTGTATTGAAATTAAGTTGAATTCAAGTTATCGGTTTTGGGTATTTTCTTTGTTTTTTTTTATGATTTTCGAGCACAGTTTTCTCCAAACGATTTTGAAATAGTTTTTAAAATAAATTATAATTTTAAATAATTATAATATAATATTTTTAAATTATTTTTGAGCTATACAATCAATATATTTTCTATAATAAGGGAATTTTCAAAGTTTGATTCCAAATACGATCTCGGAAATTGGTTTTAAAAGCTTTTTTTCTCATGTAAATTATATTATATATATAATACACATTTTTGCACTATTTGAGAGAATGAGAACTAAATGGTTTGGTAAAATATATGGTATAGGATAAGTGCGTTTATCTTATCGGTTAATTCCCAACTTGTCCGTTTGATTGTTTTAATCTTCGGGTTGAGTTTACCGATGAGATGAGGTGAACTTTTTACGGCTTTGAGTGTGAAATTTACTAGTGGTTAGTAAATTGGTTATTGTGAACATATGGTATCGGATACACGTTAACACGTTTTGGGTTCCTATCCGAGAGTTTGTGACACATTTGTCTAGAGACGCATTTGCCAGTATTGGACCTTCGGGTCATTTTTCCTTCGGGATGTTTGTCTAAGAGACATTTGTCATTGCACATATTTGTTCTTGGGGATGTTGTCCTTCAAGATGTTTGTCTGAGAGATGTATTTATTGGTTCTTTGGGATGTTTTTCTGAGAGACATGGCACCTTATTTTTAGAGAACAGTACTTTGCGGGCTTCGGCCATAAGCACATGCTATATTTTTGAGATGATTGCATTGATTTCTTTATGATTTTCCAAGTGTATCACCCTTTACATTATTGGACTT
The DNA here is from genome assembly GCA_030765085.1 of Allium cepa. Classification (NCBI taxonomy): domain Eukaryota; kingdom Viridiplantae; phylum Streptophyta; class Magnoliopsida; order Asparagales; family Amaryllidaceae; genus Allium; species Allium cepa. The sequence goes on from CM060940.1 coordinate 331,995,301, forward strand.
TTGAGCTGTTCGAAATATTATATATAGCGATTACATCTTTGGAAATTGAACTTCTTATCAAGTTCTATATTTGAGATTTGGGTTTGCCAACACCTGGCGTTATTTAAGGTTTGCCATTTGGCGCATTATTTGAGATTTTCCTATTGGCGTTATTGTATGAGATTTGCCTATTGGCTTTATTATATGAGATTTTCCTTTTGGTATTTATTTGGGATTATATTCTCCTATGTTGGAGATTTATATTTGATTTCCTTATGGTATATTTTGAGATGATGTTCTCTTTTAAGAATGCTTTTGAGTTTGCCAATATGATAGGCTTGGGATTTCTCCTCTTTGGAGTTATTTAATTCTCCTAAACTATATTTGATGTTTCATGATACGCCGATGAGACGAGGTATGCTTTTATTGTGAGATTTGTTATGAAGTTTTATCGCCTTTGAGTTGCATTCATGTTTAGCGATATCATTATATCACTTGAAATTACTATACCTACTTAATTGTGCCTTGTGTAGTAACCGTATACCCTTGAATTGTTCCTTCTCACTTGAGAAGATTGTCACCTTGCCTTATGCTCATATTATAACTTATCCTTATAAATAGATTTGTTTAGCTAAACTGACCCATGTATTTTGTACTCATTTCAGACCGAGGTGTTTCAGGTAAGTTACCCTTATGGACTTAGCCTATTGTGCTTCCACATGGACTTATCTGCTATCCCTTTTTATTGTAGTATTTTTGTCGTGACTCTGATATGTATATTATTTTGACTCGTGTATATATTGTGGTCGTCATACCACTTATGATGTATTATTTGTATTGTATTGGAATGTACCATTATATATGTATATATATATATATATATATTTGCTGTTCTGTGATGTGTTATGCATTTGAGTTGTTGTATTTTGTTCTGACAGATACTATAGCCACCTGTAGTTTTGTATTAAGCATTTATTAGATATATCGATCCACTTGAGTTGAAAATAAATATAGAGTACTAATCGATGTATTCAATAAATATTTAAGACAAGACTATAGATGGTCGCTCCTAACCAGCTCTATTCTCCACATTAGCAGAGAGTATTATCCAGTAATACTCTTTGTTATGGGTCTCGGGGTGGATCATCACAACTTGGTATCAAAGTTAAGTTTAGAACAAAATTTGATAAACAAAGAACAGAAGCATATATTACAATACATCCAAGTATAGTACAAGTGTTAGAAATCCCTTAATCATCTTGTACTTTATCTTATTGTGTCCTTTAAGATAGAAGTTTGGGATATGTCTAGGAATATTTTTATTCTATAGTACTCCAAAAATAGAATTGACGACATCTTATTTTAGGGTAATCCTAACCGTGATTGTTTTATTCGAGTCCTCTTCAATATTGGTGCTTGACACCCATCCGTATCAGAGGAGTTTGTTGATGCTTTTGGATGTTCTTGTCCTGTTCTTTTGTGAGGATTGCGGGTCCTATTAAGGGGATCCGCAATATTTGGCATGTTGTTGGAGGATCTTGGGATTGTTCCTTGTAGCTTGTCTTTTTATGTGAATTAGCATGCCATTTTCTATCTAGAGTTTGGAGTGTTTGAGATGAAGTGGCTTGCCTATTATTAAGCTATATTCTGTGATTCGAAGAATCCTATATTAGGTATCCTTATTCGACTGATTCGTTTTTTCTTGTTATTTGAAATGTTAATGATGATTTCGATGTCTATATATTCACTCTTGAGTGTTGAGATGTTGATGGTATATATCGAATTCTAATCATTGTGACTTTGTTGATTTCAGTGAGTCTGTTTCGTGTATGACACCCAATCTGGCAATCGAATAATGTATTGACCTCATTCCCGGTGCTTAGCCTTTCGGTCATCCTTCCATGAGGATGTCCACTAGGAAAATGAGGTGATTCATTGAATTTATTTGATAATGCCATTTTTATTGTTATCCCACCCTTCGGTCAAGGCTGGAATATCAACAAATTGGTTGGAAAAGAATGGATATCGGGATTGGAGATCGATTGGAAACCAGTCTACGATCGATGTCGTTAAAATTTGATCGAGCTCCAATTAGGACATGATCAATTAGGAATGATGATCAAGGGTAGGAGAGGCTATGTTTCACATTTCAAGCCAATCAGAGTTCGTATGATCGAGATATGATCGATACAATTTGAGGAAAACATGTTCGTATCCATCGAAGAACTAAGATCGAATCGATCTGTTCGAATCGATCCATGGTCATGCTATTCGTATCCATCGATCTATTCGAATCGATCCAAGGTCGCACTATTCGTATCCATCATTTTCGTATCGGTCCAGTGAAGCTTTATTCGTATCCATCCAGTAGTGGTCGCATCTTATCGATCAATTCGCATTAGTCGCTCACATGCCCGGTTCATATCATCGACTGTGGAATACATTTCGTATCGATCAGACTCTAAGCACTTCATATCGGTTGGAGTTTCATATCAATCAACCATCGATCGATACGAAGCGCAATCACAGCCGATCGATATGAACTACATAGAACACTATCGATGCGAAATTACCCCAATCGATCGATCCAAACAATACATTATATCCCTATAAGCAATCAATGCGAATAACACTTTGTTGCAGTCGATGCGAACGGGGAATGCGTACGAATAAAGACTCAATCGTTCGACACAAAAAGTGGATCGATCCCGGATATTCATGCCATGTCGTCTTGCACACACGTGCTCAGGATCGAATTGAATAGAATGATACGAATATATCGAGTCGAACGAAACAGCCTAATGAAAACTCCAACTTGTATCGATCATATCTCCTAGTCCACAAGTCCAAATGCTATGAAATTTTCACAGGAGCTTATGTACAAGCTAAAGAATGTTTACACCAAGTTTCGACTCCATTGGAAAAAATCTTGATCGATATGAATTACGTTCGTATCGATCACGGATGGAGTCGAAACTTCATGGGATCGATCGCATGGGCCCACTCACATGACAGAATGAGTCTCCCAAAGTTTGAGCGAGATATTTCCATGGAGCACCTATAAATCGCACCCTAAAGCCTACAGAAAAAGGACTTTTTGGATCCTACAACGTCCAGACTTTGCCAAAATCACGACTACACTAAAACTCACTTGTTGTATTCGAAATTTATTGCTGTAATTGACTGTAACCAGCAAATACATCAATAAAAGGATTATCCTTCAAAGTGAACATAGGCCGAGATAACCAAACCACTATAAATCTTGTGTTTTTTGTTTGTTATTTCTCAATTGTTGTTATCAACTTCGCCTGGATCTGAGATTTGTGTTAGAATATTGCTAATCTGTTTTCATACTCTTGTGCTTTCCCGATAATTCGAGGTTTGTGACCAATTTTGGCACAAATACTTTGGTGCTTTCACTGGGAACAACTAGCACCCGCTATACCAGATTTTGAATCTAGATTTGAAGGCTTAAGGATCAGATCTAAAAAACTATGTTAAGGCAATCGAGTAGAAGACAAAGAACAGAAAGAAGTCAGCATGAAGGAAGCCATGAGGCTTACTCAGGGGCCAATCAGACTTCAGCTTTCATCACCCGAGATGAAATGGAAATGATGATGGGAGCAATGCTGAAGAGTTACTGAAAAGGCAGGAGGAAATGATGCAAAACCTCCTCAGACAGTTCAGACAAGCAGGAACAGCTAGAGCTTCAGGAGTTCAGACCCACAGAGCTTGAGCAGAAGGACCCAACAGGCAGTCAAATGGAGCAGCTCAACTAGGCACAACTCCTGATCAGCACACTACTGCTAATCTAGTGGATCTAGGCTCGGGGGCACACCGCCAGGCAACGATGGACCAGTTCATAGAGGAATTCTAGTTGACACTACACAACAAGAAGCTGGCAGGAATGTAAGAGCGCGTGATGAGGAATACGTGTCGGAATTCCCTCGAGACTCGAGGGGAAACCAATGACTGACAATGCTGGATTGGATGAGATCATCAAGAGAACTATGCACGGAGGATTGACCAACAGGGATCAGAAGGGAGTAAACAGGAGTCCGTTTACTTGTGAAATCAGAATGACTCGAAACCCATCAGAGTTCATGCTACCTATGGTGGAGGTATACAATGGCAAGGATGATCCAACTAATCACTTGATGAGATACACAAGACACATGAAAGTGATGGGAGCATCGAAGGAGGTGATGGCCCGATGTTTCCCTTTATATTTGATGGACATAGCTGCTATGTGGTTCAGGCAGCTCGAAGAGGGATCTATTAGGACATGGCAGAATTGGTGGATAGGTTTCTGAAGCAGTTTCAGGTTCATATCAAAAGGCCGAAGAACGTGATGACACAAACGTCAGTAAAGGAGAGGACAGATGAATCGCTCAGAGCCTTCCTAACTCGGTTCAATGCAACAGTTGCTTCGGTGGATCGGCCGGATCCATCGATGGTATTAATGGCAGCGGTATCGGAAGTCAAAGAGAATTCGGATTTCAATGTGTCTCTAATACAGGATCCACCAGTGGATCTCGGAGAATTCTTTCACGAAGCTGAGAGATTCCTTCGGCAGGAAGATGCATGCTCAGATATGAAGTTAAAGGAGGTGAATGAAGCCGAGGATGGTGGGCCATCTGGCATATGCTTAGATAAAGATAAAGATAAAGGAAAAAGTAAACTGGATGACGAATCAGGAAAAGCCAGGAGGCGATGGAAAGAGCCAAAATTCTACACTTACACAGAATTGAACGAGACGCTGGAACAGATATTTATGAAGACTCGGAATCGCCTTCCCTACCAAGGCCTGCTAGAAGTGAACCCTCGGAACGTGAAAGGGCATCTGGAAGGCACTGTCTCTTCTATGATTTGGATGCACATGATACCAACAGCTGCAGGCATCTAAAGGAAAAAATTGAGGAGCATGTAAGGAATGGACAGTTGCGACAATATGTCGGGGTTCGGAATGCGGCGGTGGAACAGGAGCAACCACCATCTACTTCAAATAACGATGGCGCGAGGCCTAGGAATGATGGTCGATTAGTTATCAATTGACTGGGATGATAAGAAATAAGTAGCAAACTACAGGCAAACGGCCAAGTCATTTACTCATGTACGGGGACGGATGGCCCCTAGGCATGCTCTGAATGATGATAAACCGTGTTGCTTTGGTTTATGAAATCTGTTTTTTGTTTTTGTATTGGATGCTCGTTTTTCTGATTTGGTTTTGGATTTTGGTTTGAACTCCTGATTCTGTTTGTCTTTTGGTTTAGAATTCTGTTTGGATGATTGTTTTCATGCTTGGATATTGGTTTGGATTTCTGGTGTGGATTTTTGGTTTCCTAATTTGGTTTGGATTGGATTTTGATTGGATTTTTATCTGGTTCTTTGGTTAACGGTCGGGTATGGATCATAACTGGCAAGGGGTAAGTCGTTTTGTTCGAGCATGGCGAATCGACTTATTCAGGTCATTGAATATGGATAATGCTCAACAAGGGTCCGAAGAGACCGAGATTCATCCTAGGACTTAGGCCCTATATTATCGGTTACCATTTCAGGTCGTTGAGTATGGACTATGCTTGACAAGGTTCCGGAGCGACCAGGATTCGGTTTAGGACTTAAGCCACAATATTATTTAGCGTTCAGGGACACTGGACCATGGTCGTCATGTGTGGATTGCGCTTGGCAAGAATCCAGAGAGGTTACGGATATGAATATCGTCTATGAATGGCAAAGGACTTTGATATCGACCCGAAGAGGTCCTGGATTCGGTCATTGGTTATTAGATAAGGATGGATTAGGACTCGGTCATCGGGTTCAGATGGATATGGAACGGGCTATGGCTTTGGTTACTGGAATTGGAATCAGACATCGACTTGGAGCAGCCATGAATGATGCACTTGGATGGGATGGCTTGGTGATGGATTGGATTATGAATCGGATAGTATGGCTATGGACGGGATATGGGCTTCGGATGTCAGATCGGAACTATTTAAAACACACCTTCCTACCACAAGGCATGTATTGGGGTTAAATGTTATCCCACCCTTTGGTCAAGGCTGGAATATCAACAAATTAGCTGGAAAAGAATGGATATCAGGATTGGAGATTGATTAGAAACAAGGCTACAATCAATGTCATTAAAATTTGGCCGAGATCCGATTAGGACGAGATCAATTAGGAAGGATGATCAAGGCTCGGAGAGGCTACATTTAAAATTTCAAGTTAATCGGAGCTCATATAATCGAGATATGATTGATGCAAGTTGAGGAAAACACGTTCGTATCCATCAACGAACTAAGATCGAATCGATCTATTCGAATCGATCCATGGTCGCACTATTCGTATCCATTATTCTCGTATCGCTCCAGCGAAGCTTTATTCGTATCCATCCAGTAGTGGTCGTGTAGTATCGATCAATTCACATCAGTCGCTCACATTCCCAGTTCGTATCATCGACTATGGAATGCATTTCGTATCGATCAGACTCTAAGCACTTCGTATCGATCAGAGTTCGATTAACCATCGATCGATACGAAGCACAATCATAGCCGACCGATACGAACTAGATAGAAGATGATCGATACGAACAATACATTATTTCCCTTTAAGCAATCAATGCAAATAACACTCAGTTGTTGTCGATGCGAAAGGGGCAGGCCTACGAATAAATACTCGATCGTTCGGCACAAAAAGTGGATCGATCTTGGATATTCGCGCCACATCATCTTGCACACACGTGCTCGGGATCGAGTCTAACAGAATGATACGAACGTATCGAGTCGAATGAAACAGCCTAAGGAAAACTCCAACTCATATCGATCATATCTCCTAGTCATAAGTCCAAATGCTATGAAATTTTCATAGGAGCTTACGTACAAGCTAAAGAACGTTCACACCAAGTTTCGACTCCGTTGGACAAAATATTGATCGATACGAATTACGTTCGTATGAATCACGGATCGAGTCGAAACTTCATGCGATCGATCGCGTGGGCGCACTCACATGCCAGAAGGAGTGTCCCAAAGTTTGAGCGAGATATTTACATGGAGCGCCTACAAATAGCTCCCTAAAGTCTACAGAAAAAGGACTTTTTTGGATCCTACAACATCCAGACTCTGCCAAATTCACGACTGCACTCAAGCTCACTAGTTGTACTCAAAATTTACTGCTGTAATCGACTGTAACCAGTAAGTACATCAATAAAAATATTATCCTTCGAAGTGAACGTAGGTCGAAGATAGTCGAACCACTATAAATCTTGTGTTTTCTATTTGTTATTCTCAATTGTTGTTATCAACTTCGCCTGGATATGAGAATTGTGTTAGAATACTGCTGATCTATTTTCATACTTTGGTGCTTTCACGATAATTCAGGATTTGTGACCAATTTTGGCACAAACACTTGCCCCTTTTGAAATATCCTCTTTGGATACTCAATTGTTGATATACTTTGTAGTATTACTTCACTCGAAGTAATGATTTGTTGTTAATATTACTTCTCCTCATTTGAGAAGATATTTACCCTTGCTTTTATATCTCGTTTCTCTCTTTTTAATCTACTGTGTGATGCTAGGATCATTCTTCAGCTTGACCCTACACCGATTTTTCATGAGCTACAAGCTGTAGAGGATAACGTTACCCTTACCACATTTTGCACTCGTTATGAGTCTCATGAGTGGTTATTTATACCGTTTGGAATAACTAACACTCCAGTATATTCCATCAATCTTGAGGATCGAGTATTCTAGGAATATCTCGATGAGCTCTATGTGTGTTCCTTGATTTTGAGAACAAGTAATAAATTGTGCTTTCAAATTTTCAAAAATTGAAGGTATATTTCTAGGAGAAATTGGATTTTGTTTTTAGGAAAAACAAAGAATATTTTGAGTATTATATTTGAGGTATTCTTTTTGATGAAAATGAATTTTTGTGTGGGATTTTCCATCTAGTGCTTTAAGAACTCTGGTCGATGCGTTTGGCCAATGTTATCTATAGGAATTTTCTAAACGCTGTGATGAGACAGTCATACACGGTAAATTTAGTTTTAGTACGTAAAGTTTGGAAATAATAAATATGGTGGAGTATTACTTTTAATTTAAACATTTAATAAAACCATTTAAACATAGTGAGTGTTGGAGGAGCGGCAAGGCAGTTTTGATCATTTGATCAACTCTACAGCCAATCGATGAGGCCATTCACTATAAATCAATGGCCAGGCAACACCCTTATATTAATTGAAATTTGAGAAACGAAATATCGTAATTTGGGTAAGTAAAAGTGAATAATTATAATTAAGGAAATGTCTTAATTAGAAGAAAATACCATTAGATGCTTTGATTAATAAAATGATGTATTTAAGATAAAAGAATACTTTGGTTTGAAAAATAAAAAAATAGAATATTTTAGTCTAAGTTATTAATGATGACTACAAAAATTTGTTTTGGTACTTAGTTATTTGAGTAATAGTAAAGGATAGATATAAAGCTCTATCTTAAGAAAAAATAAAGAAGTGTTAGTTTAGAACATTTAGTATAAATTTGTAAGCTTGTTTTGTTTTAAACTTAAATGGTATTAAAACTTGTGGGTTTGAAATTGTAAAATAATTTTTTAAAACAAGTTTGAATAAATTATAAACTTTAATTAGTTTTATTTTATTAAAGAGATGGAAATTTAATTTTTGTAACAAGTGAAAATGTGAATTTGAATTGTTTTCATAAATGAACCATTTATATAGTATAATCATTTTAATTGTGAGAATGATTTTAATATATATATATATATATATATATATATATTCCAAAATTTGTTTTTGTGAATAATCAATAATCATTTCTTGATAATGAAAAAGATTAGTTACCTCTTCCAAAATGAGTTTCCAAGCTAATTGTTTTAAAGTTAGATTTTGGAAAGTAATTAAAATATTTCCACTTAATGAAATGTTTTTATGATGATTACATAAAGTTGAGCATAATTTTGTATGTCTTAGCTTTTCGGGGAAAAAGAAAATCATTTAATAAATGATTTGGCAAAAAGCTTGTGTGAAAATGTAGTTTGATATTAAAATGGTTTGGGTAAATTTCAAATTTTAAATTGATTCAAAAGCTGAAATTTTATTCGAAAAAGTGCTGTACTGAAACAGCGATAACTTGAGATTTATAGCTCCATACGAGTCCAATCTTTTTGTAAACGAAAAAGCTTTCAGTAAGCTATAAATTTTATGTCCACTTTAAAAGATTTTGCTTTTTACTGGGTCTAAAATAAGTTTGAAAGTGGATAGGAAGTTCTGCCCTATTACAAAATTATCTAAGATTTAAGCTGAAAGTAGATTTAACATAACTTTCAAATCGTAAATCAAATTTTGACGATCTTTATGTTTTTGGATAGCTTCACCTTAGTAGAACAACTTTTAATTTATAGAGTTTTTCAGCTTTGTTGTTTTCTATGTTAAAACTTGTCTTATTTACAGTAGGTCTGAAATGAAATCGATCTATTTCCCCATAATAATTAAATGTAGCACTTTTTATTTATGAAACATGAACTATTATCATCTATTTGAGTTATGTACAGGTGAAAGAGGATAGTTGGAATATATTTTAAGCAAAAAAGAATATATGTAATTTGTGCAATCTCGCTTTAAAATGCTAAAAGGGAAGGTATGTTTTCGGATTAAAATTTTAAAGTGTTAACGATGATATATATATATATATATATATATATATATATATATATATATATATTGTGTTTCCAAGCTAATGGTCGATGTATATTATATAGTACGGCCTTCCGTACAATGGAGACTCCGTCGATTTTTTCGGAAATTTCCAACACTTAGAAAATTTGAGAAGCAAATTAAAGAAAAATAATAATATATGTTGCAAACTAGAGAATACGTATGGAAGAATTAGAGAATAGGCAATTCAATAATTTTATTTACTTTAAATAAGGAGTAATGAGTTTAAATTAAGAATCTAAGTAAGAAGCTTTAGAAATTTTCAAGTGTTCAAAATTGAGAATTTTAAATCTTGAAGATAATGGGTTGGAAAACTTTTAGAATATTTGATTATAAGAGAGAGTTTAAAAGTATATTCCTTGAGTCTTAACTTGCCTTTGTGCAATTATATTAAGACTTGCATTTATGCAGTCCTATGAGTTTAGTGGTATTGGAGGAAAACCACCTACCTCTTATTGGGTTTTCTTTCCGTAATAGTGGTCAATCTAATATCAGTTTGACTCCCTTCGTAGCGTTATATGGAAAGTCGTATCGATTATCATCTTGTGGGTTGGAGTTCGTGATAAAGTTGTGACTAAATCCCGACTCTATTCGTGAAGCTTCTTAGAAATCAATCTCACCCGATTTATCTATTACGTGACATCCTATTCATGTTTTTCTTCGAAGGTGAAATGCCTTCGAAATAGGGATGTATTGCTCGTAGAAATTCAATGGTCCCAAATCCCTGTAATTCCACATGGGAAACCATAAAATTAATTGAGCAATCTTATCTTGGTTTTTTGTCATCTTGTGCTGAGAGTGAGAAATTTTAAACTCGAGCTTATCTATCCTTCCTTTGCTTGATGAAATAATTGTGTTGAATATGAACTTTTATTTGGAAACTGCAATGGGAGAGTCTGTAACAACCCTGATTTTGGGGATTACCTGTTAATATTGAATTATAATGGTAGTTATAATTTAATATTTTGAATTAAAATAAATAGGAGATTTTTAAATTGTTTATTGGGAGTAAACAATAAAATTTTGGAATTTAAAATGAGAAAAATAAAGTTTGGAACTTTATTTTATTTATTTGGGTTAAAATTGATTGGAAAATGGGTTTTATTTGGAGAAAATGCAATAATTGTATTAATTATTGCCAGTTACTTCTTTTAATAATTTTCAAAAGAGAATGTGAATTTTAGAGGTTTTTTATCTAAATAAAAAGACATAAATTGGTTTAAAAATGTGTTTTAATTGTAAATTTGAGTTTAAAATGGATTGTGATATTTTTCTAAGTAAAAATGTGATTTTTGTTGAATTTTGGAAGTTAAAAATGTAGACTTTTACATTTATTAGGTGAAAATTGTGTATTATTGTGAAATAAAGGATTTTAATAATAATAATGTTTTAAAAATAAAAATTAATCCTTTCTATAATTTAAAATAATTTATTTCATGTATATGTAAATTTACATATTTTGTTTGTTTGGATGAAAATTGAAAGGAAAATGACTTTGTTTTATAATATAGTGTAATATATGTGTGCATTTGATTTAAATGTTGATTAATTAACTACGGCCGCCATATTTTCTTTTAATTAATGGGTCTGTAAGCTCATTTAGTCCTGACCCAAATTGAGAAAAAGAAGTAAAGAGATGCCTGTACGTTCAAAAACAATTATCTCTTCTCCTCCAATTGTCTATTAGAAGAAAGCACCATTTTCTCAACTCCAAAGCTTTCAAATTCAAATATTTTTCAAATAAGTAGCTATTATTATCAATTTAAAGTGAAACTAAAAGTTAATCTCATTCCAAAACCTTATTATCCCATCAAGATCTTTTTCTAGGAGAGTTGGCTATTAATTTCTTACTTTCCTGTTGCATGTGTTTGTCTTGAGTTCTAGGAGGTTAAGAGAAGCTCCTTCTTCTCAAAAACAAGCAACTTCCCTCCGATTCTCTGAGTTTGCTCTCTAATAGAAAAGGTGAGTTTGTCATATCATGTTTCTAGTTGAAGCTAGCCTGCTAATGCAAAGATCTGAAAGAAAATAGCCTCTGCATATGTATATTTCCCTGTTACTTGTTTTGTTGAGTTTCTCGTTTCTAGTTGCCATTTTGAGTGGCCATAATTTCTTGGTTTTAGCTCGAATTGCTACCAGATCATTTTCGGAGTGTAGTTTAGTTGCTAGTCTAGTTGCATGTCAAATTTCATCTCAAAATATTATAGTTTGATAAGTCATTTTGCTCCTGGAAAATCAGTACGTGCAAGAAAAAGCGACAAAACAATATCCGTAACCTAAGTCGACATGAAGGTCGACCTAGTACCTCACCAGGTCGACCAGCTTGCCGACCTGGTCCCCTTAAGGGTCGACCTAGTTATCGACCTAATGATGTATGGGTGTTGACCTCCTGGTCGCCCCATTCTTGTATGTGGGGCCTTATTATCTTCCGCTTTTTGCAGCAGTTAGCCGACATATGTTGTGGCTTTGGACATCATTTCTTTAGTAATCTTGTGATGTTTTTAATATACTGAGAGCTATGATATCCATCAATGGACTAGCCAAGCTTTGGTGAGTTTGTAATTCAATTTTGAGTCGAATTCGAATTGAGTTTGGATTGAATTTGTATTGAAATTAAGTTGAATTCGAGTTATCAGTTTTTGGTATTTTCTTTGTTTTCTTATGGTTTTTGAGCACGGTTTTGTCCAAACGATTTTGAAACAATTTTTAAAATAAATTGGCATTTTAACTAATTATTATATAACATTTTTAAATTATTTTTGAGCTATACAGTCTATATATTCTCTATAATAAGGGAATTTTCAAAGTTTGATTCCAAATACAATTTCGGAAATTGGTTTTAAAAGATTGTTTTCTCAAGTAAATTATATTATATATAATACATGTTTTTTCACTATTCGAGTGAATGAGCAGGAGAATTAAATGGTTTGGTAAAACATATGATATGGGACACGTGCGTTTATCTTATCGGTCAATTCCTAACTTGTCCATTTGATTGTTTTAACCTTCAGGTCGAGTTTACCGATGAGACGAGGTAAACTTTTTACTGCTTTAAGTGTGAAATTTACTAGCGGTTAGTAAATTATTTAGTGTTAACGTGTGTCAAATGTTAGTATGGGACACACGTTAACACTGTTTGGGTTCATACCCGAGAGTTTGTGACATATTTGTCCAAGAGACATATTTTCCAGTACTGGACCTTTGGGTCATTTTTCCTTCGGGATGCTTGTCTAAGATACGTTTGTCATTGCAACGTTTTTGTCCTTCGGGATGTTGTCCTTCAGGTTGTTTGTCTGAGAGACATATTTATTTATCCTTCAAAACGTTTCTCTAAGAGACGTGGCACCTTATTTTGAGAGAACAGTACTTAGCAGGCTTCGGCCATAAGCACGTGCTATATCTTTGAGATGATTTCATTGATTTCTTTATGATTTTCCAAGTGTATCGCCTTTTCACATTAGTGGCCTTTTGAGCCGTTTGAGATATTATATATGGAAATTACATCTTCGGAAATTGAACTTCTTATCAAGTTCTATATTTGAGATTTAGGTTTGCAAACACTTGGCGTTATTTGAGGTTTGCCTTTTGGCATATTATTTGAGATTTTCCTATTGGCGTTATTATATGAGATTGGCATTTTGGCATTTATTTGGGATTATATTCTCCTATGTTGGGATTTATATTTGACTGCCTTATGGTGCATTTTGAGATGATGTTTTCTCTTTTGAGAATGCTTCTGAGTTCGCCAATATGGCGGGCTTGGGATTTCTCCTCTTTAGAGTTATGTTTTTCTCCTAAACCATATTTGATGTTTTGGGATACACCAATGAGATGAGGCATGCTTTTATTGTGAGATTTATTATGATTTTTTATCTCTTTTGAGTTGCATTCATGTTTAGTGATATCCTTATATCACTTGAAATTACTATACCTACTTAATTGTGCCTTGTGAAGTAACCATATACCCTTGAATTATTCCTTCTCACTTGAGAAGATTATCACCTTGTCTTATGCTCATATTATAACTTATCCTTATAAACAGATTTGTTTAGCTAAACTGACCCATGTATTTTATACTCATTTCAGACCGAGGTGTTTCAGGTAAGTTACCCTTATGGACTTAGCCTATTGTGCTTCCACATAGACTTATCTGCTATCCCTTTTTATTGTAGTATTTTTGTCGTGACTCTGATATGTATATTATTTTGACTCGTGTATATATTGTGGTCATCATACCACTTATGATGTATTATTTGTATTGTATTGGGACGTATCAGTATATATGTATATATATCTATTTGCTGTTCTGTGATGTGTTATGCATTTGAGTTGTTGCATTTTATTCTGATAGATCCTGTAGCCACCTATGGTTTCGTATTAAACATTTATTAGATATGTCAACCCACTTGAGTTGGAAAAAATATAGAGCGCTAATCGACATATTCAATAAATATTTAAGACAAGACTATAAATGGTCGCTCCTAACCAGCCCTATTCTCCGTATTAGCAAACAGTATTACCCCATAATACTATTTGTCAACGTGGGTCTTGGGGCGGGGTGTCACAAATAATCAACCAATCAATATAACATGCACAACCATAATGATAAAAGAAAAACAGAGAATAAGTTAACACCCATCATTGTTGATGGGTGGAGTCCGCTACAGACACCAATTGATTCTATAATCCCTACCGAAGCATTTGAAATGAAAAACAGACACAACGATATAACAATGCTACTAACATAACATCTTCATACCCAAGACTTAAATACAGTTATCATAACAGATTCCCATCCTATATTTCCATTAGCTATCAAAGAAACCTATTGAGAGCCACAACTATATTGTGTACTCTCCTTAAAACCAACACCTCAAGAGAAGTTGGCCTGTAGGTCCTATTATAGCACCCTTCCATACAATGCAACAGTATATGTCCTACTCCAGATTGGCTTCCCAAGCTCTCTTTGCCCCTACTCTGGAACCATATCTGCAGGTCTTGCATCTTAATGGTATAATGGATTCCAATTTTCAAAAACAATATCATCCAATTGTCTATGGATAGACAATCCAGATTCAATCTACCTCACGTACACCCTTCCCATACATATACACAACATCGCAATATTGTCATCCTTGTGTGGATCATGATTCATTCTTGAAGTACCACGCACTACCCGATTATCCCAAGTCAGGCATACCAAATCAATATATATATATATATATATAAATTTCCAAACCATGCACCTATAGTTATATATATATATAAATTGCTTGAACCATATATTTATATATCTTCAAAACATATTCCGCCCACTCTCTGGTAACCCCAGGTGAGGCATACCAAAACTATACATATGCTTAAATTGCGTATCGGTAAATGACGTCGAGTTGCCATTAGTTTCCAAAGAGACCTATTGAGAGCCACAGCTATATGGGCTCCTTTAAAAAGCAGCGTCTCAAAAAAGTTGGCATGTAGATCATGTTGCAGCACCCATCCATAAAACGCAACAGTATATGACCTACTATAGATTGGCGTTTGAATCTCTCTCTACCCTTGCTTCAAAACCACATCAGCAGATCATGCGTCGCAGTGGTACAATGAATTCTATTTACCAGTCGGTAGCCTAAAGTCAGACATACCAAAACTATATATAAATGCTTTGAACCACATATCAATAAATATATATAATATTCCATGAGTCTTCCAGTAGGCATATGTCGGACACACCAAAACTATATTTATACATATCGACATATATAAGTCACATAAACTATATGTAGATGTATATATCCCCATATATAACCAGTCCAACTATATGGAACTAATAAACATGTATCCTGCACATTTACATACACAGAGGAAATACACAACCAAAGTAACAAATCTATCATCTCAATTTCAATAACAATCCATACATACAACCGTATAAACAATTCAACAAATATGCATCTTACTTAGGTAATCAATCTAAAATTATATCTTTTTATATTATTTTATAGAAGTCTCAAATTTATATAAAATAATACACTTGTCTATCGGTCATACTATAGCTTAATGTCACGTAATTATTCTATATATATTAAGTTTAATTATCAATAATCCCTCAAAATATTATATAGTTCATGTATATAGAATTTCAATACACACACATGTTTGTATGTATATAAATATCTTAAACCATTCCTTAGGTTATAAACTTAATAAATCACGTTATTACAATATTCAGGATTTTATAATCTTATTCAAGCCCTATTAAATAATATAATACTTCTTTGAAATTTCTAACTTCTCCAATCACTTTTACAGAAATTCACTAGTTAGTCAATTATGGATTTACACTATAATAAACTAAAATCAAGGCCAGATAAACTTCAAAGCCAGTTTTAATACAAGTTTAACTTGCTTAAATAGTTATTTTTGCCTTCATTAAATAGTTAATCGATCTATAATTGCCCAGATGCCTTCATTTCCTCCTTTTTTTTCTGGGCAACCCATCGATAAAGTCCATGGATACTTGCTCCCACTTTCAATTTGGTATCTCTAATGGTTGAAGCAACCCAGCAGTCTTCTGCTGGTCACTCTTGACTTGTTGACAATTTGCGAACCGACCCATGAAGATCGAAATATCTCTCTTCATCCACTTCCACCAAAAGGTCTTCTTTATATTCTGAAACATTTTAGTTACTCCTAGATGGATAGACAAATTTTACCGATGGCACTCTCTCAACACATCCTGTCTAACTCAATTTACATCTAGCACACAAATCTACCCATTCATTTTTAAAATGCCTCAAGGGTCAATCTGAAAACTAGAATTAATTACATTTTCAAAATTCTTCTTAAGCCAAGCTAGATTAAGGTCTTCTTCCTGGAAATATACAATCCTCCCCATCAGCACCGACTTAACTTCAAAATTTGCAATCGTTGCCACACTCATACTCAATGCATCTGCAACGACGTTTGCTTTCCTTGGGGTATATAGAATCTCTAGGTCATAAGACGTGAGAAATTCCAGCCATCTTTGTTTCCTTAAGTTCAAACCCTTTTGGGTAAAAAGATACTTTAATGACTTTTGATCCATGAATAACTCAAACTTTGCACCCAAAAGATAGTGCCTCCACATTTCAATGCAAAGACAACTGCCAAAAGTTCCAGATCGTGCGTAGCGTAATTCTTCTCATGTAGTTTCAATTGTCGACAAGAATACACTATTACTTTACCATTTTGCATCAAAACTTCTCCCAATCCAGTTCTACAAGCATTTGTGTAAACTATTACTACTTCACTCCCATCTGGAATAGTCAAAATAGAAGCGCTTGTCAATTTCTCTTTAAACTCATTGAATGCTCGATCACTTTTGGGTGTCCAAACAAATTTAGTCTCCTTCTTCATTTACTCTGTTAGATGAGAAACAATTATTGAGAAATCTTTAATGAACTTTCTATAGAAACATGCCAATCCTAAGAAACTCCTGACCTCCGTCGCATTTTCAGTTTTCCTCCAATCTTGGACCGCAACTACTTTAGCAGGGTTCATGAATATGCCTTCTCTCTAAACAACATGCCCAAGAAATCTAACTTCAGATTTCTAGAAATGGAACATAGAGAACTTAGCGTTTAAAACATGATGCCTTAAAGTACTAAGAACAACATGAAGAAGGAACTTATTCTCTTTCTCCGTTCTAGAATAAACGAGGATGTCATCAATGAAAACAAGAACAAACTTGTTAAGAAAGTCCCGAAACACTCTATTCATCAAATCTACAAAATAAGCGGATGCGTTAGTCAATCTGAACGGCATGAATAACCACTCGTAAAAATTACCAGGGGTACAAAAAGTTGTTAAGGGTACACTCTCCTCTGCTACCCATAATTGATGAAACCCAGTGGCAAGATCCAATTGAGAAAATATCCGCTCCATGGAGCTGGACAAACATGTCATCAATCCTAAGTAAAGGATACTTATTCTTGATAGTCTTCTTATTAAAGTATTAAGAACAACATGAAGATGGAACTTATGCTCTTTCTTACTTTTAGAATAACGAGGATGTCATCAATGAAAACGAGAACAAACTTGTTAAGAAAGTCCCGAAATACTCTATTCATCAAATCTACATAATAAGCGGGTAAGTTAGTCAATCTGAACGGCATGAATAACCACTCGTAAAAATTATCAGGGGTACAAAAAGCTATTAAGGGTACACTCTCCTTTGCTACCCATAATTGGTGAAACCCAGTGGCAAGATCCAACTGAGAAAATACCCGAGCTCCGTGGAGCTGGTCAAACGTGTCATCAATCCTAAGTAAAGGATACTAACTCTTGATAGTCTTCTTGTTCAATTTGTGGTAATCTATACATAATCTAAGAGAACCATCAGCTTTGGTAACGAACATAACTGGTGATCCCTAACTCGATGTGCTGCGTCTAATCAATACTTTCTACAACAAATCAAACGTCTGCTTCTCAGTTCTCTTCTTTCCTTTGCAGCCAATCTTCGAAAGGTTGTACAATAGGTGTGGTTCCTGGAATCAAATCAATTCAGAATTTCCGATCCTGGTGAGGAGGTATACCTTACACTTCTTCAAAAATACCCTTGAAGTCCTGAACAATCGGTAAATCTCTTATCTCTTCTTTGGGTACTTCGAGGGAATAAAGGAAACTGCTCATCAATATACTAGGCTCTCTACAATAGATATCAATGCTTCTGCCTACTGCATATTTTATTACAATGATTCTTCTACTACAATCTAAGATGACATTGAACTTAGATAACTAATCCATCCCCAAAAGTGACCCAAAACCGATGAACCCAAGAACGAATAAGTCGAATGAGAAGTGCCAATCTTGATAAGAAATAGGCACATTTAGACACATTAGTGTCAAGGTTTGTTGGACCGTAAAGGGGTTTGACACACAACACTAGTACAAAATACACATGTTGCATCGCCTCAGTTGCATCGGTTGTTAGCACAACTGATGCAAATAGAAGTATTTGCATCGATTACGTTTTAAAAACCGATGCATTTGGTATATGGAAAGCAGTAGATAGTAAAAAAATACAATTTGCATCGGTTATCATCGACAACCGAAGAAAATATACCGATGCAAATTATGTTAGTTGCATCAGTTTTATTTACCACCGATGCAAAAATACTATTCCCACATTGAAACGGTGAGTGAAAATTTAGCGGTAAATGAATTTGTCTCCCTCTCATTTTCCCTGCAAACCTCTTCTTTTCGACTTTCACTCGAAAACCCTAAATCCCTCTCCCCCTTTTCATCTTTCCCTTTTAATTTACCTTTATTTGAGATGGCGTTCTGGATCTACCTTTCGCCATGTGTTTTGGATGTAAGAGTATCAGTTCTTGCTTGTGTGCTATCCTCCCCATGTTTTCATCCTGTCACGGGCCCTTGGTGATTGCTTGGAGAAAAAAGTGACGCTGTTTCGATTTGAATTGTCGAGTTATCATCAGATTTTGGATGTTCACTTGCTAGCCTTTATCTTCTTGAGGCACTTTCTAGATCTTAGCGATTGGTGGGTGTTGCGTGCATTTAGTTCAGGTTCTGGTTTATATGTTATTTTTCCTGAATTTCGTGCCTTCTATGTCTTATATTACATAACTTTAAGGAGAATTTGTATTACATATTCGGCATAGTCATGTTAGTTTATGCATAGTCATGGATATGAATTTCAGTTGGCCCATAACACAATTAATGCACTTGGTAAATAATACATAAGCATGTTAGTTTATGGTTCAAGTTTATGGCAGTTTATGCACGAAGTTGCACAAAAATCATATCTTTTATTGAAAATATGGCTGCAAGCAAGTTTTGAAAATTCTGTTTCGGCGCCCCAATTTTTTAAGAGTTTCGTTTTATTTCAGTTGTTTTGGGAGTTTTGGTATAGATTTTGATTGTGAATTTCGATACTGTTTGAAAAAATTAGTATGACATAAATTGATTTGAACATTGGTTATACTTTATAAAATTGGATATAATTCCTATATTTTAAAGTCCAATTTTTCAACTGTTATAGAATAATTATATAGCAATACAAAGAGCAATGACAGGATCATCATACTATGACCATTGTACGCAACAATTAAATGTTATTCACTCTTACTTTTATTATTGCCATTGCTTTTTTTTCCCCTGTTCCTTTTCTCACTCTTGCTTCTCATTCTTACTGTTGCCTTTCTTCTTTTTTCTTTGTAACTTTGCCTTCTACATGATTTTTAAGATAATCTCACTTATTTCTCAATTTATTCACGAACATCTTGAACATCTTCTATTCTACCTCGATTTATATTTAATTTCTTAAAATGGTACTTCATATTTTGAATTCCATTGGAAACCAGAATTTTCCTTAAATCTTGGACTGGGCTCCACCGCAACCGGTCCAGGACATCTTGAATTTCGATGTTCCGACCGAAACCTCACACCTTGGCTGCGAGTCATCAGTACAAAATGTGTTTACTGTACATTAAATGTTATATTTAATCATTAAAAATATGATTATAATACTTATAATGTATTAAAATTATGCTTCAAGTATATACTAGTTCATATCAATTTATGCACTATGGTATACCACATACATAAAGTAATATGTAGGTATGCATGTATGTGTATATGTGTGTACACTTAGACACATATGTCTGTGTGTGTAATATTTTAATGTCTTAAAATAGCGCATGACTGCAATATAACCCAAAAGTCTTTCCTGTATCATTGTACATACACACAAAATTCCGCCCTTGTTTGTACTAATTATGAATTCAGACGGCTTAGACTGTACCAAGTTTGTATCATTGTGTGTTTAGACTTATAGTATCATAAAATCAACTATTGTTATTTTCACTCCAAGCAGCTTGATAGCTACTCTGATTGACATATAAACTATTGAAGCACTTAGCACAGCAATTAGATTGCTAAATTTACAAGACTTGGTAAGCAAGAGTTTGAAAAAGTAAAAGTCAGTTGTCTAATATTTGTAGTCGGCTGAATTTCCGCTGATAGTTTGATAAACATTAAGTGATTTAATAAGTATTTCTTACTTTTCCCTTATTGTGGTGCTTTCAAGTTTGTTATAAATAATAACAGAAGGGTTGTCTGGTGTACAATTGCGCAACAAACTGCACAACTTTTAATAGGTCTATGATTTTGTTTTGCATTTTTATTCTCAGGTAATTCTTGAGAGAGCTTTGCCTGATGTGTGGAAGACGGTGTTGATATCTTATTCAATTAACCAGGGCAGGCATTTTTATGTCATGGTGCATTCACTGACAGCGACTTTTAATGCCATGGTACCTCTTCAATAGTTATAAACCATTTTACTGAGCTAAAAATTTAACAAAGTTGCAATTGTTTGCTCACCACCATATTTCCAAGTGCTAGATCGACAACCTTCGCAAAGAAAATTAAATTGACAAAATTTTTCTGACCGATGCACTGTCTGGTCGAAAAATTATCTTCAGATTATACGTCTTTAGTCCTTTTCATTAATATTCAGTCATGTACATATTCTCATGCGGCTGATCATCTTCCAAAATTAATTTTCCAGTTTTTACTCACATGTCAATGTGTAAAAATTTGTACTTCTAAGTATTAGCATCATGAATGAATCTAGGTAATTTCTGTTTTTATTTTTTTATACTGTTTATTTTATGCAGACAAGGAAACCAATGTTTGGGATGGAGAGCAATAAGTTGTCGTGCAATTTATATGAAATAATGATGGATTGCTATACAAAATGAGGCAATAACAGGTGCATTTATTTCTTCACATACAACGACTTACATATTCATGTTAAACTTTCAGAAGTATGACTTCTGGCCTACTAATAAAATAGGAGTTACTGTGAACAGAATTTATGAATATGCCTGTTTGTATTTCATATCTGCTAACGTATACAACAGCAGATAAATGAAATGAACGCTTTCCTTAAAATTTAAACTCCAGCACATTTATTCCAACGGATTACAAAAAGTCACCAACCATTACATCTACAATCCTATATAACCTGCCAGCCTTCTATTACTCATACAAATCACCTGCTCATGACATATATTCCTCCACTTTTCACAATCATGGACACTTTATATTCAACTATACAATCACTTACTGTTGACAGTGTTGGAGCAACAATCTGAGTTCGCGTTGGCAGGATGTGGGACTCCGTAAACCTAAGGAGCAATGATGTTTTCAGATTTAATATGCAACTGCTCGATAACAAGGTTAGCCTCCAAGACATTTATCACTTTAAATAAAATAGAGCGTTATACTAATTGCCTAAATTGATCACCACTCCTACAATTGATGATGGATTTATTACTACAGAAGAATTCCAGTTAACAGTTTTATAAAAAAAAATGCGCCAACTGTTGCATGGCATACGAAATCTGTACTCCATGCATTGCTATCTCTCCCCACTCAATTTCGGGCTTTCCCCTTCTCTGCCATGCACTTATTACCACCACTTTTATTCCCCTTTGCCCCTTTACTATGACTCCTTTTCGTGCTTCTGTTTTCAGCCAGCCGAAAAACATTTTTATGCTTTAACTGCAGTTGTGATCTGTACATAAACTAACGTCAACTTCTCCATTCTATGTATACACTTTTACATCCGAATTCGCAACCCTATTTTTCCTACAATATTCACCAGTGCCAGATCTATCCCTGCTGCTGTCCACCTTACTTTCATACGCACCAATCTATATCACTGATCTTAAGTTCTGATTTCTATTAAAATTTGCTTTGGCTATTTTCCTACAGTTTTGCAACTTTGCATTTTCTAAGTAAAAGTCGAAAACACAACTGGCCAGTATATTAAGTTATTTAGAGTTAGCTATGTATAAAATTGTTTCATCATAGCCCAATTTTTGCGCTGTCTTCCATTTAATCAATTTGCATTGCAATTATCTGTAGAAAATGAATCTATAGAAAATGAAGATTTCATAGTTATTATGTAGTTGTGTGTATATTATAAGTTTTTGTGGTCTACTATTATCAAAATGTAACTATCCTTTAAAAAAAACATAAATTTAGAAGTGTTTTTACAACTTAAATAACTTACGCATTGCCTAATGGGTGGATGTTTTATGACTCAACACAACAAACTTTTGCAAAATATAATGGATAATTCCATCTGCTTCTATACTCGATTGTTCTATTTCTTGTGGAAATTTAGCAGTGCAACAATACTTAGTTCCATTTCTTTGCAAACCATACTAATTTCATTTTTCCTATATATATATATATAGTATTTACGTGTTAATCTTGAGCATGTGAATATCTTAAGCTTGTAGATCTAAATTCATGCTTCTGTATTCATATTGTTGGAGGTTTTTCACATATCACATGACCTTTTGAGTTAATATTTATTTTGTGGTTGAGGAAAAACAAGTCTCACACACTGCGTTCTGCCCTCCTTTTATTTTAGATGTTGAAGAAATTAAGCAAACAGTTGAAAGGTGAAGACTGGACATGGAACAACTTAAACACTCTATGCTGGGCGATTGGATCCATATCTGGATCTATGATGGAAGACCAGGTCTCTGTATTTTTTATAAAACTATATGTGATGTTAGCTTTCCTCCACCAACGTTTGGTAATGATTGGTTCCAAATGTGGGTTCTGGACGATCAAAATTTATGGGTAATGGTGTAGAATATAGGTTTTGACAGTGAGTACAGGTGATAACTTAATTTTCAGCACTGATGTTTGTGACTTAGTTGATTTTTATAATAGTATAATTAGCTTTATATTCATTCTCATGTGGCAAGATGTTGTTCCTTTGTCCGTGAATTAAACAACAATGAATCGTGGTTTACTTTGGCAACGAGGATCAAATAGTTGAATTGACCTTGTTCATTATTATGTGTTAGTTATTTTCAAATTTTATGTAAATGATCATCCAGTAGTTCTGAAACTGAACCGGTTACAAGTAAATGTAAGATTTAGGATTGAAGGTTCGAAAACTCCAATTCATGAATCCAAAATATTGACCCATCATTAGTTGTAGCACCTAAGTTTGAAAGAAATAGGACAATTGTTTGTTCACTAAAGCGCATATACGTCATTCACTAACTTATGTCGATCACCGTATAATCATTCACTATTTGACTGATTATGTGCAAGTGTCTGCATATTATGCAACGTACATAGGCGCTTTTGAAGAACCCGCTGACCATTTTTTCTCTAATACAAAGCACATGTATACTAAAGCATTTTGTTGTATTCTTGAAGCTTCCAAGTCAATGTACATCTGAATGTGAAGACAACAGACATGCAAATGTTCTTTCTTCCAGGATTGTAGAAACCACATAAATATTAGCATCTTCGTAGTAGTTACATCTTCCTAAAGTTCGTACATGGTTTAGAAATCTCATACAAGAGATAACCAAATTGTCTTCAGTGGCATCGATGGAACTTCCCTTTTATTTTTCTTAAAATTGTCTATTCTTTTGTGTATAGCTGTAGTTAGTGATTTCTTGATGTTATTGTTATGGACTTTTCCTTAAGTTTTGATATGATATGAAACTTTGTATCGTATGAATAAACCGTTTACTATCATTTTTGTTTAACTTGTTTTTCCATCTAACTTCTCTGCAGGGTGATAAAGTATGCTGTCTTTGGATTAAGCATAATCAAAACTTCAAATATGGCGAACTGCTTGAATCTTAATAAACTTGGTTGTATAGTCTGAAATGAACTGATGCTTGAACTGAACTGAACTGATGAACAATAAAAAAATTCTGGTGAGTGCAGAGGAGGGGAGATGCGTTGCAGATTTTCTGGTGATGTGCAGTGCAAGGCGCTGGGTTGTGGGATGGTGGAAGTGACAGCAGATAAGTTGAACTGGAGTTTGAAACAATGAGATGGCAGCAGTTGTTTTAAGGGTAATCCAGTGATGAAATGGAGCGTGTGTTGTGGTTTGAGTTGTGTGGATGAACAGAGATGGAGTTGTTAAGTATGTATGAAGTGTTTTTGTAAAGGGCAGTGAACGTATGGTAGAAGTGGTTATTGAAGTAGTATAGAATTGTTGTTGCAATGTGAACTGTAGCTTGTTGTTAGTGTAGTTGACGGGTGGCAGATTTGATATTGATAACTGCTAGGGGATGTGGATATGCACTGATGAAATGGTGCACGGGATGGGTTGAAGGGTTGTGTTCAGGCTTGTAATGGAACAATGGGTATAATGGTTGCTTGAGTGGTGATAGGTGGCTGGTGGGAAGATTATCGTGCTGGGGGGTTGAGGCGAAGGCTGCGGTAGTGGTTTTGGTTGCGGATTGCAGTGGTATTATGAAGTGGTACTGTAGATGAATGGAGAAGGGGAGGACAGTACAACAGTAAGCAGATATGTCTGTTGTGAAATTTGTAAACCAAAGCAGAATCTGTAAATGATAATGAAATAATCTTTTTTTTTAATTTTTTGTGTATGTTTTTTTCTTTTATATATATATATATATAAAGATTATCAATAATATATATATAGTCTATTTGAGTACTGTAATAATGGTTTCTGAGGGATTAGTTTGCATCGGTTGTTATAAAAAACCGATGCAATAGAGGGATTAGTTTGCATCGGTTTTCAACAACAACTGATGCAACATGTTCCTTTCTTGCATCGGTTTTCATTACAACCGATGCAACATGGGGGCTGTGTTCAAGCAATCAACCATGATATTTTGCATCAGTTGTTAGTAACAACCGATGCAAAAAAGACCTTTTTGCATCGGTTTCAGAACTGATGCAAAAGTGTTAAGCCTGTTGCATCGGCTGCATATGCATCGGTTGTTGAACTGATGCAAAAGGGGGGGTAAACAACCGATGCAAATGGCTTGTTTTGTAGTAGTGCAAAGAGAATTTTGAAGAATAACATATTTAAGATTCAACTGGTTCATTAGGTCATATGAGATAAAACTATGGGATGCACCAGTATCGAATAATGCTTTAATAGGAATATCAGAAATGGATAGTGTACCTTGCAACACCTGCTTTCCTTTTGGATCCCTAGAAGTAGTTGGCGTTTCCTTAATAGTAAAAGCTCGTCTCTATGATCCCTTCCTTGGAAAAGGACATTGGTTCTTCATATGTCCATGTCTGTTGCAATTGTAGCTTACCGGTAGGTTTTTCTCTGGGCAATTATTTGCATAGTGGCCCATTTTGTTGCCCTTATAACAAAGAACCTTGGTCAAGTCTAACTGCTTTATCTGAGCTGGAGCTCCACCTTCAGGTTTCTTTCCTGGCCACTTCTTCCCTTTGTGCATGAAAAATGGTTTACCGGCAACAAGAAAACTGATAAAGGTTGGGCATTAACTGCCGACACTACCCTCTTCTGAACTCCTTGCTCATTATCAAGAGCTTCAAATCTCAATGCCATACTGATCAAACTAGTAAAGGTGCCATTGAGATGATTAGTCATTTCCTGATGGAACTTTGTTCGTATTCCTTTCACGAATGTCTCATTCTTTTTAAGTGGCACATCAATCAATCCTTGTCCAAAGTGAGACAATGCATTAAACCTATGCTCATACTACGCCACTATCATCTCACCCTGTTTCAAATTCATGGAACTTCTGAACAACCGAGTCCTACCTGCCTCTGGGATAAATTAAGCTTCAAAATCTTCCTTACATTGCGCCCAAGAGAAATCTTCTTCTGGTGTATTCATGGTGACTGAATATCACTAATCCATTGCTGCTTTTTGAAGCCGACGCGATGCTAACAATCTCTTTCAAGCATCTTCCAATTGAAGATCCACAAATGTTATCTCACAAGAGCGAAGCCATGTTTGAGTTCCCAAAATGTCTCCAATTCCATAAAAAGGCATACAATCCAAAGCCGTGTAATTCTTGTGCAAGGTCACAAAGTTATGAGGCGGATGAACTTGCATCGCCACTTCTACTACCGGCTCTACAACTGGCTGATTTCTAGCAGCTCTGCCATTTGTAGCCATGCTGGTTCCAGATCCCCTCCCTCTTATTCCTCTTGTACTCATTTTCAATAACCTAGACCAGTGATAGGTATTAGTAGAATACAAAGATAGGGCTAAAGATGAAAAGGGGAAATTTCAATAAAGGATCTAAAACTAGGCTTTTTAGGGGAGAAAAGGAAACACTCTCTCAAGAGAACTCATTCTAGGGCTCTACGTATCCTATCTCTATTAAGTTGTTCCCCAATCAGGCTAAGGTATTCACTCAACTGAAGCTCTGATACCAACTGTGATGACCCACCTTTCTGACCTCTAGGAACGACACTTAACACATCCTCGATGTTCGTGCGTTGTTGCCCAAGCATCGGAAAGATGAATCGTCGTAGGGTAAAATGAAGAACAGAATAGAAAACCTCACAACGAAACGGCTAAATAAACATAACAGTAAATAGTACATCAGGTTACTTCTTGATAGGAAGTTATCAGAATTACGCAAAAGTACTACAAATCAGCTTAGGCAGTTATAACATCCTACCTTTACATGTGCTGAAACAAAATACACTTGCATAAACTAAATAATACAGCGGAATAGATAAATAAGAAGATGAAAAGTCTTCAGCTGGAAGGCCATCTTCAAAAGAGTCCAACAAAGACCTACTACTTTCGGACTACTCAAATAAAATGAGTAACCGAGATTTCGTGGAAACAAGCAAATTGGGTTAGACGATAAGTCTGGTATGAGTAAAACTTTAAACAATGGCATGTAATTAAACCCAAACATGTGAGACCAGGTCGCTGAATACGGAACGGGTTTACTCTCACATGAATCAACATCCAAACATAAAGAATGGACAAATAATTAAACACCATAAAGAGTGGTTGACACTTTATGGTGAAAGTAAGGAGATGAAATTTGAAGGTTTGAATCAAATAAGAAAAGGAAAATCACTAAAAATTGACTAAAAAGGTGAACCACCCTTGAAGTTGCCTCTAGTAATATACTCCCGAGAAACTCATATACTCTGTGACACTTCTTGAAAATGTACCACCCGGATTGTGCTAGACCTTACCGTGTATTCGAACCCTTCACATCTAAATGTGCAATTGAACCCGATGTTGATGAGATGTAAAAATACCCTAATGGGAGCAACCTCACATAGCTGGACGTCCTTTCATGATTTGGATTCAGTTATTTACCGACAAAGGATATCAATACTAAATGGACAATAAATTGTCTTAGAATGACGAAAATAAGAAGCTAAAGTAACCAATAGCTAAGGAACCAACTATTGAGGATATAAAATGATAGTATATGGAAATTAAGTCTTGTATACTTATCACCACTCATAAAATCCAAACTTGTATTATTTCTTGGCTAACAATAATACTGTAACGAAGTGGGATTTTCGCCATCAAAAATCGACATCAATATGTCCACTTTATACCATACCGAATATTCAAGTGCCAGGAATACCAATTTGCTAGAGATGAAGAAGAAAAAGGTAAAAGAAGATATAACAACAATAACACAGAATCTCACAATCTTAGTGGAACAAAATGTAATAAAACAGTAGATCTTTATGCAAGAAAATTGTAACTGTCGGTATATAAATACAATCATCAAAGTACAACAATCAATACATCAATATGGATAGTTATTATAACTTTCCCTCACCAGTGCTGACTATACAATCAAAACATACAATGGAATAAAATTAAGTATGTGATATACATCTGATATCCTCCAACTCGCCTCCTGAGCTCCAAAGTGCTCTAACCTGAATCTGTAATACTCGGTCTGACCCGGAAAACCAGTGTAAGAAAACACACTCAATTTGAATCATTATTATTATCAAAGTCGCTTTGAAACAAAGGTATCTCCTAAGACTACGTCACACATAAACATGACAGGTTTTTACCTTACGATAACCAAAACATTTTACATCAAAATCCTCTGATATTATAATAGTGTCTATAGAAAGTAAATTAGAAAATAGCTGAAATGCTTGCATCTCACGTTTCAGCATAGTTGGTATGCAACAAAAATCATACTATGACCAGGTAAAGAACTACCTTCTGATGAGCGCATCTCTAGACCAATGCACTTTAACCTGACAAGAACATCTTGTACCCCTGCCACACAAGACTGGCCTAGCACTTGAATTCTAGTACCAAATATGTTATCACTCTGGGTGTTCCCACCCTTATCGAGCGCTCTCTTTCCATGCACAACCATTTCCATAATTATAATATATCTGAGGGTATCTAGAAAAGTGATAACATACCCTAATCGGAGTGACCCACTTAGCCCTGCTGCATGCGCTGTTTCGGTCATTTCTCGGTTGATGAGGTTTTAGGCTACGATTACCTTTAGAATAACATTCATTCTTGGAATGCTAAAACCGCCTTCAAGCAATGATGCAATGATAGCATTCATCCATGCAAGTTGTTCTGGGTATGAACAAATCGATTCTCCTTCAAATATAACCATCTCCATTAGCTTCTTGATTTCATAATTCACAATGCACAAACCGGATCGAAGTGGTTTCCAGATAATTATATCTGATCCTGGTCTCTTCGAAACGATCAACGAATTTGGTTGGAATTGATAATCTGTCATTTGACTATCAAATAACATCCATAAGCAGTCATTAGGCCTTATCTTATGCATCTTCAAAACATTCATTCAAGATATCTTTAAAAGATATATACATATATTCAAAGCTCTTTTAGTATTTCAATATTTGTAAACAATTTCAAATACTCATCTGTAACAGGCTATTTTATTCACCATTTCAGCATGTAGAAATATTTTCAAATTCAAATTTATACTTCAATACTTAGGAAATATTTATGAGTATAATTTCCCAAAATCTTTTATTTCCAATACTTAGGAAATATTCCATTTATTCCTATTCCTCAAAATCTTTTACAATTTATTTGAAAAGTCCTTAACTCGCTTATACCAATCCTATAAGTTCCGGAATTCATTAATTAATTTCATTTAATACTTTAAAATCGATTACATTTGTCTATGATTCCAAATCTCCATTTCTAACTTCTTTTATGAATCCTAATTCATTTTTTGAAGTTCCTTTATTTCAAAAAATTCGAAAATTTCCATAAGTTTCCAAAATTCCACTATACGATTTCTCTTAAAAAATCATACCCGTTAAATAAACTCCATTTACAAATCTCGAGAGGATTTATAGATAAATTTCAATCATTTCAAAAACAAATATATAATAAGTATTTTTTGATAAAAATTCATTTTTAAAACATATCTAAGTAATTATTTAAAATATTAACACACATTATATAACATCGACAATTAATTTCCAATTCATTTTTAAATAAACTAATTGATTTACAAGGCTAATTATAAAAACTAGAATTTATTTTAATAGATATTAAATACTTGAATAACTAACCTTTTTAAAATATTATAACCTAACTACTAATTGTTCAAACTACATATTTTAATAAATAAAAAATCTCATTTAAAAAAAATTAATTTCTCGACAAAAATCTATTTAAAATCCAATAATCCAATTTCAATTTATAAATCTTTCTCGACTCATACCACATCGACTACATTACAATTTCAAAATCATTCTCACATTCACAAAATAGATTCCTCTATTTTCCAAAAATTGATTTCCATATCTTGATAGAAAATCACATTGTAAATTCATATTTACAATTCTTCAACAGATATCGTTTTTTCCCCTTATTTATAAACATCGTTTATAAATTTATAAACCCATTTAAGTTTCACTTGTTTATAAAACCAATCCTATTTATAAAATCTCATTTTTATAAATCCTTTTCTTAATGAATTCCATTTATATTTCAAATATATTTTTAATGTCGATTTTAACCCCTCTTCATGTTTTTCAGAATATCATTTCCAAATATCTTTATATAAATATTTTTAGATTATTTATTTCTTTCATCCAACTCAATTTCCTTTAAAATAAATACAAATCCTAACATAAATATTTTCATACCCAAAATTTCTTTTAATTCCTTTAAATTTAAAATAATATTTATGGTATTTAAAATACCAAAATTAAGGCCAGTCCTATTATAGCGTCCAATAATTCAAATCACATCAATAATCTATAATAGATTATACACACAAATCATATATCACTATATATGAAATTGAAAATCAACATTTGAGGAATCTAGTTGGATCCCTCCAATCTATTTCCCTGCATCCATAGATGCTAGATAACATAAAATACCAATCCTACATCAAGGGGTGCATCATGGTAATATAGGGTCATCCGCTATTATGTGAATGCATAGAGTCTATTCCGCTCCAACGACGGGTATATATCCAACTACTAATATATATATATATACTGCCATATATATTATAGTATTCAACGGATAATAAAATATCAATTCATCCAAAAATCCAATAGTAAATTTTAATTATTTGAAATTAAATACAGTAATCCAAATGAGTGAGATTTACTCACCTTGTTTTTTTAATTTGCCGAATGTCTAAATTAAATTGAACAACGTTTGATTTAAATCTAAAATCCCTGCTTGTAGCCTATATCCTTACTAACCTGCCAGTTTCATGCAATTTGGACCTCGTATAAATGAATTACGAATTATTAACATTTGAAATAATTTAAAACTATCGCTAACATACTTAATTTAAATTTAATTTAACAAACTATCACCTACCTAGCTTCACGAACCAACACACGCTCGTCTTCCCTTCGACATCGAATGCAGACTTGCCAAACCCAAAACTGTCGAACTCCTAGCTCGATCACGTCCCCACCACCTGGCCATCAAAACCCTTCCTCGCCACCACCTGACGAACCCGCTTACAAACCCAGTTCCAAAACTCTAACCACAAACGCCTACTGCCGCCAACCAAGATCGCCGGCAAGAATCCCCCACACGCGTCCATCGTGACCTCACCTACTACCCATACCTTGATCGAAATTGCGAGTGAGCTTCCCCAGGGTTTTCGACTCCCCGTACCCTTCGCGCGAGCACGCGCACTCCCCCTCCTCCTTCTGGCCTAAAGCGTGTGCATCAGGCGCCTTGGCTTGCGACACTGCTAAAACCCTAAACATTTCTTCCTAAATGAATCCCCTCCTCCATACGCTAGTGATCAACTCCACCATCACGATGAACAAATGCGAACCTCTTCTTTTTTTGAATGCGGCTTAAATGTTCCTTTGTGTTTGAATTGAAGAGAAGGGAAAATGAAAGGCTCGCGATTTTTCTTTTGATTCTTTTTTTCATTACCTTGTTTCATTCGAACGGAAAGAGAAGTGAAGAGAGGATCATGGTTTTTAATTTGAAAAGAAACAGAGTTATCAGATGGTAGGGTGGCTTGATAAGGAATAAAGTGGCTGATATTGATATTTTTGTGGCCGATGAAATATGAAGATAATATATATGTTTTAAAATTCCAAAAGTATCTAGCTATTTATTTCGAATCCCTATTGAGACTTACCGCTTAGCATTTCTAATATTATACCCTTATTCCGATCGCAATGAAACAAGTTCTGAGTCCCAATTCGATCGTATATGGAAGACAGCTTTTTAAATCGACAATTTGAATTAAATCAAATTAGATTATTCTAGGTGTTTTCAGATCATACGACCTAACGGTAATTCCAAACATTACGAAATTTGAAATCCGATAATAATACACTATTGCGGACCTAATGGAATTGATTCGTCGAATTCCAAGACTATGTCCTGGTTGCTATTTTAACGCATCGATTAAATCGACGATTTTCCAAAATCGACGAATTCACTTGAAATTTTAGTTTTTTGAAACCTTACTAACTAAATTATAAATTTCAAATCCAATATATAAAAAGTTTAAATATTCAAATCAAACAACGAAAAATCTGGATCGTTACATTCCTCTCCCTTAAAAGAACTTCGTCCCCGAAATTGCTAAGGTAGGAAAAATAGTCCAAACACATTACTTTTTCAAAAACCCATTTTGTTCAAACTCGATAATTCACTTCTCTATATTTCTAAGCCTACATTCACTAACTAGTTCCAACATTCATCTGAAACTCTTTAGTCTCGGTTAAATTCAAAAATAAATATCTAGTTAATAAAAAAAATTCAAAAATTTTCTAACACCTTAAATTTTCGAAATTTTTTGGCTGAGTCTCCCTTGTACGGAGAGCCTTTTGCAATATGACAGAAATGATAAAAATATATACGTCGACCCACACGGTCGAAAAACACAATATGTATCAATATTTATTCTTTGTGGTATTTGATCCGAAAATGTACCTTTGTTTAGCATTTTAAGCGAGCGAGCTTAATTCATATGCAGTTTTCGCGACCAAAATCTAGCCAAATGGTCTTCTTGTATTTACCCAATTTAATCATGTAAGTAATAAAACATGAAATTTAACAACATTTCATTTATTTAAATAGTTAAACACAAATGTTGCACAGCCGAGCATGTTAGACATGTATTTATAAGCAATCATAAGGTTCCGATACTAACTTAATTACTTTTAATCGATCCATATACCATTTCATTCAATTCGAATGATTTACAACCAAATTTATTTGCATTTACTTCGTAATTAAACATATTTTATTTATATCCATTCCAAATTGATTCTAACCAACTTTATTCACTTTCCATTGATTCACAGAATTTTATTTACTCCCGTTTACGTTAACGACAAATTTTCCATGCTATTTGGTGCTATTTATTAATAAGACAATCATTTCAACTTATAAACCATTCAAATTGATTCTAAATTAATTTATCAACTTCTATTAATTCACATTAAATTTTATTCACAAAATTTTGGTTCGCTCCATTTTTATTTTCAGCGACAATCCAATACATGCAATTTATTTGTGCACCATTCTTTAAATTTCTTTAAACCAAGCTTCTATCCAAATATATTAACTTAAGTGAATTCATTTATTTTAAATTATTACAACCATATAACTTAAGTTCATTGCAAGCAAACTCTGTTTCATTTTAAATTGATTACTATTCAATCTATTCAATTCCATTTACTAAATAATTTAATTAGTTCATTCACTTAATCCACTTTAAAACTTAACTTCATACTCGAATTAATTTAAATAATATCCAAGGCCATATTCAATTTATACACACTTAAAATTGAATTTATTTGTAACTCAAGTCGTAACTATTTCAATCCATTTCTATCTAATCCGACAATACTTCAAAATATATTTAATTCACTTATTTTTAAGTTGAATTTTTTTTCCATCCAAATTTTATAACATATGATAATATAGTCACTTTACAATCTAAGTTATATATATAATTCCATTTCATATCATTTCTAATTCCAATTCAATTTTTATTTAACGTAAATTAAGTGAAATTTCAATTCATACAATTTATTTTAACGTACTTAAGTTAAATTTTAATTCCAAGGTCCGTATTCACACATTATTTAGATGAGTTTAAACACCCAGTTTTATTTTAAATCATTTTTAAGATCAATACACACACACACAAATATTCCCTTTTGTATATCAAACTTTAACTTTAGAGTTTTATGTCAAACCTATTTTTACCAACCAAATTCCCTTCAAAATTTCAACTCAAACCTATTTTTTCAAAAACAATCTTGAAACAACGATCACGGTAGCAATCCGTCACTTAAAACTCGAAAATGATAACTGATGATGCGGTCATCATTACTAGAATTATTTTCCAACGACTGAAGTGAGTTTAGTGTTTTTATCACCTCTAGAATCCATTTAAAAACATTATCTATTCAAAATCCTTTCAAAAATAATACTATTTTATTTCCACACACTTCGAAAAATATTTCCAAACCTTCCAAGATTTCAAAATTTCCAAATACTTAGTTCAAATCCATTTAAACATTTCTCAAAGTTTCCTCGAATTTTAGATTTTCAAATCTAGTTTGAATCCAATTTTAGTTTTAACTCATTTATATAATTCATACTTATACAATTTAATTTTAGTTTTTATAAACTATTTCCAATTTTATAATCTTATTTGAATTATAATAATATCACCCAAATACTCCAAATATACCATAAAATATTTTTGAAATTTTTTATATCAAAATATAATTTGGGTAAAATATTTCATTTATCCATTTCAAAACAATATTGTGTCTAATTATCATGTTCAAGTGTTTAGAAACCTCTATCGAATTATTGGCATCCCATTATTTGGTCAGAATTTATATGCTACTCAACAGATAAATCAACACAATATAAAACAATTTATAATCACTAACAAATACGTGCTCATATCTATTAATACACTCAAACTCATTCTAAGGTGCTACTGACCCTATCCCTAATGAGAGTAATCCTCACCAAAACTAAGGTTCTCGCTTAACCTTCAGCTCTGATATCAAGTGTAATGAACCGAGATTTTCGACCTTTAAAAATCGAAATCAATACGTCCATTGTATATCATACCGAATATTCAAGTGCCGGGAATACCGATTTGCTAGGGTGATGAAGAAAAAGGTAGAAGAAGATAGAACGATAATAACACACAATCTCACATTCACAGCGGAACAAAATATAATATATAACAACAGATCTTTATACAAGAAAAATGTAACTATCAGTCTATATATATACAATCATTAGAGTATAATAATCAACACATCAATACAGACAAATATGATAACTTGTCCTCACCAGTGCTAACTATAAAGTCTACACACACAGCGGACGTCTGACATCCTCCAGCCCGTCTCCTGAGCTCCAAACCGCTCCAACCTGAAAATGTAATACTCGGTCTGACACGAGCATTATAATAAAATAACACCCGAGTCAGTTTTGAAAAACCAGCATGAGAAAACACACTAAATTTGAACCTTTATTATTATAAAAATCCTTTTAAAACAATGGTATCTCGTAAGACCACGTCACACATAAACAAGACGGGTTTTTACCTTACGATAACCAAAACATTTTATATCAAAACCTCTGATATTATAATAGTGTCTACAGAAAGTAAATTAGAAAATAGCTGAAATACTTGCATCTCACGTTTCAACATAGTTGGTATACAATCAAAACCATACGATGCTTATTGGAGAATGGAATCCATACTATGACCAGGTAAAGATCAACCTTTCGATGAGTGCATCTCTAGAACAATGCACCCGGGTCTGACAAGAACATCTTATACCATGCCATACATGATGGGCCTAGCTTGACTACTAGTACCGAATATGTTATCACTCCGGGTATTCCCACCCTTATCGAGCGCTATCTTTCCATGCACAACCAATTCCATAATTATAATATGTTCGAGGGTATCTAGAAAAGTGATAACACACCCTAATGGGAGTGACCCACTTAGCCCTGCTACATACCATGTTTCGCGCATTTCCCGGTTGATGAGGCTTGAGGCTGCAATTACCTATAGAATAGTATTCATTCTTGGAATACTAACACTACCTTTCAAACAACGATGTAATGATAATACTCGTCCATACAAGTTGTTCTTGGTTTGAACAAACTGAACCACCTTTAATATCACCATCTCCATCAACTTCTTAATTTAACAATTCGTAATGTATAAACATGATCAAAATGGTCTTCAGATAATTAAATCTGATTTTGGTCTCTTCGAAACGATCAACGAATTTGGCTAGAATTGGTAGTCGATTATTTAACTACCAAATAATATTCATAAGCATTCAGTAGGCCTTATCTTATACATCTTCAAAACATTCATTCAAAATATCTTCCAAAGATATGTACATATATATTCAAAGCCCTTCCAGTATTTCAATATTTGGAAACAATTTCAAATACTCATCTGTAACTGGCTATTTTATTCACCATTTCAATAGCTAGAAATATTTCGAAATTCAAATTTATACTTCAATGCTTAGGAAATATTTATGAGTGTAATTTCTCAAAATCATTTATTTACAATACTTAGGAAATATTCCATTTATTCCTATTCCTCAAAATCTTTTACAGTTTATTTGAAAATTCCTTAACTCACTTATACCAAATTCTATAAGTTTCGGAATTCATTAATTAATTTCCTTTAATACTTTCAAATTGATTACACTTGTCTATAATTCCAAACCTCCATTTCTAACTTCTTTAATGAATCCTAACTCATATTTTCAAAGTTCCTTTATTTCAACAAATTCAGAAATTTTCGAAAGTTTCCAAAATTCCACCATACGTTTTCTCTTAAAAAACCATACCCGTTAACTAAATTCCGTTTACAAATTTCGAGAGGATTTATAAATAAATTTCAATCATTTCAAAACTATAAATATATATATAATTAGTATGATTAATAATAAATCATTTTTTTAAACATATTTAAGTAATTATTTAAAGTATTAAAACACTTTATATAACATCGATAATTAATTTTCAACTCATTTTTAAATAAATTAATTGATTTGCAAGGCTGATTAAATAATATATACTTGAATAACTAGCTTTTTGGAAATATTATGACCTAAATAATAGTTGTTTAAACTGCATAGTTTAATAAATAATAGTCTCATTCTAAAACAATTTCAATTTCTCAACAAAAATCTATTTAAAATTCAATATTCCAATTTCAATTTATAAATCTCTCTCGACTCATACCATATCGACTACCTTTAAATTTCAAAATCATTCTCACATTCCCAAAATAGATTCCTCTTTTTTGAAAAAACCGATTTCTATATCTAGATAGAAATTCACATTGTAAATTCATATTTATAATTCATCAACATATATCATTTTTTCCCTCATTTATAAACATCGTTTATAAATTTATGAACCGCTTTGAGTTTCACTTATTTATAAAACTAATCTCATTTATAAAATCTCATTTTTATAAATTCTTTTCTTAATAAATTCCATCTATATTTGAAATCTATTTTTAATATCAATTTCAACTCCTCTACATGTTTTTCAAAATATCATTTTCAAATATTTTTACATAAATATTTTCAGAATACCCATTTTTTCCATCCAACTCAATTTCCTTTAAAATAAATCCAAATCCCAACATATATATTTTCATATCCAAAATTCCTTTTAATTCCTATAAATTTAAAAACAATATTTATGGTATTTAGAATACCAAAATTAAGGCCAGTGCTACTATAGCATCCCATTATTCAAATCACAACAATAATCTATAAATGATTATACACACAAATCATATATCACTATGTATGAAATTAAAAATCAACAGTTAAGAAATCCAGTTGGATCCCCCCAATCTGTTTTCCTTCATCTACAGATGTTAAATAACATAAAATACCAATCCCACTTCGAGGGGGATATCGCGGTAATATAGCTTTATCCGCTATTATGCGGGTGCATAGTGTCTCATCGCTACAACAGGGGGTATATATCCAACTACTAATATATATACTGCTACTACACATATTATAGCATTCAACTGATAATAAAATATCAATTCATCCAAACATCCAATAATAAATTTTAATTATTCAAAATTGAATCTAGTAATTCAAATGAGTTAGATTTACTCCCCTTGTTTGTTTTTAGTTTGCGAATGTCCAAAATTTAAATTAAATCGAACAACATTCGATTTAAATCTAAAATCCCAACTTATAGCCTATCTCCTTACTAACCTGGTCGTTTCATGCAATTTTGACCTCGTATAAATGAATTACAAAATTATTAACATTTGAGACAATTTTAAACTATCACTAACATACTTAATTTAAATTTAAATTTAATTTAACAAACTATCACCTACCTGGCTTCCCGAACCAACACACGCTCGTCTTCCCTTCGACTTCAAATGCTGACTTGCCAAACCCAAAGCCATCGAACTCCTGGCTCGACCATGCCCCCACCACCTGGCCTCACAGTCCTTCCCAAATCTACCAAAATCACCAAACATCGGCCCTCGAAACCCCTCCTCGCCATCACCTGAAGAACTCGCGTACATCCACAACTCCAAAACCCTACACACGAACGCCTACTACCACCAACTTAGATCGCCATCCATAATCCTCCACACGCGCTGGCCTCACCTACCACCCATGCCTTGATCGAAATCGCGAGCGAGCTTCCCCAGGTTCTTTGACTCCCCGTACACTTCGCGCGAGCGTGCACACACGCCCCCTCCTCCTTCTGGCCTCATGTGCGCATTAGGCGCCATGGCCTAGCGAGACTGCCAAAACCCTAAACAATTTTTGCCTAAACAAACCCTTCCTCCGTACGCCAGTGATCAACTCCACCATCGCAATGAAGAAATGCGAACCCTTTCTTTTTTTGAATTTGACTTAAATGTTCCTTCGTGTTCGAACTGAAGAGAAGGGAAAAAGAAAGGATTACAATTTTGTTTTTAATTCTCTTTTTTTCATTATCTTGTTTCGTTCGAATAGAAAGAGAAGTGAAGAGAGGTTCGTTGTTTTTAATTTGAAATGAAATGGCAATATCAGATGGTAGGGTGGCTTGATAGGGAATAGGGTAGCTGATATTGATGTTTATGTAGCTGATGTGAAATGAAGATAAATATATATTTTAAAATTCCAAAATTATCTAGATATTTATTTATAATCCCAATCGAGGCAAGCCACCTGGCGTTTCTAATGTTACACCCCTATTCTGATCGTAGTGAAACAAATTTTGAGTCCCAATTCAATCGTATGTGGAAGATAGCGTTTTAAATCGATAATTTAAATTAAATTAGATTATTCTAGGTGTTTTCAGATCAAATGACCAAACGGTAACTCCAAACGTTATGAAATTTGAAACCCGATAATAATACACTATTATGGATCCAATGAAACTAGTTTTGTCAAATTCTGAGGCTGTGCCCTGGACCGCTATTTTAACACGTCGATTAAATCGACGATTTTCCAAAATTGACGAATTCACTTGAAATTCCAGTTTTTGAAACCTTAATAACTAAATTATAAATTTAAAATATAATATTTAAATCATTTAAATATTCAAAATCAAACGATGAAAAATCTGGGTCGTTACATATACCAGACAAGTCAAGGCAGTGTTACCTCAAAGTCATGTCTCACGATTATTCTTATCTTTCGAAATAATAACAAATCTACTTCTTCGATGTTTAGTGCTAATTATAAATATAATTTGTTTCCATATTAGTGAACCACTTTATGGAAATTGATTCATTTCCATAAACAATTCAAACTTTTCTTTTAAAAAATCAAATTCGTACATGGCTTCACATTACAAGTATTAGCTTTTATACCACTTTGTTAAAGAGTTTACTAACTTTGAAACATCATTACAAATAGGATTTAACAACTTAAAACATCCTTAATTACAAAGATTAATTAATCTTAAAACTTTATTAACTAGTTGATTAATTTACTTCAATAACCTTTTATTAAAAAGGGTAATCTCCTTTAAAACATCCTTAATTCAATTAATTAACAATATAATTAAATAAATTAAGTAAAAACTAAATAAAATTATTTAAAAGTGGTTTATTAATTTAAATTTATTTAAGAAAATATTTGTTTAAGGTTAAATAGATTTATTAACCTTTAAAAGTCATTAATTAAAAAGAGTTAATTAATTTTAAAATATCGTTAGTTTATTAATTAATTAATATTAATCCATCATTATCCAAAAATTAATTAGTCTTAAACATCATTAAATAAAATGATTAATTAAAATTAAAACATCATTTACTAAGTAATTAGTTAAATTTAAAACACATCATTAATTAGTTAATTAGTTAACTTTAATCCTTATTAATTAAATAATTAAATTAATTAATTAATCATTGTTAAAATAATTAGTGATTTTTGAAACCGTCATTAATCAAAAATCTTTCTTAACTTGTAAAATAACTCCAAATACGATAATGAAACCAAACGGTTTCGATAAAATGTGATTTCTCGAAAGTGCCGATATAGCGGCTCTCGTTATACAGGTAGTTCGAAATTCGAGCATATGACATTTGCAACACAACCACACATTTTGTAATGAAGTAATGAGCATAAATATATGATGATTTACAATAATGTGACATATATCAAGCATTTAATAACAATGGTATTAGTTTGACTACTATATTTCTATATAAGCAGTGAT
Source organism: Allium cepa (assembly GCA_030765085.1). Taxonomy (NCBI): domain Eukaryota; kingdom Viridiplantae; phylum Streptophyta; class Magnoliopsida; order Asparagales; family Amaryllidaceae; genus Allium; species Allium cepa. The sequence continues at coordinate 332,036,030 of CM060940.1, forward strand.
TCGCTTACTAACTTTCAAATGCAACTATCTTCCAGGCAATAAAAAAACCATCGACCAAACTATCATTACAATCATATAATAAGCATTCACTAGCTACAAGTATGGGTACGAATATAGTCTAAATTTTATGTTTCTAAGGTGGAAGCTTTACTCACCGCAACACTTACTAACTCTTATCGAACTTGCCTAAGTGCTAAACAAACTTCCTTAACTCGGATTTATGCACTTATGTAAGCTTGTATGGTGCGATGTGGCTCGGCCTACGGCAATTTTGGGCTCGGCCTTTGCTATTTTGTGATTGGCCTTAGAGCTATGAGGTGGAGATGGCCATGGTTTTGGTATAGAAATTTTTGTATGTGAATATATGGAGTTTCTTTGTAAACCAAGGAAGAGATTTAAAGCGAAAGGAGGTGATTTTTTTAAGAATGAAGAAGAGAAGCCATGAGTCGACATGAACACGAAGAGAGCTTCTTAGGATAATGAGAAATGTGATAACAAAGTGAGAAATGGAGTTAGGGTGGAGGTATTTATAGACATGAAAATAGGTGGAATTACTAATTTACCCTTGCCTACTTCCACCAATCACAAAGCTCCACCTCAACCCCCTCCTCCTCCCAAACTTATGGCCAAGGTGGTCCCCACAACTTGCTAGATAATAATATGGTGTTTTTTTGGCAAGGCAAGTGAGGTGGATTGGACCCCTACCAGAGTTTATTGAAGGAAAAAGAAGACCACGACAAAAAGACGCTTTTGTCGTGGAAAGAAACAAACAAAAGCAAATAGAAGCAAGGAAAAACACATACTACACGAGAATGACCAACGAAGACATGAAACAGATCCAACACCAGAGATGGCAAACGGGACCAAAACAAGATAGGCAGACATGCACAAAAGCATGCATATATAAAAATTGCACACCAAGCAGCCCACAACACCAAGAATCAATTCCAAAGTGCATGATTATGCGGTGAGAATGTATGCCTGGAGAATCTGATACCATAGGCAATATTCACCATAACTTTATTCCAGAGCTGATGCGCAGTAGAGGCTTCACTTGAGAAGCATCGAGAGTTCCTTTCAAACCAAACAGTTATAAGATATTTTTTAAGGACAAAGAAGATAATGTTGTTGTCATTAGTTCTCCTCCTCGTCGCCATTTTCAGCACATTCCAGTCAAAAGATGAGTTACCACAACGGTATGGTGTTATGTAAGGTTATACATGAGAACTTCTTCCTTATTTTATTCTTTATTTATTCTTAAACATAATGTGCCTTATCCTGATTATATTTAAATCAATCATGGTTTATTACTATTAATACTACTTAACTTACCATATTACATGTACATGCGTACATGAGTATACAAAAAGGTGCATAATGTTTCCAATGACTTTCCAAAGTCGAAAAGCCAAAATTTCAGAACATGTTTTTCGTTCTCAATTTTTTATTTTCATTTGAACTATTTATTTTTGTAAACAAAATTTACAAATTATTTTAATATCATTAATTAATATTTAAAATACATTTATTTGGTTACTAAAATCTAGTATTTAAATATTTAAGATCATTTAAATATTCAAATGCAAAGCGATTGACTTACGGGTCGTTATATAAATGTTACATGGTGAATGGTCACAGTTCCTAATGTACGATACTTTAATGAATATAGTTCATTAGAAATAAGCCAATAAACAGTACTATGAGGTCAAGAATTCAATTTGATTACTACCTAAAAGATCATATTGTGTTAATTGTAACATAAGGCCAAAACCATAATAGAAATCTAAGAAATTGATCGCTGAAATGTCAGTTTGATTGATATACATAAAATGTAATACATTTGATGTCCTTAAATGTTAAAGGTACTCGAATGCTCTTTTGTAAAAGGTTCGTTATAATATTGTAGTAAGGATTTTCTTTTGAATGGTTTGACCATTTAGAAACAAAAACGAATGTATAAGAGTAAATATACTTTAAGGTATAGTTGGGATGATGTAACGATCCATATTTTATCACTTTGAAAATAGAATATTTAATTGATTTTTAAATATCCAAATACCATATACCCACCTTAACAAAAATATAAAACATCAAAAGTAAACATCTAATCACATATTTATATAATAAAGATTTGATCTGACATATTTGTATAATAAAGATTTGATGTGATGTTATAAAAAGATTTGAAAAGACATAAAGTAAGATTTGATGTGGCTTTGACATATACTAATGTATAAAATGAGATGATGTTGAAATAATATTTTATAAAAAGAAATATTATTGATTTGATTTGTACCATGGTTTAAAAACCGAAGATTTAACGGCATCACCCTTTTGCGGTTCGACGCCGCGTATTTGCAGTTTGAAAATACATGTTTCGGGAATTTTTTAAATGGTATAAATATAATTTTTATAGCCCTAATAAACTTTATTTGATTTTTGAATAACAATAGATAATACATTTATAAGTATTGTTTACATGAATAAATAGTTTGAATAAAACGGTAAATATGGCCGGAAATATAATTTTGGATTTACGACTGATTACCGATAAAAGTTGTTTCCAACAATGTTGCAACATAATTTCTTTAAAAATTTAATTAACATTTACAATTACTAAATAAAGACAAAAAGGTTTACTTATGAAAATAAAGTAAGTAAATCTTTGGATGTAACGTGTGATTAAGGAAAGATTTGGTTTGATTTAAGTAAGATTCTTTAATAAACATCATAATTACTTAAACATCTAATAACCATTAATGCTTGTCAAATTCATGCCTTGGAAAGGAAAAGAAAATTGGTTGAAAAGTTTAAAGTAGCAAAGGGTAGTAAGGTAATTTTGGTTGTAAGTTTCAACTATAAATACACCACACTTTCACCACTCTTTTTCACACTTCCTTCTTCACTTTCTTCATCTTCTCCATCTTCATTTCCATGGTTATCACCTCCTTCATCGCTTTCTTTTTCTAAAACAAACACAAACTCCACCTCCAAAAACCCACATACCCATACCCATACCCATACCCATACCCAAGGCCATTACTCCCCACACCCGAGCCAAACCCGAGCCTTATCCCCCTCATACACGCACCCAAACCCAGACATCCACCTTCACCCACCTCCAAACCTCATACACTCCCCTTATACCCATGGTCGAGCCCATACCCCCATACACTCCATTTGCAAAGCCATACCCTCCTTATATAAGCCATACTCACCCTCCATCAAACCCTAGTCCATCCGCTTTACTACTTTAAAAAATAGTTCGTAATAAGTCATATTGATTTTATAAAGAAAAAGAAAAAAAAGAAGCAAGCTAGTTGTAGAAAAAAATTTGCAAAGGAAAATGAAAGTGAATGAACTTTCATCTCTTTTAAAATCATTTTTATTGTTATGCTATGATGATCATGTTTGTACCCTTATGATATTATGACAATTAACACCGTGTAGTTGTTAATATGAACGTTTAGATGTTATATGGATGAGTTTGGTTGAATGGATGAATTGTCGATGATAATTTATCGACTAAGAAAAATTGGTTATGTTTACTTATTTGAAAGGATTAACCATTCCCTTTGATAAATAAGACCATTTGTTAGAAATTATATACGGCATATTTGGAATAATAAGCCTCTTTTCAAAATCAATTACGGGAAAGAAATTCATTTTAGAAAATGATAGAAACTAATTTGGGAATCCAAAAATTAAAGAATAAATAATTGAAATTATTTTGGAAATGGAAGTTAATATTTGAGATTTTAAAGATAATGAATTTTAAAGATTTAAACATTTAAAGTTTCAAAGATAAATAGTATATGGTTTTAAAAGTTTAAAATTCATATAATATGAGATATTTTGAGATAGATGAAAAAATAGATATTAAATAATCAAAAACAAATTATTGATTTGTAAATAGTTATAAACTAGTAGTTTATAAGCAAATAAAAACTTATTTGGAAGTGTTATGATAAATATTGAAAAACAAGTCAAAATTAGAGTCGTCGCGCAACGGTAATTCGCGATTTCACACCGAAAATTTCAAATGAGTATAGAGAATGGAATGTAGCTTAGAATTCTTCGAGATAAGAATTTTACAAACTATTGTATCCACAGTTTTCCAACGAAGAAAGAAAATCAAGATTTCATCTTGTATATTTTAAGATATGTCCAAATCAAGTTTTTGGGAAAATCGCGCTTTTGCAGTTAAGTAACCAAAGTATAAAATTCTTTAAAATAAGTATTTTTAAATGTTTAAAAATATTAAATAAATTTGTTAAATATGTTAAACTTTTTTAAAACTGATTTGAGTTATAAAAACGAAATTTTGAACGGTAGGAAGTTGTTTTAATCAAATAAGCCTTTATAAGCACTTTTCACGGCATTTTTCTACAGCATTTTTTAAAACATTAGAAATGAAGATTTAAACTTAGCGATTCTTTCCTAAATCTTTTATAAATATATTTAAATAAATAATTTAGTATTTTAAAGGTGATTTGGAAGTTTTAATAAGAGTTTAAATGAGTGGCTAAGAGAAATTGTCCTTTCCTTGAATGTAACAACAAAGTGGGTATGCAAAAACGACTAGTACATTTACTCCGCCTATGAGATCTGAGAAGATAAATAGGATGTGTAACTAAGGTTTGGAATGGAGAAACCAGTGCCCTGAACTTACCTGTCATTTGTTTTCTCTTTCTGGGTGAGGGGTGGAATAGATTGAAGGGAAATCCTGAATGCTCAAATGAAGATCTCATTTAAGGTTTTTCCAAAATAAAAATGATTGAATAAGGCTTTTAGTAAAATAAGGAATGTTCTAGCCAAGCTCGGTATTAAGTTATGAGGAGGAAAATTTTAATATCCATGTAAATTTAAGAGGTGATTTTCCATCATTATTCCACAAATAATACAATTTGAATATGGAAATTAATCTGGGTAAAATTGTCTAATCTTTTACTCGATATAACTGGTTTTGGGTTTACAGTAAATGCTGTCTTAAATAAAATTGTTTTTGACCCAGCTAAGACATGCTTTGGAAAAACAGAATTCTATTTGATGAGAAAGTAGATGACGTGGAGGTTTCCAAAGTTAAAAGGATTATGATTTATCGGTAAAAATTTAAAATGAAATGAGGCTTAAAAATCTTATATACACATATTCACATTTTTATCAATGATTGGATTTCGAAGAGACCGGGGTTGGATCTCGGTAATTCATATCCGAAAACCACTTCGAACCAATTTACGTTTCAAAGTAAAACATGTTGAAGATAAGATCATTGAAGATGAGGATATTCATGGTGTAGGGCTACTTTCCACTAGACCTTCGGAGAAATTTATCATATCATATATTTGCAGTAGTGCTCTCCATTATGAAAATCTTCGACTTGCAAGGACTGCTCGCTACTGATCCTAGAGGTGATTCCCAAATAGGATGCAGTAGGAGAAGTGCCTTCGGTTTGTCCTATTCCTGGACAACTTATATGGATGAATGTCTGACATTGCATTTTAAAGTCACATTGATTGATCTCTTTTAACGTATCATCTACTTGGTCGGGGAGAAGGAAACTTCTCTTTGCTTAACACCCTTTCACGAGACGTACGAGCTCAGGGGTTACGTGTTTGAGTTGTGTAATTATGGAATGGCAACGTGCATTCAAAGAAGAAAGTGTTAGTCCGTGAGATGATGGTTTTGATGACAACAACCTTAGAATAGATTATAAAATATAAATACATACATTATAGTTTAGAAATATATATATATATATATATATATATATGTAGGATTTAACCATGCAGGTACCAAGAATGGAGACTGTACAATATAAAGATTCAAGATATCAAGATTGAAGACTCATGAGTATCAAGATTATCAAGAGTTCAATATTTCAAGTAATTTATTTTTTAATTTTAATTAGGAATTTCGTTAAAACTCCTAGAAAATCACTGGCACCTTAAAATCTAATTTATTCGTGGAATGGAATCCACTTCGAGCCTGTTAAAGGGATGGAACCCTAAGTAGGATGGAACCTACGAAAAATCTAGTGGAACATTGTTTTGTATCCACTAACTTCTATTCAAAATGTTTTTACAAAATTATATCTTGTTTTCAAAATGTTTTCAAAACCTTCCTTTTAAAAAGATCAAAAACATCTATCCTGGTTTTAAATACATTTAGCCTTAAAATAATCTTTATTTTCAAAATCAAATTATCCTTAGTTTTAAAATATCTTTTAATAATAATATTTAATATTTATACTTAGATTTAAATATAAAATTATAGTAAAATTGTATATATATTATTCTCTATATTTACTTATGTATTTTAACTATAGATAAGTATATTTATAAAAGTTTAAAATAGTTTTAATATAAGATAAAATATGTTTTCAAATAAAAACAAAACACCAAAATTTCCTTTGGGATGTCGACATGCTCTACACACCTATGCCAACATAGTGTGAGTTAATTTCAAAATTCAAATTTCAAAAGAAGTGTCTATTCGTCATATCACTTCACGAATGGACATGGCTATTGTTCTTCTATAAATAAGAGTCGTTTTCAATGAATTTTTAATCATATTTTCTGGTTTTCATTTCTCTTCTTCTTCCATATTTATTTATACATATTCCTACCATTAATATGCCGAAATAAACATTGAATCTAACTAGATTATCTCTGGTTTGATTCTCTATCACTATCTCAACAAGATCCTCAATGCTATTCAGACTTATACGCTTCTTTGTAATCAATTAAATGAGAAATGGTGTGATTATAGCCTTGGAAATCAATCAAGCGAGAAAGTGTGTGAATGTAGCCTTGGAATTCAATTGAGTGAACTTGTTGCCCGTGAAATCAGGTATCTCTATCCAGAGGATTGTGAATCTTGAGGGTGCACCTCGTAGCCTTGAAATCGGGGGTGTAATTGTGCAATTGCTTTTGAAAGGAAATATGTACTTGTATGCGGGACTAGATGTAGGGTAACTCCGAACCAGTATAAAATCCGGTGTGTCCTTTCCTTTACTGCTTTTACTTTATTTCTGCATCTATGTTTGATTCTGTGATTATATCTGTGTCTGAATATTGCATACATTTGTGTCCAAATTAACAAAAACTCAAAAGATTTAATAATTCCTTAAAACACTATACACCCCCTCTAGTGTTTATCCTAGTCTTAAGATCCGTAATCCGCATTTCTCACATTTGGTATCAGAGCAAGGTTTTCAAAGTTTTCACAATCTGAATTTTGAAAATTTTTAAAATGGCAATTTTTTTAAATTATTAACACTATTTTCATATGAATATGTCACAGAATCATCATGATATTTTTGTTTAAAAACTATATTTAGTTACTTTGAAAAGCCACTTGATTCTGTAAAAAGTTATGTTGATTTGCAGGAGAAGAGTTATGTCTAATGACGGTTGGTTAAAAGACATCAGATAATCATTCATCGATCAATAAGAACTAATGGATATATAATGGAAATCGACAATGAAATAGGTACCAGATAAATACAAAGATTTGATTCTCCTCTACAACTTGACTTGATACTATATTTCTCTCCATCTTCTTCGCAATGCCACTGGTTTCATGCGAATCCGTCAAGAAGTGACCAAGTTATGGTCAAATGAAGTTTTGGTGAACAAAGAGAAAAAGAAGGTAAAACTGTCAAAGGTATTCTCCAAATTGCATCCAGATATTTGAGTATTTTATTTCCATTCCTTCTTCAGGTTGTAGTTCTTGTTCTCGCGGTCGTTTCGATGGGTGGATCATCAAATTCCGATCAAAATTGAGTGAGATATGATAGTTTGAAGTTGGCTATCTAAAATTGAAAAACTTCCTTGCCTTCCTCTTCGATTTGCCGCTGGTTTCATCCAATACCGTTAAGAAACGAAGGAGATATGCCTTCTAGAAGTTTGATATTAAGAAGAAGAACGGGAAGAAGAAGAGAAACTTTTATGAAAAGTGGTGACTGTTAGGCCTATTTATAGTGGTTGAAGTGTCCACTCATTCAAAATTCAAATTCAAAGTTTTGGCGCCAAGTTAGTCAATCTACTAAATCATCAGCATCTTTCTCATACGGTCTTCAAATTCAGCAAATGAATATACTACACTGATCAGAAAAATGAGCCCGTCGCAATAGAATAGATCTTGTCATTAAATTCTGGAAGATATAAATGTGTGGTTCACGACAATGGAAGAACAACAAAGTTAGAAAGATGGAGTGCAAAAATTGGTACGCTTTACTATTATTTCATCTTTATTGTTGCATTTAGGAATATATATGTATGCATTTAATTAGGTATAGAAATTTATTTCTTTTATAAGTTTCAATATTTTGGTCCATACATCGACACACCATAATATAAATATTGATATACTAGTCTAAATTTTTCTAAAAAAAATTCTTTAAAATGTGTTTTATTTCGAATAAAATCATACTATTAATTTATTACAACTATACTAAGTAGAAAAGCATACCTTCATTAACGATTTCAACTTTTCTAATGCTATTTTTACTTCTCATACTCTATTACTTTTAAGATACTAATTTTATGTCTTTAAGAAATTAATAAAATGAATTTAAAATGTTAGAATAAGGCTCTATTTATATATTTCTTCAATTAATAAAATAGCACCATATCACATGACCGGAATTTTAGATAGCATTTCTAAAATGCTTCTTTTCTTCTGTAATGTTTTGTAAGTACTGCAAATTCTTTTTATAGTATTTCTGTGCTTTGAAACTGTGACGACCCGGGATTTTCAAGCATTTAAAATCGAAATATTTAATTGATTTTAAATATTCAATAGAGCGAAATTTAACTTGAATTACGAATGTCACAATTTATTTGACAATTAATTATTGAATTAAATAATTTTGAAATTGGGTGAATTTTAGAATCTGGAGTTTTAAGCCTATTAAAAATAATTTGAAGGCTTATAAAATTTATATTGATAATCCTGAAGAGAATAGAGGTGATGAAATCAATTTAAAAATGGTTTGTTTGGTTTTGAGATTTTTATCGTTTAATTGAATTGAAAAATAGCCTTCCGAGGCACAGTCTCGGAATTCAACGAAATTAGTTCCATTAGGTCCGTAATATTGAATTATTATCGGATTTCAAAATTTCGTTGGGATCGGAGTTGTTGTGTGAGCGTACGATAAGTAAACGCGTTGAAGATTTAATAAAACTTTAATCGATCAACCAATGTCATCGGTGTCTTCTTTAACACGTTTTTTATATTCATAGCCGTTCTTAAGGCCTAATCATAGTCTTTTAGCTTGGTCTAACAAGCAAGCCTTCCACTGGAAGATTCAGAAAAAAATATAATATAACAAGTACGATCTGTTCGTTCTTCTTAACTAGCCATCTTCTTTTATTTAGCCGTCTACTTTCCCAATTCAGGCCGTTCGATCGAGATACTAAAAAAAAATGGCGAACGTGAGGGGAGAAAAAAAAGGGGGCGAGGGGCCGAATGGTTGAATTTTTTTTTCTGTGATTAGCAAGCGATCGACGCTCGAATCAGCTATAGATCGAGAGAGGCCCTCGTTCGATTTTCAACGATCGAACATCACGTTGGAATCGCGAGTTTGAGGGTGAGTCACGGTAATTGGTGGAGAGATTCAGCTGTGTTGGGTGGTGATTAGGAATTAGAGATGACTCAAGTGGTGGATTTGGTGGGGGTAGTTGAAGTTGTCAAGGGTTGTCGTTGGGTTTGCTGGCGTTCGAAGACGAGAGGCTGAGGGCTGCGAGCTCGTTTCTTCCAAGAGTGATTGTGAATCCATTCTTTTACCTGGGATTCGAGATCTCGTCTCGATCATCGGTGAAGGAGCGATGTGGGTAAGATGGTCAGGGGTTGGATTCGTGAATCGATGAAGGTTGCGATTGGGATGAAGGCAGCAGTTCGGTTTGGGTTTGTAGAGCTAGTGAGGTATTGTTTTTAAATTTCAATATATATATATTAACAGAAAACAGGAAAAATTATTTACAGTAAAGTAATTTACTGTTGTACTTGATGAAATTTATAAACAAAATAAAAATAAGTATAACTCTATATATACACACATTTAAAACCTTACTACTTAGTTTAAATAAGATTTATTTATTTTCTGGGAATGTAGTAGTCAGTATGCATATATATATATATATATATATATAAGTACTCAGAAAATGTTATATTTATATATGTATAAATAAACAGAAAATAATATATATAGATGAGATTGTTGGAGATAAGAGTTATATTTAAACTTGGATATTTGAGTACTTTTACCTTTAGATATATATACAGTAATATGTTGAAGTTATATAGGAATTTAAAAAAAATAAAAATATTTGAAGGTTTATGTAATTTAGATTTTTTGAAATCTATGTAGTTTTTTTGTTTTTTGTTTTTTTCTAATATATCTGTAGCTCCCAAGTGAAAAAGAGATAAAGATAAATATTTCCAATCACTAGTGTATTTTCTAATAATGGATTATGGAGATTAACCTATTTCATGATTTTAACTTCTAAAATTATTTATTATAAGAAAATCAGTTTGAACTAAATCATTAGTTAAGCAATTTATAAAATGAGACTAATTGTTCGATTTGTTCGAATATTAATAAATTATATGATGTTTATACAAGGTCTAAAGACGTGAGGAAAAACAAGTCGGAGTGGAAATGGACCGCAAATAAAAATAAAAGGTGAGTTAATCTCACTCAGTTAATTTAAATTTAAACTTAAATGATTAAATTTAAATAATTGTTTGAATAGTTGAAATTGATTGATGTGCTATAGTATGGTATATTCTGGAATTTGCATATTATTGTGCTAACTTCTGTGGATGCAGGGAAAACAGGTTGGAGGGATCCAACTGGATCCCTCAACATTTATTTAAATTATTCTATACCCTCTGTTGTGATTGTTTTATATTATGTGATGAATATTATTGATATTATTGATAATTGGAATATTAGATGCTATGGTTTACTTGAATATATTCCGGTGCACTAAGCTATCAACATACGAAGAACTGGATTTTGGAAATAAAATGAAGAGAATGTGTAAGTGAAATAATTGTAGAAAATTTAAATAAATTAAGAATAAATTGGGTAAGAAAAATGGTACTAATAAATAAATTCTGTATATGGAAAGGAAAATTTGAATAAATAGGAAGTTAATGAATTTTAAATCTTCAGTGATATTAATTAAAAGAAGAAAACATTTATATAAAATTTAAGATTTAAATTATTTAAGAAGAATAAAAATGAAATTGGGAATAACCTGAAATTTGTATATTTTAGCTAAAGAATTTAAAAATCAAACTAAAAATAATAATAAAGTCCATAATTAATGAATTTTGAAATGAACTGATAAGTAAAGAAATTTATTTCAAATGGAATAAATTGGGAATCAATTTGGAAAATTGATTTAAGCGATTGAGATTGGAAATTTCTCTCTGAATAACCAAGTACGTTTTCAAAGTAAATTTTTAAATATAAATTGAAAGTTTAAAGTTGTTTAAGAAGTATGTTTTGAAAAATTTACTATTTCTAAATATTTAAATTCTAACGTAAGTACTAACTTTTAATCTATTATAGCAATAATTATTTAAAGAGTGACTTAGTGTTTTATTTCTTGAAAACCACTTCGATCCGGTTTGTACGATTCGTGAAAACGATTTTGGATTCAAAGATGGAGCATTGAAGTGCAAGGGCTAGTCGCTACTAATCCTGAGGATATTTCCAAAATGGATGTAGTAGGAATAGTGCCTTCGGTTCCGTTCGAATCCGGGACGGACTTGTATGGATGAATGCTTGCGAAACATCGTCAGGTGGACGATGGGCATTCTAAGGGATATGTTCTGAAAAGGTAACGCTTAGCCTCAAGCCTCATCAAATGGGAATGACTGAAAATCAGGGGTTATGCAGCAAGGCTAGGTGGGTGGCACCCAAGCAGGGTGAGGTCATTCCAGTCTAGATGTCCCTTTTTATTTCGGCTTAGTGGGCGGTTGCTGATCACAACCGCCGGGTGATCTCACTCGGGATTATCCAGTAAGGGGTAGTCCCGGCCTTGTGTTGTAGGGGAGCGGGCGTACTTCTCGGTACGGTGATCTAGGCCCCGTACTGTGACAGGTGGTACCCCAGTGCCTATTCATTGGTTGGAAATCCATTCTCCCTACGAGCCTTGTACGAGTTTTGTTTGTATTACCCACTTTGTGGCTAGTAGCTAGAATTTAATGAATGTAACAATTTCGGCTATTTTATAAGTATTTGTATATAGACCCTATTATAATATCAGAGGATTTCTATAAAAATTGTTTTAGCTATCGTAAGGTAAAAACCCGACATGTTTATTTGTGGCGTGGTCTTACGAGATGCTTTTGTTTTCAAAGGATTTTTGAAACTTTAATAATCAATTGAGTGTGATTTTCTCACGCTGATATTCCAGACTGACTCGGGTGTTATTTAACTGTAATGCTCGGGTCAAACCGAGTATTATAGAATACAGGATATGATGCTGAGGAGCTCAGTAGACGAGCAAGATGACGATACGTACTCCCGTACTTGTTTATATATATATATATATATATATATATATATATATATATTCCACTGTATTGAGTTGTTGTGTATCCATTTGTATGATATTGATGTTTTGCTGTGATTGATGTACTCTGATGATGTAATATATATAAACAAAGATATTTGATGTTTGAGTAAAGAGTATTTATTATCTATTATATTTTATTCCGCTGTGATGGTTAGATTCTGTTGTTGTTTTCTATTTTTCTTCTTCTACCTCTTCTTCTTTAACCCAAATAGTTCGTATTTCTATACAACTTGAGTTGATTGTTGTAGAATAGTGCTGACTCAAGGGGTACGGATTTGCGGGTCGTTACAGTTGGTATCAGAGCTTAGGTTGGTGATAACCTTGGCTCTGGTGGGAAATTACTCATTTAAAATAGAGTCTGTAGTACTCTATAATGAGTTTGAGCGTATTAATAGATATGAGCGCGTATTTGTTAGTGAATATAAATTGTTTTAATATTGTGTTGATTGATTTATTGAGTGGCATATGAACCTTCGTCGACACAGTCTGCGCAATTGTATCGAAAGGGTTTCTAAACATTTCAATAGAGCAATCGACACGGTATTGTTTTAAATATGGGTAAATGAAATAATTTTACCCAAAAATATATTTTGATATAAAGAAAGTTTTTGAAAACTATTTAACTAAATATGGTTGCTTGGATGTTAGAAATGATGATATTAAAGTATTATCATTGTTAAGTGAAAAATTTAACTAGAAATTGTAAATATAATCAAAGATTGAGAAGATAAATTCAATTATGAAATGAAATTTATAAATATGAATTAAAAATGTAGATTATAAATTGAATTATAATCAAATGGGAAACTATTCAAATGAATTACAGTTAAAATTTATCTAAGCAGACTTTAGAAATTTAAAATCCTGGAGATTTGGAAATGTTTATCGAGGTGTTTTGGAGATAAATAATAGCTTTATTGTTTTGGAGATATTTCTAAAAAGAAATTTGTTTTAAATGAATTTTGAAAGTGATATAGCATTGAAATCACTTGGATTATTGGAAAATAATTCAGATGATGAGGGCCGCATCATCAGTATTCATTTTCGAATTTCTAAGTGACGGATTGCTGCCAAAATTTGGTTTGTTCAGAAAAGCTAGCTGTTTTTGAAAATTTTTAAGGAAATTTGTTGGGAATAAAACCAGGATTGGTTTAAATTTTTAATAAATGTGATTTGAGATGTTGGAGATTTCAAGATAATTTGAAACAAAAAGTCGGGTATTTGAAAATCCCGATGAGATAGGTTGTAAGCTTATAAATTGAGATGATTTTTACATTAGGAAGAAATATAAGTTTTGAATGTTGGAATTTGAATTTAAAGTGTAAAGTTAAAAATGAAATTAACTTGGATTGAGAAATAAAATTTAACTGGATTGAAATTGATTGAATAGGCTGAAAATAATATCCAGTTGTATTCAAATTAAGTTGAAATCGTGTTGGATTAAATAAGTCCGAGTTAAAATAAAATTGAATTGGAATAAAAATTCAATTGAGTTATTAAATGGAATTAAATTCTTACCTGAACAAATGGAAAATAAATTGGCTAAGGATTGGAATTGAAATAAATAAATCAGAATAACTTATAAGAGAATTAAAAATCCATAGAAATAAAATATGCTCGGGCAATAAATAAATAGGAGGCTTGAGTTAAAATAAAAAAATAAAATAAAAATAAAAGATGAATGTATTCAAGCATAGAATGAATGGGATTGTGTAAAAAAAAAGTTGTGACTTATAAAATTTATAAGTGGAAATGGAAACCCAAAATAAATATTGTTTGACGACTTGAAAAATAAAATGAAAATTCAAACTTGAATTATAAAATAAATTGAAATTAAGAAAATTGAATGAAGTGATATTTGAAATTAAAATTCAAGCATTGAATTATAAATTAAGGAAAAACTAAGTAGATAATAAATTAGATAATGAGGTATGTAAAGAGAACTCAATACAGTTAAATAAAAGCTGAATTGGTGAGTTAATATTGAAGTTTAGAAATAAACTCAAGTTATAAATTAAATTCGACTTGAATCATTAGTGAAGAAAATATAATTGGAGGTGGCCTTGCAATTAATTAAATGAATGGAGAATGAAATTGAATTGTGTGTTTATGATGAGGTTTGAGAAATAAAAATAAAGTTATAAATAAGATTCGACTTAAATTGTTAGTGAATGGTAAATTGAAATGGATAATGGATCCAGAATTTGAGTTATAAACTAAAATTAACTTGAAGTGGTAACAAATTAAATATAATTGGGAATGTATCGAATAAAAATGCGATTGGATTAAAATAGTAATAGTATGGTTTGCAAATAAAATCCAAATACGTAGAAATAAATTGGAAATGGCCTTGTAATAAATTGAATGAACCGAATCTAAAAAGTTAAGATGTATAATAAATGATCAAATAAATTTGTAGTTTGAAATGGGATTGGATTAAAATAGAATCAAGTTAAATTGAAAAGAGAAATTTATTTGCAAAATGAAATGAGCTTAAGTATAAAAAAAATTTTTTTTGACTAAATCGAAATAAGTTGACTTAAGCTGAATATAAGGGGGGAGAGTTGAATTGAATTCTATTTGAAACCAAGTTTAATGATATTGGATTGAATTTGAATCAAGTAAAAATGAATTTGGATCGAAATAAAATTTGGTGGGTTGTAAATAATATTTAAGAAAATGAAAATTCAAAATGGATTGAGTGGATAAACTAATTATATTGAATAAGTGAATGGATGGGATAAATAAGAACCAAATGAAGTATGGTTTAAATAAGTTGAGGAATGGTTATTGAATGAAATAGCTTAGATTGTCTTTGAGCTAAATAAAATAGTTTGGAGTAAACAAATATGAAAAGAAATGCAAGTGAATATATTCAAATCTGAAATGCAATGAAAATGAGAATATATGGATTGTGAATAAATTGAAAATGGAATAGAATTAAGTAAATATTGAGTTGAAATCAATTTAAATTGGTTATAAACATAAATACTTATTTATTCACATAAATCTCGTCAAATTGCATAGAATAAATTGTCATTTGATGTAAATGGAAATAATTAAACATTCTATGTATTGATAGAAGTAAAACAAATTGATTTTGAGAGCAATTGAATTAAATATGAGTTCAGTTTGCTTAAAAGTAAATTAAATGTAAGCGATTGAGTTTTAAACCATTCAATGTGATGAAGTTGTATACAAATGGATTGAAAACCATTCAAATTGAATGAAAATGGTTTATGAATTAATTGAAATAGTTGAATTAGCATGGAAACTACATAAATTGCTTACGGAAAAATGTTTGGTATGAGTTTCTTTTAGAATTCATATGTTTTAACTATTGCAAATAAGTGAAATATAGTTAAACTGTATATATTTGGTACTTACATGTTTAAATTAAGTAAGTACAGGTACCTGGGAGCCATGCGGCTGGATTCGGTTGTACTATTTGCTAAAAATAATAAGCCGCATGCTTAAAAATGCTAAATAAGGTACGCCTACGCAATTAAAATAGGAAATATGAACTTTTTTTGGTTTTTCCGACCGGGTGGGTCAATGTATATATATTTATATCTTTTGTCAAATTGCAAAAGCTCCTCCGTACAAAGGGGACTCTGCCAAAAATTTTCGAAAATTTTGGGAGTTAGAAAATTTTTGGAAAATTTTTCTAACGACAAAATGATTTCAAACTGAAATTTGAAATACAATTAGTAAATGAAACTATCTTAAATAATTACATGAATTGGTTATAAATGAAATTTTTTTTTTTTAAATATTCAGGGTTAAAGATAAATTGAATTCATATGGTAATGAAAGAATCAATTTGAATAGAAATAGATATAAACTGTGGTAAGGTGAAAATAAATATAAGGAACATATGTAATGCTTGTACTAACTTAAGAAGGAATGATAAATTCTTAATTGGAAATTGAATATTGTAAATATATTCTAAGTTGATATTTGGATGAATATTGACATTTGGTAGGGAAGTCGATAAAATGTTTTTGGGGGAAGGAATGTGACGACCCAGGATTTTTAAGCATTTAAAATCGGAATATTTAATTGATTTTAAATATTCAATAGAGCGAAATTTAACTTGAATTACGAATATCACAATTTATTTGATAATTAATTATTGAATTAAATAATTTTGAAATTGGGTGAATTGTTGAATCTGGAGTTTTAAGCCTATTAAAAATAATTTGAAGGCTTATAAAATTTATATTGATAATCCTGAAGAGAATAGAGGTGATGAAATCAATTTAAAAATGGTTTGTTTGGTTTTGAGATTTTTATCGTTTAATTGAATTGAAAAATAGCCTTCCGAACAGTCTCGGAATTCAACGAAATTAGTTCCATTGGGTCCGTAATATTGAATTATTATCGGATTTCAAAATTTCGTTGGGATCAGAGTTGTTGTGTGAGCGTACGATAAGTAAACGCGTTGAAAATTTAATAAAACTTTAATAGATCAACCAATGTCATCGATGTCTTCTTTAACATGTTTTTAATATTCATAGCCGTTCTTTAGGCCTAATCATAGTCTTTTAGCTTGGTCTAACAAGCAAGCCTTCCACTGGAAGATTCAGAAAAAAATATAATATAACAAGTACGATCTGTTCATTCTTCTTAACTAGCCATCTTCTTTTATTTAGCCGTCTACTTTCCCAATTCAGGCCGTTCGATCGATATACTAAAAAAATGGCGAACGTGAGGGGAGAAAAAAAGGGGGCGAGGGGCCGAACGTTTGAATTTTTTTCTGTGATTAGCAAGCGATCGACGCTCGAATCGGCTATAGATCGAGAGAGGCCCTCGTTCGATTTTCAACGATCGAACATCACGTTGGAATCGCGAGTTTGAGGTTGAGTCACGGTAATTGGTGGAGAGATTCAGCTGTGTTGGGTGGTGATTAGGAATCGGAGATGACTCAAGTGGTGGTTTTGGTGGGGGTAGTTGAAGTTGTCAAGGGTTGTCGATGGGTTTGCTGGCGTTCGAAGGGGAGAGACTGAGGGCTGCGAGCTCGTTTCTTCCAAGAGCGATCGTGAATCCATTATTTTACCTGGGATTCAAGATCTCGTCTCGATCATCGGTGAAGGAGCGACGTGGGTAAGATGGTCAGGGGTTGGATTCGTGAATCGATGAAGGTTGCGATTGGGATGAAGGCAGCAGTTCGGTTTGGGTTTGTAGAGCTAGTGAGGTATTGTTTTTAAATTTCAATATATATATATGTATATATATATATATATGTATATATATATATATATATATTAACAGAAAACAGGAAAAATTATTTACAGTAAAGTAATTTACTGTTGTACTTGAAGATATTTATAAAAAATAATAATAAGTATAACTCTATATATACACACATTTAAAACCTTACTGCTTAGTTTAAATAAGATTTATTTATTTTCTTGGAATGTAGTAGTCAGTATGCATATATATATATATATATATATATATATATATATATATATATATATATATAAGTACTCAGAAAATGTTATATTTATATATGTATAAATAAACAGAAAATAATACATATAGATGAGATTGTTGGAGATAAGAGTTATATTTAAACTTGGATTTTTGAGTACTTTTACCTTTAGATATATATACAGTAATATGTTGAAGTTATATAGGAATTTAAAAAAAATAAAAATATTTGAAGGTTTATGTAATTTAGATTTTTTGAAATCTATGTAGTTCATTTTTTTTTTTTTTTTTTTGTTTTTTTCTAATATATCTGTAGCTCCCAAGTGAAAAAGAGATAAAGATAAATATTTCCAATCACTAGTCTATTTTCTAATAATGGCTTATGGAGATTAACCTATTTCATGATTTTAACTTCTAAAATTATTTATTATAAGAAAATCAGTTTGAACTAAATCATTAGTTAAGCAATTTATAAAATGAGACTAATTGTTTGATTTCTTCGAATATTAATAAATTATATGATGTTTATACAAGGTCTAAAGACGTGAGGAAAAACAAGTCGGCGTGGAAATGGACCACAAATAAAAATAAAAGGTTAGTTAATCTCACTCAGTTAATTTAAATTTAAACTTAAATGATTAAATTTAAATAATTGTTTGAATAGTTGAAATTGATTGATGTGCTATAGTCTGGTATATTCTGGAATTTGCATATTATTGTGCTAACTTCTGTGGATGCAGGGAAAACAGGTTGGAGGGATCCAACTGGATCCCTCAACATTTATTTAAATTATTCTATACCCTCTGTTGTGATTGTTTTATATTCTGTGATGAATATTATTGATATTATTGATAATTGGAATATTAGATGCTATGGTTTACTTGAATATATTCCGGTGCACTAAGCTATCAACATACGAAGAATTTGATTTTGGAAATAAAATGAAGAGAATGTGTAAGTGAAATAATTGTAGAAAATTTAAATAAATTAAGAATAAATTGGGTAGAAAAATGGTACTAATAAATAAATTCTGTATATGGAAAGGAAAATTTGAATAAATAGGAAGTTAATGAATTTTAAATCTTCAGTGATATTAATTAAAAGAAGAAAACATTTATGTAAAATTTAAGATTTAAATTATTTAAGAAGAATAAAGAAGAAATTGGAATAACCTGAAATTTGTATATTTCGGCTAAAGAATTTAAAAATCAAACTAAAAATAATAATAAAGTCCATAATTAATGAATTTTGAAATGAACTGATAAGTAAAGAAATTTATTTCAAATGGAATAAATTGGGAATCAATTTGGAAAATTGATTTAAGCGATTGAGATTGGAAATTTCTCTCTGAATAACCAAGTACGTTTTCAAAGTAAATTTTTAAATATAAATTGAAAGTTTAAAGTTGTTTAAGAAGTATGTTTTGAAAAATTTACTATTTCTAAATATTTAAATTCTAACGTAAGTACTTCCTTTTAATCTATTATAGCAATAATTATTTAAAGAGTGACTTAGTGTTTTATTTTTAAGAATGAAAAATCTAGTTTTATATTTTATTTAGTAACCTTATTTTCAAATATTCATATAGTATGTATTTTTTTAAATCATTGAAGTAGTTTTAAAATAAATGTTAAAGTATATTTCAAAGTAAAGTGTTTTAAATTATTTTAAAATCTAGTTTTGTGCTTGGTGATTTCGGAGGAGATAGAAAAAAATTGGGAAAGTTTATTCTTAAAGGAAAGATGGTTTTGAAACTGTTTTCAAAGGATTGAAAATAGAAACATATTTTTTGAAGATATTTTGAGGTTAATAAATAATTTTGGAAATCATTTATTTTGTTGATGGTTGTTTGTGAATATTAATTGATAGTTAAATCACCGACTATCAATATTGGACAAATACGTTGATCGTTTCGAAGAGATCGGGATCGAGATTTATTTCTCGAAAACCACTTCGATCCGGTTTGTACGATTCGTGAAAACGATTTTGGATTCAAAGATGGAGCATTGAAGTGCAAGGGCTAGTCGCTACTAATCCTGAGGACATTTCCAAAATGGATGTAGTAGGAATAGTGCCTTCGTTTCCGTTCGAACCCGGGACGGACTTGTATGGATGAATGCTTGCGAAACATCGTCAGGTGGACGATGGGCATTCTAAGCGATATGTTCTGAAAAGGTAACGCTTAGCCTCAAGCCTCATCAAATGGGAATGACTGAAAATCAGGGGTTATGCAGCAAGGCTAGGTGGGTGGCACCCAAGCAGGGTGAGGTCATTCCAGTCTAGATGCCCCTTTTTATTTCGGCTTAGTGGGCGGTTGCTGATCACAACCGCGGGGTGATCTCACTCGGGATTATCCAGTAAGGGGTAGTCCCGGCCTTGTGTTGCAGGGGATCAGGCGTACTCCTCGGTACGGTGATCTAGGCCCCGTACTGTGACAGGTGGTACCCCAGTGCCTAGTCATTGGTTGGAAATCCATTCTCCCTACGAACCTTGTACGAGTTTTGTTTGTATCACCCACTTTGTGGCTAGTAGCTGGAATTTAATGAATGTAACAATTTCGGCTATTTTATAAGTATTTGTATATAGACCCTATTATAATATCAGAGGATTTCTATAAAAATTGTTTTAGCTATCGTAAGTTAAAAACCCGACATGTTTATTTGTGGCGTGGTCTTACGAGATGCTTTTG
Source organism: Allium cepa (assembly GCA_030765085.1). NCBI lineage: Eukaryota > Viridiplantae > Streptophyta > Magnoliopsida > Asparagales > Amaryllidaceae > Allium > Allium cepa. Next base: position 332,056,754 of record CM060940.1, read on the forward strand.
TTTTCAAAGGATTTTTGAAACTTTAATAATCAATTGAGTGTGATTTTCTCACGCTGGTATTCCAGACTGACTCGGGTGTTATTTAACTGTAATGCTCGGGTCAGACCGAGTATTATAGAATACATGATATGATGCTGAGGAGCTCAGAAGACGAGCAAGATGATGATACGTACTCCCGTACTTGTTTATATATATATATTCCACTGTATTGAGTTGTTGTGTATCCATTTGTATGATATTGATGTTATGCTGTGATTGATGTACTCTGATGATGTAATATATATAAACAAAGATATTTGATGTTTGAGTAAAGAGTATTTATTATCTATTATATTTTATTCCGCTGTGATGGTTAGATTCTGTTGTTGTTTTCTATTTTTCTTCTTCTACCTCTTCTTCTTTAACCCAAATAGTTCGTATTTCTGTATAACTTGAGTTGATTGTTGTAAAATAGTGCTGACTCAAGGGGTACGGATCTGCAGGTCATTACAGAAACGCTGTAGAGTTTCAGCAACTTTACATAGCATTTGGTAAAAGCAAAAGTTTCAGTTTCATAAAGTTTCGGATATATTTTACTACAAAAACTTTTTATAGAATTCTTTAAATGTTTTTTTTCTTTATGAAACTTTAAACTATGCAAAAATGATATTTAAATTAAGTATTTTTCTCCATTCTTTTTAGAGTTAGTTTCTAACTTATATTAGAATATTTCAAAATTAATTTCATGTTTAATTTTTTTTAAAGTAAGAGGCCTTAATATAACACATGTTTATTTTAGTTTTTTAATATTTATTATTTTATTTAATATTTCATTATGATCTTTTTTAAATTTAAAAGATGTTTAAGCATGTTTCTAAATATTTAAACCAATAATAATTTAATACAAAGGTTTTAATTAGTAAGTTAAGTATTTTATGAACATGGAAGTTTGGATTCTTAAAGATAAAATAAAAAATAGTAATAAAAAACAACCAAGTTAAAATAATTATTTTAAATAAATTAAATAAGTAGGCTGTTAATTTTTACAAAACCATATTTGATCATAAATACTTAACCTAAGTTTAGTAATTGGTATGTATTACCTTTGTTTGGTTGAAGCGAGTTATAATAAATTGTTTGATATATGTATACATACATACATACATACATACATACACACACATATACATACATATACATATATATATGCTTGTCAATTAGATATTACTTATTACTCATGTTTATCTTATAATCTAGATATCACTTACCGTAGTATATATGTCATCATATTATGCTGCATATTATTATTATTTTTACTTCGTTGTCATGTTGTATCATACTACATATCATTATGCATCCTATTTCATATCACATTTCATTGCATATTACATCATAAATTACAATGCATGAAATATCATAATCATTTGCATCACAAGTTGCACTTCATTTTGCATATCATCTCATGCTACATTGCATATGTCATGCATTTCATACTGTATTACAAACTACATATTGCATACATGTATACATAACAAGTGTATTTTATTTAAGGGAAGTTTGTAGTATTGTCTTATAATATAGGATTATTAGTTTATGATTTGTTTGGTATGTTTTGATTAACTTGATTGACTTGTTTGACTTGATTGACTTATTTGACGTGTTTGACTTGATTGATTTGTTTGACTTGTCTAACATGATTGGTTTTGATGAGTGTGTTGAAATATACTTATACATATTTATGTATTGAGTAATTATAATATAATTATGTTAATGTCTTTCACATTCCATTTACAATATTTTGTTATAGTATTAGTTTAAGGGGGAGTTTTATAGTTTTATGTTTTAAGGATGGTTTTTGTTGATGACAAAGGAGGAGAAATATAAAATAGGGTAGTTAGGCATAGATTAAGGGGGAGTTATTAGTTTTAGGGGGAATTATTAGGATATAAGTAATATTTATAAACAAAGGTTGTCATCATCAAAAGGGGGAGATTGTTAGTCCATGAGATGATGGGTTTGATGACAACAACCTTAGAATAGGATTATAAAATATAAATACTAACATTATAGTTTAGAAATATATGTATATGCAGGATGTAACCATGCAGGTACCAAGAATGGAGACTGTACAATATAGTGATTCAAGATATCAAGATTGAAACTCATGACTATCAAGATTATCAAGTGTTCAAGATTTTAAGTAATTTATTTTTTATTTTTAATTAGGAATTTTGTTAAAACTCCTAAAAAAGCACTGGCATCTTAAAATCCAATTTATTCGTGGAATGGAATCCACTTCGAGCATGTTAAAGGGATGGAACCCTAAGTTGGATGGAACCTATGAAAAATCTAGTGGAATATTGTTTTGTATGCACTAACTTTTATTCAAAATGTTTTTACAAAATTATATCTTGTTTTCAAATGTTTTCAAAACCTTCCTTTTAAAAAGATCAAAAACATCTATCCTGGTTTTAAATAATCTCAGCCGCAAAATAATCTTTATTTTCGAAATCAAATTATCCTTAGTTTTAAACTATCTTTTAATAATAATATATTAATATTTATACTTAGATTTAAATATAAAGTTATAGTAAAATTTTATATATATTATTCTCTATATTTATTTATGTATTTTAACTATAGTTAAGCATATTTATGAAAGTTTAAAATAGTTTTAATATAAGATAAAATATATTTTCAAAGAAAAATAAAACACCAAAATTTCCTTTGGGATGTCGACAAGCTCAATACACCCATGTCGATATAGTGTCAGTTAATTTCAAAATTCAAATTTTAAAAGTATTGTCTATTCGTCATATCTCTTCACGAATGGACATGCCTGTTGTTCTTCTATAAATAGGGGTTGTTTTTAACGAATTTTTAATCATATTTTTTGGTTTTCATTTCTCTTCTTCTTCCATATTTCTTTATACATATTCCTACCATTACTCTGTCGAAATAAACATTGAATCTAACTAGATTATCTCTAGTTTGATTCTCTATCACTATCTCAACAAGATCCTCAGTGCTATTCAGACTTATAGGCTTCTTTGTAATCAATTAAACGAGAAAAGGTGTGATTATAGCCTTGGAAATCCATCAAGCGAGAAAAGGTGTGATTGTAGCCTTGGAAATCAATCGGGTGAACTTGTTGCCTGTGAAATCAAGTATCTCTACCCAGAGGATTGTGAATCTAGGGGGTGTACCTCGTAGCCTTGAAATCGAGGGTGTAATTGTACAATTGCTTTTGAAAGGAAATTCGTGCTTGTGTGCGGGACTGGATGTAGGGTAACTCCGAACCAGTATAAAATCCGGTGTGTTCTTTCCTTTACTGCTTTTACTTTATTTCTGCATCTATGTTTGATTCTGTGATCATGTCCGTGTCTGAATATTTCATACATTTGTTTTCAAATTAACAAAAACTCAAAAAGATTTAATAATTCCTTAAAACACTATTCACCCCCTCTAGTGTTTATTCTAGACTTAAGACCCGTAATCTGCATTTCTCACATAAAGATGATGTACTATGTGAAAGGTAATCGTTATCTCAAGCCTCACACCCAAAATGACAATATAATGGTAGATGCGGTATGGCTATGTGTTTTGCAACCATTGAAGGTATGATCATCCCCTTCTAGATATATTCCTATCCGCTATGATGTTTAAGTTTAAATTATTATGGAGTATGGTAGACCAGGGCTCGGATAAGTTAGTAACGACTGATGTGATGGACATATTCGGTACCATGAGGTAGACCTGTCTTGTGTTCGTAGAGGACTATTAGTTGGGCTTTGGTACCGTCTAGTTAGAGATACTACCGAAAGATAGTCCCTTCACCTGGTTATTTGTATGGAAACTCATTCTCCAATAAGTGCTTAACATTTTTGTAATAGAACCCACTTTGTGGATAGTATGCTGGAATTTAATTGACAATTTCGGCTAAGATTAATAAGTTTACTTGCAAATGTATTCAAAGAATGTCATTAAAAATAATATCAAATGTTTTGATAATAATGTATTAGTTATCATAAGGTAAAAACCTATCCATGTTTATGTGCGACGTGGTCTCATGAGAAACTCTTTCTTTTCAAAATGTTTTTTCACCAAACTCTGATCAATGACACTATTATGTATGAATTAAGTTTCTCATGCTAGTTTGCTAGACTGATCTAGGTATTTTATGCTGGGTAAGATCCAAGTAGTTTCAAAATTTGCTGAAGACGCTGGGAGTTTCCAGAGTAGAGTTAGAGATCTTCATTACATACGAAAGTATTCTATTTCCGCTGCACTTTTTTGTTATTTTCCACGTTTGTAAAGACAGGTATTATAAATGTCCAGGCTGAATTTAGGTTAGATTTTGATATATGTATTTTAAAAAAAATTCGGTGTAAAGATTATTGTTCAATATGTTATTCCATTCGAGTGAGATTCTATTTTGTCTATTTTTCTTTCTTACCTTTAAAGATCCATTTTTCGTTTAATTAGGGTTAGACATGTGCGATTTATTGTCGACTCAAAGGGTACGCAAATTTGGGCCATTATAGATGAAGAGAGTGAACGGTCAATTCTGCTTCATAAAGAAACAACAGAAACAAGAATTGTGATAATAGTGATTGATACTTAACATTGGAATAAGAAATGCGATTTCTATTCGAAAATGTATTTTCGTACAGAAAATTGTTTTTTATGAGATTTATTTCTTTGGATTCAAGATAATTGATCAAAAAACTTTCTGCTATAAATTTGGTATAGTATATGAAATAAATAAACTATATTATGTGAATGATGACCTTAAAATTTAGTACGCTATTATAGTAATGGTGGAAATAGTGGGAGCATGCCATGTAGCACTTATTAATTGCATAAAATTATAAAAATTGTTTTCGTATAATGTACCAAGCATTATTTATGAAATAATGACTATTTTTCGGTATCGACTAAGAAATAGACATAGCTATATTTCAATATGAATATTATGAATATTCGTTATGAAATAAAACTATAATGTGGTATTTGTTTTCATAATAGAAGTGATGCATTGAAAATATAGAAGTATCTAAAATTATTTACAATTATTTTGGAATTATAGACTAAGCCGTAGTTTTGAAAAATCATTTTATTATATAATTATGAATCATATGACATTGCTTAATTATATCTCAAACAGTTAAAGGGATATGCACCCATTTATTGGGAGCATCAGAAGAGTTGATGCAACAGCCCATCTTTTTGTACGCTTTAAATCAACGATAAACCACACACGTCAGACTTAAACCATACAGAATGACGGATTGCTATGGGGTAAATAAGAAAAAGCAGAGAAAGAAAAAACAAAATAGAATCTTGCAGCAGAACGATAAAATATAATAATCAAATAGACAGTTCGTAAAGCTGTTTTACAAAACATTTGATTATACCTTTACAACACATATTAGAGTTACACATATCGGAGAATAATAAATAATAATGCAGCGGAACAGGGTGATTTAGTGGAACAATATAGTATATAATAATAATTATGTCTTCGTCTTCGTCCTCCAAAATATAGTCTTCAAATCCTAAAATGCTCAGACTGACCCGAGCGAATTGAAAAGACAAAACCCTCAAGTCAGATCTAAAAGGTCTTACGTAAGTTAAATCAATAGTAAATAATATGATTGGAATGGCGTCAGAGATGTTTACGGGATTTGACATCTCCTATCCAGTGTATAACGTGAGTGCAGTAACTTAAGAGATGCTCGGGATTCACAACTCTTAAGGATCCGTTAAACTATTTACTATGTAGTAATATTTCGCTATTATAATAATGTCTAATAGTAAAATAAACTTACTTTTAAATAGCGTTAAGGGGTTACCCATATAGCCCTTAACACGTAATAGTGCCAATAGTCTATACAGTACCGTAATACCTCCTGATCGAGAGGCTACCAGAGGATACTCCGTAGGTACGACACAAGTCAAACTCGTACAAGGAATGCTAGGGTAGGTGACACGGCATAACCAAGCAATGCTAGGGTAGATATACCAATTACACTTCCAGACCAAGGGTAACACATGGCCACAGCTACCGCCCACCTCGAGCCACACCCCCAAATCAAAAATCAAAAGTGGCCGCCGAATCAATCCAAAAGTCAAAGTATAATATCGAAGGGATGTGCCGATCAAAGGTGCTACCTCATTAGCCCATCAATCACTCCTGTTTTAGCCACCTTATGCCAACTCACAGGAGTCGGGTCCACGTATTTACCTCAAAGAAAACGCCGCCGCCATCTTACTTCATTCTGGAATCTCCACAGCGTGCATAGTTGTTAAAGTGGTTTTCGGAGTTGGCAGAGAGTATGAAAACTTCCGATCCCGGTCTCCTCAACAACCATCTGTTATTATAACACCTCGGTCACTTCAAAATAGTTGTACTTCAAAACCAGAGTATACTATCCATTTCAAAACCATATAAAGACGATATCATTTCTCTTTCAAAAACCAAATCAATATGATATCATTCTTATAAAAACCCAAATCAATATAATATAATTTTTATTTCAAATATATCCCTTTTCCAAAATCATAGCACTTGCAAAGTTATACACTTCAAAACCAAACACTTGAAATTATAACACTTTCAAATCATAATACTTTGAAGCTCATAACTTTGGAACATAACTACACCACTTAAATGGCTTAAATATTAAATTAATTCATATAACAAAATATCTTCTTCAATTTCACAAATCAATTCGAAATGTAGATTTGAACCGCCAAATAAACCATTTCAATTTTCATATATTTCAAAGCTTCTAATATTCCATCCTTTCTGTAACAGCCCAATATTTTCAGCCATTCGCATACATACATGTCGGACTTGAATTGCTCAAGATAACATATTGTAAATAAATTTGGAGAAATGAAATACAATCATAGAATCACAGACACAGAAATATCAGAATAACTCGCAGCGGAAATTAAAATACCACAGTAGTTCATGAAGCTACTATAACATATTCTCAAAACAATTACATAATAGCAGTTTGAAAAACATATACAACATAAATCTCAAATACATAGAAGTTTATAAATACCATAGCTGAAATAGAACAACTGAAACTGGAAGGGAATAGACAACTAGACAAGCAGAATCTCCAGCGATTCCTAGCTCCAGAAAAGAAATCCAAAGCTAAGCTGTAAATACTCAGGCTGACCGAGCGTAAAGCAAAACACAAAACACTCGAGTCAGGAAATATATACTTATATAATGTAAACCAACTCAAGTGAACTATAGTAGTAATGTACAATAACTTAAAGGATGTTTGGGATTGCCCATCCTCTAAGGATCAGTTAAACCATAAATTAAATACATCCCGTGGTTGGAATTTCAAAATGGTAATTTATACTTTGAAATCAAATATCATTTCAAATTCAATATCATTCAAAAATCCATTTTTAAAATATCAAACTATCATATCTTTTCAACACCACATTCATTTTATTTAAAATACCATTTCAACACATATTTCAAAATACTTCATATTTCAAAACAAATTACTTCATTTAAATCATTAAAATGAAGTTATTATACTTAATAACTAAATTATTAAATTTCCAAAATTTTAATCTTTCAAAGTTCATTTATTCACTTAAATTTATTAAAATAATGAAAATTCAACATTCGCAGCATTTAGAAAATGCTACGGAAAGTTACTCTTAAAACAATTCAATTTAACAAAAGACAGTATTTAAAAATGTTGTAATCGGATTACTTTAGTTCAAATAAAGTCTTAGTTAATTTCGGCAACTACAGCACTTACAAATGCTGTAATAGCCCTTAATTCAATTTAGCCATTTAGTTCATTTCTATCAACGCATTTACAAATGCTGTAATATCCTTTACATTAAAAATAATAACATTTCAAAAATGCTGTTGATTAAATTCCAAGTATTCAATATAATTTCACAAACAATTAAATTTTTATTTAAATCATCTAAATTTATAAAATCATATATTTTCACTTTTAAAACAATCATTTAAATACCCTTATATTCATGATTTTATAAAGTTAAATTTTCATTCAAAAATCAATTTAATAATAATTCACTTATATAATTCAACATTCAATTTCAATTCATTATAATTAAATTTTTAACTTAACATTTAAGTTTAAATTTCCAAATATAACTTATTTTTCATTTTATTTACTTAACTTAAAATTCATTTTTAAACAAAATTCACAAATTTCCAATCTAAGTTATATTTCAAAATTCAACTTTAATATTCATTTATTTAAACTTTTAACTTATTCAAAAATCATTAACACTTTATAAAATCATAATTTAAATTCCATTTATAACCAAATCATAGTTTCCAAAATAACTTATATTTCAAATTTCTAACTTTACCATTAATTTATTTCACTTATAAATTTTTATAAAATCAATAATGCTTTATAAAAATCATTTATAATTAAGTTTAAATCAGAATATTATAATATTTACATTTCAAAAATACTTTAAACATTTTAGAAAAATATATTTTAACCACGAGTTTGTATATCATTTTCTAGCCTAGGTAAAGTAATACGGATAATATATCATTTGAATCCATAATTTACAAAGAAAAATCCGGGTTTGATCATAATGTAGAACTAACTCTTCCCATAATGTAGAAAGAACCCTTGAAGAGGAAAAAGGTAGGAATAGCTAGAAGGAAAAATAGGTTGAAAGATAAGGATGGACCATTACTTTAAAATCATATACATTTCAATTTATAGTTTTATATTTACAACATTTTAAACAATTTATAATATGATAAATAGTCATTTGATTCAAATTTTTTAGTTTGAAGTAAACAAAATTTAAAACATTTTAAATTATTTAGACAAGTAAAATAATGATCAGTATATCCTTTATATAATACTTGATAAAAATACTTTTATAACTCGATGTCTTATCAAGTTTACTTTCGTTCCTGTAGACTCTGGCCATGCGTTGATCAGGTGCAAAGCTAGAATTCTCTAGGTACTTAATAGACTTGTTTCAACACCTAGTGAAAATACTAGAAAACCTTTTAAAAACAATAGATATGGAAAGTACAATCCAAACAAATCAACCAAACTAAACATGTCGATCATAGATCGCGGATACACAATGGTTACACTTGGATCCCCCAGGAAACATCCGTACCCGTAGGCTGACTACTGCAGCCCTGTGATTATGCCATGAAGACTGGTAGTACTGCAAATATATAATAGTTACGCCTGGATCCCCTAGGAAACATCTGTCCCCTTAGGCTCTCACAGCCCCTGCAGATTACGCTATCAAGGGACCCAATAGATCATAGATACACAATGGTTATGCCTGGATTCCCCAAGAAACATCCGTACCCTTAGGCTCTCACAGCCCCTGCAGATTACGCTATGCAGTCGCGATTATGAGACCATGGAGATCACTATGGAATTCGATGGACACTCGAGTATCATATCCGAAAAACCCAAATCAGAGAGAATAATATCGATAGAATGAATCCATAGTGTGGCCACAAGTGGATATTAAGCAGAAGGCACTTTTCATATCTTTACTTCGAAAATATGTATCATATAGTACTTTTCAAATCAGTTTCAAATATCATACTTATGTAAAGTCTATTATATATCAGATTTCATTTCAAATCGAATACTTTCCAAAATCAATAATATATCAAATCACACTTATATAGACTTCAATTAGATAAGATTTCTGTAAAGGCTCGCAAATCCATACCCCTTTAAGCTGGCCAAAACCGCTACACTTCAGCTCAAAGTGGAACAAAATTACGAGTCTTCGGGTTAAAGAAGAAAGAGGTAGAAGAAGAAGAACAAAAACAACATCAGAATCTCACATCGCAGCGGAATAAAATATAATATATAGAATACAGTTTTAAATACAAGAAATCTATATCGTATACATATACATACATACCATCATCAGAGTACATCAATCAGTCATACAGAGACAACTACTATATGATCATACACAGCGGAAATAATAGACAAATACGGAAATACGCTCTGTCACCAGCTCGTCTCCTGAGCTCCAGCATATAACCTGATCTTGTTTAACTCGGTCTGACCCGTGCATCATATAAAACAACACCCGAGTCAGTCTGGAATACCAGCGTGAGAAAATCACACTCAATTGAATTATTATATTTTCATAAATCCTTTGAAAAACAAAGCATCTCGTAAGACCACGCCACAAATAAACATGTCGGGTTTTTACCTTACGATAGCTAAAACAATTTTTATTAAAGTTCTCTGATATTATTATAGTGTCTATAGAAAGTAAAATAGAATCTAGCTGAAATGCTTGCATCTCACGTTTCAGCAATAGTTGGGCACAATCAAAACCGTACAGGCACTTATTGGAGATTGGATTCCATACAATGGCAGGGCTAATGGGGTACCACCCGTCACAGTACCTGGTCTAGATCAGAGTACCGAGGAGCCACCCTAACTCCCCTGCAACACAAGACTGGAACCATTCCTTACTGAACAGTCCCAAGCAAGATCACCCCGTGATTGGCGCGACCAACCACCCACTAAGCCGAAATAAAAGGGACATCTAGACAGGGGAAACCTCACTCTCCAGTGGAGGCTACCCACGAAGTCTTGCTGCACCTTCCCTGTTTTAGCCATTCCCGGTTGATGAGGCTTGAGGCTAAGCGTTACCTTTTAAGAACGAGTCCCACTTAGAGTGCTCATCGTCTACCTGACAAAGTTCTGAAAGCATTCAATCCATACAAGTTGCCCTGGGTCTGGACAAACCGAATCACCGTCTTCAACTCTTCACGGTCTTCATTCGTAATCATACAAACCGGATCGAAGTGGTTTTCGGATAATTAAATTCGATCCCGGACTCTTCGACACGATCAGCGCATTGTCCAATATTGATAGTCGGTTATTTAACTATCAATTAATCATACACGAGCAACCATCGAATAATTTCCACAAATTATTTATCTCAAATATCATTCAGATATTATTTCCATCTTATCCCATTTGAAATAAATTTTCAAAGTCCTTTTTATTTCCATGAAATCACTTATCTGATTTCTTACACACTCAATTTGATTTAACCTTTGAACATATTTCTTATTTTCTCATTCCTTTCTCAAAAATCAATTTATACTTTGCTTATAAATTTTCAAACTCAATTCCTTCACTTAATAATATTTCTCCTAAATCTTATCTCATTTAATAACTCACTTATCATCACAAGAGGTTTATTAATTGGATTTTAAAAGCATTTGAAAACATTTAGATTTATAAAATAAGAAGTATAGTTTTATACAATTTATGGTTTAAAAGAAATATTTAACATAAAAATTATAGTTTATATCCCGTTAATGATAAATTGTAAAACTGGATTTTAGAAAATTAAAGTTTATTATAAATATTTGCCTATCCTTCGAAAATATCTAATTCGAAACATTTTAATTTCAAGTAATAGTTTGCAAAAATTTATAGTGTAGTAATTTAAAATACTCCTTTTAAAAATAAGTTTATAATTTTAGAAAAACCCCAATATCCATCTATAATGCCTCTTGTCCAAATTCACACTTCTTACTTTCGCAAATATTCTACTATTTCCGTTTCAAACAAATTTATAACTCAATATATGTTCACGACTTACTCCTTTTCGTATCCACTGATATCTTCCTTTCCCATTTATAAACTCCGTTTATAAATTTATAACTCCCTGGGTTTTCTTTTTCATTTATTTATGGAAACAATTTATTCAAAAATCCTATTTTATAATTTATTCTTCTATTCAATTCCATATTGTTCCTTAATAAAATTCCATTTCATTTCTTAATAAAATTCCCTTATTTATTTCTTAATATAGTTCTCTTATTTTATTTTTCTTGATATAGTTTTGCTTTACTTCAAATCCATTCATTGATTACAATATTTTCTTTACGTCTTTAGTATATAATTTACCCTTTTTCCCGAACTCACTTTAACCAATTTTTAAGTATAACCCAAGTAATAGATATTCTTTTTATTTTACTATATTCTCAATAAAAGTAGATCCAATTCCTAAATAGATATTCTTTTAATTTAAGTTTCATTTAACTTCCTTTAATTAAATTATTTATGTTATTTTAAAATTTTCCAAATTCCAACTTCCATGTTATTCAACACTTAATAATTCAATTCTCATGCAATTCCATATTAATTCATCCAACCTGTCATATGAAACATATATATAATAAATATCTTTGAGGAATACTGTTGGATCCCTCCAACCTGTTTTCCCTGCATCCACAAATGTTAGCACAATAACATATCAATTCCATTTTCAAAGTGAGATATCACGGTATATGAGTTTATAATATCATTCGGTGGATAAACTATTATAAAACATCCAAACACATCCAATGATTTAAATTTAACATTTTAATTTTAATCTAGGGCATCAAATGAGTGAGAAAATCTCACCTCTACTTTAAGTTGCAATCCTTCCCAATCTCGACTCGTTTCCATATTTTTGACCTTGAATAAATATTAGACGATTTTTATTAATATTTGAACTGATCCATGATAAATTTACCGGTTAATATTTTAATTAACTCACAATTTATTTATTCATTCTCCCACTAAAAACCTTATATGACAATTATACGAATTTTATTATTTAATAAATAATTTCCACCAACCCATTATTATTTAGCAATTTAAAATATGTATATTTATTTTATTCTTGAACAACATACATATATACTTATAAAAATAAACTATATTATCATTCAAAATTCCTTTTTGCTTTCTAAATCTTATGTATGTATTATTTTCTGTTTTCTACAAATAGTTATATTTATTAAATCTAATCTTTATATATATATATATATATTTATTTATTTATTTAAAATCCTATATATATAAAATCATGTTTTGCCTAAATATATATATTTTTATTCTAAAGAAAATAAATTTATCTTCCTAACATATATTTTCAAATTTAAAACAAAACGATTTTAACTTTACTGTAAAAAGAATTCATCTTTGTAAACACATATAATCCTAAAAAATCAAAACCCTAATCACTGTAATTATTTTTTCTGTATAACCAACTAACCCTCAAATTTAAAACTTAAATTGACTAACTAAAAGTATATCAATTTATAGAATTATACCTCACAGCGCGAAAAATCCTTCCCAGCATCGTGCGACCATCACTTCAACAATTCGAGACTGCCTCGACTTTGCAGCGTTACCCCATCGTCGCCACCACTCTTCCTCGAATCCCTGCGCATGCGGCCCGCCGGCTCACATCGACCCGAGCCCACGTTGGAACGCCATCGCTGCTGCGCCTCCTCTTCGCGCGCACGGCCATCAACTCGCGATCGAGCTTAGATTGCGCCACCCAAACGAAGACGAGCATCCATAAGGAAAGAAGAATGTCGCGGCCTTCGATTTGAGGAAGAAATTGAACTCGCGGCCATGGATTAAACGAGGTGGCCCTTTTTTTTTAGACGAGAAGGGTTTCGATTTCGAATAGAAGGGAATTGGGAACTGGAGTACGTGATTTGAACAGAGGGGTGAAATATACCGGAGAATTTAAGCTCGGCCATTAATTTTTTTTGCTTTGTCTTTCAATTTGAAGAAATAAAAATGAAAAGGAAAAAAAAAGACGTGACTTTTATGAGCGATGGAGGCGTATTGAAGAAGCTGAAGGAAATAATACGGCTGATGTGAAAAGAATTTGACAGGTGAAATGACGAGAGATATTTAAATTTAAAACGATTAATTAATTTCGAAGCGTTTCTATTTCGTACGATCACACGATCACTCCAAAAACTACGAAATTTGAAATCCAGCAATAATTCAATATTACGGATCCCACGGAATTGGTTTCGTCGAATTCCGAGACTGTGCCTCGGAAGTTATTTTTAAATGTCAATTTAAACGATGTAAATTTAAAATTGAACAAACCACAGTTAAATTCAATTTTAATCCATCTATTATTTCCAGTATTATCAATATAAATTTTATAAGCCGTTAAAATATTTTCAACAAGCTTACTATACCAGATTTTATATTTTACCCAATATCTGCTTACCACTTTAATAATTAATAATTCAATAGGTCGTTATATATTTAAATTTGAATTCTTTTTATTAAATAAAACAGCTTTTCATATTCAAAATCAAATTATAATTCAAATTAAATATTTAAATTCATTTTAAATATCACAAATTAACTGTTGAAAAAGCCGGGTCGTTACAATTTCTCTTTACAAATTGAGTACCCTTTCAAATCAACAGTCTCAAATAACCTTTATACTTATACAAACCAATTTTATATAAATTCGATAACTCCCAAATCAAAGTATTTAAATAAACAAGGTTCTCAATTTCAAACCATTTCAATATCAATTCAGTTTCAATCATATATGATTTCGCCAAATCATTTCTTCCTAATTACATATATTCAGTTTCAAAGTTTCTTAAACAATAGATTTAGACAATAATCCAGATTACCAAATCAACAAAATTTTGCTCAAACAAATTCATTTTCATTTCAAACATATATTCACTTTCAAAAATCATAACACTTCCAAAGTTATAAATCTTTCGAAATCAAAATACTTGAAAGCATTACACTTTGAAATCATAACCTTTCGAAATCATACATTTGAAATCATAAAACATTCCTTTAATTCTTTACATTTCACAAATTTATTCAATTAAAGCAAAATCTAAAATTTCCAATTTCAATTCAATTCAAACCATTAGTTTCAATTCAATTTAGTTTTCCAACAAAACCATTTCAAATATTATCAAATTTCAAATAAAGATTTGATCCATAAAATAAACTATTCAATCTTTAATATATTTCAAATCTTAAATATACCATATTTCAAAATTAAATTTTATAATTTCATATATCTCAAATTTTACTTCATTATTACTTAGTTTTGAAATATCATTTCATAAATCCATCATTTTTAAATAAACTCAAATTACAAGTAAACCAAATATCCTTTCATACAAATATAAACTTCAAATATTCATTTATCAAAATCAATTATCATTTCAAATTCACATTCTTTATCAAAATAAAGATTAAATCATTTCCAAACCATTTCAATCATTAAAATATCTAAAATGGTTACTAAGTTTAAAACCATCTCTTTTTAAAACGTTCAAACTATTTATTTCTATATGAAAAATCTAATTTACCATTGAAAAGATTATTATTCTATATATATACTTTATTCAAAACATTTCAAATCTATATTTCATACCAGTATAATTCAAAATAGTCTTATTTATTTCACTCAACAAACGGTTTCAAAATTATGTAAATCATATTACCTTATACTATAATCATACCAAACTAAACTTATATTCATTATCAAATACCCTATACTTTCAAAAATTACCTAGCTTTTAAAAGTTAGCCTTGATTTGGAAGTGCTCGATCCTTCAAAATAGTCGAAGAAAACATAATTTCAATCCAAGAATTGGAAATTGCCAACAAATCGGTAAAAAAATTCCAAAAGATAGAGTTATACCAAAACAAATCTGAATCCTGAGGACTGAACACCAGCTTACTTTAAATCATTTCAAATATATATATATATATATATATATATATATATATATATATATATATATAGACACACACATTTATCTTTCGAATATGAAACCATACTTCAAAATTTGAAATCAAAATTGGTTTCACAAAATCACTCGCGTAGCAAAGCTACTAGACTGGCCTCTCCTCCACTCAGAAACTCGAAAATCAATGTCTATGATGCATGCATTCATCGCCGAAATTATTTTCCAACGACATAAGAGGGTTCTGACTTTTATTTTCTTGAAACGTCTTTGAAATCTCTTTGAAATCATTGGAATTCATTCGAATATATTTGAAACATTTTTTATTCAGAAAAATATCTTTAAATCATATTATTATTATATATTTTCCAAAATTTTAAAATCGATTTCGAAACACCAGAGTTCGATTCCTCGAAATTCAAATTCAAAAACCTTTCAGTTATAAAATAATTTTACATAAGTCAAATTCTTATAAAATTTTCAAAATTTCAAATCCTTTCGAAATTACAAATTTTTATTTTTTAAAGGTATATAATTCTTATCTAAAACATTTCACTAATATATATAAAATATGGCCATCCTTATCAAAATAATAATTTCGATGTATGCACAATTTCAATATACAACAGAACACAAATTTCCAAGGGATGATTCAAGGATGGATTTCAAAACAAATAGAAATGGAAATTTAGAGGAACTCTAATAAAATAGAATCCTGATTCGAAGATAAGCTCGAACTAAGATTAGATAATTCAATAATAGAAGATGGGTAAGCCTATATAAATTGCGGGCGACCTTAACCGGTCAAGACTTCAGGAATATAATCAATTCGGAAATCTAAGGCAAATCGACATTCGATCGCCGGAGATAGAATCCAGGTAGAACAGGAGATAGCATCGTAAATCGAGGATATAGAAATCTTCGGTGAATCGGTGCCAAATTGTAAAGGAGTTTCACCCCTTTACAAATCATTCAAGGATTTGCGGAATCACCGACCTTCATAGAGGTCATTCCAAAGTGGAGTTATGAAATGCTCCAAAACCAAAAGGGTAAAATAGGAAAGACAGGACTGGATTTCGGAACAAGTAGGAGCGTTCCAAAGTTCAAGAAATCCAAATCGATAAGTATCCTAACCAAGAGATTTTTAACAAGGTGGATATCGAAGGGATGAAGTTTAGAAAATCTTGATTTCAAAACAAGGAAAATTTTATACCAAAATAATCTTTGAAAATCCTTTAAAAATCATATGGAAATCATTTTATATTTCGAAAGTACATTCTGTCACAAAGGAATGAATCTGAGATTGATTTCACTCATTCTAGGGTATTTCTACCCTATCTCTAAAGAGTTTTTGCTCCGCGGGCTAAGGTTTGCCTAAAACCAAAGCTCTGATACCAAATGCAACAACCCGATATTTTCAGCTATTCGCATCCATACATGTCGGACTTGAATTGCTCAAGATAACAGATTGTAAATAAATTTGGAGCAAATGAAATACAATCATAGAATCACAGACACAGAAATATCAGAATAACTCGCAGCGGAAATTAAAATACCATAGTAGTTCATGAAGCTACTATAACATACTCTCAAAACATTTATATAATAGCAGTTTGAAAAACATATACAACAGAAATCTCAAATACATAGAAGTTTATAAATACCAGAGCTAAAATAGAACAACTGAAACTGGAAGGGAATAGATAACTAGACAAGCAGAATCTCCAACGATTCCTAACACCAGAAAAGAAACCCAAAGCTATGTTGTAAATACTCAGGCTGACCCGAGCGTAAAGTAAAACACAAAACACTCGAGTTAGGACATATATACTTATATAATGTAAACCAACTCAAGTGAACTATAGTAGTAATGTACAATAACTTAAAGGATGTTTGGGATTGCCCATCCTCTAAGGATCAGTTAAACCATAAATTAAATACATCCCGTGGTTGGAATTTCAAAATGGTAATTTATACTTCGAAATCAAATATCATTTCAAAATTCAATATCATTCAAAAATCCATTTTTAAAATAACAAAATATCATATCTTTTCAAAACCACGTCCATTTTATTTAAAATACCATTTCAACACATATTTCAAAATAGTTTATATTTCAAAACAAATTACTTCATTTTAAATCATTAAAATGAAGTTATTATATTTAATAATTAAATTATTAAATTTCCAAAATTTTAATCTTTCAAAGTTCATTTTTTCACTTAAATTTATTAAAACAATGAAAATTCAACTTTCGCGGCATTTAGAAAATGCTACAGAAAGTTACTCTTAAAACAATTCAATTTAACAAAAGACAACATTTAAAAATGTTGTAATAGAGTTACTTTAGTTCAAATAAAGTCTTAGTTAATTTAGGCAATTACAGCACTTACAAATGCTGTAATAGCCCTTAATTCAATTTAGCCATTTAGTTCATTTCTATCAACTGCAGCATTTACAAATGCTGTAATATCCTTTACATTAGAAATAATAACATTTCAAAAATGTTTTTAATTAAATTCCAAGCATTCAATATAATTTCACAAACAATTAAATTTTTATTTAAATCATTTAAACTTATAAAATCATATATTTTCACTTTTAAAACAATCACTTAAATACCCTTATATTCATGATTTTATAAAGTTAAATTTTCATTCAAAAATCAATTTAATAATAATTTACTTATATAATTCAACATTCAATTTCAATTCATTATAATTAAAATTTTAACTTTACACTTAAGTTTAAATTTCCAAATATAACTTATTCTTTATTTTATTTACTTTACTTAAAATTCATTTCTAAACAAAATTTGCAAATTTCCAATCTAATATTTATTTATTTAAACTTTTAACTTATTCAAAAATCATTAACACTTTATAAAATCATTTTAAATTCATTTTAATTCAAATTTTAAATCTATTCATCATATTTCCTACATAATTTAAATTCCATTTATAACCAAATCATAGTTTCCAAAATAACTTATATTCCAAATTTCTAACTTTACCATTAATTTATTTCACTTATAAATTTTTATAAAATCAATAATTATTTATAAAAATCATTTATAATTAGGTTTAAATCAAAATATTATAATATTTACAGTTCAAAAATACTTTAAACATTTTAGAAAAATATATTTTAACCACGAGTCTGTATATCATTTTCTAGCCTAGGTAAAGTGATACGGATAATATATCATTTCAATCCGTAATTTAAAAAGAAAAATCCGGATTTGATCATTTCAGACCCGTAATCCCAAATAAATGAAATAGATAAAAAATCGCTCAGGCCTATCATTTCAGCCGATAACGATTTTTTCCTATTCTAAAATCCGTTCGGGTATGTATCATTTCAACCCATAGTGATTCTATAAGTATAAGTATAGAATAACATCATATAATAGTAATAGATGATATGACGGGTGTATAAGTATGGTGAACATCATATGATCATAGCATAAGCAGTTTTAACATAATAATAATATCCACAGATTCATAGGGTGTGAATTTACTACTTATATAAGTACGGAATGTCAGGTGAGAAACTCACCTCTACAAGCTGGAGATAACAAATAAAGACACACAACAGAGATCCAAAAAGGCATGAAAGCACGACTACGATTCAAGTGAGGAAGAGCCAAAGCTATTTGTATTGTACATATGAAACAAAACAATACTTATAACATGAATTTCAAACCAAAATATGACATTAAACAAGCTAGAATTAAGGAACAACAATTAATCAACCACTTGCACTTGCTTCCACCATCACTATGCTCAGCCTATAGGGTGATAAGGCATTGCCATGGGTGTATTTTGTCAAGTATGGGTCATATATGCTTGGCTAGTGAAGGTATGGAAGTGGTTTGAGTAATTAAGGGCATAAATATACAAACACAAGGCAAAAGTACATTTTTATGTAACAACAAGTCACGGCTATGGCCTTATGTGGCAAGGCCAGGCCTATTGGATGCTAGGGGATGGTGTGGCAGTGATTTTAGGTCAGGTAGGTGCTGGTGGAAGTGATGCAAGAGGTGGCCAAGGGGTGTGGTGAAGTGGTGGAGGCATTGGTGATCGGCTATGCATGTTTAAGGTGATGTTTTGCTAATTTTTATGGAGCTTCTCATCAAGGATGGCCACGACCATGTAGGTCAGAGGAGATGGAGGTGATGACAGCTGAGAATGATGGTGGTGGAGGTGGTGGTGATGGTGGAGGCTACAGGCCGAACATCCAAAGTGAAAGCAAGTGCAAGATGAATGCGTAAAACAAGGAAAAAATGAAAAAAAAGTGAAAGAACATTACTAATTTTTTTGCTCAGAAGTTGATGGCTAAAAGTTTAGGGTTGAGAAACTTATTATTTCATGAAAAATGAAGGTGATGAGCTGAAGAAAGGATATGGCCAGTCAAATTTAATGCAAGTGTTGATTTGCAAATAAAAAGGTAAAAAGAAGGTGGAAAGTCAAAGGCGTGTGAAAGGTTATAAAACTCTTCATATTTCTAATTTCTTTATTCATTTTTAAACACCTGAAAAATGTAAGTAAATAAATTAAAAACAAAACAAAATAATGTATGAATAAAAATAAATAAATAAATTTTAGATAAATATAAATTAATTACGAAAATAGCTTAAAAATAGAAACTAGGTTTTAAAAATTGAAAATAAAATACAGTAAGCTTTGGAAAATTATAACATCACTTTAAAATGTTTTAAAAATAAAATATATACCTAACATGTCATATTACACATATTAGAACATGATATGACAAATAAAAATATTATTTATATAATTTAAAATAGACAATTTTATTAAATAAATCAATTTACGTACAATATTGTAAAAAACATAACTTTCAAAATACAAATCGAATTTAAACGAAACGAAAAGCAGTATTCTTGAAATTTAATATATTTTCATAATAAAAGATAAAATTCAAAAATTTAAATTTTAAATTTAAAAGTCGAAGTTTGACCAGATTGACCAAAAATCCACTTTTTTGGAAATATCCTATTTATTCAGGTTTGAAATTATAATTCACACAAAATCAAAATATTCTTTCAAAATAAAAAATTTATTCATTTTAATAAATAAAATAAAGTTTTAAAATCAGGAGTTTCAATTTAAATAATTAAAATAAACAATTAAAATAATCACAAAATACTGGGTTGTTACACTTTCAAAACGATTCTTTATAAATCCATATATATCAAATTCAATTACTTATTATTTGGATTTGAAATGCTTACTTAATAAATCCCATGTTATTTAAGTAAAACTTTTAAACTTCAGATAACCAGATATTCTTTTAATTTATTTATCTTGATATATTCATTTAAATAAACTTGATGTTCATTTAAACCACTTTAAACCAAAATCAAGTTATAAGAATCATACCCTTATAATCTCAAATTTATTCGTGTATAATTCTTAAATAATTTAATTCAAATCAATTTCATATATATCATCCAACCCTAATTTTATTTAAGTCATTATAAACTCTATATACAATATAATTTAAACAGATACTTAACCACGTTATATAAACCAATCAAACTTTATTATTTAACTTATTTTATATTTCAAAACACATTTATACATAGCTAAAAATCAATAATAAAATGACAATTATATAACATCAGATATCAATATTTATATAACCCATATATTTCTTTATAAAACCATAGAAATCATTTCAAAAATATTTTTATATATAGACCACGGTGTCTGTATATAATTTTCTACCTTATGGTCAAGTGATACGGATATTTATCATTTCAATCCGTAATTTAGAATAAAAATAACGTTATATATCATTTCAAACCGCAATCCCGAATGAAATAGAAATGCATAACAACTTGCAATTTATAACAATATAAAATACAACATCCATTGATCCAATATCAACCATCAACCATTTATCACAATCATAATCCAATTCAAACAATAACATCAATATAGAACAGATAATAAATAATAGGTATTTACTGGCGGTTTATATTCAATAATAAATTAAATAACAATTTAGTTCAATAAATTAAATTTAACTGGAATGATGATAAAATATGTCAAACAGTCATAAATAAATTTCTAATCACATCATAAATCAATCTAACAAACATAAAAAATTTTAGAAGTTGCGAGTGGGTTAAAACACTCACCTTTTTAATTTAAATTGAATTTAAATCCAATTTAAACCCAAAATTTGAACAGTCTCAAAATTCGTCCAGACAAGCGTCAAAATGTCCGAAATTTTGATATGATCCCAATGCAAAAGGCCGTGCGTAATTTCAACCTCGTATGCGAAAGTTATAATGATTAGAAGATATAGGTTTCAAATTTAAATTAAATAAAATAATATAAACTTTTACCACGTCACGCACGCGTTATTCCCAGCGAAACCCTAACATTCAGACTCTCGAACAACTGAAGCCACCGCCTGCATCAACAACAACCATTACCTCTCTATGAAATCCACGCTGATCAAAGGCGCTGCTGGCCATCCCCGCCTCGGCCGACCAGAGCCCCCCACCCCCCAACGCACACGATTTCCGAGGCCGAAGCCTCCTCCGCTGCTGTTCCAAACGCAACCAAGCTCTGGCGATTCTAATGCCCATCTCGACGAACTCCCCACACCGATGCGCTCTACTCATCGACCCCTACGACACTGCACTTCCCGGTCGAACCATCGACGAGAATCCACCGTTGAACGAGAACCATCAAATGAACGGTCGGGAATTGTCTAGCCAATTCCAGCCACACAGCAAGCCAGATCGAGAAAAGAATTACATAATTGACTTGCGCTCTTCGAGAGCTTCAAATCGATATATAAATCGATATAGTTTGTGGAGTTTGAGATTTTGATTGATTTTGAATTGCAATTGGATCTAGAATTTGATCATCTGCCATTGAGAAGGAGAGATAGCTGAATTGTATGTACCGAACAATGAACATAAGGATAGGCTAGGGTTTATAACCAGATATATATATAGGCTGAACAAAATAGAATTGACTGGGCTCTATTGGGTTTGGAAAGTTGATGATATATGGCTTGAAAAGCCCTTTCTGACACTGGAATGAAAATAAGTCAACCCATATATCAAAATAGATGTTTTAAAATACTTTAAACGCAATGGAACAGGTTTCCAGTCTAAATTCCATCGTATGAAGAAGTTATGCTAAAATCAAGTTATTTCAAATTGATTTCTAGGCATTTCGAGTCCGTACGATCAAACGACCAGCCCGATCGCTACGAAACATGAAATCCTACAATAATTCACCGTTACGGATCTAATGTAACTGGTTTCGTCGAAATCCGAGTTATTTGCCAAAATGGCTATTTTCTAGTTAATTAAATAAACTAATATTAAATTAATTAATCACTTTCAATTTTAAATTTTTAATAATTTACAAGTTCTATCAATTTTGATTTCTTAATATTCACCAATAATTTAAACAAATTTAGATGTCAATATAAAGTTGATTAATTCATCAATTTCAGTGTTTAATTTCAATTTCAATAAATTCATAAATTTATAAATTAAAATTTCCATAATCCATTCATTAAATTTCAAACCTTGTTATTCAAGTCTTTTATTACAATAAGAATATAATTAACATTAGTTTATATCTTGGTACCTTAATATTTCCCAATATCATTTTAATTCCTAATTACGTAATATTTAAATATTCATTTTCATTTAATTCCAACTAATCCAATTATTAAATTTAAATTAATAAATCTTGATTTCCATTCTTTTTTATTCAATCAATCATTATCCTATTCATACTTTATTATCAACAACAGACATTATAATTACTTATCTAACATTGAATGTATCAATTTCAATTTATTATGTATTACTTCATCAGTTAATATAACATTGAATTCATTTCCCAATTTACTACTTTCAATCAATTATAACTTTATAATTTGTTTCAAACAATTGGGATTGCACTAAATTATTTATTTACTAACTTGCATTAACATTATTTCCAATTATTTCCTTAATTTACCGTAACATTGATTTTATCAAATTTCAGTTTATTACGAATTATTTCGTCAATTAATATACTTTGAACTTATTTCCCAATTTATTAATTACAATCAGTTAAAATCTTACAATTGGTTCAATTAATTTAGTTTGCACTAAATTATAATTTTTTTATTTCTTTCTAGATTTAATCACGAAAATCTTGTTAAATCAACCAATTTAATTATTGAAATTTACGGGTCGTCGCAGTTGATGAACTCTTCGGATTGATACATATAGATGTATGCAATCGTAAGTCTATTAATACCAAAATAGTGCCACATACTTTTTCAAATTTACCGATGAGTTATCACCAACATGGATATGTATATTTGATACACATATAGTATGTCTATGGTAAACTCATAGAGTATAAAGCAGAAGTAAATAAAATAACATGCGATAGAAATGATCCGATTTGATCGAATGAGTGAGTATTTGGGAAAAAGTTTCGAACGTACCTAAAAATGAATAAAGGATCAATCTCAAAAGTCACTCTTCAATGTGATACATAATGATGCATTGATAAGGAGTAATCAAGTTTTGTTGGACAAAGTACGACTAATTGTGAGAGAAGTTGAGTTAATTTCTATCTATAAGGTTATGTACTTAAGAGTAGTATACAATGTTAATATTATTTCATCTAAATAATAATTTGCAAAACGTACAAGATAAGGGTTTATAAGAAACCCCGACATATCCTAGGTCAAGGAGTTGGTAGGATGTAAGAGTCAAAAGTCTACACATAATAATTGTTTGTGAGGGATCTTTTATGAATCTCCCTAAAATGAGTTTGGAAAATTCTGTCATTAAATGACATATTTATATTTTGAACATAAGTTTTGTAAACTAAAAATTAAATTGGTTTTATATAAAAGGCAATTAATAAAGTGTTTATGAATACCTATTCCATTGCATTGAGAAACATTGTTATTTCAAGAAATACCAACTTCATCGTGAACCAATTTCTCTGAGAAATTATTGATAGTAAAATGGAATTCGATATGATCCAAAGATAAAACTGCTTATATGGGATGAAATGGAATTAACCTAACCTAAATGAACACATTGCATTAGGATGTCTAATAAGTATTCTTGCACAATGAAGAGAAATTATGAGTTTATTATCAATGTCAAGAATAGATAATCTTCGCTCGTCAATTAAACCACTAAAAGTATTGACCCTATGATGTGGTACGGTGTGCAAATCCCAAATTGATTCCAAGTACATTATCAAATATGATTTTGATAATTGTATCCAAAAAGAAATGATCCTTTTAGCTTTAAATGTGTCTTTAAGAGAAAGACAAATGTAGTTGGAATATAGTGAGCCACATTGACATGAATATTATCATGAATTTTCAATTGTTGAAATTAACGTAATAGATTCATCATTCGATGTGCATAAGTAGGTTCGAAGTCAGTGGGAGCGATATTATATTTACACATGATGACCAAAGTGTCTCGAATTCAGTGGGAGCGATATTATGTTTATGAGTTTTTTGGGTATGGTCCAAGAATGGATATGAAAGTATCATTTTATAAGCATCAAAATTGAACAAATATTTTGATAGAAATATCAAATAGTGTGATTATCAATCAAAATGCAGAGGAAACATATGTTCACAAGAAAGAGTGTTCAAATGTACATTGATATTTCTAAAATATAAGTAAACAACACGTTGCTTTTCTTTAACAATGTACGTATGTTAGAATCAGCTTTAGTTGTTTCAATACTCAACGTTGGATTTGTAAATGGTATGTTTTATTGAAAGTATAAAAGGTATTAGGAATGTCCCAAATGATATGCGAGGATACCGTATTAAAATGTTTAATAAGGAACATGCAAGAAGGATTCCTTATGAACCGGCAATATGAAATATCATATATGTTATATTATTTACGATATCATGATTTATTTATGTATTTGATACATGAAGCCAATATCAAATCCAAATTGATATCACTAAGTTGTTTCTTGAAGTTTTTTCGTGTATTTATGAAATACTAGAAAGCTGTTTACAAAAACAACAAACTCCTTATGAAGGGGTGTGCAGACACAAACTTCATAAGTGATATTGAGTATATTATGTCAATAATAAACTCAAGGTAAGAATTTTAAGTTGAAAATGTTCCAAATAAGAAACTACAGCTTATTCAATGAAAAAAGGCTACGTAGATCGCCTTGAATAATACCGTAATAAAATCAATGTATATAAATATAAATGCACAAATTTATAACTGGTCTAAAGGAAATTCCAAATGTTAAGAATCCCAAAACATTGTTATATGATAACAATGTCATGATATAGTTCGTAACAGAACTTAAAGCTCCTTAGAAGTCGAAACACATACTCCAAATTGTTCCACATGATAAAATAGTTTATTACAGTTGGAGAGAGCCGGTTGAAAGAGTACATAACCGAAACATTATAGCATACCAATTCACCAAGGAACTGACCTAATTGGTATTGAGGAAATCGATTTGAGAAATTGGAATAAGATTCCATAATTGACCCCAAGTGCAAGTGGGAGATTGATAGAGTTAGGGTATGCTCTAGGGGCAATTATGTAATTTGTTACATATATCTAACTTGATGACCAATCTTGTTCAAATTAAAAGGTGTTTTTTTCTATTATATACTTGATATAATGTGTTATATTAATTAATTAATTTAATTAAAAGTATATTTAATAGGAAATCCATAATATGTTTTCTGATAGTAGTTACAAAGTGTTGTTACCGTGAGTAGTTTATCACAATGAAAACAAATATTCCATTTTAAATATTCCCAATCAAGAAGTATCGAGACTAGATATTGATACATCTGTAGAGAGTAGAGTATGTCACGCTCTCTAAATTTTGGGCAGTGTCTTACTCAGGACTACTGGGGGCACCAAGTGATTACGTATTGATAGTCATTGAATAACCGTGGAATGACTAGCTTGATAGTTTTCTGTTAGTTAATATAACTAAGGTCAAGCAGAGAATATTGATACGACTAATTTACATAATTCTCTCAACTTGAGGATACTGTTGAACCTCAAATGTGAAACCACTACTTTGATTACAGTTAAATTGTGGCATGACATCCATCAAATGATTATAGTTGGGTCGAGTGAAAGCATTGGACGTGAAACACTATTCAAGAGAGGATTTGTCTTCTTAGTTATATAAGATTAGTATCACGGTCAACTGATGTCAACTCAAAGTCAAAGTCTCTGACTAGAGTAGTTCAGTTAATAATAATTGTTATTATTGAACCAAGGACTTTGTATTTGGATTATAAAATTGAATATGGACGATGTCAGAATTTTGACCATTACTAAATTCCATAAGTCCTAATGTGATATAGTTTTGACGAAGAGAATTGGTGTGAATAATTGTCACTATCATGTACCACTAATAATAAGTAAAATTGGATTTTACCAAAAGATATGTAAGTGATAAATTCAGCCATAATGTCCCACCATTTGCTAAGTGATATGTGAACATTAATATTTGAATAGTTCGATATTAATCGCTAACTGAATTTACACCTTTGAGTTGCACAAACGTAACGATGAATACTCTTAATGAATCACATAATTTAATTAATTTATAAATTTTGGTAAATTAACTAAATTAAAAATATTTATGAAATATTAATTATTAAACTATATTTGATTTGTTTGAATTAGTACTTAATAAAGTGTGTCTATACAAGTTATAAATGCACGCACTGATATTAGAGATCAATACAATATTTAAATTGGATTTAAATAGATTAATTGCTAAGTGTTTTTCTGGAATTTTTCATTGTGGCCCATATGCATGATGAAGAAAAGAGATAAGTTTCAAATGTGATTTGAAAATCTAAAGGAGGAATTAAAAAAAGGAAATAAATCTCCTTTTTATAAATCAGTTAAATATTATTTATGAAATGATCTTTGTCCTTTTCTCTTTATTTTATTCAGCAGAATACATGAAGAGGATGGAAGAGGATTTGGTGATTTAATTTTGGAATTAAATAAGAAGGTTTTTGAAGGAGGAAATTTAATGTTTTCTTTTAAAACATATTCTCTCTATCGTCCTCATTCACATTTTGCTTTAGACCGACAATTATTCGTTCTTCCTTTAAGCTCTCCTTCTCTCCTTTAATGGCCTCCATTAAAATAAAATTTTGATAAAATATACAACCAAAATAAAAAAAATTCAAGGTGGTTCTTATCTCTTGATCCTTGCAACATCTGGAGGCTAACTTTTGAATCTAGGAGATTTGTTTCATCGTTCAAAGTACGATTCATTGACCACATCTAAAGGAAAAATTCAATGTTTCAAGGTGTACTTTAAGGCTCTGCAATTAGGTATGGTCTTTTTATTCTAATAATTTTGATATAATTTTTTAATGAATAAAATTGAATATCATAATTTATTTGTGCATTAATTGTCTCATTTGATTTGGAAGTGGTTTATGTGGTCTGAATTGTTTATTATATGAATTGATTCATTTTCTATTTAGATAAATCAAAACTGAAACTTGTATATGATTAGACAATAATTTAATTTTAGATCTGTTTAAACATTCAAAACAAAGTGTAATTCTTTTGATTTGAATGTTTAGATATTCTTATTATTTGCATTTGTACTGTAATAGAAACTTATGTATGATTAAATGATATTTCGATAATAAATTTATTATAATAAAGTTCTAAATTTGTTACCCTATTTGACATCATAATGATCCTTCTTTAACTATTCAAATGATTTCAACATATTTCTTAGTTCAGTATGCATCACCTTTTATTTTATGATAATAACGAAAAAAATATTTATTCATGTAGGTTGAATCTCCTTAGAAAGTTTATCTGTTCTTATTATCTGCATCTTATTATAATTGAAACCCACATATGATTGAAGGATGTTTTTATAATAAATTGATTACAATAAATTTATAAATTTGTTGTCTGACATGACTAATATCTTTCTTTAAGTATTCAAAGAATTGTTCGTATATTGCTCAGTTTAGTGTGTCTCACTTTTATTTATAAAAAAACATTTTTCATATAGGTTGAATCACTTGATTTAATTGTAAACATATATATTTTGTTAACTAATTTAAGTTTAGATAAATTCATAAATACATTAGAAAATTTAAATGCAATATGGTTTATTTTGAATTAATTAAGAAGTTTTGGGTTAATCTTTATATACAAATAATTACATCTATATGTATATTACATATGAAACTTAATGTTTATATTTCAAATGGTATAATTTAAATGCTTTATTAATATAAAACAGTTTTAAATGAGGCGGCATTATATGCATATGAATTATTGTTGGCTATTCCTATTCTTATGTCATAACAATTCATTGACTGCTAATTGAATGCTGCATAAATCAAGTTTGTCAAAAGGGAAAAGATGAATCAATCATCTTTTTCATCTTTTTTCCCTCTTTTCCCTTATGTGATTGCCTTTAAACTTACTATTATTTATTTGTATACATCATGTGATCATACTTTCCTTATGTTTAACTATTCTATCACAAACTAGGGATGAATATGTTTGATATACTGAAACCTTATTTTTATATCACATTCTTGATTGTTTTAGAATTAAATTAATAAAATAAAATATGGTATTAAATAAAATATTAATTTTATATAAAAGTAATTTATAAAGGATCTAAATACATTTAGACTTCATAGGCCCATTAATGATCCAAAAATGATTTTTTTTTTGAAATTCACCCATTTCTTCCACTGTGAGCTGGTCCAGTTCCAACATGTACACTAGTCTCAATGGATACATCGATATCCAATATTGATGCATCTTGACTAGGAACATTTAAAATGATGTGTTTTATAATATTGTGATACAATACTCACGATTACAGTTATTTGTAATTACTATCACAAACACACCATTTATGAATTTTTTGTTAAATATATTTTAATTAAGAATTTAATTATTTATAACACATTATAACAAATATATATAATAGAAAGAAAAAAACCTTTATTACAAATGTGAATTGATTACAAAGTTAACTAATTTACAATAAATTACATACTTACTCCTAGTGCATACCCATAACTGTATCTATCTCCCACTTGCACATGGGGCCAATTATGGAATCTCATTCTCAATCCACCATCAGCTTCTCGAGAGCCAACCGAGCTAGACCCATGGTGAATGGATCTGCTATGTTGTCCTTGGTATCTACCCTTTATGTCACATCTTTCTTCACAATGAATTCTCTAATGAGTTGGAACTTTCGAAGAATATGCCATGATTTATTGCGTACTTTAGGCTTTTTTACGATTTATGTCACCGCATTTGTGACGACCTACACCCGATGCCCTCTGAATCCAACAGTAAACCACACATGTCCCAAAGTGCACCGATTTCAGATAATCATGAGAAAGAAAGAGGAGAGAAGAAGAGAAGAAAGAGAGAAGAAGAAAACCAAACAGTACAATAACAACATAGAATCTCACATCGCAGCAGGATAACATATAATATAATGTTAATGTTCTTTACAAAAAGAGAAACTGTGGTATCATACATTAATCATACCAGAGTACATAAAAAAAATCATTAGTTGGACAATTATAACAACTTATCCTCACAAATGCTGATAACATAAACAATAATGCATCGGAATATGAACATATATGGGAATATGATCTGAAGACTTCCAGGTCACCTATTGAAGCTCCAATGCACCAAATCTGAACCTGAGAATATACTTAGTCTGACCCAAGCATTGAAAGGGAAGAATGCCCGGATCAGTCTGGTAAATCAACGTGAGAAAACACATCTCTACTGAATTGTGACGCCCCACCTCTATACCCACGCTAGCCAAGAACATTACCGTGAATGCTGTCAACTAGCACGGAGAATAAGGCTGTTGAGGAGCGACCATCTGTATAATTGCTTTGTGCGAGTACCGATATACCGGATAAAAATATAAGTTTTCATCTCAAGGGGAAATCCGACATACCGACACAAACTCAAAGCTACTACACAGTGGCTATAATTTTTTCGGAAACAAATATAGAAATAAACATAACATAAATCAGTCACAGACAATTCATATCACAAAGGCGGAAATAGATATGAATATTACACATAAAAGTGTATATCAGAGTAGTGGTCAAAAAGATCCACAATAATACAAAAGAATAGCAACACGTGCTAAACAAAAGAATACACCTATGAGTCTAAATCTCAAGTGTATACAACAAAATAAACTACTAATCTAAGTAGTTTGCCAAAAGTCGGAATGATGGTCCGATAAGGATTCAAGCAGAAGCACTTGTAACATCTCGGTCTGACCCGAGTATTATTTAATAAGAAAATAATAAACGGATCAGTCTAGCTATAAATATCAGATGAAGTGATATATAATAAGAGATATGACATAATCGTATAATAATCACAATGCCAAGCTGTGATTAATAAGTAATTGAAAATCAACAACAGATTAATCAATATCACAATAATCTACTCAAGATAAAAAGGAATGTCATACTCCTGATTTCATTCACCAAACTACAATAAATGACATATATATATCCATGCCAATCGTAAAAGTTGGTGAAACACAAATTCCAGAAATCAACACACGAAATCCAGAAAATCACAATAAAAAGGATGGCCAATCCCAGAAAAATGAGCCGGAGCTCCTCCAGACAGGGTATGGTCCCCCATTGCGGACTTTGAGCCGAAGCTCCCCCTGGTGAGTCAAAAACTCCTCCTGACAGGGTATAGTCCCCCATTGCGGACTTTGAGCCGAAGCTCCTCCCGGTGAACCGAATTTCCTCATGACAGGGTATAGTCCCCCATTGCGGACATTGAGCCGAAGCTCCTCCCGGTGAGTCAAAAACTCCTCCTGACAGGGTATAGTCCCCCATTGCGGACTTTGAGCCGAAGCTCCTCCTGGTGAACCGAAGTTCCTCATGACAGGGTATAGTCCCCCATTGCGGACATTGAGCCGAAGCTCCACGAAGTAAATAAACATCGATGCACCTAGAAAGGTACACCCCATGCATAAAATGAGACGAAACTCAATAAAAATAAGGAACAGTCCTCCACATAGACAAAGAGACATCGCACATTGCTAGTCTAAACCACAAAGATGATCGTCATGATCAAAGAGAAGTGTCAATTACAATAAGCTAGTAAATATATGAGCTTAGCTTCATGTCCCATAACCACTAGCTTAACTTAAATATTTACGAACAAATTGTAGATCTCCACTAGAAAATTGTCACAAGAGGTTCAATCGAACAAGTCCAAGAATTAACCGACAAAGTAAACGCAAGCGTTTCATACCACTTGTTTTACTAAGCCGTTTAATTAGATTTCTCATACGAGTGAGGTAAAGGTTTGTATATACTAATAGATTGGAAAACGGTTTTATAAATGAATTTGGTATTAAAATAGTATTGAAATCGTTTGAGGAAAGAGTTTTGATATTTACTATTAGTATAAAAAACCTTTATATTTTTAAAGTGACAAAGCACAAGGGGGATTGTAGAAACAATCAATCACAAAGATCACATTCGAAGATGTGAATAAAATCCAATGAAATCGATAAAGGATCCATCGAAGTGGATATATCTAAAATTCCCAAAGAAAATAAGTCATCAAAGATGATAATAAATGATGACAATAAATAGGATCATCACGAATCGATTTAAATTGGAAATTCAATCCAAAAAGGCAAATTGGACTTAAACAGCAGGTTCAGTCGACTGAACAGAGTTTTCAGTCGACTGACCCTGTACCTGGAAATTTTCCAGGTTCAGGAAACTTTCTGTTTCCAGTTTCAGTCGACTGTGCAGAGTTTTTCAGTCGACTGAATCATGCCTGGAAACTCTCGGCTTTCAGGTTCAGTCGACTGAACAGAGTTTTCAGTCGACTGAATCATGCCTGGGCTGTTTTTCAACCTTATTCAAATGAAGAGCAAACTCTTCCAAATTGCAACCGGATGGACATTGGCTCTAAGGGTTTATGCCAATCGGCAACCCGGCCCTATATGCTCCTCGGTGCATCACCAAAAACATGATCAAACATCCATAAAAGGATTTCACACAAATTTGACTTAAAAACCCAAAAATTGGAGTATTCACAAAATCAATCCAAAACAAGAGCAAATGCACATGAAGAAGTGTTAGGAATTCATACCCAACAACCAAAGATAGTTATAGTCATAGATGTGAGATAAAAATCTCACCTTTGAACTAAAATTTATGAAGATGAAGCTTGAAAGCAAAGAGGAATCGACTACTCTTCAAGTCCAACTCTAGAAGCTTGAATCTAAGCTTAAAAGAGAAACATTCCCAAAATTAGGTTTAGGAAATTTCTGAAATTGAATGGAGAAAGAGTTGGAGAAGAAGAAGGAGATGCTTGCCAAGGGGTTCTTCTTGAGTTTGGAGTAAGGAGATGGATTTGCTAAGGAAGTTAGGGCTTGGAGTTTTAATTCTTTTTCCTCTCCACCATTTTCAGTTGGAGCTTGAGTTTGAGGAGTTGGAATGAAGTAATGAAGAGGAGAGGGGGATTGGGACTGAATACATAAGTGGTTAATTGGCTCAGCCCAAACCAAAACCCTAAGCAAAAAGTAGCAAAATTCAACTTTCTCCAAACATATCGAAGCTTATACTCAAAAAGGTCGCAAACGGCATTTTGAACTCAATGGAGGTGGTCTCGAGTCCCAATTCGACTGTTTGCAAAAAGTAGCTTTTCGGACCAAAATCCGACGAATGATAAAATATTTAAATATAAAATCGATAAATATGCGGGTTGTTACAGACTCCCCTCCTTAAAGAAATTGCGTCCTCGCAATAAGTAAGAAGGAAATATGAGAAGTAACAACCATAGAAGCATATTAACACAAAAGAAAATTTGAAATAGGAAGTTCACCCTAAAGTGCACAAAAGAGTTAGCAAGAAATATGGTGAAACTTCAATTTCCACAATAACACCGGGCTCAAGAATAAAAAACCGGAATCCCTAAGGCATTCCCGTAGATAAAAGACATGGGGAACGTCAAGATTAGCAGAAAATTGAGCCGGTGCAACGGCGTAGTACCAAAACGGTACGCCCGAAAAACTAGAAACTCAAACAATTTGGGACATCAGCGTAGTACAAAAACGGTACGCCAAATGAACCCAAGCAAAGACATCGATGTA
This sequence comes from Allium cepa, assembly GCA_030765085.1. Taxonomy (NCBI): domain Eukaryota; kingdom Viridiplantae; phylum Streptophyta; class Magnoliopsida; order Asparagales; family Amaryllidaceae; genus Allium; species Allium cepa. The sequence continues at coordinate 332,090,549 of CM060940.1, forward strand.
GTACAAATGGTACATCCGATGAATCAAAAGCAAAGACATCGATGTAGTACAAACGGTACATCCGATGAATCAAAAGCAAAGACATCGATGTAGTACAAACGGTACATCCGATGAATCAAAAGCAAAGACATCGATGTAGTACAAACGGTACATCCGATGAATCAAAAGCAAAGACATCGATGTAGTACAACGGTACATCCGATGAATCAAATAGCAAAGACATCGATGTAGTACAACGGTACATCCGATGAATCAAAAGCAAAGACATCGATGTAGTACAAACGGTACATCCGATGAATCAAAAGCAAAGACATCGAAGTAGTACAAACGGTACATCCGATGAATCAAAAGCAAAGACATCGATGTAGTACAAACGGTACATCCGATGAATCAAAAGCAAAGACATCGATGTAGTACAAACGGTACATCCGATGAATCAAAAGCAAAGACATCGATGTAGTACAAACGGTACATCCGATGAATCAAAAGCAAAGACATCGATGTAGTACAAACGGTACATCCGATGAATCAAAAGCAAAGACATCGATGTAGTACAAACGGTACATCCAATGAATCAAAAGCAAAGACATCGATGTAGTACAAACGGTACATCCGATGAATCAAAAGCAAAGACATCGATGTAGTACAACGGTACATCCGATGAATCAAATAGCAAAGACATCGATGTAGTACAAAAACCGTACGTCCAATGAACCGAACACAATAAAAGAACATCGGAGGCAAGTTCATAAAAGAAATGAGATGAAACTCAATAAAACGAAGTACATCAAAACGCCCGATGAACTTGATAAAAAGATAATTTCATTCGGTCATCCACAAAGAAACAACCCCTTGTTGCTTACGACTAAACGCATTGGCAACACGATTTCCCCTTCGGGAATAAAAAGAGTATCAAGATCATTGGAAGCTAGGAACTCGAGTCAACAAGCAGTTCCTTAAGAGAAAATAATTATTCCAAAGATTTATGATCGAGTTAGAGAACAAATTTCTTCCCCAAAGATGATGATGTCAAATTCCAAAAGAAAAAAACATTAGCCGAGAGCACTAGATCATAAGTGGCTATCTAGTCTCGAGAAGCTATAATGATTTAGAAGCACAAGGGATAGCGCGTTCTCCTTTGCAAGAGAATGGCATTCCAAACCAATACGACTAGTATCGGTACAAATAGCAAAGTCTTGGTTCCCTTTCAGGAATCACAAGAAAGAATAAGAATATCGAAAAGAAAGGACTTCTTTTAAATAATTCTCTTTCCCGAAAAGTTAAAACTTCCAAAATTACATTTTTACTTTTATGTAATAATCTTTCTACAAAAATTTTACATTTTTACAAGTCAATATATCGTGTCTGATTGTCACATCAAAGCGTTTAGGAAATTCCTATCGATAACGTTGATCAAGCGCATCGACCAAAATTCTTAAAGCACTCAACGGGCAATACAATCACAAAATCATCTTTTATAGGATAAATTAATCTCTTAAAAAGTTTTAAGAATATTCTTTGTTCGTTTCAAGAACAAAAATCCAGTTTTACTTATAAATAAATCTTATGAAAAAGATTTGCAAAATTTTAAATTCCTATTTTCATCCAAAATCCATAAATAAGAATGGTCTCATTGAAATTTTCATAGAATATTGGATTTATAAAACGGATGAAATAAGTTGGACAAATTGAATGACAAAATAAGTCATTCATAAGAATCATGAGGAGTGCGGAATGCGGTAAGTGGAATGCTAATTTCCGCAACTTGTAGCAAATGAAAACGGTGGTAAAGTCGAACTAAAAAGACCTTAGCACCACACAAAAGATTACTTAGGTCATAATCCTAAGACAAACTCAAAAATACCGGAAAATTTCTCAAACTACATGAATGAGAGAAATAACACTTTCCTTATAAGTGGACTTAAGGAATAAAATGATGCCATCCAGATGGAATCAAAATCACAAAGAAAAATAGAAATCTGCTTAACAGATTGAAAATGTCGAAGATGAATAATCCACTCGGAAAAATAGGATATGGGCTTCACAATGATTAAGCCAATCCTTGCAGAAAGGTCAATTCCGAAGCCAAAGCAAAAATATCGGCTCGGAAAGAAAAGTCACATAAAACAATCTCGACACCTAAACAAAAGCAAATTGAGTGTTGCGGATCTACCATCCGGATTCACAATCCTCAAAGAAGTCATCAAGCCCAAAATATTCAAAAAAAAAAAGAATCGATAAGTTCTTTTGATATAAAATAGTGAGATGAAACCCATATCAAAAAGAACTCAAATAAGAAGATCACAAAATAAATGTAATCAAGGATTGAATGAAAAATACCTTGACCAAGAGAAGTGTTACTAGGGGCTTGCACAATATTTAGCTTTCTCATGTCCTTATTCAAAAGTTTGGGACATGCAGATAAAAGATGACCCGGTTTCTTGCAAAAGCGACAAGAATGGGGTTTTGGACACATATTCGCATAGTGTTCCATAGAATTACAATTGTAGCATCCTCCACGATAAGGGATTGGAGTCTCTGCTACAAAAGTAGTTTGCTTCACTCTCTTATTGGGATTAAGGCTCTTGAACTTAATATGCCTCTTCTTGGAAGTCCCAATATCACAAACACTTCCTTTACCAATCTCTCCATAAAGAAGAGTAACATCCACAAGCTGATTGAAAGAAACTTCAAGTTTCAAAGGTAGAACCATTTCGGGGTTCTTACTCAAAGCATAGATAAACTCTTGATTCTTTACGAGATCCAAAAGTTGTTGAGCAGACATAAATACTCCATCCTGGGTAGTAGCACTAGATTGACCGGCGCTGGGACGGCCTGGTCTAACCATTTCTCTTCTTTAAGAAAGAAAGAAAGAAGAGGAAAAAGTTATTCTCAAAATGAATATCAAGCAATCTTGATAGATAAAACAAGGAATCAGAAAAGAAAGTAGGATAGAACGGTACGAAGACCCGAATAAAATCCTAAAGCACAACTCCTAAGAAAGACTTAGGACATGATCCTTGCTAAATTATTCTACATTGTTCCAAAGTTTGGCTCTGATACCAAGCTGTGACGCCCCACCTCTATACCCACGCTAGCCAAGAATATTACTGTGAATGCTGTCAACTAGCACGGAGAATAAGGCTGTTGAGGAGCGACCATCTATATAATTGCTTTGTGCGAGTACCGATATACCGGATAAAAATATAAGTTTTCATCTCAAGGGGAAATCCGACATACCGACACAAACTCAAAGCTACTACACAGTGGCTATAATTTCTTCGGAAACAAATATAGAAATAAACATAACATAAATCAGTCACAGACAATTCATATCACAAAGGCGGAAATAGATATGAATATTACACATAAAAGTGTATATCAGAGTAGTGGTCAAAAAGATCCACAATAATACAAAAGAATAGCAACACGTGCTAAACAAAAGAATACACCTATGAGTCTAAATCTCAAGTGTATACAACAAAATAAACTACTAATCTAAGTAGTTTGCCAAAAGTCGGAATGATGGTCCGATAAGGAGTCAAGCAGAAGCACCTGTAACATCTCGGTCTGACCCGAGTATTATTTAATAAGGAAATAATAAACGGATCAGTCTAGCTATAAATATCAGATGAAGTGATATATAATAAGAGATATGACATAATCGTATAATAATCACAATGCCAAGCTGTGATTAATAAGTAATTGAAAATCAAAAACAGATTAATCAATATCACAATAATCTACTCAAGATAAAAAGGAATGTCATACTCCTAATTTCGTTCACCAAACTACAATAAATGACATATATATATCCATGCCAATCGTAAAAGTTGGTGAAACACAAATTCCAGAAATCAACACACGAAATCCAGAAAATCACAATAAAAAGGATGGCCAATCCCAAAAAAATGAGCCGGAGCTCCTCCAGACAGGGTATAGTCCCCCATTGCGGACTTTGAGCCGAAGCTCCTCCTAGTGAGTCAAAAACTCCTCCTGACAGGGTATAGTCCCCTATTGCGGACTTTGAGCCGAAGCTCCTCCTGGTGAACCGAAGTTCCTCATATAGGGTATAGTCCCCCATTGCGGACATTGAGCCGAAGCTCCTCCTGGTGAGTCAAAAACTCCTCCTGACATGGTATAGTCCCCCATTGCGGACTTTGAGCCGAAGCTCCTCCTGGTGAACCGAAGTTCCTCATGACAGGGTATAGTCCCCCATTGCGGACATTGAGCCGAAGCTCCACGAAGTAAATAAACATCGATGCACCTAGAAAGGTACACCCCATGCATAAAATGAGACGAAACTCAAGAAAAATGAGGAACAGTCCTCCACATAGACAAAGAGACATCGCACATTGCTAGTCTAAACCACAAAGATGATCGTCATGATCAAAGAGAAGTGTCAATTACAATAAGCTAGTAAATATATGAGCTTAGCTTCATGTCCCATAGCCACTAGCTTAACTTAAATATTTACGAACAAATTGTAGATCTCCACTAGAAAATTGTCACAAGAGGTTCAATCGAACAAGTCCAAGAATTAACCGACAAAGTAAACGCAAGCGTTTCATACCACTTGTTTTACTAAGCCGTTTAATTAGATTTCTCATACGAGTGAGGTAAAGGTTTGTATATACTAATAGATTGGAAAACGGTTTTATAAACGAATTTGGTATTAAAATAGTATTGAAATCGTTTGAGGAAAGAGTTTTGATATTTACTATTAGTATAGAAAACCTTTATATTTTTAAAGTGACAAAGCACTAGGGGGATTGTAGAAACAATCAATCACAAAGATCACATTCGAAGATGTGAATAAAATCCAATGAAATCGATAAAGGATCCATCGAAGTGGATATATCTAAAATTCCCAAAGAAAATAAGTCATCAAAGATGATAATAAATGATGACAATAAATAGGATCATCACGAATCGATTTAAATTGGAAATTCAATCCAAAAAGGCAAATTGGACTTAAACAGCAGGTTCAGTCGACTGAACAGAGTTTTCAGTCGACTGACCCTGTACCTGGAAATTTTCCAGGTTTAGGAAACTTTCTGTTTCTAGTTTCAGTCGACTGTGCAGAGTTTTTCAGTCGACTGAATCATGCCTGGAAACTCTCGAGTTTCAGGTTCAGTCGACTGAACAGAGTTTTCAGTCGACTGAATCATGCCTGGGCTGTTTTTCAACCTTATTCAAATGAAGAGCAAACTCTTCCAAATTGCAACCGGACGGACATTGGCTCTAAGGGTTTATGCCAATCGGCAACCCGGCCCTATATGCTCCTCGGTGCATCACCAAAAACATGATCAAACATCCATAAAAGGATTTCACACAAATTTGACTTAAAAACCCAAAAATTGGAGTATTCACAAAATCAATCCAAAACAAGAGCAGATGCACATGAAGAAGTGTTAGGAATTCATACCCAACAACCAAAGATAGTTATAGTCATAGATGTGAGATAAAAATCTCACATTTGAACTAAAATTTATGAAGATGAAGCTTGAAAGCAAAGAGGAATCGACCACTCTTCAAGTCCAACTCTAGAAGCTTGAATCTAAGCTTAAAAGAGAAACATTCCCAAAATTAGGTTTAGGAAATTTCTGAAATTGAATGGAGAAAGAGTTGGAGAATAAGAAGGAGATGCTTACCAAGGGGTTCTTCTTGAGTTTGGAGCAAGGAGATGGATTTGCTAAGGAAGTTAGGGCTTGGAGTTTTAATTCTTTTTCCTCTCCACCATTTTCAGTTGGAGCTTGAGTTTGAGGAGTTGGAATGAAGTAATGAAGAGGAGAGGGGGATTGGGACTGAATACATAAGTGGTTAATTGGCTCAGCCCAAACCAAAACCCTAAGCAAAAAGTAGCAAAATTCAACTTTCTCCAAACATATCGAAGCTTATACTCAAAAAGGTCGCAAACGGCATTTTGAACTCAATGGAGGTGGTCTCGAGTCCCAATTCGACTGTTTGCAAAATGTAGCTTTTCGGACCAAAATCCGACGAATGATAAAATATTTAAATAAAATATTTAAATATAAAATCGATAAATATGCGGGTTGTTACATGAATTTATAAAATTACCAAAACTTTTCTTTTCAAAACAAAAGTATCTCGTAAGGCCATGCTCACACATAAACACGGGCTATTTTTTACTTACGATAACTAAAACACTTTATATCAAATTCTATTATATTATAATAGTATCTATTTCACAAATAATATCAAATATCCAAAATGGTTACCCATATAGCATTTCAGACCTAATCATTTAAGGCTCTACAAAACAAATGGCAGGCACGTATTGGAATTGGATTTCCAACATGACAGGGAACTAGTGGAAAGATCAATTTATATCCACGTCTAACATCCAAGACTCAGACGTCGCTATACATCCACATATATGGCTAAAAAATGGATACCCTCTACGAATAACATCCAAGGACTCAGGCATCGCTGTATCTCTGCCATAAGGCCCATAAGATCTAGTCACCTTTATAAACCTCAAGCGAAAGTGCGCATACACCTGACCACAAAGTATCCCATCAAAACCGAGGAGTGAGGCTCGTGAGGTTACGATTACCTTTTTTATATCACATATCACATCTCTGATGCCACATTGTCATTCCATGTCACATGACTGATTTCTAGAAAAGTGTAACTTCCTGAACTCGTATGTCTCCAAGAAAGGGTGTTAAGCTAAGAGAGTTGCCTTCTCCGCCACCGACTGATATACGTTTCTATAAACCACTCAAAAGTGAGTTAGAATACAATGTCAGATAAATATCCATACAAGTTCGTTCTGGGATTGAACGAAACCTAAGGCACTCTCCAACTAGTAGCGAGTAGTCTTTGCAATCCGAAGATTTCCATAACGAGGAGACCACTGCTATAAATATCTCTATAATGGAAGCGACCTAGAAAATTTCAACACGCTAACCTCACGCTATGAAGATCCTCAGTTTTCATAAATCATCATCAATAATCCGCACTTCCGAACGCATATATTGGTCCGAAGTGGTTTTCAGATAAATCTGATCCCGGTCTCTCTGTAGCAATATCGAAAAGGCTTTTAACCTCATATAGAAACCAAGTTTTGTAGACTTATCATGGTTCCAACTTTCAACTTGCCATCCTTCGTCCAAGAAGGAACCTCAGTAGATTGGAGCAATAAACTCACTCCGCACTACATGAATCAACATTCTCAACACAAACTATAATCAAGCCCACATAGTTGGCCACATGCTAAGTGCACGACTAATCAGTTTCTGCAACAAGTCATGGAGCCGAAACTTTGCCAATAGGCATAATTTTGTACTAAAGCAATTATTATGCCCTTTTATAATTCTTATAAACCAAAACTCTTTTCAAGTATACATACTTCAAAATATCTTTAAAAAGATATATACTCAAAACTAATTCAACTATTCAATAATTGGAAAACATTTCCATATACTAGATATATTTTCAAAACTTCTCAAATATTCGATAAATGGGAAACATTTCCATATACTTATCTCAACAGAATAAGCATATTCATAAATCATTATATTTTCAACGCTTCGAAAATAACATCATATACTTAAATCAAAAATAAGTATATTTACAACCTTTTAGGAAGCTACATATTCTTCAAAACAATTTAAACTTCATTTTGGTATAATCATTTCAATACTATCGCCTTAAATATTATTCATTTCAAAACATGAATATACTTACTTTATAAAAACCATACTTACTTATCACAATTAATCATTTACATTTACAAACAATGCATATAACTTTCAATTCTCCAAAGTCCATGTATATAACCATTTCTAAATATCTTGCAAATCCCATTATTTTACAACTTATTCGGTTACAAATCCATTTATTTAAATATTTATCCTTTTGTTTACAAAGTTTCATTTATAAATCTATTCTTTTAAAATCTCATTATATACCAAAATCCGTTTATAAAACCATTTACGAATTTATTGATGTTAAATCCATTTATAAAAATATCCTTAAAATATTAACAGCAAATCCAATTTATAATTAACTTATAAAACCGTTTCTATACACATCCCTTTTATAAATCCATTATATAAAAGGGTTTACACAAATATTGATTTCAAATCCATCTCTCATACTTATAAAATTCCATTTAGAAATCCATTACTTATTCACAAAATGTTACTTATGAACCTTATACGTATACATATACATATACATATACATATACATATACATATACATATACATATACATATACATATATACACTATTCAAAAACTTGAATTGAAAACATTCATAAAATTGTATATTTAAAATAAAAAAAACCCATACTTCCATTTTAATTTAAAATAAACTCCTTTTTATAATTCAAAAATAATTATAAACAAAAATACTTCGAAATCACTGGAAATCACTTTTGAACCAAAAATCACTTTGAAACCACTTTTAAACAAAAATCACTTTGTAATCATTTTTAAAGCATTTCAAAAATACTGAAAACATGGCCCAATGCTGGTTAAGCACTAAACAATGGAATATACATCCAATTCACACACATAGCTTCCAAACATATCATATATGTAACAACCAGATATTTTCAACCATTCATATCCACACATGTCGGACTTGAATTGCTCAAAATACCGCGTTGTAAATAAATTTTGGCAAATCTAAGAATATACAGTAAATACATAATCACAGATCACAGACACAGAGTAAATAATAATGCAGCGGAAGTAAAGGAATAGTAGTTCATAAAGGTACTATATAAAAATAAGATACATTAGAGTTAAACAAAATACAGTAGAAGAGTAACAAGATACATCAGGTACAAATCAGAATAAATCACTGAAATTACTGAATACTGAAATCAAAATATATGGCTGGATCTTCAAGAAAAGCTCCAACTTCGAAGGTGAGTCATGAATGCTAAATCACTCAATCTGACTCGAGCATAAAGCAAAACACAAAACACTTGAGTCAGGACATAAATACTTATGAACTGTAAATCAACTCAATTGAACAGTAACAAAAATGCATCATTAACTTAAAGGATGCTTGGGATCGCACATCCTTTAAGGATCCGTTAAACTATTTACTATGTAGTAATATTGCGCTATTATAATAATGTCTACAGTAAAATAAACATACTTTTAAATAGCGTTCCGGGCTACCCATATCACCCTTCACACATAATAGTCCCAGTAGTCCATCCAGTATCAGCATATCTCCAGATCGGGAGACTACCCTAAATACTCTACGGGCTACGGGAGAAAAACAAACTAGTAGTAAAGGCTCGGCATGGTAGGTGACACGGCACACAAGGCACTACCAGGGTAACGCAGCAGCCACATACGCCCACCTCGAAACACACTCCCATATCAAAATCGGAGGATGGCCATCTAATCAATCACCAGTAAGAGTATAGTATCCAAGGAATGTGTCCGATCGGAGGAATAACCTCACTTGGCCCGAGATCGCTCCTGTTTTAGCCACCTTATGCCAACTCACGGGAGTTGGGTCCACGTAATATACCTCAAGATCGTCGCCACCATCCTACTTCATTCTGGAATCTCCACCACGTACACAGTTGTTAAAGTGGTTTTCGGAGTTGGCAGAGAGTATGACAACTTCCGATCCCGGTCTCTTTAACAACCAAACGTTATTATAACGCCGTGGTCATTTAAAAATAGTTTATACTTCAAAAAAAGATCAAATCATTTCATTTCAAACTATATTCCTTTCAAAACAGTTTATACTTCGAAACCAAAACCTTTTTTATTTCAAAACTATTTATTTAATCAAAATAGTTTATACTTCGAAACCAGAACATTTCAAACATATATTCATTTTCAAAATCATAATACTTTCAAAGCATAACTCTTTTGAAACCAAAAATACTTGAAACAATTACACTTTGAAAATCATAATATTTCAAAATCATACATTTCAAATCATGAAACATTCCTTTAAATCTTTACATTTTACAATTCATTTAATTAATCCCAAATTTCCAATTTCCAAATTAATTCAATTCAAACCATCAGTTTCAATTAAATTTCCCAACAACCATTTCAAATCATATCAATTTCAAATATAGATCTGATCCACAAATTAAATTATTCAATTTTTTATATATTTCAAAGCTTTAATATCCCACATTTCAAAACTAAATTCTATAATTTCATATATCCCAAATTTAACTTCACTATTACTTAGTTTCGAAATATTCATTTGATAAATCCAATATTATTTAAATTAAATTAAATTACAATTAAACCAAATATCTTTTCATACAAATATAAACTTCAAATATTCCTTTATCAAATAAATCAAAATCAAATATCATTCCACATTCACATTCTTTATTAAAATAAAGATCAATCATTTCCAAACCATTTCAAAATCATTTAAAATATCATATCCTTTCAAAACTCATTATTAAATCATTATTTGAATTCAAATTCAAATACTCAAATTTAAATATCATTTTTAAATCAAACAAGTCATTCATTTATTATTTCAAGTATCATTACAAAATACATTATAAATTCCATTCAAAAATTCATTTATCTCATTACGTTTCATTCCATTTGACACACAACCAAGTAAACCCTATTTAAATTCAAATTCAAATTCCTCAAAAATTTAAATTTAAATATTTAAAATATATTCAAAACTTCTAAAATTTTACAAATAAATCCACTTCAAAAGTTAAATCATTTAACACTTTAAAATATAACACAAACAATGTTAAAATCGATAACATTTCAAACATTGTCAAATTATAGCAACGACGACATTTATAAAGTGCTATCGTAGCTTATAGTTTTCAAAATAGTTTAGTTCAGGAATAACGGCGTTTATAAAATACCGTAATAGATATTTAGTTATTTCAAACATAGTTAAATTCAAAAACAACAGCATTTAAAAATGCTGTCAAAAGACTACAGCATTTTGGAAATGCTATAAAATTCTAGAGTTTATTATAACCTTTTAGAAACAATAAAACTCCAAATTCTTCTTATTTAAATTTATAAATAATATTTCTAGACTTTAAAATTTCACATTTAAATCATTTTAACATATGATTTATCATAATAAAATTATATAATTAGATATCCAATTTAAAACTCAATTCATTTGTTAAGTCAAATTTCGCTGTTTTTCTTAACTTATAAATTTAATAAAACTTAACATTTATTTCAAATATCATTTCAAAACTTCAAATTAAATTTCAATTATTTACTTACATTTTAAAATAAAATTTAAAGTAAAAAAAAAATCACATTTACTTCAAATTTACGTACTTAAATTCACAATTTCAAGACTTAATATTTAATTTTCTTAAAACCATAAAATATATATTTTTAAATCAAATTTCATACTTTTAAAAATACATATCTTAATAAAAATCATTTAAAAATATACCACGGGGAATGTATAAAATTGTCTAACCTAGGTCAAGTGATACGGATATATATCATTTCAATCCGTAATTTAAAAAGAAAACTGGGTTCTATCATTTCAAACCCGCAATCACAAGTCAAATAAAATACAATAAAAATCGCTCAGGCCTATCATTTCATCCCATAACAATTTTTCCTTATTCTAAAATCCGTTCGGGTATGTATCATTTCAACCCATAGTGATTCTATTCTACAGGGAATTTGCAGTGTGATCATACGCATAAACAGTATAAATAATGTCAATGCCACAATATAATGTCATATATCAGATGTCAGGTGATAATTAAAAGTTTTAACATGGTAATAACAAAGCATAGCATATCATATAATCATCATCAACTTGCATAAACTTTTTTAATTACTAAACACTTATTATCGATTACCATTTCATAAATAAATATGTCAGAGTAAGAAAGACTCGCATTTTTCAAGCTGAAGACCACTACGACACACAAAACGATTCCACAGGCGTGACAAACATGATATAGCATGACTAGTGATTCAAATGAGTGGAGAGAGCCAATATATCATCTTGTAAACAACCCAAAACAAGACAATATAACATATGAATATTCAACACAAAATTATATAGAAACAAGTTGAAATACAAGGCAATAAAGACAAGACCTTGTCTTTACCGTTCGAATGCTCGACCAAGGTGGATCATGAGCTCAGCCAATGATGTGTTAAGCTCAGGTTTGGCATCATATAGGTCAGGTTTGGGTTAGGTATGGCATCAAAACAAGTGGAGATGAAGGTGTAGTGGGAATAACATGAAGCATACCAAAGACAATGCAAAAGAGGCAAGTTATTCAACTTTTTTGGCTCGGCATGGGTCAATTGGAGCTCGGCCATGGCGGGTTTCAGATCTGGTCAGTGGGTAGGTGGATGGTCAGAGGTGGTATCATGGTGGTGGTGGAGAAATAGGAGGTGTCCAAGGCAAGATATGAAGGAGATAGTGGAGTATAGGCTTGGCTTCCATTGTTTTGGTGAAGTTTGGCAAAGCTTTGCAATGTTTTTGTGGTGATGCTTCATGTGAAGGGTCATGGCCTGAATTTTTGGTCAGAGGACCGGCTAATGGCTGCTGTAGATGGAGGAGGTGATGGTGGAGCTGATGAAGTAGAGAGGAGCCGAGCCTAGAAGGTGAAGAAAGCAATGCAAATAACATAAGAAACAAGAAGGAAAACATGAAAAAAAAAGAAATAAAATTTTTACCAAAAGTTTTTCTCAGGTTGATGGCCGATCTTTTTTGGAGTTGAGAAGCTTAAATTTTCGTGAAAATGATGAGGAAAAAGATACGGCTGAAGCAATGGAGTTAAGGCAGCAAAAATGAAAAGGTAATGGTTGATAATGAAAAGGTGAGAATACAAAGAGGCTTAAGCAAATAAAGAGTCACAAACCTTTCAAATTTCCACCATTTCTTTTTAAATTTTAAATACATGTAAAATATGTATAAATAAGATGAAAACACAAAAATATAGTAAATAAACAAAAATAAATAAATAAATATTAATTAAATATAAGTAAATTAAGAAAATAGCAAAGAAAATGTAAACTAGGCTTGAAAATAAATGAAATGAACTTTGGAAAAATTGTACGTACATGAAAAATATTTATAAATAAATATAAAAACATAAAAATAAAATTCATGCATAAAGTGAATAAATAATTTTTTATTCAATATAATTTAAATGAAGAAAATAGCAGAAAAATGGAAACTAACCTTTAAAAATAGAAAACAAATTCAATAAGCTTTGGAAAAATCAAACATCACTTTAAAAATATTTAAAAGGTAAAAATATATGTAACATAACATATAATACAAATTAGAATAATATATGACAATTAAAAAGATTATTTATAAAATTTAAAATAAACAATATTGTTAAATAAAACAATTTACACCCAAAATTATAAAAAGCATAACTTTCGCAATATTATTCGGATTTCAACGAAACGAAAAGCAGTGTTCTTGAAATTTTATTTATTTTCATAATAAAAGATAAAATTCAAATTTTCAAATATTTAAAATTTTAATTTAAAAGTCAAAATTTGACTGTATTGACCAAAATTCACATGTTTTGAAAATATTCAATATATGCATGTTTGAAATTCTAATCCACATCAAAATCAACATTTATATTTCAAATAACAATATATTCATTTTAATAAATAAAATAAAGTATTTAAATTAGAAATTTAAATTAAAATAATTAAAATATAAAATTGTGATAATAAAAAAAATACAGGGTTGTTACAATATATTACACATATATGAAAAATAATCAACAATAATGAGGAATCCAGTTGGATCCCTCCAATTTGTCTCCCAGCATCACAATCACATATTACGACATATAAAAAATATGTGTAAATAAATAATTAACAATGGTAAGGAATCCTATTGGAACCCTCCAACCTGTAACCTACAACAAATACAACATATGAGAAAAATATACAATGTCTGCTTTGAGGCAGACACGTGTACAAAGAGTCATCCGCTCATACACGGTAACGTATAAGGTCTCATCTGCTAAAATATGCGGAAATAAATCCAACCGACCAACATACACACACATCCAAACAGTCATCAAAATAGCATAATAAAAACATTCAAGCTTATATAAAATATAAGCGGGTTAGAAAGAGTGGGTTTTACTCATCTTGGTTGTAGTCGCCACTGCAGCGTTTTATTTCGATTAAAATGAACAGGCGTTCAAATTTAACTAAAATTCCTACGTGCATCAAATATTCCAATCCAACTCCATTGTGTTGTATTCGACATTATGAAACCAACGACGCTTGTTTCGTGCGAATCCGACCTCGTATGTAACATACCCCTTTTCGCACGCTTTAAATCGACACACGTGCCAATTCAAACCATACGGAAGGGCCAATTGTTATGGGGTAAATAAGAAAAGCGGAGAAAGAAAAAAAACGAAATAGAATCTTGCAGCGGAACGATAAAATATAATAATCAAATATACAGTTTATAAAGCTGTTTTACAAAATATTCGATTATACTTATACAACATATATCAGAGTTACACATACCAATAGATAACAATGCAGTGGAGTACATGATGCAGTGACTAAAATAATAGATAAGAGTAATAATAATATCTTAGTCTTCGTCCTCCAATAAAAGTCTTCAAATCCTGAAATGCTTGGACTGACCTGAGCGAATTGAAAAGACAAAACACTCGAGTCAAAACTAAAATATCTTATGTGAGTTAAATCAACAGGAATAGATATGAGTGCAGTAACTTAAGAGATGCTTGGGATTCACATCTCCTTAGGATCCATTAAACTATTTACTATGTAGTAATATTTCGCTATTATAATAGAGTCTGTTAGTAAAACAAACTTACTTTAAAATAGCGTTAAGGCTTTACATTTTCCACCTTAACACGTAATAATGCCAATAGTCTATACAGTACCGTAATACCTCCTGATCGGGAGGCTACCAGAGGATATTCCATAGGTACGACACAAATAGAAACTCGTATAAGGTGCGATAGGGTAGGTGACACGACACAACACAACTAGGCAATGCCAGGGTAGATATACTAAATACGCATCCGGGCTGGTGGTAATGCGTAGCAGCTACAACTGCCCACCTTGGACAACACCCCCAAAATCAAAAATCAAAAGTGTCCACCGAATCAATCCAAAAGTTAAAGTATAATATCGAAGGAGTGCATCCGATCAGAGGAATGACCTCATTGGCTCGAGAATCGCTCCTGTTTTAGCCACCTTATGCCAACTCATGGTAGTCGGGTCCACGTACTTACCTCAAAGGAAATGCCGCCACCATCCTACTTCATTCTGGAATCTCCACCGCGTACACGGTTGTTAAAGTGGTGTTCGAAGTTGGCAGAGAGTATGACAACTTCCATTCCCGGTCTCTTCAACAACCAAGCGTTATTATAACACCACTGTCTTTTCAAAATAATTTATACTTTAAAACCAGAATAAAATATCCATTTCAAAACCATATAAATACGATATCATTTCTACTTTAAAACCCAAATAAATATGATATCATTTTTATTTCAAATGTGTCTTTTTTCAAATATCATAGTACTTTCAAATATATATACCTTAAACCCATAGGTTTGAAACAAAATTTTCAATGCTTAAATGGTTTAATAATAAATTACTTTATAAAGTAAATTAGCTTTTTAATTTCTCAAATCAATTCCAAATACAGATTTTGAATTCCAAAATAAACCATTTAAATTCCCATATATTTCAAAGTTTTAAATATTCCACCATTTCAAAACTAAATTTTTAATTCATATATATATATGCCAACTTCACTATACTATTATTTAGTTTTGAAGTACTTACTTAATAAATCCAGTATCCTTTAAATAAAACTTTCAAATTCAATAATTGAATATTCCTCAATTTATTTATACTAGATTTATTCACTTAAATCATCTTAAACCCGAATTTAGTTATAACATCATATTCTTTTTAAATCTAAATTTCAATAAGATCTTAATTAAATAAAATCTCAACTCAATTTCAAAACTATCTTCTCAACTTTGATTTATAAAAATCAATATAAACTCTATATTAGAATATAATTTAAGTAAATACTTATCCATAATATATCTTAATAAAATAAACTTTATTATTATTACTTGCTTCATACTTTAAACAATTTTCTACATAGCTTAAAACCAAGAATTTAACTATATATAAAATAACCTTTATCAAATATCCGAAATCAATATCTCATAAACCCATATATATATTTCTTTACAAAACCATAGAAAATCATTTCAAAATATATTTATATATATATATATATATATATATATACCGCGGTGTCTGTATAAAATTTTCTATCCTATGGTCAAGTGATACGGATATTTATCATTTCAATCCATAATTTAAATAATAATTACGGTTACGGTTATATATCATTTCAAACCGTAATCCCGAATGAAATGAAAATGCACAATAACTTGCAGTTTATACAGTATAAAATACAGCATTCATTCATCCAATATCAATCATCAACCATTTGTAACAATCATTATCCAATATAAACAATAACATCACTATCGAACAGAAAATAAACAAGAAGTATTAACTAGCAGTTTATATTCAATAATAAATTAAAACTGTCTAACTGGCAGTTTATATGTATTAATAATTAAATAAAAATTTAACTGGCAGTTTATATGCAAATGAATAATTAAATAACAATTTAATTAAATAAATGCGATTTAACCGAGATGATGAATAAAAATATGCCAAACAGTCATAAACAAATCTCTACTCTTATCATAAATCAATTTAACAAACATAAGAAATTTTAGAAGTTGTGAGTGGGTTAAAACATTCACCTTTTGAATTTATATTGAATTTAAATCCAATTTACACCCAAAAATTGCACATTCTCTAAATCCAACCAAACCAGCACCAAAATGTCCAGAAATTTATTATGATCCTAACAAAAAAATCGCGTGCTACACGGAGTTCGTATATAAGAGTTATATTGATTTGAACATGTTGAAATTAATTAAAAAAATAAAAATAAAAATTAATTTAATAACCATACCAGCCTCGTCACCATCTTAACACGCTAAAGGCATCTATGGTAAACCCCGACCCTCATGATCGAAACACGAATGCCTTCGCCAAACGCCGCGTTCCCAAGGCCGCTGCCGGCCGTCGAGGCTACGCCTCACCCCTCTAACCACTCCCCCAACCTCCCAGACCCCATCTCGACCACCACCGGTGGAGAAAGGCATCGGCCGCTGCCCACCTATAAAAATCTAATCCAATTATCACTGTCGATCAGACCGTTAAAACTCCAAACGAACACTGCCGATGCCTTCCACTCGAGACTCTCCACCGCTCGGTATCATCCAATCGATGATCCGTCGTCGTTGCCTTGAACCATATGGACGGCCGAGAATTAAAACCCAATTTCTGATCAAACGATAATCTGAATCGAAAAACGAACACCACCAGTGAATTACGCTAGTCGAGAGTGTGACGCCCCACCTCTATACCCACGCTAGCCAAGAACACTACGGAGTAATGCTGTCGACTAGCACGGAGAATAAGGCCGTTGAGGAGCGACCATCCGTGTAATTTCTTTGTGCGAGCATCGATATGTCAGATAGTATAACATGCAAATCTTTTCAAGTGGAAATCCGACATGCCGACACAAACTCAAAGCTACTACACAGTGGCTATGATGTCTTCGGAAACAAATATAGAAATAAACATAACACAAATCAGTCACAGATAATTCATATCACAAAGGCGGAAATAGATATGAATATAACACATGAAAGTGTACATCAGAGTAGTGGTCAAACAAGATCCACAATATCAAAAAGAATAGATACAAGTGCTAAACAAAAGAATAAGTATACATCATAGAGTCTGTATCTCAAATATATACAACAAAAACTACTAATCTAAGTAGTTAGCCAAAAGTCAGATGATGGTCCGATAAGGAGTCAAGCAGAAGCACCTGTAAAATCTCAGTCTGACCCGAGTATTATTTAAGAAGGAAATAATAAACGGATCAGTCTAGCTATAAATATCAGATGAAGTGATATATAATAAGAGATATGACATAAACATATAATAATCACAATGCCAAGCTGTGATAAATAAGTAATTGAAAATCAACAAGAGATTAATCAATATCACAATAATCTACTCAAGATAAAAAGGAATGTCATACTCCTAATTTCATTCACCAAGCCGCAATAAATGACATATATATCAATGCCAATCGTAAAGTCGGTGAAACATAAATTCCAGAATTCAACACACGAAATCCAGAAATAATAAAAAGCAAAAAGGGTATGTGTGAGTCGAAATCACACAAGTGGTGTCTAGGCTAACCAAAAAGCAAAAAGGTATGTGTGAGTCGAAATCACACAAATGGTGTCTAGCCTAACCTTGCAAACAAAAAGATATGTGTGAGTCGAAATCACACAAATGGTGTCTAGGCTAACCAAAAAGCAAAAAGGTATGTGTGAGTCGAAATCACACAAATGGTGTCTAGCCTAACCTTGCAAACAAAAAGATATGTGTGAGTCGAAATCACACAAATGGTGTCTAGGCTAACCAAAAAGCAAAAAGGTATGTGTGAGTCGAAATCACACAAATGGTGTCTAGCCTAACCTTGCAAACAAAAAGATATGTGTGAGTCGAAATCACACAAATGGTGTCTAGACTAACCTCGCAGATAAAGAGATAAGTGTGAGTCGAAATCACACAGATGAGGTCTAGTCTAACCTTGCAGTCAAAGAGACATCGCACAATTGCTAGTCTAAATCATAAAATGATCGTCATGATCTAAGAGAAGCGTCAATTACAGTAAGCTAGTGAATATATGAGCTTAGCTTCATGTCCCATAACCACTAGCTTAACTTAAATATTTACGAACAAATTGTAGATCTCCACTAGAAAATTGTCACAAGAGATTCAATCGAACAAGTCCAAGAATTAACCGACGAAGTAAACGCAAGCGTTTCATGCCACTTGTTTTACTAAGTCGTTTAATTAGATTTCTCATACGAGTGAGATAAAGGTTTGTATATACTAATAGATTGGAAATCGGTTTGAGAAAACGAGCTGTGTTATAAAATAGTGTTGAAATCATTTGAAGAAAGAGTTTTGATATTTACTACTAGTATAGGAAACCTTTATATTTTTAAAGTGACAAATCAGAAAGAAGATTGTAGAAACAATCGGGCATAAAAATTCACATTCGAAGACGTGAATAAAATCCAAAGAAATCGATATAAAATCAATCAAAGTGGATATATCTAAAATTCCCAAAGAAAAGGTCATCAAAGGCGATAATAAATGACAACAACAAAAGGGAGACAACACGAATCGATTAAAGTTGGATATTCAAACGAATTAGCAATATAGGCTAATCTGGCAAATAGTAGCAGGTCGGTCGACCGGACTCCCTGAGTCGGTCGACCGAACCAGAGGTTGGAAGTGCTCGGGGCACCAGGTCGGTCGACCGGCCCAGGGGTCTCGGTCGGCCGAAGCCTGTAACCAGCACTTCCAAACAGAGGCAGGAAGTGCCTGGACTACAGGTCGGTCGACCGGCCCAGGGGGCTCGGTCGGCCGAACCTGTATGCTTGCACTTCCTACCCTATTTCAAAAGAGGTGCAACTCTCGATCAAATTGCAATCGCACGAGCAACGGCGCTAAGGGTTTATGCCAATCGACTACCCGGCCCTATATGCTCCTCGATGCATCACCAAAAACATGTTCAAACATCAAAGTTAGGATTTTTAACGAATTGAACTCAAAACACTAAAAATTGGAATATTCACAAAAGCAATCCAAATCAAAATCAAATGCACATGAATAAGTGTTAGGAATTCATACCTAACAATAGAAGAGAATTATAAGCATAGATGTAAGATTAAAAATCTCACATTTGAACCCAAACAATAGAAGAAGAAGCTTGAAAGCAAGCTAAGATCAATTCCCCTTCAATAACAACTCAAGAAGCTTCAATCTAAGCTTAAAAGAGAAACATTTCCTAAATTAGGTTTAGGAAATTTATGAAATCAAAGAGAGAATGAGTTGGAGAAGATGAAGAGGAAGCTTACCAATGGGTTCTCTTTTGTTTGGAGCTAGAAGATGGATTTGCTAATGGAAACTAGGGCTTAGGATTTCCTAATTCTTTTTCTCTTCCCCCATTTTTGAAGAAGCTTGAGTGTTAGGAAAATAGAAAAGAAGTGAATGAAGAGGAGAGGGGTTGGGACTGAATACATAAGTGGGCTCAGCCCAAACCAAAACACTAAGTGAAAAGTAGCAAAATTCAACTTTCTCCAAACATATCGAAGTTTATACTCAAAAAGGTCGCAAACGTCATTTTGAACTCAATGGGGGTGATCTCGAGTCCCAATTCGACTGTTTGCAAAAAGTAGCTTTTCGAACCAAAATCCGACGAACGATAAAATATTTAAATAAAATATTTAAATATAAAATCGATAAATATGCGGGTTGTTACAGACTCCCCTCCTTAAAGAAATTGCGTCCTCGCAATACTTAAGAGGAAAATAAGAAGTAACAACCAGAGAAGCATATCAACACAAAAGAAAATTGAAATAAGAAGTTCACCATAAAGGGCACAAAAGAGTTAGCATGAACGGGATCGCTCAATGAATTCTCTAGATTCCTAAGAGTTATCCCTAGGATTTGAGAACCATTGAACTCTCACAAGAACAACATCTTTATTTCGAAGTCGCTCAACCTCCGAAGCAATGATGCGAATGGAATGTTGCTCATAAGTCAAACTTGGTGAAACTTCAATTTCTTCAATAACACCGGGCTCAAAATGGAAACCGGAATCCCTAAGGCATTTCCGTAGATAAAAGACATGGGGAACGTCAAGAATAGCAGAAAATTGAGCCAGTGTAACGGCGTAGTACAAAAACGGTACACCCAATGAACCGATAAACCGGAACAATGATGTAGTATAATAATGGTACATCCATTGATCTAGATAAGATGGAACATCGATGTAGTATAATAACAGTACATCCGATGAACCGAACACCATAAAAGAACATCAGACGCGAGTCCATAAAAAGAAATGAGATGAAACTCAATAAAATTGAGTACATCAAAACATTCAATGAACTTGACAAAGAGATAATTCCCTTCAGACATCATCGAAGAATCAACACCTTATTGCCTACGACAAAGTGCGTTGGCAACACGATTTCCCTTCCAGGAATAAAAAGAATATCAAGATCATAAGATGTCAGGAACTCGAGTCAACATGGAGTTCCATATGAGAAAATAATTATTCCAAAGATTTATGATCGAGGTAGAGAACAAATTTCTCATCCAAATATGATGATGCCAAATTCCAAAAGTAAAACAATAGCCGCGAGCACTAGATCAAGAGTGGCATATCTAGTCTCGATAATCTATAATGATTTAGAAGCACAAGTGATAGCACGTTCTCTTTTGCAAGAGAACGACACCCAAACCAATACGACTAGTACCGGTACAAATAGCAAAGTCTTGGTTCCCATTCAGGAATCACAAGAATAAGAGTTTCGAAAAGAAAGAATTTCTTTTAAAAAATCTTCTTTCCCATAAAGTTAAAACTTTCAAAATTACACTTATCTTTATGTAATTATCTTTCTAGAAAAATTTTACATTTTACAAGTCAATACATCGTGTCTGATTGTCACATCAAAGAGTTTAGGAAATTCCTATCGATAACGTTGATCAAGCGCATCGACCAAAATTCTTAAAGCACTCAACGGGGAATACAATCACAAAATCATCTTTTATAGGATAAATAAGTTTCTCAAAAACTTCTAAGAATATTCTTTGTTCGTTTTAAGAACAAAAATCCAGTTATACTTCTAAATAAATCTTATGAAAAAGATTTTGCAAAAATTTTAAATTGCTATTTTCATCCAAAAATCAATAAATAAAAGAATGGTCTCATCGAAATATTCATAGAATATTTGATATATAAAATGGATGAAATAAGCTGGACAAATTGAATGACATAATAATTCATTCATAGGAATCATAACGAGTGCGGAGTGCGTAAGTGGAATGCTAACTCACGCAACTCGTAGCCAAAAGAAAATCGACGGCAAGGTCAAACTGAAAAGACCTTAGCACCACACAAAAGATTACTTAGGTGATAATCCTAAGACAAGCCCAAAAAAATACCGAAAAATTTCTCTAACTACATGAATGAGAGAAATAACACTTTCCTTATAAGTGGGCTTAAGGAATAAAATGATGCCATCAATTTGGAATCAAAATCATAAAGGAAAAATAGAAATCTGCTTAACAGATTGAAAATGTCAAAGATGAATAGTCCATACGGGACAAAGGATATGGGCTCATAATAATTAAGCCAATCCTTACAAAAGTAAATTCCGAAGCCTAAGTAAAAATCGGCTCGGACAGAAAAATCACATAAAATAATTTCGACATCAATAGAAAGCAAATTGAGTGTTGCGGATCTACCATCCGGATTCGCAACTCTCAAAGAAGTCATCAAGCCCAAAATGTTTAAAGAAAAAGAATCAACAAGTTCTTTTGATATAAAATAGTGAGATGGAACCCATATCAAAAAGAACTCAAATAAGAAGATCACGAAATAAAACAACGCCATCAAGGATTGAATGTAAAATACCTTGACCAAGAGATGTGTTGCCAGGGGCTTGGGTAACATTTAACTTTCCCTCCGTCTTGCCTTCAAGTTTGAGGCATTGATGTATATAATGATCCGGGCTCTTACAATAGCGACAACAACGGGGTTTTGAGCACTTGTTCGCAAAATTGTCCCTAGACCCACAGCTGAAGCATTTCCCACTACTAGGAGAAGGAGCCTTTGCAGAAGGAGTTGCTTGCTTACTCTTTTTGTTGGGATTGGGGCCTTTGAAAATAATAGGCCTCTTCATGTTGTTGTTGAAGTTCTGTTTGGCATGCACAACTTCATTATCGCTTTATCTATCAGCCTCTTCAATACGAAGAGCGATATCAATAAGCTGATCAAAAGAAACTTCGAGTTTCAAAAGTAATGGCTTCTTGAGGTTCTTATTCAACCCATAGACGAACCTCTGATTTTTCTTCATCGAAGTATTAATATACTCAATCCCGTATTTAGAAAGAGATTCGAAAGATGCGACATAGTCTGTCACAGAAGATTCACCTTGAACAAGGTCAATAAAACGCCGGGCCAAAGTTACTTTTTCAGCCTCCGGCACAAATTTCAATTCAAATCTTTCTCGGAATTGCTCCCAAGTGAGATCCGCCTCAACGATTTCAGAAATTAAAAGCTCATACCAATCTAATGCTCTTTCTTGGAGCATGCTAGAAGCCACTTGGACTCGATATAGATCAATAAGGTTCATGCGAGAAAAGATGAGATCGCATGATTTGAGCCAAGCTTGAATTTCAATAACACTCTCGGATCCCTTGAATTGCCTTCCACCCAAATCGGTGTAGTCTCTGCACAAGCGTGCAAAACAGGATCTAGGATGAGTAGGCTCTGGATTGGGTCCGGCAGCTTGAGCGTTCTTCACGAGATCTAAAAGCTTCTGAGCAGACATGAATACTCCATCCTGAGGAGTAGCACTAGATTGACCGGCGCTGGAACAGCCTGGTCAAACCATTTCTCTTCTTTAAGAAAGAAAGAAAGAAGAGGAAAAAATTATTCTCAAGATAAATATCAAGCAATTCTTGATAGATAAAACAAGGAATCATAAAGGAAAATAGGATGAATCGGTACGAAGACTCGAATAAAATCCTAAAGCACGACTCCTAAGAAAGACTTAGGACGATGATCCTTGTTATAATATTCCATATTGTTCCGAAGTTTGGCTCTGATACCAAGCTGTGACACCCCACCTCTATACCCACGCTAGCCAAGAACACTACGGAGTAATGCTGTCGACTAGCACGGAGAATAAGGCTGTTGAGGAGCGACCATCCGTGTAATTGCTTTGTGCGAGCATCGATATGTCAGATAGTATAACATGCAAATCATTTCAAGTGGAAATCCGACATGCCGACACAAACTCAAAGCTACTACACAGTGGCTATGATGTCTTCGGAAACAAATATAGAAATAAACATAACACAAATCAGTCACAAATAATTCATATCACAAAGGCGGAAATAGATATGAATATAACACATGAAAGTGTACATCAGAGTAGTGGTCAAAAAAGATCCACAATATCAAAAAGAATAGATACAAGTGCTAGACAAAAGAATAAGTATACATCATAGAGTCTGTATCTCAAATGTATACAACAAAAACTACTAATCTAAGTAGTTAGCCAAAAGTCAGATGATGGTCCGATAAGGAGTCAAGCAGAAGCACCTGTAAAATCTCAGTCTGACCCGAGTATTATTTAAGAAGGAAATAATAAACGGATCAGTCTAGCTATAAATATCAGATGAAGTGATATATAATAAGAGATATGAAAAAAGCATATAATAATCACAATGCCAAGCTGTGATAAATAAGTAATTGAAAATCAACAAGAGATTAATCAATATCACAATAATCTACTCAAGATAAAAAGGAATGTCATACTCCTAATTTCATTCACCAAGCCGCAATAAATGACATATATATCAATGCCAATCGTAAAAGTCGGTGAAACATAAATTCCAGAATTCAACACGCGAAATCCAGAAATAATAAAAAGCAAAAAGGGTATGTGTGAGTCGAAATCACACAAGTGGTGTCTAGGCTAACCAAAAAGCAAAAAGGTATGTGTGAGTCGAAATCACACAAATGGTGTCTAGCCTAACCTTGCAAACAAAAAGATATGTGTGAATCGAAATCACACAAATGGTGTCTAGGCTAACCAAAAAGCAAAAAGGTATGTGTGAGTCGAAATCACACAAATGGTGTCTAGCCTAACCTTGCAAACAAAAAGATATGTGTGAGTCGAAATCACACAACTGGTGTCTAGGCTAACCAAAAAGCAAAAAGGTATGTGTGAGTCGAAATCACACAAATGGTGTCTAGCCTAACCTTGCAAACAAAAAGATATGTGTGAGTCGAAATCGCACAAATGGTGTCTAGACTAACCTCGCAGATAAAGAGATAGGTGTGAGTATCACACAGATGAGGTCTAGTCTAACCTTGCAGTCAAAGAGACATCGCACAATTGCTAGTCTAAATCATAAAATGATCGTCATGATCTAAGAGAAGCGTCAATTACAGTAAGCTAGTGAATATATGAGCTTAGCTTCATGTCCCATAACCACTAGCTTAACTTAAATATTTACGAACAAATTGTAGATCTCCACTAGAAAATTGTCACAAGAGATTCAATCGAACAAGTCCAAGAATTAACCGACGAAGTAAACGCAAGCGTTTCATACCACTTGTTTTACTAAGTCGTTTAATTAGATTTCTCATACGAGTGAGATAAAGGTTTGTATATACTAATAGATTGGAAATCGGTTTGAGAAAACGAGCTGTGTTATAAAATAGTGTTGAAATCATTTGAAGAAAGAGTTTTGATATTTACTACTAGTATAGGAAACCTTTATATTTTTAATGTGACAAATCAGAAAGAAGATTGTAGAAACAATCGGGCATAAAAATTCACATTCGAAGACGTGAATAAAATCCAAAGAAATCGATATAAAATCCATCAAAGTGGATATATCTAAAATTCCCAAAGAAAAGGTCATCAAAGGCGATAATAAATGACAACAACAAAAGGGAGACAACATGAATCGATTAAAGTTGGATATTCAAACGAATTAGCAATGTAGGCTAATCTGGCAAATAGTAGCAGGTCGGTCGACCGGACTCCCTGAGTCGGTCGATCGAACCAGAGGTTGGAAGTGCACGGGGCACCAGGTCGGTCGACCGGCCCAGGGGGCTCGGTCGGCCGAAGCCTGTAACCAGCACTTCCAAACAGAGGCAGGAAGTGCCTGGACTACAGGTCGGTCGACCGGCCCAGGGGGCTCGGTCGGCCGAACCTGTATGCTTGCACTTCCTACCCTATTTCAAAAGAGGTGCAACTCTCGATCAAATTGCAATCGCACGAGCAACGGCGCTAAGGGTTTATGCCAATCGACTACCCGGCCCTATATGCTCCTCGATGCATCACCAAAAACATGTTCAAACATCAAAGTTAGGATTTTTAACGAATTGAACTCAAAACACTAAAAATTGGAATATTCACAAAAGCAATCCAAATCAAAATCAGATGCACATGAATAAGTGTTAGAAATTCATACCTAACAATAGAAGAGAATTATAAGCATAGATGTGAGATTAAAAATCTCACCTTTGAACCCAAACAATAGAAGAAGAAGCTTGAAAGAAAGCTAAGATCAATTCCCCTTCAATAACAACTCAAGAAACTTCAATCTAAGCTTAAAAGAGAAACATTTCCTAAATTAGGTTTAGGAAATTTCTGAAATCAAAGAGAGAATGAGTTGGAGCAGATGAAAAGGAAGCTTACCAATGGGTTCTCTTGTGTTTGGAGCTAGAAGATGGATTTGCTAATGGAAACTAGGGCTTAGGATTTCCTAATTCTTTTTCTCTTCCCCCATTTTTGAAGAAGCTTGAGTGTTAGGAAAATAGAAAAGAAGTGAATGAAGTGGAGAGGGGTTGGGACTGAATACATAAGTGGGCTCAGCCCAAACCAAAACCCTAAGTGAAAAGTAGCAAAATTCAACTTTCTCCAAACATATCGAAGTTTATACTCAAAAAGGTCGCAAACGTCATTTTGAACTCAAAGCGGGTGGTCTCGAGTCCCAATTCGACTGTTTGCAAAAAGTAGCTTTTCGGACCAAAATTCGACGAACGATAAAATATTTAAATATAAAATCGATAAATATGCGGGTTGTTACAGAGAGCTTCAACATATATTTTTTTCGAATTTTTCTGAGGAGTTTGATTTTTCATTTGATTTTGAAATGGAATTGGATCTGGAATTTTGCTGTCTAATATTGAGGAGGAGAGATAGTTGAATTGCGTATAGACAAATGAGAAATAGGGAGGCTAGGGTTTATAACAGGGTGTATATAGTTAGGTCAGAAATTAGAATGGATGGATAAGGTTGGATATACGCGCTAACGCCAAATTGGCCCAAAAAGCCCGTTTCGACTCGGAACAAAATTGGGTCAACCCATATATTAAAATATATATTTTAAAATATTTTAAATGCAATGGAAAAGGTTTGAGGTTCAAATTGCATCGTATGAAGAAGTTATGCTAAAAACAATATTTTCAAATCGATTTCAAATCGATTTCAATTTCATTTATTTCAAGGCGTTTCAAGCCCGTACGATCAAACGACAAGTCCGATCGATATGAAACTTGAAATCCTACAAAAATTCATCGTTACGGATCCGATGAAACTTGTTTCGTCGAAATCCGAGTCAGTGGCCAAAATGGCTATTATTATATTAATTAAATAAATTAAAAATAAATTAATTAAATCAAATTCCCAATTTCAATTTTTAAAATTGACAATTCTTCTCATTTTTATATTTCCAAATCATTAACACTAATTTAACAAATTTATGATGTCAATTTAAAGTTAATTAACTTATCAATTTAAATGTTAAATTTTAAATTTCATTACATTCGCCAATTATAATTCTTATCTTCAAAATTTCCATTTAATTACATAAATCAAAAATTTATTCCATTCATATTTGTCAAATAGATGGATTTATCATTGGATTCAAAACTATTGCATTAATATTTTCTTATTCCATCTTTATTTCAAATAACGAAAAATTTAATGTTTAATTCTACCTATTTGCAAAGGACTCAATTATTTAAAATTTATTCAAATAAATTAACTTGATTTACTTCAATCCTTTTAATCTAACCAATTATTATTCGATAAACAAAGATAACCTTTGTTTTTACCCTTTATTACATTAGTAAGTTCAAATTTCCATCTTCCCTTTTGTATTAACTACCTCATTTCCATTTTATTACATTTCTACCCATATTCATGCTAATTGCGATTTACATTCTAAATAAATTTATTCACTTGGGTTCATATTTTCCATTATATAGATTACTACATTATGAATGAATTTACACTTCCAATTATTTCATTATTACATTCACACCTTCCGTTACAAATTTTCATTAAAACATTGAAATTTCCTATTTTGATTTAGAAGGCCAATGAAATACAACAATCGTTACCATTAACTTTATAATACAATTAAGTTTATTAATTTCAACTAATTTTTATGATTACTTGCGTAACACTGAATTCATCCAATTACCATTTATTATACTAATTCATTTATTTATACAACCCTTGTTACTTACATTCAAATAAATTAATAAACCTTGATTTACAATCTTTACATCAAACAATAGTCATATTATAAATAAAATTATCATTATTTCCGATTATTACTTAAATTTACAGTAACCAAACGTTAAATTTAGATTTATTACAACTGATTACCAAAGTTTATTTAACACCTTAGATAAACAAGCAACCTACACTATTTCCACCTAATTGCCTTTAATTGCATTTATAAGTTCGTTACTTATCAATCCATATTATAATTCCATATATAAAGCTAATTTTATTTCATTTCATTAACGTACGCCTATTTACATCTTAATTTGAATAACTATTATATTTAATAAAATCAAAATTTATTTTATACTTTATTACATTTATTGGAATTAAATGTCCAAATCTACTAGATACACAAATTATGACCTTACGGTTATTTCAATTAATCGGGATTTCGTTAAATTAATTATTTATTAACTTACATTAACATAATTGCATTAATTTACATTCAGTAACAAATAAATCAATATATTATTTCACCCATAAATACAATAATTGCATTTGTTCTTATTATAATCCATTTATAGCTATTCATAATATTTGAATTTTAATTAAATCGTAACGTTTATTCAAGCTCATTAATAATTAACTTGCATTAACACGTTTCCTTAATTTACAATCAAATACCGTTAACAATGTTTTATTACATTAACCAATTTAATAATTTCCTTTATTTCTCATATACAATTACATCCGTGTATAATCTTTTCACTACTTTCATTCATTAGAATTCTATTCAAATTTCAATTTCTTGCAATAACTTATTTATTATAAATTTGCATACCAATAAGTTAGGTTCCAATAAATAGGATTTATTCAATTCAACCCTTTTAATTAAGTCTATTTTAATCAATATAATATTTCATAGGTTAATTCTTAACATTTACTTCATTACAAATTTTAAAAAGTATATTTCTTTATAAATTTAATTCCAAAATCTTATTAATATGGTAAATTTAATTAATGAAATTCACGGGTCGTTACACTCTCCCTCACTTAAAACTTTTCGCCCCCGAAAAGGAAAAAGTAGGGAAAAGCAGGATTATGTAATCAATATATCTTATTAAAAACATTAACTTTATAACAATTAAATTTACAAGATTAATTAATTTAGATAAAATATACCAATTTATAATCATTAAATCTTTTTATACTCAAATTAATAAAGTTCGGAAAACATTTTCAAAATATTTTCTAAGTCCAAAATTTACGGAAAATTTTGGCAGAGTCTCCTTTGTACGGAGAGGCCCGGGAGAAAATATAATATCAATATAATAATATACAACAAATATTTTCCAAAATCATATATATCCTAACTCGAGAAAAATAATGTAATAACGCTATAAAACCTTAATCCGAGAAACGTACCTACTTATTGGGCAATTATGCTTAATTATGAAACCAAAAGTAGTAGCAATTACTTCCATAACCTGCATTTCACTTGTGTAATTCAAAAATGTTAACAATTATATAAGATGAAATATTTAAAGTGGTTTCAACCATCAACAAACAAATCAATACAGCATCAAACGCTTGCAACAAGGCATATAACCATCACATAAAATCAACCCAAATCAATCATTCATTCATATCAAACAAAACAAATAGTTGTTCGGGTTCAAAACTTCAAATTGTACAGAATGAAAAATAAACTACTAAGCGCACCCTTCACTAAACAATCTTAGGTGAAACTAAATAGATTATTCATGCATCCAAACAATTTTATAGTATCCTTTCCCAAACAACCATAAACCAAACAAACAACAATTCCAATAGATCCAGTTAATTTTAATCAATTTCATTTATTTCTTACAGTTTTATTTATTTATTTATTTGCATTTCATGCATTCATTTCTCGATTTCGTTTACTTAGCATCTCAATGCATTACTTTAGTCTACAATCATATATTTAAAGCATTTATCTTTTCTACTTATTTTATTTATAATAGCTTCAACCGTTTACTTAAGTTTATAACTTTATAACATCAATTCTTATAAATAAGAGAAATTTATTGAACACTTCATTACATACTTTTACTTGTACAATTTCCATTATATTTTCTTATTAACATTTCAACTTTAAGATCTTTGGTAAGTTATAGATATGCCTTTAAGACTGTAATTGAAAGTTATACAAGTTTTCTCATTTCTTTTAAAATTTATTCAAGGTTCAATAATTATATCCTTTGTATTATAGGTTACACATTTCAAATTTCTTTTAGTTTCATCATAACTTAGCATTAAATTTCTTATTTTAATTGAAGGTTCTAATTTTAAATTAGTTACATTCAATATCACTACAATAACTGAAACTATTAATCAATGGAAACTTAAGAATTAAATATCGAGTTTTATTCAAATCATCTTAAAATAACAAATAAATATACACTTACAAATTTATATATATCAAATTATGTTTAAACAATTTAAAATTTATATTTGTTTATCAAAACAACTCTGCAGTAAAACACTACAGCGGCCTTCCCACTTCGAGACTCGAAAATGAATGACTGTGATGCGTGCACTCATCACCGAAATTATTTTCCAGCGAAGGAAGTACAGAACTTATTTCCTTTTTCAAAATTTCTTTAAAACTATTCTTTCAAATTATATTGAAATATTTATATCATAAAATACTTCTAAATAATATTATAATTATATTCCAAATAAACTAAAAGAAATTTTCAAAACCCTGGAACTTAAGTTCTAAATTTCCATTTTTCATTTATCTTATTTTCTTTTCACATCTTATTTATAAATTTCATTATCCAACAACAAATATAATACAACCAAATATATATCTTTACAAAAATTTTATTTTATATATAGAAAATATAATAGGCAAAATTATTTCATTCACCTACATTAAAAACAAATGTTATGTCAGTCTGTCCTATTAAGTGTTTAGAAATCCCTATTGATGTCACAGCGTCCCATGCATCAACCAGAATTTATAAATACGAAACAGAACCAACTAACACAATATCAAAACATTTTTATACCACTACCAAATACGCTCTCTCATATATATACACTCAACGACTCCCATAGGGTACTACTACCCTATTAGTAAAGAGTCAAACCCCACAAAGCTAAGGTTTATCGCTAAACCAAAGCTTTGATATGAAATGTAACATACGCCTTTTCGCACGCGTTAAATCGACACACGTGCCAATTCAAACCATATGGAAGGGCGGATTGTTATGAGATGAATAAGAAAAGCAGAGAAAGAAAAAAACGAAATAGAATCTTGCAGCGGAATGATAAAATATAATAATCAAATACACAGTTTATAAAGCTGTTTTACAAAATATTCAATTATACTTATACAACATATATCAGAGCTACACATACCAATAAATAACAATGTTGCGGAGTACATGATGCAATGAATAAAATAATAGATAAGCGTAATAATAATATCTTCGTCTTCGTCCTCCAATAGAAGTCTTCAAATCTTGAAATGCTCGGATTGACCCGAGCGAATTGAAAAGACAAAACACTCGAGTCAGAATTAAAATATCTTATGTGAGTTAAATCAACAGGAATAGATATGAATGTAGTAACTTAAGAGATGCTCGGGATTCACATCTCTTAAGGATCCGTTAAACTTTTTACTATGTAGTAATATTTCGCTATTATAATAGTGTCTATTAGTAAAATAAACTTACTTTAAAATAGCGTTAAGGCTTTACATTTTCCACCTTAACATGTAATAATGCCATTAGTCTATACAGTACCGTAATACCTCCTGATCGGGAGGCTACCAGAGAATACTCCATAGGTACGACACAAATAGAAACTCGTACAAGGCGCGATAGGGTAGGTGACACGGCACAACTAGGCAATGCCAGGGTAGATATACCAATTACGCATCCGGGCTGGTGGTAACGCGTAGCAGCTACTACGGCCCACCTCGGACAACACCCCCAAAATCCAAAATCAAAAGTGGCCACCGAATCAATCCAAAAGTCAAATATAATATCGAAGGAGTGCATCCGATCAGAGGAATGACCTCATTGGCCCGAGAATCGCTCCTGTTTTAACTACCTTAGGCCAACTCACGGGAGTCGGGTCCACGTATTTACCTCGAAGGAAACGCCGCCACCATCCTACTTCATTCTGGAATCTCCACCGCGTACATGGTTGTTAAAGTGGTGTTCGGAGTTGGCAGAGAGTATGACAACTTCCGATCCTGGTCTCTTCAACAACCAAGCATTATTATAACGCCGCGGTCTTTTCAAAATAATTTATACTTTAAAACCAGAATAAAATATCCATTTCAAAACCATATAATTACGATATCATTTCTATTTTAAAACCCAAATCAATATGATATCATTTTTATTTCAATTATATCTTTTTTCAAAAATCATAGTAATTTCAAATATATGTACCTTAAACCCATAGCTTCGAAACATAATTTTCAATACTTAAATGGTTTAATAATAAATTACTTTATAAAGTAAATTAGCTTTTTAATTTCTCAAATCAATTCCAAATACAGATTTTGAATTTCAAAATAAACCATTTAAATTTCCATATATTTCAAAGTTTTAAATACTCCACCATTTCAAAACTGAATTTTAATTCATATATATATATATATATATATATATATATATGCCAACTTCACTTTACTATTATTTAGTTTTGAAATACTTAATAAATCCAGTATCCTTTAAATAAAACTTTCAAATTCAATAATTGAATATTCCTTAATTTATTTAGACTAGATTTATTCACTTAAATCATCTTAAACTCGAATTTAGTTATAACATCATATTCTTTTTAAATCTAAATTTCAATAAGATCTTAATTAAATAAAATCTCAAATCAATTTCAAAACTATCTTCTCAACTTTGATTTATAAAAATCAATATAAACTCTATATTAGAATATAATTTAAGTAAATACTTATCCATAATATATTTTAATAAAATCAACTTTATTATTATTACTTACTTCATACTTTAAACAATTTTCTACATAGCTTAAAACAAAGAATTTAACTATATATAAAATAACCTTTATCAAATATCCGAAATCAATATCTCATAAACCCATATATATATTTCTTTACAAAACCATAGAAAATCATTTCAAAATATATTTATATATATATATATATATATATATATATATATATATATATATACCGCGGTGTCAGTATAAAATTTTCTATCCTATGGTCAAGTGATACAGATATTTATCATTTCAATCCATAATTTAAATAATAATTACGGTTATATATCATTTCAAACCGTAATCCCGAATGAAATGAAAATGCACAATAACTTGCAGTTTATGCAATATAAAATACAACATTCATTCATCCAATATCAATCATCAACCATTTATAAAAATCATTATCCAATATAAACAATAACATCACTGTCGAACAGAAAATAAACAAGAAGTATTAACTAGCAGTTTATATTCAATAATAAATTAAAACTGTCTAACTGGCAGTTTATATGTACTAATAATTAAATAAAAATTTAGCTGGCAGTTTATATGCAAATGAATAATTAAATAACAATTTAATTAAATAAATGCGATTTAACCGAGATGATGAATAAAAATATGCCAAACAGTCATATATAAATTTCTAATCATATCATAAATCAATTTAACAAACATAAGAAATTTTAGAAGTTGTGAGTGGGTTAAAACACTCACCTTTTGAATTTAAATTGAATTTAAATCCAATTTAAACCCAAAAATTGCATAGTCTCCAATTCTAACCAAACAAGCGCCAAAATGCTCGGAATTTTATTACGATCCTAACAAAAAAAATCGCGTGTGAAACAGAGTTCGTATGTAAGAGTTACATTATTTGAACGTGTTGAAAATAATTAAAAAATTGAAAATTAAAATTAATTAAATAACCATACCGGCCTCGTCACCATCTTAACACACTACAGGCATCTACAGTAAACCCCCACCCTCACGATCGAAACATGAACGCCTTCGCCAAACGCCGCGTTCCCCAGGCCGCCGCCGGCCGTTGAGGCCACGCCGCACCCCTCTAGCCAATCCGCCGACCTCCCAGGCCCCATCTTGACCACCACCAGTCGCGAAAGGCATTGGCCGCTGCCCACCTATAAAATCCTAATTAAATTATCGCCGTCGATCAGACCGTTAAAACTCCAAACGAACACCGTCGATGCCTTCCACTCGAGACTCTCCACCACCCGGTATCATCCATTCGATGATCCGTCGTCGTTGATTTGAACCATATGGACGGCCAAGAATTAAAACACAATTTCTGATCAAATGATAATCTGAATCGAAAAACAAACACCACCAGTGAATTACGCTAGTCGAGAGCTTCAACATATATTTTTTCGAATTTTTCTAAGAAGTTTGAATTTTCATTTGATTTTGAAATGGAATTGGATCTGAAATTTTGTTGTCTGCCATTGAGAAGGAGAGATAGTTGAATTGCGTACAGACAAATGAGAATTAGGGAGGCTAGGGTTTATAAGTGGGTTTATATAGCTAGGTCAGAAATTAAAATGGATGGATAAGGTTGGATATACGCGCTAACGCCAAATTGGCCCAAAAAGCCCGTTTCGACTCAGAACGAAATTGGGTCAACCCATATATTAAAATAGATATTTTAAAATATTTTAAATGCAATGGAAAAGGTTTTAGGTTCAAATTGCATCGTATGAAGAAGTTGTGCTAAAAACAATATTTTCAAATCGATTTCAAATTGATTTGTATTTCTTTATTTCAAGGCGTTTCAAGCCGTACGATCAAACGACAAGTCCGATCGACACGAAACTTGAAATCCTACAATAATTCACCGTTACGGATCCGATGAAACTTGTTTCGTCGAAATCCGAGTCAGTGGCCAAAATGGCTATTATTATATTAATTAAATAAATTAAAAATAAATTAATTAAATCAAATTCCCAATTTCAATTTTTAAAATTGACAATTCTTCTCATTTTTATATTTCCAAATCATTAACACTAATTTAACAAATTTATGATGTCAATTTAAAGTTAATTAACTTATCAATTTAAATGTTAAATTTTAAATTTCATTACATTCGCCAATTATAATTCTTATCTTCAAAATTTCCATTTAATTACATAAATCAAAAATTTATTCCATTCATATTTGTCAAATAGATGGATTTATCATTGGATTCAAAACTATTGCATTAATATTTTCTTATTCCATCTTTACTTCAAATAACGAAAAATTTAATGTTTAATTCTACCTATTTGCAATGGACTCAATTATTTAAAATTTATTCAAATAAATTAACTTGATTTACTTCAATCCTTTTAATCTAACCAATTATTATTCGATAAACAAATATAACCTTTGTTTTCACCCTTTATTACATTAGTAAGTTCAAATTTCCATCTTCCCTTTTGTATTAACTACCCCATTTCCATTTTATTACATTTCTACCCATATTCATGCTAATTGCGATTTACATTCTAAATAAATTTATTCACTTAGGTTCATACTTTCCATTATATAGATTACTACATTATGAATGAATTTACACTTCCAATTATTTCATTATTACATTCACACCTTCCGTTACAAATTTTCATTAAAACATTGAAATTTCCTATTTTGATTTAGAAGGCCAATTAGATACAACAATCGTTACCATTAACTTTATAATACAATTAAGTTTATTAATTTCAACTAATTTTTATGATTACTTGCGTAACACTGAATTCATCCAATTACCATTTATTATACTAATTCATTTATTTATACAACCCTTGTTACTTACATTCAAATAAATTAATAAACCTTGATTTATAATCTTTACATCAACCAATAGTCATATTATAAATAAAATTATCATTATTTCCGATTATTACTTAAATTTACAGTAACCAAACGTTAAATTTATATTTATTACAACTGATTACCAAAGTTTATTTAACACCTTAAATAAACTAGCAACCTACACTATTTCCACCTAATTGCCTTTAATTGCATTTATAAGTTCGTTACTTATCAATCCATATTATAATTCCATATATAAAGCTAATTTTATTTCATTTCATTAATGTACGCCTATTTAAATCTTAATTTGAATAACTGTTATATTTAATAAAATCAAACTTTATTTTATACTTTATTACATTTATTGGAATTGAATTTCCAAATCTACTAGATACACAAATTATGACCTTATGGTTATTTCAATTAATCAGGATTTCATTAAATTAATTATTTATTAACTTACATTAACATAATTGCATCAATTTACATTCAGTAACAAATAAATCAATATATTATTTCACCCATAAATACAATAATTGCATTTGTTCTTATTGTATTCCATTATAGCTAAGTCATAATATTTGAATTTTAATTAAATTGTAACGTTCATTCAAGTTCATTTAATTTTAACTTTTATTAACATGTTTCCTTAATTTACAATCAAATACCGTTAACAATGTTTTATTACATTAACCAATTTAATACTTTCCTTTATTTCTCATATACAATTACATCCGGGTATAATCTTTTCACTACTTTCATTCATTAGAATTCTATTCAAATTTCAATTTCTTGCAATAACTCATTTATTATAAACTTGCATACCAATAAATTAGGTTCCAATAAATAGGATTTATTCAATTCAACCCTTTTAATTAAGTATATTTTAATCAATATAATATTTCATAGGTTAGTTCTTAACATTTACTTCATTACAAATTATAACAATTATATTTCTTTATAAATTTAATTCCAAAATCTTATTAATATGACAAATTTAATTAACGAAATTCACGGGTCATTACATCGTATGAGAAAGTTATGCATTATTAAACAATCGATAATTAATTATAAAATTAAATTTAATATGAAAATTTAAATATTAAACATTCACTGAAATTTTCATTCGTTCTGTCCTCTGGCTTCCTTCTTGCGCTCAAGCCCATGCCTATTTCTTTTCTTCTTCTCACGTTCGAACTCGAATCATCGTGCGCGCACCTCATTGAACCACCCTCACTCCATCGACCTTGCCAACGCCGCCCAAACTGCCCTCCACCTTGCTCCAGCACGTGCCTACGCTTGCATGCATATGATCTCAAGGCCAAAACCATAAAAAATTCTTGCTTTTGGACGCGTCTCAACGCCATCGTGGACAACCAATCAACGATCAGGTCATATGGATGGGTACGTGGTGAGGGGCTCGACAACTTTCATGTAGAAGTCGAAGCCTAAAAGTGTGTCGATCGGTTAGATGAATCATGGTCGTTGGATAGGGCTGTCAATGGCGGCTAGGGTTATGGTCTAGGGCTCGGGGCAAATGAAATTAGTTTAGGGTTCGTATAGCCATTTATAAAACACTATTCACCCAAAATATTTTCGAACTTCAAAGAACGTGCCGTCTGGCATTCCTAATGTTTTATCCTTATTCCGAACATAATGGAATATGTATTGGAGGCCAATTCCATCATATACAGAAGATAGGTTTTCAAAATCGAATTATTTTAATTAAAATTACTTAAATAAATTTCTATGCATTTCAGCTTCGCACGACCAAACAGTAATTTCGATCGACACAAAATTTGGAATCTTATAATAATATGCTGTTACGGATCCAATGAAATAAGTTCACCCAATTCTGAGACAGCGTCCCGAATGGCTATTTTTACTTGTCTAATTAAGGATTAAAATTTCAAATTTCTGTATATTAACTTTTTATTCAACTTTAAAGTTTGCTAACTTTATTCTAATTCAAATGGAATTTAAAATAACATTATAAATCGTTTTCATTCACATTAAATTCAAATTTCAATTATTTAAACAATTTCATTTGTTAAGTTCAACAATTTAATCATCCAATAAATCATTATATTTAAAATATAAGTTATTCAACTTATAAAATTAACTTGTGAATATTTAAAATCAATTAAATTTTCCAATTTCGAATGACTAAAATTCTAGGTCATTACAGCATTGTTATTACGGAGCAATGGTATAGGATTCTTGGCATCTGTAATCACTCCGAGCTCACTTAAAACTTTCATATCCAGACTGCCTCTTTAGTTACTTCACTGAGCGCTATGTACTCGACCTCCATCGTGGAATCGGCTATTATTTCTTGCTTGGAACTTTTCCAACTAACGGCTCCACCATTAAGTGTAAATACATAACCAAACATCGATTTACTATCATCTATATCATTTTAAAAACTCGAACCTGTGTACCCATTTATAATGAAATCTTCATTTCCGTATATGAGGAATAAGTCCTTGGTATTTCTTAAATACTTAAGTATACATTTTATAACCGTCCAATGTTTTTTTCCAGGATTAGACCGGTATTAGCTTATGCATCCTAATACATATGCCACATCCGATCTAGTACATAGCATAGTTTTTATTATGGTTCCTATTGCTGAAGCATATGGGATCATTTTCATATGCTCTTTCTCCTCATTGGTATGAGAAGCATTCTTCTTAGAAAGAATGATCCCAGACAGTGTTGGAACGTTTCATGCTTGGAATATACCTACTGCACTTTTTCAATATGGTATATATGTAAAGGGATTGGGACAATCTCAACAGCCTCTTAGATCTATCTCTATAGATCTTTATACCTAGTATATAGGCTGCTTCTCCCAAATCCTTCATTGAGAAGCTCTTTGAAAGTCAAGCATTCACTGATTGTAACAACAAAGTGCCATTACCAATTAATAATAGATATTGATGTATAACGCCAAAAACACGATGGCTCTGCCCTGTTCCTTTCTATATACATGTGCTTCCTCCGTGTTTTGGTAAAAACCAAACTGTTTGATTACTTTATCAAAGCACTTATTCGAACTACTTGAAGCTTATTTAGGTCCATTAATGGACTTTAAAAACTTGCAAGCTTTACCCTCTGCTATCTGGCCTTTTGGCCCGACTACACAAAGGTGATTACGAGGACCAGACTTGATTACTGATGAGAAAGATGTCCATGAGACGACAATAATATGACCAGAGCATGATATTCGGATATGTCCAACCCAAGGTAAATAAGATCAACGGATAGGTGATACAGATGTCAGAATGGTGAAGCTTAGCTTGTTTGAATAGGTTTCGGCATAGATGTTTGATAAGTTGAAGAGTGTATAAGTGAGGTCAGCATAGTGTGTTGGGCTGAGCTTTTCTTACGGTGGGCCCAAGTGGCCAAAGGGGTCTAGGCTTGAAGATGTCAGCTAGGGTGAAGGCTACCTTCATCTATAATTACAGAGGTATGGGCCATTTTTGGGGGCTATCGCTCTCTCTTTTTGGGGGGACTTCATCATCTTCTTCTTCCTACTCCAAATACTCTACCATGGCTAATTTTCTCATAAACTTGTATCAAAGGATTCTAGCCAATCGAACAACTCATGTAATTGTAATCAAACGAAGAATGAATGAAATTTGAAGTGGATACAGGCCGAGATTGCCGAACCACTATAAAATCTTTGTGTCAATTTATTTTTATTATTTTTTCTCTAGATTCCGTTAATTCTCTGGTGTCCATGAAATTCAACGGGTGTTAGTGACCAATTTTGGTGCTAACACCATCACTCCCGCTGACCACAAAATCCTCGGGCTGTGACATATAAATGGTTTCTTCTAAATCACCATTTAGAAAAGTTGTCTTTACATCCATTTACCCTATTTCATGGTCACAAAATGCAATAATGGCAAGCACAATCCGTATGGACTTAAGTATTGCCATAGGCGAAAATGTCTTATCATAATCGATGCCTTAAATTTGATGAAATCCTTTTACAACTAGCCTAGATTTGTAAGTCTTTACTTCCCCATCTGCATTTTTGTCTTAAAAATCCATTTGCAACCGATGAGTTTTATCCCTTCAGGTACATCTGACGAAGTCCAAACTTTATTTTTGTACATGGACTCCATCTCGAATTTCATTTATCTAAGCCAGAGTGCAAAATCTTTACTCTATAGTGCTTGTTGGAATTATAGAGGAGCGTTGTCATTTATATACTTCTTATTCTCTCCATCTAAGAGAAAACCATAGTATCTCTCTGGTGCGCGAGATTCCCTAATAGACCTTCTAATTGGTTATATCTTATCGTATATTAGCAAACTCAGCTCTCCCACTATTTCAGTGTCAATGTTAGTTTCTCAGGTCTAATCCAAGTCTACAACTTTGCTGTTAATTTCCTTCGATAGAAATTCCTTTTCAAAAAAACAACATGTGTGGAAATAATCATCTTTTGTTCCTTTGTGTTGTAGAAAATATATCCTCTATAATTCTTGGGATATTCTATAAACTTATACAAAGATGATCTCATCTCAAAGAGCCATGTTCTTAACATATGCTAGACAATCCCATACCTTCAAATAATTAAAGTGGATTTCTTCCATGCCATATCTCATATGGCGACTTAAGCGTAGATTTAGTGGATACTAAGTTCAATATATGTATTGGGTTTCCAACGCATATCCCCAATAAGACAGAGGCAACTCAGCTTTACTCATCATGGAACAAATTATATCTAATAAGGTTTGGTTCCTTCTCTTCGGCACACTCTTATGCTGCAGAGTTAGGATGGAGTAACCTGA
The DNA here is from genome assembly GCA_030765085.1 of Allium cepa. NCBI lineage: Eukaryota > Viridiplantae > Streptophyta > Magnoliopsida > Asparagales > Amaryllidaceae > Allium > Allium cepa. The sequence continues at coordinate 332,131,460 of CM060940.1, forward strand.
GAGATAATCCTATTATCTTTTAAGTAGTATTGGAGCTCTTGTCCAACGTACTCGCCACCTTGATCGGATCAAAGAGTTTTAATCTTTTGGTTCGTTTGATTTTCAACTTCATTTCTATACTCCTTAAATTTTTGTAGACGTTGGATTTTTTCTTCATAAGATACACGTATCCTAGTCTTGAGAAATCGTCTATAAAGGTGACAAAGTAAGAACTATTTTATTTGGTTACTATAGGTATCGGGCTACATATATCATTATGCACTAGCCCTAAGAGTTCATTAACTCTTTCATTGCTCCCAACGAAGAGGTGCTTTGTCATTTTTCCTTTGAAACACAACTCACATGTGTCAAATTATTTAGAATCAAGTAACTATAGAAACCTTTGGTTTTCCTTTTGTGCAGTCGTATCTCACTAATATGATCAAGTCTACAATGGAAAAGGTAGTTATCATTTATACTGCTACTAGAACTACTTACAGAACATACATAATTTGCATGGATTGCATAAATTCCATTTTCAAGAACACCTTTACAAACTTTATTTCCATTTAAATCAATGTTCATAACATTATTTACCAAGCGAAATACATACCGAGTCTCAGATAATATCGAAACAAATATAATTCGAAAAATAAAGTCTTTAACAAAATAGCAATTATTCAATACTAACACAAAACTAGTAGGCAAATATAATTGAAAATCTCCTACAGCCGTTGCATCTACTATGGATCCATTAGCCACCTGGAGAATCTTTCTTCTTTTACTATGCGTTGCTAGTTCCTAAGCCCGTATAACGAGTTACAAATACGAGTTCTAGATCCTTTATCTAAAACCCAAGGCATTTTCTTGATTACAAAACTGTTTTGAATCATAAATGTTCCTGATGGAGCTAAAGAATTGTTCTACTTCTTTGCTTTCACAATTTTAAGGCAGTTGGGACAATTCCTCTTTAAGTGTCCTTTCTTGTGACAGTGGTGACACTCACCCTTATCATCGAATGCCTTCTTTCCTTTCTTACCTTTCTTTTTACCATCTCTCTTTCATTTCTTTGAACTGTTCGAAGATGATGCCCCACCTTTAACTACAAGCATAGCCACCTGATCCTTATATTAAGACTCAGCCAGCCTCAACATATTGAGAAGCTCCATGAGATTCACATTTTGGTTGTTCATTTTATAGTTCAACATGAACAGTTTATATTATGGCCTTCATGAACAAAGGATCAAGTTGACATGTAACTCATTGCTTATAGTCACGTTCAATGATGCAAGCCTGTCTATATAGCCCATCATCATCAATACATAATCATCCACCCTCTATCCATTTTCATTTTGGTTTTGAACATTTTCTTATCAATTTCGTACCATAAGAAATGAGATTACAAACTAAATAGTGCGTTGAGACTATCAAAATTCTAATGGACAAACATTGATTCGTATTGCCTGTACAACTGTTTATCCATAGTAGAAAACATGAAATCTTGGGCGATTTTGAGGTCAGCGACCCACTTCCTATAAGCAACATGCATGTCTTGGTGATCGTCATCAGCGGGTCTTATTAGCGGAGCACAAGTTACAGTTGACCAAACTCGCTCATATGTCAAAGCTGTCTTTATAGCTCGTAGCTAGTCGACATAGTTGTTTGGTTTGGTTAATTGATCGCTTTTATTAAAAAGTCTTGGATTTGACATTATCTACAAGTTTTAATGAGTAAACTATTGGGGCATTAACATAGTAGCTATTCTTATAATATTAGTAAGGTTAAACTTTAAGTTTCATTTCACTAATATGCTCCCACTTGTGTTTTATGTTTCACCAAACTCTAAGTCGAAACATAGAAATCTTTCGACATCACTAGTAGGTGTTGGACTTGTGTGTCTGGAATTTTGACCTTAAGGAAATCTCAACAAATAAAGTAGTATTATTCGCTCGTACCTACCATTTTGCGACGGCTTAAGTGTAATGCACATACCTTAAGGAAAGATCAACAAATATATGAAGTTATCTTACCTCATGCATTCAATATATTGATAGTACTACACATAACATTCATAGTTTGAGGAAATCTCAAAACTAAAGAGTATGCAAGTAATCTATTGATATATAAATGGTAGTGGATAGTATTGTAATGAAGATTCATGATCTTTGATATATTACATTGAGTGATATTGACTTATGGAATAATGTAATTCTTATGAATTACTCTCTAGATTCAAATGTCGGACGCATCAGAAATCATGATACACGTACATTTATGTTTGTATTTATTCCTTAATTCTATTTATGGTTTCTTAATGTTCCATCTTTAATTTATACATTTGTACTATATATGTTTATTATTATGTAACTTTTATATTTCGTATTACTTATATAATAGTCTTATGTGTATCATTATATTAATTAAATCTAGTTTAACCAACTTTAATTAATTAACATTTTAATTAATTTTATATTAATTTTAATATAACATTTATATTGTATATATACTACAACTATAATACAACATATATGTCATATACTTGTGTATATATTCAATTAATTAACATTTTAATTAATTTATTTGTAACAGCTCGGAATTTCGAATACTTCATATTTAAATATCGGAATTATTTAAATATTTGTGTCTAAGATTTAATGCGATTAAATATGATTTTATAACCTTGTTAAACACTTTTTAATTAATAACTAATGATAGAAAACTTATTTTTGAAATGGGTTTACAAAAATATACACTTTGAATACTGAAAATGTGACCAAAAAAATATTTTGTTAAAAATCAACTTTACGTTAGGTAAAAGCTGTTTGGATAGTTATACACTACTAAGTTATCATATGCATATATAAACCAGAATTAAATCTTCCATCTTCCTAAGCAAATGATCAATTAAACTAAGTGTTATATTAGTAAGAGTAAGTACAAACAAAAAGTACTAAAGGACCCTTAAATTAAGGCATTGGTTAAGGAAGTATGGTATGTGGGAGTATGGATGTGTAAGGGTATGGTGTTCATGTTCTTGAGCTTGGAAGGAGAGGGGTTTTTAACATCTTCTCCACTCATTTCCTAATTCTGTAAATACACATACATACACTCACTTCATTTCATACAACAAATCCTCTTCTTTTACACATGTCTTCACTCTCTTTTCTCCACTTTAAATGGCCATAGGTTGTGTGTGCTTTGGGTATGGGAAAATGGCTTAGGGTGTGGGTTTTAAAGTGAAGGAGGAGGTGGAAGTGCCTTAGGGTTTGAGTATAAGGGAGATGGAGGAGGTTTGATGTGAACTAGGTGATGGTGGAGGGCAAGGCCGTGAACATTTAAGGTGGATGGTGGAGATGGCCGTAAGCTATATGGGAGAAAACTTTGTTTTATTGATGTTTTGGTTTGAATAGTAAGTAATAGTAGAAGTTTTGATTGATTGAATGTTGGTAGGAAGAGTTTGGTTTGAAATAAAAGTGAGTTAAATTACTTGCTTAATAATTTGATAATATCACTTGATAATTGCTTGCTAAATCACTTGTTAAAATGCTTACTATATATTAATAGTAATAGACATTAACTACTTAAAGTTATACCTTTGATTATGTGCTTTAAAAGTATGCAGATTGTAAGTAGTTGGCTTATAAAACATTGAATTATGATAGATTCAGTTGAACATTTAAAGTTAACATATTGATTGGTATCTATTAGTAGTTAGCTTATAAACCATTGAATTGTGATAAGTTCATTTGAACATTTAATGTGGACATATTAATTAGTATATATGTTAATACATGTTTAATAGTAGCACGGTTTGAATTTGGAATCATATTTGTGCATAAAATGGAATGAAACTAAATATTAAATTGAATACGGAATTGTCCGAATAGTGATAGTCACTATAAACACACTTTAAAATGCTTTAATTTTAATTTGTGAAAAATGGTGATTTAATATAACTTGTTTTGGTTAATATATAAACTTATATAAGTGTTTTGAAAAGTAAAGAATATGTTATGAAAAGTGTGAGGACCCATTTCTTTGACTCTTAAGAATCAACACTAATACATCCTCGTTATTCATATGCCATAAATCCAAGTGCTAGAGAAGCAGATTCTTAAGGGTAAGAAAGAAAAATAAAGACAGAACAAAATGTCACATATATTATTTCAATATAAACTTGACAACAGAAATTAAAATACATTTATCAGAGTTAAAAACATGGACAGTTATAAATCACTGTCCTTACAATAAAGAATACTATACTACTCAAATGTGGTGGAAATAAATCGAAATCTTCAGAAAATCTTATGACTCCATGCTTCGAGCTCCATCCAGCTTTCTTCTAAACTAAACCTGAGTACTAGGCTGCCTAGAGAATATTAGGGCACCTAGAGTTTAAGGAAAAAAAATAAACTCCGAGTCAATCATGGACCGGTATGAGAACTCAAAATACCCGTTTTGAAAACAATAAGGTATCCCAGATGACCACGTCGCATATAAACATGGAATGGATTTTTACCTTATAATAACCAAATCATTCTACGTTAAAATACTTGACATTTATTTTTAACGATGTATCTTTGAAAACATTTGCAAGTAAACTTATTAATCTTAGCCGAAATTGTTACCATTATTAAATTCTAGCATACTAGGCTTTATAAAGAAATGGAAAGCAACTTTTGGAGAATGGATTCCATACAAATGACTAGGTGAAGTGACTACCTTCCGACAGTACATGTCTAGAAGAATGTCCTGAGTCCCAACCGATGGTCCTCTACCAACACAAGACCGACCTACCTCATCCTAGATAGTACCGAATATGTCATCACCCCTATCGTTAGCGACCTATCCTAGGATCCTTGTAGCGTATATCCACATTAATTTAAACCCGAACGTCATAGCGGGTAGAAATATATCTTGAAGGAGTCGATCATACCCTAATGGTTGCGAACCAAATAGCCTTGCTGCATCTACCCTATTTCAGCCATTTTCGGGTGTGAGGCTTGAGGTAACGATTACCTTTCACTTTGCACATTCCACTTTGAATATCACACTTCCATTCCATCAATCCCTATTGACTTTCGCAAACATACAACCTTTGAGCTCATACATCTCAGAGAAGGGTGTTAAGCTAAGAGAAGTTGCCTTCTCCGCTACCAAACAGATGTATATTTAAAAAAGTCAACGATGAAATCTCAAGAATGTAATGTCAAACATCCATAAATACAAGTTCATTATGGGGCTGAACCAAATCGAACGCACTCTCCTACCACATCCTATCAGGAATTATCCCTAAGTAGAAAAAAGCCCTTGCATTCCAAAAAGGTTTTTAGAAATGAAGGGACCTCTGCTACTTTAGTATTTGAGAGCTAACTAGAATTATCCACAAGCAGTCCTTTCACCCTAAAAATCCTCAGTTTTCATCCTTCATTCTCTCTATCAGGTCTTCATTTTTTGAATGCATACATTGGTTCGAAGTGGATTTAGGAATGGGATTTCCTAGATCCGATCCCGGTTCCTTCAAACCAATCATCGATAAAAAGAGTTTCTGTAAATAGGGAATCATTCTTTAAAATATTATCTTTTTATCAAAATCTCCTTTAGAGATATACATTTCCAAAATTTCTTCTTTGATACATAGAGAATTATTAAACCTCTCTTATCAAATCCATTGATTACATAAAACCCTTTTTAAACTCAGAATAATTTGAAATCATTTCACTTTCTTTCTTAGGAAAACATTTCCAAAATAATTTCATTTAAATCTTTAACAAAGATTTCTTAATTCAAAACTCATAGTTTTGATTGAGTTAAAACCATGTTATCTAGGATGTTAATCCCAAAACCAGTAAATATTAAATGAGCAGAACCTATAGAAATCATGTAATTCTACTCATCATCAATTCCCATATTCAACAAATACTATGGTTGGAATAATGGAAAAATAACATTTTAAATTCCACAAATATTAAGAGTTCCCTGTTCGGAATTTATCACCAAGTGTAAGAGGATCATCTCTATACAATCAAGTTGTATTTAATTTAAATTTGAAAATTTTAAACTCTTTTATGCTTAACTCATTTTCGATGTTTCGATATTATCTATCCCTCGCCCAGGGAAGAGGCCAGGCGAGCCAAGGCACCAGTTGCTCCTAAACATCTCCTTAGTTTAAGCACCTCACATCCGGATCCCAGGAATAGAAAAATCCAGTCTACTCATCGGCTTTTAGAGCCAAGATTAAACTACTTAATTATAATAGCTTTTCTTTAAATAGTTTATTTAAATTCTTTTTAAACAAACTATAAAACATTCCAATCATCATTAAAACACTTAATTATCCATTTGAAAGCATTTATAAAAGATTTGGAAAAGAATTGTTAAGTTTAAAGCTATATTTCAAAAGTTGGAGAAAAGTGCTGCGGATTAGTGCTGCGGAAAGTGCTCTTTTAAGCTATATTGATCAAAACGACTTTTTATTATTTGAAAATTCATTTTTAATACTTAAATCACTTTTAAAAATTTTTAAATATTTATCCAACATTTTTTAAACAATCATAAAACATCATTTTCTAAGAAATCCAGTTTTGGATCCCGAACTGTAAAATCGGATTTTTCAAAAAGCTTGTTTTACTCATATCTCAAAATCAACTTATTGGAATCTAAATTTTCTTTATTCTCTGGAAAAGTAGGGATATAATAGTTTGGAAAATTCTTATCTCTAAGAATTCTGAGCAATATTCCATCTTTTACACTTGTTTGACTTTTATGGCGCGAAATCACGAACTACCGTTACGCGACGCGCCTATTTTTGACTAAATTTTCAATTCTCATTCAAACATCACCAAAACACTTTTAAATATTTATAAAACATTTCAAACTCACTTTAAACCATTCTAAAAATGTTTAACAATTCCATATACACCATTGCATTAAATCAAGGAAAGTGATTTCCATTGTGCTTATCGATGTGTATTTTTGTGACTTGCATATATTTTCAACATTCATATGAAACATCCAAACTTGATGATCATAGCATAATAAAAATCCATTACAAACATCATATCATAATATAAAATATAATATAATAGTTTAGGAGTTCTCACCTTCATTTTCCCTTGGGGCAAATAGAAAATCGGCTATAGCTTTGCTACGATTGAACCAAAGCAAAAGAAACCAAGCCTACGACCCAAGGAGGAGATTGACCTAGCCTTTGTGGAGATGATGCTCACGGCCAAGGTGGTGTGGAATAGTGATCGTTGATTTTGGAAGAGAAGTGGAGGAGTTTCAGAATAGTTTTGAAGTGGATTGATATTATAAACTAGTATATATCTTTTTCTTCTTTTATTTGTGGTATTTTTTTCTAACTTTTATAATTTTTTTTTTATATTTTTATGAATAAGAATCCATTAGAGAGCTCTTAGAATGCTTGAAAAAGAAGAGAAAGAAGAAGTGAAATGTTATTAGGAATTTGTGAGAAAAGGGGTGGAATTTATAGAAAAAGCTTATAATGAAATATTTAATTGTAAAATTACCTAAATGCCCCTAGCCTATACCCCCTAGCCCCTAGCGCATGACTCCCCTGCCACCAAAGCCATTTGATGGTTGATGTGAGGTGACAGTGTGGTGTTGTAAAGCAATGGTTGCTTTACTGTTACTAAAAGGTTAAGGTTTTGAATTATTTAATCATTTTTGTGATATATATTATTAGCGCCAAAATTAGGCACTAACATCCAAATCCAGATAAAACCACCAAGTCACAGTCATAGATCATAGATAGAATGTATGTAGAGAGTATAAATATGAAGAACGATTAAAATTAAAAAGAAAGCAGTAATAACAGAGAATTTATAGTGGTTCAGCTGACTCTGGCCTAGTCCACTCTAGAAATTTCCTTTTTTATTGACACCAAATTCCAGTACAGTTACAATCCGGAGTTTCTAAAATAATAATAGCAGAGCAGCCTTAGTGAAGAAGAAGAAGGGAAGTAGAATGAAGATCCCTTTTCTGAAGCCCCGCCTGCTGTATTAATAGGAAAAACCCGAGTAACTGGGCTTCCTGAGTAGTCCGGTCCTATCAAGGCTATAGCTGAACCCAACTTCATCATTATGACCGATTCCAATCTCCAAGCATGCCGACCCAATGTTGCCCCGAGAATGACTCGAAACGAACATATGTAGGACTCGTAGTAACTCATGCTAAGACCCGAAGTAACATTGCACCGACCCCTTGCTTTCAAACACCGATCCTAAATTTGTACTATGCCGAGCTGAAGTTGAAAGCTCTATGATCTGAAGCAGCCGACCCTGTATAACATAATGAGCCCATATTTACCGATCCTAAAACCAATCCACCGACCCAATGTTAATTTCACTATAGCTGAACCGAGGATTTCCCTATACCGGTCCGAGTCCACCTTAGAGTCAGCTAAGAGTAAAGCAAATGCCAAACCACCCAAATACCGTCCCACTCAAATGCCGATCCACTCCAGTGCTGACCCACTCAAATGCTGATCCACTCCAGTGCCGCCCACTCAAATGCCGATCCACGCCAATGACGACCCACTCAAATGCTGATCAAATCTCATCGATCCTTAAAACCGAGCTGCCAAACCGAGTATGATACTCACCAACCCGGAGTAAACCAAATATGTTGATCCCTTAAAATTCCGATCCAATATGACTTGAGGTAGTTATCCAAATGACCAAAGCAAACTGCCTCAAAACCTGAAGCTGACCCACAAGCAACTCAGAGCAACTCCAAACATCCCGGATCACCTCGAACTTTGTTGAAACTCATATTTTAAGTATTATGCAACTTTTTTCCATCAACTATGCCAAATCCTAGCCTCATAATCGTGATCATCATTCGTGATTGATCGTCTATCCATCCAGCCGAACTAAATCCATCGTATTCCAGCCTCTATAACCGAGCAATCGATTTAATTAAATCCATTTGTTTACGGCCTTACAAAAGGGTGGGTAAATATTTTTCCCTAAAAAACATGCCTTGTGGTAGGAAGGCGTGTTTTGAATAGCTTTTGATTCGATGCCCAAAGTCCATGTTACATTCATGACCAAGCAGTACCATCCAAATCCGATAGTCTACTCCGTGACCGTTCCAAGTCGTTGCTTGATTCCAAATCCATTAACCAAATCTACAATCTCTTTGGATCATCTTATCCGAGTCTGGGACCTCTTCGGGTCCTGTAGTCCAAATTAAGGACCTTGCCGAGTCCAAATCCTAAGCCGGGACCTCACCAGGTCCAAAGATCCATATCCGGAACCTCTCCGGGTCCAAATCCTAAACCGAAATCTGAATCCAATAGCCGAGCTGTAATCCATCCCTATCGAATAACCAATAACTGAATCCATGACCCCTATGGGTCGATATTCATATCCGGGACCATTCCGGTTCCATGCCCAAACCCTTAGCTATTCATAGCCGATATCCAAATTCGTAACCTCTACGGGTTCTTGCCAAGCTCAACCTGCACCTGACGACCTGTGTCAAGTAATATCATGGTGTTCCTTGAACGCTGAGTAATGCCATGGCTTAAGTCCTAAGCCAAATCCTGGTCGCTTCGGACCCTTGCCAAGCGTAGTCCATACTCGAGGACCTAAAATACGAACAATAGATAATATGAGGCCTAAGTCCTAGGCCGAATCCTAGTCTCTCTGGACCCCTGTCGAGCATAGTTCATGCTCGACAACCTTTTAACCAAAAACCAAAGGAAAATCCAATCAAAATCCAACCCAAAATCCAAATCAAACTAGAAAAATAGAAATTCATTTAAAAACCCAAACCAAGAGGCAAATGCCAACCTAGAATCCAAAAACAAAAAACAAGCAAAACTGAGAGTTCAAACCAAACTCCAAAACCAAACCAGAAAAAGCAAGTGTCCAAGTCAAAAAGGAAAAAAGATTTCACAAACCAGAGCGTCATGGTTTATCAACGTCTTAGAGCATGCCTAAGGGTTATCTCCGTCCCATACATGTGTAAGCATCTTAGGCGTTAGCCCAAAGTTTGTTACTTATTCCAAAACAACACTATTAGCTGATGACCAACCGACCAACATTCCTGGGCCTCGCACCATTGTTGTTTAAGGTAGGAGGTACTGCTCATGTTCTACCTCCGCATTTCGAGTTTTGACATATTGTCGCAACTGACCATTCCTTACATGCTCCTCAATTATATCCTTTAGATGCCTGCAACTGTTAGTGTCATACTCGTCCAGGTCATGAAAGAGACCGTGCATTCTCGATGCCCTTTCGCGTTCTGATGGTTCCCTCCTTGCCGGCCTTCGATAAGGAAAGCGATCCCGAGTGTTCAAGCATATCCATTCCAATGTCTCATTCAGTCCTGTGTAAGTAGAGAATTTTGGTTCTCCGCAGCGCTTCCTCTTCCCTTTGTCCTTATCTTTACCCGAGCTTTCCCCGGACGGTTATCCATCCTTAAGCATGTTTGCTTCCTTTGACTTCATATCCAAACATATATCCTCTTATCGAAGAAATCTCTCAGCTTCATGAAAAATTCCCCGAGATCCATTGGTGGATCCCATATCAATGATACTTTGAAATCTGAATCATCCCTGACTCCTAACACTGCCGCCATCAGAACCATTGATGGATCCGACTGATCCACCAAAGCAACTGCTGCATTAAATCGAGTTAAGAAAGTCATAAGCGATTCATCTTCCCTTTTCTTAATTGACATCAGTGTCATCACATTCTATAACCTATTTATGTGAACTCAAAACTGCTTTAAGAACATATCCACCAGTTCTGTCCATGTTCCAATTATTCCATCTTCCAGTTGTCTGAACCACATAGCTGCTATATCAGTCAAGTACAGGGGGAAACACTGGGCCATAACCTCTTCTGATGTCCCCAGCACTTCCGTATGTCTTGTGTACCTCATCAAGTGGTTAGTGGGATCCATCTTACTATTGTATACTTCAAGAGGGACAACTTGAAATCGAGTGAATTCCTATCCATCCTAATATTACGGGTAAATGGACTTTTGTTTACTCCCTCCAAATTCCTGTTTGTCAGACATCCGCAGATAGTTCTCTTGATGATGTCAGCCAATCCAGTGTTACCCACCAAGGGTTGCCCCTTATCCATATTTCCTAACTGCCCTCCAAGCCATCGTCACGCACTCCTGTATTCCTGTTGGCGCTTGGTTGCGCCGCTTCATCTGGTACCTCTCCATGGATCGGTCTAGCATTACCTGGTGGCATGCCCCTGAGTCTAGGTCCATCCAGATTGATAGTTGTTTGCTAATTGGAGGCTGCCCCCTGTTGAACCACTCTATCTACTTGCTGATTGAGTCCTTCTGATCCAACTCCATAGATTTGAGCTCCTGCAGTTCCTGCTTGTACAAATTGTTTGAAAAGTATATGCATCATTTCCTCTTGCCTTTTCATCAATTTCTCCTGCATGGAATTCATCATGGCCTCCATCTCGTCCCTAGATATGTAGATGGAGGCTTGATTAGCTCTAGAGGAAACCTCCTGACTTGGAGGCTTGATTAGCTCTAGAGGAAACCTCCTGACTTCCCTCTTGCTGACTTCTTTCCTTCCTCTGTCTCTTAGTTAATTGCTTTGATATAATCTCCAGATTCCAAGTTCCTAAGCCTTTAAATCAAAAATCCAAGCTTCAGAATCCCCGAGTGGTTGCTTTCTCAGTGAAAGCACCAAAATGTTAGTTCCAAAATTAGTCACTAACACCCAAATCCAGATGAAAGCACCAAGTCACAGTCACAGATCACAGATAGAATGTATGTAGAGAGTATATATATATGAAGAACGGTTAAAATTAAAAAGAAGTAATAACAGAGGATTTATAGTGGTTCGGCTGACTCTGGCCTACGTCCACTCTATAAATTTCCTTTTTTATTGATATGAAAATCCAGTATAGTTATAATTTTAAGTTTTTAAAATAATAGTGGCAGAGAGGCCTTAGTGGAGAAGAAGGAAAACAGAACGACGATCCCTTTTCTAAACCCGGCCAGCTGTATTTATAGGCAAAATCCGAGTTACTGGGCTTTCTGAGTAGTCTAGGCCCATCAAGGCTATAGCCGAACCCAACTTCATCATTATGACCAACCCCATGCTTCGAGCATGCCGACCCAATGTTGCCCCGAGAGTGACTCAAAACGAACATATATAGAAATCAAAGTAACTTACGCTAAGAATCGAAGTAACGTTGCATCGACCCCTTGCCTTCAAACAGCGATCCTAAATTTGTACTGTGCCAATCTGGAGTTAAAAGCTCAATGATCCGAAGCAGCCGACCCTATATAAGATACCGACCCTATATTCAGCGATCCCAAAACTAATCCACCGACGCAATCCTAATTTTTTTATAGCCGACCCGGGGATTTCCCTATACCAATTCGAGTCCACCTTGGAGTTAGCCAAGAGTAAAGCAAATGCCAAACCACCCAAATGCAGACCCACTCAAATGTCGATCCAATCTAGTGCAGACCCACTCAAATGCTAACCCACTCCAGTGCTGACCTACTCAAATTCCGATCCACTATAATGCCGACCCACTCAAATGCCGATCCAATCTCACCGATCCCCAAAACCAAGATGCCAACCCAAATATGAAACTCACCGACCCGAAGTAAACCAAAGATGTCGATCCCCTAGAATGTCGATCCAATATGACTCGAGGTGGCTATCCCAATGACCTGAAGCAAACTGCCACAAAACCTGAAGCTGGCCCACAAGCAACTCCAAACATCCCGAATCACCTTGAATTTTGTTGAAACTCATATTTCAAGTTTTCTACGACTTTTGTCCATCGACTATGCCAAATCCTGGCTTCATAATCATGATCATCATCCGTGATTGATCATTTACCCATCTAGCCGAATCAAACCCATCGTATTCCTGCCTCGATAACTGAGCAATCGATTTAGTTAAATCCACTTGTTTATAGCCTTGCCAAAAAGCGGGTTAACATATATGTACATGTATATGTATATGTATATGTATATGTATTCATGTATTCATGTATATATGTAAATTTTATCATGTGCATGTAGCATATATATGTACGTACATGTAGGTGCAAAATACTTTGAACGCCTTCGAACAACTTTCATTTGTTAAATCATTGAAATCCAGAGAACCGATTATCGGTCACATTTTCACTTATTTATTTATGTACATATATTTGTAAACGAAATTAAAAATAATTCTTGTTATTTTAAATTAACTAAAATTATCACATTTTATTTATAAAATCATAAAAATTATTTACAAAAATTCCCATTATACCAATTAAGCAATATCGATTTTTCCTTATATTTTCAAATCAAATATATATATCTTTATAAAGCTATTATAAATGATTCATTATCACTTTATAACTTTTCGAAATGAATTATAATCATTTAACATAATTATTTGGATAATAAAAATAATTATTAAATCATTAAATCTTAATTTAAATTAAATAAACCAATTATTCAAATTCAATGTTATCTTATCGATATAAATATCAAGAAAAATATTTTATCCAAATATTTACCCAAATATTTACTTCAGAATAAGATTACTATTACTTATTGTCCCTTTAAACAATAATATTTGAATTATCGTCCTTTTATTTAAAAATAAATACAATTTATCAAAGTGATAAATTGGCGGGTTGTTACAAAATGATATCGAAAACATAAAATGAAGTTAAGAAAGATTAAAGTAAAATAGTCGCTATTAGGACTTTTTAAAATAACTTGTTTTTGGGAAATAACGTTTATTTTTATAGAAACTTCCTTAGGGATTTCCTTACCTTTTAAGGGTTAATAGTATATTGTTCGTATTGTAAAAGTTTTTAAGCTTAATTCATTTGATGGCCAGTTGAACGAAGATGCAAAAGTTAGAGCGAAATAGTCGCTATATGAGCACTTCGGTAAAATATCCTCTTTTCGAAATTTCTCTAAAATAATTAATATTAATTCTTTGGGATTTTTCCTCATGTTTTCCAAGTATCCAAAGTATACTAACTATTCTAAAAAGAATGAACCTAAAATCATTTGTTAAGGCATTGAAAACTAGACACAAAGTTGTAGCAAAAATGGGGTAAACTAGTAACAGAACATTAGGCAGTACTTCTGTAAATGCTATCTTTGTTAATTGAAGATATAAATTATTTAAAAATGATATTTAAATTTAGTATTTTTCTCTGATCTTATAGGGTTATTTTCTAACTTACATTAGAGTGTTTTAAAATAGGTTTCATGTTTAAATATATTTGTAATAGTTTATAAGTTTTGAAAAAGGTAATTAATTTTGCTTAACGCTAAAAGCCAATAAGTAGACATATCTATTTATGAGATTCAATAATGAAGTGTCTAGGCAAGGCTTTGATGTAACCAGTGCTCTAACTTACCTGCCTTCACTTTGGACAAGGAATAGTATAGGTTTAAATATTGAAAATGAGTTAAGTATACTTCATTAATGACATCTATTTAGCATAATAAATCTTCATTTCACTATTATATAAATTTGGATATCTATTTGTATATACCAGTTAATTCTGATTTATGTATTATTATTCAATTTGTTGAATTGTTGATAATAAAATGTTGTTATTATTGTTTGTTTGACTGTTTGTATTGTGCTCTGCCAGTTTAAGAGCAATTAAAATCTATATGCATGGTTTAGGTAGATACGAATACTTTGTGATTAGAATTTCACAGTTAGACTATAAGGTGTTCGATGAAAATATTTGATTAAGTAATTATTATAATAAAAGATGTTTATTTTTAAAGATTTTTATCCTTTAAATGAAATGGTTTCTTTGAAAAGAAATAGAAATATTTGAAGCGAATAAATATTTTGAAGTGATCTTAAATAAGGGTGTTTATATAATATTTGGAAATAAATATTTTTGAAGTGAATTTATATAAAAGTGATTTATGTAAAGGTATTTATAAAAATGTGTTTTATAATAAAGAGAATTTTGAGAACTTAAACCCCGGTGGTTTTAAATGGCTTTACAAATATTTGGAGGAAATAAACAATAATATGTTTGAAAGTATGTGTGATTATTAGTGCAAAATGAATTGTCACTTCGAAGAACAAAATGATTTGTTATGTTACTGATGATTTGGGTAACCTGTAACTAAAAAGAAGGCAAAAGGGTGGTCTACACTTAGTCTATTCTTTGTATAGAGGGATATAATCTATTTATCTTGTGAAGGCTAGGACCCAATTGCCTTGTTATTTGGAGAAACCTCCCGATCTGGTTGCGCATATTTTGATATGCTTTTATAGTAGAGTAGTTTTGGATTTCCAAATAAATATATCAAATACACCACTTTATTACTATACTGAGTAATTGACACCAGCTTTGAAAAGGTTTTGACTTAAATCTCAAAGAAAAGTATGATTTGATAAAAAATATATTATTATTTGAAAATGATTTGAAATGAAACCGGGAATGTAGTTCAAAGAGATTGTTTTCGAATAAGTATTTCAAAAGAGATTAATTCTAAAAATAATAATGTTAATTAGATTTCATATCTAATCTGAAGATTAAGCCAAAGGGGTAGTCTGGAAATTGCATATTTGTTTATTTATGCATCATAGACTCCTTGAGTCTTATTTGGTAATGTTGAATATACATTGGTTGTTAGATGGTTGTTAGTTTATTATATAGAAATTCGTTAAGTGTTAATGAAATTGAATTAATGAAATTGAAAGCTAAATAATTGAATTCGAATTGGTGATAAGTGAATCTGAATAGAACTGAATCTAATTTGATTTGGGAATGAACTAAAATGAATGTAATTAGTGAATGTAAACTAATTGAATTTGAATAAATGAATGTTAGTAAAATCCAGTGTTAATGAATCAAATGTGATTAAATTGGAATCCAATTCAATGAATATTAATGAAAAATGAATGTATATTAATTTGGCTATGCATTGATTGGATAGATATTGGTTTATTGGATGATAGTTATTTGATGGTTGGATGTGTTGCTTTTGATAGCATTTGCTATACTACCATTTATAGTTGTTGTATTGGTTTATGTTGTATATTGATATTACTTTCTATATATGTTTCTCATTGTTTGTTAAGTGTTTAGTAGGTGTGGATGGAGAATGCTTCGCATTTGGAGCTCGCTTCTGCACTACATTAGTCGTATATACTCGCCAATAATATATAAGGTACATATCTCGGATTACATATCTTACTTTATATTTTTTTCCTACGTGACGCCTCATCCTCGAAGATGAGATGTATATTTGTGGTGTGTGTGTGTGTGTGTGTGTCTATATATATATATATATATACATATACATGTATATATATATATATGTTGTGATCCTACTATGATCGAACCACGCAAAGGAGACACTGGCGAATTTATTTTGAAAATTTAAGGTGCTAGAAAATTTTGAGAAATTGGAAAAAAAATTGATAACTAAAATTTTGATTTTTGAGTTAAAGTTAAACGATATTAGTTGGTTTTAAAAAGAATAACTATGGATGTATTTGAAAACTTAAGAAAAGTTTTATAAGAAGTTTAACGAATGGATTTTGGAAAAGTTAAAATGTTTAAATAGATTTGATATCTAATTTGAACGAATTGTTTTTGAAAAGTTAATGGATTTTGTGACTTTTATTTACTTGGTAATTTCGAGGACGAAATTCTTCTAAGTAGGGGAGAATGCAACGACCCCGAATTTTGGTCACTCGAATTCGTATATTTAATTGATTTTAAATATTCATAAGTTAATTTTATAAGATGAATGATTTATATTTCGAATATAGTGATTTAATTGGATAATTAAATTGTTAATTTAATATTTGAAATTGCTAAAATAATTAGAAATTGAATTTAATGTGAATTAAAATGATTTATAAAGTTGAATTAAAGTATATTTAAATTAGAATGATGTTAGAGAACTTTTAAAATTGAATTAAAAGTTAATTTACAAAAATTGAATATTCAATATTTAATTAACGAGTTAAAATAGCCATTTTCAAAAAGTCTCGGATTTCGACGAAACAACTTTCATTGGAACTATAATGTTATATTATTGTGAGATTTCAAATTTCTTGTCAATCGGATTTACGGTTTAGTCGTGGCAAGCTAAAACACATGGAAAATTATTTAATCGATTTTAAATTTAAATAGTTGATTCGTAAACCTATCTTCCAAATACGATCGAATTGGCTCTCAATATATATTCCATTGTGTTCGAAATAGGGGTAAAACATTATAAATGCCAAGCGGCATGCTTCATTTCGAGTTTGAAAATTTTGGCGATGAATAGTGCGTGAAAAGTTTCTATATAAGGGCACAACATTTTCTATTTGCAAATGAAACAAAACCCTAACCCTAGCCGCCACCTTCTATTCCAATGGCTAGAAATGCACGAATTTCTTTCCTCGATTTCTCCAAATCCGTAGACAATTACGAAAAATGTTCAACTACAACATCGAAGAGCACATCGAGATCTTCGTAACCAACGGTGGTGATCGAATTTGGAGTGGTGAGGAGGAGGTAAGGGTCTTGCGTTTGGCGAGTGTTCATGGGGATAGATCTTGGTAGTAGGGTGGCCGAGCTTCACTAGATAGGGGGAGTTGATAGAGCTCATGATTGGCTTCGACGTGAGGATCGCCGATCGAATTCTAGTGGACGATGAAGGGAGCGTCTTTGAGATGTAGTACGCGAGCTTTGGATTCTTGCTCACGTATTTGACCTGGTGGAAACGTGACAGACGAAGAAGAGGAATCACTTCTTGGATCTAGTTAAGTGGATCTAATGGCCCGGATTATTAAAGGTTTGAAATAAGTAAATAAAAAATGTTTAAATTTATATATATTTAATTCGTACAAACTTTAAAATACCATAACTTCTTCATACAAGGTCCGTTTTTGACGAAACGAATTGCATTGGTCCGTATTAAAGTGCACCACATTTTAGAACTGGTTTGGAGTTGATTGCAGCTAGTGTAAATTTTGGGTAAAATTAACGCTCGTTTAATTTTATTTGGAATAAAACACTGCAATTGCTATTGGAATCAATGTGAGTACAACTCACTCTTTCTGACTCGCTGATATTTTTATGTAAGTGAGAAGTAAATTTATTTATGCTAATTGATGATTGTTTGGATGATATATGATATATTATATATGTATATGTATGTATGTATGTATGTATTGATTGGTATTTGGATATATTCCTGCCTATTGGAGCAGATGAGACCCTATACGTTCCTGTGTATGAGCAGATGACCCTTTATATGCGCGTCTTCCCCAAAGCGGACATTGTACATATATTTTTGTATATTTGTTGCAGGTCATAGATTGGAGGGATCCAACTGGATTCCTCACCAGTATTGGTTTATTTACAGATGTGGATATATATATATATGCTGTTATGATGTTTTGGAAGTTGTGATTGATGTATTTAGTGTTCTTGCTGCATTGGGCATATTTTTGGAATTTTAAAATGTTAAAATGATGGCTTTCAAATTAAAAAGGATTTTCAAGTGATTTTGAAAATATACGTTTTGTTGAATTTTGAAGTGTTAAGGAGATGACTTTTTATTAATAAATAATGTTATAATTTTTATGTTATAAAAATTATGATTTTTGGGAAATATATTAGAATGCGATTTTTCGAAATAAGAAGTTGATTAATTTGTAAAATTTTTGAAACTGAGATTTTTGAAATTATCATAAATGGTTTATATATAAGATTTATAAAATTGAATTTTGATAAATCAAAATAATGAGGATTTTTGTAAATGTTAAAGTGGAGTTATAAATGGATTTTATAAGTAAATAAGATTTATAGATTTATAATTTGTGAAGTTATAAATGAATGGATTTGTAAATAAAGAGAATTATAAGTGAATTAACTTATAAATTGGATTTTGACATGTAAATGAAAAATATATAAAATTTGTAAATAAAGGAATTTTGTGTTGGAAGTTTTTATTAAAATATAATTGTGATTTATAAACATTGTTTTATAATTGTGGAATTAATTGAATTTGATAAGTTAAATATAGAAGTTTATTAAAGGTATTATATCCACGATTTTGGACAGTGAATAATCCTTTAATAAATATGTAGAAGCAATGAATTTGGCAAAGGAGATATATTCACGATTTTGGACAGTGTATCCTTTAATTAAATGTGCAATAGTAATGAATTTGGTTAGAGAATTATATTAACGATTTGGACAGTGAATAGTAAGTTAAATAAAATGGATATTTTTGGAAGGTGATATTTTAAAGTGAGTTAAACGATTTGAAGATGTTTTAAAATATGTTAAGTATCAAAACCATAGATTTCAACATTCATTGTTGAAATAGACGTTTTCGAGAAGGAAGTATGGACTATAACATTGTTGTTATAGTAAATGATTTTCGAAAAGAAATATTTTTGTATAGTATTAGGGTTTATATATCTATCTAATTTTCAAATCCCTATACTGCTGATTTCGGGTTGTCATAACGATGTTTTACGCAACATTCGTTTTGACCTAAATAAATATGTTTAAAGAGAATGTTTTCCTTAACGAATAAAATATATACTTAATCTCGATTTAAACATACATAATATTTCCTAAGTACTGAAAACAAAATGAATTGTGAATTACTTGTTGTTTAATAAGTATATGGAAATGTTTTCCGATATTGAAATGGTTTTAAGAATATATCCTTTCATAGATAATTTGAAGTGAATATTTAGCAACTGATTTAATTAATAAAAGATTAATTTAAAGGGCCCAGTGATTGCTTATGATGCTAAATATTTTTTTTGTTTTGATAGTTAAATAATCGATTATCAAATTTGGCCATTTTTAGTTCCTCGACTTAATGTGGGAACTATTTAGTCGTACACTTAGTACGTAGCCTTCTGTATAGGCTTGATTATCATTTGTGTTGAGGATGTTGAATCGTGTAGTACAGAGTATTACTCCAATCTATCAAGCTTGCTTCTCGGCCGAAGGATGACAAGTTGAAAGTTGGAGACGTGGTAAGTTTATGAGACTTAGTTTCCGTGTGAAGTTGAGAAACGCTTTTGCATTGTTGGTGCGAAGAGATCTGGATCGGTTTATCCGAAAACCACTTCGGACCAACGTATATGCGTTCGATTGTGTAGGTTTTTGATGATGTTGACATTTAGGATTTTCATTGCAGTGGGCTGCTTATTGATCGTTTAGGATTAAAATCCCAATATACATCCAGTAGCAGTGGTCTTTTCATTATGAAATATCCAATGCAAGGACTATTCGATACTAATCCTAGGGATTTCCCGACAAGATGTGGTAGGAAAGTACCTTCGATTTGTCCTGCTCCTGGACAACTTGTATGGATGTTTGTCTACATTGCATTTCTAAAGATTACGTACATTGATTTTTTACAAACATACATCAATGGTGGCGGAGAAGGCAACTTCTCTTAGCTTAACACCCTCCTTGAGACGTATTAGTAGTCAACGGAAATGACCATGTGGCATTCAAAGTGATGTGATATGTGATATGTGAAAGGTAATCGTTACCTCGGGCGTCATTAACCGGAAATGACCAAAACAAGGTTAGATGTAGCATGGCTAAGTGGGTCGCTCTCAAGTAGGATCTGATCATCCTCTTTTAGATATATCTTTACACACTATGATGTCGTGTATCTGATTATTGTGGTTTTTATGCTTCGAGGGCCCTCGGTAAAGGTCGGTAATGACCGAAAGATGATATATTCGGTACCATCTAGTTATAGAGGTGGGCCGCTCTTGTGTTTGTAGAGAATTCTTTGTGATTGTCCTCGGTACATTCCTCTAGAGATGTACTACCGAAAGGTAGTCCCTTCACCTGGTCGTTTGTGTGGAAATCCAAACCTCACTACGAGCTTGTGGTTTTGGTTGTAAAGGCATAATGAATAGCCTCGAAATGCTATATGGGTAACCATTTCGACTATGATTAATATTATTTGTATATCTAGACACTACTATAATATAAAAGGATTTGATATGAAATGTTTTAGTTATCGTACGGTAAAAACATGTCCATGTTTATGTGTGGGCGTGTCTTACGAGATACTTTTGTTTTGGTAAAAGAAAAGTTTGGTAATTAATAAATTCATTTGAGTGTGTTTCTCACGCTGGTTTACCAGACTGATCTGGGCATTCTTTCCTTCCAATGCTCGGGTCAGACCGAGTATATTTACAGGTTCAAATTTGGTGCTTTTGAAGCTTCAACAGGAGAGTTGGAGATCTTCATTTTTGTACACACGTATCCGTTTTGATTATCCGCTGCTTAGTTGTTGTACATTATTGGAAATTGTAAGGACAAGTTGTTATAACTGTCCAGGCTGATAAAATGTGATTGATTGTTGGACTCTGATTGATGTATGTATATACATTTTCTGTTTTGTAAAGATCATTGATATGATATTTTCTGTTTTCCGCTGCGTTGTGAGATTCTGTATGGTTATGTTCTGTTTTCTCTTCTCTCTTTCTTCTCTTCTCTTCTTCTCTCTTCTTTTATTTCTCTTGGCTTTCCGTCAGTCTGTGCTTTTTAGGTCGAACATGTGTGGTTTATTGTCAATTCAAAGGGTACGGATTTGCAGGCCGTCACAAGTGGTAGTGACGTAGCTCAAATAATAATATATCCTTTTCATGTTTATTTTCTAATTATTTTGTGATGTTGAATCTTCCCTACTTATCATTTTATTCCGCATTGATATGTTTATTGAGTTTTCAGGAATGTCTATGGTTGTCTCTCTCATTAGAGTTATGCAGTAGTAGATTTATGGTATTTGAGTATGGTATGTATTAAAGCACACCCTATAGAATAAATGCTTAGAACTCTAATAAGTTTATTATTGAAATGCATCCTATACATTTGGCATGTTCTATATTTATCAGATTGTGATATGTTAAAATGGTAGTTGTCATTGTTTGTTCATGAATGGACGGGTTTTGGGCGATTTTGACGGGTCCGATAATCCAAATTGTCACATTATTTAATTAAACAATTTTAATTAAATTATATTAATTTCAAAAATTCATTTTTAGCAAGGCTAGCGAGATTGACTGATCCCAACCAAATTTTATTGCGAAACGATAAAATTAAAAGGCGATAAAAAGCTATGAGCTTTGGAGTGAAAACAAAAATAATGTAAGAAAACATAAGACAATAAGAAATGCGTAAAGAAAGAAGGGGAGAAAAAACAAACGCACAGAGATCTAAAAGATTAGACCCAGGCTACCATGAGAGATGCATCAAAACCAAAACCTGAATCCTTGATCCTACTTCCAATTTCATGCAATAATTCATGCCACAAGGTAATACTTCCTTTTGTTTTGATGAAAAACACGTTATTATTTCTTTCTTCCTATATGACGCGTATAAATTTCTTCATGCCAACGATTAGCAAATAAGACTGCATACTTTTCCATCCAGATGCCTTATAAATCAAGTCTTATTCTATTGTGCTATCCTTATTCACGTTGTGCCTTCCAAACTTGCTCATCAAGTTACTCCATGAATGAAAGATAATAGCACAGTTATAAATAAGTGGTGACTATCCTCATTATCCACATTGTAAAATACATTGTAAAATACACATAATGGGCTAACCATCATCCCATAATTATTGAGCTTGGTATCAGTGAGAAGTGCATCCATAAAGAATTCCCACATTAGCAAGTTCTTTGTAGGAGGAGAGTGATTAACCTAAATAATACTACATCTAAAAATAGGCATAGTTTTAAAACCATAAATAACTTAAAAACTAAGCTAACAGTATGTGCTTTCATTTTTCTTGTCCAAACAACACGATCAGTAGGAAAAAGGGTATATTGTTTGGCTTGCAGGGAATCCCATAAACTCCTTATTGTCGGATTACTTGAATGTAGCAAGGCTAACACACCGTCCTTAATATAATCACTGGCCTTTGCATCACCACTTATCCTAGACTACCTTATTTGCTCATATGTGAAATTTTTGGAAATGATTATGCCTTGCATATCCCATCGGTCATTCAAAAGCTAGCACAGCCAAGAGGAGAAACGTTTAGCTTTATATGAGGTAGAAAAACCCTCCTCGGATTCAATAATTTGCACCAAGTCCAGCTGCAATTTTGATGAGCTTCCATTGTCTAGAAATTCTTCCTTTTTATATTATTCATCAAAGTCCATTTGACCCATATATTTTCACTTTTTTCAATAAAGCATCAAAGCGCCTATTGAAAGCTATAATATTCCACTGGTAATGTTGTTTGCTCCAAATCCACCCTTTTGCTTTGGGAATTCAGTCTTGTTGAAAGCTTAGGTCAGTTTCTTATAGTTAATGCTCCGAGTTTAGAAGAATCAATATATTGCATGTCTTGTCATTTTCAGAAGCTTGTTAGGCGATACAAATATTCTAGCCTAGCAGACCATCATTGAGAATGCAACAGATTTGATTTACACCAGCCTGCCAGCTTGACTCAAAAATCGATTAGCCTAACAATTCAAGGCAGCAGCGATCCTAACATATAGTGGGTAACATTAAGCAGCAGTAATTCTAGACATAGGGAGTGGGATAGCTCAGAAATTCACACTACAGGAAACGCCAGGAATAGCGTCGGAGAGGGGCAACGGCTAAAAAAAGCGGCCGTGGCTAGCCGTTGCTCGACCTGTATATCTGCCAACCCGAGCTTCCTTCTTCCCCATTCAGCAAACGAAAAGAAAAAACACCAAACCCTACCCGTCGCCTCCCCATCGCCCCGTCGATTCGGTGCTCAAAAATTCGCTCCCTACCTCCCAAATTGATCTCGTATGTGTTTTAACCCTATTTTGTATTCAATTAGGGTTTAATTTGGGTTTATTTGCATGTTAATTGGGTTTATAAATTGGTTGTTAATGGCATGATTATGGGTTTGAGATTGGTAGTTATGTGGTATATGTATGGTGATAGTAGTATTGTAGGTTGATTTGAGAATAAAATCATTTTATTTCGAAGTTGAAAACGATGATTAACGCATACTATTGTGATGTTGGTTATTGTAGAATTAATGATTGGTGATGTGATTTGGATTAAGATGGTGATAACATGTTTAAGATGCTTATTGATAAGTTTATGCAATGTTGGTTGTCGATTAAGTGAAAATTTAATTATTTAGCATGCGTTAGTTATAAGTGTAAGTACACTACAATTGTGTATTTTGTTCAAATATATCATTTATGCTCACTTGCAATGGCCATGCTAAAGTACTCATAGCCTAAAAGAATTACAATGATTCACTTTTGTCTCATTGTGGAATTTCCAATTAAACGTATATAGTTTAAAATAAAAATAATTCAATTTATTATAAGTGCTAACTTCTAATTTGATTTAGAAAAATTCGTTATTTAAAATTTGACTTAGTTAGCCAAATTTTAAAGTACGTGTCAAAATGTGAAATTTAGTTGACAAATATTTATTGAACGTATTATTAAAAAAATTATAGTTGTTAAAATATAAATTAGAAAATTTGTTTTATTTGTGTGAACCCCTTAGACAATTTTTGGCCCCGTCTGACAAGTGTTGTACATGATCGTTATATGGATGTTCGTTTTTACACAGAACGGACATCTGTATTCATCTGATACAATATTTGTTGGATTTGTCTCAGTATTGGACAAGTTACAAACGCAATAACGTAATCGCAGTTTATAAATCATTTCAGTTTAAACGGTTAACGAAATTTCGATGGCACTTCCTTTTTTTCCCTGTGTACATGCATTTGTGTACGATACAGGGAATAAAGGGAAGTGCTGCCGAAATTTTGTTGAATCGTTTAATCTGAAATGATTTATAAAATATGATTACGTTATTGTGTTTGTAATGGGAAGTAGGATGACCGGCCGTTAAACAATAAATTTACTAATAAATTTAATTTATAAGTTAGTTTGAAACTAATAAATTTGTTCAGTCTAATTTATTAAAGTTTGTTTAAAATTTACTAAAGTTAGTTTAAAATTTACCAAATTAATAAAGTTAGTCTAATTTACCAAATTAATAAATTTACTAAAGTTCAGTCCAATTTGTCAAATTAATAAAGTTACTAAATTAATAAAATTTACTAAATTCCAGTCTAATTTATTTCAGTGAAGTGTTTGTTTGAATTGTTTAATATAATTTTTGCAAATCAGGAGATATGTTCGATTATTTTCTCGATCGTAGTTGGATGTATGAATCCCGAAAAGGTATGAAAGGATCAATAAAGGAACATTTTGTTAACGGTGTACACGAGTTTATTAGATTTGTTAAATCTAATAATGGAAATAACGTAGACATTCGTTGTCCGTGTGCTAAGTGCAAACATCTGAAGCATTGGAAGACAGATGTAGTAGAAGTTCACTTGTATAAATTTGGTTTTGTACCGAATTATTATTTACGGGATCGTCACGGAGAGTTTGTTCAATATACACATAATCCTGTAGTGGAAGAGGATGATAATACAGCGGCAAATCCAATAGAAAATATGGTGCAAGATGCAGCCCGATCAATGTTTCCATCCATTGATCAAGACGACATTGAAAACGAAAATGGTGAAGAACCGACTATGGAAGCTAAAATTTTTTATGATTTATTGGATTCCGCTAAGAGACCATCGTGGGATGGATATGAAAGTGGGACCGAATTATCTGTAACCGCTGAATACATCACGATGAAATCAAAATTCAATCTTACAGAAGCAGCGTTTACAGCAATTGTACAAACTGCTAAACGACACATGCCACCCAATAATTTGATGTGCGATAGTCATTATAAAGTTGAAAAACTTATGTCTGCTTTTGAATTGCCATACCAGAAGATAGATACACGTGTTAAAGGTTGCATGTTATTTTGGAAAGACGACGCTCACCTTAGAAAATGCAGAATATGTAACGAGGAAAGATACAAACCAAGGAAAAAGAAAGGAAAAGAAGTCCCTTATAAAAGAATGCATTATTTACTCATCACTCCCAGACTTCAACGGCTATATGCTTCTTCTGCTACAGCATGTCATATGCGATGGCACAGCGTGAGAACACCGGTAGAAGGAACATTGATACATCCAGCTGATGGAGAAGCATGAAAACATTTCGATAGGACGTATTCTGAATTTGCTCGAGAGAGCCGTAATGTTAGGCTCAGTTTATGTACAGATGGATTTTCACCATTCTCTCAATTTGGTAGTAAATATTCATCATGGCCTATTATTGTCACTCCTTATAACTTACCTCCATGGATGTGTATGAAAACTCCATATATGTTTTTAACGATTGTCGTTCCCGGTCCTGATGATCCGACTCAAGGAATTGATGTTTATCTACAACCGTTGATCGAAGAATTGAAAACACTATGGCATGAAGGAGTTGAAACATATGACATTTCGAGAAAAATAAATTTTCGTATGTTCGCTTCTTTATTATGGACTATTAATGATTTTCCCGCATATGGCATTCTTTCAGGTTGGAGCACAGCTGGACGTCTAGCTTGTCCATATTGTATGGAAGAATCACGAGCATTTTCATTAAAGTACGGCAAGAAAATTTCCTGGTTTGACTGTCATCGGTGTTTTCTACATATTAATCATAAATTCAGAATGGATAAAACGAACTTTAAAGCTAACAGAGTAGAGAATATGCTACCACCTAAAGTTTGGACAAGTGAAGAGATATATGAAATCGTGAAAGACTATCCTAAGATTCATGAAACTGGGAAACAGGTCGACATTCCGGGTAAATCGGACATTCATAACTGGTGCAAGCAAAGTATATTTTGGGAGTTACCTTATTGGAAAAATCTCTTACTGCGACATAATATTGACGTCATGCACAATGAAAAAAATGTGTTTGATAACGTTTTTAATACAGTTTTGAATGTAAAGTGGAAAACCAAGGACGATGCGAATTCGAGACGTGATATATTACATTTCTGTAAGCGGCCCGAACTTCAGTTGTACGACGATAACAAAAAACCCAAAGCATGTTATGAGCTAGACAACAAGCAAGTAAAACTCGTACTCAAATGGGTGGAAGGACTAAGATGTCCTGATGGGATTTCTTCTAACCTTCGCAGATGTGTTGACTTGAAAAACAATAAATTGAGTGGGATGAAAAGTCATGATTGCCATATCATGATGGAATATTTCTTACCTGTGATATTCAAAGAACTGTTGCCAACAAAAATATGGAGTGTTATAACAGAATTAAGTATGTTTTACAAACAGCTTTGTTCGACCACGTTAAAGGTAGATCATTTATGTAAACTTGAAGTAGAAATTCCTGTATTGCTCTGCAAACTCGAGAAAATATTTCCGCCCGGTTTTTTTAATGTAATGGAGCATTTGTCTGTGCATCTGCCATCCAAAGCACTCCTTCGAGGTCCTGTGCAATATGGATGGATGTATCCATTTGAGAGGTGATTTTAAACTCCTCAATATTCTTGTTGATTAGTTGAAAATGTATATTCTTGTACCAATATACTAAATTAATTATTTTTGTTATAGGTACTTGAATCATTTGAAGAAAAAAATTAGACAAAAAGCACGAGTAGAAGGTTCGATTTGCAAATCGTACCTTGAAGAGGAAGCTTCTTTTTTTTTTCTCACACTACTTTAGTGACGATGTGAACTTATCGTTTGTAAGTGTTCCCCGTAATGAAGAAGCTGTTGAGCATGATTCTTCTCAAACACTGTTATCTATTTTTAGACAACATGGAAGACCTGCTGGAAAATGTGTGAAAATATGGTTAGATGATAGGGACTACCATGTGGCACACACATATGTTCTTTTAAATTGTGTTGAAGTTGCACCATTTATCAGGTAATACTGAATGATTGTACAGTTCAATTATACATATATTTATATATTAATAATTAGGGGAATATAATACATTTATTTGCAGCATATACAAATCACAACATCCATCTGGTGATTTCAGTAAACAATTTACTCGGTGGTTTGCAAGCTATGTTCACGATCCGAATAATAGTGTTGTTGACGAAGGAATACGCCACCTTGCTATCGGACCAAGAAGAAATGTCAAGACCTATCCTATATACTTCGTCAACGGATTTAAATTTAACACCAAAGATTATGGAGCTGAAAAATCAACGTATAACAGCGGTGTATTTGTCAAAGGCAGCAATGATCCAGAAGAGCATATAAAAGATTTTTATGGCGTCTTAACACAAATTTTAGAGTTGACTTATTATACACAACCGCTAGAGAAAGTTTTTTTATTCAAATGCAACTGGTTTAGCAACGTTCCCGGTTCTGGAATTAACGTACATAAGGATTATAAGTTAATTGAAATAAAGCATACGTCACATTACTATAAATATGATCCTTTCGTGTTAGCTAAGCAAGCATTACAAGTTTATTTTGCTCCGTATCCATCCTTAAAAAAAGATAAAGCAGACCGGTGGGCTGTTTTTAAAACAAAGGCAAGATTTACATTTGATGGAAATAATATTCCAGATGAAGCAGCGTATCAAGCAGATCTTGAGCCAAATACCGAAATAATAATAGCCGATGACATCGATGTAGGATCGTTGAATGATGAAGCGAATGTTTTAATAGATGCATTTGTTAGTAACGAAGAAAACGATATAGAGTACGAGACTAAGTCTGAATCAGAAGATGATGAAGAATGATCACAGATGGCATCGTTTGTTGTATTATGTGATGTACTATATTAAGAGCTATGTATCTAGTTATGTCATGTGTTATATTGAGCTATGTATTCATTTATGCAATGTACTATTCTGAGCTATGTATTCACTTATGCAATGTACTATTCTGAGCGATGTATTCACTTATGCAATGTACTATTCTGAGCTATGTATTCACTTATGCTATGTAATATTTTGAACGATGTACTATTCTGAGCGATGTATTATTCTGATTTATGCGTTATCGTTTTATTGTATGATTATGTGATGCTCATTTGATCATTATGCTTTTATATATAATATATGATTGTGGTAGATATGGCTGATAGAAGATGTAGGAGTACATCTCAGCCTTCTCCATCTCAGTCTCCTGGAGCTGCAGCGGGTCCTAGTAGCTTAGAGGCAGATACAAGCCGAGTTGCAGAGATTATTCCGAAGAGTGTTGGGTAAATGTCAAATTTATTTCAATTATATTATTTAAAATATATAAACTATGCACGTTAACAATTACAGGGGGTTCGAGGTGGAACCATCACAGTTTATTTTAGATGTCTCGAAGAATTCATATAAGAGTCGGATGTCAGCAGCTTGGCCACATTGGGATAGCATTCCAGCTCATATTAAAAATGCTATATGGGCCAACTTGATGGTAATTACAATTTATATATTTCTATTGAAAATAATATGCTGTATGTAATTCAAAATAAATTCAATATGCAGGCTGTTGTACGAGTGGAGCCGCATGATTTAGATGTTTTTAGCAATAATTGGAACCAAAAAATGCGGAAGAATTATAGAGAGACAATATCAAGGGCGAAGAAGGCTGGCAAAAAGCCAGGTTGGATGAGCGATGAAGTCTGGAATGGATTTCTCACATATTGGGAGTCAGAAGCAGCTAAAGTAAGCTATGATGAGAATGCTTACAATTATGTTAGTTGCATTATTTTAATCGTGTATCTAAATTAATAGGAAGTAGCAGCAAGAAACCAAGCCAATAGGAATAAGAATCCTGGTTTACATCGAGGTGGCTCTAAATCTTTCCAACAGCATAGGAGAGAATTGGTAAATATAAAATATATTTAGCATATGGTGATGCATATCTTCATGTGTAACATTTATGCTTATTTTCAATATATCTTATTCGTGTATATCTTCAGTTTGCAAAGTACGGAAGGGAGCCTACAATGGCTGAGGTTTTTAGAGCCACACACGCAGTTGAGTCAGTTGATGATGAGGGGAATGCGACCTATGATTGGACCGATAGCAAAGCTGAAGAAGCGATGGTAAATATGCTAACTCGTGATTCAAATTGTATATATGTAAATTGTATACCAATTGTTTCAAAATTATGTTTGTAATTGCAGGGGCGATATGAGGCAAAGGCATCGGCATTGACACAGGCGAGTGAAAGAGCAGAGCTTACAGTTGAGGAGTCCAACAGGATTTGGGATTCCGTTATTGCACCGCCTACTCGAAATAGGCGTTATGGTTTCGGCAATCAGGAGGTAAACCATTTCACAAACTTCATATTAAAAGATCCACATTATTCTCACATCAAAAGAATTATTTATATACTATCCAATTCATTCAAAATTCATGTAAAATGCTATCGTATTAACTTCAGTTATTTCATAGGCTGTTAATTTCCAAAGAGCTTATAGCAAATCGATGGAGGAGGAGCGTATTGCTCAGATGCAGAGGCAGCTAGATGAGCTCAACGATTGGCGAAAGGGCCAATTGGCACAGCAGATAGATGAGCGCATTGCAGCATTTTATCAGGAGCACGACTCTATGCCTGGTGAGCAGGGAGATGGACTTGATGATGTCGAGGATGAAGAGGAGGATGATGATGCATAGTTTTACTATTCTTGTGGGTATGTATTTATGTACATATTTAGACTAGATTTGATACTTGGGCTTGGATACTTGGTATTTTGGATGATGTTTGGGTTTGGTTATATTTGGATTTGATCCTTGTACCTTGATACTTGGTTTGGTTTTGTATATTATGTTGGTTTGGTTGGTTTTTGTGTTTTTTTGGTTATATTGTTGAATATTGATGTTGTGGGTATTGTTGAGATGTGTTATTGTTGATATTATTGAGGTTTGAGATGAGGTTTGAGGTTTAGGATGAGGGTTGATGGAAGAATAGCTGCTGTGTGCACAGCAGGTTTTGCCCAGAAAAGCGACGGCTAGCAACGGCTTTCTGGTCATATATAGCGACGGCAAGCGACGGCTAATGACGGCAATGAAGCGACGGCAAGTGACGGCTAGTAACGGCAAGTAACAGACTTCCGGGAAACAAACTAACTGCCACGTGGCGTTGACATGTGTACGTTGCCGTTGCTTGCCGTCGCTTTTTTAGCGACGGAGCCGTCGCTATTGCTGTTGTTTTTCCTGTTGCCAACGGATTAAATAGAGACGGCAAAAAGCGACGGCTAGCGACAGCTAGCAACGGCCGCCGACGCATATTAGCCGTCGCTATACGCTGCCTTTGTTGTAGTGTCATATTACCAAACATATATTGAAGCCTAGAGAGGTGAAGTAAATTATCATTTAAGGTTTGAGGAACACCAACAACTAAGATATTGGATTTTTGGAGGTTCATTTTTAGACTAGTCATCATGCAAAAGGTTTCTAAAGTATATAGTACGCACTTGATTGAGGAAATATATGGCTTTATAAAAATCATCACATCATTAGCAGACATAAGAGTGGTAATAAGGGAGTGTTTGCATTTTGGGTGGTACTGAATTCCTCTAGACTGGAACTGAGAATTGATAGATTGTGTAAATACCTCCATGACAATTATGAACAGGTAGGATGATATAGAGTCTTATGCCTTGCTTGCTCCTGAAGTACCCTATGGAGTTGCCATTTATGTTCAAGGAAAAACATGGGGATGAAATGCATGTATATATCCAAGCAACAAAAGGTTTAGGAAAGTTCATCATTGCCATGATTTTAAATATAGATTCCTAGTGTATAGTGTCACAGGCCTTCCTAATGTGAAGCCTCAACATTGCTCTTGGGTAACTTAAGGCTTATTATAAAATTTGAGGAGCTCATGGGCTAAAGGCACATTATCCAAAATTCTTCCGTTTAGCAAAAAGGAAGCCTGATTCATAGCGATGATGCTAGGGAGGACTCTAATCATTCTAGTAGCTATGATTTTGGAAATGTTTTATGCGCATCATGAAATCGGTCTAAACGGGTTAACTAAATTTGTAGAGGAGGGCTTAGGTATTAGGGTTATGTTTGTTGCATTAACTTCACCTAGCATTCTACAGTTTTTGAAAAAAAAATTGAACAACTTTACAAACATCTAAGGTGATGACATCCCAGCAACGTATGTAAAACAGAACATTGAATCCATCAGCCTCCCCACAAGCAAAAAATACATTTCATATACATATATGTATACTTATGTTATTTTAACATTTTAAAACAACATAACATATATCATAATATATAATACACGTGTGTGTATATTAATTTTATTAATGGGGAATTTTACCATAAAGGCATTCTTTCATTAAACAATAAGTTTGAAGGACACAATTTTAAAATAATTACTTTGCAGGAAAATTTTTTATACACGTTACGTCAACCCTTCAATCAGTTACTTCATGCCCTTCTTGCGTTCCATTTTCTCTTTCGCTTTGTACGATTTTTCAAAACTGTTAACCAAAACCAAAACTAGGTTTTAAAAAACAAACGATAGATTTCTCTTCCCAATATTTCTGCTAAAATGATTACAAATCATTTATCGGAGCTGCATTTCAAATACTACGACTTCAGCATCATCAATTTCTACTTCATCGATTCCAACTTAAACTAAAATACTTTCATCGAGCAATCTCTGCAGTCACCTTAAACTTAGATGCGGAACAAGTAAGCTGTAATTTATTTTGATGTAAATGTTATAGTTGGATGATAAATCATAGTTAAATTTTCATTCTTACCGATGTTGATAATAGCTTTTGTAATGGATTTAAGGTATTTTAGTTCTTGTTATAATTTAACATAGTCGACATTTGTTTAATTAAGCATATCTAAATATTCAATGGCATATGAAACTAAATCCTAGGTGTTAAATTGAACAAGTTATTGTTTATCTGTTAAAGAAGATAAACGCATCTATCTTTTAATGTAAAAGATTTAGACTACATGCTAAACCCTAGGTGTGTTTGATAATTACTAATACTTATTAGATATGATTTTTTTTATCATGATTTAAAATTATTACAAAAAATATACAACTAATTTAAACCCTAGTTCGAAAAGATAAAAGTATTTATGTTTTTATGTAAAACATTAAAATACATAATAAATCCTAGATATATTTTTATATTAGCTACTACATATAACATAATAAATATTGAATTTAAGTTATTTATAGTTTTCCTGAAGGATTTATGTGAAATAAACATTCTTAGATTAACTTTTAAGTACACAAATATTATTCTTCACTCTTGCGAACATTTTATTATATATGACAATTTTTATGCCGTATAAAGATGCATACAAAGTCTTCTAAATCAAAGTTATTTATTGGAAAAACTACTTGCTTATTTACAAATGAAGGAGTAAATCAATGCATAAACATAAGACCACTATCCAGTCCTTTCTGTGATGAACATAGCCAGAGACCATCATTG
Source organism: Allium cepa (assembly GCA_030765085.1). Taxonomy (NCBI): domain Eukaryota; kingdom Viridiplantae; phylum Streptophyta; class Magnoliopsida; order Asparagales; family Amaryllidaceae; genus Allium; species Allium cepa. The sequence goes on from CM060940.1 coordinate 332,164,771, forward strand.
TCTTTAACTCCATTGGTAATTATTTTTCTACTTATGTTTCCTATAATATTTAGTTTTACTCTTCAACTTGTATATACATATTAAATTGGAAGCTAGATTCCATATTTTAAATATGAAAAATAGTTAAATTTCAAAAAAGGTTATGACAACTAAAAAAGATAAACCAAATTATCATTTTATATAAATTCTTATACAGATATTTTGGCATTTTCTGTAATCTAGTTTGAAATTTCCATTCACCACTTTTATTCACTATTTCTTATCATTATTATGTTGCATCTTCTATTCTAAGGGTTATTAATAAGAAGTATAAATTTATGTGTGCTCTCCTCTATTTCTAGACGATCACACACTTTTCTCATAAAAAAGTACAAATTTATTTACTACTTTATATTCACTTTTTCTTTACTGTTTACACATTAGAATCTTTATTCATTCTCTTTGTACTATTTATAAAGTAGCATAATTTCAAAAAACTTAAACCAACTAAAAAAGATAAAACATATAATCTTTTATAAATAATAATTTTGATATTATAATGGCTATAAACTTAAGTTTCCTATAAAGATATTTTGGCCCTTTTTAAGCACAATTTTCAATGTTCGTTCACTATTTTTATCCGTTGTTCTTTATTGTTATCATGTTGCATTTTTTATAAAAATTTCCATTATCCATTCACTATTTTCATTGATATGTGCACATTAATACTCACTTTTTAGTGTTCACCAGCTGTTACATTGATCATTTTTGTGTTTTTACTGTTGCTATTGCATTTCAACTTAGTGTTTTACGTTCATCATTGCTATCCCTATTTTTGTCTCCTTTTTCCAATATCCATACAACCTCTGATCTTTGTCATCCATTGCTCCTTACTTGTCACCATTTCTTTCTTCTCTACCTTCTACAACCACAACTTCACATCCTTCAATTTTCTCACAAAGTACAATCTATTACTGCTCAAATAAGTTTTGTACCAATCGTCATCCAATACATTTGAGCTCAAATCTCTACATGAAATATGACATCCTCATATCGTATCCAAACTACAACCTGAAATAAGAACAATAACTCCTTAACAATACACCTCAACTACTTCAATAATAAATTCCATCATCCACACACCATCTTCAATACCACTTCAATCTTCTCCCCTCAATTACACCTTATCAGAATCGATTAAGTTGGTATACTACACCAAAACTTCAACTGTCTATAATCAGACATTACAACTACCCACTGAAACCACAACGAAAATTGCTTCTCCCTAAAAATGTTTTTGATTCTAAATGATAACCATTCTAAACTATGAATGCTAACAAACATGTTTAGTTATTTGAAAACATGTTCTTAATTGTGAATATTGGCTATTTTGTGTTTGGTTCTCTTTAACTTTTCAAAATTCTAATTGACCATTACTTGGACAACTAAAAAAGATAAAGTAGATTATCTTTCTATACTTTGAAACTTTCTGCACTTGCATCTAATTGTAAAATTTCATTTCATCAGATAATGCTTGTTGATTTTCAGTTGTGAATGCTCACTTTTCTATTTTATTAATTTTCACCTATAGTCATATTTAGTTTAACTTCTAACTATAATACCCCTTCAAAATGGGAATAATAGCCTCATATCACGGAAAAACACTATGAAGTGTGTGCTTATATACCAAAGCCTTCACCTTATAATAACGTCGAGGCTTTTGAGGAACAAACCTCACAGCTTGGCTTGGCCAATGAGGCGGAGATGACTAAGTTGGGGACAATATATGCGGTAGGTGAGGTGTGGGCTGTTACAATAGTATCAGAACCATATCCAGCCGGAATTGTTGTCTGTGCGTATTACAGCCACGACGCCTGGGTAGTGCTGTGTTCATGAGCCAACGAGGGCGTTGGACTCTAAAGCAGGGGAGATTGTAATACCCCTTCAAAATGGGAATAATAGTCCCACATAGCAGAAAAACACTATGAAATTGGTGCTCATATACCAAAGCCTTCACCTTATAATAACGTTGAGGCCTTTTGAGGAATAAAATCTCACACCTTGGCTTGGCCCATGAGGCGGAGGTGACTAAGTTGGGGATAATATCTACGTTTGGTGAGGTGTGGGATGTTACAAACTGTACGACAATACTTAAAACCACGTTAAGAGGGATTAATGTAAAGCCTTAACGCTAAGTAAATATTTATTTTACTGATTAGATGTTACGTACATAACGTATTCTACTATATATGGATATTTTGATGGATCCTTAAAAGATGGAAAATCCTGTAACATCTCTTGAGTTATTGCACGCACGTTATACACTGGATAGGAGATGTAAAACCCAGTAAACATCTCCGACGCTATTACACTCATGTTATACGTGATATTGATTTGACTCACATAAGAATGTTTTAGTTATGACTCGAGTGTATTGTTTTAATTTATGCTCGGGTCGGCCCTGAGTATTTCAGTGCACTGAAAATTATTACTCTGGAGGATGAAGACGAAGATTGGTATATTATCATTACTATATTATTCCACCGCATCATTTTGTTCCGCTGCATTATTCTAGCGTTCTGTTATATGTATAACTCGGATAAATGTTGTATAAATTATATTCAAATGTATAGTATAAACATCTTCATGAAATATTTATTTGATTATCATATTTTGTCATTCTGCTACGAGATTCCGTGTTTGTTTTCTTGTAACATGTCGGTATTTTCAACCATTCTCATTCGCACATGTCGGACTTGAATTGCTCAAAATATCAGATTGATTACTTATATTTGGCAAAACTCAGCCTATATAGTAAATAAATAAATCACAGAATCACAGACACAAAGTAATATAATAATAATGTAGCCGAATAGATAAAATAGTAGTTCATGAAGCTACTATATAAACAATGGAGTTTGAAATAAAATACAACAGAATATCTCAAATACGCCGAAGTCTCGAATACAAATAGATGACATCTCTGAAAAAACAAACTAGAAAAGCTTAAAGCTGAATCGATAGTTGGATCTCCAAGCGAAGCTCCAAACTGCAAAGGTTAGTCTCAAATGCTATGTCACTCGGTCTGACCCGAGCGTAAAACAAAACACAAAACACTCGAGTCGGGACTAATATTCTTATAACAATAAATCCAACTTAAGTGAAATATCAACTGAAATACAAGTAACTCAAAGGATGTTTGGGATAACTATCCTCTAAGGATCCGTGGAACTATCTACTATGTAGAAATACACGCTATTAACAACCAAACGTCATTATAACACCATGGTCATTTCAAAAACAATTTATAGTTCAAAACCAAAATATCATTTCCATTTCAAATATATCTATTTCCAAATTATAGCACTTTCAAAACTAAAATGATAATTTCGTATATGTCTTATTTTAACTTTATTATTATTTAGTTTGAAATATTTACTTAATGAACCAATTATCATTTAAATAACCCTAAATTACATTAAACTAAATATTTTCTTCGATTTATTTAAAACTTGGAATACCCATTTAATCACTTTAAGTCAAAATCAAGTTATAAAATCATATCTTTAGATTTCAAATTAAACAGTTTCATATCAATTTAATTAACTAAAATTCTTTATCCTTTATCTTCCCAACCTTAACTTATAAACTCAATATTTAAGATTAAAAATTTAAATAATACTTAAACATATTATATATAAATTAAATCAACTTTATTAAATTAAAGCTTATTATTAAATCTGTTTTATATTAGAAATTATTTATATATAAAATATTTCAATAATAAATAAAACCGTATATATTTCATTTCAAACCCATAGAAATCATTTTCAAAATATTATATATAGACCAACGATGTATGTATATAATTTTCTATCCTATGGTCAAGTGATTTGGATATTTAACATTTCAATCCATAATTTAAATATATACCCGTACATATCATTTCAACCCGCAATCCTAAATTCAATTCAAATGAAAATCGCTTGGGTTTGTCATTTCAACCCATAAAGATTTCCTCCTATTCTATATATCATTCGGGTATGTATTATTTCAACCCATAAGGAATTCTATACTAAAAAGCAACTTGCATAGTGATAACATATATGATAATAATATAGCATGCGTATATCATCAATATAAAAAACAGATAATATAAACAACAGGATACAGTGTCATATGCCATAGGTGAACAGTTACAGATAATAGCATATATAATAATTTAAATAACTATAGCAGCATATTTCAATTGTCGTTTCAATTAAAATCAAATTTAATAAATACAAGAACGTTAATCGTGAGTGATTACTCACCATTCGAGGCTAGAGAGTTTGACAACAAAGCAAGCTACGAATTCCAAAGAAAAGTGAAATGGGCACGAATTTGACGGACAAGCTGATAAATGGGAACCGACGAAGTCAAATCAGAACCAGATCGATGACGATAAATGATGTGAGTGAACTTATATACATAACTATATATATAAAGTCATATTCTACATTTAAATAAATATTAAATTAAATACACATATATATTTCAAAAATCATTTGTTTAAATTGAACACATATATAAAATCAATCCATATGCATTATATAAATTGAAATAAATACTTATATATATATATATATATATATATATGCTTAATGAAATGCAAAATACTTATATATAATGTATTTAATTTGAAAATATCTATATATATACAAAAAAAAAATCAATTCAAACATATCTCAAAATCAATACTTAAATTCAAACACATAAAACAAGGTCTGAATATATGTAAATTTGAAAACTAACAAATGCATGCACATTAATAGTTAAACTCTGCATGAACACAGTATACAACTAATTGTGTGTATGTGTATATATATATCATGGTATTAGGTTCCAGCCAGAACCACAAGATTCCGGCCATCTCGATTCGGTTCCAGGTGGCGGCGAGACGGGATTAAGTCAAAATCCCGTCCCGGTAAGTCGATATAAAAAAATTAAAAATTAAAACTGAATTACTGCAGCAAGTGAGAAAGAGGGGTAAACAATAGAAAAAAGGGAGAAGAATCGAATAAAAAATTCAACAACTTTAAAAGAAGGTAATTGAAAACATAAATTACCTCGAAAATTGAAGATTGTAGATCAAATTCGAGCATTTGAAAGGAATTCGAGCATCGACCAAAAGAATTCGAGCATCGTTGTCATCTTCATAATCACCGTCGAATGTTTTTTTTTTCTTTTCATTTTTTTCTGTTGTCTGTAGTCGTGAAAGAAGTGGAGTAGTGGTTTTAAGGGTTAGGGTTAAGTTGATCCAGGATTTAAAAGAATTTTGTGGGCCGAAGTTAATGGGCTTGGACTGATTTTAATTCATGTTTAAATGGACATGTTTACAAAAACGAGTGGGCTGAATGATAATTATTTTAGACTAAATTAAATCTTCACCTACATTTAAATGGCCTTGGACTGAAATTTAAAGATAAAATGGTAATTATTTGTATTATCTATATTGCGTATTTTGTTCACAACCTTTAATACTACTTCTCCATCTAAAATACACAAGTCTAATACCGAAACCGAAACTAAAACCGAAACTTCCGAAACTAACCGAAATCAAGAAAAATTCAAATGACCGAAACAGAGACCGAAACCGAGTTCTCAAACCTTGATATATATACACACACACGGACAACTATACAATAATTAATCTACTATCATACAATGTTGTAGCCCTATATAATATAATATCACTGTAACATATATATAGTACCGTGACATATAAACATATTAATATAAACTAATATATATAATATAAACATATTAATATAAAACTAATATAACCAACTTTGCTTCTAATTGTAAGCAACATAAGCTACTATACAAACACTAATATATATAACCTTGTATATATACAGCACTTTTATATTAGAAATAACAGCTAACTTATATATTTGAACATATAACTGACATGACTTTATAATATATATATATATATATATATATATATATATATATATATATATATATATATATATATATAATTTACTTACTATGTTATTATGTTTTTAAACATAGGACACGTAATAAACTTACAACTATGCACATAGGTTTAAAACATATAATATGCAGACTTTTATAAAAATAACATATATATTACAATGTATACAATATAGTTCTTCACTGCTTAATTATATATATTACATATATGAGCATAACCTGATAACCCAAATATAGGCTTGTAAATAACATTTATTGTGACCTTATATATATACGAACTAGCAATCAATGCTTAAAACTATACAAACATATATATGCTATAATATGTACACAAAAATACACGTAACTATACATCTTAATATAAACAACAAACCTATGTGTATAGCTTCAGCAGAACAAAACACAAACAGAAACAATATATGTAAACATATTAAAATATACTTTAAATCATATACATACCTACTTTATAACAATATAAAACTACCATCGTATATGCGTATGTACAGTATATCTAAAAGACATAGATATCACATTTATTTTTTAAATCTAAACTTAAACAAACTATATATATGTTTTGAAAGCAACAACAGATAAAAAATGTATATTTATATAAACCTTTACAACATAAACAACTATATATAATTATATATAAAATTATAATTCAAAAAAATAAACAAGTAGTAACCTATAAGATTTTCATATATATACACATGAATGGGATACTGCTATTGAGTGCAGCAGAGGCTAAGTCGGGAGGAGGAGACGAGAGGTTGGCGGGGTAAGGCCAAGGAGGCGGGTGAAGTGTAGGCGATAGGGAGGAGGCCGGGAAGGTGGCAAACTTGGACACGGCGGTGAGCAGCCATGTGGACACGAGCTCGGTGAGTGATTGGACTCAACGACTATGGCGGTGTACGGCAGCGAGAGAGAAGCTCGGGTCAGTCGGCTGTGGTGTGGGTGGCTCCGGTGTCTCATCGCAGTGGTGGTCGGCGGGCTCGGCTATTGGTGTTGCCGCTTGGATGAATGGCAAAGGCGAGGGGATGGAGGGTGCAACGTTGGTGAAAGTCACGGTAGACAAAAAAATGAAGGCTCTGTTGGGTTTATAATATGAGGGAGTAGTTTTTTTTTTGAAACAAGGGAAGAGGGTGAAGGTGGGAATAAGAAACGAATTCTGAAGCCGGTGAACGAAAATGGAAAAGTGAAAGAGCAATAGACTGACTATATATATATAATGATTTTTGGTAAAAGAACAGGGCGAAAGAATATGCAGAGGACATGACCATCGTAATAAATGGAAATGATGAAAATGGTAATAGCTGCCTCTCGAATTATGTAACTAATAAAGCTAGTGACTGTTTTAATTTTTAACCGTTGGAAAATTTTAAACGGCCACAGCAATTAAAGGTTAAAACAGATACTGATAAGACTATCTGTTTCATAGATATCGCCGTGTACTGACATCAAAACACAGAAATAAATATGCTACAGAGATCAGCATGACGTGACGATCAAAGCAATATACAGATATCAAGGATACGATCAAATTATGAAAATTTGGTATCGGTACTGAAAAATGCTGCAAATCTGTCGAAAATAAGATAAACAAAGCAATAGAAGTCAGAATTTGAAGAAACGAAATATGACGTCTCACTCAGAAGATAATTTACAAATTTATCGTGTAAAAATATTCAGGTTAGGAAAACATTTTATCATCATCAAATATTAACTGATTTGATATTAAATAAAATTACACAAGAAAAATAAACTTCCCTATTATCTGATGAAAATTTACTAGTTGCTATGTTTAAGAAGACTTGTTCCAAATATCAAATTTACATTTCAAAATTTTATTATTCAAAATTTCACAAAATTCAATTAATTAAATAATTAAACTATTAAAATTTATGGGTCGTTACACTCTCCCCCACTCAAAACTTTTCGTCCCCGAAAAGGAAGAAGGTAGAAGAATAGAAACAACTAGAAGAAAAAATAGATTGAAAGACAAAGATAAACAATTAATTTAAAACTATATAAATTTTACTTGAAATATTCATTTGAAAACTTCATTTTCAAATCAATTTTTAATACTTTAATGCTTTCAAATCACATTTGTAAAATTTCTTGCTTCCTTTATAAATACCATTATATATTTAAATAACACCTTTATAAAAATATGTAAACTTTTTGACACAATTATTTACATCATTACTTATATTTACAAAGAAGCTATTGAAAACATTAATCCATAATTCATAAATTTATTAATTTTATCTCAAGATACTTTTCAAATATTTTAATAAATCAATAATCATTTACTATAAATATGTTTTATTTAATTATAACGTTTTAAATATTTATAACACTGATAATTTACTATTAAACCATGTAGTATATAAATAAACAATATTTAAAAGGATATATTCAAAAAGGAAAAGAAGTAGATTCGAAAAAACAAAATATAGGTGAATAAATAAAGCTGAGTAGATAAGGTAGATTCAAAAGAATAGTACCGGGCATGAACAATTAATTTAGAACCATAAGAATTTCAATTTCAAATATTAATACAGAATTCCTTTGTTGAAAAATACTTTTGTAATAAAATACTTTTATATCAAAACAATTTTTCCTTTTGAAAATACTTTTATAACTCGATGTCTTAATACGTTTATCCTCGTTCTTGCAGACTCTGGCCATGCGTTGATCAAGCGCAAAGCTAGAATTCTCCAAGTGCTTAGTAGACTTGCTTCAACGCCTAGCGAAAAATACTCGAAAAACCTTCAAAACCGATATGGAAAGTATAACCCAAACAAATCGACCGAATCGAATCATCGATCGCAGATACACAATGGTTACGCCTGGGTCGCCCAAGAAACATTCGTACCTTTTAAGAAATCACTATCTTGCGAATTTCGCCATGATAACCATAAAACCATAGACCTCGGATACACAATGGTTACGCCTGGATCCCCCAGAAAACATACATATCCTTTAAGCAATCTCTGCCTTGTGGATTATGCTACGACAACAAAAACTTGTAGACCGCGGATACATAATGGTTATGCCTGGATCCTTCGGAAAACATCCATACCCTTTAAGCAATTTCTGCTTGTGGATTACGCTACTAAAACGACCATAGATCGTAGATACACAATGGTTACTCCTGGATCCCCCAGGTAACATCCGTATCTTTTAAGCAATCACTACCTTGTGAATTACGCTATGCAGTCGAGTTGGTAAGACCATGGGCAAGGCCATGTGTAACAACCATGTATTTCGTGATTATTTTATTTGAGTATTTTAATTATTTTAACTGAATTCTTGATTTAAATTTTTTATTTTATTTATTAAAATGAATAAATTTTTTTATTTTAAATATAAGTTTTGATTTTTATGTGAATTATAATTCAAAACATGAATAAATAGAATATTTTCCAGAAATGTGGATTTTGGTCAATGTGGTCAAACTTTGACTTTTAAATTTAAAATTTAAAATTTTGAATTTTTGAATTTTATTATGAAAATAAATTAAATTTTAAGTATAATGCTTTTCGTTTCGTTGAAATCTGATTAATATTGTGAAAGTTATGCTTTTTAAACCATTGTGTGTAAATTGATTTATTTAACAAAATTGTTTATTTTAATTTATATAAATAATATTTTTGTTTGTCATATCATGTTCTAGTTTGTGTATATATGTGTAACATGACATGTTATGTATATACTTTTTTTACATTTTAAAAGTGTAGCTATAATTTTCCAATGTTAATTGTATATTGTTTACAATTTTTAATTCTTGTTTTAATTTAATAAACTATTTTCTTGTTTATTTTCTATTTTTCCTAAAAATATTTTTTTTCTGCTTTATATATTTTTCATTTTTTTACTTATGTTTTATTTGTTTGTTTTGAATAAAAGAAATAAGAAATTCTAAGAGACATAACCCTTTCATTTTCTTATGACTTTTAACTTAACCTTGTCTTTTCATTTTCTTTCGGCTTTTCATTGAACTAACCCATCTATTTTTTTCCTAGCCGTGTATTCTTTTCAATTTCACGTGAGAAAAAAATTTCTCATCTCCTCAAAACTTCGGCCATTTCAATTTCTGAAAATTTTTTGTAAGTTCATGGCATCTTTTTCTTATTTCTCTTCTTAGCTTTCATCGATTTTTTGCTTGGCTTCTACCTAGACTTGCTCTATCACTACCCCTTCATCACCACTGACCACCACTTCCACCATACACGGAGGCAGCCACCTTCACCTACCTTGTCCAGATCTGGTTGTGGCCTCCCTATAATGCATGCACTTCAATTTTGCAAACACCCCTTTGAAAACAATCCTAGACCACAAAATTCCACTATCCCCTTCCTATTCCACTTCGGCCACCACCTAGAACCACCACCACCAGCAACTACATCACATCTGGCTGCAGCTGCACCATCACCAGACCTGAACCATGCAAGGTCGAGCCACCATTTGCCTTTGGCCGAGCCAAAATGTGCACCAAACATCACCTATTTTGCCTTGACCTTTGGTATGCTTCCTGTGTAACTCCTGCCATCATCACCTCCTTGCTAGCCGTGCCATATTGTCCCATACTCGACCCAAAAACACAATCATGGCCGAGCATTTGAGTGGTAAAAGCAAGATCAATTTATCCAGTTCTTATTGCTTTTTATTTCAAGTTGCTTCAATATTGTTTTTGCTTTGAATGTATATGTTTATAATGTCTTGTTTATTTGTTGTTGCAAGATAATCATCTTGGATCTCCACTCACTTGAATCAAAATTCGTGCTATCATGCTTTTTGGAATCTTTTCTGTGTGTTTTTATTTGCTAACTCCAGCTTGAAAAGGTGAGTATTTACTCATGACGTTTATACTTATATAATTAGTGAATTGATAACAAGTGATTGTGTAGAATAATATCATATTATACCTGCCTGTGATATGAATCATATGATGTTAACCCTGTTTATAAACCTATCATATCATCTGATACTGTTATATGTTGCTATGTTGTTTATTTTATTCTGTTCTCACAATGCAAGTTCCCTGTAGAATAGAATCACTATGGGTTGAAATGATACATACCCGAACGGACATTTAGAATAAGGAAAAATCGTTATGGGCTTAAATGATAGGCCTGAGCGATTTTTATTTCTTTTTAATTTACTTGGGATTGCGTGTTTGAAATGATAGAACCTGGATTTTTCTTTGTAAATTACGGATTGAAATGATATATTATCTGTATCACTTGACTTATGATAGAAAATTTTATACAGACCCGTGGTTATTTTGAAATTTTTTAAGTATTTTTAAAATATAAATTTATGATAATTTGATTAAATTTGAATTTAAAATGATTTTTATAAAGTGTCAATGATTTTTCTAAAGGTTAAAATGTGAAATATATGAATGGTTAAGTTGAAATTTGAAACATAATCTAAATTTCAGATTTTTGTTTAATAATGAAGTTAAATTAAGTAAATAAAATGGAAATTAATTTATATTTTGAAATGGTAATTAAAACTTAAGTGTTAAGTTAATTTAGAAAAAATGCAAAGAATAGATATGTGTATGCTTGATTTAATAAGTGAATTATTATTAAAAAAAATTGATTTTTTGTATAAAAATTTACTTTATAAAAATCATAAGTTAAAGAGTATTTAATGAACATTTTTGAGTGGAAAAAAATATGATTTTTATAAGTTAAAAGGGTTAAAACAAAATTTAATTGTTTCTGAAATTGTATTGAAAATCTGGAAATTGAATTAATAGCATTCAGAAATGCTATAATTTCTGAAGTTAACTTGAAATCTGAACTAAAGTATATTACAGAACTTTGTAAGTGCTATGGCTGATGCAAATGAAACTAAAATCTGAAATTTATAAAAGGGCTACAGTAGCACTTGTTAAGTGCTGCAGTTGGCTGAAATGGGATTTTGAATATAATTAAACTACTACAGCAGTTTTGCAAATGCTATCTTTGCTGAATTTAATTAAATCTTTTAATTTGAATCCTGAACTACTGCAGCAGTTCTGTAAATGCTGTCTTTGCTGAATTAAACTATTTTTCAACTAAAACTGAACTATTACAGCAGTTTTTAAATGTTGTCTTTGCTGAATTGAATTGTTTTCAAATGTAGCTTACCGTAGTATTTTCTAAGTGTTGCGAAAGCTGAAATTTCACTGTTTTAATGTATTAAATCGAATAAATGAGTTCAGAAGAGGCTAAAATTTTGGGAATTTAATATTTGGTTTGAAGGTATAATGACTCCACTTTTTAATGGTTTAATTGAATGATTTTACTTCGAAATTATAAACCATTTTGGAATTTTAACCACAGATACACTTCTCTGTTTGCCTTGTGATTTTTGGATGTACACCTTCAATTTGAGAGTGTGAATAGAGTTAAGCGATTGCTACAACTCTGCGCTATCCTAGCCATATTAGCACTGTTATTTGCTTAGTTTACTTTAATATAGACATTTCTATGATAGCGTGTATTATTGTTCAATTAATGGTTTAACGGATCCTTGAAGGATGGGCGATCCCAAGCATCCTTTAAGTTATTGTGCATTAGTACTACAATTCACTTGAGTTGGTTTACATTGTATAAGTATGTATGTCCTGACTTGAGTGTTTGTGTTTTACTTTACGCTCGGGTCATCCTGAGTATTCATAGCTTTGGATTTCTCTTTTTGGAGCTAGGAATTGCTAGAGATTCTACTTATCTAGTTATCTATCCATTTCTGTTTCAGTTGTTTTATTTCAGCTCTTGTATTAGTGGACTTCTATGTATTTGGAATCTCTATTGTGTTTGTTTTCAGACTGATATTATGTATTTTGTTTTGAGACTTTGTTATAGTAGCTTCATGAGCTACTATGGTGTTTTTATTTCTTCCATGAGTTATCTGATATTTCTGTGTCTGTGATTCTGTGATTGGTTTTATTTGCTCCAAATTTTATTACAATCTATTATTTTGAATTATTCAAGTCTGACATGAGTTGATTATTGCCGGTTTGAGTGGTCCAAAATAGTGGGTCGTTATAGTTGGTACCAGAGCTTTGGGTTTAGGCAAACCTTAGCCTGCGGAGCAAAAACTCATTAGAGATAGGGTAGAAATACCCTAGAATGAGTGGAATCAATTTCAAAATCATTTCTTTGTGAGAGAACGTATTTTCGAAGTATAAAATTATTTTAACGGATTTTCAAAGATTATATTGGTATAAATTTTTCTTATTTTGAAATCAAGATCTTTTAATCTTCATCCCTTCTGTATCCACCTTGTTAGTAATGTCTTTGGTTAGAATTCTTATCGATTTGAATTCCTTTGAACTGTGGAACGCTCCCAGTTGTCCTGAAATCCATTCCTGTCTCCTCTATTTATATTCCTTTGAGTTTTGAGCATTCCATAACTCCACTTTGAATGACCTTTATAAAGATCAGTGATTTTGCAAATCTTTGAATGATTTGTAAAGGGGTGAAACTCCCTTACAATTGGCATTGATTCACCGAAGATTTCTGTATCCTCGGATTTCGATGCTATCTATCTCCTGCTCTACTTGGATTCTATCTCTGGCGATCGAATGTCGATTTGCCTTAGATTTCCGCATTGATTATATTCTTGAAGTTATGGTTAACCGGTTAAGGACGCCCGCGATTTATAAAGGCTTATCCATATTCAATTTGGTAATTAAATTACCTCATCTTCGCTCGAGCTTATCTTCAAACCAGAATTCTATTTGATTAGAGTTCCTCTAAATTTGAACCTTTGTTTGTTAGAAACCCATCCTTGAATCAATCCTTGGAAATTTTTGTTTGGTTGTATTTTGAAATTGTGCATACATCGAAATTATTATTTTGATAAGGATGACCACAGTTTATATATAAAAGTGAAATGTTTTCGATAAGGATTATATACCTTTTAAAAGAGAGAGTCTGAAATTTTGAAAGGATTAGAAATTTTAAAAATTCATAAGAAATTTGATTTATATAAAAATGATTTATAACTGAAGGTGTGACGCCCCACCTCTATACTCACGCTAGCCAAGGACACTACGAGGTAATGCCATCAACTAGCACGAAGAATAAGGCTGTTGAGGAGTGACCATCCGTGTAATTGCTTTGTGCGAGCACCGATATGTCAGATAGTATAACATGCATATCATTTCAAAAGGAAACTCGACATACCGATAAAAACTCAAAGCTACTACACAGTGGCTATGTGGTCTTCAGAAAAAATATAGAAATAAGCATAACATAAATCAGTCATAGATATTGATATCACAAAGGCAGAAGTAGACATGAATATAACACATAGAAGTGTACATCAGAGTAGTGGTCATACGAGGTCCACAACATCACAAAAGAATAGGTACAAGTGCTAGACAAAAGAACAAGCATACACTAAGGAGTCTCTTCTCGTGTGTATAAAACAAAAACTAATAATCTAAAGTAGTTAGCCAAAAATCAGGCGACTGTCCCTTATAAGAAGTCAAGTAGAAGCACCTGTAATATCTCGGTCTGACCCGAGTATTATTTAATAAGAAAATAATAAATGGATCAGTCTAGCTATAAATATCAGATAAAATGAGATAGGAGAAGAGATACGATAAAAACGTATGATAACAATAATGCCATACTGTGAAAAGTATACATTAGAAAATCAACCAAAATCATACAATATCTCAAAAATCTCATAACATCAAAAAGAATGTCATATTCTTTATTTTATTCACCAAGCCACCAATATTGGCTAACATATCGATGCCAATCGTAAAAGTTGGCGAAACACAAATTCTAGAAATCATCAATTAGAAATCCAAAAATCACAAAAGGGGGAGGCCTATCACAAAACGGGAGTGTGGAAACTCACCAACACGTGTATGACAAACAGGTCGCTAACCATAGAGCCGGTGCAACGAGGTAGTACAATACCGGTACGCCTGAGGAAACTGAAACTCAAATAATTCGAAACAATGACGTAGTAAAACGTTATGCCCGATGAACCGAACTCCAATAATACGGAACAACGACGTAGTACAACATAATGCCCGATGAACCGAACTCCAACAATATGGAACAACGACGTAGTACGACATTACGTCCGATGAACCGAACTCCAACAATATGGAACAACAACGTAGTACAGTGTTATGCCTGATGAACCGAACTCTATAAAAGAGCATGGGTCGCTAGCCCACAAAAATGGATCGAAACTCCAAAGGGCATAAGTCGTTAGCCTATATAAGAAATGAGACGAAACTCAATATGACGAGGTATAGTCCCCTACGTAGGCAAAGAGACATCGCATATCGCAAGTATAAATCAAAAAATGATCATCATCGATCATAAAGAAATGTCAATTACACTAAGCTAGTAAATAAATGAGTTTAGCTTCATGTCCCATAACTACCGGCTTAACTTCAATACTTACGAACAAATTGCAGATTTCCACTCAAAAATTGTCATGAGAGTTTCAATCGAACAAGTCTAAGAATTAACCGACAAAGTAAATACAAGCGTTTCATACCATTTGTTTTGCTAAGTCGTTTACTTGGATTTCTCGAACGAATGAGGAAAAGGTCTGTATATACTAATAGGTTGGAAAACGGTTTTATAAACGAGCTTTGTATTAAAAGTAGAGTTGAAATCATTTTAATGAAAGAGATTTGATATTTACTACTAGTATAGAAACCTTTGCATTTCAAAGTGACAAGTCATAAAAATGATCGTAGAAATAATCAATCATCAAATATTCATATACGAAGACGTGAATCAAATCCATAGAAATCGATACCAAATCCATCAAAATGGATATTCCCCAAAAATCCCAAAATAGAAGTTATCAAAGTCAACAAAGGTGATAACAACAAATTGGAGAAACAAGAATCGATTAAAAATTTAAAATTCAAACACAGAAGGCAAATTAGGCAAAGATAGCAGATTCAATCGATTGGGCCATGGTGGTCATTCGACTGACACAAATCCTGGAAACTTTCTGTTTCCAGGGTCAGTCGACTGAACCTGGATGGTCAGTCGACTGAATCATGCCTGGAAACATTCAGTTTCCAGGCTCAGTCGACTGACCCATAGTGGTCAGTCGACTGATACCGGCCCAGGAAAATTCTTGGGTTCGGTTCAATCGAATGACCTTCTAGTTCAGTCGACTGAACTGGAAATTCCAGTATTCTCAGCCTAGTCCCCAAGGGGCAAAAACCCAAACAATTTGTGATCGGGCTAGCGATCGATGCTAGGGTTTGCGCCAATCGGCATCCCAGCCCTATAGGCTCTTCGATACACCACCAAAAGCATGATCAAACATCAAAGCTAAGATTTTTAAAGATTTAACTTCAAAACACCAAAAATTGGAATACTCATAAACCAATTCAATCCAAAGCAAATGAATAAGGAATAGATGTTAGGAATCACTATCTAACAACTATCAAAGATATAGACATAGATGTGAGTTCAAACTCACCTTTTTCTCAAAAACAACAAAGGAGAAACTTTTAAAACAAGGCAAGATCATTTCCTCTTCAATTCCAACTCAAGGGGATTCAATATAAGCTCATAAGAAAATATTTCCTAAGTTAGAGTTTAGGAATTTTTGAAAATGGAAGAGGGATTGAGTTGGAGAAGATGAAGAGGATGCTTACCTAAGCTTCTCTTGGATTTTGGAGCTAGAACTTGTATTTGCAAAAGAAACTCGGGTTTAAGACTTTAATTTCTAATCTTCTCCCCCATTTTTGCTAAGGCTTGAGTGTTAGGAAATTTTATGAAGGAATAAAGAGGAAAGGAGGTGGAGCTAGGGTCTTATGTTAGGCTACTGGGCTGAAACCCAATACCCATAGCCCTAAATGAAAATGTCGAAATTCTAGCTAACTCCAAACATATCGATGTTTGTACTCAAAAAGGTCGCAACAGCATTTTGGACTCGTTGGAAGTGGTCTTGAGTCCTAATTCGACTGTTTGCAAAAAGTAGTTTTTCGAACTTAAATCCGACTAACGATGCTATATTTAAATAATATTTAAATATACAATCATAAAATATGCGGGTGGTTACAGACTCCCATTCTTAAAGAAATTGCGTACTTGCAATATTTAAGAAGAAAATAAAAAGTAACAACAATAAAAGCATATGAACACAAAAGAAAATTTGAAGTAAGAAGTTCACCCTAAAGAACACGAGAGAGTAAGTTGTTCATAAGTCAAATTAGGTGAAACTTCAATTTCTTTAATAACACCGGGCTCTAGAATAGAATCGGAATCCATAAGGCATTTCCGTAGTTGAGAGACGTGGAAAAATGTCATGAATAGTAGAAAATCGAGCCGGTGAAACGATGAAATTCAATAACGGTATGCCCGAATAATTCGGAACAATGACTAGTATAATCACAGTACCTCCGATGTACCTGTCAAAAAGATCATTACATTCGGTCATCATCAAAGAAACAACCATTTGTTGTTCACGACTAAGTGCATCAGCAACACGATTCCCCTTTCCGTGAGTATAAAGCACATCAAGATCATAAGATTCAAGGAACTCGAGCCAACGTTGTTGATGCAAATTAAGTCCCTTTTGAGATAATAAATACTCCAAAGATTTATGATCAGTGTAGAGAACAAATTTCTCTCCCAAAAATAATGATGCCAATTTCTAAACGTGAAAACAATAGCCACGAGCATTAGATCATGATTGGCATACCTAGTCTGTATAGGCTTTAGTTGTATAGAAGCATAAGTTATAGAACATTCTCTTTCGCAAGAGAACGGCACACAAACCAATACGACTATCATCGGTACAAATAGTGAAGTCTTGGTTCCTTTCGAGAATCACAAGAATAAGAGTATCGGAAAAGAGTTCTTTTAATTGATCCCCTTTCCCGAAGAGCTAAGACTTTTAAAATTACAATTAACTTTATGTAATCATCTTTCTAGAAAAATTTATTTATTCCAAGTCAGTTTTACTGTGTTTGATTGTCTCATCATAGCGTTCAGGAAATTCTTATCAATAACGTTGATCAAGCGCATCGACCAAAATTTTTAAAGTACTCAATAGGCAAAACAACACAAAATCATCTTCTATATGATAAATATGTCTCTTAAAACTTTACGAATATTCTTCTCTCGTTTTATGAACAAAATTCTATTATAATTATAAATACCTTATTACAAAGATTTGCAAATTTTAGATTGTAGTTTTCATCCATAACCAAAGAATATAAGGATGGGCTCATCGAAATATTCGTAGAATACTCGATTCATAAGATGGACGAAATAAGCTGGACAGACCGAATGACATCACGAGTCATTCATAAGAGTCATAACGAGTGTGGAATGCGGTAAAGGGGAAAGCTATCCTCCACAACTCTCGGCTGATGAAAACTGGTGGCATGGTCGAGCTGAAAAGACCCTTGCACCACACTAAAGATAGCTTAGGTGATAATCCTAAGACAAGCTCAAATATACTGAAAAATTCACAAACTACTTGAATGAGAGAAATAACATTTTCCTCAACAAGTGGGTCTACAAAATAAAATGATGCCACCAAATTGGAATCAAAATCATTTAGAAAAATAGAAACCTGCTTAACAGATTGAAAATGTCGAAGATGGATAGTCCACTTGGGACGTAAGATATGGACTTCATAATTATTAAGCCATTCCTTTCTCAAAATTCAATTCTGAAGCCTAAGTAACGCATAACATGCAAATCGGTTCGAAAAGAATACTCACATAAAATAATCTCGACATTTTTATAAAGTAAACTGAGTGTTGTGGATCCACCAACCGAATTCGCAATTCTTAGTGTAGTCACCAAGCCCAAAATGTTTAAAGAAAAAGAATCAACAAGTCCTTTTGATATAAAATGATGGGATGAACCCATATCAAAATGAACTCGAATAAGATAGTGACGAAACAAATTAATGCCATCAAGGATAGAATGAAAAATACCTTGACCAAGAGAAGTGTCACAAGGAGCTTGCACAACATTCAGCTCTCCCTCTCTCCTACTTTAAAGTATGGGACATGTAGATATAAGATGACCCAAACTTTTGCAATAACGACAAAAGAGAGGTTTTGGACACTTACTAGCATAATGGTCCGTGGAACCACAATTGTAGCATTGTGCACGACTAGAGGTAGGAGTCTTTGCTACCGGAGTTTCTTGTTTCCCTTTCTTGTGGGATTGGGGCCTTTGAATTTAATAGGCCTCTTCATGTTATTTTTGAAGTTCTGTTTGGCACCCATAACTTCAACATCACTTCCATTATCGACCTCTTCAAGTCGAAGAGCGATATCAATCAGCTGATCAAAAGAAACTTCTAGTTTTAGAAGTAGTGGATTCTTGAGGTTCTTATTCAACCATAGACAAATCTTTGATTTTTCTTCAATGGGTATTAATATACTCGACCCCATATTTAGAGAGAGATTCAAAAGACGCGACATAGACTGTCACGGAAGATTCACCTTGAACAAGGTCAATAAAGCGCTGAGCTAAAGTTACCTTTTCAGCCTCAGGCACAAATTTCAACTCGAACCTTTCCCAGAATTGCTCCAAAGTAAGATCCGCTTCGATAATCTTAGAAATGAAAAGCTCATACCAATCTAATGCTCTTTCTTGGAGCATGCTAGAAGCCACTTGGACTCGATGGAGATCAACGAGATTCATGCGGGAAAATATGCGGTCGCATGATCTAAGCCAAGCTTGGATTTCTATAATACTTTCGGATCCCTTGAATGGACTTCCATCCAAATCGGTATGTCTCTGCACAAACGTGCAAACCCAAATCTAGAATGAGTAGGCTTTGGAATGGGTCCGATAGCTTGAGCATTCTTTATGAGGTCTAAAAGCTGCTGGGCAGACATGAATACTCCATCCTGAGGAGTAGCACTAGATTGACTGGCGCTGGGATGTCCAGGTCTAACCATTTCTCTTCTTTAAGAATGGAAGAAAGAAAGAAGAAGAAATAGTTATTCTCAGAATGAATATCAAACAATCATGATTGATAAAACAAGGCATCATAAAAGAAAATATGATAGAACGGGTCCGAAGACTCGGGTAAATCCTAAGGCACAATTCCTAAGAAGGACTTAGGACAATGATCCTTGCTAGATTATTCTACATTGTTCTGAAGTTTGGCTTTGATACCAAGCTGTGACGCCCCACCTCTATACTCACGCTAGCCAAGGACACTACGAGGTAATGCCATCAACTAACAAGAAGAATAAGGCTGTCGAGGAGCGACCATCCGTGTAATTGCTTTGTGCGAGCACCGATATGTCGGATAGTATAACATGCATATCTTTTCAAGAGGAAATCTGACATACCGATACAAACTAAAAACTACTACACAGTGGCTATGTGGTCTTCGGAAACAAATGTAGAAATAAGCATAACATAAATCAGTCATAGATATTCATATCACAAAGACGGAAATAGACATGAATATAACACATTGAAGTGTACATCAGAGTAGTGGTCATACGAGGTCCACAACATCACAAAAGAATAGATACAAGTGCAAGACAAAAGAATAAGTATACATCAAGGGGTCTCTTTCTCAAATGTATAAAATAAAAACTACTAATCTAAAGTATTTAGCCAAAAATCAGGCGACTGTCCCTGATAAGAAGTCAAGTAGAAGCACCTGTACTATCGCGGTCTAACCCGAGTATTATTTAATAAGAAAATAATAAACGGATCAGTCCAGCTATAAGTATCAGACAAAATGAGATAGAAGAAGAGATACGATAAAAACGTATGATAACAATAATGCCATACGGTGAAAAGTATACATTAGAAAATCAACCAAAATCATACAATATTTCAAAAATCTCATAACATCAAAAGGAATGCCATATTCTTTATTTTATTCACCAAGCCACCAATATTGGCAACCATAACAATGCCAATTGTAAAAGTTGGCGAAACACAAATTCTAGAAGTTATCAATTAGAAATCCAGAAATCACAAAAATGGAAGGCCTATCACAAAACGGGAGTGTGAAAACTCACCAACACGTGTATCACAAACGGGTCGCTAACCCATGGTCGCTAACCATAGAGCCGATGCAACGACGTAGTACAAAGTACAATATCGGTACGTCCGAGGAACCTGAAACTCAAATAATACGGAACAACGACGTAGTACAGTGTTACCCCCGATGAACCGAACTCCAATAATACGGAACAACGACGTAGTACTGCTTTACCCTCGATGAACCGAACTCCAACAATACGGAACAACGACGTAGTACAACGTTATGCCCGATGAACCGAACTCCAACAATACGGAACGACGATGTAGTAAAGCGTTATGTCCGATGAACCAAACTCCATAAAAGAGCATGGGTCGCTAGCCTATAAAATGGATCGAAACTCCAAAGAATGCATAGGTCATTAGCCTATAAAAGAAACGAGACGAAACTCATTATGACGAGGTATAGTCCCCTACGTGGACAAAGAGACATCGCATATCGCAAGTCTAAATCATAAAATGATCATCATCGACCATCAAGAAGTGTCAATTACACTAAGCTAGTAAATAAATGAGTTTAGCTTCATGTCCCATAACCACTAGCTTAACTTGAATATTTACGAACAAATTGTAGATTTCCACTCAAAAATTGTCACGAGAGTTTCAATCGAACAAGTCTAAGAATTAACCGACAAAGCAAATACAAGCATTTCATACCACTTGTTTTGCTAAGTCGTTTAATTGGATTTCTCGAACGAATGAGGAAAAGGTCTGTATATACTAATAGGTTGGGAAACAATTTTATAAACGAGCTTTGTATTAAAAGTAGAGTTGAAATCATTTTAATGAAAGAGATTTGATATTTACTACTAGCACAGAAACCTTTGCATTTCAAAGTGACAAGTCACAAAAATGATCGTAGAAACAATCAATCATCAAATATTCATATAGGAAAACGTGAATCAAATCCATAGAAATCGATACCAAATCCATCAAAATGGATATTCCCCAAAATTCACGAAATAGAAGTTATCAAAGTCAACAAAGGTGATAACAACAAATTGGAGAAACAAGAATCGATTAAAAATTTAAAATTCAAAAACAAAAGGCAAATTAGGCAAAGATAGCGGATTCAATCGATTGGACCATGGTGGTCAGTCGACTGACACAAATCTTGGAAACTTTCTGTTTCCAGTTTCAGACGACTGAACCTGGGTGGTCAGTCGACTGAATCATGCCTGGAAACATTTGGTTTCTAAGCTCAGTCGGTTGATCCATAGTGGTCAGTCGACTGATACTGTCCCAGGAAAATTCCTGGGTTCGGTTCAGTCAACTGACCTTTTAGTTCAGTCGACTGAACTAAAAATTCCAGTATTCTCAGCCTAGCCCTCAAGGGGAAAAATCTCAAACAATTTATGATTGGACGAGCGATGGCTGCTAGGGGTTTACACCAATCGGCATCCCAGCCCTATAGGCTTTTCGATACGCCACCAAAAGCATGATCTAACATCAAAGCTAAGATTTTTAAAGATTTAACTTCAAAACACCAAAAATTGGAATATTTATAAAACCAATTCAATCCAAAGCAAATGAACAAAGAATAGTTGTTAGGAATCACTACCTAACAATTATCAAAGATATAGACATAGATGTGAGTTCAAAGCTCATTTTTTTCTCAAAAAGAACAAAGGAGAAGCTTTTAAAACAAGGCAAGATCAGTTCCTCTTCAGTTCCAACTCAAGGGGCTTCAATCTAAGCTCATAAGAAAATATTTCCTAAGTTAGGGTTTAGGAATTTCTGAAAATGGAAGAGGGATTGAGTTGGAGAAGATGAAGAGGATGCTTATCTAAGCTTCTCTTGGATTTTGGAGCTAGAACTTGTATTTGCAAAAGAAACTAGGGCTTAGGATTTTAGTTTCCAATTTTCTTCCCTATTTTTGCTAATGCTTGAGTGTAAGAAATATTATAAAGGAATGAAGAGGAGAGGGGGTGGAGCTAGGGTCTTATGTTAGGCTATAGGGCAGAAACCCAATACCCAAAGCCCTAAATGAAAATGTCCAAATTCTAGCTAACTCCAAACATATCTATGTTTATACTCAAAAAGGTCGCAAACGACATTTTGAACTCAATTGAAGTGATCTCGAGTCCTAATTCGACTGTTTGCAAAAATTATCTTTTTGGACTTAAATCCGACTAACGATGCTATATTTAAATAAAATATTTAAATATACAATTGTAAAATATGCGAGTTGTTACAGAAGGATTTTTAATTTGAATTTTGAGGAATCGAACTCCGGTGTTTCGAAATCGGTTTTAAGGGAAAATATATAATTATAATATGATTTAAAGATATTTTTTGAATAAGAAATGTTTCAAATGTATTCGAATGAATTCCAATGATTTCGAAGAGATTTCAAAGAAGTTTCAAGAAAATAGAAGTCCAGGACTCACTTGTGTCGCTAAAAATATTTCAGTGATGAGTGTACGCATCATCGAAATTGATTTTCGAGTTTCAGAGTGGGGAGAGGCCACTTTAGTAGCTTTGCTATGCGAGTGATTTTGTGAAACAAATTTAGATTTCAGATTTCGAAGTATGGTTTGATATTCGAAAGATATATGTGTGTGTGTGTGTATTTGAAATGATTTAAAGTAAGCCGGTGTTCAGTCCTCGAGTTTTAGATTTGTTTTGGTATAACCTTATCTATTGGAATTGATTTACTGATTTGTTGCTGATTTCCAACTCTTGTATTGGAAAATTTGGTTCTTCGACTATTTTCAATGTTCGAACACTTCCAAATCAAGGTTTAATTTTTAAAGCTAAGTAATTTTCAAAAGGTAAATTGGATCTTCCATATATGGAAATAAATAGTTTAAAGGTTTTAAAGAGATAGTTATGAACTTGGAAATTATTTTGGGTATAATTGATTCTGAGAAATATATTTGGTTTTGAAAATAGATTGGATAGGAAAACCCAGTATTTATATGATGGTTTTGGAAATGGATTTGTTTGACCTAAATTTTTTCGATTTGGAAACCAGGATTATTTTCTAAATCTATTGTTTTGAGAAACTTTGAAACTGAATATATGTAATTTGGAAGAAATGATTTGGCGAAATCATATATGATTTTGAAACTGAAACGTTATTGAAAGGAATTGAAATTGGGAACCTTGTTTTATTAAATACTTGATTTGGGAGTTACCGAACTTATATAAAATTGATTTGTATAAGTATGAAGTCGATTTGAAAACTGTTGATTTGGAAAGGTACTCGATTTGAAATTTTAAATCTTATATAATCGAAGTCTATATAAGTGTGATTTGATATACTATTGATTTTGAAAGTATTCGATTTGAAAATAAAATCTTATATATGATGGACTTTGTATAAGTATGATAATTGAAAGTGATTTGAAATGTACTATATGATACATATTTTCGAAGTAAAGATATGGAAAGTGCCTTCTGCTTGATATCCGCTTTGTGGCCATATTGTGCATTCATTCTATCGATATTTTTTTTTTCTGATTTGGGTTTTTCGGATATGATACTCGAGTGTCCATCGAATTCCATAGCGATCTCCATGGTCTTATGAGCACGACTGCATAGCGTAATTCCCCTAGATGAGATGGCTTACGGGTACGGATGTTTCCTAGGGGATCCAGGCGTAGCCATTGTGTATCTGCGATCTATGTAGGTCGTTTTTAGTAGTGAAATCCGCAGGGCTGAGATAGCTTACGGATATGGATGTTTCCTAGGGGAGCCAGGCATAACCATTGTGTATCTGCGGTCTACTCGTCATCATGGCGTAATTCGCAGGGCTAAGACAGCTTATGGATACGGATGTTTCCTGGGGGATCCAGGCGTAACCATTGTTTATCTACGATTCATGGTTAGACAATGATTTGGTTAATTTTTTTGGATTGTACTTTTCATATCTGTTTTTAAAAGTTTTTCAGTATTTTCACTAGGTGTTGAAACAAGTCTACTAAGTACCTAGAGAATTCTAGCTTTGCGCCCGATCAACGCATGGCCAGAGTCTGCAGGAATGAGAATAAACTTGTTAAGACATCGAGTTAAAAAAGCATTTTGATAAAGTATTATATATAGGATATTTTTTTCATTTATTTTACCTTCCGAAATAATTTAAAATGTTTTAAATATTGTTTACTTCGAACTAACAAATTTGAATCAAATGACTATTCACCATATTATAAAATGTTAAAAAAATCAAATTGAAATTTATATAGTTTTAAAATAATGGTTCATCCTTGTCTTTCAACCTATTTTCCCTTCTAGCTATTCCTATCCTCCTAACTTCTTCCTCTTCGAGGGTCCTTTCCGCATTGTGGAAAGAGTTGGTTCTTTGGCTTATCGTTTGGATTTACCCGAGAAGCTTTCTGGAGTGCATGATGTATTCCACGTCTCACATCTTTGCTGGCATCTTCATGACCCATCTTTTTTGGTTCAGCCTTCTGCTCTTGATAGTTTGGATATTGAGCCTAATCTGACTGTCGAGAGGAAGCCACTTCGTATTGTCGATAGTGGTACGAAGCAGCTAGGAAGGAAATATGTTAGTCTGGTCAAAGTACAATGGAGTACTGATAATCGAAATTGTACCTGGGAGATGGAGGAGAGCATTCGTGCTTTGAATTCGGCATTGTTTTTTAAGGTACTATTTGGTTTTTCTATCTTGCTTTTCCTTATTTTCCTTGTTTATTCTTTTCGAGGACGAAAAGATTTGAGTAGGGAGAGTGTAACAACCTTGTATTTTATGATTATTTTATTTGTATATTTTAATTATTTTAACTAAAATTCCTGATTTAAAATTTTTATTTTATTTATTAAAATGAATAAATTTTGTTATTTTAAATATAAATTTTGATTTTTATGTGAATTATAATTCCAAACATGAATAAACAGAATATTTTCCAGAAACATGGATTTTGGTCAATGTGGTTAAACTTTGACTTTTAAATTTAAAATTTAAAATTTTGAATTTTTTAATTTTATATTTTATTATGAAAATAAATTAAATTTCAAGTATAGTGCTTTTTGTTTCGTTGAAATCTGATTAGTATTGTGAACGTTATGCTTTTTAAACCATTGTGTGTAAATTGATTTATTTAACAAAACTGTTTATTTTAATTTATATAACTAATATTTTTGTTTGTCGTATCATGTTCTAATTTGTGTATATATGTGTAACATGACATGTTATGTGTATATTTTTTTTTATTTTACATATTAAAAGTGTAATTATAATTTTCCAATGTTAATTTTATATTGTTTACAATTTTTAATTCTAGTTTCAATTTAAAAAACTATTTTCTTATTTATTTTCTATTTGTCCTAAAAATATTTATTTGTTTTCTTTTCTAATTTATTTTCTTTACATTTTTGTTTTATTTACTTAGGTTTTATTTGTTTGTTTTGAATAAAAGAAATAAGAAATTCTAAGAGACAAAACCCTTCCATTTTCTTGTGACTTTTCGCTTAACCTTGTCTTTTCATTTTCTTTTGGCTTTTCATTGAACTTAGCCATCCATTTCTTTTCTTAGCCATGTATTCTTTTCAATTTCACGTGAGAACATAATTTCTCTTCTCCTCAAAACTTCGGCCATTTCAATTTCTGAAAATTTTTGGTTTGTTCATGGCATCTTTTCCTTATTTCTCTTCTTAGCTTTCATTGATTTTTTGCTTGGCTTCTACCTATACTTGCTCGGACACTACCCTTTCATCACCACCGACCACCACCTCCACCATACATGGCAGCAATCACCTTCATCTACCTTGTCTAGATCTATCGTGGCCTCCCTATGATTCAAGCACTTTAAATTTGCAAACGCCCCTTTGAAAACAATGCCTAAACCACAAAATTCCACTATCCCTTCCTATTCCACTTCGGTCACCACCTATAACCACCACCACCAGCAACTACATCACCTTTGGCCATAGCTACACCTTCACTAGACCAGAACCATGCAAGGCCGAGCCACCACTTGCCTTTGGCCGAGCTAAAATGTGCACAAAAAATCACCTATTTTGCCTTGACCTTTGGTATGCTTCATGTGTAACTCCTACCATCACCACCTCCTTCTAGCCGTGCCATATTGTCCCATACCTGATCCAAAAACACAGCCATGACCGAGCATATGAACCCTATGGCCGAGCATTTGAGTGGTAAAAGCAAGGTCAATTTATCTTGTTCTTATTGCTTTTTATTTCAAGTTGCTTCAATATTTTTTTTATGTTGAATGTATATGTTTACAATGCCTTGTTTATTTGTTGTTATAAAATAATCATCTTGGCTCTCCATACTTGAATCAAAAGTCATGCTATCGTGCTTTCTGGAATCTTTTCTATGTGTTTTGATTTGCTAACTTCAGCTTGAAAAGGTGAGTATTCACTCATGACATTTATACTTATATAATTAGTGAATTGATAACAAGTGAATGTGTAGAATATTTTCATGTTATACCTGCCTGTGATATGAATCATTTGATGTTAACCCTGTTTATAAACCTGTCATATCATCTGATACTGCTATATGTTGCTATGTTGTTTATTTTATTCTGTTCTCACAATGAAAGTTCCCTGTAGAATAGAATCACTATGGGTTGAAATGATACATACCAAATGGACATTAGAATAAGGAAAAATCATTTTGGGCAGATATGATAGGCTTGAGTGATTTTTGTTTGTTTTTAATTAACTTGGTATTACAGGTTTGAAATGATAGAACCCGGATTTTTCTTTGTAAATTACGGATTGAAATGATATATTATCCGTATCACTTGACTTAGGGTAGAAAATTTTATACAGACCCATGATTATTTTATAAAGTTTTTCTGGAGATTTTTTAAGTATTTTTAAAATATAAATTTGTGATAATTTGATTAAATTTGAATTTAAAATGATTTTTATAAAGTCTTAATAATTTTTCTATAGGTTAAAATGTGAAATATATGAATGATTAAGTTGAAATTTGAAACATAATCTAAATTTTAGATTTTTGTTTAAAAATGAAGTTAAATTAAATAAATAAAATGGAAATTAATTTGTATTTTGAAATGGTAATTAAAACTTAAATGTCAAGTTAATTTTTAAAAAATGCAACGAATAGAAATGTGTATGCTTGAATTTATTAAGTGAATTATTATTAAAAAATTTGATTTTTTGTATTAAAATTTACTTTATAGAAAACATAAGTTAAAGGGTATTTAAATGAACATTTTTGAGTGAAAAAAAATATGATTTTTATAAGTTGAAAGGGTTAAATTCAAAGTTTAATTATTTCTAAAATTATATTGAAAAACTGGAAATTGAATTAACAGCATTCAGAAATGCTATCATTTCTGAAGTTAACTTGAAATCTGAAGTAAAGGATATTACAGCACTTTGTAAGTGCCACGGTCGATGTAAATGAAACTAAAATTTGAAATTTATAAAAGGGCTATGGTAGCACTTGTTAAGTGATGCAGTTGGCTGAAATGAGATTTGAATATAATTGAACTACTGCACCAGTTTTGTAAACGCTGTCTTTGCTGAATTTAATTAAATCTTTTAATTTGAACCCTGAACTATTACAGCAGTTCTGTAAATGCTGTCTATGCTGAATTGAACTATTATTCAACTAAAACTGAATTATTACATCAGTTTTTAAATGCTGCCTTTGCTGAATTGTATTGTTTTCAAATGTAACTTACCGTAGCATTTTCTAAGTGCTGCGAAAGCTGAAATTTCACTGTTTTAATATATTAAACCAAATAAATGAGTTCAGAAGAGGGTAAATTTTTAGGAATTTAATACTTGATTTGAAGGTATAATGACTCCACTTTTTAATGGTCTAAATGAATGATTTTACTTCGAAATTATAAACCATTTTGGAATTTTAACCACGAGTACACTTCTTTGTATGCCTTGTGATTTTTGGATGTACACCTTCAATTTGAGAGTGTGACTAGAGGTGAGCGATAGCTACAACTCTATACTATCCTAGCCATATTAGCTCTGTTATTTGCTTAGTTTACATTAATATAGACATTTCTATGATAACGTTTATTACTGTTTAATTGATGGTTTAACGGATCCTTAGAGGATGTGCGATCCCAAGCATCCTTTAAGTTATTGTTCATTACTACTACAGTTCACTTGAGTTGGTTTACATTTTATAAGTATGTATGTCCTGACTTGAGTGTTTGTGTTTTTCTTTACGCTCGGGTCAGCCTGAGTATTCACAGCTTTGGATTTCTCTTTTTGGAGCTAGGAATTGCTGGAGATTCTGCTTATCTAGTTATCTATCCATTACTGTTTCAGTTGTTCTGTTTCAGCTCTTGTATTAGTGGACTTCTATGTATTTGGAATCTCTATTGTGTTTGTTTTCAGACTGATATTATGTATTTGGTTTCGAGACTTTGTTATAGTAGCTTCATGAACTACTATGGTATTTTTATTTCCGCTGTGAGTTATTCTGATATTTCTATGTCTGTGATTCTGTGATTGGTTTTATTTGCTCCAAATTTTATTAAAATCTGTTATTTTGAATTATTCAAGTCTGACATGAGTGGATTATTATCGATTTGAATGATCCAAAATAGTGGGTCGTTACACCATGGAATTCGAAGGACACTCAAGTATCATACCCGAAAAACCCAAATCTGAGAAAATAATATCGACAGAATGAATCCGCAATGTGTCCACAAAGAGGTTATCAAGCAGAAGACACTTTCCATATCTTTACTTCAAAAATATGTATCATATAGTACCCTTCCAATCAATTTCAAATATCATACTTATATAAAGTCCATTATATATAAACTTTCATTTTCAAATCGAATACTTTCCGAAATCAATAGTATATCAAATCACACTTATATAGACATCAATTATATAAGATATCGCTTTTCAAATTGAGTACCTTTCCAAATCAATAGTTTTCAAATAACCTTAATACTTGTACAAATCAGTTTTATATAAGTTCGATAACTTCCAAATCAAGTATTTAGTAAAATAAATTTCTGAATTTCAATTCGTTTGAATATCAGTTCAGTTTCAAAAATCACATACGATTTTCATCAAATTATTTCTTCCAAATTAAACATCTTCAGCTTCAAAGTTTCAAAAATAATGGATTTAGAAAATAATTCAAGTTTTGAGATCAACATAATTTAGGTCAAACAAATTCATTTCCAAAATTATCATATAAATACTGGGTTTTAAGTTCCGATCTATTTTCGAAACCAAATATTTTTCTCAAAATCAATGATACCCAAAATGATTGCCAAGTTTATAACCATCCGTTTTAAAACCTTTAAACATTTATTTCTATTTGAAAGATCCAATTTACCCTTTTGAAAATCATTATTCTACATATAGGTAGTTTTATAGAAGATATTACTAAGTTAAAAACATTTAGAACTAAACTTTATTCAAAACATTTCAAAACTAAATTTCATATTAGTATAATTCAAAATAGTCTTATTCATTTACTTAACAAAATAGTTTCAAACTTATTTAAATCATATAACTTCATACTTAAACATACAAAACTAAACTTATATACTTTATCAAATAATTTATACTTTTCGAAATTACTTAGCTTTGAAAAATTAAACCTCGATTTGGAAGTGTTCGAACATTCAAAATAGTCGGAGAAATCAAATTTCCAATTCAAAAGTTGAAAATCAGCAACAAATCAGTAAATCAATTTCAATAGATAGGGTTATACCATATCAAATCCGAAATTCGAAGAATAAACACCGAGCTCACTTCAAATTGGTTCAAATATACATATATATATATATATATATATATATATATATATATACACATACATCTTTCAAATATCAAATCATACTTCGGAATTTGAAATCAAAATTGATCTCATAAAATCAATCGCATAGCAAAGCTACCAAAGTGGCCTCTTCCTCACTCTGAAAGTCGAAAATCAATGTCGATGATGCGTGCATTCATCACTGAGATTATTCTCCAGTGATATAAGTGAGTTCTGGACATCTATTTTCTTGAAAACTTTTTTTTGAAATTTCTTTGAAATCATTGGAACTCATTTGAAGTCATTGACACATTTCTTATTCGAAAAATACTTTTAAATCGTATTATTATATATTTTCAAAATCTTAAAACCAATTTCAAATTATCGGAGTTCAATTTCCTGAATTTCAAATTTAAAATTCTTCAGTTATAAATTATTTTTATATAAATCAATTTCTTATTAAATTTTCAATATTTTAAATCCTTTCGAAACTTCAAATTCTCGATTTTAAAAGATATATAATCCTTATCAAAAGATTTTCACTTTTATATATAATCATACTTATCAAAATAATAATTTCAATATATAAAACAATTTCTAAGATACAAACAACATGATTTTTCAAAGGATGATTCAAGAATGAATCTCGGAACGAGACAAAGGTCGAAGTCAAATTCAGAGGAATCCTAATCGAAAAGGGAGTTTCAAATAAAGGGAAAAGGCATGATCGAAGATGAGAAAATTAAATTACAAAATAGAAGATGGATATACTTATATGAATAGCGGGCGACCTTAACCGGGTCAACCGTGACTTCAGGAATATGATCGATGCGGAATTCTAAGGAAAATCGACATTCGATCACCAGAGATAAAATTCGGCATAGCAAGATACAGCAGCATCTAAACCAAGGGTATAGAAATCTCCTATGAGTCAATGCCAATTGGAAATGAGTTTCACCCCTTTACAAATCATTCAAAGATTGCCGAGATCGCCGATTTTTATAGAGATCATTCAAAGTGGAGTTATGTGATGCTCCAGAATCCGAAAGAATACAAATAGGGGGAGACAAGAATGGATTTCAGAACAAGTGGGAGCATTCCAAAAAGGAAATCAAATCAAATAGGAAGATATTCAAGCATGAACGAAAGTAATTCTGTAATTAAATCTACTACATATGCTAAGTTTTGCCTAAAACTAGAGCTCTGATACCAACTGCAACGTCCCGGTATTTTCAACCATTCGCATCCGCACTTATCGGACTTGAATTGCTCAAAATATCAGATTGTTAATTTATATTTGTAAAATCTTGGCATATACAATAAATAAATAAATCACAGAATCACAGACACGAAGTAGTATAATAATAATGTAGCAGCATAGATAAAATAGTAGTTTATGAAGCTACTATATAAACAACAGGGTTTGAAATAAAATACAACAGAATATCTCAAATACGCCAAAGTCACGAATACAAACTGTGGCGCCCTACCTCTATACTCACAGTAACAAAGGTTATTATAAGGAATAACGTCTGCTATTACGAAGAATAAGGCTTGTCAGAAGCATCCATCCGTAAGTTATGCCTTAGACGAGTATTGATTACATCGATAGGAGTTGTGTAATTACTCCCAACGATATACATTCAATCCAAATCTAAAACGAAACCATGGTGGCTTAAGAAAAATTGAGAACAACTCATAATAACAACACAGATAAGTATAATCACATCAGAATAGAAATATCAGATATAGCGGAAGGTAAGTCTGGATACATGCTACAACACTCGATAGTTCACATGAACCAAATGTACATATACATAGTCATCAATACATACATGAGATGGGGATCAATACACCAAAAGTAACACCTCGAAGCGTAAACAAAAGATGAGGTGAAATCCCAAAAGTGGAAGTAGCAACTGAATCAAAGATAGCGATTATACTGAAATAACTCGGTCTGACCCGAGTATTACTTAAAAGAAAATAATAAGCAGATCAGTCTAATTTAAACTTAGAAATAAGTGCACGATAAACAACATTAATGCAAATTAATCATAGTCTCAAATGAGACTATCTAGCATAAATAATCAGCATAGTTTAAAGGAAGAAATCTCATTATACTCCATCAAAATCAACTCCCAAATTCAAAATTGAATTCAAAACAACAGTACACAAAAATCTAGAAATCAAAATAAGATAACTAGAAAAATCAACATAAAAGTGGATCGATCCCAGCATATGGCGAGTCTAAGCTACGCCGCACGTGCATCTCATATGGCCGAAGCCTACCAAGTACCGTCAGCATAATATTTGGCGCCCAACGAATGACCCGAAGGCCCAACAAATGACCCGAAGGCCTAGTACTGGTAATTGACCCGAAGGTCCAGCATAGTGGCTCGAAAGCCCAACAAAATCATCAAAATTTTCAAACAGCAATTCCACATCAAATATTTCAATTAACGAGTCCGGAATTAACCGAATTAGTAAAAGCGTGGTTCCATATTCCGCACTTTTGCTAAATCGTTTAAATCTCATCATCGTTTCCTTGAAAGTGCAAAATAGTGTATTTTATATAAATAATTTTTATGTTCTCAAATGGAAAAGTCCGGAATTAATCGAATCAGTAAAAGTAAGGGTTCATAGTCCTTAATTTTGTTGAAGTGTTTAAATCGATTCCTCACTCTTTTGAAAGCGTAAACCGTAAAAATTTTGAACACAATTATATCTTAAAATGATTTAAAAACACGTGAATAAAACAGCAATTTCTATAGCAATTTCGACAAGAAAATTGCGCTTCATAAAACACCGTAAAATGGATATAAAAATCAGCGTTGCGAGTTTTTCTTGATTGCAAGATAGCCACGTGAAAATTCACTTTAAATTGACGGTTACTGAAGTCAAAACAACAGTAATTTTTATTCGTCAAAAACTCATCAAAACAACACGCTTCAAATATAAACACTGGGGTAAAAATCCGTTATAAAAATAATGGCAACAAAATACGTTTCATAATGAAACACCGGTTCAAAATAAATTAAACATTGGTAAGACCTTGGCAATATCCACACGCCTGCACATAATGAGATACACAAAATAATGTAACCTGTGCCACGCCTACTTCCATACAAGTAATGAAGTAAAAAAAAAAAATTCGTGCTACACATATTGTCATGTAAAAAATGAAGTAGATGGGTAACACAACAATATACATGCACGGCCACTCCAATATGGAATATAAAATGATCTGGCAAGCTACATTCATGCACGCATGGAAGTAGAAAAATATAAAATGGCTTGTACTCATTTTTATGTGAACTGCAAATTGGATTGCACGCAAATTCGTGCTATACAACTTGCATGCAAATGAAGTTGAAAGAAAAAAATAATGGCCAGGCAATAAAATTTCGCACGCACTCAACAAAAATTATAAAAGTAGCCTGTGCAATTCTTCCATGTATACGAGATTAAATATGCAAAGTAAATGACCAGGCATTATAATTTTCATGCACGGGTTGGAACAAAAATACACACCGGCAATGCTACACAATGCATGCGCACGAACGACATAGATAAAATATAACCTAGACTGTTTCTTTACTATAAAATATTGCATTTTCTATACTATATAACATTGCAAAAAAATGAAGTTGATAAAAATAATGACTCAGGTCATTTTTGCACACATGTTATGAAGTGACGAATAAAAATATGATTCGGGTCATATTTGCACGTATATTATAAAGTAACGAATAAAAATAATGTCCAGGAGCTTGATTTTCGTATGCTATATTTGGCATGTAAAAAATGAATTAAATAAAAGTACCTGGACTCCTTTCGTATGCTTCAAATTTTGCATGAAAAAAAATGAAATTCTCACGCATATATTATACGCATGCACGAATTAAAACAATGGTTTGGACTAAAGGAACCTGAAACTTGATTTCATGATACAATTATTTGCATGCAGTAAAAATATGCAATAAAGTGACTTGGACCCATTTTATTTAAATGCAAATTATACACACTTAATAAAATTGAAAGGCCTGGACTTCATTTGTGTACAATACATCTTGCATGCAAGTAATGAAGTAATAAATAAATTAGAAGTGTGAGTTTTGCACTCACCTCTAATTCATTTCAGAATCGGTTAGCAACAAGGAACAATTGGAGCAAAATTTTGAACCGCCATTAAAGCTTTTGCACAACCACTGGAATTTTTAAAATGAAAGAAAATGATGAAGGCTACTTTTCCCTTACCAATTTTTTTGTGCACAAGTCAATCAAAAAAAGCGTGCTGGCAATTTTGTACAAATGCATTTAAGGGGGAAACTTGCATTAGAGAAAGAAGGACATGCTTGCATTAAATGATGATGGTTGCAAATGTTCAAACTTTGCTTTACACAACTTAGTGACAGCAAAGTGTCATATTTTTGTTTTACAAAATTAGTGGCAGCAAAGTGTTCAACCTTGTGATAGCAAAAGTGTTCATCTTTTATTTTAAATTGGACCCATATTCACATGTGAAGGCAAATGAAAGGAATTTTATAACTTAACTTAGTTATATACAACGCAACAAGGCCATTTGCATTTCATTTCAACTGCTACCACTTTGAAGTATTCACTGACTTTGTAAATGATTTGCAAATTCTTCTTCTTCTTTTTCAATTCTCAAATTAAAATTTCTGTTTTAATTTTTTTTTTCGACGGTAATTCAAAAACATGTTTGTTACAAACTCCCCCCCATATAAAAATTACGTCCCCGTAATTTTCATACTAGAAGTTGTTTATAACACAAATTATTCATCACCACAAAGATTTAGCAAGATAAGATAGATCAAGAATGCTCACCCCCACCCGAAGAGGAGAGAAAACCGGGATAAGAACGCTCGATGAATTCTTTGGTTTTCTAAGTGCAATTTTTAGGGTTTGCGGACCATTGAATTTTCACAAGTGGGACTTCTTTATTCCAAAGGCGTTTAACCTCTGAAGCTAGCACATGAATAAGATTTTGCAACATAGACAAGTCGGGTGAGATCTCAGGGTCTTGCAACACATGAGGATCAATAATAGAATCTGAATCTCAAAGGCATCGACGAAGCTGGGATATATGAAATACGTCATGAATTCTCAAAAACTGAATAGGTAGAGATACACGATAAGCAACAGGGCCAATATGTTCCATAATACGAAATGGTCTAACACATCGAGGAGCCAATTTCCCGGAGCTACTAAAACGCACCACCCCTTCATCGGAGAAATACAAATGAACACGCGATTGCCAACAGGAAATTCCAAAGCTGTAACATCCCGCCTTTTCGCACGATTTAAGCAGACACACATGTCAATTCAAACCATACGGAAGGGCGGATTGTTATGGGATAAATAAGAAAACAGAGGAGAAATAAAACAAAATAGAATCTCACAGCGGAAGGATAAAATATAATAATAAAATATACAGTTTATAAAACTGTTTACAAAACATTTGATTCTTCTTTATACAATTAAATATCAGAGTTCACATACCAATAATATCAATGCAGCGGAATACAGTGTGAGTGTAGTGCAATACTATAAATAATAATAGTACAAATCTTCATCTTCGTCCTCCAGAGCTAAATCTTCAAATCCTGAAACGCTCGTACTGACCCGAGCGAATTTGAAAAGACAAAAACACTCGAGTCAGAACTAAAAGATCTTATGTGAGTTAAATCAACAGAATATATATGAGTACAATAACTCAAAAGATGTTCGGGATTTACATCTCTTAAGGATCCGTTAAACTATTTACTATGTAGTATATTGCGCTACTATAGTAGTGTCTATTCATAAAATAAACTTACTTTTAAATAGCGTTAAGGGGTTACCCATATAGCCCTTAACACAGAATATATTCCCATAGTCTATACAGTACCGTAATCTCCCCCGTACTAGGCGTCGTCAGAGGGCACTCCATAGGTATGGTACAAAACAAAATCATATAAGGCGCGCTAGGGTAGGTGACACGGCACAACTAGGCAATGCCAGGGTAGATATACCAATTACGCTTCCGGGCCGATGGTAACGCGTAGCCGCAGCTACCGCCCACCTCGAACAAACTCCCCAAAATCAAAGTAAAAGTGGCCACTGAATCAATCCAAAGTCAAAGTATAATATCGAAGAGGAGTGTCCGATCAGAGGAATGACCTCATTAACCCGTCGATCGCTCCTGTTTTAGCCACCTTATGCCAACTCATGGGAGTTGGGTCCACGTATTTACCTTACAGGAAACGTCGCCACCATCCTACTTCATTCTGAAATCTCCACCGCGTACACGGTTAGTCAAAGTGGTTTTCGGTATCGATAGAGAGTATGTCCATATCCGATCCCGGTCTCTTTGCCAACCAATCGTTATTATAACACCGCGGTCATTAAAAAAAATAGTTTATACTTTAAAACTAGGATAAAATTTCCCATTTCAAAACTAGGAATTACGATATCATTTTAAAAACCCAAAACAATATGATATCATTTTAGCCCAAATATAATTCTTTTCCAAAAACACACTGCTTTAAAATTTATAACATCTGGAAACCAAATATTTGAATTATACTTTCAAAGCATAATATTTCGAAATTCAAAATTTTAAGACCATAACTTTCTAAAACTTGAATGGTTTGGATATTCAACGGCATATAAAATAGATGGTTTAACTTTAAGGTTACATTGTAAGAAAAATAATTTCCATGGCTTTACAAATATATTTCTTTATTTAAAGTCTAAACCGTAAATTTTATATCACTTTCAAGTTACCAAACCACTTCAATTTCTATATATATATATACATTTGGAGTATTAATATTCCAAAACTAGAGTTGGAATTTATTCTTTCAATAAATTAAATGTTCTATTATTTAGTCTTGAATATTCACATAAAAATCCATAAATAAAACTCCAATTCCTAGTAATTAAATATTTTCTTCAATTTAATTATACTAGAATATTCATTTTAAATTTATCTTGAAAAATCCAGTTATAAATATCATAACTTAAAAGTTTCCAAATTTAAACACATAATATAAATTTCAAATTCCATTTTCTAAATTTCCATTTTTATTCAACAGATTTATACACAGCTTTAATTCAAAAATTTTAACTTCATATGTATATATGTAGATGAATAATATTTATAAAATATCAAAATTTAAAATTTTTATAAACCGTATCCCATCCAAACCATAGAAATCACTTTAAAATAATTTATATTTAGACCATGGTGCCTGTATATAATTTTCTATCCTATGGTCAAGTGATACGGATATTTATCATTTCAATCCGCAATTTGAAAATAAAATTTGCGGTTGTATATCATTTCAAACCACAATCCCGAATGAAACGAAAAATGCATGATAACTTGCAGTTTAATGATATAAACTAAAACATCCATTCATCAAAATCATCCATCATCCAAATCACAATCATCATCCAATAATAAATCAATATCAATGTATATCTGATAATATATAACAGGTAATAACTGGCAGTTATATTCAAAATAAAATTTAACAACTATTAAACTAACAGTTTATATTCAGTAATAAATTTTATAACTGTTTACTAGCAGTTTATATGCAAATAAATTAATTATAACTATCAATTAATATGCAATGAATAAAATAAATTAATAGTTAAATTAAATAACACGATTTAACAGATATGATGAATAAACATGCCAAACAGTCACAAATAAATTTCTACTCATATCTAAAATAAATTTAACAAACATAAAAACTTTTAGAAGTTGTGAGTGGGTTAAAACACTCACCTTTTGAATTTAAATCGAATTTAAATTCGATTTAAACCCAAAAATCCGACGGTCTCCAAATCTGTCCAAAGCAGCGTCAACAGATCCGTAATCTAATTATGATCCTAACAAAAGAAATTTCGTGCGAAACAGAGTTCGTAAGAGGAAGTTATAGCGATAAACGTTTGAAATTGAAAATAAAAAAAATAAATAAACAAAACATAACCTTCTTCCCAAACTCGTCCACGTCATCATCACAAGCTACAGGACTCAACCCGTTCGTTTCACCCAGGCAACCCTAGCCGCCACAATTCAAAGCCAAAACGCTCGACCATCCATCACTTCGGTCAAGATCCAACGTCACCATCGAGTTTGCCATCGCCGGCCGACCCCTCTGTCACCACCGCGACGAACGCGATGGCTCCACAGTTGCTGGCAC
This sequence comes from Allium cepa, assembly GCA_030765085.1. Lineage (NCBI taxonomy): Eukaryota > Viridiplantae > Streptophyta > Magnoliopsida > Asparagales > Amaryllidaceae > Allium > Allium cepa. Next base: position 332,203,704 of record CM060940.1, read on the forward strand.
GCGAATTGGTTTCGCGCCTTTCTCCTCCTGACTGCGGCGTCTCCAGTCGTCTATAGCACGAACGACTTTGGATCTACCACCTACTCGCTTCCCTCTTCGCAACTGCACCGCCCGATCGTCCTAAGGTCGATGATCTACCGTCCAAATCAAATTACTCTCAACGAACGGCCGGGCAGAAACCCTGATTTCTGAACAACCCGAAACCCGAATCGAAAAACGAATACCACCAGGAGATTACGTATTTTGAGAACATCAATATATATTTTTTAGGGATTTTTCTGAGATGTTTGAAATTTCACTTTTGATTTTGAACTATAGATAGATATAGGTTTTGCAACCATTGAGGAAGAGAAAGAGATGAAGAAAATGAACGTATAGACAAATGATAGAAGATGGAGGCTAGGGTTTATAATCGTCTATTTATAAGTAGGGTTGGATTGGAGTAGATAGACCAGATAGATGAACGTATGGAACAAACTATGGCCCAAAAAGCCCGTTCTAACCCCGGAACGAAATATGTTAAACCCATATATCCAGATAGGTATTTTAAAATATTCTGAACGCGATGGAAAAAGTTTCACGTCCAAATTCGATCGTATGAAGAAGTTATGCTGAAAACAAAATTTCCAAATTGATTTCAAATTGATTTTAATTAATTCGATTTCAAGGCGTTTCGCGTCCGTACGATCAAACGACAGGTCCAATCGATACGAAACTTGAAACCCTACAATAATTCACCGATACGGATCCGATGAAACTGGTTTCGTCGAAATCCGAGTCCGTGGCCAAAATGGCTATTTTTATATTCATCAAATAAATTAAAATAAATCATAAAAATCAAATTTTATTTTTAAGTTCTAATATTGACCAAATCTTATCACTTATATATTTCTTAATCAATTTCAATGATTTGATAATTTTAGATGTGAATTAAAAGTTGATAAGTCTATCAATTGCAGAGTCAATTTCTCCACTTCCTTATATTTAGAATTTATAAATTAAATTCTCAAAAACCCATTTATTAGATTTTCAACTCTTATATTCTCAACTTTTATCCAAAACAAAGATGCCACTAACATTGGTTCATGATTTCACATCATTATCCTCAAAGTCCATTTAAATTTCAATAACGAAAAATTTAACCGTTACATTCCTTTTTATTACGCAATAAATGCAATGGTTGAATTTGATCCTCTAATTAAGTCTATAAATCCTGCTTCCTATACTTTAAAAGAAACCAAGGTCCTATTATAAAAGAATTAGCATAAATTTCATCTATAAAATTAACCCTCTTCAATCACAAACCAAATCTACGCTACTGCACAAATCAAGTCAATTAATTTACATTGAGTCTACATTAAATGTTATAAATTATGAATTGGAACCTCAATAAATTCGTTTATTGATTTAAAATCTTCCTATTCAGTAAATAGGCATTTATGGGTATAAATAACATTGAATTATGATATAATTTATTAGTGCATGCTTTATTTCTTATAAATTCCCCTTTATTAACTAGAACACATTAACAAAACAAAATAAATAATTTTAGATTTATTTCAATCTATTGACCTTCTTAACTTAATATACTCAATCATGGTTAACCTAAATAATTGTTACCCTTTTAAATTCAAATTCACTTACAACCATCATTAACAACAATGTTGCCATAGATTTAGATTTAATTAAATAAATTAGATGAATGGGTAAAACTTTGTAATTATCCCAAATGCCAAATATATTTATGCATTAATTACTACTTATTATTATGAATTCATTTATAAATTTACTAGTTGCCTTTGTCATCTTATTTCCTATTTACTACCAAACTTCCTACTTAGTTATAGTTTATCAATATATACATACCTAGGCAAATCAAGATCTTGTCCTTTCTGTTATTTCAATTAAATCGGGTATGCACAAATAGATTGTCAATTAACTTATTCCTACAAAATTATTTACATACATTCAGTTCCAAATATAGAATTAAATTCTAATTACTTACCACTTAATCCAACAATTATATATTCTGTCCAACATGCATTTAAATCTTTTTATTTTAAATAAATTTATTCAATGTTGACATCCACTAAATAAAATTTACTTTCATTTATATAGTTGCAATTCAATTCAGTTATTATTTCATTAATACTATTTCCTCTTTATATCTTCCAGTATAAATCAACAGATTATAACTTATAACCACAAACGCCAATTTACGTTATTTCAATCTATTGCCATATAAACATTTAAATTGTTAACCTTTAATTACAGTTACTATATCTAATTCCTACATTTACTCAAATAAAAATGTTAAGACTTTTATTTCATTCTAAATTAGATTAGAAATCATATTAAATTAACTCATTTAATATCGTCGAATTTAACGGGTCGTTACACTCTCCCCCACTCAAAACTTTTCGTCCCCGAAAAGGAAAAAGAAGGGAAAAGGAAGAATAAAACAGTAATCTTATTTCAAATATTAACTTATAAACAATAATTTGCTAAATTAATTTCCTTAAATTAAATATACCCGTTTTATAATCATTATATCCTTTTATACTTAAATAATTAAAGTTGGAAAACATTTTCAACATAATTCTAAGTCCAAAATTTTCGGAAAATTTTGGTAGAGTCTCCTTTGTACGGAGAGGTTCGGGAGAAGATATAATATTAAATATAACAAAATATCATATATAATATTCAAAATAATACATCCCAACACGGGAAAAATATACAAAATAACGCTACAAAACGTAATCCGAAAACGTACTTATTTGTCGGGCAATTTACACTTATTATTATGGAATCAAAAGCAGTAGCAATTGTTTCCATAACCTGCATTTCACTTATAAAATCAAAAGGGTTAACTATTTATATAAAGTGAAATATTTTCATGGTTTCAAACACTAACAACAATCAATACAACAACCATCAATTTTAACAAACAACACACACCACAAACAACAATCATTAAATCAAACAAACAAATAGTTGTTCGGGTTAAAAACTTGAAATGGTATGGAGTGAAAAATAACTATCCAGTGCATCATTTACTCAACAGTCTTAGATGGGACAAAAATAGATTATTTATTCATCCAACAACTTCAAATTTCCTTACCCAACCAACCATAGATCAAACAATAACAATTCAAACCAACAAATCAAATTAACTCATATAAATTCTTTACATACTCTAGTTGTTTGATTTCCTTTCTTTTATTCATACCACATAAATTTTCCTTTTTATAATTTACATTTATTTCTAACAAACTTCAAATTTTATTTCTCATTCAATGGTTGTTTCCTTATTTCTATTTATTACTTACAATTATCCATTTATATCTATTCAGGTTATGTAAGTTTTTGTTATTTGTATTACATTAAATGCACTTCTCAATTTCAATCATTTATTAAATGCTTACATTCTATTATATTTAATTACAGTAACCCTTTTTAATTACACTAAATTCTTAACCTTATAACATTCATTCTTATAAGTAAAGGATTTTATTTATTCATTAACTATGGTTTGCAGTCATTTATTTATATTTCCTACTTTCCATTATATTACCTACCCTTTTTATTATATTAAACTAGTAGCATTTAAATAATACTTAAGTTTATAACCCTACACATCAATCCTTATTTATTAAAGAATTTCATTTTATTTACTTAAGTTTTAAAATCACCTATTTATAATACTTACCTCTAATTATGGTAAAATTTCAATTATAACTTAAGTTTATACCATTTAATTCTTATTTATAATAGCAATTCATTGAATACTTCATTATTTTCAAAATTTCTACTTGTATAATATTCTATTCTAATCACTTATTTAACATTTCAACTTTTCATATTTGGTAAGTTATTTATGTTAAAGAAAATGCAAAAGAACTTATACAAGTTTATCTCATCTTTTAGTTAATTTAATGTTCAATAAATCTTAAATTTTCCCTTATAAGTTAAAAATTTGACTTCCTTTATAGCTTAGTATTTTAGTCTCTTATTTTATTTAGGGTTTCAATTATTAATTAAATTCTGTTTCACTACCATAATTGAAACAATTAATCAATGGAAATTAAGAATTAAATACCGGTTTAAATTTCAATAGATAAGTATATTCTTATAACTTATATACCTCTAATTATATTTAAACAATTAAAATTTAGATATTTCAAAATAAATCTGCAGTAGAATTTACTACGGTGGCCTTTCCCTTCGAAACTCGAAAACGAAAGTCGATGATGCGGCCGCCATCACCGAAATTATTTTCCAGCGACAGAGAGGAAAGTACGAAACTTATTTTCTCCAAAATCTTCTTTAAAATAATTCTTCCAAATTATACTAAATATTTATATAAGAAAATACTTATAAACAAAATTATTATAATTCGTAAATCCTTTGAAAGCAAATTTCCAAAATCCCGGACTTAAGTTCTAAAATTTCCAAATTTCATTGATTTTAATTTCATTCTCATTTTACTTATTATTTAAAATTTTATTCCTAACAACCAATCTATTGCAACCAACAATATATATATATAATACCTTAATAAAATATTTTATATATAGAAAATATAATAGGCGAAGTTATTTCATTCACCTATATTAAAACAAATATTATGTCGGTCTGTCCTATTAAGTGTTTAGAAATCTCTATTGATGTCATAGCATCCCATGCACCAACCAGAACTTATAAATACAAAACGGAACCGATTAACAAAATATCAAAATCTTTTTATAACACTAACAAATACGTTCTCTCGTATATACACTCAGTGACTCCCATATGGTATTACTACCCTATTAGTAAAGAGTGAAACCCCACAAAGCTAAGGTTTATCGCTAAACCAAAGCTATGATACTAGCTGTAACATCCCGCCTTTTCGCACGATTTAAGCAGACACACATGTCAATTCAAACCATACGGAAGGGTTGATTGTTATGGGATAAATAAGAAAACAGAGGAGAAATAAAACAAAATAGAATCTCACAGCGGAAGGATAAAATATAATAATAAAATATACAGTTTATAAAACTGTTTACAAAACATTTGATTCTTCTTTATACAATTAAATATCAGAGTTCACATACCAATAATATCAATGCAGCGGAATACAGTGTGAGTGTAGTGCAATACTATAAATAATAATAGTACAAATCTTCGTCTTCGTCCTCCAGAGCTAAATCTTCAAATCCTGAAACGCTCGGACTAACCCGAGCGAATTTGAAAAGACAAAAACACTCGAGTCAGAACTAAAAGATCTTATGTGAGTTAAATCAACAGAATAAATATGAGTATAATAACTCAAAAGATGTTCGGGATTTACATCTCTTAAGGATCCGTTAAACTATTTACTATGTAGTATATTGCGCTACTATAGTAGTGTCTATTCATAAAATAAACTTACTTTTAAATAGCGTTAAGGGGTTACCCATATAGCCCTTAACACAGAATATATTCCCATAGTCTATACAGTACCGTAATCTCCCCCGTACTAGGCGTCGTTAGAGGGCACTCCATAGGTATGGTACAAAACAAAATCGTATAAGGCGCGCTAGGGTAGGTGACATGGCACAACTAGGCAATGCCAGGGTAGATATACCAATTACGCTTCCGGGCCGATGGTAACGCGTAGCCGCAGCTACCGCCCACCTCGAACAAACTCCCCAAAATCAAAGTAAAAGTGGCCACTGAATCAATCCAAAGTCAAAGTATAATATCGAAGAGGAGTGTCCGATCAGAGGAATGACCTCATTAACCCGTCGATCGCTCCTGTTTTAGCCACCTTATGCCAACTCACGGGAGTTGGGTCCACGTATTTACCTTACAGGAAACGTCGCCACCATCCTACTTTATTCTGGAATCTCCACCGCATACACGGTTAGTCAAAGTGGTTTTCGGTATCGACAGAGAGTATGTCCATATCCGATCCCGGTCTCTTTGCCAACCAATCGTTATTATAACACCGCGGTCATTAAAAAAAATAGTTTATACTTTAAAACTAGGATAAAATTTCCCATTTCAAAACTAGGAATTACGATATCATTTTAAAAACCCAAAACAATATGATATCATTTTAGCCCAAATATAATTCTTTTCCAAAAACATACTGCTTTAAAATTTATAACATCTGGAAACCAAATATTTGAATTATACTTTCAAAGCATAATATTCGAAATTCAAAATTTTAAGACCATAACTTTCTAAAACTTAAATGGTTTGGATATTCAACGGCATATAAAATAGATGGTTTAACTTTTAGGTTACTTTGTAAAGAAAAATAATTTCCATGGCTTTACAAATATATTTCTTTATTTAAAGTCTAAACCGTAAATTTTATATCACTTTCAAGTTACCAAACCACTTCAATTTCTATATATATATATACATTTGGAGTATTAATATTCCAAAACTAGAGTTGGAATTTATTCTTTCAACAAATTAAATGTTCTATTATTTAGTCTTGAATATTCACATAAAAATCCATAAATAAAACTCCAATTCCTAGCAATTAAATATTTTCTTCAATTTAATTATACTAGAATATTCATTTTAAATTTATCTTGGAAAAATCCAGTTATAAATATCATAACTTAAAAATTTCTAAATTTAAACACATAATATAAATTTCAAATTCCATTTTCTAAATTTCCATTTTTATTCAACAGATTTATACACAGCTTAAATTCAAAATTTTTAACTTCATATGTATATATATAAAAGAATAATATTTATAAAATATCAAATTTTAAAAAAATTTATAAACCGTATCCCATCCAAACCATAGAAATCACTTTAAAATAATTTATATTTAGACCACGGTGCCTGTATATAATTTTCTATCCTATGGTCAAGTGATACAGATATTTATCATTTCAATTCGAAATTTAAAAATAAAATTTGCGGTTGTATATCATTTCAAACCATAATCCCGAATGAAACGAAAAATGCATGATAACTTGCAGTTTGATGATATACACTAAAACATCCATTCATCAAAATCATCCATCATCCAAATCACAATCATCATCCAATAGTAAATCAATATCAATGTATATCTGATAATATATAACAGGTAATAACTGGCAGTTATATTCAAAATAAAATTTAACAACTATTAAACTAACAGTTTATATTCAGTAATAAATTTTATAACTGTTTACTAGCAGTTTATATGCAAATAAATTAATTCTAACTATCAATTAATATGCAATGAATAAAATAAATTAATAGTTAAATTAAATAACACGATTTAACAGATATGATGAATAAACATGCCAAACAGTCATAAATAAATTTCTACTCATATCTAAAATAAATTTAACAAACATAAAAACTTTTAGAAGTTGTGAGTGGGTTAAAACACTCACTTTTTGAATTTAAATCGAATTTAAATTCGATTCAAACCCAAAAATCCGACGGTTTCCAAATCTGTCCAAACCAGCGTCAACAGATCCATAATCTAATTACGATCCTAACAAAAGAAATTTCGTGCGAAATAGAGTTCGTACGAGGAAGTTATAGCGATAAACGATTGAAATTGAAAAATAAAAAAAAATAAAAAAACAAAACATAACCTTCTTCCCAAACTCGTCCACGTCATCATCACAAGCTACAGGACTCAACCCGTTCGTTTCACCCAGGCAACCCTAGCCGCCACAATTCAAAGCCAAAACGCTCGACCATCCATCACTTCGGTCAAGATCCAACGTCACCATCGAGTTTGCCATCGCCGGCCGGCCCCTCTGCCACCACCGCGACGAACGCGATGGCTCCACAGTTGCTGGCACGCGAATTGGTTTCGCGCCTTTCTCCTCCTGACTGCGCCGTCTCCGGTCGTCTATAGCACGAACGACTTTGGATCTACCACCTACTTGCTTCCCTCTTCGCAACTGCACCGCCCGATCGTCCTAAGGTCGATGATCTACCGTCCAAATCAAATTACTCTCAACGAACGGCCGGGAAGAAACCCTGATTTCTGAACAACCCGAAACCCGAATCGAAAAACGAATACCACTAGGAGATTACGTATTTTGAGAACATCAATATATATTTTTTAGGGATTTTTCTGAGATGTTTGAAATTTCACTTTTGATTTTGAACTGTAGATAGATATAGGTTTTGCAACCATTGAGGAAGAGAAAGAGATGAAGAAAATGAACGTATAGACAAATGATAGAAGATGGAGGCTAGGGTTTATAATCGTCTATTTATAAGCAGGGTTGGATTGGAGTAGATATACCAGATAGATGAACGTACGGAACAAACTATGGCCCAAAAAGCCCGTTCTAACCCCGGAACGAAATATGTTAAACCCATATATCCAGATAGGTATTTTAAAATATTCTGAATGCGATGGAAAAAGTTTCACGTCCAAATTCGATCGTATGAAGAAGTTATGCTGAAAACAAAATTTCCAAATTTCCAAATTTCCAAACAAAATTTCCAAATTGAATCGATTGAATCGAAATCCGAGTCCGTGGCCAAAATGGCTATTTTTATATTCATCAAATAAATTAAAATAAATCATAAAAACAAAATTTTATTTTTAAATTCTAATATTGACCAAATCTTATCACTTATATATTTCTTAATCAATTTCAATGATTTGATAATTTTAGAGTGAATTAAAAGTTGATAAGTCTATCAATTGCAGAGTCAATTTCTCCACTTCCTTATATTTAGAATTTATAAATTGAATTCTCAAAAACCCATTTATTAGATTTTCAACTCTTATATTCTCAACTTTTATCCAAAACAAAGATGTCATTAACATTGGTTCATGATTTCACACCATTATCCTCAAAGTCCATTTAAATTTCAATAACGAAAAATTTAACCGTTGCATTCCTTTTTATTATGCAATAAATGCAATGGTTGAATTTGATCCTCTAATTAAGTCTATAAATCCTGCTTCCTATACTTTAAAACAAATCAAGGTCCTATTATAAAAGAATTAGCATAAATTTCGTCTATAAAATTAACCCTCTTCAATCACAAACCAAATCTACGCTACTGCACAAATCAAGTCAATTAATTTACATTGAGTCTACATTAAATGTTATAAATTATGAATTAGAACCTCAATAAATTCGTTTATTGATTTAAAATCTTCCTATTCAGTAAATAGGCATTTGTGGGTATAAATAACATTGAATTATGATATAATTTATTAGTGCACGCTTTATTTCTTATAAATTCCCCTTTATTAACTAGAACACATTAACAAAACAAAATAAATAATTTTAGATTTATTTCAATCTATTGACCTTCTTAACTTAATATACTCAATAATGGTTAACCTAAATAATTGTTACCCTTTTAAATTCAAATTCACTTACAACCATCATTAACAACATGTTGCCATAGATTTAGATTTAATTAAATAAATTAGATGAATGGGTAAAACTCTGTAATTATCCCAAATGCCAAATATATTTATGCATTAATTACTACTTATTATTATGAATTCATTTATAAATTTACTAGTTGCCTTTGTCATCTTATTTCCTATTTACTACCAAACTTCCTACTTAGTTATAATTTATCAATATATACATACCTAGGCAAATCAAGATCTTGTCCTTTCTGTTATTTCAATTAAATCGGGTATGCACAAATAGATTGTTAATTAACTTATTCCTACAAAATTATTTACATACATTCAGTTCCAAATTTTATAGAATTAAATTCTAATTACTTTCCACTTAATCCAACAATTATATATTCTATCCAACATGCATTTAAATCTTTTTATTTTAAATAAATTTATTCAATGTTGACATCCACTAAATAAAATTTACTTTCATTTATATAGTTGCAATTCAATTCAGTTATTATTTCATTAATACTATTTCCTCTTTATATCTTCCAATATAAATCAACAAATTATAACTTATAACCACAAACGCCAATTTACGTTATTTCTATCTATTGCCATATAAACATTTAAATTGTTAACCTTTAATTACAGTTACTATATCTAATTCCTACATTTACTCAAATAAAAATCTTAAGACTTTTATTTCATTGTAAATTAGATTAGAAATCATATTAAATTAACTCATTTAATATCGTCGAATTTAACGGGTCGTCACAAAACGCTTCCTACATGATCGACATAAGATTTCTGCCTATTCTGAGCCTCTTTCATTCTCTGTCTAATAATATCAATCTTCTCAGAAGATTCACGAATATAATCGGGGCCGAGAACTAATTTTTCTCCGGATTTCAACCAACAAGATGGTGATCGACACGGTCTTCCGTAAAGAGCTTTGAAAGGAGCCATACCGATACTGGATTGAAAACAGTTGTTATAAGAAAATTCAACAAGAGATAAGTGGTCTTCCCAACTACCCCCGAAGTAAAGAATACAAGCGCGAAGGAGATCTTCTAAGACTTGATTCATCCTTTCAGTCTGACCATCAGACTGTGGCTGATAAGCTGTACTGAGATTGAGCTTAGTGCCCAAAGCTTTCTGAAGGCTCTGCCAGAAACAACTAGTTAAAAGCGGATCTCTGTCACTAACAATGGAACTAGGAACTCCATGAAGTCGAACGAATTCTTTAATAAAAAGCTTAGCCAACGAAGGAGTAGTCCGATTGGACTTGATATGAATAAAATGGGCCGATTTGGTCAATTGGTCAATAATCACCCATACACTAGTAGGGCCCGACCTCGAACGAGGTAGACCATCAATGAAGTCCATAGAAATTTGATCCCATTTCCATAATGTAATCTTAAGAGGCTGCAAAAGACCACTAGGACATTGGTATTCCGCTTTAATAAGTTGACAAGTCATGTAACGACTCGCATAATTTGCAACATCACGCTTCATACACTCCCAAAAGTATAAGCGTTTCATGTCAGCATACATCTTACTACAGCTCGGATGAATAATATACTTAGAATGATGACAGTCCTCAAGAATTTCATTTCTAAGATTAGGGACATTAGGCAGGATCAACCTTCCCTTCTTCCGAATACAACCATGAATATCAATATCAAAATGGAAACTAGAGGTAGCTTGCTTCTTCTTGTTGTTGTTGGAAGAAGGATTAGGCTTATGAAATGGAAACTCTTCTTGTTGTGGTTCTTAGAAACCTCAACCTCATCACCACTATCACGTTCCTTTTCGACAGCTTCAAGGCAAAGTGTCGAATCAACAAGTTCCTCAAAAGGAAGCTTAAGCTAAAGAAAAAGGACTTTCTTCAAATACTTCTTTAAACCTTCGACAAATCTAAGATTCTTCTTATGCGGAGTGTTAATGAACTCAACTCCGTATTTGGATAAGGCCTCAAAAGATGCAACATAATCGTAAACATAGGACTTTTCTTGTTTTAACTCAAGGAAACTACAAGCAAGATTGGCCTTTTCTGATTCAAGAATGAACTTAACTTCGAATCGTTCCTTAAACTGATTCCACGAGAGAGAGGACTCATCAACTTCCGCAATCAAAAGCTATACCAATTAAGCGCACATTCTTGCAACATGCTAGATGCCACGAGAACGCGATGATGATCGGAAAGATCCATCCGAGAAAATATGTGCTCACTATCGTGCAACCAAATTTGAACCTTCAATACGCTTTCCGATCCTTTGAAAGGCAAGGTGGGAATAGTCACTACACATGTGGGCGAAGGCAGACTTGTGTGTAGGAGCTGTAGAAGTAGAGGCAGAAGGCTGAGTACCCCGAAATAGCTACATAAACTGATCAGCTGACATATAGACTCCGTCCGGATGAGAACCACTAGACGAACCCACAGTAGAACGCTTCCCTCTACCTCTTCCAGCCGTAGGCTGAGAGAACAAGAGAAGATAAGGATTAGTTAAAACAATTCAAGATTGATAAGGAAATTAACAAATGGAATACTATGGAAATATGAGATTTCATTCCTAGACATATTCCAACATGTTAGAGAGGATAAAAGTTTAAGAACGACAAAGGAATAGATTAGAAGGCACGAATAAAACCCTCGAATAGTTGTAACACATATTCCATTCTGTTTCTGTTCCATGTTTAGTATAATTTGTTTTGAATCTCAGCTCTGATACCAAGCTGTAATGCCCTACCTTTATACTCAAAATAACAAAGGTTATTATAAGGAATAACATCTGCTATTGCAAAGAATAAGGCTTGTTAGAAGTGACCATCCATAAGTTATGCCTTAGACGAGTATTGATTACATCAATAGGAGTTGTGTAATTACTCCCAACGATATACATTCAATCCAAATCTAAAATTTCACATGCACTCAACATAAATTATAAAAGTAGCTTGTGCAATTCTTCCATGCATACAAGATTAAATATGAAAAGTAAATGACCGGGCATTATAATTTTCACGCACAGGTTGAAACAAAACTGGCAATACTACACAATGCATGCACGCGAACGATATAGACAAAATATAACCTAGACTATTTCTTTACTATACAATATTGCATTTTCTATACTATATAATATTGCAAAAAAATGAAGTTGATAAAAATAATGACTCAAGTCATATTTGCACACATGTTATAAAGTGACGAATAAAAATATGACTCAGGTCATATTTGCACGTATATTATAAAGTAACGAATAAAAATAATGTCCAGGAGCTTGATTTTCGTATGCTATATCTTGGCATGTAAAAAATGAATTAAATAAAAGTACCTGGACTCCTTTCGTATGCTTCAAATTTTGCACAAAAAAATGAAATTCTCACGCATACATTATACATACGCATGAATTAAAACAGTGGTCTGGAATACCTTTTTAAAGGAACCTGAAACTTTATTTTATGCTACAATTATTTGCATGCAGTAAAATTATGCAATAAAGTGACTTGGACCCATTTTATTTAAATGCAACTTACATACACTTAATAAAATTGAAAGGCCTGGACATCATTTGTGTACAATACATCTTGCACGCAATTAATGAAGTGATAAATAAATTAGAAGTGTGAGTTTTGCACTCACCTCCAGAACCGGTTAGCAACAAGGAACAATTGGAGCAAAATTTTGAACCGCCATTAAAGCTTTTGCACAGCCACTGGAATTTTGAAACGAAAGAAAATAATGAAGGCTACTTTTCCCTTACCAATTTTTTTGTGCACAAGTCAAGCAAAAGAAGTGTGCTGGCAATTTTATACAAATTCATTTAGGGGGGAAATGTGCATCAGAGAAAGAAGGACATGCTTGCATTAAATGATGATGGCTGCAAATGTTCAAACTTTTCTTTACAAAACTTAATGACAACAAAGTGTTCATATTTTTGTTTTACAAAATTAGTGGCAGCAAAGTGTTCAACCTTGTGACAGCAAAAGTGTTCATCTTTTATTTTAAATTGGACCCATATATACACGTGAAGGCAAATGAAAGGAATTTTATAACTTAACATAGTTATATACAACGCAACAAGGCCATTTGCATTTCATTTCAACTGCTACCACTTTGAAGTATTCACTGACTTTGTAAATGATTTGCAAATTCTTCTTCTTCTTCTTTTGAATTCTCAAATTAAAATTTCTATTTTAATTTTTTTTTTATTTCGACGGTAATTCAAAAATAAGGTTGTCACACAAATAGATGACATCTCTGAACAAATCAACTGGAAAAGCTGAAAGCTGAATCGATAGTTGGATCTCCAAGCGAAGCTCCAAACTCCAAAGGTGAGTCTCAAATGATATGTCACTCGGTCTGACCCGAGTGTAAAGCAAAACACAAAACACTCGAGTCAGGATTAACATTCTTATATCAATAAATCCAACTCAAGTGAAATATCAACTAAAATACAAGTAACTCAAAGGATGATTGGGATAACTATCCTCTAAGGATCCGTGGAACTATCTACTATGTAGAAATACATGCTATTAACAACCAAACGTTATTATAACACCATGGTCATTTCAAAAATAATTTATACTTCAAAACCAAAATATCATTTCCATTTCAAATATATCTATTTCCAAATTATAGCACTTTCAAAACAAAATTGGTAATTTCATGTATCTTATTTTTAATTTTATTATTATTTAGTTTGAAATATTCACTTAATAAAACCATTATCATTTAAACAACCCTAAATTACATTAAACTAAATATTTCCTTCGATTTATTTAAAACTTGAAATACCCATTTAATCACTTTAAATCAAAATCAAGTTATAAAATCATATCTTTAAATTTCAAATTCAATAGTTTCATATCGATTTAATTAAATAAAATTCTTAACTAAATACAATTTCAAATAAATTTCACATTTATCTTCCCAACCTTAACTTATAAACTCAATATTTAAAATCAAAAATTTAAATAATACTTAAACATATTATATATAAATTAAATCAATTTTATTAAATTAAAGCTTATTATTAAATCTGTTTTATATTAGAACTTACTTATATATAAAATATTTCAATATTAAATAAAACCATATGTATTTCATGCAAACCCATAGAAATCATTTTAAAAATATTTATATATAGACCAACGGTGTCTGTATACAATTTTCTATCTTATGGTCAAGTGATTTGAATATTTATCATTTCAATCCATAATTTAAATATATACGGGTATATATCATTTCAACCCGCAATCTCAAATTCAATTCAAATGAAAATTGCTTGGGTATATCATTTCAACCCATAACGATTTTCTCCTATTCTACAGATTGTTAGGGCATGTATCAGTTCAACCCATAGGGAATTAAAAGGGAACTTGCAGAGTGATAACAGATATGATAATAATATAACAGGCATATATCATCAACATAAATAACAGATAATATGAACAACAGGATATGGTGTCATATCCCACAGGTGCACAGTTACAGATAATAGCATATATAACAATTTAAATAACTACAGCAGGATATTTCAATTGCCGTTTGACTTGAAATCAAATTTAATAAATACAAGAACGTTAATCGTGAGTGATTGCTTACCTTTCGAGGCTACAGAGTTTGACAACAAAACAAGTTAGGAATTCTAAAGCAAAGCGAAATGGGCACGAATTTGATGGACAAGTTGATAAATGGGAATCGACGAAGTCAAATCAGAACTGGATCAATGACGATAAATGATATGAGTGAACTTATATATATAACTATATATATAAAGTCATATTCTACATTTAAAAAAATATTAAATTAAATACACACACACACACACATATATATATATATATATATATATATATATATATATATATATATTTCAAAATCATTAGTTTAAATTAAGCACATATATAAAATCAATCTACATACACTATATAAATTAAAATAAATACTTATTCATATATTCTTATTGAAATGCAAAATATTTACATGTATAATGTATTAATTTGAAATATCTATATATATACAAAAAAATCAATTCAAACATATAAAACAAGGTCTCAATATAAGTAAATTTGAAAACTAACTAATGCATGCACATTAATAGTTAAATCTGCATAAACACGGTATACAACTAATTATATATGTATATATATATATATATATACACAGACAACTATATAATAATTACTCTACTATCATATAATGTTGTAGCCCTGTATAATATAATATAGCCTAGTAACATATATATAGTACCGTGACATTTAAACATATTAATATAAACTAATATATATAATATAAACATATTAATATAAAACTAATATAACCACCTTTTCTACTAACTGTAAGCAACATAAGCTACTATACAAGCACTGATATATATAAACTTATATATGTATATATATACGCACACAATACTTTTATATATGAAATAACAGCTAACTTATATATTTGAACATGTAACCGACATGACTTTATAATATATATATATATATATATATATTATTTACTTATTATGTTATTTTTTTTAAACATAGGACATATAGTAAGCTTGCATCTATGCACATAGGTTTAAAACATATAATATGCATACTTTTATAACAATAACATATATATTACAATGTGTACAATATAGTTCTTCACTGCTTAATTATATATATTACATATATGAGCATAACCTGATAACCCAAATATAGGCTTGTAAAATAATATTTATCGTGACCTTATATATATATGAACTAGCAATCAATACTTAAAACTATACAAACATATATATATATACTGTAATATGTACACAAAGATACACATAACTATACATCTTAATATAAACAACAAACCTATGCGTATAGCTTCAGCAGAACAAAACAGAAACCAAAACAATATATGCAAACATATTAAAATACACTTTAAATCATATATATACATACTTTATAACAATATAAAACTACCATCATATATGCGTATATACAGTATATCTAAAATCCATAGATATCACATTTTTTTTAAATCTAAACTTAAACAAACTATATGTGTTTTGGAAGCAACAACAGAAAAAAAAGTATATTTATATAAACCTTTACATCATAAACAACTATATATAACTATATATAAAATTAAAAATCAATAAAATAAACAAGTAGTACCTATAAGATTTTCATATATATACATATGAATGGGATACGGCTGTTGAATGCGGTAGAGGCCAAGTCTTGAGGAGGAGACGAGAGGTTGGCGGGGCAAGGCGAAGGAGGCTGGTCGAGTGTAGGCGATAGGGAGGAGGTCGGGAAGGTGGCAAACTGGGTCACGTCGGTAAGCAGCCATGCGGGGGCGGGCTTGGTGAGTGACTGGACTCGGCGACTACGGTGGTGTACGGCTCTGGGAGAGAAGCTCGGGTCAGGCGGCTGTGGTGTGGGTAGCTCCGGTGTCTCGGTGCAGTGTTGGTCGACGGGCTTGGCTATTGGTGTTGCCGCTTGGATGAATAAGCAAGGGCGAGGGGATGGAGGGTGCAGCGTTGGTGAAAGGCACAGCAAAAAAAAAAATCAAGGCTCTGATGGGTTTACAAAATGAAGGAGCAATTTTTATTCTGAAACAAGGGAGGAGGATGAAGGTGGGAATGAGAAAAGAACTCTGAAGCCGGTGAACGAAAATGGAAAAGTGGAAGAGTAGTAGACTATACATATAATGATTTTTGGTAAAAGAACAGGGAGAAAGAACATGCAGAGGACATGACCACTGTAATAAATGGAAATGATGAGCATGGTAACAGCTGCCTCTTGAATTCTGCAACTAATAAAAGCTAGCGGCTGTTTAAATTTTTAACCGTTGGAAAAATATAAACGGCCACATCAATTAAAGTGTAACATCCTGCCTTTTTGTACGCTTTAAATCGACGATAAACCACACATGTCAGACTCAAACCATACAGAAGGGCGGATTGTTATTGGGGTGAATAAGAAAAGGCAGAGAAAGGAAAAAACAGAATCTCACAGCGGAATGACAAAATATAATAATCAAATAACAGTTCATGAAGCTGTTTTACAAAACATTTGATTATACTTATACAAATCGTATGAGATTTACACATACCAGAGAATAAATAAATAATGCAGTGGGACAGTATGAATGCAGTGGAATAATATAATAGATAATAGTAACACAATCTTCGTCTTCGTCCTCCAGAAATAAAGTCTTCAAATCCTAAAATGCTCATGCTGACCCGAGCGAATTGAAAAAAACAAAACACTTGAGTCAGATTTAAAAGATCTTATGTAAGTTAAATCAATGGTAAAATATGAGAACACGGCGTCAGAGATGTTTACGGGATTTGACATCTCCTGTCCAGTGTCAAACGTGAGTGCAGTAACTTAAGAGATGCTCGAGATTCACATCTCCTAAGGATCCGTTAGACTATTTATTATGTAGTAATATTTCGCTATTATAATAATGTCTATAGTAAAATAAACGTACTTTAAAATAGCGTTAATGGGTTACCCATATAGCCCTTACCGCATAATAGTCCCAGTAGTCCATCTAGTATCAGCGTATCTACAGATCGGAAGACTACCCTAAATACTCCAGGGCTTTGGGAGAAAACCAAACTCGTACAAGGCTCGCTAGGGTAGGTGACACGGTAGACAAGGCAATGCCAGGGCAGATATACCAATTACTATCCGGACTGGAGGTGACGCATAGCGCGCGGCTACCGCCCACCCAGAGCCACACCCCCAAAATCAAAAATCAAAAGTGGCCACCGAATCAATCTCAAAGTCAGAATACAATGGAGTGGTATCGAAGGAGTGTGTCCGATAAGAGGAGCAACCTCACTGGCCCAGAATCTCTCCTGTTTTAGCCACTTTATGCCAACTCATGGGAGTCGGGTCCACGTATATACCTCAAAGGAACGCCGCCACCATCCTACTTCATTCTGGAACCTCCACTGCGTACACGGTTGTTAAAGTGGTTTTCGGAGTTGGCAGAGAGTATGACAACTTCCGATCTCGGTTTCTTTAACAAACAATCGTTATTATAACACCTTGTCCATTTTTAAAATAGTTTATACTTTAAAACCAAATGTCGCTGCCCTTTTCAAAACCAAATCAATACGATACCATTTTCATTTCAAATATATCCTTTCTAAAATCATAATACTTTCGAAGTTATAACATTTTGAAATCAAAACACTTGAATATAACACTTTCAAATTATAATACCTTGAAACTCATAACTTTGAAACATAACTTCCATCACTTAAATGGTTTAAACATTTAAAGTACTTTGTATAATAAAATAGCATCGTCAATTTCACAAATCAATCCCAAACAACTCGAATTTCTAAATTTTAAATTTAACCAATTCCAAATCATAAATTTCAATTCAATTCCGTTTCCAAATAAGCCATTGCAACTATATTGATTTCAAAACAGATTTGATCAACAGGATAAACCACTCCAAATTCAATATAATTCAAACTTTAAGTATTCAACAATTTCAAAACTAAGTTTGGTAATTTCACACACACACACACACACACACATATATATATATCAAATTCAATTTTCTATTATTTAGTTTTGAAATATTTTACTTAATAAATCCATTATCATTTAGATAAATACCAAATTACAAATAACTAAGTATTTCCTTCAATTCATTTATACTCGAAATACTCATTTAATTCACCTTAACCCAAAATCAAGTTATAAAAAACATACCTTTTAAAATTTCCAAATTAATAAATTTCACATCATACTCATTTGCGTTTAATTCTTAAATAAATTCAATTTCAAATAAATTTTCAATTTATCTCCAACCTTGATTTATTTATATCATTATAAACTCTATATTAAAATACATTAAATACTTAACCATACTATCTTAAAAAATCACTATTATTAAGCTTATTCTATATTAAAACAAATTTATACATAGCTTAAAATCAAGAGTAAAATAACATTTATATAACATCTAAAATCACTGTTTATATAAAACCGTATATTTCTTTACAAAACCATAGAAATCACTTCAAAAATATTTTTATATATATAGACGACAGTGTCTGTATATAATTTTCTGTCCTATGGTCAAGTGATACGGATATTTATCATTTCAATCCTCAAGTTAAAATATAAATACGATTATATATCATTTCAAACTGCAATCCCGAATGAAATAAAAATTCATAACAAAGTTGCAGTTTATAACAATATAAAATACAACATCCATTCGTCCAATATCAATCATCAAACATTTATCACAATTATTATCCAATTCAATCAATAACATCGAATATAGAACAAAAAATAAATAACAGGTACTAACTGGCAGTTAATATTCAAAAAAATAAGTTAAATAACTATTTTATCCAAATAAATTTAACTAAACTGAGATGATGATTCAAAATATGCCAAACAGTCATAAATAAATTTCTAATCACATCATAAATCAATTTAACAAACATAAGAAATTTTAGAAGATGTGAGTGGGTTAAAACACTCACCTTTTGAATTTAAATTGAATTTAAATCCAACTAAACCCAAATTTTGAACAATCTTAGAACTCGTCCAAACCTACGTCATAATGTTTGGAATTTCGATACGATCCCAACTTAAGAAACAGTGCGTGAATCGGATCTCGTATGTAAAAGTTATATAGAATAGACCGATTGAATCTCAAAATAAATAAGATAAAAAGGATTAAAACGAAAGCCACAAAATCACCGACACATCACCTACTTCTTCTGATTAAGCAGACCACCAGAACCCACGTTGAAAACTAGCTAGCTTTGACCGTACGCCGGCCTCGCCTGAGACATCGATTGACCAAGCCACCGCCATTAGTAAACTCCCTTCTCCTACTCCACCGCCGAGACCTATCGCGACAGCCACCAGGTAGCGCCGCCGCCGCTTCCAACCTAAGGTTTCGAAACCCTACCTCACCAATTCCGACCGCCACAGGCTGCGACGCACCCTCTAACCACCGCCAAACGACTCTGCATGATGAAAACTCAAAAACCCGTATCCTAATTTTGCTAATCGAGGCCAAAATCGAAAACCGCCAAATCGACGGCTAGGATTCGCGAATTTTGAGCTTTGACCGAGTTTTCAGAATGATTCAAGCATCATTTACGAAAACGAACACTTGACGCAGATTCGTATTGACGAGATCTTTGAATTTCATATGTTTTGAATTTTTTTTGAGGAATTTTAATTTTTGATTTGAATTTTGAAATTGAAATTGGATTGTGAAATTCAGGGTTTGTCTGCCTTTGAGAATGAGGAGCACAGAAATTTATGCACGTAGAGAAATGAGAAATAGAAGGGCTTCTAGGGTTTATAGCCAGATATGTATAGGTAGAGCTAAAAATGGAGGAACGGATACGATTGGTTTGGACCATTGAACGATAAATGGCCCAAAAAACCCATTTCAACTCCGGAACGAAATTGGGTCAACCCAAATATTTCAATTCATTGAATTCTAGACGTTTCGAGCCCGTATGATCGAACGACAAGTCCGATCGCTACAAAACTTGAAATCCTACAATAATTAACTGTTATGGATCTGATGAAACTGGTTTCGTCGAAATCATAGTCAATGGCCAAAATAGCTATTTTTACATTAATTAAATAAATTATTAATTAATTAAATCATAATTTATATTTCGATTCTATAATTGACAATTTTATCGTTTTTTTAAATTTCTTAATCATTTACACTAATTTAAATAAATTTAGATGTCAATTTAGAGTTGATTAATTTATCAATTTCATTATTAATATCAATTTCATTAAATTCAGAAATTATAAATTTAATTTCCAATAATTCCATTTAATTTACTTTTCATTATATTATTCAATTCATTGTTGTCAATTGGATGGAATTAACGTTGGATTCCTTATTTATTACATAATATTCTTAGTTTTCAACTAAACTTACATTAATGTAATATTTAATTTCATTTTATTCACAATTAATTTCCAATTAAATTAAATGGACTACATAAATAGGTAACTTATAAGAATCGTTACTGTTAACTTTTAATTTTATTTATAAGTTTATTACTTACAACCAATGTTACCATTAGTTTTATAGAACAAGTTTCGTTCAATTACTATTAATCACAGTATTATTTCCTTGGTTAATTCAATATTTACCTTTATTTTCTTTTATTACATTTTATAACCAAGCATACATTTACCTTATTTCAACTAATTGGAATTCCAATCAAGTTGTAAATAATTAACTATAAATAACATTGTCGCGTTTCACTTTAGTTATTATTTCGTTAAATAAATTACAATTTTTTTATATCTTCCGCTATTTATCCACTATTTCTGACTAAATTAACATTTTTAAAGTATCAAAAATTACGGGTCGTTAGACTCTCCCCCACTTAAAACTTTTCGTTCCCGAAAAGAAAAAGAAGGGAAAAGGAAGAATTAAGTAAACAATACATCTTATATAAAATATTAACTTTATAAACAATAAATTTACAAAATTAATTAATTTAAATAAAATATACAAATTTATAACCATTAAATCTTTTTATACTCAAATCAATAAAGTTTGGAAAACATTTTTCAATATTTTTCTATGTCCAAAATTTACGGAAAATTTTGGCAGTCTCCCCTTTGTACGGGGAGGCTCGAAAGAAAATATATTATCAAATATAACAATATATAAAAAAATATCACAAAATAATATTTCCCAACAATGGGAAAACAATATAATAACATTGTAAAACCGTAATCCGAGAACGTACCTATTTGTCGGGCAATTAATGCTTATTTTATGAAACCAAGAGCAGCAGCAGTTACTTCCATAACCTGTATTTCACTTATATAATCTAGAAAGTGTTAATAATTATATAAAATGAAATACTTAAAGTTGTTTTAACTACTAACAAACAATCAATATAAACAAAAATCACCGCAACCAACAGCATACACATCAAATACAAATCAACCATCCAAGCAAAACAAATAATTGGTTTGTTCGGGTTAACACACTTTAAATCACATAAAATGACAAATAACTATAAAGTATTCCACTTACTCACCAGTCTTAGATAAACTCAATAGATATTTCATACATCTAAGCAATTAAAAGTATCTTTTACCCAAACAACTCATAAACCAAAACAAACAATAATTTCAAATAGCAGATCAAGTTCATTCTTATTAATTCCATTTTATAGCATTTATTGCTTAAACTCCTTTCCATTCATATAATGATTCATCCTTTAATTTACATTTATCTCTTATAAACTTTTATTTCCATTCACTCATTCAGTGTTTATTTCATTTATTTATAGTAGTTATGTTCAATTCAATTTCTTAGCATATTAATTCATCTACTTAAGTTTTTAATTACTTTCTTATAATACTTACTTTCTATCACGATTTATTATAGTAATATTTCAATTATAACATAAGTTTATAGAAACTACAACATCAAATTCTTATTTATTAAGGAATTTCATTGAATACTTTTCATTACTTCAAGTTTACTAGTATAATATCCTTTTACATTTCCCCATTAAACATTAGAACTTTTAATATTCGCTAAGTTATATATATATATATATATATATATATATATATATATGCTTTTTAAGGATGTAATTTAAAGTTACACAAGTTTATTTTATCTTTTTTAAATTACTTCATGTTCAATAACAATATCCCTTGTCTTGTAGGTTACAAATTTCAAATTTTCTTTAATTCCATTTATATCTTATCATTAAATCTCTTATTTTAATTTAGAGGTTTCAATTATTAATTAGTTACATTCCATTTCACTACAATAATTGAAACTATTAATTAACAGATACTTAAGAACTAAATACCAGGTTAAAGTTTAAATCATTTTAAAATAATATGTAGATGTATACACTTATAATTTATATATCCAACATTTATATTTAAAATAATTTAACATTTGTATTTGTTTATCAAAATAAATCTGTAGTAAAACTACTACAGTGGCCTTCCCACTTTGAAACTCGAAAATGAATATTGATGATGCATGCACTCGTCACCGAAATTATTTCCCGGCGACATACAGGGGAGTACAGAATTTATTTCATTCTAAAGTTTCTTCAAAACAATCCTTTCAAATTATATTGAAATATTTATATCGAGAAATACTTCTAAGTGTAACGACCCGTAATTTTCGATAATTTAAAAATGTTAATGTAATCAGAAATTGTGGATAAATAGTGGAAGATATAAAAAATATTGTAATTTATTTAACGCAATAATAACTAAAGTGAAACGCGACAATGTTATCTATAGTTAATTATTTACAACTTGAATGGAATTCCAATTAGTTGAAATTAGGTAAATGTATGCTTGTTTATAAAATGTGATGAAAGAAAATAAAGGTAAATATTGAATTAACTAAGGAAATAATACTATGATTAATAGTAATTGAACGAAACTTGTTTTATAAAACTAATGGTAACATTGGTTGTAAGTAATAAACTTATAAATAAAATTGAAAGTGAATAGTAACAATTCTTATAAGTTACCTATTTATTTAGTCCATTTAATTTAATTGGAAATTAATTGTGATTAAAATGAAATTAAATATTTAAATATTACGTTAATGGAAATTTGATTGAAAACTAAGAATATTATGTAATAAATCAGGATTCCAATGTTAATTCCATCCATTTGACAACAATGAATTGAATAATAGAATGAAAATTAAATTAAATGGAATTATTGGGAATTAAATTTATAATATCTGAATTTAATGAAATTGAGGTTAACACTGAAATTGATAAATTAATCAACTCTAAATTGACATCTAAGTTTATTTAAATTAGTGTAAATGATTAAGAAATTTAAAAAAATGATAAAAATTGTTAATTATAGAATCGAAATTTAAATTTTGATTAATTAATTAATTATTAATTTATTTAATTAATGTAAAAATAGCCATTTTGGCCACTGACTTGGATTTTGACGAAACCAGTTTCATCGGATCCGTAGCGGTGAATTATTGTAGGATTTCAAGTTTCGTAGCGATCGGACTTGTCGTTTGATCGTACGGGCTAGAAACGCCTAGAAATCAATGAATTGAAATTGATTGAACCCAATTTGAAATAACTTATTTTAGCATAACTTCTTCATATGATGGAATTAGGACTTGAAACCTATTCCATTGACTTTAAAATATTTTAAAACATCTATTTTGATATATGGGTTGACCCAATTTCGTTCTGGAATTGAAACAGGCTTTTCGGGCCATTTATCGTTCAACGGTCCAAACCAATCGTATATGTTCCTCTATTTTCAGCTTTACCTATATATATCTAGTTATAAACCCTAGTAGACCTTCTATTTCTCATTTCTATACGTACGGAAATTTCTATGCTCCTCTTTCTTAGTGGCAGACAAACCCTGAATTTCACAATCCAATTTCAATTTCAAAATTCAAATCAAAAATTAAAAATCCTCAAAAAAATTCAAAAAAATATGAAATTCAAAGATCTCATCAATATGAATCTGTGTCAAGTGTTCATTTTCGTAAATGATGCTCGAACCATTCTGAAAACTCGGTCAAAGCTCAAAATTCGCGAATCCTACACGTCGATTTGGGGGGTTTTTTGATTTTGGCCTCGATCAGCAAAATCAGGATATGGGTTTTTGAGTTTTCATCGTGCAGAGTCATGTTGCAGTGGTTAGAGGGTCTGTTGTGGCCTGTGGCGGTCGGAATTGGTGGGGTAGTGTTTCAAAAACCTAGGTTGGAGGCGGAGCGCTACCTGGGGGGTGCCATGATAGGTCTCGACGATGGAGTAGGAGAAGGGGAGTTCACTAATGGCGGTGGCTTGGCCAATTGATGTCTCAGGCTAGGCCGGCGTATGGTCAAAGCTATGTAGTTTTTAACATGTGTTCTGATGGTTGGCATTATCAGAAGAAGTAGGTGATGTGTCGGTGATTTTGTTGCTTTTGTTTTAATCCTTTTTATTTTATTTATTTTGAGATTCAATCGTTCTAATCTATGTAACTTTTACATACGAGGTCCGATTTATGTGTGGTTTCTTACGTTGGGATCATATCGAAATTTCGGACATTATAACACTAGTTTGGACGAATTCTAAGACTGTTCAAAATTTGGGTTTAAATTGGATTTAAATTCAATTTAAATTCGAAAGGTGAGTGTTTTTACCCACTCACAACTTCTAAAATTTCTTATGTTTGTTAAATTGATTTATGAGGTGATTAGAAATTTATTTATGACTCTTTGGCATATTTCGAATCATGATCTCTGTTTATTTGAATTTATTTAGATAAACTAGTTATTTAATTTATTTTTGAATAGTAACTGCCAGTTAGTACCTGTTATTTATTGTTTGTTCTATATTGATGTTATTGATTGAATGGATGATGATTGTGATAAATGTTTGATGATTGATATTGGATGAATGGATGTTGTATTTTATATTGTTATAAACTGCAAGTTTGTTATGGATTTTTATTTCATTCGGGATTGCGGTTTGAAATGATATATAACCGTTTTTATATTTTAAATTGCGGATTGAAATGATAAATATCAGTATCACTTGACCCTAGGATAGAAAATTATATACAGACACTGTGGTCTATATATATAAAAAAATTTTTTAAATGATTTCTATGGTTTTGTAAAGAAATATATGGTTTTATATAAACAGTGGTTTTAGATGTTATATAAATGTAATCTTATTCTTGATTTTAAGCTATGTATGAATTTGTTTTAATATAAAATAAGTTTAATAATAATTTTGATTTTTTTATTGAAGATAATATGGTTAAGTATTTAATGTATTTTAATATAGAGTTTATAATGATATAAATAAATTAAGGATGGAGATAAACTGGAAATTTATTTGAAATTGAATTTATTTAAGAATTAAACAAAAATGAGTTTGATGTGAAATTTATTAATTTGGAAATTTTAAAAGGTAAGATTTTTATAACTTGATTTTGGGTTAAGATGAATTAAATGAGTATTTCAAGTATAAATGAATTGAAGGAAATACTTAGTTATTTGTAATTTGGGATTTATCTAAATGATAATGGATTTATTAAGTAAAATATTTCAAACTAAATAATAGAAATTTGAGTTTGATTTATATATGAAATTACCAAAATTAGTTTTGAGATTGTTGAATACTTAAAGTTTGAATTATATTGAATTTGGAGAGGTTTATCTTGTGGATCAAATCTGTTTTGAAATCGATATAATTTGCAATGGTTTATTTGGAAACAGAATCGAATTGAATTTATGATTTAAGATTGGTTAAATTTAAAATTTAGAAATTCGAGTTGTTTGTGATTGATTTGTGAAATTGAAGAAGCTACTTTATTATACAAAGTATTTTAAATATTTAAACCATTTAAGTGATGGAAGTTATGTTTCAAAGTTATGAGTTTCAAGGTATTATAATTTGAAAGTGTTACATTCAAGTGTTTTGATTTTGAAATATTATAACTTTGAAAGTGTTATGATTTTAGAAAGGATATATTTGAAATGAAAATGGTATTGTATTGATTTGGTTTTGAAAAGGGGAATGATATTTGGTTTTAGAGTATAAAGTATTTTAAAAATGATCGCGATGTTATAACAACGTTTGGTTGTTAAAGAGACCGGGGTCGGAAGTTGTTGACGCAGCGGATATAACGGATGACGACGAAACGTCGATTTCGTGTCAAACTAATCGATGAACGATTAGATGAAGCAATATGAATCGTACCAAACGCCCAAATCTGTTGATCTCAAGAGATACCGGGTTCTAGCTATCTCCAACCCGTTGATCGTGCATGATACCGTGTTAAAAGATCTACGATTCTTCGACGTTGATCTTGCGCACAAGATTCTGTGAATCGGCTTCAAAATCGTTGATTCGAGCGCACTCGAATAACCGAAGATGGGGAAAGGAGATAACACTCAACTTCCAATTTCAAAAGAGGCACAATGCACTCAAAATTTTATTTAGAATTCAACAATCTTTTACAACGACAACACACCTCTATTTATAGGAAAAGTTACAACACACACACGAGTTAACAAGTTCCCACATCATATGACTCAACAATACACGAGTTACAACAGACGACTTAACATACAGTTCAAACTAAGCAAGCAACACACGCGACTTAAAAAAAACAAACAACGCGACCTACACGTAACGACCTAACCAAGCACGGCAGCGAGTTACAGTTGTTTGCGACCCACGGCTTCGTCTTGTTCGCGATTTAAGGTATTCTGCTTGCGACTTAAGTTTCACGACCTGTCTTCGTTTGCGACCTTCTGGAGGCGACTCAAATGGAGCGACATAAGGATGGAATTCGCGACACAAGGAAGCGGCTTTGGAAATCTTGATCGACCTTCATCCTCGGGACTTAAAGAGGAGGAGCGACCTAGGGCTGGAGCGAATTGCACGCGACTTAAAGAGGAGGAGCGACCTAGGGCTGGAGCGAATTGCGACCTAGCGACTTCGTCGCGACTCAAGGCGGAGCGAGATAGGATGTGATCTGAATTTCCTCGTGACTTAGAAAGCTTGCGAACTAGGAAATTCGTTCTCGAATCTAGTTATGCCGCTGCATCATCCTCCCCTAGTTAGAAAGAATTCGACCTCGAATTCACGCTCTTCTCTTCTTCGACAAGTTTCTTCCCACAATACGGAATTAAATGTTTGACATTGAAAACATCAGAAGTATGAACATTTTTCGACAACCTTAACTGATATGCATTATCATTGATCTTCTTCAAGATTTCTACTGGACCAATCTTTCGAGCTTTCAACTTGTTGTAAGTTCCAACTGGAAATCGATATTTCGTCAACACTGCGTAAACCAAATCACCTTCTTTAAATTCTACACTCCTTCGTTTCTTATCTGCTAGTTGTTTATACTTCTCATTTGACTTAAGCAATCGTTCATGAACGGTTCTGTGACACTCCTGCAACTCATTCACAAAATCACAAGCTCGCTTAACAACTCCCTTCTGATATGGCACGGTCATCAAATCTAACGGTCCCTTCGGAATTGCTGAATATACAACTTGAAACGGACTGAATCCAGTACTTCGATTAACAGCGTGATTATGTGCAAATTCCACCTGACGTAACTTCATATCCCAACTCTTCAAATTATCTTTCACAAGACATCTCAACAAGTTTCCCAATGATCTATTCACCACCTCCGTTTTCCCATCTGTTTGCGGATGATAAGCGCTACTAAACTTCAGTTTCGTTCCAACCATTTTCCACCAACTCATCCAAAAATGGCTTAGAAATCGCGTATCCCTGTAAGAAACAATGGTCTCAGGTAACCCATGTAATCAATAAATCTCTTTAAAGAATAACTGAGCAACACGGACTGCATCTGCGGTCTTCTTACAAGCTATGAAATGTGCCATTTTCGAAAATCTATCTACCACCACATATATGGAATCATTTCCACGTTGAGTTCTTGGAAAACCTAAAACGAAATCCATGCTGATATCAACCCATGGTCTGGTAGGCACAGGCAATGGCATATACAATCCTGCATTCGTAGCTGTCCCTTTGGAAACTTGACATATGTGACATCTCTCCACAAATCTTTCAACTTCATTTCTCATCGAAGGCCAAAAATAAGATTGAGAAATCAACTGTAACGTACGGTCTCTACCCATATGTCCTTCTTCGTGTAATTCCTTCTCAATCTTCATTCGCAAGCTACACTCTGGTATGCACAATCGATTCCCCTTGAATAGAAACCCATCTATCATCACATATTCATCCGTCTTCCCTTTATTGACTTCATCTACCATCTTCGTAAAGTAAGGATCTTCAGCAAACAATTCTGGAAGTACTTCAAACCCTGTCACTTCAACCTTCATTGTAGTCAACAAATGATTTCTTCTACTCAATGCATCTGCAACACGGTTTGTAACTCCCGATTTGTGTTTCACAATAAATGTAAACTGTTGTAAGTATGCAATCCACGAAGCATGTCTGGCTGCAATTTTGTCATGTCCCTGCAAATGCTTCAATGCTTCATGATCAGTATACAGAACAAATTCTTTATGAAACAAATAGTGTCTCCAATGCTTCACGGCTTGCACGACAGCATAAAATTCTACATCATGAGTATTATATCTCATCTTGGCTCCCGAAAGCTTCTCACTGAAATAAGCAATAGGACGGCCCCTCTGACTTAACACCCCTCCATTTCCAACCTTAGATACATCAGTATGTAGTTCAAACAATAACTGAAAGTCTGTTAATACTAGAATGGGCGCTGACGTCAAAAGTTCCTTGATCCGCTCGAAAGCAAATCCTGCTTCCTCTGACCATGAAAATTGCTTCCCCTTCATACAATCAGTAACTGGTGCCATCACGCTACTGAAGTGTGGAATGAATGTTCAGTAGAATGATACCAAACCATGAAAACTTCTAACTTCTGTTATCGTCCTGGGTTGTGGCCAATTTCTGATTGCTTCAACTTTATTCTGATCGACCTGTATACCTCCTTCTGATATAACATATCCCAAAAATAAAACACTATGCGTCATGAATACGCATTTCCTCCTTGCAGCATAAAATTGTTCCTGTCGCAGTATCCTCAACACTTCTCTCAGATGATGCAAGTGTTCTTCTAGGCTTCCACTGTATATCAGTATATCATCAAAATACACCACCATGAACTTCCCAATAAATGGTCTAAAGATCTGATTCATCACCCGTATAAACGTACTAGGTGCATTCGAAAGACCAAACGGCATAACCAACCATTCATACAACCCCTCACGTGTTTTGAATGCTGTCTTCCATTCATCCCCTGGTCGAATTCGAATTTGATGATATCCACTTTTCAGATCAATCTTCGAAAAGATAACAGCTCCATTCAACTGGTCTAGTAAATCATCCAATCTTGGCATTGGAAATCTATACCTTACGGTAATCTTTTTCAGTGCCCGACTATCGGTACACATCCTCCACATTCCATCCTTTTTCGGCACTAACAAGGCTGGAACTGCACAAGGGCTTAAACTTTCCTGTACACGCCCTTGTTCAATAAAATCTTCCTCCTACCTTCTCAACTCCTCATGTTCTTTTGGACTTATCCTGTAATGTGGTCTATGTGGTAACACAGCTCCTGGAACAAGATCTATTTGATGTTGTATGTTCCTCAACGGTGGTAACTCTTTTGGCAACTCTTCAGGAAATACATCTACAAATTCTTCCAGCACTGGCTTTACTTCTTCAGGAATTTCAACCACTTCATTACTCTCACGTCCGATCAACAAAAATACCTCAGGTTCATCTTCGACTTCTTTAACAAACTCTTTCAAAGATAGCAAAGTTTCCAGCTCTTCAATCTCCTCCAACTTGCTTTCCTTCTGTTGTTGCTTTTTAGGAATTAAAGTGATTTTAGTACCTTCAAACATGAAATTATAGCTGTTGGTACGTCCATCATGCTGTACAGCTCTATCATATTGCCACGGTCTCCCTAAAAACAGATGACATACATCCATATCAACCACATCACACCAAATTTCATCTTTGTATTTCTTCCTAATCGAAAAAGTTACACAAGCTCTTCTACTAACCTTAACCTCCCCACCTTTCCTCAACCAAGCTAACTTATAGGGCTTAGGATGCTTCTCAGTCTTCAATGCCAACTTCTTTACAGCTTCTGAAGAGATAATGTTATCACAACTTCCAGCATCAATAACAAACTTGCAAACCTTTCCCAGAATAGTGCATGTTGACTGAAAAATGTTGCTCCTCAACCAACTAGAACCATCCTCTTTTTTTGGTGTTAAACAAGACCTCCTCATCATTAAATTACAACCCTCATCTCCCGACAATTCTTCTTCCTCCTCAACTTGCGGTGAATTGGAACATTCTGCTTCTTCATCCTCAGCCTCAGCAATCATTGCTCGCTTCTTAGATTTTGGACATTCATTGCTCTTGTGACCAAATTCTTGACAGTTATAGCACTTGAAATTGTTGTTGACTTTGGTCTTAACAGCTTCATTAACAACCGGTTTATTGACTATTTTGGAAACATTAGCATTGCTACTATCCCCTTTCACTTGATTGTTGGAATTTGTAAACACACCACCTCCTCGTCTCCCTTGTTTCGCCCAAGCAAGTGCTTTCTGATGTGCTTCAGCGACAGATCTCGGATCAAACATATTCACCATATGTTGAATCTGCGTTCTCAACCCTCCAACAAATCTAGCGGTCAATTGTTCCTCTGTCTCCATGATATCATTCCTCGCCATCAGTTGATAAAATTCATCCCCATAATCATTCACAGACTTTGTTCCCTGTCTCAAGTTCTGCAATCGCTGATACATAAGAGATTGATAATTATAAGGCAAGAAAGTAGCCTTCATCAATTTCTTCATCTTATCCCATGAGACAATCTTCGATTTGCCCATTCTCTCCCGTGTAAGTTTTGTTTGCTGCCACCATGCCATAGCTCTTCCTCTCAACCGAGTAGCAACCAACTTAACTCTACGAGACTTGGGAACTTCTCTGAAGTCAAAAATCTGTTCAACATTAGATAACCAATCAAGGAATTCTTTGGCTTGCATACCACCCTTGAATTCTGGAATTTCAGTTTTCATTCCCGACTCCCATCGACGATCATCTTCTACATCCCGATTTTGACGTCGTACTTGGTCTCAATCTCGATAATGAATACTTCCTCTGTCACTCTCTTCATCACAATCAAATGAACTTCGATATCGATCTCGACCATCAACATCTCTATGATCACGCATATCTCTTCGACTATGTCTTTCAGCATCACGATATGGCTCACGTTCATACTCCCGTGGAGTTCTTCTCTCTTCATCTCTATACTCATGATGTTCTCGCCATGTTGAAACTGATGACTCTCTTCTATCTCGAATAGATTGTGGCGACAACCTTCTCGCATCCGTAACCGATGGCGAAACTCTGTTTCCGCCATGGTTCGAGATTGGCGACCTTCTCCTTTGACTTTGATTCATATCTATCATTAATTTCTCCAACTTCCCAATACCTTCATCGAATTTTTCATGGATACGTTGTTCCATCTGCTCGGCTTCTTCTCTTTTATACACATCTCCAATATTTTGAAATCGGTTAGCACATCTCGGAGGCATGATCTCTCTAACAAGCTCGGTTCCTTCTCTACTTAGCTCAAACAAAAAGTGATGCACAACCCCAATACTTCTTCTCTGCTCCGAACAGGCTCGGCTTAGCTATGATTGGCTAAGTTCAAGCTCTGATACCAAGCTGACGCAGCGGATATAACGGATGACGACGAAATGTGGATTTCGTGTCAAACTAATCGATGAACGATTAGATGAAGCAATATGAATCGATGAATTAGTGATACCAAATGGCCAAATCCGTTGATCTCAAGAGATACCGGATTCTAGCTATCTCCAACCCATTGATCGCGCACGATACCGTGTTAAAAGATCTACAGTTCTTCGACGTTGATCTTGCGCACAAGATTCCGTGAATCGGCTTCAAAATCGTTGATTCGAGCGCACTCGAATAATGAAGATGGAGAAAGGAGATAACACTCAACTTCCAATTTCAAAAGAGGCACAAAGCACTCAAAATTTTATTCAGAATTCAACAACCTTTACAATGACAACACACCCCTACTTATAGGGAAAGTTACAACACACACACGACTTAACAAGTTCCCACATCATATTACTCAAAAATACACAAGTTACAACAAACGACTTAACATACAATTCGACCTAAGCAAGCAACACACGCGACTTAAAACAAACAAACAATGCGACCTACACGTAACGACCTAACCAAGCACGGCAGCGAGTTAAGCTTCACGACCTATCTTTGTGCGCGAACTTCTGGAGGCGACTCAACTGGAGCAACATAAGGATGGAATTCGCGACACAAGGAAGAGGCTTTGGAAATCTGGATCGACCTTCGTCCTCGCGACTTAAAGAGGAGGAGCGACCTAGGGCTGGAGCGAATTGCACGCGACTTAAAGAGGAGGAGCGACCTAGGGCTGGAGGGAATTGCGACCTAGCGACTTCGTCGCGACTCAAGGCGGAGCGAGATAGGAAGTGACCTGAATTTGCCCGTGACTTAGAAAGCTTGCGACCTAGGAAATTCGTTCTCGAATCCAGGTATGCCGCTGCATCAGTTGTCATACTCTCTGCCAACTCCAAAAACCACTTTAACAATCGTGTATGCAGTGGAGATTCAAGAATGAAGTAGGATGGTGGCGGCGTTCCTTTGAGGTATATACATGGAACCGACTCACGTGAGTTGGCATAAGGTAGCTAAAACAGTAGCGATTCTGGGCCAGTCGGGCAACTCCTCTTATCAAGCACACTCCTTCGATACCACTCCATTATATTCTGACTTTGAGATTGATTCGGTGGCTACTTTTGATTTTTGATTTTAGGGGCGTGGCTCGAGGTGGGCAGTAGCTGCGCGCTATGCGTCACCACCAGTCCAGATAGTAATTGGTATATCTACCTTGGTATGCCTTATGTGCCATGTCACCTACCCTAGCGAACCTTGTACGAGTTTGGTTTTCTCCCGTAGCCCATGGAGTATTTAGGGTAGTCTCCTGATCTGGAGATACGCTGATAATGGATGGACTACTGGGACTATTACGTGGTAAGGGCTATATGGGTAACCCCTTAACACTATTTTAAGGCAGGTTTATTTTACTATAGTCATTATTATAATAGCGAAATATTACTACATATTAAATAATTTAACGGATCCTTAGAAGTTGTGAATCCTGAGTATCTCTTAAGTCACCACATTCACGTTTGGCACTGGATAGGAGATATCAAATCCCACAAACATCTCTGACGCCGTTCCACTCACATTTTACTATTGGTTTAACTTACATAAGATCTTCTAGTTCTGACTTGAGTGTTTTGTTTTTTTTCAATCCTTTCGGGTTAGCCTGAGCATTTCAGAATTTGAAGACTTTATTTCTGAAGGACGAAGACGAAGATTGTGTTACTATTATCTACTAGTGCGTGGCACGTGCTACGCACGCGAGCAACACCGTAATTATACTGAGATGGTCATATTATATTTGTAATACGTGGATGAGTTTTGCTTATATTGGTGTATTTTTATTGAACGCTAATGCAGATTGAATATAGGATGTTTTCTGCAATTACTTTTATTGAAAGAAGATTGTATTCTTAAATATTCATGTTCATATATTGTTATGATTAGTGTAGAATATTTTATCTAAAGTGTTTGTATGTATCTGAAGGTATGTTGTGTTCATATAATACTTACCAAATTGATTTTTACGTTTGTGACAATGATACTATAAACTAGTTGAATTTTAGTATACCGATCAATTAGGATCAACCATGCTTAAGTCTATTAATGGATTCCCAAATCCATTTGCACCTGAATATAAAATTTGAATACATATATGGTAGTTAGGAAGATAAATGTTTATATGAAGGCATTTGTATCCCAAAATTAACCATTTGGTTTTAGTCAAGTTTACAGTTTATATATTTTAATTTATTATACTGAAGGATATGCATTTATTATTTATTAGGTAATGGTTTATATTATATACATCTAATGCACATTAACTTCTCAACACTATTTATTAGCATCATATTTGTTATTTTTGTAAACAATAAGACTGATTTTTTTAAGGTTAACCTAAAATTTCCAATATATATTTTTAGATTTATCAGCATCAGCAAATATGATAAATAGTTTGTTTCCATCCATGTCTACAAACACAAATATATGATATCCAAAAATAGCGGTTATGATGCTATTCTTATCTGAAAGTATCTATTGGCGGAACTAGCTAAGCCTACGGATTCGCAGTACTCCTACCCAAGATTCAAATGAGTAGAGAGTCCATTTCAAGTGATTCTTACTATCAATGATTTTAAGGTTTATAGTCTTACGATAAGATATTTAGTCGAGGTGGTCGTTAGTCTTTGAATACATTGAATACCATTAAAATAACACCCAAATATTCAATTATCCAAATGGACAAACTGGCTTAAAATTATTTTATGTTTATTTCTAATATGATTTCATACACTTCCTCAAACAGAAGAGAAAAGATGAACATGCGTCCCACCACCAAATTGCTTACATGAAAAAGCAAAGAACAAATTGAACATCATATGCAATCATGTACAAATTGTTCGATTGTAAAAGAAAAGAGAAAAGAACATCAGATGCAAACGTGTACAAATTGTTCGATTGTAACAAAACAAACATAGAACAGAGTACCTATGCTGCATATATAGTTTACAAAAAAATAAATGAAACATTCTTACAATGAGAAGATTACAACATAATTACACATAAACATGGCAAAACAATATAGATCTTCCTCAGAACTTCGATTTTCACTTGTATAATTGAAGTGCAAATGATAGGAAGTCATATATTGAATAAACTTTTTTGTCAAACAAAGAATGCAAGTGTTGTCCATGCTACCTTGATGGAAGCATTGAAGTCATGGATGTAACTTCTATGGATGAGTCACAGTAGCCAACAATAGGTTTGAAGTTCCCCTTTTTGGTACCTAAAATCGAATTTTGTAATACCGTATAATTTTGAATAGAAATAGCAACAACTTCGATTAATTTATTAAAGAATCCCAATCATAATCATTACATGGTTTCACTTCTAAGTACATGTCAAGTAGTACATAAATTTGTAAGCAATTATATATTTAAACTTCTTTGGATTTATTATGTCCTCCCTCTTTACTATGTGGCCTTGTGTTGATAAGCTGAATAGGAATCCTTACATTAATTTTATTCCAGTAGTACCTGACCCATTTTCATGCTTTAAATCATCCATCACCAGATCATCCATGAAAAAACACTATCAAATCATGAAATATTGTTTGTTTTCAAACTTTCTAAGTAATAACATAATACGTAACATTCTGATAGTAATATAATAAATATCAGAAACTATTGTGCATGATGCATTCATTACATGTAAACATAAATGATACCTTGTTCTCAAAGGAAAAAGGATATGCCTATATATGGCCGATCTAACGATACTAGGATTGAAACCTTCTAGCATAAGTTAGGAGATAAGACACTCAATTTCCAAGGGAAAACGTTGATGATACAACAGTTGGTTGTAGTTTCTATTGCTTCATATGTACATATATATGAACAACTATTAATTGCAAATTTAGAGTAAACATCTGCTTCTAATAACGGCTAATTACAAATTACTCACAGTACATAGACATAGTTGTATGACTACTCATTATCAAGGAATTAAATAGAAAATTATCCATAAAACAGAGGCAGTAATGTAAAAAACAATTAATATAAACAGTAATGAGTCATCTTGAATGCAGTTTAACTTAAATTTAAAATGAAATACAGATTTTCTATTAGAAGCTAAGCTAAGACACAATTGAATCAGTGACAGGAGACTAAAATTTTAAATCGGTCATGTATTAATACATTATATTTGTTGTCTCAGGGTAAACTGCCAGATTTTATCAACCTAATCATAATTTGTTACATGTTAATTTACTGCAAGCAATTATATCAATTATGAAAATCGATGGTTTGTCAAGGCATGATGATATACTATTTTAGTGCAAGAAAATATATCAGTTTTATGGAAACGAACGATAGTCTGTCGGGTATATCAATATTTATGCAATCAAATGACAGATATTTATCCATGCTCTTCCTCCTTGTTCCTTGATTGAAGCTCATTCAACTACCGCTGGTTGCTGCAATCAAATGCAAAAGTCTGTGCATCTCATACAAATGCACTGTCCAACAAATTTCCCCCTCAAGCTATACTTCAGCCATTTATCAGTGATTAGCCTAATCATGTTTAAGATGCAGTCCAAGTCGACCAGTCTGCCACTAACACATAAAATGTTGTGGCATTGCATGTGCCTGATCCTTAACGAATTGTTCCTGAAGCTCTTGTTATAGGCTATGAATATGCACACTCATCACATCCAACAACTGGCGTTGAACCGCCATGTTATCAAATGAACTGCCATGTTATCAAACACACTTAGTCCCTGTTCGCATGATGACGCTTTAGCTGCTCCATAAGTTCAAGATGTTGCAATGGTCCAGGCTTATGCATAACCGTTGCAGTTTGATGTGCATCTTCTTGTCCAAGTGTAGCCTCTATCTGCTGCACATTCAAACGCGACTTCTTCATCATCGAATGCTTCAGCAGATATCATCTTCAACCAAGTTTTGAACCTACGTGTGTTATCTAGTGCACCTTCTAAGCATGACCAATATTCTTCCTCGTAGTCTTATCCAAAAAAAAAACACTACAAACGCTCGGGTTTCCAGCATTATCCTCTAGTTTGCTTCAACCTGATGCGTTGGCCTGTGCACTATTGCAAGTCCATGCTCAGCTAGTTGAGTTTCTTGATCAGCACGTTTCCTACCAGGCATATATGGGTATGCTATGTGTCCTCCCTGATCCCTTACATAACGTTGCTTCCACACTTATAAACTTACTCATTCATCAATTCATGCACGTGGGGTGCATGCACAACATGCTTAATTATGTGCAAAGATAACTTCCCCTATTGCTGCTCTTTTAATTAAAACCTGGAGTATAATAAACACAATAGTAAAAAGTGGAGTGCGTATTGAATCGAAAAGAAAATCAAAATAAATCTGAATACCAATTCTTGCATATCACTGAACAATTTTGAACCCAGAAGTAATTAGCAGAGCAAGGATTAAGCTACTAATACATATAACAGAAAGCTCCTAACGAATAAATGAACTTTAGTATATAGAAAACCTGTGTATGTACATTAAAAACCAATGTATATAAAGTAATAAAAGAATGTAACTAACTGTCATAAGCAGATGCCATACATACAAAAAGAAAAGCTATTCTACTTAGTAGCACCGAGCTTATGTAATACTTCATCTATACAAAAGTTGCCAGATCAGTTAATATTCTAAGAAGTTATGAAGTCATCTGAAGTAATGGTAATTATTTTCCAAAATGCCACCATTTTTTCTTCTTTTTTGTTTCCATTTCTGGAAAATCCGAATATCAAATTCAAAAAAAGATCATATGTAGTGTTTAACTTAAGAAAAGTGTTACATCATTACCTCCTTCTGGGTATATAGAATTGTAATGAACCTCGGCCCAAAAGCTTAAGAAAATAACTATAATATAGAAAAAAGATACATGAAAATAAATGAATAATAGCCTCATAAATAAAAACTCCCAGGCTTCTCATGATCTTCTGTCTTTCTAATCTATTCATCGCGCTTTATTAATATAATACAGTATAATAGATTCATTCAATATTAATAAAAAAAACTATTCCATATCACACACTTCACATTTAATAACCACTCCTCTGATTCTTAACCTTTGCAGCACGGAACAAACACCGCTACATTCCTTTCTTACCTTTTACCTACGAATAGTTATTCTTCTTTATTTGTCTCTCTCTGAACCTCTCCTGACCATGCACAAATGCAATCCGATGCGCACCCCAGGCTTTGTCAATTAATAATCGCTGCTTCTCTTACTACACTTCTACATTCACATGATATGCACGATCTAAAAAGCCAAATCCCTAATCTGAAGCACGACCTAGTACGCAAGCTTTCCTGGTTCAGTTTACTCATGCCCTCTCACCACAAATGTCCATGCCATTTATAAGCAGCACTGTGATAATAAAGAGTTGTTGGATCAGTGCATGTAGAAAGATTGCAAATGACATAAAAGGCATCTGAGTTAAATCGAACTGAGGATTAAGGAACAATAACAAAGACAAATATCTAAGTACACCTATTAATGATTATACGAAAAACAGCAAGATATTCACAAATTCTTCAGAGCATACAGTCACAGTTGACATTAAATTATTGATAATATGCGATTAAAAAATCCTAAGATAATTGGATGAACACAAATATGATTCATACCATGCTGTTTTAGAAAAATATCTAATTTGTAAAAATGACAAATTGTTCGTTTGCATACATTTATGACATGTTCGTTTGCAGACAATCACAGTGATAAATGTATGCAGACAGTCACATATATC
This sequence comes from Allium cepa, assembly GCA_030765085.1. Lineage (NCBI taxonomy): Eukaryota > Viridiplantae > Streptophyta > Magnoliopsida > Asparagales > Amaryllidaceae > Allium > Allium cepa. The sequence continues at coordinate 332,243,110 of CM060940.1, forward strand.
ATATTAAGGATTTGTATGTAGAATTGTTTGCATATTGTCAGCATGGAACAATTCATAAATGTTAGTTATTGTCACAGCATAAATGTATGCAAACGAACAAATATTTAGTATGCATAAATGTATGCACTGAATATGCTGATAGTCTACATACATTTATGAATTATTCCATGTTGACATTTATGAATTGTTCCATGCATACATTTATGTCAAAGTGAATTGTCTACAAACGAACAAATATTTGTATGCGAACACAAATATGATTCATACACGATGTTTTAGATAAATATCTAATTTGTAGAAATGACAAATTGTTCATTTGCATACTTTTATGACATGTTCGTTTGCAGACAGTCACAGTCATAAATGTATATAGACGGTCCTATATATTATATTAAGGATTTGTATGCAGAATTGGTTGCATACTATTAGCATGGAACAGTTTATAAATGTTAGTTATTGTCACAGCATAAATGTATGCAAAAGAACAAATATTTAGTATGCATAAATGTATGTCACATAAATGTATGCGAACAGCATAAATGTATGCAAACGAACAAATATTTGTTTGCATATTGTCACATAAACAGCATGGAACAATTCATAAATGCATGCAGACAGTCACAGTGATTATGTTGTTCTTTATGAAATGCTGTTTAAGACAGTCACAATCATAATGTATGTAGACAGTCACATATATCATATTAAGGATTAACTAATTTTTGCACAGTTAGTTATTACAAAAAAAAAAAATACTTTTTGAACTATTAAATAATACAAAAAATAAGAGAATTAATACGATGCAAAGTTGGCAACAGCTAGTGGTATCAAGGTTGTAGAAATGACATCACGATAACATAATTTAAAATTAAATTCCTTTATCCATTGAACCATAACAAACAACAACTAAAATAAGAACAACATAATCACTTTATCCTTAAATGAATATTAAGCAGATAAATTATATGTATTCTAGGTGATTAAGAAAAGAAATGTGGCAATGAAAATATCATATTTAAGCCCGTATAAGTTTACCTAAACCTTTCGATGTTCATGGATTTTAAGTTCAAATTTAAAGGAGTAAGTTTGCAAATGAAAATTACATGTGATTTCAAATCAAAATAATGTTCAACTGTTTCGCTTGCACCAGTAATTGTTACTTTGCCAGATTCAAGTATGATGAAAACTGGTAGTCTATCAAATTTACAAACCAATGAAATATGTTTTTCCTTAAACTTGACAAATACTTTTTGCCTAAATTAAAAATTTACTATCTAACCATACTGAACAGAACTGGAACATGTATAAAAAATGGAATAAAACATAATTATCATCTTCATATCAAACCTCCAATTTTAGGAGCCATTCATCCATTCTACTTTTCTTTAAGAAACAAACTTGTTTGACTATTTTTAATCGGTAGTTTACATATCCTAAAGAATACAGTTAGTCAGCAAACAAATAATATGAACGATTTGAAGAAGAAAAATCATCACTTTTTACTGCGGAATATATCGTAATATTGCTCTATAGTGTATTTTGCTTTTAGTTATTGTTGTTGAAAGTCCTCCTTTAATCATAACTGGTTTGGAAAATGAGTATTGATGAAAATGGAAATTTAGTGTAATGATAAAATTTATTTGTAGGATAAAGGTGATTAATACTAAGTTTGTACTCATACATTTCATTTAGAACTAAATTTTGAATCATATGAATAATAGACTGAAATGCTATTTGTCTTTTTATGGTCACAAAAACAATAATATTTAGAATTTTTTACTATTGAATGAAAAGAAGAATTCACAGTAATCTCCATTAAGATAAGTTTTAGAAAAACTATATAACAATTTAGTAATTTGTTGGAGTATCGTTTAAGAACAAAGTAGAAAGTTACAATATTTTTTCAGGCACTCATTATATTAAACCGAGAAATGCAAATTGTTCGTTTGCATACATTTATGACAAAATAAAACATCACTTTTGTGTGGGCGCTCAATTTCACGACTTAAAGCATATTCATTATCTACAACAAGGAAGAATCTTATTATACTACTCTTGGCTTCAAAGGGAAAAAATTCATCAGTCCAACTTAAATTTGTGTACGACAGTTTGAAATTTGAAGTGCTTACAGTAGTCTATGCAATAAAACAAATATTTAACAAAATACAATCGTATGGATAAAGTTATTTATAGTTGTATGTATGAGTGATCGAGTTAGGTTATCCTTGTGTTGCAATGAAAAAATAGTTTTTGCAATTTTTGAACAATGCAAAAACGGATAAGAAATGATACATCTTCAACCAAAAAACCCATAAATTGACCATGACTCTGTGTTCATTATTCTTTGTTATATAATCAGGCCAAGTCATACCCAAACAAATTGTGGTTACATGCGAATTTATGGAAAATTAATACAATAAGTCGATGACTTTCAGGCGTTACTTTATAATAAACGTTGCATTATTTAAGAGTGCAAAAATACCAAAATCATGTAGACTCAGTAAGAATTCTATAGGTTAGATTAAATCGATGTTAAAAGCTAATTACGTTTTTGATTTTCACTCAACTGGTGTCCACATGGCGAAAACCGTCGTTCTACATAACAAAACCATAATTACAATATACATATATGTATTAAAAATAGAATAAAATGAATCAACTGATTATGTAAGGTACTTACCACAAACTATGGTATACCATTGCATATGAAATTATCAAATTACCCTTTATAGTTGGAAATTAATGGATTAAGGAAATTATGTTTTAAATATATCTTATCGTACAATTGAAATAACTTCATTTATATAATATAAAAAAGTATCTCCACTTAAGCCGTTTACATTGTCATGTATTCAAAAAGTTTTTTTCCACACATTTTCAGTTAATAAAAAGGTTAAGCACTTTAGTTGAATGAAATGATACATGAACATTTTCTAGTGGATAATCTATACCAAATTTTATTATTCTTGTTGGTATGATTCAGAAGCTATTTTTATTGAATTCTTGAATCACCACATGATCGATGTGAAGGAATAGTTGCTTCTAATAGCAGCTAATAGGATAATATTGCTATGTTGTGACCCCGATTAATCGATATTGACTTTTTTTCCTGATAGCATCGGATGAATTTATTTATGTAACATACAACATGTATTTGTTACTCATAATTAGGATTTCCTAGATAATACTTCATAGAACAATATATGTTTTTTTAATAAGTAGATCCATTCATAGTACGAAAACATAACCAAGATTATAATAATGGATTAACCATTACTTCTCAAGTTAATCAAAAAGGGTATCTAATTCTGATCATTAATTTCAGAACATATAGAATCATTATGCGAAAATATGATAGTTAAATGAGAAAATCCTTGAAAACTACAACTGGTTAGTAGTTCAATCGATTGTGGTTGAAGCAGATATACCTATTAAGCTTTTTAACTCATCTCCTAGACATCCAAATTTAAAAATAATGTACAATAAATGTGTGAAAAGGATAATAATGAGACACAAGACATGCAAAGCAATATTTTTCAGGGGTAGAATTTAAAGCTACATCGGACCATTGTCCTATATGGCCAAAAGAAACCCAACATCTACAGTTTGTTTCATATTTATCCACAATTATCAGATGGAGGAAAAATGGTATGTTGGAGAGATTAGGTGCAGCCGATGATCATATTATATTCAATAATAACCATTTGGAACAACCACTTCCTGAAAGAGAACTACAAATATTTTGCAGATTATATACTAAACATTTTGGGCCAAGCAAATAGTTACTGAATAATTTTAAGATTTATCCACCGTTGTCAAATTTTAAAAAGGGTAAGTCGCATATCGTAGGAACAACATATCATCATATCAAGTTTGACCACACAACCTAGTAATGGTGTATTTAAAGGTATGAAAATTGCTTATATGGAACCAACAACCAATTAAGCATGAATTAGTAAATGGATATAGTTTTAAAAATAAATAGCCAGCAAGCAACCTATCATTTCAGTAAACATCCCTACATCAATTATTTGGAAGCTCGTGTGGGAGGCTTGTATTGGCCAGTGATAGGGAAACAGTAAGCACACAATTGAATGCGATTTAGTATAATAGGAAAAATCAAGCCAATGCAACATTCAGGAGTATGTAAACAGTGGTCAGAAGTTAGGGATTTAAAAAACCAAAGTTGACCAATTGAAACACCCAAATTAGAAAAATAGACGTAAATAAATGTACAAAAATAGAGTTATGAGACATATGACATCTATATCAATTTTTTTTCAAGGCTCTAGCTTAAGGCTACAGTAGACCATTGTCATGTAGGGAAAAACAAACCCAAACATGGGAAGTTTCATATTTATCAGCAATTGTGAAGGAAATAGTAGGTACAATAGATAATCAAATTATATCTACCAACGAAACACGTAAAATGTTAATAATTAACATTCAACTGCTCAGTATCACAAGTACTAAAAAAGCGTAGGTTTTACGGAACCTGTAATTAGTTAAAGATGAATTAATTTTTTGAAACATAGTTAACAAATAATGCCTGGCCATTATGATGCCAACTCCCCAAACATGTATAATACAGTTAGTGTGAATCTGGTGTAGTTGACTTGATTTGGGAAATGTTACCAAAAAAACATAATTAGCGGTTGCTTTGACTATGGTTAAAAACAATATAGAAATTCTTGATAATGAAATCTTCAGAAAGCATATGAAATACAACTTAAAAGTTAAGGAGTAAAACAATAATCATAGATGAGTTGAAACAACTTCTTTCAAAAATAAAACTAAATGCATTTACCAGATTATGCACTAAATACATTTCAGGCCAAACAAACAATTACTACAAAATTTTATGATTTACCCACCATTATAATTAGACAACGGTATATAGAAAGAAACGAAAAAGGGGGTATGTACCATACAATAGGAACACTATGTCATCAAATCGGGTTTTATGACACAACCAATTGACTGGGTGGTCATTTATGCGCATAATACCAAACTCGAGCGGATAGAATTAACAAATTAGTGACCTAAAACCTTATTTTAAATAAATTAAAGGGATGTAGCATAGATTTGGAATAACAACTAATAAAATCAATTTGTACTACAAATTCTATCTACTATCTATTCGAATATATAAAAAAATCCCCAATTTAAGCAATAAATATCAACAAATTGCTGACCTAATTCGACTTAATATCCAATTTGACTTCGTAATTTTACCAACCGTATGACATCTCTGGTGGATTGTTTTGGGTAATAAGATTCGTCGTTGGAAGGAAAAAAAGAGGAGTGTAGGTTTGTTGAGCGTGAATAAAGAAATGGGACGTAGAAGACGGGATACAGTTTTGGGATGGAATGGTTGTAGAAAAAATATATAGTTCCAAAAATAACATGATTGCAAAAAAGTACACGCGTCATCGTATAAATGACCTGGTTTCTCTTTTTCTATTTAAGTAATAGATTATATTATTCCACTACATTCATACTATTCCACTGCATTATATATTTATTCTCTGATATGTGTAACTCTGATATGTGTTGTATAAGTATAATCAAATATTTTGTAAAACAGCTTCATGAACTATTATTTGATTATTATATTTTGTCATTCCGCTATGAGATTCTGTTTTTTTCTTTCTCTGCCTTTTTCTTATTCACCCCAATAACAATCCGTCCTTCCGTATGGTTTGAGTCTGATGTGTGTGGTTTATTGTCGATTTAATGCATACAAAAAGGCGGGATGTTACATAAAGGTCAAAACGGATACCGATAAGGTTATCTATTTCACAGATGTCACCGTGTACCGGACATCAAAACACAGAAATAAGTATACTGTAGAGATCAGCATGATGAGACGATCAAAGCGATATACAGATATCAGGGATACGATCAAATTATGAAATTCGGTATCAGTACTGAAAAGTTATGCAAATCTATAGGAAATAAGATAAACGAAGCAATAGAAGTCAGAATTTGGAGAAACAAAATATGACGTATCATTCAGAAGATGATTTACAAATTTATTGTGTAAAAATATTCAGGTTTGGAATTTTTTTTATCGTCATCAAATATTAATTGATTTGTTTTTAAATAAAATTACACAACAAAAATAACTTCTTTATTATTTGATAAAAATTTACCAGTTTCTATGTTTAAGAAGACATATTCCAAATATCAAATTTATATTTCAAAATTTTATTATTCAAAATTTCACAAAAATTCAATTAATTAAATTATTAAAACTATTAAAAATTACGGGTCGTTACATTTCTTCTTTTCTTATTTTTCTAAATTAACCCCATTGATTATCTGTGTTCTGGATTATTTTGAGTTGGATAAGTGTGGTTTATTGTCGACTTAAACCTTCCGAAATGCGGGTCATCATAGTTGGTATTAGAGCTTTAGTTTAGCGATAACCTAAGCTTTGTGAGGTTTGACTCGTTAGAGATAGGGTTGTAATACCCTAGAATGAGTTTGTGTATATAAATATGAGTGCGCGTACTTGTTAGTGTTATAAAATGTTTAATATTGTGTTTGCTTATTAGTTGAGTTATTTATGAATTCTGGTCGGTGTGTGGGATGCCATGTTATCGACAGAGGTTTCTAAACACTTAAATGAGGCAAGCCAACATAATATTGTTTTAAAAACAGGTAAATGAAATAATTTTACCTAAATTATATCTTATATGTAAAATGATTGCTTTCATAAACCTATATGATTATTAATGAATGTTGTTTATTACGAGATGATAATATTTGTTACCATTCATTATTATTTGAATTAAACTAAAAAAATACTTTGTGAACTCTATTTCATAAAGCATTCGATAAGTAGATTGAACTGAAATCTAATTACAATACAAAATGTTTGCAATAACAAAGATGTAAATCAACGAAATGTTTTCATAATAAGGTAATGGAATTGTATAAGTATATTTATAATATAGCTTATAAGTAGAAAATATTTAAAAACTGAGAATTTGAGAACTTAAATTCCGATGCTTTTGAAATTGTTTCTAAGGTTGTGATATAGTAATTAGTATTATTCAAAAATATTTACGAAAGAAGTGTTACAAGAAAAATTAAAAGGAAATAAGTCATGTGCTCCCCACTTCTATCGCTGAAAAATAATTTCGGTGATGACGGCCGCATCATCTACATTCATTTTTCGGTCTCCAAGTGGGGGGGGCACTTAGTAGCTTTGCTATGCATTTGACTCGATAAACCTACTTTGATTTAAAATTTCTAAATATAATTTGATATATAAAAGATATGAGTATATATATTATTTCAAGATGATTTGAAATGAATTCGGTATTTGAATTCTTAATTCCCGTTAATTAATGATTTTCAGTTATAGGAATAAGTGATTTTTTTTGAATAATAGGAAACTTCTAAAATAAGAATAAAAAATTGAAGCTAAGTGTTTGAATGAAATATGAGAAGTTAAATTTTAACTTTTAAATTTCAAGATAATGGAAATTTAAACTTGTGTAAATACTGAACATTCTTGTTAACTGAAATGAATAAGATAAATTTTTATAACACTCAATTACATTCTAAAACATATATAAAACTAACTAGAAATGTTTAAAAAGTTGAAATGTTGAATATGAATATGTAATAGAATATTACACAAGTGTGAACTTAAGTAATAAAAATGTTTCAAATTGAAAAGATGTTAAAAGAAATGTTTAAGAAAATTAAGTTAAGTTTTTATAAGAAATGTTATACACTTAGTCAATGTTCTAAGAAATGTTAAATGAATAATTTGAGTAGTAAAATGAAAATACTATTAAGATATGAACTTAAAAGAAGGTAAATGTAACGACCCGTAATTTCGCTACTTCGAAAATGAGGGACATTGTTTATTTTAAATTTTAAAGGGTTTAAAAACTTAAATAAATAAGTTATATATATAAATAAATAATAATGTAGAAATTATTTATTTTTATAGTTAATAATTAAAAAGGATGAAATTTAGATTTTTGAACCAATCAGCAAAAGTTAAGTTTTGCAAAATAAATAAATAAATGCTTAAATAAATATGTTTAAATATTTGTTTGAAAAGTTAAAGTATATTAAAATCACTTAATAAAGATAATAGAAGTATATTTAAGGATTTAAAAATATGTTTACAATCGTTTTACAAAAATATTCAAAATTTGTCACGTTTTGTTAACGCAACTTCAAAATTCAATATTTTGATATTAACCCTAATGATATAGGATTTTAACATGAATAAACTTGTTTTAATTCATTTAAGGAAGTAGTATTTTTAAGTTTTGTTTACTTTAAATATAGTTTAACAAAAATGTTAAATTTTGAATATAAAATTAGTCAATAAAAATGTTGTTTTCAACCGTAACAAGTCATTGCAACGTTATATGAGCACATCCACTTTATAACCTATATATTTCATCTTTACAAACTATAACAAACTATGTTACATACACATTTGCCATAATAAAGACAAGAATTGGTTTTTGAAAAGTTAAATCATAAAGTAAATTAAATAGAACATGATTTGACATAAACCTATATACAAAGGGGATTTTTACTTCAAAGGCTTATTTGTGAAGGGAATAAGTTTTAAGGACACTATTTCTGAAAAATTAGTTTTAAGGACATTTTACAGGAAAAAGATAAAAGAATTTATCATTTTTAGTTATACAGAAATAATGATAAAAGGATTTATCATTTTTCAGTATAACTTAAAAAGATAAATGAATTTATCATTATGCTGAAAATTGTCCTTAAAACTAATTATTCAGAAATGTTGTCCTTAAAACTTATTACCCTGCAAATAGAAGCCCTTCAACCTAATTTCCACTATACACAAATCTATAATAAACAACTCATTACTGAAGGACCTAGCATACCCTTTCTCATTAATGCATTAACCTTGAAATGTCAAATCTAAAGCATGGAAAATAAGCGCTTCTTATTTTATACATTTTGTTAATTTATAAACATAATCATTTCACTTAAGTACAAAATCAAATCAAATCACCTCTCTCACCATTAATGCCATTACATCCTAAGTCTTATCCATGTATGGAAAAGGAGCAAAACACTTTTTATGAAAATAAAATAACAAAATCATTACATTTTGTACAAATAAAATCCATACATCAATTCCACATTAAAACACTTTATTTCAACATTAATAACATGCCAAATCATGCTTTAAAAAAATGGTTTAAATGTTAAGTTGTGACATGACTAGCAAGGGTATTTTGGTCTTTTGAGGTAAGGGTAAAAAAGTCATTTACCATGCGAAAATCCACCTATAAATACACCTTAGTTCTCTCTTATTTCATTCAGAACAACTTCTTCCTTATTCTTGAGCTCTAATGCTCTTCTCTAATGGCCTCCAACCTCTCCACTTCCTGAAAATACACTTACATCCCATAACCGCCTCCACCTGAGCTCCACCCCACATAAAATCGCCTCTACCCTTTGTAACACCACCCTACGCAGCCGTACTCCAAAAACTCAAGACCCAAACTCCACATGCCGCCTCTACACAGCTCAAACCCCATGGCCCAAGCCCATACATGCCTACCTAAGCCACCTACACTCACCTACACCCTCCCTAAAACCCGTACCCCCTAGCAAGCCAAAATACACACAGCCCAATAAAAAAGAAAAAAAAACATAAAAGAAAATGAAAAGGAAAAACAGAAAGAGAGAGAAAGGAAAAGGAAAGCGGTTTGGAAGGATTTGTGATGCGTAAGGAAGGCATTAGCTCGTAGTAAAGTTTGGCGGAGTAGAAAATGAGGTGAGAAATTCACGTTGCTTTTAAAAAAAATCGTATTTTGTTTTTTCTATAATAATCATCTTATGACATATGCAAGTGTACACCCCATTAAAATGATGTCATGGATGTTTAGTTATGTTTGTGTTATGTTTGAATAGTAGCAAGTATTTATGGTTGTGATTATTTATCATATTAGCTTATGTATGGACAATAATTATGTTAGTGATAAACGTTAACTTGATTATGCTCATTTTGATTAAGTAGTGTCCTTTGTGAAATAAGACCCAATTTTTGTGATATGAGATATTTGGAAAAATAAGTCACTTTTTAAGTGAACTTGAAATTAAAGATAAATGAAATAGAATTTGAATTTAAAAGTAAAATTGGATTTGAAATCGAAATTGAATTGGAAACTATAAGGAAAATTAATTTTGAAATTGAAATTGATCTTGAAATTGAAACTGAAATCGATTTGAAGATTTAAATTGAAATTTAACATTGAAACTGAAGTTAGATTTGAAATCAAAATTTAAATTTAAGTTGAATTTAAGTTTAATCTGAAGTTAGAATTGAAATTGAATTTAAAATTTTAATGAAAAAATAATATGAATATAATAATACTACAATATGGAAATAGCGAAAATATACTTTAAATACTGTAAAAAGTGAAAATATCGATTTAAAATGATTCATAATGATTTTATAAATAACAAAGTTCAATTTTAAGAAATTATTTCAAGTATTGAAAAATGAGTCAAAACTAAGCGCATCGCGTAATGGTAGTTCGCGATTTCACGTCGAAAAGTTCAAACGAGTGTAAAAAGTGGAGTATAGCTTGGAGTTCTTCGCGATAAGAAAATTCCGGACATTATATCCATATCTTCTAAATGAAGAAAGAAAATCAAGATTTTATTAAGTGGATTTTTAAATATCCAAAAAAAAAATTCTAGAAAAATCAAGCTTTTGCATTAAAATGACCAAAACATAAAATTCCTTAAAATGGATATTTTTAAACAATTAAAAATATGAAATAAATTTTATAAATCTATTTAAAAGGTTTAAAAGAGGTTTGAGTTGAAAATTATGAAGTTTCAAATATTAAAAAGTTGTTTAAATCAAATAAGCTTATAAGCACTTTCCGCAGCACTTTTCTACTGTTGTTTCCACTACTTTTTAAAAGGATGTTTAAACTTAACTATTTTTTCTAGGATCAATTATGAATGTTTTTAAAAGGATAATTAAGCATTTAAAAGATAATTTAGAGTCTTTATAATCAACTTTAGAATAAATGTTAATAATTGAGTATGCGGAAACAAATAGTACATTTGTCCTGCCTGTGAGAGCTAATCAATGAAACAAGGTGTATAATTAAGGCAAGGAATGGAGCAACCAGTGGCCTGAACTTACTTGGCCTTCGCTTTATTTTTTAGACGTGGGATGGAACAGATCGAAAGGAAAGCCCGGATGCTGTAAAAAAATTATATTGAGTTTTTCCAAAATAAAGGAAGATCAGTATTATCCAAAATTTAAGCAATCTCCAAAATGAATAAACTACAACTTGGAGTGCATAGAGATAATCCTCTTATGCTTGGTATTAAATTTCGAAGAGGGAACTCGTCCTATTCATGGAATTTAAAAGGTGATCTCAACGTTATTCCGACCATAGCACTCGTTGAATACGGAAATTGATGTTGAGTAAAATCGGAATGATTTCTATGATCCTGTTTACTCAATAATGTTTCCTAAGATTGATTTAGGGTCTATTGTAAATGATGTCTTAAATATTATTTTTAACCCATTTAAAAGTCAAGAAATTCTGGATCGATGATAAGTAAGAAAATAGGAAATGTTTTCCCAATTAATAAGCAAATGAACTTAGAATTACTTTGAGATTAAAAAGGGATTTAATTTAAAGAATTAAAGTGAAAAGAGGCTTAATAAATCTTGTATATTTATATTCACTTTTTTATCAATGATTGGATTTCGAATGAAGCAGGGTCGGATTTGGGTGATTCCTATCTGAAAACCACTTCGAACCAATTTACATTTCAAAGTATAATATGTTGAAGACGTCGATATTAGGATTTTCATAGTGAAGAACGGCTTGTTGATTATTTGGGGATAAACTCCCAATATACTTATAGTAGCGGTGGTTTCTTCGTTATGAAACATCCAGTGCAAGGACTATCGCCACTGATCCTAGAGGTGATTCCCAAAACAGGATGTGTTAGGAAAGTACCTTCTGTTTCATTTAGTCCCGAAATGAATTTTGTATAGAAGAATGTCTGACCTGGCATTCTAAATCACATTGAGTGATCTCTAGATAATGTATATCAGACGGTGGCGAAAAAGACACCTTCTCTTAGCTTAACACCCTTTCCCAAGACATTCGAGCTCAGGAAGTTATACGTTTGTAGAATTTAGTCATGTGAATGTGGAATGGCAATGTGGCATTCAAAGTGAAAGAAGATGTGCTGTGTGAAAAAGGTATTCGTTTCTTCAAGCCACATCAACTGGGAAATGACTGAAACGGGGTTAGATGCGGCAAGGCTATGCGGTTCACAACCATTAGGGTATGGTAATTCCCTTCTAGATAGATCACTACCTACTATGACGTTGGGTACCAAAATCATTGTGGGAAGTATGCTAGAGTGCGCTTGGTTAAAGGTCGGTAACGACCAGGGATGACATATTTGGTACTATCTTGTTATAGAGATTGGCGGGTCTCGTGTTGGTAGAGGATCTTTGTAATGGATCCTTGGGACATCTATCTAGAGGTATACCCATTGGAAGGTACTCCCTTCACCTGGTCATTTGTATGGAAATCCATTCTTCAATAAGAAGCCTTTACGAATTTGACTTTTGAACCCACTTTGTGGCTAATATGCTGGAATTTAATCAATGTAACAATTTAGGCTAAGACTAATAAGTTTATTTGCAAATGTTTTCAAAAGAATGTCTTTAGAAATATATCAAATGTTTTGATATATAAATGTTCTAGTTATCGTAAGGGAAAAACCCATCCGTGTTTATTAGTGTACATGGTCTTATGAGATACTCTTTCTTTTCAAAAGAATTTATTCCAAAGGCTGATATATGACACTGTCATTTATTATTGAGTTATTCTCACTGTGGTTTATCAAGCCTGATCTGAGTATTTTCAATATTCGGGTCAGAGCCGAGTAGTTTCAGGTTAGTTGAAGATGGTTGGAGTTTCCAGAGGAGAGCTGGAGATATTCATCTATGTATGGACGTATTCTATTACCCGTTGTAGTTGTTTGATGTTTGTCAGCATTTGTATGGACATATGTTTATAACTGTCTAGGCTGAATTTAGTTTAAACTCTGATATATGTATCTTAAAATTTTCCTCTGTAAATATATTTATTCAATAATATATGTTATTCCAATCGAATAAGATTCTGTTTAGTCTGTTTTTCTTTATTACCCTATAAATTCTGTTCTTTTATGCAATTTGGGTCGAATATGTGTAGTTTATTGTCGGCTCAAAGGGTATGTAAATGTGGGTCAGCATGGTAAACAAATAATAATTAAATCATATCTTCGTAAATTGTTTGTAAAATAAATAAATAAATTTACAAAGGATGTTTTAGGATTTGGTTGTTGCTTTTTGAGATAATTATAATTTGAATAATATTGTGTAAAAGAAGATACTATCTGTATAATGATTATAAACTTAATAAAAAGATTAATGAAATAAGAAGGTTGAAATTTGAAATGAAATTTTACCTAAGTCAGGTTGAGTGGAATGGATTAACGAAATAAGTTAATAAAATGAATTATAAGATGAAATTTAACTTATGAAAAGTTGAATGAAATAAGAAAACAAAACGGCATTTCTCTTCTCTCTTTCTTTTGACTTTGTCCTATCCATGTCAACTCATTTGTATATCTCATCACCTATCGCCATACCTCTTGTTCCCTTACCATGCCCCTCTACCGTAAGTCATGTTCCTCCTCCACCTCCTTATCCCTATGCCCCCTTGATCCTCCTCCTTCTTTTCCTATTCCTAACACTATTCCATCTTCTTTTTCTCCTTTATCTCCTCCTCTCCCTTGGATTTCGGTCTCTGTTCCTCCTTCTTCCCAGCCTGAACAAGCTTGGACTTCTCTTTTTAAGCATATACCCTACAATGCAAAGTACACACCTGTTCATGTCCCATCTTCCTTTATTTGAGAATCTATGGTTCCTCCTCCTGAAGTCATCTCTGCGGGTTCTCTTATATAGGGTAAATACTTAGTGGGGTTTTTTCTGGACAAACCACTATCATATACTGCTGTTGTGGGGCACTTAAAGGAAATCTGGAGGCTCAAAGGTAATGTACAAGTAAAGTATGATTGCTCGATTTTTCTATTTCTGTTGTCTGATGAAGATGACAAACAAAGAATAATTTAAAGTGACCCTATCATTATCAAAAATAAATTGTTCATAATAAATCAATGGGATCCTAATGTGAATAATGTATGTGGGTTAGTCAGAGCTGTCCCTTTTTGGGTGTAATTTTCAAACATTCCCATGCTTGCATAGTCCCCGCTAGGTATTAACTGGTTGGTAAACAGACTGGGGAAACTAGTATGCCTGGATGAAAATGCTAAAAAAATGTTGAGACTCCACTGTGCAAAGTGCTTAATTGAAATTTAGCTTGATGAAGAATTGATGGAATCATTTTGGAGCTATCACCTGATGGTAACAGCCAAAAGGTTTATGTGAACTATCTATGGAAGCCGCAAATATGCACAACATGCAAAGTGTTTGGACATCTAACTAGTTCGTGCCAGAAAGGTGAAGTGGAAGAGAAAGGAGGAAAACAAAATAGAAAGACAGTGGATATTGAAACAAGCAGAGAAAAAGGAAAAGAAACAGTAGAAAAAATTAACAATAATAGAGGTTATGGAAAAGAAAGCACACCTAAGAAACAAGTTTGAAGAAAGGTAATAAACAAGGGAAATTTTGTGAAAGTCAATAACAAACATAGTGCAACTAAGGGTTCAGAGCATGAAAGTCATAAACAAGTGAATTATGAAGAAAAGATAATGAAAGGAAATAATAATCAAAATTCTCAGAATGTTAATGGCAATTAAGAAATAAAAGGGAAAGAAATAGAAGGGAAGGATAAAATAATAACAAGAAATTCTTTTGTTGCATTATATGAGATAGAAGAGGAAGAAATGATATCAGATGAAGATGGAGGAACTAAAAAAATGATTTTAAATGTGAAGAGAATGATAAAAGCAATGATAATAACGAACCTGATGATATGCACAAAGAGGAAACAAATGCAAAAGATGGTAATAAATTCTTAGAAAATGAAGTCTATGCTAAGGACAAAGAAATTCAAAAGCATGCAAGGATAGAGAATGAGCACAATGTGGCACAAGTGCGCCATAATCAAGTTGTTGTGATACATGATGACCTTATGAGCAGAATAAACAAAGGAAAAATTCCCCATTCTGTTTGTAACTGTGTTGAAAAGAGCCTGAGCATGTGCATGCACGCTGTTACACCAATTCATGAAGAAAATACTATTATATCCCCAACCCCATCCTCTTTAAAATTAAATATAGGCAGCAAATCTATATTTCAATCCATTGACAAGATAAAGTCTCCATTCAGCTTGTCCCCTCCTCATTTGCCCATTGTTTCAAAAAAGAAAAAAATCCAAACATTCAAAATACCAAAAATGAACAAGCCTAAATCAAAATTCCTATTATCCCTTAAATTAATAGCAAAATCAAATTTCCTTAGCTCAAAAGCAATACGCCAACCTCACATTTCTTCTGTGCTCACCCCAAATTGCTCTGAGGATGAACGTAATGAATCATTCAGTACATACCCTGAAAATACCCCCTCCTCTTGTCATAAAAGAACCAAAAATTCTTATAAATCCCTCCCATTGTATAATATATAATGAAAAAAATTACGGCATGGAACATTAGAGGAGCTCACAAAGAATGCAAATTGATACAAACAAAATCTAATAAAAGAATAGTCCCTATCTTTGATAGCTCTATCAGAAAGCTTAACCATGAACTGTCTGCACATGCTACTTCCTTTATAAACCCTTCCTGGTCATATATCACAAATCCTTATCATGCCCCCTATGGTAGACTCCTTATCATTGATAATCCTTTGATTTTCAAGATTGATGCCATTTTGGTTGACAAACAGCTAATTCATTGTCATGCTCAACTTCTCACTTCATCCACTTCCATGTTCTTTACCTTTATTTGTGTAGATAATTCACCTTCAATAAGATAAAAACTTCATAGCTACCTTCCTAATCTTAGACAGAATTCTCATCCTTGGATTGCAATTAGGGATTTCAATTGTTCTTTTATTATCTTCTCATAAATCATCTGGTATCCCTCTTTCATTATTTGAGCTTAAACCTCTTATTGATACTATGAATAATGCATCTGTTATTGAAATTTCATCTACTGGCTCTCCATTTACTTGGAATAACGAGAGTAGAAGTGGTATCAGGACGCTAACCGAAATTTACCATGGTTTTGCTAACTACAAAACTTTCATTCACTGGCCTTCCATCAATATTCATATCCCCATGCCCATTATTTCTGATCATTGTCCCCACATTCTTAATTTTGGAGATGCTGCCATGGAAAAAAGGTTAGTTTTAATTTTTTTGATATATGGATAAATGATAATTCATTCATGTAGGTAGTAAAGGATGCTTGGTGTATGCAATCCTATGGGAACCCTATGCTCAAACTTCAACAAAAACTCAAAAACATAAAGATACAACTGAGAATATAGGCAAAATCCAAATATGGTACTGGCAGTAAACGATCTCTTAATAAAATAGGACCTTGAAAAGAAACAGCTACAAATTATGAACTCTTCAATGGATCCTACTGTATCTCTTATAGAAACTAAAATAGTAAAGAATTTGGAGGAAGCCATATCTAATGAAACACATAGGATAAGGTAGAAGAACAGGAAAAGTTGACATTTGTGATTACAGAGAATATCTGAACGAAGAAAGATAGCTTTACTACTAATTGTATTACAAAATATTGTAATGTTTGATACAATTGTTTTGCTTTTCAATTCAGAAGAATGAAATGTACACGATACTGTTGTAATATATATAAGTGTAATTGGGCCTTGAGAAGAGACGGCCCAAGATGCTAAATAACTTAGAAATGCAGTGGCCTCCTGTCAACCGTTAGATGTGGCATTGATGGTTGAGATTATGAAGCCCTTTACTTTAACAGGTTACATTGCAAAGAGAAGTCACGGTAATTCTCATATCTCCAATTGCCCCCCTCAAACCCAAAGCATCTAGGGTTAGGGTTTGAAGGCGATCAGAGAGATCTGTACCAGATTTGATTCGAAAAGAAAGAAATTGGCAAGATTAGCTTTGCGCAGCTCTATTCGATGTATTGATTCTATGATTCACTGCAAGTTTGAGCCTTAAAGATGAATCGTGCAGTAAGAATTGAGCATCAGCTTGAATAAGGCTGAACTCAACTCAGATCTTGGAGATCTTTGAAGAGTTGTTTGAGTTCTGCTGCTTGTTGAGTGCTTTGTCTTCGATGCACTTCACTTGAAGATCAGATCTGAACTTCACGAAGTTCTTCATGCTTAGAGCTTTAGTGAATGTGTCTGCCCTCTGGAAAGCAGTAGGTATATGATTGATTTGCAAATTTTCTTTTTGAACTTGTTCACGAACAAAAAATATTTCGATTTCTATGTGCTTGGTTCTTGAATGCAGTATTGGGTTGGCAGTCATATACACTGTACTCTGATTATCACACCATAGCACTGGTTTTGCTTTATTCTCTATTCTTAATTCCTTGAGTATTGACTGTAACCACATCACTTCCGCTGTAGCATTAGCTATACTTTTGTACTCAGCTTCAATGCTTGACCTAGATATTGTAGTTTGTTTTTCGAAACACCATGATATTAGATTGTCTCCAATGTATATACAATATCCACTAACTGACTTTCTGTCATCTGGATCAGCAGCCCAATCTGCATCTGAAAATCCAGTTATATTTAGATTGCTGCATGCTTTAAATGATAGTCCATAGTTAATTGTCCCTTTGAGATATCTGAGTATCCTTTTGACTGCCTTCCAGTGCTCATCTTTAGGATCCTGCATAAATTGAGACACTTTGTTAACACTGTAAGCTATGTCTGGTCGTGTTATAGTTGCATACTGTAATGCTCCTATAACACTTCTATATTGTTTAACATTATGTATGGCTTCTCCCCTGTTTTTAGATAATTGATGATTGCTGACCATAGGAGTTGGTTGTGGATTTGCATTGTCCATTTTTGTTCTAACAAGTAGATCCTGAATATATTTTTTCTGACATAACATTAGTTCTGAATTTTCTTTTCTCAGAACTTCTATTCCCAGAAAGTAGTTGATGTCACCCAGATCTTTAATTGAGAATTCTTTGTTTAGATAATTGATGACATTGTTGATTTCATCCTTGCTACTCCCTGTAACAATCAAGTCATCAATATATATAAGTATGTAAACTGTTAATGAATCATTAATTTTAACAAACAGTGAATTGTCTGATTTGATAGACTGATATTACATAATTGTTAATGCTGCTTTTAGTCTATCAAACCAGACTCTTGGTGCTTGTTTGAGTCCATATATTGCTTTATTTAGCTTGCACACATAATCTGGCTGCTTGATATATCCTGGTGGTTGATGCATATATACATCTTCCTGTAAGATGCCATTGAGAAATGCATTATTGACATCTAATTGCTTTATACATCATCCTTTGTGCAAAGCAATTGTAAGAATAAGTCTTATAGTGGATGGTTTGATTACTGGGGAGAATGTCTCCTTGAAATCAAACCCATATTCCTGAGTATATCCTTTGGCAACTAGTCTTGCTTTGTATCTGTTAATTGTGCCATCAGGGTTCTTCTTAATCTTGTATGTCCATTTGCACCCAATTATGTTTTTGTTGTCTGGAGGGTCTACAAGAGTCCATGTATTGTTGTTTATGAGTTCCTTGTATTCTTCATCCATAGCTGCTGTCCAGTTTTTGACTTTTGCAACTTGCTCATATGTTTCTGGTTCTTGTGGAATAATGCTGGCATTATATATCTTTGGTTTGAAGATGCCACTTTTAGCCCTCGTAATCATTGGGTGACTGGGTCTTGTATGAGTTTCAGTGTGAGGTGAGCTTTCCTCATTTACTTGATTTGCCATATCTCTTGTGTTGCTTGATTGATTATCTTCCTCTGTCTGATTTTTCCCATGTTCTGTTTGTGTGGGGAAGTGACTGGCATGACTGGGATCACTTGTCCATTCAGAGTTATCTTGATTAGACACAGTGGGTTGAGTGTAGTGATCCTTAGTAGACCTCACTCCTTCATTCCGACTCCCATTTCCAAAGTAAATTGGTAAGTCAGGTATTGAAAATTTTGGGTTGTACACTTTATTTGTTGGCTTTATTTCTGAATTACTATAGGGAAAAATATTTTCATTAAATACCACATGCCTACTGATGAAAATTCTTCCATTTTCATCCAAACATTTGTAACCCTTCTGATTAATACCATATCCTATAAATGTACAGGGTTTAGATCTAAAATTCAGTTTATTTGCATTGTAAGGTCGTAGATAAGGAAAACACAAGCAACCAAAGATTCTCAAACCATGATAATCAGGTTTTACCCCCACATAGTTTCTCTAATGGACTTATTCCATTAATTGTTTTTGTTGGTAACATGTTGATGAGATATACAGCAGTATTAAAGGCCTCAGGCCAAAATTTTAGTGGTAATGATGCATGAGCTAGTAAAGTAAGTCCAGCCTCAACTATATGCCTATGTTTCCTCTCTACTAAACCATTTTGTTCAGAAGTATATGGGCATGTTATTCTATGTACTATGCCTTTTTCCTTAAAGTAGTTACTCAAAGTTTTGAACTCAGTTCCCCCATCTGATTGAAATATCTTAACTTGATTTCCAGTTTGCTTTTCAGCCATGACAATAAAATTTATAACAGCATTATAGGTTTCAGTTTTGGCTTTTAAAAAATAGATCCAAGTGTGTCTAGTGTGTGCATCAACAAAAGAAATATAGTACTTATACCCAAAATCTGAGCTTATGGGTGCAGGTCCCCATAAGTCTGCTGCAATCAAGTTTAATGGTTTTGGGTAAATAGATGAGGAGTCATTGAATGGAAACTTGTGACTCTTGCCTAATTGACAATATGTACAGACATAGGGTAATGAAGCATTATTAAAAGGTATTCTATTTTCATTAAGAACCTGTTGTACAACTTTTACACTAGGATGGCCAAGCATGTAGTGCCATACATCAAATACACTTTTGGAATCTTTTTCAACACATATATTACAGTACTTCTGGTTGCCAGAGTACACATTGCTATTGGCAGATTTGAATTTATATAATCCTTTTTCTGCATTACCCTGCAATAAAATATCTTTAGTTAGTATGTCTCTAACCAAACAGTATTTTGGATAAAATTCAAAATAAACTTTATTGTCACTGGAAAATTGAGACACACTTATAAGATTTTTCTTAATTTTGGGAACACTTAATAAATTATGTAAGAACAGTTGCTTTTTGCCCTTAATACAAGCATTGCCAATATGAGTGATGTTGATACACTTACCATTTCCCATACAAATTGACTGTTTACCTCTGTACTCCCTGTTGCCAAGATTCAAATTATCAAGATTATTTGTGATATGATTTGTTGCACCAGAATCTTGGTACCAACAGTCATCCTGTACACTTTCTGGCCTTGCAGTGTCATTAGAATTATGATTTTTATCACAGTTTGTCTGTGTTTCTGTGTTGACCTGAGCAACATTGGCACTGGGATTATTATTTCTTTGACCATTGGCTTGATTTGAGTATCTGAAGTAGCACTTTACTGCAGTATGACCCACTTTTTCACATATCTGACATCTGGGTCTATTATGTTGTTCCATCTCCCTCTACCTCTTGATCTGTTGGAACTTCCTCCTCTTTGTATGTTCTGTTCTGACTTATTATTGTTTTGGCCTTTGTTCTTGTAATGAGTGGTATAGTTGATGTTGAAGTCAGTGTCTTGTGGTTTCTTGTTGTCAATTCTGGCTTCATGAGCAAGCAGTATGGAGTGGACATCATCTATAGATGGTAACTCTTTCTGTGATGCAATAACAGCCACCACTGATTCATATTCATCACTCAATCCATTTAGAATGGTCAAGATTTGCTCAGATTCTGATACTTTATGATTTGCAGCACTTAAATGATCACAAGTTGTTTTGATTTTGAAAAGATATTCCCTCATTGTACTGTTATCTTTCCTCATGTTGTGCAATTGCTTCTTGTAGTACATAACTTTGGCAGCTGATTGTGTGTTAAACACTTTTTCAATTGTTGACCATATGTCATTTGCTGTCTTGCATCCAATTACATGTGACAATAAATTTGTATTTATTGAAGATAGTAGCCAAGAACAGATGAGCCTGTCTTGCCTGTGATATTTAGTATACTCCTCATTATTAATTGTTTTGTTTTCTTCAACAGTTACATATTTGGGTGGAATTGGAATTGTTCCAAGAAGATGACCTTCTAGTCCATACCCTTGAACTGCAGTTTCAATCTGCAGTTTCCAGAGAAGATAATTATCTTCGCTCAAGTGTGCTGTCACAAGATTAGTTTGAGGACTCACTACAGTATTCACAAGTTTTTCAACTGTAGTGTTGGGTTGATGATTATAGCTCACACTTACAGATGTGGAAGAGGCAGTATCATCAGTCATGATGATTTCAAATTATATAAAGACAGAATGATGGTAAAACTAGAGATCAACAAATTAAACAGAGACAGAAATCAAGAATTAAGAACCAAGAATTGCTCACAACCAAATTAAATGCATCGGCAAGACTTAAATGATGAGTAGGCCTTCCCTTTGTTTTGCTTTTCAGTTCTGATAAGTCTTGTTGTATGGCACTTTCTCTCTTGTGATGATTCTTGATTTCTTTGTTGTTTTCTGAAGCTTTTCTTGATTTGATTTCTGTATGGGTATGATGAGATAATCCTGATGCAGTCCAGTTCTTGAACATGGCGTGGCACTTGATTTTCTCAGATGAATACCTTCGTTCAGATGATGAGACTCTGTCTACCGATGAGCGATTAAACTCAGATGATGAATCTTCTCTGATGAATTAATTTCAAATTATGATTGGCTGTTAGGCCTTGATTTGCTCTGATACCAAGTTGAAATTTGTGATTACAGAGAATATCTGAATGAAGAAAGATAGCTTTACTACTAATTGTATTACAAAATATTGTAATGTTTGATACAATTGTTTCGCTTTTCAATTCAGAAGAATGAAATGTACACGATACTTTTGTAATATATATAAGTGTAATTGGGCCTTGAGAAGAGACAGTCCAAGATGCTAAATAACTCAGAAATGCAGTGGTCTCCTGTCAACCGTTAGATGTGGCATTGATGGTTGAGATGATGAAGCCCTTTACTTTAACAGGTTACATTGCAAAGAGAAGTCACGGTAATTCTCATATCTCCAATTGGAAAAATTAAGAATTGTATGGAGACAAAAGTTCTAAATTTTATCATGCCTCCCTAAAGGTAAGGAACTCTAAAGCTAACATTCGTTTCATCAAAGACAAGAATGGCATATTGCAGAATTCCCCTGAAGAAGTAAATAAAGCTTTTCTTGACTACTACACTGACTTGTTGGGACCAGATGATATATCTACTCTAGATAATTCTTTCACTTTGCTTCTTCCCCTTGAAACTCTATCTAAAGAACAACAATTATCTCTCATCTGCCCTGTATCGGAACTTGAAATTAAAGAGTCCATATTCACAATGAAAAAATTTGCATGTGGGGATCCTGATGGATTCAATGAAATTTTCTTTATACACTGCTGGGATATTATATCATATGATATAACTAAAGCAATTAATAATTTCTTCACTACTAGTAAAATCCTTTCATCTATTAATTCAACTAATCTTGCCCCGATCCCTAAGGTAAATTGTCCTACTAATGTGTCTCAATTCAGGCCTGTAGCATGCTGCAACATAATATATAAGAGCATGGCAAGAATATTAGCTTCAAGGATAAAGAAAGTGATAAACCATCTAGTCTCTAAAAATAAATCTGCTTTTATTCCTAGAAGAAGCATTTTAGACAATGTCCTACTATCTCACGAGCCATTGAATGGATACTCAAATAGAAACATATCTGCTAGATCTATAATGAAGATTGATATAAAGAAGACATTTGATATGGTTATATGGAATGCAGTTATTCACATAATATAAAAAAAATGAGATTTCCAAACAGATTTTGCAACTGGATATGTCAATGCATATCAAATGTTAGGTACTCCCTTGTTTATAATGCTCAAACAGTAGGATATTTTAAAGGGAAAAATGGCTTGAGACTAGGTGACCCCATATCCTCATATCTATTCATATTGATTATGGAGACTTTGACCCTTGCCTTTCAGAATCAAGTTATTGCGAAGAAGTTTAAACTACACCCAAAATGTAAACTGCCATTGATAACTGCTCTTACATTCGCTGATGATCTAGTCGTATTTGCAAAACCATCAAAATATTCTTTATCTTCTATCCTCAATACTTTAGAGGAATTTCATAAATTCTTTATTCTTAGCATAAACTATAAAAAGTCTCATATGGCAGGTATCCTTGAAAACGTGGCTAGGCAATGTTTAGAGATCATAAAAATGCAGCCACTTGAGAACAACAACATGAAATATCTAGGATTTCCCCTAGCAACTAAAAGAATCTTTATACTCCAATGCATACATATTTATGAAAAAAATAACCGAGCCGATGAATAAATGGCAGAATAGATTTTTGTCTTAGCCTAGCAGATTGGTAACAATAAATTCTTTGATGATATCTATGACTGTTTACCGGTGTAGAACTTTCATACTGCCTAACAAACTTCTGAATATGATAAGACCAACCATCATTATATTCTTATGGTCAGGATCTATAACTTCAAAAAGACTTTCTTCTATTTCCTTATACAAAACTGAGACGCCAAAAAGGAATGGTGGTATGGGTATAACAAATATAAGAGCATGGAATTATGCTGCATTTTCTAAACACTTTGATTACATTCTTAATTAAACTGATAGCATTTGGGTTAAATGGTCCCTGATTACAACTTGAAGAATGAAGACATATGGGTTACTAAAGCAAAACAAGCCCGTAGTTGGGTATGGAAATTTATCATGAAAACCGGAGACATCTATTTTCCTTATATGCAGATAGAAATGAATAAAACATGCAGAGAGAAATTCTGGATAGTGCCATGGATTGATAGGGGAGTTATACTGTTGAAAGCGTTTAGTCATGAGAAAATTTAGTTGACTGGGATCCCTACATCATTCATAAAAAAATGGAGTTATATCAATTACTCTTTCAGGGAATGGTCAGATTGATGATATATGGAGTAAATACAAAAATTGGTCATATACATGTTTTGAAGTGCAAAAGTATAGATGGATGGGAAACAAGGAGCATTCTATATCTCAGGCATAGAAAGAAATCTCTCATGGTGAAACTAAGCTTAACTTCTCATGGTACAGCAGATTTTGGAATAGGAAAATCAATGAAAAGCTTAACTTCATTTTGTGGAAAGTTTCGCGGAATGCTTTAAAAACTTTATCTAATTTATCGAGCAAGGGGATTGATATAAATAACACTTGTGTTTTCTGTAGATGTTGGCAAGAAGATAGCCTCCACTTATTCTTTAACTGTTCCTTTTCTTATTTCTTTTGGAAGAAAATAAAGCAGAAAGGAAAGTGTGATGATCCTATTAGAGAAAACAGGAAGGAATGGACAAATATATACAAAGCTACTAGGCCGAAAGATTCACAATCCAGTCAGCTGCTTATAGTGCTGAAAATATGTGTCTAAGCCGTGGAAGGAAAGAAATGAGAGGATTTTTAAAAACAAATATGAAGGAAGAATGGTGTTATTCAAGGACATGGTTAAGGGTATATGCAACACTATGAAATTTGCTAATGTCAGTTTCAATTTCTATGAAATTGAGAGATGGAAAATATGAGGAGGGTTCCTTATTAGTGTTTGTAGTGTTTTATTATGTATTTTTGGTCTTTTCCTTTGTTTCTATGTTTTTCTTATTTATGGATGTAAGTAATTTCTTACATGTTATGAATAAATGGTAGAAAGCATTTCTCCCCACTAGCTTTAACAAAAAAAAGTTGAATGAAATTGATTGTGATAAAAGCTAAAATTTATTAAAATGAATTTGATTTATAAAATAAAATTTAATTAAGTGAAGTTAATGATACGAATTAATGAAATGAACTAATGAAATGAATCAATGAATTAATATGAGCTTAAGTTATGAAGTAATAATAAACATGAGTTGCATTTTATAAAATGTTTATAAAAAGCTTAAATGGTTTTATGAAATGGTTTATAAATGATATTACTATTAAAGAAAATATATTAAGCGATAATGAAATAGAATTTAACTTAAATAAGGTTAAATGAAATGATTTATAAAATGGTCCATAAATGAATTTATACGAAATATGCTAAATAAAATTGAAATAATGATATTTGAATGTAAATGAAACAGACGTGAGTAAATTGGAAGTAAACCAATTGAATGTTGATAAAGAATGGATGTTAATAAGAAATGAAGTGTATAAATTAACTATTGACATTGGATAATGTTAATTGATATAATTTGGATTAATTATATAAATATTAATTGTCGAATGGTTTCTTTTGTTGCAAATTATTATTATAACTGCTTTTGGCTGTATATGATTGTTATGATGGTATTTATGCTCGTGCTTATGATTTGGATTAAGAATTCATGTTATATAGTTCCATTAAACTCATACATGTTTCTGTATTTTTATAAGTGACTAATATTTCAAACATGAGTCGGGATAGG
Source organism: Allium cepa (assembly GCA_030765085.1). Lineage (NCBI taxonomy): Eukaryota > Viridiplantae > Streptophyta > Magnoliopsida > Asparagales > Amaryllidaceae > Allium > Allium cepa. The sequence goes on from CM060940.1 coordinate 332,268,871, forward strand.
TACATACGAAGGACACTATGACGTATATGCGGATTTGATTTGCTTTTACCTTCTTAATATGAGCGAACTTGCTCGTATTAATAAAAATAAGGTTCATATCTCGGATTACATACCACACTTTCATATTTTTCCTTACGGGATGCCTCATCATTGAGATGACATGTATATTTGGTTATATATCCATATTATCAATTTTTACGATCGAGCCACGCAAAGGAGACGTCGAAATTTTCTGTAAATTCGGGTGTTATAATTTTTTTTGAGATTTTGAGATTTTATGATTTTTTTGTAAATAAGTTGTAATTTCCGTAAGCCGATATCAGAGTGGCGTAGCAGAAGCGTAGTATAAGTTGATTATTTTGAATAAAGTATATCAAATGTTAAATTCCTTACTTAAACCCTTTTCGAGAATGAAAAGTTTTAAGTGGGGAGATTGTAACGACTCATTTTTAACTATTTTAAATTATTATATTTAATATAATTATTGACCAAAAATGGTAAGAAATATAAATTTAATGATTTATTAATGTAGTTATTGAATATAAACTTGGATAAAATTTTGAAATAACAACGATTAGATTTAAGGAAACCATTTATATTAGAATGAAGTTTAATATATTTAAGGTGTTGTAATCAATAACTAGAATTGAATAATGAATGTTAAATTATTTAGATGAAAATAAAATAATTGCTTGATAAGTAAAATTCGTTTGAAATTCTAATATTGGAAATTATTTGGATAATTGAATTCTGAATTTAATGTGAATGAAAATGATGTCAGAAGTTGATTGAAATTTTATTTAAACAAAAATGAAGATTGTTAACTTTTAAAATTGAATTTAAAGTCATTAAATTGATTTTTTAAATTTCTTGTTTTAATTAACGGGTAAAAATAGTCTTTTGGGCACTCTCTCGGATTTCAACGAAACCAGTTTCATCGGATCCGTAATAGCGAATTATTATAAGATTTCAAGTTTCGCAGCGATTTGACTTATCGTTTGATCGTGCAAGCTTGAAACGGGTAGAATTTATTTTTAGAACTCAAATTGAAATAAATTGATTTGGAAAAGCCATCTACTGAATATGATGGAATTGGCTCTCGATATATATTCCGTTGTGTTTGGAATGAGGGTATAACATATATAATGCCAGGAAACACGCTTCTTTTGGAGTTTTGAGAATTTCGGACGTTTAAATGTTAAATATTTTCTAATTATAATAATATATATATTTACCTCACCCAACATTTCGTACGCCCCACATATGTTCTTGTATCCCTTTAGCACTATCCTCCCACTAATCCAAATTTTGGAGTAGAGGGAAAAAATATAAACGAAGGTCGCGTTGCCTAGACACACGCGTAAGGGAGTGGCGACCGCAGCCGCCGAGGGCGACGGTAGTGCAGATGGTGGTTCAACGGTAGTTTCAGGGTTATGGGTTCGTGTTTTTCGTTCGTGTTTGCACACATTGGCAACGGCGAGGCAGCGCACGGGGGTGAGGGGCACGGACGCGTGAGGCGGCAGTGGTTTCGCCTGGAGCAGCGGCTTTGGCTGGCGCCAATCGCGGTTGGGAAAAAACAAGAAAGAGCGAACGAGCATCGCATGTAGCCTGGTGATGAACAAAGGATTAGGGTAAGGATTAGTTTAAGTTTTAATTATTTTAGTTAATTATGTTTTAATTATATTGTTATATTAATAAATTCATAACTTCTCCATATGAGGTCCGATTCGTGGAAATTGCATTGGATTTGTATTGACATCGTCTACGATATGGCGATGGATTGGAATTTATCTGGAGCTGAAAATTTCTCACTTTCAAATAAAGGTGAGTGTTTTAAACCGCTCACGTAGATTAGAACATTTTTATGTTAATTAAACTGAAATCATGAAGTGATTTAATTTTATTGATTGTTGTCTGGTAATTTAACTAACAAGGAAATCAATATAGATATTTATATGTTAGAAACTTTGAACTAACAGTTAAACTGAAACTGGAATTAAACTACTAGTCAAATTCCCGATTATTGATAACTGTTAATTATTGTGATATATTTGACTGTTTTGGATGTTGATTGTGATGGATGGCTATTGGTTGTTATTTTGGCTGATTGGTGTACTTATATATATATATATATATCTTGTTATCACCATGTAAAATTACTTGACGGTATATAAAAGTGTTATTTGAATTATTTCAAATAAATTAAAAAATAGGTTGAAATGATATAAACCTATGGCACTTTGATTTGGATTGAAATGATATATATCCATCCATGAAATTTAAAATTAAAATAACTATTTACTTGGCCATAAGATAGAAAATTATATACAGGCACCGGAGTAGTTAAGTTAAATAGTTTTAAATTCTTGAATTTGAATTTATTTAAGTAAGCTGGTTTTAGAGAAATAAAATTGAATTTATGAAGATTAAATTAATTTCAAATTTGAGCTTTAAAATGTTGAAATCGAAATTGGTTACAAAAATTTCATTTTGAAATATGAAGTAAAAATCGACATATGACTTGAATTAAGGAAATTGAAATTGTTTTAAAGGTTTGAACTTTTACTTGAACTTCGAATCTATTTAAGCAAAAGTGATCTAAATGAATACTTCTAAATTCAGCACGAATTTGAATTATTTTAAAGATTTGAACCATAAATTGAATATTGAAGTGTAAACTTGATTTAAGTGATTTAAATTGGTAACCTAAAATTGGACTTAGAATTTATATAAACTAAAATGGTTTAAAATTGAGAATTGAATTGAAAATTAAACTATTTGAATCGAATCAGTGAAAATCGAAATTGAAATTAGTTCGAATTGAACTTGAAATGTAAATTAATTTGGATTTAAATCAAACTGAAATTAATTTGAATTGAAATTGAAGTTGATTTAAATTGAAATCGAAATTGAGTCGATTAGAGTTGAACTGAGATTGAAGATGATTTGAATTGGGATAATTGAAACTGAATCAGTTTGATTTAAATTTGGGCCAAAATCCAGATTTATTGGAAATGGAAAGAACAGTTTTGAATTTGAAATTTTTTCACTATAAACTATTTTCCTATAAATATTTTAAAAATTCATCTTTCTAAATTTCCAAATTATTTAAATTTTCAAATCATTTAATATCTAATCTATTTTGACTATTTAACTATCTTAGCTATTTTAACTTTTAAATTATTTAATACTATTCAAACTATTTTCTAAAAATTCAGACTGGTCAAAGTTGGAATGTTTATATTTAAATCGTGGATTTAAATGTGAGTGGGTTAAATTGAAGTTATAACCTAAGTTGAAATTCGAAACAATTTTGGAAATAAAATTGAGATATTGGAGTGAAACTGATTTTTCAAGCGAAGTAACATATTTTAAGTAAATATGATATTTTGAAATGAAATGTTGTTTTGAAGTGAATATGATATTTTTATATCAAGTATGAATCATTTTCGAAATGTAAAAGAACCAACCGGTTTATAAAATGACGTTTGATTGTTAAAAAGACCAGAGCCTCTTATTGGCACACTCTTTGTCAATATTGGAACCACTTTAACAACTGTGTACGTGGAGGAGACTCTAGGATGAAGTGGCTAGATTTGGTGTATGTCACGACCCGAAATCCAGCATCTGAAAATCGACATCCATAGTTCATCCTTATCCGAATGCCGCAGATTCAAACGTTGAAATTCGATTCGCGCCGGAGCTTATAACACATTAAGTAAACAACATAGCGGAAGAAAATGAATGATTTATTGTCATACAATATTTTATACAACACACTGATACAAATGAATATCAATATCAGATATACAAGATAACAGCGGAAGAATAACAGTGGAAAGATAATATCTTCAATGCCAAGCAAGAGAGAAAGAAAATCTGGTAATACTGCAACTCCATAGCCAAAGTTCCAAACCACAAGCTTGAGCTACCATCATCACGTTGACTTAAGCATGGTCAGTCCGGGAATGCAATTTCCAAAATCCAAAGACTTCTAGATCGATATCTACTATCTATTGATAACCTGACTCTACGCTGCCCGTGTGGAAAATTATGGGCACCCAAAGTTTAGAAAGGGAACAATAAACTCCAGGTCATTCATGGGGCTGGCATGAGCAAACAAAAATAGTTTTCATTTAAACAAAAACAAACAAAAGAAATAAAGAGAAATCCGCAATTCTTTTTGGAAAATGAAACCGATATAAGGCCTCCCGCCACACACACAATGTAAGTGCACACTTGGAGGAGATTTCTTCTTATGACAGTCAAACATGCTTGAGACGCAAAATCCTTTTTTTATTATTATTAGTGCATAGTGCAGAAAAGCTTTCGAAAGTATAATTTAATCTTAGCCAGCATAGGTACCATTATATTATGCCTGCTATAGCTACCATTAAAGAACGGAACCATACAAGGCATGTATTGGATGATTGGATTAACAACAACTGGTCAGGCTAAGGAACTTCCTATGCCACATGGGTACGCCTCTGGAGGGATGCCCTAAAAACCTAACCGGATCTCTGCCAACACAAGGCCGGATTACCTCTGTAGCTAGGTAACTACTAACACGAGTATTCCATCCCCCGGTCGTTACCGACCTTTATCCCGAGAATCACCAACAAATAGCAACAACCACACAAGTTAAATATCTAGGCTCCATACCATGATACCACCTTTTATTCAGAAGGAAATAGACATACCCTAAGGGCAGCGACCCCCGATAACTTTGCCGCATCCTTCCTGTTTCGACCATTTTCGGGTTGTGAGGTTCTGATGAAGTCTGGTCCCATAAAGCTACGCGCTTCACAAAAGCCGTGCTTTGATCAACAAATGATCAACAACATTTAGTATGCCATATTACCAAATTGGGAATATATCACTAGTAATCATCAACTACATAACCTCTGAGCTCGTACGTCTCAGAGAAGGGTGTTAAGCTAAGAGAATAAATTCTCCGCCACCAAACAGAAATGTATTTGATAGAAATCAACTCTACATCTCAAAGTGTAAAGTCAAACATACATCCATACAAGTCTGTTTCGGGTTCGAGCAGAACCAAAGGCACTTCAAAAGAAGCCCTTGCAAATCCGGATAATCCCTAATCAAGTCCGGACTCCCCATCACATAGGATGATCAAATCTCTATACGGAGGTCATTCGGTGCAGAGACATTCGAGAGGTAATCCTTTCGCTTTCGAAATTACCTAGTCTTAACCACCTTCAAATGTTATCCATTACATCGTATCATTATTCAGAATGTGTTATATGACATAAAGTCCTCTCTCGGCTAAACTGAATAATGAGCTCTTAATTTAAAAACCATATGGATATATAGGACCTTAGTTAAGTCATAACTTTAGCCAAAAACCTTTCGTTTGAATGGTATAAACAAATTCCCACTTTTAATCTTTTAAAATAAAAGATTTACCCCTATATGATCTTCTTCAGTTTCAAAACAAGATTGACCAAATCTTTCACAAAGAGTCATTTACAGGTTGCAAAACTATTCCATTTCAAATTTGAAACCCTTTCAACAAAGACTGGGAATTCTTTCATTTTATGAAAGCCATTATCATTTGAAAACAAAGAGTTTTCATTTCAGGAAAATCTGATTACATTTTCTCAAGTTAAAGCCCTTCAAATATAAACTTGGGTTAAATTTGAATTCCCAGAACGATACTTTTTAAAATACTTCAAAAATGGTTTAAAAATCCATATATATATATATATTATATAACTTGCATAACCTTTTTAAACCATATTTTCCAAAATTATAACATATATTCATAGAACTCAACTTCAAATCTTGAATTTAAATTCAAATCAAACTATTTAAATTTTAAAACTTTAACAAGTTCTTCAAAATAATCTTTATCTTTAAAACTCCTTTTCAAAAACTTTTCGTATTTAACCCAATTCCATTTCCAAACCATTCAGGATTCAAAATTCAACTTTTAAAATCATTTCACCATTTGAATAAAATAATATTAAATTCAAAATATCTGTGACTTAACCAAATCCTCGTGAAATCCATGTTTGTGCGTGTATGGTGTAATCCAGGGGTTTTATACAATAGTGCAATATCATCAATCATCACAATCCAAACACAGCAATATTGATAAGCGGTATAATCCTATAACGCTTATCTTCATTCACAGATTCATAGATAAATATCTAAATTCAACACAGATAAATAATTCACAGTTCACAGCTCAATCATATCACAGAACATCATACACCAGGGATATCAGACAATTCAAAGCATTCAATACCATCCAAACATTCGTAAGTAAGATCAATTAGTTATCCGATTAATTTAAATCAGATTTATTACTTATAAATAAATTACTAATCCTGGTTAATTAATATTAATTTATTACAAACCATATTAATTAATTATCCTTTTATCATTTATTATTTAACCTTTAATAAATTAACTAACCTTTAATTATTAATCAACAAACCTTAATTAATAAATCAATTAACATTTAATCATTAAATAATTAACCCTTAATTATTTAATTATCCTTTATTTAATTGTTCTTTAACTATTTCACATTAATCAACCTTTAATTACTCTCGTTAATTATTAATTAATTACATTGATTAATTATCCTTAATTAATTAATAATACCTATTTAATTCCATTAATCGATCTTAATTAATCACATATAGTAATTAATTTTATCCTCTAATTATTTACATTAATTAGTTAACTCCTTAATTTATTATATTAATTAATCCTTTAATTAACTACACTGAGTAATTATTCGTTAATTACTTCTATTAAGTAATTTCTTTAATTACTTTCCATCAAGTAATTCCTCTTTCATTAATTACATCCATCACTCTTTAATTAATTACCTTTAATTACTTAGGTTAATTAACGCTTAATTAATCAAGTAATTAACTATACTTAATTAATTAAACCAATTACCTTAAATTAATTACATTAATAAATTATCTCTTAATCACTAGTTAATGATCCTTAAATTAATTGCATTCATTAACTATCCATTAATTACTTTCATTAAGTAATTATACCTGATTATTAACATAAATTAATTAACCCTTATTAATTACATTAGTTAACTAATTTTTAAGTTAACTTCACTAATAATTATCATTATTAATCACAACCTTAGTTAAATATAAATCCATTATCTTCATTAATTGCTTAATTACATCATTAAACTTCATTGGAAAAACATTTAGGAATTAATTACGAAATCCAAATTATATAATTTACTTTCATATGTATAACAAATACACATTTTATTTATTCGTGGAAAATTTTCAAATTAATTTACCAATTAATTCAAAAATTAAAATTACTAGATTTAATTTGGCCTAAAAAAGGGAATGTTACAGTGTACGTTTGCTAGATTTGAAGAAAGAGAACAATGATGGATAGATCTTGGAATTTGTGCCAGTTTGACATGACTAAAACATGATAGATTAACTGGGCCAATGCGGCTAGCTATCTCTAGCGGACATTTGCTCTTTGATTTTCTTCTTGGACTTGGTCTATACTATTTCCTTGTTATTTGTTTCGATAGGTGCACCTTGATTTGGGATGACCTCCCTTTGACTCGATATGAGATGGATAGACGTGGTGGGCGGTCGTGGCTATTATGCGTTACCACCAGCCCTACGACTCGAACTTTTAGTATCCTACCTTAGGCATTGTCTCACATGCCTTATCATACTTTTATCCTTATATGATACCACTATGAGTTTGGTTTAGTGTTGTCGTATCACGGCGCATCCCTATCCCCCAACGTGCTACTGTTGCGTTATATGCAAAGTGTACGACAATGCTTAAAGACGCGTTAAGATGGATTAATGTAAAGCCTTAACACTAAGAAACATATTTATTTTACTGATTAGACGATACACATATAGCGTATTCTACTATATATAGATATTTTTAAGGATCCTTAAGAGATAGAAAATCCCGTAACATCTCTTGAGTTATTGCACGTACGTTATACACTGGATAGGAGATGTAAATCCTCGTAAACATCTCTGACGCTATTATACTCATGTTATACGTGATATTGATTTGACTCACATAAGAATGTTTTAGTTCTGACTCGAGTGCATTATTTGACTTTATTCTTTGGTCAGCCTTGAGTATTTCAGCGCATTGAAGATTATTATTGTGGAGAATGAAGATGAATATTTGTATATTACCATTACTATATTATTCCACTGCATCATTTTGTTCCGCTGCATTATTCTAGTGTTCTATTGTATGTATAACTCTGATAAATATTGTATAAATTATAATCGAATGTATAGTATAAACAGCTTCATGAACTGTTTATTTAATTATTATATTTTGTCATTCCGCTGCGAAATTCTTTGTTTGTTTTATTTTTTTCTTATTTTTCTTAATTAACTCCATTAATTATATGTATTCTGGATTGTTTTGAGTTGGCATGTGTGGTTTATTATTGACTTAAACCTTCCAAAATGCTGGTCCTCGCATTCTCTCTCTCCCATTCTTTCTTTTCACATGATATGTTATCAAATGACATAAAATTTTATTAAATCATGTAATAAAATGACAAAAAATTTCCATAAATCACTTTATGTAATTATCTTTAAATTACATTGATGCCATATATCAATGCGTGCAAATATAACTTTTATAAATGCATTAAAATAATTACAAACAACTTCCAAACCTCAAATAAATGATAATTAATATTTCTCAAATATCAATTAATTTAATAAATTTCCAACATTTTAAAAATTAATTAAATCATGTGGTTTCTATATGAATTCATCTTTTTGTTTGCACGAATCAAAGATGTAAATTCAATCAGTGATTAATACCAAACTATTCGAATATTAACATTCACACATCACTTGGCAGGCGGTGTGACATTTGGCTGAATTTATCGCTTACACATCTTTTGGTAAAATTCAATTTTACTTATCATAAGCGGTACCCGACAGTGACAATTATTTACATCAATTCTCTTCGTCAAAACTATATCACATTAGAACTTATGGAATTTTTTAATGGTCAAAATCTCACGTCCATATTCAACGTTATAGTCCAAACATGAAGTCCTTGTTTTTAATAAAAACAATTATTATTAACCAAAATGCTATTGCCAAAGACTTTGGCTTTGAGTTGTGTAACTACCCAGAATTTTGAACACTTCCTATTTAAATATTTGAATTATTTGCATATTCATGTCTAAGGTTTAATGTGATTAAATATGATTTTATAACATTATTAAACACTTTTTAATTAAAAACTAATAACTAATGTTAGAAAACTTAATTTTGAAATGTGTTTACAAAAATATACACTTTGGATAAATGTTGAGAATGTGACCAGAAAACGTTTTGTTAGAAACTAAGTTTTTGTTTAATACAAGTTGTATAAATATTTTGCAACTTGTATAGACATACGCACATATAAAAATGAATTAAACACATCTCTTTTTTGTTACAAAAGGTTAATCAAACTATGATTTAATTAGTAAAAGTAAGTGTAGACAAAAGGTACTAAAAGGACCCATAAATTAAGGCATTGATTAAGGAGAGTAAGGTGTGTGTAAGGATATTTTTTGCATGTTATGATGCATGGAGGAAGAGGGGCACACATTTCCTAAGCTTATAAATAGAGAGGAAGTCTCTCTTCATTCTTACATGTTTCCACTCTTTCACTCTTTTCTCTTCTTAAACTTTCTTAGACAATGTCTTCTTTCTCTTCTCCTCGTTTTAGCCTTAGGCCACGCGCTATAAGGAGGAGGCTTGGGCCATGATTTTTGGAGGGAGAGGAGGCTATGCCATGAGTATGGTAGTGGAGGAAGTGATAGTAGACGTGTTAATTGATTGGATGTTGGTTGGAAGTAAATGGGTTAACTAAAAGTCGGTTATTCTCACTTTGAATGAATTTATAAATTGATAATTGCATATTGAATAAACAAGTTAATATTGCTTGCTATTATTTATGATAATATACACTAACTAGTTGAATTTATAGCCCTTGATTATATGCTTAAAAAAGTACGTAATTTGCTAAAATGTTCCCTTATAAACCTTTGAAATGTGTAGTTTAAATTAAGTACATTCGAATGTTTAATATGGACATGTTGATCAGTGTATATGTTAATGCATGTTTAGAAGTAATGTGGTTTGAATTTGGAATCTTATATGTGCATAAAATAGAATGAAACTAAATATAGAATCATATACAAAATTGTATGTACAATAATAGTCGCTATGACCACACTTTGAAATTCCTCAACTTTAATTTGTGAAATGTAGCAATTTAAGAAAATATTTTGATATGACTTGTTGTGGTGATTTGTATACTTCTATAAGTGTTTTTAAAAGCAAAGTATTTGTTTTGAAAAGTTAGATAAAATGCAAACCAAAGTTATAAAAGTTAATAGCATAGTCGCTATATAAGCACTTCGGAAAAATACCTTGTTTTTGGAAATTTCTCTAAAATAATTAAAAGATAACATTTGGGATACTTTCTTCATGGTTTTCACGTACCTAAAGTATACTAACTATTGTAAAAATAATGGATCAAAAATAATTTGTCAAGGCATCGAAGGGTAGGCGCAAAGTTGTAGAAAATAAGTTTAAAACGTGCCACGGAACTTTAAATGCATTTGCAAAAATGCTGCCTTTTCTATTTGAAATTATAAATTGTACAAAAATGATATTTAAATTTAGTACTTTTCTTTAATCATTTTAGAATCGTTTTCTAGCTTATAATAGAGTATTTTAAAATTGGTTTCAATTTTTAAATATATTTTTAAAAATTACTTTTGAATTTTTAAACTAAGTGGCTTTTAAAAATAAAACTTGTTTATTTTAACTTTTCTATTTATTTCAAATTCCTTATTTTTACAAAATATTCTATATAAATAATTATCATATAGTTTAAGTAGTTTTAAAAGTGTTTTAACATATTAATAAGTACTTTAAAGATATTATTATATATATGTAATTTTTAAATAATAAGGTAAGTATTTTATAAGTATAATAAATGAAGTATGGATTTTAACACTTAAGTTATAATAAACAGTTTTGCGGCATCAATTAAAAGAATATTACCTTAGTTAATAATCTTGGATATGCTTTGAACTTTAAATGTTTTAAATTAATGATTAGCACAGAAATGTTTTGGGTTGTAGTAAACAATTTTTAGTAATATTTGTTTTTAACCTTATTATTAATTATAATTAGAATTATAATTAAATATTTAATAATGAATATTTAAAGGTTAAGTATAAATGAATATTTTGGGTAGTGGTAAACAATGTTTTAGTAATATTTGTTTTTAACCCTTATTATTAATTATATTTAGGATTATAATTAGATATTTAATAATGAATACTTAAAGGTTAAGTATAAATGAATGTTTTGGGTTTGTTATGACAATGTTTTAAATAACACTTGTCTTTAGCCCTTAAATATAATTGAATCTTAAAAAGGGAGTTTTAAAGAGAAATGTTTTTAAAGTATGAAATAGATTTGAGTTTGTTGTGACTAACGTTCGAGTAACAATTGTCTTTAACCCTTAAACGTAATTAAATCCTTAAAGGCAAGTTTTAATGGAAATAACCAAATGTAAGTATTTTGGGTTATAGTAAATAATGTTTTGGTAACACATGCTTTTAAACCGTTAAATGATATTTAAAGTGGAAAATGTTATATATATAATAAGATCTTTAATAATGGAATTTTAAAGGTAATAACAAGTATTGAAACCTTTTATAAATTGATACTAAATGTTATATGTTTAATTTATAAAGGATAAGGGGTTTATAGTAACAATGTTTTAGTAACATTTGTTTTTAACCTCTTTGCTTATATTTTAAGTAAGGTAAACTTTGTCAAGTGATTTGTGAATATACTTATTTCATTTAGGTAAGTATATGAATTTTTTTTAAGTATTGAAAAGAGTATAAGTGAATAGCTATATATATATTTATACATACATGCATATATCTTTTATAAAGAGAAAATAAATATATATATATATACAGGCATATAAAGGAAGTTTTATTTAATAAAGGAGTATTAATTAATAAATGAAGTCTTGATTTATAGAAGAAGTTTTATTAGAAAAAGGGGTTTTACTAATAAAAAGATTTTATAATTAATAATATTGATGCCAAAAATAGGCATCAGCACCTAGTAGGATCTCGTTGTGATTAAATTATGAATGAAATTAAAACATAACAGAGAAAGTAAATGAATACGCAAGTTTTATAGTGGTTCGGCAAACTCTGGCTTACGTCCACTCCAATAATCTTCTATTATTTTATAAGATTACAAGTACAGTTATTTTTTGCCTTATAATATTAATGGAGGAATAGAGAAGCGTGATGAAAAATAGGCAGGAAAAAAATCCCCCATAATGAGCCATGTCTGCTGTATTTATAGGTGTAGCCATACATGGATCGGGCCAAAAATTTTCTAGAAGAACCACCAGAGCCGAACAACCCGAACTACAAAATTTGGGGTCGATCGCACACCATAAAAACGATTGGTACCAATCATTTTTATTTGCACGTCTGGCCCAACGACCAATATGGTGGGTCACCCATGATCTTTACTCCCTATTTTTGAATTTGTTTCGATGATCTCTTTTGTAGTTATTGACTTATGGATCGATCATTATTGATATGTACTGCTAGTCCGAGCGATCCGTATCCATATTGATTCAGGTCGACCCATAATGAAGATGTTCCGTATCTAATTCATATTGGGAATGGATCATTGCCAATCCATGATGGATCATAGCCAATCCATAATAGAGATGGGTCATTGCTAATCCGTATTGGAGATGGACCATTGCCGATCCACTTTGAAGATGGACCATAGCCGATTCATAATGGAGTTGGTTCATTGCTGATCCATATTGGAGAAGGAACATCACCTATTCATTATGAAAAATGATCGTACCCATTCGTTTTTTAGTTGAAGTGTGGAATTCAAACTTAGCCAATTGCAGAATACTATTCTCATGAATTCATACAACTATCATCCATAGTCTTGTCCATAATCAATCTCCAATCTCGATAATCATCTCTTCGAGCTTTTTGTCTTGATGATCATGAAGTCTGTTGGATTAAATCCACTTGTGTATGGCCTTGCCAAAAGGTCAATAAACACCTTGTCCCCTCCCCCCCCACAATATATCTTGCGATAGGAAGGTGTGTTCTGAATTGAAGAAATTTAGGGCTACCAAAAAGAAATCCATCCAATTTTCCAAGAAATCGTTATACTTCCGTTGAAATATCTTTTCTGAAGTGTTATATCTCCCTCTACTCGCTGTGACACTTGGCCGATACTCGATAGTATAAATTCTAGATTGTAATTTTCCAATTGATATATGTGCCCAATTCCATTGAGCTAGTAGGCCTCGGTAATCTGATCTGGCTCTTTCTCTGATAACTCTAAGTGAGAATCAAATTTCTATCGATTTTAAGAAGTCGAATTTTTAGAATGCCCACATGCACGTTCATATATGCATTCTTGTCGTTGGCTCCCGGATGCGTTCATATGCTTGCAGGTCATTGCCAATTTGGTGGAATGCAATTCAATCAATTGCATTTTTTTCCTTTTCTTTTTTTAGAAAATAAACCAATCCCCTTTCTACTTCATTTGTTTATCATCGATCCCCTCTTTTTTTTTGTTTCAACAATCCCTTCTCGCTCCAAATCTCCCTGGATATGGGACGGAGGGAACAAAGAAGATGATGTTGGGGGGATCGATGATGATGAACGGTTGTGGATTTGAAGCATATGGATCGACTTTGAGATTGAATATGCCCTGCCACACTTGATCACTTAGAAGATGATATAAGGGGCGGTTTCAATTAGTTGTAGGCATGGTTGGGTATGGATATTGAACGAAAGAGGAATGGTGTTTCTTCAAAAATGATTTTGGGTGTAGGATTTCTCTCAATACTCATTTGAATTTGTCATGGGTGATATACTAAAGTAGGAAAATGAAGAAAGCCTTCCTATATATGATTCCTTCCTGAATGATGTAGCATAAAACTATATGGAGGATTTGTCATTTTTCATTCCTCCACCCAGGAAGGGTGTGATGACCTGCAAATCCATACCCTTTGAATCGACAATAATCCACACATGTCCGACGTAAGATGGAAATTCAAGAGAAAGAAAAGAAGAGAGAAGAAGAGAAGAGAAGAAAGAGAGTAGATAGAACCAAACAGAATAATACAGAATCTCACATCGTAGTGGAAAATATATAATATCATATCAATGATCTTTACAAAACAAAAACTGTATATATACATACATAAATCAGAGTCCGACAATCAATCAGAGTATCAGCTTGGACAGTTATAATGACGTGTCCTCACAATTGCCGATAATATAAACAACTAAGCATAGCAGATAATCAATAATCAAAACAGATACGCGTATACGAAATGAAGATCTCCAGCTCTCCTGCTGAAGCTCCAAAAGCATCAAATCTAAACATGTAAATATACTCGGTCTGAGCCAAGCATTGAAAGGGAAGAACGCCCGGATCAGTCTGGTAAACCAGCATGAGAAACACATCCATCTGAATTTATTAAGTTACCAAAACTTTTTCTTTATCAAAACCAAAGTATCTCGTAAGACAAGTCCACACATAAACACGGACATATTTTTACCTTACGATAAACATTTCATATCAAACTCATGTGATATTATACTAGTGTTTAGTGTACAAATAATATTCAAAATAGCCAAAATTGTTACCATTACTAAATTCCAGCATGCTAGGCTCTACAAATAAAATGGCAGGTACGCAGTGGAGTATGGATTTCCATACAAATGACCAAGTGAAGGGACTACCTTCCGGCAGTACATCTCTAGAAGAATGCAGCGCGGACCATCACAAAGGATTCTCTACCAACACAAGACCGACCCACCTCTATAACTAGATGGTACCGAATATATCATCCTCCGGTCGTTACCGACCTTTACTGAGGGCCCTCATAGCATACAAACCACAATAATCAGATAACACGATGTTATGGCGTGTAAAGATATATCTAGAAGAGGATGATCATATCCTACTTGGGAATGACCCACTTAGCCTTCCTGCATCTAACCTTGTTTTGGTCATTTCCGATTGATGAGGCTAGTGGTAACAATTACCTTTCACAAAGCACAATTATATCACTTAGAATGCCACACGGCCATTTCCGTAGGCTACTAATTGCCTTCTGCAAATATACAACCCTTAAGCTCATACGTCTCAAGGAGGGTGTTAAGCTAACAGAAGTTGACTTCTCCACCACCACCGATGTACGTTTGTAAAAACCAATGTACGTAATCTATAGAAATATAATGTCAGATAAACATCCATACAAGTTGTTCAGGAATAGGACAAACTGAAGGTACTTTCCTACCACATCCTGCCAGGAAATCCCTAGGATTAGTAGCGAATAGTCCTCGCATTGGATATTTCATAATGAAGAGACCACTGCTATTGGATGTATATTGGGATTTTAACCCCAAATGATCAACAAGCAGTCCCCCACTATGAAACTCCGAAATATAAATATCATCTCAAGTAACCTACACAATCGTCGCATATACGTTGGTCCAAAGTGGTTTTCGGATATACCGATACCGGTCTCTTCGCACCAACAACGCAAAAGCGTTTCTCAACATCACACAGAAACTAAGTCTCATAGAGTTATCACGTCTCCAACTTTCAACCTGCCATCCTTCGGGCAAAGAAGGAAGCTCGATAGATTGGAGTAATACTCCGCACTATACGAATCAACATCCTCAACACCAACGATAATTAAACCTACACAAAAGGCTACGTACTAAGTGTACGACTAAATAGTGCCTACATCAAGTCGAGAAACTAAAATTTGGCCAAGTTTGATAGTCGGTTATTTAACTATCAAAACAAACAAAAAAATATTCAGCACCATAACAATCACTGGGCCCTTTTAATTAATCTTTTATTAATTAAATCATTTGCCAAATATCCACTTCAAATTATCTTTAAAATGATATAATCTCAAAATATTTGAATTATTATATTGGAAAACATTTTCCATATACTTATTTAATAATAAGTAATTCACAATTCTATTTATTTTCAACACTTGGAAAATATTACATATACTTAAATCACGATTAAGTATATATTTCATTCTATAAGGAAAACGTTCTCTTTAAACACATTTATTTGGGACAAAACGAATGTTGCGTAAAACATCGTTACGACAATCCAAAATCACTAGTATTGGGATTCGAAAATAAGATAGATATATAAATCCCAATACTATACAAAAACATTTCCTTTCGAAATCATTTACTATAACGACAGTGTTATAGTCCATCATTTCCATACTTCTTGAAAATGTCTATTTCAACAATGAATGTTGAAATCTATGGTTTCGATACTCAACACATTTTAAAACATCTTTAAGGTGTTTTATTCCATTTAAAATATAACTTTCCAAAACATTTATTAAATATATTATTCACCGTCCAAAATCGTGAATATCGTTCTCTAACCAAATCAAAACTTCTACACATTTATTTAAAGGATTATCCACTATCCAAAACCGTGGATATAACTCCCGACCAAACTCTTTAATATTACAACATTTAACATAAAGGATAATTCACTGTCCAAAATCGCATATATATCTCCTTTAATAAGCTTTCATATTTACTTATCAAATTCAATTGATTTCGGATTTATAAAACAATGTCTATAAATTCCATTTACATTTTATAAAAACTTCAATTTATAAATCTCCTTTATTAACCAATTCCATTTATCTCATTTATATGCCAAATCCAATTTATAAGTTAATTCCTTGTAAATTATTTATTTACACTTTTCATTCTTTTATAACTTCACAAATTCACAAATCTTAATCACTTATAAGATTAAATTATAACTTTGTTTTAACACTTATAAAAACTCCTTTATAATTCCAATAGTTTAATTTATAAAATATAAATTTTGTAAATCTTCTATATAAACCATTTATAATAAATCAAAAATACCAATTTAAATAAGCCAATTCCTTTAATAATTTACAAATCGTTTTTAAAACATATATAACTCCAAAAAACCATATTTAAGTATATTTCACCAAAAATCATAATTTTTATAACATAAAAATTATCACATTTATTTACTTAAATAAATTCATTTCTTAACAATTCAAAAATTCACCAAAACCTATATTTTCAAAATTAATTTTAAAAATCCTTTTTAATTCAAAATCATTTCTTTATTGTTTTTAAATTCCAAAATATAGGCTCAATGCTGCAACAGCCCTAAATACAACAATCACGTCATCCAAAACATCATATATCATATGATAACAGAATATATCACAATACCTGTAAATAAATCAATACTGTTGAGGAATCCAGTTGGATCCCTCCAACCTGTCACCTTCTACAAATATACATATTAGAATATGTGTACAATGTCCACTTCAAGGCAGACGTGCGTACAAAGAGTCAACCGCTCATACACGGGAACGTATAGGGTCATCTGCTCCACTAGGCAGGTATATATATCTAAATATCAATCAATATATCATATATCATCCAAACTATTATCAATCATCATATAATAAATTATTTCTCACTTATATAAAAATATTAATGAGTCGAAAAGAGTGGGTTGTACTCACATTGATTCCGAAAGCAGTTTCAGTGTTCTATTCCGAATAAAATTAAACATACGTTTAATTTTATCCAGAATTCACACTATCTCCAATCAACTCCAAATCAGCTCATCGCGTAGTGCTCGTCAATACGGTTCCAACGCAATTCGTTTCATCAATTTTTGACCTCGTATGACCAAGTTATGATGTTACAAAGATTACACGAATATTAATAAAATTAATTTCTATTTTTATTTTTACCCTCAAACAGATCTGAGCTATTGATTTTTTTCTTGCTTTACATCAGGACGCATCCTTTTTCTTCTTCCCCAGGTAAAAGTCACGCATGTAACCCATTATTGCCGTTCGGACCCTAGTTCGTCGCTCCATCTACGACGATCGAGTCGTCGATTAGGAACCATCGACGCCTCCGCCTTCACGTGTGCCACCCACGGCCGTAATAGTGTGAAGCTCGACTCCTCCCTTGCATTGAAAAACGTGTACGAACAGTGTGCGTTCAAAAGAAAATTGCCGCCAATCCATCGCATCGTTTTCAATCATCACCGTACGGAATCGAAGGTCTCGCGATGCTCTATGGTTTATTAGTTGTAAGTTCTTGATAATTGTCACTGAATTTAGAGAGATTAATGGAAGAACTTTGTGTAATTTCGGCCATTGCTTGGCAAACGGCGGCTAGCCCTAGCCCATTAGGGTTTTGTGAAAAATGGTGAAAAATAGGCCTTATATAGAGAATTATGCGACACTATTTATCCCGAAAATTTCCGAACTCGTAACGAAGCGTGCCGCCTGGCATTTATAATGTTTTACCCCCATTCCGAATGCAACGGAATATATATCGGGAGCCAATTCGATCGTATTTGAAAGATAGGTTTTCAAATCGACTATTTAAATTTAAAATTCACTTAAACCGATTTCTACGCGTTTTAGCTTGCCCCAGACAAACCGTAAATCCGATTGACACGAAATTTGAAATCTTACAATAATATAACATTATGGATCTAATGAAACTAGTTTCGCCAAATCCGAGACTGTTTGAAAAATGACTATTTTTACACGTCAATTAAATATTAAAATATTCAATTTTTACAAATTAACTTTTAATTCAATTTTAAAAGTTCTGTAACATCATTCTAATTCAAATATGATTTATTCAACTTTTTAATCATTTTTATTCACATTTCTTCCAATTTATAATTATTTCAGCAATTTCAAATATTAAATTATCAATTTAATTGTCTAATTAAATCTAGATATTCAAAATGTAAGTTATTCGACTTATAAAGTTTACTTGGAAATATTTAAAATCAATTAAATATACGAATTTCAAATGACAGAAATTCTGGGTCGTTACATTCTCCCCTACTTAAATGAATTTCGTCCTCGAAATTACAAAGTAAGAAAAAGTCACTAAATCCATTAACTTTTCAAAACAATTCATTCAAACTAGATTTACCAACATCATTTAAACATTTAAATTTTCTCAAAATCATTTAGTTAAACTTCCTACAAAAACTTTACTAAGTTTTCAAATACATTCATAGTTATCTTTTCAAAAGTACTAATATCGTTTAACTTTCAACTCATAATCAAAAAATTTCCAAAATCTCAAAAAAAAATCTAATGCCTTAAATTTCAAAAAAATTCGCCATAGTCTCCTTTGCACGGTTCGATCCAAAAAAAATAACAATATATATCACAAATATACATCTCATCATCGAGGATGAGGCATCCCGAAGGGAAAAAAGTGTAAAAGTACGATATGTAATCCGAGATATATACCTTATATATTATTAGCGAGCATATACGGCTAATATAGCGCGAAAGCGAGCTCAAATGCGAAGCAAGCGCCATACGCACCTACTAAACACTCAATAAACAAATGAGAACATGTATATATGAAAGTAATATCAATATACAACATATATCAACAAATATATATGCCGATATAGAAAACGCCATCAATAAGCAACAAATCCAACCATCAACCAACTATCATTCAACTAACATCCATAACCAAATCAATACACTTTCACTTCTCATTAATATTCAATGAATTGGTTTTCAATTAAATCACAATTGGTTCATTTACATTGGATTTTTTACTATCATTCATTCATTCATATTCAATTAGTTTACATTCACTAATTCATATTCCAACTTGTTCACTTCCACATTAAATCAAATTCAATTCTATTTAAATTTACTTCACTTCCAATTTGAATTCAACTATTTAACATTCAATTTCACTAATTCAATTTCATTAACACTTAATGAATTTCTATTTACAATCAACTAACATCCATCTAACAATCAATGCATATCCAACATTACCAAATTAATTTAATTTACATTCATTCAATTTGGTTCAATACATTTAATTTCAAATTGGTTTAACATTCAATTACTTTCATTCAATTATTCAATTCTTAGTTTCATTAGCTTTTAATGAATTAACACCTACTCCACTAATTCCATAACAATTCATTTATATTAGATTGATTAACATTCAATCCATTTATTAATTCAATTGCTAATTCATTTTACACTTCAAGTTGAATTTCATTTATCTAACTCAAGTTCGCATTCATTTACTTCATTTTATCAATTTACTTCGATACGAAAATCAACTTCATTTAACATCACTTAAGTTATATTTCATTTTTCATCTCTAAAGTCATTTTATTTAACTTAAGTCAAAATCATATCACCATTCAAATTCAAACTTTGTTTTGCATAACAAAATTGTTTATCCATTTTAACAATTGGTTTTACTTACATTTTCACAATTTATAAGTTATACAACTTATTTATTCATAATTCCATGAACATCTACCTAAGTTCACTTCAATTCACTAAACTCATTATTTATAATTCAATTCATGGTTATGCAATCACTTTACACCTTAGGTTTATTTAAACTTTCAAATTCATATTATATAATCACTAACCAGTTTAATTTCCATTCCAATAATTTATCTAATCCAATTCAAATCCAACTTATTTAACTTTCCTTTAGTTAAATTTCAAATCATATATTTATTATGCTACTCACATTTATTTCAACTTTACCAAGTTAAATTTTTATTACCTCATATGTTATAAGTCAAAAACTTATTTTACTTATATTTATCAATTACAACTTGGATTTTAAATCATATTTGTTTATCCAAACAAAAGTTCAATTTCAATTTATTTTGGTAGCAAATCCATCACACAAAAACTGAAAATGATACTGATGATGCTGCAGTCATCACCCTTATTATTTTCCAGCAACAGTAGTGAATTTATGCTTTATATTCTTTCAAAAAAATTCTTTTTATCTTTATAAATCGTATTTATAAATCTTACTTATATAATTTCAATTCACTTATATAAGATTCATTTTTAATTCATTTATCTTATCTAGATTTATAGCAAAATAACTCTTTAAACTTTGAAAAATAATTTCTAAAATCAACAGGATTCAAATTTTCAATTTCTTAGTTTAAATCCATTTTTATTTACAACACATATTTGAAAATTTATTCATATAGTTTCACTTCTTATATATAAGATTATTTTACAATTGTAAATCATCTCAATTATAATTCCATACTTTATAATTCATTTGTTTATATAATTTATTCTTTTACAATTGTTGTTTTTATTTAGATTATTCAAACAACTTCTATTAACTTATATATATTTACGTTTTCAAACAACCAAACAATTAATTTATTTACACTTTAATAATTTTTGAAAAATTATTATTCCTTTATATATAAAATTTAATCGAGGTAAAATTATTTAATTTACCCAATTTAAAATAATACTATGTCGACTTGCCTAGTTTAAGAGTTTGAAAATCCCTATCGATAATATGGCGTCCCACATACCGACCAGAATTCACAAACAACTCAATGGATAAGCAAACACAATATAAAACATTTTATATTCACTAACAAATACACGCTCATATATATAATACACTCAAACTCAATCTAGGGTGCTACTGTCCCTATCTATACTGAGTACACATCAAAGCTTAGGAATATACGAAATCTAAGCTCTGATACCACATGTGACGACCCGTAAATCTGTACCATTTGAATCCACAATAATCCACACATGTCCAACCCAAAAAAGCACAGAGGATGGAAATTCAAGAGAAAGAAAAGAAGAGAGAAGAAGAGAAGGGAAGAAAGAGAGAAGATAGAACTAAACAGAACAATACAGAATCTCACATCGCAGTAGAAAATATATAATATCATATCAATAATCTTTACAAAACAGAAACTGTATATACACATACATAAATCAGAGTTCAACAATCAATCAGAGTTATCAGCTTTGACAGTTATAATAACCCGTCCTCACAATTGCCGATAATATAAACAACTAAGCACAACAGATAATCAATAATCCAAAAAAGATATGCGTATGCGAAATGAAGATCTCCAGCTCTCCCGCTAAAGCTCCAAAAGCACCAAATCTAAACCTGTAAAAAAAAAACCTCGGTCTGAGCCGAGCATTGAAAGGGAAAAACGCCCGGATCAGTCTGGTAAACCAGCGTGAGAAACACACTCATCTGAATTAATTAAGTTACCATAACTTTTCCTTGATCAAAACAAAAGTATCTCGTAAGACAAGTCCACACATAAACACAGACATATTTTTACCTTACGATAACTAAAACATTTCATATCAAACTCATGTGATATTATACTAGTGTTTAGTATACAACTAAAATTCAAAATAGTCGAAATTATTACCATTATTAAATTCCAGCATACTAGGCTCTACAAATAAAATGGCAGGTACGTAGTGGAGTTTGGATTTCCATACAAATGACCAAGTGAAGGGACTGCCTTCTGGCAGTACATCTCTAGAAGAATGCACCAAGGACCATCACAAAGGATTCTCTACCAACACAAGACCGGCCCACCTCTATAACTAGATGGTACCGAATATATCATCCTCCAGTCGTTACCGACCTTTACCGAGGGCCCTCATAGTATACAAACCACAATAATCAGATACACGACGTCATAGCATGTAAAGATATATCTAGAAGAGGATTATCATATCCTACTTGGAAATGACCCACTTAGCCTTACTGCATCTAATCCTATTTTGGTCATTTCCGGTTGATGAGGCTAGAGGTAACGATTACCTTTCACAAAGCACAATCATATCACTTAGAATGCTACAGGGCCATTTCCGTCGACTACTAGTTTCCTTCCATAAAAATACAACCCTTAACCTCATACGTCTCAAGGAGGGTATTAAGCTAAGAGAAGTTGCCTTTTCCGCCACCACTGATGTACGTTTGTAAAAACCAATGTACATAATCTATAGAAATATAATGTCAGATAAACATCCATACAAGTTGTTCAGGAACAGAACAAATCGAAGGTACTTTCCTACCACATCCTATTAGGAAATCCCTAGGATTAGTAGCAAATAGTCCTCGCATTGGATATTTCATAATGATGAGACCACTGCTACTGGATGTATATTGGGATTTTAACCCCAAACGATCAACAAGCAGTCCCCCACTATGAAACTCCGAAATATCAATATCGTCACAAGCACCCTGCACAATCGTCCCACATATGTCGTTCCGAAGTGGTTTTCGGATAAATCGATCCCGGTCTCTTCGCACCAACAACGCAAAAGCATTTCTCAACTTCACACAGAAATTATGTCTCATAGACTTATCACGTCTCCAACTTTCAACCTGTTATCCTTCGGGCCAAGAAGGAAGCTCGATAGATTAGAGTAATACTCCGCACTATACGAATCAACATCCTCAACGCAAACGATAATCAAGCCTACATAGAAGGCTACGTACTAAGTGTACAACGAAATAGTTCCCACATCAAGTCGAGAAACTAAAATTTTCCCAAGTTTGATAGTCGGTTATTTAACTATCAAAACAAGCAAACAAATATTCAGCACCATAACAATCACTGGGCCCTTTTAATTAATCTTTTATTAATTAAACCATTTGCCAAATATCCACTTCAAATTATCTTTAAAAAGATATAATCTTAAAACATTTCAACTTCTATATTGGAAAACATTTTCCATATGCTTATTTAATAATAAGTAATTCACAATTCTATTTATTTTCAACACTTGAAAAATATTACATATACTTAAATCACGATTAAGTATATATTTTATTCTATAAGGAAAACGTTCTCTTTAAACACATTTATTTGGGTCAAAACGAATGTTGCGTAAAACATCGTTACGACAACCCAAAATCACTAGTATAGAGATTCAAAAATAAGATAGATATATAAATCCCAATAATATACAAAAAAATTCCTTTCGAAAATCATTTACTATAACGACAGTGTTATAGTCCATCATTTCCATACTTCTCGAAACCGTCTATTTCAACAATGAATGTTGAAATCTACGATTTCGATACTCAACACATTTTAAAACATATTTAAGACGTTTTATTCCATTTAAAATATAACTTTCCAAAACATTTATTTAATATATTATTCACTGTCCAAAATCGTGAATATAGTTCTCTAACCAAATCAAAACTTCTACACATTTATTTAAAGGATTATCCACTGTCCAAAACCGTGGATATAACTCCCGACCAAACTCTTTAATATTACAACATTTAAATTAAAGGATAATTCAGTGTCCAAAATCGCATATATATCTCCTTTAATAAGCTTTCATATTTACTTATCAAATTCAGTTGATTTCGGATTTATAAACAATGTTTATAAATTCCATTTATGTTTTATAAAAACTTTAATTTATAAATCAACCAATTCCATTTATCTCATTTATATGCCAAATCCAATTTATAAGTTAATTCCTTATAAATTATTTATCTACACTTTTTATTCTTTCATAGCTTCACAAATTCACAAATCTTAATCACTTATAAGATTCATTTATAACTTCATTTTAACACTTATAAAAACTCCTTTATAATTCCAATATTTTAATTTATAAAATATAAATTTTATAAATCTTCTATATAAACCATTTATAATAAATCAAAAATACCAATTTAAATAAACCAATTCTTTTAATAATTTACAAATCGTTATTAAAACGTATATAACTCCAAAAAACCATATTTAAGTATATTTCACCAAAAATCATAATTTTTATAACATAAAAATTATCAAATTTATTTACTTGAATAACTTCATTTCTTAACAATTAAAAAATTCACCAAAATGTATATTTTCAAAATTAATTTTAAACATCCTTTTTTATTCAAAATCATCACTTTAACGTTTTTAAATTCCAAAATATAGGCCCAATGCTGCAACAGCACTAAATACAACAATCACGGCATCCAAAACATCATATATCATATGATAATAGAATATATCACAATATCTGTAAATAAATCAATACAGTTGAGAAATCAATTTGGATCCTTCCAGCCTGTCACCTGCAACAAATATACATATTAGAATATGTGTACAATCAAGGCAGACGTGTGTAGAAAGGGTCACCCGCTCGTACACGGAAATGTATAGGGTCATCTGCTCCACCAGACAGGTATATACATCCAAATATCAATCAATATATCATATATCATCCAAACAATCATCAATCATCATATGATAAATTATTTCTCACTTATATAAAAATATTAGTGAGTCAGAAAGAGTGAGTTGTACTCATATTGATTTCGAAAGCAGTTTCAGTGTTTTATTCTGAATAAAATCAAACAAGCGTTTAATTTTACCCAAAATTCACACTAGCTCCAATCAACTCCAAACTAGGTCTATCGCGTAGTGCTCATCAATGCGGTTCCAACGCAATTCGTTTCGTCAATTTTCGACCTTTTATGACCAAGTTATGATGTTACAAAGATTACACGAATTTTAATAAACTTAATTTCTATTTTTTTTTACCCTCAAACAGATCTGAGCCATTGATTTTTTTCTTGATTTACATCATGCCGCATCCCCTTTCTTCTTCCCCAGGTAAAAGTCGTGCACGTAACCCATTATTCTCGTTCGAACCCAAGTTCGTCGCGCCATCTACGACGATCGGGTCGTCGATCAGGAACCACCGGCGCCTCCGCCTTCACGTGCGCCACCCACGGCCGTAAAAGTGTGAAGCTCGAACCCTCCCCTGCGTTAAACATGTACGAACGGTGCGCGTTCAAAAGAAAATTGCCGCCAATCCATCGCTCATTTTCGATCATCACCGTATGGAATCGAAGGTCTCGCGATGCTCTATGGTTTATTAGTTGGAAGTTCTTGATAATTGTCACTGGATTTAGAGAGATCAATGGAAGAACCTCGTGTACTTTCATCCATTGCTTAGCAAACAGCGGCTATCCCTAGCCCATTAGGGTTTTGTAAAAAATGGTGAAAAATATGGCCTTATATAGAAAATTACGCAACACTATTCACCCCGAAGATTTCTGAACCCGAAACAAAGCATGCCGCTTGGCATTTATAATGTTTTACCCCCATTACGAACGCAACGGAATATATATCGGGAGTCAATTCGATCATATTTGAAAGATAGGTTTTCAAATCAACTATTTAAATTTAAAATTCACTTAAACCGATTTCTACGCGTTTTAGCTTGCCCCGGACAAACCGTAAATCCGATTGACACGAAATTTGAAATTTTACAATAATATAACATTACGGATCCAATGAAACTAGTTTCATCAAATCCGAGACTGTTTGAAAAATGACTATTTTTACACGTCAATTAAATATAAAAATATTCAATTTTTACACATTCACTTTAATTCGATTTTAAAAGTTCTATAACATCATTATAATTCAGATATGATTTAATTCAACTTTATAAATCAATTTTATTCACATTTAATCCAATTTACAATTATTTTAGCAATTTCGAATATTAAATTATCAATTTAATTATCCAATTAAATCTGGATATTCGAAATGTAAGTTATTCGACTTTTAAAATTGACTTGAAAATATTTAAAATCAATTAAATATACGAATTTCAAATGAAAGAAATTCTGGGTCGTTACAAAGGGTCCCTCGTTGCAGATAACCTCTGATATGGGTCATCCATAACTTCCTTTCTAATTTCGTCTCCAGAACCTATCCAATCACTATTTGGTCGATGCTCGGAGCACTTAGTACTTCAACTGGGACCAAGACAATTTTCTGCACAACCCTAGAACTAGCTAGCTTGGCCAGTGACTCGGCATTTTTTATTTCGTTCTTTAAGGATGTGTGTAATGGTGTAATACTCAAAGTCGACTAGTAGCTCTTAGACCCGGTTGAGATCAGGAGAAAGTCGCTGCCTCAAGCCTGATAATCTCCCCTGACTTGGCATACTACTAATCAGAAATCACAAAAGTTTTGTAAAGTTTTCACTCTTAGTTCTTTGGCAAGTTTGAGCCCAGCAATCAAGGCTTCATACTTAGCTTCTTATTTGTTGCAGAGAAGTTTAGTTTCATGACATAGTAGATCAATCGTTCCTCAAGAGTCACTAACATGATTTTGGCGCCAGAACACCAATCGTTGGATGATCCATCCATGTACATCTCCCTTCGGATGGTCAGTTCTATACTGCTCTTTCGAGAGTCGTCTCGTGCAATGAATTCAACTATGAAGTCCGCCAATGCCTATCCTTGGATATCTCTCTAAGAGAGATAAGTGATGTTAGATTAGCTCAATTTTATGTTCCACTTGAGCAGTCTTCCAAATGTCTTAGGTTGTTATATGATCTATTGTAAAGGCTGATTAGTATATATGTTAATGGGGTGAGTCCGAAAGTAAGGGCAGAGCTTTTGTGATGCAATCAACAGGTAGTACGTGAGCTTTTCTAGCTTTAAATAGTTTCTCTCAGCACCTGTCAATAGCTTGCTTACAATATATACTGATTTTTGGATCTGATTCTTTTTGTGCAACATTGCGACGCTTATGGCGTATACTGACACGGCTAAACAGATGTATAAATCTTTATGATCCAGTGATTGGATAGGACAAAAGGTCTCTCTACGTGATTTATTAGAGCTTGAAATGTGTCAACACAGTCCTGTGTGCATTCAAAGTTTCTCTTTCCTCTTCCTATTAGGTCAAAGAAGAGAATTCACTTGTCAATGGTCCTAAAGACAAATCGACTTAGGACGGTGACCTTCCCATTTCGACTCTGTACCTGCTTGATTTTCTTCGATATCTAGATGTCTATGATTGCTTGAATCTTCTTAGGATTGCTTCAATTCCATGAAAGTTGAACATGAAACCTAAGAACTTCCCTGACGCGATGCCGAAAGAGCATTTCAAGGGATTGAGTTTCATTCCACCCTTTGAAGAATACTGAATATTTATACCAAGTCATCGATGTGGTTGTTTTATTTCCATGACTTCGTGAGAATAACATCCACATATACTTTCATTGATTGCCCGATCTGATTTTTGAACATCTTGTTGACTATTCTTTGGTAAGTAACTTCAGTATTATTTTGTTCAAACGACATCACAATATAACAATATAGCCCTAGATCAGTAATGAAGCCGTTGTGCTCCTGGTTGAGGAAGCGCATTGGGATCTAGTTGTATCTAGAGTACGCATTCATAAATACAAGCAGTTTATATCTAGCCGTTTAGTCTACTAGCTGGCCGATCCTCGAAAGTGGAAAGCCATCTTTCGGGCATGCCTTGTTCAGGTCAAAGTAGTTGATGTATGTTCGCCACTTTCCATTAGCTCTTCTCATGAGAACTAGATTGGATAGCCATTTTAGGTAGAGGGCATCGTGGATAAACCTATTGTTTTTTAGTTTATCCACCTCCTCTTTAAGTGCAGCATATCTCTCCGGGTCGATGCCACATCACTTTTGTTTCACCGGGACATGCCATGGTCAATATTCAATGCATGACTCACGATAGTTGGTAAGATCACACACATGTTAGAATGGGTTCAAGCGAACACATCAAGATTCGTTCAGAGAAAGCCAGCAGGTAATTCCTTCATCATCATTGCATTAAGCTGTGATCCGATTGTCAGTACCCATGATGGGTTGTCGTGGCTGACCGTATGTCGATCGTTAGCTCAACGGGTGCAGCCTTAGATTCCTTGGGTTCATCTTCTTCATCTTTCGGATTTATACCTTTATAGAACCAACTTTGGTGTTGTTGCTTGATATTGGCCTTATGTTGTGAGCTTAAAAATGCTTAAGTGGATTTGCCAAAGAAATGGGATCGATTTTGATCCCTTGTATTAGTGGTACTTAAGTAGTTTCCGGTTTGACATAAATATATTAGACCATGTGAACCTGAAATTGAACAATGGGACATGCCAAATATGACTTGCATATTTGAACAAGCATATGGCCTTGAATCAGATGTCTACCAATTCAGGTTTGAATAGATTAGCATATTTGTACTTGTTTGGAACCGCGCAACACCGCACTAAACTGTACTTAGCGCGTGGAACATCTGAATTGGGTTTGCAAAGTCGTATAGACGATGGGGTCAGTGCCAGCCCCTTGCCTAGGCGGGTCTTGTAACTTCAACACTTTGGTGGTGTATGTAGGCATGAAGAACGATAATTGGATTTGATGTCAATCCCCATGTTTGAGCATTGCTTTAATGCATTGCCAATGTCATAAAAGCCGGTCAGGATAGCATGTGATAACGGTCACTCAGGTCGAACTTTTGGATCTCTTCATGAGCTATTGAGTCCGATAGTGATGGATTCTAGGTGCTTTGAGCGATTACCTATAATGGCAAAGATTGGGCTTCTAACAATGTTGAATCAAATGCGGAGTAGGGTTCAGTCTCGTGTTGCACGCAACTGGTTAGCTGGCTCTAGCTTTGAGTTTGTATCTTCTTGCTTTCTATTCAATGTACTCACGATATGTTGCTCGTTGTTCAGTTTGTAATGATAGTCAGTCATCCATAAGCTTAGGCATCGATCTTATGGTTCTGTCTCTAAGCATCCTTTTGTTCGTAGCTTCAAGCCATTATAAACACTAGGTATGAGTACAGTATTGAGCTATCGCATTCAATTTTTGGATGATCACACTTTTACCTCTAAGTCTGGAGTTGATAAATGTATGACATGGACAATCGATTCTTGTCTTAGTTGTATTTACATTCCCACCTAAGCTCCAAATACTTAGAGTTGATCAATGAATAGTCGGCTCACATTCATTTTGATTCTCACTCATGCCTCCCAACTCCCCAGTCAAAGGTAAATGTCGATAAGTGAACAGGCATGTCACATCTGTTTTAGTTTTACGCTCTTTCCCATTGAATTATGGGATCAAGCTAGTTAATGGAAGGATGAGTCGCGTCTATCCTGGATTGTATTCTGGATTTTCCTTCTCAGGGGAAGAATTCAATGCCCCGTCGGATTTCAGGTATGAGCTGAGTATTGGGCGGTTAATCATATCCACTTTTGATGCAGATGTCACCTTACCTTGGCAAGGACCAAAGAATGTATGGTCAATTCACATCCGCCCTATGACTGTTACTCCCCTATCGAACAAAGGGCAAGGATCAGTATGAAGATGGTCAAGTCACGTCTATTTCGAACTTCTCTTCTAGTCGAATCATTGTCAGGCTAGCAAATGAACGATCGTGTCATATTCATACAAAGCTGGACGATCAATCGTGTCTATTTTGATTTATGTTCTCCCATCGGACTAAGGGATAGAATTAGCTCAAGAGCGGTCTTTTCATGCTCATCGGGTTTCTTACACCTCCTAACAGATCAAAGGAAGGTGATTGAGAATGAACGGTCAAGTCACATTAGTTCATGATTTATTATTCTATCCACGCTCTGGTAACCGGGAGCTATTCGATGGAAGTTTGGGTCACATCCATTTGTGGTTGATATAGATTGATATCAACCTTCTATCCAGCGGCATGATATAGAAAGTTTGGATCGATATTGCGTATTAATCTAATGGCACAATAAAGTTGTTTACCTGCAACTTGGATGACATTTCGATTGGTCTTGTTCTAAGGCCTCCCTGCAATCGTTGCCTTAAGTCGTACAAACACCAAGCTAGAGCTATAATAAGCTGTCATATTCAGCTTCCAATAATTTATACTCCTACCTCAGTCTTGGGTTAGCGGAGTTAGTTCATAAATGGTCGAATTCCATCCGTAGTGAGTTTATGATCTTCTGTCGAGTTCAGATCGAAGTTTATGGAATAATGAGTGGTCGAACCACACTCGTCTATTTATTTATACTCATATCTGCACTCTGGGGATAAGATTTTGTTGGAGGATGGTCAAATCACATCCAATTTGTGTTTATACCCCAGTCCATCTCTGTGGACTTAAATTTATTCTAGAAAATGGTCGAACCATATTTTTCTTAGTCATTTCTTCTGCCCCCAAGTCAAGGATGGAAGTCGAAGAGTGGTCTGTCATATTACTTTCACTCTTACTTGGAGTTCTTCATGTCGAATCGTGGGAAGGAGCTGATAGTGGATGGTCAAGTCACATTTGTTTTATGTTTTATACTCAGCCTGTCGGTTTATAAGGGAGAGATATTGGATGAACGGCGCACCACATCCATTTTCTACCTATACTCTTATCCATGCTCCAAGGATTAGAGTTTGTTAATGGGTAGCCAGTCACACCCATTTGGTGTTTATACTCCAATTCACATTAGAGGACTAGAGTTATTTGCTAGATAGTCGAATCACATCCATGTCTTGGTTTGGATTTTAGGCTTTCCAATGTCTAGGCCATGCTTGAATTTTCATCGTACTTCAGGTGTGAGTAAGGTCGTGGATGGACATATCACATTGGATGGTCGAATCACGTCCAATTCTTGCATGGGCTCTCAAACTGCCCCATGCATTTGGGGTAGGAGTTGACGCGTGGACGATTGTACCACGTCCACTTTCATTCAGATCCTGCTTCGGCCGAGCCTTTGGAGTAAGATGAGTGCTCTGGCAAACTTTGAGCTTTAGCAAAGGAGTAGATGGTTAGATCACATCCACTTTGAGCCGTTTGTTTACCCCCAAGTCAAGGGCAAGAGTTGAGGAGTAGAGGGTCGAACCATGTCCAACTTTTATGGTATTTGTACTTTAGACCGCACTGAGGGACTAGAGTTGATTAATAAACATTCAAACCACATCTACCTTTTTGTCTTTATACTTCGGTCCACACTCTGAGGACCATAGTTTTATGATGGGTGATCAGTCACACCTGTTTGATGTTTATACTCCAGTCCGCGCTCTAGAGACCAGTGTTGGTCGATGGACGGTTGATGTTATACTCCAGTCTGTGCTCTGGGGAGAAAAGTTTGTCGATGGACAGTTGAACCATGTCTATCTTTTCCTTTTTATACTTTGATCCATGCTTCGGGGACCAAATTTTTATGATGGATGATCTGTCACACCCGTTTGATGTTTATACTCCAGTTCGTGCTTTAGGACCAGAATTTTGCGTTGGACGGTCGAACTGCATCCATCTTTTTATGTTTATACTCCAGTCCACGCTCAGAGGACTAGAGTTTTATGATGCCCGTTTGATGTTTATACTCGAGTCCGTGCTTTGGGGACCATAGTTGGTCGATTGACGGTCGAACTGCATCCATCCTTTTGTGTTTATACGTGGATCCACACTTTAGGGACCAAACTTTTATGATGGGTGATCAATCACATGTGTTTGATGTTTATACCCCAGTTTGCACTTTGAGGACCAAGGTTGGTCAACGGACGGAACCGCATCCATCGTTTTTGTGTTTATACTCTGATTCACGCTCTGGGGACCAGAGTTTAATAATGGGTAGAAAGTCACACCCGTTTTTGATTTATACTCCACTTTTTGGGTCAAGGTAAGAGTTTTGAAATGAAAAGTCAAGTCATGTTCATTCGTGGGAAGGAATTCCACGTCTAGTGTCGAGGACAAAAGTTAGAGAGTGGATGGTTGATTCACGTCCACTTGGTGGTTAAATTATGGATAGTTGGACTACATCCATGGTCCATTCTTGGGTTAGATAGTCAAGTCACATCAACCTCACGTTATAGTCATATCCTTGTGCCAAGGGCGACGATTGATGAGTAGATGGTCAATCACGCCTACTTTAAGTCAAGCTGGCCGAATGTCTCATGTGTCCAAGGCAGGAGTTAATGTGTGGATGGTCAAATTACATCCACTTTAGTTGGACCTTGGTCTTGGTGAGCTTCAGGAGTGGCATAAGTGTTTTGGCGAACTTTAAGTATGAGCTAGGAGTGGATGGTCGGGTTGCATTCACTCCAAGTGCTTCTTTGATCTTCAGGTCAAGCATAGAGGTTGATGAGTGGATGGTCAGTTGTGTGCATTTTTTTTTGGATTCTGACCTTGTCGGGCTTTTCCATTTTGAGTTCTTGCCCCCAAATCAGAGGCATATGGTAGTTGATGAGCGGTTGAATCACACTTGTCTTGATGATCATCCAAAGGTCCGACCATGGTTTGTGGAGGTTGTTTGGAACCCAACTATAAGTACTTAGTCACCTGCATCGTTTGGAAGTAATTTAGTTCAAGCTGATCGTAGTAAATCTTATTGATTGGTGAAGCAGCATTGTATGCCCGCTGTTCCACTTGCCTCAGCCCTTCTCAACTGGAAGTTAACCGTAGGTGTCCAATTGATAATCAAAGTTCTTTTTGATAGGGGTCAGATGTTCAGTATCCGCCATTCTACAGGGCTTGCACATATTGTTGAAACTTTCCTTTCTGGATTAGCTTTTCGATCACATCTCGGAGATGTCTATAATCGTTGGTGTTATTACCATGTGTATCTTGAAATATACAACATTTCTCAAATTTCTTTTGGGTTTTAATGGACTCTCTCGAGGCTGGTTTCTAGTACTGCTCTAGGTCATGAGTCTCCAATTAGAAATTTTCGATTGAATCGTTCAAAGGAGTATATGAGTCGAAATTTGGGATTATGGGTCATCTTCTAGAATACGAGTTCTCATCTAAGGCCTTAATGCTGCCCTCGCTTTGAATTCCTTCAATCAACGGACCGTCATGACTGTTTTTCCTAGTCTACTCTACCTCCTCCTTACCTAGGTTCTAGTTTACTTTGTAATAGAAACGATCCAAGGTTGTAGGTGGCTCTCCAGCTTACCCGTTGCCAAAGTCTACATTAGGATCGATTCCCCTTATCAACGCCATTAGTATGATATTCTTGTTAGGATTTCTCACTTTAGTGATGACGACATTGAATCTCTAAAAGAAGTCTTTGAGGGCTTAGCTTACATTTAGAATAAATTGGATATTGGCATCACATCCTTGACATGATTTGAATGCAACCTTAATTTCATGACAAACTTCTGATCCAGTTGATCGGATGAGGAGATGAACCTAGGTGGTAACTGCATAAACCACATGATCATTATTCTTTCGAGGAAGATGGTAGAACTTTTGCATTTGATGGCATCCGTCGCTCTGGCAGGATCCATGTGCCACTCATACTTTAGGAGACGTTGTCGGGAGTCTATGTTCAAAGAGTACGCTGGCATAGACGACACATTAAATCTCCTTGGATATTCTGCACGTTGAACGGCTTTGATGGATAGGTTTCAACTGAGGGAGATACTCCAATCATTGTCAATCTGGTCCATTTTCAAGTTACGGTTGCTTGTAATGCTTGTGAATGATGTATGCATGGTTGTCCAATATTTGAATGGCTGAGAATGCTGATCGAATGCCAAATCTGTTAGGATGGGGTCGTTGATCTCTGATGATCGCCAAACTTTCACCCAAATGGGGTGCGATCCATATAAGGCAGTAAGGAAGGCCTCTTAAGGTTACACACCTAATTTCAACTCATTTGGAGTCTGAACGCCTGAGTTATGACTAAAACAAGATAGACCAATGCTGATGAATTGGTGATAATTTACTTGGAGCCTAACCCGAGAAAATTTTCTATTTTCTTACAGTCAGCCCCTGGTTCGCTTGGATTTTTTGAATTTGAAGTACTGGGTTGGTGACGAATGGTTCTTAGAGTAATATTGTTGTTTGCTTAGAGAAAATCTTGGTTTTACTCAAGTTTGACCTTGGGCCAGAATTTCCTGGGTTTGCTTCAGTTCGAATGGGTGATTACCCGAGTTCGACTTTGGGTCCGAACATATAGAGTCTGCTTCGAGTCATATCTTTAAAATATAATATATATAACAATATCTTTAAAATACAAGGAAATCTGTATTGATTTATACATTACATCATCAGAGTACAACTCAATTCAACAACATAGTCAATTTCCAAATGTTGGACAGTTATATAAACTTGTCCTTAAACTGAATACACAGTGGAGTAATAATCAGGTACGGAAGTACGTCTCGCCATCTAGCTCGTCTCCTGATCTCCTCAACGGTCCATCGAAAATCTATACTCTATAATACTCGGTCTGACCCAAGCATTATAGTTAAATAACACTCTAGTCAGTTTGGAAAACCATCGTGAGAAAATACACTCAATTGGATTATTAAAGTTTTCAAAATCCTTTCAAATCAAAGGTATCTCGTAAGAGCATGCCACAAATAAACATGCTGGGTTTTTACTTACGATAACCAAAACATTTCTTATAAAATCCTTTAATATTATTATAGTGTCTATATACAAATATTTATTCAAATAGCCGAAATTGTTACATTTATTGAATTCCAGCTAATAGGTATACAAATAAAATCGTAAAGGCGTGTAGGGAGAATGTATTTCCATCAATGGCAGGGCTACTGGTGTACCGCCCGTCACAGTAAGTAGCTTAGATCACCGTACCGAGGATCCACCCTGAATCCTCTACAACACAAGACCAAAGCTACCCCTTGCTGGATAGTTCGAATAAGTTCACCCGCGGTTGAGATTACCAACCGCCACACAGTCGAATATATAAAAGGGACATATAGACAGGGGTGAGCTTACCCTAATTGGTTGCTAGCCACATAGCCTTGTATGCACCTCCCTTGTTTTAGCCATTCCCAGTTGATGAGGCTCAAGGC
The DNA here is from genome assembly GCA_030765085.1 of Allium cepa. Taxonomy (NCBI): domain Eukaryota; kingdom Viridiplantae; phylum Streptophyta; class Magnoliopsida; order Asparagales; family Amaryllidaceae; genus Allium; species Allium cepa. Next base: position 332,304,485 of record CM060940.1, read on the forward strand.
TATGTGCTACCTTTTCAGCACACATTCACTTAGAATGCTCACCGTCATCCTGACGATCTTCTGAAAGCATTCGTCCATACATGTCCATTACAGGTTCGAACGGAACCGAAGGCAGTACTCCTACTACATCCATTTTGGAATCATCCTCATGATTAGTAGCGACTAGCCCTTGCAATTCACTGCTCCATCTTCGACTCCAAGCTTTTGTCTTCCTCACGAAAATGTTCAAACCAGATCGAAGTTGTTTTCGAAAAATTAATCTTAATCCCGGTCTCTTCGAAACGATCAGCGCATTGGCCAATATTGATAATTGGTTATTTAACTATCAAATAACATTCACAATTAATCATTAGATCAAATAATTTTCCAAATTATTTACTTCAAAATAACTTCTCAAGCTATTTTCCTTACTTTAACCGCTTTGAAAAAGTTTCAAACCGCCTTTCTCTTACGGAATAAATTTCCCCAAATATTGTTTATTTCCACTGGAAACAACCAAGTCCAACTATTTAGATTTTAAAATAATTTAAATCACTTTATTCTAAATTATATTTTAAAAAATTTAAATTAAAAACTACTTAAACACCATATTCAAAAATATATACTTTAAAAATATTTAAAATAAAACTACTTTGTAAAATATAAAACAAATTTTCAAAATAAAAGTTAAGCCAAACTAAATTTTAAAATAAGAGTTACGACATTCTATACAAGTTTTTAAATAAACCTCAACCAAACTATCTTTAAAATAAAATTGCTTTATAAAATATAAATATTAATAATTACCTTTTTCAAAACATAATACCAATTAACTTTTAAATAATTACTACTAAAATAAATTTGAAAAATATTTACTTATTATTTAATACATTTAAGAATAATAAATTTTCTAAAACATTTCCTTATAACAATTGTTTAAAAGCCTTTAACTTATACATTAAAAATCTCCTTTAAAATATACTCGGCTTTCCAGGGAAATACACTTCCCATTTCCATACCTTTAAAAATAACCACTATTTATTTTTAAAACAAATTACCCATTTCTTTATAAATTCGCACCGTGAATTTATACTCCCGTATATCCACCGATATCCATTTCACTTTATAAACCCAGTTTATAAATTTCATAGTCACATCTTCCTTTAAAATTCCAATTTCAAACACTTAAATCTGTTTTCAAATTAATTTTCAAAATTTACTCCATTTAAAATAAATTTCTTTATTACCCAATTTCATTTCAAAACTCACTAATTTCCGATTTAACTTCTTTATTATGATTCAGAATCTTATTTAAGCCGAAATACAAATTTCATACTTTTCCCAAATTTCTTCTTTATCTTTTCCAAATTTAAACCTTAAATTTGAAAATAATTTCTTTATTTATTAAATAATATTATTAAATCTAAAAATTTATTTATTCCTTTCTATTAAAAATATACTTCCCATACTCGAAATTTATTTATTTAAATTTAAAAATCAACTTTTATTCTTCCAAGTCATTCAATTATCCAAATTCCTTATAATTATTTTATTTAAAATTACCTTTTTACTTACTTCAAAAATCCAAACTTCATGCATACATATATATGTGTGTGTATATATATATATATCAATTCTCAAAATTCCAATATATATATTTACCCAAGCTAGAGTATTCAATAAATTCCAATTTCCAATACGATCATATAATTCATCATAGATCATCACACAATCATATCGCTGAATATATAAAATAAATTCAAACATTTTGAGGAATCCAGTTGGATCCCTCCAACCTGTTTTTCCCTGCATCCACAGATGTTAGCACAATATAATGATACCAATTCCACTTCGAGGTGGAATATCGCGGCATATGGGGTCATATTATCTCATATGCTATTATATGGCGCGTAGGGTCTCATCCGCTATATAATGCAAGAAATCAATCACTCCAATATATATACTATATATAACATATCATACTCAAGCTGATAATAAGTTATCAATTTAAGCAATCAATCAATAATTTAAACTTTAACTATTTAAATTTAACGATATTTCGAAAGAGTGAGATTAACTCACCTTATTTTCGTTTGCGACGCATTTACATCTCGACCTGTTTACTTCATGATTTTTGACCTTCTATAAGCATTATATGATTTATTAATATTCGAAATAAATCGAATCATTAAGTACCTTTTAATAATTAAATTGACTAATGATTTAATTTAAACTAATTTTCATTTAATAGTTTCTTAGTAACAAAAATAAATTAATTAACTAATTTAATCAACCCAAATACATATTTTTTAAATAAACTAATAAGTTAAAAATGTATATACGTATATTTATTTTCTTTTAAAACTGCATATGTATTAAACATGCATGTAAAATTTTCTTGGGAAACTATATATATTTTCTGTTTTAAACCTTATATACATATATATATTTATATACTAAATTTAATTTGCTATCACAATTTAGATTCTAACTTAAATAATTAACTATAAACTTAATTAAATTTCGGATTAAAACTAACTACCCAACAGCCACCATCTTCCCTGGTCGCGAAAGCATCACAGAGCACAACAACTGCACTAGATCGAGATCCTAACCCAAATGCAAGCACGAAGACCTCAAGTCGTGACTTCGAAGACTTCCCAGACCACGGCATCGACGCTAAAAGACAAACCAGAGTTCCCCAATCGATACACTGCCAAACAACGAACCTCCATCAGCAGCCATCGCGACTCAAGGGCGACATCCTTCCTTGCGAATTGCAATCCGTTCCTCCATGACTCCCTCTGGTCAACACCTTCGCGCAACCCTATCCGCCGCCTGCGATGAAATGCCTTCACGAATGGGATAGGTCTAAGGTCGAGAGATTTGAATTCAAGAAGGAAACGCGTTTGAGAAGATGATAAATGCGATCCCCTTCTTGAACGAAGATCCGATTCGAACGAAAAAGATTTCGTTTGATGATTTTGCTCGGCCCTATATTCGATCATGGTTCGATCTCTAAAAGAATTTTGATGAGAAGAAGTTCGGCCATGAAATAAAAATTCAGCAGCAGCTACTATTTTTTTATGAACGAACCCTTTTCCTTTTTTTTATCCATCTCGATTTTTAGTTGAGGGAGAAAAAAAGAAAAAAACATCTGTTCGATTTTTAAAAGAACCATTAGACACGTGTTTACATAGGTATACAAGTGTCTAAGAAAATCCAGCTATAAGTTAAATCACAAGCTACAATTATTGACTGGTCAAAATATACAATTTTAATTTAATTTTGAGTGTAAATGTCTTGAAATTGAGCTAAAAATCTTGATCTCCTATTGAGGCGCGCCGCCAGGCATTTATAATGTTAAACCCCTATTCTGAACATAATGGAAATAGTTCCGAGTCCTAATTCAATCGTATTGAGAAGATAGCTTTTTAGACCCAGTTATTATGTTAAATTTTCGATATAGATTTCAGGCGTTTACTTACCGTACGGCCAAACGATCACTCCGAACACTACGAAATTTGAAATCCGATAATACACTATTACGGATCCGATGGAACTGGTTTCGTCGAATTCCGAGACTGTGCCTTGAAAGGCTATTTTAAAATTCAATTTAAACAACATATTTATAAAACTAAACAAAACACTTCCAAATTAAATTTTAATGCTTATGCTATCTTCAGTATTATCAATATAAATTTTACAAGCCCTCAAATTATTTTTAACAAGCCCAAAACTGAAGATGCAATATTTTACACAATTTCATATTATTAAATTCAATAATTTAATTACCAATTTGATAGTGATATTTTAAATTCAAGTTGAAACTAACTTTCAAATATTTAAAATCAATTAAATATTCCAATTTCAAACATCTAAAAATACCCTATTGTCACATTCCTCTCCCCTTATAAGAATTTCATGCCCGAAATTGCTAGTTAAGATGAATGGTCCACAGCACGGTTATTATCTTTCCACGGTTAAATTAATTACTTCCATCACTAAAAATCCTGCTTACTTAACTATTAATTAATTAAAAACAAATTAATTAATCAACCCTTAATCATCATCTTAATTAATTAACCTTAATTAATTAATCTTTAATTACATTAAGTAAATAGCCTTAATTAATTACCCAAATTAATTATCCTTTAATCATTCACATTAATTAACCTTCAATTACTCTTATCAATTAATTAACTATAATTAATTACATTAATCCTTAATTAATTATATTAATTTAATTTATTTAATTACAACAACCAAAACAATCTTTTACTAAAGATACATTATCATTCTTTTTAACTTTCCAAACCTATCCAAATTTTCCAAACAACATTACTTACTCAATTTATTTCAAAATCCATTAACTTCTTCCATTAGTTCCAACCAGTATCTCTTGCCCAACCATTCAAATTTAAATTTAAAACCCAAATTTAAATTTTCAAAATTTCTCAAAAATTTTCTAACTCCCTAAATTTTTGCCAGCGTCTCCTTTGCGCGGCTAGCTTGGTACAACTAGAAAATCCCTCTACGGGTCCTTAGATTTTAAAAGAAAACAAAAGGCCAAGTGGCTAGACCGGAAATCATCATTCATACAGAAATTAAAATACATACCTTTTGTTGCAATTTCATTTATCTTCTGAAATCAAAAATTCCAATTTCCCTTTGCTTTTTAAACACCTGTATATACTACTTATCCATAACATCCAATCACAGAATCCCAAATCATTTTATACATTTCTTTTCAACAGCTTCATATCAATTTCAATCACATCCGTACGATGCACATATATCATCCATACACAATACCCAATTCGATCGCTCACACGATCGCACAATTTCACTTCCGAACTAGTATCATCCACCCGACTTCCTAGTGCGGACTCAGATCTGGTTTCTTGATCAAAAACTGTCATTCTCCTTGCATAGCCATAAACTATGATAGAGAATTTCCAGAATCAATCAAAAATCCATATCCAGGTTTCGTCGAGAATCAATGAAAAATCCCAACTCGGATCGGTGTGACTACCCCGAAATTCTGTGCCCGAATCTGGATCAAATCGCTATGCGAATAAAATAATATACGCATATCTTACGTATTTATATCCATTGATTATTAACCATATCAATTCTCTTTTATTCACATTATTTTGATTTCTATTCACTTATTTACAACAATCCATTTTCCAACTTCCAGTTTAAATTTCATCCAATTATTAACTTAGTATTCTTTCAATACCAAATTTACTTAAGAATTACCTCATCCATTTCTTAAGTCCAATATAAATATCTTACACACTTTAAATATTTATTTTTATCTCACCAGTTTAGTTTATATCTATTTGTGTGGAAATTGAATCTCCAATTTCCGTATGAATTCAATTTACTGTTCATTTTAAATATTGAATTCTATGTGCCTTTATCTCAATCCATATTCAATTAATCATTTCTTTAATTAGTCCCACTACTAATTTATTCAAATCTCAACAACTTTTGTTCCCAATTTTCATCCAGATTTTCATTTTCAATTCTTCTTGAATTCAGTTCATCTTCAAATTCTGAATATTGAATTTTATCAACCATCTTTCATTCACAAATGGTTCATATTATTATTTAAATTAGTTCCACTTACTAATTTATTTTAAATCTTAAATAATTTCTTATTTCCAAACTTTTATAATTTTAGTTCACTTCGAATTAATTTCATAATTTTGCTTTATTTTACACATTTTAAATTAAATATTACCTCAACATACAATTCAAATTTATCTGCTTACCCTCTTGAATCAATTAATTTACTCACTAATTTTATTTCAGTTCTAAATTTCATTTAGTCAAAACTTGACTAACTTCCATTACACACATTTTAAATTAATTCCCAATATTCATTTTCAATTCTATTTTCTTACAAATGCAAATTCATTTGTCTACCCACAATTTTATTTCCATTCCAATTACCAACCATCTTATATTGGCTTATCATTCTAACTTTATTCTCTAGTCACACTTACCTTTATTTGACCATTTCAAGTTCTCCATAAATTTCAAATTTCAATAAAAAGTTTATTTTTAAACTTTTACCTCCTTTAATTCCTTCGAACATAATTTCGATTCACTTTTCTTGACACAATTAAAATTGATTCCATTATTCAACTTTAATTCTAGTTCTATTATTACAAATTTAAATGAATTTGTTCTCCTACAAATTTACTTCCAATAAAATAAATTTTTACTTTTATTTACTCGATTCAATTACAATCCATTTTAATTTGAATTTTTAACTTCTGTAAGTTTTCCAGCTTATTTATATTCCAATTACATTTTTAATAAGATTCCAGAGTCTTTTTTAAACAATTACTCAATATTTCAAAATCATCTTTGAAATCAATTATACCCAAAGTCCCTCGGTAAATTCAATTATCTCTTTAAATTTCAAAACCAAACCAAGTTTTGCAAACAACTCCAATTTAAAATCTTCTTGGTAGCAATTTCTCTTTTGGAAACTCGAAAATGAACATCGATGATGCTGCAGTCATCACCGAAGTTATTTTCCAACGACTGAAAGAGTTTAGTGCTTTTACCTCTTTAAAACCCCCTCAAATATTTTTGAATTCCAAATCTCACCATATTTCAAAATATTTCTCAATTACTATCACCCTTATTTCTCCAAAGCTTTTGAAAACCATTTTCAAACCCAAAGGAATTTAAACTTTTCCCAAAATTCCAAATTTCAAATCCTGCTAATTCGTATTCAAACATTACTCTGGAAATTTTATCTTAGTTTCAATTATAAATCACATTCATAATTCGCATTTATAAATTTCATTTTGTTAATGAATTTATTTTTTAATCTTTGGTTATAATTTCAATTCTTTATTCAACTTCCACATAAAAATGATAATAATTTAATATTATCATCTCCTAACAACCAAGCAACCATATATAACTATAATAATTTATGGAAAATTATTTCTCTTATTTACAAAAACAATTTGGGTAAAATTATTTCATTTACCCTATTTAAAACAATACTATATCGGTTTATCTTATTTAAGAGTTTAGAAATCCCTATCGATAACATGACGTCCCACATATTGACCAGAATTCATAAACGCTCAACCGATAAGTCAACACAGTATAAAAACAATTTTTATGTTCGCTAACAACTACGTGCTCATACTACTGATACATTCAAACTCATTCTAGAGTACTACGGACTCTACTCAAATGAGTAATCCCCACCAGAGCCAAGGTTCTCGCTTAATCTTCAGCTCTGATACCAAGTGTAACGACCCAATTTTTTGACGCCCGAAAAATCGAACCATTAAGGTTAAAAGAAGAAGAAAGAAGAAAAAAATAGAACAATATCATAATCTCACAGTCGCAGTGGAATAAATATAATATATAACAATAGCTTTAAAATACAAGGAAATCTATACTGATTTACACATTACATCATTAGAGTACAACTCAATTCAACAACATAGTCAATATCCAAATGTTAGACAGTTATATAGACTTGTCCTCAAACAGAATACATAGCGTAGTAATAATCAAGTACGGAAGAACGTTTTGCCATCCAGCTCGTCTCTTGAGCTCCACAGCAGTCCATCGAAAATCTGTACTCTATAATACTCGGTTTGACCCGAGCATTATAGTTAAATAACACCCTAGTCAGTATGGAAAACCATCGTGAGAAAACACACTCAATTGGATTATTAAAGTTTTCAAAATCCTTTGAAATCAAAGGTATCTCGTAAGACCATGCCACAAATAAACATGCTGGGTTTTTACCTTACGATAACCAAAATATTTCTTATAAAATCCTCTGATATTATAATAGTGTCTATATACAAATACTTATTCAAATAGCCGAAATTGTTACATTTATTAAATTCCAGCTAATAGGTATACAAACAAAATCGAAAGGCGCGTAGGGAAAATGGATTTCTATCAATGGCAGGGCTACTAGGGTACCGCCCATCACAGTACGCGACCTAGATCACCGTACTAAGAATCCACCCTAAATCCCCTGCAACACAAGACCGGAGCGACCCCTCACTGAATAGCCCGATAGGTTCACCTCGTGGTTGGGATCAGCAATCGCCACACAGTCGAACATATAAAGGGACATCTAGACAGCGGTGGCCTTACCCTAATTGGTTGCTAGCCACTTAGCCTTGTGAGCACCTCCGTTGTTTTAGCCATTCCCGGTTGACAAGGCTCGAGGCTATGCATTACCTTTTTAGCACACATTCACTTAGTATGCTCACCGTCCTTCTGACAATGTTTTGAAAGCAGTCGGCCATACAAGTCCGTTCTGGGTTAAAACGGAACCGAATGCATTACTCCTACTGCATCCATTTTGGAATCACCTCATGATTAGTAGCAACTAGCCCTTGCACTTCACCGCTCCATCTTCGACTCCAAGCTCTTGTCTTTCTTAAAAAAACGTTCAAACCGGATCGAAGTGGTTTTCGAAAAATTAATCCCGATCTCGGTCTCTTCGAAACAATCAACGCATTGGACAATACTGATAGTCGATTATCTAAATATCAAATAACATTCACAATCAATCATCAGATCAAATAATTTTCCAAATTATTTATTTCAAAATAACTTCGTAAGCTATTTTCCATACTTCAACCCCTTTGAAAAAGTTTCAAACCACCTTTCTCTTACGGAATTAATTTCCCCAAATATTGTTTATTTCCAGTAGAAACAACCAAGTCCAACTACTTAGATTTTAAAATATAAATCACTATAACCTAAATTATACTTTAAAAACATTTAAATTAAAAACTACTTCAACACCATATTCAAAAATATATACTTTAAAAATATTTAAAATAAAACTACTTTATAAAATATAAAACAAATTTTTAAAATAAAAGTTAAGCCAAACTAAATTTTAAAATAAGAGTTATGAAATTCTATACAAGTTTTTAAATAAAACTCCAAACTATCTTTAAAATAAAATTACTTTATAAAATATAAACATACCTTTTTTTAAAAACATAATAACAATTACTTTTAAATAATTACTACTAAAATAGATTGGAAAAATATTTACTTAAAAATTTAAAACATTTAAAAATAATAAATTTTTAAAACATTTCTTTAAAACAATTTTTTAAAGCCTTTAACTTATACATAAAAAGTCTCCTTTAAAATATACTCGGCCTTCCAGGGAAATACACTTCCCATTTCCATACCTTTAAAAATAAACCATTATTTATTTTTAAAACAAATTACCCATTTCTTTATAAATTCCCACCGTGAATTTACACTTTCGAATATCCACCGATATCCATTTCACTTTATAAACGAAGTTTATAAATTTCATAGTCTCATCTTCCTTTAAATTTCCAATTTCAAACACTTAAATCAATTTTCAAATTGATTTTCAAAATTTACTCCATTTAAAATAATTTCTTTACTTACCCAATTTCATTTCAAAACTCGTTAATTTCTTATTTAACTTCTTTATTATGATTCAAAATCTTAATTAAGCCGAAATACAAATTTCATACTTTTTCCAAATTTCTTCTATATCTTTTCCCAATTTAAACCTTAAATTTGAAAATAATTTCTTTATTTGTTAAATAATATCATTAAGTCTAAAAATTTATTTATCCCTTTTTATTCAAAATATAATTCCCATACTCGGAATTTATTTATTTAAAATGTAAAAATCAACTTTTATTCTTCCAAATCATTTAATTATCCAAATTCCTTATGATTATTTTATTTAAAATTACCTTTTTATTTACTTTAAAAATCCAAACTTCATATATATATATATATATATATATATCAATTCTCAAAATTCCAATATATTTACCCAAGCCAGAGTATTCAATAAATTCCAATTTCCAATATGATTATATAATTCATTACCGATCATCACACAATCATATCGTTGAATATATAAAATAAATTCAAAAGTTTTGAGGAATCCAGTTGGATCCCTCCAACCCGTTTTTCCCTGCATCCACAGATGTTAGCACAATATAATAATACTAATTCCACTTTGAGGTGAAATATCGCGGTATATGGGGTCATGTTATCTCATCCGCTATTATGCGGCACATATGGTCTCATACGCTATATAATGCGGGAAATCAATCACTCCAATATATATATAAACTATACAGGAAAATAGACAAAGGGAAGAAGTTACGAAAAAATTATTTTCAAGGATAACAAATTTGTTTTTTAGTCTGAAAGACACTTTTTAGTGTAAATAGAAATGATAATTACAACTATCATTCTGTGATTCACACTAAAAAGTGTCCTTAAAGACTAAAAAGCAAACTTCTTGTCCCTGGAACTAATTTTTTCTCCAACTTTTTCCCTAAGCCTAAAAACCTCTATACTATATATAACATATCATACCCAAGCTGATAATAAGTTATCAATTCAAACAAACAATCAATAATTTAAACTTTAACTATTTAAATTTAACGGTATTCCGAAAGAGTGAGATTAACTCACCTTATTTTTGTTTGCGACCCATTTACATCTCGACCTGTTTTCTTCACGATTTTTGACCTTGTATAAGCATTATATGATTTATTAATATTCGAAATAAATCAAATCATTAAGTACCATTTAATAATTAAGTTGAATAATGATTTAATTCAAACTAATTTTCTTTTAATAATTTCTTAGTAACAAAAATAAATTTATTAAATAATTTAATCAACCCAAATAAATATTTTTAAAATAAACTAATAAGTTAAAAATGTATATATGTATATTTATTTTCTTTTAAAACTACATATGTATTAAACATGCATGTAAAATTTTCTTTGGAAACTATATATATTTTCTGCTTTAAACCTTATATACACATACATACATACATATATATATATATATAAATTTAATTTGATATCACAATTTAGATTCTAACATAAATAAATAACTATAAACTTAATTAAATTTCAAATTAAAACTAATTACCCCAACAGCCACCATCTTCCCTAGTCGTGAAAGCATCACAGAATACAACAACTGCACCAGATCGAGATCCTGACCCAAATGCGAGCACGAAGATCCCAAGTCGCGACTTCAAAGACTTCCCAGACCACGACATCGATGCCAAAGACAACCCAGAGTTCCCCTACTGATACACTGCCAAACATCGAACCTACATCAGCAGCCATCGTTACTCTAGCGCGACATCCTTCCTCGCGAATCGCCTTCGGTTCCTCCACAACTCCCTCTGATCAACACCTTCGTGCAACCCTAGCCGCCACCTACTATGAAATGCCTTCGTGAATGGGATAGGTCTAAGGTCGAGCGATTTGAATTCAAGGAGGAAACGAGATTGAGGAGATGATAACTGCGATCCCTTTCTTGAACGAAGATCTGATTCGAACGATCGTTCGATGATTTTGCTTGGCCTTATATTCAATCATGATTCCATCTCTAAAAGAATTTTGATGAGAAGAAGTTCGACCATGAAATAAAAATTTAGCAGCAGTTACTATTATTATTTTCTATAAACGAACCCTTTTTTCCTTTCTTAGCCATCTCGATTTTTAGTTGAGAGAGAAAAAAAAGAAAAAAAAAACATCTTTTCAATTTTTAAAAGAACCATCAGACACGTGTTTACATAGGTATACAAGTGTCTAAGAAAACCCATCTATAAGTTAAATCACAAACTACAAATATTGACTGGTCAAAATATACAATTTTAATTTAAATTTGAGTATAACGTCTTGAAATCGAGCTAAAAATCTCGATCTCCTATCATGGTGTGCCGCCAGGCATTTATAATGTTAAACCCCTATTCTGAACACAATGGAAAAGGTTCCAAGTCCTAATTCGATCGCATGGAGAAGATAGCTTTTTGGACCCAGTTATTATATTAAATTTTCGATATAGATTTCAACGCATTTATTTACCGTACGGCCAAACGATCACTCCAAACACTACGAAAGTTGAAATCCGATAATAATACAATATTACAGATCCAATGGAATAGGTTTTGTCAAATTCTGAGGTTGTGCCTCGAAAGGCAATTTTAAAATTCAATTTAAACAACATATTTTTAAAACTGAACAAAACACTTCCAAATTAAATTTTAACACTTACGCTATCTTTAGTATTATATATAAATTTTACAAGCCATCAAATTATTTTTAACAAGCCCAAAACTGAAGATGCAATATTTTACCCAATTCCATATTATTAAATTCAATAATTTAATTACCAATTTTATAGTGATATTTGAAATTCAAGTTAAACTAACTTTCAAATATTTAAAATCAATTAAATATTCCAATTATCTAAAAAATCTGGGTCGTCACACAGATTAGCTTAGTTTGTGTCATATCATGTTGGTTCTCCAGCCGTTGGGAGTATCGCTTGAGTAGCAATTCCTTATCCATCCCTTGGCTTCAATTCAGCAGTTGGTGCTTGATCTCGTATGCCTCGGTCAATCATAGTATGCAAGTGAAGTGGATAGAACGCACCGTTTATAATTTGAGTTCCTAATCCAGAATGCGGGGGCACTACATTGAAAAAAAAAATTAGACTCTTTTTTTATGATGGATCGGTATGAATCCATTACGACTGGATCGTACCTGGTCCATTTTCATTTGGATACCTAGCAAATTGTTGGACTAAGAATAGATATGGATATGACCAATCATTTGTACACATTAGAGTAATGATCAGCTGGAAAAACGATCGGTTGGAAAAATGATCGGTAGGAAAAAATGATCGGTTGGAAGAATGATCGGGTGGAAAAAAGGTCGATTGGAAAAATGATCGGTTTAAATATGATAGGCTGGAACGATCGGCTGCAATATGTCCTATGGAGGGATCGACTGTCCAACCTATCGATTGGATGGACCGGATATGATCCTTTAAACATATTTTTCCATTTTGAACTTAGTGATTATTCCACGGAAAGCTTGTACATCCATGGCTCCCTGTTGCACTCTATCTTCCAGAAGAGTGGTCTTTGTGTTCTCCACTGCTTCATCAGTAGGTCATAGGAAGGTAGCAATGGCCTTCTCTCTCCTAGGAGGCATTGTAGATAGTTTCCTTGTAGGCTTTTACAAGTTTTAGTAGAATAGGAAGCTTTATGAAGATGAATCTAGATCTCTTCCTCAGACTTGTGCAATCCATAAGTAGAATAGGGATTCAAAGATGGTGAGAATCATTTCTCGATGAAAGCACCAAAATGTTGACACCAAAAATAGACATCAGCACCCAATAGAATCTTGTAGGGATTAAATGATGAATGAGATTAAAACATAGTAGAGAAAATAAATGAAGTATTTTGGGCTGTAGTAAATAATGTTTTAGTAACACTTGTTTTTAAACCCTTAAGTTATATTTTAAAGTGGAAAATTGTAATAAATAAAATAGTTCTTTAATAATGGAATTTTAAAGGTAATAACAAGTATCAAAATCTTTATAAAAAGGTAGAAAAGGTTGTATGTTTAATTTATAAAGGAGAGGTGGTTTATAATAATAATGTTTTAGTAACATTTTTTTTCAACCACTTTAATTATATTTTAACTAAGGAAAACTTTGTTAAGTGATTTGTGAATATACTTATAACATTGAGATAAGTATATGAATATTTTTTAAATATTGAAAAGAGTATAAGTGAATAGTTATATATACGACTATATATCTTTTATGAAGAGAAAATAAATATACATACAAATATATAAAGGAAGTTTTATTTAACAAAGGAGTAATAATTAATAAATGAATTCTTGATTTATAAAAGAAGTTGTATTAAAAAAAGGATTTTACTAATAAAAAGATTTTTTAATTAATAATGTTGACGCCAAAAATGGGCATCAGCACCCAATAGATCTCGTAGAGACTAATTGACCAATGAAATTAAAACATAGCAAAGAAAGTAAATGAACACGCAAGTTTTATAGTGGCTCAGTAAACTCTGGCCTACGTCCACTCCAATAATCTTTTATTTATACTGTAAGATTACAAGTACGGTTGTTTTTTACCTTAGAAAATTAATGGAGGAAGAGAGACATGTGATGAAAAATAGCCAGAAAGAAGATCCCCCACAATGAGCCATATCCGTTGTATTTATAGGTGAAGCCTTACCTGGATCAGACTGAAATTTCGCCAGAAGAACCACCGGAGCCAAACGATCCGACCAAAATTTTTTGCAATCGATCGCACACCATAAAAACAATTGGTGCCGATTGTTTTTATTTGCACGTAGGGCCCAGTGATCGATATGGTGGGTCCCCTGTGTCCTCTACTCCCTTTTTTTGAATTTGTTTCGTCCATCTCCTTTGTGATTGTTGAGTTATGGATCGATCATTGTTGATTTGTACTGCCAATCCAAGCAATCTGTATCTATATCGACTCATGCTGATCCATAGTGATGATGTTCCATATATGTTCCATTAGGGATGGATTATTGTCGATCTCTTTTGGAGATGGATCATAGCCGATTCATAATGGAGATGGATCATTGCTGATCCATATTGGAGACAGATCGCTGTCGATCCATTTTGGAGATGGATCATAGTTGATCCATAATGGAGATGGATCATTGCTGATCCATATTGGAGAAGGATCATCAATGATCCACTATGAAAAATGATCGTACTCAATCATTTTTTTAGTTGAATTCATACTTAGCCAATTCCAGAATGTTATTCGCATGAATCGATATGACTATCGTCCATAGTCTTGTCCATAATCGATCCCAATCTAAGTACCTATCTCTTCGGCTTTCTATCTTGATGATCATGATGTCTATTGGGTTAAATCTGCCCATGTACTGCCTTTTCAAACGGTGGGTTAACAAATAAAGAATGAATTAATTAAAAAGAGATTAGAAGTCATTAATTTGACTTGATCTTGCTTTGGATGAATTAATGGAGCTTGTACGTTTACTTTCTTATGGAAAGTGTATGGGACTTAGTTTCGTTATGAAGTTATTAACATTATTATTGAATAAGACCAAATTCATCGATTCAGTCTTGGAGAGACTGGGATTGGTGTTATCCAGCATTTTAACCTGGCTATATTGAATTGATTGCACAAGTCAGATTCGACTACCATCAGGTCGATGACTCCAAGTGGTGATTATGGGATCTAGAAGTAAAGTGTTGATGGTAACATGAAGTCAATGTTGAATGGAATTGATCTATATGCAAGGCAAAGTGTTCGAAATAGAAATATGGTTTAACACCCAGGAGGGATCGACATAAATTAGTTATAAAAATTGCGGTCGACATGTTTCAAGGTGTAAGAGCATTCCTATGGAAAACAATCAATATCTCAAGGTATACAAGTCCAATGCATATGAAATTTAGATATGAGGACCGTATAGAGCCTACCCTAGGGATCGCACCTCAAGAGGACCAAGTTGTAGGGATCGGTATACTTCCTTTGGAGGTGATCTGCATAAAGTAGCATGCACACCATATTGAAGTGAAGAACAAGCAATAACTCGAGCTCCATTGATTCAGTTGGCATGAAATTTGAAGGTCAATCATATTTTAGCATGAGAAAGTCACCCTAAGGATCGCACACAAAAATCAACCAAAGAAGGGATCCGTATTGATCCCTCTTCTTTGGGAATAAGGCCACGCGACCCCTCCTGTGGGCCCATATGGTTTTGAAGGTCTTTCTACCGAATTTTTAGAGAAATATTTTGCCATCTTTATCTATAAATACCAGCTTGGTTGTTCATTTTTTGGATTTTTATGCTGCTTGTTATACTTTTTTGTAACTAAGGATTTAGATCATATCCCTCTTGTACTCAGATTATAAAGAAATTAATAAAGCAATCTATTCAAAGTGTACATAGGAAAACAATACTGAACCACTATAAATCATTGTGTGTGTGTTTTTCTTTCAGTTAATTTCTTTTTCTTTGTCATTATCCACTATTTCCAATTTATTCTCTTCAGAAAGTATCTATTGGGTGTTTGTGCCCATTTTTGGTGCAAACATTTTGGTGCTTTCATTGATAACGTTGATTCTAGCTTATTAGGATCCCTTTGTTGCTACTGGATTGCATAAATCCCTAGAAGGAGATCCATAGTTATCTTTAGAAAGTTTTCTCGTTCTACTTAGATTTGCAAAATTCTAAGCAAGGCTATCAATAATGGTGAGGAACACTAGACCTATTTCTCAAAACATGGAAGGAAGAGAATGCTAGCATCCAGCAAGGAGGCTGAGCAGTCAACCAATGGATGTGAATGTTGAACCAGTTTTAAGTCCAAAATACCGCTAATTTTATTACAAGAGCTGAATTTTAGAATCTAATGAGTGAGTTGATGGATAGCCATAGACAATTAAATCAGCAGATTTAGACCAACATCAACTTAATGAACCAACTCAATCAGCAGCAGTGAGGAAAAGCTAGGAGGTGCCCTACCCCTTATTTGGCATCGGAGAGTTCTATCTCATCAGACGCGTATCACAGGCTTAGTTGTCACATAATAGACGGATATCGCATAGAAACTTCGAGGCATCAATCAACAGACCATCGTGGTCTGCCCGGACCGATCGATGTCGATCCCTCTATAGGGATTGGTACCGATCCCTCCTCCAGAGGTGGGAACTTAGCAATGCATACTGGGAATCAAATTGAGCTGCTGCGGTCGAATGGAGTTTAGTTAAATGTTAACCAAGTGCTTCCTTGGAATGACGATGAAGTGAATTTATGAGATATACATTAGGAAGATGGAGATCTAAGAAAGTGCAGAATGGCCAGTAGACATCGACCGAACCATTTACGTAAGGTGGAACACATCCACCACTTGGCACCGACTATCGAAATGTGGGACTTATCGGCTATGGTAAGACAGTAGTAAGAAAGAGCCAAGGCTTGACCAACAATGACTGGGGAATCTCGAGAAGCCATACCATGTTTATTGATAATGTTCTACATGTGAAGTATCCAAGGAGGTTTAACACGCCATCGATGCCTGCTTACGAGGGAAAAACCGACCTCAGGCAGCATATCATGAGATATGAATGGCTGATGGATTCTGCATGAACAGATGATGCACCAAGTGTAGATGTTTTCCCATAACTCTCTCTAGAATAGCAACAATATGGTTTACAAAGCTACCCCACGACCGATCTCTAGATTTGATGATTTGGCAACAAGGTTTGTGGAGCTGTTTCGAATGCACGCAGCACACCCCAAAGATGTAATGTCCCTATCTAGCGTGATATGTGCTCCAGGAGAATAGTTGAAAGATTATTTGGAGAGATTCCATATAGCTATTACAGAAATTAGTAATCTGAATGACCATGCAATATTATGGCCATGACAAGAGGAATTGATTTAGAATATGATTTTGGCGATTGGTTCACTAGCAAACCACCCGTAATGTTAGAACGCTTTTATGCAAAGGCGACACAATATTTGAGGAAGGCGAAAGTCAGATCCTCCAGGAAGAAGAATGCTGTAGGACTGAATGGAGAGGGAGTATAAAGTTATATTTCTATAAAGCAGACTGATGAAAGCTCAGGAAAAGTTCAAGTGAATGTCCAGAACAAACCAAATCAATAAAATAAAGGTGGGGATAGGAGCCAAGAACGAAAGAGGGATTCTGGAAGAGGGAAGCCTAGGATTTCGATTTATAATACTTACATGCCACTGAATACGTCTCTAGTGAATATCTATTGTGTACCTGCAATACCATGCAGTATAGGAAGCTGCCTCCAAAAGAATCAACAGAGAAGCAGAAACAAGCCGGCAAATATTATCTGTTTCACGAATGCTATGGGCATAACACAAATGAATGCAGGCATCTCCTGGATATTATCGAAAATCTAGTTCGAGAAAAGAAGTTACAGAAGTTTGTGAAGACCCTGCAGGATGGCAGGTAGGGGACATCTGACCCCAACCGAGGACAAGCACTGCATATGATTGAGGAACCTATATGGACCAGTGGAAGATTGGTGATCAGTACATTAGTTGGATTGCCGCATCAGGTTGATAAGAGTTGGCTTGAGATGGAGCTCTACGCTAGCGCGATTAAGCATGTGGATTTTGAGTGCTTTTCAAATACAAAAGACGAAGCTCCGACAAAACAGTAGCATACATTGGCGGATGATATTGTGTTTAGAAACTGTGATGCAAACAAGGTGGAGGCTCCAACAATCGACCCAATGGTTATTTCGGTCAAGATCGGCCCCACTTTTTTGGGAAGGATATTGATTGATGTGGAAGTTTTGTAAATATAATTTCAAAAAAGCTTATGATCAGATGAAGATGGAAGCCAAGGACTTAAAACCTTCTAAAGCCCGCATTCATGGCTTTAACGGTGTTTTAACTAAAGCTGCTGGTTAGGCTGAATTACCTATAGAGTTAGGAGAAGGTGACCATAGGAGAGTATGGATTTTGCCTTTTGTTTTTTTAGATGTTGACTCTCCATACAACGCTTTTCTGGGTCAACCGGCCCTAGCTGAGTTTCGTGTAGCTCTTGCCCCCATGGTGTTTGATTTGAAGTTCCCAACAGATAATGGTGTTGGGGCTGTTGATGGTGATCAAGCGATTGGATGTGTTTGTTATGTAGTTAGTTAAGGGATGCTCAACGGAAGGAGAAAGGTAAGGGTGTGCGCAAGTCTGTAAACATTCGAGCCACTTAAGATTAACAACTAGTGCATAAGTCTTGACCCAGGCGCCACCATTGGTTCTATAGAGATATAGATCCGAGAGATGACGAGGAGGATCCCAAAGAGACCAAGGTTGCACTGGCTAAGCTGAGATTGACATCAGAGTTAGCCACAACGAACCGACATGGGTCCTAAAGAACGAATCACAACTCGCCCCCGATGATGAAGAACTTGTTGGATTTCTCCAAGCAAATCTTGACATATTTGCTTGGACTCACTCTACTATGTGTGGGATCTCACCTGCCATTGCAAGCCATGCATTGAATATCGACCCGAGGCATGATCCAGTGAAAAAAAAGATGTGGCATGGATTCGGAGAGATCTATCGCTCTTAAAGAGGAAGTGTATAGATTCAAAGACAAATGTTTATTCATGGTGGGTATCTAATCCCGTACTTGTAAGAAAGGAGAATAGAAAGTAGCGGACATGCGTTGATTACTCGGACCTAAACAAGGCATGCCCAAAAGATAGTTTTCCCCATCCAAGAATCGACCAGCTGGTAGAATCGACCGCGGGACACGAATTGCTATCTTTAATGGATGCGTACTTAGGATATAATCAAATCCCGTTGCACATCCCCGATCACTAGCACACCAGCTTCATTACCAATGTTGGATTGTATTACTATGTTGTGATGTCGTTTGGACTCATAAATGCAAAAGCGACTTACTAGCATTACTCAAAAGGATGTTTAAAGATCAGACTGGAAAAATGATGGAGGTATATGTGGATAATATGATCGTAAAGTAACAACGGTCAAGCAACCACATTAGAGATCTGGTAGAAATGTTCGACATCCTCCAATATGCAAGATGAAAATTAATCCTTTGAAGTGTTCTTTGGCCATAGCATCGGGGAAGTTCTAGGGTTTTATTGCTAACGCCCGCGGAATCGAATCTAGTCCCGAGAAAATTCAAGCTATCCGTGGTGTCCAAGCACCAAAGGCTATCAAACAAGTATAGAGCCTGAGTGGGAAGGTTGCTGCCTTAAGTCGATTCATTTCCAAATCTACCGATAAGTGCATTCCTTTCTTTGACTTGATTAGGAGAGAAAAAAGGAATTTTGAATGGACATAGGATTGTAAAGACACATTCCAAGCTTTGGTGAACCACTTAAAGAGACTCCCATCTTGTCAAAGCCAGTGGGCCATAAAGTTTTATATATCTACATAGTTGTGTCAGTACATGCTATAAGTGTCGCGTTGCGTCATGCAAAGAATCGAATACAGAGACCGGTCTATTACGCCAACAAGCGATTGACTGGAGCTAAAAGGAATTATCTGAATACAGAGAAATTGGCATACCGCTTGTTGATTTCATCACGAAACCTCCGCCCATAATCCAGGCGCACCCGATCAATGTTTACAATGACCAGCTATTACGACAGGTCCTGCAGCAACCTGAGACGTCTGGAAGGTTACGAATGTGGAATATCAAGCTTAGTCAATTCAATATCACTTATCTTCATCGAAGGGATACCCAGGGTCAAGCACTGGCGGATTTTATAGCAGAATTTACCACGTAGGATGATTTCCCAAAGAGCAGCGAAATCCCTACCATATGGTGAAAATTTATACTAATGGAGCATCCGATGATCATTGTTCTAGAGTTGGAATTATGCCTGTAACTCCCAAGATCGGTCGATTTGCTATGCTTTAAAGCTTTATTTCCCTATGATAAACAATGAAGCCGAGTATGAGGCTCTAATTGCTAGACTTAAACTCGCCAGAGAAATGGGAATAAAGTCTTTTGAAATATTTAGTGACTCACAATTGGTAGTATACCAAGTCAGTGGAGATTACCAAGCTAAAGGATAGTGACTTACTCCATACCTTTCCCAAGTCCAAGAGTTGTTGACTGAGTTTGAGTATGACATTAAGCATATTCCTCGAGATCAAAATAGAGAGGTTGATTCATTGTTTTTTGTTAGCATTGGGGACACACAACAAATGGGTTTGGTTCTAGTCGAAGTTTTAAATGCCTCGAGTATAAACCTGATGGAAATCAACGGAGTACTGAAGACGGAGCCTGAGAGGGGATCGTGGATGACTCCGATTAAAAACTATTTGCTACACGGAGTCCTATCTAAGCAAAAGAATGAAAAGCGACAAGTCCTTCGTAAAGCTTCATCATATATCATATAGGTAGGAGTTATGTACATAAAGGTCTTTTCTGTCCCCTTACTCTAGTGCATCACTCGTGATGAGATGAAATTAGTCTTAAAGAAATTTCATGAAGGAGAATGTGGCGATCACACTATGGGCCAAACTCTTGCAATGAAAGTACTCCGTTACGAGTATTATTGGCCAACCATCAATTGAGATGCTGCTATTGGAAACTAGAGTGGCTATAACACAATGTTGGATCTTAAGGCTATTCAGACGCTAGAAGTGGTGAAATGTGTATTAACTACTTATGAATATAAAATTGTATTTCAAATTGCAAACAGAAAGAAGTAATCAGAGAATAAGTAAGTAATAAAGTAAAATGCGGTAATGTAAATAACACCCGGATTTTTATACTTGTTTGGATTAACCAATCCTACATCCAGTCCTGCACTCTATCGTGCTAAAATCCACTATAATAGCTTTCTTTCCATGGGTGGTAACAACACCTTTACAATCTTGGTTTCACGGGCTACAAGACACATCCTCTTGATTTTAAGGCTACAAGAATACCTTCTCCTTACCACCAACAACAAACTATGGCAAGTAGTGTATCTTCAATACAGATTCTTGCAAATTTGGTACAATGATCCTATAGACCTTCAATGGCAATATATCTTTGAATTCTTTGAGGAATATGATGAAATCAGAGAGAGAATGATGTGAATTAAAGTACAACTCTATGATATTGTGTGCTTTGCAAATAGTGAAGAATTGGAGTGAAACAGTATCGATTTGCAAAGAGATAGAAAGAATATGCAATGGATTTCTTTTGCAAATGTTTAGAGAAGGAGTAAGAGAAAATAAGAATTCTTGATGTTAAATTTCGTTTTTAGAGGCCTTTATATAGTGGTTGAAGAGACGTGTCTTTTGGTGAAGAGGTGGAGGGAAATGTCTCTTCATTTAAAATTTGAAATTATGAAAAACGGCTAGCATGTCGAATCCCACTACCCCCCATGTCTACATGGATGTGTTGCAAAATGAATAGCAACACTAATAAGTGTTGCGAATTTTTAGCATTTCAAATTATCTTATATTTGTGGATTTTTGTGATTAGATTGAAGTCAATGGTTGATGATCTTAGAGTATAATTGCCATGAGATCTTTAACAAGATATTCTAAGGTTCAACCAACTCCTCATCACTTCAAACACCTTTATCCTTCAGCATTCTTCTCTTAATTGGGTTTTGTTCTTCAATTGCTCTGATTAACCTTCTTCTATAATTCATTTACTTCCACAACATTCTTGTTTAACTTTGTAAATTTATCCATCATATATATGATATGAATGCACAACTTAGAGATGCATTAGTAGTAATATTTATGTGGTTGTTGTCATCAAAATCAATACCTAGGGTATTAACAGCTGTTGACTATGTAAGGTAATGCGAAAAGTGCCAGGTATATGCAAAAGTCCCAAGAGCTCCACCGAAGAAAATTACACAAATGGTCAATCTATGGTCGTTTGACATATGAGGCATAGATATTATTGGTTCTTTACCGGTCTCTAAAGGTGGTGTGAAGTATGTCATCATCGCAGTTGATTACATCACCAAATGGGCCGAAGTAGAACCATTAGTTACAATCATAATAAAGAAAGTAATCAACTTCATTATCCATAACATCTTCTGTCGTTTCGGTCTCCCATAAACTATTGTAATAGAAAATGGGACTCAATTCCACAGTGCTGAATTCAAAGACTTCTACTGTCGGCATCATATTAGAAATAGATTTACAGTAGTCGCTCACCCTTAAGCAAATGGGCAAGTTGAAGCTGTAAACAAAATCATACAATACATTCTAAAGAAGCATTTGGAAAAAGCTAGAGGCAAGTGGGTGGATGAAATCCTTACAACACTATGGGCTTATAGGACTACCCACAAGTCTGCAACTAGCCATACTCCATTCACCTTGCTTATGGTTCGAAAGCCGTTATTTCTGTTGAGCTCGAAGTTCCTTCTCATCGAGTGGCCCACTATGATCCCAGATTGAGTAAAGATCTTCTCTTGAAAACTCTAGACTTTGTACATTAGAAGCGGAAAGAAGCTGATATGAGGGTAGCTGTGCATCGGTATCGAGTCACCTGATACTACAACATCAAAGTCTGACCTAGAACCTTTGAAATCGATGCTCTCGTCTTAAAATGGGGTTTTCTTGCACCGTTGCATATGAATCCTACTTGGGAATGACCATATGTCATTGAATAGAGGCTTGGAGAGGGAACATTCAAGCTAGCGATTGTTGATGGCATCATACTCCCAAGGGCGTGGAATAACAAGCATTTACAATGCAATTTCACTTAGTTATTTATTTTTCATTCAGTTGTATCTACTTTTAGAATTTTCTTTAGCATTTGATTTTTTGGATATGTAATAAGACAAATTATGTCAATTCCTTTCGTTTAGAAAATGAATTTTTAACTTTCTTTACATTTATGTTTGTTGTAGCATTACGTGTCATTACAGTATGAAATGACTGATGTCGATTTATCCGAACAGGTTCCTAGAGTTTGGAACTAATCAATTATGCTAGTTCCCGACTGAACTAAATAGGATGAACGTGGTCTGGTCATTCATTTGATAACTCTCATTTGTAACCCGATAGACAGGGTACATAACGAGAAATGGTTATGACTTGACCATCCAACGACCGAATAAATCCCGTTAAGTAATGGAACTAAAATAAATCAAAAGCGATCATGAAATGGCCGAGTGCTCGCTAAATCAAGCCCCGAACCTCGAGGATAAATTAATCAATGAAGAATAGTATGATCCTACTATTCTTCGAACTAACTCTAAGTCCTCATAATGCGGACTGGAGTATAAAAATAAATCAGGTGTGAATCGACCGCCTGCTAACTAACCCTAAGTCCCAAGACTAGGTATTGGAGTATAAACATAAATCGAGTGTGAATCGACCAACCGCTAACCAACTCTTATCCCTAGAGAGTGGATGTGAGTATAAAAAATAGATGAGTGCGGTTCAACCACTCGCTATTCTATGAACTCCGGCCTGAAACAGATAGGAGGAGTTAAACTCACTAAGGATGGAGTTCAACCATCCACCATCTAACTCCGCTAACCGGAAACTAGGGGCAGGAGCATAATCACTCAAAGCGCTAGATTCGATCGCACAATTTAGGGCTCAAGCCCCATGTTTGATACAACTTAAGGCCACAACCACGTTGAGGCTTTAGGATATAATTAACGTATTATCTTCTAAAGTAACGAGCAATAAATTACAAGTACATTAAACGGAAACTAATAGCTCAGCTACTTAGATAAAAATTCACAAAAGGGTTCAACAGAAAACAAAAACCTTTTATTCACATAATAAGATTTAAAATGTGATGCAAGTTTATTTATAAAACGAGGGCCATACCCATACAATCACGACCAACAAAGAGAAAACCGGTCATAAACCTTTGTGCAAACATGGCCGAAACATCGGCTATTTCTTTTATCTTCTCTCCTTTTTGTATTTTTTGGAAGTGGCACCAATCGAGTTCCACCTGTCCATTTCCTCGATCCTTTACCACCTTTTGTGGGGGAGCTTGCAAAAGTAGGATGGAGTTTTTGAAAAATCAACCCACCAAGGGGGATGACTTGTAGTGGGATGAGATTTGGATCATCATGATTCGCATCAATAGGTTCAGACTTGGCTTGTTTCTTCAACAACTCCTTCTCAACATGCTACTAGGTTGAACTTATCAATGTGTTTAGTGGCGTCGGTGATCATAACATCATCAAATTCGTCTATTTGCAGCGGGTCTTCAATCTTATCATTGTCAAGTTCTCCAATGACTTGAGCATCAGTCCCTGGAGCATCGATGGCCGTTGGAATCTTAGTTGATGTTGATTGTTGCTCCACGATGGTACCACTTTTTAGAATTTGGCTGGGACCTGTAGATTCGCAGAAACAAGAAGATAAGCCTATGACTATTGGACATGAAGACCAAAATCGATCGAAAAGTGTAAGATAGGGTGAAATTCCTACATCCGGTTGACTTTTAGTCATCGCCGGGGTCACTTCTTCTAGAATGGTGGTCAGCACTTTAGATAGATAATTGGGTTTGTTCGGATTATAGCTTAGATCCTACTCCAAACCGAAACAAACTGATGCTCCGGCTTCTTAAAAAGAGGAGGGACCCTTAGGATCAGACTTCAAAGATTCAGCGATAATTTTCCCTTTGTCAAAAGGTGTTAGAATGTCGAAGTATCGAAGTATCATGGCGGCAAGGTCTAGGGGTTTATTTCCATGAAGGATCTCCTGCACTAATTTCTTTTCATCTACATCGGCTTCTCCAAGGTCCCTCCTTTTCTTTTCAACAATGTACTCCCAGGCCTCAGTGGGCGACTCAGGATAAACCTCACTGTGAAAGCTCAGATCAAGGTGGAGAAGGACTTTAGCATTTTATTCGATAATCGAGGGGTCGAACATGTCCTCGATTTCATTTCGACCGGCTTTCTTAGCATCCACTATCAGGGCTTAGAGCTGTTCTCTCATCTCGTTGCGGCCCGCTTCCTTTGCCTCTTCTTTGAGGACTTCAGCCTAAGAAAGTTGCTCATCAAGGTTAATCTCTAAACTCCGGGCTTCAACAGCTTCTTATCAATACCTCTACAATTCTTCTTGAGCTTCGATCTTCTCTTCCCTCTCTTTCTTTAGAAGCTCTTCAAGTTCCTCAATGCGGTGGGCCAAGATATTTTTATCCTTTCACAAGGAATCTTTTTTCCAAGGCTACTGCACCACTACGGTCGAGAGTAGCATCAAGTTCTTTTTTATGGGCATCTTCCAGACGACTCACTGCCTCATATGTTTCCTTGGTAATTTTTCTGCTTCGGTTGGTTTTTTCATCAACTCCGAGATCTCATTATCTTGATACTTAATTTTATGTTTATCATGGACCACCTCTAGCCTAAGATAACCTATCTCATGTTGTCACTCAACAGACTCCTCGAGGATTTTTTCTGCTAAGTGTTGAAACAATTCATGCTGCATGAAAACATCATTGATGCATGTAAGAGAGCTTGCTTTAGTAGTCCCTGTGATTGTATGGATGGAGAGGAGGAAATTAAGCCCGTCAAAACAAATCTTTAGGAAATGACCTTAAGCTCGGCCAATTTCTCTACTGTGGAAGCTTCAGTAGCAGCGGTCGGAAAAGATGGATCCGACGCAATGATTGGACATTTGCTAGACCTACGGTCAAGGGATTGCTTGGAGCTAGATGAACCAGAATATTGCTCAGATGATATGGGATGTGGAGGACCGTGAAAAGAGGTCTGATCGCCACTATGAAAAAGAAGATTAGGTTATACTTCCTGATGGAACGACCAAGATTGGGATTTATGTTTTGAAGATGAAGATTACCTAGAGCAGCGGCTTCTTTCAACCCTCTCTCTATGCCTACCCGATTCTAAATCATGTCTGAATCCGTATTGCATTGAAGAGCTCCTTAAGCGATCAAAGGATCAAGATTGAGACATTGCACCTGAAAAAACAAAAACAAAAACGTATAAGTAACAATTGTACAAAAGATAGATGAAGAGTGTGTGGTGAAGTGCACGTGATTTTGAGCGTCCTAGTGTTTCCCCCTAATAGATCTATAGATGTAGCCTAGCTTATAGGCGTTTTATCTCCTTTGCTAGTGGGAAGAACATGATCGCTACTTATGTGGGGAGAGTAAAGCCCCTAATATTGATAGTGGGAAAATCATAAGTCATAATATCATCACGAATTTGAAGATTTGAGAACCCCTTCATCGAGCTTTCTACATGTTGGGAAGATGACTCTTCATCAATAGAAGTGATAACAAATTTTGGATTCTTTGTAGTTTTTCTGCTGCAAAAATTATATGCAAGCTTCTTTCTTCTCTTAGCAGGTGTGTGAGGTTGCGCGCCCTATGATGGTTCGACCATAGGCGCCTTGCTTGGGCCTGCATCAGCATTGCCAGGCTCATTGATCTGGATACCCCTGATTTCGCCTTATTCGGCGTCATCCTGAGTCCTCTTGATTGGGAGAATGACAGAATTATTGGTATTCTCTTCGATGTTCTATAGCATTTCTTGGCAATGCAGCACTTCCAACTACACCAAAAATGACATTACGCAACGGCATTGAGCGTTGCAAATGAATTTAGCAATGGCTCTCAGCCGTTGCTAAATTAACAGTGGCAGAAATTCGCAACGACTGCAAGCTGTCGCGAAACCAAATTTAGCAAAGGCTCAAAGCCATTTTAGAATAAGGTTTTACAATGGCTTTGAGCTGTTGCTACTTTTGATTTTGCAACGGTTAGCAACCATTGCTAATTTTCATATTTTTTTAAGGTTTCGCCACGGCTAGCTAATTTTCATATTTTTTAAAGAACTTCTATTTAGGCGCTACTATTGTAACAGTCATTCAATTAGCATACTCAATAAAAACATTTGCAAATTAAACATAATTTGACAAAAGAAAGATCAATAAACCATGCATTTTTTATAGAGTCAACAAAAAGACGTTTCATAACAAATCTTGACATTACAATAATGAACAATAATTAATAAATTACACTACATAATTCAATGCAGAAGCAACAATAATAGTATTACAATATACATAGTACATAGGTCATCAGTTCATGGGTACATATTTCATTGTCTTGAAGCCTTAAAGAACTTGCAAGGTAGTCGCCGATGAAGCTGTGGGGAAGAACTTATAAGGCAGTCGCCGACAAAGCTGCGAGAAGAAACGATCACACATTAAAATGACAATGTCTTAATTTAAAGGTTAATGAAAAAATGACCAGATATAATATACCGTACATAGAGTATAGCACAGTGGACAAAGCACGCATTTTTGTGAAGCCCATCTCAGTTCTCAATGTCAAATAAATATTATATTGGAAATGAAATGGGATTACCTGCGATAGAAATTGCAACTCTACAATGTACACTTCATGGAAACTCTCTCCTTAAATTTTAGGTATCATTCATTTTTTACATATTCGTAGCTATTGACAACAAAAAATAAACGCTCTTTTCATCTATACATCAGCCATTATTTCAACAAACATCATTTTCTCATAGTAATTCTACGAAAAGCAAGCTAGTTAGCAAACTAGATTGTTATTTTTCTTACACCTATAAATCTAAGGAAAATTTGACATTTCATTTATGAAAAACTTAAAGTATGGCCACCCAATTTTATGATTAATTTACCATCCAGACGTACACTATGACACGATTAACCCAACTTTATAATTTTTAGACATTCCTTGCAACCTATTTACCAAATACTATCAAGGATTATTATGTGCATGACAAAGAGCACTTCACAATATATATGCAAAAAATAATCCAAACATTTTGTAACAAACCATCTTTCACTCCACAGAAAGATGCATCATTAGTAAGAAAGAAAGGGATAAAAAAGAGAAAAGATAGGAAAGAAGAATAAAAAATATCAGAATCTCACAGTGGAATGAATAAATTATATTACATCACATAAGATATTACATAGTATCATATACATCAGAGTTATACAGATTATACATCACAAACTAGACAGTTATAAAGACCTTTCTATTGTACAATTTAAGTTACAACACAAAGATCAACACAACGGAACCACTATATATCTACAAACGCTAAAGCCTCCTGCTCCATATCTCCTCCAGAAACTCGTCAAAGCTCACCCGAATCTCTTGGCTACTCGTAAAAATTTGAGTACCCAAGAGTGTAAGAAAAAAAGAAAATAAACTTCGGGTCAAACATGAGTCTGGTGTGAGTAAACGAGTTAAATTTGCTTAACTTTGAAAATCCTTTGAAAGAAAAGGTATCTCGTAAAACTTCCCACACATAAACATGAAAAGTTTTTACCTTACGATAACCAAAAAATTTGATAAGAAATTCAGTGATATTATAATAGTGTCTAAGGTTTTCAAATAAATATTCACATAGCCGAAATTGTTACATTCATTAAATTCCAGCATACCACAAAGTGGGTTATACAATCAAATCCGAGATCACTTATTGAAGATTGGATTCCATACAATGGCACGGCTACTAGTGTACCGTCCATCACAGTACGAGGCCTAGATCACCGTACCGAGGATCCCTCCCAATCCCTTGCAACACAAGGCTGGAACCATGCCTTACTGGATAGTCTCGAATAAGACAACCCCAGCAGTTGTCCCGAATCAACTGCTCACTGAGCCGAATAAAAAGGGACCTCTAAACAGAGGAAAGTCTCGTCCTACTTAAGCGCGACTCACCTAGCCTTGCTGCACCTCTCATGTTTTAGCCATTCCCGGTTGATAAGGCTTGAGGCTACGATTACCTTTATAGAATACATCTTGTAATGCTCATCATCCTCCATTGACGATGGTCTGATAGCATCCATCCATACAAGTTTGTTCCGGATTCGAACAAAACCGAAGGCATTATCTCGTTACACTCAATTTGGAATAACCCTTAGGGTTAATGACAATAACCCTTGCACTATGAAACTCCATCTCGATCTTCACTTTAAGATTTCACGACCTATCGCTTAACTTGGATCGATGTGGTTTTTGGAAAATCAAACTTGATATCCAATCCCGGTCTCATCGAAATCCAAATGTTTCTTAAAGGTCAAGTTGTTTAAGTTTTAAACAATTCAATATATTACCTATATTCATACAGATAGATAATTCACATTATCACAAATAGATAATCCACATTATCATAATTCAATCAAAGCATCTCATATCAACACACATATCAGAGATACCACATAATCCAGGGCATTCAATATCATTCAATCATCTACATAAGCAAGATTAATCAACCACACCATCCCTAATTAATTTAATTAACCATCAATGAATTAAATTAATTACTTAATTACTTTTAAATCCTGCTTATTTAACATTGATTAATTACAACCCAATTAATTAATTATCATCTTAATTAATCATCCTTGATTAATTATCCTTTAATTACATTAACTAATTAACCTTTAAATTAATTACACAAATTTATTATCCTTGAACCAATCATATTAATTAATCTTTGATTATTATTAATTAATTAACTATAATTAATTCATTGACCCTTAATTAATTACATTAACTAATTATTCTATAATCACTTATACTGATTAATTATCCTTTAAATGATCACATTAATCAACCCTTAATTATTTACATTAATTATATTAACTAATGATCCTCTAATTACTTCATTAATTAATTATTCTTCTAATTAATTTAATAATTAATCTTTAAATAATCACATTCATTAATCAACCTTGATTAATCACATACAGTAATTATCTATCTTTTAATTACTCACATTAATTAATTAACTCCTTACTTAATCATATTAATTAATTCTTTTATTAATTACACCAGGTAATTAATATTTAATTACTTCCATGAAGTAATTATCCTCTAATTACTTTCCATTAAGTAATTCCCCTTTAATTAATTGCATCCAGTAATTACACATTAATTACTTACACTAAGTAATTACACTTATTAATTATATTAAGTAATCATACTTAATCAATCATCACGGGATTATCTTTAATTAATTATCTAGTTAATTAACTTAATTTTAATCACATTAATTTAATTAATTACATTGAGTCATTAATCCTTTTAATTACTTCCATTAATTAATTACTCTTTAATTAATTACCTTTAATTACTTAGATCAATTTACCCTTAATTAATCAAGTAATTAACTATCCTTAATAAATTAAACCCATTATCTTAAATTAATTACATTAATTAATCACTTCATAATCACCCTTAATGATCTTTAAATTAATTAATATCATTAACTATCCACAAATTACTTATACTAAGTAATAATCCTTTGATTATCAACATCAATTTATTTACCTTTATTAATCTCATTAAGTGATTAACTTTTAATTAATTTCACCAATTAATTATCTATAATTAATCTCAACCTCAATTAAAGATAATCCTTTGTCTCCATTAATTACATATTAAACTTCATTAGAAAATATTTAGGAATCAATTTCAAAATTAAGAATATATAATTTAATTTAAAACAAAAAAAATTATCATTAAAATTTAAAATTTAAAATCTTTGATACTTGTTTCAAATCTTGTTTGAATAAATTAAATAAATACTTATTCATGAAAATTTATCAATTCCTTTTTAAAAATCATTCAATTTTTAAATATATTCAAACTTGGTTAATATTCTTCTTTTGAAATCTAATCATTTTATTAACTTGATACTTAATTAATTACTTTGTTTTGGAATTTTAAACAATAACTAACTTGGAAAAATTGTTTTTTATTTACCTTTAAACTTTGATACTTTTGTTAAACATTTTCTTTATTAATAAAACTAGATTTCTTTGCTTTATAAAATATGTTCATGTTTCACTGATTTTTAAAAATCTAGTTATTAAGACAAAAAAATAAACTTGAGACAAACTTAAGTTAATCAAGAAAAATCCCTGAGTACAGCACGAGTCACTCACGATCACTCCTACTTCGAGTCAAAACGTGATTACTTCGAGAAAATCCCGAGCAGACTCTTCTTCCCCGAAGTCTCAAACTCCACCAGACACCAACGTGCACCATGCACATGCACGATCTCTCCAGCCTCCAACGATCAAGATCACGACCTTCCCCAAGTTGACGTCCACATTCTCAGAGGACCAGACCCCCAGCTTCGTCAATTCGTCAGCGAAATCGAAAACAAGCACTTCGATCAAAAGCTGGAGCAAACCCGATCGTATCAAATCACCCCTAACCACCACCTCCGACCACTAGATCTCCTGCCGACCTACCCAAAGCTACTTCACACTCCGACGAACCATATCCCCCTATCGCGATCACTTCCGGTGATCGATCGACGTCACACCGAACTCACCAAAACCCTCTACCAAAACACCGCTTCGAACCTTAGTTCGTCGCTGGACGGCCACCACGGCCCTTAATAAAAACCCCCCACTATATTTCCCTCGACCATTATCCTTCCAACTATCTCTGACGATAAGCCCGGCCTCCAACTGCTCATCAATCAACTACGATCGATGAAAGTACCAGATTTGTTAATCTCGATATATCTCACTAAATACTTTTCTAAAAATCATGATCTTACTACCTAAATTCATTATTTAGCACTGTAAATCAGATTCTAAAATCAAATCTTGAAAATAACAACATTGATTTTTGACATATTTCTGATCATCCCTGTATTTCCTTATTTTTGAATTAATTTCAAAATTTAAATTCTTAAAACCCTTTTTCGATTCGATATTAGGTTTCATATTTCATTCAAAGATCCAAGCTTATATTTGCTTGAATAAAGAGACATGAATTTTTCTTAAGGAAATTAAATCATGTAAGTAAGAACAGAGAAGATGCATGTATACAGGAACTTATATATACACAGACATTTCATAATTTCAACATACATTCCAGCCAACATTCATATAAACATATATACAACATCACATACAACCAAGTTTAACCACGGGTTTTTTTGAATTGTTTTTAAAAGCAAGGTTTACTCACCTGATTTCAAGATAGAGAACAACCCTTAGTTTGATTATCTGAAAATTGTATTTGATTTGCACAGAACCTGATGTTGAGTGGCTTGTTTAAATTGAATCTAAATTTATGTTGATGTATTACTGAGTTGAATTGAAACTTGAAACTGCAGGTTGAAGGCTGATGTTGAATATCTCTTGAATTTGATTCCTTTTGAAATTTTAGTTTTAGGTTTTGATAAAATTTGAATCTTTGTATTTCTTTGCACAGTTTTGAAACTTTGAAAACTGCTGTTATAATTTATTCTTTTGACTCTCTTTGATTTTGTTTTCAGTTTTTAAGAAGATGAGAGAAAATTGCTTTTACAAATGGACATGCAAATGAAATAACTAGGTTTTTTTATAAAATACTTGGTTATATAAATTAAAATTTAGATGAAAACACCCTTTGCCACTTGTTAATGCATGTCACAATTTAGAGACAAATGTAAAATGTGTTATTATCTTTTTTACAAATGTTAAAAGCTATATTTAGATGTTTACAAATGTTTAAACTCTTAATTAAACATAAATTTTCTTATTTACTTATGTTTTATATAAATATGTATTATGTTTTAAATGTTTAAATAAACAAATCATATTTATTCATGTTAAATTTAAAAAGAAAGGATATTAAATCTTTTAATTAAATTCTATTTCAAACTTAAGCTAATAGACTTGAATTTATAATTATAAATAAATACTAGTGTTAAATGTGTTCAATTAAATTTTAAATTACATTTTGAGAATTATAAATTGAATTTTAAAACAAAGCTTCTAATCACAATATATACATATATATTACAATTTGAAAATAATTCTTCAATTAAAGTAAAACCCAAGACTTTTTATTTACAATATATATATGTACCAATATATATATATACACACACATTATAAATAGAAAACAATTTTATTAGCTTTGAAAGATAAAATTTACCAATTAGATATTGTTAATTTTAAAAAGATAAATTCTGCCAAATTAAATTTTTATAAAAGAAAATTATTAAACAATATTATCAAATTTAAATCAATATTGTCAATTTCAATAATTTTTAAATGAAGATTATCAAATTACTATTGCCCAAAATTCTGGGTCATCACATTCCTCCCTCCTCAAAAGAATTTTGTCCCCAAAATTTTAAAGAAAAGATAATTAAATAATCCAACACAGATTTTATTTACAAACATCAAAGCATACATATCAGCCAAATACTAACAACCATAACAACCAATTTATTTAACAAACAAATTCAACTATCGAGATGAAATTCTAGATAGGACTTCCTAATACTATCTAGAGTTTCCTAGATACAAATACTGGGACACTCGCTCTACTGAATTTAAACAAACTACACTACTAACTCCATGGATCCTTCTTAAAATGATCTACTGTCTGATCAGGATATCAGACCACAATCAAGTCCTGCTTAACTTCCAAATCCTCCTGAACTGCCGGTTCCACAACCAGTGATGAATCATACATGTACTCCCTCAAAGGTACGTTAAATACATTGCGAATCCCAGCCATCTGAATCGGAAATTCAATCATGTAGGTCAAAACACTTATCCTTACAAGAACATAGAAAGATCCAATATACCTTGGAGCTAGCTTCTAGTCTTACCCAATCTTATATCTCTTCTTTACCGAACAAAACCTCAACCAAAAACAAAGTCTCCAACTTCAAATTCTAAATTCCTTTGTCTCTTATCCACGTAACTTTTCCGGCGATCCTGGGCTACCTTCAACCTTCTTGATCAGCTCAATCTTCACAGATGCCTCTCGAAACAAAACTGGAGCAAAACAAACCAATCTCTGGATCCTACTCAACAAGACGGTCCTCCAAAGATTCGCCAAAATCCAGAACACAAATTCTACTCCACAAGCATTTGTAGACTTCAACTTATTTCTCCTATCCGAAAAAGACCAACAAGTGCGCTTTCCAATCTCGTTTCCACTGCACAACTCTGATCTGAAGTAAATGAGAATGTCGTCGATGAACACGATCACAGACTTGATAACCACATCCAAGAAAACACAGTTTACAGATCCATAGAGAAAACACAGAAGTTCCATGGAATCCTGAGCTGCTGCACCAAATCTCTTTCTCTAGGAGCCATCTTTCTACTAAGCTAAACCATCAGTATAGCTCCAAGAACCAAGTCGATATGAAAACACAATCTCCAGATGCGGACAAACCTCTGACTTCCCTGAAGACATCCGAAAATCTCTAATAATCCAAGAGAACACTCAAACTATCGCAAGTCACTTTTGCGATCTATCCCGATCAGTCCCAAAGAAACTGTTCCCTCTTCACATATTAGAAAAGCATATGCTTGACTAACCAATCCATCGAAGAAATTTGTCCACTCTGCTACTTCTGAACTCCATCTCTAGGGTACTGCTAAGCCAAAGACCTTTCTGTCGGCACAAAAAACACCTCTGAGCTGCACTGCTACCACTGATGCCAAAGACTTCCTTATCCATAAGCTCTTCGATCCTCAAAACCATATCAACCAATTCCATAAAGAACCTTGAGATGGGAAAACATCTCCACAAGAAACTCGGGCCTCAAACCAAGCACAAACACCTCGCTGAACTTAGACTGATCTCTGAAACAGACCAACTCCCTTGCCTGAGATCCAGAAAATCCTTATGCAGCCGAGTCTTCCCTACGGTAGGTACAAACTACTCCTTAAAAACTTCCTTAACTTGCTTCAATAGAAGACACCTTCGGGAACATCCCTAGTCACTGCGTCTTACCACGCAGCTGCTCCTTCCTGAAGATGCAAAGATACCATCACTCGCTTCTGCATATTCGACAGATCCAAACTTAAAAAATCTGCTCGCATGAGCGTGATCAAACTTACACTTCAATGATGGACTCCGATTCTTGAAAAGAATTTCCTCTGAGATTGGTGAAATCCTTACACCAAGCTACAAAGATCTCTTGAGGCGGTATTGGGTCTACAGCCTTGGCAGACACACTTCCAACCTCAACACTCGGACCTCTTCCATTAGTGATAGTCGTGCTACACACACCACTACCCCTACTACAAATAGGACTCATGTTGGAAAACCCGGACAGGTAACCCAACAAAATAGATATGTATACACACACACATACAAGTACGCTTTCTCAAGAAAGAAATCACTCCAAAGCCTAGGTATTCACTCAACCTAGAGCTCTGATATCAACTGTAATGACCCGTCTTTCACTCCACAGAAAGACGCATCATTAGTAAGAAAGAAATGGATAGAAAAGAGAAAAGATAGGAAAGAAGAATAGAACCATATCAGAATCTCACAACGGAACGAATAAATTATATTACATCAGATAAGATATTGCATAGTATCATATACATCAGAGTTATACAACTTATACATCACAAACTAGATAGTTATAAAGACCCGTCTATCGTACAATTCAAGTTACAACACAGATATCAACACAGCGGAATCACTATATATATACAAACGCTAAAGCCTCCTGCTCCATATCTCCTTCAGAAACTCGTCAAAGCTAACATGAATCCCTTGGCTACTTGTAAAAATTTGAGTTCCCAAGAGTTTAAGGAAAAAAGAAAATAAACTCCGGGTCAGACATGGGTCTGGTGTGAGTAAACAGGTTAAAGTTGCTTAACTTTGAATATCCTTCGAAAGAAAAGGTATCTTGTAAGACTTCCCATATATAAACATGGAAAAGTTTTACCTTACGATAACCAAGAGATATGATAGGAAATCCAGTGATATTATAATAGTGTCTAGGGTTTTCAAATAAATATTCACATAGCCGAAATTGTTACATTCATTAAATTCCAGCATACTAGCTACAAAGTGGGTTATACAATCAAATTCGAGATCACTTATTGGAGATTGGATTACATACAATGGCAGGGTTACTAGGGTACCGCCCATCATAGTATGGGGCCTGGATCACCGTACCGAGGATCCCTCTCGATCCCCTACAACACAAGGCCGAAACCATCCCTTACCGGATAGTCCCGAACAAGACAACCCCAGCAGTTGTCGCGAATCAACTTCCCACTAATCCGAATAAAAAGGGACCTCTAGATAGGGGAAAATCTCGTCCTACTTGAGCACGATTCACTTAGCCTTGCTGCACCTCCCTATTTTAGCCATTCCCGTTTGATGAGGCTTGAGGCTACGATTACCTTTATAGAACACATCTTGGAATGCTCATCGTCGTCCATTGACGATGGTCTGATAGCACCATCTATACAAGTTCGTTCCGGGTTCAAACGAAACCGAAGCCATTATCTCGTTACACTCATTTCGAAATCACCTTCAGAGTTAACGACAATAACCCTTACACTCTGAAACTCCATCTCAATCTTCACTTTGAGATTTCACGACCTATCGTTTAACTTGGATCGATGTGGTTTTCGACAAATCAAACTCGATATCCGATCCCGGTCTCATCGAAATCCAAACGTATTTTAAAGGTCAAGTTGTTTAAGGTTTAAACAATTCAATATATTATCTATATTCACACAGATAGATAATTCACATTATCACAAATAGATAATCCACTTTATCATAATTCAACCAAAGCATCTCATATCAACACATATCACATATCAAAGATACCACATAACCCAGGGCATTCAGTATCATTCGATCATCCATAAGCAAGATAAATCAACCACACAATCACTAATTAATTTAATTAACCATCAATGAATTAAATTAATTACTTAATTACTTTTAAATTCTGCTTATTTAGCATTAATTAATTACAACCCAATTAATTAATTATCATCTTAATTAATCATCCTTGATTAATTATCCTTTTATTACATTAAGTAATTAACCTTTAAATTAATTATAAAAATTTATTATTCTTAAACCAATCATATTAATTAATCTTTGATTTTATTAATTAATTAACTATAGTTAATTTCATTGACCCTTAATTAATTCCATTAATCAATTATTCTATAATCACTTATACTGATTAGTTATCTTTTAAATAATCACATTAATCAACCCTTAATTATTTTCATTAATTATATTAATTAATGATCCTCTAATTACTTCGTTAATTAATTATTCTTCTAATTAATTTAATAATTAATATTTAATTAATCACATTCATTTATCAACCTTCATTAATCATATACAGTAATTATCTATCTTTTAATCACTCACATTAACTAATTAACTCCTTAATTAATCAAATTAATTAATTCTTTGATTAATTACACCAAGTAATTAACCCTTAATTACTTCCACTAAGTAATTATCCTCTATTTACATTCCATTAAGTAATTCCCCTTTAATTCATTACATCCAGTAATTAGAAATTAATTACTTACACTAAGTAATTACACTTATTAATTGTATTAAGTAATTATACTTAATCAATCATCAAGTGATTGTCTTCAATTGATTAACTAGTTAATTAACTTAAATTAGTCACATTAATTTAATTAATTAAATTGAGTAATTAATCCCTTTAATTACCTCCATTAATTAATTACTCTTTAATTAATTACCTTTAATTTGTTAGATTAATTTACCCTTAATTAATCAAGTAATTAACTATGCTTAATAAATTAAACCTATTATCTTAAATTAATTACATTAACTAATCATTTCATAATCACTAGTTAATGATCGTTAAATTAATTAAAATCATTAACTATCCAATAGTTACTTATACTAAGTAGTTATCCTTTGATTATCAACATCAATTTATTTACCTTTATTAATTTCATTAAGTGATTAACTTTTAAATAATTTCACTAATTAATTTTCTATAATTATTCTCAACCTTAATTAAAGATAATTCTTTATCTCCATTAATTACTTATTAAACATCATTAGAAAATATTTAGGAATCAATTTCAAAATTAAGAATATATAATTTACTTTAAAACAAAACAATTTGACATTAAATTTTAACATTTAAAATCTTTGAAACTTGTTTGAAATCTTGTTTGAATAAATTAAATAAATACTTATTCATGAAAATTTATCAATTACCTTTTAAAACTTATTCAATTTTTAAATATATTCAAACTTGGTCAATATTCTTCTTTTGAAATCTAATCATTTTATTAACTTAATAGTTAGTTAATTACTTTGTTTTTGCACTTTAAACAATAATTAACTTGGAGAACTTGTTTTTGATTTACCTTTAAACTTTGAAACTTTTGTTAAACATTTTCTTTATTAATAAAACTAGATTTCTTTCCTTTATAAAATCTGTTCATGTTTCACTGATTTTTAAAAATCTAGTTATTAAGACAAAAAAAACAAACCCGAGACAAACTCGAGTTAATCAAGCAAAAACCCCGAGTACAACATGAAACACTCGCGATCACTCCTGGTTCGAGTCGAAACGAGATTACTTCGAGAAAATCCCGAGCCGACTCTTCTTCCCCGAAGTCTCAAACTCCACCAGACACCAACGTACTCTGTGCACGTGCACGATCTCTCCGGCCTCCAACGATAAACGTCGCGATCTTCCCCAAGTCGACGTCCACATCCTCAGACGACCTGACCCCCAGCTTCGTTATTTCGTCAGCGAAATCGAAAAGGAGCACTTCGATCAAAAGCTAGAGCATAGCCGATCGTATAAAATCACCCCCAACCACCACCTCCGACCACTGGATCACATGCTGACTTACCCAAAGCGACTCTACACTCCGACAAACCATATCCCCCTATCGCGATCACTTTCGGTGATCGATCGATGTCACACAAAGCTCACCAAAACCATTGACCAAAACACTCCTTCGAACCCTAGTTCGTCGCTGGCCGGCCACCACGGCCCTTATTAAACCCCCTATTTTTCCTTCAACCATTGTCCTTCCAACTATCTCTGACAACAAGCCCGGCCTCCAACTCCTCGTCGATCGACTACAATCGACGAAAGTACCAGATTCATTAATCTCGATATATCTCACTAAATACGTTTCTAAAAATCATGATCTTATTACCTAAATTCATTATTTTGCACTACGAATCAAATTCTAAAATCAAATCTTGAAAATAACAACATTGATTTTTGACACATTTCTGATCAACCTGTATTTCTTTATTTTTAAATTAATTTCAAAATTTAAATTCTTGAAATCCTTTTTAGACTTGATATTAGGTCGTAATAATCATATTTCATTTAAAGACCCAAGCTTAAATTTGCTTGAATAAAGAGACATGAATTTTTCTTAAGGAAATTAAATCATGTAAGTAAGAACAGAGAAGATGCATGTATACAAGAACTTATATATACACAGACATTTCATAATTTCAACATGCATTCTAGCCAGCATTCATATAAACATATATACATCATCACATACAACTAATTTTAATCACAGTTTCTTTTAAAACTATTTTTAAAAGCAAGGTTTACTCACCTGATTTCAAGACAGAGAATAGCCCTTAGTTTGATTATTTGGAAATTGTATTTGATTTGCACGGAACCTGATGTTGAGAGGCTTGTTTAACTTGAATCTAAATTTATGTTGTTGTATTACTGAGTTGAATTGAAACTTGAAACTGCAGCTTGAAGACCGATGTTGAATATCTCTTGAATTTGATTCTTTTTGAAATTTTAGTTTCAGGTTTTGATAAAATTTGAATCTTTGTATTGCTTTGCACGGTTTTGAAACTTTGAAAACTACTATTGTAGTTTATTGTTTTGATTATCTTTGATTTTGTTTTCAGTTTTTAAGAAGATGAGAGAAAGATGCTTTTAGAAATGAACATGCAAATGGAATAACTATGTTTTTTTATAAAATACTCGGTTATATAAATTAAAATTTAGATGAAAATACCCTTTGCCACTTGTTAATGCATGTCACAATTTAGAAACAAATGTCAAATGTGTTATTATCTTTTTTACAAATGTTAAAAGCTATATTTAAATGTTTGCAAAATTTTAAACTCTTAATTAAGTATAATTTTTTTAATTACTTATGTTTTATATAAATATGTATTATGTTTTAAATGTTTATAAATAAATAAATCACATTTATTAATGTTAAACTTAAAAAGAAAGGATTAAATCTATTAATTAAATTCTATTTCAAACTTAAACTAATATACTTGAATTGATAATTATAAATAAATACTAATTTTAAAAGTGTGTAATTAAATTTAAAATTAACTTTTAAGAATCATAAATTGAATTTTAAA
The DNA here is from genome assembly GCA_030765085.1 of Allium cepa. Classification (NCBI taxonomy): domain Eukaryota; kingdom Viridiplantae; phylum Streptophyta; class Magnoliopsida; order Asparagales; family Amaryllidaceae; genus Allium; species Allium cepa. The sequence goes on from CM060940.1 coordinate 332,344,996, forward strand.
ACAAAGCTTCCAATCATAATATATACATATATATTACAATTTGAAAATTAATTCTTTTATTAAAGTAAAGCCCAAGACTTTTTATTTACAATATATATACCAATATATATACATTATTAATAGAAAACAATTTTATTAGCTTTAAAATATAAAATTTACCAATTAGATATTATTAGTTTTAAAAAGATAAATTTTGCCAAATTAAATATTTATAAAAGAAAATTATTAAACAATATTATCAAACTTAAATCAATATTGTCCATTTAACTAATTTTTAAAGGAAGATTATCAAATTTCTATTGCCCAAAATTCCGGGTCATCACACATTTGCTCAACTAATATCAACCATAACAATGGCCAGTGTAAGTAGAGCAAAGGTTTTACATATAGATCAAATATTTCAAAGGTAGTACTTACTTACTAACTAATCATAATGCTTTTAAGACATTAAGTAAAGCAATGATATTCAGACTATGAAATTAAGGAATTTACTATGGAGGTGGAATACTCATACACACATCATCAAACTGATTTACATTTTTAGCCTATTTGCTCTACTACGTGAGGTGGAATAGTTAGCAATGGTTTTAACCGTCACTAACTTTATTTCCTAGCCCAATACAGCTAGATGAATGAGAAATTTTAAGATTATATATTTTTTAGAATTCGTTAAAAAAGAAGGCAAATGCACACAAGATTTAATTATATATATATAGTACGATATGAGTAGAAAAATAATAGAAAAAAACTTTTTTTATTTCTATTATTCTATAGTTGTAGTTAAATATAAAAGTCTATATGTTTTGTTGAAGATAAATTATACCAGAGACACCTTAAGAATGAATAACCTGCTATAGATTACAGTGAACATACGAAATAATATAATTGGTTTTCAGAATTATATTTTAATTCCATTGAAGAATAAGATATGGATAGACATTCCCAACAACGGTTTACTATACATAAATACAAGTATGTTTTAATTCATCGATACATAAAGAATACTTCATATTACTTCATAAAGTCCCACAAAACTCTACATATATGTACAAAACGAAAACTCTAATGATTGATGGAAAGAGACAATTCAACAATGCTTATCATGCTTATTGAATATATTATAAATATATTCCGATAGTACTTCATATATAATTGAGACGATAAGCCAGTTGTTAATCTTATTCATTACACTTGATTGTTTATTATATCAAACCAAACAGTAGAGTGGATAGATGCAGTAGTGTTTGCAGAGACACTTCTGATCTCGAAATAGTTGCTTTAGGAAGCTTGTTTTATTATAATCTTTTGCTATTACTCGATATAAAAATGTACATTTTATTAAAATTCAATACACAGCTGCTAATAATTTTTTAGGAAATTTTTTATCTAAGGTTATTTAAAACGGTAATTGTTTTTAGTAATTACAGGACTATTTTTACTTGCTCTATTATGGAATCCACAAGCATGATTCGCTGTGTTTAATTTATTTAATGTTAAGATGATTACTTCATGACTTTTGTAATTCATAAGCAAGAAGAAATGTAAAAAGTTTCATCACTATGTTAAATTACCAAAGAATAATAATAATATATACCTGCACCGGCTTCTAAAGATATCAAATTGAGGTCTTTGGATGGCACACAAAACTATTGATTCCAACTTCACCAAGGTTATAGTAAGAGGATGATTTTGTTTGGCTATGTTCTCATCTGGTAGTAGTATATTGTCCACAACCAACTTCTCATGTGTTGGAGGTACATGCTTCCCATGTATGATAGATACTGTCGAATCTCTGCATATAGAACTTGTTGCAATGACCTCTAGGTCAAAGTTTATGATTTTACACTTTTGAATTGCCGAACCAGACAAACTCGATGGATTATTAACGTCGTTGTTCGACATTCATCCAATACTTTCCTGACGTGTCCCACTTCCTCCTTTATTAGAAGGAATGTCTGGTATGTGTTTTCCTTTATCCACGTATCCCTTGAACAAGTCGACCAATGACTTCAATGTACCCTCCATATTGTCCATCCTAGCTTTCAAGTCTTCTGAGTCTTCTTTGGTCTTTTTGAGATGTTTACGTGCAATATTAGAAGTCTTAACTTGTGATCTTGATATCTTGTTTCTAATACTACGAGTATGACCCCTTTTATCCTTGCAAACACTTGTGACAAGATGTCTTCATCCAATGGCAAATCTTCTTCATCAACATCATTGATTGTTTCCTTCGCTTTTGCAATTTTACCTTAACATATGATAATACTTGGGATATTATTACTAATTGATAGGTTACTTATCTAAAACAATATGTTTAACTTACGAAGTAGGGAGAAGTCGAATCCGATATGGTACCATTCTTTTTCGTGTGTATTTTCCCCCATGCTTGACGACGTGTGATTTTTTTGGATTTGCAATGGACTGCAACCAAAAAGGAAATGGGATTTTTTTTAAACAAGGCAAGAATTAACATAAATACTGTACAAAGCAAGACTAAAAGAAACTGGTCAAACAAACAATACAAGTAGTATAAAAAAGAAAAAGGCAATCTTATATATGCATTATTACATATGAAGTCATATATTTAGTAACGTGTTGGATATTATGAATGGGTAAATCAACTCAAATAAATTGCAGTAATGGCTAATTGCTACTTTTCTGAGGTCGAGCTTCTCATGAGTCAATTAATAATAAAGGCTTGTACAGTAAAATTACCAATAATACGTGAAAGTCAGACTTTTCCTACAACACTTGGTCTGTGTTTCATGTTTATTTCATGCCAACAGCAACTTTGAAATGAAAATGGAAATGAAGGATATGTAATGAAAAGTATAATAATCAAGTGAAAGTTGCGAAAACATAGACAGTTTTTTATTGATCTGTTCGGTCTGTCTAGATATTGCAGATTAATTTTATCAGACCATCAGAGCACAAGATTATGTTATTTGAGATTATCTTCAATCAGATTATTAATTAAAATTTGAAAACTTTCCGAAAAAATAGTGGATGAGAAGTTGCATGGTTGTCTTTAATTTTTTTCTTAGAGGTAAAGATGTTTTGTGTTTACATTGAATTTCCAAAGTTAGGATAAAAATATAAAACTAAACAAGTAAATTTAAAAATTTATGCTATATTTCAAAAATAGAAATATTGAATTATTGATATACTATAACTAATGATATGATTGTTTCAAAAAAAATTATTTCAACATGTTAGAAAATAGAATTATGCAATGTAAAAAATTAAATTGTTTTACATGGTTGTAAATCCATGTTGATAAAATAATAATTCAAGATTAATATTTAAGAAGCATAAATAAAGTAAAAGTAAAAAATCAAACTAGAAAATTCTAAATGAGTACAATGTCCTTACATTTTGGAAATATAAGATTTAGGAGTTAATTTTTTAAATGCAATTTTTAATAAACTCGTATTTTTATATGAAGAATATATAAAATATGTACCTATATAGGACAAACTAATATTTTACCATAAATTTAATAAAAAACTATGCATTATAATGCATTGTGAAAAAGAATTTGTAATATATACGGTGGAATATGTGCTTTTTCAACATTTATTGTTTAACAATACTATAACTTAACTCATCAGCTCTATAACACAAATGTTGTTCTTCAAATAAATATATATTAAAATCCTATAAGTCAGAAATAATTCATTGATACAGTGAGGTCAAGATAAAGCCAAAGTTGATATATAAAAAAATTTCCTCTTAAAACCTAATTTTTCATCAAAATAAAAAAGAAAATAATCACAAATTTCTTAATTAATATCATAGATGCAGTGAGGCCAAAAATAACAAAAATAAGAGACAACGCGCTAAAAATAATGTACCATTTTATGTTCTACTACAACATGACTTTTACGACCAGTGTCATGGCCACAGTTGTATAATGATCTGTTTTTTCCTAGATCTCTTCTTTCGCGTGCATCGGGTTTTGCTTCATTTTCAAGAGTTCATCCTAATCTTTTAGGCTAATTTTTGGAGGAAATTTTTCCTCCTTTCTTCATCATTATCAAATTTGTTATTGTAGCTTGTCCTTAATTAGCTCTTGTATCTCCTAATTGACTCGCACATTTAAATAAATAAAAATTGCATCTTAATCTAGCTCAAAACAAGTCTATGAAAATTAAGCGTTGCCTACTTAAAAAAGCAATGTGCCAAAATATACTTAGAAAGAAAACTGAAAGTGATATATTTTAACTTACATTTAATTCAGCCTAAACGTCATCCTTATATTTTTTGGGTACTTTATCCCAACTTTCATATGAGTAGGCACATGCATTCGTACCAATTTCCCAACTCGAATGCCTATTCTTCTAGCATTATCAGAATTTGGAGCACCAAATGCGTTTGCCTCACCTTTCTCTAGTTGTGTAGATGATGATTGCGTAATTGAATGGACTGATGCTTCTGTGGCTTCTGACATCGTTACCCTCTTCTATAGCACTGTCAGCACCTCCCTGCATATATAGCAATAAATACGATCCAGTGATTTTTAGTAATCTATATGTGTATTTCTTCTGCTAAGAACTATGGACTCCCAAGTTGAAATTATTTGTTAGAGCACAAAATGACTTCTTACTGCAGGAGTGAACGGAAAAATAGATTTCACTGAATTATTACAATAACATGTGATACTTGTTCATAAACTAATAACTTAATTTCTTATTACTACACCCCTTATCTATAGTTGCAATTGTAATTAGCACTTTTTAATAACAAATTTTGAGCATACACAAGTTATCTTACTTTATTACTTCAAATTCATGAATTGGTGTTTCTGATGAAATAAATAGGGTTCTGATATTTGACCTCCTATAAATTAAAAGATTAAATCAGACAAGATAACTGAAAGGTTTTTCCTCTTTGAAATCATTCAAATCTTCAATTTTGATCCAACATTTGGTTTTGATGCCCAGAGTATTGCAAAGGTTTGACAAACTCTTTGAATATTTAAACGTTGATCAATAGCATTATAGATTCCAGAAAAATAAATAAGAACATAAAGCAGTGAATATACGCAACAGCTTGAACGTGCATTTGTTGATTTTCTTCTTCAGTTAATGTCTGTACTATTGCATAGTATGATCATTCAAAGGCAATGCAGTTAGACTTGCTTAAACAAGCCAAGATATCGTTTCAATTTTCAGTTCAATGATCAAACTTTCTACTTAAATCTTACATGTGTTGTTTATTTTCCCTATTTTTGTACGTAAAAGGGAGACAGAAAAATCCTCAAAAGAATATGCATTCATAAACAACACAAGACACCTTTATGTATTACATTCATCGGATGATATACAGTATCAATTTATCTCTTGTTTGCTCCAATATATTTTACTAAGTTTATATATATAAATACAAAATTGTATGTTAGGATATCTATTGAGATATTTATACAAAAAATAAGGTGATTTACAAACTGACCTTCTTGTATTTTCAGCCATAGGAACCATTCGCCTAAGCGTTTTTCACTTCCACTAAATAAAACTTACCTTATTGCTATAATTGCATGCCAATATGAAAGTTAAGCAAAAAATTCCTGCAAAGATACTCCTACTAATTATAAAACTTCTCTATAATGTTCATGAAGTTTATTGTCTTCCATAAGTTGTATCATTTAACATTGCAACCTAGGTCTTTTATCTCGTATGTTGTCATATATACAATGTTTGCAGTTCACAGTTCAAAACTTTTGACTACTTATGGTAAACATAATCAATGTTAAGTATAATAGACAAACAAATAAGCATGACATTATTGTGATATCTCGGAAATTTCAAGCAATTTAAAAGTGATAATTTCCTTTATAAATTATTTAAAAATTGGTAAAGTTGTTATCTTTAAGCAATAATAATATGTTGTTTTATAAATAGATTTTCAGTAAAATTATTATTTACAGATGAAATTTGTGTTTGTTTAAATATATATATTTGAATTGAATTTAAATTGAATTTTAAATTGAATTTAAATTTGGATTAGAATATTGAAATTCAAAAGATAAATATATATTTGTGGGTGAATTGAAAGCATTAATTTGGATTCAATGTATTAAATTTTTAAAGGATATATTAAACTGGTATGTTTATATAATTATTTTTAAGTATATAATTGGGTTTTTCTTTATTTTATTTCATTTCCTTTCAAATTTTATTTAAGATAAATAAAGAAGAAGTTTGAATATTAAAATAATTAAGACATTTATAAATACAAAATTAAATTGAAATATTATATAAATACATATAAAAACATACTAAAACATGGAAATTACAAGTGTAAATAATATATAATACAAGAATAACAAATGTAAGCCAAACATTACATGCAATTACAAGTGTAAACAAATTTAACAAGTGTCCTTTATTTTCTTTTTATTTTTTATTTTTTTAAATCAAACTAAGTTATATAAATATATTTCTTTCTCTCTCTTTCATTTTTTTCCCTAATCGAAATTATCCAATCAAAGAAGAAAAAGATCTGTAACAAAAACCAAAAGAGAAAATCTAAACCTGTAACAAAGATTAAAACAATCACCTTTTTCAACAACTATAGACAATCAACTCATTTTTTTAAAAGCAAGCTTCTAGCTTTAGAGCTAAATCAAGAAAGATCAAGGGTAAACTGCAGTTTCAAATCCAAGCTTATGCTTCAAGATCAAATCAAATTCCAAATTTCAAAAATAAAAATAATCAAGCATGTCCTCTGTTCAAACAAATTGCTGGTGAGTGAACTATATCTTTTAAAGCTAGATCTGGTGATACTTAATTCATGTTAATAATGCTTGGAAAATGATTACATTAATTCAAATATGCTTGCATGTATAGGATATGGAATTGTCATGTGTGCAAATATGTATAATAGACCCTTTTGGTTTCACATGCTTCAAGAACAAATTCAAAAAAATAAATTTCACTTATTTTAATTCTTTATAGCTTACCATCTCTAATTGAAACTTGTTTATTTTCAACAGATTCAAAATTTAAAAATATTGTTGCGTGTAAATAATAAGTAGTTTTCTGGAAAAATTATAATTACAGTGAAAATGGTAAGATGTTAGGTAAATCAACTAAGATAATTTCCAGTTTCACCTATGGAATCATTTTCGCATATAAAAACCACGATTTTTAATATAGATTTCAAGATTTTTAAGTTTGGGGTTGTCGAGATATAATGAGTTGAACGGAGATCGTAATTTTGTCAATATCTAGTGTTTGGAAGGGTGATGATTGTCGTGATCGATAGTGCAGGAAGCTGGAGGTCTAGGGATCACGAGAAAATTGGTCGGAGGAATTTCTGACCCTCATGGTGGCGTGGCAAGGCTAATCTAGGGTTTAAGAGCCTGATTGGTTGATGTCGTATGCAAGGCGATTTCGTCGTCGAGGGTACACCGGAAGGAATCGATGGTGGAGGGAAAGGTTGTTGAGGGACTGGTGCTGCTCTAGGCGCGAACATGTGGGTTCAGGTGGTCTAGAGTGGAGGAGCGTGGACGTTTTTTGGCTATCATTTTGTTCCTGGAAGCGTTCGACGTGTTCGAGTTTGTTCATGGTGATGATGGGTTATTCTGATGGCCGAGATCATATGAGGGTGCTGTCGTCGACTTACCGAAGGTATCGTTGCTGACCAGAGTGACAGTGAGTGGATGTGCAGCTGCACACGTATCGGTGTGTACCATTGCTAAAGGATTCGTGTTTGAGGAAGAGAAGATGGACTTGGGGTTGATCTTGGAAATAGGGAAGGATTTCTCGAGTCTGGCTTCGGGGTTTTCGTGTGGGTCTAGTTTGTTAACTGTATCGAAATTTCAAATTTAAACAAGTAAGGTTCTGAAAAAAAGGAAAGGATTGGATTCGTGTTTTAGGGTGAGTCTTTCCCAGGCTTGACTCGGGTCAAAAGGTAAGGATATTTTCAAGTTTAAAGTTTAACAAAAATCAAGATTTAAAACTAATTTACTGTGACGCCCCACCTCTATGCTCGCAATAACAAAGAGTATTAAAGGAAATACTGTCCGTTATCACGAAGAATAAGGCTGGATAGGAGCGGCCATCCGTAGTTAGGCCTTGCACTAGTATTGGTTATCTCGATAGGAGTGGTATATATTTTTATTTTTCATCTCTTATTTATTTACTCCCATCAACATACCCAATTCCAATATAAAATGAACTACGATGGTTCATAATAGTTTAGGACAATAAATATAATAATAACACAGATCATATAAATGCAGAACACAGATAAAACAAAAAGTCTCATTTATATATAATAACTGATGTCAGTTACAATACATGTGATACAGTACATATGATACAACTACAACTGTCGACTCTGGAAGTTATATATACAAGTACATTATCGTATATAATATACATGAATACATATCTTCCTATACAAATACACTGACTACTATAAAATGACGACGACTACTCCAAAAGTTATGAAAGACTTCATAGCTCTAGCAGCAACCCAAAGTAAGATATCTACAACCTGTAATAACTCGGTCTGATCGGAGTATTAAATTCAAAAGAAAATAATACACGGGTCAGTCTAATTCAAACTCCGTTATTAGTGCACAGAAGCAATAATAATTAAATAAAAATTAGATGACAGTCACAATAAATTTACCTCTCCAATTCTTAAATAAGGAAATCGGATAACGGTAAATATAACACGTAATGGTGTTAAACAACAAGTCAACAAATTCAAATTATTGAATTGGACACATGAAACAATTCAAACAATTAAAACATCAATTAAAATGTCAACTCGGGTAGGGCTGCAGTACACGCAGGCGTGTACTGCCTCGCCACTACGGCATATGGAAATACGCAAAAGATCCATAAATCAAAAGCAATTAGAATATCAATAAAAACAATACCGTGTGGCTGCGGTTCACGCTTGCGTGCACTGCCTTGCCACCACAGTGATGATGTACACAAAAGATCAACGAACCAAAATCAAAAGAAATACCAATAAAATCAATACCGTGTGGCTGCAGTTCACGCTTGCGTGCACTCCCTTACCACTACAGTGATGAGGTACACAAAAGATCAACGAAAGTTCACAAACGAGCGCATGGTCAAACTCAAGAAAAAATCAGGTTCAACTCAAATGCAATTCAAATAAAATCGCAATGCTAGCACAAGGTCAAACCCGAGCGTTTAAGCTAGAATCAACTCATGTAAATTCGAAGAACAAACCCAATTGCAATCAAGTGGTACAAGGCCACACATATATATATACAGAAAATAGCTGTAACATACACAAAAATGCAGTACAGTGCACCACAAAGCAAAACCCATATGGATATGCGTACAGGGATGTCAGGTCTGGACCAAATGCCAACAAATAAATGTGGAATAAAGACCAGGCTTAATGCAATGGAGTTGGCAACATGGAACTACAAACTACAGGGATAAAAAACTAAGCATCATATGCAAATGAGACAAGGTTGCAACCAAGCATCATACAAATGCCAGAATTAACTGTGGATATAAATATCTCACTGTGACAATAGTACAAGAAACATGAACGAAATTTCGGCTCAATATATGATGTGCACAGCCACTAGCATATGCAGATATGCAGTATGAACTAAAGTGAGCGAGGACTCGGTGCTCTAACTTGAAAAACAATGGACAGATGAAATGACAGTCAAATTCCAATGCAACTGAGAATGAATAATGCAAGCCAACATTAGTGACACAGGGAAATGCTAACAACTGTACACATAAATGAACAAATAGCACTTCAGACTACATAATAATACCAGTAGGTAGACTATACAACCTAGAATCATAAGCGTGTATATGGTCAAGTGCAAAGTCAAGTGAGTTTCAAATCGAACCAGTGAACAGCAAGCAGCAATGCACACTATAGGCTACAAGTCAAATGCCAGAGAAACATGTGCAGACACAACCACAAAACTGAATACAAGTATGTACACAGTAAAAACATTCACATGACTTAATCAATGGTGAAGCAACCAAACTGTAGTACAGTATGAACTGAACCAACAACTTCAACCAAGTCGTAAACATGCAAAAAAAAAACTGCAAGAGACAACAAGTAATCAATATCAAGTTATGACAGCAACTACTGGATCAAGGTGGAATAAAGACTACAAGGACAATACATATATATATATACATACATAGATGTATGTATACACATGGTTTCAGTACATATTCAAATGGATGAACAGTGGCAACAACAAGTGATGCAATATCACACAATACAGTTTCCAAACAATTTGATGCAGGAATTTCAAGTTCAATGTATATACATGGAAATGCAACATCAATGTATGGACTCAGTTAAACATGCAGCTACCAGTGATACAAATGAATGACCAGTCTCGACCAAAATATACAGATGCCAGCAACTCGAGCACAAAGGTAACATGCTCAAAGTAACCACATGGATGCAACTAATACACGGTGCCTATATGATGTACACCAAGACTTATATGCAGCCTCAACATAACCGCATGAAAGGTACCACTTAAGTACACAACATGACCACAAAAGTCAAGTCATCGAAGTTAACAAGTGACAGGGGTACGATGCAGACGACAATATCAAAGTTCAGGTCAGACTAAACATCAAGTCCAACTACAAAAGATCAGAGACTACTGTGCAATGAAGACTTCAAGAAATACTACAGAGAATAAAACTCAACCATGAACAATGCAAGTCAGGGAACAATTCAAAATCGTCATAGTCAATGATGAACGAGTCAATCTTCATCACCAAGACAAAGAAAATCAAAGTCGTGGCCAACAAAAGATACCGAAGTCAAAGGAAATTGATGCCATGAAAATCAGTAAGCACGCATCACAAAATATTCGAATTCGAGCATGACAGGAAAAATCATCGACATCAAACTAAAATCGAACGACCTAAGCACAGACTTGAGGATGAATTATATGTGAGAATTACTCACCTTTGCTATCGGAGCAGCCGAGAGAGACGATCGAAAATTAGAGCAAGATAGTCGAGTTCAATCAAGCACTTAAAATCGCCATCACACACCAAGTTGCGGCGGCCACGAAATCGAACGAAGAAAAACCCTAGTTACTGAAGAAAGAGGAACAAATGACGAGCCAACATTTTCAATTTTCTTTTCGTTTTAGGGTTCGAATAGAAAAATGGGTAGAGGGATGGTGGTATCGGCCTTAGATAAATTTCACAACACAAATTAAAAATGTGGCCCAATATTAATTTTAAAGCCCGTAAAACAATTTAACCAATTTCAAATAAATTTCAACCGATTCCAAAAACCCCAAAAACAAACAACAATTAGCTATAAACATTAATTATTTATTGATGATAATAAATTTTTCACAAATTCCCGGGTTGTTACATTTTCCTTAAAACTATTCCTCTTAAATAAACTTAAAGTTATAAGTTAGTAGGTTAATGATATTAAATTCCAAGATTTATTAAGAAGATTTTAGATGAAAATTTAGTATTAATTAAGATAAATAGATTATCTTAAAATTTATTGAGATTTGGGTGATTAAAGATTGATTAATTGATTAAAGTAATTGAGGAGTAATTAATAAATTAATTGATTAATTATAAAAGGATAATTAATGAAAGAAATTAAAGATTAACTATTGATTAGTTAATTAATAATTAAGGGTTATAAGTTAATTAATTAGAGGTTAACTAATTTGTAATTAAGGATTATTAATTAGATAATTAGCGATTATTAATTAATGATTAAAGATTTATTTAGTAATTAAGTTATAATTAAGCATTAATCAATTAAGTAATTAGAGATTAATTACTTAAATGATGAATACTTAATGTAAGTAATTAAAGGATTAATCTGTCGAGGGTTAATTAATTTAATTGGTAATTAAATGTTAAATTAATTAATAATCAAAGGGTAATTAATTGAGGATAATTAACCAATGGGATAATTACTTGATGAAGTAATTAAAAGGGTAATACTTAATGGAATTAATTAAGAAATAATTACTTAGTGTAATTAATTAAAGGATTGATTTATTGAGTAAATTAATTAAGGTTTAGTAAATTCATGAGTATGATTAATTAAATGTAAGAGATCATAGAATAATTAATTGAGTAATTAATTAAGGATGTATGAATTAATGTGAAGAGGTAAAGGTAAATTAATTTGTGTTAATTACTTAATGTAATTAAAGAGGATAATTATGGGATGATTAATTAATGGTTTTAATTAATTAATGTTAAGTAAGCAGGATTGAGGTAATTAATTTATTTTATTTTAAATTAATTAGGAATGGTGACTGATTAATCTTACTTATGAATGATTGAATGATATTAGAGGCCTTAGATTATTTGATATTTCTGATATGAAATGTTTGTGATATAATTGGGTTGAACAGTGATAATGTGGTTATCTATCGAGATGAATTGTTGCATAAGTGACATCTAGTGTTTTTAAGTTTGAATTGTATTTCATTTGAATAACTTGGGTTAAGATGACATTAGATTCGAAGAGACCGGGGTCGGTATCAGTAATACCCGAAACCACTTCGATTCTTTATGAATTTGAGTTTAGAAACAAACAGGCTGGAATGAAATAGTTAAGTATCATGGATATTTAAACAGGATAACAATTCTTGGACATTGATTTGAGATAAATGATTGACTTAAATAAGATTAGAACTCGTAGTAAGTACGAGTTACCCTAGTAATTCACTTAAGTTATATAGCTTGGTATTTCATATTATATGGGTTTACTCACGTTGGTTTCCAGCCTGACCCGGTGTTACTTTGATGTAATACTTGGGTCAGACCGAGTATTACAAATTTTCAGGTAAGGACGTTCTGGAGCTCAGGAGGCGAGCTGGATGGCAGGAACGTATGGAGTGTATTCCGCTATGATATATTATAGTTTATCTGGGACATGTTGATTGTATCTGTCTAGTGTTTGTGTATATGTTGTAACTCTGATGTATTGATGTAAATTAACTGATATAGCTTTCCTTTATATAACTGTTATTTTACTTGATATTATATTTTGATCCGCTGCGAATGTGAGTACCTGTGCTTGGTTTTTCTGTTTCTTCTTCTTCTTCTATCTCTTTCCTTCTTTTCCCTAACTATCTGGAATTTTCGAGATCGAAAATTTTGGGTCGTTACATTTGGTATCACAGCAGAAGTTTAAGCGAGAACCTTGGCTCTGGTGGGTTTACTCATAGGGTCAGTGGTACCCTAGGATGAGTTGAGTGTAGTATATATAAGGGCGTATTTGTTATTTTCTTATAAAATGATTTTATATAAGATTATACTTTGATATATAAAAGAAATTGGTTTTGATTCTTGGAATTAAAAAAATAATGAGAATTAAGTGATACAACCAAATTGAAATTGAATAAAGATAAGTTTGAAATGGATCCAAAATGAAATTAATATTCTGAATTTGTAGAAGTGTTTCAGAATAAGATAATAATAAATTGGCTTCTAGATATGATAACCTTGGTTATTATCATAAAGGGTTGTTGTGTTTAATAATGAAATGTATTAAGGAAGTAAACCTTTAGGTGAGTAGGACTTATAAATTGGAATTAAAGATAATTTAAATTGTGAAGTTTTAAATCTAAGTCCAGAAAATTTAGAATTTGTTTCAAAGTAATGAAAGAAATAATAGATAGTATTATTTGAATGGAAGGGTCCTGTTTCAAACAAGAAGTTGTTTGAAAACTTTAAAGAAACTTGTTTTTGAATTAAAAACAAGGGAGGTTTAAAATTTATAGCATAACCTGGTGAGCTAAGAAATAAACATGTGTATATGTATGGATATGCATAATACCAAAAATGATTTGGAATAAAACTCTAAGGTGTTGAGTTTTGATTTTCCCTTAAGTGTGATGTATAAACCCATAGTGAAATGAGTTTTTGAACTTAAAAGTAAGAAAGAATATTGATAGAAATTTAAAATTTGAAGTGGAGAATTCAAATTTGAGTAAGGGTAATGGGATTAAATTGAATTTAACTTGGAGAAAGTTAAATAAATTTGAATGAACAAACTGATTTGGAAATTTCAAGATGAAATTGAGATTTAACTTAAGGAAGTTAAATGGGTTGTTTGGAAGGGAGTTATGTATGATCTCAAACAAGTTTGAGATCTAGGAAGGGGTAGTGAATGCTATTAATGGATGTTTTAAATAAATTGGATGTTTATTTATCCTAATATCATCCTGCTATTATCAATAATTTTGAAATTGTGAATTGTGTAGTTTAAAATGAATTAAGAAATGGATTGGAATAATATATATATATATATATATATATATATATGTCCATTGCTGATATAAATGGAAAATGTAATCACTTTGATTTAAGATTTAAATGCTCAAAGGAACTTGGAAATTTAAATTGTTAACGACTGGTTTCAAAATTGAAATTGGATAATAAATTGGATTTCAAAGATTAAATGTTTAAAGGGTTTTGAAATTTTACTTGAAAACTTGAGATAAGTAAGTAAAAATAATTTGAATAAATATTAAAATGTTGGACTCAAAATTTAAATTGTGTAAGGACTTGGGTTTTTAAATTAAAAAGTAAAGGTTAATTTGATTTTAGGAAATTAAATCAACATTTGAAAATTTAACTCGAATTTATGTAATTCGAGATGATTTAAAAAGGTGAAGATTCTAATTGGGATTAATTCAAATAGGAATTGAAATGATTTGAAATTGAAGTGGGTTCAATTTGAAATTAGTCCAAATTGATTTGAATAATTTGGAACTGTAACTAAAGATGAATTGGTTTAAAATTCAAACGGAATTTGATTTGAGTTTGGAAAGAAATTGAGGTTAATTCAACATGATTGGGGATAAATCAAGTTTAATGGAAATTGAAGTTATTTAAATTAGAATTGAGTCAATTTAAATGGAAGTGGAAATTTAAATTGAATTAATGGGAATGGAGATTGGGAATTAAACAGTTTGGCTCTAGACTATTTTCAAAATAAATGTTTTTAACATAAACCTATTTTTCCAAGCTATTACTATATACAACTTTTGTAACGACCCAAAATTTTAGTGATTGTATTTATTAAATTAATTGAATTTTGTGAAATTTTAATTTATTTCCTCTATTCACCAACATTCAATCTTTATACATATTTTACATTATTTCTTCTATTCACTAGCATTCAATCTTTATACATATTTTAATTTATTTCCTCTATTTACCAGCATTCAAACTTTATACATATTTTACATTATTTCCTCTATTCACCAGCATTCAAACTTTATACATATTTTAATTTATTTCCTCTATTTACCAGCACTCAAACTTTATACATATTTTACATTATTTCCTCTATTCACCAGCATTCAATCTTTATACATATTTTAATTTATTTCCTCTATTTACCAGCATTCAAACTTGATACACATTTTACATTATTTCCTCTATTCACCAGCATCAATCTTTATACATATTTGTTTTAATTTATTTCCTCTATTCACCAGCATTCAATCTTTATACATATTTTACATTATTTCCTCTATTCACCAGCATTCAATCTTTATACATATTTTACATTATTTCCTCTATTCACCAACATTCAATCTTTATACCTATTTGGTTTAATTTATTTCCTCTATTCACCAACATTCAATCTTTATACATATTTGTTTTAATTTATTTCCTCTATTCACCAACATTCAATCTTTCTACATATTTGTTTTAATTTATTTCTAGTATTCACCAACATTCAATCTTTATACATATTTTAATTTGATTCCTCTATTCACCAGCATTCAATCTTTACACACATTTTACATTATTTCCTATATTCATCAGCATTCAATCTTTATACATATTTGTTTTAATTTATTTTCTTTATTCACCAACATTCAGTCTTTATACATATTTTACATTATTTCCTCTATTCACCAACATTCAATCTTTATACATATTTTACATTGTTTCCTCTATTCACCAGCATTCAATCTTTATACATATTTACATTATTTCCTCTATTCACTAGCATTCAATCTCTATACATATTTTAATTTATTTCCTCTATTTACCAGCATTCAAACTTTACACATATTGGTAGAGTATATATTTATACAAAATATGTTTTGTTAACAGCTTGGTATGTTATGTTTATAAAATTTGTTATGAAAAAAAGGTTTCTAGTATAAATGATTGATGTCAGTTTTCCAATGTAAAATGTTAGTAATATATGAGTTTGACAGTGTATATATGTTAGTAGAAATGACATTTTGTGTACATATAAAGTTTACATAAGTTTGATATGTTATTCTTTAATATGTCTGTTTATATAAAGGTACAAATGCTAGTTTATGTATTTTATATACTGTGTACAGTATTGTATATACATAGATTTTAATATGTACATGTTTTAAAATTTGTTACTGATTTTTATATAGATTTGCATAGAATGGCTATATAGGTTTTTTACGTGTTTGATTATAAGTATAAATATTTATTTATATCAATTTATACTACGCAGATATGTGACTTATATGTGGTTTTATTTAAAAACATAGATTTATAAATACATATATGTATATATATAATTTGATTTAATTTGTGTTTGAATTTGATATAAATTTGAAATATATGTTTTAAATGGATTTTTGAAAGTTTATACATATATATATATGTATTTCATTTATATCGAGCTAATTTATTCTCATCGATTCATATCTATCAGCTTTGCTCGTCAAATTGTACAAATCCTGATTTACTTTGGAATTCGTGCTTGGATTCATAACTCCTCTCATTCTTGTTCATCTCTAACCTCGAAAGTGAGCAATCACTCACGATTAACGTTCTTTTATTTATTAAATTTGATTTCAATTGAAACGACAATTGAAATATGAGACTGTAGTTATTTAAAGTATTATATATGTTATTATCTATAACTGTCACTTATAGGATATGACACCATATCCTATTGTTTATATCTATTTTGATGATATATGCCTGTTGTTATTATTATTTTCATATCTGTTATCATCTGTAGGTTCCCTGTTAGTATAGAAATCATTTTGGGTTGAAATGATACATACCCGAACGGACTTTAGAATAGGAGAAAATCGTTATGGGTTGAAATGATAAACCCAAGTGATTTTCATTTAATTGAATTTGGAATTACGGGTTGAAATGATATCCACCCGTATAAATTTAGTGTACGGGTTGAAATGATAAATATCCTAGCACTTGACTATATGATAGGAAATATATACAGACACTGTTGGTCCATATAAATATTTTGAAAATAAATTTCTACAGTTGAAAAGAAGTATATGGGATTTAATAAATATTGGTTCTTAAAATATTATATATATAAATGGAAATTTTATATATAGATTTAATAATAATATTATTGAGATTGATTTAATCCATATAATATGTTTGAGTATTATTTAAGATTTATATTTTATAATTTACTGTTGTAAAAAGTTGAAATAATTAAGATTGGGAGATAAATTTGGGTTTATTAAAAATGGTATTTAAATAAGGATTTATTTAATTAAATCGATTTGAAATTATTGAATGGAAAATTTAAAGGTATGATTTTGTAACTGGATTTTTGATTTAGGTGATTTAATGAATATTTTACGTTTAATAAAATTTAAGAAAATATTGAGTAAAATGTAATTTAAGGTTACTTAAATGATATTGAATCTAATAAGGGAGTATTTCAAGACTAAATAATAATGAGGTCAAATCGAGATCTATATGAAACTGTTATATAGAACATTTAAATATTAAAGCCTTGAACTATATTGGAATTTAAATGGTTTATGTTGAGATTCGGATTTGTATTTGAAATCAACGTAGTTGAATTTGTTATTTAGCAACTAAATTGAATTAAAGTGAAATTTAGGTTGAACCAAATTTGAATTTATTATTTAGAAAACTAAATTGAATAAAAATTTAGTTGAAATGTTGAATACTTAAAGT
Organism: Allium cepa; assembly: GCA_030765085.1. Taxonomy (NCBI): domain Eukaryota; kingdom Viridiplantae; phylum Streptophyta; class Magnoliopsida; order Asparagales; family Amaryllidaceae; genus Allium; species Allium cepa. The sequence goes on from CM060940.1 coordinate 332,362,962, forward strand.
TTTGAAATATATTGAAATATAAAAGGGTATTTTTGTGATTACAAATCCGAACTTGAGATCGATAAATTGAAGTGTTTATTTTAGGAATTGAGTTGAATTTAAATTGATAAACTGATATTGAATTTAATTTAAATGGGAAGGTCGGGTTGATGTTGAAACGATTTGTTAAGTTGAGGGAATTGAAAATACTTTATTGTATAAATTATTTAATATATATAAATACTATTTTGGAAAATATAGAGATATTTGAAGTGAAATGATATTTGGTTTTGAAGTATAAATTAAGCTGAAATGACCACGGTGTTATAGTGTATATTTCTACCTTGTAGATAGTTCCATGGACCCTTAGAGGATGGTTATCCCAAACATCCTTTAAGTTATTTGTATTTCTGTTGATATTTCACTTGAGTTAGATTTATTGATATAAGAATGTTAATCCTGACTCGAGCGTTTTGTGTTTTGCTTTACGCTCGGGTTGGACTGAGTGATACATCATTAGAGACTCACCTTTGGAGTTCGGAGTTTCATTTGGACATCCAACTATCGATTCAGATTCTAGCCTTTCCAGTTGATTGGTTCAGAGAAGTCATCTGTTGCATTGGAGACTTCACTGCATTTGAACTATTCGGTTGTATTTTATTTCTAACTCTGATGTATATAGTAGCTTCATGAACTACTATTCTTTATCTATTCCGCTGCATTATATTACTCTGTGATATGCGATTGATTTATTTATTGTATATTTTAAGTTTAGCCAAATTTTAATTAACAATTCGGTATTTTGAATTGTTCAAGTCGGATATGTATGGTTTTATTGCCGATTTGAATGGTCCAAAATAGTGGGTCGTTACAGTTGGTATCAGAGCTTTGGCTCTAGGCAAAACTTAGCATATATGATAAATTTATTTACAGAATCACTTTCTTTCGAGTTGAATCTCTTCCTTTCTGACTCGATTTCCTTTGAATTTTGGAATGTCCCTCGGTTCCGAAATTCATTCTTTTCTCTTTCTATTTATATTTGTTCGATTCTGGAGTATCCCATAACTCCACTGAATGTTTTGTAAAGGGGGTGAAAACTCCTTTACAATCAGCATTGATTCACTGAAGATTTTTGTATCCTCGGTTTACGATGCTGCTATATCTTGATATGCTGAATTCTATCTCTGGCGATCGAATGTCGATTTCTTTTGGAATTCCGCATCGATTATATTCCTAAGGTCACGGTTGACCTGATTAAGGTCGGCGCGATTTGTAGAAGTATATCCATCTTCTATTTTGTAATTTAATTATCTCATCTTCGATCGAGTCTATCTTCGAATCAGGATTCTATTTGTCAGGACCCGATTCTTCGTCTTCCGAAAATTCAACATCGATACTCACTTTATCGACTGCCGAGTAATCGAACGACAGAAAAACCGAACACTGAGGGTTTTAAGAAAGAAGAAAAGGTAGAAAAGAAGAGAAGAAAAGAAAAAGAGAGAAAAAGGTAGAAGATAGAGAGAAAAGAAAAATAGAACAGAAAGAAAATAGATCATTTTAAGATAGAAAGAAAAAGAGAATAGAACGGCACAGAACAGAAACAGGAAACAACAGAACAACATCAGAATCTCACAATTCGCAGCGGAACAACATATAATAGATAAATGAATAATCTTTAAACAAAGAACTATATCAGTTATTACATCACATTATATTACATTACATCAAATCATCAGAGTGTACAACAACAACAAACAGTGCAGCGGAAAAAGAAATACTATATAAGTAATACGCCATGCCATCCAGCTTGCCTCCAGCAACTCCAGAATATCCAGAATATCCTGATATACCTTAACTCTTGACTTCCCGTGTGGAAATTGGTGGGCACCCAGAGTTTAGGAAGGAAAACAATAAACTCCAAGTCAGTCATGTGACTGGTGTGAGAACTCAAAACAGTTTATTTATCTTTAAAATCAAAATAGAGGAATATTTTTAAATTCAATTCGCAATGCTTTTAAAAATGAGACTACCATAAGGCCTCCCGCACACACACACAATGCAAATGCAGAATCGGAGGAGATTTCTCCTTATGATAGTCAAAGATGCTTGATACGCATTTAAAATAACATTTGATATTATTATTAGTGTATAGTGTAGGAAAAATTCATTTCGAAAGTAGAATATAAATCTTAGCCAACATAGACATTTCGAACTATGCCTACTATAGCTACCATCCAAACAGTGGTGACCACCATAAGTGAATGGCAGGTTCTACAACTAATACCGTACAAGTTTCGTATTGGGAATTGGATTTCCAACGAATGATCAGGCCAAGGAACTTCCCATTGCCACATGAGAATGCCTCTGGATGGACATCCCCGAGAACCAAACCGGATCTCTACCAACACAAGGCCGGGTTACCCCTAACTGAGTAACAACTGACCGAATATGCCATCCCCCGGTCCTTTGGGACCTTTATCACCGAGCGCTCGTAATCAATTCACACAATCATAACAAAGTGTTTTCAACATGAGTAAGTATCTGGGCTCCATACCATGATACCACCCTTTTCCAGAAGGAAATGGACACATCCTAAAGGGTGCTACCCCTCATAACCTTGCTGCTTCTTTCCTGTTTTGACCATTCACGGGGTGTGAGGCTCGACGAAGTCACGTCCACAAAAACATACTTTATACAAAAGCCATGCTTTGGGTCAACAAATGATCAACACAATGATCACAAGGATAGACGATCAAATAAACGATCCTATCACAAATAATCAACACAATGATCATTTACAGCTACACTCAGCATGCCACATTACCAAATTGGGAATATATCGCTGATAACTTCAACTATATAACCTCTGAGCACGTACGTCTCAGAGAAGGGTGTTAAGCTAAAAGAATAAATTCTCCGCCACCAACAGAAATATATTTGAAAGAAATCGGCTTTATATCTCAACTTGTAATGTCAGACATACAATCCATACAAGTCTGTTCCGGGCTCGAACAAAACAGAAGGCACTTACAAAGAAGTCCTTGCAATCCGGATATTCACAATCCTGATCGGATTCACCATCACATATGGAGAACTCAATACCGTAGCTACTCGATGCAGAGTCAATCGACAGGTCATCCTATCGCTTTCGCAAATACCGGGTCTTCAACACCGATCTTCAATGCAATTCACAACGACGTATCACATATTCGGAATGGGTTATACGACCCCATGGTCCTTTCCCGGTTAACCCGAATAGTGAGCGCTTATTCAAAAATAAGTGTGGCATTCAAATTCAAACAAATCACATCAATTACCCATTCAAAGGGAAATATTGATAGTCGGTTATTGAACTATCAATTGATATGCATACATCACCAGATTCCAAATAATTTTCCAAATTATTTATTTTCCAAAATATCTTCACTAGATATTAAATTTCAATACTTCAAAAATAAATCAACATTTATTTTTTTAACAAATTCTCCTTTTCATTCATAAATTCTTTATCGAATTTATAATCCAAAATATCTATGAATATTCGATTTCAATTATTCATTTCAATTTATCTTCAAAAAGATAAATTCTCAAAACGTTTCATTTCACATTGGAAAAACATTTCCATACTTATTTATTCATAAGTAATTCACAAATTTTATTTATTTTCAACACTTAGAAAATATTCAATATACTTAAATCGAAATTAAGTATATATTTCATTCTTTAAGGAAATCATTCTCTTAAACATATTTATTTGGGCCAAAACGAATGTTGCGTAAAACATCGTTACGACAACCCAAAATCACTAGTATAGGGATTCGAATTTAAAATAGATATATAAATCCCAATACTATACAAAACATTTCCTTTCGGAAATCATTTACTATAACAACAGTGTTATAGTCTACTATTTCCTTCTATTTCTCGAAAACGTCTATTTCAACAATAAATGTTGAAATCTATGGTTTCGAATCTCAACACATTTTAAAACATCGTTAGATTGTTTTAATTCTATTTAAAACATCACATTCTAAACATTTTCTTTAACATCTTATTCACTATTCAAAAACGTGAATATACTACGTTAACACATTTCATCCTTTTATACATTTTATTTCAAGGGATTATTCACAGTTAAAAATGTGAATATAACTCCATAAATAAGTTATAACCATTTACTTATCAAAATAAGTCTTTTGCGAATTTATAAAACAACGTTTATAAATTCCATTTCTATTTATTTCATAACTATTTCCTTTATAAATCTCCTTTATTAACCTATTCGATTTATAACTCAATTATAAACTAAAGGTTCATATTATAAGTTAAATACTTATAATTTATTCGTTCACAAAAATCGTTCCTTTGAACTTCATAATTATAAATCTTATAACTTATAAGATTCAATTATTTATCCAAAACCATTCTTTTAATAATTTCACAAATTTTATAAACCTACTGTTTAAAAATTCCATTTATAACTTCACAGTTTATAATTCTATAAATTTCATTCAATTTATGAAATTCATTTTCAATTCATTCAAACACTTATAAAAACTCGTTTTATAATTTCAATATTTCAATTTATAAATATCCATTTATAAATCTCTTAATATAATTCAATTTATATTATTCTTTTAAAACGTCTTTAATCTCTTTTATTATTTCACCATTTTGATTCATAAAATAATTAAATTTTATAAATCCTATATTTAAACTTTTCACAATAAATTCTAAAATCCCGATTAAACTATTTTATAAAATCATTAGCATCGTATTCTCAAAAATCAGCTTTTAACTGTATTTCACAAAAAACCATAATTTTATAACTTAAAAAATTTATAACGTTTATTTATTTATAATGGATCAAATCCAAAATTATTTTATACTTCAAAAATCACTTTAAAAATCATTTTAAAATCCCAAAATCTAGGTCCAATGATGTTACACACCAAATAGTCAATCACGACAACAACGATATCATATATCGATATGATAATCAACGAATATCAAAATATTCAAAATCAAATAAATACTGTTGAGGAATCCAGTTGGATCCCTCCAACCTGTTTTCCTGCATCCACAAACATTAGCACAATACCAATTTCGCTCCAGTACGAAATTATCGCGGTATATGTTTTTAATAAATATTATCCGCTTAATAACGGCGCAATAGGGTCTCATCCGCTAAAAGATGCGGGGAATCAACAACTGCAATATATACATATGCCAATATATATATATTGATATTATATATAATACCAATTTCACTGTTTATGAAATATTCGCGGTATAGGTTTTTAATAAATAACATCCGCTTACTAACGACGTATAATGTCTATTTTAACAATCAATAGATATTCATCAACATTCAAACATGCATTCAAATATTTTAAATCTAACTATTTAAAATAAAATCGAAACTGATTCGATTGAGTGAGAAGTTCTCACCTTGATTTTAAATCCGTTTTAGCGATTTATTTCGAATAAAATTAAACGGACGTTTAATTTTACCCAAAATTCTCACTAACTCCAAACGACTCCAAACCAACTCCATCGCGTAGTGCTCGTCCATACGATTCCAACGCTTCTGAGTTTGCATTTTTTCGACCTCGTATGAAAAAGTTATTGATTTTTGAAGTTTACACAAATTTTTATATATAATTTTACAACATAACCTTAATAATTTTTAACCTAGCAATATCACAGCCCCATGATCCACATCTCCCTGCATCTCCACCGTGAATTAGCTTCTCCCCCCCATCTCCTTTTTCACGCACGCTACAGCATCATCCTCAGGCCGCACTTGAACCCATAAACAACATACTAGGGTTTAATTATTCTCCACAAATGCTCGACTATACACGATCAAACCACCACCATCTTGGAGCTCATGACCTCCACTATACTCGGCCTGAAGGGCATAAGGCTTGGCCCCCTCATTCTCATCGAATTGCATGCGCAGGCCACCACTGTCGGCCCCACTTTCCTCCCCCCTCGACGCTCCAAATTCGATCATCACCGTATGGAATCGAAGCTCTCGTCGAGCTCTTCGACTTTGTAGTTGAGCACTTCGCGTAATTCCTTACGGATTGAGAGAGATTAATGAATGAATTTTGACAATTTCTGGCCCTTCATTTTGTTAGTGGCGGCTAGGGTTTGTGTTTTTTTTTTTTTTTTTTTATTAATGAAGGGTAGGGTGCTCCTTTTATAGAAAATCAAGCGTAAACACTATTCATTCCGGAAATTCCTAACTCCGATTTACGCGCCGTAACCAGCGTTTCTAGGGTTTACCCCGCGTTCCGGACACAATGGAACAGGTTCGGAAGCTAATTCGGAAGTATGTGCGAGTTATGGCTGTAAACGCTCAATTTAAATTAAACCGATTTAAGTCGATTTCTAGGCGTTTTAATTCGTACAGGACAAACGGTAAATCCAATTGACTTGAAATTTGAAACCTTACAATAATATCACATTACGGATCCGATGAAACTGGTTTCGTCGAAATCCGAGACTTTTTGAAAAATGGCTATTTTCACTCGCCAAATTTAAATTAAAAATAATTCGATGCGTTTCGAGCTGCCACGATCAAACGATAACTCCGATTGACACGAAAATTGAAATTCGGTAATAACTAACTATTACGGATCCAATGAAACTGGTTTCGTTCAATTCTGAGACTGTTCAAAAATTGGCTATTTTACAGTCGATTATTAAATATTAAAATATTCAATTTTCACAAATTAACTTTTAAATTGATTTTAAAAGTTCTAAAATATCATTCTAACTCCAATATGATAAAATAAAATTTTACAAATCATTTTCAATCATATTTAACCCAATTTTCAATTATTTCCATAATTTAACATATTAAATTATCGATTTAATTATCCAATTAAATCCAATAATTCAAATAAAAATTTATTTGACTTTATAAATTCACTTATAAATATTTAAAATTAATTAAATATTCAAATTTTAATTAATAAAAATTCTGGGTCGTTACAATCTTCCCCCCTTAAAAGAATTTCGTCCTCGAAATTAACAAGTAAGAAAAGTTACATAATTTATTAATTTTCCCAAAATTCATAATTAAACTTCTTACAAATCTTTACTAAGTTTTCAAATCATACTTAGTTATCTTTTCAAAAACAACTACTAATGTTTAACTTTCAATTTCAAATCAAAGTTAAAGTTTTCAAAAATTTTCCCAAATTTTCTCAAAATTTTCTAACGCCTTAAATTTCCGGAAAAATTCGCCATAGTCTCCTTTGCGCGGCTCGATCCGAAAAAAAAATGACAGTATATATATCACAAATATACATCTCATCAAGTAATGAGGCATCCCGAAGGGAAAAAAATGTAAAAGTACGATATTTAATCCGAGATATGTACCTTATATTTTATTAGCAAGCATATACGGCTAATATAGCGCGAAAGCGAGCTCCAAATGCAAAGAAAACGCAATCCGCACCTACTAATCACTCAACAAACAACATGAGAATCATGCATATAGACAATAGTATCAATATACAACATATAGCAACATAATAACTATATATACTAACATAACAAATGAAACTAAAGCAACAAATGCAAACATCAACCAACTATCATCCATAAACAAATCAATATTCATTTATATTCTCATTAATATTCAATGAATTGGTTCTTCAATTTAATCACATTTGATTCATTAACAGTGGATGTTTACTAACATTCATTTTCAATTTGTTTATATTCACTAATTCATATTCAAGTTGGTTCACTTCCAATTCAAATTCAATTTTATTTAAGATTCATTTAACTTCCAATTGGATTTTAATTACTTTAGCTTTCAATTTCATTAATTTACTTTCATTAACACTTAATGAATTATATACAATCACTAACAATCATATATCAACCAAAGTATATTCATTACAACCAAATTCCTTTACTTATATTCATTCAATTTGGTTTAACACCATCACTTTCAATTGGTTTAATTAAATTGATTTCATTCAATTATTCAACTTCCAGTAACATTAGATTTTAAAGAATTAACACTTTCATTCATTATTTCATATCAACTTAAATTTACATTTAATTGATTAATCATTCAATCCAATCATTCAATTCAATTACAACAGTTGAATTTCATTTATATAACTCAAGTTCACATTTATCACTTCATTCAACACCTCTTAAGTTATATTCCATTTAACTTTAAATTCATTTTTATTTACTACTCATATTCATAAACATATTCATATAGTTTCACTTCTCATATATAAGTTTATTTCACAATTGTAAATCACTTCAATTATAATTCAACTCTTATAATTCTTTTGCTTATACAATTCAAACAACCTAACAATCAACTTATATACACTTTAATAATTCTGAAAAATTATTCCTTTACATATCAAAATATAATCAAGGTAAAATTATTTCATTTACCCAATTTAAAACAATATTATGTCGAATTGTTCTATTCAAGTGTTTAGAAACCCCTTCGGCATAGTCTTGCGGACCACGCTGACGAAAGTTCATATGCCACTCAATAAACCAATCATCACAATATAAAACAATTTATATTCACTAACAAATACGCTCTCATAGCTATTATTACACTCAAACTCATTCTAGAGCACTACTGACTCTATCTCTAACGAGTAATACCCAACAGAACCCTGGTTGTCGCTTAACCATAAGCTCCGATACCACATTGTCAGGACCCGATTCTTCGTCTTCCGAAAATTCAACATCGATACTCACTTTATCGACTGCCGAGTAATCGAATGACAGAAAAACCGAACACTGAGGGTTTTAAGAAAGAAGAAAAAGTAGAAAATAAGAGAAGAAAAGAAAAAGAGAGAAAAAGGTAGAAGATAGAGAGAAAAGAAAAATAGAACAGAAAGAAAATAGATCATTTTAAGATAGAAAGAAAAAGAGAATAGAACGGCACAGAACAGAAACAGGAAACAACAGAACAACATCAGAATCTCACAATTCGCAGCGGAACAACATATAATAGATAAATGAATAATCTTTAAACAAAGAACTATATCAGTTATTACATCACATTATATTACATTACATCAAATCATCAGAGTGTACAACAACAACAAACAGTGCAGCGGAAAAAGAAATACTATATAAGTAATACGCCATGCCATCCAGCTTGCCTCCAACAACTCCAGAATATCCAGAATATCCTGATATACCTTAACTCTTGACTGCTCGTGTGGAAATTGGTGGGCACCCAGAGTTTAGGAAGGAAAACAATAAACTCCAAGTCAGTCATGTGACTGGTGTGAGAACTCAAAACAGTTTATTTATCTTTAAAATCAAAATAGAGGAATATTTTTAAATTCAATTCGCAATGCTTTTAAAAATGAGACTACCATAAGGCCTCCCGCACACACACACACAATGCAAACGCAGAATCGGAGGAGATTTCTCCTTATGATAGTCAAAGATGCTTGATACGCATTTAAAATAACATTTGATATTATTATTAGTGTATAGTGTAGGAAAAATTCATTTCGAAAGTAGAATATAAATCTTAGCCAACATAGACATTTCGAACTATGACTACTATAGCTACCATCCAAACAGTGGTGACCACCATAAGTGAATGGCAGGTTCTACAACTAATACCGTACAAGTTTCGTATTGGGAATTGGATTTCCAACGAATGATCAGGCCAAGGAACTTCCCATTGCCACATGAGAATGCCTCTGGATGGACATCCCCGAGAACCAAACCGGATCTCTACCAACACAAGGCCGGGTTACCCCTAACTGAGTAACAACTGACCGAATATGCCATCCCCCGGTCCTTTGGGACCTTTATCACCAAGCGCTCGTAATCAATTCACACAATCATAACAAAGTGTTTTCAACATGAGTAAGTATCTGGGCTCCATACCATGATACCACCCTTTTCCAGAAGGAAATGGACACATCCTAAAGGGAGCTACCCCTCATAACCTTGCTGCTTCTTTCCTGTTTTGACCATTCACGGGGTGTGAGGCTCGACGAAGTCACGTCCACAAAAACATACTTTATACAAAAGCCATGCTTTGGGTCAACAAATGATCAACACAATGATCACAAGGATAGACGATCAAATAAACGATCCTATCACAAATAATCAACACAATGATCATTTACAGCTACACTCAGCATGCCACATTACCAAATTGGGAATATATCGCTGATAACTTCAACTATATAACCTCCGAGCACGTACGTCTCAGAGAAGGGTGTTAAGCTAAAAGAATAAATTCTCCGCCACCAACAGAAATATATTTGAAAGAAATCGGCTTTATATCTCAACTTGTAATGTCAGACATACAATCCATACAAGTCTGTTCCGGGCTCGAACAAAACAGAAGGCACTTACAAAGAAGTCCTTGCAATCCGGATATTCACAATCCTGATCGGATTCACCATCACATATGGAGAACTCAATACCGTAGCTACTCGATGCAGAGTCAATCGACAGGTCATCCTATCGCTTTCGCAAATACCGGGTCTTCAACACCGATCTTCAATGCAATTCACAACGACGTATCACATATTCGGAATGGGTTATACGACCCCATGGTCCTTTCCCGGTTAACCCGAATAGTGAGCGCTTATTCAAAAATAAGTGTGGCATTCAAATTCAAACAAATCACATCAATTACCCATTCAAAGGGAAATATTGATAGTCGGTTATTGAACTATCAATTGATATGCATACATCACCAGATTCCAAATAATTTTCCAAATTATTTATTTTCCAAAATATCTTCACTAGATATTAAATTTCAATACTTCAAAAATAAATCAACATTTACTTTTTTAACAAATTCTCCTTTTCATTCATAAATTCTTTAGCGAATTTATAATCCAAAATATCTATGAATATTCGATTTCAATTATTCATTTCAATTTATCTTCAAAAAGATAAATTCTCAAAACGTTTCATTTCACATTGGAAAAACATTTCCATACTTATTTATTCATAAGTAATTCACAAATTTTATTTATTTTCAACACTTAGAAAATATTCAATATACTTAAATCGAAATTAAGTATATATTTCATTCTTTAAGGAAATCATTCTCTTAAACATATTTATTTGGGCCAAAACGAATGTTGCGTAAAACATCGTTACGACAACCCAAAATCACTAGTATAGGGATTCGAATTTAAAATAGATATATAAATCCCAATACTATACAAAACATTTCCTTTCGGAAATCATTTACTATAACAACAGTGTTATAGTCTACTATTTCCTTCTATTTCTCGAAAACGTCTATTTCAACAATAAATGTTGAAATCTATGGTTTCGAATCTCAACACATTTTAAAACATCGTTAGATCGTTTTAATTCTATTTAAAACATCACATTCTAAACATTTTCTTTAACATCTTATTCACTATTCAAAAACGTGAATATACTACGTTAACACATTTCATCCTTTTATACATTTTATTTCAAGGGATTATTCACAGTTAAAAATGTGAATATAACTCCATAAATAAGTTATAACCATTTACTTATCAAAATAAGTCTTTTGCGAATTTATAAAACAACGTTTATAAATTCCATTTCTATTTATTTCATAACTATTTCCTTTATAAATCTCCTTTATTAACCTATTCGATTTATAACTCAATTATAAACTAAAGGTTCATATTATAAGTTAAATACTTATAATTTATTCGTTCACAAAAATCGTTCCTTTGAACTTCATAATTATAAATCTTATAACTTATAAGATTCAATTATTTATCCAAAACCATTCTTTTAATAATTTCACAAATTTTATAAACCTACTGTTTAAAAATTCCATTTATAACTTCACAGTTTATAATTCTATAAATTTCATTCAATTTATGAAATTCATTTTCAATTCATTCAAACACTTATAAAAACTCGTTTTATAATTTCAATATTTCAATTTATAAATATCCATTTATAAATCTCTTAATATAATTCAATTTATATTATTCTTTTAAAACGTCTTTAATCTCTTTTATTATTTCACCATTTTGATTCATAAAATAATTAAATTTTATAAATCCTATATTTAAACTTTTCACAATAAATTCTAAAATCCCGATTAAACTATTTTATAAAATCATTAGCATCGTATTCTCAAAAATCAGCTTTTAACTGTATTTCACAAAAAACCATAATTTTATAACTTAAAAAATTTATAACGTTTATTTATTTATAATGGATCAAATCCAAAATTATTTTATACTTCAAAAATCACTTTAAAAATCATTTTAAAATCCCAAAATCTAGGTCCAATGATGTTACACACCAAATAGTCAATCACGACAACAACGATATCATATATCGATATGATAATCAACGAATATCAAAATATTCAAAATCAAATAAATACTGTTGAGGAATCCAGTTGGATCCCTCCAACCTGTTTTCCTGCATCCACAAACATTAGCACAATACCAATTTCGCTCCAGTACGAAATTATCGCGGTATATGTTTTTAATAAATATTATCCGCTTAATAACGGCGCAATAGGGTCTCATCCGCTAAAAGATGCGGGGAATCAACAACTGCAATATATACATATGCCAATATATATATATTGATATTATATATAATACCAATTTCACTGTTTATGAAATATTCGCGGTATAGGTTTTTAATAAATAACATCCGCTTACTAACGGCGTATAATGTCTATTTTAACAATCAATAGATATTCATCAACATTCAAACATGCATTCAAATATTTTAAATCTAACTATTTAAAATAAAATCGAAACTGATTCGATTGAGTGAGAAGTTCTCACCTTGATTTTAAATCCGTTTTAGCGATTTATTTCGAATAAAATTAAACGGACGTTTAATTTTCCCCAAAATTCTCACTAACTCCAAACGACTCCAAACCAACTCCATCGCGTAGTGCTCGTCCATACGATTCCAACGCTTCTGAGTTTGCATTTTTTCGACCTCGTATGAAAAAGTTATTGATTTTTGAAGTTTACACAAATTTTTATATATAATTTTACAACATAACCTTAATAATTTTTAACCTAGCAATATCACAGCCGCATGATCCACATCTCCCTGCATCTCCACCGTGAATTAGCTTCTCCCCCCCATCTCCTTTTTCACGCACGCTACAGCATCATCCTCAGGCCGCACTTGAACCCATAAACAACATACTTGGGTTTAATTATTCTCCACAAATACTCGACTATACACGATCAAACCACCACCATCTTGGAGCTCATGACCTCCACTATACTCGGCCTGAAGGGCATAAGGCTCGGCCCCCTCATTCTCATCGAATTGCATGCGCAGGCCACCACTGTCGGCCCCACTTTCCTCCCCCCTCGACGCTCCAAATTCGATCATCACCGTATGGAATCGAAGCTCTCGTCGAGCTCTTCGACTTTGTAGTTGAGCACTTCGCGTAATTCCTTACGGATTGAGAGAGATTAATGAATGAATTTTGACAATTTCTGGCCCTTCATTTTGTTAGTGGCGGCTAGGGTTTGTGTTTTATTTTTTTTTTATTTTTATTAATGAAGGGTAGGGTGCTCCTTTTATAGAAAATCAAGCGTAAACACTATTCATTCCGGAAATTCCGAACTCCGATTTACGCGCCGTAACCAGCGTTTCTAGGGTTTACCCCGCGTTCCGGACACAATGGAACAGGTTTCGGAAGCTAATTCGGAAGTATGTGCGAGTTATGGCTGTAAACGCTCAATTTAAATTAAACCGATTTAAGTCGATTTCTAGGCGTTTTAATTCGTACAGGACAAACGGTAAATCCAATTGACTTGAAATTTGAAACCTTACAATAATATCACATTACGGATCCGATGAAACTGGTTTCGTCGAAATCCGAGACTTTTTGAAAAATGGCTATTTTCACTCGCCAAATTTAAATTAAAAATAATTCGATGCGTTTCGAGCTGCCACGATCAAACGATAACTCCGATTGACACGAAAATTGAAATCCGGTAATAACTAGCTATTACGGATCCAATGGAACTGGTTTCGTTCAATTCTGAGACTGTTCAAAAATTGGCTATTTTACAGTCGATTATTAAATATTAAAATATTCAATTTTCACAAATTAACTTTTAAATTGATTTTAAAAGTTCTAAAATATCATTCTAACTCCAATATGATAAAATAAAATTTTACAAATCATTTTCAATCATATTTAACCCAATTTTCAATTATTTCCATAATTTAACATATTAAATTATCGATTTAATTATCCAATTAAATCCAATAATTCAAATAAAAATTTATTTGACTTTATAAATTCACTTATAAATATTTAAAATTAATTAAATATTCAAATTTTAATTAATAAAAATTCTGGGTCGTTACAATCTTCCCCCCTTAAAAGAATTTCGTCCTCGAAATTAACAAGTAAGAAAAGTTACAGAATTTATTAATTTTCCCAAAATTCATAATTAAACTTCTTACAAATCTTTACTAAGTTTTCAAATCATACTTAGTTATCTTTTCAAAAACAACTACTAATGTTTAACTTTCAATTTCAAATCAAAGTTAAAGTTTTCAAAAATTTTCCCAAATTTTCTCAAAATTTTCTAACGCCTTAAATTTCCGGAAAAATTCGCCATAGTCTCCTTTGCGCGGCTCGATCCGAAAAAAAAATGACAGTATATATATCACAAATATACATCTCATCAAGTAATGAGGCATCCCGAAGGGAAAAAAAATGTAAAAGTACGATATTTAATCCGAGATATGTACCTTATATTTTATTAGCAAGCATATACGGCTAATATAGCGCGAAAGCGAGCTCCAAATGCAAAGCAAACGCAATCCGCACCTACTAATCACTCAACAAACAACATGAGAATCATGCATATAGACAATAGTATCAATATACAACATATAGCAACATAATAACTATATATACTAACATAACAAATGAAACTAAAGCAACAAATGCAAACATCAACCAACTATCATCCATAAACAAATCAATATTCATTTATATTCTCATTAATATTCAATGAATTGGTTCTTCAATTTAATCACATTTGATTCATTAACAGTGGATGTTTACTAACATTCATTTTCAATTTGTTTATATTCACTAATTCATATTCAAGTTGGTTCACTTCCAATTCAAATTCAATTTTATTTAAGATTCATTTAACTTCCAATTGGATTTTAATTACTTTAGCTTTCAATTTCATTAATTTACTTTCATTAACACTTAATGAATTATATACAATCACTAACAATCATATATCAACCAAAGTATATTCATTACAACCAAATTCCTTTACTTATATTCATTCAATTTGGTTTAACACCATCACTTTCAATTGGTTTAATTAAATTGATTTCATTCAATTATTCAACTTCCAATAACATTAGATTTTAAAGAATTAACACTTTCATTCATTATTTCATATCAACTTAAATTTACATTTAATTGATTAATCATTCAATCCAATCATTCAATTCAATTACAACAGTTGAATTTCATTTATATAACTCAAGTTCACATTTATCACTTCATTCAACACCTCTTAAGTTATATTCCATTTAACTTTAAATTCATTTTTATTTACTACTCATATTCATAAACATATTCATATAGTTTCACTTCTCATATATAAGTTTATTTCACAATTGTAAATCACTTCAATTATAATTCAACTCTTATAATTCTTTTGCTTATACAATTCAAACAACCTAACAATCAACTTATATACACTTTAATAATTCTGAAAAATTATTCCTTTACATATCAAAATATAATCAAGGTAAAATTATTTCATTTACCCAATTTAAAACAATATTATGTCGAATTGTTCTATTCAAGTGTTTAGAAACCCCTTCGGCATAGTCTTGCGGACCACGCTGACGAAAGTTCATATGCCACTCAATAAACCAATCATCACAATATAAAACAATTTATATTCACTAACAAATACGCTCTCATAGCTATTATTACACTCAAACTCATTCTAGAGCACTACTGACTCTATCTCTAACGAGTAATACCCAACAGAACCCTGGTTGTCGCTTAACCATAAGCTCCGATACCACATTGTCAGGACCCGATTCTTCGTCTTCCGAAAATTCAACATCGATACTCACTTTATCGACTGCCGAGTAATCGAATGACAGAAAAACCGAACACTGAGGGTTTTAAGAAAGAAGAAAAAGTAGAAAATAAGAGAAGAAAAGAAAAAGAGAGAAAAAGGTAGAAGATAGAGAGAAAAGAAAAATAGAACAGAAAGAAAATAGATCATTTTAAGATAGAAAGAAAAAGAGAATAGAACGGCACAGAACAGAAACAGGAAACAACAGAACAACATCAGAATCTCACAATTCGCAGCGGAACAACATATAATAGATAAATGAATAATCTTTAAACAAAGAACTATATCAGTTATTACATCACATTATATTACATTACATCAAATCATCAGAGTGTACAACAACAACAAACAGTGCAGCGGAAAAAGAAATACTATATAAGTAATACGCCATGCCATCCAGCTTGCCTCCAACAACTCCAGAATATCCAGAATATCCTGATATACCTTAACTCTTGACTGCTCGTGTGGAAATTGGTGGGCACCCAGAGTTTAGGAAGGAAAACAATAAACTCCAAGTCAATCATGTGACTGGTGTGAGAACTCAAAACAGTTTATTTATCTTTAAAATCAAAATAGAGGAATATTTTTAAATTCAATTCGCAATGCTTTTAAAAATGAGACTACCATAAGGCCTCCCGCACACACACACACAATGCAAACGCAGAATCGGAGGAGATTTCTCCTTATGATAGTCAAAGATGCTTGATACGCATTTAAAATAACATTTGATATTATTATTAGTGTATAGTGTAGGAAAAATTCATTTCGAAAGTAGAATATAAATCTTAGCCAACATAGACATTTCGAACTATGACTACTATAGCTACCATCCAAACAGTGGTGACCACCATAAGTGAATGGCAGGTTCTACAACTAATACCGTACAAGTTTCGTATTGGGAATTGGATTTCCAACGAATGATCAGGCCAAGGAACTTCCCATTGCCACATGAGAATGCCTCTGGATGGACATCCCCGAGAACCAAACCGGATCTCTACCAACACAAGGCCGGGTTACCCCTAACTGAGTAACAACTGACCGAATATGCCATCCCCCGGTCCTTTGGGACCTTTATCACCAAGCGCTCGTAATCAATTCACACAATCATAACAAAGTGTTTTCAACATGAGTAAGTATCTGGGCTCCATACCATGATACCACCCTTTTCCAGAAGGAAATGGACACATCCTAAAGGGTGCTACCCCTCATAACCTTGCTGCTTCTTTCCTGTTTTGACCATTCACGGGGTGTGAGGCTCGACGAAGTCACGTCCACAAAAACATACTTTATACAAAAGCCATGCTTTGGGTCAACAAATGATCAACACAATGATCACAAGGATAGACGATCAAATAAACGATCCTATCACAAATAATCAACACAATGATCATTTACAGCTACACTCAGCATGCCACATTACCAAATTGGGAATATATCGCTGATAACTTCAACTATATAACCGCCGAGCACGTACGTCTCAGAGAAGGGTGTTAAGCTAAAAGAATAAATTCTCCGCCACCAACAGAAATATATTTGAAAGAAATCGGCTTTATATCTCAACTTGTAATGTCAGACATACAATCCATACAAGTTTGTTCCGGGCTCGAACAAAACAGAAGGCACTTACAAAGAAGTCCTTGCAATCCGGATATTCACAATCCTGATCGGATTCACCATCACATATGGAGAACTCAATACCGTAGCTACTCGATGCAGAGTCAATCGACAGGTCATCCTATCGCTTTCGCAAATACCGGGTCTTCAACACCGATCTTCAATGCAATTCACAACGACGTATCACATATTCGGAATGGGTTATACGACCCCATGGTCCTTTCCCGGTTAACCCGAATAGTGAGCGCTTATTCAAAAATAAGTGTGGCATTCAAATTCAAACAAATCACATCAATTACCCATTCAAAGGGAAATATTGATAGTCGGTTATTGAACTATCAATTGATATGCATACATCACCAGATTCCAAATAATTTTCCAAATTATTTATTTTCCAAAATATCTTCACTAGATATTAAATTTCAATACTTCAAAAATAAATCAACATTTACTTTTTTAACAAATTCTCCTTTTCATTCATAAATTCTTTATCGAATTTATAATCCAAAATATCTATGAATATTCGATTTCAATTATTCATTTCAATTTATCTTCAAAAAGATAAATTCTCAAAACGTTTCATTTCACATTGGAAAAACATTTCCATACTTATTTATTCATAAGTAATTCACAAATTTTATTTATTTTCAACACTTAGAAAATATTCAATATACTTAAATCGAAATTAAGTATATATTTCATTCTTTAAGGAAATCATTCTCTTAAACATATTTATTTGGGCCAAAACGAATGTTGCGTAAAACATCGTTACGACAACCCAAAATCACTAGTATAGGGATTCGAATTTAAAATAGATATATAAATCCCAATACTATACAAAACATTTCCTTTCGGAAATCATTTACTATAACAACAGTGTTATAGTCTACTATTTCCTTCTATTTCTCGAAAACGTCTATTTCAACAATAAATGTTGAAATCTATGGTTTCGAATCTCAACACATTTTAAAACATCGTTAGATTGTTTTAATTCTATTTAAAACATCACATTCTAAACATTTTCTTTAACATCTTATTCACTATTCAAAAACGTGAATATACTACGTTAACACATTTCATCCTTTTATACATTTTATTTCAAGGGATTATTCACAGTTAAAAATGTGAATATAACTCCATAAATAAGTTATAACCATTTACTTATCAAAATAAGTCTTTTGCGAATTTATAAAACAACGTTTATAAATTCCATTTCTATTTATTTCATAACTATTTCCTTTATAAATCTCCTTTATTAACCTATTCGATTTATAACTCAATTATAAACTAAAGGTTCATATTATAAGTTAAATACTTATAATTTATTCGTTCACAAAAATCGTTCCTTTGAACTTCATAATTATAAATCTTATAACTTATAAGATTCAATTATTTATCCAAAACCATTCTTTTAATAATTTCACAAATTTTATAAACCTACTGTTTAAAAATTCCATTTATAACTTCACAGTTTATAATTCTATAAATTTCATTCAATTTATGAAATTCATTTTCACTTCATTCAAACACTTATAAAAACTCGTTTTACAATTTCAATATTTCAATTTATAAATATCCATTTATAAATCTCTTAATATAATTCAATTTATATTATTCTTTTAAAACGTCTTTAATCTCTTTTATTATTTCACCATTTTGATTCATAAAATAATTAAATTTTATAAATCCTATATTTAAACTTTTCACAATAAATTCTAAAATCCCGATTAAACTATTTTATAAAATCATTAGCATCGTATTCTCAAAAATCAGCTTTTAACTGTATTTCACAAAAAACCATAATTTTATAACTTAAAAAATTTATAACGTTTATTTATTTATAATGGATCAAATCCAAAATTATTTTATACTTCAAAAATCACTTTAAAAATCATTTTAAAATCCCAAAATCTGGGTCCAATGATGTTACACACCAAATAGTTAATCACGACAACAACGATATCATATATCGATATGATAATCAACGAATATCAAAATATTCAAAATCAAATAAATACTGTTGAGGAATCCAGTTGGATCCCTCCAACCTGTTTTCCTGCATCCACAAACATTAGCACAATACCAATTTCGCTCCAGTACGAAATTATCGCGGTATATGTTTTTAATAAATATTATCCGCTTAATAACGGCGCAATAGGGTCTCATCCGCTAAAAAATGCGGGGAATCAACAACTGCAATATATACATATGCCAATATATATATATTGATATTATATATAATACCAATTTCACTGTTTATGAAATATTCGCGGTATATGTTTTTAATAAATAACATCCGCTTACTAACGGCGTATAATGTCTATTTTAACAATCAATAGATATTCATCAACATTCAAACATGCATTCAAATATTTTAAATCTAACTATTTAAAATAAAATCGAAACTGATTCGATTGAGTGAGAAGTTCTCACCTTGATTTTAAATCCGTTTTAGCGATTTATTTCGAATAAAATTAAACGGACGTTTAATTTTACCCAAAATTCTCACTAACTCCAAACGACTCCAAACCAACTCCATCGCGTAGTGCTCGTCCATACGATTCCAACGCTTCTGAGTTTGCATTTTTTCGACCTCGTATGAAAAAGTTATTGATTTTTGAAGTTTACACAAATTTTTATATATAATTACAACATAACCTTAATAATTTTTAACCTAGCAATATCACAGCCGCATGATCCACATCTCCCTGCATCTCCACCGTGAATTAGCTTCTCCCCCCCATCTCCTTTTTCACGCACGCTACAGCATCATCCTCAGGCCGCACTTGAACCCATAAACAACATACTAGGGTTTAATTATTCTCCACAAATACTCGACTATACACGATCAAACCACCACCATTTTGGAGCTCATGACCTCCACTATACTCGGCCTGAAGGGCATAAGGCTCGGCCCCCTCATTCTCATCGAATTGCATGCGCAGGCCACCACTGTCGGCCCCACTTTCCTCCCCCCTCGACGCTCCAAATTCGATCATCACCGTATGGAATCGAAGCTCTCGTCGAGCTCTTCGACTTTGTAGTTGAGCACTTCGCGTAATTCCTTACGGATTGAGAGAGATTAATGAATGAATTTTGACAATTTCTGGCCCTTCATTTTGTTAGTGGCGGCTAGGGTTTGTGTTTTATTTTTTTTTTATTTTTATTAATGAAGGGTAGGGTGCTCCTTTTATAGAAAATCAAGCGTAAACACTATTCATTCCGGAAATTCCGAACTCCGATTTACGCGCCGTAACCAGCGTTTCTAGGGTTTACCCCGCGTTCCGGACACAATGGAACAGGTTTCGGAAGCTAATTCGGAAGTATGTGCGAGTTATGGCTGTAAACGCTCAATTTAAATTAAACCGATTTAAGTCGATTTCTAGGCGTTTTAATTCGTACAGGACAAACGGTAAATCCAATTGACTTGAAATTTGAAACTTTACAATAATATCACATTACGGATCCGATGAAACTGGTTTCGTCGAAATCCGAGACTTTTTGAAAAATGGCTATTTTCACTCGCCAAATTTAAATTAAAAATAATTCGATGCGTTTCGAGCTGCCACGATCAAACGATAACTCCGATTGACACGAAAATTGAAATCCGGTAATAACTAGCTATTACGGATCCAATGGAACTGGTTTCGTTCAATTCTGAGACTGTTCAAAATTTGGCTATTTTACAGTCGATTATTAAATATTAAAATATTCAATTTTCACAAATTAACTTTTAAATTGATTTTAAAAGTTCTAAAATATCATTCTAACTCCAATATGATAAAATAAAATTTTACAAATCATTTTCAATCATATTTAACCCAATTTTCAATTATTTCCATAATTTAACATATTAAATTATCGATTTAATTATCCAATTAAATCCAATAATTCAAATAAAAATTTATTTGACTTTATAAATTCACTTATAAATATTTAAAATTAATTAAATATTCAAATTTTAATTAATAAAAATTCTGGGTCGTTACACTATTGATTGGAGTTCTTCTAATTTAAATCTCTATCTTTGTTTTGAAATCCATTCTTGAATCACCCATTGAAAAATCGGGTATGTTGTATTTTCAAAATTGTTTATACCGAAATTATTATTTTGATAACTATGATTTTATTCTATATATAAAAGTAAAAATGTTTTCTATAAGGATTATATACCTATATATAAAATAAATAAGAAATGTTATTCTATATATATAAGTTTTGAAAGGATTTAAAATTTTGGAAATTTATAAGAAATTGATTTATATAAAAATGATTTATAACTAAAGGGTTAAATTTGAAATTCGAGAATTGAATTTCGGTATTTTGAAATTGGTTTTAAGATTTTGGAAAATATATAAAAATAATACGATTTAAAAGTATTTTTCGAATAAGAAATGTTTCAAATGAGTTCACATGTATTCCAATAATTTTGAAGAAATTTCAAAGAAGTTTTCAAGAAAATAGAAGTCCAGAACTCACTTATGTCGCTGGAAAATAATTTCGATGATGAGTGCACGCATCATCGACATTGATTTTCGAGTTTCAGAGTGGGGGAGAGGCCTCTTTAATAGCTTCGCTATACGAGTGATTTTGTAAAACCGTTTTGATTTCAAATTCCCAACTATAATTTGATATTTTCGAAAGATATATGTATATATTTGAAATAATTTAAAGTGAGACCGATGTTCAGTCCTCGAGTTTCGGATTTGATTTAGTATAATCCTATCTATTGAAATTGATTTATGGATTTATGTTGATTTTCAACTCTTGAATTTGGAAATTTGATTTCCCTAACTATTTTGAATGTTCGACCACTTCCAAATCGAGATTAAATTTTCAAAGCTAAGTAATTTCGAAGAGTATAAAATGTTTGATAAAGAATATAAATTTAGTTTTGAAATGTTTTGAAAAAAAATAGTTTTGAATAATGGTTTTCAGAAAGGTAAATTGGATATTTCAAATAGAAATAGATAGTTTAAAAGTTTTAAAGGGAAATTATAAATTTGGAAACCATTTTGAGTATAATTGATTTTGAGAAAATATTTGGTTTTGAAATTAAACTGAAATTAAAAACCAGTACTTATATGGTGATTTTGGAAATGAATTTGTTTGACTTGAATTATTTTAATTTGGAAACTGGGATAATCTTCTAAACCTATTATTTTAGGAACTTTGCAACTTAGATATTTAATTTGGAAGAAAATTTGGTGAAATCATATATGATTTTGAAACTGAATTGATATTGAAATGATTTGAAATTGAGAACCTTATATTATTAAGTACTTGATTTGGGAGTGGTTGAACTTATATAAAATGGATTTGTATAAGTATGAAGTTGATTTGAAATCATTGATTTGAAAGGTACTCATTTGGAAAGAGAATTTTATGTAATCGAAGTCTATATAAGTATGCTTTGATATACTATTGATTTGGAAAGTATTCGATTTGAAAAAAAGAATCCTATATATAATGGACTTTATATAAGTATGATATTTGAAGGTATTTGAAAAGGTACTGTATGATATATATTTTCGAAGCAATGATATAGAAAATGCCTTCTGCTTGATATCCGCTTTGTGGCCACATTGTGGATTCACTCTATCGATATTATTCTCTCTAATTTTTGGTTTTCCGAATGTGATACTCGAGTGTTCCCACCGTGGCGTAACCCATGGTTTTTTTCTCTCGCGACTGCATAGCGAAATTGCCTGGCTGAGTCTGGTCTAGGGGTACGGTTTTTTTCCTGGGGGATCCAGGCGTAACCATTGTGTATCCTGCCATCTGTGTAGGTCACGATTAGTAGCGAAACTGCTTGGCTGAGATAGCCTAGGGTTACGGATTATTTCCCAGGGGACCCAGGCATAACCATTGTGTATCTACGAACCATGGTTGGACAAAGGTTTTGGTTTGGTTGTTTTGTTTGGATTGTACTTTCCATATCTGTTTTAATGGTTTTTCAAGTATTTTCACTGGGTGTTGAAACCAGTCTACTAAGTACTTGAACAATTCTAGCTTTGCGCCTGATCAACGCATGGCCAGAGTCTGCAAGAATGAGGATAAACTTGTTGAAACATCGAGTTATAAAAATATTTTTGAAAGAAAGATTTATTTCGATATAAAGGTATTTTATTATAAAGGTATTTTTCAACAAAGAAATTTTGTGTTAATATTTGAAATTGAAACTCTTATGGTTTGAAATTTACGATTCGTGCCCGATTCTATTCTTCAAAATCTACCTTATCTTCTCGGCTTTAGTTGTTCACCTTGATTCTGTTTTTCCGAATCCACCTTCTTTCCTTTTTGAATATAATCTTTTAAATATTGCTTATTTGTATACTATATTGTTTAATAGAAAATTTTAGTGTTATAAATATTTTTGAAGTTATTAATTAAATGAAACATATTTAAAGTGAATGATTTATTAATAATGTTTGAAAAGTATCTAACGACAAATTTATAAATTTATGAATTATGGATTTAATGTTTTCAATAGCTTCTTTGTAAATATAACTAATGATGCAAATAATTGTTTTCAAATAGCTTTCATTTATGTACAAAGGTGTTAGTTAAACATATTAAATTCCAATGAGTTTTGAAAATTTTAAAGTATTAAAGATAACTGAATCGCAAATGAAGTTTTCAAATGAATATTTCAAGTAAAATTTATATAGTTTTAAATTAATTATTTACCCTTGACTTTCAATCTACCTCCATTTCTAGTTGTTCTATTCTCCTACCTACTTTCTTTTCGGGGACGAAAAGTTTTGAGTGGGGGAGAGTGTAACGACCCAAAATTTTAGTGATTTTATTTATTAAATTAATTGAATTTTGTGAAATTTTAATTTATTTTCCTCTATTCACCAGCATTCAATCTTTATACATATTTTACATTATTTTCTCTATTCACCAACATTCAATCTTTATACATATTTTACATTATTTCCTCTATTCACTAGCATTCAATCTTTATACATATTTTAATTTATTTCCTCTATTCACCAACATTCAATCTTTATACATATTTTACATTATTTCCTCTATTCACCAACATTCAATCTTTATACATATTTCACCAGCATTCAATCTTTATACATATTTTACATTATTTCCTCTGTTCACCAACATTCAATCTTTATACCTATTTTACATTATTTCCTCTATTCACCAACATTCAATCTTTATACATATTTGTTTTAATTTATTTCCTTTATTCACCAACATTCAATCTTTATACATATTTGTTTTAATTTATTTCCTCTATTCACCAACATTCAATCTTTATACATATTTTAATTTGTTTCCTCTATTCACCAGCATTCAATCTTTATACATATTTTACATTATTTCCTCTATTCACCAGCATTCAATCTTTATACATATTTGTTTTAATTTATTTCCTTTATTCACCAACATTCAATCTTTATACATATTTTACATTATTTTCTCTATTCACCAACATTCAACCTTTATACATATTTTACATTATTTCCTCTATTCACCAACATTCAATCTTTATACCTATTTTACATTATTTCCTCTATTCACCAACATTCAATCTTTATACATATTTGTTTTAATTTATTACCTCTATTCACCAACATTCAATCTTTATACATATTTTAATTTATTTCCTCTATTCACCAGCATTCAATCTTTATACATATTTTAATTTATTTCCTCTATTCACCAACATTCAATCTTTATACGTATTTTAATTTATTTCCTCTATTCACCAGCTTTCAAACTTTATACATATTTGTTTTAATTTATTTCCTCTATTCACCAGCATTAAATCTTTACACATATTTGTTTTAATTTATTTCCTCTATTCACCAGCATTAAATCTTTACACATATTTGTTTTAATTTATTTCCTCTATTCACCAGCATTAAATCTTTATACATATTTATTTTAATTTATTTCCTCTATTCACTAGCATTCAATCTTTATACATATTAGTTTTAATTTATTTCCTCTGTTCACCAGCATTCAATCTTTATATATATTTGTTTTAATTTATTTCCTCTGTTCGCCAGCATTCAATCTTTCAAAAAAAATATATAAGAACAACGCATATATATATTGCCCATGATAAGCATATCTCTCCTTCTTCTTTTCATTCTCTGGAAAAACTCTTCCCCTCATTCCTCTTTGCTCCACGCCTTCACCGCATGCTCGACCACCCACAACCGTTTCCTCTCTTCTTTCATTCTTTATATGTAAGTATTTCTTTATATATTATATATGTTTCTTATACTTGCAGCTTTATACATATTCAAGCATACGAAAGGTTTGTTAAAACATAGATTTATATGTATATTTTATTTTATACAAGATTTCAAGTATCCTGGTGAGTTGGTTTTAGAGCGCATATATATAATCTGCTAGTTATTTTAAGTTTTTATTAATAAGTTTGAAATAGATTTTCATAACACATATTTATTATTCGGTATGTATATATGATTTCTGCATATTTGGATAAGTTTATATTGTACAAATTATTATATATATTAGTTGTTTGTGTTAGGTATATGCAGGCTATATGGTTTCTGCATATAAAATATATAGCTTTTATAGTATTATTATATATTTTGGTAGAGTATATATTTATACAAAATATGTTTTCTTAACAGCTTGGTATGTTATGTTTATAAAATTTGTTATGAAAAAAAAAATTTGGCATAAATGATTGATGTCAGTTTTCCAATGTAAAATATTAGTAATATATGAGTTTGACAGTGTATATACGTTAGTAGAAATGACATTTTGTGTACATATAAAGTTTACATAAGTTTGATATGTTATTCTTTAAAATGTCTGTTTATATAAAGGTATAAATGCTAGTTTATGTATTTTATATACTGTGTACAGTATTGTATATACATAGATTTTAATATGTACATGTTTTAAAATTTGTTACTGATTTTTACATAGATTTGCATAGAATGGCTATATAGGTTGTTTATGTATTTGATTATAAGTATATATATTCATTTATTTCAATTTATACTATGCAGATATGTGACTTATATGTGGTTTTATTTAAAAACAAAGATTTATAAATACATATATGTGTATATATAATTTGATTTAATTTGTGTTTGAATTTGATATAAATTTAAAATATATGTTTTAAATGGATTTTTGAAAGTTTATATATATATATATATATGTGTGTGTGTGTGTGTGTATTTCATTTATATCGAGCTAATTTATTCATTCTCATTGATTCATATCTATCAGCTTTGCTCGTCAAATTGTACAAATCCTGATTTACTTTGGAATTCGTACTTGGATTCGTAACTCCTCTCATTCTCATTCATCTATAACCTCGAAGGTGAGCAATCACTCACGATTAAAGTTATTTTATTTATTAAATTTGATTTCAATTGAAACGACAATTGAAATATGAGGCTGTAGTTATTTAAATTGTTGTATATGATATTATCTATAACTGTTCACTTATGGGATATGACACCATATCCTATTGTTTATATTTATTTTGATAATATATGCCTGTTGTTATTATTATTTTCATATCTGTTATCACTCTGCAAGTTCCCTGTTAGTATAGAAATCATTTTGGGTTGAAATGATACATACCCGAACGGACTTTAGAATAGGAGAAAATCGTTATGGGTTGAAATGATAAACCCAAGCGATTTTCATTTAATTGAATTTGGAATTACGGGTTGAAATGATATCTACCTGTATATATTTAGTGTACGGGTTGAAATGATAAATATCCATAGCACTTGACTATATGATGGGAAATATATACAGACACCGTTAGTCCATATAAATATTTTAAAAATAAATTTCTACAGTTGAAAAGAAATATATGGGATTTAATAAATATTGGTTCTTAAAATATTATATATATAAATGGAAATTTTATATATAGATTTAATAATAATATTATTGAGATTGATTTAATCCATATAATATGTTTGAGTATTATTTAAGATTTATATTTTAAAATTTACCGTTGTAAAAAGTTGAATAACTAAGATTGGGAGATAAATTTGGGTTTATTAAAAATGGTATTTAAATAAGGATTTATTTAATTAAATCGATTTGAAATTATTGAACGGAAAAAAGGTATGATTTTGTAACTCGATTTTTGATTTAAGGGATTCAATGAATATTTCACGTTTAATAAAATTTAAGAAAATATTGAGTAAAATGTAATTTAAGGTTGCTTAAATGATATTGAATCTAATAAGGGAGTATTTCAAGACTAAATAATAATGAGGTTAAATCGAGATCTATATGAAACTGTTATATAAAACATTTAAATATTAAAGCCATGAACTATATTGGAATTTAAATGGTTTATGTTGAGATTCAGATCTGTATTTGAAATCAACGTGGTTGAATTTGTTATTTAGCAACTAAATTGAATTAAAGTGAAATTTAGGTTGAACCAATTTGAATTTATTATTTAGAAAACTAAGTTGAATAAAAATTTAGTTGAAATGTTAAATACTTAAAGTTTTGAAATATATTGAAATATAAAGGGGTATTTTTGTGATTACAAATCCGAACTTGAGATCGATAAATTGAAATGTTCATTTTAGGAATTGAGTTGAATTTAAATTGATAAATTGAGATTGAATTTAATTTAAATGGGAAGGTCGGGTTGATGTTGAAACGATTTGTTAAGTTGAGGTAATTGAAATTAATTTATTGTATAAGTTATTTAATATATATAAATACTATTTTGGGAAATATAGAGATATTTGAAGTGAAATGATATTTGGTTTTGAAGTATAAATTAAGCTGAAATGGACACGGTGTTATAGTGTATATTTATACCTTGTAGATAGTTCCATGGACCCTTAGAGGATGGTTATCCCAAACACTTTTAAGTTATTTGTATTTCAGTTGATATTTCACCTGAGTTGGATTTATCCATATAAGAATGTTAATCCTGACTCGAGTGTTTTGTGTTTTTCTTTATGCTCCGGTCAAACTGAGTGATACAGCATTAGAGACTCACCTTTGGAGTTTGGAGTTTCATTTGGAGATCCAACTATCGATTCAGATTCCAGCCTTTCCAGTCGATTGGTTTAGAGAAGTCATCTGTTGCATTGGAGACTTCACTGCATTTGAACTATTCGGTTGTATTTTATTTCTAACTCTGATGTATATAGTAGCTTCATGAACTACTATTCTTTATCTATTCCGCTGCATTATATTACTCTGTGATCTGTGATTGATTTATTTATTGTATATTTTAAGTTTAGCCAAATTTTGATGAGCAATTCGGTATTTTGAATTATTCAAGTCGGATATGTATGGTTTTATTTTCGATTTGAATGGTCCAAAATAGCGGGTCGTTACAACTTTTTTTTAAAAGCCAAACTATTTTATACTTATTTTATAATTATTTTTGTAACTATTAACTATTTTACAACTTTTTTATGAAGTAATTACTATTTTTCAACAACTTTATAACTAATAACTATTTTACAACTATTTTGCAATTACTTAAATAATATATAACAATTTAACTATTTTCCAACTATTTTGTAACTACTAAACTATTTTATAGCTATTTCACGAACTAATGATTATTTTTCAACTACTTATCTATTTTAAACTTTTCAAGCTATTTTCTAAATTTAAGCTGGACAGAGTTCAAACTTTTTATAATTTATTACCAGCTGAGATAAAGAATTGAAGTGATAATCCAAATGAGGATTAAAGAAACTGTGAATAAGTGAATAGAAATCAAAAGTAAATGTGGATAGAAAAGGGAATTGATTTGGTTAATAATCAATGAAGATGAATACGTAGGATGTACGTATATTATTCTATTCGCATAGTGATTTGATCTAGAATTTCGAGATAATATGTCGATCCGAGTTGGGATTTTTCACTCGATTTTCAATGGAGAACCTGGATATGGATTTTTAATTGGTTCTGGATATTCTCAATCATAGTTATGGTTATGTAAGAAGAATGACGGTTTTTGATCAAGAAACCAGATCTGAGTCCGCACTAGAAAGTCAGGTGCATGATACTAGTTCAGAAGTGAAATTGTGTGATCGTGTGTGGGATCGGATTAATATAGCGTATCGATGATATATGTATATCGTACGGGTTTGAATGAAATAGATATTGAAAATGTGAGGATAAGAAATATAAAATGGTTTTTGAAATGAAAAGTATATTTTTTGAAATATATGATGAAATAAAGTGGAAATTGAATATTTATATGGTAGAAATTTACTTTATGAAAGTAAGTAATATGGTTAGTGACTTTATAGAGAAGTCAAATTTGAATATTTGATTTAGAATAAACAAAGTTATATATCTTTGTTATGTAAGATAAATCTCACCTCGTTGAATATATTGCCGGAAGGAAAGGGTTTTGAAAAGGATTTGAAGTATAAAAGGGAGTTTATACAAGTTTGAAGTGATCCAAAGATTTTTACAAGCTATATATATATATATATATATATATATATATATATAAAAGATCTTATGAGAATGATTTTGAGGAAAGGCTTTTGGAACCTATGGATTTTGGAAAGGCTTTTGATTTTTGGGGAAAAATCAATTTCAGAAATTTGGAAAGCCTAGTTTGAGAATTATCGATTTTGGGATAATCAATTTAGAGAAAAGGAGATTTTTATGGGATTCATACTAGATGTATGATTTGGAAGATACTATATGTGTATAGTATAAAGTGTTTTGAAAATGGCTCTCGAGAAAAAGACGCTCCCATGAAATGAACTTCTCAGGAGTACCATAGGTTGGTACTGCCTTGAGCCCTAAGGAGGAGGCTCTAAAGTGGATCCTGTGAGGAAATCCGGACAAACTGAAGTTCCTGAGGATTATTGTGTAACGATCCCGATTTTTAAGCCAAATTAATTTAGTAATTAATTTGATTTTTGGATTAAATTAAGAATTAATTTGGTAATTAATATGAAATTTTGAATTAAATTATGAATTTATTAAATTGAAATTATGGGATTAAATATATATATTTAAGTTCTTAAATAAAGAATTTGATTTGGAAATCTAAATATTTTATAAATAAATTATAATTTGGAATTTGAATTTGAAAATTCAAATACATATATGATGAAACTAAATATTTGGAAAATAAATAGTTTGTGAATGGAATAAAAATATATATTTATAAAAGATATTGTTTGTTTATTCATTTATAAATAAAAATTGATTGTATATTAATTTTTGAATTTGAAATTTTAAAATAAATGTTTTGAATAATATATTGAGTTTGTTAACTCTGTGTTTTGAAAAAAAAAAACTAAAGTATATTTGTATTTAAGATTATTTTTTTGTGTATAACTGATTTTCAAATCATTTTTCTTTATATAAGTACAAATATAAACATTCATTCATTTAAACTATAGATTTTAAAGTTTAAATAAGGATAAATAGGAAAGTATGGTTTAAATTCAATATAATATTTACAAAAGTCTTCAAAGTTAATCATTTTTTTTGGCAAGGCTGACGGGGTTAGATGGTCCCCGACCATTTTATTGCAGCACCAATCAGAACAACACACAAACAACAGCAAGAAAGGCAAAAGAAAACAGAGGGAAACAAAGCGCTAAAAACACAGGGAAACAAGCACAAAAAAAAGAAGAAAAAAAAACAAATTAAACACATCACCTAAGAAGTCTTGGCTATTGAAAAACCGAAGAATCCCTGGGTCAAAAGTGAACTGCAACATTCCCAAGTCTCGCTTTATTTCATGCATGACCCATTGCTCGAGCACGGTACTTCTCTTCGAATTTACGTGGTCAAAAACCCTAACGTTACGCTCTGTCCAAACAGCCATAATAAAACTCTTCAGCACAGCAGTAGATAGCTTCTTCAACACTTGCTTGCACCTAGTATAAGCATATATATGATTCCATTCGTCCAGATTATGATTAGCAACATTATTACGCCAGAGCTTGTTCTTCACAGCAATCCAAATCACATTGATAACCGGGCATTCAAAGAACAGGTGCTCGACAGTTTCAGGATGATCTCTACAGAAGGTACGGTATACGGTAACATTCATACCCATGGCCACGAGTTTAACTCTAGTAAGAATAGCACGGTTCAGAACTTTCCACACCAACAGATTTTCACGCATGCTACCATCCTTATTCCATGTACGCTTCCACCACTTCCACTCTGGCAGAGAGTTGTTCTTCATCAAGTACTCATAAGCCTCCCCAATTTTGAATTTACTTTTTTTCTCCCCCCAAACAAGTTCAGCAGATGTCGAGTTGAGAGGAACATACTGTCTGATCATGCTCCAGAAGTGCTGAATTCTCGAATCAGAAGAGAAGGATCTAAACCGTTGGTTGTCTTGAACAACATCCCTAACCTTAGCCATAGAGTGAATTCCAGATTGCAACAATTCACAGTGAGTTAATTGTCTTCTTAGAATCAGGCCCTTTTCAAGCCATGGATCATCCCAGAAACTAGTGTTATATATTGGGTTTGTATTTATACGTATGATAGGAAGAAAAGTCTCCTTGAGTTTAAAGATACACTGCCATGTCCAGCTGAGATTTTGTGGCTTCTGCATAGTCCATATACTCCTGCCTTTGATAACATTTCTTCTAGACCAGGCAGCCCAGGGACTGGTGGAACAATTGAAGAATGTATCAATGTGTTTTGCAAAAGCAGCTTGGTTCCATTGAGTTAAATTGAATAATCCAAGCCCACCTTTATTCACGGGACATTCAACTCTGATGAATTTAATTGACGCAAAGTATCTACCAGAAGTTTTTCCCATCCATAGGAAGTTCATAAATTCACTGCGTAACATTTTAACAAGTTTAAAAGGAAGTACAAAGGTCCTTGCCCAATACACCTGCATTGCAAAGAGCACGGACTTGATTAAAGTGAGCCTGCCAGCTTGACTAAGCTTCCTAGTAGTCCAACATTCTAGTCTTGCAGTTATCTTCTCAAACAAGGGAAGGCATTGTAAGGTTGTAATTCTAGAAGAAGCAAAGGGAAGCCCTAAGTAGGATATAGTATTTTGGTTTGGGGACAAACCAGAGACATGAGAAATTTCAGCCATTTGTTGTAAACTAACTCCAGCAATCTTGATATCAGATTTGTGAATGTTAACCTTTAAACCAGTCATCGCAAAAAACTGATCAAGGGTTATCATAATATTCTTAACAGTGTTGATGTCCGGAGAACAGAATATGACTAAATCATCAGCAAACATAAGAGTGGAGATTTGCGGTTCTTTGCAAGCTTGATGAAGTTTAAAGCCACCATGACTTATGAGCCTGTTTATCATTCCTATCAGCAGTTCCGTCACGATAATGAAGACATACGCTGAAATCGGATCCCCCTGCCGTATACCTTGCTTACCACCAAAGAATCCAGCAGTGTTACCATTAACAATGACAGAATAGTTCGTAGTTGAGATACATTCGTAGATCCACGTAATAAAGTGCGGCGGGAAGTTCATGTATCCCATAATTCTCACTATACTACCCCATTGAATCATATCGAAAGCTTTCATGATGTCAAGTTTCAACATAGCTTTATGAGGAGATTGCTTTCTATTGTACCCTTTAAGCAGTTCATGAGAAAGCAGGATGTGATCAAGGATATTTCTTCCAGGTAAGAAGGCTGCTTGATTATTGGAAATGATGGAAGGAAGCACTTCCCTAAGTCTAGATGCAATGACTTTGGAGATGCATTTATAAATAGTGTTGCAACATGAAATAGGGCAAAAGTCATTCACATTATGAGCATTCTTAATCTTCGGGATCAAAGCAATATTAATCATTTTCAAAACAATAAGAATATATATATATGTGTGTGTGTGTGTGTGTGTGTGTGTGTTAAAATTGGTTTGTAAAGATATAAAATGAAGTAAATTATAAAGACATAAGGGTTTAAGATAAAAATTTAAATAAAATAAAATAAAGGATTTAAACATAATTTATAAATTTATAAGTAAGGGTTTCAACATAATATACATAGTTTGGGACATTTGTAAATTAATTATTCATGTAACTGAACAAGTGTAGATAAATAAGCATGCAAGATAAACAAGTTGCATATCTATTTCCTAAGAAAAATAATAATATTAAAAGAAAAAGACAAAATTCAATTCTTCTCATCTAAAGCCTGGAAATTAAGAACTAAAAAAAAAACCAGTTCAGCATTTCTCAAACCCTCACTTTCAAATCTGAAGAAAGCAAACCAGAAAACAAATACAAATTCCTCAAAGAAACCAGGAACGAAGCCTGGAAAGAAAAAGAAACGAGCAAACATTCAGATCAGATAACAACCTGATCTAGAGCAATGCAAATAAATGTAAGATCAAGCTTCAGTTCAAAGCTGGAAAATAATAAAACAAGAAAGAAATAAAATCAAACGGCTTGATTTTCAACCTGATCAAGCATGCAAGTTCAACTCAGCCTAAATCAAGGCAAAGTTTAAAAGCATTCAAAATAAATCAAAGTCTGGAATCTCAACAGCAAGCTATCAAGATTTAATTCAACTCTAAAAACAACAAGCAACATTTCCAGGTCAAACAAATCAAATGCCAGATAAAAATCTTTTTGCTTTTCAAATCCAGTCTTCTAATCTGCAACTACAGGTGAGCAAATTTTTCAATCCCTAATCTAGTTATATGTTGTTGCCTGTATGCCTGTGATGATGATGACATGAAATTAGTTTGTATAAATGAAAAGAATGTGATTACATGCTTGAGATTTTAAAGTATGCATATATCTATGTGTATCTCTGTTTCATATCACAGAGTTTAAAATGAATCAAAAAATTTAAAATCTCCTTAACTAATCACTATTAGGCCTTGGATTCTAAACAAAATATGTTTGTTTGAACATAAGTTAAGATGTAAAAATATATGTAAGCATTATAAGTTTATATACTTCTGTAAATCAAGGAAACCCAGTGGAAGTTCGAAACCAGTCAAAAATTCAAACATCAAATTTTCTTGTTTCTGTTATATAATCTTGATCCTCATCATGATCTGTAACGACCCGAAATTTTTGATAACTCGAAATTTTCAGATAGTTATGGAAAAGAAGAAAGAGATATAAGAAGAAGAAGAACAGAACGCCAAAATCTCACATTCGCAGCGGATAAAATATAATAAACAATAACAGTCTACAAAAGAATATTTTATCTGTTGATTACACTTTAATACATCAGAGGTTCACATATATACAGTCACTGATCATATACAAATCATGTCTCGGATATATAATCATATACTGCAGCGGAAATACTCTATACGTACTTACCATCCAGCTCGTCTTCTGAGCTCCAGAACGCACCTACCTGAAAATCTGTAATACTCGGTCTGACCCGAGCATTACACCAAAGTAACACCCGGGTTAGGCTGGAAACCAGCGTGAGTAAACCCAACTAACATGGAATGCAAAACTTTACAACTCATATAAACCCGGGTAACTTATATCAATTTCCACTTCATAAGCTGTTATAGAAATCACTTATTTCACACATAAATTTTTAGTGCCAGAACTTAGATTTTATGGTCCAATGCACTTAAAATCATTCCAATATACCCTATTGATTCCACGTATCAATTTGTAAAGAATCGAAGTGATTTCGGGTATTAACTAATACCCGACTCCGGTCTCTTCAAAATTCGTGCCATCCTTACCCAAGTTATCTGAATGAAATACACCACGTTTCATATCAGAGATATCAACTCATTCAAAGAAACCAATACCAATCAATCATCCATACGCAAAACTTAATTATACGAACCAATTCAATTTATTGTAATTGAATTTCAAACCTCAATCACTTAGATTTCTTTATTCAATATTAATTAATTCCAAACAAATTAATCAATCATCCCCTCATAATTCATCTTGATTAATCATCCTGGATTAATTATCCTTCCATTACCTTCAAGTAATTATTTTTAATTAAATTCTCGATATTAATTATTCTTAACCAAATCAAGAAGAAATCTTAATTACTTCATGAATTACCCAACTATTTCAATTACATTAACCCTTAATCACTTACGTTAATTAATTTCTTACAAGTCATTTGTTATGGATTAATCAATCTTAATTAATCGGGCTTTGATTACATCATTACACATCTAATTTAATTATATTAATTAAAACCCACAATATTCATCATTGAAATCTTGCTTACTTACTAATAATTAGTTACACTCCAGTAACTTATCATTTCCTAAATATCCATCTAAAATTTATCACCTTTGTACTTGTTTTAAAGGATAGTTAAATTTCTCTAATTAGCCTCCTGATAAATTTTCCTTCAATTGCTTCTACTAAGAACTTACCCTTCTTATCAATTTCACCAAGTAATTTAAATCTAAATTACTTCCATTTATTATCCATCCATTAATTTATTACATCCAGTAATTTCAAGTATCACTAATTACCTTACTAAGTAACCTTACTTTATGAATTACATTAAGTAATTATACCTTTCAAATTTCACAATTGATTACCCTTAATTAATTAATAAAATTAATTACCTTAAATTAATCACATCAATGAATTAATAGCCTTTAATCATTGATCTTTCATTAGCTATATTCGTTAACCAATCCTTAAAGTACTTCTCTAAGTTCTTAACTAAAATTAAACACTTAATTACAAGTTAATTTGTTAATTCATTCTTAATTACAAACTATTTAACTTCTAAGTACATCATCGATTTCATTTTCTTAGAAACAAACATGTTCATTTCGGGAAGAAATTTAACCCGAGCTTGCACCTCAAATTCATATATATAGATGGCCGAATTTTAAAAAGTGATACAGATGAAAGTTAT
Source organism: Allium cepa (assembly GCA_030765085.1). Classification (NCBI taxonomy): domain Eukaryota; kingdom Viridiplantae; phylum Streptophyta; class Magnoliopsida; order Asparagales; family Amaryllidaceae; genus Allium; species Allium cepa. Next base: position 332,399,504 of record CM060940.1, read on the forward strand.
CACATTCTTTCTGCAGTTTCCAAAACTTTAAAAATTATAGGATTTGGATAAGAAACGCAAAAGTTATCCACAAAATACTAGCTCAGGTTTGCACAAGACACTGAGTACTCTACAACAACAGGACAGCGAGTTTGCAAGAGGTTTTTCAACATCTTAATCAACGAATTTCACAAAATGATACAAATAAAAGTTATAGACCTTTCCGTTAGCTTTTCACAATGGCCAAGATCATCAAATTTGGATCAACGGTTCAAAAGTTATGACCATTTTACTAAAAATATTAAGCTTAGCCTGAACTTATGCATTTGCAGGACAGCGACCAACAATTGCAATTTTAGCATAGAAAACGTCGCAATCAGGCAAAATGAATAAATCAAAAGTTGTAGTATAGTTTCTATGCTTTCCGAAACATTAAATATTACCGAATTCTGATAAGAATTGTAAAAGTTATGGATAAAACAATTCTGAGATTTGAATTTCATAACTTCTGTCATTTTGCCTCGGGACAGCGATAAACAATTATAATTTTGGCCAATATAACTTCGAAATTTTTGAAAACTCAAAAGATAAAAGTTTTAGAACAAAGTCTAAGCTTTCTTCAACATTTAAATTTATCGAAATCGGTTGAGGAACGAAGAAGTTATGGCCAATTTAGTTTCAGCCTTAAGCACAGAGCTAATATTGGTTTTGCTCTCGGGATTACAGTAGAAAATTTCAATTTTGACATAGCTAACATCCAAATTATAGAAAACACAAAACATCAAAGTTGCAGAACATGAAATAATCTTTCTAGAACATCTAAGAAATCAAAATTTCATTAAGGATTGAGAAAGTTATGGTCAAATTACTAAGCTGCGTTGTTGATAGAACCGAGTCACTTTTACTTACAACTATCATCTCTTCAAGAATAACATGAATACTAGAAATTTGAATAGGTTTTCTCACCTTAAACTTGTGTATTTGCCTTCACTCTTTTTCCTTAGCTTTCTCCAAGCTTTTTCACTTTATCTTACTTTTGTTTTTATTTTGTGAAAGAAAGAAAAATAAGTGAACATTTCCACCCTTTATATAGTAATTTTCAAGGCTAGTTTGGTAATTTTAGTTTTGGACACTTGTCTACTTCTCTTTGCACAAGCTTTAGAATGTTGACACATGCCTACTTAGGTGTCTTAAGATGTTTCTACACATGGACACCTAATGGGGTTATGTGTCACTACTTTATTAAATCCTGTGACACATGTCCTTCATTTTTTTATGCAAGCTTTATTTCATGACACATACCTTATTTAGTAATCATTTAAGGTGTTCTAGAAGTGTACACCAAAGTGATATATGTGTCATAATTCTATTTCATCTTAGGATAAGTGTATGGTCCATTTTATGCCACTTGTCTTCACCATGTCATGCCACTTATCCTATACTTATAAATGTATACATACTTATACCTTTTGTATTATTTAAAAGCATACATAAATATAAATAAAATAGAGATGGTGTAGATAGTATATTGTAAACTATTGATTTACACGATATATTATTAAAACTGACAAATCACCTTTAAATTAGATTCCAACCATTCTATTATCTTCAGTCCTATCATTATAAATTTTATAATCCTTCAAATTGTTATTAACAGACTTAAAATTCTATATTCAATATTTTACCCAATTTAAAATTATATAACTTAATAATTTAATTATCAAGTAAATATTAATATTCGGGAGTCAAGTTTACAATTAACGTTTAAATATTTAAAATCAAATTATTATTCTAATTTAAACTGTTAAAAATATCGGGTCGTCACATTCCTCCCCCCTTAAAAGAATTTTGTCCCCGAAATTACTAGTTAGGAAGAATGGACTAATACCCGTTTACCTTTCCCAAAACCCACAATTCCACATTCTACCAATTATCTTTTATTAAAGACACTTAACCTTAACCAACTTCCTAAAACCTTCTATAGTTTTCACGCAATACCCCTTTGCTCAATCCTTTAAATTTCAATTTAAAACCAATTTTGAGTTATCGAAATTTTCTCAAAAATTTTCTAGCTCTCTAAATTTCCGAAAAAGTTTGCCAGCGTCTCCTTTGCACGGCTAGCTCGGTACAACTACAAAAGGCCTCTACGGGATCCCAAATTCCAAAAGAAAACAAATGCCAAGTGGCCACATCAAAACCCAATCCAATTCCATACAGAATTTTAAATACATACCCTTTTTGTTGGGCCATTCACATTTATCTTTTGGAATCAAATCCAATTTCTGTCACAACCTTGATTTTTTTTTTATTTTTTTTATTCAATCAGACTTCATCCATTTATTATTTAATACCATTAACTCATTTTATATTGCACTTTCTTAATTCATTTGCGAATTTATTTTATTTATACAAAGCCATTCTCAATTTACTTGCAACTTTCGTTAAATATTATTCATATCACGTTTGAAATTCATTTGTAATTCAAACCGTCACTTTTCCAATCCAACTCTATTTTATTTCTACAACATCTCTTCTTATTTAATTCATTATCAAATCCAAGTCGAATTCTATTGACAAATTCGAATTCATTTTCAAACTCCATTATTAATTTACAATCAATTTGTTTAATCGAGTAAAATTTTATTAACATACTTTATCAAATAATTATTTATTAGCTTACTTCCAACTTTTATTACAAAGAAACTTACTTCATTAAATTTTCTCGAGTTCTTATTTTATAATTCCTATTTGGATTTCCCTTTTAATTATTAAAATTTAGAAATGCCTTTAAATTCGGATAATATTTTATAAACATATTTCTTATAACTGATGTCTCAAACAGTCCATCCTTGTTCTCACAGAAATTCAGTCATACGTTGATCAGGCGTGGAACTGAAAATCTATAAGTACTTAGCAGACCCATTTTCAACACCTAGTGAAAATACTTTAGAAAATAATTTTATTGAAAATATAGAAAACATTTTTGAAAATAGAGGATATATCTTTGGTGAGAATGCTCTGGAAATAATCACCCCCATACATGGTTACAGTTACATTCCAGGGTTACGTTGCCATCACAGCAGAAGTCCATGTAACTGCAGGCTCTCCGCGGCCTCTCGATTACGCCATGGAACCCACACAACAGATCACAGTTACACCCAGGGTTACGTTGCCGTCGCAGCAAAAGTCCATGTAACTGCAGGCTCTCAGCGGCCTCTGATTTTCGCTGTCGAAATGAAACCTCTCCACTTCTACATAGGTCGCAGTCTGCCGATATAAAATCAAACGCAGACTGTTGGCTCTCAGCGGCACACACGACTTTCGCTATGTTATACCATAGGTCGCAGTCTACCGATATAAAATCAAACGTAGACCTTAGCTCTCAGCGACACACATGAATTTCGCTATGGTATACTCTACTCATAATCCCCAGGAACTAGTTTTGTCCGGACTCATCACAGGATCAACTTTAGAACCCCTCTTGGGGCTCAAGGCAGCACCACCCGGTGGTACTCCTGAGAAGTTCATTTCAAGGGAGCGCCTTTTTCCCCAGAGCCATCATCAAAACATTTTATACTATACACATATAGTATCTTTAAATCATACACCTAGTATGATCTCATACAAAGCTCCTTTACACAAAATCGATTATTCCAAAATCGATAATTCTCAAACTAGGATTTTCAAATTCTCATATTGATTTTACCCAAAAATCATAAGCCTTTCCAAATCCAAAGGTTCCCAAAACCTTTTTCCAAAATCCTCATAAGATCCTTTATATATATACAGATATATATAATTTTTAAAAGCTTGGATCATCTCAAATTTGTATAAAACTCCTTTTATACTTCAAACATTTTCAAAAACCCTTTTTCTTCTGGCAAAAGATTCAACAAGGGAAGTTTTATTTTATAAAACAAGATATTTACTTTATTTACTCAAAATCAAATATTCAAATTTGATTACTCCTTTCAATATCATTTTCATTCGAATCCGTACGATGTACACATATCATCCGTACGCTATACCAATCTGATCGCTCACTCGATCACACAATTTCATTTCCGAACTAATATCGTCTACCCGACTTCCTAGTGCGGACACAGATCTGGTTTCTTGATCAGAAACCGTCATTCTCCTTGAATAGTCATAACTATGATAGAGAATATCCAGAACCAATCAACAATCCATATCCAGGTTCGCCGTCGAAAATCGAGTGAAAAATCCCACTCGGATCGATATAACTATCTCAAAATTCTGTGCTCGAATCTGGATCAAATCACTATGCGAATAGAATAACATACGTTCACCCTACGTATTTATCTTTATTGGTTATTAGACAAATCAATTTCATTTCTATTCACATTCACTTTGATTTTCATTCACTTACTCACAATTGCTTCCATCCATTTGGATTACCACCTCTATTCTTATCTCGATTGGGTATTTAACCAATAACAGTTTGAACTCGGCCCAGTTGATTTAGAAAATAGTTTGAATTTTTTTTTTAAAATAGATAAGTAGTTGGAAAATAATTACTAGTTTGTAAAATAGGTGTAAAATGGGTAGAAAATAGTTAAAATAATTATAGAAATTTTAGATAATTGCAAAATAATAGTAAGATAGTAATTATTTTATAAAACAGTTGGAAAATTGCTAAACGGTTTCAAAAATAATTGTAAAACATGTATAAGATAGTTTGGTTTTTAAAAGAAAGGTTGTATATATAATGAATAGCTTGGAAAAATAGGTTTATATTAAAACAATTTATATTAAAAATAGTCCAGAGTCAAACTGCCCACTTCCCAATCTCCATTCTCATCAATTCAATTTAAATTTCCTCTACCATTTAAATTAATCCAATTCCAATTAAATAACTTCAATTTCCATTGAAATTGATTCAACCCCAAATCAAGTTGAATTAACCTTAGTTTCTTTCCAAATTTAACTTTATTCAACCTTGATCTCAAATTCTTCTAATTCAGATAAATTTCAATTTAACTAGTTCCAATTTCAATTCATTTCAACTCCAGTTTGAATTAATCCAAATTTCAAACTCCATTTTCCAAATCCAGTTGAATTATTCTTGATTTCCTTCCAAAATCAATTCCAAATTATTCAAATCAATTCGGACTAATTTCAAATTGAACCCACTTCAATTCCAAATTGTTTCAAATTAATCTAATTCAAATTTTCCATTTGAATTTTATACTTATACACCTTCATTCACAATTTCAATTAGTTCAAATGAAATTCAGTTTGAACTTAATTTCAAATTTCAAATTTAAACCATCTCGAATTATATAAATTCGAGTTAATACTTCAATTGTTGATTTAATTCTTTTAAATCAATTTACCTTTTTATCCCAACAATGGATTACCATACTCCATTTCTCATTCATTTAAACAAATCCAATACACATTTTAAAGATTATTAATAACAATAGGATGATATCATCCAATTATTTCAAAACATCCATCCATTTCCAATTTTCGGATCTCAAACCCAATTTGAGATCACTCAAACTCTCAAATATAATCAATCATTTAACTTTCCAAGTTAAACTCAGTTCACTTAATCCAGTCAACCTTACCCAATTTGAACTTCCATTTCAAATTTTAAACTTCTCATAAATAATCTTCCACTTATTAAGTTCAAAAACTTATCACTTTGGGTATCATATCTCATTCCAGATTTAAAACTCAACATCTAGATTTATCTCAAATCATCTTTGATATTTAAGTATATCCATACATATACATATTTACTACTTGGCTTGCCAAGCCAAATTTTAAAATTCAAACCACCTTTGGTTTTTTTCAATTCAAACAAATTTTGTTTAATATTTTCAAACATTTCTTATTTTTAAAATAAGATCATATTCAAAGTAGTTTGAATAATATTATTTCCTTTAACATTTTGAAACCAATTCAAAATTTTAAACTTCGAATTCAGGACTTCATAATTTGAAACCCACTTTTATTTATATCCTTTCACATTTACAACTATTTTCTTTTTAAATGGTTACTTTCTTAAAACATTTTATTGTTTTATTGAAGAACAAACATTCCATTATTAAACACAATAACCATCTATTTCTTTGGTTTGAAACCAATTCTAATTCATCTTATTTGAAATACTTCTACAATTCAAGATTTCAAATTTTAGTTTGAATCCATTTCAAACTTATCTTTATTTAATTCTAATTTCAATTTGGTTTCATTCTATTACTTAGTATACTCAACCACCATGAAAAGAAACCCATCAAATTGTTTATCAAATCGATGATAAAAATCTAACAAGTAAGGCCCTTTTCTTAATATAACTTTCGATTTAATTAATGCCACAACCAATTTCCTTAATATAATAGATAATCTATTTATTATATAAGATTCATTTACTTTTGAAATCATTTAAAAACCTTTATATAAGAAAATAACAAGTACGCGCTCTCATATATATATATACACACTCAACTCATTCTAGAGTACTACGGACTCTATTCAATGAGTAATCCCCACCAGAGCCAAGGTTCTCGCTTAACCTTCAGCTCTGATACCAACTGTAACGACCCGAAATTTTCGATAACCCGAAAAATTCAGATAGTTATGAAAAAGAAGAAAGAGATATAAGAAGAAGAAGAACAGAACACCAAAATCTCACATTCGCAGCGGATAAAATATAATAAATAATAACAGTTTACAAAAGAATATTTTATCTATTGATTACACTTTAATACATCAGATGTTCACATATCTACAGTCACTGATCATATACAAATCATGTCTTGGATATATAATCATATACTACAGCGGAAATACTCTATATGTACTTACCATCCAGCTCGTCTCCTGAGCTCCAGAACGTACCTACCTGAAAATCTGTAATACTCGGTCTGACCCGAGCATTACACCAAAGTAACACCTGGGTCAGGCTGGAAACCAGCGTGAGTAAACCCAACTAACATGGAATGCAAAACTTTACAACTCATATAAACCCGGGTAACTTATATCAATTTCCATTTCATAAGCTGTTATAGACATCACTTATTTCACACATCAATTTCTTAGTGCCGGAACTTAGATTTTATGGTCCAGTGCACTTAAAATCATTCCAATATACCCTATTGATTCCACGTATCAATTTGTAAAGAATCGAAGTGATTTCGGGTATTAACTAATACCCGACTCCGGTCTCTTCGAAATTCGTGCCATCCTTACCCAAGTTATCCAAATGAAATACACAACGTTTCATATCAGAGATATCAACTCATTCAAAGCAACCAATACCAATCAATCATCCATACGCAAAACTTAATCATATACAAACCAATTCAATTTATTCAAATTGAATTTCAAACCTCAATCACTTAGATTTCTTTATTCAATATTAATTAATTCCAAACAAATTAATCAATCATCCCCTCATAATTCATCTTGATTAATCATCCTGGATTAATTATCCTTCCATTACCTTCAAGTAATTATTTTTAATTAAATTCTCGATATTAATTATTCTTAACCAAATCAAGAAGAAATCTTAATTACTTCATGAATTACCAAACTATTTCAATTACATTAACCCTTAATCACTTACGTTAATTAATTTCTTACAAGTCATTTGTTATGGATTAATCAATCTTAATTAATCGGGCTTTGATTACATCATTACACATCTAATTTAATTATATTAATTAAAACCCACAATATTCATCATTGAAATCTTGCTTACTAATAATTAGTTACACTCCAGTAACTTATCATTTCCTAAATATCCATCTTAAATTTATCACCTTTGTACTTGTTTTAAAGGATAGTTAAATTTCTCTAATTACCCTCCTGATAAATTTTCCTTCAATTGCTTCTACTAAGAACTTACCCTTCTTATCAATTTCACCAAGTAATTTAAATCTAAATTACTTCCATTTATTATCCATCCATTAATTTATTACATCCAGTAATTTCAAGTATCACTAATTACCTTACTAAGTAACCTTACTTTATAAATTAAATTAAGTAATTATACCTTTCAAATTTCACAATTGATTACCCTTAATTAATTAATAAAATTAATTACCTTAAATTAATCACATCAATGAATTAATAGCCTTTAATCATTGATCTTTCATTAGCTATATTCGTTAACCAATCCTTAAAGTACTTCTCTAAGTTCTTAACTAAAATTAAAAACTTAATTACAAGTTAATTCGTTAATTCATTCTTAATTACAAACTACTTAACTTCTAAGTACATCATCGATTTCATTTTCTTAGAAACAAACATGTTCATTTCGGGCAGAAATTTAACCCGAGCTTGCACCACAAATTCATATATATAGATGGCCGAATTTTAAAAAGTGATACAAATGAAAGTTATCACATTCTTTCTGCAGTTTCCAAAACTTTAAAAATTATAGTATTTGGATAAGAAACGCAAAAGATATGCATAAAATACTAGCTCAGTTTTGCACAAGACACTGAGTACTCTACAACAACAGGACAGCGAGTTTGCAAGAGGTTTTTCAACATCTTAATCAACAAATTTCAGAAAATGATATGAATAAAAGTTATAGGCCTTTACGTTAGCTTTTCATAATGGCCAAGATCATCAGATTTGGATCAACGGTTCAAAAGTTATGACCATTTTACTAAAAACATTAAGCTTAGCCTGAACTTATGCATTTGCAGGACAGCGACCAACAATTGCAATTTTAGCATAGAAAACGTCACAATCAGGCAAAATGAATTAAGAAAAAGTTGTAGCTTAGTTTTTATACTTTCCGGAACATTAAATATTACTGAATTCCGATAAGAATTGTAAATATGGATAAAACAATTCTGAGATTTGAATTTCATAACTTCTGTCATTTTGCCTTGGGATAGCGATAAACAATTATAATTTTGGCCAATATAACTTCAAAATTTTTGAAAACTCAAAACATAAAAGTTTTAGAACAAAGTCTAAGCTTTCTGCAACATTTAAATTTATCGAAATCGGTTGAGGAACGAAGAAGTTATGGCCAATTTAGTTTCAGCCTTAAGTACAGAGCTAATATTGGTTTTGCTCTCGGGATTACAGTAGAAAATTTCAATTTTGACATAGCTAACGTCCAAATTACAGAAAATACAAAACATCAAAGTTGTAGCACATGAAATAAGCTTTCTAGAACATCTAAGAAATCAAAATTTCATTAAGGATTGAGAAAGTTATGGTCAAATTACTAAGCTGCGTTTTTGATAGAACCGAGTCACTTTTACTTACAACTATCATCTCTTCAAGAATAGCATGAATACTAGAAATTTGAATAGGTTTTCTCACCTTAAACTTGTGTATTTGCCTTGACGCTTTTTCCTTAGCTTTCTCCAAGCTTTTTTACTTTATCTTACTTTTGTTTTTATTTTGTGAAAGAAAGAAAAATAAGTGAACATTTCCACCCTTTATATAGTAATTTTCAAGGCTAGTTTGGTAATTTTAGTTTTGGACACTTGTCTACTTCTCTTTGCACAAGCTTTAGAAGGTTGACACATGCCTACTTAGGTGTCTTAAGATGTTTCTACACATGGACACCTAATGGGGTTATGTGTCACTACTTTATTAAATCCTGTGACACATGTCCTTCATTTTTTTATGCAAGCTTTATTTCATGACACATACCTTATTTAGTAATCATTTAAGGTGTTCTAGAAGTGTACACCAAAGTGATATATGTGTCATAATTCTATTTCATCTTAGGATAAGTGTATGGTCCATTTTATGCCACTTGTCTTCACCATGTCATGCCACTTATCCTATACTTATAAATGTATACATACTTATACCTTTTGTATTATTTAAAAGCATACATAAATATAAATAAAATAGAGATGGTGTAGATAGTATATTGTAAACTATTGATTTACACGATATATTATTAAAACTGACAAATCACCTTTAAATTAAATTCCAATCATTCTATTATCTTCAGTCCTATCATTATAAATTTTATAAGCCTTCAAATTGTTATTAACAGGCTTAAAATTCTATATTCAATATTTTACCCAATTTAAAATTATATAACTTAATAATTTAATTATCAAGTAAATATTAATATTCGGGAGTCAAGTTTACAATTAACGTTTAAATATTTAGAATCAATTTATTATTCTAATTTAAACTATTAAAAATATCGGGTCGTCACATGATCCATGAATTTTAAGAGTAAAATCACAGTTTTTAGGTTGGTATTGGATGTGAAATTGGTAGTTGAACAGAAAACCCAGTAAACGTTTGAACTTGGATCGTTCCTCAGAAGATTAATTCGTATCGATCGAAGAAGGATAGATATCGTATTGATCAGAAGTTCACACATTCGTATCGATCACTTATCAAGAATTCATATCGTTCATCGGTTCCTCAACTTCATATCGATCACACTGCCCATGCTTCGTATCGATACGAAGCTCCTCCTTCCACCTATGGTTCCAGATCAATGCGAGTTCCCTACCCTGGGTCGATGCAAAAAGAGGTTCCTTCCTTCATCCATCGATACGAGGTCAGAGCCAAGATTCGATGCACGTGACTTCTTTGTATTCTTCAGCGGTCCTTCTTCTCTAAACAGCCTAAACGCAATTACTACTCCATTAACTGCACTCTAGCCTAATTCGGACATCAACGATGTCAGAATCGACCATGGAATTGGATGGAATGGCATCGAGTTCCAAGTCTCATCATTTTTAGATGGGTCTAATTAGTCAATTACATAGTTCGAAGGAATTGGGTTAAGGATTAAACACTGAGTGTTTTGGAGACGAAGACTTCTGTAATTCTTTATCTTTCTCAAGTTTTCAATCGATACAAAGCAAAGATAAAAGACAAGAGAAAGTAAGGAAATTCAGCCAAGTACGAATGGTATATATATGACTTTGAAGACAAAGGGAAGAAACGATTCGTCTTCCAGTGCTAAAATCTAGTAGAAGCAGTTTCAAAAGTCATCGATGCGGAGATCCATTTCGTATCCATCCGCCCCGTTCGATCTGGGGTGTAGCTGTTTGTATCCATCAGTAATCGGTCTTCAAGCCCGTCGATATGAGATGCCATTGCAAGGTTATGTACCGATCACTCAGTTCCATCGATACGAAATGCCATCCATCTGAGGACTGTAAGAGTTCGTATCCATCGATACGAAGCATCCCAAAGAAACCAACATATTCATACCAATAACCATCGATACGAAGTGTGATTTCAAACATTTAAACTCGGTCCAGGAGCAGATCGATACGAAGAGGAACTCCAAAACAACCATCAAGAGTTGTTACAACTCGAATTTCTCATCAATTCAGGAGAGGATCAATACGGAATTCGATAAGAAAAAAATTGACAATGACTCACGAACGTGTAAACGTTAACGGGAGTCACGTTAACATACGTACTTGTATGACATACTAACATCTAATTTTCAAAACTCACAAGGATTTGAATGCTCACATGATGATGATTACAACAAATAACAGATTGCTATCCTTCAATACTCAGTTACAACTATACATAGTACAAAAATTGGCAGTCAACAATTCGTTATTTATATTACTAAAGATCAATCAAACATTACATCTTTCGATGAAAAGATGATAACTACTCAACAAATCAGATATAATTTTTAGAATGAAGGTGGTAGCTTTTCAAAGCACGTCATGTTCACATAAGAGGTACTTTAGGGGGGCAAATGTTATCCCACCTTTTGGCAAGGCCGCGCGATACCATGGAATTGACAGGAAACTGAAGATGGTCCATTCTGGAGATCGATTATACATAGGTTCGCTATGGATGCTGAGAAATTTTTCCCGATTCTGGATTGAGCTACAATTAGCTTGAAAAGACAAGAAAAGTTATGGAAGTCAATGTTTCAAGTCGATCAGAGTTCGTATGCTCAAGTTATGGATCGATTAAATTCTATGAGAAGCACATTCTGTTGGTATCCATCATTTTGCATCGATCCATTTTGTATCCATCATACCTATTCCAATTCATATCCATCATGTTCGCTCTGTTTCTTATCCATCAACTGAGGAGATTTCGTATCACTTCCACTTATACACAGTTCGTATCGATCATCTTATACACAGTTCGTATCGATCATCTTATACACAGTTTATATCGATCATCTTATACACAGTCATATCGATCACCAAAAACTTTACGAAACAACACTTAAAAGGCATCGATATGAAATCGATCTTCAATCAATACAAAGAGTTTAAGTTTATATCGGTACGAATTAGAGTGGAGGCTATCGATATGAAGCGGTCAATATGCCATCGATACGAATTCAGAGATCGATACGAAGGGAAGCATAGTAAAGTAATACGAAGGGAACACATAAAGATGGATCACTCGGTCACTCGATATAAGAAGTGGATCGATCCTAAAAGCTAGCGCCACATCATCGGTCATCACGTGTCCAGAAGCGATGCAAACAGTAGCGATGTCAATTTAGCAGCCTTCAACAACTTCAAACTTGCATCGATCATAACTCGGGATCTACAAGTCCAAATGCTACCAAATTTTCATAGGAACTTGTGTGCAACCACAGGAATGTTCATGATCGATCTTGACTTAATTGGACTAAAACTTGATCGATACGAATTTCATTCGTATTGATCACAGATCGAGTCCAAACGATCGGGGATCGATCGCCTAGGCCCACCCACATGAGGGAAGGGGTCTTCCGAGTTTTGGGCGAGATATTTGCTGCCTACGCCTATAAATAGCAGCCCAGGACCTACTGAAAAGGGACTTTTGGCTCTTCTACGTCCAGACTCTACCGAAATTACTATTGTACTCGAATTGTACTGTTGTAACTCTTTGTAACCAGTAAGTAAACATCAATAAAAGTTAGCCATTTCATAGTTGACGCAGGCCATACGCCGAACCACTCTAAATATGTATGTTTCTTTGCATTTTCCCTGTTTATTTGGTGTGTTTGTTAGATTTTTCTCATTTTCCATTTACATTCTTCATTTAATCTCTTTAAACACATCCAAAGAGCGTTGTGCCCAACTTTGGTATAAACAATTATACGATACTACCATTACTAACCAACAACTATAACGGTTAGCTTGAGATACATGTGGGTTGAAACCATCCATTGCTATTCCAAGCATTACATTTCGTGGTTCAGTAGCAAACGTTTAGTCAAAATAATCCACAGCTAGCCATTGAGAAGTGTCACATGGGTGATGCATTACAGTTGAATCAGACTTGGCACTACCATGCCAAGTCATAACATCTGCTATCCATGGCATCGTATACAATCTCCTCAATCTAGAAATTAAAGGGATTTGAAGTACTTTGGTGGCTCTTTTCTCTTCGTTGAATGTTGTCTTATATCTTGGTTCATTGCAAATTGGACAAGAAACTCTGTTTGCATCATCTTTCCAGTATAAAATGCAGTCATTATTGCATGCATCATAAGTTTTGTAACCCATCCCAATTTGTTTAATTAACTTCTTCATGCTGGAGTACTTTGTTGGTAGTGTATTACCTTCAAGGAATAATTCCTTTATAAATTCGAGGAGTGCTGTCACACCATTGTCGGAAAAGCTGTACTGAGTTTTCAAGCTACTCATCTCGACAACGGCATATAATTTTGTTATCCTTTTTGGATATGAAGGATACAATGGCTCTTTTGCACTATCAAAAAGTGATTTATACTTCCTACTTTGATTAGCCTGCCAATTGACATCAACTTTGGCGATTCAGCAATATTATCGGGCAACGAGCTTATTGGTTGAAAATGAAGAAATCTATCAACATCATTGGCCAGATCTTCATCCTAGGAAGTTCAGACTCATTGGTACTTATGGCTTAACTAACGGATTATTTTTGCTTCCCCACCGAATCGTCCCTATGAAAATGCCAAAAGGTATATGATTGAACAATTTCCCATCCAAGTAGATGATAATGAAAGTCATCTAATTTAATCTTCATTTTCATATTTTTAAAATGTGTGCAACGACAAGAATAGATTTCCTTATTACCACCATTTTACACCACGAAGTCAATAAACTTTTGCACTCCTTCCACATATCGTTTAGTTCTTCGATCGGATTCTTTCATCCACTATTTGTTTATACTAGAAGACATACTGACCTATTATATCATATATGGTATGTTGTCAACTATTTTTTATTAGCTTATTATATTATCCTATGACATACACAAACACAACACAACTCAAACTAGTTCATAGAAAATAAGAAATTTCTACCAATAAATTAAGTTAAAATTCAACAAAAGAAACTTAGATTAATTTCGAAAAAAGGTAACTCTAATTGTTGGCACATTGTAAACATTTTGTTTTAAAAAGTAATTCTTAATTTCAATAAAGTCAACTCTAATAATTTAATTAATGGGAATTATTGGTTGCAATATGACAATAGTTTATATTTGATTGTTTATCTTAGGAGATTGAAAAAACTTTGGTGTTGATTTCTCCTCTATCTATTGGTTGTTTAAACACCCAGGTTTAATATCATATTGTCTTTAATGTTTCTAGACTTTTCTTTGTTTTGTCTTCGAATGTTTTCTTTTTCCATAGCAAGACATTGGTTTATACTAAAAGTTTATGAATGGATAAAATCATAGTTTATTAGAAGATGTTCACGGGTATAGCGTCCCTCAAAACACATCACGAAGCAATTAAATTAACAAATCTCATTAAATCACTTTTGAAACCATTTTATTTATATCTCATAATCATTATCGAAAATTTGAAATATGCATTAAACAAACATAATAAGACTAACTAGCAAAAATTTATCATAGTTTTTTAAGCTATTCCAATAACAAATAATATGGGAAGAAAAAAATTGTTATATTAACCTAAGAAGGAAAAAAATTTAGTAAATGCCATGGTCAATTGGGGAATAGTGAACATCAAGGCGGCAATCTATAGGCCCACCAATCTTGGAACCAGCCAGTATGGTCACATCAATAAACTTGACCCAGATTCCATCGCACAATACATTTATTTTGGCATTATCATCGTTCCAAGTCTTGGTATGAGATGAAACAACATTAATATCGAAGGCGAAAACGCCATCGTTGTCCATATCACTAGTACTTCAACATTTACACAATTAGTACTTCAACATCTGCTGCTTTCTATTAATACTACTCACTGTTAATACATAATAATACTCTATTCAAAACTAAAAATGTGTTAAAACCAAATGGACTACACCTGGAAAATTCACCCAGAAAATAATGCACGCAACAATTATTAGTAATTCATTATGATTGCAAAAATGACATCCTAGAAAATAATATATGCAACACTTATTAGTAATTCATTACATTTGAAACCAATGTCTTGCAACTGATGGTAACATCACATGTGAAAAAAAGAAAGAAAATGAAATTTGTTTCTCCCAAACAAATATTTTCGGCTACAGAAAATTTAATATGTAATCAATTTTACAGAACACAATATGTAATTAACTCAATTCCTTGCTAACCACGCTTAGATCCTAATCACGATTGCTCAAACCTAGGCTGCCATCTTCTCCTTCTTAACGTAGTTCCCATGTCACTCTAACCACTATCGCAATTTCTTCTCCAAAACACACAAACTGATGATGAAAACATAACGAATCAATCATAGGAACAAAAATAAAAATTGATTCGTATTACAGACCTTAGACTGAATCGACTGCAACTTAAATCTTTTTGAACTGCATCGACAATCGAACTATAGCCGTATTATGGCAAACGGTAGTTGTATTAGGGCAAATTGATGATTTAAACTATCATTGGAAGAAGAAAGTAGAAAAAAGATTGGGGGAATTAGGGCATGAAATTGTATAGAGGAGTGTATTATTTTAGGAATGGAGGGGAGGTTACGCAGATGGTCACTGTAATAAAAAAAAGCAGGAAACTTCACAACGGCTTCGAGCTATTACAAAAGTAAAATGGTCTATAACCGTTCTTACTTAATTTACAATGGCTCAAAACTATTGCTATTTAGCAATGGCTCAGAACCGTTGCGATTCTTTCGCATGGGAGGTTACGGAAATGCCAATATGGTGTAGTGTCTAGGAAGCCCAATGTTGTAGCCTTCTTCCAACAGCCCAAATAGAGATAACAACTCATCAATCACGAGAAGTTTGAGGTCCATATCTTCGATATAGGTAGCATGAATTGTCGAGATCGCTTTTGAAAAATTATCACCCTCTGGATGTAGGCGAACATCTATAGATACTCAGAATGTTAGTTGATCCAGAATTTTAATGACTTTTAATTTTCGATAATTAAAATTAGTTAACTTAACAAGGTTTTGTGATTTAATAGTAAGAATATAACTGGAATGAAATGTAATAGTATTAATTTAAGGTAATTGATAACTACTTTAAATGTAATTCTCATTAATTAAAATGGTTAAAAAGTTATAATTGGTTATATATTGCAAAATTAATTGTAATAATGTGTGTATTAATTAATAATTGTATTAATAGAGTAATTGAAAATTTAAATGTTGATTAATTAATGAAATAATGTGTAATAAATTTTAATTGGATAGAATTAGTATAGTGTAAGTTGTTATAACATTTATTACTAAATAATAAACCTACGAATGTTATTAAATATAGAAATGGTGACAATTGTTAGTTGTTACCAATTCATTTGATCCATTTTCGAATTAATGTAACTAAATGTTATGTAATATGAGTGTAACGACCCAGAATTTCCGATTTCAAAAATTTCAAATTATTAGAGAAAAGAAGAAGGTAGAAGAAGAATAGAAACCAACAGCATCTCACATTCACAGTTGATCAAAATATAATATCACATAATAGCATTTATATAAGAAAGCTATAATTGTTACTATTACAATAATACATCATAGTTTTACAACCATTTACAAATAGACTAGACAGTTATATCAACCTGTCCTAAACTACTAACAATACAACTCTATTACACAACGGAAAACTCCATATGTTCCTGCCATCCAACTCGCCTCCTGAGCTCCAGAACGTCCTAACCTGAAATCTGTAATACTGGGTCCGACTCGAGCATTACGTCAAAGTAACACCCAGGTCAGGCTGGAAACTAGCATGAATAAACTCATATAACAGAAATACTAAGATTCAAAACATAATAGAAACTCGGGGTAACTCGTATCTTACTATGAACTTTTATCTTGTTAAAGCCAATCACTTATTTCACAAACAATTACTAAGTACCCTTACTTAGTTTCAATAGTTCAGTTTACTTAGTTTATTCCATTCCTGCCTATTGATTCACATATCAAACCTATAAAGAATTATTGTAGATTAAAATCGAAGTGGTTTCGGGTATTTACTGATACCCGACCACGTTCTCTTCGATCCCAATGTTATTCTTTAAGCCAAATTGTTTACATTTAAACAATTCAATTTATGTTCAGGACTTCATATCACACACAATTCCTTAGCTAGATACTCCAAATATCATAGTTCAATCCAAGTGTCTCATATCATAAAGCATCACAATCACATATCAGAGATATCAAATAATCTAAGTCATTCAATATCATAACCTTCTATAAGCAAGACTAATTAGTCACACCATTTAATTTAAATAAATTAAATTAATTACTTCAATCATCTTTAAATCTTGCTTACTCAACATTAATTAATTACAAACTAATTAATTAATCATTCTTAATTATCATCATAATTACATTAAGTAATTGGCCTTTAATTAATTAACCCTCAACCATTCATATTAATTAACCTTTAATTACTATCATAAATTAACAATAATTTATTACATTGATCCTTAATTAATTACTCTAATTAATTATTCTAAAATCACTTACATTGATTAATTATCCTTTAATTAATCACATTCATTAATTAACTAACCCTTTAATTAATTCCTTAATTAATCCATACTTAACTAATTACGCTAAGTAATTGATCTTCAAGTACTTCCACTATGTAATTAAATAAATCACATTCCATTAATTACCCTCCTTAATTAATGACATTAAGAAATTATACTTTAATTACTTTCATTAAGTAATTATCATTAATTAATTTCAATAAGTGATTAACCTTTAATTAATCATCTTTTAATTAGTAACTCAATTGGTTAATCACAATAATAGATCAATCTTTTACATTGATTACAAAAATTAATTAACCTTTAATTGATTATCTAAATAATTAAATTAATTAATTATTCCTTGATTATATAAATTAATTAACCATCCTTAATACATTAAATAATTTATACTTTATTTTATTACATTATTAAAATCACCTTTGAAAACCTTTAGGAATTTAACTTATTAAACAGTTACCTCTAAACAAATAAATTTTAAAACAATTTGAAACTTGAAAATTTGTTTAAACTCGTTAATACTTTGTTTAGAACTTGACTTATATTTTCTTTGAAACTTATTCATTTTATAAACTTTTAAAATTTTGGTTCAAAACTTACTTCATTTGCCTTTAAACTTGGTTAACACCTGGCTTAAAACATGATTTCACTTACTTAAATCATTTACTTAAAATCTTGCACAAAATTTCTTCAACTTTTAAAAACCTGGTATCTTAAAAAAAATAAACCCAAGTCCACCCAGAAAATTTCCAAGCTATACCCATTGCATTTCTCGCGTCGACCTAACTATGAGGAAAACTACATTCTACTTCGGGTTTAACCCGAGGAACTTCATCTTCCCTATCATCACAAAACAAACAGACACACACACCCCCACGTGCACGTGCACCACCAAATCTGACCAACTCCAACCTTCGCTGAGTCACCCACAAGACGACGATGATCTAATGTGACGAGTCGGATTTTGCCCGCTCAAAAATCGACATCCATACTTCATATCGTATTTGAATGCCATAGATTCGACCGTTCAAATCCGATTCGCCGGAGCTTATAACAATCATTAAGTAAACAACACAGCGGAATAAAATAATAATACATTGATATACAGCTTTGATACAATATCTGATACAACAGATGATCCAATAGATATCAATATACATCAGAGATATGATACAATAAAATAGCAGCGGAAAAGAAAACGATAGATAACATCTAGCAGCGAAACAAATAACTCTAAAATAGTCTTCAAGGAAGAACTCCAAAAATAACTGCAACTCCATTTCCAAGAATCAATCCAGCAGAAACTCGCACTCCCAATAATATATCACAAAGCTCAGCAAGACTGGTGCGATCCAAAGACTGAACCAACTCCAGATAATCCACTATATCTAACTATCTGTAAAACCCAACTCTAGACTGCTCGTGTAGAAATATAATGAGCACCCAGAGTTTAGGAAAGAAACAATAAACTCCGGATCAGTCGTGGGACTGGTGTGAGCAACAAAAACAGTTTATCTTTTATTCAAAATCAAATAGAGGAATATTTTTAAAGTCAATTCGCAATGCTTTTAAAAATGAGACTACCATAAGGCCTCCCGCACACACACACAATGCAAACGCAGAATCGGAGGAGATTTCTCCTTATGATAGTCAAAGATGCTTGATACGCATTTAAAAGACATTTGATATTATTACTAGTGCATAGTGTAGAGAAAAATTCATTTCGGAAGTAGAATATAAATCTTAGCCAACATAGACATTTCGAACTATGCCTACTATAGCTACCATCCAAACAGTGTTGCGACACCATAAGTGAATGATAGGTTCTACAACTAATACCGTACAAGTTTCGTATTGTTTCTTTGGATTTCCAACAAATGATCGGGCCAAGGAACTTCCCATTGCCACATGAGAATGCCTCTGGAAAGACATCCCCGAGAACCAAACCGGAACTCTGCCAACACAAGGCCGGGTTACCCCTAACTGGGTAACTACTGACACGAGCACGCCATTCCCCGATCGTAAACGACCTTTCTCACGGGATCCCGAAAACCAACAACCACAAAGTAATAAATTCGTAGTAACCACATAGGTTAAATATCTGGGCTCCATACCATGATACCACCTCTATCCAGAAGGAAATGTACATACCCTAAAGGGTGCTACCCCTCATAACCTTGCCGCATCTTTCCTGTTTTGACCATTTCCGGGGTGTGAGGCTCGACGAAGTCACGTCCACAAAAACATACTTTATACAAAAGCCATGCTTTGGGTCAACAAATGATCAACACAATGATCACTAAGATAGACGATCAAATAAACGATCCTATCACAATAATCAACACAATGATCATTTCAGCATCACTCAGCATGTCACATTACCAAATTGGGAGTATATCGCTGATAACTTCAACTATATAACCTCTGAGCTCGTACGTCTCAGAGAAGGGTGTTAAGCTAAAAGAATAAATTCTTCGCCACCAACAGAAATATATTTGAAAGAAATCGGCTTTAGATCTCAA
Organism: Allium cepa; assembly: GCA_030765085.1. NCBI lineage: Eukaryota > Viridiplantae > Streptophyta > Magnoliopsida > Asparagales > Amaryllidaceae > Allium > Allium cepa. The sequence goes on from CM060940.1 coordinate 332,419,870, forward strand.
TTTGTAATGTCAGACATATAATCCATACAAGTCTGTTCCGGGATCGAACAGAACCGAAGGCACTTACAAAGAAGTCCTTGCAATCCGGATATTCACAATCCCGATCGGATTTCCCATCACTTAGGGAATCTCTATACCAGGAGCTACCCAGTGCAGAGATAATCGATAGGTCATCCGATCGCTTTCGCAAATACCCGGTCTTCATCACCGGTCTTTAAATGCTATCCATAACGTCTAATCACATATTCAGAATGGGTTATACGACCCAAAGGTCCTTTCCCGGCTAAACCGAATAATGAGCGTAATATTTAAAAATATATGGATATGGGATTTCAATTAAGTCACAACTTATTACCCAAAACCTTTCTTCAAATGGCTTAACAAATTGCCATTTTCAATCTTTAAACAAAAAGATTCTTTTTCACAACCCTTAACGGTTTAAACAATTTTCACATTTTAATCTTTTAAACAAAAGATTCATTCACATATTTTCCAAATCAATTTTCATTTCAATTTGATTTAACTCGTTAAATCTTTAAATCAAAGATTTAACTTATAGCCTTCAAAACAATTTCATTTCAATTTGATTTAAACAAATCATCAATTTAAATCTGTTAAAAATAACAGATTTAATTCATAGCTTTCAAAAGGAATTCATTCATAACTTAGGGAAATCATTTCTCTATTCAATCTTGAAATTCCCCTAATTAACTGGAATCTCAGTTCTTATCTAAAAGTGTTTATCATTTGAAAACAACAATTTTCATTTTGGAAATCTGATTCATTTATACGAGTTGAAGTCCTTGGGTTAAATTCAAATTCCCAAAAATAATGCTTAAAAGTGGTTTAATCCCTATATAACCAATATAACATCTTTAATCCCTAATTTCAAATCATAGAATTCAATTTCAAGTACTGAATTTAAATTTAAATCAAATTATTTAAATTCCAAAACTTAATCAAGTAATTTAAAAATAAATTTTTATTTTGAAATACATTCCAAAAGCTTTTCACATTTATTCCGATTCCATTTCCAAAACATTTGAATTTAAAAATTCAAATTTAACTATTTCAAAAATTTGCGACTTAATCGATTTCCTCGTGAAATCCATAATTGTGTGTGTATGGTGTGGTCCAGGGGTTTAACACAATAGTGCAACATCATTCAATCACCACAGATTCAAATACAACAATATATTTAATAAGCGATATAAACTATAATGCTTATCGTCCATTCACAGATTCACAGATAATATACAGATGTAAATAAATATACACAGCTCAATCTACATAACAAAATATCACAAATCAGATAAGACAATCAATTTAAGGCATCTCATACAATATAATCATTCATAAGTAACGTCTAGCATTCAATAATCATATATAAATAAGGTTTAATTAATCATTTTATCCGGATTAATTCAATTAATTTCCAGTCAAATTAATTTCTTATGAATTAATTATCAAATTTCGATTAACTAATTTCAAATCATTTAATATCAATTAATTTGTCAAACATTTTTAATTAATTAAATTATTTTTAATTCATCATATTAATTAAATCAATCTTTAAACCAATGTCCTAATTAATTAACTCTAATTAATTAGTTAAATAAATTTAACCTTAAATTACTTATTTAATTAGTCCAATTCATCAATTAATTAAATAATAAATTATCCATCCTGATTAACATAATTTAATGAATTTCAAATCATTAAATCTTCCTTGACTTTTAAGATAAACCTCATTCTTAGAAATGATTACATTATTATTATAAAAAGGGTTTTAAAACAATTTCCATTTCAAATTTACTTTTAAATTTTCAACTTTGAAAATCATTTTAAAATCTTTAAGTTAATTAGAAATCAAAAATTATTTTGAGATAACTATGTTATCTCAACTAATTACTTAATTTTAATTTATTGAACCTATTAATTTAAACACTTGAAAACATAAAGAACATTGATTTGTTAAAGTTTTATACCTCATCATTATTTTTCAAAACATACTTCTTAACAGTTTTAATTTAAATTAAAATTCAATTAGTACTTTTAAAATCATAGACAATTCGAATTTTTATTTCTAGACTAAACTTAAAACTGGAAATTATATCCAACTTAGGTTTCAAAATTTCTACTTTGAAAACAAAACAGTTTGAAAATGTAACTGGCAACAGGTTTGTACCTGTCCCCTAACATCTACTGCATCCTTCCCCCTAGTTTTACTTCGAGTAAACGCGAGTCTCCCCCCTCAGGAAAACATGATCTGCTTCGAGTCTTCCCCCTAATCCTATCTTCTTCCCTCTCTCAAAATTCACCCAGTTCCACAAACCTGCACGTACACGTGCACACACGCCACGGCCAACTCTGACCATCGCCGACGTCATCAGCAAGTCGACTACCATCCCCCGATCTGACAACGACCATCCAAACCCCTCCGCTCCAACTCGAACTCGAATTCGAGTATAAAGCGAAACCTGGAAACGCAAGTGCCACCACCCCTTCAAACCTGTCAACACGTCATCCCCCACGCTCCGACCATCGTAGGTGCTAAAACTCCGGCATCTCCTTCGTCGCCTCAATCTCTACCACCACCCAACAGCCCATAGCACTCGATCATCTATAAGTGCCGAAGTCCCCAAATTTATCTCACCCAGTAAAACTAGGGTTCCAGAAGGAAACTCGACGCCGCCGCTACCTCTGACCTTGCGACCACTTTCCATTATTTTTCCCATCACCGTGGTACTCTCCTCCACCACCAGCCCAAGCCCCGACCCCTCTGATCAACGAGACCGACCTCGGCGACTCGAAATGGAAAAATCAAACAAACCCAAACCACTCTCATACCACACCATTTAAAATCATCAAATTAGGTTTAAAAATCATGTTATTGCTTACTGATTCAGCTTGCATAACTGAATTTGAAAATTAAAAGATTCGAAAATGGACAAATCTTGAGTTTGTTCAGATGGTTTGGGTTTCCAGAGACCATCTTAAGTTGCTTCCATTTTAAATAAATTTTTAAACTTAGATTATGGTGATACAAACATCTTTCGTTTGAATTTGAAGTTCAATCATCAATCAGAAGGGGAGTTACTGATTTTTTTTCAACAGTTTGGGTTTTAAACTGGAAACAGATGCAAGTTTTAAAACAACGGCCTGTATTCTACTTTCAATTTACCCATATACATGGATGATTATATACGCACAAACATACATACATATATGTATATATATATATATATCCACAGATTCAAACCCCAAAAAAAAAGAAAAAAAAAGAATGTTACTCACCTGGAAAGTGGAGGCAGAGAACAAAAGGTAGCCTGGGAAACTTTAGAACTGTGATGATTGATTTGCTTTTGATTTCCAGGCTTTAATTCTTGTTTGAGTTGAAGCTTTTGTTTAAGTTTAAGTTGAATATCCATTTCAGTTTTTCTTAGCTTTGAAGGTGAACGAAACTAAAAAGAAGGAATTGATTGGTATATAGAAAGAGTTGTACATGGAAAGGTATAGGCAAGTACAATATTCCTTTTTTTTTATGTTGCTAACCCATGCTTGAATTGGTGATGTGATCTTGTTTATGGCTGAAGAGTTAATGCATCCCTTTTTCTCGGCTGATATCATGCTTTGCTTGACTAAAGACATTTTTCTTTTCTACTTTGGTGGCTGCAGATATATTTTTGTTTGTATATTATCAGGTACAAGTATTTTATTCTTAACTATGCAGATTTTCTTCCTTCCTTATCTTTTGCTTGTTCTAGCCTTGTACTCTTTTACTCGGCTGAGATGATTTTATGTTTGGTGGCTGATATCATGTTCATAATTCATCTTATTTGATTTGTTATTTTACCTTTGTTGCTTTATTTTGTTATACTTTATTTGTTTGCAGTTTTATATTGAGCTGAGTTTGTTTACATACCTTTTCTTATGTGTATTTCTTCTTTTGTTTTATCACTTGTCATATGAATACATTTCAAATCACATTTGAATGCATATTGTTTCTTTTCTTTTGCAAGCCTACACATTTCTATTTTTATCTTGAGTGTTTATTTTATCTTACATACAAATTGTTTTGTATCTTTCTATATATTTATTCCAATAGTTTATATTTTAAAAGATATTTTGTTTTGTTTATGTTTGTGTTTTATTTTACTTTGCATGTTATTTCTTTTGTTTGAATACTTCATTTATATGTTTACTTGTTTCTTGTCTTGCTTCTTCATTTTATTAGCTCACACATTTTGTTTTAATGTTTAAATATAGATGGTTTGTTTTTGCAAGTTAATTCATATATACGTTTTGTTCCACTGCTTTGTCTTATTACTTTATAGTATGAATAACTTCTGTTTTAACATGTTGTTAAAATTTATTTATGAGTTACTATATATATATTTTTCTTAATTTATTTTATAACCCAAATATTTATTAAATCATTCATCTAAGATTTAAATTCAAATCAATATATATATATATACACTCAAGATTTTATAATTTCAAATTGACTCATATATATCCAAATATACATATACATATATATATTCACATATATACATATATATAATATTTAAAAATTTAAATGATTTATATAGAATATACTTGAACTCGGGGAAACTCGCTTCCATTTATAAACAATTTCCCTTACAATTTCATTCAGAAATTCATTTAATTATCAATTTAAATTAAATTAAAATCTAGGGTCGTTACAAACTTCCCTACTTAAAAGAATTTCGTCCTCGAAATTCGCAGGCACGAAAACAACACAGATAGATGAAAGATAGAGAAATATCTTTTCAGATCAAACTGGATATCAGTTCTGCAATTGGCTCACCAAATTAGAATATCAATAATAGATACAAGAAATTATAATAAAATTTCAAATTTTGGTTTTAAACAAAATCATTTTATCGATACAATTCTAATCATTCTTCATATTCTATTAATCAATTTAATTCAATTAAAATTTCTAATTTATTCAAAATTTTAATTCTAAATTTCAAATTCATTAAAGTTTAAAACGAAAAACTGATAAGAAATCGATGAAGATACGAAGAAAGAATTTTCTACAACAATTCGTAGAGCATCACCGCACCGAAAACTTCTTCTTGTAGCCGGTACGAAGAAATCAAAAGAATTTGGAAACGAATCAAAATTTATAGAGAAAGTTATTTCCACTGTTGTTACAGAGTATCGACCAATTATAGTCGCATTTCCTTGTCCTCTATCTCGTTCTCTTCTTGCACTCATACTTACTATCAGTAGATAGTAAGAGAATTTACTGAGGCGTTAAAACAGATATCTTAAGGATTACTCATTCTAGGATTTACTTCACCCTATCTCTAATGAGCTACTTAACGTGTTACACTCCTGAGCTAAAGTTCAACCCTTAGCTCTGATACCAAATGTGACGAGTCGGATTTTGCCCGCTCAAAAATCGACATCCATACTTCATATCGTATTTGAATGCCATAGATTCGACCGTTCAAATCCGATTCGCCGGAGCTTATAACAATCATTAAGTAAACAACACAGCGGAATAAAAGAATAATACATTGATATACAGCTTTGATACAATATCTGATACAACAGATGATCCAATAGATATCAATATACATCAGAGATATGATACAATAAAATAGCAGCGGAAAAGAAAACGATAGATAACATCTAGCAGCGAAACAAATAACTCTAAAATAGTCTTCAAGGAAGAACTCCAAAAATAACTGCAACTCCATTTCCAAGAATCAATCCAGCAGAAACTCGCACTCCCAATAATATATCACAAAGCTCAGCAAGACTGGTGCGATCCAAAGACTGAACCAACTCCAGATAATCCACTATATCTAACTATTTGTAAAACCCAACTCTAGACTGCTCGTGTAGAAATATAATGAGCACCCAGAGTTTAGGAAAGAAACAATAAACTCCGGATCAGTCGTGGGACTGGTGTGAGCAACAAAAACAGTTTATCTTTTATTCAAAATCAAATAGAGGAATATTTTTAAAGTCAATTCGCAATGCTTTTAAAAATGAGACTACCATAAGGCCTCCCGCACACACACACAATGCAAACGCAGAATCGGAGGAGATTTCTCCTTATGATAGTCAAAGATGCTTGATACGCATTTAAAAGACATTTGATATTATTACTAGTGCATAGTGTAGAGAAAAATTCATTTCGGAAGTAGAATATAAATCTTAGCCAACATAGACATTTCGAACTATGCCTACTATAGCTACCATCCAAACAGTGTTGCGACACCATAAGTGAATGATAGGTTCTACAACTAATACCGTACCAGTTTCGTATTGTTTCTTTGGATTTCCAACAAATGATCAGGCCAAGGAACTTCCCATTGCCACATGAGAATGCCTCTGGAAAGACATCCCCGAGAACCAAACCGGAACTCTGCCAACACAAGGCCGGGTTACCCCTAACTGGGTAACTACTGACACGAGCACGCCATTCCCCGATCGTAAACGACCTTTCTCACGGGATCCCGAAAACCAACAACCACAAAGTAATAAATTCGTAGTAACCACATAGGTTAAATATCTGGGCTCCATACCATGATACCACCTCTATCCAGAAGGAAATGTACATACCCTAAAGGGTGCTACCCCTCATAACCTTGCCGCATCTTTCCTGTTTTGACCATTTCCGGGGTGTGAGGCTCGACGAAGTCACGTCCACAAAAACATACTTTATACAAAAGCCATGCTTTGGGTCAACAAATGATCAACACAATGATCACTAAGATAGACGATCAAATAAACGATCCTATCACAATAATCAACACAATGATCATTTCAGCATCACTCAGCATGTCACATTACCAAATTGGGAGTATATCGTTGATAACTTCAACTATATAACCTCTGAGCTCGTACGTCTCAGAGAAGGGTGTTAAGCTAAAAGAATAAATTCTTCGCCACCAACAGAAATATATTTGAAAGAAATCGGCTTTAGATCTCAATTTGTAATGTCAGACATATAATCCATACAAGTCTATTCCGGGATCGAACAGAACCGAAGGCACTTACAAAGAAGTCCTTGCAATCCGGATATTCACAATCCCGATCGGATTTCCCATCACTTAGGGAATCTCTATACCAGGAGCTACCCAGTGCAGAGATAATCGATAGGTCATCCTATCGCTTTCGCAAATACCCGGTCTTCATCACCGGTCTTTAAATGCTATCCATAACGTCTAATCACATATTCAGAATGGGTTATACGACCCAAAGGTCCTTTCCCGGCTAAACCGAATAATGAGCGTAATATTTAAAAATATATGGATATGGGATTTCAATTAAGTCACAACTTATTACCCAAAACCTTTCTTCAAATGGCTTAACAAATTGCCATTTTCAATCTTTAAACAAAAAGATTCTTTTTCACAACCCTTAACGGTTTAAACAATTTTCACATTTTAATCTTTTAAACAAAAGATTCATTCACATATTTTCCAAATCAATTTTCATTTCAATTTGATTTAACTCGTTAAATCTTTAAATCAAAGATTTAACTTATAGCCTTCAAAACAATTTCATTTCAATTTGATTTAAACAAATCATCAATTTAAATCTGTTAAAAATAACAGATTTAATTCATAGCTTTCAAAAAGAATTCATTCATAACTTAGGGAAATCATTTCTCTATTCAATCTTGAAATTCCCCTAATTAACTGGAATCTCAGTTCTTATCTAAAAGTGTTTATCATTTGAAAACAACAGTTTTCATTTTGGAAATCTGATTCATTTATACGAGTTGAAGTCCTTGGGTTAAATTCAAATTCCCAAAAATAATGCTTAAAAGTGGTTTAATCCCTATATAACCAATATAACATCTTTAATCCCTAATTTCAAATCATAGAATTCAATTTCAAGTACTGAATTTAAATTTAAATCAAATTATTTAAATTCCAAAACTTAATCAAGTAATTTAAAAATAAATTTTTATTTTGAAATACATTCCAAAAGCTTTTCACATTTATTCTGATTCCATTTCCAAAACATTTGAATTTAAAAATTCAAATTTAACTATTTCAAAAATCTGCGACTTAATCGATTTCCTCGTGAAATCCATAATTGTGTGTGTATGGTGTGGTCCAGGGGTTTAACACAATAGTGCAACATCATTCAATCACCACAGATTCAAATACAACAATATATTTAATAAGCGATATAAACTATAACGCTTATCGTCCATTCACAGATTCACAGATAATATACAGATGTAAATAAATATACACAGCTCAATCTACATAACAAAATATCACAAATCAGATAAGACAATCAATTTAAGGCATCTCATACAATATAATCATTCATAAGTAACGTCTAGCATTCAATAATCATATATAAATAAGGTTTAATTAATCATTTTATCCGGATTAATTCAATTAATTTCCAGTCAAATTAATTTCTTATGAATTAATTATCAAATTTCGATTAACTAATTTCAAATCATTTAATATCAATTAATTTGTCAAACATTTTTAATTAATTAAATTATTTTTAATTCATCATATTAATTAAATCAATCTTTAAACCAATGTCCTAATTAATTAACTCTAATTAATTAGTTAAATAAATTTAACCTTAAATTACTTATTTAATTAGTCCAATTCATCAATTAATTAAATAATAAATTATCCATCCTGATTAACATAATTTAATGAATTTCAAATCATTAAATCTTCCTTGACTTTTAAGATAAACCTCATTCTTAGAAATGATTACATTATTATTATAAAAAGGGTTTTAAAACAATTTCCATTTCAAATTTACTTTTAAATTTTCAACTTTGAAAATCATTTTAAAATCTTTAAGTTAATTAGAAATCAAAAATTATTTTGAGATAACTATGTTATCTCAACTAATTACTTAATTTTAATTTATTGAACCTATTAATTTAAACACTTGAAAACATAAAGAACATTGATTTGTTAAAGTTTTATACCTCATCATTATTTTTCAAAACATACTTCTTAACAGTTTTAATTTAAATTAAAATTCAATTAGTACTTTTAAAATCATTAGACAATTCGAATTTTTATTTCTAGACTAAACTTAAAACTGGAAATTATATCCAACTTAGGTTTCAAAATTTCTACTTTGAAAACAAAACAGTTTGAAAATGTAACTGGCAACAGGTTTGTACCTGTCCCCTAACATCTACTGCATCCTTCCCCCTAGTTTACTTCGAGTAAACGCGAGTCTCCCCCCTCAGGAAAACATGATCTGCTTCGAGTCTTCCCCCTAATCCTATCTTCTTCCCTCTCTCAAAATTCACCCAGTTCCACAAACCTGCACGTACACGTGCACACACGCCACGGCCAACTCTGACCATCGCCGACGTCATCAGCAAGTCAACTACCATCCCCCGATCTGACAACGACCATCCAAACCCCTCCGCTCCAACTCGAACTCGAATTCGAGTATAAAGCGAAACCTGGAAACGCAAGTGCCACCACCCCTTCAAACCTGTCAACACGTCGTCCCCCACGCTCCGACCATCGTAGGTGCTAAAACTCCGGCATCTCCTTCGTCGCCTCAATCTCTACCACTACCCAACAGCCCATAGCACTTGATCATCTATAAGTGCCGAAGTCCCCAAATTTATCTCACCCAGTAAAACTAGGGTTCCAGAGGGAAACTCGACGCCGCCGCTACCTCTGACCTTGCGACCACTTTCCATTATTTTTCCCATCACCGTGGTACGCTCCTCCACCACCAGCCCAAGCCCCGACCCCTCTGATCAACGAGACCGACCTCGGCGACTCGAAATGGAAAAATCAAACAAACCCAAACCACTCTCATACCACACCATTTAAAATCATCAAATTAGGTTTAAAAATCATGTTATTGCTTACTGATTCAGCTTGCATAACTGAATTTGAAAATTAAAAGATTCGAAAATGGACAAATCTTGAGTTTGTTCAGATGGTTTGGGTTTCCAGAGACCATCTTAAGTTGCTTCCATTTTAAATAAATTTTTAAACTTAGATTATGGTGATACAAACATCTTTCGTTTGAATTTGAAGTTCAATCATCAATCAGAAGGGGAGTTAATGATTTTTTTTCAATAGTTTGGGTTTTAAACTGGAAACAGATGCAAGTTTTAAAACAACGGCCTGTATTCTACTTTCAATTTACCCATATACATGGATGATTATATACGCACAAACATACATACATATATGTATGTATATATATATATATATATATATATCCACAGATTCAAACCCCAAAAAAAAAGAAAATAAAAGAATGTTACTCACCTGGAAAGTGGAGGCAGAGAACAAAAGGTAGCCTGGGAAACTTTAGAACTGTGATGATTGATTTGCTTTTGATTTCCAGGCTTTAATTCTTGTTTGAGTTGAAGCTTTTGTTTAAGTTTAAGTTGAATATCCATTTCAGTTTTTCTTAGCTTTGAAGGTGAACGAAACTAAAAAGAAGGAATTGATTGGTATATAGAAAGAGTTGTACATGGAAAGGTATAGGCAAGTACAATATTCCTTTTTTTTTATGTTGCTAACCCATGCTTGAATTGGTGATGTGATCTTGTTTATGGCTGAAGAGTTAATGCATCCCTTTTTCTCGGCTGATATCATGCTTTGCTTGACTAAAGACATTTTTCTTTTCTACTTTGGTGGCTGTAGATATATTTTTGTTTGTATATTATCAGGTACAAGTATTTTATTCTTAACTATGCAGATTTTCTTCCTTCCTTATCTTTTGCTTGTTCTAGCCTTGTACTCTTTTACTCGGCTGAGATGATTTTATGTTTGGTGGCTGATATCATGTTCATAAATCATCTTATTTGATTCGTTATTTTACCTTTGTTGCTTCATTTTGTTATACTTTATTTGTTTGCAGTTTTATATTGAGCTGAGTTTGTTTACATACCTTTTCTTATGTGTATTTCTTCTTTTGTTTTATCACTTGTCATATGAATACATTTCAAATCACATTTGAATGCATATTGTTTCTTTTCTTTTGCAAGCCTACACATTTCTATTTTTATCTTGAGTATTTATTTTATCTTACATACAAATTGTTTTGTATCTTTCTATATATTTATTTCAATAGTTTATATTTTAAAAGATATTTTGTTTTGTTTATGTTTGTGTTTTATTTTACTTTGCATGTTATTTCTTTTGTTTGAATACTTCATTTATATGTTTACTTGTCTCTTGTCTTGCTTCTTCATTTTATTTGCTCACACATTTTGTTTTAATGTTTAAATATAGATGGTTTGTTTTTGCAAGTTAATTCATATATACGTTTTGTTCCACTGCTTTGTCTTATTACTTTATAGTATGAATAACTTCTGTTTTAACATGTTGTTAAAATTTATTTATGAGTTACTATATATATATTTTTCTTAATTTATTTTATAACCCAAATATTTATTAAATCATTCATCTAAGATTTAAATTCAAATCAAAATATATATATATATACACACTCAAGATTTTATAATTTCAAATTGACTCATATATATCCAAATATACATATACATATATATATTCACATATATACATATATATATATATATAATATTTAAAAATTTAAATGATTTATATAGAATGTACTTGAACTCGGGGAAACTCGCTTCCATTTATAATCAATTTCCCTTACAATTTCATTCAGAAATTCATTTAATTATCAATTTAAATTAAATTAAAATCTAGGGTCGTTACATCTATGCTAGTGCTTCGACCTTCCAATTCCGACGAAAACTTCAACAACCAAAATCGAGCAGATCATCATCCTCCTAGAACCAAGTTCGATCGGAAAAATCACCCTCGCCATCGCCTCCGATCACCGGAGAACAGCAACTCCCCTCAAGCCTTCGCCACGCTTCCACCTTCCCTCTACTACTCCTCCGACCCTACTCGACGCCCCCGTGACACCGTAGTTTAGCGACGAACCCCCTCGACTACAAACAGACTTTAAACCCTGCATTTCCCTTGCCACACCACCACGGCAAGCAATCAACCGTCCAGCCAATTTTGCCGAGCTCCTCGACCTATAAGCCTGCTTCAGCAACAAACTTGACATTTCCAGCACCTTTGATCACCGGCAATTGATAAATACCAAAATTCTGTTCAACTAACAGTTCCTACCTAAAAACTCAATTAAAAATATTGATATGATTTCTAAAAATCATAGTTTTGCATGACGGATAAGATTATATAAGTGAAACTCATAATCGAAACAACCAATTTTTCTGATATATTATCATTTTACTGTAATATTTACTTTACCGGATAATTTCTTGATAAGTCTACTTGTTAACATTTTTAAAATTTATATTACACCACCACCACCAAATTTTCTTTAAACATCATGTGCTAAAAATAATCAGGGAAGAAGAGTTTGATTTTTCCTTGAACATATTTTAGTCTGTAGAACTAAGAACAGAGCATGCATCATTTTCCCAAACATTCATGTAACATCTATATGCATATATACATGCATTTCTTTTTAACCAATCATGCAATCACTTATCATAATTTATTTTAAGGAATTTCAACATGCATCTATATTTAAGATAGATTTAAAACTTTTTAAATAGATTTGTTTACTCACCTGCAATTGTTTGAACAAAGGGACAGGCTAGATTATATTTTTGAAAATCTGGAATTTGGTTTGATCTTGAAGCTGCAAGCTTGGATTTGAAACTGTAGTTTGCCCTTGATCTTACTTGATTGTTATGAGCTGAAACTTGTTTTTTATTCTAGTTTGATTACTAGGTTTTGATTTTTGTAGAATTTTCTTTGACTCCTTATGTTACAGACTTTTGTTTTTCTTTGTGAACTTCTCTTTTAGTTACAGATTTTTTTTCCCTCTTTGATTTATTTTTAGAATGAACAGATAAAAGAAAGAAAAGGGTAGGGTAGAGATAATTTATAGGCTAGTTTAATCTTTTTATTTATTATTTTCAAAAATAAAAGAAGATAATAACAATTGTTGAAATAACTTACACTTGTAATTACATTTTATAATTTGTTTACACTTGTTATAAAGCATAAAAATTAGTTTACATTTGTAATTTTGCATATTAATATGTTTTTAATATATATATTTATAATATATTCCATTTAGTTTTATATTTATAGATGTTTTAAGTGTTTTTAATATTTAAACTTCTCTTTATTTATCTTAAAAAAATTTGAAAGAGAATGAAATAAAAACCCAATTATATATTTAAAAATAATTATACAAATATACTAGTTTAATATATCCTTTATTTTTATTTATAAATCCTTTAAAGATAATGATATAGAACTAATTATATACTAATAATAATCATATGTGCATATAAATTTCAAAATCCAATCTATTTCTAAGATATTTACTTTTGAATTTCAAATCCCAATTCTTCTTATAAAATCTACTTATATATATTCAATTTAATACTTATTTTATTTGTTTAGGAAAAGAATAAATTTCAAATTATATTAAATGATTTATAAAAGAAATTATTACATATTTATTTGCCTAAAATTCTGGGATATCTAGACATTTATCCGAATTTTATATGTTCAATTTTACAAATTAGTATTTTAATAAATTTAACCCTGTTAATTGCTAATTAACGGATGTCCAAAAATCCAGGTTATCACATTCCTTCCCCCTTTGAATCTTTTCGTCCTCGAAAAGGAACGAAGCCAGAATTTATTCAATTACTTAAAATCAGATAATTTCTTCTTTGATCATTTTAAAACACTTTTAAAATCCACATAGTATTATAAAATAACTTTTATAAAGATACTTTTTATAACTCGATGTCTCAACCAGTCCATCCATGTTCTCATAGAAATTCGGTCATACGTTGATCAGGCGTAGGACCGAAAATCTATAAGTACTTAGCAGACCCATTTTCAACACCCAGTGAAAATATTTGGAAAACATTTCAGAAAAATTTATGAAAATATAGAAAACATTTTTGAAATAGAGGAAATATCTTTGGTGAGAATTCTTTGGAAATCATCACCCCCTCCATGGTCGCAGTTAACCCGATGGTCACATTGCTATCCCGGCAAAATCCATAGATAAATGTAGGCACTCCGAGCCCCTCAATTACGCCATGGAACCTACCAAGATCGCAATTACCGGATTACATTGCCATCACAACAAAAGTCCATGTAACTGTAGGCATCAACGCCCACGATTTTCGCTGCCAAATAAAACTTCCCCACTTCCACATAGGTCGCAGACTACATCGGTTAAGTCCCAATGTAGCCTTAGGCTCTCACGGCCTCTCGACTTTCGCTATGTCACCATAGGTCATAGTCTACCGATGTTACGCTGCCATCGCGGCAAAAACAAACGTAGACTGTTGGATCTCACGGCACATACGACTTCCGCTATGGTCGACATTAGATCGTAGTGACATTGAGTTACACTGTAGTCATAGCATAACCCAAATGTCTCTATAGGCATCAGTGCCCTCGACTTTCTCTGCCCACTACACATAATCCTTAGGAAATTCAGTTTGTCCGGTCTTCCTCCCAGGATTCAATTTAGAGCCTCCCCCTTAGAGCTCAAGGCAGACCCACCCCGTAGATCTCCTAATGAAGTTCATTCCAACGGGAGCGCCTTTTCCCCAGAGCCAATCTTAAAACACTTTGTACTATTACACTTATAGTATCTTTCAAATCATACCCTTTATGATTTACATCAAAATCTTCTTTTACAAAAAATCAATATCTCAAATCGATAGTTCCAAACTGGCTTTCCAAACTCCCAAAGTGATTTTCCCAAAAATAAAAAGCCTTTTCAAAATCCATAGGTTCAAAAACCTTTTCCAAAATCATCCTCAAAACCATTTACACACACACACACACACACACACACACACATATATATATATACAACTTATCCTTTCCAACTTAAAAATAATCTTTGGATCACTTATATAGATTCCCCTTTTATACTTCAAATATTTCAAAAGCCCTTTCTTTTAGTTCTAGATTCAATCATAGGGGAGCTTATCATATATAACAATATATATATATATATATATATCCTTATCTATACCAAATCAAACATTCAAATTTGATTTTCTCTTAAATTTACCTACCATATCACTTACTTTTCAAAAAGTGAATATCAAAAGATATCAATCTTCCACCTTTATTCATATATATTCTCAAAATATTATTCTCCTTCAAAAATCATTTCTTATTTCTTTCAAAATTTCAATATCTATTTCATTTAAGCACGTACAATGTACGTATACCATCGTACGCAACCTCAAATCTGATCGCTCACTCGATCACACAATTTCACTTCCGAACTAGTATTGTCCACCCGACTTCCTAGTGCGGACTCAGATCTGGTTTCTTGATCAGAAACCGTCATTCTTCTTGCATAGCCTAACTATGATAGAGAATATCCAAAATCAATCAAAATCCATATCCAGGGTTCACCATCGAAAATCGAGTGAAAAATCCCAACTCGGATCGATATACTATCTCGAAATTCTATGCTCGAATCTGGATCAAATCACTATATGAATAGAATAATATACGTACATCCTACGTATTTATCTTCATTGGTCATTAGCTAAATCAATATTCTTTCTATTCACCTTTATTTTGATTCCATTCACTTATCCTCAATTTCTTCCAATTTCCATTTGGGTTAACACTTCAATTTTTATCTCAATTGGAATTCAATTATAGACATTTTGCACTCTGACTAACTTGTATTTAGAAAATATCTTTAAAAAATTTAATATAGATAAGTATTACTCACAAAATACTAAAATTTTATTGCAAGTTAAACCAGGTCATATAGTGATAAATTTTTGATTGTTGGTTTGGAATTTTTATTGATATTTAATTTGAATAGCTAAATTCCAATATGTGATGACTAATAATTACTGTGACATGTTATTGAATTGGTTGATTTGCTGAATTGATTGATTTGAATGTTGATTGTATGTTGTGATGGATGCCATTGTGAATGAGTGTGTGTCTGTTTATTTATTTGATATATCCTTGTTATAACCCTATAGTTAATTGTAATTATATAAATTTTCATATTGATTATTTGCACACTCAATAAAGATATAAAACCCATGAATTTCAAGTATTTACATCAGAGGAAAAATAGTATGTTTAGATTTACTATTTGAACCATAAAAATGATTTTAAGAAGTAGATCGTCGTTACCTTATTTGAAAGTTTTAAAAATTAAATTTTGAAACATCGGGAAGTTTCCATAAAATTGAATATTGAAACTTTGGAACATTTTTATAAATCAAATCTCTCGGACTATGAAATTTAACTGGGAATTGTTCTGTAAATTTGTAATTTACTAGAATGGATCTATTGTGAAATCCATTTTATTTTGAATATGGAAACAACAACATTTCCAGAAATTTGAACCTTCAAAGATGTAGTTATCTGCATTCCTTATTACATTTACTTTTGATTTAATTTGCATAAGAATTTTAGTTCTGACTCGAGTATATTATTTTCCTTTATGCTCAGGTCAGCCTGAGTTTTTCAGCATTAAAGACTATTTTCTGGTGGACGAAGACGAAGATTCAGTATATTATTGCTATTTATTATTCCACTGCATTCTGTGTTCCGCTGCATTATTTTTTTAATTATGATATATGTATAACTCCATTTTGAATTTGTAAAAGCGTAATCAAATGTTATTTGTAAAACAACTTCATGAACTGTTTATTTGATTATTATATTTTGTCGTCCCGCTGCGAGATTCTGTATTTTGTTTTTTTCTTTCCTTTTTCTTTTTTATTATTTACCTCATTAACAATCCTTCCTTTTAATGGTTTTATTCTAACTTGTATGGTTTATTGTCGATTTGAACCATCCAAAAAGGTGGGTCGTTACAGATAAAAGTTGTAAAATAGTTATTAGTTGCAAAATAGCAGTAGGATAGTTAAGTAATTATAAAATAATTGTAAAATTGTCAAATAGTTGTAAAATAATTAGATAATTGCAAAATAGTTGTAAAATAGTAATTAGTTTACAAAACAATTGTAAAATTGTTGTAAAATAATTAAATAGTTCCAAAAGTAGTTGTAAAATAAGTATAAGATAGTTTTGGGTTTTTAAAAAGAAAAGTTGTATAGTAAATAGCTAGGAAAATAGATTTAAAACGGTTTATATTGAAATAGTTTATTTGAAAGAAAAATAGTTCATAGCCAAACTGTTCAATTCCTAATCTCCATTTTCAATCAATTTTCAATTTCCACCTCCATTTAAATTGATTCAATTTAAATTAACTTCAGTTCCTATCCTAAATTCAGATCAACTCCAATTTGAAATTCAACTTATTCAACTTCAATTTCTCATCAAATTAATTCAATTCAAATTTTCCATTTGAATTTTATGCTTATCCATCTTCAATCACAATTCCAATTAATTCAAATCAAATTCAATTTGAACTAATTCTATTCAAATCCTAACTTAAAACCATCTCGAATTTCATTAATTCGAGTTAAATTTTTAAATGTTGATTTAATCCTTTAAATCAAACCAACCTTTATTTATTTATTTTAAATTAACAACTTAAATTTTTAAACGTTTAATTCTGAGTCCAAATTTTCAAAATTCCATTTTAAATTCCCTTTACTTAACTTATTTTAAAGTTCAAATAAGAGTCCAAAAACAAATTAATCTTCAGAATCCACTTTATTATACAATTTTAACTTCAATCTTTGGAACCGATTCTCAAACAATTCCAGTTTGC